>OZ021704.1:39731939-44531939 GCA_963978555.1 Galerucella nymphaeae | reverse complement strand
AGTGTTGTGAGCCTACACTCACCCTCCCTACTTTAGAGATACAGATTGGAGAAATGTGGAATTTTGACGACAAAAGTGGAATAATAGCAATTGGTGATTAATTATACTCAGCTCTGTGGGAAGCGTTTGCTCAGAGACCACATACATCTACTGATCGTCTCCTTATCTTATCGATCTCTGCTACTCTGTCTATGAAAATGAGAAAGTTTTCATCCGAAATAGTGGAAAGGGACATTAAGAAATTGAAATGGTAATGAAATACATTCACTTTTGTTTATGTGGAGAACGCTCAAAGCTCGATCATTAAATTTAAATATTACATAACTGTTTTTTTCTTCTCGAAATATTCACACAAAAATGTTTGCAGCGTTAAAAAACAAAAACATTTTTTACACGACGTACGTGTTTAGGGTGAGGTTCGAATCACGAACTCGCGTTTGATTAGGATTTAAAAATATTTGTAACCTTTTTTTTACGGAAGAAGTGTGGTAAACAATGTTTTAAGTGTAGAAGCGTTTATAAAAATAATAAAGCTTATAAAACAGGTAACACCTGTAATTGAAAATATATTTTTTGTCTTCGTATTGATTTCTGACACGACCCTGCTCAAACATGTTGGGACCTATACATATTAAGTAAGCAGCGAGTTATCTATCAAGTAAATTAGGTTTCCTGTTGGCAACATAATGAGATTAGTGGTTGGGAGTTTTCGATGAAGTTGGAACAAGAGATAGCGATTAGATTAGAGTACAGAACACTAATCCTTCAAAAGAAAATATGATAGATTATCGATTTTGTCTGAATGAATTTAAACGTTCATTCGGTATTACAGAAAATTTATGTTTCTTAGAGGAAAATTAAGCATAATTATTAATTAAAAATGTTATACAGGGTGTTTCATTGGGAAAGGGCCTAACTTTAACTGTAGATGGGTATCACTTTGGTGGTTCCAAAAACCTATATTTAATGTCTTCTGCACTTTATAACCGAGATACAGGGTGTTTTATAAATTCACACCCTGTATATAGATTTTTTGAAAATTGCTCTTTATAATTGGAAAGGGTATAAAAAATAGAATCTACTCATTTCGTTTTTATTTTTCCGCAGACAATTTTACTACCAAAAATTTACCGTCAAAGTTATAATTTATGCACGTTTTGGGGGTTAACAATGGTATCGGAGATGTTTTTTTTTTTTAGCTTGAAATGAAATCCATTTAATGCATCTAGAGAAGCATCCTAGAAATTCAATTGAGTTTGTATGTTAACGAGTGCAGACCACTAAAAAATGTGATTACAGAGCCGTGCTTAGGACATACCCATTCAATATGTTTCGAATATCTCGAACACCCTGTATAAGAATATGTATCTGGAAACTATGCACTTCTACAGAATGGAGGTCATTTTGAGCAGTTTTTGTAGGTTGGACTTTCTTCGTTTGGACAATGTTGTTAGAATTTCTTGTTTTCTGTTCATGTCAATTAATAAAATTGATAAAAATCTCTCCGTTTTTTGAAGTATAAATTTATTTCTCGTATTTTACTCTTGTTATTCTAAATGTAGAAGTGCATAGTTTCCAGATACATATCCTTATACAGGGTGTTCGAGATATTCGGAACATCCTGAATGAGTATGTTCCAAGTACGGCCCTGTAATCACATTTATTAGTGGACTGTACTCGTAAACATACAAACTCAATTGAATTTCTAGGATGCTTCTCTAGATGCAATAAATGGATTTCATTTCAAGCTAAAAAATAAAAAAAAACCCCTCCGATACCATTGTTAACCCTCAAAACGTGCATAATTTATAACTTTGACGGTAAATTTTTGGTAGTAAAATTGTCTGCGGAAAAATAAAAACGAAATAAGTAGATGATTCTATTTTTTATACCCTTTCCAATTATAAAGAGCAATTTTCAAAAAATTAATATACAGGGTGTTGTTTTTAGGAAAGACGAGTTTTGAAATGTTTTGTTAAGTCGGACCTGCATTATCTTTTTGGAGATGCTTTTGATGGAGTCTCTAGGTAATGGTTATTACGTGTACCAAATCTCAAAATAATATACAGGGTAACTCGGAAGTTATCGAGGTTCGAAAGAAAAAAGATAAATTTATAAAACACCCTGTATCTCGGTTATAAAGTGCAGAAGACACATTAAATATAGGTTTTTGGAACCACCCCATCTATAGTTAAAGTTAGGCCCTTTCCCAACGAAACACCCTTTATAATCCATGCTGAAGAAAATCAATTAATAATATGGAATGGTAAGCTTGTATGTCATATGGGAATTGAAATCGAATGTCAAATTATATAAAAAATCGGCATTAGAAAAAGTTTTTATGCCGGTGTCACAGAAAAATTTGTTATACCGGCGTTACAGAGAGAAAAAGTATAAATAAAATAAAATTTGACCGAAATAATAATAGTTTTGAATTAAAATTCTCCAACGGAAAAAATTGCTTCCAATTTGTATGTAAAATATAATGATGTTATTGCGATTTGTATGATTTTATCACAAAGCGCGTAAAAGTAAATTGGATTATTTTATCCACAGAACGAATACCGATAATAATTTTTACTTTTTAGTCAATTCAATTATTAGTGGCCTTGTTTCATGCACATCGATATGGCTTCGGGTTATAGCAAACAAATAACTTTCGGAAAAAAAGAGTTGATTTTATAGAGTTTGAGTGTTATTTGTCTATCAAAATTTACCAGCACAATTGGGTACAGGAATCAATTTTGCTATTGGTGGGAATTGACGCTTTATCAGGTCTCCTAACACCTTGCATGCTTATTTTTTCAAAAAAATATTAACTTTACTTTTAAAACGACTTTAAAAATCATAAAATTTGAAAGTCCGCCAAAACGCGTTTTACGTCATAAAGATGGCTGCCCCAACCGTTGACGTCACTCTTTGTTTACATTCTTATTCGTGTATCGTGTATCGCGCTTTGAGTTTTTGGACGACCATTATAACTCCATACAAAATATTTCTTACTTTACCCGGTAGCGCAAGCAAAAATGCACTCAAGAGAATGGCATTATGGTTGCAACCTATATATGCGTCGGAATAAAGACAATATTTCGACAAATACTATTGCTTTTGTTTGTGAATACCATATTAATGTAAGTGCCTAATTCTGTGCTAGTAATTTTGCTTCTTCAATAGTTGGAGGTTATGTACCTACCTATATGTCTGGGAATAAACCATGAAAACATTTTTTTCTCACGACCACACATCAAGTTTCCACTGAAAATGTGCAGAAATATTATTCAACAGGAGTGAAATTCAGTGATTTCCCAGTGGGTACCCGAAAAGCACGATTAAGTTATTTTTTAGTAAATTCGCAAGAAAAATAGTGGAAACGGCTCGTGAGATAGTGACTTTCTTATACCGCGTCGAAATATGGTTGGTATATACCTTTTTTATGTATATAATACAAAGTTTAAATTGGACTTACGGAAATGCTTTAACTCCATTTATTTCCTCTACATTAAGAGCCAATGCGCTCTGATTTACCCGCGTAAGATTGGAAAGCTTCGAAATTTGTAGGACAGCCTCTGATTAAAATCCAAGCGTTAAACAAGGCGAGAGTCAGTCAGTACACTCTGTGCAAAATATGTATGTACTCCGTAAGATGTCGCTTCAGACCGTAGCATTGAAATTCAAATTCTTACGCACCTTCAATCACATTTTTCTCATTAATTAATAAACATAATGATTTCAAATGTTGACAGTATATTACTAGTGTGTAGCTTCGGAGACGATGCATATTTATTACTGCACTGATAAAATATTAACAAAATTTATTTCAAATTTCACAGCACAGAAATTTTTTTCCCAAAAAATAATATGCATTGTCTATTCACTGTAATGGTTCATATAAACCCTGAAATTTTGAACGTATTATCTTAACTAATAAGGGAGAAAAATGTGTTTGAAGGAAAAATCACTTATTTTTCAAATTTAAAGCAAATCTAATTTCTATTTCTGTTCATACAAGTTTATGTATTGAGTAAATACCTATCAAGTTTCAATCAACAGAAAAAAAAAACACATTCTACAGGGTCTTTTAGTACATTTTAGCTTTTTTGGCGAGAGCGCACACAGCGCATTGCCTCTTAAAGCAGCTGCTTGACTTAATAAATTTAAGCAGCATAAATAGGGACTTTTAGCTTGTCATATGTTTTTACACGTATCCGTATCCGTATTGGAGTTACGTTGACGTAAAGAAATTGTCAAGAAAACCTTTTTAGCAGACAACGTATCGTTTCGTTCTGTCTTTAATTGTATAACCTCAAAGTTTTTTTATTTTACCTTTTTATATTTTTCTAAAACGTACAATGGAGGCGATATTAAACAATCCATTACTGCTAGACGAGAACGATGATGATTTTAACGATCTATTTTTGATGCACATTAAACTAAACCAATATCAAAGAAGAAGAAGACCTGTAAAATAGCACTAATAGCACGGAATACTGACTTTGGTCGGGATACGTATACGTTTAAGTATACGGAGTAGGGTACGTAACAATACGTTCAACGCATCGTATCGGCTGAGACGTAACGGGTCTACACATGCGCAGTTCGTTACGTATACGTATACGGATACGTGAGAAATTTAAGACAAGCTAAAGGTCTCTAATGAGTATACTTTGGGCAAGCTATCAGTTTGTTCTTTTACAAAACCTTCGCTAGCCATATCTTTACTCACCAAATATGGAATAATCGTCACTGAACTAGTAAATGAATTATTTTCTTATAAAGGTTTCAAAATATCCTCGGAAATATCGAATATTTATGTCCACTTTCCACTTTACGTTGCCTTTAGAAATACAAAAAAGCACACACAAACACGTAATGGTCTCAAACAAACATATAAATAATATTTTTACATCGATGAAGCAATTAATAGTTAATTAAAATACAATATAAACACAAAACTACACATAACCTAGTGCAATACCGGCCATATTGACAAAAGTAATAACAAGCTATGACATCACACGTATCATCGGTAGCGCTCGGTAATCCTCGGGTGTTGGTCGGAAAGTGCATTGAGATTTGAATTTTATTTTAAAATTTGGGAGTAATTTGAAATGGAAACTGGTTTACTCCCTATTATTAGTTAATTTTGATATCAACTTTACTATTATAAATCAATATCTGAGCAAAATATGAAATATGCGTGTACCCCATTGTCCCATTGCTTGGAAAGCTCAAACTAATTCAACTGTTTCCTCAACTTTTTCGGTACAAATCGCTTATATATTGTGTCTTCGCTCATGTATGTATATTGATTGGACCTAATTTTTAAAATTCATCCCGCTTAACCAACACACAAAGCTTTAAACCTTAATTATTTACCCGTAACTCATTCGATCCGGTCTTTATTAAGTGTACACGTAAAATGCAGTTCAGGGGGGTTGAGAATTATGCAATATAATATACATAATGCACAAGCTCAACCCTAGGTTATGATATATAGTTTATCACAGCGGAAGCTGGATAATAATGTAAGGAGCACAGCAACAGTCTTCGCTAATGGTCTATTCTGGAGCTAAGAACGAACACCGGGATTTGATTTATTTATGACTTTCGTACTTTTAGATCTTTTTCTGTTGTTGGCACAGAGTGGTTCTGTTTTGTAAGTCAATTTTCTATACATTTACTTCGCCTTGTCGTGTGTTAGGAAGCAGTTATATTTTTTGTTTCCGAATGAAGGGCACGAAGAAGAGAAGCAGGTCCAACAATTCGATATGCGTGTATTTGTCACGGAAATGTAGTGGAGGTCGGAAATTCATGATTTTTACTCACTTTTACTACCAGTAGAAGCCTCCAGACCAAGCAGAAGTAATTTATAGCTTTCGGCTTTAAGCAGCTGCTTCCTCATGCTCCTTGCGTTATTGGTACTAGATTTTGTTGTTCATTTACTAGTAGGTACAAATAGCCCGGGTCCGTGTGCTTTCTCACACACCAAGTCACTTCATGCTCATATTTTCTGTTTCTTTGTACTTTCATTATCTCCTTTACTTGGATGAAATGTTTTCTAAATAATTTTAGAATCTGTTAACTTTTTGAATATTGTATGTATGTATGTATCTGGGGTAACATTCACTTAGACCTAAGAGATCTATTGTGCTCCCTTACTTCTACTTAGTTTCTGAGGAGAGTGTCTCTGAAACTAGTAGCTCCTTTAGTCCTATTTCCCGGAGGAATTTCAGGATATCTGCAAGCTTCAACTTAGGTAAATGTTCCTCTTCTATCCAGTAATCTCCCAGGTACTGTGGTGCTGTGCAGTTGGAAAGTATGTGGATGGAGGTTTCTTCTTCCATGCCACAATATCTGCACTCTTCTTCCTCGACCTGCTCATTCAGGCGACAATGTTCCGTCAGGATCCCTGTTAAAACTCTCAGCGCAGTTTTACTTTGACTTATGCATTCATTTGATCTCAACAGGTTGTAGTCCCCAGAAAAATCTTTGATAGTCTAAGTCCTACTTATCTTTCTTTCTGCTACACTTATTTCTTCCAATATTACATTGGGACTGATTCCGTAAAAGGGTTCTGGCCCCCAGAAAGGTATTTTAGTCCCCCTCTTCGCTAGTTTATCTGCTATTTCATTGCCTCTTATTCCAGTGTGTCCTGGAATCCATAGTGAGGTAATTGTATTGTTCTCTCCAAGCTTTTTTTAAAATGTTTAGCGGTTTTCCCCAGCTTGTGATATTACTATTTGTGAATTAACTAAGGATTAATTTCAAATCTTTTGTATTTCTCTGAAGGTCAACTGAACAGATGAATGATAAATCTGGACTGAAGCTGTTCGTCGTGTGTAACAAAAAGTTTGTTCCGAATAAAAAACAATTAATTTGAAAGTACGATTAATCACAAAAGTCGACGACGACAACTACGTCGAGAATTGGAAGCGAGTTTCATCTATTTAAAATGTTAGGGAAACATTTCCAAGTTTATTGCCACAATTCATTTCATATGAGTGTTTTTGACAACAATTGAAAATTTTTGTTAGTGTAAAATGTGCGTCTCCAGAAATACTGAACCGTTTGAAACGAATGACGGATTTTATTTGATTAGATCACTTTTTCTTGTCCCAAATTGAGCTTTTTCCATTTTCGTAATATCGGGACTGCGTATTTTCACCTTACAATTTTTCATAGTGTAGATTGAAACGTCAAACTATCTATATATGCACGTTAACCATTATACACCCGGTACGTAACAAATTACGTCAAATGAAAGCTTGCCATGGCACAAATCGACCGCAATACGTACCATAAATCACATCTCGGACTCGAAGAAACAACTTAAGTGCGAATATGATTGATATAGTTACACGAAGCTCAGGATTCCATGTCATCTTGTGGTCTCGTCTTCTCTCTGTGGTCAAACATTCCGTTTGATGTTATTCATTTTTCATGTGAGTCGCGCGCTTCTACTGTCCATTCCCGCTCTCGTTTCTCGAAGTACCTACGATTTATCAACTTCTTGACCCTTACGTCAGATGATCGCTCTCAAGGGTATCAAGATAACCTTCGTTTTCTTAACAAGCGATATATTTTTCAATTCTGGGTACAATTTAATAGGTTTTTTGGGAATATTATGTTGTATACTATTATATTATAACGCTAAGAGTTTTAATAGGGATTTTAACGGGCCTGAAAAAACTCAAAATAGTGGAGGACGAAGAATGCAGATATTGTGGTATGGAAAAAGGAGCCTCCATCCACATACTTTCCAGCTGCACAGCTCTCCAGAATCCTACACTGGGAGATTACTGGAAAGAAGAGGAACATTTACCTAAGTTGAAGCCTGCAGATATCCTGAAATTCCTCCGGGAAATAGGACCAAAGGAGCTACTAGTTTCAGAGACTCTTCTCAGAATCTAAGTAGGAGTAAGGAGGCACAATAGATCTTCCAGGTCTCAGTGAATGTTACCCCAAAAAAAGTTAACTAAATTTGAAGATACAGCTTGTCAAAAGTAGGAATTTGATGATGAAACACTGGAGCTGTTTCATTAGAACACACCCCGTAAAATCTTAACATAAATCAATAAATAAATAAAACATTTTACTTCACATTTTCCATCATCAAAATGTATAAGACGAGGGTCTATGCGACACGCCTACTAAAAGAAAAAACCGGAAAAAAATCGGTTGCTTCGAGGAAGTATATGTTCGTTATCTCCCAATAATACTCAACAGATCGTGACATCCAAGCAAAGTGATAAATTTTATTCGGTTTTGCCTTCCCCATCTGCTGCCGCGTCCATCTTAATAACCGCTGTTCGGCAAAATAGCAACCGCTAACTGGTCACTAACTACTAAGTCGTAAATAACACCTTGTGTCACTGGCTGTTTGCTAGTTCTCTTGCTTAGATACGCGATAGAATACGGAATCAGAATGTGGGTGTTGTTAGTAAAATGTGGTAGGGTTATATATCACGCTGTGAAATAATTGAGGGTTATTAGTCACCGACAATCACTTAGCTTCTACAGTCAGTTTTTTTTCCTCCAAATGGAGTCATGAAATTTTCGAAAATCCATTTTTCAAAACTAAAGATACTCGACTAATATAATAGATAGAATGCTTTATTCTTCACTAATCGATTCAGGGGAAAATTTTACATATTCCAGTGGATTTTGAGTCCATAATTCCAAGCAAAACGGGAATTAGAGAGACCGGTTTACATTAAATTTCCCATACCTACAGAATTTTCGAGAAAAAAAATGTTTTCGTTATAAAAAAATGTTCAAAATTTGTCTAGAGGGGTTTTTTGGTACAAGAAATTGCCTGCCACAGCCCATTTTTGTATAAAATCATTGATTCTCCTCCAAATGGAGCCATGAAAATTTCGAAAATTCACTTGTTCAAAACTAAGGATACTCATAACTCGATTAATATAATGAATAGAACGTTCTAGTCTTCACCAATCGATTCAGGGGAAAATTGTACATATTCCAGTGGATTTTGAGTGCATTATTCAAAGCAAAAAGGGAATTGGAGAGACCAGTTTACATTAAATTTTCCATATCTGCAAAATTTTCGACAAAAACATGTTTTCGATATAAATAAATGCTCAAATGTTTTTTGGTACGAGAAATTGTCTGCCACAGTCCGTTTTTGCATAAAATCATTAATTCTCCTCCAAATGGAGTCATAAAAATTTCGAAAATCCATTTTTGAAAACTAAAAATACTCATAACTCGATTAATATGATAGATAGACTATTCTAGTCTTCATCGATCGATCCAGGGGAGCGTTTTACACATTCCAGTGTATTTTGAGTCCATTATTCCAAGCAATAAGAAAGTTAGCGAGACCAGTTTATAATAGATATCACCATACCTACCCCGAAAATACTTTTTTGTATATTTTGTGCCTTTAAAATTTCGCTTGTGACTCTGCTATTGCTTTGCATTTTATTTTTTTGCATTTCACGCCAATTTATCACGAAATTTATATAATAATATGTACGTTAAAAAGACTGTCTTCTATCTGCAATCTGTATTTCTTTTATTTCTGAACAAACAAAATATTTGCCATTTTTTTTCTTTTAAATGTCAACTTACAATCCTCATTACTGACAGACGTCTCCTAGTGCCCTCTTTTTTTTCTACATTTTCTTCTCAAGACGGTATAAACATTGAAATGCAAAAATGTACATTAATTTTAAAATGCTACCGACGACACCGTTGAATAATGTGGCCTAATTTGATTTCCAGGCCGAAGAGGAATATTTTCCAGAATATCATTTACTTCGCAATCTGTTTATCCTGTATTTAAAATTCAAATATCACAACGCTCCTTTACATTTAGGACTATTTTACGTAAAAGCGTCTTCTGAAAAATTTTACATAGCTAAACCCTATCACGGTTAATCTCGAGGACTTCCATATCCCGCTTAAATAGGTTCCGTCACAGGATAATCTTAAGTATAAAAAAATTGGGACGATTTTATTCATCAGGGCAAACTATTTGTTTAATTATTTTCTCAAAACCAATTAAATGCTTCTTTATTTGTCACAAGGGAGAGTTTCAACCAATTATGTCATTATTATAGTGGGAATAAATCTTTTGTGATAATTCTCGGTAAAAATCACTGTGGCTTTTATTTGCCTAGCAAGTGACAGATAGTTGTCATAATAATTACACATAAGCTTGTTGCCATTTGAAAATATAGCCACTAAAGCCCAGCGGGCTCTCGTGGCAATTACCTGGCAACATGTTTTCAAAAATCTGTCAATTATCTACAATTTATTCTCACTCTCTTGTTATATTATAACTGATAATTAAAACTTCATGAAATCTGAACAAAAAAAAAATAAAAAATTGCTCTCTCTGAATTTTATTCAATTTGGATTTTTATCTAAAATCTCTGTCCATTCTTCTTTGATCGGACAAAGCTGTCCTGGCTGTTATTAGGTGGTAATAGACTCCATGTCTGGCCTTTTGAGATGTAAAATTTTCCTTTTTGTTACTGAACGACTGAAAATCAATGTGTCACTTAGAAAAAATGATCAAAAATCAAAAAAAAAAAGAATCTGGAACTCGTTTCGTTTCAGACCCGAACAATTTTTCAACATTAGCCAGGGTGAAGCAGTAAATTCAAGGATGCAAAAAGATAAAAGTAAGTTCCATTGGAATATTTTCATTCCACAATTTCTAATGCAATGCCGTATTTGAAGCAGACCATATCGAGGAAAAAGTATTGAGCGATTATAGCTTAAGTGACATGCAGAAACCCTTCGACGCCAGCCCCATTAAAAACGTAAATTACACACACAAAAGACCGTTGCTGCTATTGGTATTGTGCAATGAATAAAAACCCTCTTTGAGGACGAAATGATGAACATTTTTCCTAACTAAAAGGCGGAATTGAATAAACTGCAGCATACTATAATTAGGTGGACGCGTTTCTTTGTGTTTCCGGTTGGGTACGAAAAATATAACACAAAAGGCGACACACATAATTCAGTGGCTGTTAGCCAAAGATAAAAAGAAGTATGAGATTTGGTTGATAGATGACGCTATTACTAAGTCTGTAATTAGTTCTTCAAAGACGGAAAGATATACATTTAGATTACGAACATGTCAAGATCAACTACGACAATATTGTTTGCAAAGATTGTAGTGTTTTATGAGTTGAATTTGGCAAGGGCCATAGACCGCTAGACACGAACAATTAGAGGGCTTTCAGACAAGATACTTTGTGGCCGGATAATAGTGTCTGAAAAGAATCGCGCGGCTATTTCATATTAATGTATTTCTAGCCACACGATTCTTTTCAGACAATAGTAGTAGTCCGCCACAAAATGTCTTGTCTAAAAGCGCTGTATTATAAATGGAGACACAGATAAGAAATACGTGGTGTTCAATAAATTTTAAGTCACGCGATTATTTCCGAACACTTGTAGCCGGCCACAAAGTGTTTCGTCTTGAAGTGCTCTTAAACTTCGACGGGCATAGCTCGAACTCCTAGCAGAAGGTACTAACTATTCAGGTTTAACCGTTAAAATCCCAATTTTTCTAAAGAACTAATACATTTTAATAAAATACCAAAAACCGGACAACCATTCAGCCCCCGATTGGGCCCCAGTACAATCGATACCGAATTCAATTACCTGAGGCTAGGGCATTTTTAGGACTATGTAGCATTGAGTTCTTCAACATCTATAATCTCTTTAGCAGCCAGCAAAATATCTTATTTGAATACCCCTTAATTACTATTAGTTCCATTATACAATTGTCAATGCTTCAACGTAATGTCACTAATTTCTAATATATATTCCCCCATTTCTCCATTAAAACCCCTTCTATTCAATTTAGAGGCACATAACAAGTTATCAGAATAACATCCATCCGATTACTTCCCTCAATTCACAACGTTATGTATACATCATTATGTTCCACTACATTTATTTGTTACAATGTACGTAAAACTATACAGGGTTGCACATTATGGCAACGACAAGTAAATAAAGTGGTAGAAAATTTTTCTTCCGGGGAATGTTTGAGAATATTTAATGTATCCGATGGGGCGTCGACCTGTACCACTGTAGTTGTCTCCATCACTATTCTCTGCACAATACACCTTAAGCGTTTTGGCTTCTTCATTCTACATTCACGTTTGCTATAGTACTATTTAAACTCGAGGCATCGTGTACAGTCAAGTTTAATTCGATACAATCAGTTTCTTATTATACAAGTGCAACTACAAATATCACTTGAAGTGAAATGTATTCACGTTCGAGTATGAATGGGTGATGAGCATTATACTGAAGAGCACTCTACAGCAGGCATTTATCTCAAAGGTGATGTCTGCAAATTCAATAGATAAAATACCGGCAAAACAGATGTCTATGTGTGTGCATGTTGAAGTCTAGCTGGAGTAGAGACTATTTGTGTGAAGTTATGATAAAAGTTACGTCAAGTTCTGCTTAGAGAGCTTTTCAAGTTGCTTCCTGAGGTATCTCAGCTACAAGGAAGTTTGGCACAAGTATTATTGGTCCTCACATCGATCATCAATTGCGATAAGTAGTAGTTTACGGAAGCAATACTCAATTTTCCGCCTCTTACTATACATATAGACTGGATTGCAATGGAAACCGACACGAAAGAATCAATACCAAGAGTCATTCGCTTCTTGACATAAAAACTGAAGATATTTGACCAGCTGAAATGGAACGGACTGGAAGCATGTAACCAGGATGGAACGTTGGTGGGGTACACTAAAGGATCAAAGGCTATTAGAGTGACAGAAGGTGGAGTCCACCGAGCCTAACTCGGGTGCAATGTCTAAACAGAATTGGGGAAGTTCGTAGCAGTAGTCTAGGCGGAAATTCACGACATCGAAAGGTGGTACTGAGGATATTACTGTATTGTAGACAATGAAACGCAGATACCTTATCAAAGAAAAAGTCTGAAACTGCATGAACTAGCTATCTGATCATCGAAAACTCCAGTTTGAAAACCTTTGGAGCCGATAACGAAACAGTCAGCAGGGAAGTCACGGGTATTTGTATCCTAAGCACATGTGTACAATTAGCATATTTGGGATGAACTTGTGGATGGAAGAGAAGGAAACAGGAAACATTATCTTCAAATATAGAGCACTTCTCAAAAAATGATTCAATGGAGAGACTGTGAAGCTTGATAAGCCAATCTCTTCACGAAGGGCCAAAAAATTTTGGTAATTGAGGTGCCGAGGACTTAGATCCCCTAATCAATCGATGGGATCAGTTCCTACTGGACCTAAGGCAATGAGATAGGAAGAACCTTGAATATATCAGATAGAAAATAAAATCAAAGTCTTTATTGAAGAAGATGATTCAAAGGATGTAAGAAGTATCAAATTGTGAAAAGAGGATAATTAATTGAACGTGTTTAAAAAATAACTCTCTGAGAGTTCTCTGGGGAGAACAAGAGGATGATAGAATGATGCTTGTCATGTGGATCGTATGGATTCACGCTGTCCTTCCATTAAAGCCCATTGAGAATTCCAGCCGGTATTAAACATTGTATTTTAAGTAATAAGTGCTTAAAGCTGTGACATTTTTTTTGCTTTGTGTTGTATTTTTCAAAATAAAAACTAAGTGATAATGATCGACTTACCTGCGACTGTCATAGGAGCTGACATCATTAATGTGTGAAAAAGCGGCGCGTCAGCTGATACTTCGCACTGAAATAGACCCGAGATATTTCGTCCTACCGACATCAGAGTCACGTTATGGGCGTCAGACACAGTCACCTGGAACAATAAAGTCACCTAATTGGCTTGGAGTTGACAACGTATTTGGTAATTGGAAAGCTCTTTTGTTTTGTCGGGAGAGGTCTTAATTAAATTGTTGAGTGTTTTTCGGACATACATTATTTATAGCCAAGCAGATCAATTTAATTTAGAATAATAATAGCAATTAAGCCTAGTTTGATTGTGTTTACTTATTTTAATTTTGGAAAGCTTGGAAAAAGGTCGATAGATCTGAAAATTGAGAAATATAATTAAGAGCTTGTTTAAAAGCATGATATCAACAATAGGTTTGTTCCAACAACCACCTTCTGATTAGTACGTAAACGTTCAAGAACTAATTTATGTACGAATCAAACGTTCGAGAACCTGTACGTGAATTAATCCATAAACATATACTCTATGCATTGTTGGAACGATTCTTTTAAGTTCATGTTTCATTTATGTATGATTGATATTTATTTACCATCACCTAACCTTAAAACATGACAGTTTGGACAAACGGTTCTACATCCAAATCTCTGATGAAAATTATCGTTCGCCGACAAGTTCATGTACGTGTCCAATTTTTGTTGGAACGCATTTTTATCAGTCTGTGGAATTGTTGGAACAGAAATTTTGTTATGCGCATGATCGTGACGTTCATGTACGCATATCATTTCGCTTAGTTGGAACAAACCTTATATGATTAGTGGAAACTTAAGGTCGAAGGCTTTTATAACTACGGAAGAAATATGGCAAGGTTTCTTTGCTCTTTGGTATTTTTATCAATGGTACAATAAATACATGCACTAACAAATCGAAAGAAATATGTGTGGACATAAAAACTTGTAAGCAGGTAGAGTATATGCAGATGATGTATGTAGTCCTTCTGGCAGGACCTGAGGTCTGAAGTGATACTCTAAAGGAAAGAAAATGGATTTGGAAATGTCTGCTGTTATGGCAGTAAGACAACAAACAGTGAATATGGAAATTGAAGACAGTTACCGACCTGTACCCTGAAGAAGGATTTGCACAGGATGGGCAAAGTTAGTGAACATATGTGCAGAAAATGTGAACTCTACGATAAAACACAACCATCACAACTAGAATACTAACAATCCCTCAAGATAAACTGATGTTCTATATAAAAGATAAGAAGCTTCTGGAATGATTCAGAACTGTTGATCTCAAACCAAACGTATGAATGAATACATGGAAATTGAAGATTAGAGAATACATTGAAATATTTTTGAACAGGAATCGAATCTTGAATCAAAAATAGGTGAAAACCAAAAAATGGAACATCGTGGGATAAATTTATTGAGAATATATTGAAGACAAGAAGCGCAACAAGGGGAGGATGAAAAGGAACAGCAACAAATAAAAAGGAATATAATACATAACCTCTACAACCTCTACCAATCGTAGCCATGGTTACTCGAAACCATTGACTGACTAGGCTGAAGCGTAATTTTTTCTCCACGACTAAATAATAACGCACATATTATATTGACATATTCAGCTACATAATGATATATATTCTTTACACCAGTGGATAATGAAAAAGAATTCACTCTCGTTAGCTAATCACATTCTATTATTATCAGAATTCACGCTTAAATGAATTAAAATGAATAAATCAAATCGTCTTTTTCAAAACGTCAAATACCAAATAATGCAAATCGATTCTGACAGCGCGTCATTTGAAACGTCAAAATAATGATAGAATCATAATTTTACGTATTATTTAGAGAAAAAATGGACAACAGTAGTTATATTTAGTTATAACTCCCAATTATAATTTATAAATGTATGGGTTTCGATTAAAACTGTATGTTACGTATCCCTTTTTTGAAAATAAACATGCTCTATAGCCTAGTGGTAGAAATAGTTGACTTTGGCGCGGACGATTGGGGTTCGATCCTCACTGGAAGCTTTCTTTATTTAGTCGTGGAGAAAGTATAGTCTTTTACTTGTGTAAAATGGCTAATATTAACTTGGATGATTCCAAAACTCACTCGCTGCGTTCGCACGTTTTAGAAACTTCATCCGCGTGAATAATAGCCATCATTCTGCACTCGTTGAAGAATATACTATTATTACGTGCTAGCCATTACGTGTCAGTATCCGTAATAATATATTTACTTAGTAACCAAACAGTGGGTAATATGGAATTAACTAGTGTGAGAATAGAAAAAATTGTTTACAATGTATAAAATTTCTATTGTCCCAAACAATCGAAACAGCTCAATGTTATTTTGTGGTTTATTTATCCTCCCAGCTTCTTCCTTGACAAAACAAGAAATGTCGGAAACATCCGTTGAAAGCAACACCAGGGAATAGCTTTAATTGACGTCTAGCAGGAATTCAATTTGGAAACGTCTTTTGTCACGATAAGAAGATTCAATAGAAGGTACGGAAGCGAGTGTGTAAAACGTGAAATTAATGTTATATACACTACTATTTTCTGCCACTTTGTTCTATTTCACACAATGAAAATTTTTGTTCTACAGAGTTTAACGATAATTAATCGAATTTTCTTGTCATCATTGAATGGAAAAATAAAAAAAGGGCTCTCGAATAGTGTATTGTTGAGTGTAATATCTTCTAGTATCAGAGGGTATTAACTGTAAAGAGATATTTATAGAGGAAAATAGATTTTCCTAATAATCTCCTCACTGCGTCTTTTTATTTCGCTTTGTAGAAGTTTCCTATAAGAATAGTAAAGGGAAAAATTTTTTTTCTTATTTTTGGAACCAATTAATAAAAAATTGGACTGCAGGACCCGTTAGATTTTGTAGAGTATTGAACGCTCTACAAAAAAGATCTGATGTCTTTTACTGTGTGATTTCTATGGCATAAATTTAAGGTAGAAAGATGTATGGTTTATTCGGTAAAACAATATCTACAAATTCACAATTAATGTAAGCAAAGTGACACCACGTTAAAGTTATTTGTATGCGGAGAGGGATAGCTTGTTAGGGTGTATAGAAACATAACATGTGGCTTTTAGTTTAGGGTGTTTAAGTTAATCTAGAAAGTAGGTATTTCACCCTTCACCTGTTTTGATCAAAATTAAACTGATTAGGGAAACATTCAATAAGCACTTGTAAGGAATGATGAGTGGAAATTTTTTGGGATAAGTTTTTCTTTCGTGCAGTTTTTTAAAGTATGACTTACACTTGTAGTTAATTCCCGTCAGAAAATTTTCCAAATTTGAAAATAATCTAATCTGAAGAATTTCAATTCAATTTCCTAAACATAGCTATCAAGTGTCTTTTCATGACCCTTCGCGATTTGTGCATGCATCCCAATACATTTCAACGTTGGTTTGATTTATTGATTGTTATTTACTGCAGAAACGATGTTAACGTTCCATTTTTCATTTTTAAATCTGAGGCATTTTCGTCGCAGAAACGGAAAAAAAATGTATCAAATAATAAATCATAACCTGATGGAAAATTGAATATTAGGAATATAAAAGAAGGTGTTGACATATACGTATGATCGTGACATAGTTGTGTGAAGAATTTATTTTTTGTCATTAACTTCAGTCAATGGGATTGATAAAAGAAATTTCAAGTTATATTGTATTCGAACAACAACCTACCAACCCAGAGAACTCTAGTGAATTCAACCTAGATACTTCATGTCAAAATATCACATTCCTAAAGAGCATATTGGTCACCAAATTAAAAAAAAATTTCAAGTCGTTTTTAAATCATGGCAAATTTTGAATTTTGCTTTCAAACTTTCAACACCCAGCCATTCAGACGTTGATGTCGAATATAGTAGCATCCTGTATACCAAAAAATGTACTTTGAAGATAACTAGAATTGGTCGTCACGTAGAGAAGCTCTGACTACCAGTCGGATTATTCAACAGCGTCTTTAGAATGCATCTGGTGTTTCTGTTCACATTTTAAAATGGATAAGAGATTTTTTGAACGATATATTCAGAAGCCCATACATTCCATTTTAAAAATGTGTCAATCTTATGTAGTTTCAGGTAGGGATCAATCAATTGATTCATAATTTCATCCTATAAATGTTACAGGCCAAACTGTTATTAAGGACTAGTTCCTCCTAGGCCAAACTTGTTTATCCTAACGCACTCAGGATGAACTAGTTTTGCCGGATTTCAATATTTATGTGTCAGATCAAACTAGTTTATCCAAGGACAAAGTAGTATATCTGATTTCGTAGTGCTTGATACAATTAATGCTAATTATTTTTAAACTTTTAGTACACAAAAAATTGAAATTTTATATTGACAATTCAACTCCACCTTCGGTGTCGCGTTTTTAATAGTTGACAGTTGTTCCGTCTAATTGCTAGGAAACAGTTTCTCATCAAACAATCCAAATTTACCCGATAAAATACAAACCTCTTGTGCAATTATTATAAGTGAAATAAATGCCAAATTGATATTTGAAAATTGGATCAGATGTATTCAAACTCTTTGGATCTAAATATGTTCATTTCCGGTTGAACTGGAAGTTGTCCATTCTAAATTTTGATGTAACATAATTGCAAATTTTGTCAAGTGTTACCAACCCGAATTCTAAAGTTATAGAAATGTCTCTAGGTGCTGAGCCAACCGGTTTATTTTTAACTCTTGAGAACCCCCTAAAGTACACCAATGAGTTTGATGTTTTGAAAAGTAAAGTACATTGATCTAAGTGAATATTTCTGGAAGATTTATTATGCATTTGCCATTTCTGTTTTCATGAATTTTCCAAATTTCAAACACCCTTAAAAGTCCCTTTCTTGAGGTTAATATCTCACTTGAATGCGCTTGATAATTAATAACTCTATTAAAATACTAAACAGATTCTAGAATTCCCAGAGCAAATAATATTCCATACACCATCAAACTAAACATAAATAATTAAAACGGGAAGAAATATTAGTGGATGCGTACACAAGTCTCACGAAGAACACACACATTATGTACAAACCTGTAAAAAATAACTGCCAGACAAGAGCGAGGTACTGACATGAAAGCATTAATTGCATCAAGTACTGCAAGATAAGTTTGCCCAAGACAAACTAGTTTCTCCTAGGATAAACTAATTTGGCCTGAAATATTAAATATTGCAATCCGACAAAACTAGTTCATTTTAAGTGCGTTAGGATAAACATATTTGGCCTAGTTTATTCGAACGCACTTGGGACAAACTAGTTCTTCCTTGAAAACTGTAACATATATGTTAACTGAAAAGAACTATTTTAGTACCTTCTGTATGTTCCTTGTGGTATATTATTCATTCTTTTTTTAATTTCTTGGGAAATTAAACCACAATATTTTTAAATTCTTTATTTCAAGGTTTCGGTAGCGTTCCCGCTACCGTTGTCAAGAAAAAATAAGTAAAAATTGATTTTTATCCCTAACTGACACAACGGAAAAAATTTGACAACTAGACAATCAAATTTTTTTTTGAAGTTTAAGACATGTTTAAGACTGCAAAATTTTGTTATCAAATTTTTATTAAGGTCCATTATGGGTCCATTCATAGTAGATCATATCTCCGGTAAAATGTTAAATGAAATACTTCATTTTATGACATTCCAACGATATGATAGTCTACTAGAAATGGAATCCAGTGAAGTGCACGTTCCAGGATCGGTTTTTTTTATTGGGATAGCGCGTTTTTTTCGCTTGTATTGGAAATGTTGTTAATAAAACGCGTTTCTTGAATTTAAAAATATTGTGGTTTAATTTCCCAAGAAATTAAAAAAAAAAGAATATTTTTAGTACCTTCTTCACATTGAATAGTGAGTAACACTGTACAATAGATTTCCAAAAGAAAAAAATTCTAATTGCAGTAGATTTTCTAAGGACTATAACATAAAAAGGGTTTCACGATTGGGTCCAAGGAAAGGCAAGGAGTAGTTTTAGGCGAAGGCACGTTTTGCGGTAACAAAGTTGATCGCATTTAAGCGGAGACAGAAGAAAATTTCAGGTCCTGAATAATAATGATTATTAATTAAAGCGCTTTCGGTGTTTAATGATACCTAAAAAGCCATGCTAAAAAGAAATTAATTTTCTTTATCCTCTCAGCTGTTTTTTCCACCTTTTAATTGGGGAATTTATTTTTTTGGATACCTCCTGCGGATTTTCAAAGGCGGAACAGTTTTAAATTATATAAATTTCTTATTTTCGTAATATTATGCTTTCAATATTTGCTTTGATAATTTGGCAAGGAAGCATACTAGAAGTGGAAACCCCAAATTTTCTCAGCCTATGGTTTTGGGTCGATAACGTCCCCAAGAGAATCTTCACTCATCAGCATAGCTGGTGCTAACCAAAACTCGACATAAGGAAGTCTTATTTTCGTGAAAAAATTACTTAATCGACATCTTCTCTATTTATCGAGACAATCGATTTATTTATTGAAACACTGTAGAAAATTAAAACCCCAATTCACGACATAAAAGTCTATTTTATTTTAAATTTCAATTCATAAATATTTCCGTCGATCCAAGAACGTTTTCTGCTGTTTATGTTTTTTTGACAGGAAAGACTGGGGGTCTTTTGTTTTTTAACTAACTGCTGTATTGTTATCCAGCGCTTCAATTTGTCATCTTTCTCTCTATAACTTCACAATTCACAATGCACTAATAACCAATACAGCGAAAACAACACAATGCCGGATGACAGAGCGAGTTTCTTCGAAAATAACATGAGCCAGATAAAGAACCGCGGGTAAAATTAAGTCGAAAATGATTAATTCGCTGGATTTATCGGATGTGTAGAAAAAATACGGTGAAACAGAGAGGGGTTTTCGATTTTTATAGAAATTGTGATTGGGAAATTCGTATGAATATCTAATACTATTATATACAAATATTTTTGAGGGAGAAATTAATAGACCAGTGCCAAAACCTTCAAAAAAAATTAAATAATGAAAAAAATATGAAATTAGAAAACCAAAAACTTGATTATTTCAATTTTTCGCATGAATTTTGGGGTTATGTGTGAAAATTGTGAATACAAAGGTTGTCGAGCTTTTCCGAATTCGGAACATAGTATATGCTGGTGAAGTGAAAAAGTATTACTTCCCTGAGAAATTTATTTTGTAAATCTTTTTCTGGGAAAATTTCAACTTATTTTGAGCTACATAATAGTATATTCTTCAACGTGATGAGTGATGGCTATTATTCACGCGGATAAAGTTTCCAAGTGAATATTAGCCATTCTACACAAATAAAAGACTATACTTTCTCCACGACTAAAAAAAGAAAGCTTCCAGTGAGGATCGAACCCTAATCGTCCGCGCCAGAGTCAACTATTTCTACCACTAGGCTATAGAGCATGTTTATTTTCAAAAATGGATACGTAACATACAGTTTTAATCGAAACCCTTACATTTATAAATGATAATTGGGAGTTATAATTAAATATAACTACTGTTGTCCATTTTTTCTCTAAATAATACGTAAAATTATGATTCTATCATTATTTTGACAATTCAAACGACGCGCTGTCAGAATCGATTAGCATTATTTGGTATTTGATTTATTCATTTCAATTCATTTAAGCGTGAATTCTGATAATAATAGAATGTGATTGGATAACAAGAGTGAATTCTTTTTCATTATTCACTGGTGTGAAGAATATATATCATTATGTAGCTAATATGTAAAAATAATTTGTGCGTTATTATTTAGTCGTGGAGAAAGTTTATTCTATTTTATTATTATTGATAACTCCAATTTTCTGAAATAACCTACTAAAAATTTCTAATTTTTACAAATTAATATCGTTTTCGAGACGGGCGAATGAAAAAATTAAATTTTAATTAAAAGAAAAAGGAAATGGAATCCCATTGGAAACCCCTGATTTAGTAACAGTGGTAGAGAAAATCGGGATTAATAATGAATTCTCCAAAGAAGCTGAATCTGCGTCGACTTTTTGCTTTAATTTTCTTTCGAGTACACCTTTGCGACGATGAAGAAGAGAATGAGATTTAATCATTCATTTCAGCTGCTCGAGTAGAAGTGTCAATATTAGGTTGAAGCTGATGTTGAAATTGTCATACATGTACACAGTCGTTATCGGCAGGAATTACAAAAACAGGAAATCCAAATTTAGATTAAAAGATGCTGACGACTTCCATTTCCCTACAGAAGTCTTTTCTACCGCTTTATTGGATTGTCTAACAATTTTGAACTACCTGTACCAATTTTTCATTCAAATGAAACAACATTTTGAATATTGTGTATTATGTTTTAAAATTATTGGTTAAATTATAATAAACAGCACTTAAGTAGAACAATATTTATTTTAAATACCCAGATAAAATGTCAAACGCTGTAGACAAAAAAAATTACGTTTTTGCGGAATTGAAAATTTCCTTATAATGCCCGTGTAGTTAGTTCGCTTGTTGATGTTGCTGATTATTTGTTTGCCATCATTTTAGGTGATTGAATAATGAAATTTTGAACTTTAAACAATGAAAACACTTTTTTTGTATAAAACGATCATTTATTTTGATTCTAGTAATTATTTAGGTTTTTCTGTAGCTTCAGCCCATTCGGGCATAGTTGCCATATCCCAAACAATGGGTGCGTAAAATGGGTAAATAGATAAAAGTACTCCTAAGCTTATCACCACTTGTCCTAATCCCACTTTAGCCATATCGATTCCTCTTATTCTAGAAGGTCCAGCAATCAAAGCGTTAGGTGGCGTCGATACTGGTAACAAGTAGGCAAAGCAGCTGGAAATAGCTACACTCATACCCAAGTACATGGGATGTAGACCGGCTACTACGGACATATCTAATACAACTGGTGTAACTATGGTAACGCAGGCAACGTTGCTCGACAAAAATTGCGTAATTATCGATGCCATACCACAACAAACTATCATAACAACCAATTTGTCATTTTCCAAGAAGGCTTTCAAAGATTCGGCAATCAGTTTGGTCATTCCGCTTGTTTTGGCACCTTCCGCCATAGCAAAACCACCACCGAGTACAAACAACAATCCCCAATGCATCTTATTTTGTATAACTTTCCAAGAAACGATACCTGGAGAATTCGTTGTAGGTCTTTTGGCTTCGTCAGAGCTATTAAGGTAAATGAAATCGGGAGAATTTGGTACAATTATAAATACGAATAAGATGATAATAGCTACAACGGCATCGCCACATTTCACGTTTGTGAATAGCTGAGGCCAACCCATCATGAAACCCGGTCTTCTGAAAAACCACAAAACTACCGCTAAAACAAAGCAAAAAGCTACGACGAGTTCGTTGAATTTTATCGTACCCAAATCGTTCAATTGGTTGTGTATTATTTCTCTCGCCGCTGCTTCAGATTCTGGACCTAACGCAACATCCTTGGCTGCCTGCGAAGAAGGTCTAAATAAACCCAAAAACCAGCATTGTATCCATATTGTGGAAATAATATTGGTTACAATCATGATGGGAACATTAAGCATCATCCATTTAGCAAACTCAACACCTGGACTATCCGGGAATCTTGTTTCGTACAGCCCTTTGAAAGCCAAATTAGCACCCGATCCTATAATTGAGCCAAAACCTCCGATAAGTGAAGCATAAGCAATAGTTACATAATAACACATCGTTATATTCGTTGGCATTTGCTCTTCAACTGCTTCTGGTGTAGCAGGTGCTGCTGTACCTGCTTTCGCTTTAGACGGTGAAGGAAGTTCTTCATCTTTAATTTTCCAAATTGTTATTAAACCTTGATCTTGTAAGGCTTGCAAAGTACCTTCTACTACGGGTAACATCAAAGCAGTTGCTGCCGTATTTGCTATCCACATGGAAATAAACATAGTTACGAAAGAGAGTCCTATATGAAGCCTTTTTATACTACACCCGACAATATTTATTATGTTCAATGCGATTCGAATATGAAGATTAGTCTGCTCCATGGCAATAGCTATAACGATGCTTCCTATCAACATCATATTGGTATCGTTCATGTAGTTAGCAGCAACTCTATCAGAGCTCAAAATCCCCATCAATGGAAACATCGCCATCGGTACAAGGGAAGCAACTGGAGGGGGAATACATTCGGTTATCCAATAACCGCACATAATTACAACGACATAGATACATCTGAACGCTGGGGTGTTATTAAAAATAAATATCGGTATTAATACTATGGGCCAAATTATGGTTACCAGGGATTTCCAGTAAAGTTTGCAAAATTCAAAAAAAAGTACCATTTCTTCGTATTTTCACACAATATTGGCCAAATTTACTTATATCATTTTATCATTTCAATATAATATGTTTGACATGACATTAGTTGACAACGTATCACTATAGTAGGAAATTCTGTCAGATCTCGCTCGCTGAGAAAGCCACATTGCACTGCTTTGTCTTAAATGTGGGATTCAACAAACTGCAGCTCAGAAAACTACTCCATTTTTTTGATGATAAGGCTCCACAACATTTGTTCAATCCAAATAATCCTGAATCCAGAACTGACTGACAGATCGGCCATATTGTTCCTAATACAATTCCCCAAAATGGTTAACAAAAAGAAAACAAACTTTAACTCCAACTGATCAGGGGACCCAACATAATATCACCGACCTGTCAAAGTCAGGTGTTCCGGAATGGTCTATTACTATAACAGAGATTGTGACCAGCAAATTCTAACTGAAAGATAAGGCAAAAAAGTGGAGTGTTCAAAACCTTCTCGCTAACTTAACAATCAAAAGTTTTGGTTCTATGGTTGGAGTTAAAGCTTGTGAGTTTTGACTTGTGATATAATAACCGTTTGCACCAATAGAAGCATAAGCTTAGAATAGCTATGGCGAATTTAAAATTTAAGGGTCGCTCATGCAGTTAAAGTAAAGTTGCACCAATGTTTTTGCTCTGCTTCTTAGCTAAGTGTTGAATAAATTTGTCAACCTCGCTATTTAAGTTGAGTTTTATGAATTTCTCTATGGTTTCTAGTGACTTTTCGTTGTTGTGGTTTGAAGTATTTTATTAAAAGCTGTTAAAAGTCAATTCTTTGAAAATCAAAGGATGTATAAGAAAATCCGATCGGCAAATTATACAGTTCAGGAAAAAGAATTGCTAATATTTTTATCCAATTCTTCATAATAGTTTTTACGGTTGTACCGTCTTCTTGGAAATCCATTTACAAGAATATCCAATACTTCCAAATCATCCTCCATAAACATCATTCTTCAAAAATTGAAAGAAACACCTGAAACTGGAAGACAGAAAACGAAAACCCGAAAAGGGGTTTACATTGACATCAATCAAAAGACAAGAATGTTAGGTTATAAATATCCACTTAGATGATAAGTGGAGAATAAACGAGCGATTTTCGAAGGTGGAGCTTAAATTGACAAGCTATTCATGGTGCAAAACAAAATATTCTTAAAGCTCCACTTAACTTTAAGACGACTTAAATATCAATTGGTGCAAACGGCCATAAGTCATTTAGTTGTTAGGTAAACTTATTTCACCTGAATAATAAATACTTTCCAAATAACACAAAAAATTATCAATCAACAGAGAAAGTTATGTGATTCAAGATCAACATATCCAGGAGCACAAAGAGATCATTTAAATAGTCACCCCCAAAAGTAAAAATAGCTCTACTCACGTCCACATGTAGTCCTGGCAAAGGAAATATTCTAGTAGGAGGTTCTTCTTTCGGCACGTATCTATAAAATTCTCCATTATTCCGGTACCACTTCACGGAGTAAAGTGGAGAGCCTTCTAAGTCGTATTCACAACCGAGAGTCACCGAATGACCGACTCGTACCGCACGAGGTACGTTCAACCGTATTCCTTTCAAACTCTTACTACTGTTTATCCCTGAAACAAAAAGATATGGTTACAACTTGATAGCGAAAAAATATATATACTTGTTTTACTGTTAACTGAATATTCCACCAGGTTTCTTGGTGTAGGTTTTATTTGAATACACAAAGCGATTTATTCAACGCTACAGTTCAGTCAATATTAATTTGACCGACCATCACTATTTTATAGTTAAATAATGTATCTAAATGTAATATTGAAACATAATATTTATTTTGTTGTACCTGAATCGACCATTTACTTTACCCGTAAATGACGGTTTTTTCATTATCAATTCAATATAAACTACCTTATTTGTTATACGCTTTATGTATCGATATAACTATTTACAAAATAAATTATCCATCTAAATGGAAATTTCATAATTCATGTCGCTAATAGTTTTATAGTTATTTATGCAACAAGTGCAAAAAGTGAGTGTTTTTTGCACGCGACGTGAAATTGTCCAACGAGGTCTTTAGGCCGAGTTGGACAACACGTCGAGTGCAAAAAACACGTTTTGCAAGAGTTGCATACAATATTTTTTCTAAATTCATGCAAAAACTGGAAAATTGGAATATAATATGTCAAAAACCTAACCTAACCTAATAAAACTCAACCCGTTCTTCTTTTTTTGTATCTTTATGGCCTTCACCTTGTCAGTACTCAATCATAGCTGGTTCTCGCCTTGACCATTTAAATTTTAAAGAATTAAAGATTTTTGTAAAAATTGTAACTCGTTGTGACTAAGTAGTAAGATATACATATATTATTGTTTCATTAAAGCAGGATCAGATACTTGCTATGGATTTTTATTTAATTTAAATGTTTATGTTTGTCATTAATCATCACAAAACTGACACAAGAATGACAGATGAGTGCAATAAAGTACCCCTTTTTGCATTAAATGTGGTTCACAAAAGTGTTGTTTTTTGCATGAATGTAGAAAAAATTCATTATTTTTTCAAGCAGCTGTGATTTTTTGTGTAATTTTTCAAAATATTGTGAAAATTTCCATAATTTTGTTGGAGCCTACTTCACATAGAAGGAGCGTCGGACCAGAACGTGGCAAAGACGGTGCATGGACGTGACATGGAAAACACAAAGTGACGTGGCAAGGGCGGATTGTCCATCTTCCACGGAAAGTACGAGAGAGAGACATAATATGCGAGTGCCACACTGCTGCACGTGTGTCTATTGGACCGGAACCTACAATTAGCACCGCAATAGGTTTTACCAAATAAACATCAAATACCTGGACAGCAAAAAGAGCTTTGGACTTCTGGCATAGTTTACCAAGATTGGCTCATTCAAAGGCTTTCATACAATTATACATTCTCCGAAGAATGTCTCCAAACAAATACTAGACTAAAGCAGGCATGACCTACGTTGTCAAACAGGCCACTGTCATCATATGCTAAAACTTGGACTGTCGGAACATCCGACTTGCCGTCTTTGTCTGGAAGATGATGAAACAGCAGAGCATATTATTTGTGCCTGCCCCGCCGCGGCTCGAATCAGGTATCTGAGTTTGGCTGGTCTCTCTCTCGCCCTCGAACCTAAAATATCATTTAACAAATAAACTAAACGGCTTTGTCAAGAAGCTGAATTTGTTTTGTGAAATCTGAATACGTGTGAGCCACAGTAGACTGAGTAACCTCCAAAATATGGTTTAATAATAGGTTTGTTCCAACAACTACCTTCTGATTAGTACGTGAACGTTCGTGAACTCATTCATGTATTGAATCAAACGTTCGAGAACCTGTACGTAAATTAATCCATGAACATCATACTCTATGCATTGTTGGAACGATTCTTATAAGTTGACGTTTTACTTATGTATGATTTATGTTTATTTACCATTATCTAACGTCAAGACATGACAGTTTGGACGAACAGTTCTACATTCAAATCTCTGATAAAAATGATCGTCCGCCGACACGTTCATGAACGTGTCCAGTTTTTGTTGGAACGCATTTTTATTAGTCCGTGGAATTGTCAAATCTTGTTGGAACAGAAATTTTGTTATGCGCATGATCGTGACGTTCATGTACGCATCCTTTGGCTTTGTTGGAACAAACCTATATTCTTGTTAATTCAGCTGCCAACCCAATCTGACAGTAAAACTAAATCATATCAGCCATAAACAAATATAAAAAAACACAGAAAAAACTGCAACTCTCACCATTATTCACAGTCGACGAGAAAACGTCCCAAAATCGCAAAAGCGAAGACTGTTAACGTTCAGAACAAACTTTTTTATGTTTCATACCAGAGTTTCTTGCTGACCTCCCATCTACTTAGAATTTCGTCTTCATCAAGTGAAAGGGCTGGCAAATAAAATAAAAATGCCATAAAAAGGCTAATTTTGTAAATGGCCGGCATGCAATTTTCATGATTGCAGTTTTTAGTTTAGAATTCAAATTGCAAATAACAAAGTTATATCAATTAGTGTAATTGGAAAAGATTTTCGTATATTTTAATTTATTCGACAGAAAAAAATTTATTAACAATTATTTGTCTGGTTGAAATCTGATATTGTTATTGATTAAAATGGACTTTTAAAAAATATTTCAGTGGAATGATAAGTTATGTTGAACCTAGGTTAGCAGGCCTTGTATGTATGTGTGTATATAGACAAGTATATTCATAAATCAGTGTCATCTGTATGTCAAAATTTCTCGAAAAGCTTCAAACAATTCCCAAATCTGTTTCATTTACCATGGAGACTAGATATAAGGAGCACAAACTTGTATAGGAGAAATGTCGAAAAAGTGTCCAGCGGTAAGCACGAATAGTAGATGGCGCGAGAGTAGCAAATTGGTCTAGGTACAGAGTGAAGTTTGCCAATCAAGTTAACCTAACTTTAATGTGTTTACATTTGTAAAAAGTTTAAATTAATTAACAATGGGAAGAACGTGTGTGGTAAAAAGTTGTAATAAACAAACACTTTAAATTCTTCTTTGATTATAATATATTAATTCATAGACAGTGGCAATATTAGAAAAATGGAAACTATGGGTATGGCTTTGAAATTATATAACAATATTGAAGAAACTTACCTTTAAGCAGACATAGCACCTGCTACTTATTTTTTCTTTGAAATTTGCTAAAACCATGCATAAAATGTAACCTAATTAAATAAACAAACCATCCCCATTTACATAACAACATAACCTTAAATAGTTTACCACGGCGTTCCAACTAAACACATCAGACCAATTTGCTACACCAGCGCCATCACAATTTCAGACATTCGACGGACACTTTTTATAACATAGAGTTTGTGCTCTTTTATCTCTATTCTCCATGTCATTTACGTTACGCTGCTGTCGAATGTCAATACGTCGCTGGTTTTGACAACAAGTTCGCGCATGCAACTGCAACTTCAAGTGGGTTCTTCTCACGTGGAAAAGGTGATATTCACTAGTACTTTTAGATCTATTGTGCCTCGTTACTTCTACTTAGTTTCTGAGAAAAGTCTAAGAGGCTAGTACCTCCTTTAGGTCTCTTGTTCTCACCTAGTTGATTGAGTTTTCCCAGGCATATCCACACTATTGTGTGATTGTGATTATTGAAGTGATTACACAAGATCTCAGTGAGTGCCTGGCGAGGTTTTTTTCATGTTTTGATAGATTTTAGCTTTTTTTTCGTTGAGCTAGTGATTATCTCTAAACTGATTCCATATTATCTGCTATTAAAGCAAAACGGATCAATGATTTAACGACCAATTACTATTATCCGATCTTCTAAATTATCTAAACGTCCTTCCGTTATTCTGTCCATCTTTTAACGACAGACAGAATGAAATTTTGCGTGCGGCCGACATCAAGATACGACAAAAAATGTAATTAAGTGCTGAAACAAACAGATTAATGGAAATGTTCGTCGTAAGATGTCCTCGTTCCGGAAGAAAGGAAAATTAACTTTCAAAAGGAAAGTTTATGCGGCCATCTTCGAGATCGATATGGATAATAAGATTATTAGTGAGAATGCTTGTAATGTAGGTATCATTAGGTTTAAAGGGAAAGATTACATTTGCCTTCGAGGTATCTGATAAAGAAGCTATCTGAGAGGTTCCTTCAATCCGGATATAATTATCCATGGAAATATACAATATGATATAATAATTTCATTCAAGAACCTATTACACAAATCCACAATCCACAATAATAAAGGGCACAGAAGGTCATGAATAAAATTGTAACTACTTAGGTAGAGTTTTGGTTGCAGAGGAGGTGGCGATAAGGCCCCACTCACTCAGAACCTAGAGCTTGCTTAGGCTCAACCAATGCGTGAGTTTAACGTATTAACAGAATTTTATGAAAAATATTTCAGAAAATTCACTACAATCATTATAAATAATACACATGGTAAAGCCAGCTTAGAGCGACCCATGCAGCTACAAAGAGGATACAAACAAACAAATACATCACATGATCCTGACTCATTCTATGTATATTTTGGACCTAATCTCTAGAAGATCCATTATGCTTCCCCTTGTACTCTGCTCCTAGTGGCTTATCCAATAATTTTCATTGAAGGAGTCATATGATCTGTATTTGTATCTGTACAGTAGGTCATGTGACATTGTACATCCTCCCGAGGAGTCGTCCTCCTAGGTCAATCCTGTCCTTCCCAGAAAGGTGGACAGGTCACTAGGAGACATCTTTAGATCGGCAAGTGTAGGGCAAGACTCACCAAACACACTCGGATAAGACATGACTGACAGTTACATCTTCCTGTTCACACATCCTGCATAGAGTTGTGTCCACTAGCCCCATAGTATGGAAGTGTTTTCTCAGTTGACAGCAACCAGTCAGAAATCCTACCCATAAATGTAGGTTTTCCTTTGACGCCAGCTTCCTAGAGTTGCTCAGGGTGATCCTGGCGAAAATGTATTCTTTAATTCAATTCCATCTCATAAGGGGGAGTCTTATGATATCTATATACTCAAGGGTAGGTGCATTTTTTATCCGGTAGATTTCTAGGATTCTTTAGTTCCATACACTCTGCAAATATGTGAATAGAGCTTTCTCCTTCCATTCTACAGAATCTAAATTATTCCCACTTCACTATTCAGGAAGCAGTGATAGTATTTTCTCCATACAATGAGCTTGTCACAATTGCACAAGTCTTGCTACGGTAGTATATACTGTTTATAGTCATTGAAATTGCCATGATGATGATAGTTTTAAGTGTTGGTCATTAAAATTTGTAAGATATCCCTTGCATTGGATAACTTCAATTATCTTTCATGGTATTCATGTGTATAAATGGAAGTTTTAATGACTTGGTCGTCAATAACTGTAGTATACATTTGTATAAATAGCGAGTCTGCCATTTTACTCCATTCGACCATAAAATTGGTTAGCAGCTATACGTACCTAGGAATATGATCGATATAACGAATTAATCTCGACTAATGCTCACCATTTTGTCGTTTAAATGGTTAGCTGCTCGGTTGGAGAATTATTGAGAATTAATTATTAAGTATCAAACACTTAAATAGCGTATTACAGCCACTATGAAGCCATTACACCAAAATAATGGTTTATCGGGTGACCCGAATCAAACTCTCGAAGTTTAATGTCGAAGGCGGATCAATATCAAAACTTTTTTTGTAAGTTTATTAAGTAAGCACTGTATGTGGAAACTTTTGGTTTCTGTACACGCATTCGTTGAGAATTCAATTCGTCCTATCAGCGACAGAAGAGAAAAACAGTCATTATTAGTCACCACACATACTCCTTTTGACGAATATCTTAAATAAGTAAACGAGGGTAGCTGCCTAACAGAATTATGGCTACGAGAAAAATATAACCTCAAAAGAAAGGATAGGAAGCTGAATAATTCACCGGCAAAAAACGGTTTTGTTGCAATCATAGAGGTCTGGTAGGAAATTTTATGCTTCTCTTGTATATTTTGATGCTTTAAAAAAAATACGAATATAATGAAAGAAATACCTGTAGTCTTTTTTTATTTCTTTTCATTCATTTATAAAATATATGGAGCAAAAATTTACTACGTTTGGGCAAGTCGTGAATAATATTAACTGACATTGTAATTTGACAGAATAGTTTTGAGCTGTGGACGGTAACAAAACAAATGTTGTCAAAAGAATTGCAAATGGAGAAAAGATGTTTGAAAAGTCAACTGTTTTTTCGAAAAATGAAAAGTCTGCATGAATCAACTACCGAACTGAGTGCAGAGGTGTTAAGGATATCCCGAGGGATATCCCCAACAGTACAGATAACAATAAAAATTGGAACAATTAATGATGCAGAAAGTTACTAGAATAAAAACAAAATGTACACTCCCTATTCTTATTACAATATGTACGACAAAATATGATGAAGATCACTAATATTATTGGCTAATATTATTGGCAGAATGATTGGTGAATAATTTTGTGTCCAGAAAAAAATCTTGGTTAGATTGGTTAAACTATGAACACCCTGTATAGTAACGTAAACTCGTTGAAGAACACAAAAAGAAGGAAGCAGCTGCCAATTTATCTCTTGCCGACAGAAACTCTTGATTTTTCAAGTGTCCCACTTTCATATAGTAAAAGTAACTTTGGCAGAAGTTGTAGTTACCTGGAGTTAGGTCAGCAAATTTGTGAATAAAATATGAGATTTATCTGCCCACGAGAATGCAATACAATACTTCAATGGCGCAAAGTTTGGCAGATTTATTTGCAATTGATATTCACTTCAAGACCTAGTTTGTTGTCTCTCGAGAAAACATATTGTGTTATTTTTGTGATTCAGTTGAAGATATGAAAAAATCCAATTCGGAAAAATATTTCGGGCTCAGACTGGAGTGTTTCTTTGAAATTTCTGCACAAACAAAATATGTTTGAGATTGTTAATTGCCCTTTTAATACTCCTGTTAGTTACAAAGCTTTACTGTCATCTGTATTAGTTGTATTCGTTTTTCTCAATATTCAAAAACCAAAAATATTCATTTGTTTCATAGGTTTCATAGGTTACTGTCACCGTTTTCGTTTTTCTTAAATTCTTTTTTGGATGCCTCACCACAAATAATTATTATAATTTTGTAGATTAATGAAATGAAACGATAGATAAGTCAAAAACTAGAAGTATTCTATACTAGGATTCATTTTTTGAAGACGCCATTGTATGTTTGGTTGCCTACAAAGACAATATATAAGATGTGCGTTGGGTTGCAGAAAATCGTTGATTAATATAGGTAAATCATGCATTAATGGGGTATATTAATGTATGATTTTGTCTAGTTTTGAGAACGTTAATATCATATATTAATACACGGTCGACGGAAAATATATCAATACATTTAACTCTTCTTAGATAATTTCTTGTGTATTCGCAACATTTTCCAGCGAATCAGTTCCGTGAAATTGTTTCATATTCTTCTCAGTAAATCCAGCAAATTTTCATTCAAAACCAGTTTGAATAATTCATTCGTGACCATCAAAATATTTTCATATTTTTCCAAATACCGTAGAACGTTTGATGCTAGAGTATCATGTAAACTAGTAGTCCTTTTTGTTGTATGGAATACCCGTGGCTAGATCGAATTCTTTTCAAAAAATAAAGGTTGTCAAACACAACTCCAGCACACACGTTCAGTTATTTATTAAATCGAAGCATTTTACTATACAGAGCGTTTCAATGATAACTATCCAGTATCCATCCCATATAATTATGTAGTCGTCACTTTTATCAAAAAATAAAAAGACTCGACAACAAAAAACAAAATTTTGTTATATATAACTGATGATGTTCAAGCTTCAATCTTTAAAACCACTGGTGAAAATGTGTGAAAGCATCAATCGATTTCTTTTAGTATACTTGAAACGAACAGAAGAGGATTTGCGAGTATTCGGGATGCACTGAATTTCGCCTTCAAAGATAAAAATTGTGAGCGTTTTTCCACGACACCTTTGTTAACTTGATAGAAGTGAAATCACATATGCTACTACTTTAGATTTGCGTTTGCAGATTTTGTTTGTGTCTTCAAACTGTGAGAAAATCCGTAGAATTGAATCAGAATAAAATGATGAGTATAAATTTCTCTAATATGAGTCACTAATTAGGTCCTTGTCTGGTGTTGATGCATTGTTTATAATCTAAGTAGTTCGAGAATGGAAGAGAGAGAGGAACTGTTAGTCAGACGACGACGACGACGTTGTGTGGTAATATTTTAGCTTTGAAATAGTGTATATTGTCAATTATTTTCAAATTTCCACCTAAAATTTTGGTAGTAATGGAAAAAAATGTATATACACCACGTGATAAAGACATTTATAAGCCTCATACCTTATTATCCTTGGTCAATAATAATAGTATTCTTCACCTTTCTGTATAATATACTATTATCACCGAATATAATGATTTCCTAAGTTTTTCATTCAATAAAGAACAAACACACTTTTATGAGGTTAACTTTACATGACAATGGTATGGAATTTCCTACGCGACATCAAGAAGGCAATTTCTTCGGAACAAATCTGAAATGGTGGCGAAATGAATGTCAACAACTCACTTCTCAACCACAAATATTTATACAGGAGAATGCTGGAAATGAGCTTGAGTGAATAAAATTGCTAAGTTGCGATTCTGTAGCGGCGTTTTTCGTTCATATTCAGTTGAAATTGTCTCTTTAAGTTAAATAAAATAAACCGCAGGTGGGCGAAATATTCAAAACGAGCGAATTTGTGAGTGGGAAATATTTCGAAACAAAATGGTATATAAACGCGAATTTAAAAACATGTCACTTACAAAGTCTTTAAGGATTATTTTTGCATTAGGGTAGGAAAATTTATAACTGTAGAAAGTATGAAAGGGTTTATATATCTTTTAACATAAATCAGATTTATTTATTTTTCGTACCCTTTAAAGCATTAGCAGAAATTTAAGACTTTTTTCAACTACTTCATCCATTATTAATTATGATAAGTTTCAGCTATTTTCAATGCTACATGAATAATGGACGATCTCTCGTGGAACTAACCATTGCCTAGTTCAAAACGGAACTTTCCCAGAAACTCTCTGGCACGTAAATTCATTCCCTCCGGCGTTATTTTGTTGTTGATATTGCGAATGTTGACGTAGATGCTTATAGTTAATGGACAATTGTAATAGTGAGCGAGGTTCTACTTCTATACCTGAAGTTATTATTTGTAACTAGGGACTGTTTTACGACGTTTCTGCTCATTAGTGCAACTAACAGTATTATAGCCCCATAAAACAAGATTACGGTGTATTTCATTTTTATATACAAATCTTCATATTATAAGGGATGTAAGTAACATTTACTAGTCGAGGATGGTTTTGTGCCTGAGCAATATCCCGAGAAAAGAAGTAACAGAAAACTTGGTTTTAGATGAAGAAATTATAAACTCAGACACACGTTTTATATGACAGGAATTTTTAGACAACAGACGGTTTGGAAATGAAATAAACATTAAAAGAAACACAAAAAAAATTAGAAGCTGCTAAAAAGATGAAGGACATGACAGCGAGTATCTCTGTATTTGAATCTGTAGAGTAGGGAGGGAGACATGCTTGACAGTTCACACATCCTGCATAGAGGTGTGTCCACTAGCCCCATAGTATGGAGGTGTTTCATTAGTTGACAGTGGCCAGTCAGGAATCCCACTGTTATACGTAGGTTTTTCCTGGTCATCGCCCAATATTTCTTCGGCGCCATCTTCCCAGGGTCGCCCAGGGTGATCTTGGCAAAATTGCATCCTTCAATTCCCTCTTATCTCTCAAGGGATTGAGCATGGGTGTAACGTTTGGCTAGTTCCGCAGTTGTCGAAGGCGTCAGGCCGTCACTGAGTCCAAGAATGTTTGTCCAGCGCCTTCCCTACCAGCCAGTTCTGTTCGAACCACGCTGGTATTGTTTCCCATTTCCTACTTAATTCTTAGTGCTCTCGAGCAAACTCCACATCCTGAGCATTCATACATTTTTAAACCATCTGTATAAATGCGTATTGCATCTGCAGCATCTGGCTCTGTGTTCTGTTTTATTTGTATTTTGTAGGGTATATCAAGGGTTTGATTGCATCATTGGCTGCCTGCAGCAGAGGTAGCGCAGTGAGCGCTTCTTGTCATAGACTTAACCGCAATTGGCCCACACCTACTTCGGGGCTTACAGCGAGTAGCAAAAAAGCAAAAATAAACTGCCCATGACATTTTGGACCTCCACCTTGTTTATGTTTATTCAAAGTGATGGAACAATAAACAACAATTTTGGTGTATCCTGAAATGTTGTTGTTTAATTTGTTATACAGAGAAATCCACTCTGCCCGAGGAACGGACATGAGCAACAGCGAACACAGAACACATTTTCCGTCTAAACAATCCGAATCGTGCTTATTATATTAAATAGGCCCTGTATTATATTCACGCTTCGAAATCAACTTAACAAAGAACATGGAATCGAGCTAATTTAGAGGAAACGGTCTTCGACTAGTTAGTTGATTGCTACTAAATACAGGAATGTATTTAACAATTGATATTTAGTATCTCACTGATTCCGGAATTTTCTTTAAAAAATATACAGGATGTTTTCAAAAGAAAGTAGCGATCAAGTTAATGCGAGAAGACAATTTGAATAATACTTCTTGTTTTCTTAATCTTTTTCAACGGCTATCGAGTTAATGAGTTGGATGATCAGCCAAATCCAATCACCCTGGAGATTGTAATTTTTATGCCAGCAATTCCTTGCCGGTGGATTTGCATCGCCCAGTGAAAGAAACAGTTACGCAGACAAACTTTGCACATTTTTCAACCCTATTAGCTTTGCAATTCGTTAACATACCTACTATGGCTTTTGACAGCTTTTCCAACATTGATTGCTGTCGGATAACCTCTAATAAGTTGTTTCTCAATGAATGAAATTAATAGATCTTGTCTGGTCGTTCCAGATACCAGATGACCTTTCTATGGTATCCAAGTCATCAGCCTGTATATATATTTAGACTCTACATTTCGGGAGGAATGATTAGCGCTCTTGGATTCCTTTATTGCGGTGAATCACTCCCCCTTGTTACCTGGGATCTCTTTTTCTTTGTGTTTTTTGCCTTCCACTTCTTCCTGTCCTAACGCAGTTTATTCCAGTTTCCAATATCAAGAAATTCAATCAATTATTTGATTCATCCACTTCTCTTTTGTTCTTTTGTTCTTGTTGTTCATTCATTGTTCTAGTATATTAACTTATTAATTATTCAAACGAATTAACATTTTTTGTTAAACATATATTGTCAAATCGATTATTATTGGTCATTTGGCAAAGTCTACTCTGTTAAATGCTCCTTCCAGTAAACAATATCCGCAACGGAAGCCGTACAGTGTCACAAGGCAAACGGTGTTCTCGTTGCGGAAATCTGGCTTTGTTAAGGAAATATGCGTGTATAACTTAAACTGAAATGTAGCCTTAATAATAGTGAGAACAGAATGTGATGACAATGCAATTGGAACTTTATAGGTACGTTTCGGGGAAACATTTCGCTTAACGGTATACCGGAAAGTTGTTGTGCAAATAGATGTCAACTTTATAGGGTAACAAGAACAAGGAAAGTTTATTTGGAGAAACTTTTAATACAATTGAGAGGTTTGGATACGGTTGTTTGAAGTTTTTTATATCAATTAAGAGTGACTTTAATGATTGTTCATATGTAATTTGCAAAAACAGGAGCAGTTGAGTGGTTACTATACAAGGAGCTATGAAAAAACTGGACTATTATACATTTATTGTTCCCTATTTGTACAATAAGTGTAAAGTGTTTCTAAAATTTTCAGTCGATAATGGAGAAATGCGAGAAAAGTGATAACTTAATGAACGTGGAAATTGAAACATCTCAGGCAACAGGCAAGCCACGAGCAAGTTAGCACAGCTTATTTTAGAGCTAGAACAGTTTTTTCCAAACACGTTACAAAAGGTAACAACTTAAATTTGAGTTTTTGCTATTCTTTTCAACACATTTGACTAATATTCAACAATTTTAAATATTCAACCAAATACGTTTTTCACATATTAAAATTATACAATGGAATTAAATTTGAAATTTTCGAATGGTCCCCTTCAAAGTACAAAGCAAAGCAGAATAATGAGCACATTTTAACGATGAATTTTGTCAATTTCCAACACGTCAATATGATATCTATTAAACAAATGCTATATATTATTAAATATTTCAAATTCCACTCACTTTTCGAATGGTTCAGACGAAAATTTGACGGAATTAAATTTTCATTTGAATTTTCAATCAATATTTCTATATTTTATGTTTACCCTTAATAATTTCCGCTTCTCTTTTTTTAAATTTATCATTTTATTTCATCAACACATTTACTGACAACACCCACACACATGTTCAGTATTTTAAAGTGCTAGTTTTCACCCACTAGCAAAAAAGACCATGGAAAATGTCCCGACCAGAGTCATCAGGATGAATTTGAAGACAATAATGGCATTTAAATTTAAATAACTTTATCTTGATAGGTAATTTTAAGCAGCAAATACGTCAAAGACAATCTCCTGGGTTAATAATGGAAAAAATTATTAACACTAATAAACAATAGTATATTCTTCAACGAGTGCAGAATGATGGGCATTATTCACGCGGATGAAGTTTCCAAAACAAGCGAACGCAGCGAGTGAGATTTGGAATCATCCAAGTGAATATTATCCATTCTACTCAAGTAAAAGACTATACTTTCTCCACGCCTGAAAAAAGAAAGCTTCCAGTGAGGATCTAACCCCAATCGTCCGCGCCAGAGTCAACTATTTCTACCACTAGGCTATAGAGCATATTTATTTTCAAAAAGGGATACGTAACATACAGTTTTAATCGAAACCCTCAAATTTATAAATGATAATTGGGAGTTATAACTAAATATAACTACTGTTGTCCATTTTTTCTTTAAATAATACGTAAAATTATGATTCTATCATTATTTTGACGTTTCAAACGACACGCTGTTAGAATCGATTTGCATTATTTGGTATTTGACGTTTTAAAAGAGACGATTTGATTAATTCATTTAAGCGTGAATTCTGATAATAATAGAATATGATTGGCTAACGAGAGTGAATTATTTTGAAGAATATATATCTTCATGTAGCTAATAGTATATTATTGAACGAGCAATTTATGATAGCCATAATTCACGATGGGTGACGTTTGCGTCACGAGCCGCAGGCGAGAGGCGCAAGTCAATTATGGCCATAAATTTCGAGTAGAATACTATACTTTGTCCACAACACTTGATTTCTTTATTAAATAAAAGTCAGTAACGATTTGGTATTATACTAACCTCAAAATGTTCTGACAGCTACATAAAAATATAATTTGACATATATAGAGATGGGCGATACTGTAGAAAGTATCAATACAACGTACCATTATAAATATATTGTTTTAAAATTCTTAATATTAGAAAATATCGCTATGAAAAGTATAAATACTAAAAATTACAATATTTTATCGATACGATATATGTCAGAAACAAATTTCCTGAACAAAATACACAGATTTAATAGTTTATTTCATATTGTAGGTACCCCCATCTCTAGTTCATAATACACTGTAGTGTATTATGGTTCATAATTCACGACAGTTGATATATTGGTACCATATACCTTTTGTTAGGAGGTAAAATATCGGCTTATTATTAGGTGGTCGTGGACAAATATGTATAAATAATTTGTATGCGTTATTATTTAGTCGTGGAGAAATTCAATTTTCCAGTTGTCTAAAAGAAGCAAAACTGTGTAGAAACCCTCTTGAACAGATAGTGCTTTGAATATCCCGTATTATGGTAATGTGGAAATAATAATCAGAAACCTTATAGTTTCGATCAAAGCCTATTCTAATTACGTTCGAATGTCCCTTTGCTATTTGATATAATAGCGGCTAGTAACTTAATAGACCTAAAGCAAGTCTGGTATCAAATCATTATTGCTGAAACTAAACGGTATCCTTATCGAGGGTCATAACTATGGGTTATACTGTTATTGAATTACGTCTAGTAGAGATCCTGTTGTAATTGCCAATATAATGCCCAACCAAGATTAAGTTATAGGGTGGTGTTTTAGGACGATATAAAACCCTAAAATATATGATACAAAAAAAAAGAAATTTTACAAAGGTCTTTGCAAGGTTAATTTGAGGAAACTCGCTAGAGACTTGGAGATTAAATTATTAAAAAAATCTTGAGAGGGAGAGTGCTAGAAATCACATTTTTTGTTATTTTAATCTTTGAAAGGCTTAGCTCATAATTAAATCCCGAGAAAACTGATTGAACTGAAAATATAGTTACTGCAAACCTTCAAAACGTATTTTCAGAATAAGACATATAATAACATTTGGAAATCTGGATATTTGTTCCGAGTGTACTCCAAATTTCACTTTACTGGTTTATTTTTATTATAAATAAAGTGTATGGTTGTCTAAGTTCTCCCCATCATCATCATCATCATCATCATCATTTCCTTCATCTAACAGCGCCAACAAAAAATAAAAACTCCTGAACAAAATTGGAAAAAGATCAAATAGGAATATAACATTTTGAAATTTAGTAAAGGTATTAAAAGAGTTCGTGAGTTATATGATAAATACGAGGATGAAAAATGATGATAAAATTTAAATTAATTATATAAAACCACTACTTTCGATGGATTCATAACTCTTTACCGATTATTTCCATGTGCCCAAATCTAGGCCAGCTCTTTAACCACTACCATTAAATTAAATTTTCTTTGAAATAAGCTTCGGCGTGTAATATACGGTAACATAATTCAATGAAAATGTATTTTCTAGAAAGTTCGGCAATGGCAAAATTTACATGAAAGTTCGATGCGCCTGAAATCATGAGCTGGGTCCTTGTGCAGACCCCCTTTTCTCTCTCTCTCTCCCCTTGCCCATTCCTTGAAAATTTGCGGCCCATAATTTGGATTTATGCTTCATAAGTTTCGTGATTCGTTAGGTGATACGATTGGCCTTTCCAGTTTAATCTTCGTAATACGTCAAGAATATTTAAGAGGAATCCTTAAGAGATAACATCAGACAAGGAGAGGTAACTCACAGGCCAGGCGATGACACATTCTGATCAACTAATGTGTATATGAAGTGTCAGTTGGAATATCGAATCCAAATTTGACAAAATATAATTAAGAAAAGCGATGAAAACTCATTGGGAAGTTAATTTCTCCACGACTAAATAATAACGCAAAAAATTATTTTTACATATTTAGCTACATAATGATATATATTCTTCACACCAGTGAATCATGAAAAAGAATTCACTCTCGTTAGCCAATCACATTCTATTATTTAGAATTCACGCTTAAATGAATAAAAATGGATAAATCAAATCGTCTCTTTTAAAACGTCAAATACCAAATAATGCAAATGGATTCTGACAGCGCGTCGTTTGAAACGTCAAAATGATAATAGAATCATAATTTTACGTATTATTTAGAGAAAAAATGGACAACAGTAGTTATATTTAGTTATAACTCCCAATTATAATTTATAAATGTAAGGGTTTCGATTAAAACTGTATATTACGTATCTTTTTTTGAAAATATACATGCTCTATAGCCTAGTGGTAGAAATGTAGAAATAGTTGACTCTGGCACGGATGATTGGGGTTCGATCCCCACTGGAAGCTTTCTTTTTTTAGTCGCGGAGAAAGTATAGTCTTTCACTTGTGTAGAATGGCTAATATTCAATTGAATGATTCCAAAACTCACTAGCTGCGCTCGCTCGTTTTGGAAACTTCATCCGCGTGAATAATAGCCATCATTCTGCACTCGTTGAAGAATATACTATTATTGGAGGCAATATATTTCTTTTGGCATTTTTTCGTATAAAAACCACATTATATGTGGGGGTGAGTGTTTGAAAGACCTCGGTGAGCAGGTTCGTTATTCCACTGGTTCATTTTACCAACGCTTTGATTTCTTATTTAAGCTGTGGCTTGTGTTCGCTGTTTTCTTTCGTCAGTATGACAATGCAAATGCCTTACAAAATATATTTTAAATTTTATATTTGATAAAAGGAAATATTTTAGTTAATTAGAAAATTTTTTGCCACCACTGATTGGCCTACAGCAGGATTGCGAACGAGGATCGTAGGTATCTGTTATTATTTTCGAGAGTTTCTGGGGTAAGTGATAATAAAAAGCAGCTTCATGAAAATTTCACGCTCAAATGATTGAAATTCTGATGGTGTTCATTAGCTTTATCTTCTGCTTTACTTTGAATACGTTTCTTTACGCATTTTAGACAACTTCGTATATAGTAAACCCCTACTAAATTAGGAATGATGAGAAACAATTAGCATATTATAAGAGCTTTCCTACACGAAGATACATTATGTATATAGATATTTATATTAAAATAGAATCAAATAATGAATGTAAGTATTACCTTTTGGACACACTGTATACGTATTGCTTTCAAACTTGTTAAAATGCTGAAAGTTTTAAATACTTTACTTACTTTGTACTTTTTACTTTCTGGGCTATGTTTAGCGAACATAATTCTCTCAGTACGAATTTAGATAAGGATAATGTCTGTCGACATAATAAAAGTTGTACTAGTCGGTATCTTCTAGATTCTGTTCCAACCTTTATCTCTAGTTTTTTCGTGTTTTCGTCTTTATTAAAGTAACGGGACACTTTTAAAGTTTCAAAACCTTGCGAAGTAGAACGACAAATGTTGGAAGAATAGCTAAAAAGGTTCTTTATATTCTCCAAGACAGAATTGTAGGTTTTGGTTACTACCGGGAATAAACAAGACACCGTAAATGTAACACTGTTTATGACATAAAGCTGAATTTGCTACGCTTGCAATTTAAATATATTTAGTTCACCTTTGGTAGTAATTTTTATCATCCATTTTCCACTTTATAACTTCTATATTTTGATATTTTCCAGATCTAATATTCAATTGCAGTGTACTATTTAAGTAGATTTCAATTTATTTCAAAAGTTTACTAGAATTCTTCAACTGTAACTGTATTTTTACGTTAGCGAACATGTTTTTTTCCATTGTTATTTCATCAAACTGTTATTTTTACACGTTTGTTCATTTTGTGACACAAAATCCTTGAGATTTGAACGAAAACAAGGATTACACAGACCCTTGAATAACGAACTAATATTTCTAGATAAATCACAAGTTGAAAATTGAAAAAATACGAATTTCACGTTAATTTTTTTTTATCATAATTGAAGTTAAGTCTTTTAACTTTATTACAGTCCCGGTAAAAATATCTAAGAAAGTTGGATTTTCCATAAATTTTCATTCAAAGCTAAGCGACGTATAATTTCAGTTTGAGTCCATTATCTGATTATACCTAGGAAATATGATTGCTTTTATAGAAAACTTTGGATAACCTCTAACTTTGTCGGTCAAAAAAGTTTTTCCCTCTCTTAAATACTTCTAAAGTCGTAATTGAATTTCCTAAGAATTTCGATTACAAGCTCATTCTCTTCAGGAAATATTCCATTCCATAAGTTAATGTTTCTAGCCAATTCAAAACAAATACGTATAACTAAACAAAAATAATAACAAAGTGCAAAACACCAAACTCAAATTTTCTTGTGAAAGAAATGAAATAAGGTTGTAGTAACCCAGAAGAGTCTTTGATTGTCTAAGTCCTACTAGATCTCTTCAATGGTCAGATCTTCTCTTTTTATCGGCTTCACCTATGTTACATTGGAACTAATTCCGCAAAAGTTCTGGTTCCCAGAAAGGTGTTTCAGTCTCTCTTTTTGCTAGTTCATCTGCCTAGTTCATTGAGTTAACCCAGGCCTCTCACGTGCCTCATTCTCAGGTATCCTAATTTTTTAGTCCGTATTCAATTTAGTGCGAAATTCTTGTTTTGTGTTTATTTCAGTATTTGCATGGGCTTTAGTAAACCAAATGAATTGACCACCTTGCTGACGCTTACATATTTTTGTCAGTTAATCGAAAACCATGTTATGTATTTTTCCCCGTACGGTACTGAACTTATACAGAAGTTATAACAACAACATAGTAGCTCATTCGTTATTAGTCTGTTGGAATAAATCGTACAGTTGTATGTGGAATTGTACAGAGGGTATTCACATTTAATGGAAAGTGTACAAAGGAACTGGAACTGTTTTTAAATTAATTCAAATTAACAAGGAAGCTTTGTACGAATACACGGTTTTGAGTTGGCATACATATATGTAGGGACATTTTTTATTTCCATTTTTTGTTTAAAATGAAATTTTGTAAAATTCAATTCATATTTTCCTGTTTCTCCCATTAATTTTTATCTTTATTTCTTTGCTTTTTATCTGTGACAGATGATATTCTTTCTTAAATTATTTTCAACTTTTGTAATTAAAAATTTCAAGTATAGCTCTGAAATGCATTGAATAATACTATTGCATATTGTGTCAAAAGAGCTAATTGAGTATTGTGTGAAAAGAGCTAATTGAATATTATGTGAAAAGAGCTAATTGAATATTGTATGGGAAAAGCTAATACAGTATTTTTTCAAAAGGAGCTAATTGCATACTATATGTGAAAAGAGCTAATTGTACATTATGTAAAAACAGCTAATTAAATATTGTGTAATTAGAGCTAATTGCATGTTGTGTGAAAAGAGCTGATTGAATATTGTGTGAAAAGAGCTAAATTGGATATTGTGCGAAGAGAGCTAATTGAATATTGTGTGGGAAGAGCTAATTGATTACTGTGTGAAAAGAGCCAATTAAATATTGTGTGAAAATAGCTAATTGCACATTATGTAAAAAGAAATAACTAAATATTGTGTAAAAAGAGCTTATTGCATGTTGTGTGGGAAGAGCTAATTGAATATTGTGTAAAAAGAGCTAATTGTATAAAAAGAGCTTATTGCATGTTGTGTGGAAAGAGCTAATTGCATATTGTGTGAAAAAAGACTACTGGAATATTGTGTGAAATGAGCCAACTGCATATTGTGTTAAATGAGCTAACTGCATATTGTGTAAAAAGAGCTAATTGATAATTTTTTCGACTTTTCCGATATTTCACAACAGCTAATTATTATGTATTCATCTCGTAACGAACTTTATCTTATTTTCTAAATAATCGACAAAAAACTCAACTATCTGTCATATGTAATAGATCAATTGTATACAGGTAATATTTATATTTTTATAGTGACAAATTTATTTATAAAAAAAATGAAATACTGTATCAACACCAGGTAAATACACTACAATTCTGTATAGCAAGTTTGACTCGAGGTATGAATTCACCGATGACCTCAATTTTCCAGCATATTTGTAAGGATTATAAGGGATAAGTTGGGAAGGCTATTAGCTGTACATAGGGATTTCTCAATTAAAGGGACTACGAGAAGGTTTTTAGAGAGTTCAGGTTAAAATAACTTTGTTGTAGGACACTGGAATATTCTGGATTGGATGATAACTCTGCAGTGAATATTATATTTGGTAACAATCATATATAGTTTTGACTTAATAACTTGGATATAAATATTAGTGTTTGCCATAAAAATAAAAAGTTTCTACCGAATGAAATAATAGAGAGGAAATTGAAAATTCTGGTAATATTTATTGTGATTTTTTGTTAAGTTATGGAAAATAAGTTATCCATTAATTTAACTTTTATTTCAATTGAGAAGAAGATAGCACATCTTGAGATTTGGATAACTTAATTATAATCATTTTATGAAAAAAACCACTAATGTGGGTATTGAACAACAATATTGTACTGCTGTGGTATTCTAAGAGTCCAAAAATGTGGAAAGTATTATTATTAGCAAAGTTAGATTGAAATTTCACAAAAGCAAATTGTATAAATTGAAAAACAATTGTTTCCCACTGTAATTAAAATTAACTGAATGTACTTACTCGCGAATTGAATGTTTTTGAGGCAGTAACAAACGTTTAAAGTTTTCAGAGACTGTAAATTATAACATGCGTATATAAATGTAACCACAAAAAACAAAAGTAAATACGTACAATATAGAGATCACAAGAAATATTCACCGAAACCACACAACATTTTAATCCTTTGATTTTACGGATGACGTGACGCAAATCTTTTGATCTTCTAAAAAACATTTTATTCTCTGTGGTATTTGGAGAAATATAGGAAAACGTTTTATAGCATTCAATTTCAATTATAATTTTATTTACCGCGAGTGAGCCTTACGATTTTCCTTTATAAATTTAAATATCCATGAGAAGTTTTCAATTATTTATATTCGACAAATTCCGCAAAACTTTCACTCTCGACTTGAGACGTAAAGCTTCTTATGTTTTGTTATGCTTTCGGAGTATTGGCAAACAAATCCATACCAGTATATTCATGTTTTCTCCCACACCGGTATCTTTATGAAAAACAGCACTTTTCACATGACTTATGGGAAAAATCGGATTTTCTTACATTCAAAAAAAGTCTTTTGAATACTTGAATGTGGAGTTGCCGAGAATAGAGGTCGTCATCACCAAAAACACTCGGCTCCTTGTCCAGTAAACATCGCTTATAAGCGAAACATCTATCTTGTTTAAGCCATGAAAAGCTTTTATGTTTTGCATTCTATGATTTTTTGATAAGATAATAAAGGCAATTGATAATAGTCTTGAGACGCAAAAAATCTGTAGAAGGCTCTTAGACAAACATTTGCATAAGGGGAAATCTGAAACTGGTTGGACAAATAACACCAATTCAAATGAATTCTCAGATGTCATCTCCATACGAAGAGTTTACTGAATGTAATGCTTAAAAGCTATAGAAGATGTGCAGGTCAATATACAATGCAAAGAATAATTATCTTATAGGATAGTTAAGCTGTCATTAAAACACTGAGCTCTTGAGTAATCACTTTCAAAATAATATGGGAGTGCCAAAGAAAACTTGATTAACTATTGAGTATAACATCGTCATACTGTGAGATCCTTGGTCACACTGAAATAGGCAAGATAGCAAGACTCCTTGTATCTAGCTTACATGATACAGTATCATTAGCTATAAGGTCTATTTTCTAAATAATATTAAGGTTGATTTTCATCCGTAACCTCTATACATCACCTATTCAGGTCTCTTCTGTAACAAAATGGAATATTTCTTGTACTCATCGTCTTCTGTAGGTGTTTGTCATGTTGCGTGTCTGTTCTTAAGGGAAAAGGTGTTGTTGCGTGTAAAATATAACTTGAAACATTATTAAAACCTGAATATTATGAGATGAAGACGATTATTTCCTTCAATGGTTTATTATACAGTTTGGAAATTAATATTATCTTTTGTTATACTTTCCTTGAATTGGACATTATATCAATAACGAATAATGAACAAACGTCTTTTTGATAATAAGCAAAACTGAAATGTGTTCAGTTTGCATATGTACATACAATACAAATGACACTTCCAACAACTCCAAACTACAATTGTATCTGTTTTGTATGGGAAAATCAACACAGCCATAAAGTTTGGAGCGGTGTACAGTTTTGGGTTACTATTTAATAACTTCAGCGTGTCTAGTTGATATAATAAGTAATGTTGCAGTGGTAGGCGATAGGTGAATAAAGTCAGCTGGACCATGATCGGAATGTTGGAATGAATTATATTAAATTATGGGATGAAACAATAATTTGTTAAAATCACAACTTAAAGTTGTGACGCGTTTCGCTAACACAGTAGTTTTGTCAAACGAATATTATATTGACTGAAATGACAACAAATGAAGCAAACCATGGTAATAAAAGAGCTCTTATTGTTTCTCTATTATTTACATAAAAAATGTATGAAAAAAAAGTTCCAGAACATCTGTATTTAACAAGTCATCCATATTGTGCTAGCGATTCAACTGGCGTCGTTAATGCGCACTAGGCAGCACTCTCTTGGTGCTGGCTGTTCGACTGACAACTCTGCACTGGTTTTGGAAATATTCATGTTCTTCTCGAACATGAACCAATTTGGTGTGGTCGTAGCTCAGCTGGCTTGCACTCGGTGCGATTTACTAACACGTGTCGGTTTCAGAACTGCAGTGGTGTGGCTCGCATTTCTTTAGAGCCGCATGGTAACTCCACCGGATCTGAGTTTGAGCAGCTTTTACATGACATTGAGAAAATGTTTTAGTAGAGCCAAGAGGTTAGAAAATTTTCAGAAAAAGGTACTGACTTATGGAAACCAACTGAAGTAATGAACCAAAGAGGTTGTTTGTGAATTCGATAGCTTGTTTCAGGCGAACATATTATACAAACGTACATTAAGGTGCCAGTTTATGTTTGTAGTTCTAAATATCAACTTATGTAACGTCACCAACATAGTTATCATATTTTGATAGTGTCATACACTCACAAATTAGTTTAAAACTTCGTATTTCAACGATTCAATGCGAAGAGAAACTTATTTTGACTGAAAATCTTTTTATACCTAATTGAAAAGAAAAAATATTTTACGTTGTACTTTTTAACCCCTCTTAATCTCCCAACTTTGGTTGAAACAAGAAAGCAACTTCCAAGATATTCGAATTAAAAGCTTTCGAAATTATTCGAAAAAGCTCTTGGAGTAAATCAGAAATAGGAAAATCCACTCTTGCGTTATGAGTCCCATATGAAAAGTTTCCATTTCTTTTCGACGGCTTATCTTCCAGACGGAGATCATTTTTGAACAGAACAGTGAAAAATTGGATATTTTTTTTATTATTATCCAACACCGCTAGTAGTGAATCACTAGTTTACGTAAAAGCGTATAACTGAAAAAGTGTACGGAGTGTTTTATAATTACAATGCAATTATTAAATCATGGACAAAAGTAAACACTTTTTTTTGTGAAAAATATTTCCTACGGTATATTATAATGAGCAAGATAAGACTATTAGATATTCATACTGAGTATTTCGTATTTCTTTTCTTTATAGTCTTGCTTTTCGCAAGTCCAAAACAAAGACTGCATGATCATGACTAATTTTGCTAATCTCTACTTTGAAGTCAATTAATATCACAACTTTTCCAAATCTAGTAACTTTTGGTCTGCGTAAAAGTCGGAAATGGATTTTTAATTACATTTTCACGTTATTATGGATGATATTGCATTGCACCTGGCGCCGTTTTTTTAAATAAAATCGGATTAAGTTTTCATACGTAACAAAATAGAATGTTATTTGAATTAAAAGCATTGGGAAGTGTTTCGATGCAAATCAACCGTCAAAGTAACTAGAAAGTTCCTTTTTCTACTACCGTGTGTAAAGTAAGTACTTTAGACACATTTTCGAGTGCGTAAAACTTTATTTTACGCACTAGTGCGTAAAGAGTTTTACTTTACGCACTAGTGCGTAAAGAAAATATTCCAATATGAATTTAGTTATAGATATCTAGTCATATAAAAATATATAGGTATAATAAACGGATATAAAATCTAAGTTTTTTTCATCAATAGGAGATAGAAACCTATAGAATTCGGTAAAGTAACCCAATAATTATTGTTAAATAATTATTGAGTACTGGAAATAATACGGTAAATAGGCATAAGTTGGCGGTGAGTCAGGTGAGTGACTGACATTTCTTTGTGAATTAATCTGACATTTAAAATTTAAAATTGAGATCTTCTGACTCTACCTAGGGTAAGCAATTGTATTTTATATTTATAAATTGAATATTTTTAGAAAACTATGATATTATTTTAGATTATTATAAAAATAAAGATGGATTCCTCTGACGATTTCTCAGATTACTTGGCAAATACACCACCAAATATATTAGATGTGGCACAGAATGCTACGAATGATTTACTGCCCCAAAAATCCATGAGTATTTACGAAAAAAAATACAATATTTTTAAAGAATGGTGTAGGAAGAATAAGATAACAAAATACTCCGAAAATGTCCTAGTGGCATATTTTTCAAGTGAATTGAAAAACTACAAACCATCCACAACATGGTCAATATTTTCAATGTTGAAGACAACTTTAAAAATTAAAGACAATATTGACATTTCTAAATTTTATAAATTAGTTGCTCTCCTCAAAAATAAAAATAAAGGTTCCAAAGTTAAAAAATCTAAAATTTTGGAAAAAGATCACTTGGTAACATTTCTCGAGACGGCTCCCGATTCGACATTTCTAATGATTAAAGTAAGTATAATTTACAATAGTAAAAGTACCTATATTTCATTTATAAACAGTTTCCAATAATTTTCCTCTTTATCTTCAGTGAAATGTTATCCCATTTCGTTCTTATACTTACATTTAATAACACTTCTAAGAGTTCTCGGTGGCGTACTGGTCACTATGTGAGTCTTACAAATGTGAGGTCTCGGGTTCGAGTCCTGAACATGGCGTTTTTCAATTCTTAAACTTATTTAGTAATTATTTTTTTAGGTTGCGTTTATAATTGGTATTTCCGGCGCATGCCGAAGGGAAGAGTTATCAAAACTAAAAAGTGAAGATATTGAAGATAAGGAATCAATACTTATCATTAGAATTCCTGAAACTAAAAATGGAACAGAAAGGGTTTTTACTATTTTAAATCCAACTAATTCAAAAATAGATTATTTGGCTTTTATTAGAAAATATACTGCTTTAAGACCTCCTATGGTGGATACTTCGAGATTCTTTTTAAAATATTCTAACAATAGATGCACGAAACAACCAGTTGGAATAAACACATTTGGCAAAATACCATCTATAATTGCAAAATATCTCCATTTACCTGATCCAGATATGTATACAGGGCATTGTTTTCGACGGTCATCGGCAACCATGCTAGCGAACTCGGGTGGAGATCTCCTTACCGTAAAGAAACACGGAGGCTGGAAATCGTCTACAGTTGCAGAGGGCTATGTAGACTCTACATTAAGCAAAAAAAATAATATTTCTAATTTGATATTAATGAATGATGAAAATATCCCTTCTACATCCCAAAATAATGGTGATAGGGTTTTATTGGAGGATAACACCCTTTGTATGGCATCCACCGGCAATTCGTCAGCCAATGGAACAACGAACATTACCAATACTGCTGTAGTTTCTAAATCTACCGACAATTCCTTAGAGCAGGCTAAAGGATTAAAGTTTAATAACTGCACAAATTGCACTTTTAATATTAATATTATTAATAATTGAATTCGTTTGTTGTTTTGTTAATTTGTTCATATTTAGATTATAATTTCCAAATCATTTATAATATATATATTGTTAAAAATTAATTATAGTGTTAAAGATTCTTCTAAAGAGAAATTTATTTTACTTTACGCACTAGTGCGTAAAGTATGTTCCTTTACGCACTAGTGCGTAAAGAAAATTACCATTAAACTTCTGTATTTTGATTAAATGTTCGCTAGTAGAAAAAATATTGTATGCAATTCGTGTGTAAAGACCTTTTTTTGACTCATGTGATTGTCGCATTCGCCTGCGGCTCATGCGACAACATTCACATTCGTCAAAAAAAGGCTACTTTACACACTAGTTACATAAATAACTATTTTAACACCCGTTGGCCAAGTGTTTCAATAAAATACAAAATACGCTTCCGCCCAATTCCGTTTAAGAACAATTTGGAGTAGATTGGACTAGTTTTTCACCACCTAGGGGGTGGAATTTCGAGAAATCCTTTCTAATCAGACGCTGACGTCTTCATACAAACGATATTTTTTCGATTAGAATTCATTTAATCTCAGTATAACTTGAGCTTTTTGAACTAAAAACATTTAAAATATCCTCTTTGACATGTACAGATTACTGATGTAACTTTTTGACACTCCCTTAACATTTTCAAATATACCATCAAAAATTCTATTTAGACGTCTTTCTACATTGACTTAAGCAGTAATTAATCAAATTCATGTCATTAAACGGAGATGAGCGAGGGAATATTTCCAACATTGTGTCTAAACGAAACAATTTTCTTATTTCCCTTCATCTAAGTTTCCAAAAACGCTTCAAAAGATTCACATTAGCATGTTAAAAAATAGAGTAGATGTTCGATGAATTATGAAAACGTTTCAGTTTTTTTCTCTTCTCTCAAAAAGGAATCGTAGTTAAACTTCCCTCTATTCGATCTCGAGAAAAAATACACACAACAAAAGAAGATAGATATCACGCTGGCTGCTAGCCTTTGTGATGCTAAATCTTTTATTAATTACTGATGAAAATGCAAATCATTGAAGGCCCAGCCTTCAATTTTATTGTATTAAGCCACAATAAAGGGTACATTAAAGTAGAGCTTGAGTCTCACTTGAAACATAATTTTCAATACGCGTCGGGCTCGTGTTGTGTGAGGTAGAGAGATGAAGCAAGGACTCTTTGAGGCGCAGGAATTAGTTAGTGTAATTGCGAGAATATGCAAATTAAAGTGATGAATGGAGATCGTTCGAGAAAAGGTTCTAGAATGATAACAGAGCATTTACAGTCAGTTTAGTTAATGGAGTCAACAAACAAATACTTTTTGGGGGAGTTGTACAAAGAGCAGCAGCATTAATGGATTTTTGAGGTACGGTACATGAATCCTCTACCAACAACTATTCCCGAGCAAATATATCTATCAAATATTTGACAGTTTAATTCATTTCTAAGTTTCCTGTGAAGAATATGAATGTACCATTTCTATATTTAGGCAGAGGGACACTTAGTAGGAATTTTGTTGAGGGAACAGGTCAATTCTAAGCCATTATGGGATTGTATGGGCGCCTTAAACTTACCTGGAAATCATTGCAAGGTCATACTAGCTTGAGAATCAGCGATGCGGTACAAAAAGGCAACGTGTTGATTAATGAAACGGCCAAACAAGGCTTATCGATGACATTTTGTAGCGTCTCAAAGTCCATAATAAATATGGCTACAAGAAAGTGAGTGGTACTGAAATCTTAAGAATATAACCAGACATGTTCAGATCCAATTAACTAGAAATGAAAACTGCAGAAAGCTACATGACAGATTCAGTTTAAATAAAAAGACTCGGGCTGGATGATTCAGTCTAGATTTATAGGTCCACAATGGATCTTGAGCAATCAGAGTGAAATATGCCAATAATACTTGTTATAAAATCTAATCTAACACAGGATAAATTTGGAAAAATCGTAATGGAGAGGCTGCTTCTATTTCATCTTCAGGCTCTTTTGGTTTTTGATTCAGAATACTAGAACACTACACCTAGGAAATTAGATAGAGAGGGACATTAACCTAAGTTGAAACCTGCAGATATCCTGCAATTCTTCCTAGAAATAGGTCTAAAGAAGCTACTGGTCTCTGAGACTTTCTCCAGGAACTAGTTGAAGTAAGGGGGCGCAATAGATATTCAAGGTCTTGGTGAATGTCACCCCAATATAAATACATACAAAGCATGTTTTTTTTCCCAATTTAAACCATTGTAATAGCTTCCAACTGTTTTGGCCTGCGACTATGCTAGACAATAAAACAAGAGGAAATTGGGTAAAACGTCTGAGGTAAATTACGTTGTTCTTTTGTAAGTAATTGTTTGTCGTTAATTATATCCCGCTCATATAATCTTGGGATAATAAACTACATGGAAATGTCATTTTAATACGAAAAACTGGGATACTCTCATGAATTCGTAACTAGTTATAACAAGATATAAAATTTTCTACAAAGATAAGCTAGAACGTATCAACGCATGGAATAAATTAACTATACACTATCATAATCTTATACCGCATTAATTTAGAAACAACCTATATATAAAAATAAACTTAGCGTATATTATACAGGGCGTAACAAAAAGGCAGGTCATAAATCATACCACATATTCTGGGGCTAAGAATAACTCGATCCTACCCAAGTTACCCTAGTACAAATGTGCATGGGAAAAAAGTTATAACCTGGCTGCAATTAGTCCCTGTATTTGTGAGCATTCTGTAACAAAATTCGTTAGTATAGTGTTGTCGTTCAACCTAGCGAGAGTCGTCTTTAAAGAATCCACAATAAACCTATTTCATTTGACAATTTCCCCTAATGAAGAGTTTGTTTCTCTCAGTTATGTCTCTCCATTTCTATCAGTCATTGTTATAAACTCACTGAAATGATATTTTCTCGACGTGGCATACAACAGGAGGTATCTCATTATTCGACATGTTATATACAGACGATAGAGGTGGACGATGATTGATTGAAATCTACATTTGCGTTAAATATTCATCAGTTGCGTTAATTGGAAATAAAAGTTGAGGAAGCAAGTATGCACTATTATTAAGGATAGCAAAATTAGCAGTTTTTGGTAGAGAAATTGACAATTTTATCACTTGGTCGTTTTCATAGGCACATAAACTATTTAATTATTGCATATTTGAATTAAAGCTGAGTATATTGAATCGTGAAATAACCCTGAACTGTATTCGTTATTAATATAAAACTCCACCTCTATGCGACTGAATGCATCTTTCCTTGAGCCAATTCCCATATCGTTCGAAAACGGACATCAAAATGCAACGTAACGTTGCAGATAAAGTTGATGATGTCACTCTTAATTTGGTTTTGTTGACGTTATCTAAAGTTATTGTGGTGATTTCGTTAATTAAAACACGTATTTGGAAACAGTAAGAAGATTGGTAGGTATAAAAATGTTTTATATCATATGGTTCATCACAAAAAGCTTCTTAAGTCTTGATAGTTAGGGACCGGACATCAGTGAATATATTTCTTGTTATTTATTTGTCTCTTCTATCCATTTCTCTAATTTCCAATGTCTCAACCAAGCAGAGTACTCTATATCATCCGGCAGCTGAGACAAAATCGAGCGACTCAAAATATTTGGTGGCTGAGGTAGCTTGAGAGGCCTCCTTTATTGTGGAATCTAGTGATGAATAAGCTCAAAAAGAACGGAAACAGTACCATGAGGTTAGCTAATGCCAACGTGGCTGATGGAAAATACATTACCACACGAAATGATTAAATGCAAAAAGCTCTGGACAGTGATGCCACTCACAAAAAATACTACTTCCTCTAAGACTACAAGGAGAAATTTTGAAGAGGTTGAGTATCCTGGGGTGTTTATTGACTCAAAACCCACCTGGAACATTTGAAAAAGTAATAGGGAATCAGAGACCACAACAGTTGTGATCAGTCGCATCTTGAATGAAAAAGTCTGGACTAGTATGGAAGATTCTGCCCAACTACTAGGTGATGCAGAACTATATAGTATTAGATACGATAATAACTTGTACATACCGGCACAGAGGACAAAGAAGATGAGCTGGGTATGAAAAAGTACCAGTCGACATAAGCAAACATGAGCCCCAGGTGGGAGTGACCATGTCGCTGTAGTTGTATTTTTGTAGTAACTATCGATATTTTGAATCGATAACCAAATATCGATACCATAAATAATGTCAACTGTTGAGAGATATGTAAACAAAGTCAAACTTACTGAAAATTTAACTCTAAATTTAATTCTAAATTGTCTAAGAACCGGATAATTATCCTCGCATTGACAACACTGAAACATAATGAATAAAATGATGTATATTGATGAAATCACTCGGTCTTATTATTTCGATTATGTTAAAAAATTACTAATGTACGCTCGTTAACATCAGCTCCCGATTGGCTTGTTGCGATGAAATTATACTTTCCGGGGCTCATGTTTGCTTCTGTCGACTGTACGTGCAGTAATTTTTTTTTAAGTTCATGCCGTGAGTTAAGTTTTATTTCAAATATTCATCTACTTTTTCCGGTACATCGTTAACGATACCAAAAAATAGAGTTTTCACTTCCCAATCTTTTATTAATTCTCTTGCCGAATTCACACGAGTTAAAAAAATATATCTGCAAAGGTATATACACGAATGAAAATGAACATTAGCATATAAAAAGAGTCGGAAAACAAAAAAATGCTTAATACTGACGCTGTTAATTGTTTTAGGATTATTTTGATAAAATATTGAACACATTTATTTCGGAGCGGTTCTTATCATGGAAATGAGCTTAGCGATTTAAACAGTAATTAAAACGATTTTTATTTTCTCGGGATATTGCTTACTTACAAAATAAAAACTTTTAATCCGAAGAATTATAAATAAAACGGATTTATGTTACACTTGAGATTAAAACAGGTTTTCGCTATTAATGACTATAACTTTATTTGTATTTTCTCCTTTTTGTACGTTACGTTGAGTCACCCTGTAAATTGAACATCTCCTAGTGGATTATCGGTGACAAATCTTGAGAATACTGGATAAAAACAGAAAACTTGTCTAAGCTGGAACGTTACGATATCCTAAAGCTCCTGCAAGGAATAAACTGATATTCTCTGGGAATTTTCTTAGGAGTTGAGTGGAAAAAACGAGTACAATACATCTTTCAGATCTCATTGAATGTTCGCAAAATTGTTTACACTGCCAACAACATTGAATAAAAGAAAAATACGCATAAAAGAATGTACCATGCTCAAACTTGTTTTTCACCAGTTCTAAGCGACTAAAACATTCAGCAACAAGTTCATGAAAAAGTTATCAATTCACGTACTGAGCCGCCTTATAGCAGCGCCAATTTCCGAATGGCCAAATACGTTCCTAGCATAGTTTAGCGCTTGTATAACCGCATCTTAACGGTGCTAATCAATATTCTATGAACTGAAATCAAATTATTAATTGGGGAAAATTATAGGAAACCACAATATTGGCGATTATGTATTAAACTTGATGCTTGAGATGGTATTTGGATGATGTATGGTATTTTAGGCGGTATAAGACTAATATATCAATTAAGGAATTCCAGTCTTCGACCTAGCTTTCCAATCTTCATATTTTCCACTTAATTTCGCATAAACGATAAGATTCTGGGGCTTGCAGTGGATTTTTCTCGATAAGTATACTAGGAAAAGTGAGGCCTGCACAAAATGGGACTGTTCACTAAAAGCTTAAATTAACAAAGGGCAAAAACTTGTTTTGTGAAACTGAACTCTTCCCCAATTTTGCGAGTACTTTGAAGTCGGACCTGTATTTTACAACAGTCACATTTTGTCATGATTTTTTTCAAGTGTATCTTGCGGTCTTTTGGAGCATTATTTATTTGAATTTCGAGCACGAACGCACTTTGTTTGTACGGTAGAGTGCGTGACACACATTTTGTTCGACCTTTTTGCTAAATTCTATCACTTCTCTCAAAATAAACCATAATGTGACGGAATAATTTAAGTGTCGTTGTGGCATGTGCTGTGCCAAATGGATTTAGTGTGAAAAACAATAATGCGGGTTCTCGTGAAGGTACATTTTTCCAGTTGCAAGCAAAAAATTGTCCCTCAGTCAACTGAATGAATAATTATTCCAAAAGAACTGGAAAATATCGCTTGTATAGCAATTTATCGTCTTCAGTATCCATCGAAACATCGCAGATCAAAATTCTTGCATCATCTGCGATAGAATTATCATCTTCATTGTTATCTTCTTTTTAATCGATTCCATCATATTCTTCCACACCAAATGGATGTATTAAAATGACATAAAAGGTATATTGAAGTTAAGTGGCAATTATGCCTTTTAATATGATTCACCTGTTTAAGCGAATGAGATCATTTTGACATGATTACATCAAATACAACCCTCAGGGAATACTGTTAAACAGCTTGAACTTAATCCTTGTACCCTTTTACCACCAGAAACTCCCATAAAGTTAACAAAATGGAATAGATTGGTCACAGAAATTTATTCACCTAGAAAACTGAAGTCTCGCTTAAAATTTCGCGTAGATTAGAAGTTGAAAAATGAATAATATGTTGTTTATTTTTGGATTTCACTGATAAAATGATCGTGTTATGTTTAGTTATTTGCTAGTAATTAACAGGACATGCATTTTTTAGGACGTGCAGGATACATCCAAGTCCAAAATATCTCATACATAGAACAATAAAAGTTTTCTCGGTCAGCCAAGCGGCTTTGAAAGCACTTTACTCTCACCGTGTAACATCGAAATAAGTTTTAAACTACCAAAAAAGACTCTCCTCAATAGGAGAACTCTATAAAGTATTGCTGGTCTGGATCCCTGGCGATTCTGGCATGGAAGGAAACAAGAAGGCAGGCTCTCTTGCAAGGGAGGGTGCCACACGTGTTTCTATCGGACCAGAACGTACTATTGGCATCGCGTTTTGCCAAACAAACACTCATTAACTAGATAGCTAGTAGAAGAATGTCTCCAAACAAATGTTAGACTATAGCAGGCATGGTTTAGTAAACGATTATTCTCAAGAAGCGTCTTAAGTTTTATACAAACTCTCTAACTTTTTCGAATTTAGAAAGATAATGTACATCAACTCTGTCAGCAAAAATAATGGATAATCATGTTCACCTACTTTAATCATAATATTAACCAGAATCTTGTGCGGAAGGTATTGATGATAACATACATGAAACTGAAAATTTGCATACCGTATGTTCCATAAAATAAATTATAGCAAATTGCTTTAATCCAATAACTAACTAAATTTACAATCCACAAGGAAAACAACCTTATGAGAAGTAGGGTTAAGTAGCTTACTTACCAATTTTAGTTTGCAAAGTAAACTTTAGAGGAAATCTCCGAGTAGTAATCCCAATAAGTTTGAAGTTAACTTGATCGGTTCTCGAATGAGTTCAGTTCCCTAATTAGAACAAAACATATTCAAGTATGTGTTTCGGTATGAAGTAAAATTCAAGAAATAACATACGTCACTGAACAAAAACAGTGTATTAAGTCGTTCTGGGGTGGCAATGGATTACGTTTAGCAAAAAAACAAGTAATTCGTCTTTGTTACTTATAATTACTTAATTTGTGATAGGGATATATAAACAGAACTGTTCCTGAAGTTTTTTCGAAGCTCTTTAATTATTTCGAACATTTTAATTTATGACTACGTTATTTTTTATGTTTTTTTTACCAAAAACTTGGATATTTTGCTTGTTCTAAGTGCTCTTCTTCTGTATGAAAAATAAAAATGCAAATATAAAAGCTACAAAGCACGAATAGAGCTCAAAAATGCGACAGCTGAAAGGTCGAACAAACTTTTTCATTCTATCTATAAGTATTTTATAAACTTGTGATTTCTGAAATCTTATTCCGAGAAAATCCATTTTGCGGTTGAACGTTTGTGCGAGAAAATGTATTTTGACAAAAATATCGGTCCATTATTCAGTGAAATGCATGAATTCGGTTCACAGTTTGAGTAATATTATTCACAGGTCTAATGGACGTGAAAAATTTGAAAATATTTTATAAAAACTGATAACAATGAAACTTCCCATTCAATCTTTGAAAAAATAGTACAATCAATAATTTTCCAGCTGTCTTTTACTTGTCCTTGAGGTTATTATGATCCAGGCTTTTGAGGAAGCCTATTTTATTTCCTGGTGCTCAATCTTTATAGCCTGACCAGGCTCAAAGTAGATCTGCTCTGGGTTTTTGAGGTGTTGGTGGAAATCCATTTTCCATTGCCCACATTGCTTAACTCGAAGAAATTTGATCAAATTGTCGTTACCTTTTCCCCTGTCTTTTGCTATGATGTATCAAATTGCTTTTCCAATTTTTGGTCTTCCCAGCATTTTCGAATTTTCCATTATCATGAAAATTTTCACATCTACTTATTATGAATACGAGAAGTGTAATCGAACAGATTTCACCAATAACAACAAAAGAATTTCCAAACATAAATATTCAGCGCGTTCATTGTAAGTGGCATGTTTTCCAACTTTTCTGTAACCCTTTTCCAAAATGTATTAAAAGTTATTATCCTTCTCTGGCTGAAAATTCCAAAAAGGTCTGTAGTTCTGTGTATTTAATTTTGGGTGATTTGTAAAGTTTAGAGAGGGTTGTGTCGCGGTTCGCTTTGATAATTATCTTTTTAACGAAGTAATGATTGTAAGTATAAAATGAATTTAGTTCGTACAAACTCTTGGTTGGAAATTAAATTATCAGAAAACAAGCGCTGAAATCTGCTCGCAGTCCTTACCAATTATATTGCAGAAACTGCTGTTTTAAGACGTAACAAGTCAACTCGCTTACAAGATTGAAAACTTCAACAAACAAACTTAACTTGATGGAAAAAAATCCTATAATTTATTTCGGAACATACACATCAACATCACTTCTCTATATTTTACTTTTTACTTTTTTTTAAATCAATTCTCTTTCCCAATTGTTCAGAAATATTGAAACATTGGCCACCCTGTATATACATCAATTTATTCAAGAATGTATTTCATTACAGATAACGTACCTTTCAAGGACAATAATGTTGACTTTGATCTATCTCACTTCATCCTATTTCCTCTGCTCCTTTGTCAATATAAATAACCCAATAAATTGCATCTTTTAATATTTTAAAGTCGTTTTGAGTCTTTCCATTAAAATTCCATCGATATATTTGTATTTTGTCATGGAACGTTCGATGTCAACGAATATCACTTTTTCAAAAGACATGATATAGATAGGCTATGCTTACGATATAGTTATTACACGATAGAGCCTCAATCCTTCTTGTCATTTGGTGTTCAAAGGAAGAGCTATCAGCAAATCCCAACCATGTGACCCTTATTCCATTCACTAACAGAGCTAACACAAACAGAACACTGAGAGCGCTTTCAGAAGAGACACTTATTTGTGGAAGGCCACTGGAATCAAGATTCAAGACACAAAATGTGTCCTTTAATAAGGAACCTTTCACACGAGACAATAGTTCATGTATTAAGAGTGGCCCGTACACAGACATAGTGTCTGGACACTAGAGAGGGAGAGACACATGCAGAAGGGTGCAACTAAGGCTTCATACACATATTAGATGTAAGGGGGTTGTGTGACATCTCATAGGTTTTTTTGTGAGTTCATAAATCACACTTCCATCAATTTTGTTGTTTTGGATAGAAAATAAATCAAATCGAGTGATTTGCAGAACTAAAACTGGACTAAGCTTAAAATAAAAAGGATTCAACAAATTTGAAGCAAAATCGAAAATTGACACAAAAGATGTACAAGGGTGTATTAAAGAAGAGCGCGTTCTGAATTTAAATTGATATTTTGCTCACCAACGGCTTACACGCTTGCGACTAGATGTTAACGAATGAATCTCATAGCTCAGAAGTAGCTTTTTAAAGTTTGGTTCATGATAGTTTTATAAAATAGTAGTTGATTTTCACAAACACATAACCTTAGAAATTATGAAGTAACTCACTAATTGAACCTCTGGTACACCTGGTATAAGAACAGTGAAGAACGTGCTGGGTGTATTGTTTCGCGATAAAATTGCTAATGAAACTCGTTTATTAACTTGACATTAATTAAAAGAAAACCGTTTATTTCTTCCTTTAATTTCGTCGAAAACATTTACATTTAAATTGTAATCAACACCTTATCTGCTTTTTGTAATTCAGTAACATTATTGTTAAACATAAAAGCTTCGATGTTGTCTCCATAAATATTGTTGTTGTGCCGCCTTCGTAATGAATTATTCTTAGCTCTTAATGAAAATCAGAGATGATGCAAATCGTTAACTCTGTCAAAATCAACAGAAATAAATGAATCAGCTTCAGTATGTCCGAGGGATTTAGCGATTAAAAGTCCAAAGGTGTTCTTACAAAAATATTTTGTTAGATCACAAATGACACTCAATTAGATTGTAGCATCACACAATAAACACCGTACCCTACAGAATCTGAATTACTTGTGGAAATAACAGATGAACAAAACATACTTTCTGTCTCCTCTGCCTCTTCTACTTTTTGTTCTATTTTGGTACTCAGTATTCGCTGAATATGTTACTATTTTTTCTTTGTTCTCCGAGATTTCCTTAGCAGAAAATACTTCAGTCCATCAGCGTACTGTACTCCATAATTTCAGTCGATCTTCACTTTAGCTAACAGTATCAGTTTCCATATTTTAGTCAAAGAGATCTAACGTATTCAGAGCCCTTAATGCAGTCTGGCCATCAGACGCAATTGATTTGAAGTGATTTTTGAGATTTCGTTTTGGTTCTTTGGGCACATACTTTATTTTTTATTCGCATATCTACTCTGTAGTTCAGTTTATCCAATTAACCCACGTTGGGCGCCAATTCTTGTAACCTTTCTTGAAGTTACAGGGCTCCGGTGATTCTTTCTCAGGTAAGAGTGTGGGTAAAAATCGAGTCCAAATGAGTCGGTTACAAACAAACAATCAAACAAACATTCACACAAGTGAAGATAATATAAGCGTGTAGACCAACATTCACTCCTCAAATGCTTTAGATAAGATTTTCTATCACTGAAAAATCGCTTTTTACTGGTTTAAAGCAAGACACGAAGCAATACTTATAAAAAAATAACGAGATTATGATCTTTTTGTGTGCTCGTTCTAGTTTTATTATTCCTCAAAAGAACAATAGCATACTATATCGATTACCTTTTGAAATTCAATTTCGAAACTCTATACGTGTATTTTTATATTAAAAAATTCAAAATAGTTATTAAAAATCTTTTTGTCTTATATATGGCATTCCTGATTGTTGCATTAAGGTAATATTATCCTGGAAAATGATATCTAACTTTAAACAAAATTAATTTCCTTCTATGTTGCCTGAGGAGAATTTATCCAATTATTATTCATGTCAATATTCTTTCGAACGCGTAGTATTGAAATTCCCCCCTCCGTGATAGCGCTGTTAGCAGTGATAAAACAAGTTGAACAGAAACTACGACATTTTTACTGGAAAAAATTAGCACAAATCAGCACATCAACCACAGTCAATGTTTCAGGTGCTGGGGAGCTCCCTCAAGATCAAAATGCTTTTGAATACCAGCAGGAAAAGGTGTTCACGTCTGACGAAGTGACACACATAATGGACCCTGTTGAGGCTGTCCTCATTGCTACCTCGGCTACTGGGACAGCTTGCCTTATCACTTCCTTTTTGTTGAAAGCTATTGCAGAGGTTTTGATATAGTTTAAAAGTAAATTACCTTCCTTGACATCACTTTCTGTCACTAGAGTATGACCCTGTTCAATGAATTTCCGATAGAAATATGGCCATTTCAGGCTAAGTAACATTAGAATCAAAATCGTATAGCCCTCCTAATAGTTAATGAAAACTCACAAATAAAGAATGCGTAAATCGGAGAGAAAAAAGACCGAGAAAAAGTCAATTAAATTAATGCGAAGCTTAAGAATAAAGTGAAATGAAAAGTTAGGTTTATTTATCACAAGACTAATCAAGAGTGTTTGGTTGATATTTAATTTAATGCAAAGTGGGTATATTTAAAGTTGGGTAGAGGCAAGAAAATGTAAAAATGGACAATTGAAGATAATTTGAGATAAAAAAAAGGATTTGAAGAAGTTAAGACCTCTGTTGTGGGTAGCCTTCTAAAACAGGATTTAAAGCGAATTGGTGTAGAGCTATCACCAGCCAAGAACGAGAAGGTTTGTGGGTCTTGGACATCGTAAGCTGCTGGATGACGGAATTAGAATGTTTTTATCGAAATGAAAGTGTTCTGGAAAAAGAAATCGTTATGTAAACATTTGTTTTGTTTAATTCAACGTTCAGTGACACATTTCACGTGAACTCGAGGATTCAGATTGAATTTCCCTTTTTACTTCGGCTGCTGTTAGTAACACTAATTCAAGTGAAACGCGAGGAAGCTCTTCCCTCGGGAACATGTAAAAGACAATGCTTCCAATGTCTGCATATTCATAAGCTGGCGCCCAGACTCCTTCTTGCGGTCTCTTTGGAGACATCTCGTTTCACTTGACGCCGTCTTACATAGACTATGCAGCCACTGACAATGTTGTAGAGATTTATTTGAGAGATAAAAAAAATACCGAAATGTACGGGCGATAGAAGAGATGAAAAAGAAGAATGAGGTTTGTTTTGGGAAGTAATTTAATACGGAATGGAGTGTGTTTAATGTGAGTAGTTGTAGTAGAGACTGGGAGGAGAAGAAGAATGATTTATACAGGGAGTTGTGGTTTGAATATAACTTTTTTTTTGTCACTGTCAGTGCTGATTGGAACATATCGATTGGACTGGTTTTATACTGCACGAGCTATCAATTTATTTATGATTTTTTAACCGATTTTTGGAAAAAGGAGGTTCTTAATAGTTAGTGATCAAAACTAAATAAGAAAACTCTGTATTGTTAGCTTGAAGATAATCCCAAAGCTGTGTTTGTTGTTGAAGTCAGAACTTTCTCGGTTATGAGTCAATTTTCGCATTGTTATGTCCCGGAATGAATGAAACCAAATTATTATCAAAGTGGGAACTTTTTCAAATGTGACAATATCACAGTCGCGTGCAATCGAGTAAATATGCAAATGCCTATAGAAATGAAGTTATTTCATAAATCTGATCCCAAAAGCTTCGTCACAAATTTGTGTTCGCAATCAGGGGACGAATTAAATGATTGTGTCTATTCGCTACTGCTCGCTATTATTTATTAAAGTTCGATCGACCGGAATTAGTGACCGGACATTTTATTTTGTTTTCGGATACATTATCCGGAAGGTTTATGATTTCAATTCTAAACAATTAAAATTAAGCGGAAAAACGTCGATCGGGAAATATGCCGGTGAAAAAATTATGTATGGAAATTTTTGTTTCCCATACTTGGTCTGAACGTGACATGATTTCATCGGAGTATAAATAATTTATCGATATTAATGCTTGGACATTACAACGTTTTATTGCTGATTCTATTTTATTAAAAGGCAATTTATGTGAAATAAATGTTTCACTTATCAACGATTTAAATAGAATTTTCATTCGACATGCGCAAATGAAGAAAAAACAAGTTACAGCGTTATTGCGTTGGGTAAGTGTAAGAGATATACTTATACACCACAGCGTTCACAAACGCACCACGAGAAGCGCTTACCCCGTCGTCTGACTGTCTGCTTTCCCTCCATAGATTAAGAATGTACATCTTATGTCATCAGTCATGTTAAGCTGAACGCGAGTTTCAAACTAATGGAATTAAAATTCAAATAACTTCATCTTGATAGGTTTAAAAAATTATGTTGCACAAGTTTTTGTTGAACTACTATCCCTGGACTCTTTAAATATCCAACCTGGATTTATCATAGAAGAAAATATTAACCACTCACAGAAAACTCAACTTCTTAGTTGGCTAGAATAAGCAATAATTGTCACATATAGTAGTGAAAAAACAGTTTTTTGTCCTTGGAACTATTTTTTCCAATTGGCCTCTCAATTCTAACACCATTTAATCATAAAAATGGTCAAAATTTCTTTTATACACATTTTCCGACAAAACCAGTGCGATTAGATCATCTACCGACAATTTAACGAACTTTACAATACTTTCTTCATCCCTGCGGTTTTTCTAAGATGTATACCCAGTACATTAATACTTCCATTGAAATTTAGATTCGTGACCCAAGAGACACCTTTCAAAACGTCGAAAAAAAAAACATTCCCTTCCAACGAAAACCTTCAAAATTGAATAAAATAAGCACAACTTTCGTCAACGCAATTATAGTTAAACATCGCCAAACTCACGAACCATCCAACAACAATACGAATAAATCATACGAATTCGAAAAACCAAGCCAAACCGCAACGGTAACATCCCTTACCCCCGATTGATATTTAAATTTGTGAAGAATGCCCAAAATGTGACACGAGTGTAACAAGGACTTCGATTGAACGTTCGAGGATTGATACATAGCAAACGAAATGGTGAAATTGTATTGAGGAAATAAAAAAAACGGTGGAGCACACCCAAGCAGAGAAGTGTGATTTGCCGCTTGACAAAGCATAATTGATTTTCAAATAGGTGATTTCCATCTTTATGGGTATACACTTATTATATGAAAAAAGGAGCTATTCCACAAAATGAGAATAATTTCGGAAAGAAATATGCACAAAAAACTCACACTTTACTAGGATTAAAGCATCTCTGGTAGTTTGTCAATTGATTTGGTCGTATTAAGTCAGATTACTTCAAAATGTATGAGTACTCTGAACTATGAAATAAGTTTTTTCCATTTTTCAACTTTTTTTTAAATAATATAATAAAATCTCCGGAAGATCGAAAGTACCAAATCATATTTATAGTTGAGTATATATTTCCAAGTACAGCCGGTCAAATTTAGCTTAATATCGATCTAGCCACGCCTACCAATGCGCGCTGGTCGTAACTGAGCGTGTATCACGCGATATTTGGCCGATATTATTCATCGACAAAAACATTCGCAATAAATTTACAATAACCGAAGTACGTCTTGACATAACTAGTGACTGAATAAATGAAGGTGACATGCCAAGGGTTCCTAGAAATATTGGCCACTAATATGTTGAGTATTCAGCTGAAAAGTCATTTTAAATTTCAAGATATACGCTTCGGGGGTGTATTCACTATTTCAATGAAGCATCATAGATGTTCGCAATGTTAAAAAAATCTCATGTTCTGAATAGTAGACTTTAACTGTCATTCTAGTCAGAAAAAAACACTTTTTGTAGGCCATATTGACCTTATAGACTAAAATCCTCTATGGTGTTGATAGAGTATGTTGGCACAATCCATTTTAAACGGTGCAGTCCAAACTGATTAAACTTAGAATCTGAATTGACAGCAAAATGAAACATCAACTACAGGATATCACAAATTTGATTGGTCCCAAGTTCAAAATAAAAGTAGTAATACCTACCCCAATTAATGATTCACTTCATATTTAAAACAAACTAACTTATTGCTTAGGGGTATTCGTTCCAAAAATTCAATTAACTTTAAAATTACTAAATTATAAAAAACAGTTTAACCGTTTTTTTTCGGTCTGTTGAATCTCATTTTCAACCGAGTTTGATTCGCATTATGAAAGAAAATGGGATCCACTTCAACAAATACTTTTTTCTTCACGGTTAAAACGTCACATTATATATAAAATAATTATGAAGCAAAGCAACATTCTCGATTCTTTTTACGAAAACAAATTTTAGTCTACCTCCGAGGTCGCTTATTTTATTTCCAATTAACAACGTAAGCATACAAAAGGTATTTTACGCAACAAAAAAGAGAGGAATTATAAATGCATGAGTTACTTTTGAAGTTTTTTAAATTAGAAGCAAACAGGTGAAAAGTTTATTGATAATGTATACAAGCTAAATATCTAGCCCACGTTCAAAAAGAATCTGTTATAGAATATATCTAGTAAAAATGATCTCATTATAGTATAGTTTGTCTCAAAATATATCATCTTCACTTTTGCTGGCAATCATAATATTAACAAGCCAATTGCAATAAATCATATGGCCAATAGCTGCTGAAGAAGAGATAGTCAGTGGGGGAATATTTGAAATTACTTCCAAAAGGATCTAACAAATATCTACAAAACTCATTGGCCCGCCTTGTCCTTATCACTCGATATCCAGGTTTTTAATTTAACGGTATTTGCCGATAAAGGATCCCATCGAAAACTAAAAATGTATTAACACCTTTTGTTTGGCCTCTAAAAATGTTCAAGTCACATGTACACACAGAAATAGTACGTCAATTAGAACTACTCAAAACTATCTCAGTTAAACTGGGGTCTATTTGAAAGACGGAAAACCTTCTAGAATGGTAATAGGTGATGCGAGAGTTCGTACAAAGATTTAGTTCAAGTACCTTGGATGTTAAGTACAATCCAATGCTCTTTTATCGAGTGACATAGATGGAAGTAAGTTTTCAAGGACCAGAAAGCGTTTTGCTCTTTTACTCTTTGTCTGTTATTAACACAGAAATGTGGTATTCAATAAAGACATTTTTATCAAATTATATACCAAAACGTATTCATCAAACCAAATAACGGCAACAAACTGAACATAACATTCTCGAAGCTTTCAAACCCCTCATTCAGTTCACAGCAAATTTAATTTGACGCTGAAATTTGGAAAAAAAAAATGTATCGGACTTGAGAACGCTTTTATTTATTCTGAACCCATTGAACTTCCATATATAGGGGATCAAAATGTGAAACACCACCGATAAATCTCCCATAGAAAAGAATGTTTTTTCCGTCATTTATTTTGTTCGTGTCTCACGGATCCCGAGCTGGGGCAAAAAACAACAAACACCTTCTCTTCCATTGAAAAAACTCATCCAATCACTTGAAAGTTCAAAATTTCAATCAAGCGTCGCTTCTTATCCAACGCACCCGGAAAAAAAATTAATGGTCCAAGTCAATAAACATAAAAGGAGTCAAAATAATTTATAGAGATGGCAAGGCGACAAAACCAAGCCCATGAAGATTAATGTTAAGAGTTAAAAATGAAACAAACCGCAGTTCGAGGCAGGTTAATGCATCATTATTTATTATTTTTGTCACCGACAGTGGCGTAGATTCATTTTCTTATATATATTTCATTTTTTTAATCTTCCACGTTAATAATTATGCTTTTTATAACCTCAGCTTTGGTTCTGGTATAGTTTACATTAGTATGAATCAGTTAAAAAGTTAATACATGAATATTGGTTGGTGAAATACAAAAAAATCGCTTTCCCGAACAATTTAAAATGAAGTAGCGGAGGTGTACTGGAAAAAAATAAAGCTAAGGTTACAACCAGTATTCTGCAAAAACTGATTGTATGCTGAGGAACAATATGCATTGGAAACTATGACACCAACAATTTTTATGTTGATGAGTCCCTTCCCTTTACCAATTCTAATTTATTGATCAATGCTATTTTCTTCTATATCTATGTTTATTCGCAAGTATTTTTGACAGTATTTCGATATTATCTGCGAATATTTTTGACTTACATCATTTTCCTTTTATCAGTCACATACAGGCGTTGCGTATTTTGCTTTTGATCTTATTGACTTGAGTATTCGGTTGAATATTTTTTAAGTAATTTCAGTTTAATGTGTTATTTATTTCCATACATTCGCTAGCTCTATCTCTTAGTTTAAATGACTTGATATTACCTTTTATAATTAAAAAAAAAATAATTTTCAAAAAAAGGTCAATCCCCGCCACTGCTATAAAATGATACATCCGCAACGTATTCTCAACGTATTCTATAGCAGGACACCTCTGTCATAATTTGTCTAGTGAAAATACTCTTTTTGTTGGCGTAATTTTTTGTCGTGTGAAAATTTGATACCGTAAACCGTAGAGATGAATAGAACTGATATACTTACACTAAATCTTGAAAAAAATAACAAAACGCAAAGGATAAGGACTTTATTCTAGTCTAGAGGGATTTTCAAAGGAATAAGTTAAAGTAGAAATTTCTGGAAATGTTGAACTAGCGGTCGGAACATTCATCGATTGAATTTAAATCACTGTCGACACTTCACATTTGAATTACTGCAATTTTGAATCGGCATTAATTTTAATGTATATTAACGACCAATTCATAATTCAGCATGTTTATGTACAAATGAGTATTCGGATTGAATTGAAAATCGGTGAATACCAAACAAACTATCAGTATTAATTTGTAGCGACATTTCAATAATATGAAAAAAAATGAACAATCTTTCTATTTTTTTAAATGTCAATATTACTGAAAAAAATAAAGAAAAAGCACAATCCACAAATATGAATTATTAAATTAGGTCTATTGTACCCCTTTTAGTGCACAGTTATCCTCTATCCCATTTCTATAATGAAGTGTAGGATCTACTGAGGTTTAAAAGAATCGAGTTATCTCTCTTCCACTCGTGGTTTTCTAACTGGAGAAGTTCCTTCAGTGAGTTGGGGTCGCATTCTGTCGGTAAGTACAGGAGCATTTCCCCTGTATCCACTCCTTGAACTCAATGTTGAATTGCATATCAAGCATTCTTAGTTGGTTTTCGCTAAACTTAATATTACTTCCTCGAAACTCCAGCACTATTAGCTCCTTCCTTTTATTGACCCATTAGTATGCTTCTTGAGAGCATAATGAAGAAGTTCGGAGAGCCAATACTACTTAGAACTCAGTTCATGCATGAAGCTCTTCATCTATTTTTATTTTTTTGGGTGACATTCACTGAGACCTGGAATATCTATTGTGCCTAACTACATCTACTTAGTTTTTGAGGAGAGTCTCTGAAACTAGTAGCTCCTTTAGTCCTATTTCCCGGAGGAATTTTAGAATATCTGTAGGCTCCAACTTGTGTAAATGTTCCTCTTCTATCCAGTAATCTCCCAGTGCAGTTAGAAAGTATGTGGATGGAGCTTTTAACCCCAGATCTGCTTAAAAAAATTTAGGTCTACTGGCTTAGAAAAGTATACCTAGGTCTGTTTTTCTTCAGTAGGACCACGCCCTGTTTAATTTGCTAGGTCAAGCCTTCCAATCTCTTCCTTTTAGGCTGACCTCCAACTTTAACACATTATTTTCAGTAGTCTGCCTACTGTTCTTCGGGTAATCGCCCTCTAAGTACTTGTCCACTCCACCCATCTCTCAACTGGCTTTCTATACATTAGGTACTGTAGCCTCCAAAAATTTGAGCACTCTGAGAGTAACTGGGCGTTACAATCATAAATAGTTTCATTCCACTGATAAATAAACAGATTTCCAAATGAAAATTCGTATGAATTCAACATTCCAATATAAAATACACAATTGAAAACAAACTTGTAGCAAATGCATGAAGAGGAATTAGTTGAAGTGTAGAAAGCGTACAAAATCCGTAACAAAAGTAATTGCAGCAACGTTTATGCCGTACATATAATACTATAATAGTTAAAATTGTAAAGAGCTTTAAGTATTAAATACCTGCTTCACTTAATTAAGTTAAATGCAGTTGTCACATTCTTGGAATATTTCACAATTAACATTTTAGCTACAATAGTTGCGCGGCAAAATATTTCCCAACCGGAAAATGTTCATTATTCAACTATATACAATATTTCCCTGATAGTTCTCGACTGGATTCTTTCATATAAGGACGTCGGTAAAGCATAAAATTCGTCCAGGATGTTTAGAAATGGCTGGCACGACCGAATTTACAAATGAGTATTCGAAAAACATCATATCTTTCAGATAATTTAAATAAATCCATTTTAAGGGAGTCTAATACCTTAACGTCATTTGTAATATTATACAGACTGTTCATCAATCAAAGATGAGAACGAAATGCAATCCATTCCTTCGAAAGACAAGAGAATATTGGATTGTCGTGCGGCAAATAAAGTGAGAAACGCTCACGGCTACTGTCTCTCAATTTTCTTCAAAGTATGAATCTTAATAGAAAACGTCTTTAAGGTGATTTATACATCATCATTATTTTTCGTAACTACTTTATCAATCATTGACAAACAACGGAAATCGACACGACCTTTTAAATAATTCAAAAAGCGTACCATTATGAGCAGGGGTGTGTAATAGTAAGTGATATATGACAGGATTTGCAATAATAGACCTGTAGTCAATGACACGAAAGAATAGATGAAATAAGTACAGTTTTAAGCAAAAATATGAGGATAGTCCAAAGTAAGCTAGAGAGGAGACTGTCCTGTCCGTTTACCTATGGAAGCTGGCGCTGGAGCACTAGCTGATTACATCAAAAAGAAGTGAAAACACTTCACTTTTCTTATTTGGATCTTTGTGCTGTTTATTATTTTATGTTTTTTGACCAGGAGTTGTTGTGTTCCTACATTGTTTTAGTAATCAACACTTGCAAATTGAGTAATTAACACTTTTATTCAGTTAAACACTACTTATAATCATCATGGCACTTTTAAATCACAGTAAGTAATTAAATAATCCAAGGTATGCTCGTAATTATCTCTTCTTAATAGCTATCTAACAAAGTATTATACTTATGTAAGAATCAACATTTGGTGGCATGTAGTAACACGTTACAACAAGCCCCGGGATTTTGTTACAACTAACCCTTTGGTATGATTTTCAACATTTATCAAGATAACTATTTAAACAATTTAGCAATCATAAAAACTGTTACACATTATCAGAGATAGATAAATTTGAATTGAAATAAGATATAGAAAATTTGAAATTAGTCGAATTAGAATTTAAATATCAGTTGCTTCAAATCAACCAATGTCGCTTGATGGCTTAAGATCTCTAACTTTTCAAGAAAGCTGTCGGGGAAAATTAAATATCTCGCGATTATTTAGGGTCTTAACGCAACTGGATTCAACATTTAGCAGCAGCAAGGGAAAATACAATGCCACATTAATAATAAATACAGTTACTAAGACATACTAAAGTCTGAATTATTTCAAGCACCCTTAATATAGTTTTGTGCGATAAATATAGTTCAAAACGTTCCCTGTGTATATCAAACTGGAATAATATATCTCCAGGCTTCTACCCGGAGCTATTTCAACAAAGGACTCTGAATTCCATCTGGATTATATTACTATCGCTTGTAACTCAATTCAAAATTCTATGTATGTATCAGACACCGAAGGAAATAATAAATTTGTGGATTATGCAAGAGTTATAGTTCATAATATTCTATCAATCACAAATTGTATTGATTTGTTTTTTCGTATTTTCTCCATGTACATTTTCTCATTTTACTGGAATTATAACCCAGTTAGATCATCCACCAAAGGATTTTTCCGAATTCCTACAATTTATTAAGTTAAAAGGACCAGCTTAATATCTAGTTCGGTGACGTCATTAAACAGTAAGGTCTCAGTACACTCATATACATATACGCTGTTGAAGTATGTAGTTTCAGTTTGCTATCAGAGAAATTCGAATATTTCTCTATTTTATACACACATGATGATAATAGTTGGAGTTGGAAAAATATTTCTTTACCTTTTGACACTTTTATTTCACCTCACATACACAGTAATACTTTGATAAAAAAAGATAATAGATTTTGCCAAACTACTGGCTTAAAAATTATTGTCGGCGATTTTTTGAGCGATAGCTTCTTGCCTCTTGAAGTAATCAATCAAAGCAACTAGGTTATCCAATTCGCCTGGTGTGGGTTGCTCTGAATTCTTAATACAGCACACCTGTGTTCTATCTACACACGCCACACCTCTAAAAAAATATTTACAATCATCAGTAGAATCAGAAATAGTGGGTTGAGTTTTTTTAAGAAACACACTTCAGAAAAAAATCGAGTAGCTGCACAAAAATCAAAATATCAAGGAATAATTTTGGCAAAATACTCTTTCGAAAAGGACTTCACGAGAAAAAAATTGAAGAATGTTGTAATGGTAGAGAGTTATATTTAATAAATGAATAATCCTAGCTAAAATTTCAGCAGAAGACTTGTCCTACCAAAAATATGAACAATTCTATATCAAAATAAGAATTTTTGGTAGAAGCAAAGATCAATTTGAAAGTAGAGCTGTATCTCAAGAAAATATATGAGAAAGTCGATGATACAATCTTTATAATAAAAAAAAATAACCGAATGAAGCCGTTTTTAAAAATAGACAATCATTGGATATGCTTACTGGCACATGGTACTGTGATTCAGATATTATTATTATACATCCATATTGAAAAAAAACTTAATAGAATAATTAGAGGATTTCAAGTCCAAATAGTACAACGGAAAACTCGTTTAAAGCTTGCAGGTTAATAATACTTCCAGTTCCAGCCAAATAAAAACGTTTTCTGTTCAGCAAATAAAAGCACAGATCGCTTTTGTACACATATTGCTGCATTTTAATAGCATGTTGAGGTTTGTTCTTCTAACACTGTATTATTGGAATACTCTTGTTATTTTTATACATCACAACTTCTATTAAATTGTACTCTTATAGTTTGTATAAATATAGAGGGTACGTAGTCAGAATAAAAAAGCGAATAGTACAATTGCTTGAGCACAATGGAACGGAAATAAGAATTGGGGTGACAATGGTGAAGTAGAAGATGAAATAGATATTTTTATTCACTAAAATTTGGAAAATATTTTAAATCATGGAGCCAGTTTGCTGTCTGTTAATAATTTAAGTGAGAAAAACATTAAAGAGTTCTTAATTATTGAGCTAAATATATTTTTACTTACTCTACGGGTACACCATAAATTTGTGGACATGCCGAGACACAAGAACAAACGGCATCTTGACATTGGCACTCGTAGGCATCTCCCAAATTCGAGTAAAGCAGAACACAAATCGTCAAAGCAACTAAAACTTTGTTGAAAGCCATTTCGAAGTAATATTCTTAGCAATAGTTGAACTAATACTAAGCAATTCGGCTATTACATCTGTATTTATTGCTTACCAGTAAGCGATAAGAAAAGGGATTTATATTTTCTAATTAGTTTTTCAATTTTTTTTTATCAACAATATTTTCAATCGACTTCCGACACAAAATAAGGGATCTATGAAATTGCCAAACAAATTAAAAGGAAAAAGTTTATCTTTGTATAATTCAAGTCGTTGACGAATATCAATTTCCGGCTTTAAATTAGTTATTGAAGAATCCAGTAAAATGATATTTCTAAAAAACGACAGGAAACTATAAAACGTGATTAAATCTCTTATTAAATTGGATACAGGGAAATACTAGACTTTTCTAATTTCTGTAGAAAAAGGAAATTCACTACTACGTCAGTATCCACACTTTGAAAGACACTTTCATGTCCAATTGCTCCAACTGTTTTCTAAAGTTGGGAAATACCTAAATCGAAATTGGGAATTCTTCCGTTTCACTACCATAGAGATAGGTACTATAGATAGAGGCAACAAGCCAGCTCGAGATCCGTTAGAATGAAAAAGAGAGATAGAAAGTAGGTTTAGACGGTCTTTCTACAATACTGTGCATGATATTATATATACAAAGACAAAGACATCTGATCGTCTGTCTCCCTGCCTTTCGTATCAGTTCAGTCATATTCTCACTTACACAGCGCCCTTTATGGCTTGTTGTCTCTATCTGTTCACCACGCGCTAAGTAATATTATACCTGAGAAATTTGGGAAATACCCAATATTAGGACAACTAGCTCGGCCTTCTTAAACAGTTTAAGAAATACCTAGCTTCACATTTCTCGGTCTCAACATCTGAAAAGTCTCAAACCGTTTTAAAAAACTTGTCCCATCGTCAATAAACAATATATAATGTTCATGAAATTTAATCAAATTCAAATATCGATATTTTACATTTCCCAGAAAAATATAATATTAATTCTTTCAACGACGTTCTGTGAAAGATTTTATGACTACATCCTGCGCATATTCTTTTGCTCTATTTTCATATTCAACCAAAGCTGGAAAATCTTCCAGGTCGTACGATGTCAGCATTTCTTCATTCTTCAAGCAACACACTTTCGAATTATCATCACACTGTATCCCACTAGAAAAAAAAAAGATTCTGTAAAAGTTTAGGGCGTAGAAGACCCATAAAAAGAGTATCAGCAGACAGAGCTTGAAGCAGGACCTATTCTTTTATAAACGAACCATGATTGAAACGTTCGTCGAAACAGATAAGAATTACAACAAGTTTCAGGATTGGTCAAGCACCAATGAAAAAGACACCTGCAGAGAATAAAACTTCACTATGAAAGCCTCTTATGCACCATAGTTCTCCACAGATACTATGCTGGGGGCCTTGGATTAAGAGCTAGTATTGCTGATCATTACAAAATCCCGTTAGAATGGATACTGTGTGCAGGGTGATGAGAAGAAATTACTTAGAAGGGTTTATCTAGATTCAGAAGAAAAAAGCACTCGATAACCCAGATTACGTGCCATCTATCTTCCTTAGTATTGTCTTAAAAATATCTTCCTTTTCCCAAAATTCATTTAAATTGTTTAATAACAAACTTGAATCACAACTTATTCACGAATATGTTAAGTAGCTTGATTCAAAAGCAAATTTTTGATTCATCTAAACATTCTAAGCCGTTGTCGATTATTTCGAAATCAGTTTTCTATTCTAACACATAATAATATTCAAGATTGCTCTCATAATTCAACCAGAACATGTAGGTATAATTTCCGAGAATTTGGGCATTAATTGACACCTTAAACTATTATTTCCAACAAGAAATTTTTCTTTAATACTTCCGCAGTTTTTTCAACATAAATAGTCAAACTCAATTTCCCTTCCACAAACCCAAATAATATATCAAATTAGTCGTTATTGAATGCTTTTATGAAGTCTACGCCTCTCTCCAAATTAATTTTAAATATCATTTCCAAGGAAAATCATGGGATATAATGTTCTCTTCACTTCAATGCCAAAAACACGACTGTTTAAATTGTTATTTCTAACGGAAAAAGCACAAATATGTCAGACATATCCTGCCTAACTCTAGTTGTTTGGGTCACGAAAGTTTTGACACATATATAAAACATATGAATATAGAAATGTGCTTCTGTTATGATAAAATGTTGAAGAAAACGTGGAAGATGAGAAGTATTTTATAAAATTTATGGATTTACTCACTCTAATGGTATTCCGTAAGCTTTTGGACAAGATATTAGACATGTACAGTCTGCATCGATGCATCTACACTCTTCTGCTTTAATTATCGATTGTTTATTGAATAATATCAAGAAAATAAGGAAAATATTCAAATAAAAGGCCTGCATATTCACTGCAACAAAGTTGAAAACTGTAATGAGCAATCTAGTATATTTCCTGGCTGAGTACTTTAAGATTGCGGAAAGAAATTATCTATATTATTGCTTAATTAATTTAAAAAAGCGTGGTGTGTAATACGTAAGATAACAAAAGATATTTTGGTTTAATTATCGTTTATTTTTGTATTTTTGGTGTATTTTGTCTAGTAGTAGTGTAAAAATAATAATAATAATAAGCAGTTGTAATACCAACAGATCTGGCTACTTTTTTCACTAACCTTGGGACTTGAAGTTTTTAAAGGAACAGTTTTGAGGAAATAAAGTGAAAACTAAGTGGAAATAATATAATAACAACAGTCTGATCAAAAAAATAAGTAGATGTAATTGCCAACTTGAATTCATGTTACTCCTCCTGGCTTATAGAAATTCAAGGGATACCACAACTCGCTAATATTTAGCAGCAATACTCTTAACTGCTTGTAAATATTTCACGACATAACTTTGGGTAGAAACGACATGAAAAAAAAGTTAACCTCAATCTGGTCAATCTAAACCAATATTTCCCAAGGAACACATTTGAACGTAAATTTTTCTCTAGAATGCTCACTGGAATAAAACCATTTAACATAAAACTTTTTTCCGAAACAATTTCATATTTCAATAATAGAATATAACATCCGGAAGCAAAAAAATGGGATCCGCTCAAACAGCATGAAATACATAAAAAACGTGCTCTATTACGACCATAACTTTTTTTTTCCACAACATATTTTCAGAACTCGAACTTCAATTTAGCTTGACGTTGCGGTAAAATTTGTAGGCACATCCAGCATTACGTAAATTCGAGATAAGAACTTTTAAAACTTCCCCAGTTCTTATATTTTAATATTGACTGTTTCTCCACGGAAAAAGTTTTTAAAATATATACTTTCCACTGCGTTCAAGGAAAGAGATTTAAATCTTCACAAACGGGACGTTTACCAATAGATTTAGAACAACCTAAAAATATTCAAAAGGAAGGAATTTCGCGAAAGAGTGATAATACTGATATAAAGTTCCCCAAGAACCATTACTTTTTTTAGATTTTATGAGGTGGCTCTTGGCCTATTCCACTGCGACTTTTTCAGATCTATTCTGGTCCTCTAACTCTGAACCATTACTTGGTCTTCACAATAATAAAGCTGTGTGTGTAAGAATATTTCACTTGATTGATTTGTTCGGCACTACCAATCAGAGTCGTCGAGATCAACCATTAGACTTTTTGTGCTCTTGGTGGTACCGTTTATATGAAGAGACTGGTGGCTCTAACAAATGAATATACATCTCATTTTAGAATCTCACTGAATGGATTATTGAATGAACTGTTTTTTCTTTAATCATAATTTTTCTATTGATTTTTCCAGTTTACAAAACAAAGCTTTGGAAAAACATTTAAAAATTCAAAATCTACCGAGTCTATCGTATGAAAAATAATTTGAAATCTATCATGCGATGGCACAACGTGGACGAATTGTCATAAAAATTTATAATAAATTAATACACATACATAGTTAACAAAAGGTCGGCTTCGACCAATATTTTTTTTATTTGAAATGCTGATTAGTTCTGTATAACTTTGATCAGAGATGGTCTGATTATGAACCTAGCGTGAAATGTAATAGCTCACATTTACGGCAATCTCTCCTTCTCAACTACGGATCAAAGCCATCTGAACCTATTTGAAATTCAAAGGGAAATTGTGTTATTCATAACTGTTTAGCGAATATTACCGCCTAAATTACACACTTGTTTCACGGCGTTCGTATTTTGTACGTAAATTATTATTCCTAATGATGTTTTTAAATTCGTATTTACTCTAATTAAGTCTTGAAATTAAAGTTTTTCTCACTAAACCAGAGATAAAAAAGGTCATGCTTGAGTGTGGCAACAAGAAAATATTTCTGTTATGACTAACTATGTCATTTCATCGTGTAAAAACATCTAGCACTGGAAATAGATTAATTGCTTTGCCAGTTGCTTCACAGACACCTCTATTTCTTAGTAAAAGATGTTCTGAGCGTTTGATTTAAAAAAAAAACAGAACTAATTTCACAGGTTGCGTTAGAGTTATCATCAATCTTTCCAATTTGATTTTCTATGTCATTTTTGTTACTGTTTTAATCAACTGCCTCAAAGTCATCACTAATTTGTTCTCTGTCTGTACAGTCTTGAGCAAGCCTTGCACAGTAAAATTAAATGTATGCCCAAAACACCCTAAGTGACAGTTCAGTTGACAGAAATTTATTAAAAAGAAATGACATCGGATCATAAAATACGACAATTTCGATTGTTTGTTATAAAATAAACACAAAACAGAGGAAACAGTTTGTGTATTTGATAAAAATATTCAAATTTCGTTAAAAGTAACGAATCAGTTATTGGAGAATAAGTTTAATGACAATGTTGCTAGTTCATTGAAAGGAATTAAAGTGGACTATTGTAAGAACATTTTCTAGCTTGCAACAATGAGTTCAAAGGTGATATTAGGGTTAACTGCTTAGATTTATGAACGCATAAATTAAACGCATTCACATTATATCCAAGGACTTTATATAAACAATGAAAGTATACAATTTCTGTGACATTTCACGTTAATTTCATGCTAATTATTGGGGAAATTTTATTAAATCTTGTTGTTCCATTGTTGTTTGAAATGTCAGTTACTTTCAACGATCCCAATTCCCTCAGGATCTCTTCTATCAACTTTTGAATGGACCGATTTAAAACAAAAAGCACAAAACACAAGTTTTTAGATTAACTACATAAAAAAATAACTAGATAATGGTTTTCATTGAAGTTTAACTTTGATATTTTTTATTCTCAAGATACAAAACTGTTTGTGCTGCGATTCAGTTTTCACTGCTCGGAGAGTGTTCTAGGTTCTAGGTTCTAGTTTTCAGTAGTGCACTTGAACATAACCTGTTATATTGTACTTATTATGTGAAATATTGTATCGATTCTAAGAAATAAAATTGTAACCACGATCTTGAATTTTTCAAATTCATTAATTAAGCCTTCTTTATATTTTTGTATACGTTAAGAAAAGTTATACGCCAAATCCAATTAGAGGCGCGCGTGGAACAAGCAGCTTAATAATTGTGTTATTCCGAAATATGCACTTTTGTGAGTATTTAATTTAAAAAGTAAGTGAGCAGTTGGAAAACTAGTCAATTAAAAAGTGGAGCAAAGCTTTTAGCGTAACAAATTACTCAGCGAAAGAGAAAGAAAGATTAAAACACTTACTTGCCTCAAGTTGTTTGAACCAAGCGTCAGCAAAATGTCGGTCTAACTTCAAACGAATGTCTCATTCAAACTATATAGAATATTCTTATTATTTAGCTGTTCTGGGTTTTTTTGGTTTATAATTTTTAATGAATGAATCTCTTTAAGCATCAGAGTCACATTTAGAAGATTTGCAACGAAACTAAATAGCTTAGTTTAATGAAGGTGGGAAAGTGCCAATCACAAATAGAACCAGATTGGATCTCTTAATTCTGGTACATAAACTGCCTGTTCCTCATCAGTATGTACTTAACTGAAGTTTTCATATTAATGTTGTACTTTCAAAACTCAAGTGCTGGATTAAATAACCCATCCTTAGCTCTAAACATGTCATATTTTAGGAGAGAGCTGCTCAGAGAAAATTTCTTATGCTGGCAATCTGTACTCATGTATATAACCTTCAGCTGGGAGTGTTCTATGATCTGATTTAAGGAGACCAACAATTAAATAACAAATTTCAATCATTATTTCACTTTCTTTGAAGAAAACTCTTTTGAAATAGTTCTGAGTTGTTATTCTAAATAAGGCATTTTCTAAATTGGTTGTAGATAAGGAGAAAAGGATATATTATAATGTGTAAATCACAATAATTACAATGAATAGATGTATTTAAACAAAGCATTGTAACACGTTTCCGAATATGGCATAACATCGATGAGACAATATATTCAATTTAAGCGTACAGTATCGAGTGTAGAGAACAGGTAACCGTGTACCATTAACTGTTACAATGAAGACCAATATTCACCTGATAATTGAGTTATTATTATATTCTCGCATGGTGGCTGTTGCTAATGGAATATATCTCCCAAGAACAAAAGCGGACAATTGAAATTGTACACAACGCATTTCGAAACAAACAGCTTCGGTTTGCTGAGCTACCATGGGCGGAGGCTCTAAGCATTTGACAGTTTCAAGTGTTTAATGATTTATTTTCATCCTTTTTCGTGCCAGGATAATGTTTCCTTATAATATATATATCATACACACTCGAAAACGATTTGCTATTTCCGAATCGTTAGTGATTTCGTTGGTGAGAGAATTTCCAGTTTGTTCAGCTTACCATTCTATTCCTCTTCTTGTTTCTCTTTTGGGAAGTTTTCAGATTTGCCAATAGCTATTTAAAAGAAATCTATTTACTATCAAAACAAAATCGAATATACACCAGAAAGTGTTTATGAATACATATAAAAATCGTTCATACAAGTATTTAAAAGGTTTCAGAAAGCATAATTCCAATTCCATTAATACAAGATATATCACCAGTCACTGATAACAGTTCTTCGACATTCCCACTTTGGACAACAAAAACAGCATTTTCAACTTCTAGAAAATCTTGCTAGCATTTGTGGATATTTCAATTTATTGTTGACAGTAGCTGACTACGAGCATCAATATAACCAAAGCTTTTGCTTGCGCTGCTCATGTTTTATGCGTGGGACATTCTTTTTATAATTATGGATCTTGTTGACCTTTGATCTACGGAGTACCACTGAGAAAGGGGCTGAAAGGGGCATTAACTTCCACGTTTTCCAAAGTTGAATGGATTGAGTTAATAACTACTCCTCATCTGGTGATTCAAGGACAAATTCAGCAGCTTCGTCTGCACTTAATAAGAAGAAATAGGTGAAGCCAAAAGAAAGAAAAGACCTGACCATTGGAAATATCTAGTAGGGCTTAGACAATCAAAGATTCTTCTGGGTGACTACAACCTGTTGTGATCAAATGAATGCGTAAGTTAAAGTAAAACTGCGCTAAGAGTTTTAACAGGGATCCTAACGGGACATTGTCGCTTGGATGGGCACCTGAAAAAGCTCAAAATAGTGGAGGAAGAAAAATGCAGATATTGTGGCATGGTAGAAGAAACCTCCACCAACATACTTTCCAACTGCCAAGCACTCCAGAATCCTAGAGCACAGTACCTAGGAGATTACTGGAAGATCCTCAAAAACTAAGTAGAAGTACAAGAGATCTTTTACGTTTCAATAAATGTTACCCCAAAAATACATACATACATACATACCACTAATCTGGTGTTTTAAGGACAAATAATTCAGCAGCTTCGTCTACACTTAATACTTCAAATTATTTCGGAATGTAACCAACACGTGATAGTTTTTGGCAATTTAGTATAGCTTTCAAGAATTCAACTTTTTTCGATAGCTATACCACAAAAAATATCATCTCTTACTGGCGCCACTTGTAAAACTCCCTCTCATATCTCTCACATGACTTCGTGGACACTTATTTTTGCATTTTTTGACGATATTGCTCTAAGTAATAATAATAATAATTCAAAACACTGTCATCTACCGTCATAAATACAATTGTAGTTCAGTGCTGCTAAGGATAATAAACAATAACGTATTTTAGCGTGTTTGGGTGGTTGAGTTTTCCGAAGACTGTGCATCTAGTGCAAATGCGAAATATTCCTTTCCAAAAAAGTTAGGTACAACGTTTTTTGTAACGAATACTTTTTGAAATTAATTCAATACCTCTACATTAACTAATGAAAGCAATTTTTAGTTTGCTTCCTGCAAAAAGTCTGGACTGTTATGGAAAAAATTATCAAAAATATAACCTTTATTTGACAATTCTGTTGCCAACTGTGTAAAACAAATTATAAAAACGCAAAAAGTGTAGTTTGTTAAGAAAAATATTCACGAAAACAGAATTAGAACGATGGAGAACTATTAAATAATATCGAATTCTGAGGTAGGATATGAATTTACTTCATCCAGTTGACCATGAGCTAAGGAACAATATTTTCCTTGATATATTCACATTTACCGACAACTACCTAATCTGAGTAGACATCAATGCACTTGCAGGGACCATTTGAGAGACAAAGCGTGCTTTCGCTATAAACGGTCTGTGTGTAACAAAGGAGTTATTAAAGTCATAAACATAACGTGTGATATCTTCACGTACTGGGCTTTTCGTTTTGTGTTGAAAATCTTCCAGTTCATATATAGTTTTATGTTAATTCAAATTATTAACCTACAAAATCATGTGTATCAGGTTTTCTTTCCCATCGATGGCGATGCTAATATTTCTTTCTCACTGCTATGAGAATATGGTAACATATAAATATCTGACATATTTGACGAGGAGTGGCTGGAAAACATCGAATCTTGCAAGAGGTATTGTATATTTTAATAGAGGGGCACCAGAAAAGGTGGTTATGACGACGTTGAAAAAAATTGTAAGCGCACAAAACATAGATCTTATAATTCCCAAAACAATATTATGAATATTGTCGTTAAAAATTACTCATAATTTTATATCGCCATATATTTTACGATGAGTATCACTTGTTAAACGTTGTTTGTTCGCTATAACGGCATATTATATATACTTCATTTTGATTTATTGTCTCATTAGATCATTCTAGTTCTATATTTTGAAGTTATTGTCAACATTTTATGACGATACGCCCATTTCACGAAATAAAACTAATTATCTGTAAACATGGATTTGTAATATGAAGTCGAAATGATTATAAAGGAATTGTAAAATTAGTTTTATCGATTAACATAAATTAAAATTTTAAGTACAATTCATCGATTACTAAATACTACAGATAGAAGTTAGTCGGGGTAATTTGGAATTTGAAGAATTATACGATCTTTCAACTGACATACAGGATGATCTATGGATTCTGTGGGGGAGGATTCCTCCAAAAAGAGCCTAGTAAAAAGACCTAATGAGGGTAACTGGTTTCTTCACATCAATACTTCATCCAAAAGCATAAAAATCACAAAGGTTAGGGTGTCGAAGAACCGAAATTATCAAAAAAAGCGACAAAAAAATCCACAACCAATGCTTGAACAACTGACAATGAGACTTAAGTCCAATAAATCCATTAGAATAGCTCCATTTCCATCAACTCAGTAAGCTGTATGTAGTCCTTCGAGTGAATTATATCCTTGACAAGCTGATTCATAATCTTGAATCGATTTATCACCTTTTTATATTAGTTGGACGTAAAAATTTTCGTTTATAGTTCCCAAAATGTTACCAGGATCAAAACAAGTTAAACATTTCCAGTACCCTGAAACAATAAATTATAGACGAAAAAGGAACACAGGAATAGAATAGTTGAAACTAACAAGCGAAATTACGGAATTGAAATTATTTAAAACAATTAATACTTACATAAATTGGAAAAAAATGATGAAAAGAGCAGATGGTATGATATGATAGCTGGATTACTGGATGAAAGATGAAGAAGCAAAGGACTGAGATTAAAAATGGGAAGGAATGGAGCAAACTCGGGAATGGAGAATAACTGCAACACACCCTACACCATCTCCTCCATGCATACAAACCTGCACCATATAAAGTTAACTGAACTCTCTGTTGGGAAGTCAAAGCTTCACTTTAAAGGTCCTACAACCACTTTTGAATAATAGCGAGTCCAAATTGAGTTCTGCAAAGTGCTCAGAAAATAAGAACTTGAGAGATTCTCACGATGTATATCATACTCGAAATTTCCCTTGCATCCAAAATAATTTTTCCTCCAACCACTATGAAAAACACGCTTTTCTACACAAATTTTTATACGCAAAGCAGGCCTTTTCTTAACTCTTTTGATAACTGTTGTAAAAGTAATGCGAAAAGTACACGTTATATGGCACTTTTCCGCACCGAAATGTCAAACAAAGCTACCTATGAAATGTCAACTTTTTTTGACAATTCAACTTAATTGTACAAATCTTAAATTTAAACTAAAAGTAAGTAAACTACATATATATTTCATTATTTATATCTTCTGTATGTTCCTTGTGGTATATTATTCATTCTTTTTTTAATTTCTTGGGAAATTAAACCACAATTTTTTTGAATTCTTTATTTCAACGTTTCGGTAGCGTTCCAGCTACCGTTGTCAAGAAAAATAAGTAAAAATTGATTTTTATCCCTAACTGACACAACGGAAAAAATTTGACAACTAGACAATCAAAAAAATTTCTAAGCCTGAGAACACCGAACAAGGATTGCATTCGATTTAAAATGCGTCTAAGATGTTAATTTTTCACCAAATTTTGACACAATGGACTGAAAACAAACGTAAATTCCTGCTAATTGAATGAAGGCATTGACAAACCAAATGAGACAATCTATGGTTGCAAATGCTAGAAACATTGAGAATTTAGGGATTCAATCTCTGACTCAATATGTATTTATTGGCACTTTGTAAATGAGTACCTCTATCAAAATCAATGAACTAATAGGTGTTAGCAAACAGGAAATATTATCAGCACACATAGAACCATTTGTCATACACTACGATCGAATCTTCATTATTGTAAAGTCGTAAATCACCGAATTCAATACAGACACTATTTTATTTAACGGGTTTTGCGGTGAAATTCTGTTTAGAACGCTTTATCGCAGCACAATTGCTCCAAACTCTAGGCTCTACTTCAATTGAACAATTAAATGATAATAAAGCCGACAATCTAGAGCTTTCGACGATTTGAGTGGGTATAATACGCCAGTCTGTATTGGAAGTTCGTTTAACGAGGACCGATACACGTAAACATAGAGGGTCAGTTGAGATTTATCGAGATAGAGGAAGCTATATAAAACGCAATCAGCATTATTCTGACATAAAGGTAGTCATTTAAAGATGTTAACCAATGATAATCAATCCTAATAGAAAAGTTCAGTCTATGATCAGTGTGGCCAACAGAAGAAATGGTTTTTTCTGACAAGAATGACAGTTGTTGAGGTTTAAAACATAAGATTTTGCATGTTTTTTATCATTGCGAACATATATATTGAAATAATGAATACATCCCGGAAGCGTATATCTTGAAATTTAATATGACTTTTTAGCTGAATACTCAACATATAAGTGGCCAATAATTCTAGGAACTCTTGGCATGTCACTATTTCATTTCTTTTCAAGTCACTAGCTCGGTCAAATGTCAGTGAAAAAAGTAATTAGAATAATAGAGATACAGCGATTTATCAATGCTACAAAAATGGACATACACAATTAAACGGATAGCAAGAAAAATAAATATTACTTTCCAATTAGCCATTTAACAAATATAAATAAAAAAACATTTTCCATTCCCAACTTTAGAGCCCTATAGTTCGTTAACGAAGGGCGTGAAGAAAATAGTTATTTATGCAACAAGTGCAAAAAGTGAGTGTTTTTTGCATGCGACGTGAAATTGTCCAACGAGGTCTTTAGGCCGAGTTGGACAACACGTCGAGTTCAAGAAATACGTTTTGCAAGAGTTGCATACAATATTTTTTCTAAATTCATGCAAAAACTGGGAAATTAGAATATAATATGTTGAGAGCCTAACCTAACCTAATCAAACTCAAACCGTTCTTCTTCATTTTATATATCTTTATGGCCTCCACCTTGTCAGTACTCCATCATAGCTGGTTTTCGCCTTGACCATTTAAATTTAAAATAATCAAAGATTTTTGCAATAATTGCAACTCGTTGAGACTGAGTAGTGAGATATACATAATATATATTATTGTTGTATTGGAGCAGGACACTTGCTCAGGATTTTTATTTTATTTAAATGTTTATGTTTGTCATACATTCTCACAAAACTGATACAAGAATGACTGATGAATGCAATAAAAATTTTATTGCACTAGTGCAAAAAAGAACCACTTTTTCCATTAAATGTGTTGCACAAAAGTGTTGTTTTTTGCATGAATTTAGAAAAAAATTTATATGAAATACCATCATATTACATTTTTAGTTCGATGTCATTTCAATTCATAACTGGGAAGTTGACAAAAAATTAATAATTCTTTCATTACTTTATTTCATATTTTGGATTGTTATATTCGAAGAATAAATCAATAATTTATAACATGCAAGAAATAAATTGTACCTAAACGTGTTAACCATAGGAGCGGAAATTGAAAAAAAACTTAAATATATCAACATAATCTACTTTGAAGACCTTTATTAATAACTTCCATTGAAGTTGTAGCGATTTTCCGTTTCCAGGAAAACTTGGCAGCTTATAAAAAGTGTTATATAACAAACAACGTTCAAATAAAAAGAGAATCGCTATCATTTTCGTGTAAATATATGTACAATTCAAGGAAAACCTGTGTTATCGGCACAGCTGTTTTCGCTGAGATTGATTTTATAGACATGTGCTAAAATAGGAGTTTTATCGATGTTTCGAAGAATCTCCGTAAGTAGAACTGCCGATGAATTATTCAAACTATTCGGTGTAGACCAGTCAAAGCGAGACTTTGTGTGTGATAAATTTTAAATTTTCATTTTTACTCGAGATAAAATCTTAATCTTAACAGATGGTTGTGTTAAGATGATATAGGAACACACATATATATTAAAACATTAAAAAAAACAGCAAAACAAATATTAGAAGGACTAAACCTGGAGTTGAGATATACAAAACAATAATAACTTTGATATCAAAAGAGACAGGTGTTGGCCAAGACTCACCAAACACACTCTCTAATTATTGACGATAACTCCGGACACTCGCATAAGACATGCCTGACAGTTCCATCTTCCTGTTAACACATCCTGCATAGAGGTGTGTCCACTAACCCCATAGTATGGAGGTGTATCCTTAGTTGACAGTGGTCAGTGAGAAATCCTACTGGAGATATCTTCTATCGACCTGTCCACCTTCTACAGGATGGAAGATGACCTAGGAGGACACTGAGTGCTGTGAGGCTACACTCACCCTCTCTACTCTACAGATACAGTATCAATAGAAACATGATCAAAGGTACTGAGTCGTCAGAACGTTCTAACTGCAAAGAGGTCCCAAGTCTCAGTAATAAAAAGGGAAACAATGTGCTCGAAAGCTAGTAGGAATATTCATTTTACTCATTTAATAATGTCAATAGATTCTTTTGCCTCCACCAATCTATATATTAAGGTGCTTAAGTAACGGATAAATTCATTTTCTACTAAATTAGAAAATTTAGAATCAGATCAACAGATTAAAAATATAGACAATCGGGTACTGTCGAAGGCGAAAAGTAGTTGAGTATATTGTTGAAAGTTGTGGAAAATCCATAGAAAATCACAAGAGAGAAGCTGTAACTTGTAAAAGAAAAAAAATATTTTTTTCTCCGAAGAGGCAGTACACAAATTCAGCACTGGATGAGGGAGAGTCACTCTTATATTGCTGATTAGATGATAACTGAGAGCCGTTTTGAGCTCCATATCTCTAGTTAACCCTCATTTGTTTCGGGACCCACTAAAATAGGAAGAATTTTTCGGGAAATTTAGTAAAACAAAAATTCATACTGCACATCTTGTAGAAAACTAATCTAATCAAAAATTTGATACTCCACCAGTTGCGGATATATAGCAAATCCTAATAACGAAAAAGCTTATCTCCAATTTCATGCTTTTTCCACATTTACCGAATTTTCGACTGGAGAATTGGTGTAATATTAAATTATTGATGTTGAATGGCTTGCTCTTTGCCAATATTGAGTTTTGTGCAAAATTTATGACTTTCAACTATTTCTTATTAGAAGAAGTCACAAGACAGATTTCGAGCTGATTCTATGAACAATTTTATAAGTTGAAGCACTGTATAAGAACGAAAATAATACTATGAGAAAATTACTTAAACTTTCGCCTTCCCTATGGAAAAATTGGCATAATTCTTGATACATTTTCCATCCAATATTTTTATGAAGAAATCTGAAGCCCGAATAGTTATTAACATTCTATTAACAATAATTTTTGACTTCCATGAATATAGATTAGACATTTGTACTTTGAGTTCAATCGTTCTACAAAGTGGTACCAAAAAAATGATCCAAACTGAAATAGAAGATGCGCGAGTTCAAGATATTAATAATAAAAAAGATAAAGGGTGCCAAACTTGAAAAGTTTGTCCTGTTTATCCACAGCTACCCATTTTCTATGGAAATCGAGAAAAATGAGATTAAGAATTACCGCCATAACTTTGCTGGGTTTAGTTCTCATTACATAATGTTGATATATGCTATACGAGGGTTTTCCAATAAATGTTGCATATAACAAGATAACACACGCATGTGTCATTTCTACAATACATGAGGATTATAGAGATATATATCCTAATAGCCTCGGAAGCATATTTTTCCCGTTTTTTATTCTTTTTTCATTTCATTAAACGATCGTTACGGAGGAAATGGGCTCACTTCAAGAACAAAAAAAGAATTGGAAGAATTCTGGAGGAGTTTTTCTGCTGTCAGTCTTGTCGTTGCCGCCACATGTGAAAGAATTTGCGGTGGGATTTGCTTAAAGACGCTTTGCACTCGAAAAGATACAAACAAAGCTTTATTTAAATGGATATGTAAACGCGACTGCCTGGAAACTGCAGAGAAAATTGAGTTATACTGAAAGAACGGCTTATTTGGTTAAAAGAAAGCATTGTATTCAGGTCATTGGTTACATCTGTCCGACACAAAAGAGTGAGCGAAGTGAAAAATAATTCTAATTTTGCTCAAATATGTTCTACTCAATATTGAAATAATAGAAGATCATTTTAATTCACAAAACATCACGAAAATTGAACGTATCGTATGGCATTTTTGGTGACCATATTGTTATACCATGTTTTATTGAGTGAAACTTAAATTGTGAGTTTAAAGTTAATGAACAATAAATATTTTATTACTTTCACGTCAAACGTGGTACGTGCCCATCCTTCACAATTATTCAAATACCTCAACAGATGTTTACCAACTTTCTTGTTGACATTTTTCATGTCAAAATGAAAAACTTTTTGTGTAAAGAAGTTTCCAGTGTTTATCATTGTTGTGATGTGAAAGAGATCATTGCGGTCACATGTGCGGCCTTCAAAACTTTTCTTAGATGCTTCTAACAAATTTGTGATGCGTCTACAATTTCAAATAAATCGCGTTCACAGCTCGACTACAAAATAATAGTATAAAACAATCAAAATCTCCTGGAACCTTTAGCAAAGTAATGTCAAATTATTTTCCACTAATTTTTCTTATGTTTATGTACATGTTTTTGATAATTGAGTGGAAGTTTTTGATGTAATAGCGTCGTTAGCAATAAAAGAAATAAACCAGAGCCAGACAAACACAATATTTCAACTCGTCTTTTGTGTGTTTTCGAAAATATAATAACATGAAACGATTTACAATCGTCCATTATCACCCAGCTAGGGTCCGCGCGAAAATAAATGCATTAAATTATATAAAAACCTGATTAAATTTCTTCGTGACATGCAATATAGACACAAATCCATCTGTACAAAAAACTTCGCCAAAAAAACATCATTCATCACTCCAGTTGACAGAAAAGTTCAGTAATTGATATTGTTAGCGAATAATCAATCATGAATTATAAGGGACATGTATACTGAAAAAGTTTGTCGCACTACTCGAATTTTTACCAATTTTCTATGAAGTTTCACTAACATTTTTCAAAAATTTTCAATTTCCAACTCAACCGCGTATAATTGCATCAAAATGTGGAAATTCCTGTACTACTTGGATCAAAAAGTGTATAAAGCGTTAGCTACAACGGGAAAATGGAATATTTGCTTTATTACAGTTTCCTGTAACAACTGTCATATTTATGTTTATAAAGCCTCTTAAAAATAAAAAAATTGATTAATGAAATGCTGGTAAGAAAGGGAGTTTCATAGTTTTGATATTGGAGCATTAGTTCTGGATCAGATTAATTTTTAATAGAAGACAATTATTTGTATTTTCCCAATCCTTAAATTCTTTGACTCCAGAATTACCTTTTTCACTCAAGACATATTGACTTCCCCAAAGATTCCAGCAGTTTGAAAAAAGAGCAGAGGTGAGGGCAAAAATTGTAGAGCTGCAACAAAAAATCAGTTTTTATAGGCACTTGATAAGTTTCCAAGCGAAAGTGGAAGAAATTGGAAGGTATTGAATAACAACCGTTCAGTTGTGCTTTTTGCAAAGCTGTATTAGGGGCACTTGACTCTATGTATGTATGTATTTTTGGGGTAACATTCACTGAGACCTTAAAGATCTATTGTGCCCCCGTACTTCTACTTAGTTTCTGAGGAAAGTCTCTGGAACTAGTAGCTCCTTTAGTCCTATTTCCCGGAGAAATTTTAGGAAATATGCAGGCTTTAACTCTTTCATCCAGTAATCTCCCAGGTACTGTGCTCTAGAATTCTGGAGTGCTATGCAGTTGAAAAGTATGTGGATGGAGGTTTCTTCTTCCATGCCACAATATCTGCATCCTTCTTCCTCTTCCAATATTTTGAGCTTATTCAGGTGCCCATTCAGGCGACAATGTCCCGTTAGGATCCCTGCTCCACAATTTTACTTTGACTTATGCATTCATTTGATCTCAACAGGTTGTAGTCACCCAGAAGAATCTTTGATTGTCTAAGCCCTACTAGATCTTTCCAATGGTCAGATCTTCTCTTTCTTTCGGCTTCAATCGACTCTATGCTGTGTGGGACTCCTTACAAGCCCACCTGGATGTAAGGCGTATCAATCCCATTCATTGAACCAGAACCCTTCTGTGGAGACAGTAGATAGTCGTTAAATCGGGAAGGTCAACTACTGCCTGATGCAGGTGCATATTGACCATGGGTCGAAAGTATGGTACCTCCTCAAGATTGTGAGAAGAGAGAATATGGTGGAGATAATGTTGAAGAAGGGAAGAGGAATGGAAGAGTAATTGGCGTAGTGGAGATCATGATAAGGGAGAAGAAGGACATTATGGCATGAGAGGTGGAAGTTGTACAAGGGAGAAGAGTGTGCGAGAAACTGCCGCCTGCTTTGAAGTATGCTAGTAGGGGGCAATGGCGAGTTCGAGGTGGAATTGGTTGGTAGGCATCTCACTGGAGATGAGCTCAACACTGTCTGGGCCTAGGGCATTTCCCATGCCTAATTAATGTGTCCCTTCGGGAAGACACTACATGGAAGATTCTCGACCCCAATAAAAATCGACATTTCTGGATTATTTTTTTCACGAAAACAAGACCATAATTAGGAAAAGATCTTTTAAAAAAGATTAACCTTAAAAGGAGCTCTCGTAGCATAAGTTCCGGTTGTCTACACCGTTACTTCCATTTTATAGGGGTGCACAGCTATATAAAAATTAATGTGTCGGAATGATCCCGGCTGAACGTAGAAGTCCGTTCGAGCGTAACGACGCGTCGAGACGCGTCCATTGGACTGTCCGGTTTGACGGATTCCTGCACCGCGTCGTTATAATAGTAAATCGGATATCCTGTTTATTTGGAATTGTTTAACTTCCCGTTTATTTACGCCTTGCTGATACACGGAAAAAATTGGCTGTAAACGTCATTTACATATCACGTATTTGGTTCAATGGCAAATGTGGTTTGTGACCGATGGCGTACAAAAAATTGTTGTCACAAAACGGTTAAATGATTTTAACGACTAAAAATTTTGTGCTACAAATGTGAAGTATTTGATCATACAAAAACCTTGCTGTATTTACTGACAATTAGTCAATCTTTTTTGTCGTAGTTCCGAATTATTGGAAAAAATATATTGGCTTTCTCAGTATGCTTCAAATATATGCACGTCCAATATACAAAATGGAATAACAATCAGTGCCACAAGCTGTTATCAAAATGCTTCTAAAGTAAGAATAAAAAGCAGTCTGACAGTTTGCCTCGCTGTTCCAGGGATAAAACCAGGATGCAAACAGTGTAGTGAGAAAGCAATAATTATTTAAGCAGATATGGTTGTTGTATGTATTTTAAATTGGAAGGATTCTTTCAATAGGGCGCTAGAAAAGAGGTGGAATAGACATACTCAGCTCAATTATTGAGAAATTTTTGTTAAACTCAGAAGAATCATAGAGCAGCACAAGAATTGAGAAACTGAATGATACAGTGGACCTACTGGTAGTGTTGAGGAATCAGCTGATAATTATAAAACCTCCCATTTAGCAATGGAAGAACACTTGGAAAAATAAAGCAAAAGCTTCAATACAATAAGCCATTCAGCTGCAATGTTATCAATAAGACTGTCAAAGTTTCACAATTATCCATTTCAATCTTTGTTTGGCTCTTGACTACATTTCTAGCTTCTATTTTTATCGGTGTATATTCGTAATTGTTTTGCTCCGAACACTAATTCGTTCAACGGTCCACCGATGTGGGGTGATAAGTTTTCATTGATTAGCGGCCACGGTGGCTGGCCGCGGGCACAAAAGCAATTGTTTTTCTACATGTCGATCTCTGATCGCATACAAGCAATAATTAGAATAATGCTATTTTCCTCCTGAATTAAATTCATCTCTAATTCAATCCGTCGAGTGGTTTATCAGCATCGAGTGGAAACACACAAGCTAAATAGGAATATTTGAATTTTTATGCTTACTACTGGGATGGAATGTAAAATGGTATTTATAATGATTAACTCCGTCATTTTTCAGTCAAAATAAACAATTTTACTATGGTTACGCGTTAGGTTAGACAGACAACCATACAAAGGAACCATAGGTAACCATGGTTAATAGGCTGCAGTGCTCCCGGCATCTTAACGGCTTCCAAAACAAAACAAAAACCATGGTTATGATGAGAAGAGGTCACATTAAGGAGAAAATATGTTAAAACTAAAAGCTCCATAGCTTAGAGACCAATAAAACGATTCAGTTGGACCAGTGATAAGTTATGAAGTTGTAGGTTATCGAATTTATTTTGAATTGCCTTTTAGCAGCTTTTCTCACCCTTTTTAAATGAAATTAAATCCTATGAAATGAGTGAATAATACTTAATTATAAAATATCATTGTGAAAATAGAAACAATTCCAATCATTCTCACAATTTCGAAATGTTAGTGTGTCATAAAGTTGACTGAGGCTTTAATTTGCTCGTCGACATTCTTCGAAAGCAGTGAAATTAAAATTAAACAGTCACTAGTCAAAAGTTTCGAGTTTTCGTGCTTTTGTCTCATTGAAAAGTCGTTCTGTTCATGTCGTCTTCCGTCTTTTCATCTAAATGGAGTAAGAGAAGTGATAATAAGCGCTGCAAAAGACAAAACGCGTGTAAAAAAGGTGTCAAGGCGAAGGCTTCTATAGAGGCGGTACTTGACTGTTTTTGACGAAATGTTTAAAAAAAAACAGAAGTGATTGCTTGCTTTATAAAGTTGTAGAAGTGATATTTAATGTGAGACTTATTAGCTTTTTATGAGAATGAACAATTCGAAGCTTTATTCACATTGGAATAAGGAAGAAAAGGGAGAAGCTATAAAATTATTAGATTTGAAGATAGTTTTGTGCTACAAATCTGGTCAAAGTCACAGCAAATTCTACACCACACTAGAGCGAGTTCAAAATGCTATAGAAATAATCTGCGAGCCATTGAAATAAACGTCTTTATGTCAATATGAACCATAGTCACTTAATGTTGTGTACTATTTCAATATTATTCACTCCCATTCCAAAAACTACGTGTCTTTCTTGATTGCAACTAGTTCTAACCATTTTGTGTAGTGTGCAGGATGACCTGTCCGAAGACCAGATCTCTTAATGTTTCAATAGGCTGGGAGCTCCTTGTCTACCTTATTCACTGTAAACTCTTTACAAGGAGGTGTATAAATCTCCATGTAATCTGGTGTTTCTTACCTAGTCAGTTCCAGATTTCCCTTCAATCTGCAATATTTTGTGACTACACAGAAAGGTTCACGACCTATGAAGCCTCTTTTAGAGCCTTTTTTAGCTCACTGGTCCACCAATCCATCACCTGCAATTCCCTCAAGTCCCAACAGCCAAAGCTTTCTCACATTTTTATCTCCAATCTAATAAAGTTTTCAATTTTTCTGATTATACCCACTACAACAACTTTTCAGTTAAACTATCGGACAAGCAGCTCGACTAATAGGAACAAAGCAAAGAGTAGATATTGATTAAAAAAGGAATGATCGAAGTTTTTCAAGAGATTCTATCACCGTGAACGTGAGACCGGTTGTAAGAACTCTTAGTGTCTGGAACAAAAAGTCTGCTGAATTTGCTAGCAACGTTTAACCTAATTGTTTGAATGGCGCTTTTTGTTAGTTTTGAGACCTTCAAGGCAATAGGTAGTTGTCTGTTCGATTAGAATTCATTTTAAAAACATTGTACGTGAAAATGCAATGATGATATTTAACCAAAAACAAATTAGGAAATCTCAATACAACGGCTAGCAAGAGAATGTAAATGATGGATAGAAGAATGGAGACTATTCCTTAAAATTAACCTTTAAGAAATCTATATTTAGCTTTAGTCGTGATTTTAGACACAAGCACAAGAAAATAAGTATCAAAAGTAGTACCTTCATTGAACATTTTAGCAAAATCCATGATCACCTTGGCTGAAAGACCTCAGTCGATGGCCTGTTGATGCTCTGGTAACAATGAAGTATACTTCTCTTTCTTCTCTCTCCATGATCACCTCTATATCTTTGGCATGGTGAACAAAAATAACCCAAAAATTAGCCACGCTTGGGTTAAGAAAGGTACAAGTACTCTCAGCATACCAGGACCTATGAAAACAACATCAGCCATGGAGCAAATAAATATTTCTAACTACTAGTTTGTCGTTAGAGTTTTCATCCGTTAAGAGAGTTCTGCAAGGCTTTCAAAGATTGGTACGAGATTACTTCAACAATAGTGTTTTCGTGAGTGATAATTATTCTTTAAAACTCTTTAATTAGGATGCTTCATAAAATAGTACCGCATAAGCTAAGTTTTATCAGATTAGAATGAATTCATTGTTAAATGGAATTTAAAATTTCTGACCTGGAGCAAGACAAGAAAAAATAATCTAATTTAAAAAAAATGCATAGGATGTAGATTACGTTCAAGTGCATTACTTTTCGCTGGAAATAAATGGTAACTTTTAGAACTGTAATAAGTATTACAATAAAGGAATGAGATTCTTTCTTCGTTTGAACATTTTTGTTAAGCTTTTTCTTGAAACTGTAATAACTTTTGAGGTAAATACACTAGTTCATTGAGTTTCAAGTATTCTAAAGGAAATTCTCTTGAATATAGAAATTTTACAGCTCGATAACTGAATGTCTTACATGCTTACAGGCAGTTTAATGTCGATTGCACTGTATTTATTTGTTTTAAAAGTTTTGTAGTGAAAAATATTTAATTTTGGTTAAAATATCAAACTTTTGAGAAATTAATCACAAAATTGTACAGATACGTTTATACGGAAAGCATTTATCGTGGCTTCCAGACAAACAGGAAGACACGTATTTTTCGCTAATGCTGCAGTTTATCATAATGTCCTGTTAGAACGGATGTAACAAGAGCATCGTCATAACAACAATTCAATTTTCCACCCTTTTTGTCTTCTTTTTGTTATAAACATAATAATAAATATTGTTATTGCTTCAATAATAAGTTTTGTATGAATTTTTGGTATTACTTACGTAGAGAAGAAGTAGAACTGTCAAAAATGACTTACCTGGAACAAAAAAATTTAAATAAATACGAGAAACAGTACAGTTTATATAAAAAATCGAAAGTAAATCAAAAATAAAGTAATTTCTTTATAAATTATCAAAAAACAGGGTGATTTATGAAGGGTGGTGACCTCGGAAGTCGGAAAACCCTTACTGAGTCACTTGTAGATTTTGAAAACTTCATCAAGCATCATGTAGGTAATCAGTTAGAAATTCCAGCTTGAAGTATTTGACAATTTTGTGCAACAAAAACGCCTGACAAATAACGTTATTAAATTGTTTTGCCGAAAACCTTAACAGCGTATTAATTTTTTTCCACTCTACCATCTATTACTCTTTTGTTTTATGTAACCGCAGCGGCATCAACGGGCTAATTGCGACATAAAATACTTGGAAAAACGTTAATTAAAATTAGGATTATCGCTCGCCGGGTTTTCCCATGAAAATCAAATTAATAGCTTTTGAAGACGTTCTAAATATGTTGGGCCATCGTTTTTGTTTCGACTCCCGTGAAATCTTTGAAGCATTCCCGTACAGGATCGGCTTTAGCGTTCTATTAAAATTTTCCGACAATGTGATTCAACAAAAATATTAATACTATTATTTTAAATAATAATTTAATGGATGTTTTAGAAATAAATAAACATGATTATGATTTGATGATTACAGTACAATTTAATTTAGAAGAATAGAAAAATGAAACTGATATTTTCTATCACAGAAATACATTACAATTATTTTGGGAAGAAGGGAAAAATAAGCGCTTGTTTGAGATACTTAGTCTGTCGTGTCGGAAAATTCAAAGTTGGGGTGGTACGCTGAATGCTAAAGAAAAAAGCAAAAAAAAAAAAACCAGTAGCCCTTATCAGGCTCAAAACTCTTTTCATCGGGATCTTCATGGAGAAATGTTTTCAGGAATAATCTATACATATGCTTCAACTTTACCAGGATCACTCTGGTCGACCCTGGGAAGATGGCGCCGAAAAAATATTTGGCGATGACCAGGAAAAACCTACGTATAACAGTGGGATTTCTGGCTGGCCACTGTCAACTAAGGAAACACCTCCACACTATGGGGCTAGTGGACACACCTCTATGCAGGATGTGTGAACAGGAAGATGAAACTGTCAGGCATGTCCTATGCGAGTGTCCGGAGTTATCGTCAATAAGAGAGTGTGTGTTCGGTGAGTCTTAGACTACACCTGCCGATATAAAGGAGATGTCTCCTAGTGGCCTGTCCACCTTCCTGAGAAGGACGGGATGGACGATGACCTAGGAGGACAACTACTCGGGAGGATGTACAATGGGTCACATGTGACCTGAGTGCTGTGAGCCTACACTCACCCTCCCTACTCTACAGATACAGATGCTTCTACTTTACTTATCTGGTTCCTGCTTTGGAACGTGGCTCCAAGTGTGAGGAGGGAAAATATTGTACTTTTCATAGTGTTACACATTCTTTATATCATTTCCTTTAAATAGTTTTTCTACATGAACTTGAATATATTTTAAATAATTGTCCAATCTGTTTTTTTTTCTTGATACTGATAGCTGGTTGCAGCTGAAAATTCTTCGGGGGTTTCTGGAACCGCCTCTGGAGCAAGGTCGATTAACGACTTCATAAAAGGTCGCTTCGAGGGAGCAACCTGTCTCTTGGGGCAAGAAGTATAGGAAAAAATGTGTAACTGGAGAACAGAAATTAACGATGGATATTTGTTTGTGCTGAAACTGTGAAACCTTCGAAGTGAAAAAGCGGAAATTAATTTCGGGAATAGATCTTTTAATTGAAAGTGATGATGTACTCAATTGTTTCAAATAATAGAAGTGGAAAAGTTCACAAGTATACGTCAAATAGTTTATATGACATCTACTGAGAGCTAAAAGATCTATTGTACCCTCTTACTCCTACTTAGTTCCTTAGGAAATTCTAAAAGACTAATAGCATCCTGTATAATACTGAGTAAGCAGTCACATTAAATGGTTCGGGTCCAGGCACAAGTTATCATAGTTTCAATTATCAGCTAAACACCCTGCAAATTATTGGACGCATCGAAAAGATCAACTGGGGAAATTTCGAAACTCTGTTTATCGCCACATCCTGTATATTGTTGATAAATATTCATTATATATCCAAAGCCGCATATAAATGGCTTAATTAAATTGGATAATCGTGATTTTTTTCAGTCCGTAAAATGTTAATTTTCTTTTTAATTTCAATTTTGAACTCCGCTATATACCTACTCGTGATATTGACATGAAAACGAAAATAAAATGAATGTGTAGAAAAGATATTAATGAGGGATATTTGCCAGATTGGCTACTCTGAAAAATCTGTTAACGTAGGTTTAGTTAAAATGCTCAATCATCCCAAAACGACGGCTGGTCTATAGAGACAAATTAGGAAAAAATGTTGAATATTCTTTTCTGCTAGACAAGGTAGCTATAATTATCTACTTTATGGAATATTTTAATGCTTTGTTTGAATGAAAATCGGGCTATACAGGTTGGATTCGGTTTTGTATGAGTGGAGTCTTCTCGCCACCTCCACTCTGACTTTCGTTAGATCTATTGTGGTACTAAAACCGAATAATTACACCTCATCCTGTCCAAGCTAAAAAATGTAGGTAGTGCAAAAGAATAGCCTAAGATATACTGGCCGGATGCTGGTAAGCTTTACTTCCGACCCTTATATTTGAATATAGTGTTCAAATAAAAATCTGTTATAAAATATTTTTTTTACTTGAATGTAGATTAAACGCTCCAAAATTCCCTTTTCTCTCCTTTTTTTTTGTCCATGTTTAATTCCCAAAATATCCTTTAGCGTATTATTAGGAAAATAAATGGCTTTTTAAAGTAGAAGCAAAAAAATTAGGCAAAAAGTTTTCAGGTTTTCCGCTTTGCTGAGAGAAATTAAAAACTTTGAATAGAATAGCGGTTGAGAAAAAGTGATTGGCCTTCGGGAAACTTTCTGTTTATATTGTCGTTAGTGTGAAAAATGTTATTTTTTTCCGTTTTAACTGTTAAAGTTGCGTTAGAGGGTGTTTAAAGAGATTATTTCCTCATATTTTTTCATCGTTAATAGCAGTGGTTTTTTATTTAAAATAATTTGAAGAACAGACTGTCTTATGAAAACTGATTTACTTATGTCTTGTCAAAGCCCTTTTCACAAACATATTCTCAAACAAAACTCGACATAAGAGGATTATCTTAACTTTTTGGAGTTACAGACGGTGCTTCGTGCCAACATCCATTTTATTATTCACCCCCTAACTCCTAACCGATCTAGAATCTAATAAACAAAGGAAACATGACCCATATTCCAACAGGACACACCAAATTTTCTGTCTACTGTCATGTCATTTACATCAGACAGAAAATTTGGTGTTTGTTGGGCATGTAATGACATTCAACAATATTTCAGATTATTACTTTGGAAGCACCCTATATATGCCGTAGTTATCAGGCATTAGAGATGACTGAAATGGATTTGATTCATCAAAGACAAATCCGACCGAATTTTCCACATCCGTAAATTTGATTTTACGTGCTTAATAAATTTTCGCGGATTTTTAAATATAGATTCCTTTCGCTGTTCGGACAGCTTCTCTCAATTATGTTGTCGTTTTCAAAAAAAACCTTTATTTACCAGTTTAAAATCCAATTTATTCGCTGTGGAATCCTTCATGACGTGATGATTGGTTGATTAGGAGATGATACTTTATTGGTGGAGAATTAAAGAATTCAACAAAATCAAAATATTTGTCCAATCTTTATGGACTTGAGGTTGATCTCGAGCTAGAGTATGACATTGAAATCACTAGAATTTTGGTAGAAACACAAAAATTGCCAAAACAACCAAGCCGGATCTCAGCTTGCCCGAGCATTCACGAAGTCAAGACTATAGTATAGCAAATAAAATTGAGCACGTTTTAAGTCGGAGATTGAGTTGGGACTGTAGGTAGGGGCATTAGAGAACTTGCTAATCATAGTCATGTGTTGTAGAAAATGTGTGATCCAAATACATTCTTTAGAGGCAATATCCGTGGTGCGTCCGCAAAAAATGATTGAAATAATAACTTTTAAAATAATAATGTTTTAGACCAGATTATTGTGACATGATTTAAATTTTGCTCTTGTTATTGGTCTATTCAAATATAAAAAGAATACTATGTAGAATGGTATTGATATCTTCAAAAAAGTCGATATTTTCCTCATGGTACCATGTGATATTTTCACTAGAAAAGTTCAGTATGTATTGAAAGTACCATAGTACACATACTATGCATAAATTTGAATGAATATTTTTGAAATAAACTTAATAAAAAATCAAACCCCATGGAAAATGATAACTTTATTATTATGAATGGTTTGTTGGTGATATTTTTGTATCATTGGAACTACATGATTGACCGATAATTATCAAAGCTATAATTGCAATTGAATTCATGTAAATTTGATGTTTATCCAATAAATGAATATACCACAATTCAGCATTTCGATTCCGTTCTATATTAAAATTGCATCGGAGGAATCAATTCAGGTATAGTTCAAACAAATTTAAATAATTGTAAACATTTTCAGACATTAGTTGTCTAAGAAAAACATGCATTTATTTTTTCACTCGGTGACATATATCAAATGTTTTCAATCACCATCATTTAAAAAGCAGCTAGAGCTAGTAGTACAGCCCCAAGATAAAGGCACGCTAAATTATTCCTTAAAAGCCGTTCGGTCAAGATGTCTCACGACCTATACTATGTTAAAGTCGAAAAACGACGAGGGTGATGGTGGGAATGCTGACCGGACATTGTAGGCTGAGGAAGTATATGCACAAAATTGGTCAAGCAGATGACAACCCATGCAGGCTCTGCCAAAAAGAAGACGAAACCGTGAAGCATATACTCTGTGAGTGCGAAGGCCTAGCAAGGGTGCGGTTTCAATTATTTGGTGAAGAAAAACCGAGGACAGATAGATATCGAGCTCTAAATATAGGGAGGATCACAATAGATCTGCAATGGTCGCAGTTGGATAGGACTAAGAGCCACTCCAATTCTAATCTGATCTAGTAGTAGCTTAGTCACTAATTTATCATGTAGTTTGTTCACAGTACTCATTCTGTCAGTTATTCTTGCGAAAAATCGTGTGACAGAGGGCTGAAAATGTTCCATATAGCTTACAATAACTAATTTGGGTAAGGGTAGCTTAAAATTTCCAAAAGTAGTCGAGCTTTGGCATGCAAAGAAAAGAACAGCTTCTCAGATCAAAAATGAACCTTAGATATGGTCCTTCATCTAGTCCTGACTGAAATCAGATCAGTAGTTTGTCAAAGTTTATCAATATCACTGTGATAATTTTTCTCGCAACCTGTTATATTTAATATACACTAATCTATATATTTAACCTTGCCTAAAGATTGTATAACACACTATAACATTCTACAATGAAGTCGACTATACTAATTTAGTGCTAGTTCGTGTTGGGAAAATTAGCAGAAATACATTATTCTTTATGGCCCAGTCTAACGTAGCATATTGCAGCAAAATTGAATTCTCGAGGTAAACTTTAACAAAACAAAATTAATTCTACTATCCACACGGTCAACTCTTGTGGTGGAAGTTTGTAACTATTTTTGGTTTTTCCTTTAACATTAATAAAACCCAAAATAACAAACACTTTCATGTATGCGATATTAGTTACCACAATCCTTCAATTTTATCTCAGTTCATACCAATTTGGCATGTTGACTGTCTTATTGAACCATATTTACGTTTTGGTACAATTTTATCCCAAAAAACAGTGTATTATGCTGTTTAATTTTGAACTATAGATTAAATCAGATTTGATAAGGTGGCTAATCGACCCATTCCACTGCGACCTTCAGAGAAGGTGCCATGACCTCAAGATTACCTCTGAGACCCAAGAGATATATTGTGCCCCTTTACTTCTACTTTGTTCGGAGAGGACTAGTAGCTCCTTCAGTCCTATTTCCCGGAGAAATTTAAGGAGATCTGCAGGCTTCAACGTAGGTAAATTTCCCGAATTTCCAACACAGCAGCCAGTGACAATATCGTCAGCACATCCTTATCAGGATATTCCAAGTTCCGTCAAAATACACAGGAGTTCGTCAACTGTCAGACTCCACATTAATGGAGATGCTACTCCTCCCTATGGGCATCCTCTGGTAGTGCAGATGTAGACAATATCTTTGCTCGTCCTAGTCTCTGCTAATCTTGTGAGCAGTTTCGTTATTCATTTGGATGTTGTAATGTCTACACCTCTCCTGTTTTTGCAATGATAGATGACCAATGGAGAAATAGAAATTCTAGCATCTCAGAGCTGGGCAGAAATGGATACGCAAACTTCCTTTTCATCCAAAGTGGGTATTGAACGAAACTTTTCAAAATCAACAGCACTGGTTATTCGTCGATTATTTGAAGAATGATAATAAAAGAGAAAATAACCACTACTCAATTGCTGAGAAGTTGGATAAAAAATGCAAGGCTTGAACCAGTTTGCAAAAGTAAACAGTTAATTGATACCACAAAGAAAAACAGCATAAGTTATTATTTAAATAGTTCGCTTGAGAATAGGAAAAGGTACTAAAGTAAAATTAAGAGCATTTTAGAAAAGACACGAATTACTTGTTACAAAGCAGTAACTACTTCAAAGCATGCAAAGAGTTTTATGATCAAGAAATATAAACTTTTAGAGTAATAAGTTGGGTTCCTTTATGTAAAAGTTTCGAGTATTTCTGTGTTTCCGAATTTAATAAAAGACAAAGATTATAGTTTTCGTTGTAAGTACACGATTAGTTTTTTATAACAATGCTTTATTTTCAGACCTTTGTATTAAATTAATTCTGCCTTCATTCATTCTGCCTTTTTATAAAAAGTGGAATTTGTTAATTCATTCGTTAAAGCTGTGTACAACTCCGGGCCAATGATTTTATTCATTTTGATGCATTTTTCCAACAGTCAACATGGCTTCAGCAAATTCACTCGAAGAAGTAGACGAAGAACAAGAGCAGTATGTTTCTGTAGGAATAGAGCAAGCGGAGAAAAAAGTTTTGAAGTGCATCTATTTTAGTTCTTTCATTATTTGCTTGCTCAAAAGAATACCACAGACATACTAGATGCTCTACAATGATGACAAAAAAACCAAATCACTTTACTTAAGTATAACAATCGTATTTTCAGGTTCATTTTCTTGTACTATAACTTCTTTGTGCGCTATCCACAAATCAACCATTTTTAAAATATATCCATTGCTGCATTCTCAGCATTTTTCAAAATTTTCGGTGTAATTTATCATACACTGATTGAACCATCCATCCGAACATCAAAATTCATCTTACATATTTCGCTGATACAGTGGACTATTATATTTCCAGAGCGATGGATTTTTCCAACTATATCGTCATTTCGCTTCGTTTTAAATCAATTTATAATCACGAAACTGAATATAGACCTTTTGTACCAACTTTCAGGAAATATTGTGTATATAGTGTGAACAATAAGTAGAATGTTAAAATGCTTGAATAAGGCTGGACATCATCCTTGAAGACTGGTTAGTGCTTGGTTAATCAAAAGCGAATTTAAATTATTTCCAAATTGCTGGAAGGCAGTTAAAGGAAGCTTGATTGAGCTGTTGGAGAGTGGTTTTCCTAGAAGCATCCATGCAGCTGAGAAGAATAGAGTTGGTCCAAATTATAGAGATTGGTCGGTGAAAAAAGTTTTATTGTAAATTGCAGCTTGGGTAGCTTAAACCATCCAGATGATCTTAAGCGAATCTGCTCTCTATTAGTTTGTATGTATCTATATTGCGGTGACATTCACTGAGATCTCTTCAGTCCTACTTAGTTTATATGGAAAGTTTTACTGACTAGCATCTCCTTGGGTCCTTAGATTAGGTGTCACTCTTCTATTCAGTAGTCACCTAAATGTTGTGCCCTTGCAACCATAAATTCTGCAGGATCTTCAGTCAACCCTTCAATGATTAACTGTAATGAAAAAAAACCGAGAAAAAAAATGAGATAAAAAAAGCAATCAATCTCATAAATTTAGTTTAAGACGCTCCACAAGAATCTTGAAAAAATGACGCTAATCAAAAAATAAATTCCGCATACCGAAATCTTTTCGTTTCTTTTTTCGAGAACATTATTCAATACGCCTTAAAGTCATTAACTTGTATATGAGGAGATCTTCTAAATTTATAGCGGAGTTTATTGACGAAATATCCACTCTATGCATAAATGTAATGTAAAGTAAAATCACTCGAGAAAGCAGCTATTGTCAAGAAATTCCAGACTTAATCATGACTGTGAAACATGTTCTCTTTTGTCCCATAATCCTCGAGTCGATGCGTAGTTGCATACTGGAATTATCTAAATTGGAGAGTTCTTAACTCCGGACATTATTCAACTTTACTTCGTCCATGATGAAATTCCAACCCAGCATTTGATCATCCCTGAATCTGGACAAAGTTTGTTTTTGTATAAAGTCATTTTTTCTCCTCCAAATCCACTTTTCAAAATTAAATGTGCTCATACCTCGACTAATATGGTAGATAGAACGATCTAGTCTCCAGCAATCGATTCAGCGGAAATTTTTACATATTTCAGTGTATTTTGAGTCCATAATTCCAACCAGGAAAGATGTTAGCACAATGCAGTTTACATTAAATATTTCCATATCTACCCCTTGCTCCAAAATTTTCGACAAAAAATACGTTTTTGACATAAAAATTGATCAAAATTTGTCTGAAGATGTTTTTTGGTGCGAAAAACGACTGCAACAGTCTGTTTTTGTATCAAATCATTTTTTCTCCTCCAAATGAGGTCATGAAATTTTCGAGAATCCACTTTTCAAAACTAAATGTGCTCATAACTCGACTAATATGATAGAACGTTCTAGTCTTCGGCAATCGATTCAGCGGAAATTTTACACATTTCAGTGTCTTAAGAGTCCAACCAGGAAAAAAGTTAGCACGATGCATTTCACATTAAATATTTCCATACCTACCCCTTTCTCCAAAATTTCCGACAAAAAATACGTTTTTGGCATAAAAATTGCTCAAAATTTGTCTAGAAGGTTTTTTTGGTGCGACTGGAACAATTGCAGTTTATTCTTTTTCAACGAAATAACAAAAAATTCTGCTTGGCCTTTAAAGATTAAAAAAGATATTCCGTCCTTCCGACGTCTTTTATATTCCTTAATATTTTCTGTAAACAGGACAGAAGAACATAATCCTGGAATTACATACTTCGACCCGGAATAGAAAGAGGGTAATTCCAAGGTATAATATACCGATGGTGTCCGTATCGTTCTCAAGAAATTTCCAGGGTCGTGGCTCTTTGCAAAGTGCACTCATAATACCATAAGAAGCATCTTATTTGACATTATCATGCCCGAAAGTCCTTGAGTATTTGTAATGTGTGAAAGATGTACATAAAGTACAAGTTCCGTGCAATTGTAAAGTTAGTTAATCCTCCCAAAACTATTTCACTAACATTATAATTAAAACCAGCAAAATAAAGGATTCTAGAGGCTCGTGCTTATTAAATTCGGTACTCACTGCAGTTTAGCCATTGAAATTGAATTTGATTCTTCAGCTACACTGATTTTTGTGACGTTTTAAATGCTAATGAACTCAATTTCAATAATTCCAAATTGATTTTTAAATGCAATAGACCGGTCTTGCTCATACACATGACTCATGACATGGCATCTTTCTGGCGAAAAAGTTATTTTCATACAAACTTTTGTATTACGTTCATCAGTGGGTACATTTTAAGTGTATATTTTTATTTATTAAAATGTTGCGGGACGTTATAGCCTGGATACAAAGTACCTAATTATTTCCACCGTGATTATCTCATATATCTCGAGAGACCAAAATGAACCACCGGTTAACAAAATGGGTTGTTACGTATAAAACTCAAGGGTATAAGAAAAAAAAATATCGTCCCTTATTTTTCTCTATTAAGGTGATAAAAATCACAAACGTATGGTCCATCCATCAACAAAGCAAAATCCCCTACTATATAGAACGTCGACACCACCAAAGCCCACGTGCCGCTTAAAAATCCCAAAGGTTTTTCCCTCTTAGCAATTATTCACAACAAAGGGATCGGTTACAATTGTTGGGAGCCGTCAAAGCAAGTAATCCAAATTACAGAAGAGGATTAGTCATTTCACATGATATTTTTTTGCTTGCTAATCTCAATAAAAATTACGACAATCTACACCCTTTTAAGCGGGTGCAGGTGTATATGGTCGCAAAAATGTCAAACCCCTTAGAATCCCAAAAAAACTGTATTTCAAGAGAACATTTGAACCATAGAATTATGTGGGGAGAGATTGGAGGAAACAAATCTCACACGTAGAACGATAAAAGTAACTAGGGATCCATCCCTCGTAGACTCCCTGGCAAGGAAAGGTGTCTTTATCGGAACAGGGTCTTTAATTGGTCACCAAGCTCTACCAAACAAGCTCCAAATACCTCAAACCCCTCAGAATCCTATGCAACTGTATTTCAAGTGAAAATTTAAGCCATAGAATTATGTGTGGAGAGATTGGAGGAGACAAATCTCACACGTAGATCGATAATATTTTCTTCAGCTCTTACCATGTAACGTCGAAATTGACTTCCAGAAACTACTATTCTCAGCTGGAAGTCTTTGGCCTGGATCCCTAGTTACTCTGGTAAACTCCCCGGTAAGGAAAGGTGTCTTTATTGGAACAGAGCCTTGAATTGGGCATCTTACCAAGCTCTGCCAAACAAGCTCCAAACGCCTCAAACCCTTTAGAATCTTATGCTGCTGTATTTTAAGTGAAAACCATATAATCATGTGTGGAGAGATTAGAGGAGACAAATCTCACACGTAGAGCGATAAGATTTCCTTTGGACAACCAATTAGCTCAGCTCTTACCATGTAACGTCGAAATCGACTTCTAGATAATACTATTCTCGACTGATCTGGATCTCTAGTTACTTTGGTAGACCCCCTTGCATCGGAACAGCACTTTGGCATCTCACCAAGCTGCCCTTTTGATAATTACATTCACAGTGATCCGCCTACTAATATGTATTTAATTTTTTCTACTACTTGCTCCTACTTTAGGTCTTTGAAATATTGTGTAAGTATGATTGGAGCTCAGGATCACTTAATGAGTCTTTTAACACCACAATAAATGATGCAGTCCCTCTGTATATGAAATATCTTTTGATTTCTAATGATTAAGCTCTTAAGAATAGCAAAAAATAAATACAACTACACCAGACACACTCGGTAGTTAGTCTTAGCGGGCGTTCCAGAAAATGGTTACACTCAACCAAGGCGGGATCATTGAAGCGTTCATTTGGTGGTTGGAAGCTTTCAGTTAAGGTAGGATTTAAGAGAAAAGTTACAAAGGGCCGGGAAAACTTTGCCAACTTTCCTTGTTTTTGCAGTTTATACCAATTGCCAACTATAATCTATATTGAGTACACGAAACACCGCACCAGTCCGCACATCCTCTTTGAGTGGAAGAAATTTTATTAGAGACGAGACTCAAAAGCGGCGGAAAGACAAAGTTTTAAGTGATTGTTGTTACTGAAACCTCATCTAAGACGCTTTAGCTTTGATTGTATTAAAGGCACGTTCTGTTGAATTGAATATTTTCTCGACTCTATTCATTTGTTTTGTGTTCGTTATAGAATTATATTTTAGTCTAATTTAATAGCTAATAGGGAAATATACTGCCACCTGGCCGCTTTAGTTCATAATTTTTTTTTTTATAAAATCTACTTAAATTTTCAAAGTGCTCAACCAATTCGCTATTTGAATGAATAAACCTTCAAATTAACTGAATCGTATCAAATATTATTCACCCTGGTTTGTAATCCAGGAATATCGTGAGTATATTTCAAAATTTTTAACGAGATAAACCTTTGCCAAATTCACCGAATATTTCCAAAAACATGAACCCTTAGAATTTGTCTTTTAATTACTTAAGTGAAATCAGGATCCACAAAACTTACAGTAAATGTTCAGAAACTGGAGTCCTTTGGGTTATTTCTTTTGTAGTGTAAACCTGCCACAGATTCCCTTTTGCATTTGTCTTTATAGGAATCAAATGCTAGCCGATTAAACTGTGTGTCTCAAAAAAAGATTGTGCTGCACTTAGGTGTTTCTGAAAATATTTAATCACGGAAAAATCAATTTTTATGTAAAAAGGTTTGAGCAAATGAAAAAATATATTGGAAACTCATAATTATGAAAAAAAGAAAAAGAGAATAATAGAGAATAATAAAGGACTATCGTAAGTACTTGGCAGCCGTTTTAATGTAAATTGGGGGAATGGAGGATTGAAAAGATCCAATTGTAAGCTGTATAAATTTGCAAACCTTAGCATGCCTTTAATAGGTTCATTCAAACCGTAGTTACTGGGATGATATGGTGTTTTAATAAGTTTCGTGTTACGTGTTCTGTTACCATTGAAATTGAAACCAATCATTCCAGGACACTGCAGAGAACAAACATAGACTATTTCCTATGCGTCTATATGTGGAAATGTTATGTTATGTTGAGTTATTTTTATATTTAAAATTTCATTTGATTACAGAAGACTACTATAATGAAATTCAGACACTGTTCGTGAATTATTCTAAAATATTGGCTGATCGTGATGCAATATTGTTACGCGAGTGTCCCAGTGAAACTCCCGTATGAGACGACTATGTCTCCTCCGCTCACTAGTCGAGAACAATCAAGAAACTACCTACCCCGCGCCCTCCCACTTGTCCAGAGATTTCTAGTCTATCCAACGCCTTCGGCAGAACGAGATATTTCTAGAAATCTACCCCACGCGCGATATAAATAGACGGCATCGCTGCACACATGGTTAGTCGTCATATAGTCATATAAATGGACAGTTAGTGTTGATACTGAAGGAAAGCAATCGCGCATCGATAAAGTGTTTATTAAGTGAATCTCATTTAAATTACAGTTAGTTTGTTTAGTGTATGATATAAATTATTGATTGAGGACAGTATTACATATAAATCTGTGAATATAAATTATGTAATTGTAAATATAAATTAAAATGAACGTCACAATATGTTTATTATGGATATTGAGCATCATCTTGCAATCAAATGTAATTCCTAGATCCTTATAATTTTAGTTTAATTCTAATTGATTGTTATTGCAAAAGCGACAATTGTTATGATCACTTTTTCGCTCGATTATTTTATCAACAGTAAAAACACAAGAGCTTTTTTTTTATCGGATAAATTTCTCTTTGCAACGAAACAGTTTTGCCAATCACTAATTTTATCTAATGTCAGTTTTTCGAGCAAATTTAGTGGTTGGCAAAATTTTGAGTTGAAGAGAAATTTATCTAATAAAAGAAAAGCTCGAGTGTTTTTTGGCAAGATAAATTAACGACAGAATAATTATATCGATGAACAACAACAATAATTATCTCATTGTCATTGTGTAAAAGTGACGTCCGCTTACTAGAATTGAGGAAGAGAGGTTTTTATCGCGATAAAAAAGGATGCACCTTTTTTATCGATGTCAAAGTGACAATAACATTTCCAGGTATATGACATTTTAACATTGGAGTTAATTTATCAAGTTTCATGCGCGACTGTAGAAAAAAAATTTGTTACCACCACTGATAAATATTATGTAAACTTTATGTATACCTTTTGCAGTTTATCTCGATAAAGAACTAATTATTCTAACAAAGGAAGAATACTTAATTTTATTCATTAAAATTCTTCTTGCACACAATAAGGATTCGTGAAAATGTTTTATAATGGAGAATGTTATTCATAGGTTGATTTTTAAACATTTTTACCACCAACCATCAAATGAAAATTGTGGATTCTTTTTAATTTTCAGCTGCGTGAATTATTTATCCAAATTACTGCGCAAAAGAGAGCAATATTTCAGAAGTTATACGGCTTAGCAGGTTGCATAATTTTTTTTTAATTATTAATGGCAAATTTTTAAAATTTCAAGATAAGAAACGACAATTTTTCCGCTGGTCAAATAGTATCAAAATATTTTTACGAATGGCTTTTCCCCGAGTGTGAAACTTGAATGTCTCCACCACCATGGTTTATAAACAATTTTCTCCACTACTAGCCAATTTTAAGATAAAAATTGAAAATAATTTAGAGAAGCGTTTCCCCCGTCGTCTGATTGACAAGTGCACTGTCAGTTTTCGATATATCATGAACGCACTCCTTATGTCATCAGTCATTTTTGGTTGAGCGCGAATTTTAAACTGATGACATATTTATTCAAATAATTTCATCTTCATAGATAATTTCAAGCAGCAAATATGTTGAAGACAACCTCTTGGATATACAAAATGATGTTGCACAAGTTTTTGTTGGAATACTATCCCTGAATTCTCAAAATGTTTGAAATTGTCCTAGGTAGATAGATCTGATATCGCATCTGTTGACGGGAAAACAGAAAGCAGTTGTTAAGTCAATCGGTGTTTTTTTAAGAACCTGGAAATGTACATGAAAAGTGTTCCTAGGAAGACGGTGGTCACATCTGTCTTGAAAGTACCTACAACCTCCGTGAAGATGAGTTAAGAGAATTTTTGGATTATTATGGAGAATACTTGGATTGGTGAGCTAACTTGTCGTAGCAAACGCCAACGTGGTATATGACATCGCAGTATGGAATCACGAAACGATATGGGCATTTATAAAATTTCTTTGAATTGAGCAAGCGTCAGTAGAGTTCGAATTCGTCGGAGGTGAGCGACCAAAATCGCAATGGTCGTATCCTAAATGTTGTTAAATCTTGGAACACTGTCGAGTGGTTAAGAGTATTCACGTGAGGTATAAATATATATTGTGTAGGTTCCTTCCACATTGATTCAACTTTCATTCAATGTGAAGCGTTTCAAATTCACATAACATGATATAGTGGGAAGTAAGGATTTTGAGAAGGATGAGGAAAGGCGAAGTCCGATGGGCCCAGAAGTGAAGCTCCGGTGGAGGAACTGTGCCAAAAATTCATATATTTATGATTCTGGGATCGAAATATTCACCTAGGAACTTTTTACTTTTATTCCGTAGTTTTTGCACTTTTTGAATTTACTCATTTCAATATCAACTTCGTGTTGCTTTCGGCGATGCCACGTTTTGAAATTTCAGTAGAATTCCGTATTTTAGAAGAATTTCCATCTAAAATTTAATAATTAAAATGCAAAAGAGCAGCTGTAACGAACAGCAAAAATAAAGTACAAAGATTTATTTGAACATTCTGAAAAGCAGTGACATGTAATAACCATCAGAACAGGAGATCAAAGGGCGTCTCCAGGATAAATTACAAAACACTTTTGCATACCGTGTAAAATTCCCCAGTTTAATGAAAAAATTTTTATATTTAAATTCAATACAGAAACGATTTGCAATAAATTGTATAAATGTTTATTTTGGAATTTCAAAAACCCATATTGATTTTATGTTTTTAACCAATTTTCATCAGTAGCAAACACAATATTCTTTTTCAAACGACAATAAATCTTCACAGTCTTTTCTCCCTCTCAGTCCATCATTAATGCCCCATAAACAAAAACTCCGTAAAAATAAATCTCTTAATTATGAGATTACAACGGAATTCAACATAGCACGTGTCAGCAACAAAAAGGTTGCCTTTTAACAATTTGTTGTAAGTGGAAGTCACTAATAGCCACATAAAATTCGATAGTAACGGAAGTTAAGAGAATTAAAGAAGAATAAATGAGGGGCTGGTCACTGTGGGACTTTCAGCCAACGATCTAATTCGTTTATAAAGGACGTTTCAACTTCTGATCATGTTTCAATCGAGAGTTTCATCATTGTTCTTCGTCTCTAACTTAACTGTTTCAAGATACGTGAATGTGTTTACTGATATGTTAATGAATAAAACAATTGTTTAATTTTATTATTGTATGTTTGTTTCGGTACAAATTTAACCTTAACTTAATTTAACCTCAAAATCAGTTACGTTGATAAATTATATACAGGGCTTTACAAGTTGACGTAAACTGATCCAAAATTGGAGCATCATTGGGTATTCTAAAGACAGCGATTCAAAAATTTTCACATGAAAAATTAAGACTAGTCTCTCGTTGGATACAATATTTGTCTTATAAGCGGATAATATACCAGCAATTCTTCTGGAAGCTCAACTACTCGAATAATTGAATAGATATAACGTTCTAGTTCCTATCATTGGATTCAGAAGAAAAGTTTACGTATAAAAATGATTTAATATTGATATTTCCAACCATTTAGGAAAATAGCAGTAGCAGAGAGCAATTTGAATCGCGAAATATATCCATACCCACCCCTTTGTTCAAAATGTCCTAGCTTTGAGTTTTGAGCTGAAATTCCAGGAGAGTATTCTCAAAAAAATAGTCTACCAGGAAAAAATTTCACAAAAGCACAACAAAAACATAACAATTGTGTCTTTGAAGCAAAGAAAGACCATCCTCCATACCACGCAGACCCTAACCCAAACGATTTCTTTAATGTTTCAAAAATTGAGAAAAAAAGGCCAAGTCAGAAGTTCCAGAAGATGCAGTCTTTGCTTTCACAAACTCAATTTTGAATGTATTTAAGCGAGTAGAATATTTTCCACCAGAATTGGTTCTAAATGATGCAGAGGCTCAGTGGATTTTTTCTCCGATTGTTTGTATTCTTTTCATTCACTAGTAGCCTGCCTGCCTCGTCTGAAAGCGCTCTTAATGTCACCAGGAAAAAAAAATCATATTATTTTTAGTAAAATTCAGCCCATTCTCAATAACTTTTCCATCCCACGTATACCCTGCCATTCTGTATCTCTTATATTATACGGTACATATTAAAATAAAATAAGGTTAACCATCCGCAAAAAACGAAAGCGAAGGACAAAAAGAAAAGTATGTTTTCATAAGAGATCCTAATACATTCAGATCATAAACCAAGATTAATTTAGATAAGGGATAATATTAGGAAGAAGAAACATCATACTTGTTTGCGAGCGTATATTATTTAAGCGTCTTTGTGCGTTCTCCACCAGCATCCCTAAGGAATAAATTTATTTACGAGTTGACATGTAATATACATAATACTTTGAGGCAGGATATGGGATAAATCATCAATTAAAATTCAAATAAAGTATGTATACCCCTTCTGTTCATTAAAGTTTTCTTTATAGCCACTTTTAAAAATACAACAATTTAATAGTGTTTAGGGTGCTCTATTTGAGGAATTGGGTGCTGGACTATAGAACGGAGGGGTTGAAGCTATAACGTCTACATATGAGCAGAAATACGTCCTCTTTTACATTATTTTTGATGTATTTTTTCATAAAAGTGACACCTGAATTATGTGGGGGGTAAATAGTTTCCATTGATATATCCAAACTTCTACTGAAGGGATGGACTGATAGACATGCTAGGGAAGCTACTGAACTACCAAGGATTAAGCTAATGAAGATAACAGGACTCCTAACAGGGCACTGCTGTATGAGGAAACACCTCCACAACTTAGGAGTAGAGGAAAGTTCCCTATGTAGGGGTTGCGGCATGACTTGCGAAACGTCAGTCCATGTTCTCTTAGAGTGTCCACACTGGGCTGTACTACGCAGGCGAATCTTCGGAGTCCCTGTTATGGCCCCTGGAGACACAAGAAAGTATCCATTGGAAAAGGTTGTGGCCTTTATTGAAGGGCTCGACTTCATAGATTTCTAGGTAGCATGGGCCCGCCAGTGGCCTCAGTGCCGGAACTTTGGCTTGAGTTTGTCCAGGACAAGGCTCGCCTGCACATTTAGTAGTAGTAGTAGTTCCATTGATATGCTCTGTATTTGAACTAAATTGGTCTCTTAGCCAACCACCTCGTAGTAGTGAGTACTGTCTGATGTTCTATGTATTTTCTCATTAGCACGCTTCACTTTTTCCTGCTTTGAATTCAGGCGATGGTACCGTATTGACTTTAAAACAAGTTAATTTGGAGACTGCACAAATATATTGAAAGGAAATCCATCATCATAAAATTTGGAGCTCGGTTTTGGCACTTGTAACGTTTTACTAATTATTTCCCTCTTATCTGGAAAAGTTTCAAATTTGCAAACAATACTTCCTCTCATGTTATAATAAAATTCCGTAATATAAAAAAAATTATGCAGGAAAAACAGATACCTTTATAATGTTTTCCCTTCCAGTAGATTGATTTTTATCGATTCAAGCGTTTTTTCCGGTTCGGTATTGCTCTAAATAAGAAATATCCCGTCAAACTTGATATTTTTTTGACCAACCTGTTCTTTACAGCTCCATAAATTCCAATCCAACAAAAGACAGAAATTTGTTCACTATGAACGATATAATATATAAATTTTTTTTCCTCCCTTTATGTCTACCTAAACATTTCCTCAGTCGCATTCCCTAGTTTGCACTTTCCGTTCCAGTTTTGTGGAACGAATTTCATGCATGATAAAAGGAAGTCACATATATCATTACGAAAGGCTTTTGAAGATTTTCATGGTAACAGTAAAGATATAAGCTTGAACACACGTTTTTTTTTCACCAAAAGACTTTAAGTTTTGTTCCGTCAGCAGCGGAAAATGTTTTTCATTTGGTTGAGATTTTTTTTTCGGGAGGCTGTTTAATGTTGGGATTTGTTCCCTTGTCTTCAACTTAAGTATGATTTATCGTTTTCTACAGTAATAAGACGGAATTAATCGAATTACTAGAGAAATGAAAACAAACATAAGAAAGATCAGAAACACTTTCAAAGTATTTAGTTTGATCAGTGAAAAGAAAAAAAATACAGACGGTATCATAGTACGAAGGAATCGATAGAGTCTCATTCGAAACAGTTAACAACGTATAAAAGGAAATTTAGTGCCCATTAAAAGCAAAACAATAAAAACTAGGAAATCTCGCTTGCACGGGTTTTTAATTTTCTCTTAATGATGAAGTTAGTGAACGACTGAAAACACAAATCTGTTCAAATCTTCAAGGCAGTAGCAGTTGAAAATAGATATTTTAACCACAACTATATTACTAAAGTTTTTGGTTTTATGTTGAAAAAGACATCTCCAGGAATGGATTCCAAATACCATCATCAGACTTGGAAAGAATGTTATTCAATGGTACACAGTCGGCTCAAAAGCAATAGGAGTAACTAGGTAACTAGGATAGGGAATAGGGGATAGGCTAGGGAAAAATCCCAAGTATCTTTCAAGCGGAAATCCACGCCATAAGAAAGTGCGCCCAGTTCAATATTGATAAAGGATACAGAGGTCAAAGGATTATCATAATGTCGGATAGTCAAGCAGCTATTAAAGCACTGAGGTCTTGTGTAATCAGTTCCAAAATAATATGGTATGGGAATGCCTTCTGGAATTGACAACTGCTGGAAGAACGAGCAAAAGAAAAATGGCAATATGAAGCACATGAGGCCTGAATTATTCACCTAACGTACACTGGTTGTACACAACTATAATACGGCGAGACCAATGGTCGAGAAGCAGATCAAAGAAGAGCTGAACTGGGGCTATCCAGAATTCTGAGGCTTGTCTGTGCGATGAGTAGCAGCCAAAACATGACAAAGGTGTAATATCCTCTCACTCACTCACTTTGGAAATAAGAGAGAGGTGCATAGCGACTGGGGTGACAATATTTTAATCATAATTGTTGACAAAACCATATAACTTCCAGAATAACTGGAATAGACGAAGTTTGAATAGAAAATAGTGGGGAATTGTAAAAAAGATTATGGTAGAATAAAAATAGTACAGATTAAATTATGAAATCATACAAAATTAATTTGTTAAATCTACATTATATTTAAACTTAAAGTGACGCGTTTCGGTAGCTTTTTCAAACGAATGGAGGTATAATGGGAACTTTTCAATTTATACATTGCCTTAATACTAAATTATACTGATATTTAACAATAAAATTGTAATCTATTTAGAAGGAAATGAAATAAAAAAGAAAAAAGGATTTGTCTAAATATGGGATTAACTAAAGTATTTAACAAGTTTACCTGGAAACTCATTCACAACAATCCTACAGCCTTCTTCCTACCTTTCTAGGTAAAAAAAGTTTAATAAGGGAGAATTTTTAATATCAAGCTGGTCGTTAAGAAGATTATCTGAATATTTGTTTTTATTTAGGCACTGTATAAATTGAAAAGTTCTCATTATACCTTCATTCGTTTGAAAAAGCTACTGTGTTAGCGAAACGCGTCACTTTAAATTTAAATATAATGTAGATATAACAAGTTAAAATTGTTTGATTTCATAATTTAGTATGGATCTACATCAAGTAAAAGCCTCATCTGTTCAATATTAGTATTTCTTTTATAAAAAGCACTCAGTAAAATTATTTTTGGTAGAGAATGATTTTAAAGAGGAAACGTTTCCATTTCTGTCCCCACAGTTCATCATCGTGTCGGTACTGAAGCGAATTCAACTAAGAACAAACATTCGCAAGTTAGGGAGTGACCTGACCGCCACTAAATCACGACACTCGCCAAGTAATATACATATTAAAGCTGATTGTGAACCCGACAAACAGTAATTTACTGGTGATGGATGTCATGCAATCTACGACAGCCCACCTTTCGGGTTGAAAAGCCGAGCTGTGAACAGCTGCAGGACTTTGACTAAAATCGCTCATTCGTAAATGTTACCGCTTATGCCGTGTTCACGTGTCGGTATTTCCCGGACATTATGAAGAAAATGCAGTGATTACTTTCAGAAATTGCCAGAGTAGATGGTGTAAAATGTTCACTAGGTTATTTTCCTCCAGGATTTCCGAGCCGAACTACATTTTCCTCATGGTTGATTTATAAAATATGTAGATAGATATTATTTTTTATCCAATTTAAAGCGAACGTAGAGATATGGTAAAAATACTATAAGGGAAATGTCGGTATATAATGGGAAAAGTAGGAGGATTTTCGCCACTAATTTGACATTCTTTATGTTTCATTCAGGCAGCTGTATACTGTCTCAATTCCTGTTCATCTTCCAGTGCAGGGTTTCTTATTTTGAAGAAGTCTTATAAAACTTTTTTTCACCAGGTCCTCCAAGAAGAAATCCTTTTTTAGTTCCTCTAATCCTTGGAGGAGGAGAGAGCTAGCGCACTTTTTGAAAATGACGGTGTTGGGTTATATCTACGTAAGGTTAGGTTAGGTTCTATGTGAGTGGGGCCTTCTCGCTACCTCTTCTACGATCTTCATTAGGTCTATTGTTGCTTCTCCTACCTCCTTCTTGAACTACAATTCTAAGTCTTTAGCTCTAAGTACAGGAGGTTTAGAAAATATGGCACAATAAAAATTTACGAACCTCTCGTACTACACCACTGGCTTATTAGAAATTAACAGAATTTATGCTGTTGAGGTAATCTGAAGTGACAATAGCCTACAAAGATTTTCAAATTTATACTTCAATCTTAAATATTTCTTAACGATCTATCATGGTTTCAATTTACGATACTTTTTCACGGGACAACCTGTACGAAATAATCGTCCTCTTTCCCTATAATAAGTTTCTCGTGTCGCGGTGTAACGTTGACTGATGCAGTTTCATTTTAGGACACATCCAGGTTGTGACCAAATCATTTATATGGAATGTACCTAGAATAAACCATTTTCTAATGGATTGTAACTGTTATATGAAGCTAGTAATATACGAAATACAAACATTTAATATTCAATATTCAGTTAGTGAGACTCTAAACTTGTGATAAATGATATAGTATATGGAAAAATTAATATTTAATAAAGCTTAAAAGATCTTCTTCCTTTGAACTTAAAACTATGAAATTTTACAGGTATTTTTGACGGAGTCGTCTAGTTCCTCGCACATTAACAGGTAGGTACAAAATTTGTGTTCAGTTCCTCGCAGCATACGAAGGGTAAGGGATTAGGTATCAGGTAGCAAGGTCCACAATGACAGTGCGAGGGATTTTGATTAGGTAATATTTACATATTGCTAGTAAATGTTTCAATATGAAATTATATTTTTGTCAAATAATAACAATAAAATACAAAATAAAAAAGAAACAAACAGAACAAATACATATGAAATAAACAAACAGAAACACACCGCAGTAGAAGAAATACCGCTAGTAAATATTAAATATGAACAAATATAAGTAAAATAAAAAACAGAAACACAACATTAAATCAATGATTTTCGTTAGGTTAGGTTAGGTTAGGAAATTGAAACTGAAGACAAATTATTATAAACAGGTGCATTATTGTGCTACCCTACAAACAATAGTGTGAGGAACTGCAGACCTGTCTTAATCCTACCCTCCGTTCGAAAAGGGATTAACGCAGGTAGATGCGAGGAACTGCATCACGTCCATTTTTGAACCTCAGTAGGATATTTTATTTGTATTTTCATCATCTTGATTAAGATTTTTAAGTTTTATGTTTGATATCTCGAGAAAACCATGAATTTCGAATATAACCTGTATGGTAAATTTTATCTCGGTTCTTAAATTGGAGCTATAAAGCAGGTTGTTGATGGAAAAATACTTGAGATGATAATACATTTTTAAGTGATGATTTTTAATGTGTGAAGAAACTTGAATAGTTCACATTTTTTTTCCTGTTCAATATAGCATGTAATAAATAATTCAAGCTAGTTGCTATCTCTTTCATATACTAGATCAGTTAATAAAATCATCTGGTCCAAGGGATTTACAAATAAATTTAAAAAAAAATTGTGGTTGAAATATATTTGTACTGAATATGACAGGAGTACACTTTATCATTTAAAATCGCAGAGAGGGAGAGATGGATTGGCGTAACTGTTAAAATAATAGATTTACTAATAAATTTTTAATTATTTTTATGAAACAATTCCAATTAGTAAATTTTACAACAAAACCGGAATAACAAAACAGTTAAATTTGTGTGTTGATAATTAATCGACCCAAATTGAAACAGTTATATATGTATATTTTGCATTGAGATTAGTAATTTTGCAGGAACATGTTGATGTGATGTATTGTTACAGCAAGTTATATTGAAATTTCAAAATAGAACATTATTGTCAACTGCAGTCTAAAAAAAAATAACTACCATAATTTAGTGGCTCATTAGTCACTACCCTGGTATTTATAATTATGCCGTCATGGAGACTAGATGTAAGAAGTGTAAGAAGCACAGACTCTGTAGTATAAGACAAAAGGTGTTAAATTGTTGGCAAAAGTGTTCAGAAGAGTGAAGGCTAAATCATTTCAGGTTACGTAAAGGGAGAGGGTTTGATTATTTGATATTTGATTGATTTTAGTGATTGTCGAAGAATAAATAAGTATTTAGCGCAACAAAAGATATTCAATTGAGAAAATAAAGTAATAGGGATAGAAGAACCCCCCCAAAATCCCCCTGGCAACACCCAATAATAGGGAAATAAAAAAGGAATAATTCTGGCGATGAAATGCCCGAAGTTGTAGCCCCGTTAGTACACCCCTTAGTCCTGAAGTGTACTATTGGATAGAAGAGGGACACTTACCCAATCTTAAGCCTGCAGATATCCTGAATAGCCCACGAAAAATGTATTTGAAGAAGCTCAAAGTCTTCATTAAGTAGAAGACTAAATGTATATACAAAAAACTAGATAAAAACTGGTAATAAAGAACTTTGGAATGGTTTTTATTAGATTGCAAGTTGAACAAACTATGTATACGTCCCTTGTACATGAACTTCAGATGAAAATGTATGAAGTAAACAGCTTACAGTGGAACAAATCAAACTACAGTTTCTCATAACTCAGGTTTAAATGTCGATAGTTCCGATAGCATTTTTAAATCTTCTTTACGTCGATCGTTAAAACCGTATTGTAGGGAAAACGTTCCTAAAGATCACGTTCGGATTATAAAACAAGGATAACGTTTTTATTGCCGCCTCCAATTACTTTTCCAAGATCTAAACCATCTTGGAAAAATTGCTACAAAAAGATTGTATTACAATGACATGCAGCAGTAATTGTTAATGTATTGTAAGAATGTATTTTGAATGTTTTAAATGTTTATTCGTTCCATAATTGATAAATGTTACCAAAAACACTTCATACAGGATCTATCTATAAAATTCTCTTACTAGCGTGTGGAAAAGTCCACTTTTTATTCATTTTAGTGTCAAAAGAATCACTTTTCCGCACTAGACACTCAGTTGTGCCTTGAAAAACTCTATTTTGAATGTACTAGAACTCGAATGAAACGAATAATTCCAAAGATTTAGTTCCGAATGATGAAAAAAAGAATTCATCGTCGTTGAAGATATATTTTAAAAAGCTATTGTGTTAAAAAATCAATTGCTGCTTTATTCTAGCTTTATATGCAATATATAAAAGGCACCCCAAGTAAATACTGCAGAATTATACCCTTGTATATGAACATATTAATACCAAAAATAATCTAGAGGAGGTAAAAGCAGTTCCTCAAATTCCACCCCCAATAAAATATAATTGAATATGGATCCGCATTACGATATAGCGAGTAGTAGGTGCTGAGTTTTCCGGGTCCGATTTCCATTAATTAGCCAGTTTCCGGTTGTTCGTAGACGACGGCGAAAATTTTCCGGAAATTAAGATTCGACGTTGCGTTACTCTATACCACTCTCTCGACACTTATTAATGTTTTTGTTCGCTGTTTCCTCGAAAATGTTTCAAATCAGTTAATAATTTTGATGGAATCGATATTTTCTTATTATTTTCCTACGAATCGAATAAATCATGTACATGTTTTCGAATTAAAACTTTTAAGATTTTACGTTCTTCGTAATATTTCCATTTTCATCTGGCATATGTTTGAAATTTTCCCAGAATAATTCCTCACTTCTTTCCCTATTTTTGGTGGTAGCCAAGGGGGTTTTGGGTGGCTCAAAACCCCCCTAATCTTCTCTCCTATCATTGGTCGTAGTCAGGGGGGGTTTTGGGTGTTCAAACCCTGGAAATATCCATCGAATTAAAAGCCTGATCACCAAACTAGATTGCTTGCGATGTGCTAAACACGGTGGGCTTACAAGCATTTTATTTCTTGTTTTGGAAGCCGTTCTGATGCTGGGAGCACTGTAGCCTATTGACTTATTGTTCTCTAATCCCACATTTAGTCCTTTCACCCAATTATCCACGTACCTTCGAGTAGCCGATATAGGTCCATTGGATATGTTCCACTTCAGGTGGCACATTGGCCTCTCCGAAGATTGCCCATCTCCTCGAGTCCAGTGCCTCACAGTCAGATAAGATATGGGTTACGGTCTCGGTCTCCATGTCACAAAGTCTGCAGCTGAGGTCCCCTATTTTATGCAGGTGATGTTTCACCGGGGTATGACCCGTTAGATAATCTGTAATAATTCTTAGCTTATTTCTACTGATATTCAGTACCGAGCTCTTCGTTTACAAGCATGAATCCCTTCTGTATATGTATAGTAGAGAGGGTTGGTGTAGGCTCACACCACTTAGGCCACATGTGACCCATTGTAAATCCTACCGAGGAGTTGTCCTCCTAGGTCATCGTCCATCCTGTGCTCCTCAGGAAGGTGGTGTAGGCCAAGACTCACCAAACACACACTCTCTTATTGACGATAACTCCGGACACTCGCCTAGGACATGCCTGACAGTTTCATCTTCCTGTTCACACAACGTGCATAGAGGTGTGTCCACTAGCCCCATAGTATGGAGGTTTTTCTTTAGTTGACAGTTGCCATTCAGAAATCCCACTGTTATACGTAGGTTTTTCCTGTTCATCGCCAAATATTTCTTCGACGTCATCTTCCCAGGGTCGCCAAGGATGATCCTGGGAAAACTGCATCTTTTAATTCCCTCCCATCTCTCAAGGGATTGAGCATGGGAGTAACGTTTGGCTAGTTCCGCAATTGTCGAAGTCGTCAGGCCGTAGGTGTCACTGGATCCCATGAATCCCTTATGAGATTCAATTGTGCATGCTTCCGGAGAACTTCACTCTAGTCACAATGAAAAAGAAGCAGAAAGCCCTCAAAGCTCTGACACACTGTCGTATAGCGTGACTGGTTATTGATGAAAACTCATTTTTCCGCTTTATTTTCTATCTTATAATCGGAACAATATCTTCAAACTGGGCGTAAATATTTTGTCTATATATCAAGAGTGACTTTATTTGTTGTGTACTTCCATATCCGAAAGAGAAGCAGTAGCAGTTTACATCGAAGTTTGTATTTATGTCGCTCGTTGTAATTTAACTAGCGATAAAGTTGTTATGACGTGCGGTAGGTGTCCTTTTCCTGTTGTTAACGTCGAGGTCTCTTTGCATACAAAATAGCCTCGGGCAAAGGGGTTTACTCTGCTTACGGACAAAATTTATCTAAAGTATTTAAAGGCTCGAAGTGAACGTTACCCACCGACGAAATCGATTATGCATAAAGTGTGCATGCATTATTTAGAATTGACATTAAGGGTAGTTTGATAGTTATGCTTTGTGATTTTCGATGAATTATGAATTTCATTAGGGTGACATTACGCGGTTTGTGCAATAATGATGCATTTAATTTTTCACACAAATATCAAAGTAGTTTAAAAAAATGCAAATACTGAATAAATTTACAATTATGGCGATATCAACATCCAGAACGATCTCAGCTTCAAAAATGTTATTCTTTCCAGAGGAACTCATCTAGTTGGGAGAGGTGAGCATCACTTGAAAGGTGCTGTTAGTGTTAAGGAATGTGAAAATGCTAATAAGGATCAACTTTCTCCAATGGTCGTGTATAAGACAGGAAATACTCGTATTTATAATAATTGGACACATGGAAACCCCAATGAAATTGGTCATGACCGCAGCCAAAGCTATTGGTTTGGCATGGTATGGTTTTTCGAGATCAATGCAGTAATTCGAAGAGGCTTCACGTCACTGGAAAATAAATGGCAGGAAATACTAGACAGATCGCGCAAAAGCACTGGACTAGAATTAGCTCCACTGTTTCGCAAATCCAGAGATATCAGAAGAAATGCGAGTACCAAGCAAAGAAAGAGTTAACTGAAAATTTGGCAAACTATCTTCGACGAAGAGCGAATACAACCAGGACGTCCAGAAACCACCAAATCTCCTACCAGGAGAGCACAGATCAAAATATCACAAGATATAAGTTCCATTTTTTCACAGATCCGGCCAATATAGAGTGGCTGGTTGTATTTGTGATGGAGGAAGCACATATCCTTATTACACCTTCTTAAACTGCCACGAACTGGATTTCAACGTTGAAAAAATCTGTCAAAGTAACACCTTTTCACTACTAATTTATTTTTAATGAAATATCAATAGCAAGAAATTTATCTCTTATATTATTCTTAATGATCCTCAACCATTCCTTCACTTATTAATTTCTTAACATGTTTCGAATAATCTTGAAAATAATCGATTGACTGGATGAATACCCTTTAAATGTATTCATACAAGGAAATATAGATTCCAAATTTTGTGCAATATCTCTTTCGTATTTCATCACTGAAATGCACAGAATATCTCTCAAGGGTATAAATGCCATACACAGAGAATGGATAATATGAATTTCCATTATTATACGTAAAAATTCAGAATCGATATTTCCTGCAATACATTTCAAAAGTTGATTAATTTTACAGCTATATATACCTGCTAGAACTGAGTAGAAAAATCATTATTTTTCTTTGGAAATGTGGGGAGACAGTGGTGTGACAACTGAAGTACATTTTTAACTTTTGGTGTAATTTCAATATTCATAGCTTATGAGCAGACCTTTCTGGAGCATTTGCGTCAATAATTTTCACAAGAGCTTGGTAAGAGGGAGCTTAATTGAGAACGCAGCACAGAATAACTAAGGTGTGTGAACAATACAGAAATGCAGAAATATTGAGAGTGTTGATAGTTAGAATAAGCTCAGAAAAGCCTCCATTTGGTTATGAAGAATAACAAAAGGGGTTTATCGACATTTCATCAATTGAGTTTATGTTTTGAAAATAATAAACGACGATGAACTTGTTGAATAAAACACATGTCATATAGGATTGAAGATTCCTGTTGAATTTCTAAATGTCTAAGTAGAGATAGCATCCACAAGTGGATTAACAGCCAGGCACTGAGCTGGTGGTATGAAACCCCAGGACAAAGGCACAACCTTCGGCCAAGCTGTCGCACGACCTACTATGTCAAATTCGAGAAACGACGAGGATGTTGGTGGGAATACTGATCGGACAAGGAAACACATGTATACAATTGGACTAGCAGGTGAAAGCCTATGCAGGTTATGCCAGAAAGAAGACGGAACCAAGGAGCACATATTCTGTGAATGCGAAGGCCTAGCAAGAGTGCGGTTTCACTCATTCGTAAAAAAAGTCGAGGGCAGAGATCCGTAAGTCTAATGAAAATAATAAAGCGAGATATCGAGATCTAAATAAAAGGAGGACCACAATAGATCTTCAAAGGTAGTAGGATAAAACAAAGAGCCACTTCAATTCTAATCTAATCTTATATAAACTAGAGGATTGAAGATTACAAAGATATGATAGGATAGGATAGGTCGATACTACAAAATGTACTTGTTTATATATAAAATAATATAAATGTCTACTGAAAGCAGGTGAAACATCGCAGGAGAAAGAGATTTTTTATGTGTTTCGATCTGGTATGTTCAGTTAACAAAATCTAAAAATAAAAATGATGGTTTTTTGTAATACTTGAAAAGCTACTTTATATATCCCAAACAGAAGTATAATTCTATTTGAAATTATGTGTCTTCGGACGACCTTTTTCCCGTACTATACTTACGACGTAGTAAAGATGTTCAACTGAAAGTTGTGGTCGTTTCCATGATTTTATTAGCAGCAGTAAACCGAAATTTAACACGTTGTTTATTGTATATGAATGCAGTGTTTTCTATTTTACTTGGCTATTTAAAACAAATAAATTTCAGCTATAAAAATAGTAGTTCTTTGATGGTATTTTATGTTTTGCTTTAGTCGATTTATAAGCTTAAATAAACAATAAGAAAGAATACGTATTAGTCCAGTAGTTTCTTATACGTTCGGATATAATCGTGGAAAACGTCAAATTGGGACAGTTTTCTGCTTTTACTGCTCATGCGCAGACCGTGCCATCACGATATTCGTAATCTCCGACCCAAAATACGTTGAATAAATGTTAAATTTACTATTCTCTATGCTGTATTCAAAATATTAACGGAAAACTTTCAATTGGACACCATACCTGTTAAAATGTAAATCTCAATCTTGATTATGTATAGATTTTTTTTTATTCAGCTTAAAGTGCTTTGTGACAGCTCTGGCCATTAGCACTAGGTACAATACATACAATATATTACATTGGTTATATACATGAAATAGATAAGTGGAATGTAATTAAATTTTGTCGAATAGATGTTCTTCTTTCAGGAATTGGATGACTGTCGTTATTTGGTTTGGGCAGTTTAATATTTCTTTTATGGATGTTTTCATTCCCAGTTGTTGGCGACGTTTGGCATATAATGGGCAGTTCACTAGTATGTGCTCAACTTTTAATGGGGAATGGCAATGTTGGCAGTTTTGTTGAGGTGAAGAGCTCATCAAGTGGCCGTGTGAGAGACGAGTGTGACCGATACGTAATCTTCTGGCAACGACCTTCTCGTTTCTTCGTAAATCGGGAACATTGAATTGGTCTACTGTGGGTTGTATTTTATGTAGGAATGTGACTGAGTGGCTCCAATGATTTTGCCAATGCAGACGAGTGAGTTTTTTCATGCAAATTTTAAGTCACTGGAGATTTGCAAATTAATTGTGTTGGTGTTGGATGAGGCGGCTTCTTTAGCAAAACGATCAGCTATTTCATTTCCAGTTATGCCTATATGTGAACGGATCCATATGATATTGATGGTAACATGGTGAAGAATCAGGTTTTGGTATGTGTCGTGAATGCGTTGAACAAGAGGATGAGTGGCAAATAAATTATTGATAGACTGAATGGATGAGAGTGAGTCTGTGCAAATGGCTATAATATGTTGGTGGGGTACTTTGCAGAGTTCAAAGGCTTGTATGCATACATTTCGCCAATGTGAACGCTACATGTAGTTGAAATTTGGTAGGTTTCAACAACTGCTTGTGTAGTAGAAACAGCACAACCGACTCCAGTTTTGCTCTTGGATGCATCGGTGAATGTATAGATTTAAACATTTCTAATAGCGGAATTAATTTTTAGCATCTAGCAGAATTATAGAATTGACCCCTATCCAATTCCTTATCTAGACCATCTGTATATGTAGAGTAGGAAGGGTGAGTGTAGGCTCACAGCACTGATACCACATGTGACCCATTTTACATCCAACCGAGGAGTTGTCCTCCATGTCATAGTCCATCCTGTCCTTGCGAGGAAGGTGGACAGGTCACATGCTCAATCCCTTGAGTCATAGAATGGAATCAACGGACGCAGTCTTGCCTGTGCGACCTTGGAAAGCTGGCGTCCTAGAAATATTTGGCGATGACCAGGAAAAACCTACATTAAACAGTAGAATTTTTGACTGACCACTGTCAACTAAGGAAACACCTCCATCCTCCATACTATGGTGAACACACATCTATGCAAGATATGTGAACAGGAAAATGAAACTGTCGGGCATGTCTTGTGCAAGTGTCCGGAGTTATCGTCAACAAGAGTGTGTCCAAACAAAAAGTTCAATTAAAACTCCAAAGCACAATAATTTAATTATGTCCAACAAAGGACAAGAGAGTGTGTGTTTGGTGAGTATTGGCCTACACCTGCCGATATAAAGGAGATGTCACATGTGAGCCTACACTCACCCTTCTTACTTTACAAATACGGAGATACAGATATGAATATAGATTAAGAATGCTTTACTTTTTCAAAACTTCATCTTTCCATAAAAATATACTATAATGACATTATATTCAAGTAGCCACAATAACGTTTAAGGCTATATTAGGACCAAAAGATCCAGTAGTAGTAGTAGATTGTTAGTGATTTTTAATGAGTATACTCAATCTCAATTTTTTCGCAGTAAATTTAATCTCCGGATATTAACTCTTTATTTATGGCTATAGTTTCGGTAATTTTCCACATTTTGCATCTATATGCGTGGCAGCAATTGAACGTTCCGAAAAATACTGCATTCCAAGCATGATTAAAAAACATTCATCAGTTTTTTATCTCAATGGGGGAAACTATAACAATTTCGACAGCAGATCTAGATAAAGGGGAACTGGAGAATAATTCATCTGAATTACCAAATAGGAAATATGAATTTCGTTGTAAATAATTGCGGAACAAATCTACTTCAATTATCAGTTGTAGGTGCAGTTGATGGAAACAACTGAATTTCGAATACCAGGGATTTGTGCAAAAACGGCAGTTTGATTATATGCGAAATGTGGGTAGAATTAATGAAAAGAAAAGAAATTATCTCACGTTATAATCAAAGATTGAGTACCAAAAAGTGGTTGAATGATTTAAGAAAAATTATGCAGCTTACTTTCACTAGAGACAAACTTAAGAACTTTTGAAAGGATGATATCATTAATACGGTTGCGAAAAGATCAAAAGTAGACTGTGCCTTCCAATTTTTAGCTGGTAGCATTGAAATAAATAATAATTGATTTCAAATTCGTAAAAACTTTTCGACGTTTTTTTTTAAGGAATATTTTGTGATCCCCTCGTAATAGATATTCCAAATAAAAGTGTTCCACACTCGAAATAATGCCGTCATACTCTTATAAGTATAAATCATAAAGTTATTGGTGTTGATTCGTAATAAATTCATTGTTAAATTGTATGTTTTTAATGAAACTACAACCAATAGACGGTGGAAACGTAATAAACTGTCAAAATAGAAAGTAGCATTCGACGAATTGTAGAATTTGAGTAGTACTAGTAACGTACTAGTTGATAACGACTATGTATCTTTGGATATTGTTAAGTTAGAAACTTTTTCTTAAACAAAACGTATGTATACCAAAAAAAATCATGGAAGAAAGGCAGTATTTTAGAAACTTGTTTCCCCAATGTCGGCTTGATTATGGGACAATGATTGTATGTATGTATGCCACACAATGGAAATTTTGCCAGTGCCAGTTTCAGCTTTAATCCAAATCTATCCAATTATACAAGATGTAACGGAAAATTGGTTATAACTTTCTAAATGTGTGGATTGAACATTTATATCAAAATGGAGACCAACCTGGTCGTAGCCGCACAGCGTACAATGTAAATATCAATGCAGACAGGTTGCCGAATGCCCAAGCTGCGAAATATTTCACTAATATGGACTGCAATAGAGAAATAGAGCGAATTTAAACATTGATAAGAAATATCGGCAGCTTCGTTTGAAAAACTTTAAATTTAATCTGGCGGCAAGGGAAGTGGCTGGACTAAAAAATTTCAGGACCAGTGACACCTACGGCCTACCGACTTCGACAATTGCGGAGCTAGCCAAACGTTACACCCATGCTCAATCCCTCAAGAGATGGGATGGAATCAAAGGACGCAGTCCACTGTCAACTAAGGAAGCACCTATATCCTCCATACTATGGGGCTAGTGGACACACCTCTATGCGGGATGTGTGAATAGAAAGATGAAACTGTCAGGCATTTCCAATGCGAGTCTCCGGAGTTATCGTCAATAAGAGTCTTGGCCTACACCTGCCGATATAGTATAGAGAGGACATGTCTCCTAGTGACCTGTCCACCTTCCTGGAAAGGACAGGATGGAGGATGACCTGGCACTTCTCGGGAGGATGTACAAAGGGTCACAATATGTGGCCTAAGTGCTGTGAGCCTACGCTTACCCTCCCTACTCTACAGATACAGATACAGAAATTCAATTTGCCACAGATTAGTAGCTTATTTTGGAAAATTATGCTTAAAGGTTTTTGGCACGACTCGATGTATCTTTATTCAACTCCTTTTCTAATTTATTTAGACGTTTTAACAGTTTCCTTTTTGTAATTCTCTCGATGCTAGGTAAATAGACAAACAACTTCACCTCTTCCATGATAACGATGAGCAGTTTTTTTTAATAAATCGAATAAATTCGATTTCATTTTCGATTATTGCATCCTAGTACATCCCTGCTGCACGTAATAACGTCCATTGTTAGCATGATAATAAAACAAAAACTGTATTCCAATAATGATATTTTCATTTTGTGACACCTTTTCCCATTAACTTGGCGTGCATTTTACCCTAATATCACTACCGAAGCACATATTCTAATAAGGTCTTCGGTGTCATAGAATGAATAGCCTTAGAAGTCATCGGTAGTTTCAACGACCATTTTAATATTTGAGATCATAATTTAATGTATAGTGACTTCACCTTTTAACGTTAGAAGTTGTTTACCACATACATATATGAATACACTTAGTTCTAAAAAAAGAACTTTACGACACACCTTACACATTTTATGATGTGTCTATAAAAACTTGAGGGATATATCTATAAATGATTCAAGTATCTATACCTTTTTAATGGAATATATTTTACGGAAAATCTTCAATATAATATTCACGACCCATATCAATTACCTATCTTTTGTTATCAAGTTTTCACACATACACACAATCTACGTGAAAGACCCTACAGGCAACTGTGAGACAAGAATAAGTCGAAAATAATAGACCCCCGTGAATAATAATTCTAAGTACATGTAACACATATTCTAACTTTCCGTTTAAATCAAATCGGCCAACTTGACGACGCTTCCTCTCTACATATTTCCGGAATATCTTCCTATCCGGTAAGAGGTGGAGAACGGAATTCTAGAGGAGTTTAATTGAACTTGATGTTGGTAGATAATGTTGTTATTTTGTTAATTTGTTTATAAAAAAGGAAAATTTTTGGAATACTGGGGCTCTAGATCACTTCCTTAGTGTGCTATTTCCAGGTTCAATAAAGCTAGACTCTAGATATGACAACTGTTACCAAAAAAGGCCACTAATAGTCCGGGAGGTAACGACAGATTTCAATACACCATTTCCGCATGCTTCATTTTTTTTGTATGAGTTATCTGTGTAATATACAATAGTGATATGAACGTCTGCCAGCACACCTCCACGACAGGGGGTTACAGGAGGGTTACAATTACAGCTGAAAATAAACAAAAAAAAATTATTACCGCATAGACGAAACTTATTGTACTTATCAAATGAAACATAAGAAGCTTAGAAAATATCGTCTGCCACCTAGATTCGACAACCAACATCGTCTGCCACCCACATAAGTAAGCGCAAATTTTATATAGAAAAAAACTTATACCCGCAAGGATGAAATTAATAAAAATGCTTCTTTTTATAGTAACAAACACAAAAATAATAGTCTGCCAGAAATAAGATGCAACGAAGGTCGTCTGCCAAGCCTATGAAGTTACGCTCGGCATGCTACGCGCGAGCACCGCGGCGACGACGCTGCATCTTTATCGGCTTGAAAGACGATCGTTGTTTGTTCTAAATTGTTGAACGACTCTCATGAAGTTGTTTTTTACGCTATAAATTTACTCAGTGAATTAATTTAAGCTCTAGTTTTAATCTTTTCCATGATAATAGAAACTTAAATATAATTAGAAAATTCACAAAAATCTTTTTTTTGGAGTGGCGATTTTTAGAACCGTAGCAATACATAGATGCCTTTGAAAGCATTCGCGATTTAAATACTGACGACTTATTTGTCTGCCGCATGTATGAGTTGAAAAAGATAGCTTACGTCAATGAGGCTCGTGTAGCTGTTTTTATGAAAACATATAAAGTAAATGAAAGTGACGAAATCTTCCGGACCATTGTAAAAAATGTCGATGGAGCAGTATTACCACCTTTGCAAAATGGGCATTTTGTTGCGAGTTGCATGCTATACTTTTCCTATGACAACATATCATTCACGTTCAATACACGATTTTGTCCTTTGAACTACCTTCCATTCCAAAAAAAAAGTTATAAGCGCGTTGATACATATTTACTCTTTAACTCTTTGACGTTTCCGATAATAAATTCAGTGTTGTTACTTTCACTGCCCCTATTATGTTCGGAGGTGTCAAATCTAAGTCAATATCACTATCAGTTTCCATTTTAATTTTTAGTTTTTATAGAAAACAACTATGAAATTATTCGTTACCTACTAAAACTTTGAGAGAAACGATCTAATGACTTGACCGCTTGCCCGAACTCTGCTCTGCGTCGTTCGGGTCAACTGCAGTCGCGTGCGGGAAAGTATCACTTTCCGCACTTGTTAGGAAAATAACTATTTTCTGCGAGCAGGCGGAAAATTGAATTCCCCACATACATTTTAGTGTGGAAAATTGAATTTCCCGCACCGTGTGGAAATATGTAAAATTAATTAATTGTCAGAGAACTGTCAGTTCATTTTCAAAATATTTTGCTCGTGAATAAGTGAATCCTCACGCTCGTAGAGAAACTATTGTACCTAACACTTGCGGGAATTGTTTTTCCGCATTTTGCTGCTTCAGGCAGACTCGTGTGGTAAAAATCATTTCCATAAAATTACGGTTGTCAAACTAGATCAGAATCGTTATACATGTTGTATATAATATACCTATAGAATTCATTTGAACGAAAATCAATAAATAATCATGCCTTAAAAAATAATCTCTTAATGTCATTGCAAAACAGTCATATTTTATCGAAATTCATCAAACTATTTATTCAAAATCAATTTTGAAAACCGAATAGGCGTACGCGATGACTTATTCTATGATCTACGCTTGAACAAATTTAAATCCAGTGAATAAATGTATCATAAAAAACAACTTCATGAGAGTCGTTCAACAATTTAGAATATTTGACGATCGTCTTTCAAGCTGATAAAGATGCAGCGGTGCTCGCGCGGTGCATGTCGAGCGCAACTTCATAGGCTTGGCAGACGACCTTCGTTGTATCTTATTTGTGGCAGACTATTATTTTTGTGTTTGTTACTACAAAAAGAAGCATTTTCATTAATTTCATCCTTTCGGATATAAGTTTTTTTTCTATATCAAATTTGCGCTTACTTATGTGGGTGGCAGACGATGTTGGTTGTCGAATTTAGGTGGCAGACTATATTTTCTAAGCTTCTTATGTTTCATTTGATAAGTACAATAAGTTTCGTCTATACGGCAATAAATTTTTTTTGTTTATTTTCAGCTGTAATTGTAACCCTCCTGTAACCCCCTGTCGTGGGGGTGCGCCGGCAGACGTTCATATTACTATTGTTTATTACACACATAAATCATACAAAAAAAATGAAGCTTGCGAAAATGACCCGGAAATTTCTGTCGTTACCTCCCGGACTATAAAAAGACTCGAGCCTTCTTCATAAGACCACTTAGCCTGACATTATTCAAGGAGAAAACCATGGAACAAGCTTCACAAATTTATTTTCGAGAAGGGATGCTCCATAACATCCCTCTACTAAGTCTGCAAACTGCAATAGGCTTATCAAGCAGGTAAATCAGGTGAAGTTGCTCTGCATAATTTGGACCTTCTTAAGGTGTGTGAGGTTGTGATATTGGCTGCGGATAGATCTTCATAAGAGTCTGAATTGTACAGAAGTTTGTATTCAAAGCAAAGACGATTGTCGCTACAGCCTGTATTGATCGAAACATCAGGCTGACTGACTGCTTGATCCTATCAGCAATCCAACAATATTTGACAATACACTAGCTCTAATATGGGTACCGGAGCAGGATATGAAATCATCAATTTAAATGGAGCCCAGCGTGGCTATTGAATTGGTATGAGACATTTGAAGACAGATACCGATACTCTACCCTGAGGAAAAATCTACATAATGAGAGACATCAGTGAACTTAAATTCAGAACTAACGGATGAAACACTCTGCTTCTGTAAGAACTTACAAGAACTCAAACAGAAGCTGTTTGGAGAGGAATTATACAAAATCTCGAAGCTTCTGGAATGGAAGTAATTGATATTGGAAATATCACCCAAACCATTGAATTTACTAGTACTAATGTTTTGATTGGCTATAGAATAATTGCACATTATTGGCATGATCTATTGGTTTTAGGAAAGATTGAAAAGTATAATCATAAATGTTTAAGAACTTACTTACGTTATTATAGCAAAATATATTCATACAAAAGGCAGCACTTACCTGAAAATAGAAAAAATGTGGATTAGAAAAATTTAAATTTCATACGAGTGAAAATGTTATCACATTTCATTAGATTTTGTGAATATTTTCATTGTAACAATAAACATGTTTCAAATTCAGCGTGAGAAGGTATTGGATTTGGACGTTTCTGGGTAATAAAACTGCTAAAAGTAGAACGAAATTTTCTCATTAAGAATTTGAAGTGTGTGGACACAATGTATTAAAACACTTTACCTACGACCCCCCCTGTAATCAGTCAATAACACACAGTCGGCGCTAATGTAATGACGTCTATTACGCACGGTAAAAAAAAACGCACAGCTGTAAAGTAAATCGCACGGCTTCCCTAGCAACATCTTAGCAACTGTCAATAGACGTCACCATTTTATTCAAAAATGTGACATAAGCCGTCAAAACATCAAACTTAGGTATAGGCTGCAATAGCGATTTGCGTAAGAACTGTCAAGAAACTTTTAAAACACTTTTTTATTATCCTTATAACTTATAACTGGTTTGTGTATTTTGTGGAAAGCTTTATTCAATTAAAAAATGTCGAGTGAAAGTGAGATGGATTTAATATTATCATGGAAATCGCAGAAATAGCCAAATATTGTTGATGCTGTTCAAATATTATCAATAATAAGAGTATAAATACATGTGGAAGTAGGTCGTAGGTAAAGTATAGTACGTAACTAGTGTTGTAGAGCATTTTACGCACTCACGGAAATACGCACTCGCCGCTACGCGGCATCGTGCGTAACTTTTCCATTCGTGCGTAAAATGCTTCTTACCACACACGTTACGTAATATACTATTACATATCAACAAATATTAGCTACTGCGGAAGAGATGCCTGAACGGGCACCTGAAAAAGCTCAAAATACTGGAGTAACAAGAATGTAGATTTTGTGGCCGATGCCGATTTTGATAACAATCCATAAAAATACAACAAAAAATTGAATGAAAAATTATAATCTTGTTCACAGCCATATTTAATAAAAGGCATAAACAGTTTTATTCAGGAACCACTCTGTATAGGCACAAAAAAAAGTACAATTCAAACTTTTTTTTATTTCCAAATTCGCTAACCGCTCTATTTTTATATCCTCTCCGTTTGGTCTGTTACCGACAAATTCGAAATGCTGCTTCGTTCACATTTATTTATTGTTTTATGTTTTGACTTTAATGCGTCAATTAGTGAAAAACTAACCTTTCACGGGGTGATTATACCCAGTTGTTGATTTACTCTATATTTGTCTTCGAAACGAGAATCATTCGTGACAGTTTTGTTACGCTAGACAAAAAAACAAAAGCAGATAATTGAAATGGAATTGCCTCAGTTAGTAGTATCGTCGATATCGTTTTATTTTTACAAGGACTACACTTAGAAATCAATTTGAAATAAGAAACGACAAATAAAATAGATTAAAACGTGTGTTTTAGTGGTTTTTAATCGAGTTTAAAGGGGGGGTATAAATGTAATACCCTATATATTCCACTACTATATTGTATTGTCATCAGTCCTTCACAAATGTACACAATTTGAATTAAATTTGTTCGTTTGAAGTCGGTTGAAATCGGTACAAAGAAGTCGGAATGAAACAGAAAGCAACTATAAAAAACGGCTCAACGGAGCAAACTAGAGAAATAAATACAATATTTTTAGTGATTAACTCTTAGGAACCCAAAAATAAATATCAGTTGGCTGTTCGTAGAAGAACCAAGAAAAGCCGACCAAATTTCTCAAAGTGTTTCCGAACACTGGGTTTGAACAGATTCCATTTCGATAAATTATATAAGTTTAATAATCCATTCTAGTGGGAATCGAAATATATTCCCTGGCATAAAAAATTTCTATCAAGCGAAAAATTTCAATTGCATATAAATATTTTTCTATTACTATTTAAATTCCAATGTCAACAGAAATATGTAAATAGATTCATGGAATTTGTAACGATATTAGAGTATAGGGGGTTACCGTTTGGAATTCTGATGTATTGACGGGATTCCTGAAAAAACAAATTAAGTTCGCCGAGCGAAGAAGATTGAAGCAGGATTGAATTATGTGACGTGAATTATTTTCCCTAACGAGACAGCGTGTACCCGCAAACAAGGAAAATGCTCCCATGACAAGAATAATACACAGTAACTGTCGACAAAACGGGTTAACCTTCAAGGTTTGTTTATTAAATAACGGCTAAATTGGTGATTAGTTCGTAAAACACTCTTTTAAACTGTTTGTGTTGAAAGGGAACTCTCTCCTACATTCACTGCGAAATATGATGATAAAAATGATCTCAGTATATCCTAAACTACTCCCTCTGTCAAATATTTTATGTTTGGTCTTGGTCTCGGTCTTGGTCTTGGTCTTGGTCTTGGTCTTGGTCTTGGTCTTGGTCTTGGTCTTGGTCTTGGTCTTGGTCTTGGTCTTGGTCTTGGTCTTGGTCTTGGTCTTGGTCTTGGTCTTGGTCTTGGTCTTGGTCTTGGTCTTGGTCTTGGTCTTGGTCTTGGTCTTGGTCTTGGTCTTGGTCTTGGTCTTGGTCTTGGTCTTGGTCTTGGTCTTGGTCTTGGTCTTGGTCTTGGTCTTGGTCTTGGTCTTGGTCTTGGTCTTGGTCTTGGTCTTGGTCTTGGTCTTGGTCTTGGTCTTGGTCTTGGTCTTGGTCTTGGTCTTGGTCTTGGTCTTGGTCTTGGTCTTGGTCTTGGTCTTGGTCTTGGTCTTGGTCTTGGTCTTGGTCTTGGTCTTGGTCTTGGTCTTGGTCTTGGTCTTGGTCTTGGTCTTGGTCTTGGTCTTGGTCTTGGCCTTGTTCTTGGTCTTGGTCTTGGCCTCTAATAGGTTCAGCTACACTGAGTTCATGTCATACTTACGTCATACATACTTAAACCAAGCTTTTCTGAATTTTTTGGAGCAGACTAAACTGCTGAGGCTGCTGAGTCTAAGTGTTTTTATCACTAATAAATCTCAACTCCACCAGAAGGGTTACAAAATTTCCATCTTACTAACTTTTCGAACAATTTTCTTTTTCTTTTTGGTAATTTACAGAAACTTAACCGACAAATATGAACCACCAAACAAGATATGTTTGCTTTGTCCTTTATTTTTCTACTGGTAAGTACAACTTGAAATACTCAAAGAGGCCAATCAACTAAATCCTCGAATCCAAGCTCGAACTCATAAGTTTCTTGATTCAAATATTCCACTATTTGCTTGGGTCCTTTGTGTGAACAAGAAACACAGGAAATTAGAGTAAATGAACTGAAGGTTTACAACCGCAAGCTACACATACAGTGTGTATCATTATAAATATATCAGTTTCATTTTTAACACGTTTAACTTTTATATCAACGAGGGTTAAGTGAATACCAATTCAATTCAACAGACGACATCGATGAATACCGTTTTATTGACGTTTTCCCGTTCAAATGGAATCAATTCATTCCCATTAATTTCTTGGAAGATCTTAACTGATCGAATTACTTAAATTCTCTATATCGAAGTCCACGCCGGAGCGATACGTACGCCTATCCCATAAATCGGTCCATAAAAGGCCGAAAAAACAAGGCAATATAGAAACCTAAAAACTCCCTAACATCTCAATTTCCTTTGTTTAGCATCAATTCTAGTTCTTTCTTTGTCTTGTTTGTTTGGTTCGTTTAATTGTAGCAGTTATGTGAAACGATCTCTCGAACTAAATTACGAATTTTACCAGCGATGTGGTGCAGGTGGATTTAATACGGTCAAATGATGGCTTGGAAAAAATTCAGAAGTGACTACTCGGCCAAAGTGAAGGAGCAATAGATAACTTCAATTTCAAGAGAATTAAACTAATTCTAGAGGTAAAAGATCAGGTAATCTTGGAACATCTTACTTTTTAGATTGAAATATATCGTCAATTCAGTGTCTTCTGTCATTTGGTTTATAAATTTAAATTATTCATATAATTGAGGCTTCAAAAATTTTAAGTCTGAAACACTAAATTGACAGTAAAATCAGATGAGGAACTAGACCCATTAGATCAGATTAAGTGAGGTAGCTAATCGAACTATTCTACTATTTCAGATCTATTGTGGTCCCAACAAGCAAGGTTACCTCATACTGCATGGGTACACTTTCCTTTCTTCCCACTTCATAAAGTTATTATTGAATCTCATCCGCTTTTAGCTCTTCGATAAGCCTTGTATAGTCAGCACATTTGTCTTTGCAATAGTCTATGCGTTTGATAGATAGATAGGTTTTATCAGATGGCTTTTGGCCTATTCCACTGCGACCTTTTCAGATCCATTGTGGTCCTCTAAACTCCATTCTGCAGCCTTACTTTTTCTAATAAATCTATAAGCGTGGAGACGGAACCGCAAATTTGCCAGGCTATCGTACTGACATAGAATGTGTTCTTCAGTTTCTTCTTCTATATGACAAAACATGCACATATCTTCGTTTGTCAATCCCATCAGATTCAAATGCCAATTGAGCTTACAATTCCCCGTTAACAGACCCACTACAGCTTTGGCAGTTTTCCTATCTTTAAACATCAGATCTGTTGTATAGTCTATGCGTTACAGATCTGGGTTATATAAAAATATGTAGTGAAAGTTTGCCTCACAGCTCCCATTCACAGTATATTTTCCCCATCTTAATTTCCAATCACCTTTTCGGCAAATATTTCAACGTTCGTTCCAATTTTCGATTTAGTTACATTGTAAGAAACCAGGACCAAATGAAATCGTTCTACAGAATTGTCGGATAAAAAGAATAATTTAATAAGTAATAGAAAACTTCAACTTCTTCTTCTTTATTCTAGTACGTTTGTTACCGTCTAGGGAATTAAGTAGGTGTGTACCTAGATTCGGATCTTATGATCCTAATTTTAAAAATCTTTCCAAGATTCGGAAAGTTGTACAACGATATTTACCTGCTATGAATAAAAGATTATAATATAGTTATAAAACCGCATATCTTCACGTAAAAGACTTTATGTCAGTAGAAATTCGCGAGTCTGTTAACAGGAAATAATCAAATTCGTCCCTATCTAGCTTAGCATAAATTATTTGAAAAGTCCTACGCAATCGATATTCTACCTTATAAATATTTATTCCATAAAGATGCCACTGAATATTCTACTGAAGTAACAGGTCTGCCAAATCCTAAGAAAGTACAAGAACTATTCCATATTGATGACACCGCAGCATGGAAGTCCCTACCATTACCAATTTGTGATATTCTTGAAGCGCATTTGTGATTTTGAAATATAAATTTATTCATTTCAACAACACTTGAACCTGTACAAATACTTCCTCAGTATAGAAAGTCCAGTCATCAGGTTGGTAACTGTCTTCTTATCCAGTTTCATCAGCCTGGACGAGAGTTTCTGTCTAGCTTGAGTAGACTCTTAGAATGGAGGTGTCCTTGTGTCAACCTCCATTTGAGTTGTTGTTCCTTAACTAGCCAGTTCCCGACTTCCACTCTCCTGTTATCATTTGTGATTTCAGAAAATGGTTCAGGACCATATAAGTCGTGTGCTTCGAGGGGATAAAGAAGGTCAAGGAGAATAGACAAATCACAAGGTCAAACATGGTAAGAGGATCTGGTGAACAGACAGATCCATGACCAAGGAAGGAATTTTTGGGGTAAGGCGAGATAAGATAGCAATATTAGGTTAGCCGACGAATACGACAGCTAAATTTGGTTGGAGATGGGGAAATTATGGAGTTATACAAAATACATAGTTTACAATCTTGGTGTAAGTGAAAATAGTTTATATAAAAGAGTCACACTATTTTTATCAAGGCATAAAACATTCAATGTCTTTTTTTAACTATAAAAGATGGCGCTAATCCAAACAACTTGCCTACACTCAATCAACTGACTAACGGAGATTCTATTAAGCTTAGTTATTCGTAATAGATACGCCCATTGTTCCGCCAATGTCTAGGAACTAAATTGGCTCGATTCTTGAATTTCGTCAATAATTCTAGCACTCTAATGGAATATAATTCAGCCTGATTTTGCCCAAGTTTACATTCCTCGGATTTATACCGCATTGATTTTTTAATAGTTTTGAATTATTCATTTCAATTCATGTCTTATAGAGTAGTAGTAAAAGATTTAATAAATTCATATTTTCTAATATTCAACATTTTACGATGTAATGAAAATGTTATTCGAATTCGGTTTATAACTTCCGACTACCGTACAGAAAGTCCGACAGTAAAACTATACTTATATATTTCGTATAAAACGCTGTCACTTCCAATAACACGCACTGTTATAAAATTGTCTGATACGGAGCCGAATTGGAGATAAATCACTTTATGAGCAAAAATATGTTGCTTCATCTTCCTGTTCAAACATCCTGCGTAGTGTTGTGTCCACTAGTCCCATAGTATGGAGGTGTTTCCTTAGTTGACAGTGGCCAGTCAAAAATCCTACTGTTAAACGTAGGTTTTTCCTGGTCATCGTCAATTCTTCGACGCCAGCTTCCCAGGGTCGCCCTGGGTGATCCTTGCATCCTTTATTCCATCTCATCTCTTAAGGGATTGAGCATGGGTGTACCGCTTGGCTAGCTCCGCAATTGTCGAAGTCGTTAGGCCGTGGGTGTCACATGGAATCTCTAATTCACGCATTAACAATTATACAAAGATAGAAAATATTATAAAAAACAACTTGGTATAGAAATATGTACAGGCTGGACATAAGTATTCCCTCTTTATACTGTCAACTGAACTATTATCAGTACCAGTTAGTCACCTTAACGAAAACAGCTATAATATTTTTGTGGGAAAAAGCAGGGAGAGCTAAGAAGAGAAGCAAATTTTTGCAAAGGCCATTTGATTCAAGTTTGGTTAATCCTACAAAGAATCTCTAGAGAGAGACTGCTGGGAAAAAAATAATGGCACAAAACCTTTCTCCAGAATCTCCCCAGCTCATTTCTCCTTGTACACTAATTGGACTTATAGGATCAGTCTCCTTGTACATTATTTTGAATATCCTAATCCTAATCTACCCAACCAAAATAATATTTAAGGTGACAGAATGCAGGAAGAGTTAAGATCAGATGAAAATATATACAAAGTTCTTTTCCTTTAGGTTAAATAACAAAAACTCTCTAGTGAGTTGGAGCTAGAAAGCAAAATTTTAGGTATTTGCATAGGTAATATAAGATTTCCCAGAATCCCCTGAGCTCTTTTCTCCTTTTTTTAGTCAGCTACAGGATAAAAATATAAAGAAATTTGCTGCCTCACCAAACAAAAACATTTTTAAACACTTTTCTCGCAGTATATTTTATTATTTTCAAAATAGCTACTGTTTTTCCGTTAATTTTCATTTTCGCTGCAATTAGTGGTAAAAATTTCAGGAACTTTTTATCGTTTATCATGTGAGTTATTGTTCTATATCTATCTTGTTTTGAATAGTTTCGCACGTATGACTACTACGGTAGAACTGGAAATTTCTGGCAAATGTGTTGAGTAATGGTTTTTGTTACTTATTTTGAAATATAAAACTAAATAATGGATAAAAATTCTAGCCGCTTTGTTTCGAGAGAATTTTATTTCGATTGAACTGGAAAATTGTAGTTTAATTCATCCAGTTTCACTCGTTAATCTCCATCTATTTCATTAAAAAAATATCGTATAGAGAACGTTGAAGTAATCAGTTCAAAATAATCAGTATTGCAAGCTCTTGTGACAATTTAACAACGTTATATTTTGTTTGAATGTAACACACTAAGGACAATCTGCATTTCGTTATATCCTTATTAACTTGAGAATAAGATTCAGGATGACAGCTTAGGTTAGGTTAGGTGTTTGGTGAGTGGTCTATAAGGTCCTCCACTGCGACTAGCCAGAGTTTGTTGTGGCTCACGTGTATTCAGATTTCACCAGACCAATCCAGATTCTTAACAAAGCTTAGTTATTTGGGGAATGATATTTCAGGTATGAGCCGCGGCGTGGCAGGCACAAATTATATGCTCTGCTGTTTCATCATTTTCCAGACAAAGACGGCAAGTCGGATCTTCCGACATTCCAAATTTTAGCCTATGATGATTCAGATGACAATGGCCTGTTAGACAACATAGCCTGGTATAGTCTAAAATTCGTTTGGAGACATTATTCGAGAAATGTACAAAAGCCTTTAAAGCCTCTAATGCTCTTCTTGCTATCCAGGTATCAAGTGTTTGTTTGGCAAAACTTATTGCGATGACAATAGTAGGTTCTGGTCCAATAGAAACACGTGAGGCACCCTCCCATGCAAGAGTCTGCCTTCCCGTTTCCTTCCGTGCCAGAATGGCCAGTGGTTCAGACCAGCAATACTTTAATGAGTTCTTCTATTGAGAAGAGTCTTTTTTGGCAGTCTAATACCAATTTTGACGTTACATTGTGAGAGCTAAGTGCTTTCAAAGCCGCTTGACTGTCCGAGAAAATTTTCATTGAGATTGACCTGCTCCAATTTCTCCACACATTAAGCAATAGCGTGAATTTCCGCTTGAAATACGGTTGCATAGGATCCTAGAGAGAGGATGACAGCTTAGTGAAATAGGTAGAGATTGAGAAAAAAACATTTTTGAAAATTACCATGCTGTTTGCGTGAATTTTCGAGCCCAATTATAATGAAGATTGAGCATGAACTGTGCTATTACAAAGATCAATTTCCTTTTACAATTCATATATGAAGGATATGCACAAGTCAATCAATAAAATTTCCGAAGTTTAATTTCCAACGTATATAAATCTTAATAGCCACTTTTTGGTAAATAGATTGCCTTTCACAAAACCTCCAATACACGAATATTTACATTCTCTGCCTTTATAAATAGTAACTTCAGCGAGTTCGTAATAGAACACATTAGCGGGACAATATTATTTTCACAGGGATTCATATTAATTTATTGTTCAATATAAAACTGAGCAAAAGAGCTTTAATGTCAGTGACATAAAGATTTCTGGAAGTACGTTAATGATGATTATGTAAGACACGTTCGTATAGGGTTTTCCCGGACATTTTTGATGCCTGGGAATCTTGGAAACCTATAAACACTTTCGTTTCACCTTAATTGCAACTTACAAGAATTGCCGAGTAGCCACAACGAAGCAAATACTATCCTACAGTTCTTGAGAAATGTCCAATTTTACCATAAAATTTATCACGATTATCACACTACTGTATCTGTGCAAGTGTCCATTGTAGCCGAGTAATTAATTTAATAAAAAAATAACAATAAAGCTACTTAAATTTTTGCAAAATAATTCACTTAATTCAATCGACTACGTTCTCCTAATGACACGTTAAAATTGATGGTTCATGCATTGTTGAAAGCGCTGAACGGATATTTGGAGTACCAGACACATTCATTAAAAAAGTAAGTGCAAATTTTTACAACGATTTAAAAGATGTCGAACACAATTTAATTTAATGAACAGATCAATAATCTTAACGATTCAAATAGAAGTCACTGTATACAGAGTGTTGCAGATATAAGATTTCGAAATAAATTTATGAGACTCACTTTATTCTATTACCAGAATAAAATTGTCATTCAACCTTTGTTTATACCGCAGTTGCATGAGAAATAGACAACAACTCGTAAATTAGTCTGGTCAAAATAGAACAATAAAAACGATGCCAATAAAAAAATAGTAAAAGTGCAAAGAGCAATTTCAGGATTATTTATTGCACTAGTAAAAGTAAACATTTCCTTTTATAATAAACTTAAGAAGTATAATAAACCTGAAATACTTTATTTAGCACAAAGTTTATAGAGTTTACTTTTAGTGCTCAACGAAGTCAACTAACAAGTATATTATTAATTGTCGTGAAATGGCTGGCTTGGAAAATTCTAACATACACCTAACAAGCAACAGAAAGATGATTTTTTCTCCATTTTTTGTCCTTCATGTTTTTATTTAACATTCATTAGTTTATTTATATTGTATTTTCTGTCATTTCTAGAACATGGGAGAATATCCAAAAGATTTAGTCACCTCTGGAATCTTTCTATATTCTCCTGGAGTAGCGGCACCTTACCATCAAAACTGTAGATTTAAAAGTAACACAGTTATTTAAAAATTTGCAATAAGGGTTCATTTTACCAGAGAAGTATGTATTAAATTAGATCCCATGCTGTAAAAGAATCAACTCAAGAAGAAACGACAGAAGTATTTTGTACATGAATGGACCGGACAATTACGAAAACAATATCGTCCGAGCGTCATTTCCAAAGAAATAAAAGTGTATGTGATCTTACAATGGCGTAACAAAATTATTTATTTAGGAATAGAAATTATGTAATTTAAGCTCAAATTCAGCAGTACTATGAAAAATCTTTTAATCTCCAAACTCACATAACGACACTCGATTTTTTTATCCATTCCTATTTTGACCAGATCATAGTTCAAATTGATCATTCTGTCCAACTTCAGCAAAGCTAAAGCTTTTGAATGTGTTTTAATAATCATTGAATTACCATAAGCCTGGTATTTCATTCCAATAGTCTCTTGCTTAATAGTCAGACTCAAAGGGGTCTTAGTCGACTTTCCTCCAATACCCAGGATTCCGGAGTGACATAGAATTCATTCCAGGGCAACCTAACAGCCAGTTGGTTAAGGATTAGTCTAATATTCTAAGCCAGTTTTGAATTAGAGCTGTTGTAGCAGAGTGCCAGTTCTGTAGCATGACTTAGAAAGGATTTTTGTTGACCTGGACTACTGTTTTTGAAAAATCAGCGGCATAGATTTATAGCGAATGATCACACGAGTTGTGCAAGCTTAATATACTGTTACAGCTGGTTTAGATATCCATTTTGGATCCCTCTGAAACCCAGGATACGTCTGCCACAGTTGGCAGAATGTGCTAGGTCAGTTCTTGTGAGTTTTTTGTGGGCATATGATCCAAAGGCATGGCCAAGAGCTCTGTGGCGTTTTGCTCACATAGCGTCGTTTTATGCTTATCACAATTCTCGCTATCCTCTTAAACTAGAGATGAAGAATTGCTAAAGCAGATACATAGTTGGAAAATTATTTATGGAAAGAATGCTGGGAAACTAATTTCAATATCATAACCCCCAAAGTGACGGTGCTGTCGATGAATTTATTTTAACGTAGCATAAAATAATCCTAAATGATGCAGAGATTATCCTGATCATGCTGCAATTCGCAAAGAGAAGTCCTTTAAATTGTTAATTGCCGTTTTAGTGTATTCACCTTCAGTGCAGAATATCTGCAAAACTAACAAAGGACTACTTACTTATAGAGATATACATGTCTACTACATAGAAGCACGAGAAAATGTTAATTTTATCAAACACTGGGTGGAATTTCTTGGCAGAAAAATTCACTTTACTTGTTTTTGATTAATTATTTCACTTGAATATATAGCAACAAGTGCAAAAAGTGAGCTTAGGAAAACATGTGACGATATTCCAAGTATGAGTAGAAGCAATACAGCACTGTGCTGGAGAGCTATTAAGACAAACTCGTTTGGGATTGATGAGAGACGGCAGTCATGATATTGTCCCTATCCTGGGTACCAGACCACTCAGATCACCAGGTCAATTAAGAGACTCACTAGCTCGAAAAGAAACAAAATGTGCTCCAATTTGACTAAAATCATCCTGCGATGCAAAAAGCTCTAGCTTGTTCTCTCGCTGGATCTCACTCACTTGATGGTAGTTTCCAGAAGCTGCCTGGTCACTACTAACTAGATCTTTTCATTGATCTGATCCGGTCTTCTCGTTTTCATGGTTTAATATAAACTTTGATATCTTGAGAGAGCTCCAGTTCTCAAAAAGTTGTTTCTACTATCACTTTTCGATTTAATCCAGATGAAATTCTCCTGCCTTGCCTCCTTTATTTATAATAAATATGGATATTCTTGATTCTGCAATGAAAAGCATATTTCTCTATTTTCAAATTCCGATTCCAACTATAACTACGTGGATTTGTTCTAAATTCTCAAAAGGTTTTAACTTTTTTTTTTAACGAAAATAGATTCCAGTATATAAATATTGAACGAACGTATGGTGAAATGGGGATTTATAAAATATTCCAATGTATTGTACGATTTTATTTCACTATGAAAGCCGAAAACTTTTTCTTTTGTACAAAAGTTTTTGTATGGTAAACCAAACTGTTGAGTATGGTATTTGACTACACTACTCGACAGGAAAACCAAACAACCTAATTCCGTTTTATTCGAAATGGTGTGATTAGAATGACCTACACTTCGTTCCATTATTCTTGTCGATATTAATTTTGAATAAGTACAATTAAATATCATGGCTTCTTTCGCGTGTAGATTAGATATAATAGCTACTAAGATAACGAGAAAATATACCGCCTGTAGTTAGTGAAGCTGCAGTTTTGGAACATGATCATCTAGACCCTGCCAAGGAAAGCAGGGGAAAACCGTGTAGTGAAACATCTACAAAAGAGGCTTTGATTGAGGTTAAGATTCAAGGAGTAGGGAGACACATTCCAATGCCACAGCTTCCTCGATTAGGTACTACGTAACAATAGCTTCAGCACATTCAATGAAGTCGTCTCGGAAGATGTCTATAATAATGATGATAGCACATTCTCCATCAATCCTTGACGATGGCTTGCTCCAGAGTTGATATTACTGTGCTATGCACTAGAGCTGCCTTTTTCCATCTTGTCCTCTATTTATTCCGTAATGAGTTTGTTTGGATCACCCAGCGCTCTATTGATATATATTTTGACAATTACTTAGGAGTTAATCCATTAAAACTTCGCCTGCTTTAATTTTTATATGATTATAGACTTCTATGATGTTGGTGTTATCTTGAGTAGTAAATGATTTTTCCTTTTCCATCCTTCCGGTATGTATCCCTATGCGAAATTTGTTCCGAAGGCTTAGCTTACGTATTAGCACATATTTTATTCAAGTGTTTTGGGTTAAATTTACATATTTCAGATTCAGGATCTTCTGTTTAAAATAATTCATGAATCATGTTAAGGAAGTTATTTTTATTTGTTTATTAACAACTCTTATACATATTATATTAAATAAAACCAGTTAAATCACCTTATTTTCTTTCATTTATCACTATAGAAATTGCATGTATAGTTTTAGAATAGCAGCTCGTTAGGTACATCAGGGCCTTTCCTTTAACTTTCCCAATGTCTGTGATGTGCAGGAAGTAATCAACCAGATATCTCGACTAGTTTCATTAATTCATGGAGGAATAATTCCTTTATTTGGCAGACCAATGCAGAATTGCCAGATGGTATCAACGGAATCAGGGAAGTAATTTTAGACATTTCAATAAAGTATTTCAAGTTAAAGTTCCAATTTGCGATGAAAATCAAGAAAAAATTCGGTTAAAGTATTAATTAGTTCTCTAAAATGCTAATTAATGTACAGGCTGTCCTTTTAGCTAGTTTTTACGACAAATATACTGCAACCTGTTATAACTTTTAACCATAAAATATTCAGCTGCTCACTATCTAGTTATTAAACTAAAATGATGCCAGTGAATATCTCACACAAGACGTAATGCGTTTTTGATGTTCCCTATCAACATTATACGATTTTTTCAACACTTTTATGAATATATTTAAAATGCGACGTCGTTGTCGTCTTCCCCAGACGTTTTACTGTCTTGTTTACATAAATTTCAATATCGGTCGAATCATATTCAGTACCCGAAATATACTTTTACTATCAATATATTAATTCAATTGAATTTTAGATGAAAAATATGGTTTTATGAAAGCGATCATGTAACTAAGCTCATTTCAGAGCTCTAAGGTAAGAACTGGGAAGACTGGTAATCGGAGCAGTGTAACACTGGAGAGGGTCACAGGTCACAAATAAACTGCTGGCAATGAAAAAGCTAACGATCATTATAGATCAGGATGGTCAACCATTTGGAACGGAACTGAACCAGCTGCGGGCATTCACAGGTGTCATGATTAAAAGACTATGCAACTGCGGAGGCAGAAACTGTAAAGAACCTGTATGATCTAATACAGGGAACGGATTGGCTAAATAAGCTGTTAGCTCTAGGAGGATCCACAATAAGCACAAGAGGCTGAGGTGGTTCCTTTAAGAAAAAACCTACGTATGTCAACATCCTCCTCATTCTTTAATTGTAACCAATAATTAACAACTTTTCTATGAAAAATTATATGTAAGTTTCTTATTCAAAACATTTTCCCTTGCAATACATTTCATTACTGAAAAATCTGCAATCAGAATCGAAGTACTTATATGAAGTAAAAGCTTGTTAAAACGTAACCGTTGCTCAAACAACGTTCCGAGCATGACGTGCTATTCCTTCGGGAGCAATAATCACTTCCCTGCGGAAAACTATTTCAATATAAGAATGAGAAAGAACGTGATATTTGCCGGTTTTTATTATAAGACCTCTTTTCCAAATTGGGTGATGGTTCGTATTAGTTTTTTTTCCTGCCTTGCTTCATAACCTGGAACGTTGTCCAGTCTTTAAGGTATTTTAGTGAAAATGACCTTAAGGGATAGGAGGAGGATAGGTAATGGTTTGATTCCATTAACCCTCTCAAGTTAACGCGTTTTTCGGGAGAAAAAAAACTTTATCAAACGTGATACTTACTACAGTGTTATGGTGTTGGGGAAAAAAATTTTATTAAGATGACCTTAACGATGTTATTTGTCAATCCTAATATCTTGAAATTTAAATAAATGAGGCTGTGACAAAATTTATATCGGTAGAACTGTTACGCGAGTGTCCCAGTGAAATTCCCGCATGAGACGACTATGATTACCTGCCCTGCGTCCCCTCAGCCCTGCGTCCCCTCAAGCTAAGTAACCGATAACATTCCAGAGATTTCGACGATGATCGAGACTACGGGCCGACGAGAACAGTCCAGAAACTCGTCTAGCGACAAAACATCGGGAGTGTTCTAGAAATCTACCTTTGCCATATAAATATAAGCATCGCCGCACAGGGCTCAAGTTAACAGTCAACAATAATCAGATAGTTGAGACATAGTAACATAGATGGACATCTAGATATAAATTAGTGTAGTTAGTTAGTTAAGTGTTTAATATAAATTAGTAAATTAAGGACCGTACATATAAATCTGTAAATATAAATTAATTAGTTGTAAATATAAATTAAAATAAACTTTACAGAACTTTTAGAAAATTTAAAACCAGAGTTACAGAACACAAACGTGACTATTCTTCTTCCCAAATATAACAAATATTTCTCAAACATGCTTCAAATATTTTCTTCACCCACACTCAACACTAATCTTCCATTATTCACAACAAAAATACCACAAATTTCACGAAATATAAAAATTAACCAAAACAATATCCTTAAATAAAGTTGACACCTTCCAATTTTCTTTATATACGATATATCGCATCCAACTTGTCCAACAAACATAAATATCGCTTATTTTGGAAAATAAGAGGCTACTTTGGTAGATATGCGGACTGTTTATTCAGCAGAGCGTCTAATAATAATGTAGTGTAATGTCCCCTCTGCGTGTCGTCGCCGTTGCCAAAGTGGTAGACCGACCCACACTTTTGCTCGCTATCACTGGAATTAAGTTTAATAACGACTGGGCACGAAAACCACAACCGAATACTCTTCCCTTGACAATTGCGGAATAATCGATATCAGAAGTGGGATTTTTAGTTTTGTGGGAATTGTTTTATATTGATAAACTCTGTAAGGATAACAGCAGGATTTAAAATATATAACATCGGAAGGAGATAATATGTGAAATAGGTAGTACTTTGATTTTTGACGTGAGCATTCATTCTTCCACTTAGGACTTGTTGTTCCTTCAGTTCTATCCGTTGAAGGAATTTAAAGATATCCAGTTTAGGCACGTCTTCTTTTTTTCATTCTACAGAATCCACATTTTTACTTCTCCACCCTCCCTCCTAATGGGGTCACTCTTGACGGATGAGCAGCTGAGCTCTTTCGAAAAAAGTATCAGGAAAGGTAGCAAAAGCTCAAAATAGTGGAGGAAGAAGAATGCAGATATTGTGGCATGAAAGAAGAAACCTTCATCCACATACTTTCCAACTGCACAGCACTCCAGAATCCTAGAGCACAGTACAAGGATAGAAGAGGAACGTTTACCTAAGTTAAGGCCTGCAGATTTCCTGAAATTCCTCCGGGAAATAGGACTGAAGGAGCTGCCGCTGGTTTTAGAGACTCTCCTCAGAAACTAAGTAGAAGTAAGGGGGCACAATAGATCTTTCAGGTCTCAGTAAATACAAACATACATAGCAAAAGTCGTTGGAATATGTTTCCAGCTGGGGCTAAAGGAAATGGATCTAAGTAAGTCTCATCAAAACCATAGATAAATCCTCTCACTAGGAAAAAGAAGCTTGGAGATAATTCTGCTTCGTTTTACAATTGAGAGTTAATTCTATTTGTAGTGGAAGTAAAATATTTAAGGAGCATAATATTTAGAAATGCTAAAAATCTAATTTAACACGAAAAACTTATTAACTGATTTGAAATAATTACTATCCAGTCTGTACACAAATGCAATTAAACTCAAAACATTCCGTTCAATTATGCATATATACGTCTGGTGTCTCATGTGACTGCGCGCTCAAAAACGACTGGGGTGTTGGACGAACGTAATACGGCCTGTTTCTATTCTACGCTCTCAGACTCCGTCAATCATTAAAGTCATCAGAGCACGACAAACAGATTATGCTTGTTGATAAATGTAACATTATATTGGAGAGCTTATTGTATAATCCATCCTAATGGTAATCTACAGTTAGTTGACTCTAGCTATTAGATTTGTTTGCGTAATCGACAGTTTGAGGTAACCTTAGGTCCGATTGCGGAAGGATGATGAGGATATATGCATACAAGGATATTCAGTTACAGATTGTTGACACAAATTTCCTGGAATCTTGATGACTAATAGATTATCTTACATAATACAAGTTCCTGTTTCTAAATTGATGAAAACAATTATATGAAATCGCATTTTTTAATAACTTCAACTATGACAAAAAGGAAACAGCAACAAAATTACTGTTCCTTATTTTCTTTTCGTGTTTCTTATATTAACTGCAGATTCCTATCCTTACTAAATCGATATTATATTAAATATCTTCTCTACTTTCACGTTGTTGTAGTACACAAGGTAAGTTTTTATTTGCGTAACTGTCTATATACTGATATTAAATATATTGAAGACAATTTCATGCTTCAGAAATCCGATCGCTTATGTTATTCTATAACAACTTTCAATATTTTCGTTCTTTGTACACTATTTATTGGAAATGCTACTGGCTTGTTTTAAATCCAAACTCAAGTTGAATTGAATCTAAAAACCCGCTTTTATAATAGGATAAACTAAAAAGTAAAAAATAATTTAAATGTATAAATTAATAAACAATAAATAGTATTATTGTGGAAAAAGCGTGGGGTACTCCATATATCTGTTCTTAAAAAAAGCACCCCACATTTGTTCCATTACTTTTTAGTTTATCCTATTATAAAAGCGTGTTTTTTAGTTTTTTTTAAACTATATTTATTTTCCACTTTTTAGATTTCGACAATAAAATTTAATGTGCCAAATATTAAAGTGATACTGAAGCAGGTAGTATAGGAACTCCCCAACAGAGGGCGGACAGTAGTAAAAGTTGTTTCGAGCTAAAGGGAAAATTAGCAGTGATAAATTCTGAAAACAATCTAGACTTTAACGTTTTTATTTCGAAGTTGAATTTAATATTAATTCAATTAGAATACTTTGTTAATTCAATGGTTTTATCCAAATCAATTTCTCTATTTATCATGTATATCCAGCATCTTTATTATAGCTTTTTAATTGTCGGAAATACTTAGATAACTAAACACTTCGTCAGCACAAAATAACACTATCGCTATAATTTTTGTCTCCAAGTATAATTCGTGTGAGGAGTCTGACTCCGACAGACTCCGAAAAAATAGTTGCGACGATGCCACAGAATGACGTCATGAAAATATCGTGAAAGAAGGCGGGGTTGAGAGTGATCCTTGTTGATTATTCGGTGCTATAATATAAATACGCCCAACGAAATGGGGTGTAGCGAGTTGCCACAGCAGCTGCTAGATGAGAGTAACAAACATATAAGTGAAGCTAATAAAAACGTGTAGAAAAGAATGATCTCATAGACTCGTTTCGGTAACTCACAGCACTTGTCTAAGTTCTGAGAGAGAACTACCTTTATACAGTTAGATACATTCTAAAAACTTGTATTAAGGCTTTTCTGGGAATATAAAATGACAATTTAAAAGTGTAATCCAATGTCTGTCGGTGTCTATAGCCCGGGAAGTAGTTATTTCTTCTTAGTTGAGCGGTCACTGTTTTTGAAAAATATTTTTCAAAACATTGTAAAGCGTTAGAAAAATATATTCATTCTTTGATATCTATTCTGTTTTTTAAAATATTTCAACTCACTTTTTCATCAAGAAAATGAGAATAAACAAATATATCATTGTCTTTCAAAAAATTAACGTTCCTGAAAAATCCACCAGCTACCAGCGTGAAACTTTTAATATTTTAATATTCATCCAAAAGAATCTTTTCTCGCCGCTTAGAGTAAAGTCGACAGAAAGATGTTGTTGCCTATTTCTATAAATCAAAAAAAGTATAACAAAAATATCCCAAACAGACAATCCCTTTCTATTCTCCTCCTCTCACTTTTATCCTTCTTTTTATAACATTAAACGGATTTATTTTGAGACGCCTCAGTTAAGACTTCAAGTTACATTTTATTCTTGTTTGCTGTCTTTATTTGTGAACGAAAGATTTCTCAGGGACTAAAAAGCTGAAGATCTGATGAAGTCCTTTTCGACTTCTCGTCTTGTATTCACATATTCTATTGTAAAATATTCTTCCTTTTAATACAAAGGACAATAAAATAAATACGATCTTGAATACTTCGGTGCGTTTTTTCCTTCTCCTTTACGAGCCCGAAAGTAGCAATTTAACCATCAAAAATCGATTTGGAAAAAAAAAAGAATATTTGATGGTCGTCGAATCCTTTGGGATAGTCAGTTCGTTATTTATTTAGATATACCGGGTGGCCAACTAAGAGCGGCCGTCGGCCATATCTCAGGAGTGGATTATAGCACAGGCTCGGGAAAAAAAATGTTATGTTAAAAGTGGCCTCGAGAAAAGCCTGGAAATTATTTTCTCCAAATTCATTCCATTAATGAGCATATTAAACATTATAATCAGGTTCCTCGACAAATTCTGCATACTTTTGATATGACAAGTTTAAGTCTATCTCTTCAAATAAGGAGTGGGGGAGAGTTGGAGCCTTTTAAACAACATCAAGTTTATTAAAATCGGTCAAGCAGAACCGGAATTACAGATGTTTTTTCGTAACAAGGTTCCCAATCCCCCCCCTAGCAATACACCCACTTTTTTTAGAGAATATAGAAACAATTTAGAACATGTCTTAGTTAAAATTTGACAGATATAAACAACACTAAGCACTCTGCACTCACGCTCGTTTTGATAACCAGTCTCTGAAGAAGATAACTTGGTTACATCCTATACTAATTAATGCAAGCCTCACTTAGGACCAAATATCAAAAGGTTTTTCTCTTCCTGACCTCAAAATGCACAGAAATACCTCTTTTGTATATTAATCTTCTTTTCTTTCATGTGAATATTGCTTAAAATAAAATTGGGTCCTTTAAAGGTATCACTCAAAGCTACTAACTACTGTGTTGAAAATATTTCTATACATCCCTTCAGTTAACGTATTTATTTATCCCTTTTTTTTGGTCTACTGTTTTTGAATGTATCTCTTTTTCCACATAACAGCCTAGGGAAAATTGACAAAGTACTGGAACAAAACAATAAATAAAGTGTTGATTTCTAACGCCTTGGGGTTGTCTGAAGACACATAAAAGCTATAAATAACTCAAATGCTTTTATTTCATTAAAAGAGGTTTCTGCTCAAACATGTTATTTTCTATTGGTATTAAACACTCGTTGGGGATTAGTTTAAAAATTCAAAATTGTAATAGGTTCGTTCGTTTATAGAGCAGTGAGTTTCTGAGAAGAGTCTCTGAAACTAGTAGCGCCTTTAGTCCTATTTCTGCAGGCTTCAATTAAGGTAAATGTTCTTCTTCTATCCCATTGATTCCCAAAGTGGTCCAGGTGGATTCCCAGGGGTCCACGGGAGCCCGACAGGGGTCTACGCTTGCGTGGAAAAAAAAATGGGTCCACAACTCGTTAACGGGGGTCTATAAAAATGTATTAGGTGACCCGACTTGACTTCTCCTTTGAATACAGGGAGACAATAATATAGGCAGACAATATTATAAGAAGCTTGACTTCTCCTATGAATATAGGAAGACAATATTATAAGAAGCTATTGCTATTGCTGCTACATACCGAAGTACGCTGGTTGTCGAAAGGTGCATGTCTATCAAGATTCTATTTGCTTTTCGACTCTCTTTTAGAGTTTCTGAACACTAAAGATCCTCAAGAAAACCTCATGAATTTTAAAGCAGATATTGCGTATTTGACAGATTTGTTCAAGAAATTCAATGACCTCAACCTACAGTTACAAGGGGACAGCCTCAATTTGATAAAAACAAAGAGTGAAATTTCAGCTTTCCTTGGTAAACTGAAACTTATGAAGCAAAATATTGGTCGACGTGAATTTTCCCAGTTTCCAAATTTATCGCAGGTAGAATGCCTCGACGAAGATATTCAGACGTATGTTCAGCATTTGATTGCCCTGTATGATGATTTTAAAATCAGATTTGAAGACATTCTGTCGATGGATATACCACCATGGATAATAAATCCATATGATGAAACTGAAGTGGAAAATGTGGTACTGCAAGAAGAGCTACTCGAGCTTAGCACTAATGAGAGAACGCAGTTTTAGTGCCGTAACAAGCTTGTTGACAAACAAACGGAGCAGATTAAATATTACAGAGCGAGGAGATTTCGGTTATACTTAACTAAACTCAAGCCAAATATTGATAATTTGCTGTCAATTCACCAAGTACATCCCTCCCATTCAAATTATAACTTTTATCTCAGATTACAATGGTAATCTGAGATAAAAGTTAACATCAAAACTAATAATGATTCAATATTTTGATTATATTGCGACTGTTTTTAAAATAATAATCATTATTAGTTTTGATGTTAAATTTTGATTCTACCAAGACTGTTATAACAACATAATTAAAGGTGTAGTAATTTTTGTGTTTGAATAAATACCTAGATACAAAACAAGAAAATATTTATTTTTACTTTTTATCACTTCGAAGTGGGAGCTTATTGGTTTCTTGTACTGTGAGTCAATCTTAGAACACAAAAAAGTAAACTAGGAATCCAACTGTTGAATGAAGACGCTTTTTAGACTGGCCTTGAAACTTAGCTTAAATGACAATACTCACAGCATAATCAAAGCAATATAAAATCTCACCTTTTTTCGAAAACTTTTAACTCATAGTTGATTGAAAAATAGCCACAACACAGATTTACCTAGACATATACTTTTCTCGGGTTTTGGAAGTAAGTTAGTAAATGTAATAGCTGCAGGGGGTCCACCAGATCCAGCAAAATGTTTAAAGTGGTCTAAGAGAAAAAAAATTTGGGAACCTCTGTTCTATCCAATAATCTCCCAGGTACCGTGCTCTAGGATTCTGGAGTGCTGTGCAGTTGGAAAGTATGTGGATGGAGGTTTCTGCTTCCATGCCACAAAGTCGTTCTATTGAAGAATATACCTTGCTAGTGAATTATCTTACTTAATTTATGACCGAATATAAAAATTACACCGACTGATGTTTGTTACATATACTTTGGTTATGATAATAAATTTCAATACAACCTTAGTTTGAAATTTAAAAAGTTTTAAGCTCAACTGGAATGGAAAGTGCATAAATATGTCGTATATTCACGTTATATACATCAAGGCGATAAGTAATTTCCAGTATGAAAATATGAAGATGGTTTATTTACAGCCATAATGTTAGATAGAACAAAACAGCGTTTAGAGCTTCTCTATTGAATGGATCGTAAAAGTGGATAAGAGCAGGAGCAACTTTCCACTTTTTTAGTTTTATTTTTGTTTTTAACAGATCTGGAAACAATTACTCTATTGTTGACAAAAATATAAACCCCCCTGTAACAATCTTTTAAATTGTACAGTTGTGTTCGCATTCGTTCGAAATAAAATCAACAAAATAACTTCATTAAAATTAAAATGTAATTTAAATTAAACTAAATTAACATTGGTGTAATGATGCCGAGACAAAAACGATTAAATTTTGTTCAAGCCGTATTGTATTAAAATCATTTACAAGCAAGGTTATTTAATCGAAAAGTTTTCACCAAACGAAAGTCCTACAGCTTTTCGTGAACGTTTTATAGTTTCCTCTCCCTACTGACTCCAAGTCTTCATTCCTCTCCTCCTCTTCTTTTCTATTCCTTTTCCGCACAGCAGCAGCCATACTGGCACAGTATAGCCACATAAATAGTTGGCCTCTGTACTATTGTGCTAAACGATGCTACCTACCTTCCACACCCTATATATCAGTTACCATGTACAGCAAAACGAATGTATTCCATTGAAACTATAATATTCCTTCATTGCGAACTTCAACAGTTTGCGCAAACAGATTATGCATCGTATAACTGACGATTCAACATTCGATATTTACCGAAATTCTCGTTGGCTTATTTCTTACTCCCAACATCACTTTAACTGAAAACGTCTTTCCAGAATTAACTTAATATTGCCGTTGTGCAAATATTCTGGAATGTTTCCATACAATCAACTAGTATGATACAGTGGAGTGGATTACATTTCTATCTACTTATTTTCACTTTTGTTCTGCTCATATTAGGTGGAACATACTGCCTAATAAATTTGATTCATGTGGAGGGAGAATAATGTAGACTTGACAACGTCTGGTGTAGATGAAAATATATACAATTACAAATTATTTACAGACTTTGTTGTAGATTCTGAAACCATTGCACAGAGAATAATTACAGCAGGGGTTTTTATTGTACCCAAAACCTGCCTGGTTCGTGAGGTATTTTTAACAGACTCTTGGCTACTTTGAATGGAGAAAAGCCAACATGAAAAGGGGGATAGATATTTTGGCAAAATTAATTTGGAATTCATTAGTTAGGGCGAGTTGTACCAACACCTAAACTCGGTTTAATGATAACTGATGTTTAGACCGTGTCTGATTGATGTAGTATTATCAACAACAACAATATTATCAACAATTACATCAGTCTAATCATCAGTTAACATTAAACCGAGTTTAGGCGTTTGGTACAACTCGCCCTTAGAGATGATGTATTAACCCCTATGTATGTATGTATGTATCTGGGGTTACATTCACTTAGACCTAAAAGATCTATTGTATCCCCTTACTTCTACTTAGTTTCTGAGGAGAGTCTCTGAAACTAGTAGCTCCTTCAGTCCTATTACCCGGAGGAATTACAAGATATCTGTAGGCTTCAACTTAGGTAAATGTTCCTCTTCTATCCAGTAATCTCCCAGGTACTGTGCTCTAGGACTCTGGAGTGCTGTGCAGTTGGAAAGTATGTGAATGGAGGTTTCTTCTTCCATGCCACAATATCTGCATTCTTTTTCCTCCACTATTTTGAGTTTTTTCAGGTGCCCATTCAGGCGACAATGTCCCGTAGGATCCCTGTTAAAACTCTCAGCGCAGTTTTGCTTTGACTTATGCATTCATTTGATCTCAACAGGTTGTAGTCACCCAGAAGAATCTTTGATTGTCTAAGCCCTACTAAATCTTTCCAATAGTTGGATCTTCTCTTTCATTCTGCTTCACTTATTTCTTCCAATATTACATTGGGACTGATTCCGCAAAAGGATTCTGGCTCCTAACATTAGGGCGATTAAGATTAATTGGAAACTGGACGATTCAAACGCAAAGCCTCTCTGTGAAGGGTTTTATTCACTGCGCAAGACGTGTAGGGGCTAGTACGTCACACTGCATCATACCAATACGAGCAGATTTTATAAATGGCGCGTAAAAAGTTGTGTTTGAAATGGGAAAGTTTAAATACAATACATTAATCATGTTATAAAAGAAATGAATATATATAATTACATTATATAGTAGTTTTATGGTGTGGTTTTAAAAATTAATGGTTTTTCAAAGTAATAAATTCCTCCAAAGACGTTTACTCTCCTTCCAAAAATAAAACTTTCAATACAGATATGAACCAAAGCACATTTTGCAAGGTATCTAGAATTCAACTTATCAATAAATGTCGGGTCCATGTCCTTTTCGATATCCGCTCTTCGAACTTCGATTTTGAATATATGTAGCATAAAAAATGGGTTTTATGAGAAAATGCATTATTCAGTTTGTAACAGCATGTCGAACCAGTGTCAACTTCAATTATTAACGACGACAGAAACGTGGATGTTTATATTCAGTTGAACATTGAATTGGCATGAATATCCTTAGAAATATTATGGATATGATATTTTTAATGATGTATTTGTAATTATTATAGCTGGTACAACCTAAATTTAAAATCAAAACAGTGATATCAGCACAGTTAATCGTTTGGCTCAAATTGTTGTGTACTGCTCGAAATCCACTGTCAATCAGAAAGTTCAGTGAATATTGAAATTTATAACGTTTGTAGACAAAGGTTGGTGTTGATTTTATACCAGTTTCTTGTTATTTTCACAATAATCATCATCAGCTTGTGTTCAAAGCGACTAATAAAAACATATTGGAATTCAAATAAAGCGCTGGGGAGATCCAGTAAGACTGAGAGTAAGATTCTATCAAGAGTCTTGACAGGTCAGCAAATGGTGCATGTAAAATGTAAATTCTGTGGCATGATAGGAGAAACCAACATCCTCCTACTTGTGGATCACTTCGTCAGTCGAAAAATTGAATTAAATCGATAACATTTTCAAATATATTTTTGCCAACAAGTATGGCTGATGTTTGCAGAAAAAGCAGCACCCCAACGATTGATGATCCTTCACATAGAAAGGAGACAGTACCAAGAAGCTTGAATCAGCATATCGTATTACCCAGATTACAATTCCACATTATAGAGAAGATAAAATTGTAGAAAGATTGAAGAGTCTTGGTTACTGCTGCACTTTCATCCTAATATACCTACCTACTCATATACATACATAAAATTTGCGATGATATTAAAACAAACGTAAAATTAACTATTGACAATCTTCTAGTGTGTTGACAACCCTAATTAAATTTAGAAATACCAATTTAGTTACGAGCTTGTATGAACATCACGACCCCGAAAACGTGACTTTACAAAACAACACAACGACAATAATAAACTAACTAAGGCAGTAGACGACGAGAATTTGTATCTCTGTGGATCTTTTACTATGAATACGAAAAGGTTTTGTGTGAAAATAAATGAACTTGGGTATGTTTTAACAAAGAAAAAGAGACGAAAGATGTCTAGTACATTCTGGAAATACAAACGCATTGCTTGTAGTCTTAATAAAGATGGAAAATAGAATCGTTGAGCATTTTTGAACTGAATATATCCGCAGATAATCAAGTCCCACCGTAACCGTTAAAAATTCCTGTCAACATTCTTATTTGAGACCTGAAATTATTGAAGACGTAACTATGATACTTAATTTGTATAAAGTTGTACCCAAAAGTGAGAGTTGAAAATAAAATGAACCTTTTAATTTTAGAAAAAAATCTTCCTTCCACATTATTGCGGACTGCGCAAGAAATTCAGTGTTATATTAGATGGCTTGTGATAGATTTCTGTATTTTTGGGAAAATTGATGTGGAATGTGTATGTGTGTGTGTTTGGGGTAACATTCACTGAGACCTAAAAGATCTATTGTGCCCCCTTACTTCTACTTAGTTTCTGAGGAGAGTCTCTGAAACTCTCTCCTTTAGTCCTATTTCCCGGAGGAATTTTAGGATATCTGCAGGCTTCAGCTTAGGTTCCTCTTCTATCCAGTAATCTCCCAGGTACTGTGCTCTAGGATTCTGGAGTGCTGTGCAGTTGGAAAGTAGGTGGATGGAGGTTTCTTCTTCCATGCCACAGTATCTGCATTCTTCTTCCTCCACTAATTTGAGCTTTTTCAGGTGCCCATTCAGGCGGCAATGTCCCGTTAGGATCCCTGTTAAAACTCTTAGTGCAGTCCTGCTTTGACTTATGCATTCATTTGATCTCCTTTGGTTGTAGTCACCCAGGAGAATCTTTGATTGTCTAAGCCCTACTAGATCTTTCCAATGGTCAGATCTTCTCTTTCTTTCGGCTTCGCCTATTTCTTCCAATATTACATTGGGGCTGATTCCGCAAAAAGGTTCAGGCCCCCAGAAGGGTATTTCCGACCCCCTCTTTGCTAGTTCATCTGCTATTTCATTTCCTTCTATTCCAGTGTGTCCTGGAATCCATAGTAGGGTAACTATATTGTTCTCGCCTAATTCATTTAGTTTGTCTAGGCATTCCCAAACCATCTTAGAACTGATTACGCAAGAGCTCAGTGCTTTGATGGCTGCTTGACTATCTGTCATTGATGTGGAAAGATCGGATTGCTTTATTTGTAAGACAGAATCTCAGTAGGTAGAGAAATATGAAGTAAAGAAGGTTCTAAAGATTGGTTTTTCCAGCTCGTATAGGGGAGCGAGGGGCTTGTTGTAACAGGGGTAAGTAGTAACAGGCTCTTTTCACTAGGATATTAAACGCTGTATTTCTTTGACTCGATTTAACCTATAAACCGCGCCACATCATGTTGCCATAGCCAATGTCCCGCCGGCCGGTGCATTGAGGGGAAGTGTGCACGTGCTTCATTTCTGCCAGGTAATATAAAATTGTACTGTCGTGAAATTTCGGTTTGCGTATTTTATATTGACTAATTTCAAATTTTCTATATCTTATTTCCATTCAAATTTATCTATCCCTGATAATGTGTAACAGTTTTTATGATTGCTAAATTGTTTAAATAGTTATCTTGATAAATGTTGAAAATCATACCAAAGGGTTAGTTGTAACAAAATCCCGGGGCTTGTTGTAACGTGTTACTACATGCCACCAAATGTTGATTCTTACATAAGTATAATACTTTGTTAGATAGCTATTAAGAAGAGATAATTACGAGCATACCTTGAATAATTTAATTACTTACTGTGATTTAAAAGTGCCATGATGATTATAAGTAGTGTTTAACTAAATAAAACTGTTAATTACTTAATTTTCAAGTGTTGATTACTAAAAAAATGTATTTGAGTTGATTTTTGATAAGAATTACGTAATACTTACTTTAGAAAGATGTCAATTTAAAAAAAAACAAAGAATAAATGATTAGAGGTATTATTGTCGTTTTTTTTTGTCGTTACTACTTGCCCCGGTAGATGTTACAGCTTGCGCCAAACACGAGGTAAGTTGTAACACCGCACTTCTTCTAGAAAATAATTGATTGTGAAATAATGACCAATAGGTATGGTATTATTTTTACTTGATTTGGTAGAGGAAGAGTTACAGTATTCATCCATCTTAATTTAGTAGAAATTTAATCAATAGATTTCAAGATATATTAGTTTTAATGAAAACTGTTACAACAAGCCCCTCGGTCCCCTACTAAATAATTATATTATCATAAAACGTTTCCTCAGAGCAGTTGAATATGTCCGATGTGCTTTTTTTCATGTTAGTACCTACAATAAATCGCTAAAGCACGAAGGATTAATCTAAATTGCCATTTCGCAACTGTGTAACTTTCCTGGGAACTCTAAGCACTTTTTCCTGACAAACTCCCCTACATTTATATATCGCACTCGAAGGCCCAAAATGAAAAACTTTCGAGATACATTTTCAGCGTCGAATATTTTTGATTTAGAAAAAAAATCTTGGTCATTGAAGAATCAGTTTATACAGTGTTTTCACGAATGTGGTGCCAAAGAGGAGAATAATAGAATTAAGGTTTTTCAAAACCTGCTCGAAAATAATACTCTAGTGAGTGACATTTACTTCAATAGTTCTATAGTTATTAGACATAGCCATCAGCAACAACCACACCATGCTATGATTTTTTCATCCAGGGGATTGCAGGGTATGAATTGGCAGATCAGTTAGCTGAAGAAGGTTCTAAAGGAGCCTTCCCAGGTCCGAAACCGTTTTGTGGAATCACAAAGGATTACATAAGAGGGAAAGTCTGGAACACCAGCTTAAATAGAGACTGAGACAAGGACACCTCCATAATAAGAGTTTACTTAATGAGGTAGATAAGGAAATCTCGTCCAGGCTGTTGGAACTGGGTGAGAGAAATTTGAAGATATTTACCGGACTGGTGACTGGACAGTGTACCCTGAGGAAGCATCTGTACAGGATGGGCAAAGTATATTAACTTATAAGCAAAATCAAATTGTGAAATAAGAGCAAAAATCATAAGTGGGCTACTTTGTTTGATAATTTTTCATAGAGGTGTAGCCTGACCCAATCAAGATGTAACCTTTCATTTTAGGAATCACTGGGGTTAATGGTTGAGAGTGCTAGGACTCTGCTGGAGAAAAAGAAATGTTTATAGAAGAAGAATCAATTGAAAAATTACTGGGTAAAAAAGCCTAAGTACAATTTTACAGAAAATGACTAGTAAGTAGTAGTAAGTCAGTATTACTTTATGATACTCCTCTCATAAACTTTATTATCCATCGATATTTCATTGAAAATACATAATTTTTAAAAGTAATACCAAACTTGAAGCTTATCGAACAAATATATCCGACATACATAACCAATATCATTTGACCCAATATCCACCAGCTCGGTAAACATTCTATATGACTTATAGATCAAATTCGACTCCCTTTTAAAGAAATGAACCGCCACCATCACAGACATAAATATAAATCAAAACATATTTACAAAACTTCCACTAATACTAGAACGGGTAAAAGATATCTCGCTTTTATTTATTTCTAGCCCGACAACTATCGACGATAAATCAAAATCCAATGGAATGATAAAGTTTTAATTTTGAAATTCAGAGTTCTTGTTTGAGAATTTTTTCATTCACTCTGCTCATATAACTGGATTTGCTCAGCTTACCAAGTAGAGTCATTCCATCAAACAATTAATATACACCACGGTAGTGAAGACATTTCTAGGCCTCGCACCTTTTTTCGCTCGGGGTAAAGCCTCTCGCGAAATAATTTTGGTGTTTGGTCAATAAAAATTCTCTTCACCACCTTGGTGTATAATATACTATTATAACAACTTATATCATTTCTTTTTATAACTTATATAGGATAATATATTGAAGCCTAAGGTCAGACTTGGATAGTTCGAGTACATAAACGTTAACAAGCCCTCGTTCCTTTATTGTCCCAATAAAACTAAGGTTGTCTTTGGATTAAAGTTAGTATATTCACTCCTGTTCTCCTCCAGACCATGGTTATCACCATTGTGTAAAGCCAGTGAACTACATCAGGCGATATTTCCATAACTGTACATAAGAGAATCTTAGTTGTCCTAGTAGACATTTTTACCGGATGTACCGCTCAATTCAGTCTGGTTTTCTTGGGATTAAGCACAAACCAATCTGGACACCTTCATTCATCACTACTGTATATCTGTATCCCATTTTCTCAATCTCAAGACCATTCAGAATAATCTCTAATTCAATTTGTTGATTAAACTAAATAAAATCAATTTGTATCCTAATCCCAGAACGAAGGATTTAGAAGAGATCCAGTGCTTCTGATCGAATATCCCATTAAAATAGAAAAACATTAACACATTTTTCAAATAAGCATTTTATGTCTTTCGGATGATGTAATCGTTACTATTTAATTCAGTAGTAGGATGGATTTTGTAGAAATGCCGCCATTCATCAACTGAAATCGGTAATGAAAGGAAAAAGGATACGTTACATTGCAAAGCTGGAATGATTAATGCCGAAGCTCGATCTACTCTCTTCTCTAAATTTCCTGAACGATAAGGATTGTTATTGGGAAAAATTAAATTACTAAATACCATTCAGCAAAAATATTCTCGATTTTTGTGGGATGTCTTTCGATAAATCGGAAAATTGGATACATTGGACCTTTAAAATTGTTAAAATCTTATGAACAGCAGTACCAAAACAGCTATTAGCATGTGAATTATTTCAAGCTTCGACCAAGAGTTTGGATTTTTTTTTAAACTCGATAGAATATTTCAAGTAAAAATTTAAATATTAATTTATAATAAAAGTACGTTATGTACTCACCTATAGTAGAACGTAGATCTTAGTACTTAATAGTATATGGTTCAACTTACCTAAAAACAAAAACAAAAATATTAAAACAAATAAACAAATAAGCAAAACCATAACCCCCAAAATCTTCTCGAATGACAATTGACGTTTGAAGCGTTATCCACTTCCGCTCAGATTGTCTTGCCAACCGACGAAAAGGTTAGCTTTGCACTAACTGTAACTGTGAACAAGGCCAAGTCTACAATGACTTATGAGTACAATTTAATATGTGGCAGAGATATTCTTTGGATCCATATTCAATTGTATTTTATATTTGCCAAATTTTTCACTCTACTTCTGTTAAATATTTCTGTACGGTACATTTTTTTATTTTAAAAAATATAATGCATTTCGCTCATATAAATTCTAATGAGTTATAGGTCTCCTTTGGTTATACATTTGCAATATTTTTCAATGTCCACATCGTTAAAGAGAAAAGCAATAACTGCCGTTTTGTTGAGATATATTATATATTTCTTTTTATAAACACATTGCAAAGAACAGAATTCCACAGTTTTGTGAGCACCTACGTCGTTTTTCATTTTTAACTCCTTTTTTTGCATTAACAAAGCTTTGTTTGTATTTATGTACGCTCATGATACAGTAAATAATGGTATTGGTGCAATTTAAATCGTAAAAAAGGTGATATTAATCTAGAAAAAAGCATCATTTATTGTTAGATATGTAATAATAAATATGTAGTGATATAGTGTGGAAAAATACACAAAAACATCTTGAACACGGTATAAACTAGTGCATTTTTGCATTTAAAGTGAACTACAGTCGTGCGTTCGATCTGACACACATTTTCTTTCTTGATTACTTTACGCATTTTGTCCAAACGTTTCTCCAGGATACAATGACCAGTCACCAGGTCAGTAATTGTCTTAAAACATCTCTTATCCAGTTTCAGTAGTCTGCTACCTTTGTCCTATCCCTTTGCCTCTATATTTAGAGCTCGCTTTATTCTTTTCACAAGACTTATTAACCTGGATACCGCCTCCCTTGCATAGCTGTCTGTCCTCGGTTATTCTTCTCCAAGTATGTGGAGCCGCACTCCTGCTAGGCCTTCGCACTCACTGAGTATTTGAGCCTACATATGCTGTCATCTGCAAGGCCAATTGTGTGCTTATGTTTCCTCAGCCTACAATGTTCGGTCAGCATTCCCTCCATCATCCTCGTCGTTTCTCGTCTTTGACATTAGCAATTTCACAGGCAGTTTGGTACCTTGTTCAGTAAACTCTTTGTTTCCCCTGCTACATACCTATGAAGAGAGACATTTTGGTGTCTCTTGCCGACCTGGTAAGGGATTCTTCACAGTTTTTTTTTCAGTCCGGACCTAGTTGTTGGATTAATAATTGCTTTGAGCAGACTGGCTGTTGAAATTTTTTCTTTGAAGTGTTCATTATGCCATAATTTTTTGAAATTTCTAAATTCATAATTAATACCCTAAAAAAATTATTTAATGTGACCTGTTTACTTTTGACGAGAAGCGCAAACAAAAAATGAGTCGCGGAGATCTATTTTTAGAGCGGAATTGAAATTATAAATAATGGAGATACGGTTTCATGAGATGAGTCTTTTTATGGGAAATTTCCTTCTCTTTCAGAATTTTTTAAACGTTAATACTTTTCATCTTTATTTGTTTGAATTTTTTTTGTGCTAATAAATAATCTTGATAAATATTTCTAGACATAAATTAAAATTAAGTAGGCTATCACATGTCTTTTTAGTAGCAGTACCTCTATTCTTCATAATTTTTAGCTTGTTAATTAGACCAAATAAAAAAACGTTCGTATGCAAGCTCCGGCGCATGACTAGCGTTCAATTTAAAGGCACTAATTAATAATATCAATATTATTATTAATTATTATTGCCAATTTTTTCCTCCTTAAAGATAAATATTGTCAATTTCACAAATCCGCTTAAATCAACATCTTGCAAGTAGAACTATAGAAACTTTCCCTTCGTTCACTTCATAATAATATACTTATTCCATTTCTGACCTCTAATTACTTTTGAAAATGAAAAAAAGCTAAACTAATTACGTCTACGTTTGATAGCGTGCTGGCGTATACTTTCCATGTTTTTCCATCTCGCACAATTCTCGAAGGAAAAGCACAGACTGCTTTTATTTTTTCGAAACATGCAACAATCCTTTAATTTTAATCATATTAAAATATTAATTTGCATCAATACGGTAAAAGATTACAGTAAATATAAGGATTTCCTCAATTTTGAAATGTATATTTATAATTAAACTGAATTCAGCAAGCATCATACAATTTGAAGAGAGATTGATGTAATTCAGAATTTTTTTTCGAACCCCAGTTATATCACAGATATACCTATAGTTTGTTCCAAAAAGTACATAGAGTATTGCAATGCAATAATATCTGTCACTTTTGACAACTCAGTTGTCATGTTTTGAAAACAATTCTCAACATATGTCATTGATTATAATTTTGAGGTTAAGTGTGAAAAACGTAAAACAGCAAAGGATGGTTGAACAAACTCTAGTATAGATATTTCACTAACATCGAGTTTTCTCTATTATGTAATTTTCTTTCCCAACATTTAACAGTTTCCACTGTTTTTTTTCCCAAATTTATCCATCGTACCTATTGAAATGTTAATGCCTTATTCCATGCAAAACACCAGCACGAAATTGGTTAGCCAGTTGAAATATTAAATTCACAATTTCTCTAACCTACTTTCAGCAGTTTGGTAACACTGCTATGAAAAAAAAATCTAGGCAAAACGCCAAATCAGTAATAACCGGCGGATTTTACGTTTTTCGAAACAATTATTATTATTTTTATATTTCTCACACAATCGCCGACAAACTTAAGACTTATATACAGATATTGCGAAAAAGCTTATCAAAACATGCGGATTACACAGGTGCGACAAGGAAATATAAGAAATAAGCTTGAAAGAGAGAGAAAATATAGTTGTGCGTGGTAATTGAGGAGTGTACTTAGTTCCAGGGGCCAAAGTCAACGGTAGCGAGACAAAAATATCATTTGTACAAATTAATCTGCGCTTCTGGCAACAGCGGTTAAAATAGGAGGGCAATGAACATCCAGCCAGTCTCAGAAAATAAGTATACACCCTCGCTGATCACGCACAATCATTCTCTCTCTTTCAAGCTGATTTTCTCATATTTTCCCTGTCGTACTTGTGTAAATTGCATGATTCCATAAGATTTTTCGCAGCCTGTATAACGGAAAAACTGGTATGAATATCATTGTGCATTAAGCGAATGCACGTACTTGTCTCTCTGTTATTATTTATTAAGGCAATGGCTGATATTTTTGCTCATTTCATATTCTGCGCAGACTATAACATGAATTCACATTGTTTTAACTTGCTGAACAAGATAGTAATATACACATGGATGTAAAAACGATGTTTGGAAAAAAAGAAAATTTAAATGCCTCAACATTGAAATTAAATTTTGAAAAAATAATAATTGTTATTCAACTGTAAATATTTATAACTATTTCCCAAATTTGAAAAGGCTATGGCATTAATAAATACAGGCTTCTTTTCCGAAGTGAAAATACATACATTAATATTCACTTCTCATGAATAATAATGAATCACACAAAGAACAGTATAATAGTATATTCTTCAACGAGTGCAGAATGATGGCTATTATTCACGCGGATGAAGTTCCAAGTGAATCTTAGCCATTCTACACAAATAAAAGACTATACTTTCTCCACGACTAAAAAAAGAAAGCTTCCAGTGAGGATCGAACCCCTATCGTCCGCGCCAGAGTCAACTATTTCTACCACTAGGCTATAGAGCATGTTTATTTTCAAAAAGGGATACGTAACATACAGTTTGAATCGAAACCCTTACATTTATAAATGATAATTGGGAGTTATAACTAAATATAACTGCTGTTGTCCATTTTTTCTCTAAATAATACGTAAAATTATGATTCTATCATTATTTTGACGTTTCAAACGGCGCGCTGTCAGAATCGATTTGCACTATTTAGTATTTGACGTTTTAAAAGAGACGATTTGATTTATTCATTTTATAGTATATTATTAAACGAGCAATTTATGATAGCCATAATTCACGATGGTTGACGTTTGCGTCACGAGCCGCAGGCGAGAAGCGCAAGTCACCCAAGTGAATTATGGCCATAAATTTCAAGTAGAATACTATACTTTGTCCACAACACTTGATTTCTTTATTAAATAAAGGTCAGTAACGATTTGGTATTATACTAACCTCAAAATGTTCTGACAGCTACACAAAAATATAATTTGACATATATAGAGATGGGCGATATACAGTATCAATACAACGTACCTTTATAAATATATTGTTTTAAAATACTTAATATTAGAAAATATCGCTATGAAAAGTATCAATACTAAAAATTACAATATTTTATCGATACGATATATGTCAGAAACAAATTTCCTGAACAAAATACACAGATTTAATAGTTTATTTCATATTGTAGGTACCCCCATCTCTAGTTCATAATACACTGTAGTGTATTATGGTTCATAATTCACGACAGTTGATATATGGGTACCATATACCTTTTGTTAGGAGGTAAAATATCGGCTTATTATTAGGTGGTCGTGGACAAATTCATTTAAGCGCGAATTCTGATTATAATAGAATGTGATTGGCTAACGAGAGTGAATTATTTTTTCATTATTCACCGGTGTGAAGAATATATATAATTATGTAGCTAAATATGTAAAAATAATTTGTGCGTTATTATTTAGTCGTTAATGTTAATTTTATCCCTAATAGTATTTAAGCGCTCTGAAGATACCAGATTTCGACATTATTAAATAATAAGGTTTTATCATCCCATAACTACGCATAAAAAAATTTTTGTTCCTTTGATAAAGTCTACAACTTTCTTGGGAGCAGTTCCATTTAGTTCCAGAATTGTGCCATACTAAATATACTGTCTCTACAATATCTGTATTTCTCTTCTATTTTATGTAAATGAAATCCTACGTGGTGGCTGTGTATAATTTGAATTTGAATAGATTGTAGATCAGGACAAACGACTCTCACGTAAACTGAATCTAAAATTTTTATTTCACGTTTAGTATTTTAAAAAGGAAATCCGAAAAAACAATTCCATTATTTAAAAAAAAAAAAAATGCTGTATGTCATCGACAAGATCCATTTTCTGATGCATCTCGACAGGGAATTCGACTTAAAAGTACTAGAGAAACTCACAGCTCGAGATGACAAGATTTTTGAATTCGAATATACTCTAATCCAAAAGTTTGCATTATCGATGGACGTCCTTCCGTAAGAATATCCATCAATTTGAACAGACCAATCTCATTTCCTTTTTTTTAGTTTTTTTTACAGGGTTATTCATTGGGACATGTACGTACAGTGAAGATAGATGAGGCACACTATGGGGATTCTAAATAATTACATTTCATAAGTCTGTATATCTTTCTTCACAAACAAGATACAGGGTGATTTATTATTTCCACTCATTTCAGGGTCTTTGTTAAAAAATTTAAGTTTAACAACATTATTATCTCCCTCTCTTCCTTATATCTCATTCAAGCCTACTTTATTGTAAAAATTTATGCTCTAAACCCAAACTACGAACGTTTCCAACTATATGATCAAAAGCTATTCTTATTTGGACATCCTGTACATGGAGTTGAATTCAACATGAATTTTTTATTAAATCCCTTTTATAAATTTTTAATGTACACCTTTGGCGTCCACCGATATGAATCTTCCGGCGGATTTTGTTACCCTTCAAATTTGATCCTTTTTACTATAAGGATTTAGGGTAAAAGAAGGATTGCTATTTATTTAGAGTGGGTATTATTGTTGTGATTTTTTTCTTCGAGAATTTACACATCGTTTGACCCATTTCTGTTTTTGGAAAGTGAATACTTTGATGGAAGTCCATCGACGACCTTCAGGGTCTGAAAAAACAGATGTATTTTTATACATCCGAAAAGTTTTTATTTAATTCCACTTTTGTTGGAGGAAATTTGAGAAACACAAAAAATAAAAGTAACAATCTAATCCTGTTTTTTTTTCAATGATAGCAAGCAAAAAGCTATCAGGAATATCAAAATTTAAAAAGTATTTGAAGAAGCTGATGAAGTACCCAGATAGGCTGCAGATACTTTCTTTTTGGGACCTAAACAAATCTGCAGCATTGGCCCTAATACCTCCAGGGCAGAGAGAAAAGGCATTCCAAGAATGAACCAGCTCAAAATATCTCTCGGGAAAAAAAGATAAAAAAAGCGCAGGTGAGCTAAGAAGACATCGAATCAAAAAGATCCTCCTTCCCTTGTTGGCAGAATGCGACCCTCTTCCACTGGAAGACTACTCCACCTAGGTCAATTCCAAGTAGACCAAACACACACTTTTGGATTATCTACGAGTAGCAATACAAAATCTGAGGGACTACTGGATAAAAGAGGGACACAACTGAACCAAACCCTGAAGATATCCTGATCTGGAGGAACTACTGGTGTATGAGACTTTCTTCAGAAACTAAATATGAGAAAAGAAAGGGGTTACCCCAACTTAACATACAAACTACAGCCACTGTGTATAGCTTCTAAGATTGAAAGGAGGAGAAGGAATACAAGATCCCAGCTATATTTGATATTGGTTTGGTTTGAACTGACTTCTTGGTACTTATCCATGACACTTGAACTCCATTGGATGAACCGTTTCAAATTTTAATAGGAATCATAATTGATCATTCGTCTCTCGCCATATTTTCTTTTTAATTAACGATATTAATTATTCAAGAGATAATTAGAAAGAAGCAGACTGAGTAAACGTTAAATATACTTTGATTGGTCTTAAAAGTTAATTCGATATGGAAATAATTGAGGTGACAAAGGTAATTTCAACTTAAAACATGAATGCCATAACAGTAAAAAACTTCGAGTCGTTTCACTAAGAGAATTTTAAAATAGGATATAAAAAACATGGAGTCGACTATAAAATTCAGCTCTGAGTTAAACTGCGGAGTTTATATTTAAGAAAAGGTGATATTTTAAGAGTTTGAATTAAAAGGTCTTTTCTTACATAAAAATTATTGTCAAACTGAGAAATATATGTATATTTTGTTTAAACTCGAAGTAAATTTGTTCTTTCAGGATAATTATGTCTTGTGTAATCAGTTCTAAAATGATATGATGAAGTCTATGAGAGGCGAGAATAACATCGTTACCAGAGTGGAGTGAAAGGAAATTGAGAAGCAGATGAACTAACAAAAAGAAACTTCAAGACAATTTTTTGAGGGGAAGTCGACACCTACTTTGGCAATTGCTAAGCTACCCAAACGTTACACTTATGCTCAATCCATCAAGAGATGGAATTCTGCTTCCTTGGAAGCTTGCTTCAAAGTAATACTTGGCGACCAGGAAAAATCTACACATAACAGTAGGATTTCTGACTGGTTACTGTCAACTAAGTGAACACCTCCATACAATGGGGCTACTACTACTAAATGTGCAGGCGAGCCTTGACCTAGACAAACTCAAGCCAAGGCTCCGGTACTTAGGCCACTGGCGGGTCCATTGTGCAATTCCTGCTACGTAGACGGCCATAACATTTTTCGGTAGTTCCCTGCTTGCGTCTCCAGGGGACTCCGAAGATTCACCTGCGTAGTACAGCCTAGTGTGGACACTACTACAATGGGGCTAGTGGACGAATTCCTATGCAGAATGTGTAAAGAGGAAAACGAAACTGCATGCCATCTCCCAAGCCATTGCTCAGAGTTATCTTTAATGAGAAGCTTGAAGATAACCTTGAATTCTCTCAGGAACAAGGTCAAGACTCTGTGATTGGTCTCTTGTTTATACCAGAGAATGTACACAGTGAAATGTACTTGGATATGATATGATTGAAATCACTTAAGCCAAGTTTATGAACTAGAGAACCAATAGGATGACAACGGCAATGTAGCTCTAGATGAAAATTTATTGAGACTTCCAGCAGTTGCAGTAAGGAAAAAGTTGTACAATAATTATCCATATTGATGGATTGGAAAGTGGGGTCTCATTGAGTGGCCACCTAGGCCACCAGACTTATCACTACCACGATATTACTAAACCAACATTCACTAACGTTTGTAGCTAATTATTTTGCTTCAAAATTAATTTTTTCTCACCTCATTTTTATGATTGTTTCTTATACTGTTGGATGGCATTTTTTACGGGCTTTCCAACGACGTATCAGGAGCGGATTTAGTTTTTAGTAGGATTGTAGTTGGGGTAAGCCATTGTAAATTTTAAATTAAATACTCTGTATTCTTTAGGAACAGAAAAGGAATTCTTGTCTCCACAAAGGCTGTTAACATTTATTATAGCTTGTTAAACATATTTCTCGGTATTTGCATATCAAAATTCGAGTGCATATAAACCACTACCCGCTAATAATAACGAGTTCCAAGCTTCGAGGTTATCCCGGGCATATCTTTTTTTAATAATATGCCGTTCCATAGCTGTACGTTCCTGACATAAATTACTAATTCCAAAAATTTTCCGAGGCTTTATTATTTCTAAATTTATCAAAAAAAAAATGTAGTGGTAGAAAAGAAGAACAGGAGAGGAGGTTATTTTCAAGATAAAAATTCATCTCGAATTTTTAACAAATTTATGGGATAAGTTGATATTTTATCAGAAAGTTTCAAGCTATATCAAAGTTATTAAAACAACTATCGATCTTTTTCGGATAGATTAAGGTGGATCTATACGAAATAAGAAATTTTCTTTTAGCCCGGTTAACAAGTACCATTTATTATCTAGGTAGTGGTGGCTGGTACTTAAGAGCACAAGCGCTTATACGTAGTGATGAGCAAAATCTGAGCAGATCTTGCAAATCATACATACACTAGTGAGACCCAGAACTAGAATGCAAGACCAAGAACAAAGCAAGACAACTAAAACTTCCAGTTTCTGAAATATTAAAAGTTAGTGTTTTCAGATTTATTACAAAAATTAAAATTTAAAAAAGAAAAATTATGCCAGCTCAGATGATCATGAAACAAATAACTTTGCTTTATTTCAAATTTAATGTTTTTTATTACTAGCCAAATTTAAGACAAAATTTCAAAATAATTCAGAACCCACCACGCGAAGTGTTTACCCCGTCGTATAACTGACAAGTACACTGTCAGCTTTTGTTATATTATGAACGTACTCGTTATGTCATCAGTCATTTTTGGCTGAGCGCGAATTTCAAACTAATGGCATTTTTATTCAAATGATTTCATGCAAATAAGTAATTTCAAGCAGCAAATATGTTGAAGATAATCTCCTGGGTATGCAAAATTATGTTGCACAAGTTTTTGTTGAACTATGGATTCTCCAAATTTTTGAATTATGGCCGTTTGCACCAATTGATATTTAATAGACTCAAAGTTAAGTGGCGCTTTAAGAAAGTTTTGTTTTGAACCATGAACAACTTGTCATTTTAAGCTGCACCTAGCTAAGCTTAGAAAATCGCTCGTTTATTCTCCACTTATCCTCAAAGTGAAGATTTCTAACCTAACATTCTTGTGTTTTGACTGATATATGTCAATGTTTTTCCTCTTTTCGGGTTTTTGTTTTCTGTCTTCCAATTTTAGGTGTGTTTCTTTTAATTTTTGAAGAAAGATGTCTATGGAGAAAAAAAAACAAAAAACTTGACAATTATTTTCCAGCCCAACAGCAACGCTTTCCATTGAATGAGATTATTACGCATAAAGAAAAAGGGATTTGTGATAAAAAGCGGTCGAGTATTGTGTGAATCTCCCAAAAAAAAAGCAGATTCGAAATCACAGGTTCACTTATTGGAACTTTTAATCCGGCATATATGAATTACGAGTAAAAATTACCATTACTCCGAACACGTAAATATACCTCATCCCATACAGATCCATTTTTACAACTAAACTCGCAAAGGTATAAGCGTTTTTACGATAAATGGCCGATTACCGCGGCATTTATAGCTTATGAAATTTAATACTCTGCAGAACGAAAAGCCGACTTCACGATTTAACTTGTAGAACTCATTGAAAAAAATTACGCCACTACGATTCAATTTCGGATAAATCATTTTTATTTTCAATTTAACTACTTGTCTAGTTAGGCTTTTACATCAGTAAATCGTTATGATTTTTAATTTTGCTTTTGTTACTTTTTTCTTAAATTATTGTACAAAATCTGTAACTGTGACCCATTATACATCCTGCCGAGGAGTTGTCCTCCTAAATCATCGTCCTTCTCTGGAAGGTGGACAGGCTACTAGGAGACATCTCCTTCATATCTTCTGGTGTAAGCCAAGACTCACCGAACTCACACTCATATTGAAGATAATTCCGGACACTCATGAGACATGCCTGACAGTTTCATCTTCCTGTTCACACGTCCTGCATAGAGGTAGAAAATATCATGCTACAAAACAATTACACCCTCAAAGATCCAGGATAGAGTTTTCATCAATAATAAACACATATGTCTTCTCGGAAAAAAGATTGGGAAACTCCCTTATCTGGTAGCTTCAGGGTCAAGAAGAGTATTGAAAAGGCATGTTAACCAATTGAAATCGACACTGGTAGGGTGAACAAAAGTAATGCTGGGACCCTCTCAGTCATTCAACTTGTAGCAGTACCTCAAAGTAATTCAAATTTATTCAATGAATGCCATTCAGGTGCGTCATTATTAAGACCTCTAGGAGGTTGGGAGTCAGGGATGTTGTTTCTTTATATTGTAAAATAGTTTCTTTACTACTAGCAGTGAAGTTGACAATTATTTCTTCTTCTAGCCAACTGAGAAGTTGAATTTCTCTGTTAGTGGTTAGTAATTTTTTCTAATACTGGACAAATTCAAATATTTTGAGAATTCAGGGATAGTAGTTCAACAAAAACCTGCGCAACATAATTTTGTATACTCAGGAGGTTGTCTTTAACATATTTGCTGCTTGAAATTACCTATAAAGGTAAAATTATTTGATTAAAAATGCCATAGTTTGAAATTCGCGCTTAACCAAAAATGACAGATGACATAAGGAGTGCGTTCATAATATATCGAAAACTGACAGTGTACTTGTCAGTCAAACGACAGGGTAAACGTTTCTTTGAATTATTTTTGTATTAAATTTGGCTAGTAGTTCAAAAAAATTGTTTATACTCACACCACCAAAAATATTTTTCAAAACTAATTATAATCCTTCAGCGATATCTTCAATTATTTTCAATCTACCCATCATCTCTCATGTTTTTGGTCCTAAGTTCCGTTACACCCTTTATATTCAATAGTAGATTGGCCAAACTACTAATTTGTAGTGCTAAAAACTATCTTACTTTTTATCTAAGTTTTTATTGAAACTCTTTCCAACAGAAATGATAAAATTCACCCACCCCATACGTTTTATACTTTCTAACAATAGATAATTACGAATACAATGTAAATGTATGGAATGTATGGCGCACTACCATATAAAAGTCGTTACATTTCACTTTATTGTCGCTATTTTTCGACTCTTCGCCGGATATACATCCCGAAAATTTAAAAGAAACTCTATTAAGTTCTAGTGTACTCTAGAAAAAGAAATAACAACAAGGAACTAAGTATTGCGTGTTGACAATTTTATGTTTTTGAAAAAATAATTATTTATCTTTTGCGTGTTTCAAATAAATTGTTTAGTTTTGAGCTGCATTTGTATAAAATGGAACAAAAATTGTACAAGACAAAAATTGAAGTAGATGGAATATTTAGCATTGTATAAATAATAATGTACCTACATAATGAACAAATACTATTGCATATTCTAGAAAATTTAGTGTGATTATAGAAAATTTGGAATGACCTTGTAAACGCCGAAAGATTGGTTCAAGAGGAAACATCAATTCATGTAAAAGTTTTGAAACACAGTGAAATCAGTTAGAAGCACCCTTTATGTTGGGAAATCTACGATTTACAGAGTTATGGAAGAAATGAAATATGGAGAGTTTCAAGCTGAAGCTGAAGCTCCAGAAAAACCAAAATTTCAAATAGAAAATCATTTCGAAGAAGAGTGAATGCGTTCTTTTTCAGAACAGAATTTCCGACGTGAGACAAAGTTTATAAAAATAGACTATAGGGCAGCTAAACGTTTGGTTACTCGAAGTCTGTAGGTACAGTACGTGTGAAAATTCTCGTGTTTAAGTAACATTAATATAATCATAACCACTGTAATCTCGAGCTGCGTGACGCAAATGGAAAGAAAGTTTTATAAATAAAAGAGATGTAGATAATTTTTTATGGAAAAAAATTACTGTTTAATGTGGAAGTGATTTTTACTGTTGTATGTATGTAGGTAACATTCACCGAGACCTGGAAGATCTATTGTGCCTCCTTACTTCTACTCAGTTACTGAGGAGAGTCTCTGAAACTAGTAGCTCCTTTAGTTCTATTTACCGGAGGAATTTTAGGACATCTGCAGGCTTCAACTTAGGTAAATGTTCCTCTTCTATCCAGTAATCTCCCAGGTACAGTGCGCTAGGATTCTGGAGTGCTGTGTAGTTGGAAAGTATGTGGATGGAGGTTTCTTTACCATGACACAATACCTGCATTCTTCTTCCTCCAGTATTTTGAGCTTTTTCAGGTGTCCATTCAGGCGACAATTAATGTCCCGTTAGGATCGTTAAAACTCTTAGCGAAGTTTTACTTTGACTTATGCATTCATTTGATCTCAACAGGTTGTACTCACCCAGAAGAATCTTTGATTGTCTAAGCCCTACTAGATCTTTCCAAAGGTCAGATCTTTTCTTTCTTTCGGCTTCACCTATTTCTTCAAATATTACATTGGAGCTGATTGCGCAAAAAGGTTCAGGCCCCCAGAAAGGTATTTTAGTCCCCCTGTTTGTTAGTTCATCTAATATTTCATTTCCTTCTATTCCAGTGTGTCCTGGAATCCATAGTTAGGTCTCGCCTAGTTCATTGAGTTTGTCTAGTCACTCCCACACCATTTTGGAACTGATTACACAAGAACTCAGTGCTTTATTGGCTGCTTGACTATCTGTCATGATGATAATCTTTTGTCCACTGTATCCTTTGATTTTTACTATTGGAACTACACTGAATTTGTGCGAAATAGAGATAAAGTTCAAGTTGCATCGAGTACAAAGGTAATATATTTCCAATTACCTCTAGAATTCGTAGATGTCCTCGACCATCAATTCTGATCATTACATTTTAACTTTAAATTCCATCGATCATGTTGATGCATACAAAAACCAGCTCTCTAAATTGCTGAGATATAAATATGAAGATGGAAAAAAATCTCAGTTCCCCAGACACCTTTACGTCTAGTAATGAATCTTAGAAACCGTATAGAAACGGCAGAAATAAATACACGAGAGAAAAATTTATTCTCTATCAGAAAACAACCCGACCAACTTCAGTATAAAATATTCAGTAAAGATCGTTAACCTAGGATGTTAGTCCCTTTTAGATTTGGTCCAAAATCAATAATGGATTTTTTTTAACTTGAAAATTAAGAAATTTATCATTTTTTCAATAATTTTCCATGGCCCTGGTATTAGCCTTATCGAATGGATGTTAAATAATAATAAAGTTATTGATATGTATTAAATAATAAATGTTGCTTTATGTTAACTTCCGGTTTTTTTTCCGGATGCTGGTAGAAAAAATAGTGTACCTAACACGTGCGTAAAGTGTTTGTGTGTTCGTTTAAGCTATAATAGGAAAATCCATTATATAAAACAGTATCGTTTTAAAATCACGTAACGAAAACAGTTCTCCATCTCTAATCTGTTAAAATAGAATTTATTCAAACAAATAAAAAATAAATTACGTTCCCTTTTTTGGAGGTTTTCGTATTGTAGAACCAACTTGACGTTCAGTTTTGCAATTCTGCTGCGGAATCAAAGGAAAACCGAATGTTGAATTAGCTGTAACTACTAAACAAAGTAGGAAAGCGAATTCCGACGACTCCATTGAAACGCACACAAAAGGTAATGCAGTTAAATATTTATAGAGAGCATTTCATTTGATAATCGATTTTGTTTAATTCGAAAACAACTATGTATATTGTAGTTTTTATGTTTTTAATATAAAGTGAACCGCGAATTTATTTCGAGATAGAAGAAATAGGTCAAAAAATATTTATTGACTTGAACAGCTTGGAATAGTTCACATATTTGATATCAGATTCAGGTTGTAGAAAGAAATTTAATCTGTTTAACCACTTAAACAACCTGGTTGAGATCAAAGTAAACTGGTGTTTACAAATCAATTTAATAGAGTTCAGTATAAGGTCAGTGTGGTCAACAAAAGTGTTTTTTTTCTGACAAGAATGACAGTTAAGGTCTACCGTTCAAAACATAAGATTTTGCATGTTTCCTATTATTGCGAACATTTATATTGCTTTATTAAAATAATGAGTACACTCCCGAAGCGTAAATTTTGAAATTCAAAATGACTTTTTAGCTGAATACTCAACATATCAGAGGCCAATAACTCTAGGAACTCTTGGAATGTCACCATTTTATTTCTGTCATTCAGTCACTAGTTATGTCAAATGTCAGTTATATTTATTTTTGTTGATATTCGTTTAATTGTGTATGTCCATTTTCGATTAGATTTTTGTAGCATTTCTAATTAGCTGTATCTCTTTTCTTCTAATTACTTTTTTTACTGACATTTGAAGAGATAGTGACTGAATAACAGAAAGAAAATGGTGACATGCCAAAGTTCCTAGAATTATTGGCCACTGATATGTTGAGTATTCAGCTGAAAAGTTATTTTCAATATCAAGATATACGCTTCGGGGCTGTATTCATTATTTTAATAAAGCAATATAAATGTTCGCAATGATAGAAAACAAGCAAAAATATCATGTATTGAATGGTAGACCTTAACTGTCATCCTTGTCAGAAAAAACCACATTTTGTTGGCCATACTGACCCTAGACTGAACTCCTTTATTGGCTTCAAGTTGGTACACAGTCATAAACAATTTGAATTGATTGCAGAACATTTTTTCGATAACATGTAGTGGAACGTTTCACACTTATTATTAGAAAAACCATGATGAAAACAAACATAAATTTTTGGACTAAAAAATAGATCGAACAATTACTATCGGCGGTGAGAAAATACCCACCAAACTCGAAATAACACTTAGCTGATGGCATGTCCACAAAGTTTTTCAAAGCTTATGAATTAGAATTTTCACGGAAAAGAAAATAAACCGAACGTTAATCGTTTCAACGCATTTGGATTATTAAAAATAAGTTCACCTAAATAAATCTTGAAAATTTCTTAGATTTTAAAAAAGAAATATTTACTAGAGAACGTGAAAAATAGAAGAAGAGGTCTTAAAAATATCAGCGATAGTTCACTGGATTCGAAATCAATTCTATAGAAATGTTTTTGAAGGTATTTATATGAAAAATAAGATGAAAAAAAAAATTGTATTCAGATTTTCGTTGATAACTCTTGAAATATTAATATTCAGGCAATTTTGAAAAAAGCCCGTTAAAGAGGAGGAAATTCCCGATAAAAAAGTTTTACTTCAATTCACTATAAGGTGTCCTTTTTTTTCTACCTCGATGTCCGATCAAAGTTATGCTTTTTTTATTGGAACACCCTATATTCTATTACTATATTGAAAAGTCATCACTACTTGACGTGTATGCAACATTTCGAATTAAGTGGCTAAAAATCTAGTTTAAAGGTTGCGTTATAAATGGAACACCCTATATTGTATTGTTACTGGTCCTCGACAAGTGTGCAAAAAAAATTTCGAACTAATACCAGCATTTGAAGTGGGTAAAAATCGAGTTTAAAGGTTGCGTTATAAGTGGAACACCCTATATATAACTACTATATTAATTAGTTACTATTCAATAACAACAAAAGTACCACCTTTCAATTTACAAACAAATTTATACAAAACTTTGTTTATTCCAATAAAAATTTTGAAAAAAAGAATAAAGTAGAGATGGATGCATTTTTAGTTTCGTTATTTTGAATATTTTAATAGATAATCCTGAAATATAATAAAAAACTATTTTTTCATTCTCAATCCTCCTTCTGGAAAAAATACTATAAAAAATCCCATCAACTGCGATGGGCGAGTGTATTGAACATTCTTCCTTTTCCTATTTGCAAAATAACATCAATTTTTTCAAAAAGTTGAAGTGAGAACAATTATTTCATTCAAACTTCCCCTTCTCGCCTTGAAATTTGACAGCAAACACAATTGACAAACATACAACTAGGTACTTCTTTTATGGGTTGAATAAGCTAATGAACTTAAGACTCGATAATTTTATTTCTTTACTATAAAGAGCATAGAATTAAGGGAGCCACACTGTATGTTTTGAAAAAAAAATTATAACTCGAAAACTGGTATTTTGGAACCTGGATAATCTCACCTCTACTCGGCTATAATAGCTTTCTTACGTTTGACAAACAAATTTTGTTTGAAACACTTTCTTATTATTAATAAAAATATATCTTATAAAATATTATATCTGGGACATTATTAGCGAGAAAATAAAGGAACCTTTTTTTTATAAAAATAAAATATGATTCCAAATATCCTGTATTGTATATTTTATTGAAAATATCGAAATAGTTGCAATTGAAATGTTGAGAATAAATATTTTTTTATTCTTTGGAAACTCTGAATTTACCGCAAATTGCAGCAGTCAAAAATATTTTCAGATACGAAAAATCATAAATTTTTGTTTTATTTTTACATCGTAAAGTACAGTTAAGCTGACAACTTCAAGACAATCATATTTTTTCATACAAAAAACAAAATATTACGAGTAGGTGTAAAAAATATTTACCTTCATCTGGTAGGTAGTAGGTGTCTACAGCTCTAACAAACTTTCCAACACACCCAATTTAAAGTTTTCAATGTTAATTAATCCTAAACCGATCAAAATTCCACTTAATTAAAATCTTAATATGAAAAAACGCTCTAACACTTGGATTTTCTTTGTTAAAAATGAACCGGTCCATTTTATTTAGAGTGGGAGTAACCTTACGAAATTATAATTTAGAAAAAATACGCATAAATCCTCCTTCGTATAAAATCACTACCGTTAAAACACTCAGTACTATCTAAAATACGCTTTCGACAAAGTTTTTCACGATTTTATAATTAATTACTCGCGATTTTTATTAAAAAGTACTAAAACATTAACACTCAGTTACCGAAATCAACGCCATATCACAAATACCAGCCTTTGTTCTATTGTCAAAACCTGCTATCACAGCTAGGTTGATAGATAGCAAGGACGTTTTTTGTCGTTTACTTGTTTATATATTTTTATTGGAGAATCCATCGAATTCGATATTTTATGCACAGGCGGAGATGGGTTTTTAATTATTAAGGTTGAAATGTTTTCATTTATTTTCAAAATATACAATGTAAGACAAAACTAATAGGAAATATTAATATTTTGAATGAATAATGTTTCACGGAATATATTTAGATGGGTATTTTTTTATTTAAACGTGTCAGGGAATAAAAGGAGAAGTTGTAGAGTTATTTGTAATGAGGGGAAGGTCGAAAAAATATTTAAATATTCTTAATAGGTTAAAATTAGCGATCCTTGAGCGAAATAAGATATGGAAACTAAAGAGATAATCATTAAAAATTGTAATTTTTATAAAAAGTGCTTTTTCATCGGATAAATTTCTTTTTGTAACAAAATAATTTTGCAAATCAGTCATTTTACAAGAAAAACTGACATGACAGAATCGCGATTTTTATAAGATGTCAGTTTTAAGGGCAAAATTATTGATTGAAACATATGTCTGTATCTGTAGAGTAGGGAGGGTGAGTGTAGCCTACATTGTACATCCTCCCGAGGAGTTGTCCTCCTAGGTCATCGTCCATCCTGTCCTCAGGAAGGTGAACAGGTCACTAGAAGACATCTCCTTCATATCGGCAGGTGTAGGGCAAGATTTACCGAACACACACTCTCTTATTGACGATAACTCCGGACACTCGCATAAGACATGCCTGACAGTTTCATCTTCTGCATCCTTTGATTCCCTCTCCATGGGTGTAACGTTTGGCTAGTTCCGCGTCAGGCCGTAGGTGTCACTGGGTCCAAGAATTTTTAGTCCAGCGGCTTCCCTTGCTAAAGAATCGGCAATGCGATTTCCTTTACTCCTGCCGTGCCCTTTAACCCACCTCAGGATAATATTGTTATCTGCCGAGGCGTTAGCTAAGTCTTGGTGGCACTCTAGTACTAGCCCCGATATAACACGTTGTCTGTTCAAGGCTAATTGAAATATTTTGACCTACAAAAAAATGAATTTTCGAAGAACAAACTCAAGTTAATTTAAAAAATATTTTCAATGACATTGAAATACGTCTAATATTGATATTCATCTTTTTTGTTCTAAGCTCAAAGTATTCCTTATGTACAGGTTCATGGGGCTTTATATACAATGTGTTATTTATAAGATGCGACATAGGGATTCCTGTACAAAACTGTCAAACGCGAGCTAACTTTTTTAATAAATAGTGTTCATAAAAAATAATAACAGATTTGGAAGAATCGTTGAAAAATAGGTTAAAAAGCCTTTTTAATTTTATCAAATTCACTCTGGTTTAATAAAAAAATGGATAGTTATGTTTAAAAAGTCGAACTCCATTTCCATACCACTTTTCATATCAAATTTTCACTAAATTCAAACAGCTGCTCGATATTTGATTAATTTTTTTATGTGTAAAAATTTTCGTAGTAAAGTAATTTCAATTCCGCTTCTAAAAATTTTATTAAATGAAATCCAAACAACTGTCGACCGTAAGCCAGATTCAATCTGAGCAAATCAGTCGTATACACTTTTATCTAGACGTTTTTAGTACCTGAAATATAGTGCGCTGGGGAAAAAATGTCCCAATCACAGGATTTGTACGGTTCATTCAGCTGATACTTTGTAAGTTTCTGCTATAAAAAAAACTACCTCAATCTCTTCCACAACGAAATGAATTATACGTAATTTTAGATATTCTGGTCACATAGAAGCGATTCTTTTCCGGATACGAGGACTTTAAATAATTGATTTTACTACAGTATTGGTGAGACTTTATTATAGTTGACGTACAATAATTTAAAAGAGAAGATGCTACGATTTACTTCACAAGAAATACTTCAAAATTATCCTCCATAAACATCCTTCCTCAAAAATTAAAAGAAACACACCTGAAATTGGAAGACAGAAAACGAAAACCCGAAAAGAGGAAAAACATTGACATATATCCATCAAAACACAAGAATGTTAGGTTAGAAATCTCCACTTTGAGTTTAAATGGAAAATAAGCAAGCGATTTTCTAAGCTCAGCTAGGTGCAGCTCAAATTGACAAGTTGTTCATGGTGCAAAACAAAACTTTCTTAAAGCTCCACTTAATTTTAAGTCGACTTAAATATCAATTGGTGCATACGGTCATCAATCTTATTGATATATTTATTCAAATAATATAAAAATATGCCTAGAGATACGGAAAAACATCAGCATTTTGAAAGTTCTTAAGTATTTTCATTTAGAAAAAGATGCTAGTAATTATTAATTTCATAGCCTTTGCGAATTTGGCTGAAAGCGATCCAATATTTATAAAATTTTAGGTTAGATATATGTCAAAATAGCAAATCGCAGGATATTTTTAGCGAATTTATTATCGGTTATTAAAGAAATATGAACATTGGGAATAAAAATCTCAATGTACTGGGTTTCCCTTCAACGAAAAGTCCAGGAAAGTTACAGAAAATGACATTACTTGAAGCTATTTGTTTTTACTTTTAAATTAACTGCAGCAACTTCATTTTAGCTCACAATTTTTTTTAATAAAAGTGACAAATGTCAAGACTGCTTCCCATAAATTTTTATAACCAAAAAAAGTGGTTAACTTCATCTTCAGGTTTTTGAAGTATCAGTAGAGAGAGTTGCAAACATTTAGGAATTGTTAATTTTAAATTTTCTCCCAAAATATTCGGCTTAAGAATGTTTACATTAAGTATTAATACTCTGTGTTACATGATAGATGCTCACTTAATACTAAAAACCTAAAAAACTACAATGAGCAGTACGTTGTTTTCAAAATAAGCGCAATTGATTACCAAATGAAATGCTTTCTATATAAAACTTTATCTGCATTACCTTTTGTGTGCGTTTCAATGGAGTCGTCGGAATTCGTTCACCTACTCTGTTTAGTAGTTAAGGCTAATTCAACATTCCATTTTTCCTTTGATTCAGCAAAAAACTGAGCGAACAAGTTAGTTCTACAATACGAAAACCTCCAAAAGAGAGAACGTAATTTATATTTCATGTTCAAATAAATTATCTTTCACCCTCATTAACACGTTAGAGGTGGAGAAGCGATTTTAGAACACTGTATTCGAAATAAAAAATTAAAATTTTTGGCCGATAATCTTCATAAACTTCAACATACCAATATTTCAGCCGACAATAATCTTGTACCACTCTCTCCTACTACTGGAAAATATTTGATATTTGCCCCCCCCTCCTTTCCCAATAAAGCTTTATATTATTTAGTCAAGTATTCTCTCCATGTTTATTTTCTTAACATTATGGGTTTAATTTTTGCATGCCTAAGTAGGGGTAGGGGTTGGTAGGGTAGTGATGACATATTGGAGTACTTATATGTTAATTATAAAATATGTATAAGCTGTGTAATTCGTGTTTAATATTTTTGTGATCAATATAGGTAGATGTTAATATTTTGTTGGTATTTGACATTGTAAAGATTGAATTTATTTGTTCCTGTTTGTAAATTTTCATTTTTCATTTTCAAGACAAACTTCTGGCAGGGTGCATCCGGTAGAAAACATCCTGTAAGCCGGTGGGGAATATTTTCCGTCGGTTGTATATTTTTTCACCGATTGATTATATTTTCTACTGGCTGGGGTCATCTTCCAGCTATATGGGGGGCAATCTTCCATCTTCAAGGGGTGAGGTACCTTAATTACTCAGCTCTTTGAAAAAAATGGTTCCCAATTTCTCCAAGTGCTACTACTCTCTTTCACAAGCTGGTTAGCTTTGTCTTTTCCCATTTTTTTAATATTGTCCCCCATTTCTTTTACGGGCTTACTATTTTTTAAAAGACATAGGTAAGCTTTGACGGTCTTAATTATTCTAAATATTATGTCCTTCTATCGTATACGAGCTGGTTATTTTTCCAAAAGATATCGATGAACTATGTCGTTCCCCATTTTCGTAAATATTGTCCTGCCTTTTTTCACTTTATTCTTCCTCCAACAAACATTGGTGATATTTTCTACTTCACCTGTTAGGTACGCTAACATGTACCAGCTTGCTTGCTATTGACTTCCTCCACGGAGGCATCTATAACTACACTGTGGCAAAGTACTTGCTCCTAGGTTGTCGGTAAGCCTCGCTTACAAAACGAGCAGTCATCTCTATGGAGCGAGTGCGCCTAAGTGTTTTCCGTTAAGTTATGCCGTTCACAATTTTCCAAAATATTGTCCTGCCTTTCTTTCACAAGCTCATTCTTCCTTCAACAAACATTGGTGATCATTTCTACTTCGCCTGTAAGGTACGCTAACATGTACCAGCTTGCTTACTATTGACTTCCTCCACGGAGGCACCTATTACTACACTGTGGCAAAGTATTTGCTCCTAGGTTGTCGGTAAGCCTCGCTTACAAAACGAGCAGTCATCCCGATGGGGCGAGTGCGCCTAAGTGTTTTCTGTTTGTTGAAGGGTATGGGTTCAAAGACATAGGTAAGCTATGTCCTTTTTTATTATTCTAATTCTTATCCTTCCCTCCTTCAAAAGGTTTGCTTTTTTTCTGAATAGACATAGGTAAGCTATGTCGCTCCTCATTTTTCCAAATATTGTCCACCCTTTCTTCAATAAGTTGGTTCACTCTCCAACAGACATAAAATGTTTAATAGATATCAATCATACAAATATACATAAACAATGGTAAGAATCCTGTAAAGTTTTTTTTTTAATAAATACGTAATTGTTTTATATGTGGTTTCTTAATGTAACAAAAAAGGTTCTGCGTGCTACAGTTTTTTTTCTGTTAGGCTTCGTATTTAAATTCATTCATTCTATTCAGCTTCATGTTAGAGCAAAAAAAAAAGTTTGTACACCAGTGTTATTAATCGTATACACGCGTTGGTGGTAATTAACGCAACACTGATTACTTTACGTGTCCAGTTTTATTCTAATTTAATCCACCCTATAAAATATTAATAACACTACAATCTCCACTCTTATCAACAACAGTAAAAATACCAATTTTAATCAAATCAACTGTACTAACATGTTGGTTTTGGAATATATTCACGTTATAATTAATATGCGTCCATTCTACTGGTAAAATGAATGAAAACAAAATAGTAAAAACTTCTATTGTGTTGCATTGAAAGAGGAGAACATTTCCCATGTTTTATGGAGATACTTTAGTACTCAAAACCACGTATAACTCCCATATGAGATGTTTTTTAGAACGACACACACCACAATGAACCAAATATTTAATTTGAACATATATTCAGAAGGTAAAGTCTGTTCATACATAAAGTGAAGTGATGACAGTACAGGAATTGTTAGTGTACGTTTGTTTCATAGTGCTATTGAACCAACTTTCCACATTTTGACGAAAATGCTCGACCGCACCTTGCAAAATTAATCTAAGACATCTTTGACTTCTGTGATATCCTTCTATGGCACTGCCCACTCGATCTCCTGACCTCAATCCCATCGAGCATGCTTAGAACCAGCTACTAAGAGCCTAGAATTCTCTTGAACGACTCATACAAACACTCAAAGAACCTAGACAACTTTTACCCCAAATATTGAAATAAAATGTTTGTCTCTCCTTAGCCTGGGGTATTCACATGCAGGTATTTCATATAACAGAGATCAGATGCACTTCAACAACTGATTTTTTTCTCCTGCTTTTCTTATTTCCTCCCAAGCCTTCTGTTCATCTGCTCGAAGTAAATCTTCAAATCTCATGTTATGAACAATGCAGTGCCAAGCAATTTGACGTTTCCAATGTCCAATTTTTCATAAAAAATTTCAGAAATTATCAAATTTTTTCATAAAATTCTCTAAACTTCGAAGTGTACCTTGTCAAAAATTATTAGCATTATTAATTAAAGATCATAGAGTACTGATACTGTTTTATATTCTCAAATAAAAATAGTAAAAATATCTTACTTTGGAAAAACAGAATAACCAAAATTATTGAAGCGACCGGCCTCATCTTATGCTTCCACCTCATCACATGATAAGTTTTAGCACATCAAAAAAAAATCCACAAGAAAACTTTCGAGAAACTACTCCAAAATAACTAAATTCACTTTTCACATCACCTCGAACACGAGTATCGAAAAAGTGTCGCGCACAATGTCATTACGATTTTGACGCGAAAACAAAAAAGGAAAAAAGTTCACGAATTCAGCCCGGCAAACCGCGCTTTTTAAAACGTTTGATCGAAGTTCGGTTAAAACTGAGCGCCTCACTATAGAGAACAGCGCTAACTCTGATTCTCCACTTCTGGATGCAGTGCGAAGTTTCAGAGAAAACAACGCATGTCCCCTCTTCCAGAGGTGACTGGCTGTCGCCCTGAAATTTTCGTTTGAATTAATTGTTTATTCGGCATTAACAAAATGGAAAAACGTTGTTCCGACAAGGTCAATAAACAATGTTTCCAAACTCGCTTTTGTCATGCTATTTTTTCAACTGAAATAACCAGTGAACATTATTGGCAAATTCTCTTTAAGTAGTGAGAACTATTTTTTAAGCCCATTTATTTTACTGGTAATAATTGTGTAATTAAATTACCAAAAGCCTATAGGCCAAGGAATAGGTCGAAAATATATATTAGGTTCGTAATATTTTGATATTTTGCTATATGGTTTTGACAAAAATTGAAAATTTTTACTTATAACTTGCTTAAAGTCCAATATTTAAAACCTATTTTTATGATAACAATTTTGGTAGACTTAAAAAAATCCGATCGTACAAAAAATATTGTTTTTTTGCTTATTTTCACCCAAGTTTATAAAGTTTTCTAAGAAAAAAAGTCAACACCTGGTATATCATTAACGACAAAACTAATCCAGCAAGTTTATAGAAACTTTTTGTGATACAATTGAATAACCAATTATCTTCAACAATATTTCAGATTACTTTGGAAACACCCTGTATAGGATGGAAAGATAGGTTTGGAAACACAATATCTGTTTTGGGATGCAAAGCTTCTAGATAATCTCTGTTGTACAATATAAACAATCTGTACTAATTGAAGTCATTATCAAAAATCATAATTCAAAATAAATTACAAATCTATACTTACAATGCCCTGGGAAACACCAACAAATATTTTCAAATTTTCACCAATTGCTGATTGCTGAGACATCTATTGGTTTTAGTGTAGACTATTATGCAAAAATAGTATATTTTCTTCAAATAACTAAAGAAATCTTTAACAAATGACAATGTAAACATCAAATGTCAAATAGTAGTTTTGTTTTGGCACTGTCAGATACATGATACAATTTTTGGGAAAAAGAACAAATATAAAGTTATAAAAATGTCAATAGATAGCAGAAATTCGACTGTTAACGACAACAGTAATAGAACTTTAGATCCAATTTCTTTACAAAACCAGTTAATCATTGCAAGAAAAGAAATAAACAATTTAAGGTAATCTACACACAAAAATTTAGCAATAACTATTTTAAATTGATCCTTTGTAGGCAGCAACTGAATACTCTAAACCACGTTCATCGGAATGAACTAGATTATATTAATAAAAAATTGATAGAATGGCAATGTCCATCATGTAAAATAAATTGTGCTTCTACCCAGCCTTCATCAGAAGCAGAACGCTATGACTTTACATCTAAATATATTGGTAAAATAATAACGAACTTTCCAGAGAAAAGAGGCACTCCAAGGCAGCCAGGCATCTGCAAAGATATGACAGCTAAAGTAGTAATTGATAACAATATTTTTACCAACCCTGAACATGCTTTGGATGGCTTACAAGAGTATTCCCACATGTGGATAATATTTCATTTTCATAAAAACGACAGCTCAAACTCAAAAGCTAAGGTTGCTCCACCCAGATTAAATGGTATTAGAACTGGAGTTTTTGCTACAAGATCTCCACACAGACCTGCTCCATTAGGTTTATCTCTAGTTAAAATTGACAGAATTATGGATAATGTTATTTACTTCAGGTATTTAATCAAAAATTGTATTATATTTCCACTTTGAATGATTATTGTAATTTTAGTGGTGTAGATATGATTAATGAAACTCCTGTATTGGATATAAAACCTTACATTCCACAATATGACAACCCAGTATATTTAAGTATGGGAAATGATTCTAACAGCAATGATACAAGTAACAATTTAGCCAGTACATCTAGTCTACCTCAGCCATCATCAGATCAAGTTGATTTAGGAAATGATACAAATAGAGCTGCTTTAAATAATGAGAGAATAATGGATGGACAGGAAAATGAAAGAGAACAAGTCGTAGGTGCCCCAGTAATTGATAACATACACCCAAGGACAGAAGAATCGTTTTATGTTAGATCAAACTCAAGAATGGGAGAAAGAGAAGCTCCAGATGGAGAGGAAGAAGAATCTCCAAGAATACCTCAACCAACAACTACTTTGCAGACAGCAACTACTCCAGAAGGTCATGTTAGAGTACCTGCTTGGATAGACCAACCTTTAGTTCCTAGATTAACTGTAGTATTTAGAGATCGAGCACTGGCACAATTGATCCAGCTAGGACCAGAGGTAAATATATTGAAATTCTCCCAATTGGACAGTTTAATGATTAAAAGTTTGTTTCTTAGGCTGAAGAAAAGAAAACTATAATTACTAATGTGCTACGAGAGGATCCAAGATCAGTATATTTGAGAGAACGTTGGGGAAGTCATTGTTATGTTTTTAGAATAGCAGATTTGCATGTATCATGCAAATTTAACGATAGTACACAGATTGTGACTGTTTATCAAATTTTCCAAAATGATCCGCCACAAGCAGATGAAGAATAAAATGAACCTTTGCACTAGATAAGTATGAAACTAGAAGAACAGATCTTAGAAGGTTATTACTAAAACTAACATCCCTCTTCAGATATTTTAACTATTTTCAAATTTTGTTTAAACTAAAATACTTAGATTTAAGTTTACTGCTTTTTCTGTGATGAAATAAAATATTTATTAATGTTTAGTTGTTTGTTTTTAACAATTTGTCAAATTTGCCAAAAAACTGGCAGGTTGGGTAGATGGGAACTACTCTGTATTCTGTTTTTTTATCGATACTGCTGTGCAGGTTCTAACAATTAGAAACTGCTTTATGTATTTGATATACAGATTGCGAAAATTACATCGGACCTCGCTTCGGATTACACAAGTACGACAAGGATATAGGAAAGAGAGAAAGAATAATTGTGCATGAGGCTGGCAGTTTAAATGTGAATTCTCTATGTAAAAGACAATGTTGCCGGATGAAGGTGTTTTGTTTTACCTATTGTGCATGACTTCGAAAAACGAGAGAAAAATATCATTTATACAAATTAATATGCGCTTCTGGCAACAGCGGTTAAAATAGGAGGGCAATCAACATTCGGCCACTGCTTCTCAAATTAAGACCACGCCTTTATGACCGCGCACAATTATTCTTTCTCTCTTACAGCTGTTTTTCTGTCGCACTTGTATAAACCGGTACACTTCCAAAAGGATTTTCGCAATCTATAGACTGAATTGTAATAATTTCATTATTGAAAGGATTGAATTGTTTAAAAAATTTAAAGGATGCTGATAGAAAATAAAAAATCATATTGAATTGAAAAATTCAGTTTCCTTCAGTTTGGGAGTGTTAAAAGTACTAAGTAACTATTTTTACTATAGTGTCGATGAACCAAAGTTGCTATATTTAAACATATCGAGAAGTATAGACAAAGGGATGGTGTGGAACGATTCAGTTTTGCACTCTGTTGATTCATAGGAGAAGGTGGGCTAACCCCAGGATAAATAAAACGCTTTTGTACACTTTAATCAAATATATTTACAATAAATATGAGTCTTATATACATGAATACAAGTTAGTCAAAAAATTATTAATATAAATATGTTTTTCCAATTTGGCATACTTGAATTTCGTTGAAATAAAAACTTAGGTGCATTTTGACTAAAATTGGAATGTAACGATATATCCAAGACTAACATTAACAGTATTATTGTATTTTATTGAAAATTAAACTAGTTCCCGGATATTTCATATTAAATCATGACAAATAATTCAAATTAAATGTCACTTCCCGGATCTGGCCTAAACAATTCAACTAAAGCTAGGAAAATGTCCTAAAACTATAAATAAAAAATTAAACAAGTTTTTTTTCAAAGATTTCCAATTTATTTACAATAGTTTCAATAAATAGAATTATTAATTTTGTTAACAACAACTATATTTTTCCTTTTTTATCTATTTCGACATTAAAAATGTCTGGGAAAAATTCTTCAAGGCAAGATTGCATTGTTCTAATCAAATACTTTATAAACATGTTATCAGTCACGGTCTACATCTTTACAAAAAAGAATTACAATAATCAATCGGTTTTTTTAATTCATTAAACAATATTCAAATACATTTTTTTGATCGCCCCTCGTACCAAAAATATTATTTTTATCATAATCGAAGTTTTCTGGGATACTGAATGATACTTGATAAGTTAATTTAAGGAAAACAGGACGATATTTTTGACTGAACATAGATTGTCAAATTTATTTGTGATTGTGACAAAAAAGCTCCAAACATTTTTGAAAAACAAAAGTGTCAGAACAGAATTTCAAACCCAATGTTTTGTGAATTAAAAAAATCGACTGATTTTTACAAGGTTGACGTTTATATTTCAACTTTTAGAAACGAGTGAAAACAGTTTGGTTTTACTAGATAAAGTTGCACTACATTCAATAGAATCTAATACCAAAATAAATCGATTAAGTGGCATTATCATTGACCAAGTATCATGTAAAAGATATTTTTAACCGTTAAATACATCATTTCGTCATTATTTAACACCCGTGTATTATTCTTGGTCCTTTTTAACTTATTCTCAAACTAAATATTCGAGAATTATTGCAATTTAATATTTTTTTCACGATAAACAAAAATACTTCTAATTTATCGATCGGTAATTTATTTATTTATATTATTTTAATCCGAATATTGCTTACAAACAGCATTTAGGGTAAACCAATGCTCATTATCAACTCCAATTTGCCCACTTTAATAATGCCACTGATATAATATTGCTGAGCACAATTACTACAGTAAATATAACCACCTCACTATGAATATCACTGTCTCATTATGACAATAGTATATTATGTTACTAGGAGTAGAAGGCCAACATTATTGTTGAGCCCAGATTCTTGCACTGCCGAGGCGCTAGCCGAGGCTGTGCAAACTGGGCGAAACATATAATGGGCCTTCTGCTCCGAGTAACATATACTATTTTTTCTTCAAGCGTAATAATAATATGCATTTTATAAAAAATATAGAAGGCTTTGTTTATATCTCAACTATTTAATTAATACAAACGAAAAATTACATAAAGTGTTACCTATTTATTAACAGTAATATTAAATGTGCAGTTTTGTATACTGCAGTTGTTTAAATTTAAGCCACTGCCACCGCTTTCAGCTTCGACATTTACAATTTTGTCATTGGTATACATCATATTATTAGTAAGTTGATTGTCGATTATTATGTCAGCGATTCCAGAACTATTACAAATTCGTGAAGTATGCAAGCATAACGTTTTCCGTGTATTGCTGTACATTATATTCATTGCACCATTTTAGAAATTTTTCGTATGCTAAATCATACAGTTTACGCGACTTCGTTGGAATTAGAGTTTCAATACTGGAATTAGCTATTTCAACTAATTCCGGAGGCGTACATTGCAATTCTTGAGACATTTTTCACAAAATTTTCAAAACAGACAAACGTCAAATTAAATAAGTTTAAAAATGACAGTTCCTACCTACTTGATTACAACGCCCCATTATTTTATTAGTACAATAATGAAAATTAATTTTTGTACTAGTAAAATAATGGGATATTTCTACGGTCTGTGTTGCAAAAAGTAATATAGTTATTATTATACGCTTGAAGAAAAATAATATTTAACACCTTCATTTTCCAGAAAATGTAGATACCTTGCAATATTATTGAAGCCACCCCGTTTTTCTAACAGATCATTTTGGATACAGACCAACTTCTACACTGAAAGTAGGCTAGGCTACTATTTGTTTTTGTATGCGCATGTCTGAAAGGAGCCATTTTTATACCAAGATGCTTGTCATACTTCACTTTGTCGACCAATTATATCGCTGATTAATTTCTCAGTGTATTTACCAAGTTATCTGTCAACGTTACTACAATGCCAAAGTTTAATCGTAATAGTAAAGAATACACCAGTAAACAAAAAGCAAAGCTGCGCAAGTCTGAAAGGTGCCATTTTTATGATAAGATACTTGTCATACTTCACTTTGTCGACCAATTATATCGCTGATACATAAAAACTTCAATTTCTCAGTGTATTTACCAAGTTATCTGTCAACCTTACCACAATGTCAAAGATATTGCGTCGGGCTTCGCTTATGGTTATTCTTGAACGCCAACTTTTAATCGTAATAGCAAAGAATACACCAGTAAATAAAAAGCATACTTGTCATACTTCACTTTGTCGACAAATTATATCGCTGATAGGTAAAACCTTCAATTTCTCAGTGTATCACCAAGTTATCTGTCAACGTCGGTTTTTCAAGATCATAAATTTTCACCACGAATTGGTGTATTCCTTGGTAATAGTGATATTTTGATATCTACACCTCTGGATTATTCGTGGTGTTTTATATTCAAACTTGTTGAGATTCGGTTAAAGTTGGAAGAGTAAATTGTTTTTATAAAAATATTCCCTTTCAAATAACTAAGTACGACATTCACAAGAAGAGACAAAAATACGGTAGGCCATTTTTTTTATATAATATAAATTTTTTCGACAAATTCACAAACATATACATGGAACCGTTATGTTTGAATATTTGTACAGGGAATTTTTTCTTCTAATATCTATTAACAATTAACAACGGTATATAAAAAAATAACGAGTGAAAAGAAAGGGAAAAACAAGTAATTCTTAACTATATAATTGTATAAGATCTATAAAACTAGCGGTCGCTAAGAGACAGAAAACATTTTATGGTATAGTCTGTTCATACATATAGTAAAGATACCAAAACGGATTTTCAAACGTTCACTTCATCATAAGTATGAACAGACTATACAGTAATTATGAATAAGATGAATTTTAATTATGTTTTCTCAATCAATTAAATTAATAATACCGTAAAAGTGAGTGTAGTGAAATATTGAGACAGTTATATGTGAATTTTGCTGAAATATATATGTTAAAATATTAAAAATTAACCTTTCTTTTCATTCGATTGTTTATAGATTCGATCTGTACTATAATTATTCACTATTATATCAGTTAAAAGTTTCTAATCGTCTAAAATTCAAAACGTGAAATAATATCCTAGAAATATTGTATTGTCACAAGATTTGAGTATATTTAAAAATACTGATTTTTAAGGAAAATTCGAGGAAGACAAACGTAAGTGAAGTAACAAAATTTGCAAGTCAATTAATTGCTCACTCAGGGAAAAAAGTTCAGATCCATATTAAAAAATAACTTATTAAAACCTACTACTAAATAAATACTAATATTGACAATAAAAAGTATTAAAAGTTTACGTAAAAATCACCAACTCAAATTTTAAGTCGTTCACTTGAAAATTGAATATACAGGTTGAACCATGGATTTAGAATGATTCGCGAGTTGTTTATTAAAACCGGTAAGTAAAAATTAAAAAAAAAAAGTTAAAAGTTTCTACGTAATATATGAATTTTTTTTAAAACCACAATAATAACAAGTTACTATACCTTTGTATTAATGAGCGAACAAAAAAAGTGTTTCGTCCTGCTAGAGAGTCGTCAGAAATATATCACCTCTTCGTCGGTGGGTGGTTGCTGATCGTGTCTAACTTTAAATTTGTCCGGAAGTTTCGGGTAAGTATGTGTGCGAGTAGCTTTGGCTCCTCCGGGACTTTGACATTGGCTGGGAGGCGCCGAATTCGGAGGCGAAGCCTGCATCATCGCAGGACTCGAGCCCGTTCTGCTGTGAACGTGCGAAATACTAGTGGGTGTCTGAAATAAACGAATATTTATGTAGTTTTATGACTATTAACCTTCCTACCGATGGAGAACAAAAAGTGACATTGAACTTACAGTTTCTACCGATGGAAGATAAAAAGTGACATTGAACTTACAGTTTCTACCGATGTAGAACAAAAAGTGACATTGAACTTACAGTTTCTACCGATGGAGGACAAAAAGTGACATTGAACTTACAGTTTCTACCGATGGAGAACAAAAAGTGACATTGAACTTACAGTTTCTACCGATGGAAGATAAAAAGTGACATTGAACTTACAGTTTCTACCGATGTAGAACAAAAAGTGACATTGAACTTACAGTTTCTACCGATGGAGGACAAAAAGTGACATTGAACTTACAGTTTCTACCGATGAAGAACAAAAAGTGACATTGAACTTACAGTTTCTACCGATGGAGGACAAAAAGTGACATTGAACTTGCTGTTTCTACCGATGGAAAACAAAAAGGTGACATTGATTTTAGTTTCTACCGACAGAGGATGAAAAAGTGACATTTAAGTTATTGTTTCTTCCCGAAGAACAAAAAATGACATTCAACTTACAGTTTCTCCCGACGGAGGACTAAAGCTATTTTCAGATCCCAATCGTTGATAGCCAGAGGTGCTGGTTCTTCGTACTTTTTCATCCTGACTCAATTTCAACGGTAGCATCTGTTGTATGCCTCCAGTATTCGATTTGGAAAAATCACCGCTCAACTTCGAAGCCAGCTTCAAAGGAATCTGTTGTCTAATAAGGACATTTTGCGATACTTTCTGTTGATTCGTAGCGGATATTAGATTTAGAGGAAGTTGAGATTTAATTTGTGGATTTCCTGAAAATATAAAACAATCAATTTTTTCGTCTATCCTGTTTATTATTCTCACCTTTAGCCCATTTTGAATCTTTTCGTCTATCGACGGAAGAACTTGAGTGCGTTAAACTGCTACCACCTCCGGAAGCGCTGGTCGCCGAAGAAGAATCCGACTGGGGGCTACTATCTTCTGATGTTTCTTTGCTACTATCGTCGACGATTCCTGATGGAGGTATCGGTACGTTTACTAATAACCCTTTGTTTGTTAACATCTCCATTTTTCTGAATAACTGTTCTCTTTGTTGAGCAACGTCTTCTTGTTCGGCACGAATCTGTTCCTGAATAATATTAAAATGTTTATTAGTGAAAGAAAACTACCAAGTAACTTCACCACTTGGAAACAAATATATACAGCTGATAATTAATTTAATGAGAACGTTACTCATATGTTGATTATAAAATTAATTGGATTCTAAATAAAAATGCCGTTCAAATCACTTTGCAATTCTTAGCAGAACTAACCGCTCCTAATAAGAAGGTAACGCAAGGTCAATTACATAATTAAGGATATAATATGCACTTTGGTTCTATTATAAACACATTTGTTATCGAACTGATTCAAACATTCCTAAATAAACAATACAGTTTTAAGTCCTCGGAATTTAACCACACAAAATGTGCTGTACACAAATATTCTATGCAAGATGGGATTGGAAATCACAAAGAAAGAATGTTAAGATCAGTAGGTATAAAAAAAGAGAAGGAAAACAAAATATACAGGTTTTAAATATGTACATTTCAGCTTGCTTCACTGGTACTACGAGACAATTAGATAACTTCATTACTTATATTAAGTTAATACATGAAAATATCAAATTTACAGTAGAAATTGAACATAAAAAGTCTATAAACTTTCTAGACCTTACAATTTGAAATATAAATAATAGACATGATTTTTCTATATTTCACAAACCATCACATACAGACATTACAATTCATAATAGTTCAGTCCACCCAGTCAGTCATAAATTAGCAGCTTTCAATAGTATGATACATAGACTTTCAACAGTTCCATTAAATATTGACAATTACAGCAACGAACTAAATATTATAAAACAAATAGCTGTTAATAATAAGTACGATCCAAATTTAATTGACAATATCATAAATAAAAAGATACGAAAACATACTCTAGTACAAGTATTTCCTTCTGATGAAAACAAAAATAACCAATTTAGAAGCTTAACATACTTTGGAATACCATCCTTAAAAATCAAATCATTTTTAGAAACTTTAGACTTGGTTATTTGCTTCAAAACCGATAACAATTTATCAAAATTCATTAAAAAAACAAATCCAAATCTTCAAAGCTAAATAAATGAGGAGTTTATAAATTAAAATGTGGTAATGACAACTGTAACAAAATTTATATAGGTAGAACTTTTAGGAATTTAAAAACTAGAATTTCAGAACACAAACAACCAAAAATCAGATTCCAACTTCTCAAATCATTTATTAGAAAACCAACACTATTTCGATTCAAATTTTGAAATTTTGCATATAGAACCTAAATCCTTTCAATTAAATGTTTTAGAAGCCCTAGAGATAAATAAAAACAAATATTCAGATAATCTTCTTAACGACCAAATAGATATCAACAATTCTCCCTTATTAAAACCTTTTTACCTAGAAAGGTTCCTGTAAGATTGTTGTGAATGAGTTTCCTGGTAAAGTTGTAAAATACTTTAGTTAATGCCATATTTAGACAAATTTTTCCCTCATTTATTTTATTTCCATGTAAATAGATCATAATTTTATTGTTAATATCCGTATAATTTAGTATTAAGGCATTGTATAAATTGAAAAGTTCTCATTATACCTCCATTCGTTTGAAAAAGCTACTGTGTTAGCGAAGCGCGTCACAATTTTAAGTTTGAATATTATGTAGATTTTAACAAATTGAAATTGTTTTATTTCATAATTTAAATATGTAAAAAAGATCTAAGTCAACTTGGAATAATAGTCTACAATCAAATGTTACAAATAAAACTCTGCAGTGAGAAAAAACCAGTTTTAAAATGGACTAAAGAAGCAGCAAAGAAGACAAGATTTAATCAGAAGAAATAAAAATAAAAAACCACTCTATGTGGTCGACAGCAGCCTAAATAAAACAGTCATTAAGAAATTTTTAATACTATTTACCTGTAATCTTTGCAGTTCAGCTTTCTTCTCTTCCATTTCTTTGGTTTCTTGTTCTTTTAAAGCATTCCAAGCAGCTTTTTCACCACTCAACTTATCCTGTAGATTCCTCAACTCTTCCAATTGCTGGTTATGTCGGTATTGCTTCGAATCAGCACCACCTTTTAATGTCATCACTTGAGCTTGCAAACTAGAAATTATAAAAAACATACAGTGTCCCCATCAAAACAAATTCACGCAAACTGACCTTTCATTCGTCGTCATTAACTGAGATATAATACAAAGTAAAGTGTAAACATAATGCGATAGTTGAATAGCTGCTAACTGTTGTTCTCTACCAAGCGAAAGTAAGGCAGGACCATCAGGAGCCGACGTCAATAGATGAGAAGATTCGCTATTTACATTTACAATATTGCCATTAATTAAAGGCCCTGCTGTTATCACACAATTTCTATAAGGCAACCGTTCCTGGAAAATAATAATTTTTCTTACAATCTGTATGTGAATTTTTGCTTATTTATACTTACAAATAGTCTTGAGTCACCGGGTTTTAAATTTTCAAAGTCCGGAGTACCGGCGGGTGTTCCGGACGTTGAAAGTTTCTTTCCCAGTAGTTTAAAAGGACCTTGGTTGTTATCGAAGCCACCGAAGGTTTCCGCTCTTTTAGGCAGTATCGGTGAAACGTACGTTTCGCTTTGGTGCTCCCCAGCCGAGCTGACGCTTCTCGAAAGGTTCGTACCTGTCGTGTACAACGAACTCGCCAACTGACTCACTTCCTGTAGATACATTAAAATTCATTTAATAATATGTTAATTTATTAGATTTTGGTTTGCTTCACTTACTTGTACTGCCGTCAAAACTTCCTTCCACATTTGTCCGGTATCAGCGTTTTCGCTAACTAGATGTCTGTATGAAGGAGGAGAGGGTGGTTCTAAGCCTGCAGCAGCCAAAAGTTTCAACTGCAAGGACATCTTTTCTTCCAATAATAAAGCTTGTTCTATGTCCTTCTGCCGCAATTGACCTACAACCCTTACTAGTATTATTTCGAGTTCAAATGAAGTAATAGTAAATATATTTTATAATAATATATAATAAGTTTTATTTCGAGTTAATACATGCAAAACCACAAACTTTTTCTATTTATGAAATATATGTTTCGAAAATTATTATGTTTTTTTTTATTGTTGATTATAGGGGGGAAAATATCATGCGGATACATGCAAAATATCATGTGCCTAAAGTACAGGGGGTGATCAAAATATATAAGTTTTTCTACAAAACAGTTTTAACTGAAATAATACACATTCTCAACTGTCAAAGAAAATTTGCAAAATGATATACTAAGGTAGGTCTTATGAAGAATAGTATTTACAAAAAATGGTGTTTTATTATGTGTTTTGAAAGTCTTCCACCCAATTTGTACCTACATGGTATAGAGGTCATTTTTAAGTTGAGAAAAATTTGGAATGTTGGAACTGCAGAACAAAAAACCTGGGTAGTTGCCTAAGCTGAAGCTTACAGATCCAAAAATTCCTTTCTGAAACTGTACTGAAGGAACTGAGACTTTCTTCAGCAACTGGATAGAATAGAGGGAGCAATATATATTTTATTATATACAAGGATTTCGGCGATACTTTTTGTTGTCTTTTTTTTAACGGTCATCAGTGCATCTGATGCTATAGTATTCTTTTCTGATATCATCTGGTTAATGTTAATAATTGTGTTAAGACTCAAATAAAACAAATGCTGTTATAAACTCAAACAATCAATCCGGCGACTCACCAATATAAGAAAAGTATGCAGCAACTGACTACGATTATATTAAGCTGGATTTAATTAGCTTTTTACTCCCGTTGAGAATATTAATGTACCTATCAATAACATACTCAATTCATTCAAGAAAAAAACATGTTGTGAAAGTAAGTTATTATCTACAGGTTGTCTACTTAGAATGGAAGTGTATTTTTTGTTCTGGAAGTATTACATTAAAAAAAGAGAAATTAGGTTTGATTGGTGAAAAGTGTACAACAATCTAACTCATTCAAGAGGCTATAGAAATTTTGAAAATCCATTTAAAAAAAGCAGTATCTGACTTTAGCTCGCAAATATTTGAAACTGTAAACAGAATATTCACTAAAATGTCCGTATTACTAGAATTTTCGAAGGGCAAACCTCATCCTCATCTTCTTAAATGACCTAACCTGCATATGCAAATCCATGATAATATCTAACATAACTATGATGATTTTAATCTTTTATCAACAAAAATTTGAATAAACTGTATGAAGCAAATCAATTTTAAACGTTTACAGTGTTTTTTTACTCTTCTAGTGAACATTTCTGTCTTCTATTCTAATAATTCAAAAAAAAACTAATAAAATATCTAAACTTCATCCCAAAAAATATAGAAGAAAAAATATACATGCATTTTCTTCAAATTAATGTTACCTTCAAGGTCCGATTCTGCTTCTGTAGGAAAACAGACCAATACAAATATATTTACACTAACAGAGATAGTTTTTTATAAAACGAAAATATCTACCTCTAAGTCGAAGGTAAAACGGTTTGCATGCCTGATCGTTTTTATATCGTTTATACAACAATTACCTTAGAACGTTCAATGTTCTAATATCTAATAGAAAACTGGGAAAGAAACTGCTACAATTATATAAGAGAGGCTAACAAGTAATAAGAAATACAGAAGAGGCAATAGAAGAATGCTTGAAAAGAAGATTAGCAAGTCATAAGTTAGGAAGAAAATGTTTACCTACATGTTGGAAAAATGGGAGAAGTAAAGTGGTAGAAAAAAATCGATCCTACCAGTTTTAAATATTTGTAAAAAACATGGAACGTTCCTTTGTAAAACACTATACTTTTGTCTTACCACTATATCAAAAAAAGTACCGGGAGTTGGTCAATGAAGATTTAATTTGAGTTTTGGAAAAAGAAAAAAGTAGACAAGAGCAGTCTCAGGAAAGTATGGTAATTTTTAGCACGTTTTACACTAAAGCTTTGCCGCTTCCAAACAATCTACGACCGGTAGCAAACCAGACCGAAAAAGCAAAGATAGGAAGGGAGTCAAAATCGTAATAGGTATAGTCAGATGCAGTCTTATTATGCGGGTTAAAAAGACATACTCAGAGTTTTTGTTTTCTTTTCTTGCGTTTAATTTAACTACGAAATAAAATCCGTAAGATGAATAAGACAGACTTATGCAATTTTTATGGGAAAGAAGAGGATATGTAATTAGTTTTCAGCGAATCTAGTGGACAACTTCGAAAAGTGGGTTGACCAAGATTTTCAGGAATAACAGTATAAGGCCAATAGACCAGCTTCTTCCTACATTTAAGTTTTATGCAACAGGAAAATTCTCAATATCATATATCTGGAGACTTCTGTAACGTGAGCAACAAAATCAAAACAACTCTACCGAATAAAGTGAGGTTATATAATAGACCTCAACCTCCAGATATCCACCTATCCGCCAGTTGGAGCTGACGGATAAATATTTGACATTTTATCTGCCGGATAAAGTTATAAACCGGCCTTTCCAAAATAACTGGTAGTTAAGCATTAACTGACGGATAAATTGCTATTGATAAACCGGGTACACGAAACATACTTGAGAGGAGCTCACAAACTGAACAAAATAAATGAAAAATGCAAGTCAAAACTCGCCTTTGTGTAGATTACAGTTGTGCCAACTTAAATAATTTTAGTGAGCTTTTGTAAACTAACAATTCCCAGTACTTTATTGATATAGTTAACTAACAAATTTTCGATATGGTTTAGTATGCTTACCGATGAGTTGACGGACTTGATTTTGCTTAGCGTTGATGAGCGACTGTTTTTCTTCAGTACTTAAAGCTATCGTATCTTCTTCATCTTCCGGGCAAGATTGTACCGCTTCTCTGCAAAAACAAAAATTATAAAAACCATCCCGTTGTTGTTTATTTTCAATTTTTACCTTATCGACTGTATCCAAACTTGTTTATCTTTAGGTTTATGCACTTTCAGTTCGAACATTTCCGGATCCGCTGGATCGGATGAAATCAAATAAATTCCTCTGGAATCTTGTCCGGCTATTTCTCTCACTAATAATTTTTGTAACGACACCACGCCAGTCTAAAAAAAAATCAAATTTGTAACTAAGGATTCGATAAAAGATCGGGAGATATCATGTATAAAGCGGAATGTTACAGTTAGATCACTTTTAGGTATTCAAACCTTCACGGTTCTTTGAAAAAATGATCTAATTGTAATCACGTAGAAGAAGACTGAAGAATTTTGTTACTCACTTTACTTACTGGAGTAAAAAACGTATATTTATGCGAGTTTTCTTGCAAAAAAAATAATACGTCGGAAAGGACTATAACCAAAACGACTTGCATCTTCCCCCTGCCTTGCATCAACATCGCTACGCCTTCGAATTTGAGCGACCTGTTACCTTGTAAAATATCGGATTTTCTAAACTTTTGCCCTCTATAAACCGTATTAGATTTAGCGTCTATCCTGTTGTAAATCTCCAGTTTCCTGTCTTCTTTTTCCTTTTCGGCAACCTGCGCGTCGACTTCGACCAAAATTTCTTTTACCAACGCTAAGGCTTTTTGCAGAGATTCTTGTTCCGGCTTATTTTCCTTGCTGGTCTTTATCAGCGGCTCTATTAAGAGTGGGTATTTGGTTAAACGTTGGGTTACAAATAATATACATTCGGGAATTCCCTTCTTTTTTAGGAGAGGATTCGTTTGACAGTGTCTCACGAATTCCCCAAATCTTTGATCGTTTTGCAAGTAATATTTGTATATTTCCACTGCGTCCCTGTGTCGACTGCAAAATTCACCTGAAATCAAGTTCATGTATATAAAAACATGTACGTTATGGACCCAATACAGCTCCTTGTGGTATACCACATCTTGACAAGTTATACAGTGTGATAAAGCGCAGTAGGTCTGTTATCATGAAAAAAAAGTTAATAATAAAAATTGTAGGTATCTTTAAAGTTAAGTAGGTTTAAAGTGAAATATAGGGTGTTTCATTTAAGAATAACTTGCATGATAACAGAACCTAAGATTAATATCACTAATAAATCACCCTGTACTTTGAATTTCACTATACCTACCATATGCCGATTTTAATTTTACAGCGTGGTTATTGGAAAACGTTTCCAACAAAATGTCAGCGATGGAAGAAACGACAGGACTTTCTCGCTGCCTCTGTCTCAGTCTCGCTAAAAATCCTAAATGTAATTCAGTCAGATCAATTAGTCTTGGAAACATCCTTTCCAAATTCGGTCCTAATTGAAAGTATTTATGTAATCCTTCGACGAATATCTGCAATAGGAAAAGAAAAAATTTCAATGTTTTGAAAAAAAAAATGTTTTCTTCACATATTGGGCGGAGTAGGATGCAATGAGACCTCTGGCGGAAAAATTGTAATTGCCGCAACGAGTAAAACAATTCGTTTTGCATTGTTTTGCTTGTCAACGTAATTACCTTAAATTCGTACTTTATTTGTTCAATTTTCTGCAGTGACAAGCTTAAAACTGTGTTTTTCTATTCAACTCAACTGTCATCATTTCTGTGGTTATATTCTTATATAAACAGAGATATTATGGAAGAGGTTGAGTTATTCTATTTTTTGTTTTCATTGCACTTTTATGAAAGTGTCACTTATTTCCTCTATAGGTACCATGCAAAATATATGGCCAGCATTTAAAACTGCCTGTCTCTCATTTATGCACCTAGAAGAAGGCTCAGCATTTACAAATTCAAATAAACTTTGAATAGTCAGTGTATACCTAATCCATAGTTACAAAAACAAAGAGAAAATAAGTCGGTATTAAAGATTTGAAATATTACTCAATATAAACGTACCTTCCCTGTAATTTTCGTAGATATGACTATGTCAAAAATAAAATAAAAACACGAAATCAGACCTAAACTAGTTTATTTTTGACAAATATCAACCATACCTATTACTCCAAAAATAAAAATATTAGGAATCAAAATTTAGTTTAACAACACAAAATACTGAAGCACAATCAAAGAAAAAGCAAAAGTTTCACAAAACACACACTGAAAATAACTAAAACAGCAAAATAAAACCATTTAAATATCAATGGGCTTATAAGGCAGCTAATTTGTTTTACTCGTTGCTAAGATGACATTGACATTTCGGAGCGCCATCTATCGAATTCTACTTTTCCCAATACTTTTTGGGCTTGAAAATGAGAAACTGTCAAAATTTTCAACTCTTCATATTTATATTAAGAGGTGCCGCATTGATAATTTCTATTTTCCATTCACTCAGATATATTCCTGTGGGAAATTTGACGTTCTACAAAAAATTGCTCCTTGTTTTTCATTAACTGTAATTGCTTAAGAAATTTATTCCTGTATTGACTTATTTCATTCAATGGAGATTGTAGCGAACAAATTACGACCCATAAAAGATTGTATGTGGATACATTTTAGCCAATAAAACGCTCTACTAAAAATATCCTATAAAATGTTTTCATAAACGACGAAAAATTGAAAAAACCAAAAAAATTTATTATGAATGAATAACTTCGAAAGGAGTAAAAATATCATGAAATTAAAGTAGTCCTTTTTTGTAGATTCTCAAAAATAAAATTCCAAAGCATAAGACTATTTTGTTACCATGTTATTAAAATGGAAAATAGAAATTATCCTTTCAATATAAATATGAAGAGTTCAAACTTTAGCTGAATTTTATAACATACTAGAAACTTTATCGGTTGTTTTTGGGATATAAAATATTGAGTTTTTGACAAATATCACTAGATGGCACAAGCGTGATACCTTTGAAATAATATTTCTATTTTCATCTTACCTTTTGCATAACTAACAGTGTCATACAGTGATGCTTTTCGGTCAATATGAATTCGTAAATGTGCTCTTGACGTTTGACTTCTTTTTCTTTCAATTTCCTGGATATATCTTTACCGACGTAAGGAGACCACGAATCCGGTTCTGGTTCGTGCAATCCGAGACTGTAATCTGAACATAAGTCGGCCGCCGTCAACGGCGAATCCGACAGAAATTCCAACGGAATTATCGGTGCATCATCAGGGTAACTTGAATAAAAATAGTTATTTAACCAACAAGTGTTTTAACGAGGGCCATTAACAATCGAGATAATTTAGTTATAAAGCTTTTCCGTCGACTGTATGAGTTGTATTTGTTTTTCTCAATATTGTTATTGTATGTTTGGTTGCCTACACCACAAGTAACTGTCAATATAAATATAATGTATAAGATGTGTGTTTGGTTGTCTGTATAAAAATCGTTGATTAATGTAAATCATGCATTAATAGGGGTCAGTAATGTATGATTTTGTCTAATTTTGAGAGTTAATAGTTAATAAACGGTCGACGGAACAAATAAATAACCAACACTATCTCTTTTTAGAATATGCTAACTTACCTGGCAGCATCATGTTGCCCATGCGAATTACTATCTTTATCATCGTATAGTATCTGACTGAAAACCAAAATAAAAATTAGAAAACTGACAAAAATCAATGGATATATTTTCTTAATGAACATAGATCAGGGCTAAAACATAAATAAAATAAAAATACAAACCAAAAAATTCAAATTACTAGTTTTATCAATGTATACACTGGTATGTTGTGGATGTGGATCCAATACGTTGACATATTGACAGATTCGTAACAATTTTCAAAGAATGACAGCATTCAAACTGACTTTAATAGTTAAAACATTATGTTTATTGATTTTACTTTGTTATGAAGTCACGCGATCTGTCAAATGTCTAAGAAGTGACATTGATCTGCGTTGAGTAGAGGAAGGGAAGAAAAAGGTCATGCTTGAAAGCGAGAAAGTAGCGTGTAAAGGCGATCGCAATAAATTGAAAAACTATGAAATAAAAACAAAAAAATATCAATCAATTTATAAAATTTACCGCATAAAAGAAGAGCTAATAGATTCAATAGAAATTCGATTCTACTTAGATATAGCTTAAGATGAATGTAAACTGAGTTTGCGCAAAAATAGAAACGTCTTCTAGTTTGTAAAAATTAAAAAAAAAACATCTTTCATACAAGGATTGTACGCCAATGACATATTTATGAACAATTTTTATCAGTTTCTTGAAAGGGATTATTTTTATTCGCTTTGGACTAAATCTGGCGAATACGGTGAACGTTCTACCAGATGTTAGTGGTTTAAATTTTGAGAATTGACGTTTCTTTTGTGGTGCAAACCGAGTTGTTGGCAGTTGTAGCTCTAAGTCCAAGTAATCGAGCCGATGACTGTAGAGAATTACTGAAGAATTTTCAACACAACAAATGATGTTCGCTAAAAGTAAAGAATCGAGAAATAAAAGAGTTGTGAAAAATATCGGAAAACAGTAATATGGTGGTTGGTGAGGTAAGTTGTAAACTTACTTTACTCCCAGTTTAGTTGCGACCCTTCGCCACGGCGAATAGCATAGTTGGCTCCTCCTAAACGGAGGGGCAAGGGAAGAGGCAACACATTAACCAAAAACCCAAATTTTTTGATTATTCACCGATTTATTCGATTTCTTTTTATTTTGATATCGAAATAAATTTGACAGATGCCATTCCCACGATATTTTAAATTAATTTTTTAAACCCCATTCTCAAAAATAAAACCATATACAAAGGACCATTATAATGTTTACAACTGTACGAACAAATTATCAAGTTCGAATCCCGTTAGGATAAGATTTTGTAAAAATAAATGTAAAAACTACAAAAAGTTCTAGGAAACAAATCTAGACTGCTGAAAAATCGATTGGTCTAAGCTAGGACTTCACACGAGAGGGAGATTTTTCTCGTCTAGTAAAACCAGTATTTGAACATATTTTAGGCTATATACCTACTCAACTTATCTGTCCCTATCGCTAAAATCTTATTTTTTAATAAAAAAAATTGTTTTCATCAAAATTTAATTATCAATTATAATATTCCTAATTACAGTGTCCCGTATTAAGTTCTTAATTAATAACGCTTGTAACGAGACAATTGGTTACGAGACGAGACGATTGGTTACGAGACGAGACGAGAAACTGGTTACGAGACGAGAAACTGGTTACGAGACGAGAAACTGGTTACGAGACGAGAAACTGGTTACGAAATAATAAAGCTGTATGCGAGACGAGACAACTGGTTGTCAGATGAAAGAACTGTTTACGAGACTAGAAATTTTTTGTTCAAATGACGAGACTGTGTCTAGATTTTTGTTACTTGCCTTATCTTATCTCGTGTGAAACCCTAGTTAAAGTGAGCTTCATGAAAATCACCGACATGGGATTTTATTTAAATAAAATTGAAATGCTAATATGGTTTTATATTTTAAGAATGAGTGAATTTCACAAAAAAATCATGTTCCATTTAAATTTCAGATTTAAACCACTGCAAATGGCGATTTTATTGTCACAATACACCCTTCTTAAATAATAAAAAAAGATCCATTTGTAGTAGACATTTTTACACTTAAAAGAACTTGTAGAACTCGAAACTTGGTACAATATCAAGAAGGAGTATTGTGGAAAAGCTTTTAAAAAACTTTGAGCAAATACAGCTAAAAGTGTAGATATAATATTAAATAAAATTATTTTTAATATCTTTTATTTTTATATCAACTTAAAAATTTGGGGACTGGCACTTACAAATTATTCAGTTTAATGGACTAATCACTACATATAACATCTAATATTTGTTAACAAAAAATATATATTTAACAACGATGCCCTATCGCATATTTGTTGCATTTAAATAACCACAAATTTCAAAAGAAAATTTTATAATATTTAAATTTATAAACATATAGCAAGGACTGGAAGGAATGTAAAAAGCAATGGAGAAGATAATGGAAAACACGTAAGAGGAGAAGAGAAGCAGAAGCAGATCATAGATCGGACTTCGTGAAAGCACAGAGGAAAGAAACATAAAAGAGAAGATACAAAAGATATACCCACAAGCTTTAGTAAAGAAAGATAATTGTTTGTTGCTATTGTGGTTATTTAAAGCCGTTTTTTTTTAATCAAATAATCGGAAATGAAAAGCTACGAAGCAAGGCATTACAACATTTAAGGTATTTCAAGCCAAGCAAAGGAATACAAGTGTGTAGTTTCTGTAGACTGGAATGTTTTGTGAGGGTGAGGGATACATTTTTACTAAGACATTTTTTTTCAAAGTCGACGAAAACATAATTTATGGAAATCTCATACTTACTGGGGTAGGAGTTAATACTTATCAATATTAAACTATTAGTGAAGTATTAGCAAACTTCACGTGGCTCCTTCTAATATGAAACGAAATTTCAATTTGGCAAAAAAAATTATTAATAAATATTAACTCCAAAACCATTCCGGATTACAATAAATAACTATCTATAGGTGGTTTTAGCTGATTGAACCTTCAATCTACTGAAGCATGCTGGTATTTTTTTTAATTTATCCGAAATGGTCTGTGTCAACTTATAAACTGTTGAAAAAATACTTAATAGTTAGTCTAAAAAAGTACATAGAGTATTGGAACGCAATAATCCTCCAACAACCAGATGTTTATCAGATATTACAGAGCTGTACTCAAAATTGAGGGAATATTTTATAATAATTGAATACTGTACCGAAATTTTCAAGTTTATAAAAGAAAACTTGTAGTTGATCACTTTGAAAATAAAATTATATGCTATAAAATATTTTACTATAAAATAAAATAGTTTCCTTACCCACTAAACTATTAAAATAAATGTCAAGTTCACACACATCACTCTGTACTATCCAATGAACATATGGCTGTTGAAGGATGATTGTATTCTAATACTCCATGTACTTTTTGAAGCAAACTATAGATAGAAACGCAGGATTCTAATAGATTTACAATTACATATTATATTCCAGAAAAAGTGAGCATATTAAAAAAAAATTCTAAACGTTGAAAATTCTAATAGTTAACAAAATTATGAATACAGCAATGACTACGATTGAGAAATATAAGCTCTTTAAGAGTCCTTCAATTATGATCCATGCCCTATAATGAGTAAGGTAAGGCTAGGGCGCCGGGACTAGAGTCACTGCCAAAAAAACAACAAACATGTGTTTGCAATTGGTACGAGAGGAAAGTGTGTCAAAATAACAAATTTTTAAATAATTAAAACCAATTACGATGAAGGACTGCACATTTAAAAGTAATTTTAAAATTTATTTTTTCAACTTTTTCTGAAATTTTTTTCATTTGACTAAATTTTCAATGTACTCATGCCCAATATAGCCTATTCTACTAAAAATCTAACCAATTTTGCCAAAAATCAACATTTCTACACATAAAAATTTACATTTTAAGCCGATTAAAAATTTGCTTGAATATCCCACCGTGTACTTTGTGACGATTCAAAAAAAAACACATTTAATAATAAAAAAAACCTTCTTACCTAGCGGGAGGGTTTTGAGAAGGTACTGAAGAGGATCCGCGTTTGGATATTGAATTTTTTGCATTCGTCAAAGGAGCGGCAAATCCCGACAACTTACTTGTACTCTAATAACATAAATAAAGTTAAAAACAAAAAAATATATGAATATACAAACTCACCTTTGCATTTTTTATTTTAATACACTCCTGAATATTGTCCTTACATGTATTTTGATGCACTGTGGTACCACAACCTAAAAACAATTAAAAAAAACAATCTTTGGACACATTTCCATTGTATTGTTTTCAAACTTACCTTCACAGTAAAGGGCGGGCTTATTGCTTAATAATTTGGTGCATACATCACATATTTGCGAACTGCCGAAACATCCTGTCACCCATTGATGCGACAATTTCTTGGACTTGTCCTGAAATTTATTTCAAAAAACATTCTCAACCTGATATTGTATTTTGGTTGGGTCTAGTGATATTAGGGGTCAAAGTCCCAACATTAGTGGTGATTTTCACCAAGAAAAAATTTTAAAAATCACTTCAAAATAGGTTATTGGATATAGAAAAATTGGAGAAATCATTGTTTAAAGCAACTTGTAAATTACTCAATTACTGAACTAAAGACAACTATGAAACATCTGGCAACATGCCAATATAGGTGCTAGTGAAATAGAAGAACTAAACTGATCCAATTACAGTACATTGCATTTGCACCAACTAAATCTGTCAGATATTCATGCGGTCCACTGTATCCTTAATTCTTTTTTAAATCAACTTTAATTTATTAATTTCGAACACTTTGTATCTTACCTTCTTTTTCCTAAAGAATAGACTTCCACGTTTCCTCCTCTTTTCTGAATGCAGCTCGTAAGGAACGCTGGAAATTCATGATATAAAAATATATTTAGTGATTGTTCTTTTGAAGGAAAAAGAATAATTAAGATTCATATCCGGATAATAAACGTTAAAAAAATATTTTGACAGCAACATTTTTAATTCAATATCACCTAAGGTTTGAAAAAAAATTAGCAAAAATATATTTGTCTCCACCCTGTATATTTTCATTCGTCCCAGTATAAACATAAAACGGCTGTAATTTAAATTAAAAGCAAGTTGACATTATTTTTATATTATATGGGACAAGCTGTATAAGTATTTGTTTTAGGTATAAGCAATTTTATATATAATACTTATAATAATAATTCTTATATTATTGATAGGTGAACGCCTTTTTTGTTACAAGAGGTGGAATATAGTAATTTAAGAGCGCTTTCAGACAAGATACTTTGTGCCCGACTACTAGTGTCTGAAAAGAATCGTGCGGCTAAAAATACATTAAACACCACGTATTCCTTATCTACGTCTCGTGTGAAGGCGTCCATTTATATTAATGTATTTTTATCCGCGCGATTCTTTTCAGACACTTTGTGGTCAGCTACTAGTGTCTGAAAAGAATCGCGCGGCTAAAAATACATTAAACACCTCGTATTCCTTATCTGTGTCTCATGTTAATGCGTCTATTTATATTAATGGATTTTCAATAGTGCGATTTTTTTCAGACATTTTGTGGCCGGCTACTAGTGTCTGAAAAGAATCGCGCATCTAATAATACATTAAACACCATGTATTCCTTATCGGTGTCTCGTGTGAATGCGTCTATTTATATTAATGGATTTTTGAGAGCGCGATTCTTTTCAGACATTTTGTGGCCGGCTACTAGTGTCTGAAAAGAATCGCGAGGCTAAAAATACATTAAACACCACGTATTCCTTATCTACGTCTCGTGTGAAGGCGTCCATTTATATTAATGTATTTTTATCCGCGCGATTCTTTTCAGACACTTTGTGGTCAGCTACTAGTGTCTGAAAAGAATCGCGCGGCTAAAAATACATTAAACACCTCGTATTCCTTATCTGTGTCTCATGTTAATGCGTCTATTTATATTAATGGATTTTCAATAGTGCGATTTTTTTCAGACATTTTGTGGCCGCCTACTAGTGTCTGAAAAGAATCGCGCATCTAATAATACATAAAACACCTCGTATTCCTTATCTGTGTCTCATGTTAATGCGTCTATTTATATTAATGGATTTTCAATAGTGCGATTTTTTTCAGACATTTTGTGGCCGCCTACTAGTGTCTGAAAAGAATCGCGCATCTAATAATACATAAAACACCATGTATTCCTCATCGGTGTCTCGTGTTAATGCGTCTATTTATATTAATGGATTTTTGAGAGCGCGATTCTTTTCAGACATTTTGTGGCCGGCTACTAGTGTCTGAAAAGAATCGCGAGGCTAAAAATACATTAAACTCTACGTATTCCTTATCTACGTCTCGTGTGAAGGCGTCCATTTATATTAATGTATTTTTATCCGCGCGATTCTTTTCAGACACTTTGTGGTCAGCTACTAGTGTCTGAAAAGAATCGCGCGGCTAAAAATACATTAAACACCTCGTATTCCTTATCTGTGTCTCATGTGAATGCGTCTATTTATATTAATGGATTTTCAATAGTGCGATTTTTTTCAGACATTTTGTGGCCGGCTACTAGTGTCTGAAAAGAATCGCGCATCTAATAATACATTAAACACCATGTATTCCTTATCGGTGTCTCGTGTGAATGCGTCTATTTATATTAATGGATTTTTGAGAGCGCGATTCTTTTCAGACATTTTGTGGCCGGCTAGTAGTGTCTGAAAAGAATCGCGAGGCTAAAAATACATTAAGCACCACGTATTCCTTATCTACGTCTCGTGTGGAGGCGTCCATTTATATTAGTGTATTTTTTAGCCACGCGATTCTTTTCAGACACTTTGTGGTCAGCTACTAGAGTCTGAAAAGAATCGCGTCTGAAAGCGCTCTAAGAGTTTTCACAAAATTTATTAAAAAAAATAATAAAGGTGTAAAAACTATTTAAAATACTGCAAACAAGATATTTGTATACTGGTGAATGGAAGGATAATAAAATTACTCTCATTTTAATAACAAAACCCATTTGAAAAGTATCTGCACAAATTATCAACATTAATATCCTCAATCAGCTGATTCAAAACAATCTTTTCTTTATATACGAAGAAATCCAACGTGTTTCGATTTAAAAAAATCAATCACATCTCTACTGTTTGAACTGCTGTTGTTTTGGGAATGGAATATTCGATTCGAATATCGCCCATTTCAAGATTTCTAATTACTTTTGTATTACCCTCCATATCACCAATATAATTTTGTTTTCTTTGAAATTGCTTTAAATGCGTGATACCCTATGCATGCGATTACTTACTGGTGGTGCAAAAGTGCAATCGTACGGGGATCATAACGGGAGTGTCCTAATCGGCTAACTTCTTCTTCTGTTTCGCTCTCAGTTCCGCTCGGTCTGCCCCTAGACACCAAGCTAAGCACATGCACTACACTGTTCAAGCTAAAGTGATTTTCTTTAGCGTTTCGAAAATATCTAATTCCGTCTGGTCAATTGTTAGAAAATGATTGAATTTAAAGAATAGTTCACTATAAAATGGTTCTAATTTATTATACTTTTTATAGGACAGAAATTCGTAACTAGCTTCAGCAGCAAAGCAACGACAATAGAGGAGTTCAGTCTAAGGTCAGTGTGGCCAACAATAATGGGTTTTTTTCTGACAAGAATGAAAGTTATGGTCTACCATTCAAAACATAAGATTTTGCATGTTTTTTATTATTGCGAACATCTATATTGCTTTATTAAAATAATGAATACACCCCCTAAGCGTATATCTTGAAATTTAAAATGAATTTTTAGCTGAATACTCAGCATATCAGTGGCCAATAGTTTTAGGAACTCTTGGCATGTCACCATTTCCTTTCTGTTTTTCAGTCACCAGCTTTAAAATAATGAATACACCCCCGAAGAATATATCTTGAAATTTAAAACGAGATTTAAAAAGACTTTTTAGTTGAATACTCAACATATCGGTGACCAATAATCCAAGGAACTTCTGGAAAGTTACCATTTAATTTCTGTTATTCAGTCACTAGTTATGTCAAATGTCAGTTATATTTATTTTTGTTGATATTCGTTTGATGGTGAATGTCCATTTTCAATTATATTTTTGTAGCATTTCTAATTAGCTGTATCTCTATTCTTCTAATTACTTTTTCCACTGAGATTTGACATAACTAGTGACTGAATAACAGAAATGAAATGGTGACATGACAAGACCTAACCTAACCAGAACTATTGGCCACTGATATGTTGAGTATTCAGCTAAAAAGTTTCACGCTTCGGGGGTGCAATAAATAAAATAGCAATGCAGATGTTCGCAATGACAAAAAACATGCAAAATCTTATGTTTTGAACGGTAGACCTTAACTGTCATTCTTTTCAGAAAAAACCACTTATTGTTGGCCACACTGACCTTAGACTGAACTCCTTTACTGAAAATTTCATCGGTGTATATCTCCATGCAGTAGAAAACGTGAAAATAGATTTTTTTTAATTGGTTTCAATTTTTTAAACACCTCGTGCTACTCTCTCGTATTATACGCGCTTTGCCAAATTTTGTTTTTCTATTTTCGAATTTATACTGTTAATTATTTTGTACAAAATAACTCGGTCGTAACATTTTTTTTCTTTTACTGAAATTTATCAAAAATAAAAAAATTGGAAGCTGTATTCGTTGGCGAAAAACCAAAAAGAAATATTTTATAAAGAAACTCCGTAGACCGTATCAAAAACCATTTAGTCTGCTAAGATAAGAAAAATATTTTTGTCGGCGACTTTTAGTTTGAGACAGAAGTAGATATTTCGAAAATTGCATTTTATAAATTTCAATTTTTTTTTGGAAAAATCAATGAATCGCTTTGTGATAAAACTATTAAAAAATTTTGAATTCCATGCATTAATGTCAAAAAAAATAGTGCGGAAAAGTGACAAAAAATTATTTTAAATCACGTTAAAGCAAAAAAAATCGAAAAATTGTTCAATTATCAAAAAAACATTGAAAAACGATATAAAAAAACTTACATAGGTAAAGTAGGCTGAGCACCGGCAAGTACAGGTTCCGGTGCTAAGTCCCTAACCGCGATAATAGATGGCGTCGAAATAGATTTCTGCAACGGTAATCTAGCTGGTAAAAGACGCTGTTCTGCCTCCCTTTTAGCTTTCAATTTATTAAAATCACTCTAAACAACAACAAAAAATTGAATTCCACAAAAATTCGTTCAAATCAGATGTTTTACCTGAAGATCTGCTTCGTTCAAAGAATGCGTACTAGCTCCGCCGTTAGCAGTTCTTGAACTACGATGCCTGATAACCACAGGAGCTTCTGGTCCTAACAACAATCTAACCGTACTGCCATCTACATTATCTATCAAAGACGATTCGTCTACTTCCGATTCCATACTGCTCAAAGATATACTGATGATGATGAAACAAATAAGTTTAGGATGAATATCAAAATTTACAAATAATTATAAAACGTGTACCTTCTTTGACGAGTCTGCTTTACTTTTTCTTTGTTTCCAGTTAAATCTTCCAGAGCCGTCCACGAGCGTCTTCTTTGAGGTTCTGGTTGACATAACCAATCTTGAGCAGCTAATAATAAATTCAAATTTAAATAATGTTAAAGTTATGGTAGCTGAATGAACTATCCGGCTCGAAGGACCAAAATGTGTGATAAATTATTGAACATTCTTACCGCTTCCTTTTCTACTGGGTGGTTGGTGTAAAGGAGACGATCCCAATGAACCTCCGATGATGTCTCCTTCCGTGAGGGCTTCGTTAAGCGCAGGACAACTTGCACTCAATCTTGCGACTTGAGCCAAAAACGGATTGAGGGCAAACGCTGCGAAGTCTCTCGAGTTCGGTCCGTAGGCACCTGAAACGATAAGTAGTCAAAAACTAGAAAGCTTATGTATGTTTGGTTGCCTACAAAATGTCAATTTATAAGATGTGTGTTGGATTGCCTGCAGAAAATCGTAGATTGATAATATCGTTGGAAAAATTGTTTTAAAATGCAAGGAACTTTAAACTACATAAAACATTCTCTAATAAAAAGCACTTTTTCGAAACAAAACCTTAAATAAAGTAAATAAAGTAAACACCTAACAGATTTACCGACATCTATTAAACGTTTTTAAAGCTTCAACATTGTCGTTTGGAATGTGTCATATAAAATAGTTTTGTGGATAACGGTAGCGTATTCACAACAATAAATGTGAGGAATTATTCATGCTCAACTATTTTTTTACGAGCCATTTATGACCCGATATGGACAACACAAAACGTGTCAATGGCTAATTTAGTACTCAATATGGTTTCAAAGTATGTGAAACTGAGTTTAATTATTATTTCGTCAGTTAGAATACCTCGTACATATAAAATACAGCGTGGGTAGTTACTTCTTCACAAAATTAATGAATTGCTCAATTTCTTACTAAATTAGGTAACAGTTTTAGATTATTTAACAATGTATTTTTCAATAAAATATACATTTCTTGACTGAATTTATTCAATTTTATCACCAAGCGTGAGTCTTTTTAGTGTAAACATCAAATATTTCCAGGAGAGACAAACTATTTACTGGATACAAGGCTCTGTTTAAAGCTATCAACCACTAGGTCAAGAGAAAATACAATGGATAGTTTGGCAAACCTGAAGCTACGCGGCGCCGTTAAGAGAGGAGGAAACATGGCTGACATCTGTCGTATACGTTCCAATGGCGTACGGAACATATTTTATAGAGGTATTAAAAAAATTTTTAAATGTTTCTTACTTTGTACGGCGACATTGCGCATATGCTGCACACTTTCGTGTAATTCTCGAACTTGTTGCAAGCTATCCTCGAGTACCGGATAAGTTTTGTTGGCTGGCGAATGGGGCGTCACGCTGATGGTGGGTAGAGGCCCACCGGCCCCGGGTCGAGGCAGCATATCCAACACCGGGATGTGGTAGTCGGTGATGACGTCCTCGTCACTATCCACCTCGCCTCCGCTGTGGCCACATTCATCTGTAAATAGAAAGAGAAAAAAAGTTAGAAAAAACAAAAAAAAGCGAATATGAAATTTCCATTTTTATCTTCTTCGTCTGTCTTATAATAAATTGACCATACAATCATACAATCTCAGCCCTAAAATAAGGTCAATACCCCCAAAAAGTGTACGTGAAATGTTACCAGGAGTTTCAAAAAGTTTAGATAAAATTTTAATAAATGTAAGTAAAACTATAATTCGTGCATGTCCCAGCTCTATGTTACAGTTTCCCTTTAAATTCAAAGAAATGCTGCTGATTGGTACATAATATCGACTTGCTCTATATGCAAAATATAAAAGACAGCCCTCGTATATATTTTAATCCAATTATAGAGCCCGCTTAAATCCAAATTACCTTCACTTCCACCCCTACCTCTAAAGGGCAAACTTTTGACCTTAAATAACAAAACTTCTTGGTAAATTAACGCCGTTTTGGTTCAACCCTTTCCAGATATGATAACAAATTAGGATCTATTCAAAAGTTGAAAATCGAAAACAAGAGAAAAGTTATCTTCAATATTTATGCCACATTATCTTCAATGTACACATTTTCGATTTTGTGATAGATATATCAGCTCAAAAGACTCCAATTTCAAGTTTTCTACGCAGTGTTTGCAAGCTGTGTCGTAAGCTCCAGCGGAATTTATTCGAGAAAAATTTTATTTTATTTTATGTTAGCATCCACGAGATGGTATTGTTACGCGAGTGCCCCAGCGAAATTCCCGTATGAGACGACTATGACTGTAAGTAATCGAGAATGATCGAGACTGCCATCCCCTCCCCCCGCTACTAGCCGAGAACATTCCAGAAACTCGTCACTAGAGATCTAGTCTATCTAGCGCGACGAGAGCTTTCTAGAAATCTACCTTACGATATATAAATACTTGAGCGAGCATCGCTGCACAGAAAATCAGTCATCAGATAGTTGAGATATAGTCACATAGATGGAAAGTTAGTGAAGGAAAGCGATCGATAAAGTGTTTATTCAGTGATGTTCATATAAATTGTAGTTAGTTAGTTTAGTGTATAATATAAATTAGTAAATTAAGGACAGTACATATAAATCTGTAAATATAAATTAAGTAGTTGTAAATATAACTTAAAATAAACGTTACAGTATTAACCGAAACTATTTGCTAACTTGATTTATGATTTTAACAAGATTTTGGTAATAGTTTTATAAAAATTTTGACATTAAAAAATGTTCAAATAGAATATAGACACTTTATTCAATAATTACATTTATGAACTTTGGAATTTATCGCCCATTACGGAAAACTCCAGTTTATGAACTTGTTGCATCAAAGTAGAACAGGGTATAGTTAGTTGAAATCGGGCGGATTTTATCCACATAAGGAAGCAGGACAAAATGGAAGTGATAAATGAATTTCACTGTTTCTTGTGGTCATTTTTATGTTTATTAAAGTCCTTGGAAAATTGAACCATAATATTTTTTATATTTTGGTCCCTATGTGACATTAGCAAAAAATTTTATAACTAGACAATCAATAATATTTTGTTTAAGACTGAAAAAAATGTTTGTAGTAAAATCTCTATTCCCAAGCATGTTTGCATGTACCTACTTGACTCAAAGAACTCCCAACCTTAATTGGGTATTAAAAATGAGCCATCTCTATATTCCTAATTGCTGTTGGGTAATTATTGTTATTTAAAAAGTCATTATCATTAGAACAAATGATTTTTGCTCAATCGTTGAAATTTGAAATAAAAATATAATAAATATTCTTCTAGTTCAAATGCACCAGTGTGTATACTTCAATTTTTCTTCGATTCTAAATTGAATTTATAAAAACAATTCAACTTTATCACTACACTAAATCTAATTGTTCATAAATTTCCCGAAGAGAAGCCATTATTCATGGCTGCCAGACTTTCCAATTTCAAATATGTATATATATTCAAATCGATGACCCTAAATATATTTCAATCGAACTACACTGAGAAAAAATGATGCATATACAGTGATTCATCTACAAATATCCATTGATCTGAACAAACTATTGAAAAAAATAATAATAAAAGTTGGGGAAAGAGAATATACAGGGTGTTTTCAAATGACACTTACAACGTTTGCATGTGGATACCTCTGATGAAATTGGACAAAATGATGTGAGGATTGAGGGGTCCAGCTTATTTACTTTTCTAAATACGGGGTGTTGAAGCTATAAAAATTTGAATGTTTTTATTTGATAACTTTAAAATGGATGAATAAATTGATTTGATATTGGTTGTTTTTAAATGTAAAAAGGCATATTTTGATAAAAAAACATTAGTCAATTATTGATCCAGTGGTGTACATTTGGAAAAATATGTCACTTTTCTCCTCCCATTTTTCACGCCAGTGGCTTTTGTGGCTATTTTCAATTAATTTTGTATTCCTTAATGTTTTTCACGTAAAAAATACATAACCTTTACATATCAAAACATGTGTAGTTTTCAAGATATTTGATGTTTTCATGAAGTTTGCAATCTAATTTTTCAATAATATAATGAAAAAAATATTTTTTTTGTATTTTTTTAATAACCTTCAAACTACTAATGGTTAAAATATGTATCAGAAACTAATTTGTGAAGCAGCAATGCATCTTAAACATTGGGAGAAGACTCTCAAAAATATTTGTCCAAACTTGTGCTTTTATTATTGAAAATGATGTTGCAAACTTCATGAAAACATTAAATATCTTGAAAACTACAAATTTTTTGAAATGTAAAGGTTATATGTTTTTTACGTGAAAACATTAAGGAATACAACATTAATTGAAAATAGCGACAAATGTCAGTGGCGTGAAAAATGGGAGGAGAAAAGTGACATATATTTCCAAATGTACACCACTGGATCAAGAATTGACAAATGTTTTTTATCAAAATATGCCAATTTATTCATCCATTTTAAAGTTATCAAATAAAAACATTTAAATTTTTATAACTTCAACACCCCGTATTTCGAAAAGTAAATGAGCTGGACTCTTCAATCCTTATATCATTTTGTCCAATTTAATTAGAGGTATCTACATGCAAACGTTGTAAGTGTCATTTAAAAACACCCTGTATATAGAAATAGTATCTAAAGAAGTATTTTTGGACCAGTGATCTATTTCCTGTGTAAATATTTATTAAAATACAAGTGATTGGAACAGAATGAAGAATGTGAGATGATAATATAGACACTTCAGTTTGGACAACTCAAATAAGAAATTCAAATGTTAAATGTCAAAGAAAGTAGTAGATTATAACCTCAAAATAACAAAATCTGACAAGAGAAAGAAAAATATATAACATAAATCAGAATAGGTCATATATTTTTCAGTGTAGGATTAAATCGATAGAATCCTTTTTTCCAAAACTCAGATTTCCACATATATCTCTCGAAGAAATATTATTCATAAGGTTGTTGTATAAAACAGCTGCTGCATGAAAAAAAAAAACAATTGAATTCAAAAAAACAACGTTAAATGTTGAATAGGAATATTCGATTCCGCAATATACGAAGTAAAAAAGTCACACGGTACCTTATCAGGTGAATAAGTAGCTTCAACAACAATCAATAAACACTAAAGTTTTCATACCGAAAAAACTTGTTTTTATGTTTCCTTTTTATTGTTTGTAATAAAAGTCATAGGACAGATTGCCCTAAGACTTTTTATAACGTTGGATGAAGTAAATCTATGAAATAGGTCCACACGGTTGACCATAAAATAATTTTTTATGCGAACCCTTTTTAAAAAAGTAAATTTTTGGAATTGTAAGAAATTTCACAAGCACATGAAACTGTATAACGAAATTTATTCGCATAATTTAATAAAAGTAGTTATGATGCTTTGAAAAGTTTTGAAATATAAAATATCAACGATCGCGCTAAATAGGTGTAAAAGATGTAAATGTGCTACAGGGTCGTACTTGAAAATTTGAATTATATTTTGCATAACATAGAAGATATATGTTTAGTTCAGTGTTCTTTTTCTACAAACTGAACTGGGTTAAAGAAAAAATCATTTAAATATAATGAACATTTTAGTTTTCATGTTACTGGGAACTTTCGTCGAACACAATGGTTTTGGTTTATCGATAGAAACATAACAGCAACTGTACTGTTTTATAACAGCACTATTGTGAAAATATTCCCGGATACGTTTTATTTTAGAAGAGCATTCGTTGAATACGAAATATTTTACAGCTGCGGACTTGCTCGAATGTATAATGGAGAAGTCTAAATGGTTTTCTCAATTTTGGTAATTGTTCCATTCCGCTTTGATTAAAACTGTAACTAATATGAATTTTTCAAGTCGATGAATCATTAAAAAAAGGGAATTGAGTAAAGAACATCTTTAAGCAAAAGTTTTCAGGGTTCTGGACCCCATAACTAACGCTTCACTCTCCGTCCATCTGTCTGTCTATGTCATTTTTATGACCATAAAATAAAGCAATGTTGTCAGATATATTTTCTGAAATTGTTGGACTCACTATACAAATGTTCCCCATTACTTCAGTATACTGTTAGCTCGTGATGTTCTTAGAAAGCTAGTTTGGGAATATTTAATAAAAAATACATAATATAAATTTATTTGTAAGCATTAAAAACAGTCGCTAGAAATTGTTATAAAAAGAGAAATTAGTTAGAACTTCATGTAAGTATGCCCGCTATATTTAAGAAAATTTTGAATATCTGGCTGCAGGTGTCCAATATCGCTAATCATCGAATAAAATATTGCTTACGGATTTCGGGTCACTTCTAAGACGGACCACTATAACATAAAAAATTTTATGGATAGGGAGGCTACCTTTTTAAACGATGATCTAGGCTTTCATATGCGTGAGTCAATTCTGTTTGTATATTTATATGTATATTTAAAATAATAAAGTAGTATCTATTTCTTGGTTGATTGAGTTTAATGAATCAATAATATAATATTTATTGAGTAAATTGATATCAATATATTTATTTGTTCGCAGACGTTAGGGTAAGTTTTGTGAATATAAATCAGTTGTAATTAATTAGAATGGCATTTTGGAGACCATTTGAAACGACAGTCCAAGATGATGCGCGGGAATCTAACAATTTGTCGCCTCAAGCAAATGACTTAATAATAAATTATAATGATGATAGGGCCGAATTTAAAAACAAAGATTTACATGTTCAGTGTCAACGAGTTGTTTTAAATATGTAGGTACGCGTGTTTGAAAAAAGAAAATTCTGTAATTTCTGAATATGCGGTTATCATGAGAATTCACGAATTCACGAAAATATCCGGTTTATAACGATTTATAATGTAATTAAACTAGACACTGTCTTAATCCACTATATTAATTTGAGTTACATTTGAAAAAAATTATTTCACAATATTCGAATTTTTAAAAAAATTTATGTACGCCATTGGGGGGCTTTTTTCTTCAATGGGATTAAAAATATGGGTCATCACATTAACATTAGAAATACTTTACAAGGTTATGTTTCATGAACCTCTATAGTTAGACAGTCGAAATTTTCACAAATTATGTATTTCTAAATACTAAGAACAGAATAATATAAATATTCAACAAACGGGATACCACTCACATTTTTTCTATAAAAACATTACCTTCTAATAGAGATGAAAATCCCATGATGGAAAAAAGAAGTATTTTTATTCTGGTGCATAGGTCGCATCGGTTGGCGTGGGCAGGAAGAAAACTCATCCCCCAGAGCGCATTTTTCTAAAAGTTCACTGCGAAAGGCTTTTATTTTGTTTCACTGTCTAATCGGTAACCGTAATTGGTTTTAGAGCTAGTAAGGGTTTTAAACACAAAGCCGCAAAAAAAAATTAAAAATAAAGTTATTTATTTTATTATAAAAAAATTTTTTATTTTCTCTGACAAATATTTACATGAGAATAAATTGATTTTAAATAATATAAAATTTAAAATGTGTCTTTATTATACAGGATGAATTAAAGGGTAATAAAGATGTGTGTGTGTGTGAGGTTGTGATATTGACTGCGGATCCTTGCGGTTCCATTAGCCTAACCAATGGTAATAAAGATAGTAGAAGAGATTTTTGGAGGTTTTTAAGGAGTCGTCCCTTCGCCTTGCAAAAGATTGAATATTTTTGGAATAATTTGGAAATCTGAAGACAGATACTTGTTACCCATCTCTAAACCTTCAACTGTCCACACAACAACTATAGCTATAGTTTTAGATTCAGGGAAATATTGCCAAGCATACAATAAGAATACATTTAACCAAAATAATTTCATGAAACTTTTCAAAATACAGGACCTCAAACTATTTTCCCTAAGGGCTATTTTAAGTGGACCACTCTGTAATATTAAAATTAAATAAAAGAATAACAGACCAGCTTGGATAATATTAGGTCATTGCCCTTATGCAATTACAACTGCAAATTGTTTGATTCTAATTTATTTAATATGAGAAGTTTATATTTTTAACAAGTTAAGTGTAGATGTTACACTTGTCGGTACATATTACGTTAGACCAGGTAATTAAAGAAAGTACTGCTAATACGAGTAATTATTAATAAATGAATAATTACAAGTAATGACTCTTGGTCTATTTTTTATTATCCGTTAGTAAATTTTTATAGCTTTTTAAAAGAAAATACGAAAAAATGTTGGCAACCCTAGTTAGAGCCCCCGATTATTACGAAAAAGTCAACACCCTGTATCTCATTAATGATAAAACTTATGACACGGATTTATAGAAACTTTTCGACTTAAAAATCAATGACGAATCAAGTATAACAATAATTTAAATTAGATTGGAAAAACCCTATAGAAATAAATTAGTTTTAATAAAAAAAATATGTTGAGATTCGAACATAGCGCATGTAAATAAATGTCAGATGATTACCAGTGTAATCCAATCACTGAAGTTATGTAAATTGTCAAATTTGTTATACCGAATGTCCGATTGAAAATTGTGGAGGGTTGTCTTAAACAATATTTATTGATTTTATTCAATAAATATTTGAATATTGTTGTTTTTATATTCAATTTATACAAATTTTTAAATATTTCTATATACAGTGTGTGTCCCTAATAAGTTGGAATCGTATGGATTATTTTTTGACTTTTTTTAAAACCAATGAAAAGCTTCTTTATTTGCTTCTGTGGCTTTTATTTGCCTATCAAGTGTCAGATAGTTGTCAAAATAATTACCTAATTGTGTCAATGCGATATACAGGGTATAAAAAAAGGCGGGTCATAAATCATACCACATATTCTGGGGCTAAAAATAACTCGATCCAACCCAAGTTACCCTAGTACAAATGTGCATGCGAAAAAGTTACAGCCTGGCTGCAATTAGATATCGTCAAAAGAAGCCATTGCTTTTCCAGAATGTTCGGTTTTCGTTAATAAAACGGTGCCGACTGTGTATTCAAAAAAATGGGGGCCATTTCGAACATCTAATAAAAACTACACATTTTTAAATAAATAATATTTAATAAAAATTTTGGTACCCTCAAAAAACTTAAAAATTCATTGACTTTAATTTTTGTATTTCGAAATTTTTGAAGCATGATGAAAAATAGGCCGTATCCCGATAAAAACTGATAATTGTAAAAAGTACTAAGGGGCAAAAAAGTTTCAAAAATAATGGTGCCACTATAAGCATTAAATTGTTACGTACACAAAAATTATGGGGGGTTTAGGGGATCTCAACTCCCATAAATTTTTAACGGGGTGCAATAATTCCTTAAATCTTTTTCAAGATTCTCTTATCATAGGGAAGCGACTTGTCAACTTTCATTATAATATGTCAAACAACTGTCGAAATATTTGAAAAAACCAATTTTCATTTGGTAACTTCGAAGGGTTGTAACTTTTTTCGCTTGCATATTTTGTACTAGGATAAATTGAGTTGGATCGAGTTATTTTTAGCCCTAGAATATGTGGTATGATTTATGACCTGTCTTTTTGAAGCACCTTGTATAAAATGGGTGTAATTTATAAAGATTTTAGAAACTTACTTCGAAAAATGCTCTAATAAGTACTCAATAATTTTATTGATAGTTTTATTGATCTTTTTTATTGTAAATTGTATATTGTAACATTCTTTGATATTGATATATTTAAAGGTACTTTACTCTTGAGTGAAACTAATATTTTATGACAAACTTCGTATACGACTAAAAAAATTGAATATTTGATGACTGTATTCTAAGTTTTAGATAATGCAGAACTTTTTATCAAGAATAACTTTTCTACCTAAAATTAATAATAACAAAGTTTTCCAAATTATTCCAACTTAGAGGGACATATTATATATATTTTTTTACTTTATTTGTTTTTGTATTTTGGTAATGGATAATTTTAATATTTATTACACAATTTTTAACAATTCACGAAAATATGTCGACACTAAAACATTGTAACCAAATTCCCATATCCATTTGACACGTTATCACCACTACTTTTGTATTTTCACCTGGATTTTCCGAAACCTTAAACTCTCCCGAAACAGTGTCGACACCCGTGAAAAACCGACTGATCTCATTAAACAATGGAAAGGCAACTATGCACACCGTGCCATACTTGGATACACACCGATTCACACGTGCTAAAGAGAGAAAAAAAATACTATTGTATATTATCTTTTTGTATTTTTAATAAGTGACTTTCTTCAGTATAAGAAACCGATTCTCTTGATCTAATAACATGAAACAAAAGCGGGAATTAGGTGAACTGTTGGCTTTTCTTCTTATTTTTTATATACTGGGGGGGCAGGAAAGTTGTGGTCGGAGTATGGAAACCTCAAATCAGATATAGAATTTTTGTCGATAAATGAAAATAATGAATCATGTAGAAAAATGTATCATGGTACATAATTTGCTTGCAAAAAAAGATAGCATTTGATAAAAATATTCACAGTATGTCTCAAATGAGTGTGGAATATAAAAGATTTATTTTCTTATGGAATGCATGACACCGGAGAACATTATCATCCCATCCAGGGAACAGGTGATGCACCCAGGTAATAGAGGAGTTCAGTCTAAGGTCAGTATGGCCAACAAAAAGTTTTTTTCTGACAAGAATGACAGTTAAGGACGACTGTTCAAAACATAAGATTTTGCATGTTTTTTATCATTGCGAACATCTACATTGCTTTATTAAAATTAAGAATACACCCCCGAAGCGTATATCTTGAAATTTAAAATGACTTTTTAGCTGAATACTCAACATATCGGTGGCCAATAATTCTAAGAACTCTTAGCATGTCACCATTTCATTTCTGTTATTCAGTCACTAGTTATGTCAAATGTCAGTTATATTTATTTTTGTTGATATTCGTTCAATTGTGTACGTCCATTTTAGATTAGATTTTTGTAGCATTTCTAATTAGCTGTCTCTCTTCTAATCACTTTTTTCACTGACATTTGACAGAGCTAGTGAAATGGTGACATGCCAAGAGTTTCCAGAATTATTGGCCACTGATATGTTGAGTATTCAGCTAAAAAGTCATTTTAAATTTCAAGACATACCTACGCTTCGGTAGTGTATTCATTATTTTAATAAAGCAAAATAGATGTTCGCAATGATAAAAAACATGCAAAATCTTATGTTTTGAACAGTAGACCTTAACTGTCATTCTTGTCAGAAAAAAAACCATTTTTTGTTGGCCACACTGACCTCAGACTGAGCTCCTCTATTCAGATGAGGTTCCAAAATTAACCATGGCATTGGAGATGGTATTGAAGGACCTAGAAAGGGAATGATCCAGATCCAGACTCACAATTTTGAATTGGTTCAAGTAATAAGTACAGCTTAGATGTTTTTCCGGGTTACTGCGGTTTTTAGTAGACCTTGTTTTTGGCATTTTTATTGATACAGCTTCAAAGTGTGACATGCTTCTTATCTAGTCTGATGTATAATCAAAGTTTTTCAATTTGCGTGGATTGTTTTTTGAAGAAACACTTACACACTATAATAAACTTAATTTATATACATACTACTTAATGTCTACTAATATATCTACACCCGGTATAGTAATTGTCCTAATTTATCTTCAACACTTGAATATTGAACTATTTATATTCACTATATACTGAAACTTTTTACCTATTCACTGTATACTGGAAAACAGTACGACTCACTCAAAACCCCGCGTATATATAGTCCTTCGCAACTTTAGAACCTTCTTGAATTCACCAACTCTGCGTTTGCGGAACTTCCAGAACAGTCGGGAATATTACTTTGTTATGGAATCTTCTAGAACGGTCGCAATCATCAAAATTTAAAGTTTGATACAGGACCGGATTTTGATTCACAAGTAAATAATAATATATAGGGCACTGGGTTATTGACAACAAATCGAGGTAATTAACCTATAAAATCCTAATTAGATTTAATCCATAGACTTTGAAAATTAAAATTCACTAAAACCATTATAATAGCTCGAATCTAATTATTTGTGAATACAAAGGAGCTAAATTGTATGCCTGTGTGTACCTAAATTAAATATTAACTAAATTCCACTATTCGCTCACCCTTTCTATTCCAATGGGGTGTTGATATTTTATTGAAATATATTGGTACTTCTTTGCAAAAAAAAAAACATATTTCAGGAGAAAATTAAAATTTCCAAATGGTTGTAATGTTTTGGAACACAATAAGATTTTAAAAAAATTGAATAGGAACTGAAAGCAGATAAATATCATTGAACTTAACACAGTACTGCCTATTTTAAATAATAGAAGTCGTGAAAGAACTACTTACATAACGTTAAGAAAAAAAATTATGTAAACAAAACATTTTTAAAACCACTTTTGTATTTATGCGCGTTTTTCTCTTCTTTTCAATAAGTCTGATCTAAATTTAAACTTTTGAACTTTAACCCGATTGTTGCAAGAGTTCTTATATAATACTTGGTACTTTCTTAATTTCGGCATCCGCTACAGTATGACCCACGTATAAAGCAAGTTAGTAGAGTTTATCCAAAGTCAGAGGACCATAAAATAAAGCAATGTTGTCAGATATATTTTCTGAAATTCTTGGGCTAACTATACATATGTTTCCATTTACTTCAGTATACTGTTAGCTCGTGATGTTCTTAGAAAGCTAGTTTGGAAATATTTAATAAAATATAAATTTATTTGGAAGCATTGAAAAAATTTGCTCGAAATTGTTATAAAAAGAGAAATTAATTAGAACAACTTCATGTATGCCCGCTATATTCAAGAAAATTTTGAATATCTGGCACCGCAGCTGCAGGTGACCAATATTGCTTATAATAATACGGAGTTCGGGTCACTTATAAGGCGGACCACTATAACATACAAACAATACTATAAAAAAAATTAAATAACCGTTTTTTGACATATTTCTTAACATAAACATCGCCATTCATGTTTTAGTCTGACTTGAACACAATTTTTAATAAATTTTTGTTATAATTCGATCTGATTTTTCAGTCTAATCAATATTTTTGTTGAGAAAGTACTTTGTCATTATAATTATTTTTAAATTACATTGTAATTGCCAAGCACTGTTAGCTGGGTATCTAAAAATAGTTGGGAAAAACAACGAATATCTACTACGTCCAATAAAAAGTATTGTTAACATTCCCAGAAGCATTTCGCGTAATTTCATTCAACTTCCAACGCCTTCATTTTATTTTTCCACATTTTTCGGATTCAATGCAAGATAAATGAATAAAAAACATCCTGATATTTTTTTCTTTAAAAAAATAAATCTATTTTTCGGATATATAAGTTTGTTTCATTCTGTAACGCATTTTTTATCCAGGTAAGTTTTAAATTTAATCATTAGTCAGCGCGTTACGTATTTCAGTATCCGATTAAATTCAATAATATTGCGAATATATAATTAATATACACAAAGTCACGTCTATTAAAACTCCAGACAAAATATTTCTTACTGTACCTGGTAGCGTAAGCAAATATGCACTTAAGAAAATGGCATTGTGGTTGCAAGCTATATATGCGTCGGAATAAAGACAATATTTCGACAAATACTACTGCTTTTGTTTGTGATGACCATTTTAATGTAAGTGCCTAATTCTGTGTTGGTAATTTTCCTTCTTTAATAGTTGGAGGTTATGTACCTATATGTCTAGGAATAAACCATAAAAACATTTTATTCTCACGACCACACATCAAGTTTCCACTGAAAATGTGCAGAAATATTATTCAACAGGAGTGAAATTCAGTGGTTTCCCAGTGGGTACCCGAAAAGCACGATTAAGTCATTTTTGAGTATATTCGCCAGAAAAATAGTGGAAACGGCTCGTGAGACAGTGACTTTCTTATACCAAAGTCTATATATATTCAATAAGTCAGACCACTCGTTTGATCGTCGGAAAACGCCGGCATTTTTTGCTGGGAGTCGTAAATCATGTGCGACACCTGTTTTTGGTAGTATACGAGGGGATGGACGGTGAATTCATTTGTGAGTTTAGTTTAACATCTACTTGGGACAAAACGGATACAAATGAACAATTATTTAGGTCAAGTCCATTTGGAGTGTACTCTGTAGCGTTGTATTGAATAAATAAATAAAAATAATGAAATATTAACAAACAAATAAGTATTATGTACATTCTTAAAAATTAATAAATACTTGAATATTTATAAATTTTTCAAGATTTTCAATTTAGGATGTTCCTTATTCTTTATAAATGTCCTTAGTGAGGAATTTGCAAATTTAAGTGTATAATAGATTCGCACCCTTGTATATAATGACAGCAGGTATTCCCATGGGAAGTTTGGGCAAGGATGCGAAAATGCTATAGTAGACAACTTGGTCTTAAAGTTCATTCCTATTCCTAGAAAAGTTGGGACCCTGGTCCGATGTTACGGCAAGAACATTAAAACCTATGTTCTTTAGTTTCTTAATTGCCTCAAATATTATTTCTTTCAAATCCTCTGCACTTGTTGAGTTTTGTGTGAAAAAATATGAAACAGGTTGTTTCCAACTGTGCGATATGCCTCTTATCATAATGACTAATGCACTTGTGGCAATAGCTGTGGATTTCTTATTGTGGAGTTCTTCAAAACCCACTATTTGATCTCTAGAGATATTATAAAATAAATTTGACTTGACACGCAACAATAATTTCCATAAGAAGGCATCGCACACAATCAAAAACACAGCAGATAACGTTCGCACAAATTAAAATTTAAAATCACTTTCTTGGGCGCACCCCATACCACCGTGTAAGTAAAACAGAACTGAGAAATCAATAAATCCACAGCGGCTGTGAGTTTTGCCGCTGAGAGGGTGAGTGTCGGCAGGAGGGGGATTCTCGGGTCGTGGAGAGAGTGGTCTGACTTATTGAATATACTTCAATATACGCTTATACGGCGTCGAAATATGGTCGGTATATATTATATACAATACAAAGATTAAATTGTACTCACGAAAATGCTTCAACTCCTCTACATTAGAACAGCTGTTTGACTTAATAAATTCAAGCAGCATAAATGAGTATACTTTGGACAAGTTATCAATTTGCGCGTTTACAAAACCTTCGCTAGCCATATATTTACTCACAAAATATGAAAGAATAGTCACTGAACTAGTAAACAAAAAATTTTCTTTTAAAGGATTTAAAATATCCTCGGAAATATCTAATATTTATGTCCACTTTCCACTTTACGTTGACTTTTAGAAATAAAAAAAGCACACACAAACACGTAATGGTCTCAAAAGAACTTATAAATGATATTTTTACGTCGATGAAGCAATTAATAGTTAATTAAAATTTAATATAAACACAAAACTACACATAACCTAATGCAATACCGGCCATATTAACAGAAGTAATAACAAAGTGTGACATCACACGTATTATCGGTAGCGCTCGAAAATTCTCGGGTATTGGGCGGAAAGTGCATTTAAATTTGAATTTTATTTTAAAATTTGTAAGTAATTTAAAATGGAAACTGGTTTATTTCCTTATTTTTCATACCAACTTTACTATTACAAATTAATATCTAAGCAAAACATGAAATATGCGTGTACCCTATTGACCTAAGACACATTGCCGTTACGAAAGGTACGTCTGCATCCTATTTTTAATGTTTTAGCTTCTCCCGATTTACAGGTCTCTAGGATTTATATGAACTCCACGTATATCAATGAAACCTATGAAATAAAAAAAACTGTTTCCATTCTTTATTGTACACTTCGACGAGAAGTGAAGGTCGACCTAGGCATGATGACCTTAGACCGTGTCGAGGCAAAATGTATATCACTACAGTTTGACTAAAGATTGAAACACCGTTACTTCCGCAACAACTCAACAACAAAAACAGCTCAAAAGATTTCTTGTCGGTTCTATTGCAAAACGTTTCTCGAATAGAACAAAGAATACAATGCAAAAGAATGTTAAATATGCGAATACGGTCGATTTCACTTTATACGCGGTACTAGTTGTCGATCATGATTTTAATACAAAAATTTCGATGTGTAACAGTAATTATTACCTAGGTTAATTGCAGTTTTATTTAAATAAAAAAAACAATTTATTTATTAACATTTTAATTAAGACAGGCATAGGTCTCTGGTAAATTTACTGTACTGGGCTAGTATCGACTGTACATTTACTATTTTCTTTCTGTTACATCCTCTTCGACGATTATAATCGGCATTCTAAGATAATACAAATTCCATTACTTCATTATTTGTCCATTTCAAGCCGGAACAATATTTCATACGAACGGAAATACTGTTTATATTTCAATTTCCTTTAAAACGTAATTTTTCATTACACTGAGAAATATTAGAATCTACTTTACCTATTTTAAAATGTTTTTGAACAAACATTTTTTCAAAATAAATTGTTGTGTTGACACTGGTCTATCATTCTCGAATTCTTTGAATATATTATGTATTACCTTTCTTGTAAAACATTTGTCTATAAGACTATAAGTTAAAGCATGCAGATATCCTTTAGTCCAGGGAAGATCCATAATATTAACTGAATTTGGCCGGGACGATCATAGAGATGCGGTTTTCTGCATTGTGTTCAGGAAGGTCCCAGAAAAAAAGTCAATATGGTGGGATCCACCGGTTTTGGGGAAAATGCCTTGTGGGCCGGAAAATGCATTTTCCAAATAGATCACTACTTGCACCATTATAAGAACGACTGGAAACTCGGAAAAATCGGTCGGAAATTGTTACTCGGGGGTTTTCAGGCCCGCTGAGCTCGATTCTGACATTAGAATTACCCGGGGATGGCTCTACATGGGGTGTATGAGGGTGAATTGAGGGATATATATACATATGTTAGCATGCATGAAAATCGCTCCAAACTCGTTACTCGTGGGTTTTCGGGGATGCCGAATTCGTTTCTGGCATTGGAATCATCCGGGGGCTCACGGGGGTGGCTCTGCGAGGGGTGCGGGGATGGTTGATTGGAGGAGAATTTCTAGGGTGCATGGAAATCGATCCAAACTTGTTACTCGTGGGTTTTCGGGGATGCCAAATTCATTTATGGCATTGGAATTATCCGGGGGCTCACGGGGGCGCCTCTCCGGGGGGTGCGAGGGTGCTTGATTGGGGGATAATATTTTTTACTTCTAAGTTGTCTTATTCATAACCAGGTGGAGTCTGAGGTCTGATTGCCATGAACGCTGGCAACCCCCCCCCCCCAGCAAACCTCACAGAAGAGCCATCTGATGATACCAGGAGCAGAATTCAGTTCAGCATCCCCGAAGACCCCCAAGTAACAAGTTTGAATCGTTGAGCCCCCGGATAATTCCAATGCCAGAAACGAATTCGGCATCCCCGAAAACCCACGAGTAACGAGTTTGGAGCGATTTTCATGCATGCTAACATATATATATCCCTCAATTCACCCCCAGACACCCCATGTAGAGCCACCCCCGAACACCCCCGGGTAATTCTAATGTCAGAATCGAGTTCAGCGGGCCTGAAAACCCCCGAGTAACAATTTCCGACCGATTTTTCCGAGTTTCCAGTCGTTCTTATAATGGTGCAAGTAGTGATCCATTTGGAAAATGCATTTTCCGGCCCACAAGGCATTTTCCCCAATACCGGTGGATTCCACCATATTGACTTTTTTTCTGGGACCTTCCTGAACACAATGCAGAAAACCGCATCTCTCTATGATCATCCCGGCCAAATTTAGTTAATCCGGCTGATTTTAAGGTATCTTCCCTGGACTACTTCGAGAAATAGGACTAATCCAGACTTTCGGGAACTCAGTGGAAGTGAAAATGGAAATACAAAGGTCACTGACAATACCAAGGCCACTGGATAAATCAATCTCAGTCAATTGAAGAAGTGAGAGGGAAGAACACACGCATGCGCTTGCCAATAAGAAGTTAACTGTCTATAAAAATCACCAATTATGTAATTCGGAGGGTGTGGTGATAATGGTTTTCGCACAACGCTGCCAGAGCTTGAAGAAGTTCATAACAAATTTGGAAAAGTTTTCATATTTTAATATTTATATATTGAAAAAATTATGTTAATAGAGAAAATCCAAGGAAACAAGCACATTAAAAAATTAACAGTTAATTATATTGTTAATAATGAAAAGTCCATTTACTAATTATTATCACTACATACTTAGCACCTTAGCTTTTCCATAGTTAAACGAATGTTTTTGACTGCATTCCTTTCACGGGTTCAGATAAACTTGCCAAAGTTTAAGGAGGCGTTTTCACCCTAATATACATGCATTTAGCCAGAAAACGAGTTGTTTAGAGCCCCGTCTAGAGTGACCGTCTGCCTAAACGACCCTATGACCAATAAACTCAACCCAAATCGCAACAGGGTGGTATATTAATTTTTAAATATCGATTAACCAGGGCTGGATCGTTTAAACTATAATTTAGGTTGTTAGTTACTTTTGAAATATTCTACTTTTACAAGAAATCTGAGATATAAAACTGTATATGAAATGTAAGGAATAAATTATAGTATGTCTTTGTCTAGTTATCTACGAATTTACAAATTTTTACAGTTTCCAACTGTGATTTTGGAGTTTATTGGTCATAGGGTCGTTTAGGCAGACGGTCACTCTAGACGGGACTCTAAACAACGAGTTTATTTGAAACTTGAACTTGCGAGCTTAAACTGTACTTACTTCAAAATAAAAATGATGTAGTGTCGTTTTTGTTCAATTATTTTCTACTTTCGAACTATGAAATTTATCAGTCGAACTTTTATAGCCCTTGGAGATTGTCGTAGAAAGCAAAGAAAATAACATTTGTCAACTGATCGAACGTTTTCGGGGTCGACCGAACGACGACACTTAATCGCCGACATTTACAAGGTCTCTTTGGCCGAAAAACCTTCCAATTGCACCATGTTTGTGGCATTTGTGGCATACACGTTTTAAATGTAATCTTATTAGAAATATAATACGTAAATAAGAATTGAACATCAGTTCAGGGGAAATAAGTATAAGGTGCAAAATTTTACACTGATTATTATTTTAGATAAGCTATAAAAAAAGTTGGGGCGCCACTGCATTTTAATGGATACTTGTTAGTATAAGTATTCTATGGTAATGTAATCCAGTAATGGAGAATTTGAAAGAAAATAAATGTAAGATTGTGGAGATCCAATTCCAAGGTGGAAAAATATTACTCAATCTTTGGTCTAAATCCTTAAAGTTTTTAAAACTTCATAACTTGGGTATTAGTACTACTATAAATAACTAAAGATTATTTTGGTTAGGTTATCCTACTGGTTTTTTCAAATTTATTTACGATTTCGTCGTAAAAACATTTGTGGAATTCAAAATAATAAAATTGGGTCATTTTACTCTGTCATCCAAATTTTTCCACTCTTCCTTGGTATTATCAGCCATAGAAAAAATGTTGTTTGCTTATATTTTAAGAAATTATTTCAAATATATTTTGACGTTGCCGTACTAACCCATATGGCGCGTAAAATTTCATATTTGAAATCAAAATTATTTAATTTAATACATTATAAAACGAGTAAATATATACAGGGTGTAACAAAAAGGCAGGTCATAAATCATAACATATAGTTTGGGGCTAAATATAACTCGATCCAACTCAACTTACCCTAGTACAAATCGCCATAGAAGCCATTGCTTTTCCAGAATATTCGGTTTTCGTTAGTAAAACGGTGCCGACTGTGTATTCAAGAAAATGGGGGTCATTTGGAACATCTAATGAAAACTACACATTTGTAAATAAATAAGATTCAATCAAAAAATTGGGACCCTCGAAAAACTTAAAAATTCCTTGACTTTAATTTTTGTTACTTGAAATTTTTGGGACGTGATGCAGTTCCTCGCATCTACCTGCGTTAATCCCTTTTCGAACGGAGGGTAGGATTAAGACAGGTCTGCAGTTCCTCACACTATTGTTTGTAGGGTAGCACAATAATGCACCTGTTTATAATAATTTGTCTTCAGTTTCAATTTCCTAACCTAACCTAACCTAACCTAACCTAACCTAACCTAACCTAACGAAAATCATTGATTTAATGTTGTGTTTCTGTTTTTTATTTTACTTATATTTGTTCATATTTAATATTTACTAGCGGTATTTCTTCTGCTGCGGTGTGTTTCTGTTTGTTTATTTCATATGTATTTGTTCTGTTTGTTTCTTTTTTATTTTGTATTTTATTGTTATTATTTGACAAAAATATAATTTCATATTGAAACATTTACTAGCAATATGTAAATATTACCTAATCAAAATCCCTCGCACTGTCATTGTGGACCTTGCTACCTGATACCTAATCCCTTACCCTTCGTATGCTGCGAGGAACTGAACACAAATTTTGTACCTACCTGTTAATGTGCGAGGAACTAGACGACTCGCAATTTTTGATAATTGTAAAAAGGACTAGGGGGCAAAAAAGTTTCAAAAATCATGTGTTTGAATAATGGTGCCACAATAAGCATCAAATTGTAACGTACACAAAAATTTTAGGGGAGTTAGGAGATCTCAACTCCTATAAAGAACCCCGCACTTTTTATAGGTAAAATGGTTCTCGGTGAAATTGTCTGAATTTTTAGTATATTGTAGTATTCGATGTACTGATTGAGCATGCAGAATCGCAACGTTCGTTGATGGATAGATATTGAAATACAGGGCGTTCAAGTTAAAAATCAGTAAATTTTATTTGATTATTTCTTTGGGATTTGAAAGTGCCAACTGCATTTTTTTGCTCTTATCATCAACGTACCTTCATATTAGTAAATATCATTCAGATAGTGAAGATTATTAGCTTTTATTATTGAATTCATATATCTGATGTGATTTTTATCTCTAATATTCACCCTTTCTCACATTTATTTTGATCTCCACATTCTCACGTTTCACTATTTGTGAAATATCTCCACTAATAGAATTATGTGCGCGTGAAAAAAGTTCCTTCAACTCGTCAAAAATTAATAACTATGAAACTAATCATAGTAGGGAAATGAATTTTTGGGAAAGTGTTGAGTAGAGAATAATGAATATATTGAATAATAATAAAGGAATTTCACCGGGTTAATTGTGAATTACAGGGTGATTTCTAAAACTTTGATATTTTCTCATTTTTATCATCGAAAATTTTCATGATCACCCTATATATCTTAACGAAATCATGTTTATACGGTATCAGCTATCTTCGGAGGATAATAATTCACTTGAATATACAGGATGTGTACGAAAGAACCGGCCATTTATTTCACCAATTTTTCAAATCACCCTGTACGAAATGTATGAATTGTGATAAATGATGGAATGGAAATAGTATATTGGATGCCAAAATAATTTCAACAATATTTCATTAATACATCGAATTTTGAGACATTACTAAAATGTTTTTATTTCTCACTCTGTACATAATGATATAATCTTCACTATCTGAATGATATTTACTAATATGAAGGTACGTTGATGATTAGAGCAAAAAAAATGCAGTTGGCACTTTCAAATCCCAAAGAAATAATCAAATAAAATTTACTGATTCTCAACTTGAACGCCCTGTATTTCAATATCTATCCATCAACGAACTTTGCGATTCTGCACGTTCAATCAGTATATCGAATACTACAATATACCAAAAATTTAGACCATTACACCGAGAACCATTTTACCTATAAAAAGTGCGGGGTCCTTTTTAATGGGGTGCAAAAATTCCTCAATTTTTTTTTTCAAAGATGCTCTTATCATAAGAAAGTCACTTGTCAACTTTCATTATATGTCGAACAGCTGTCGAAATATTTGAAAAAATCAATTTTCATTTGGTAACTTCGAAGGGTTGTAACTTTTTTCGCATGCACTTGTATAGGGTAACTTGGGTTGGATCGAGTTATTTTTAGCCACAGAATGTGTTATGATTTGTAACCTTCCTTTTCTGTTACACCCTGTATAATTACATCATATAGTATTTTTTAGGCATAGTGAAAACAGTCTCACAGCCCATTGAATTGCAGAGCTAAAGCGCCATCTAGACGATATTTTCCATCTAATTGACATTAGAACAGATAGCTTTTGTTAAGTAGATGCATTTTAATACAAAAAGCTACCAGATTATCGAGAAATCGTGGTTAATATCTCGATGGGATTTATTTAATCCTTGAAAATTACGATACCACATAAATACCAATAACTTTTGTCATTTTCATCCGATTATCAAACTATATATAAGAAAATCCAGCTTAAAAAGTGCTTAATATAATGTGGAATTTAGTTTTACCTGAGAGATTTTTTATAGGAACTGTTCGTATTAAGATTGAATCAAGACTCTATAACAATATTTCAAATTACTTTGGTAAACACCCTATATAAAATGTACCATTCCCATTTTTCCACTGAAGCGCCTAGACTATAAAATACATAAAATATATTGGAAATTCAAAGCCACATCTACCTATCCGAATATTGAGGTCTTAAGCCCTTTCACACATTCATATCCTTTCAATATTTCCTTAATATATTATTCCGTCTCACGTAATATTTAATATAACTTGCGAAATGGTCCTTTTTGGAAATATTTTAGACACTCGTGCCCTTGGGATTTTATCCTTTCTAAAGTAGGTCTGGATTTCAAGGGTTGCAAGCATCCCGGAGACGGTCTTGACCTATTTATCGTGAGAGAGAACATAGGCGCCCTATAAAGCCCAAAAATCAGCTTTAACCTCACGACAACAAATCCATAATGCGATTATTTTTATTTTAAGGTAGTGATTAAGAAATTTTGAGTTTTTCTTTCTGGAATGTAAAAAATGTCTATCGATTTGCGGTAAGTTGAATTATTTATTATTATCGATAAATTCATTATATAATTTTGAAGAATTCCACTCTAGCAATCGAAAATAATCGATTATTTTCTAAGCGTTTGTGGTATTTTAATCCGATTTTCAATTTTTAGGTTAAAATAATGTAAATTTCAACGAAAACTGGATATATAATAGTTATTCACGTAACAAGTTCCGAAAGTCTAATTTGGAATCTCAAAAATTTAGTAATTCTCAAAAAAAAAAACTTCACATATTCGCAATTTAGTTTGTTCGATGCGTTCACCTTTTTCTATTCCCGCCTCTACGTGGAAAATTTACATTTACAATAGATCTTTCTAATAATAACTTTTGTCTTTGAGGATTACCTACCGAACTAAATATATTTCAATGTTTTATAAACATTTTCGTTGATACTATTTGTTTAGATAAAGAGTTTAGTTAAATATTTCAAGGTATTTAATTTCCAATAGAAATTTTTTTCAAGTTACTAAAAGCAACGAAAATTAACAAGTCTTTTTAATGTTCGTTGCTAAAATAACGGCCTCAACTCACTCAGATCCCTATCTATTCTAAAGAATGATCTAAATACAGGGTGTTACAAAAAGGCAGGTCATAAATCATACCACATAATCTGGGGCTGAAAATAACTCGATCCAACCCAAGTTACCCTAGTACAAATATGCAGAGGAAATAAGTATGCAAATATGCAGTACAAAAACTATCCATCCATTGGCCCTGATTTGAATCAATTGGAGAAATTTCATCATTTGTAATTGAGGATATGATGATGAAAAAAGTATAGAATGATTTTAAAACACATCAGCTTTAAATAAAAAAATATACTCACAAAAAACCTTTTTTTTTTCGCATCAACTTTTCATGAACAATTTACTAGAACAAACGGTACGAATTTAGGTTCGTGAAAAATAAAAGGAAAACTGAAAAGTGAATGACATACAAAAAATTCCCCAAACGCTTTTATCAACAAAACTGTATTCGAAATTGTATGCATAACTAATTTTGTAGAGGTGATACCTGGTGAAAAGGTACTTATTTTACGATGTAATTCATTTTACCTTGAAACAAAAGATTAAGATAACGGTACCATTTTTAAGTGTTAAAATTGTGCTTTTCAATTTAATCTAGTTTATAACAGGAAAAAGTAATATAGACCAAGATAGAGTTCTTATAATACCCTTCTTGGTGTTCGCCATGGATTGTTAATGTCTTTCTAACACATTACGTATGAAAAAATGGAAAAATAACATTTTTGTTATTGATCCTTATCAAAATATCACCAAACGTTATCGAATAACATTTAATTAATTCAGTGGTTTGCGTTCAAGAGTGAGTTATACCCCCTATGACCTTGAAGTAGGTAAATTATTTATAAGTGTGTGAAAAATTTCGAAAACAGTGGGACGTCTGTAGAATGTAAACTTGTTCTAATAAAATATTGTTTCTCTAATTCCGTCTAAACGAAAATAACTACAAAGGGGTAAGTTAGAATTTTGCATACTTTTTTTTAATATTAATTAATTTTTCTTAATAGTAATCCAACAAACTGCCCTGATTTGATCCAAAGCGATAAGATTACAAACCTTCAAAGTATTATTTTTTTTTGTATTATTAAAATTTACGAACAAACAAGCACACATAATGCATTTTTAATGTGTTCATACTAATAGTGAAAGTACCACTCGCTCCAAGTACCATTTTTAATTTTTCGAAACAATGGAGACAATACAAAACATTTTAATACATATAAGGAGACATGGATATGGAAATCCTTTGTTTTCATTTTATGAGAATGAAAATAAAAACTTGTAATCGACAAGAAATCAAATAAATAATTATGATCAAATTTAATAATTTAAAATCTTCCATATTGTTGAAAATCGTGAGAATGTCAAAGGTCTAATTCATGATCTGGAAACCTTTAAGGTAGCCATGCAACAAGTCCTTTTAAGAATTGCTAACTGAAAGAGAATTCACGTAGAGGATAATATTATAAACGGAATTTTAGAAAAACTACCTAACCTAACCTAAAAGCCAAAAAAAACCAGCTTTCAAGACTTGTATATTTTTAAATTTTACCATATTATTATTCGCTTATGATCCCTAGGGATAACAGAATTTTCGAAACTAAAACCGGGAAGTAGTAGATACTGAAAAATTTCTGGTGTACATTTATAAATGAACAGTATTCCAAATTGGCTGATACCTTTTGCAAAACCATCATAAACGCTATTTTTATTTTTACAAACTTTTGAGACACCTCGTATGAACCTACAAAATCATGGAATTTTTTTTAAACGACCAACAAATTGCCATTTATAATAATAGATTAACGACGAATTATAGAAGAATTTTAAATACAAATTCACTAAATGGTGAAAGTATAACATTTAAAGATAAAATTAATTTCATTCCAATTATGACATAGAAAAGTTGGTTGGTTAATAATAAAAAAAACTGTCGCTTCTAATCGAAAAACATTTCAACCAACCACAAAAATAAGCGATAACGATCGTGAAATTTCCTACGGTGGTAAACATTAAATTAAAAATTCAAACAGATTACATTCAACAGCCACCTGTATTGATTTCCCTAAAACAACTAAAAACTTAAATAAACAAATTAAAAATAGTGCTACGACTATTAATAAAAACAAATTTTTTACAATAAAAAAATCCTCAGCGGACTAAGAAAATCGTGAAAAGTACAAAAAGTGTTTAAAGTAAGTTTCACAAAATACCTGTTGTACTGTATCACTAGTGGAGAGACGTCGACGTAGAGAGCATTTCGGACGCTCCAGAACAACTGAAGATACCCGGCCAGGAAGGACGTCGCGACGCCAAATCGATTGTTGACGCTTGCGCAAAAATATTTCGTTTTAAAAAGGAATGTCGGATTTCGTCGGTTCCGGGACATAGAAGAGCGAACGAAAATCCGGTTAGGCACAAATTTCCTTTTTTCAATTTACAAGTTTTGTTATTTTTAATTTTAAATACTATGAAATATAGCACAAAGTTCATAATTATTTTCATATACTTAATTCTATTAGACTAGATCTGAACTAGTTCAAAGGTAAGTCAAAAAATGGATGTATAGAGTATTTCAAGCTAGATTTCTGCATTAAAAAGACTCAGTTCACGTTTTTTTGTTGCTGACATTTTTTAATTAGTTACAAAGATCTGTAGTTGAAAAGAAGATTTAGTTCGAGCTTAAAAATCCCTAGTTAATTAGTTCATAATGCAGTAGCGTTATGGTAAAACCTTTGTTACATATACTGCATCCACTACTAGGGTTATTGGAAGTAAAATGATGACCAGCTTTACATAGAATACATAATAAAAAGGTAACAGTAAAATTATAAAGCAATTCAAGGATTTACATATTATGGTCTTCCAAAGCGAACTGTAGGTATTAATGATCCTATGGTGTAACATTATGTGTTTGGTACTATAAGTATATTAAGGGTTTTGAAGAGAAGTTTTTCATGTTGTTTCTTTACTCCTACATTTGTTGTATGTGTGTTATTACACAAAAATATTAAATGGTACTTCTCAATTACTTTTCTGAAAGTTGTCCACAAAACTAATGTTTCACCCTTAATTCATATAACTATATCATTTGAAAAAATAGTGGAGTTTAAAGATGTACCTATATATTGTTTAAATATATACATCACAAAAAAATACATTACATGGATTTATTGAGTGAAATAAGCATGTAAATAATAATGAAGCAAGGAAAAAAACATGTAATATGTTAAGATACTTAGTGATTTGCCAAAAAAAATCTACATCACAAATCACTTATGTAATTTTCATTTGCAATAAAGTATTTTTAATAAAATCTCACTATATACTCAGTACTGAGCCAATAAAGCAGTTTGAGTTTAGAGCAGTTTTCTTGGAGAGTTTTATATGAATTTGAATAGTATTTTTAAGTAAATTACAATAAAATAAACAATATCTTTATTGAAATTTGAAGGTTTCTGGCAAGTTTCTAACCTCAATAATGTATGGCCGACGAACTATGGCAGCATAGTGAATGTTTGAGTGATTTTTATATGAAGGTAAGAATAAAAAGAAAACTATGACAAAAAATATAAAAGTTTATAATATAGTAATATAATTTATAAATTACCTGAAGAAACTGGTATTAAAGGGTCTTGTTCCAAATGTTTTTCCATGTTTTATCAGCAATATGCCATTTTAACCGACTTGTTTATATTTCCAACAAACCGTATGTTAAAAATAAGTTTATGCAAAGTACATATTCAAACTTAAAATGTTTTGTACAAGAACTAGAGCAGTTTATGATAAAATACAAACACCTTTTAAAAACTTATCTTCACCTTTCACTACGCTAAAACTAATTCTTTATAAATCAATTTAACCAGAAAGTATTTTTAATTATTTATCACAGAATACTAAAGCTTTGATCGGTTATTAAACATTAATTAATGTAACTCTTTTCTATACTAGGACTTCTGGGAGCGCCCGTGTTTTGACACTTGTTACTTTTATTTATATAAAATAAAAAGCCATTTGTTGATGAGGCCCATTATTCAATACTGCAGTGCTGCCAATTTAATTTTCTATAAACGAAGTAGTACCGTGACGTCATTACAAGTTTTATTAGAAATTATTATCATATTTTTAGAAATCTGGATTACAATGAAGATAAAAGTTCCTACCAGAAATATATTTTATAACTATAGAAATAGTACTAAGCCTACGTCATCCGATGTTCTTACCAAATGCCTTAAACAATTCCACGAACCTCCTTGGACTTCATATTTTATAAAAGTAAGTTGTATTTATGAAACTACGAATAGAAAATACCATTGATTGTTCCAGTATTCCAGTGTAATAGATGATCAATGGGGAAGATCACATTTCAACTGGAAAGTGGGAAAATCGAACTACCATATCTTAAGAACCGGATGTTTTCCTTACATGAAATATCATTGTACGAAAAGGCCGTATCAGAATCTAAATATAGACGATTTATTTTTTAGAGTTATCAAAGTTATCAACCTAGGTAGAACAAAAGTTCCAATTACGATTTAATATTTAATAAATCTCCATTTCAGGAATACCTTGTCTTGCATATGGAGTTGCAGCAACTATTTTAATCAAACATACTGAAATCATTAGAACAAATAAAGGCGACGTGAAAATTTATTTTCTATATGCTGAAGATAAAGGATCACTTCATTAATGTTGAGGAATTTTTATAATGTATTTTAAGAAAATAAAAGTGAAAATTTTAAAATTGCCTTAAGCCTTAAATCCTATCAAGTGACAATACATTTGACAATTGATATGACGTTTACTGAATACTGAGGTTAAGTTTCTGTTTGTTTTGAATTGTATATTTACAACAGCTATATTTTGAAAAAGGTATTTTTCAATAAACAAATCTTAGAAAAAATTAGTTCATCTATACTATATCCGATTCCTTGATATGTCAAAATCATAAACCATAATGCGACAGTTTTTGATAAATAAAAGTCAAATTAAATCATTAAAGCATTTTTTCTAGTTGCATGGTTACTTTAAAGAGCTTATAATATTCGAATTAATATATGCTTTTAGGTCCAAGCCAAGATACAAAATATGCTGCAAAAAATCATAAAACATGGTATTCCAATACGGTAAGTAGTTTTTTTGGCTATAATTACATTCAATAAAATTCTAAAATTTTTTGCTTACTAGGTTTTATTCAACTACGGTTGATAATCAAGAAATAGCTCACTTTAAAAAATGCGTCGATTTCTGGTGGCATGAATTTGGTGCTATGAAACCACTTCATTCTATGAACAAAATTAGAGTGCCATGGATTAGAGAATCCCTTACTATTAGCAAAGGAATCAAAAATTCGGCTTTGCCATTAGAAGGAATCTCTATATTAGATGTTGGTTGTGGAGGTGAGACAAAAACATTGTTTCCTGTTCTTGCAGCAATTATGTAGACTTGACATTTTTTTTCTCATTTGTAGGAAAGTATTTTTATATATTATGTATATTTCAGGAGGCATTTTAAGTGAACCATTAGCAAAAATAGGTGCTGATGTAACAGGATTGGATGCAAATATTGACCTTATCAATTCTGCCAAGGATCATGCCAATCTCCACAACATTAAAGTGAGTTATGTCCAATCATCTATAGAAGAACATGCTGAAGAAAACTGTGAAAAGTATGATGCAGTTGTAGCATCTGAAGTTATAGAACACATAACAAATAAATCAACATTCATTGAGGCATGTACAAAATGTTTAAAACCAAATGGAAAGATCTTCATTACAACTATTAATAAAACTTGGCAATCAAACATATTTGGAATCATAATGGCTGAAGATATTATACAAGCAATACCAAAAGGTACACATCAATATGAAAAGTTTATATCTCCTTCCGAGCTACAGAGATTATTAGAAGATAGTGAGTAATCAAACAATTACATACCCTCTTCACAGTGATAATTGTTGAAATTTTTCAGGTAATTGTAGAACTGAAATTATTCATGGTTTATTTTACGAGCCTCTTGGAAATAAGTGGCACTGGTGTTCTGATACATCCTTCCTATTTGCTATAAATGGCATTAAATTATCGAATAAGTAGCTACACTAATGTAGTTTGTTTTGTTGACTTAATTTGTAAATAAAAGTTAATCATATTCTCAATACAGGTAAAAATAAAACAATTATTCCAATTTCTTCATTTATTAAACAAAATTTACGACGAATAAATCCTACAATGCTAAGATTGATTAATTAAACGACTCTGTTTAAATATCGACAGTGTATTTCTCTTTTTTTTAAATAATACAGCTTACAATATACATTTTACTACATAAATTACTCATCTTCCTCGAAAGCTTTAGTAGTCATAGTTTTATTATTGAATAAATCCATAGTAAGTGCGCTGAGAAAAACCGGAATGGATTTTTGATGTCGCAAATGGAGGTTAATCATACTTTCTAAAGTTGCGCTGTACTCGTTACCGAGTAGGTCCAAATCCCCGTCTTTATTCACTTGAAAATACAGCAAATCTTCGGCTTGTTCCGCGTACATACTCGTCAATTTGTACAAAGTATTTTGAGCCCTGTCGATTTTATAACCCAGAAGTATATAAACAACATCCCGAAGCTCTTTTATCTGTGATTTAAAGAATTCCTTCAATTGTCGATTTTTATTTTCCTGAGATTGTAGTTGTTCCTTTAAAACATTTATTTCTTTTCCAGTTAACGTTATATCTCCCAGTTTACTTTGTTCTATACCTTCTTCCATATTTTTAACTTTTCTTTTTAACCTTTCAATTTCTTGTTGTAACTTCTCGACTTGCTTTTCCCTTTGTGATATGCACTCGGCAAGTGGATTGTTGGCTTGATGGAGGATTTTTCCTCCATGCAAAGAGTCTTCGTGTTCTAACAAGGATTCAAGTTGGATTTCTAATTCATCTTTTCTTTTACGTAATTTATCATTGTCGAATTTCAAATGTTGTACTTCATCTTTTAACCTTGAAATTTGTTCTGCTCGTACTGGCAGCACGTCTGAAATGAAAGATAATTAAAACCATAAACTTAATAACATTTTTCTCGACTCACCTGCACGAGCATTGGGCTGAGCCGTTTCCAAATCGGCCTCCAATTTAGCAACCATATCCCTATAATCCATCACAAGTTTTTCTAGAGTAGCAATACGTGCTTTTTGTGATTGTATTTGATTCAATGCAGTGCTCGTACCAACAGATGTAGTGTTCATTGTCAGATCCCTTTCGTAAGAATCCAACTGTAGTCGATAACTGTCTCTTTCTCGAGTCACCAGCATAAGTCTCTTCTCCATACGGTGGATAAGTTTTTGTTTTTGTTCGCTGTTTTGTTTGATATCGTTAAACAGTTTTTGGTTTTTCTCCAATTCAGCTTTCGCTACTTTAACTTCCTACAAAAATATAATAATAAAACAAGTAATAAAATAAATACTACATACATGAGTGAGTCCTTTCAGCTGTGATTCCAATTCAACTTTTGCTGAAGTTAAACTGAGCTCTTGTTGTTGCAGCCTATCGACAACCACCCTTAGAAGATGAGGTAATGTTGAATCTGGTTCTGTTGTCTCACATATTCCTCTTGCAACTGCTTTCCATTCATTTAAACGTAAAGCATTCTGAGTTTCTTGAAGCTATAAAAATAAAAATTAGGAATAACCCTACTTATGTTATATGCTTGTGTACCTGTAGTTCAGCAAATTTCTTTTCATAATCTTTAAATTTAACTAGTCTGTTTTTCAAGTCAAAAACCTCTTCTTCAAGAATCAACTTATTTTTTACTTGTTCTTTCAACCTATTAGTATCTTCCCTCAATTGTTCATTTTCCTTCTCAAGTTCCATGTACCTTAATAATTTTTGAGATTGGGTCTAAAATTAAAACTTACATATATATTCTTTGATTTATTATATAATTTCTACTCAAATATACCTTTGATTGTTCCTGAAATTCTCCAAAACTCTCTTTTGCATATTCTAATTCTTTAATATACAATTTCGCTTTCAACAATTCTTGTTCTTTCAGTTCTAAGTTTCGTTGTGTAGCATTATCTTCACTTATTCTTTTACTTAATTCTTCTACTAATTTTTTTTGAGCTTCAGCATCCTCTTCTGCTGCTTCCAGCATTGTTTCTAGCTCATTAATTCTTCTTTCAAAGCTGGGAACAATTCCTTTTTCTTCTGATTTAATTTGTTTACTTTCTTCTTTTAACTCTGTTAAGCTTCTCTCAAGTATATGGACATCTTCACTTGCCTTAATTTTTAACAATTCATATTTGCTAGTTATCTACAACAATAAGAACCTGTTAAATGTATTCAAGATATCAATATTTCATAATTCGTTTACCTCAGAAAGTTCATTCTTCAACTCAACTTCTCTTTTTCTAACAGTTTGCAGCTGATTTTCCAATTCTTCTACTGATTTTTTATCATATTCACTTTGGCGCTTGAGAGTTTTATTTTCATCCTCAAACATTGACTGCATTTGTTTTCGTACATAATGCATATGGCTTATCCTACTTTCTAAACTTTTAATGGTATTTCTGGCTTCTAATAAATCTGCTCTCATCCTCCTAACTTCTCTGGGTGATCCAATATAAGACATGTCGAGTTTAGCTTCCTGCTTCAACTTTTTAACTGGGGTATGATCATCATAACTGCTCTCATTAGAATTTGAGCTTAAGGAACGTTTTAGGCTTGAAAATTCATTATTTCTAGATGTATCTCGTGTTGATTTAAAGTCCTTAACCATATTTAATATTGTATCGTCTATATATTCAGTCATAATGAAAGTATTTAAAACCAGAATTTAACCTAGTAGCCAAACTGTAAAATCTTCATTATACCAAAACCTTAAAAGAAACACATTTTGTAAATTGGTACAATAGGTGTATGCAACCTAAGTTTTAGAGGTTTTTAAATATTAATACTTTATTTTCACTATTTGTATATCACTTAACAATGTTTCACTGGAAAATTGTTAAAATTTCAATACAAGCAATTAAACTAAACACAGCATCGGCAAAAACTGGTGAGAACGAGAAGAAGAAACTCTATAATCAGAAACACCAATCATCAACATTGTAAACCAAAAATAACTAGGTACACTGCTGCCATGTAATCACTTTAAACTGAATTTATTAATTATTCAATGAAATATAAAGTTTTACACATACCAAGTATTCTTCAATGAATCTATAATAAAGGTTTATAATTTATTATATAATTTCAACCAAGAAAATGAAGTATTTAGTAATAAATTGAGGAAATAAAGTAATCCAAATTTATTCTGGCAACACTGTAACTACTATTCGTCTAGTCGTAAAATTTCCCGCATTTTAAACATCAATTCAAAATCATGAAAAATCAATTATTAATTTAACATTAGTTTACTCTACCGTACGCTGTAAAAACGATGTCTAAATAGTGACATGCTATTTCAGATATAGTGAAATTATTTTGGAAGCTAATCTTCCTGTAATTCTGGAAATATCAATGTTTTCTTCATTATATGCTAAAAATTTTGACAACCTCCTGCATAATCATACTTAGAATTTAGACCAATAGGAAAATAGGCCGTGTACAATCATGCGCACTAGATTTAGTACTGCAGCTTCAAAGATCGCCATTTTGCAAGCGTCTAGCGATTGTTTGAGAAACGCTCTCGTTGAGCCAGTGTTTTTAACACGGTAGTACGGGTGCATTTTCGTTTAAAATCGAAAAGCCGGTATGGGTGATTATCAAGTTACACAAGTTCAACAGGATGGACTTGGGTCCGTGCAGCTAGAGTTAGGAGGAAATCCAAACACTCTAGCTTTACGCCGGCCGTTTGACCCTCTGGCCCACGACTTGGAAGCAAGTTTCAGATTGACGCGATTCGCCGATTTAAAGGGTCGAGGATGTAAGGTGCCCCAAGAAGTTCTCAATAAACTTGTAGAAGGACTCCAACAGGATTACAATTCAGCAGAACATGAACATGCCCATTTTATGCATATGGCAATCCCGCGGATTGGAATCGGCCTTGATTGTTCGGTAAGAATTCATTGTCATTACTATAACGCAATATTTACGTTATCAAATTGTTGCTTTAAAATTCACAATAATATGCAAATTTTCCTAATTCCTTAAACAAGTTTAAAATGTGCTTCGTATTAAAATTTATTTAGTAGTCATAGCGATAACGCGATCCCATTTTTGTGATAAGAAATACACAATCGTTTTTATTGGCTCATCGGGAGTCAAGTAACCAATTATATGCAATGGTTTTAAATGCATTTTGATATTTAAATCAACAAGTAAATTTGGAGGGAATTATAATAAATTTGAGAAAAAGGTTAATAAACCAATATTTTCAAAATGAGAAATGTTTGTTTATAAAAAATTAATTTCAGGTTACTCCTCTTCGCCATGGTGGACTCTGCCTTGTACAAACAACAGACTTCTTTTATCCGTTGGTTGATGATCCATATATGATGGGAAAAATTGCTTGTGCCAATGTGTTGAGTGATTTGTATGCTATGGGTGTCACAGAATGTGATAATATGTTGATGTTACTAGGAGTCAGTACAAAGATGACAGAAAAAGAAAGAGATGTTGTCATTCCGCTGATAATGAGGGGATTCAAAGACTCGGCTTTAGAAGCTGGTACAACAGTTACTGGTGGTCAGACAGTAGTTAATCCATGGTGTACGATTGGTGGAGTTGCCACTACAGTTTGTCAACCCAATGAATATATTGTTCCAGATAACGCAGTTGTTGGAGATGTTTTGGTATTAACAAAACCTTTAGGAACTCAGGTAAGTTTAACGTGCTCACTATATAAATGAATTTATAACACGTTTTAATTTTTGCAGGTGGCAGTTAATGCGCATCAGTGGCTTGATCAACCAGAACGTTGGAACAGAATAAAGTTGGTTGTAAGTGAAGAAGATGTAAGAAAAGCTTATCATCGTGCAATGGATTCAATGGCTCGTCTCAACCGTATAGCCAGTAGATTGATGCATAAATACAATGCACACGGAGCCACTGATATCACAGGATTTGGTTTACTTGGTCATGCTCAAACATTAGCCTCGCATCAAAAGAATGAAGTGTCATTTGTTATTCACAACTTACCTGTAATTGCTAAAATGGCAGCTGTAGCTAAAGCTTGTGGTAATATGTTCCAATTATTGCAAGGACACTCGGCCGAAACATCGGGAGGACTTTTGATCTGCTTACCTCGTGAACAGGCTGCTGCTTATTGTAAAGATATCGAGAAACAAGAAGGTTATCAAGCATGGATCATCGGTATTGTTGAAAAAGGCAACAGAACAGCTCGAATCATTGACAAACCTCGAGTTATTGAGGTTCCCGCTAAAGAGTAGAATAATACTATTAAGATACACATTATCCATTAATAATATCAAGTATTTTTCAACATACTTCTAGCAGTACCTACATTGATTCCCCCAACAGCTTGTAGATCTATTACAATATTAATTTGTGCATTTTTTTTTTATTACTATGATCATATGCATTGTTTATGTCAAAAAAAATCTTTATTTGTTTTTTTTTGAATAGAAGTTTTAAGGCATACGGGATTGGATTTCCGTGTGCGAAATTCTCATTTAATTTAATGTTAAGTATTTTAAATTTTGTGAAAATGTGTTTTGGTGAGTTCCATTTGACATTCTGACTATTATTTTTTAGTAACATAGAAGAAATGTTCGATGGTATTTTGTATAATAATTTTCCAATATAATTACTTAATGAGTATTCTAATCAGTTTTATTTGCGATAAAATATTCAATTTTACTAATGAAAACTCCTTGTTCTTCCTCTAATGTAAAAGTAGGTCCTCTCATTCTTTAGATTGTGTTGTAACATTTCTCATGCTATTTACTTCCATTCCATGTATGTGTCTTCTACATAGACAGATTTTTATTATAATTAACATGTTAGTTGATGAGACACTCGTCGTAGGATGGGGAATTGAGTAAGGCAAATATTTTTATAAAATACTTTATTTACATAACAAAAATATCAATTTAGTAAGTAGATAACAAGGGTTTTTATCAAATGCAACATGATTTCACTGAATACATGAAAATAATTCTAGCAAACACCCCATGTCAATTACCCACTACAATTCTTCTTAAAACTTGAATCTATTTGTTCCTATCATCGTTTCATGGCTTTCTTCATTCTAAGCACTTTCTTCTTCCTACGTCCTCCAAGTTTTTTCTTAAATGGCTTATTTTTCCTCAAGTTATTTCTCACTTTTGCCTTCACGATTCCTTTTAGATCTCTTCGTAATTTCGTAAACTCCATTTTATCATCCAATTTGATCTTTTCAACAAAATCAAAACCCTCTAAAAATGAATGTTTCATTATTAGTTATTTGTGTACCAAGGCCGTAATGTTGATCTTTTTTGGCCGAATCTGAAATTTGCGGCCGAGGCGTAGCCGAGGCCAAGCAAATTTCAGGTGAGGCCAAAAATATCATACGGCCGAGGTGCACACAAAATTTTTTAAGCGAGTGTCTCATCAAATAGGTAACAACTTTTTTTTACAATTTTGTTTCTAAACAGAGACGAAACTGGAAGATTAGATTCAAATTTTTATTAACCAAATGAAAAGTGTATTATTAAGTAACAAAGATGTGTACAGAATTACTTACAGTAAGTATGATAAACAGAAGTTGGGTCATAACGAAGTTAATAAATTAGGGCATTATTTGCTATTAATTGTTATGTTAAATGTACATTTACTACATTTTGAAAATGTAATACCACTTTTAGACATGACATTGTTAACAAACATTTCATTTTCTTGATTTTCCGTAACAATGGTTCTTGCTGGAAAGCTGCTTACTGAAGTACCATCTAATTCAATTTAGCGGCCGTAAAGTAAAAAAGCGGCCGTAAAGTAAAAAAGCGGCCAAAAAAGATACACTTTAGGGACGTTAATAGATCCGTAAAACTTCATTTTTTGTGACACTCGCTTAAAAAATAATTTATATTTAATTAATATTTAGAAGCATCACCTTGTAATCGATGATCATCTAATTTAAAAAAGAATTGATCAGTCCATGAAGTAACACTCCTAGTATTTTGTACATTCCTCACTTTATTTATGGAGTCATTTTTTGTTTCATCTTCGTCATCTGAAGAATCATACTTGAATGGATTCTTTTCTTGATGAAATTTATCAACATTTCTTGTAATTTCAATGTCCATTTCTTCTTCTAAAAAATTTCATTTAAAAAAGTCTACAATAGGTACAAAATTAAAAGTTTTAAACTAATTAATAATCTGATCCAATTATTTACCTTTTTCTTCACGTTCTCCAAACATAGTTAATAAACTGAATTCTTTCTTCTCCTCAAAAGTTTGTTTTAAATTATCAGCAACTTTGTAGAATACGTATTTGGAAACTTCCGGGGCAGCTGTTTCATCTGCTTTTTTCTCATCTGTGATCTCAGTGTAAGAGTTTTTCCTTTTTCGTTTCTTCTCTTTTTTCTCTGGGGGTGGTTTAGGAATTTCATATTTCGAATGCTCTGGTTGTGAAGGATCAAATCGCAGCATAGAAACAAAAAAAAAAATTGTTCAAATGGCAATATATTAATTTTGTGAATTGAAATAGTTATACCTACTTGGTTATTTGTTTGTCTGCTCTTCGGGTTATTTTTTTACCCAACACTTCTTCAAGAATTGCATATTCTTTCTTTTTTTCTTCATCCAAAGAGATATCTTCATTGTGATTAGTATCAGGTTCTACATCATTTTCAACTGATTTGTTATCCAAAAACCTCTGATCTAGAGTAAACCTCTTGTCATTTTTATATTTTGATTGTAGCTCCAATAACTCAAATCAAAAATTTTTAATACAAAACATTCTTCATAATCAATCATTACCTTCTGGCCTTCTTTGTCTTGAAAATGTTCTTTAACCGAAAAGTTTGCTTCAAACTCTTCTTCCGACTCACTTTCATTGAACAGAGTTTTTTTGTCATTTTCACTAGAATTTCCTGCTTCTACATAAGTTTTCCTAATTTCACAAGAATTTTTCAATGTATCACCAAAAAGAATCTTATTTTTTGGTAAAGAGTCGACATTTGATAGAGCAGCTTTAATAAGTGATTTCTGTTTTTGATATCCCTGTTTCAACGTTTTATGTGATTCTAAACGCTTAAGGTTTGCTGTTGATGTAGTGTCCATTTTGTCAGATGCCTTTCATAAGCTGTAGTCGATAAACTGTCTCTTTCTCGAGTCACGTATAAAGGTTGATTCTCTTAGAAGTCTACCAGACAAAATGAAAAAGTGTCCTACTGACGAGACGACATTGTCGACATTTCACCACTACACTCCTAAAATCCTAGAAACTCAAATAGGTACTACTAACCTACCAAGCCGGTAACGTATTCATACTTGTCTAAACTGGTCTGAACTGAACATGCTCGACAAATTGTTTGAGAACCCCGAGGCACAGAGTACATGTGCCCGAGGCCCGAGGGTAAAGGCACGGTAAAGGTCGTCGCTTGCCGAGACGTTGCCGGCATAATAATGTGAATTTAGCCACTCAAAATCATACAGATTTTTATTATAACAGACATGTTTGTTGATGAGACACTCGTTGTAGGATGAGGAATTAAATAAGGCAAATATTTTAATAAAATACTTATATTTACATAACAAAAATATTAATTTAGTAAGTAGTTAACAAGGGTTTGTATCAAATGCAACACATTTTCACTGAATACTGAAAATAATTCTAGCAAACACCCCATGTCAATTACCCACTACAATTCTTCTAAAAACTTAAATCTATTTGTTCCTATCATCGTTTCATGGCTTTCTTCATTCTAAGCACTTTCTTCTTCCTACTTCCTCCCAGTTTTTTCTTAAATGGCTTATTTTTCCTCAAGTTATTTCTCACTTTCGCCTTCACAATTCCCTTAATATCTCTTCGTAATTTCGTAAACTCCATTTTGTCGTTCAATTTCATCTTTTCAACAAAATCAAAACCTTCTAAAAATAAATCTCCCATTATAATAATTTATGTTTAATTCATATTTAGAACCATCACCTTGTAATCGATAATCATCTACTTTAAAAAAGAATGGATCAGTCCATGAAGTAGCACTCCTAGTATTTTGTACGTTCCTCACTTTATTTATAGAGTCATTTTTTGTTTTTGAGGGAATATCCTCAGTTTCATCTTCGTCATCTGAAGAATCATACTTGAATGGATTCTTTTCTTGTTGAAATTTATCAACACTTCTTGTAATTTCAATGTCCATTTCTTCTTCTAAAAAATTTCATTTAAAAAAGTCTACAATAGATACAAAATTAAAAGTTTTAAACTAATTAATAATCTGATCCAATTATTTACCTTTTCCTTCACGTTCTCCAAACATAGTTAATAAACTGAATTCTTTCTTTTCTTCAAAAGTTTGTTTTAAATTATCAGCAACTTTGTAGAATACGTCTTTGGATACTTCCGGGGCAGCTGTTTCATCTGCTTTCTTCTCATCTGTGATCTCAGTGTCAGAGTTTTTCCTTTTTCGTTTCTTCTCTTTTTTCTCTGGGGGTGGTTTAGGAATTTCGTATTTCGAATGCTCTGGTTGTGAAGGATCAAATCGTAACATAGACTTATTACTAAAAACAAAAAAAAAAAAAAATTCCAATGTATTAATTTTGTGAAGTAAAATAGATATACTTGGTTATTTGTTTGTCTGCTCTTCGTGTTATTTTTTTGCCCAACACTTCTTCAAGAATTGCATATTCTTTCTTTTTTTCTTCTTCCAAAGAAATATCTTCATTGTCATTAGTATCAGGTTCTACATCATTTTCAACTGATTTGTTATCCAAAAACCTCTGATCTAGAGTGAACCTTTTGTCATTTTTATATTTTGATTGTAGCTCTAATAACTGAAATCAAAAATTTATAATACAAAATATTCTTCATTATCAATCATTACCTTTTGGCCTTCTTTCCCTTGAAAATGTTCTTTAACAGAAAAGTTTGCTTCAAACTCTTCTTCAGAATCACTTTCATTAAACAGAGTTTTTTTGTCCTTTTCACTAGAATTTCCCGCTTCTACATTTGTTTTCCTAATTTCACAAGAATTTTTCACTGTATCATCAAAAATAATCTTATTTTTTGATATAGAGTCGACATTTGATAAAGCAGCTTTAATAAGTGATTTCTGATTTTGGTATCCCTGTTTCAACATTTTAATTGATTCCAAACGCTTAAGGTTTGCTGTAGATGTATTTGCTGCAACTTTTTTCTTTTGTTCTATTTTAATAATAGGTTCGTTTCCAACAGATTCTATTTTTAATGTTTTTGAAAGTTGAATTTTTCCTCTATTGTTTTTTATTACAAGATCAGAAATAGGATCCTCATTCTCAGAATTGGATATTTTTTGTTTTCCTTCATCTTCTTCAGAGGTACTATCTGAATCTGATGAATCTGTTTTCCTAGCTATTACTTTATTTAACCCATTCAATTTTTTCTCTGGAGTTTCATATTTTTTTTCAGGTAAGCTTTCTGTTTGAGGTACAATGGGATTTGAATTGTTTTCTCTTTCTCGTTTCAATCGATCTAAAAAGCTCTCCCTTGCGATCTGCAGCCTAATATTCTGACCTAACCATTTTCCCTTTGAAAAATCATTAAAACCTAAAACACGTGGTAATATTTAATTTCATAGTAATTTAAATTTTATAACATAAACTTACATTGATTTAAGCTTTTTGCATCTATGTTAATAGTAACATAAGCGAAAAATAAAGAAGTATTTTTCTGTCCCAATTCTTTACGTTCTTTAATTTCAACAGATGTAATTTGTCCATAATTTCCAAATGCAGCTTCTATCTGTTCTTTTGTTGATGTTTCTGGCAAATCACTAATAAATATTCTATTTGACTCTAGTTTCATTTTGTTAATCTGTTAATTAATTAATACACCATTTATTATAAAAAATTTGATGGTGCCAACCTTAAGATGGTGTACTCTTTGCTTAAACTCTTCTTCTGCGACAAATGAAAAATATCTTTAGATAGATGAATAGCCAGTTAGGTGAGAAAAGTTGTAAAACTTGTTTCTATGGTTTAAATTTTAACAAAAAATAACAAATAAGAATGGGATCATTTAAAATTTACAATAATGAGAAGCAAAACTGATGATTCGCGTAAATACTAAATGATACTAACAACTGTCAGGTAATTTAAATGACATTTGTTTGTAGTAGTTCCACATTTTTCTATGGTAGTTCCAAAATACGAATTTAAAAGAGAAGAAATTCAAAATACATATGGGATTCGTTTGGTGCAATTTTGTACTTAGGTTCAATTAAAGTTTTCTGATCCCAATTTTAGCCAATATCTTTCTGTTTATTTAGTAATAAGTTGGATACTTACTTGATACATCAATATTTTACAGATGATTAATTCTAAGGACGAATTAGACACATCAAAACAGCTAAATAAAAATTATATTGAGAAAAATAATAAAAGGAGGTAGTAGGTACAAATATGAATAAATAAGATAGTATTAACATACAAAAAAATGTTCCATTATATTTTTTTAAAACATGATCACACTTGAATCAATAACTACATTATTTAAATTATTAAACCATAAGTGAATACGTTTTTGTCATGGCTATAACATATAACAATGTTAAAATTCAATAGAATCAAAACTGGGCAGGTGAAAATTTATCTAAAATATAAAATAATATCAACAAATTTTTATCACTTAATTTTCTATTTATAAGTTTTCAAACTGCCGCAAGAATTAAAACTATTGAGAGAACAGATCACTATGAGTATTATAAATAATTTTGGCTATAGTCCATTTAATAACCAGAAGGAGTAATTAGAAAAGCTTTACTCACATCACTAAAAGTTACCAGATTAGTTACTAAAAGGCGTGTTCCGAAAAATAAGTCAACAGTCGTGTTCCAAATCTATTAAATATGCCTTGATTGATGAAAAAATCAGCCACGTATAGTCATAAGTCGACTTCTCGTCTGTCTAGTAAATTATTTTATACCCAAGCATTAATCAGACGGGTATTCTGTCACATGTAAAACTTTTTCCTGTTTCGTATTCAAACTAAGAGATTAAAACATACACATTACTCTAATATGGCTGTTTTCAAGTAGCAAATAGCTGAATACCAGTTGCTGTCAATGCTAAAAAGTGTTGTGTGAAACTGGGTGGAATCTGACCAATCATAGGTCTACAGAATTGCCAACTTAAATTCAAATCACTCCTCCTGGTTTTTAAATGAGCTACTTCGATAACAGCCAAAATAAAGTTAAATTGAAAGATGTCACTGAAAAAAAAAGCATCAGCACTGGGATTCAGAGTTAATATCAATTAAATAGATCAAAACAATTAAAAAGCACCCAATCTCCTAGTTAATTGCTTTTTTGCAAAAAATTACATTTTTTTTTAAATTAAAATAAATAAAAAATAAACCAACCTTCACCTAAATTTCACACTTACATTAAGGACTAGAAGAAATAATATCGATATAAATAGTGACCTGAATCGGTTAAAATTATTTAAAAAAAATATCTATCTTTCAAAATTATCAGTCCATCGTAATTCCGTGCTCCTAGGTGATCTTTTCATCTCCCTTTCCGTATCATCCTCTTCACAAAAGAAATCGTCATCGAAAGGATCGTCCTCTCTAGCGAATATATTCACAGATTCAGATTTTTTTATGTTAAGGTCCGATCGTAGCCCAGCGGAAAATCTGCCTTTCGAAAGAATCTTCTTTCGACCGTTCGAGGCGTTTTCGAAATTTCTAACGCCGAATTCGTCTTCGTCTTCGCGATCCACATCTTCTTCTTTTATACTGGAAATGCTATCTTCAGGCTCGACTTTTTCCGTCGGAGAAAAATCGTCTTCGAAATGGGATTTCGATTTTTGATAACGTGGTGATAGTTTAGACGTTGGTTTAGGCCTATCTCGAACGCTGCAACAACAACAAAATTATTATTGTTCTCCAGCCACACTGTTTCATAAAAACATAGGTGGTATACGGCATAACGTTTCTGCGCATCCACCCGCGCATCGAGTCGCTGCGGTCGCGAGAACTACAAGACTTTTTACATAAGGGAAATGGAATAAAATAGTTTAAAATATTATAAATTACATTAAATTGCAATATTTATCCTTTAATGTCGATAAATATTATGAAATATTCTAGTATATCAACTTTTAAATGATTAAAAATGAAAATATACAAAGTCAATCATACATTGGATGGTGTGAATCTAGCTTTTGCTTGTCAAAGTCAAGGTGTCAACCAAATGGTGAGTAGGATTAATTTACTTATAGATTTATTTAGGATTTTAGTTCTAATAAAGGAAATAAAAGTAAGTGAACCTTCAAAATATCGTCACCGGATAAGACTGGTCATAAATGTATTGCAAAAACTTGTAATAGTAAATATTTTTGGCCACTTCGTAGTAAAAATAAAACATTTTTCAAACTTCCATCTGATATTAATCAAAGTAAACAGTGATTCATAATTTTAGGATTTCCTTTTAAATCCAAGGATCAAAGGTTGTGTAAAGGTAATTTTGATAATAATGCATTTACAGGTTTGTTAACGCATTATCCCTATTCAAGACACTTTTAGTGAAATCGTGCAACGCCGCATTCGAAGGGTAGTTGTGTGTTGTGTTTGTTGACCTTCACATTTTTTAATTGTTTTCTTTTAGTATTGTACAAGTAATTGTAGAACGCAGACGTGGGGTTGGTTAATCACGTCTACATAATAGTTTATTATGAACATTTGTTTTGTTAAGTACATACCTATTCTAACATTGTATAATAAACAAATTAAAACCATACGAGGTTCATTATGCAAAATACTTATTAGATTAGATTTGTTTTAACTTTGCAAGAGAACTAATAAACAAAAATAATTCTTTTTTATTTGTAACTTATGATACTGCATTTTATTTATTTTGTTTCAGACCTGTTCCTGTCTAGAGAATCCACTTTCTAACTCCTATTTATTGAAATTTTTACAGTTTTTGTGAATAATTTTGAAATAATGTGCAATTTTATGTGATATCGGATTAACTTTCCTAAATATAATGTAAGTAATAAAAGTATGTTCTTTTGAGATTAATAATATATGAATGTTTCATAAATTAATAATATAGATGTAGATTATTTGTCATGTTATTAGGTGCAGTTTAATAAAAAATTTAAAGTTGATTTGATTTCTCATTTATCTAAATAATGTGTCCTGAAATTGTTTATTAATTATAATCATTTCATTAGAAAAAATGAAATATAATTTTACTTTTTGCAATGAAATAATTATATATAATAAACAATTTTCAGACAAATTGTAAAATTTACCTACCCACAATCCAAACTAACCAATTTAAATATCCCTCCTTAAGAAATTAGTTCCAACACCCATTCGGGGTGCGCTTCGATCAACGTGATGCCAACTGTTACTGCAGGGTTAACAACTCTCTATATTTCTCTATGGTCCCTTTGTTAAAATAGAGGAGTTCAGTCTAAGGTCTACTGTTCGAAACAACATTTTGATTTATTGAAATAATGAATACACCCCTGAACCGTAAATCTTGAAATTTAAAATGACTTTTTAGCTGAATACTCAACATTTAGGTGGCCAATAATTCTAGGAACTTTTGGCATGTCACATTTCATTTTCGTTATTCAGTTCTGTCAAATGTCAGTTATATTTATTTTTGATAAATCGAGTTTTTTGCAAATAAATGTACCTATTTTCCAAAATAAATAATTACCTTTCAAGCGGCAGCGATTTTTCGAAATCACTTTCGAAATTAATCTTCGATAACAACTTGCCGGTCAAAATCGAACTGCTCGGTTCCGGCGAAACAAAATCATTTTCGAAAACGAGCTTCCCTCGCCCGCTGGATTTCCTCGGAAAAGTAGTGGGCAGATTTTCCTCGATCTTGGCGCTATCTTTGGTCTTTTTCCTGGTAAGAGACGAAGGTTTTTTGCTACCATCCAATTTAAATTCGGACTGAATCTTTTTAGAACCAATCGGATCTTCAGGAAATTTATATCGGTGTGCAGCTTTTATCGATGGTCCCGATTCCGGTTTATGTCTATGAGGTGGTTCGGAATATTGAGAATCCCTACTACGAGATCTTCTACTCGGTTTGTACCGTCTATCTCGTTCTCCATCACTACCACCTGGAAGAAATACGAAAATAATTATCGAAACTACCCAATAAAATCGTTCAAATATTATTACCTGTTCCGAGAAAGTGCCTAGATTTTATTTCTCCGGTTTTTCTATCCATTTCCGAAGCGCTACTCGGTCGTTGTTTCCAATTTCTCTTAGAGCTAGTTAGAAAATGCGGGGAATCTTCAGGATCATTCGAATATTCGTCTTCCCATGGAGATTCTTGAGATTCTCTACTGTAATACCTTTCGTCAGTCTTATTATCACGCCATCTACCATACCTGGGTTTTTCTATAAAAAAAATGAGTTAGAAACGGTGGAAAATGTCTAAATTTAAATTCTACCTTGACCCGTTTGATCCCAATCAGGACAACAATACCGATCTCTGGGATCCCGCCTTCTTCTATGCCTGCGATCTTCACTTCTTTCATCGCACCATCTATCCGTCTCGTGTTCTCTACTACCGGCGCTGTGTCTACTCTCTCTATCGGTTTCCCTCGAACTATGCCTCTCCCAATGTCTTGGAGCATGTTCATCTTCGTACCTAAACATCCACAAAATGAAAAAATACATTTCAGAAAAGCGTTGTCCACCTATCTAAGATCTAATAGCAGATAACTGTAATTTTAAAAGAGGAAACTGTAACCAATTCTTCTTTTTTTTTGGAGACTAGAGAACAAGGATAGGTGTAGTCCTCGTATAGTGAACGAGTGAGCATAAATCGTCGTTGTTCTCTGGAGAAATATACCGTTGTCGTAGCCTTAGGCACAGCTGTTCAAACCCTAATGGAAGTGTTTAGTCTATGGTCAGTGTGGCCAACAAAAAGTGTTTTTTTTTTTACAAGAATGACAGTTAAGGTCTACTGCTTGAAAAATAAGATTTTGCAGACATGTACATTGCTTTATTAAAATTATGAATACACCCCCGAAGCGTATATCTTGAAATAAATAATTCATAGATCTCTTGGCATGCCACCGTTTCATTTCAGTCACTAGTTATGTCAAATGTCAGTGAAAAAAGTAATTAGAAGAATAGAGATACAGCTAATTATAAATGCTACAAAAATCTAATGAAAAATGGACATACAGAATTGAACGAATATCAACAAAAATAAATATAACTGACATTTGACATAACTAGTGACTGAATAACTGAAATGAAATGGTGACATACCAAAAGTTTCTAGAATTATTGGCCACCGATATGTTGAGTATTCAGCTAAAAACTCATGTTAACTTTCAAGATATACGCTTCGGGGATGTATTCATTAATTAAATAAAGCAATATAAATGTTCGCAATGATAAAAAAACATGCAAAATCTTATTTTTCAAACAGCAAACTTAACTGTCATTCTTGTCAGAAAAAAACTAATTTTTATTGTCCACACTGACCCTAGACTGAACTCCTTTATTTACAGTCTCTTTAAAAATTACAGTTAGCTCCTATAAGTTCCTATATAAACCTATAGATGGCAGCAAACGATCTATTCTCCAACTTATACTCACTCATAATCTTCATCTTCGTCCCAACTATCGGTAATTCTCCGGTCTCTTCTTCTCTCGAAAGAATGGGTTCTAGGATGTCGATATACAGTTCGAGGATCTCTAATTTCGCGAATTTCCCGTCTTTGCGGTTCTTCCTCCCACGGACTGACGTCTCGCGAACTGGAGGAATGACCACCGGCGGCTTGGTTGCCGTGTTGCCAGTTACTTTGCTGACGACGTCTTCTAGGTCGATCGTAACATTCGTAATACTCCTCGTCGTAGCTGTCGGTCGAACGGCGGTTTGCAGGATAATAATGAGCTAAAAAAAACGTTAAAATATTATATAAGATGTGGATTTGTTTTTTATTACCTTCTGGTTCTGCAGCTGTATCCCACCAACCGTCTTGGTCCCTTCTCTTTCTCGGAAATTGTTCGGTACCGCTACCGGAATCTTTGCTTCTCCATCCCGGCGGAGAAGTTCCTCCGAACTCTTTGGAATCACTCGACCACGGAGACACTCCTTCTTCGCTTTGTACCGCTTGCTTTTCTTTAACTTGTTCTAAATTACCCGATTCTTGATCGAATATCGCCCATGATTCAGCTAAAAAATTTATTAATTCAATTATATTTTTGGTTAAAATAAATATTCACCTCACCAGTGGCATCTATCGTCTTTTTCCCGATATCGGAATTACTGGCGGTGTTGTCAATTTCAGGGGAGCTTCCACTTATGACATCTGACAGAGAGCCTGACGTTAGACGTGTGTTGTTTTGCACGATTTCCGTTATGGCGCTTGGTACTGGGCTTTTAATAATATTGGACTTTACGGTTTGTTTCACTGGCAATTTAACCTCACCGTTTTCAACTTCCGGTGGTGTTATGTATTCAATAATTTTTGCTTTAACCGGGGAAACTGTTTCTTTCATTTCTTTGTATAAATTATTTTCTTCATTGATTATATTCACGTTCTCACCGTTGGTTACATCTTCGTTATTTAATATGTTTAGATCTTCTTCGTTTTCTTCTTCGGTTATTTCAAGGTCGTTATTTTTGTTTATCTCTTCTGTTTGTTTCAATTCGATATCAACGATTTCTCTTAGAGCTGCGTAACGGTCTGCGCTTTTTTTCGAATCCGATTCCACGTTACTGTTTAAAGAATTCTCCAGTTTTTCTTTTTCTTCTAAAATCTCTTCGGGTTCCGAATCTATCTTGGTTTGTTTAATTTCTTCTTGCATTAGTTCTCTAAATACGGCGTATCGATCGTAAGTGGGATCGGTTGGGTTCAAATTGTCAAAATTCGCTGTGAAATCTGCTTGGAAATTGGAAAAATCTGCAAAATTATTCGAATATCCAACTTCGGTTTCTACTTTTGTAGATGGAGGCACTACGCTATTGTTAGACTTGATAAAATTGGATAAAAAATTTGTTAATTGCACTAAGGTCATATTGCTCAGCTGGGTAGCTGGTATTTTTAGTTTCTGAGCTAATTCGTTTAAACCGCTCAAAGTCAGTTGACTTAGCGTGATGTCCAGTCCCTCCAAAGATGGATTGTCCGTTTTTGTATCCAAAAATGATGAGATATTTACCTACAACAAACATAAACAGAGGAGTTCAGTTTAAGGTCAGTGTGGCCAACAAAAAGTGTTTTTTTTTTCTGACAGGAGTGACAGTTAAGGTCTACCGTACAAAACATAAGATTTTGCATGTTTTTGCTTCATTAAAATAATGAATACACCCCTGAAGCGTATAACTTGAAATTTCAAATGACTTTTTAGCTGAATACACAACATATCAGTGGCCAATAATTCTAGGAACTTTTGGCATGTCACTATTTCATTTGTTATTCAGTCACTAGCTCTGTCAAATGTCAGTGGAAAAAGTAATTAGAAGAATAGAGATACAGCTGATTAGAAATGCTACAAAAATATAATCGAAAATGGACATACACAATTAAACAAATATCAACAAAAATAAATATAACTGAAATTTGACATAACTGGACACTGAATAACAGAAATGAAATGGTGACAGGCCAAGAGTTCCTAGAATTATTGGACACTTATATGTTGAGTATTCAGCTAAAAAGTGATTTTATATTTCAAGATATACGCTTCGGGGGTGTATTCATTATTTTAATAAAGCAATATGGAGTTTGCAATGATAAAAAACATGCAAAATCTTATGTTTTGAACGGTAGACCTTAACTGTCATTCTTGTCAGAAAAAAAACACTTTTTGTTGGCCACACTGACATTAGACTGAACTCTTCTACTACCTGTGTTATTAAGGTGCTACCATTAACTACTGAAAGAACATTTCGGTTTTAATAGTTTACTAACCTGAGAATTTGGTCTTGTACATTTCTGAGGAGGCGGTAGTAATACCCCTGATGGTGGTTGTTCCAAAGTTGTAATTGGCGTTAAATAATCCTCTTCGACACTGGATGTAACAAACTGTTTCTTAGGTCTTTCTGGAGCTTCCATTTCGAATTTCGTTTTGCGAGCAGGTACAGGAAGTGGAGGACTTTTTTCCAACCCTACATTGAAAAAAAAAACACTTGAAGCAATCATGTTTTTCAAAAAGGTACTGCAGAAACAGGCTTAACAATGACAAAAATAAATTTACAAACTCAAAAAAGTGAATAGGGTAAGATTAGGAATATGCAGCATGTCCCAAAAAGTTAATGTCAAGATACTATTATATTATCCTTTTCAAAGTAGACCAATTTGTAACCAACTCTTTGAGACACACTGTATGTGAAATTATATAAACATTTTAAATTAGAAAGTTCGTAAAGATTTAACTTGAACAATAGAGGAGTTCAGTTTAAGGTCAGTGTGGCCAACAAAAAATGGTTTTTTCTGACAAGAATGACAGTTAAGATCTACTATTCAAAACATAAGATTTTGCATGTTTTTTATCATTGCGAATATCTATTTTGCTTTATTAAAATAATAAATACACCCCTGAAGTTTAAATCTTGAAATTTAACATGACTTTTTAGCTGAATAGTCAACATATCGGTGGCCAATAATTCTAGGAACTTTTGGCATGTCACCATTTCATTTCTGTTATTCAGCCACTAGTTATGTCAAATGTCAGTTATATTTATTCTTGTTGATATTCGTTTAATTGTGTATGTCCATTTTTGATTAGATTTTTGTAGCATTTATAATTAGCTGTATCTCTATTCTTCTAATTACTTGACAGAGCTAGTTACTGAATAACAGAAATGAAATGGTGACTTGCCAGAAGTTCCTAGAATTATTGTCCACTGATATGTCGAGTATTCAGCTAAAAAGTCATTTTAAATTTCAAGATATACGCTTCGGGGGTGTATTCATTATTTTAATAAAGCAATATAGATGTTCGCAATGATAAAAAACATGCAAAATCTTATGTTTTGAATAGTAGACCTTAACTGTCATTCTTGTCAGAGAAAAAACACTTTTGTTGGCCATACCGACCTTAGACTGAACTCCTCTATTATTTGAAATGAGATGTATGATGAATGTCAAAACGCCCACAATAAACAGTGACTTGTACACTTACCTATAATGCTATTCGGAGCAGTTTCATACTTATCTATGAAATCGTAGGGCGATTCTTCGGTATGATATGGCGGTCGAGGTGGTGGTTTAGTAGTTAAATCCGCTTGTTTCTTTGGAGGTAGAGGAGGTGGTTTGATAGAGAGGAGTTGATTCGTTGGTCTCGGTGGTGGTTCTGGTGCACTTTCGCTTTCCGACGACATTTCCAAACTAGCGTTATCGTGAAACTGACTCAATTTATCAACATCGAACGTACTCTGTTTCGAAAGACTCTTGGTATTTGGAGAGCTGCTTAATAAAGATAATCCACAAGTTTTCGGTGACTTAGATAAATTATTTTGATATAAATTCTGAGCGTTTTCTTTTTTAAAGTTACCAAACTCTGTTTCGAACGGATCCTGTTTAGAAAAATCCGAATCGGCGAAAGGATCTTCCTTAACAAAAGGATCTTCCCCGAAAGGATCTAATGAATAAACGACCTGCGTCGGCAGAGATGAAGTTGTTGTGGTAATCGATGATTTTGCTGTAGTTTGATTTAAAGTTGTGGTAAACAAAGGCAGATCTTGCGATGAACTAATTACCATGTCATTGAGTGCTTTTTTTGGTGGATTTTTGAGTTCTTGAAAGAAATTTTTTCGGTCAATATATGGCTTACTTCTACCCGTACCTACGGTAAAATAAAATAGCTTTTTTCTTTCAATCAAAAGTTTTAAATCAACGAAAATTATATAGCAAAACTAAAAAAGTTAAAATATTGAAAAAAAAACGTAATATTTTATTTTACCACAGATAAAAAACAAATGGGAAAAAATAAAAGAGGAGAAATGGTTTTGTGGAATGAAAAAATGACATCATATACTTATGAATGTAAAGTAAATTTTAATAAGCGCAAAAGCATACATGAATAAATAGTAAGAAAATGTTTATTAACAAGGAAGTATCAGTATAATTCTTTAAAAAATTTTGATATGCTGATAATTTCATAACCGACAAAGTTATACAAAGTTTAAAGAATCTTATGGCACACATTCTTTAAAAAATTGCACTGACTACGCCTATGGAATCGTAGTCACCAAATAGGTAGAGTTTGTTCAACCATTCTTCGCCGTTACGTCATAATCTGTGACGTATTCTGCTGTTTCATGTTTGTCTTATAATTATTTTACACTTAACCTCAAAATTATAATCAATGACATATGTTAAGAATAGAGGAGTTCAGTCTAAGGTCAGTGTGGCCAAAAAAAAGTGTTTTTTCTGACAAGAATGACAGTTAAGGTCTACCATTCAAAACATGAGTTATTGCATTTTTTTTATCATTGCGAACATCTATTTTGCTTTATTAAAATAATGAATACACCCCCGAAACGTATATCTTGAAATTTAACATGAGTTTTTAGCTGAATACTCAACATATCGGTGGCCAATAATTCTAGGAACTCTTGGAATGTCACCATTTCATTTCTGTTATTCAGTCACTAGTTATGTCAAATGTCAGTTATATTTATTTTTGTTGATATTCGTTTAATTGTGTATGCCCATTTTCTATAAGATTTGTGTAGCATTTATAATTTATAATATATCTATTCTTCTAATTAGTTTTATCACTGACATTTGACAGAACTAGTGACTGAATAACAGAAATGAGATAGTGACATACCAAGAGTTCCTAGAATAATTATTGGCCACTGATATATTGAGTATTCAGCTAAAAAGTCATGTTAGAGAAAACCACTATTTGTTGGCCACACTGACCTAAAGCTGAAAAATATGACAACGAAGTTGTCAAAAGTGACAAATAAAATTTTCGTCGACATTTCATGACGTAACGGCAAAGGATGGTTATTTAATTTTTCACCCAATCGATGCAAAAAAAAACTCGAAATAAAAAAAAAAGTAGCAGAGGTAGAAAAAAACAACAAGAAATACTCACCTAAAGGATCTAGCTCCGTAAACACATCGAATTGCGACAGAATCTCCTGTTTGGTTTGCTCGTGTTTTTCGTCTTTGGACGGTTCCGGAACAGAAGAAGAATCTTCGAAAATGCTATTTCCTGCAGAAGGTGTAAACCAATCACCACTACTAGGTTCGTCGTGAGAGCTACTGAGATCTTGCGTCAATGAAAAATCTTTCCTTTTATCTAAATCTTGCACAGTGCCAGTGTGTGTAGTTTTAGGACTGAAGATACAACTAGTTTCAGATACTCGATTAGAACGTTCTCGACCGGATGATGGAGGAGGGGGTAAAATAAGTTTCTGGAAAAATAAACAATTACACAATGAATATCTAAGACTTGAATGAAATAAATAATAATTGTCATACTTACAGGCGGATAACTCATAAAACTGTCACCAAATGGATCATCTTTGGACCCAAATGGATCTGATGGTGTAATTTTTTCCATTTGATTCAAACCCTGTTGTAAACTATTCAATTCCAGTTCTAAATCAACCAAATCTGCGACTGCTGTTCCAGATGATTTCGATTCAATTGCATTACTGCTCAACTTCACTTCAGATGATTTTATAATTACATTAGGAATACTCTGTAACTAGTAAAAATTCAACTGACTTCCCTTGTTCCTAATAATTCTCATTTCACATGACAAAGTTTATATAAAATTAGTAAGACATTTTACACATATTAATTATAAAATAACTTACTTTTGAACTGGAACTAGAGCTATCTGAAAACAATGGAGAAGTAGGATAATAAGTTTTGTCTAAATGTTGTTTTGCCAGTTCTATTTCCTTTTTCTTCAGAGCAAAAACAACTTGAAACAGGTCCCTCATAGCTATAACAACTTGACTTGCAGCCTTATCAGTCTTAATTCCAAAGAAACGATGTCCTGTGTCAGGTGAACCAAAGATGTAACCAAATGCTCTAGAATCACTCATATCTTGAGCTATAAATGATATTTTATGCACTGGATGGTGATATAATGAGTCCTAAAACAATTAAAAATAGTTAGAATACATAAGTATATTTATTATGTATGTGCTTACACCAGTTTTTTCATCTCTGAGTCTTAATCCATCTATTGCAATATTAATGGTAATTCTTTGTTTATGTTCACCAGCAGCTCTTATGGCTATTTTTAAATCAGATAATGCTTCTTGACACATTCGATCACCTCTAGCTTCCGATACCTCTAGAATACCTATTAACTTTGCTTTAAAACTTACCCCATCTCCCAAAAACCTAGTCGTTTCATTTTTATCTAAAAAATATTTAAAATATAGATTAGCATCAATGAAGTACCAGTTGAAATGTTGATATAAACACATGCCTACAACAAATTATGAACAATACATCATACAATGAAAGCATTGTAATTGTAATAGCCTTAGTTAAATTAGGATATTATATAGTTTCTGCTTAATTGTAATATAGTATATCTGTTAAGTGCTACAATAAGGTGTTTTAATATAGATAATATGCAAACAAACAAAAATGTGTGAGTGAATTGCATTGAAAAAATAATCATCATGCAATGGCTGTCTTAACAACTTTACACATTTCAAGGGGTGTAGATTACTTACATTTTAATGGGCTTGTTTTCTTTCTTAAAGTTTGCATTTTATTAAAACAGACCTACTTATAATAAACTATGAAACTTATTCGACCAGCTGGTATCCACAAATCACAATTTATCACATTTAATTGACTTTCCATACTTTAAACCCTCTTACAACTGGTTTTATTGCAATAAAAATTGTTCACTGCTGTAAATTCATTGAAGTATATTTAGGATAGTTGTAAATTGCACAATCTTCATATTGATTAGAACAATGCATTGATCTACCCACATTCAGGGGTGTAGCATGGGGATGTTAACTTTGCAAACTCTGGAGCATGCTCAGAGAATGAAAAATAAATTTATCGATTCCGTAACAAGTGTAATTATCAATTGATCTTATAAAATGACTAAATTAGACGAATAATACAAGTAACTTGAAATTATTCCTATGATTAAGTACAAAATTGTGACTAGTAAAAATGATACAAAAAAATATATTTTTCCAGTACCGTTTGATGGATTTATTTTTTCTGTATCAACATTTTCTATTTCTTTCTTCACTTCATGTATTTTTGTAGACATTTAAAAACTTGAAATTCAATTTAAGATTGTGGACTAATGGAATTAATGACATTTAAATAATGTAAATAAATAAATAACAGAACTGCCAACTTTAATATATTGTTGTATTTATACAGCTCTTATGGCTGAATGGTCTTTTACCTTTGAAAAAGAAATTCTCCAACCAGCGAGATTATACTTTGATACTTTCATCAATAAAGAGAAAGAATTGTAGAAAAAAGTACAATTTCGCATATCAGTTATCATAACAAAAAATGCTACTGTTTGTGTTTGAGAATAGACCCCATAGAGAAATATAATATATTTTTTATTTTGTCTATGATAGACCCCCTGGATGGAGCTCAATTTGATTTTTGAAAAAGAGGAGGCGGGTAAATTATCCGTCATGATATACACCAAAAAAGGAAGAAGCTTTTAGTATTTAAAATTAAGTACCTAAATGAAAACATTTCGAAAACGAATAAATATGTAGAAAAATGTATCTTAATGCGAATCGAACAAAATAATTCTATCTATAACCATGTCTGAAACTCCGATGGATATTCCTGTAGGTGATAGTAAAAAAGAAAAACATTTCTTTTATAATACTTTAACGTGTCTGGTCAAAGCACTAGAAGGTCACTATACTGTGGTAGATTTAAGAAACGAGAGTAGTATCGCAGGATTAATTGCCAAGGTTGATGGTTTTATGAATATAGAAATGGAAGATGTAGTATACATAGACTCAACAGGTATATTTCATGAAAAATTGTTTTCAACTATGTTTAATAACTATGATTTTAGGTACAAAACATATTTTCACCCATTTCTTCGTTCGTCAACGTAATATTAGATATGTCCACATTCCAAAAGAATTATCCTCGAAGGAACTAATGCAAGAACAACTCGGTGGTATGAGGACAGTTAGGCCCAAAGATAAAAAACGAACATATAAACAACTTCGAGCTCAAAGATATCAAAAAGAAACTGTACAATCTCTAAATAAATAACGTTTAGTATATATTAAGACCTTTTATTTCTAAGTTACAAGCAACAAACTTTATAAATTTTCGTAAGTATTACAAAAATCTGTGTTTATAATCTGGATTCACCAACCAAACATCAGAAACGAATATCAATGAGTATTATTTACTTTTTCCTATTGTAATATTTTAGTTAAGGTTTCAATAGAGTATATTAAAAAATGGAACAACATAATATTATGCAAAGTGTTTATTTTATTCAAAGTATTACTCAAGATTAACAGCTATTTTTATAAATCAGTTTCCTCCTCTTAAACGAAGAACTAAATGCAGAGTAGATTCTTTCTGAATGTTGTAGTCAGACAGAGTACGGCCATCTTCTAGTTGTTTACCAGCAAAAATCAATCTTTGTTGGTCTGGAGGAATTCCTTCTTTGTCTTGAATCTTGGCTTTTACATTCTCAATGGTATCAGATGGTTCAACCTCGAGGGTAATTGTTTTACCAGTCAAAGTTTTAACGAAGATTTGCATTCCTCCTCTAAGACGAAGTACCAAGTGAAGGGTGGATTCCTTCTGGATGTTGTAGTCTGACAAAGTACGGCCATCTTCTAGTTGCTTACCAGCAAAAATCAATCTTTGTTGGTCTGGGGGAATTCCTTCTTTGTCTTGAATCTTGGCTTTTACATTTTCAATCGTATCAGATGGTTCCACCTCAAGAGTGATTGTTTTACCAGTCAAAGTTTTAACGAAGATTTGCATTCCTCCTCTAAGACGAAGTACCAAGTGAAGAGTGGATTCCTTTTGGATGTTGTAGTCTGACAGGGTGCGGCCATCTTCTAGTTGTTTACCAGCGAAAATCAATCTTTGTTGGTCTGGAGGAATTCCTTCTTTGTCTTGAATCTTGGCTTTTACATTTTCAATGGTATCAGATGGTTCCACCTCAAGAGTGATTGTTTTGCCAGTCAAAGTTTTAACGAAGATTTGCATTCCTCCTCTGAGACGGAGCACCAAGTGGAGGGTGGATTCCTTCTGGATGTTGTAGTCCGACAGGGTGCGGCCATCTTCTAGTTGTTTACCAGCAAAAATCAATCTTTGTTGGTCTGGGGGGATTCCTTCTTTGTCTTGAATCTTGGCTTTTACATTCTCAATGGTATCAGATGGTTCAACCTCGAGGGTGATGGTTTTACCAGTTAGAGTCTTAACGAAGATTTGCATTCCTCCTCTAAGACGGAGCACCAAGTGGAGGGTGGATTCCTTCTGGATGTTGTAGTCTGACAGGGTGCGGCCATCTTCTAGTTGTTTACCAGCAAAAATCAATCTTTGTTGGTCTGGGGGGATTCCTTCTTTGTCTTGAATCTTGGCTTTTACATTTTCAATCGTATCAGATGGTTCCACCTCAAGAGTGATTGTTTTGCCAGTCAAAGTTTTAACGAAGATTTGCATTCCTCCTCTGAGACGGAGCACCAAGTGGAGGGTGGATTCCTTCTGGATGTTGTAGTCCGACAGGGTGCGGCCATCTTCTAGTTGTTTACCAGCAAAAATCAATCTTTGTTGGTCTGGGGGGATTCCTTCTTTGTCTTGAATCTTGGCTTTTACATTCTCAATGGTATCAGATGGTTCAACCTCGAGGGTGATGGTTTTACCAGTTAGAGTCTTAACGAAGATTTGCATTCCTCCTCTAAGACGGAGCACCAAGTGGAGGGTGGATTCCTTCTGGATGTTGTAGTCTGACAGGGTGCGGCCATCTTCTAGTTGTTTACCAGCAAAAATCAATCTTTGTTGGTCTGGGGGGATTCCTTCTTTGTCTTGAATCTTGGCTTTTACATTTTCAATCGTATCAGATGGTTCCACCTCAAGAGTGATTGTTTTGCCAGTCAAAGTTTTAACGAAGATTTGCATTCCTCCTCTGAGACGGAGCACCAAGTGGAGGGTGGATTCCTTCTGGATGTTGTAGTCTGACAGGGTGCGGCCATCTTCTAGTTGTTTACCAGCAAAAATCAATCTTTGTTGGTCTGGGGGGATTCCTTCTTTGTCTTGAATCTTGGCTTTTACATTCTCAATGGTATCAGATGGTTCAACCTCGAGGGTGATTGTTTTACCAGTTAGAGTCTTAACGAAGATTTGCATTCCTCCTCTGAGACGGAGCACCAAGTGGAGGGTGGATTCCTTCTGGATGTTGTAGTCTGACAAAGTACGGCCATCTTCTAGTTGTTTACCAGCGAAAATCAATCTTTGTTGGTCTGGGGGGATTCCTTCTTTGTCTTGAATCTTGGCTTTTACATTCTCAATGGTATCAGATGGTTCAACCTCGAGGGTGATTGTTTTACCAGTTAGGGTTTTAACAAAGATCTGCATTCTGTAAAAAAAAATCACAATTTAGAAAAATCTAATAGTAAATACTAGGAATATTATTATTCGTAAATTAGCGAGCTCAACATTTTCAACTAAAATATATCGTTTTTCTTCAACTGGTTTTTTTTATACATTTCAATTTGGCAACTTTTTTCCTTTGTTCTTATCGATGTATATTAAATTTGTATTTGATGATCCATTCCATTTTACCATAAATACAATTAATTTAGTACATATTCACATCACACCCTATCATTTTTTGTATAAATAGTTCTTATTAATTCAACTATCAAGGATCGATAAACTTACATGAGATGACGGAATGCAGCAAAATGTCGGGTGTAAAAATATCACGAATAACAATTTGGTTGTTTTAAACAAAAGAACTCGATTCTTTGGTAACTACAGTTAATTAAATATGAATTAAATACGAATTCAAGCAATACTTACATTATTTTTCACAATAATTGCTGCACAAAAAATTATTCTCACACTGTGATGCTTATGGTTCAACTTTCTTTAACGAAATATAAAATGGCTGACAGTACTTCCTTCTTTTATAGGTCGGATGACGTATCGATTTTTTTGATGCGTCACACAAATTTCCACCAATCAAATTTCAAGAAATCAAATGATTATCTAGAATTTTCTAGCAAATTTGTGAATTAATTATTTATTTGTGATGACGAGTGTCAATATTTTGTTGTAGCTTTAGATAAATAATACGAAAAAAAATCTAAGCATAATCATTTTAATTGTTTCAAGTACCTATAAATATATAATATGCTTTGTCACCTTGACAATACCATTGTCTAAAAAGACAATTATTACAATACTTATTCACGCTAGACAACAAAACATATGGTTTACTTCAATAATAGATATAGTTGTTTTATAGAACATAACATAAATGTACAACACTATGATACTATCAGGAATGAGAAATTATTTTTACCAAAAAATATATAGAAATTTCTTCATTAAAATTAATTATTTGATCACATAAAGGACTATTGGGAGGTAGGTATTGAAGCTACCAGTAATTTACACTTTTGGAACAAACCACAATACTAACTCATTAATATGCAGTTGGTAAGTCAAGAACTATGAGAAAATACAGACTTAATAAGTAATCTTTTATTAGGATCTTTGTCTAGTTCAAGTTCCATTCTAACTATATCCCATTTATTGGTTTCATCTTTTTCGGCCCAGAAGTACAAATAACCATTTTGCTTACTACCTTTTAATGGCACTTTGTACTGTGCTGACTGATCTTTGGCAAAATTTGTTCTTACATCTCCTACGTCGATTGTTCGATCTTTAATCGGTTCTCCTAATAAATAAACAGCTCCTCTATGTGTTCGCAGTGTTTTTAAAGCATCTTTATAAAATTCTGTGTGCTTAACATTGTAATTAAGTTGATTTTTATACAGAATGCCCATGGTGACTGTAGCGACTCCTCCTAAAGCTCCGAGTCTAACCAATGCCATATTACTTAACGGCATGCTTATTGAATTAAATTAACCACATTTAATACATTGCAAATTTATAAAATAATTTTAAATAATAATAAATAATATAAATATAGGACTTTTCTCTTCTTCTTTTTTGAAGGTTTAGCCACAGCTCAGCTACAGCAATTATTCAGACCAGAGATAAGTTCAGACTAAATAAAATGTTGAGGCACGTATTTTTCTTTTCCGAATAAACTTTAAACTTTATAATTTTGTCTGTTTTCAAATGAATACGAATACAGTTAAAAATATTATGCACATATTATTCATTCATATTTATTTAGTAATGTATCAGTACTTACATTGTCTAATATCTTATATATCTTAAAAAAGAAGACTAGTTTAACCATGTTATCTATGGTTTAACCATCTTTAAGCCAATGTATCTTGAAAATAAAACAACTTTTTAAATTAAATAAGATTTATTCATTTAAGGCACATGTATCTGTGATATGTGTATAAGAAAAATATGTCAACAAATATTAAACCAGGCACTTCACTTTCATATATAAAAGACAACAGTAGTACAAGGTTAGGATATAATTTATACTTTTGCTACTATATTTCAATATCCCAGTAAAAAGTATATAGATTACAGTAGTTTTTGTGAAAGAATTAAAACATATAAATGACATACTTAAATATATTCAAGGCAAGTTTTTGAAGGAACAACAAGTTTATCGATATACAGTAAGGTCGTAAAAAATAAGCACCCTGACAAAATAATATTCACAATTTTTGTAGACATTGAAAATGTACACAAGGAAATAATGAGAATTGAGTTTAAAAACAATCTCGTGGTGTCAGCTTTCAGATTTTTTCAGATTTTTTGACCAAATGTAATATAGAATTTGTTACAATTACAACAAACGTTAATAAATAAACGACTCTTTTTGAGTAGAAAGAGATTAACTATGTTTGAACAATTTCATTTAGAGCCTCTCACGGATCCAGACCACCACAAACATTGTTGTCATATGATAACCAGGAACCTTTCAAATTTAATTCAAAATAACCAATTGTGGAATATGAAACAACTAAAAAACGAGTAAAATATTGCCTGCAAATGTCCTTATTTCCGTTTGACGGCGACATTCAAATTAAACAATATTCATGGTGGTCTGAGTTCGGTTTCAATAAAATTTCCCAACAAATACCAAAAATAAGCGATTTGAAACATAAAAATATACATATTAATTATATTCAATGTAAATAATAAAAATATATCTCTGTATATAATTATAATCTTGAAAAGCAAGAAAAATATAAAATGGCAACTTTAATTTAAATTCAAAAAATATTTAACAACTAGTCAGCCTTATCTCGGGCGTATTTTGACTTTTTTAAAAAGTGATGTACCTATATAAACATTTAGAGTACGTTAATAAAAAAAACAAGGTTCGAAAATATAAAATCTTGGTCTTCCCAATGGTTTAAAAATCTTTTTTCGATTGCAGCCCCTAGTTTTATCAATTTTTTCCAATCAAAATATATCAGTGAAATAGGGCTGAATATAAGATAAAATATCACCAGCACAATATCAAATGAAGCACTTACAAGTGTCCAAACATAACTTGACTTTTTGAAGTTTTGTTTGTGCTTGGACTACTAATACCAACCAAATACTTTTATATTGGCTGTAATGTTGAGAATTATGATAAACCAAATAATTTCATAGAATTGAATGAAGTCGCTAAAGCTACTTCTTCGGGTTTCTTTTTCATAAAAGCTGCTATCATTTCGACTATAGCAGGTAGTGAGCAAGGTTCGTTTCGTTGAAATGTACAATATCGGTGAAGAAACATCATCGACCTAAACAAAAGATAATAATAATAATACCTAAAAAAAAATTGCAACACCAGAGTGGTGACTATTAAATTTTAGATTGACAAACAATTTTAAAATAATGTTTTCAAGGAAATCCGGTTTTGTGTTCGTAAAGTTTTTTGACCAGTATTAATAAAACATATGGTATATAAATATAGAAATGAAAACAAACATTTGTGAAATAAACCGCGTGGAAGGTCGCGGTCGGTATATAGAGCAGACGCAAATGCTAAAAATAGGTATGAATAGAATAAATGAGCAACAGTAATTCAACAGAATTGTTTATCACTTTCCAAATTAATTTTCTGAAAATTTTAGATAACATGTTCACAGTATAGCACTTTTAAAACTCCATATTCTATAAATTATTATTTTTCATTTCAATTATATTCAATAATATTTACAAAAACTCACCTTTCCGTTAAACTATCCTTAACTAAATCTGGCAATTTTGAGGCACGAGTATTGGGATACATAAATGGAGAATCTGTTTCTACTACCAATCGATCCAAAGGTAAACCACCTGATTCTAGAAGTTTTCGCACTCCCACGTCTGATTTATCTTTACATAAGTATCCTTTAAAAAAAACCAATGATTAAATATTTATGTATAATTGTCTGTAAGTTTAATTTTTACCTGTTAGTCCTATGTAAAACCCTTTATCGAGATATGCGAGAGCTTGTTCTTGGGTACCAGTAAAACAATGAATCACAACTGGAGGTAGTTTAGCACTGTATTCGTCTAGAACCTTTAGAAGATCTTCGTGAGCGTCTCGTTCATGTACAAATATCGGTTTGTTTGTTTCAATAGCTAATTCAACCTAAAATATAAAATGTAAATGAATTAAAATAAGTACCTGTGTATTTGATAAAATACACAAGTAAAATAATGAAAGAAAGGGTGCTAACTTTTATTAAAACATTTTATGTCTATAAAAATCTCCACGAGCTTTGTTCACAACAAAAAGCAATTTCCATAGATATCATTGACTAATTTATACATGATTGTTTACATTTTGCTTGATTAAATAACTGTGATTCATAGATATTCACAAAAATCACATAAAACAGCATGATTTAAAAATAATGAAAAATATTCACATTATAACATTCAGAATTACTGAATCCAATTAAAATCTAACTAACAAATTAACTGTGAAGCATGAAAATAAGAAAGTTAATACTGACATGCTTTCTGAACACCAATTTCTGATCTTCTGGATCTGAAAAATTTCTGTTGTAGTCTAGTCCACATTCCCCTATTGCTACACACTCAGAATTGTTGGCTATATGCTTTAATTCGTCCCAGGATTCATCTGTATAAGATTTGGCATCATGGGGATGTATACCTTTGAATTAATAGTTTAACAATTAATATATAGGAAGGAGTATGTTGAAATTTAAATACCTGCAGTTGAATATAATGTATCTGGATATATTCTGGTTAATCTGAGAGCTTCTTTGCTCGCTTTTACGGATGTCCCAGTTACCATAATTTTTCGAACGCCTAAAAATTCAATAAAATTATCTACTTTGATTAATTTTCCCAATTAATTATGCCATAAAATTGTATCGTACAGATGTTACATTGAATTATCGAAGAGTTAAGTAATTTCTTGGGAACATATGCTGTTATGACTCAATATGAATAGTCCTACTTACCAGAGTCTTTGGCCCTTTGAATAACAGAATCCAAGTCTCTACTATACTTTTTATTTGTAAGATTAGCACCAATGTCAATAAGAATATAGTTTTCGTAGTATTTTTCCATATCCAATAATTCTGAGTCTTGATTTTCTACTTGAGCTGCCATGTTACGTAAATGTTTATGGATGATTGGTCAAATTTTAAAGTGGCAATTAAAATAAATAAATAATCTAATTATAAAAAATTACAAACATTGGATCCAGGTTCTATCTTCGTGTCAAAAATAAAATCTCTGTCTAATGTCAAAAAAATAAAAAAATTAAAATTAATAACAAACTCTTCTTCTGTTTTTAAACTGTACTCTTTTACTAGGCTGAACAGTTATCAGTTGAAAAGCCTCCGGATCTTCCTTTTTTGGGCTATTTCCTGGAGGATAACCTACCTAGTTTTTTACCTGACTATGATTAAAAAAAGAAGACGAAAACAGGATTTGACAGGCTTATGTATTATTTTCCCGCTTAAAAGTATAGTGGTTGCTGTTATTTTTTTCTGTTGTATATATTTATTGAAATTTTTTGTTGTAAACGTAAGAATATTATTCAATTACTTAAATTATACAAACAACTAATTTTAACATTCTTGTAACTAGAATGCCGTCTCCGGCACCTTCAGAAGACGGTTCTAGGACTCCTAGACGTTCAGGAAGGAATGTGGAAGGTTCCAGGACGCCAAGACGTGAAGGTACCCAAACACCTACTGCAAGAACACCGTCACATAGAGGTAATGCAACCCCAAGAAGAGAGGAACCCTCTCCAGCCAAAAGTACCACCTCGTCAATTAGAACCCCAAGAAAGGGACGCACCACTCCAGCAAAAAGTGTATCCACTGTAGACACTCCAATGAGATTTGGAGTTCCTAGAAACGATATTGATGGTCAAGCAGAGATACCTTCATCGCCAGCTCATAGTATCGCTCCTACTAGTCCCGGCACAGGTTGGAACAGTATTTTTAATATTCTATAAATTATGACCAACTCCGTTTTCATTAGGTCTGGTGATGAGCGAAATTGATTTAAGCTCCCCACTTAATTATGGTACACCTAGTTCATTGGGCTCAATTAAAACACCTAGATCGGGTATTAGAGGAACCCCCATTCGCATGAGGCCAGATATTCGTTCTGATAAAAGAATTAGACAAGTAAATGTTGGAGGAGATACAGCAGTAAGTAATTTTATTTGTTAATCAAAACTTTCTACTTCATTTTCTATTTCTTTTTTTGAAATATAATATGTTTTGTATATCTGATCTGAATATTTTAGTAAGATATCAATATGTAGAATTGCTGAAGTCCATAGTAAAAGTAGAAATATCCCAGCTACGAAACTAAACATTGGAATTGTTGTGAAAGTATTTTTAAAAATTGAGTTATTTGAAATTTTATAGAGTTTATTTTGTACTTTCCTTCTTATAGAGTCACTATATTTGTCTTCATCCTAAAAATTTAAATATTTTTTCTATGGTTGGTGTAAACAATGTTTAAAAACAGTTATTACCCCTACAAATTTAAGATTTTCTAATGGAGCTCGGCATAGGGAACATAAATTATTCCAAGTAGATTTCTTCCAAAATGTATACAGACATTCTATACAAAAGGCATGTCCACATTCTGATTTAACAGGTATTTTTAAGGGATTGAAACAAATTGGACATTCCTTGTTATAAATAAATGAATCTAAAAACATTGAATAGTTGAAAATGTTCTTTGCGCTAAAGAAATAGTATAGAAATTTTATTCACCTTCAATTTTCGTGGTTGAACTTCCTTTTTTATTTTTCTTGAATTGCTTTTGTAAGATTACAAATATTATTGTTATAAATATAATAAATACAAGGTGGTATCCAGAAATTATTACTTCAATAGTTCCATCTCTTACCACAAATTCATTCATGATTAATTTAGCAAAATATTAATAAAATGCACATCTGTTTAAACACATATTTATGTATATAGAGTAGAATAAAAATAAGCATTTGACAGATTTAATATAACAAATTTGACAGAATATTTTACTTGAAGTTTTTTTTATAAAATAATTATTTCAGCTAGATCCCATTCCTGAGAGTCATGAATCAGATTCAACAACTCCACAATTAGTTATTTGGGGCACCAATGTATCAGTCTCTGAATGCAAAGAAAAATTCAAACAGTTTATACTGCGTTTTATCGACCCCAATGCTGATGAAGATGAAAGAACTGATGATATGAATCTTAACGAGCCCCTTTATGTACAAAAGTTAGAAGAAGTAAGTAATCTAATCAAAACTTGAAATAATTTTCTCAACACTTTTTTTTGTAGATTCATACTTTAGATGAACCATTTTTAAATGTTAATTGCTCTCATTTAGAAACATTTGATGGCAATTTGTACAAACAGTTAGTTTGCTATCCACAGGAAGTTATACCTACTTTTGACATGTGTGTTAATGAAATGTTTTATGAAAGATATCCTGCAGCTGTTCTAGAACACCAGATTCAAGTTAGACCTTTTAATGCCGAGAAAACTAAGAATATGAGATCCCTAAACCCAGAAGGTATTTTAAATTCTTACAATTTATAAACAAACTTTTCAACATGTATTATTTTTAATTTATTCCAGATATTGATCAGTTAATAACAATAAGTGGTATGGTAATTCGAACTTCAAATATAATGCCCGAAATGAGAGAAGCTTTCTTCAAATGTATCGTTTGTCAATTTTGTACAACAGTTGAGATTGACAGAGGTCGTATTACAGAACCAACTTTGTGTACTAGTTGTAATACGAATCACACTTTCACTCTAGTTCATAATAGATCACAATTTACTGACAAACAGATGATAAAATTACAAGAATCACCCGGTAAGTTGATAATAATTTTAATTTATTTAATATTTTATTTACTTTATGCTTTAGATGATATGCCTGCTGGTCAGACTCCACATACAGTAGTTCTTTTCGCCCACAATGATTTGGTAGATTCAGTTCAACCAGGAGATCGAGTTACTGTAACAGGAATTTACAGGGCACAACCTTTACAAGCAAATCCCAGGCAAAGAAATATTCTTTCCGTTTATAAAACTCACATTGATGTGTTACATTTCCGTAAAATTGATCATAGAAGATTGTATGAGGAAGAAAACGGGTAAGTTGTGAAATTTAACCATCTATATGATTGATTTTCATTTACTGTTTTCTTTTTTAGTAAAGACCATCGTTTTCCACCTGAAAGAGTTGAACTTTTAAACATTTTATCCCAAAAGGAAGACATTTACGACAGACTAGCAAGAGCTATAGCTCCTTCAATTTATGAAAATCAAGACGTTAAAAAAGGAATTCTTTTACAGTTGTTTGGAGGGACTAAAAAGACTTTCGTAACATCCGGCAGGTCAAATTTCAGAGCAGAAATAAATATTTTAATGTGTGGAGATCCAGGTAATCAATCAACATTTATTTTTTGTTGAGTTATAATATTGTCATTGTTTTTTAGGTACATCAAAGTCCCAGCTTCTTCAGTATGTATACAATTTGGTACCGAGAAGTCAATATACTTCTGGAAAAGGTTCATCTGCAGTAGGTCTAACCGCTTACATAACAAAAGATACAGAAACTAGACAATTGGTACTACAAACTGGAGCTTTAGTTTTGGCTGATAACGGAATTTGTTGTATAGACGAATTTGATAAAATGAACGATTCAGCACGTAGTGTTCTTCATGAGGTAAGTTCTAATCATTTAATTTCCAGTGTAATTTTGTTATTATATATATCCATTCTTAGCTTTCTGTTTCCAATTTCTTTTGCCAATAAGAGTCCTGTAAAGAGCCATTTTTGTCATTATTTCTTTGTTCAATCTTTCTACGTGTCCCAACCACCTCAACCTGTATGTTTTTATTCTCGATGTTATCTTTGCTTCTCCGTATAACATATATATTTCTTCATTTGTTCTCCTTCTCCATCTTTCAGGTGTTTTTATTCCACCGAAGACTGCTCTCAGAATTTTTCGCTCCAGCTTTTCTTCCTGTTTTTTTGTTAAAATCCATGTTTCACTTTTGTATGTTACAGTGGGTTTTATAATGGTATTATATATTCTTATCTTCATCTTTCTTGAACAGTATTTTGATTTCATCAGTGACTGGAGCATTCCAAATTTTCTGTTGCCTTTGTGATTCTTGACTGTATTTCTTGTACCTCGTGGGCATTGCTAGATATTAGTACTCCCAAATAAATAAACTCATGTACCCTTTGGAAACTGTAGTCCATTTCCCTTGTCGTTTTTACTATCAGATTCTCTCTGATACTTCCAGTATCTCCAAGGACCATATATTTTGTTTTTTCTTGATTAATTTGCAGTCCTAAAATATTTGCTTGTTCTGCTAGATTTTTTGTAATTTTAGTGAGCTCTTTTTTTTGATTTTGCTTTGATTTATGGGTAGTGTAATTTTGTTGGAGGTATGATATTTGTTAAATAAAGTTCTCGAGTATGAAGATTTTTATTTTTATTTTGTAGGTAATGGAACAGCAAACACTTAGTATTGCTAAAGCCGGAATAATCTGTCAACTAAATGCGCGTACATCAATTTTAGCAGGTGCAAATCCAAGTGAATCTCAGTGGAATAAAAACAAAACTATTATTGAAAATGTACAGCTACCTCATACACTTTTGTCAAGGTATTTAAACTAACTTTTTATATAAACTTTGATGCATAATTATCAAATTTTCTAGGTTTGACTTGATATTTTTGATTCTCGATCCACAAAATGAACTTTTCGATCGAAGACTTGCCAATCATTTAGTTTCGCTTTATTACAAAACAAGAGATCAAGAAGATGATGAAATTTTGGTATTATAATTTTCTTATATATATTTTTTTATAATAATAAATATATTTTTTAGGACATGTCTATTTTAAGAGATTACATTTCGTATGCCAAAGAATACATAAGTCCGAAATTAGGAGACGAAGCTTCCCAAAAATTGATACAGTGCTACGTAGATATGCGTAAAATAGGCTCGGGAAGAGGACAGATTTCCGCTTATCCCAGACAATTGGAATCTTTAATTCGACTCTCAGAAGCGCACGCCAAAGTTAGATTCTCCCAAACAGTCGAAGTAGAAGATGTCGAAGAAGCTTATAGGTACATTTGAACTATTTCCTTGTATATATCAAATTCTATAATCATTTTTAATTTCTTAGATTGCATCGAGAAGCTTTAAAACAATCCGCGACAGATCCTCTGTCTGGTAAAATTGACGTTTCTATTCTAACGACTGGTTTAAGCAGTGCTGCCAGAAAACGAAGGCTGGAACTAGCACAAACAGTGAAAAAACTCATCGAAGAAAAGGGTCAAGTACCAACAATCAGTTATCCCAAATTGTTCACAGAGTTGAAGGAAAATTCGTCCATAGTAAGTTTATTCTTTTAAAAAAAAAGTTAATTTGTCAAGTACCATTTTGATTCATGTATTGATATACCTCATTTAAAAACCAGGAGGAGTAATTTGAATTTAAGTTGGCAATTCTGTAGACTTATGATTGGTCAGATTCCATCCAGTTTCACACAACACTTTTTAGCATTGACGCCATTGACAGCAGCTGATAATTTCCATTTTTGATAGTTCAGTTCAGTTACTCCTCCTGGTTATTAAATGGACTATAGAAAATTATGTGAAGCTTCTGACTCCTCCAGGCCTTCACTCCCCAACTTAAAACCCTGGTTTGTTATTTGTTGATTTTTAATATCGTTCTTTTTTAGATGATTACAAGAGAACAGTACGAGGATGCCCTTAAAGATCTCCAGGATGATGGATTGATAGTTGTAATGGGGAAATCAATGATAAGAATAGTTAAAAATAGAGATTAAGTACAAATTGTCACTTTACCATTGAAAATTGTGTTTTAATAAATAATTTTATATAAAATTTACACTCACCCGTTCAATAGAAGTACTAAGAAAAGAGGTTCAGGTAACGTAAAGAAACAGTCTTTTTATGTATCCAATGTATTTTATTATATACAAAAATCACAGTTTTCTAGTTTAAGATTAAGTTAAAACAAAATATTTTTCATCACAATTTAAAAAAACTTCCACTTAAATCGAATTAAAACCGAACATTTCTTTCTTAAGATTCAGCCATTCCAACGTTTTTTGAGTCAAACCCTTCTTTTTGTTGGTCGCTCTAACAGCCTCGTGAAATTTGTCTTCGTTTCGTCTCAAATACATAAGAGCGTCTCTCTTCAACTGTTCCAATTTGTTAGGATCAATTTCGGCTATGTCCAACATTTCCGTTAAGTAAGGGTTTAATCGGTAGTAAACATCTGCCGGAAGTAGATCCGATAACATCGTATGAACCCCTAAAACAAAATAAAAATATGCAAAAAATTGGCGCAGTCAATAGGATCAAATAAAAATTGACATTAAACTTACCTTCTGTATCAGTAGCACTATCAATAATGGCAAAGAACTTCTTTTTCCACGACGAATTAGTAATCGAAACATCTTTTTCGTCCGAACAAGTTAAAACAGGATTTGGAGCTGTCCTACCTGTACCGAATGATATGACGCATTGAATCGGTGTATTTGGCCATAATAATTTGGCTTCGTGAATCGCTACAGCTGTGGGATTGTTAACTAAAATTCCACCATCCTAAAAATTAAACAAGAGTTGGTGCGATGACAAAATTAATTATATTTATCTGTCAGAACTGTCAAAAATTGAAATTATCAGCTAATGTCAATACTAGAGAGTGTTGTGTGAACCTGGGCGGAATCTGACCAATCAAAGGTCTACAGAATTGCCAACTTAATTCAAACTACTCCTGGTTTTTAAATAAGGTATGAAAATAAGTACAAGATGAACATTTTTACCTGGTGAAGCATATTTCCTAATTTAAATTCTTCGAAATAAGTAGGGGCAGCCGCCGAGGCTCTTACTGCTTCCCAAACTTGGTGGTTGTATCCACCTTTATATTGCGATTGAACTTTACATGGTAAAGAGTAGTTTCTGAATATGTATGCCGATAGTCTGGATTGATTTACTATCGCTGATACAGCGCAAAACTACAACAAACACAAAGTAATTAATGTCAACAATAATTCATTGAAATATTTCTTCAAAACTTTTGATTATTGCCAAAATTTTCGGAGTAAAAATAAATATTTTTATGACAATGAACTAGAAAGTGCGCGAGAATCGACGCAGAAGCCAAAATTAGGATAAAAACAATAATGGCGTCATGTGTCAATATTTGTTGTCGTTTTAAACAATTAATTATTTATTTAGGAAAGCCAAAGCTTGGCGTAACTGCAAATCTCAATTGATAGAATAAATAATTAATCAAATAAAAGGTTCGAATACAGCTGATTATTTAAAAATGTCAATATGTAAATCGTAACCATGACAACTTATCCCAAAAACAATCTTACTGCGCAGGCGTGTGGCATGATTCTTATGAAATTTATAGTGGTACAAATATTATGTGTCAAACAGTCAAATGTTTTCAAAATTCATATGAAAATTACCAATATTATTTTCAGAGTGAATTTCGCGATAATTCTCGTACGTGTAAAACGGTTCTTAGCAAAATAACCCTGTATAAATGATATTGAAAATAGAAAGTAGGTATGGTTCATACAACAGCCTTTTTGGTGTGCGTCATCGTTTGTTAATGTCTTTCTAACACATTACGTGGAAAGAAATGCAAAAAAGTCAGGTCTTTGATTAATCCTAATCAAAATATCGCAATAATGAACCGTTCAAATGTATTACAAACGTCAATCCTAATCATTGACTTACCAAAATTTGATTGGTTGATGTTCAGATCAAGCGCAAGCGCGACCTATCAATCGTGAGAAATTTCTTTATTTAAAATAGGCATGCAGATATACCTTTCGAAATGTCAATGTGTCTGATATCTTTTTCTACTGTCCCACTGACAGTTCTTGTCAGGTCTGTACTTTGTTGTTCACGGTCAATTATTATTTATGAAAAGTTAATATGAATATTATTGTTATATTTATTCGAATAATACAAAAATATGCCTAGATACACGGAAAAACATTAGCATTTTGAAAGTTCTCAAGTATTTTCAGTTTAGAAAAAGAAGCTGGTAACTATTAATTTCATAGCCTTGTCGAATTTTGCTGAATGCGATCCTGAAGATTTTATTTATCAAATTTAGGGTTAGATATGTATCAAAATGGCAAATAAAATAAACGACATACCCAAAGCCCGAATATACGTCACAAACGATGACGCACACCAAAAAGGCTGTTGTATGAACCATAATTATGTAATGCTTTATTTATAGTGTGATATTTGGTTTTAACTTGGCATGAAAATTGATAATTATTTTTAACTATGATAAAACACCAACCTTGGGCACTTTCAAATTCCTTCTAGTTTCTATAAGTATCATATCATCCCACTGTTCTTTCAACAATTTCTCCCACAAAGGAGTATCGTAGTACGAATGACTCCAAACTAAATTACTGGTACCAATAAATGCAGATTGGGTGAAAATCTCTGTGCTAATATTTTTGTAAATATCCGAAATTTCATCTAAACTCTTCTGTTTCAAACATAGCAAAGTGGCTATAATAGCGCCGGTGCTGACTCCGCAAATAAAGTCGAACATTTCATATATTGGTTTTCCTGATAGTTCTTCTAGTTTTTTCAACATTTCTATTACTAATATGCCACGTACTCCTCCTCCATCTATTGATAAAATTCTAATACCAACTTCAGGCACTGGATCGGTGTAGCCTAACAAAGCAGTAGCTACATTCAAAGTGCTTAAAAGATTGGGATTTTTTGTATTTTTTCTAATGCATAGTAATGATCTAATGGCTCCTTCCTGAAATAAGTTTCATGAAAAATATTGGTCAAAATATATAGCAATGGATGTTCACCTTAACAGCGTTATGTTTTGCAGCAGGATATTGTTCCAGATGAGATATTAAATCTTCTATCCTTCGCATTTGGTTGCTTTCATTATCTGCTACAGCTATTGAACTTAAAACTTGATTAGTTCTTGCAGCTATTGCTTCCTAAAAATTATAAAAAATAATAATTAAAATAATAAACATACATTTGTTGATTACTTACTTGGGATACTACTGGTTTTGGAACAGTCTTCCATCTTGGCAGGATTTCCTTTTTTACTTCCTCTTTACTACGGATATTTATATTTAATCCACTTAAGACGTTTTGTATAGGTAAAGATAGTTTGCTAGCGCTGCTTGGCTCTTGTTTTACTTCTTTGGTGTCTGGCTGGTTATTTACGCTTTCAGTAGTTGAAGTAAAATACTTGAATAGTTCCTTTCCATATGTTTTAGAGTCGATCTTTTGAAGAAACTGCGCGAATTCTTTGTTTAATGCTGTCTCGAAAGTATTATCATTTGTAAATTTGGAAAAATATTTTTTCAATTCGTTTATCAATTTCCACTGGTTCAAAACAATATTTTTTGCTTGCATTTTGACAGAATCTACCACATTTGATGAACCCGATGTAATTTTCCTGAAATTTGAACAAAAATGAAGATATAAATCCTGAGTCATTCGAATATTTTCCTCAAAATAAGTGGAAAAACCGAAATGAGCAGTAACCACATATTACAGATGATTTTGACGTAAGTGTGGCGTGACTTTGACGTTTTACGTCAAATTTGTTGTGGTTTGTAAATGATTGGATCAACGATTTTCCCAATTTCCTATTCCCAATATTGAGTCATTTTTATTGAAATTTAACAACAAAGAAAAGAGGTAGGTGGTGGGGAACATGAACTTATAAATAACCTGCCAGCCTTGACTGGTTTTTGAAAGCTTAAAATTGAGAGTCAGATTATATTTATTAGGTAAAAACATTTTCTCAGGGCTTGCCCTATTCTTATTAATTAAACCTTCAAGACTACAAAAAAAATACGAATCAACTTTTGAATCATCTCAAGATAATAACGTAACCTCAATTTAAATACAAATATGTAATACAAACCTTTTATTCAATCCTTGAAGTTTCCTGTTAACGTGGAAACTAAAGGCTCCTACTTTACCAGTTTTTCCGGACACAAACATAAGGAAACTGAATTTGTCTATATAAAAAGAACACACTGTCTACTACAGATTATTCACAGCTTGAACGAACACAGCAACATCACATAAATAAATTAAGATATAATTACGTATATCGATTGGTTTGTAGGTCAAAAGAACTACTACGTGATTATAGTAACGTACACGACACTTTTTTAACGAAAATAACTATATATAACAATATAAAATACTTAGTAGTACACTTTTTGGTAGCAGAATGTTTGCTTCAGAACGTTTTTTTAAGACTGAACGAGATTGGAATCAGTTGAGCATTTATATCAATGAATAAACAGCATAGGTACTTACTACGTTCTACTACGCGAATAAGATGATTTATCAAAACAAAACATACCGGAGTCTATAGGTGTTTTTAATTGTTTTTGTTTAAATATTTTGTACGATAATCTTTATACTTTAACTCGTGCCAAACGAGAATTTTTGTAAACACACGTGTTGTTTACATTCCACTTTTAGTGGTTTGTTTTGGATGGGAAAGTGTGACGTCGAATCGTATGACGATAGCCACACCTCCAAAATCACACCACTGACGAGGTTCTTTATTTGGCTCGATTCAAGATGAGTACGATAATTACGCACTTTTTTAACTTTTCAACCCGAAGCGTCTTTTAATTTAGAAAAGTGTAGGATTTTCTGAATGAAAAGACGCCTCGGGTTGAAAAGTTAGAAAAGTGCGTAATTATCGTACTCATCTTCAGTAAAATAAATGGGGAATTGCTGCCAACATAACGAACAAAAAAAACTGAAAATAAGGTGGTTTTTCCAATCTAATGTTTAGTTTTTCTTATACATTCGCTCTCAACTACCTACTTTAAAATAATATAATTTTTTCTTGAGAACTGCCGACAGAACATATTTTCGGAATTGATAAAAAAATATCAAATTTGCAACTTTTTTCATTATCCCGAAACAGCATGGTATTATAATATATTTATTATTAAAAAATTGCGTATCTTTTTATTGTTGTTTACTTCGGAATTTATATTTATATAGCGATAATATTTTCACCAGGTATTTTCAGATTCGCAATTTGATGAGAGCTTTCACCTTGAGTATTGAAAAATATATACGCAGTCAAATTCTAATCATTCTTAAATATTAAGCTAAGCGAATACACGAAAAAAAATATCTTAAACCACCTTGTTTAGAGTAAAAACGAAATAAAACTAAAATATATTTCAGAATATTAGGAATTTTATTAAATTTTAACAAAAACCACATACAAACGCAAAGTGTATGTGCTTAACAACTAAGTATAATGTGAACAAACAAATTACAGTAAAACTGTGCATTAGTGTGGTGGATTTCACAATTTAAAAAAAATATTAAAGTTCATACTTCATTATCAATTTATCCACATCTTCCTTTGGTTTTTCCTTGATTTCTTTTATGTGATCAAACAGTTTCCACAAATCTGCAAACAAAAACCTCATAAACATTACAAATTAAATGTACAGATTGTTTTTCAAACACGAAAGATTTACCTATAGACATTTACTTACTGTTTTTGTCTTCTCCGTTCATAAACATTGTAATGGCACCAAATCTCTTTACTTCTGATAAACAATTCAAAATATCATAAATTTTATCATTTCGTTCTATAAAATGCTTCACCATAACATCCAAAATGTTACTAAACAAAATGCTATCTAAAGAATTCAAGAATATTTTAGGAATATCTTTCGGATCTATCAATTTGAGATATTTGTACTTATCTTCTGTGCAATTGAAATTTTTCCAAGCCGAATAGAACTGTACTGAGTTTTTGGGGTAGATGAAATTCATTTCGTTACATTCTGCCAGTTTTTTTGTGCCGTTAACCGTGTTTTTAACATCTTTAGTGGTTGTCTTTTCTACTATTATCAGATCTTCCGTTTTGAGAAAGTCCAATTTATTTTCAGGGTTTGGTGTATGTGAATTAAAATTAGATTCTCCTAATTTTTCCAACTTCTGCGTTTTAAATAAGGATATTTGTTTGGGACATTCTTCAACTATATCTGGTGCTGGAGAAAATGTCTTTTCTTCAAGTAATTCAATCTTATTTTTTTTAATAGCTGATACTGGTTGGTTGGTCGACTCCAAAAGTTTTTCTTTTGATTGACTTTTTTCTACCACAAACTTTTTAAGTGGCTCTTCTACTGTAGGTGTTGTAATTTTATCTTTAATTTGAATATCATCGATTTCAGTTATTTCTATTCTTTTGAGGGGTTTTTTCGATTGTAAATGTGGAGGTTTCTTAATGGCTTTTACTTCTATAATTTCTGGATCCACAGTCCAAAGTGGAAGAGGAGTGCTATCATCAACAAGTTTCTCAGGTATTACGGTATCCAATAATTTTTTTGGAAGCTGATCATGTATTTTCATACCAGTATTAGACTTAATTCTAGAGGCTGTAAACTTTGAGACTGGTCTTTGATCTGGAACCTGTTTTTTTCAATAGATAATTTATTTATCATATAAAAAATAACATAAATTAATCTACCTACCTCTGTTTTATTTCTTTTTAATAATATACTAAGTTTGTCAAGTTCAGTCTTGGCTTCCCTGTTTTTTGGTTCTATAACTAACACTTTTTTAAGATCTATTTCTGCATGTTCAAGTTTATTTAACTGTACTCTAGCAGCAGCTCTTCTTTGATAAGCTTTGACATATGTGTCATCCAATTTTATTGAAATATTACAGTCCTCCTCACATTCAGTGAACCTAACATAAAAGATGTTTCAGATTTGTTTTAAGAATAATTTAATATATACTTACTTATTAAGTTTCAAGTAACATAAAGCTCTGTTGGCATAGAATACAGGATCATAGGAGTATCTTTCTATAGCTTTTGTGTAACAGGAAATAGCTTCTTTCCATTTTTGTGCTTTGACAAATTTATTACCCTTAAACAATTTTTTAGATGAAAATCAACATAATTTATGGAAATAAGACCTACTTTTTCTTTTTCAACAATAGCTTCATCATAAATGTTTTCATTGCACTCATCAGTTAATTCAGAGTCATCATTAATATCTTCCTCTAATTTATTTAGTTCAGCATCAACATCGAACTTATCCCAAGCTGCATAGTCAGTTGCACCAATTGTTGTTGCTATTTTCTTATTCTTATCATTACCCTTTAATTTCTTAGTATGCTTAATTTCTTTTGCAACCTTTTGTGCCGCTAGGGATGTCTAAAACAAGAATTTTAATAACATTTTAGAGTCGTTTTGTCGAATTTATTTACTTGATTTTCATTTTTTAAGGTCTCTTCCTTTCGTTTCATCTCTGCACCCCAACTTTTTAAGTCTTTTGCAAAATCTTGGAGGTCTGCAGCATTTTCTCGAATCGTTTTTTGCAGAAGAATTGGATTTACACTCATTTTTAAACAAGAAAAATAAAAACTTCAAGTTTTGACAATTACATTTGACTTGACGGATGACAGTCAATAAGCACGAAGTTAGGTATAAAAGGCAATTTTTAACGTGCATGTACTTTAAAGTTGGTTATATATAATAAATATAGTCAATATTTTGTTCTGCTAGATGACTATAGGATGTCGTCTTTGCAACACAAAGAGGAGACAAGTTAGTGTCTCCTCTGTTACCAAGATGGCGCATTTTGAATTTGAAATTACCGAGTCTTCGCTTCGTTTTATGCTTTCTGTTTTATACTCACAGCGAAGGAAAAGAAATTTCATAAAAAGAATAAAGAAGAGTGGCTTTTAATGTTTTCCTTTTTGAATTCTCACTTTGCCTACCTTTACGAGCTGCCGCTGATCTCTGATGTATCACAAAATGATAAAATTATTTCTTGAACATTTCAGGACGGCAGACTTATCGTGTTTTAATGAAATATTTTTATATACATATTATTCAAAAATTAGCATATTTTTGTCTATTAAAGACAAAGTATGTCTCTGTTTCGACGTATATTTTAAAACTAATCTTAAAATAGCAGTCGCCAAATAAAACAAGACATTCCCAACAAGAAAAGGGTTGTTTTCTGCCAAATATTATACAGCTTCTTGATTAATGTCCTTCTAGTCGTGCTCATCCGATCCAAAATCTGCAATATTAATCTTCCAAATTGCTTTTTAGTAGTTGAGTAACCAATATTTCTCTTCATTACTACATATTTGATTTATTAAACAATGTCTGGGAGCTGCTATGCGGATTGTTCATTAATATTAATGAAATTTCTGTCTTTCAGCTATTGTAGTTGAAAGATTCTTACATAAATCACTCAAGTTTAGGTTTTTATAAGATACGTAATCTTAATTTAGGTAGGTAAATGAATTGGTTCAATAGCTTCCTAGAGGGGTATATGCTATTGCTCACGTTACAGCAGTTCATTTTTTTGACAGTTGTAGATATTTTTGAAGCTTAAGACAAAGTTTACTTAGATTATAAGGTCAATATACAAATAAATGTTCACTAATAATTATTATTCTCCCCTACATTTTCACCCTCGTAGATTGCAATTTAATTCAAATCTCATCAGTTCATAAATTCACAACTGTAAACTGCCGATATTCCTTCTCATTCATTCATATAACGATTACGATTACGAACTACGTCTTTTGCTGGATCTTTGAGATTCTCCGAAGTGGACGCAATGTTTGGAATACAAAACCGAGTAACTAACTGTTATTAGGGGATGATTCATACGCAAATGGCGGCGCAAAGGAGCACTAGCTCAATTTTATTCAAATCAAACAAAACTTTTGATTGATATTTCAATATATTAAACGTTCGTGCTGTAATAGGTGTATATTTTTTAACTATTATTCAAGTGGAAAAGATAGAACGAGATGATTCTCGAGTAAAGTTTCGTAAAACACTTCAATGCAGTATCCAAATGATGCAGAAATAGTTTAAAAACCGATGAATGTATAGAAGCAATTCGGAAGCTCGTTCCTTTCAAAAAGTGTCGCAGCTGCACCACTGTTTATGCGTAAAGGGGTGATTAAGGGCTGTAATAAGGCGGCGTATACTTATAAGATGAAGAGAACCCTTCGCTATGCTGTTTTAGGGGTGCAGATTCATTTCTCAATAGGAATAGATAAGATGCCACTTACGATGAATCACTGGAATATGGAATGTGTTTAGAAACTAAAACGTTAGAGAGGGCGTTATTTATAATTGTAAATATGGAGATTATTATTCTTCACATTATCTTAACCTTCTCCATCTGTAGTTTTATGATTTCTCACAAAAAACAGCCTATTTTTTTTGAAAGAATAGAGGAGTTCAGTCCAAGGTCAGTGTGGCCAACAAAAAGTGGTTTCTTCTGACAAGAATGACAGTTAGGGTCTACTGTTCAAAACATGAGATTTTGCATGCTTTTTATCATTGCGAATTACCCTATTAAAATAATGAATACATCCCCGAAGCGTATATCTTGAAATTTAACATAACTTTTTAGCTGAATACTCAAAACATACCTATAAGAAGCCAATAATTCTAGGAACTTTCGGCATGTCACCATTTCATTTCTGTTATCCAGTCACTAGCTCTGTCAAATGTCAGTGAAAAAAGTAATTAGAAGAATATAGAGATACAGCTAATTAGAAATGCTACGAAAATCTAATCCAAAATGGACGTACACAATTAAACAAATATCAACAAAAATAAATATAACTGACATTTGACATAACTAATGAAATGGTGACATGCCAAGAGTTACTAGAATTATTGGCAACTTATATGTTGAGTGTTCAGCTAAAAAGTCATTTTAAATTTCAAGATATACCTACGTACGCTTTGGGGGTGTATTCATTATTTTAATATATAGGGCAATGTAGATGTTCGCAATGATTAAAGCCGTGCAAAATCTTATGTTTTGAACAGTAGACCTGTCATTCTTGTCAGAAAAAAACACTTTCTGTTGGCCATACTGACCTTATAGACTGAATTCCTCTTTGACAGGTCGGCCATATTCTGCTGTGCTCCCAGATCAGCTAAAGTTGAAGTTTTTGTGATTTGTGGTGAAGGGAATCAATTGAAAACTTAGTTAAAACAGCCGGAAATCGAAAAATATATATCTTATCTCGCATTCACGCATTCCATGCTTAACAACACTACGAAAAATGACATTTTAAATAATTTCAAGAACTTTTAACTGATTACAATCCAACTATCATCCGTTGTTTGTTAGTAAACAATGAAATTTGAATAGAATATAACATAAGACCCACAGCAATATGGCCGATCTGTCAGTAACGTCAGTCTGGAATGGTCTATTGGGTTGAAAAAATGTAAAAAAGCTCAATATATTTCATACTTTAATCAGTTTTATTACTTTCTTTCCACGGTTTACACATTAGTTTAATTTATATAACAGTTTTTTATCACTAATTCATAAAATTTATATACAGGGTGATTCATAGTTAAACCACCATAGGTTAACTGCAAGTAGAGGACACTTTGGTGGTTCCAAATAGACTTGGTTAATTGGTCTATTTGGAACCACCAAAGTGTCCTTTACTTGCAGTTATTATAACCTATGGTGGCTTAACTATGAAACACCCTGTATATAAAAAACATTTGAAGATTCAATCTACTTAAATGTTCTTTGATCTAAATATCTACTTAAATGACGCATGTACACTGCAGATGCTTCAGTGCTTCACAGAGTCTGAATGCCGAGTTGTCTGAAAGTCTGTGTATATACTTGGTGTATATTTATACCTGGTCAGCATCTGTAACAGAATAACGTATTGAGCAAAAGCAGTTAATATGTATAGGTAATGTTTGTTTATTTTATAATGGTAAATTCTATAACAAGGTAGCATTGGAATGGACCATATTTATTCACGAATAAAAATTGAACCATTTAGAACACGAACTGTGTTTTTTCTGACAAGAAAATAAGTTATTGCATGTTTTTTATCATCTATATTGCTTTATTAAAATAAAGAATACACCCCCGAAGCGTATATCTTGAAATTTGAAATTACTTTTTAGCTGAATACTCAAATAAGTGGCCAATACTTCTAGGAACTCTTGGCATGTCACCATTTCATTTCTGTTATTCAGTCACTAGTTCTGTCAAATGTCAGTGAAAAAAGTAATTAGAAGAATGGAGATGCAGCTAATTAGAAGTGCTGCAAAAATCTAATCAGAAATTGACATACACAATTAAACGGATATCAACAAACTGACATTTGACATAACGAGTGACTGAACAACAGAAATGAAATGGTGCCTTGCCAGAAGTTCCTAGAATTATTGGCCACCGATATGTTGAGTATTCAGCTAAAAAGTCGTTTTAAATGTCAAGATTTACGCTTCGGGGGGTGTATTCATTATTTTAATAAAGCAATATAGATGTTCTTGTCGGGAAAAAACATTTTTTGTTGACCACACTGATCTTAGAGATCTTAGACTGAACTCCTCTATTGAAGAGAACATGTACAGAGCTCCGCTCCGTTAAAGCTCAGTTTGTACCATACTGTTCCTCTTCATCCTCTTCTTAGCTCAATCAGGAATGTTTTCTTTCACGCAATACTAAAAACTCAATTAGGAAGAAAACAAGAGGAATCTTGAGAAACAAGTTAAAAGAAATTAAACCTGGAATTTCCAAAAAGGTTGTAGCCAGAAATGTTTAGAAAGAAGAAGTGTTTTGATGATTCTGATTCTGAAAGTTGTGATAAGAGAGAGTTTTGTTACATTTTGAACCATTTTTCCTGGTAAATCAAAATCAAAAATTGTTTCTTGATGTCCTCCGAAGAATTTGAATGTATAAATAAGACATATAAACACGTTCGAATTTATTAACATTCGTATAATTCAAATTATTATCGAACATGGGGTATATAATACCAGACATCCTGCAAGGGTGAAGGGGCACCACCCTTGAAGGGGTGCTGTGTGTTTCTACAAGTCTCTGCGTCTCTATATCTTTCATTTTCCGTAGTTTACCAAATAGGGGTTAGTAAAGCGGAAGTTTAGCCAGTGTCTAACTGGCCTACAAAAAATGATCAGTTGATCATAAATACTCAAAATTTAATTTCCATATTTGGAGCTTTTTACCTGTAACAAAATGGCAGTATATGTAGTTTAATTAATTGCAATTTTTTCTTTCAAAAGTGCATCACTCAAGATTATTTTTGCAACGAACAGTAACTCATTAGAAGTGCTAGTGTGAAGTTGGACGTCAAAAAAGAAATAAACAAAAGATTATCATAATGACAGATAGTCAAGCAGCCATTAATAAAGCACTGAGCTCTTGTCTAATCAGTTGCAAAATGGTGTGGGTATGCCATGACAAACTCCATGAACTAGGCGAGAACAAGTTACCATACTATGGATTCCAGGACACACTGGAACAGAAGGAAATGAAACTAGCAAATAGGGGGTCTGAAATACCTTTCTGGGGGCCTGAACCCTTTTGCGGATTCAGCCCAAAAATAGTATTGGGAGCAATGGGTGAAGCCGAAAGAAAGAGAAGATCAGACCATTGGAAAGATCTAGTAGGGCTTGGACAATCAAAGGTTTTTTTTTTTGTGGAATGGTGGAGGAAGAAGAATGCAGATACTGTGGGATGGAAGAAGAAGCCTCCATCCACATACTTTCCAACTGCACTCCAGAATCCTAGAGCACAGTACCTGGGAGATTACTGGATAGAAGAGGAATATTTACCTAAGTTGAAGCCTGCAGATGTCCTAAAATTCCTCCGGGAAATAGAACTGAAGGAACTACTAGTTTCAGAGACATACGCAATGAATTAAAAGAAAAAAATATCCACCAAAATTGTATTTAAAAGGGTTGGGAGGTGAGCAGATATGCTTAATACCGTTGGTTATCTAAGTTCTTCGTATGCGACCTTGAAAAATTGGATTGCAAGCTTCAAAAGAGGTAAATTTTCAATTGAAGATGATGACCGATCTTGAAAGCCAGTTTCTGTGTCAGTCCCAGATAATATCGATGCAGTTCATGACATGACATTACTATTCGACATTCCTGATCACTCTACGGGAAAAAATTGAAGAGAAGAGACGCGGAAAGCTATTGTTTTTGCAGGACAACGCCCCTGCACACAAATCTTATGTTGCCATGCAAGAAATTCGTGATTTAGGGTTTGAATTAATAGAACACCCTTTTTATTCACCAGATCTGGCTTTGTCCGAATATCATCTCTTTCCTCAAATGAAAAAACGTTTTAAAGGTTGAAAATTTTCTTCGAAAGAGGGGGTAATAAAAGCTGTGAAGGTCTGGTTTGCAGAACAAGAAGAAACATTTTTTTTTTGGAAAGTCTAGAGACCTTGCAGGCTAGGTGTGATAAATGTATCTAATTGAGAGGAGAATATGTTAAGTAATAAAATATTTTGACATTGAAATTTTGTTTGGTTCTATTGGGAATTCAATATAAGCGATACTCTATCTGGTGGCAGGAAAAGAACTATTTCTATGGACATTATTTCATAACCTTGAGATAAAATTTGTATAATAAATACAATTAACAATACTTTTAAAACTATGAATATATTAAAACGAAAAAAAAAGCAAAAGGTAACGTCTAAACAACAGTCAAATGTTATGTTAAATACATTTGAGGTTATACACAATGTACAAAGAAATAGTTCAGCTGGCGCTGCGATCTTAATTTGAATTCCCAATAGTAGGCTGAGAATTTTTCAATATCAATATGTATCTACAAAACTATTGGGTTTAAGGTCAACTAATGTATTAATCTGAACAATGAGTAAGAAAAAAGTACTATCAAATTTGAATTGGTCCGGATCTGGTTGTCCAGATCCAGAATCATAATAAAATGGGGTGGGTTTATCTGGCAAAGGAATATTAAGGACTCTTTTAGTTAGAGATTGATATGGGAATAGCTGAACTTTCGCAAAATATTACACATTCCAAAACTTTTATTACGGGCACTTAAAAATACACTTCGTTGGTTTGAATCCTACTACAATGTCATTATTAAAGTTTTCTGGCTTCTTCCATGTATATTTCATAGTTATGAGGCTTTTATTGCTTACAACTATTCTTTTATATATTCGCCAACAATTCTTCTTTGTAACAAGTCAATAACATTTAATGAATGTGCATTCGAAATACCCTTCTTTGTATACGGCACAAGATATTTATGAAATTACTGAAAATAATAAGCAAATGGTTTTGATTTTCCTTCAGGAACAGACCCAAGACGTCAGCAGGAAATGTCTGTGTCAAAGGAAGCGGCTGCAGATGACGGGTGCAATGAAGGGAACACGTCAACCAGAGGCCGCCTTCGTCGTAGCCGACGGAGCAAATTAAATCAACGTCCGTTCAGATACAATAATTTTATTAGGAGGTAGTTGCTGCTCATCTCCCCTAGACCAAGAAAGGACACTCACTCTCTAAAGAGAAGGAGCGGGTCTTGGCTTTGATGTTGCTTATTTTGGAAGTAATTGATTTTATTGAAGGAAGGTAATGGCGTCTTTTATTAGATGCCGATGAAAGTTATAGTTGTTTTAAAATAATTACAATTTTCTTATTAGGAGACGAGCATTTACAGAAATTATATTCAATAATTTGTTTAAAATTGAAGATAACAATAGGGTAGGTACCTACATGAATATTTCATATTTTGCTTGGATATTAATTTGTAATAGTAAAGTTGATATCAAAAATAATAATAGGAAATAAACCAGTTTCCGATTTAAATTACTTCCAAATTTTAAAATAAAATTCAAATTTCAATGCACTTTCCGACCAACACCCGAGGATTTCCGAGCGCTACCGATGATACGTGTGATGTCATACTTTGTTATTACTTTTGTCAATATGGCCTGTATTGTAATAGGTTATGTGTAGTTTTGTGTTTATATTGTATTTCAATTAACTATTAATTGCTTCATTGACGTAAAATAGTATATTACGTAACGTGTGTGGTAAGAAGCATTTTACGCACGAATGGAAAAGTTTCCGTGAGTGCGTAAAATGCTCTACAACACCAGTTACGTACTATACTTTACCCACGACCTACTTCTACATGTATTTATACTCTTATTATTGATAATACTTGAACAACATCAACAATATTTGGCTATTTCTGCGATTTCCATGATAATATTAAATCCATCTCACTTTTTTAACACATTTTTTAATTGCATAAAGCTTTCCACAAAATACACAAACCATTATAAGTTATAAGGATAATAAAAAAGTGTTTTAAAAGTTTCTTGACAGCTCTTACGCAAATCGCTATTGCAGCCTATACCTAAGTTTGATGTTTTGACGGCTTATGTCAGATTTTTGAATAAAATGGCGACTTCTATTGACAGTTGCTAAGATGTTGCTAAGGAAGCCGTGCGATTTACTTTACAGCTGTGCGTTTTTTTTACCGTGCGTAATAGACGTCATTACATTAGCGCCGACTGTGTGTTATTGACTGATTACAGGGGGGGTCGTAGGTAAATATCATTTATATGTTTGTTTGAGACCATTACGTGTTTGTGTGTGCTTTTTTTATTTCTAAAAGTCAACGTAAAGTGGACATAAATATTTGATATTTCCGAGGATATTTTGGATCCTTTAAATGAAAATATTTTATTTACTAGTTCAGTGACTATTCTTTCATATTTTGTGTGTAAAGATATGGCTAGCGAAGGTTTTGTAAAAGCACAAACTGATAACTTGCCCAAAGTATACTCATTTATGCTGCTTGAATTTATTAAGTCAAACAGCTGTTTTAATGTAGAGGTGTTGAAGCATTTTCGTGAGTACAATTTAATCTTTGTATTATATATATAATATATACCAACCATATTTCGACGCCGTATAAGAAAGTCACTGTCTCACGAGCCGTTTCCACTATTTTTCTTGCGAATATACTCACAAATGACTTAATCGTGCTTTTCGGGTACCCACTGGGAAACCACTAAGTTTCACTCCTGTTGAATAATATTTCTGCACATTTTCAGTGGAAACTTGATGTGTGGTCGTGAGAAAAAATTTTTTTTATGGTTTATTCCTAGACATATAGGTACATAACCTCCAACTATTGAAGAAGCAAAATTACCAACACAGAATTAGGAACTTACATTAATATGGTCTTTACAAACAAAAGCAATAGTATTTGTCGAAATATTGTCTTTATTCCGACGCATATATAGCTTGCAGCCACAATGCCATTCTCTTAAGTGCATTTTTGCTTGCGCCACCAGGTAAAGTTAGAAATATTTTGTCTGGAGTTTTAATAGTCGTCGATTTACACTCTGGAACAATGCAATACTTGGAATGTGAAGTTTTTTTGACTTTATCCATTTTTAAAGCTTACGGAAACAAATTAAATCACAAAAACTCAGAGCACGATACACGATATACGAATAAGGATGTAAACAAAGAGTGACGTAAACGGTTGAGGCAGCCATCTTTATGACGTATAAAATGCGTTTTGGCGGACTTCCAAATTTTATGATTTTTAAAGTCGCTTTAAAAGTAAAGTTGATATTTTTTTGAAAAAATAAGCATGCAAGGTGTTAGGAGACCTGATAAAGCGTCAATTCTCACCAATACCAAAATTTATGCCTGTACCCAATTGAAGAGTTTCAAATTTTATATTTCGCGTTAACTTTTCCAAAAAGCGGAATACGCCTCAAAGATTCGGAAACTCTAATGGCCGTTTGCACCAATTGATATTTAAGTCGACTTAAAGTTAAGTGACGCTTTAAAAAAGTTTTGTTTTGCACCATGAAAAACTTGTTATTTCAAGCTGCACCTAGCTAAACTTATAGAAAATCGCTCGCTTATTCTCCACTTATCCTCAAAGTGGAGATTTCTAACCCAACATTCTTGAGTTTTGATTAATTATGTCAATGTTTTTCCTCTTTTCGGTTTTTCGTTTTCTGTCTTCCAATATCGGGTTTGTTTCTTTTAATTTTTGAAGAAGGATGTTTATGGAGGATGGTTTGGAAGTATTGGATATTTTTGAGAATAGATTTCCAAGAAGACGGCACAATCGTAAGAACTATTATGAAGAATTGGAAGAAAACATTAGCAATTCTTTTTCCTGAATTGTATAATTTGCCGATCGAATTTTCTTATTTTTTACTGTTTTCCATTATGAACAATTTTCTTATTTAAAAAACAAGAATAAAATCCTTTGATTTTCAAAGAATTGACTTTTAACAGCTTTTAATACCTTATTTCAAACCACAAAAACGAAAAGTCACCAGAAACCATAGAGAAATTGATAAAACTCAACATAAATAGCGAGGTTGACAAATGTATTAAACACTTAGCTAACAAGCAGAGCAAAAACATTGGTGCAACTGAAGTTTAACTAAGCGACCCTTGAATTTTAAACTAGCCATGGCTATTCTAAGCTTATGATACTATTGGTGCAAACGGCCATAATTATTGTGATATTTTGATTAGAATCAATCACAGACCTGCCTTTTTTCCATTTCTTCGAACGTAATATGCTAAAAGGAGTTTAACAATCTATTATGCAAACCAAGAAGGGTGTTGTATGAATTTTAAACGATTTTTAACACATGACAGACATTGAAAATGTCACTTTTAATGAAGCAGGAGCAGGGTAAACGAAATATACTTTACAAGAATCTATTTGCAACAAAAATAAATGTTGTCGTCCCCTTTAGTTAGCCCCCCGACTAATAAAAATCACCTTAAGACGGATCCAAGAGTTTATGGTTAGGTAAGACGACAAGACCGAGCTTTGTTTGCTTTATGTAGAAATTAGCAATAAAACGAGACAGCTTATATGAGAGCTTTATAGTTGGGAAAGTTACAGGAAGTGTGTGACTATAAAGTATATAGGAGAAGCTTCACTGGGCAGCTTGTACGCTTTATGAGGTATAAACACTTGTCGAACTAATTAAACTTATTATCTGCAGCCGTAGGGCCTACAAAGTTCCCGGTGGTTACTGCTCTAATAACTTTCTTCTTGTTAAGACTTTACCGCCTCCGTTTTCTATGTATACGTACTACATGAACCAGGTCTCGTGTAAGGCAAAATTAATTATGCACTAGCTGTGTTGTGTCAGAATTTTATGATTACTTTACGGAAAGTTACCTATAGTTCATATAATAACCTTCTTGATGTGCGTCATCGTTCGTGACGTATATCCGGGTTTGTCGTTTATTTTATTTGCTATTTTGACATATAGCTAACCTCAAACTTGCTAAATAAAATCATCAGGATCGTTTTCAGCCAAATTCGAAAAGGCTATGTAATGAATAATTGCCAGCTTCTTTTTCTAACTGAAAATACTAGAGAACTTTCAGAATGCTGATGTCTCTCCGTCTATCTGGGCATATTTTTGTATTATTTAAATAAATATAACAATAAAATTAGTTTTAACTTCTCATAAATAATAATTGACGAGAACTGACAGCGTAACATTGGAAATAAGACGTAAGACACCTAAAGGAGCTTGTGGATCATGTAATAAATACAGGTTTACTTGATTTCTATATATTGCAACATGTGTAGATGAAGGAATACAAAACAATTACCGTTACACAATAGCACAACTATCTCTTGTCAATCAGATGACACTTGACAGCGTAATAAGCTAGGCAAGTTTTAGTGACTACCAATTAAGTTATTAGCGACACATAACCGCTTCGAAAGGTATCCAATTCTGAATCAATTTTCAGATTGCTGTCCACCAAATTCACTGCCCCTAATAGAATGCGAATAATTGGTAGGTGCCATGGATATTTTGTACAAGAGGATGGTCATTGAAGATATGTTTTTATAAGGCTTGTATTATACTAAATAATTCTCCGTTGATGCTCACTACATATTTATTGGATGAATACATTTGTAGTTGAAACATTGATTCGTTTGAAACATTCTATTGTTACTGGAGAGAACAAGATTTCATCCTTGTAGAAACCAAACTATAAACGGGACTCTCTGGAGTGCAGTATACATACGCCATAATCAGATAAGTAGTAGTCGTCAAGATAGCGATTTGGCATCCTGCAGCAATAAAACTTTCCTTCGTCTGCGAGGAGAAAGAGGAAATAATGCCCTTATAGGGTGGATTCGGGACACGAGGGGATGAAAACTCGCGTGATTATGACTGGAGCTAATCCAAGTTGAAATCTCTTGCAAACCGATTCAAACAGTCATGTCGAGCAGAGCCATGAATAAATTACCGCCTCCCGGTTGGAGATGAGAGTCTTGCGGATTATTGGGGTCCTTACTGGGTCCTTGGGGAACACTTTCCGGCCGCGTCTTACAACGCGGTCGTTATCGCAATAATTACCCGGTTCTAACTTCGGTGGAACGACAAACGTGTACGTTTATGTTGAGTTTTATGGGGTTTTATTCAATAGAAATGGGAAAATTATAATTAATGCTTTTCAAACTATTTTTCTTGTACTCCATGAGCTCATCCATATCTCAAATGTGGTTTATGAAATCCAAACAAAAGGTTCGATTAAAACTCAAAGTCCAAACCACAATAATTTAATTATGTCCAGCACAAGGACAATTTGATTTATTATATTACCAATGTAATTATCAACTATTGCTATTTTTTAAATATTTTTAAAATTGGTTTAAGTCTATTTGCAGGTATTTGATTTTGGAGTGTATTTGAAAAATTTTAACTTAACTTCATGAGATCTTTATATTAAGTATGCCGTTTCTATTATAGCCTGATGATAGTAAATTGTACAGAAACTATAAGTACAGTCGACAGAAGCAAACATGAGCCCCGGAAAATATGCGAACTAAAAGAATTTAATCGCAACTAGCCAATCAGGAGCTAATGTAGCGATCGTTCATTAGTAATCTGTTAACATAATCGATATAATATGACCGAGTGATTTCATCAACATTCATCATTTTATTCATTTTTACTGTCTGTATTAGTTTTGTCAATGCGAGGATGATTTTATTTTATTTTTGATCCAATATAAATTTTTTTACTGAAATTTAGAGTTAAATTTTGACTTTGTTTACATATCTCTTAGCAGTTAACATTTATGGTATCGATATTTGGTAATCGATTCAAAATATCGATTGTTACTACAAAAATACAACTACAGTGACATGGACACGCCCAACAGGGCTCATGTTTGCTTCTGTCGACTGTAGATGAATGATTCTCCTTGTGTTGGACATAATTAAATTATTGTGGTTTGGACTTTGAGTTTTAATTGAACCTCTTGTTTGGTTTTTATTTTTCATGTAGTTACTTCAAAAAGCTTCTACAAGAGTTTAGTTAGTTAGTTTAGTTTATTTTTGTCCCACTTTAAAATGGATGAATAAATTTATTTGACATTTGGCAGGCTGTTTTAAAATTTAAAAGGACATAGGTACTTTGATGGAAAAACCTTTTTCGATTCTTGTTTCAGTGGGGTATATTTGGAAGAATATGTCACCTTTCTTTTCCCATTTTTCACGCCAGTTGCATTTGAAGCAATTTTCTTCCAATTTTGTATTCCTCAATGTTTTTCACGTAAAAAACGCATAACCTTTACATTTTAAAACACCCTGTGTAAAGAGTGTGAAAAAATGTTAATATTATACCCAATAACTTTCTATTAATTCAATAGTAGTTTATTAATATTTATTTCTAAAGTGACAATGATTTATTTTCATAATACACAGCTATCGTTTGTATTCTAACAAATATCGAAAGCAATTTAGGGGAGGCTTTTGTGTAAAAATGGTGTACATCGTAATATGGCGTCGGTTTTCGTAGACGAAGGGTCGTTTGTGAGTTAGTAGGGCTAGGGATCTTAGTGGAATACATTAAGGGACCGGAGCTCTTGGTTTGACTACAGGACTACAAACTTAACTTACTACAAAATATATGTTCCTCATTTTTGCTAAAGAATCGGATAAAATATCTAACAATTAATTTATGTGAATAAAAAATTATTCAGTGAGGTTTCAGGAAGATTTTTATTTTATTGAAATTGGAATTGAAAAATTCAATTTTAGCAGAGATGATAGGTGACTTTTAACATAACCTACAAATTATAGCAATCATAAACATCCTGTGTTGGTTTGAATTTGTATTATCGTGTTATAAATATTCATCTATGCATCTCTAAATATGGAGAGCAGCTGGGTACCTCTATGAGCTACCACAACTTCAGTTTTACAGAATTTGAAAAAGCAATTACACTACAGGGTGACCAAACAACAGATCTCTTTGCTACAAAGAAATCTTTTCGGAACACCCTTCTGGAAGGTGTTACATCATAAAATATCAGTTTTTCTTTGCGCAAATCATCTTAGCAAAACTTATCTGGCGCAGTCAGTAGGATTTCCTGAGAAAAGAAAATCTTTACCTTCCCAGACCAAAAATTTATCAATGTGCTTAAAATTTTATTATGAATAATATAAAGATTACGATCCTGAGACTAACTTGATAGTTGCACAACTATCTGTAACTGAAAGCGGGGGGTTACGAAAATGTTATGAATATTGAGACAGCCGCAGGCAATAATTAACATAAGATCCAAATTCCATCTCGAACTCCCGATATCCGGAACTTCGCCGTTCGGCCATAAATACTTGAGAAACTTATTAATTATTATCCCCTCGGGACATGGAACAAAGGAAACGTGAGATGTCGGAGTCTGGTCTGAACCATTAGCCTTTCAGCCAGCAACGAGTACTTAAACCTACAATTTTTTTTTCAAAATTACCAGTAGGCATAAAGATATTTCGAAAAATATAAAGCTGAACAGACGTAAAAGACATATGCCAATTTTTTGATGAATTTAACCTTGTTTTAACCATTCCACTGAAATAATCATTATATCTAATTGATATACAGGGTGTACCAAGTGTAATGATAGCGCATAGGTTGAACCAAATTAATGTTAACACTTTCTATAAGCCTTTTTGCTGATATTTGCTATTTCATTACTGTACTATCATAATAATTGTTAAATGATCTTAAATTTGTAGAAAGCCCTTATTAATAGAGGAGTACAGTCTAAGGTCAGTATGGCCAACAAAAAGTGTTTTTTCTGACAGGAATGACAGTTAATTTCTACTATTCAAAACACAAGACTTTGCATGTTTTTTATCATTGCGAACATCTACATTGCTTTATTAAAATAATTAATACACCCCCGAAGCGTATATCTTGAAATTTAAAATGACTTTTAAGCTGAATACTCAACATATTATTGGCCAATAATTCTAGGAACTCTTGGCATGTCACCATTTCATTTCGGTTATTCAGTTACTAGTTATGTCAAATGTCAGTTATATTTATTTTTGTTGATATTCGTTCAATTGTGTTTATCCATCTTTGATTAGATTTTTATAGCATTTCCAATTCGGTGTATCTCTATTCTTCTAATTACTCTTTTCCCTGACATTTGACAGAGCTAGTGACTGAATAATAGAAATGAAATGGTGATATGCTATGATTTCCTAGGACTATCGGCCACTGATATGTTGAGTATTCAGCTAAAAAGTCATGTTCAATTTCAAGATTTACGCTTCACTATTCCAATAAAGCAAAATAGATTTTCGCAATGATAAAAAACATGCAAAATCTTATATTTTGAACGGTAGACCTTAACTGTCATTCTTGTCAGAAAAAACCACTTTTTGTTGGCCACACTGTCCTTAGACTGAACTCCTCTATTAAAAACGCATCTTCGAAAACTTGAGGCGCAAGTTTCGTTGAGCAGATAGATGTAGAAATAGTATTAACTGTTATATTTTTATTTAACATTTAGTCATAACAACTTTCTACCACAGTTAATAAAGTGATTGCTTAGTAATTTTCGAAAATTCATGTCTCATCTTCTATATAACTTTGAGACTCGCATAAGGCGGCATTTTTCTCTGCGAACCCTCCACTCTTGCTTCTACCAGCAAGACATATTTCTGGAAAAATAAAATAGGAGCTTACAGCTTTAGGACTTACGAAGGCTATAATATAATTCGCGTTGATGAGCTCGCTCGGGCACGTTTTAGTCAAGGTTTTATAGCACCGCTCCCCACCCCGCAGCATAAGCCAAATTTGACATGTTGCTATTATACATGCTATCAAATGGAACTGACAGTTGTTTGACGCATTATCATTAGCACGGGAAAGAAAATAGCGTTTCTTAAATGAAAGAACCAAAAAACGGTTTTAAGTAGAAAAAGATACTATAGAATTAATTAAAAAATGAAAATAGTCAAAATAACAATCACCCTCGTGAGTTATTTTCTCAAATAAAGAGAAACTTTCTTGAACTTTGGCAAAATATCAAGTATTGAATAATTCATAGCTCGTATAAAGGAAACGTATAGCAATTAGAATGATTTATACAGTAGGCTATTTTAACGTCCGTAATTATGTAGAGAACGGCCGAAGAAGGAATTTAAACTTAAGTTCTTGGCTCGTAGATGGAGACGCCCGTACAGAAGCGTCGTATATCGGCGACGTCGGGACGTTAGATGAATCCAAAAATTTGATTTAATACTTCATTGGTGTACAAATGATATTTTTGGTGAATTTGTCAAAATTTTTAATAACAAAAGTAATATTATGGTGGGGAAAGCCATAGACCGCAAAAAATGCATGAACATTTTTTTATAACAATTTTTGTTACCAAAGAATGTTCTTAAATGCAATATTATCTTGTGAGACTACCTCCAAGTTCATAAATGACAGCCCCAAGTAATCCAACCTAGAAAACCAACAATCTAACTTGACCATAGCTAGAGCATGTCCACCAACTGATAAGTTGACGCTAATGACAGTGTAAGGACCATGTTTTGTGAAAAGAACGTTTGTTTATCATTAAATTTATCACTGCGTCACATGACGTCACTTCCCCTATATCATTTGTTGATTATACAAAGAAAAAAGGAAAATGTTTGAGCTACAGCCCTGCTCCTACGTTTATTAAAGTGAAACGTTTGAGGTTAGATATGAAATGTACAAATTTTTGAGAGAAATAGACAACGGCAAAACTAGAAAATCGATTGAATCACTTTTTCTATGACTTCGAAATATTTTGAGTGACGCTTATGAGAAGATTGTTCAACTTTTCATCGCTATATAGTCGCGGGAAATGACTGGAAAGTTGATTTATTTAAGGGCTTAGACGTTGCTTTTTGTATTTTTTGGCCGGTCATAAATTTCTCAGTGACACGGCTTTGGGTGAAATTTACGCAGAAAGATATTTATTGAGATACGAAGATGAATCTCTTATTTTCGGATATCCTTGAGGAATACAAAAAAGTTTCGGCTGGAAAATTGATTTATCACGTTGTTTTTGAATGGAAAAATACTTTTTTGTGTAGAATGAATATTTTTTCAAAAAAAAAACTATTTTAAATCAAAAAGGAACTGTTTAATGAGCTGAATTATTCATTAAACATACATTCAAGTTTTTCAGATAGGTGGCGTGATACTTAGTAATAACGGAAATGTATCTACAGATTGTCTCTTTTATCATATTCTATAAACCTAACTTCATTCTAATCCGTAACATATACGAAGACAAAATGATAACTGACATGGAGAAGAATATATTTGTTGAAAAAACTTTTTTTCTTATTTATTATAATTATATTTAATTTATTTGAATAAACTTAAAAATCTACACGAACAATACACCTATAATTATTACTTATTACTACTGCACTAATAAAAATAATCTATTACTATACAGGGTGTCCCAGCCGAGAGTGACCCATTTTAAATGCTTATAACTTTTATACCAGTTGTGTTAGCAACCAGCGGTTTACGCCATTCCTTTTCTCTTGGCCTAAAGTTTTTTCTAGTTGGTACCAAATTTTGTCTACAATTATACAGTGGGAGTAAAACAATTGCCTTTTTTCGACATCTAAATTTTCAACTATTTTTAATGGAACACCCTGTATATTGCAACGCCATAATTAGGAGTCGTGTCAAAGGTATCCATATACCAATAAACATCGGACTTGTACCTTGAAATTTTAGCAGCAAAAAATTAAAATAGTAGTCTGGATATTTTAGCAAACGTATTTTTTATTAGCATATTTGGAGCTATACATTAATAAAGAAATAAATATTAATCTAAAAAAACTGCTGTATATGTTGACCGTTCTGCTCTACGCATTTATGAAGTCGGACAATTTAATGGTTGAATGAATTGTGTAACATATCTTGGGGAATCGCTTCAATTACTGCACGAATATTCCTCTTAAGATCATCCAAATTATGTGGAAGGGGGTTATAGCACCTATCCTTGACATAACCCCAGAGAAAAAGTCTGGAACTGTCAAGTCAGGAGAGTACGGTGCCCATTCTATAGGGCCAGTTTACTTTGGATACCTAGTTACGTTTTTTTTATACGTTTGCTAAAATATCCAGACTACTATTTTAATTTTTTGCTGCTAAAACCTCAAGGTACAAGTCCGATGTTTATTGGTATATGGATACCTTGGACACGACTCCTAATTATGGCGTTGCAATATACAGGGTGTTCCATTAAAAATAGTTGAAAATTTTAATGTCGAAAAAGGGCAATTTTTTTACTTCAACTGTATAATTGTAGACAAAATTTGGTACCAACTAGAAAAAACTTTAGGCCAAGAGAAAAGGAATGGCGTAAACCGCAGGTGGCTAACACAACTAATATAAAAGTTATAAGCATTTAAAATGGGTCACTCTCGGCTGGGATACCCTGTATTAGAATAGAGTTATTAAAAGGAAAGGTTTCATTTAAAAATAAGTCACATACATTGAAAAATTCAAGATTAGGTGAAGGAATTGGAAAAAGGGAACTAATCTATTCTAAATTTGGTCACATATGGCTTGTCTATCTTGTAAACCTGCATATTGCGTTCCCTGTTACCCATTTATTGCTAGTTTCTCATTAAACAATCAAAATTTACCCGATAAAATACAAACCTCTTGTGCAATTATAGGTGAAAATAATGTGGCAAACTTCATGAAAACATTAAATATCTTGAAAACTACACATTTTTTGATATTTAAAAGTGATGTGTTTTTTACGTGAAAAACATTGAGGAATACAAAATTAATTGAAAATAGCTACAAATGCCAGTGGAGTGAAACATGGGAGGAGAAAAGTGACATATTTTTCCAAATGTACACTGCTGGATCAAGAATTGAAAAGTGTTTTTTTATCAAAATATGCCTTTTTACATTTAAAAACAACCATCCATTTCAAAGTTATCGAATAAAAACATTTAAAATTTTTTATCTTCAACACCTCGTATTTCGAAAAGTAAATGAGCTGGATCCCTTAATCCTTATATCATTTTGTCCAATTCTACGAAAGGTACCTATCTGCATGCAAAGGTGTAAGTGTCATTTGAAAACACCCTGTATAAATATTTTTTCTGGTAGGAAGGTACCTAATATTTTTATATTGTACCATTTTATTTTCCAAATAAGTTTAACGATAATAAATTGGAAAAATATTATTTAATCTAATTTTTGCTTAAATACCTAATAGTCAGTAATTTTTTTTAAATATCAAAATGCGGTAATAAATTATATTTTAATAAATTTGGTTTTACTTATATGAATATTTAAAATAAATTTTCTAGTTTAAATACCTTCCTATATTTTCAAAATCATTCACAAACAATCACTTTTTCCATCCTACTTACTTATTCCACTAAGCATAATTTTAAGAGTAGACACAAGACCACAATATTACACAGAGTACTGAACCAAACTAAACGTTTTAAAAAATTTTAATACAGCCGTTAGATCCTTGATAGAAAACTTGTTTTTTTTTCATGGTTGATAAATAAGAATCATCCAGCTTCGAGACAAAAGCTTGGACAGTGGTCAGTAGTTGTAAAACTGGTCCAGTGAGTACGGAGGATGCAGTCTTCTGGACCATCTGCTATCGATGATGTGCAGGAGAGAGCGTCTAATGTACACCTGAAGAACTGGTTTTTTAGTAACGGATTTTTTTAATAAATACGAGACGAATCTATTGTGGCTGGAGAAAAATCAATATAGAGGACGTAATCATTAATATATATACCTAGTGAGTAGAAGTTGATTACTTTGGTAAATAAAATTTTAATAAATAACAAAAAAATTTCAACTTCCATCTTGTTTTGATATTGAGACATTTGTTTGTAAGCTGTGAAACGAAATATAGGTGTTCGCAATGATAAAAAACATGCAAAATCTTATGTTTTGAACAGTAGACCTTAACTGTCATTCTTGCCAGAAAAAACCACTTTTTGTTGGCCATACTGATCTTAGACTGAACTCCTCTATTTCTACACAGTCTCCCAACGTACCTATGAACCGCTGTCATTCTATTAGATCTGTCCAAGCCTTTGGCACTAAATAGATTATTCTCTTCTTTGTGCTAAACTCAAATACTATTTAACGAGACTTCCTTAACATTTTTTAACTGTTATTTCTCAAACCGTTATCAAAAAGTAAGTGTTGGTAATAATAATACTTTGAAATTTACATCAATCCTTTCAGGTGTACCTCAAGGTTCTGTCCTCGGGCCTCTTCTTTTCTCAATTTATATTTCTGATCTTTTTGAGTCTACTCGATAAAAAATCGGAATTTAGATGCTATTTATGTCTCTGTCAGTCTCTTAAACTTAATGCTTAAATATGTAATTAATATTTTCAACCCCCCTTTAACTTCCATATGAAAATACCCACGTTTATACAAAATTTTTGAGCTTTCGGTAGCGAGACCATGGAACAAGTAATCCATTTAGGATGACAAAATTTGTGGAAAAGCAGATCATGCAAAAACAACTCCGTCGAACTGAAGTTCGCTTTGCTGTCGGTGTCGCTACTTGTTCGACTGGAGTTTTAGTCGGACCCGACAAATCTTCACACTACGTCAAATCGGAACAAGAACAAAGCTATCCTATTTCGAATATTCTTCCAGCTCAGGTCATCCTTATGGGGTAATTCATTTTCGAAAATGAAGAACATTCTAGCCGAAAATGTTTTTTATGAGCTAATTACGTTTCCATTCAAAAATCAATCCGCACAAGATTTTCTTCAACAGTCAAATACTTATTTCGTGTTATGTGGCAACACTGGTGTCCTCTGTTCTCTCCCCACTACACTTAAAATGAGGAGTGCGTGCCTTGCTGCAAGTAAAAAATATTAGCATCTGTCCCCCCTGTCCCCCTGGTTACCCCCATGTCTTTGACTATTGCTCAATGCGTTTCTCGCTGATTATTTTTTTCACTTGTCAAAATCTGACATTTTGGTGGTTTTAACCAATAGCAATACATTATTCTAGCCAATCATTCGGTATTATACTGATAATTATGCTTCCTCATCGATAAAACCTTGTTTACATCGAAACGTCAAAATTTTACTTTGAATTTGTCATTATTGACAACTAAAAGCGCTTTCAAAAGTCCTTTTAAATTGTTGAAAAAAATAATCTTCCCAAATACAACTCGCTCTTCAAATTTTATCACATAATTTTTTATTTTCATCACTCAAACTTGTTTATTTGAGACAAAAACATTCAAACAAACCGAATTTAGATAAAATCACTCCTCCTAACGGAGTCGTGATTTTATCAAATCGGTTTGTTTTCATATTTTTGCCAAATAAACAAGTTTTCGTGGAAAAGAAAAAATTATCGATAAAATTTGAAGCACTCGTGGTATTACCTTTGATAATTTTCACAGTAATACCTATTTGGTTGTCTGGGATTATTATATGAATATCGCAGAAAAATAATTATTCTAACGCTTCATGTGTTCAACCGTTTAACTAGGAAGAAACAACTACTCCCTGGGCTATAAGCCCCGACGGATATTGAATTAAGTACACTTTAAAGTCAAACCGGGGTTGGCATATCTACAATATTTGAAATATAAATGCTATTCTTTTATAAAATAAATTAATTGTGGTGTTCTATTAGAACGCACGCCACTGTTTGTTTCATCCGGGACCAGAAATATTGCCTCTAGCCACCAGCTCGTTCGAAGCCGGCCGACTTCATCCTCTTTCTCTAAAGAGGATACAGCAGGCAGGGTATGGGATCCCTTGCGATTATTATCCTTAACGAAGGCCATTTTATGGGCGGAGTTTTGAAAGAGACCAGCCCAGGATCAACTTCCCCTATTATCCTTTTTCTATCTCTTGCGGTAGTAGCTGGCGACTCACTCGGAGAAAAAACGAATAAAAGCTGGATTAAAAATTTTTGCTTCGGCTACCGCGACATAGATGGCGATAATAGAGTAAAAATGAGAAAAATTGGATGTTTTTTTTTAGGTAAAATAAGCGGTGATTTTTACGGTTCAAGTTTCTTTTCAATGAAAATATTTTTTGTTATAAATTTTACGTTTTACGTGCATAAAAGACAACAACAATATTTCAAATTACCTACTTTAGAAACACTCTGTATTCATCTAATTTATATATTTACAGAGTTACTACTAAATAATAATCTAATTTGACGGAAAATATTATGCTAGAAAATAAATGACGTCTATATACAGCGACAGCCTCTACGTTTAAAACTCGCGCCTTCAGAGGCAGTTTGTAATGCGCAGGTCCACGTCATGTCCACATTAATCAAAATGGTGACTATGCATAAGAGAAGTATTTTTTGGTGTTCATCGGTTGTTCAGTGTAACGTGCAATACGACGGGAAAACGAAATTGATTTTTCAGGTTATAAAAGCATTCTACAATTCAAGATCACAGGTGTAGAGACAACAGTGGATGCGGTAAGACAGTGTTTTATGCGTTCGCCGTTCGCCACAACAATCCACCAGTCAAACTGCCGTGCACTTTTGGTATTCTGCAGTAAAATATGTTGAAAGTTTTGCGAAAGTGATAAAGATTCAAACCATACCGTTTACCTCTAGAAGGTGCAAAACTTTAGACAATATGACTGTGTCAAGTGAACCCAGTTTTGTGATTTTTGAAAGTTCATTTTTAACTACTACTATATTTAATCACTTTTCTGTATAACTTTATTTCTTTTGGCACAAAATTTACATGAAAATATATCAAAATAAATATACGGAAATTATTAAAATCCACATGAAAACTATTTTGGTACGGAACGCAGTCGATCTAAACGAATGCAATCACAAGATCAATGGCGGCCTGTAATTAATATGCGGTGTGGGTATACATATCCATAAAACAACATTATAGAGTGGAAAGCGGATTCGGTGGCGAATTTATGTATTGAAAACAATGAGAACAACGGCAATAGTGATACTATTAGATCTGGTTGTGTGCCGATTAGCAGCTCTGCTCGGTCCGGCTATGTCCGTCGCCATTCAAGAGATTTTCAGCTATATATGTACGTTATTGCTTCATCTAACAAACGTCAAAATCCTATAAAAGTGGTCTATAACTATTTTATTATGGAATGATTCTTGTGAAATTGGATGGATTTTATGTCAAAATATAAAAAATTGCACTTAATATAATATATAAAGTATGGTGGGTAAAAGAACAACACAAAAGGAAGAATACATCCAGGTAAACACATGAAAAAGAAATTTATGAAAAAACCATCAGAAAAAATAGCGAAAGACTTGCTCCAAATGAGCAGGAACAAGCTACGCACCATAACTGGGCTACTTATGAGACACCTTCCCACAAGGAGCACCTAAGCAAAATAGGGCTGTATAACGGAGATATTACATGCAGAAGATGCAAAAAGGATACCGAAGCAGCTCTGCCAATACTACGAAACTGTGAGACGCTCGATCACAGGAGGCAGAAACTGTATGGTAGACCCCAAATGACTCCAGAAGACTTCTACTACCAATCGGCTAAGAACCTGTATGAGCTAATACAGGGAACGGACTGGCTAAATAAGCTGTAGCCAGAATACTAGAAGGATCCACAATAAGCCCAAGACGCTGAGGTGGTGCCGGCCAAGGGGCGGCTCCTTTAAAAAAAAATATAGAAAGTAAAATATGGAAAATATCATCTTAGTTAGAAAAACCTTAGGAAAATGCACACCATGCGGAATATTATTTCTTCAGTCCTGCTTAAAAAATTCCAAACAATTTCAAAACAATGCAGGGATATTTTTAATGACCCAGCAGGTAGAGATATATAGAGGAAAAGACCAACGTAACATACTATGACAGCCAAGAAGCAGGATTGAAAGATTGGTAGGATTTTTTGGTCAGTTGAATTGATGATTATACCATTGGTAGTAGGGAAAACATGTTTTTCCTGTCTATAAGTGGTTCTTTTGCCTCTATCACTGATCGAGCAGGCGTACAGGTGAAATGTTTCAGCTGGCCTCGATCTCCATGCCATAAACAGGCCAATTATAGGAGGATGGGACGTAGCCCGAGGATGCTGAGCTGTCAAAGTGAGACCAATCACTTGTGGAGACATTGCATGAAATAGTAGGACTATCGATGTAGAAAGAAGAAAAAGAAGAAACAAATACAGTAACGAGAAGAAATGGGATCCCAATAGCATTGACAGACTTGGAAAGAATGTCATACGGATGGCTCTAAAAGAAAAGAAAGGAATGAGCTATGAGCTCTTGCGTGATCAGTTCTGAAATTGTATGGGAATGCTGTTGGTTCAAGGCACACTAAATATTTGACAAAGAGGGACTGGATCACCCTTCAGGGGGGTAGGATACCTTTTTTGCTTCAATCTCCAAACTAATATTCAAAAGTAATTGGCCATGCCATGGAGAAGAGAAGATTGGAAGAATTAGAAGGGCTCAGGCAATCAAACACAACCAGGTGAGACACTGTCGCCTGAATGGGCACACCAAAAAGACAAACTATAGTGGCTCCCTCCATTCACGTATTTCAGAACAAAACAAAATGGGAACATCAGCCTGAAGCCTGCGGATATCCTTGAGGAAATATGAGTCTGAAGGAACTAAAGAAGCCTAGTAATAGAGGAGGATGTGAGGAGTAAGGAAAGGATGCGTCAATCAACGAAAATGAAAAATTTTCCCCAGTTTTGTATAAAATGGAAATTATTTTCACATCTCATGACACCAATGTCGATAAGTTTTTTCAGCATGTCATAAAAATATCATAATTAAATCATGCCTTACATAATAATTTCGAAAATCGAGTGTAGAAGTGTGTACCTATAGTATGAGGGTTATAAAAGAAATAGCTGCATATCACCCAGCAACAGCACATATCCATCGTCGATGACGGACAAAAAAGAGTATAAAGAAGCCGAGCAATCGAATCGGAGAATGCACAGTTAGTGGGCTATGGAACAAACGAAGTGTATAAGAATGCTCATCATCAGTTCCAAACTGACGCGTACCTAATGACCTGAGAGCGACACAAAAGGCGTCCGACGCCGTTTGTCCAACACCCTCTCTCTAACCGTTCACCGCTTTGTACTTAAACTCATCACCCGAAGAACTTTGTCGAGCTTTCGGATTTGGAATCTCTGCTTTGGTCTGCTCTACTAGATATAGCTTCAACTTTCCCGATAGATACACCGGCATTGTTTTATACTATCTCCGCTTTTCCCATGTTACTGAATACGATTCAATTAGAAAACTTTTAAACGTACATATTTCTTATTTTAATAACTACAGGAAGATGCATTTTCATACCAAATTGGTATTTTTATGGTCAAAAAGTATAATATCGTCTTTAAGTTTGTGATACAGGATGATTATTCAAAAAGAAACAACCAAAATTGGAGATCTTTGTGCGCGGATGTAGGAAAGTGTATTAAATTATTTTGAATTGATTTCAAACGGCCAAAAACGAAAGGGAATCGATGGAAATGAATCATGAGCCACTAAAACTATAGTACCATTTTCTGTTAGCCTGTAGATTATGGTACTAGCAGATGAAAGAAGCTTTCTCGTGATATTTTTCTCACTGAATTAGTTCATCACAAGGTCATAGCGAGCCTTCGGGATTCTTCCATGGATTCGACGAAATGATACTGGATGATCTAGTAGGATTTTATTCTGATAAACTAACTTTACATTCGAAATTATTTCCACGACACACTTTAAATCTTTAATAGATATATTCTACATCGAATAACTTTTGTTGCACATTAAAACTAACCATATTTGTTATATTAGTTGAAGAAAGTCTTCACCGTCGATGTTCTCTGTGTATTTACGTGCAATATACACTTTGTAGTCCGTCGTCTCACGTACGTATACCCCCTGCATCTCCCCTGGAACGTTTTAGTTCGCAACCGAAGGCATAAGCTGATTACAGATATGTACCTACTTTGAGCTGTATAGTGCCGTTATTCGCCACAGCATGTCTCTTTCTCTTTATTACCGGCGAACACCACAGCGTAGGAGACTTTCAATGCTGTTCATTTACATTTAGTCAGTCATTTGTGGTGATTTGCCCACATTACAACCTTTATTTTTACCGAAAACATCCTTTTTTTCATTCAATGGCTATAATGCGTTATTCTGGAAAGTTCGAATTTTTGTAAATTATACAAAAATATAGTGAACAGGGAATCTGTATCCTGTGAATAACTTTAAAATGTTAAAAAAGCAATTGGGCGGAGTAGAATTCAATGAGACCTCTGGCGGAAAAAATTGAAATTGTCGCAACGAGTAAAACAATTCGTTTTGCATATTACTCAATATAAACCTTCCCTGTAACTTTTGTAGATATGACTATATCAAAAATAAAATAAAAACACGTAATCAGACCTAAACTTGTTTTATTTTTGACAAATATCAACCACACCTATTACTCCAAAAATAAAAATATTATGATTGAAAATTTAGTTTAACAACACAAAATACTGAAGCATAATGAAAGAAAAAGCAAAAGTTTCACAAAACACACACTAAAAATAACTAAAACACCAAAAAAACCACTTAAATATCAAAGGGCTTATACGGCAGCTGATTTGTTTTACTCGTTGCTAGGATGACATTGACATTTCGGAGCGCCATCTATCGAATTCAACTTTTCCCAATAGAATGAAATGTACCTTGTCGATCTGTGATGTGCTGGACAAGCATCCGAATGTTTGCATAGATTATTTTTTTCACTTGTCAAAATCTGACATTTTGGTGGTTTTAACCAATAGCAATACATTATTCTAGCCAATCATTCGGTATTATACTGATAATTATGCTTCCTCATCGATAAAACCTTGTTTACATCGAAACGTCAAAATTTTACTTTGAATTTGTCATTATTGACAACTAGAAGCGCTTTCAAAAATCCTTTTAAATTGTTGAAAAAAATAATCTTCCCAAATACAACTCGCTCTTCAAATTTTATCACATAATTTTTTATTTTCATCACTCAAACTTGTTTATTTGAGGCAAAAACATTCAAACAAACCGAATTTAGATAAAATCACTCCTCCTAACGGAGTCGTGATTTTATCAAATCGGTTTGTTTTCATATTTTTGCCAAATAAACAAGTTTTCAACTCTAAGAGCTCATCCATATCTCAAATGTGGTTGAATGAAATTAAACCAATGGTTCAATAAAACTCAAAGTCCAAACCACAAAATTTTAATAAAAGTTCCTCAAAAAGGACCCTTATAATGTGTGCTACTAGTTTCGGTACAATATTACCATCATCAGGCTACAATATAAAGAGAAAAGGTACACTTAATAGATGAAGATCTTATAAGATTATGTTAAAATAATTAAGCAAATTGTCAATAGATATACAAATGAATAAGAAAATTTAATAAAGTTAACAAGAAAAAACTTGAGAATATTACAATTGTTGTAATGTATATTTAAATTTACTAATATAATTAATATGTTAATGAGAAAATTTCGTGGAAAATAAAAAATTATCGATAAAATTTGAAGCACTCGTGGTATTACCTTTGATAATTTTTTACTAAATATAGTAACCAATCAAATTACTTAATTTTAAGTCATGTGTCAAATTTCATCCAATCACCTCTGGATTACAGCGATAATACCCTACATGTCGTGTTTTCAGTTTGGTTAAACGTCAAACTGATTAAAACTAATAAATTGTGTATTAAAAATTATTAAACGTCAGATTGACAATCAATTTTTTGATATCTACAAAGTAAAAAATTATCTTATCGAATACTCCTCGGGCCTTGATAAATACTCAAAATTTTGTCATAGAGAATCCTTCAAGCGAGTTGCTCAAGGATAATAGCCCTCGGCCTGCGGCCTTGGGCTACACTGAAAGAACAGTTTGGTTACAATCACTAAGACTAATTAACTATCACCAAATCCGTTATTGAAATATGGCTTATTAAACGTTTGTTGGTAAAAAACAAATTATTTGTTTTCACTCTATGAATAAAGAATTATTTACTATTACATAATAATATTTTCTCATAACAATTAGTTATTAACTATAAATTTATATTTTTTTTTATTAAAAAATGATTAATCAGTATGAATATATGTTTTTCTACCATACCGAATGCTATTTATTATTACAAAGTCATTGTATATAGTTATTGCATATTCTGTCACTGTTATTCCAGATTGAATTACTATACCCATATATTTGTTCACAATGACAACATGACTAAAGCCACCTTATTGATAATAAACAAATATCTTTCACATTTCGTTACCAATATTTATGGATTGATGTCCAAATACTTATTTCAGCAACTATAGACTGCCATCATCAGTATTCCCGAAAAGTCATCATGATATTAGCAGATAGTGAAACCATACCAGCATTTGGTGATTTATGCTAATACATTTATTATTTAGAGGATCTTACTGGAGATGGCAACTCATTGCAGTTGATGAAATAAGTGTCAAGACATTTTTGAAGATTTTTTTTTCTAGATTTTATAGATACCTATTATTCGTTTTCTACACCATTATATACAGATTTTTCAATACATAAATGATAAATTGTTGTGCTTCTCTTAAAATTGTCATATATACCTAGATGCTGGTAAATGAAACAACAAATCTTTTAATCAAGTGATTTATTCATTTTTTTCATTATAATTTCAACAAAAAATACAATATAAATATATAAAAAAACTTTGTTTCAAGAAATTCCAGAAACTATCAGTCGTATAAGAAATATTGATTATTCATGAAATCTCATCTCGAAAAATAAAACAAACTCTAATATGCAGTTATCAAAAACAAATAAAATTCTTAAATGGATAACAACAAAATATATTGATTATTCAAGTAAATTTGGATATTTTGTGCCGCACTATTTAATAAAAAAAAAGAGTTACTAGGAACTATGAAATTGTATGAAAATGTCTCACCTCGAATAAATCATAAGATCCTACCTACCTAAAATATACTATCCTGCTAAAAAAAATTATATTTTCACTGTCTATCTACTTACTTTCGAAATTTGCATGCCCCACATTCTTCAATGATAATGCTTATAGGGGTGATACTGAAGTCGACACCTCCGTCCGCCATTATTCTGGCATAATATCCAAATAAAAATACAAATCTTATACCTATCCAGTCGTTGAGAACGATCCAGTTCAAGCACAATATAATCAGTAAACACTGAACTTTTTACCCACGCTGTCCACACTATTGCTAATCATTTGCTAATATCCAAATATGAATAATAAACAACACTAAACACACTGAGGGAAAGATTTAGTTAAGACGATACCTACACAGCACACGTGCAAATCTTAGGGATAAGGGAAGCGGAAGCTACATCACATGTGCATCTAAGGCGATCTACGGTCACGCGCATGACAGTTTGTTGATTATAACAAACAAGATTAACTATTAAACAATATTCTGCTCATTTGTATAACGTTGGCTTATAAGAAACAAATGAATTTCTTGAATGTTATAATGATACAAAAAGATTTATTAACAGACAGTGTACCATTTATAATAACTATCAAACAAAGTTATAATTACTAATTAAACTTAGTAATTATCATCGTGAAGTTGGCGTATTAGATGATTTGTTTATTATTGAAAAATTTTATTCAAAATAAACAATTATAGCAGAAACAAATCCTCTATTATTTATTAATTAAACAAATCATCGGTAATGATTATAATAAATAAGCTTTTTCAATTATAAATATCAATACATAATTATGAACAAATTTGACATTAACAAACATTCGATAATAATTACTGAGATTTTTCTTTCGGTGTATTATCAAGCAACACGCTTTCAGCATTCTCTATGACAAAATTATCTCGGTATTATCAAGACCCTAGGGGTATTACTATTGATAATTTCCTCCCGTGTCGTGCAAAGAGAGGCAAACTTTATAGAGCATATCAGTAAGGCGCGGCACTGCATTTGCTGAAAAGGATCGGGTACTTGGAATACCGTCCGTCAAAGGATCTGCAGATGATCTGCAGTTTTGTGAGGTACCAGACAAGTGTGCGTCTCTTCACGCGTGAGCAACATTTGCAACGTAACGTCTGTCACTAGATGGCACAGTCTGTTTTCTACTAGGATGATGGTCAAAAACTCAATATTTTGAAGCTCTATTGCTTTATTTCCATTTTTTGATGTTTCTTTCCATGCCGTGACTTAATTTTTCAAGCTTACGACACGATCCTCTCTTTTTATAAGTGTATGGAAAGATATTACAGTTGTCAGACTTGGTCCCACTTGGAATTGATTTTTTTCAATAAATTCGTTCAAATCTACTCATATTTTATTTGTAATCCATCAAAATCGAACTATACATGTTGTTGTTGCTTATGTACCCTCTCTAAATTTACGTTTACCGTTCAATTTTAGTTATAAAGTTTAATTGATTACTACCCGTGCTGTGATTAAACTTTATTTATTTACCGTATTTGTCTAGTTGAAAATCTACACAAACTTTTACACTTGATAAGCAAATTTTATTTTTCATATCAATCAATAAGGATAGTTCTATCCATTAATGATACTGATTATTTGATTTGATCCCATAAGACTTAATATTAAGTATATTTTAATATATCCGGCTCGAAGGACCAGAATTGTATGAGTGTTGATAGTACTAGCATTATACATAATTTCACAACAGCGCAATCTACATAGTAATTCCATGAGCATTTAGGAATTTTCTTAGGAATTCAATTATATACATGAACCGTCGCAAAGTGGAGACGACTGAGTCGTAAAAGGCACTACATACAACTACATGATGACCCATAAAAGGACCAAAGGATGAAATGGACGAACATGCCGTTCGGAATCATTATCAGATACGGTAAGGATGGAAATCGCATGAACAAAACAGGGACGTTACCAAAAGTATAACAAAAACTGCAAACTTGGTAGTTTGTTGCCAATTCTGGCTTGAATAGGATCGTAAATTTCTGCGATTCTTTGAAAAATTCTATTCCCAGGGTAGTGGATTTGTCTATTCATCGCCCTTTTGGTCTAAATCACTTGGTATCCTGGCTAAAGAGCAAGCAAGTATAAAGATCCATAGGGTACAAAGAGCTGGGAAAGGAAAAAAAAAACAAAAAAATGGGGGATATTATAATAGGAAAAATTATGAAGGAACGAGTGGACGTGGTTAGTGAAGAACTAAACTGTAAGGGCGAAATTTATTAAAAATACTTATCTTGTCTTATCCTTTCGGTGTTTTGAACTGGATCCTTTCCGAGCCGTCTCTGGATAGAGCTTCTAAGAGTATAAATGAGGTGAAGGGGTTGGAATTAAGCAACCGACCGTCGGGTCTAGGAAAAGGGAGGAAAGGAGCAAAAGAGGGAGCGGGGAGTAACGAAGAAGTAGCCGATCAATACTCGGTCAGGAGCAGCCGCCTCAAAGATATTATCTGCTTTAACGTTGCTTCTCTCTAAGGACAGGATGTTTTCTAAGGATTGAATGTATATAGAGTTTCGAAAAAAAAGTTGGGCGCTTTTTGAGTTGTTTTGAAAGTTTACATATACAAGGTCATATTATTGAGAATAAGAAATGGTAAATAGTATTTTTATAGAATTTGTCGGGAAAGTTTTTATAATCCTGAAAACAAATTCAAAAATGCTGCTTGTCAGCTGGATAAATATTTTAACATGCAAAATTTCTGATCTTCCTTCATCGATAATCATCAGCGAATCCATAAGTATACGTTAAAGAAATAAGTATATCTGAAGGGTATCAAATATGGGTTGTTTTTGACAGTAGCACATAGAAAGAGCTTTCCAAAGTCAAAAATTCTAAGCGCTGAAACGTAGGTTGTGAAAATGGTAGGTACTTGAGTATATCTTTTTTTTGTAGTAAACCCAAAAAAACTCTTTAATTCCTTGCTTAGAGTGCCTGCTATCAACTTTTTCCACCAAATAAGGCTGCTTTTGAGATGCTTCTCATGCAGTCTTCGACCTTGCTTAGTCTCATGATTGCATTTTTTGTGACATCTATGTGATTGTTATTATCAGCTTAACCACTTCAGCTTAACCACTTAATACAGCGTATCATTTTTGGATTTGTTGTTCCATGCTCGCAGCCACAACTCACAAGTTTGTCTTGCCATCATTATTGTGGTCTTTTATCTTGTGGCTACTTTTTTCAATTATTTGGCTTGCACCAGATGGTCACTGATAAATTTTTCTTCTTCCTGCCTTAGAGGGCTTTTTAATGAGTCACAGTAAGATACAGTAAGTTAATTCCTCATTCTTTTGACTGTTTCTTCCTATTTTGTTTCATAAATGTGGATATTCTATAATTATATAAAGTATTTATAATGTGAAAAGAGCTAGAAGAGATGTAGGTATATAATTTAAACAGAGTTTACAAAGTGTATTTACTAGTTTCTATAAAATGAACATTCCTAGCATCATTATTGATTGACCTGAGCTACTCTAGCTATGTATCCTAAAATGGGAAACTGCCCCAACATCCCATCCCGTTGCGACCCAACTTCGACCACCACCCAACCCCTTGTCAAGATAATTTACGAGCAAGATGGAAATTTTTGTTAGATTGAGGTTAGGGTACACATAGCAACAATATCCGAGCTGTTCAAAGTGAATAATGATCTAGATGTTTTGTCTTACCCCCACCCTTACTGTCCTGACCAAGTTTAAATGAAAACGTCTTTTTACACCCTGAGAACATTTTCTTGCATCGATCGCCTCGAAAGTGGTTTCATTGGTCTGAAGGCGGAGTTCATCCCCTCTATATTGAATCCCGAAGGAAGTTTGGAAGTTGTGCTTCATTCACTAGCGATATTTTTCGTATTTTTACGGCGTAAAAGCACGTGCTTTTATAGAATTTATTACGATTGCGCGTATTTTAAAGTTTCATTCAAAATAAGAAGAGGGGAAATGCTGGAAAGAAAGGAAAAAGTAGGTCGTAGTCTAGACGAGTAGGGCTAGGTGGAGGTATATGTGGTCTACTTCTCACGATTTCCGCTTATTTTCTCTTTTGTTAATTGTCGCTACGAGCTCTGTAGAGGATGTTGAGTAAGTGGTGATTAGTTTTTATGAATTGTGGAATCAACAGGTCTAACTATTTTTTATACAGCAGTGGCTCTACCAATGTCAACTGGAACTTATTTTTGTTAACGGTTATTGGAAATTTTGCTTGAAAAATTATTAAATTTTTTTCAAAGACCCATTGTGCCCCCTTGTTTCTACTTTGTTTCAGTCCTATTTCCCGGAGGAATTTTAGGATATCTGCAGGTAAATGTTCCTCTTCTATCCAGTAATCTCCAAGGAACTGTGCTCTAGGATTCTGGAGTGCTGTGCAGTTGGAAAGTATGTGGATGAAGGTTTCTTCTTCCATGCCACACTCTTCTTCCTCCACTATTTTGAATTTTTTTAGGTGCCCATTCAGGCAACAATGTCTCGTTTATAGGATCCCTGTTAAAATTTTTTATTATTTATTTCCAATAAATAGAGAGATTTTGCCGATAATTTGTGGGGTTTGACATGAACGCTTTTAGGAGATGTTCAAAGCAAGCAACGCCGAGAGAAGTTTTCGATGTCTGAACAGGCAAAATCAATATTTAGTTACCATGTTCCAATAGGTGGTAATTATTTACGTTGGATCTGAAGCTGTTTTCGACAGTTTTCCGAAATTTCTATACAAACTCGGGAATTTACATACCGAAATGTTAATTGCTTTTCATAAATCAATCAATCTTTATTAGAATTGTATTCTTTTGTTTTTTGTTTATACCAAATCTGGGCTATAGAGTTTATTTATTTATTTATTTAAAGCTCATTATTTTTTATTTCGACCGAGTGGGGTACCCAGTGAACAAATGAAGAAATAATTCATTGTAGCTCCTCTAAATTCACTAGAAGTGACGCTCAAAATAGGATGCAGACCTACCTTTCTTAGCGACAATACGGATATACGTCACAAACGATGACGCGCACTAAGTGGCTATAGAATGTACTATATATACTAATACAAGTCTTAATAAATTGGTGAAAACATACTAAAGAGAGCAATCAATTCTTCGGAATCAGCAAAAAAGCAATTTAACTAATGATCAATTCCGACCCAACTAAAACTCGATATTCCCATTTCCGCAAACGATATTCTTGCTCGATTCTATACCGCAATTGATTTGTTTCTTAGAGGTGATTTTCTCTTTCTAATTACCAGAGTGTTTGTGGTACTTCTCGCAAATTACGCGTTTGATGGAGTTAGCAAAGTTAATGGAATCGTAATTATAGGTTCGAGTGGCACGTTTCTATTCTATTTCAATTCACTAATTGCAGTCGTCTTCTCGATGATGCTCTTCTGGTTGGTTTTATTTTTTTAGCAGAACAGCCAAAGTGTCTACTGTCTTTTTTGAATGAATAAGTTTATGCTGAAATATATATTCATAGTTCTATCGTATTATATAGGTACACGAAAAATTTTTGGTAATAAACGTATTACAAAACTGACGACAGTATCTGTAGAGCAGTGAGGGTGAGTGTAGGCTCACGGCATTTAGGTCACATGTGACCCGATGCGTATTTTCCCAAAGAGTTGTCCTCCTAGGTCATCGTCCATCCTGTCCTTCCCAGGACAGTTCACTAGGAGACATCTCCTTCATATCGGCAGGTGTAGGCCAAGACGCACCAAAGTCTTATTGACAATAGCTGTTTTGCTTCCTGTTCACACATCCTGTATAGAGGCTCTATCCACTAGCCCCTTAGTATGGAGGTGGTTCCTTAGTTGATAGTGGCCAGTCAGAAATCCTTTTGTTAAACGTACCTTTTTCCTGGTCATCGCCAAATATTTCTTCGGCGCCAGCTTCCCAGGGTCATCCAGGGTGATCCTGGCAAGACTGCATCCTTTGATTCAATCCTATCTCTTAATAGATTGAGCATGGGTGCAACGTTTGTCAAAGTCGTTAGAGGTGTCACTGGGTCCTAAAACTTTCAGTCCAGCCGCTTCCCTGGTTAAAGAATCAGCAATGCGATTACCTTCACTCCTATCGTGCCCTTTAACCCACCTCAGGGTTATCTGCCGAGGCGTTATCTGAATCCTGATTGCACTCTAGTACTAGCCCCGATATAACACGCTGTCTGTTCAAGGCTAATAGGGCTTGTCTACTCTCAATGCAGATTGTTATGTTTTTGCCAGAAACTCCTTTTCTGGTTTTCTTTTGTGGCAATTGACGATAGTCCAAGCTTATATTTTCTTAACAACTGCTTTATTTCGTTCTAAATTGAGTGCTAACAAAGATAGTGTGATTAAACTATGCTCGTGGAGTTGAGAATGTAGAAATCTACACTGAATTGTGTATGTATATAATATAAGGAATTCATTATATATCAAGCAAATGAGCCGTCGCTATCCAACGGAGAACAATAACATCAAAAGTCATTTATAGTAAGTTAAATATCTGTTCGCTTCCCGAGGGTTTTGAAGAAGTTCCAACTTGGAAGGTGAACAAGCCGAAATAGTGTATGATAATAGTACGAGATGAGTAATGGATATATTGGAATATAAAGGCTTAATTTCACAAGAGGGTTATTGTCTAATAAAGCATTGTTCTCAGGAGATACCGACCAGGATCCTTTGAACTGTCGGGGCTGCTTCAGCTTCTTATTCCCTGCCAGCTCAGAACTTCCTGATAAAAAAGAATATTCTAAATCCCTTCCCACTGTTATTTTCTTTTTAAATTATTTCTTTACATCATAAAATATTTCATAGAAAGGATCGATTAAGGTAATAATAATTGTCAGATGTGTGAGTGACAAGTAAATTTGTGTTATTGGTTTCGCCTGCTGGATTGTGCAGGATATTAATTCGAAGGGCTCAAGGTGTCGCAAAGGAATTTAAGGGGTCATTTGTGTCATTCAGTTGGCTATGGTTGCGGCTTAAATATCAACTACAAGGCCTTGAATTCAATCTATACACGAGATAGTAGTTGTCATGTATGGTTAATTGATATTTGACGTTATTGGTTAATAGTTTTTTTGAGTAGTTCAATTAGATGTTCAATAAGAGGATCAAAGGATAATGATGATAAATTGATTGTCAATAAACAGGGTGTACATGTTCTTTGGAAAAGCTTAAAAAGGGTACAATCCTATAAAAATAAACGATGCATTTTTATCGGGATAACTGGGAAAGCACTGGGAAACAAAAAAATTTGAAAAACGGAGAAGAAAACGTTATTAAACTTGTGGGTTATCCAAAACTTGCATAAGAAAAAGATAAAGGACCAAAAGTTATTTCTATAATTAATATTTTTTCGACCCGTACCTACTTCTGTCTGTACCTTCACCCTGTTCACGTAAAATGCATCGTTTAATATCGCATGAATTATTGACCGGCACTGTACAACCAAATCTTATTGCGAGCGGTAAGCCGATGCTAAGGGACTCTCTCTGCCCGGATGGACGCCATCTTGGTTAGTCATACCCTGAAGCTTTCGGATCTCTTCGTCCTTGTCTCTCTCCTTTTCCGGTCTGCCCCTTCCTTGCTCTTGAGTCGATATTCTGCAGAGGCTCACTATAAGAATCTGCCTGAAGAATTTGTGCTAGAGGTGGAACGTTATCAGCACAAAGAACGATATTGGAACAGCGAAACTTATTTTGATGGAATGGCGGGTAGAAATTATTTTTTATAAATGAAGTCAATTGTTTAAGGAGGACGTTCGTATAGCCCAGATATATAAAATATCAACAATTGCTGGAAATATGTTCGCTAATTCCACTGGTGGACTTTACTCACGCTCAGCCTGCATTTGGTTTGTTCTTTAAAGTGCGGCATGCGCTCGCAGTTTTTTATCATTATTACTATGAAATCTATTAGTTACAGATTAAACGAGATATTTGTGCTTGCATTATTAGTTGAAATCTAGGAGAACCCTTCATTTATTATTTACTAAACATTGTTCTAGAACGTATTCGTCCATCTCTATTAAGAATTTGCTCGAAGAATCTGATGTGAGCTTCATATTATTAGAAATTCAATATGGTGTTTCGGACTTATGGAAAGGGAGTTTAGGTTCATTTTTGAAGGAAATATAGTGAGTTATGATTTTCTTTAATTTTATCATTGAAATTGTAGAAGGATTTGATGAATCTATCTTTTCCGTCGACCGTGTATTAACATTATTCAAATTTCAAACCCAACGCACATCTTATATATTGACATTTTGTAGGCAACCAAACATACAATAGCGTCTTCAAAAAATGAATCCTATTATATAATACTTCTAGTTTTTGACTAACCTATCGTTTTATTTTATTATTCTACAAAATTTTGTTATACCTATTGTGATTTCGCGGAGGGTTTTGACTGTGTTACTCATGAAACCTTGACATTCCATATAAAATTTCTTGAAAAAAAAAAGTCGAAATATCCTTGCGGTACTTACTTACTTATTTCCTGACATTAACAATATCCCTAACGAAAATATTTGACAGAAATAAGATGGTACTACTATCTACTCAAATGTGGAAATTTTTTCTGAAATGTTCAACTATAACATTTTTAGTGTATTAATTGTTAAATTCGAACAAAATGAACAACGATTATTATACAAAGTGCACCAATTTATCCAAACAAATACAACCGGAGGTGTGAAGTTTCCACCTCATACCATTCACAATACATGATTTTCCCAAAGCAAATTAATCATTTATGAGAAAGAGACTTCGCTGAAATTGGTGGTCGCTGCAAAACATACACTGTTTGATTAAATTTATAATACTCTGCATATAGTTGAGAAAATCGTAACCACTGGAAATTCATAACTTATATAAAACTAAGCAGTTCCAGTCGACGATAAAACATTTTAACAGGTTTTGAATGCTTAATTAGTTTCTTGCTATTTTTTGTATATTTTGATAAACTTTCAAAGGATCATAATATATGTAGCTAAGTGCAGTGTGCCCAAACTTACCCTTCCTATTCTACAGATACAGATACAAATAAAGATATTATACAGATGAAGATGCAGATATAAGTAGATACAGATACAGATACAGATACAGATACAGATACAGATACAGATACAGATACAGATACAGATACAGATACAAATACATATACAGATACAGATACAGATACAGATACAAATACAGATACAGATACAAATACAGGTACAGATGAAGATATAGATACAGATATAGATATAAGTAGATACAGATACAGGTACATGCAGATAAAGATATAAGTAGATACAGATACAAATACAAGATACAAATACAGATACAGATGAAGATATAGATACAGATACTCTATTTTAAGAGCAATGAAAAACTATACTACAAAAAAGATATAAGTGGTTGGAATGTATGAAGTGAAGTTTTCCTGGAAAATATATTTTTTTCGGTGAGACAGGAGATTTATCAAGTGATACGTTCATATATTTATTGACGTAAGAAGTTTTCGATTGTCCGCCCTGATCGTGATGGAAATTTCAGTCTGGTTTCAGCGTCGTATACACGCCAACTCAAGCAGTCGGTCATAACTTGAGACCCTCCACAGTATGGAGTATTGATTAATATGCGGGGGATAACAGTGAGAAATTAATTAAAGGAGTTTGTAACCTTCATTAATAACCAGAAAGGAGTTACTCTTGTTGAACAGTACGTAGCTGCCACCAGGGTAACCAGCGCAGCGACTGCAAAACGCCAACCTCACGCCACTTTCCACATTAATAACGTATAATATGACCTATGCATGTTGGAACTTTTACATTAGTTAAGAAACTTTGGGCTTTATCAATTTTCAGACGTGGCGTTGGTGAGCAATTGCCGTCGGTCTAGAAGCATGTTCAAATTACCGAAGTTAGATCGACGAAATTTATTTAATACATATACGGGATCTTTTAGACGTTTATAACGTCATTAACTACATATATTATTAACAATATTTTCATTTGATAAAGTTCTTGAAAAGTGTTGATTTATTTTTAAAATTTTCGATGACATTGTTAGCAATGTTATTATTATTATCGATTTCAATCAAAGTGAGTCATACAAACATTTATTCAGTTAATCGACAAGCTTGCTTACGGACTGGTGGAAAAATATGCCTCCAGGATAGATCTTCCTCGAGGCATATTTTTACTTTAATGAGGCACAAAAAAATATGCCTCGACTTTCGAAAAAGATCTAGCTTCAATGAGCTACACAAAAATATGTCTCGAGGAAGATCTAGCTTAAATAAGGCTCACAAAAATATGTCTAGGGGTAGATCTAGCTTCAATAAGGCTCTCAAAAATATGCAACGAGGAGTTTCTAGCTTCAATAAGGCATACAAAAATATGCCTAGAAGAAGATCTAGCTTCAATAAAGCACAAAAAATATGCGTTGATCTCGAGAAAGATCTAGCTTCAATAAGCCACACAAACGTATGTCTCGAGGAAGATCTAGCTTAAATAAGGTACATAAAAATATGCAACGGGAAAGATCTAGCTTCAATAAGGCACAAAAAATATGCCTTGACTCTCGAGAAAGATCTAGCTTCAATGAGCTACACAAATATATGTCTCGTGGAAGATCTAGCTTAAATAAGGCACACAAATATATGCCTAGGGGAAGATCTAGCTTCAATGAGGCACACAAAAATATGCAACGTGGAATATCTAGCTTCAATAAGGCACACAAAGATATGCTTCGAGGAAGATCTAGCTTCAATAGGGCACATACAAATATGCAACGAGGGAGTTCTAGCTTCAATAAGGCACACACAAATATGCAACGAGGAAGATCTAGCTTCAATGAGGCACAAAAAAATATGCCTTGACTCTCGAGAAAGATCTAGCTTCAATAAGCCACACAAAAATATGTCTCGAGGAAGATCTAGCTTAAATAAGGCTCACAAAAATATGCCTAGAGGAAGATCTAGCTTCAATAAGCCACACAAAAATATGTAACGAGGAAGATCTAGTTTCGATAAGGCACAAAAAACTATGCCTGGAGGAAGATCTAGCTTCAATAGGGCACAAAAAAATATGCAACGAGGAATATCTAGCTTCAATGTTACACAAAAATATGCCTAGAGCAAGATCTAGCTTCAATAAGGCTCACAAAAATATGCCTCGAGGAAAATCTAGCTTTAAAAGGCATACAAAAATATGCCTAGAAGAAGATGTAGTTTCAATGAGGCACACAAAAACATTCCCCGAGGATGAACTAGGTTCAATGAGGCACACAAAAATATGCATCGAAGAAGAGTAGTTTCAATAAGGCACACAAAGATATTCCCCGAGGATGATCTAAGTTCAATAAGGCATACAAAAATATGCCTAGAAGAAGAAGAAGTAGTTTCAAAAAGGCTAACAAAAATATGCCTCGAGAAAGCTTGAATAAGGCCTGATTTTTCTAGCATTCCAAATACAATTACATGCGCTGACCTTGTTTATTGAACAAGTTTATCGTCGTTCATGCACTTCAAAATATCTTCTTTATTTTCGACATAGAACTACATGCATTTGGAAAAAATTATCTTTCATATTTATTAGACGTTAAATAATTTACTAGTAATATTTACCGAAAACTTAAACGAAACAAAGAGATGCTAGCGAACCAATAGAGTGAAACTACGTTTCCAAGGATCTTGGTCGTATATATATATTCAAATTCCCAAATGAACGAACGAACATTTTGTCTGAATATATTTGCTTTGGGCCCTTACAACGTGGATTCCTAGATGAAGCGCCTTTGATATTGTAATTCCCTAATACCGACTTCATGATTTATTTCCATCGTTGTACTGATATTAATTTCTTATACTCCTCCATAAATTGCAATTAGACTAATTGTTATGAGAGATATTTGAGACACGTTTATATACTACGGTTACCTTCGCTACACTCTATCGGTGATAATTTTAATATCTTAGGGCATTAAAAGGCGCCGACCGCTGCTAGGGATTTTCTATTTATTTCAAATTAAACCCAGAGCTTTTTCAGATGATGAATTCTCAGACAAAGCAAACATCTAAAGCTACAATAAATTGCTGAATATGTCAAATTTCGGGGTTAAAAAGTTTGTCTTTTCAAAAGACACAATTTCCCAACCAAATTTAATATTTACTTGCTAACAAAGTGTTGAGGAAATTCGTAAAAGGATAAATCTGAAGAAACGTCAACGTAACTTGTCCTTTCCTCCAGGTCCAACAATGGTTCAGGCGAATTACTTTGCACCAGAGGATTTTACAGAGCCGTCGCCAGAAAAAAAACTGTTTCTAATAATATTTAATATTATAGGTACAAGTTTTTTACGAATCTACCTTTATTAACTACAATTCTGGTAGGTTAAGTCTAAACTTAAAATTTATATCATTACGTTTATTTATTTGATACATTTTTTTTTCAAAAGAAGTGTGGTCAGGATGACGGTTCTGGCTTGCGAGCTAAATAAAGGATGAGAGAGCGGAAAGCTGCCGATAAATAACAGCGTGAAAGGAGAGGAAGTTTAAGTAGAAATGAAGCCGCATTTGTCCAAGAGAATTCATTTCCTGATTTAATTTACACAACAACTCATAACTCTGGTAGAAATTAAAGTACTTTGTCTTTGTTACCATTCCCAACTTATCCGTGAATATAATAAGGTTTTTGAGACAGACGGTTATTTACGTTTGAGAATATCCTTCAGTTAAGTATTATGGGAAATTCTAGAAACTTTCCATATCAAAAACGAAGTATTTCAAAAGTTAGTTACATTTTAATAATATCGCGCCTTTGGAGAGATAAGTTGTTGATGTCGTATTATTCCTAAAACTCAACAACATACGGTACAACAAGGACATGATTATTGGTTAGGCTAATGGAACCGCAAGGATCCGCAGTCAATATCACAACCTCACATACACACACAACAAGGACATGATTGTAACTCGTCCCAATTGCACTATGTATGTATTTTTGGGGTTATATTCATTGAGACCTGAAAGATCTATTGTGCCTCCTTACTTCTACTTAGTTCCTGAGGAGAGTCTCGGAGACTAGTAGCTCCTTTAGTCCTATTTCCTGGAGAAATTTTAGGATATCTGCAGGCTTCAACTTAGGTAACTGATCCTCTTCTATCCAGTAATTTTTCAGGAACTGTGCTTTAGGATTCTGGAGAGCTGTGCAGTTGGAAAGTGTGTGGATGAAGCTATTTTCTTCCATGCCATAATAACTGCATTCTTCTTCGTCCACTATTTTCAGCTTTTTCAGGTGCCCATTCAGGCGACAATGTCCCGTTAGGTTCCCTGTTAAAACTCTTAGCGCAGTTTTACTTTGACTTATGCATTCATTTGATCTCAACAGATTGTAGTCACTCAAAAGAATATTTGATTGTCTAAGCCCCACTAGATTGCTCCAATGGTCCGATTTTCTCTTTTTCTTTCGGCTTCATCTATTTATTCCAATATTACATAAGGGCTGATTCCGCAAAAGGGTACAGGCCCCCAGAAAGGTATTTCAGTCCACCTCTTTGCTAGTTCATCTGCTATTTCATTTCCTTCTATTCCAATGTGTCCTGGAATCCATAGTAGGATAACTATATTGTTCTCGCCTAGTTTGTCTAGGCATTCCCACACCATTTTGGAACTGATTAGATTACACAAGAGCTCAGTGCTTTAATAGCTGCTTGACTATCTCATTATAATAATCCCTTGTCCTCTGTATTCTTTATCAATATTGAACTGGGCGCACTTTCTTATGGCGTGGATTTCCGTTTGAAAGATACTTGGGGCTTTTCCCAAGCTGTCGGAGTGTTTGGTTCCTGACCCGAACACTCCTTGCTTTTGAGCCGTCTGTGTACCATTGAATGGCATTCTTTCCAAGTCTGATCCCAGCGGATATATCTGATGAAATGGTCGCTAGCAGCTGATAGCTTGGACACTCGTTCGATAAGAAGGAAACCCTACAACTGAAACAAGCGTTCCATTCTAAATTCTAGGAGAAGAAAATAGGACTTCAGGTGGAATAGACAGAAAGTCTATTTGCACCAAAAAATCAATATATAATCAGTTAACTTTACGGCGAAATTTGAAAATTTTCAAGGTTCCTTCTGTTACTTGCACACTTCCGGGGGACAAACAAAGTTCCCGGAATATACCGATCCTGGGATAGAATGCTCCCGGATGATGAGGAAAGACAGTTTCCCTGAAAATACAAGTTCCCTAAAAATACGTTTCTGAATAAATTCCTGTTGTGGACTGTTTCTGCTAAGAACTTTCCTGTTAATTCACGAGTTCCAGTAGTAAGTTCCCTAGAGAAGCTTCCCAGAAGATAATAAGTGTGAAAAATTTTATTTCCGTTTGTATTTAATTACAACATCCTTTTGTTAGTCGAAACAACCCTATCAAACTAATCAAAACTCTCCTGTATATACGAAGAAGACGAGCACCGAAGCTGCAAGTATAGGCAAAACCGAGTTAAATTAGTGAGAATAATCCCTGGAGGGTATCCTTACCCCTAGTGCTGCGGTGTGTGGAAGAGAGGAAAGACGGGGAGGATGTAAGGGATGCTTCTTACATCCTGGGGCTGGGATCAATACAGATCAGGAGACGCCCTTACCCATGTCAGCGGCCATCCCTCTCTCTTATTTCCCTGCTGCCTTCTGCCATCCCCTTTGATGATACTGCGGAGGATCCCATCTTATAAATGTGTACCGATTTCGCATCAGCATTGCATGTTAAACTGGATCGATTGAGATAAGGCAGTTAAAGCTAGTTGCTTTATTATTTTGCAAAATAATAACTGCTTTATACAAGTAAAATACGAGAGTTTTCCTAATATATCTAAATTTAAGTGAAAATACTTATATTTTTTCTTTGTGAACTCTTACAATATGTCCTATATCATTATTACTTGCCTTTTCATGAAGGAAAATCTACTTTGTGTTTGTTTGAATGCACCTAATGTAAGATTCTATTATCATTCAATAATTACGTCCAATATTTCCAATAATAATCATAAATTGTAATATATAATTCACGAGAGTACGATTCCTTTATTACATTTTCACATTTTCTAGGAGTCTGAAGCTTGAAATTTCCATAAAGTGCCTTAATTTATCAGTTTCATTAATGGATTTCTTAAAATTTCCGCAATTTTAGCTCAAGGTCAAAATCTACACTGAAATTCTCATATTTTAAATACGATATCAAGTCAACTCTTACAAAATTGAACCTTCAATAAAAAATTCTGTAATTTCTTGAAGGAAACGCGATATTTTACTTAATCAGGTACAGATTGAAGAGACTCTTGACGTAAGATCAAGTTACAACGTTAATAGGTATTAGAACTAACAAATCTCCAGGTGTTATCAATATTTACTTAAACGATTTGAGATTTAAATAGTAGGTAAGCTTGCCCTAACATATATTGCGGATTTCCAATCTTTTGTCAAGATTGAGTGATTGAGAGCATCACGTAGTATTCTTTCTTGATTTGTTTGCCATTAAAGTTCCAATATATCTTGTGATTTTAGTACGTGGAATATTTTAATCGACACATTATCATCAATCAAATGGTTTAGCGGAAGAAAAAGTAGATATCGCTAGAAACATTATTATAGTTATTTATGCAACAAGTGCAAAAAGTGAGTGTTTTTTGCACGCGACGTGAAATTGTCCAACGAGGTCTTAAGGCCGAGTTGGACAACACGTCGAGTGCAAAAAACACGTTTTGCAAGAGTTGCATACAATATTTTTTCTAAATTCATGCAAAGACTGGAAAATTAGAATATAAATATGTTAAGAACCTAACCTAACCTAATCAAACTCAACCCGTTCTTCTTTTTTTGTATCTTTATGGCCTCCACCTTGTCAGTACTCAATCATAGCTGGTTTTTACCTAGACCATTTAAATTTTAAATAATTAAAGATTTTTGCAATAATTGTAATTAGTTGAGACTAAGTAGTAATGATATACATATATTATTGTTGTATTAAAGCAGGATCAGATACTTGCTATGGATTTTTATTCAATTTAAATGTTTATGTTTGTCATTAATCATCACAAAACTGACACAAGAATGACAGATGAGTGCAATAAAGTACCACTTTTTCCATTAAATGTGGTTCACAAAAGTGTTGTTTTTTGCATGAATGTAGAAAAAAAATATTCTTTAATCAAAGAAACAAACTAAATTGAATTTTCGCGTAAGTCACAATAAAAAATGCACTCTCAACTGTCAACATCATACTCGTATTCTATAATCATTTCAAAATATTATTTTCATATAAATGTTAAGCGTACTTTAATTTTCAACTATAAATTGTTTCGCCAAAATTCAGGTTTCCCCCGAGTCCGATTCACACACGCATCCACGTCCCTTAGAGACGCAGGTTTCGTGTATGTCTAATTAATATGCACCCTTTCCCTTGCGAAGCGTTAAGAAACCAATAAATGAAGAAATGACCAAGCACTGACCTTTCACTTGAACCACGAAACTAAGAACCTGTCAATCCAGTGTGATGTTTTTCATTTCGGATGCTGCATCTTGAGATTTTCTCATGGAATGAACAAAACAACTCGTTTGCTGTTTGATTGTTATACAAAGTGTTTTCTAACGGATGTTTTAATGGTCTATCGAATATTTATTGAAACTTAACTATATTTGTTTGAATTTACATACATAAATATTTGATTTAATCAAATAATAGTATATTCTTCAACGAGTGCAGGATGATGGCTATTATTCACGCGGATGAAGTTTCCATCCAAGTGAATATTAGCCATTCTACACAAGTAAAAGACTATACTTTCTCCACGACTAAAAAAAGAAAGCTTCCAGTGAGGATCGAACCCCAATCGTCCGCGCCAGAGTCAACTATTTCTACCACTAGGCTATAGAACATGTTTATTTCCAAAAAGGGATACGTAATATAAAGTTTTAATCGAAACCCTTACATTTATAAATGATAATTGGGAGTTATAACTAAATATAACTACTGTTGTCCATTTTTTTTCTAAATAATACGTAAAATTATGATTCTATCATTATTTTGACGTTTCAAACGACGCGCTGTCAGAATCGATTTGCATTATTTGGTATTTGACGTTTTAAAAAAGACGATTTGATTTATACATTTTAATTCATTTCAGCGTGAATTCTGATAATAATAGAATGTGATTGGCTAACCAGAGTAAATTCTTTTTCATTATTCACTGGTGTGAAGAATAATATATATTATTATGTAGCTAAATATGTAAAAATAATTGGTGCGTAATTATTTAGTCGTGGAGAAAGATAATTCTAATGATTTGACAGAGAGATCAATCAAAGACAACTTAGTGAGGGGTATAGTTGTTATGATTTTTCCAATGATAATATAACAAAATAGTAAGGTCGGAAAATTTGCTGTATTAAAGTCTACATCATCAATCTAAAGGTGTGTATATTTCATGCTGAGCTCTACATTGATACTTCCAAGTTTCCTAAAGTTAAAAAGAATTATTGACGGATGTAAACCCAAAAAATCTAATGTGTTTCACAATAATGACAGTGGCTAAAGATCGAGAAATTATGGATTACCTATTTTATATAAATTGAGAAAAACCGAGAAAGCATTGATCCAAATTTTGTAAATAATGTTAATAATCATGATAATTGTACTATTATTAATTAATATTCATAAATATAAAATTGTTACCGCATCTATTGATGGAAGAACAGGAAGCAATTAGAGTCAATTGGAGTCAAAAAACTCTAAGCCGGTTAAAAGCAGGAAACTCAAAAAATATTCTTAGTTTTGTGAGCGGTGATAACTCATGGATTTTTATTAAAAATATGGAGAAAGGAGCAAACAATCAAAGATCTGCCTCACAAACGTGTCAACAGTTTCAGTTGATACGTCGAGAAGAGTACTTCATCCAAGCCAATGAGAAATAATCTACTTTAAGTCCAATTATGCTCTTAATGGGTCAACTTATTATTATTGTAGAAAAATAATGTGTTCAAACAGCGAGTAAGCAATAAAAGCAGAGTTAATTACACGTAGATTATTAAATCTTGATTTAATTACTTTTCCCACACCGAATCTCAATTCGAACTAATGAAATCACTGTTTCATTTTATAATATTAGACGGAATTCTCGTCACTTCGAAAATGAATGAGCTGCAACTTTCAACATTATTATCAAATTATGAAACGCCTGGTAATTCACTGTTGATTTGAGCATTCAAAGTCATACACCAAACTTTTAATTCAATCGCCGGTTCACTCCTAGCTTTTTCTCTTTCCACCGTCATTCTTCGCTTTCTACGACTGGTTTTTTTAAATTTATTTATTTTCTTTTTCTATTTGTATCGGTGTTGATGGTCGTGATTGAATTTCGAAAGTGGGAGAATTGGATTATATTTGATGAAATCAATCTTCTGGGTGTTAAAAATATCAATTGCTTTTTAATTTTTAGGTTAATAATAGTTTTCTCGAAGTTTTTCCACAATCTTCTTCTTTATTTGAGCTCTAAGTGCTTATCTTCAGTTTCTGAAGAAGATAACTTGGTTATTGAAGGTTATTTTCAATAAAAAACATGTATACTTTGCAAGATAGAACTGAAATTACGAAAACAATAAATCTTCAAGAACCACAGTTAGACAGTTTAATGCTACCTATCCTAGAAGAGGTTCCACACAAAGTACGTAACTGCAAATTTTTTTTTAAACAGGATCACTTCCAAAAAAAAACACCAGCTACAACTAGTTTAGTTAACAACGTGGCTATGAAAGATTTCGTTTTAAGACAACTAACGTTGGTAAAACAACAGTTATATCACAAATATCTGCAGTGTTTTCAGAATTATATATAAACATAAATTCTAACCTTACAAAATCAAATTAGCCCGAGACTAGCCTTAAAAATTATGTGGGGGTGGATAGTTTTCATTGAAATTCTCTATATAGATGTAATACAATTAAATTTTCAATACCCTCAGATCACAATACGACCCTTCTCCTAAAATCCACCACTATATTATCGATTACATTTTAAGATGGCCGACGTAGTTCGATCTTATAGTTCTCGAACAAGAGAGGGGAAATCGTGTCCATTACAGATGTAATTAAATATATGCAAATGAATTCGTGGATTATTTCCCTACAGTATCTTCACCCTTCACTCTGGAACAACTATAGCACACTCTCGAAAGCAGCAACAACAATTATCTCGATTAATAAACTTTGTTATTCTTAAAACCAATCGAGCAAAATAACATAACGTTATATATTAGAAAGTTTATATATTTGTACTTTAATTGTGGCTAATCTTTTGAATAAATGGAACAAGGATTTTGTCCTACACTGATTCAGCATCTTTTATGATCAATTGGTATTTCTGTGTTCAGAAATCAAGTACATTGTGATGGATTTAAGGGTACAAATGATAACATAAGGAAGAAGGAGAATAAAGGACATTTGGGAAGCTGTTATAACTCAATAAATGCTCAGAATACAGCCATTTGTTCAAGGAGGTGAGCGTTTGAGAATTATACAATGTTTACAGGGCTGTGACTGGAGTGAAAATATTTAGTGAGGCTATTATAGGAAAGAGAGTAAGATGATCAAAGCTATTGCAGATAGATGTTCTAACTGTGGGAAAGGAAGAATGTAGATTCTGTGTAATGGAAGACACAAAATGATGAAATGAAAGGCACCAAAGACACACATTCTGGTATACTATTGGATAGAAGAGTAAGTCTTGCTGGAACAAGCCAGGTAATAAAGGAACTGCATGTTATATCGCCTGAATATGCACCTTAAAAAGCTCAAAATAGTGGAGGAAGAAGAATGCAGATATTGTGACATGGAAGAAGAACCCTCCATTCACATACTTTCCAGCTTCATAGCACTCCAGAATCCTAGAGCACAGGATATAAGAGAAACATTTACCTAAGTTGAGGTCTGCAGATGTCCTGAAATTCCTCCAGGAAATAGGACTGAAGGAGCTACTAGTTTTAGAGACTCTCCTCAGAAAGTAAGTAGAAGTAAGGGGGAACAATAGATCCTTCAGGTCTCAGTAAATGTTACCCCAAAAAAATACTTCTTATATACCAGTTTAAAACTTCATTAAAAGTATATTATCTTCTGAACAAAAAAATCACTGGGATTGAAAATTTGGTATCAAAAAGGATATAACGATACCTAAGGCAGGGGAAAGCACCGCCGGCAATTGTCGCCCACCGTCGTTATTTTAGACTGGGCCTGAGTAATCATAGTAGTCATAGATGCCGTTAGAGGCAAGTTAGTAGCCTGGATTACCGACCTTACCGTTATCTCGGCCTCCATTCCTGCCACTATAAAGTTTATTGAGTTAGATTAGCTATAGTTTACACACGTTTCCCTTATCAGGGGTCGTTTGCTTAAATTATATATCGTGCTTCACCGCAGAGGCTACCTCCACGTCTTTGTTTTACATAGGTGGAGAGTTTCTTCACTCCTTTGGGGTTTAATCAGGAATATTTTTACAAATATCAACTTTTTCAATAGAAATAAGGAGAAAAATACTTTAAAAGATCATAAAATTTGTATTTTCAGGACATCTGCAGGCTTCAACTGTTCCTTTTCTGTCCAGTAATCTCCCAGGTACTGTGCTCTAGGATTCTGGAGTGCTGTGCAGCTGGAAAGTATGTGAATGGAGGTTTCATTGCATTGTTCTTCCTCCACTATTTTGAGCTTTTTCAGGTGCCCATTCATGCGACAATGTTCAGTTAGGATCCCTGTTAAAACTCTTAGCGCAGTTATACTTTGACTTATGCATTCATTTCATTCATTCTAATCCCTACTAGATCTTTCCAATGGTCGGATCTTCTATTTCTTTCGGCTTCACCTATTTCTTCCAATATTACATTGGAGCTGATTCCGCAAAAGGGTTCAGGCCCCCAGAAAGGTATTTTCGCCCCCCTCTTTGCCAGCTCATCTGCTATTTCATTCCCTTCTATTCCAGTGTGTCCTGGAATCTATATATTGTTCTTGCCTAGTTCATTGATTTTTTCTAGGCATTCCCACACCATTTTGGAACTAATTACACAAGAGCAACGGACTAGATACACCAAAATATCATTTTATAGTAAGTTTTGTTTGAAAAATCAACATAAAACTAATCATTTGCAATAAAACAAAACGAGCCCTTCAAGTATTTAAAAATTGTTAAGATTTCTTTGCACAAATATAAAACATCATGTTTTAAATCCTTTTCATTATCCCGAATTCCATGTCTATGGACAACATACAATCGAGCTCTTTGTTTTCATCGCTAAAGAAAGGGTCTGTTGAACTTTAAGGCGTCGGTGATTATGTCCCTACAATGGCAAGACATTAAATAGAAGCAATCGCAAAAAGTTTAATGGAAGTTAGAGGGGTGTGAGGCTAGTTGGCGAGTATTTCCATTTACAAATGAAGGCTGTTCTCTCGGTTATGCTGTTAGGGATCCAAGGAACTTGATTACATGGAGGAATGGAAGAGAATCTAATTTTAAGAGAATGAGAAGCTGTGAAATATCGCGAGGATCTAACATTGCATTGACACGTCAATTTTAGGATTGCCTGGAATTTACAGATAAGACACTGGGTTGAAATTTTACATAAAAATTATTAGGAATAAGAAATATTCATTTGAAACAGTTTTTTGAGTAGAAAAGGTAACATTTTTGACAGTTTTCGTCATTTTAACTTTCAGCAATGTGCCATATAGGAAAAGTCATCTTAGATTTGAGAGGAAATATTGAGAAAAATCGTCAAAATGTGTTTTTCTGACTAGCCAATATCAACCTTTCTAACGACTTATTGACGATAACTCCGGACACTCGCATAAGACAGTTTCATCTTCCTATTCACACATCTTGCATTAAGATGAATCCACTAGCCCCATAGTATGTAAGTGTTTTTTTAGTTGACAGTGGCCAGTAAGAAATTTTGAAAACTCACATAGTAATCAATAGCTAGATATCGCAAAATAATAATTATTCTAAATTTCTGTGGACAGAAAACCTTGTACAGGAAACTGTAATAATATTTTACTAATTGATAAAATTTATGAACAAAATATATTGAGCCCTTATTTTAATAAACATCTTTAAGTATATTACTTCTGCTTAGAAATATTCTCTTGAGATATACGAAATTTTAGCCTTATTTATTTAGGACTGCTGTTGGTATATATTCACAGCTTAGTTTGACACTATTCTAATTTACTTAATTCCAATCCTTCAGCGATATTTACTCTCTTTAAATGAAACAACGGCTTAACCCCAAACCACGACTCTACAAATTACATATAATTGATTCAGGCAGCTGCAACTACAAAATTATATTTTTTCATAACTAGGTATGGGTACTTAATACAAAATTTAAATTTCATAAAAAACATATTCTATACATGATTGACCTTACGTGAAGCGTGTCAAATTGACGTTTATTACATAACCCCATATGAAGAAGGATGGTTAAGTCTGGGGAATATGAGGCCCACTCGATAGGACTAAGGAGTAATATAGAGGCGCGCCGTCTTGTTGAAAATATGTATTGAAGAAGAATAAGTACAGTCGACAGAAGCAAACATGAGCCCCGGAAAATATGCGAACTAAAAGAATTTCATCGCAACGAACCAATCAGGTGCTAAAGTTAACGAACATTAGTAATTTGTTAAAATAATACAACTACAGCGACATGGACACGCCCACCAGGGCTCATGTTTGCTTCTGTCGACTGTATAAGTACATTTTCCCTTGAAAATTATAGATGCTTTGAGATATTCTGTAGATATGCTTGTTGAGAGATTTTCATTGCAAAATAAAATTCTGCCTGTGGGAGGACAATTTTCGATGTAAAAGTACCAGATTTGGTCCTACAATGGATGCGGGTCTTTCTAGATACCTTTATTGGAAAAATAAGACTGGATCGTAGTTATTTTAGTATTTCCAACGTTTCGATCCGCTTAGTAATATATCAGGACGATTATAACGTACAATTCTGTACCGAATGATCCAGAAACAAACCAACAAAGCACTAGGATACAGATTTGAGTTATTTTGACGACATGGCATTTATTTTTACGACTGGTATATCCGTCGTTTTGTAGAAATTCCTATTCGCGAAGTTACAATGAGCTTTAGAGAGCGATAAGCTTTACTGGAACGTTCTTATGACTCTCGTGAATATCTAACTGAACGTCATTAACCAAAAGAGGATTATTCCATTATAAAACTAGTTAAGCGATCAAACGAGCTTCGAAATGTTTTTCGATGATCGTTAACACTACAGTTTTATGTTCGACGTTGATATACGGTAATAATTGTCGTTTATGTTGATGATTTTTCAATACAATTGTTTGTTTTTATAAGTTTTAAGAGTCTGTTTAACAAGCAAATTGATTGGGGTGCTGTTAATAAAGTAATAATCCCGTGGAAAGTGAATATCGTTCAGAATAGGAAGCAGACGTACCTTTTGTAGCGTTTTCTGTCCTTTTTTTTATTTCCATGAGTAGTTTCTGATTTTAACGCACTTAAATTTGTTTTTTAATAACTTAAACTCATTTCTTGACACAATTCTACAACTCATTTGTAAAATAAGAATTTTTCTTACACTTGCTAAGGATAGGTATCAGTATTTCCGCTGAAAACTTTTTATTTTTCACTTAAACTTTCACTTTCCGTTTTCCGTTTATATTTCAAAGTGTTCATTGCCCCGTCGTTGGGAAGAAACTAAAATCTTCAGGTTCATCTCTGAAATCCATCCCACCTGTATGTCCCGTAACCCGATCTAACTTAAAAAAAATCTCAGAAGCAAATATCCCTTCTGTTATTTGAATATCTTCGGGAAAAGAACAGGCGGCAGTCAAAGGTCGTTTTATAACAAACGCGGACCGGGTCATAGGTGACAGGTTTGGTCAGTTGCTCCAGACCGGGATGCGAGGCGTCCCGTGGGAAATCAACGGGACTGTAGAGAGGATGCATTGATATTGAAAAATTGAATTTTCGGTACATACATTTGTATGTTTTCAGGGTTTGATTTTGGGTGTGAATTTTATTGATATGAAACTTTTTTGTTTTCAATAAAATGAATATTTTCATGCAACTGATACATTAGATTTGACAGATGATGAAGTTAGAAGATAAATTTTAACTCATGATGTTAACTGAAATCAAATTTAGGATAAACTTATTGGCAATTTCGATATTTGAAAAGAAGGGTTACATAAAACAAAAAATTGAGGAGATAAATATGTGACACCCTCTGCACCTGCCCGACACGATTTTTTGATATTTTATAACAAATTTCTTATGATTATTAGGTGTTAATTACTTGGTTTTGAGTCGCCAGCATCAATTCTTCTATTTCTGGAAAAAAAGTTCACTTATTTGATGCTTCCTTGTCGATATGCTGTTGATTGAGGTCCTGATTATGTCAACCATGAAGCGCTTTTTGGGCCCACTATGGCTGTTTGTCAGAATCTGTCACAATTCCATTATTATTATTACAGAATAGTGGAATTGAGTTAGTAGAATGTCTAATTTTCAAATAAAAAATTTAACAGCTGCTCCTAATACATGTTACCACTTTTCCGTCGACTGTATCAGATGTATTCGTTTTTCTCAATATTTAAAAACTAAAAATATTTATTTGTTTCATTGGTAAGTAGTCAAAAATAAATAATGACATTGAAATGCTACAGATATGGTCACTGGTTCAAATGTGACTGTTTTCGTTTTTCTTAAACTCTTTTTTGAATATCTTAACACTAATACACAGAAAAAAATATCGTACGTGATATTAATGTCCCATGATCATCAACGTAAAATCATTACAATAATGCCCTTTTAATAGTATTAATGTGATGCAATGATTATGATGATGCTTAAAAAACCTTAGATGATATTTTTTTGGATTATCACAATGTATGCCTGGTCATTAAACTAATGCAAGAATTTAATTATTTTTGTGTCAAAATACATCAAGATAATGATATTTCACATCAATACCAGGATAATTTACATTAAACCAATCACTTAGAGGACATAAGTTAATCATTGCATAATGAGACAAAATAATGTCAGTGCCCATAGATCAATACTTTAAAATTTATAAGTTAATAATAAAAAATCATTACAATAATGCCTATAGACATCAATTAATGTACCTCTACCATTAATATAATGCCCAAACTTATTAAATAATACAAAAAAACATAGCTTGATGATTAAATACGTTGAGCTAATGTCCAAATACATTAATATTACGTCTTGTTGTCTCCCACCACCTAAACATTTGCTCGATTCCCGCTAAATTCACGTGGAAAGAACGACATCGTCTCCTAGTCCTAGTCCTCGCGTCATAATAATATGCATTATAATATTTAGTCCTAGTTAATTTGTTAATATATTCCGTCAATCACAAAAGTGCGGTAATAATATACCTATAAATACAATTTTTTTCTAGGAAACCTATCCTGTATACCTATAGACAAGTAAGTTAGAAAATTATTATTATTGTCTCTCGAATAAGCCGTACCTACTATATATAGTAAACTATAAGCAAATTATTATATTTTAGTTCTAGGAGAAGCTGAGGAAAAAAAAAGATCACTGCAGCAAACACAGATTGGAAGAAATTATAAATCCTTAGAATACTACAGCCATTTTTGAAACATGTTTTTTTTTATAATTAACATTCAGGATTTAAATTGGTGAGACAAATGTTAATTTTTTTAAACTTATTTTCACTTGTAGTTCATTCTTCATTATAATTCCAGATAAACATGGATTTCTCTAGTGCCTTTGAAAATTCCGATGGCTTGGTAATTGGCTGTGAACAAAGCTATGGAAAAATATCCAATGAAAATTTGAGGATAAAACTATGATGGGTTTATTACAAAAACTAAGCCAAGACGTGAATGAAAGTAAGTGATGTATATAACCAGCTTTGATAATACTAATTTTAATTCTATATTTTCAGTTTTCTGCAAAACTAATATCCGTCCAACCAGATGACAGTTGGTAGCTTATACTATAAATATGGAATGATTATATGGATGATATACCTAATTGATTTTATATGCAGATGGACGCAGCAGTGTTGTGAGCATTGCATGGATATGTTATTCCTACAGGCAAAACAGTGAAAAAATATATAACAGGAAAACGCCAAACAACTAAAGTATACTCTACAAAAATTGGTGAAGACGTAACAAGTATCAAAGAAATATATACCTACCTCTTCATTTCCTTAAATTGATCAATTATGTAGCTTTTTAGATAGTAAGTGAAGTTTATATTTTTAATTTTAAATAAACATATGTGAGGATTCTAAATTACCAAAGGATTTTATTTTTCCAAAGTAGATGTTTATTTTGATCCATTCTGTATTGATACTTTTTTCCATTATGATAATGCTTACAGATTATCAATTAATACACATTAGGTGATTAGTTAATGTTTTTCAATAATCGATTGATTCCTATTTTATTAATCAATTGATGTTCACTAGGCATAGAATCGATGTACTAAGACATTAAACCATGTCAAAGTCATTAATATCAATATTTTAACATGAAACGTTGCTGATTGAAATCAATGTTCGCTAAGCATTAATATTACGTCCTCGTACATTGAGTAATATTTTAAAAGCATTGTGGTAATGATTTCGAGCATCGGAGCAAAATTGATGTAAAAAATCATTGGGTTGATGTTTTTTTTTATTAATATAACGTACGTTTTTCGTTGTGTGTAATTATTATAATTTTGTAGAATAATGAAATAAAACGATAGGTATGTCAAAAACTGGAAGTATTCTATAATAGGTTTCATTTTTTGAAGACGCTATTGTATATTTGATTGCATACAAAATGTCAATATATAAGATGTACGTTGGGTTGCCTGCAGAAAATCGTTGATTAATATAGGTAAATGATGCATTAATGGGGGTCATTAATGTATGATGTTGTCTAGTTTTGAGAATTTTAATATCATATGTTAATACACGGTCGACTGAAATAGTAATTTATGTCTAAGCTGGTCGCAAATATCACAAGGCGTTCAGTATATGCATTTTTGACCGGCTAATAGACAGAAAATACTTTAAATCTGTTGTTTGTTTGCCCTTTTGTACGATACCCAAAAGAAAAAGTCTACGATAGATGTGGAATCAAAGAAGATGTCAGTAGACTATGGCGAAGAAATAATAAAATGCAAAATGATTCCCTACATTATTTCAAAAATATTTGTGCACTAATATCTAAATTTACTGGCGATTATCTTACGTAAAATTTAAAGAACCATCTAGAAATTTAATATAGGCGAGAGCCTCGGGTAATTTGGGGTATATGGTAAACAGCGTTCCACAACTGAAAACCTCAACTATGTCGTTACCGAACAAGTCCAAAGCCCAGAATGGTGAGATGCACTCGACCGTTGTGTTCTTTATCTGCGTAATCTACTCTTGGCCCTTTGGCCACGGTATTACGAGACTACATTTTCCTATTCTCGCGGATGAGTTTCTCTCTAATAGTTGAAAAGGTCCGCATAGCGTTTAAGTTTGGATTGTCAAACTGGTTCTAATTTTCTTAAATTGGACGGTCGTTATGCGGTCGCTTCAATTTTACATTGATTTAATGGTAGGTCGAATTAACGTATGTCATTTTAATATGTAGAGTTCAGAGTTCAGTCTATGGTCAGTATTACCAACAAAAAGTGGTTTTTTCTGACAAGAATGACAGTTGAGGACTACCGTTCAGAAAGATTTTGCATGTTTTCATCTATATTGCTTTATTATTGTAATAAATACATCCCCGAATCGTAAATCTTGAAATTTCACATGACTTCTTAGCTGAATACTCAACATATCAGAGGCCAATAAGTCTAGGAACTCTTGGAATGTCACCATTTCATTCATGTTATTCAGTCACTAGCTATGTCAAATGTCAGTGACTGAATAACAGAAATGAAATGCAAAGAGTTCCTAGAATTATTTGCGTAATCAGCTAAAAAGTCATTTCAAATTTCAAAATATAGGCTTCGGGGGTATATTCATTATTTTAATAAAGCAATATATAGATGTTCGCAATAATAAAAAACATGGAAAATCTTAAGATTTGAATAGTAGACCTTAACTGTCATTCTTGTCAGAAAAAACCACTTTTTGTTGGCCACACTGACCTTAGACTGAACTCCTCTATTACCTAAGGCTCGATATTAGTTTTCTTACGATTTAATTATAACAAATTATTGTTGGAACTCGTTTGACTTTAGGAATTTCCTTTTATAATGCTTCAGGGTGTACCCTAAATTTAAATATAACAAATAATAAGTAGATTTGTTCTATATTTGTTCAGTTTTCTATATTCTGAGCAATTGGCGATAAAATTTTGTATGCACCACGCCAGTAAAGTGTCTTTATATAAAGAATAACTCTACTGCCTTGGTACTGCCTGGGAACTGTGTAAAAAATTTAGTTTCCATGAAACTTTTGATACAATCTCTTCACTATAGTTAATTGAAAATATGAACAATAATATAAATTAAGATTATTCAACGATAAATAGTATAAATAATAAACATTACATCAAATTTTAATCAGAATCTACTAAAACAACGGTCCTAGCGGCATCTATACGTTAAACACACAACTTTCTATCACGATTTATACAAACTAGCTCAGACGAGTTTCCTTCCTCTATGGATCGGTACAGGAACCTGTAACGAAAACAGGGTAACTAGTATTCGAGGGGAAAAATCTCCCACTTTTAAAAATACGCAACGAGTGTAGAAAGAGATGGAAAACTAGCAGTAGAAAAAAACCTATTTTATTTTTAAAAATTGAAATTGTAAATAAACAAATGAGGTTTTTTATTTTGTATGATCAAGGTTACTTTCACGTTACACATTGATATTTTGACGAGTATAAATTGAGCATTGATCCCGCGTTCCGCAAAAAATATTTCGGATTAGATTGCGCTGGTTGTCTGTAAAACGTCGATTTATGGTTTGGTGACATATATACAATTATGTATAAATGGATTATTGCTCGATTTTTTGGTATAAAATTCAACATACGTGGAAACTTTTTAATTTGATGATTATGCGGATTTTATTGGTTTCAATTTTCGACAAAATTATTTTTTTCATATCTCTATATTTTAAACAACACTGTCTGGTGGGTGATTTTTCTTTATCCATTTAGCTGATAAACAAATCAATATTTTTTCCTACAACCACTATGCAAAACACGCTTTTCTACACAAATTTTTATACGCAAAGCAGGCCTTTTCTCAATACTTTTGATAACCGTTGTAAAAGTAATGCGAAAAGTACACGCTATGGCACTTTTCCGCACCGAAATGTCAAACAAAGCTACCTTTGACCTGTCAACTTTTTTCGACAATTCAACTAACTTAATTGAATTTCTTATTGGTGTACAATTTTTAAATTGAAACTAAAAGTAAGTAAACTATCTATTTCGTTATTTATTTTAATTTATTAATTATTAAAACATTAACCTATTAAGCATTATTTTAGTAATCATGAACCAAGATGAAAATAATTTATCTTTTGAGTTGTCCAATTCGGACATTGAAAATACTCTAGAGTCTAGTTAATGTATTTCTTTCATCAATAAATGTGGTCGTAGAAAAAATATTGTGTACTTTTACGCAAATCACTTTTCCCACTCGCTAGATTTGCGTTGTACAAACTACTATCTCTCAATTTTTGATAATAAACTGTCAGCTTGATGTTGTTGATAAAATATCAATGCTTATGGCTTATGACGCAATAAAAACTAGTTTGAAGCTGTTAATAATATTATGCGAAAAGTTAGTGGATGGCCTAATTTTTGAAATTATCATATTTTCTTTCCAATTTTACTTGAATATATCAATTTTTTCCAATATACTCGTATATATTCACAATATATTCACATTAGGCTATAATTTGTCCATTGCTGAAGGTACATATTCAATAATTAACGTTTTTAAATGAAAATTTCCATAACTGGCGAATGCTCAACTATGCATCCACCAAAATTTCCAATTTATAATTTTCCATTTTTTTCTTTTTGTTCCCCAAGATTTCATATGAGTCATGATGTATGTTTTTTTATTAACGTCATCATATTCGGATCTTCTCTTTTCAAATTTATGTAAAATTTTTAACAATTGAACTCCTTGATAATCTTGTTAAAAAATGATGACCTTGTATAATTTCCAATATAATATATTCACAATATTTTTCATGAGGCTGTAATTTGTTCATTGATTAAGGTGTATTTTTATCAATTTTACATGAAAATTTCCATAACTGGCGAATGCTCAACTATGCATCCACCAAAATTTGAAATTTATAATTTTTAAATTTTTTTCCTTTTTGTTCATTTAGATTTTATATGAGTCATGATGTATGTTTTCTAATAAGATCATCCTATCTTTTTCTGTTTTTAATCTTACTTGATTATATTCATTTCTTAACAATTGAACTTTCTGAAAATTTTGTTTAAAAATAGTGACCTTCTATAATTACCAATTTATGTTCACAATATTTTTCATTGAGCCGTAATTTGTCCATTAATTAAGGTATAATTATTTTACATAATTGACGATTTTAGATGAAAATTTTCATAATTGGCGGATGCTCAATAGTGCATTCACCAAAATTTGATATTCACAATTTGGTCTTTCTCCCTTTTGTTCCTATAAATTGTATGAGCCATGATCATATTTTATGTCTTCTAATAAGATAATCCTCTTCATATTTTTATCTATATTGAACAAGTCACACTTCCCAATAGCGTGATTTTCTGCTTGTTGTTTGATCCCAGTCTTTTCTATTACTTTACAACCATCTATATTTCATTGAATATCGTTTCTGTTTGCTACTGTAGTTATTCTGTATTAAATTTCCTTGAAAAATTATACTTCTCCATCAAACCAACTATGGCGCAAGCCCCACTATGACAAGTCCCAGGATTTCTAGTTTATAAAAAGTAAAGAAAGATTTCTCAATGATCCACTGGTTAATTTTTCTATAGTATTAGTTCTAGCTGTATAAATCCAGTACCCTTAGGTTATAGCACTAATTTTAGTTTCAAACCTTTCAAAGCGTCTTCAGAATCAGAATATTTCACATCAACTGCAACATTTTGATTTACAAACTCAACATTTTTTTTTTAATTTTTAATAACTGTAGGAACAGCATAGTTAACAAGATATTTGAAATAGACTTGTTGATTTCGTGTAGCAAAAAATCTTGTTCCGATACTATTGCTATATTTCCCCGGAAAACTATGATCTTCGGATATTTCTGGTTGCCTGATATCAGGAAAATTCAATCCGTTTTGTACGAGATATATTTCCATAACAGGAAGAGTAGCATGAAATGAATGATCTCTTGTTAATACAGAATTAATCTGGTACACAGATGACTCAAATACTAGCAGCAATATATAGCCATTGCTATATATAGTCCCATAGCCAAGCGGCTATATAAGCACTCAGCTCCATGGAAATACACTCCAAACTCGTTTGGGTCTGCTTCGTCCAAGACAGTCAAATAGACTATCATAAGCCTGAGTACAAGGTCACAGAGATTACAATTTGAACAAAAAAGAAGTCTTGATGGAGCAAGGAGCTGACCAAAGTTTATTGAAAAACCATCGTAAAAATTAACGGTGCACCTACTAAGCCAAAATAGGTAAGCCACCAGGAATTTGGTAGGGCTCTCCTTACAGGACGGTGTAGACTTGATATCTGCGATTGGCAGACTCAAACAGCTGTTGGTATTGTCAGGAAGATAAGGAATTCTTGTCACGCATGTAAGGGTGAACAATGTTCAAATTGAAACGATCAGATTTATTTAAAGAGTTTATTTCTTATTTATATTAAAGAATACATAAAAGTCAAAAGTAATACTTTATAATTAACATGCCAACAAAACTGCAATCTACCCAGACCGATTCCTTTGAGAAAGCTGAAGATCTGAAACAATAAAAACTTAACTATGATGAAGGTATAGGCATGTAATACTTATTTGGTGTAAGAACTCACTAGGAATACAAGAAATACTTATATAGATCGTCAACAATCAACTGTAAAACACTGAAAAAGATTGATACAAAGTATAAGATATAGAATTGAATTTCCAGGAGAATTTATGGAGCTATATTAAATTCCATTCTGAAGGTTTAAGATCCTATTCTGGTATTTTTGTTATAGTTTCCTATTTCTTTCTGTCTCTGAACTCTGATTCTAAATCTTTCATATCCTTCTTTACTTGATCCAACCATCTGCTTCGTGGTCTTCCTCTTGTTCTCTTCTTCAATATGAAACCCAGAACCCATATCTTTACTATCTTCTTTGGTGCTCTTCTTATAATCCATTCCAGTCCCCTATTTCTATATTTCTTTTCAATGTTCTTCCTTCATCTGTTGTTATGTCTGGTCCAAGTATTCTTCTGAATATCTTTTTTGTTGATTTTTTTTTGTTTATAGTTGTGTCGTGAATAATGACCTATGACTGATCAACGTCTTATAGATTTGTCTTGGCTATGGAAGCCATACTTAATTTTTAGCATTTGATGGTCTGGAAGCAAGCACTGAGGAGGGAGTACACAGTGCTAGACCCTGTTGAGAAACATCCTTACTGATGAAGAGTACACAAATCCTAGCTATTAATTTTTTTCCCCAAAAAAGTTCTGAAATCTTAAAAATAAGAAGTAAGAATTGATTTTTCAAGAAGTTCTTGGTACCAGAGAGTGCACTCTTCTCAAAATATCTACAGACCATGGTCTACCAGTCGGAAAAATATTTTCTGCTTCTGAAACAAAAAAAAAAGTTGTGAAACTTTTTATAACAGTCACTAAATTTGAATATAGATACTGTTTTTAATGGAATCTGTCAATTTACAATTTTTTAAATTAAAATAGTTTTTTTTTGTGTATAAACTGTTCATTATATGGTAAACAGAGTGTCTAGATAATATTATAGATTGTATTGTGCTCAACCGTACTTAGTTAATGAAGTATGATGATAAATTAACTTGGAGATATTGACGTAATCCTGAATAAATTCATAAATATGTATGGCGGTCTAAAGGCATTGTTTATTTTAGAAGATAATTTTTACAGAAAGCTTCCAATCCATAGGCTAAAATTTTCTTGAATAATTCATTAATCGGTTTTTATAACAAGGGAGGAATTTTGAAAATTAATTCACCAATCATGTGCTCAATATTGAAGTGAACTGAATTTTCTAAAAAAAAAATTATCACCTGCACTAACGACATTTAAGTTGGTAACCGTCACCTATTAAAAACTTACTTCCCCTTTGTCTGAATACTCCCCTTTTGTATCTGTTTCGCTAGTATAGAATCGTTTTAATATTCATACAATTGGCACATGTTTTGGTGGAGTCCGCAAGGCTTCACTGTATGCAAAATTGTTATAGGACCCCTTCCAGTATTTTATTGAAAGATTTCGAAAGGTATAGGGTTAAAATTGAAGGGGTTAACTGCAACAATATACCCTTGATTGCAAAAACTTGCAAAACCTGAGCTACGGCTTTTTTTTCGGAGTCTGAATTTAACGATTCAAAGGAGTGATGCACGCTCTAAATTATTTTTATTTTAAAGCGATTGTATACGGTATTTTTTGCAGATTTTAATTTTCGTTCAAAAGATTTCTATTTTTTTTGATAATTTCCACGAAAAAGTACAATACATCTCTAGATTCTAGTCTTTGATGGAGACAGATTAAAAAATGGAGATATTAGAGTTAGACTCAGATGGTTCGGACAACTGATAAGAATTAACGAGGATAACATATATAAACTAATATGGGAGGCAGGGTAGAACGGAAAGGAAATAATTAGGAATATCAAGGAGACTTATTGAAGGAAAGAGGAACTTCTCGGATGGAAGCAAGAAATATAGGAAAATATACTGCGGAACCAATCCGATATATACAGGGTGTTTTCAAATGACACTTACAACGTTTGCATGTAGATACCTCTCGTGAAATTCAACAAAATGATTTAAGGATTGAGGAGTCCTGCTCATTTACTTTTCGAAATACGGGGTGTTGAAGTTATAAAAATTTGAATGTTTTTATTTGATAACTTTAAAATGGATAAATAGATTGATTTGATATTTGGCAGGTTGTTTTTGAATGTAAAAAGGCATATTTTGATAAAAAACATTTGTCGATTTTTGAACCAGTGGTGTACATTTGGAAAAATATGTCACTTTTCTCCTGGGGGTTGAGTGAGTCTAACACCCATTTTTCACGACACTGGCATTTGTAGCTATTTTTAATTAATTTTGTATTCCTAAATGTTTTTCAGGCAGAAAACATATAACCTTTACATATAAAAAAATTCGTAGTTTTCAATACATTTAATGTTTTCTGCAACCTAATTTTTTAATAATAAAATAGAAAAATGTTTTTTTGCTTATTTTTAAATAACCTTCAAACAACTAATGGTTGAAATATGTATCAGAAATTAATTTGTGAAGCAGCAATGCATCTTAAACATTGGGGGAAGACTCTCAAAATTATTTGTCCAAACTTGTGCTTTTAATCTTAGAACAGTTAGATTATAAATAAATGTCACAATTTAGGATTTTTGAGAGGATAACCTCATTTTCTCTATCTTCAAGCTTTCGGATTCATTTGAATCATTTGTCAAGCTTTAAATATGAACATGTTCTAAAAGTTGAAAGTGAAAATTAGAATTAATTTGAACCTAGGTACGTACAAAGTGAGTTTGTACGTACAAAGTGAGTTTGTACAAATGAAGTGAAGCAACTTTTAAAAACATGAATACATTTTCCACCAAACATTATTGAAATTTAATTAAAATTAAAATCTGAATAAAGTCGAACATGGACTCAAAATTTGTAATTGGAATTTTAAGTTTCGGGCATAATTATATCTTAATTTTTTTAACGACAAAAACCATGCCTCCTGCAATTTTCAATATCTACATCTATAAAAATAAAAACCAAATACCAAAATACCATTTATTTTTCTTTCTTATTTCACATTGTCCATCGCACATCTCAAGATCCATTACTTTGAAACCAATAAGGATCCAAAGATATGCGATACCCCACCAAAAAATCTGGTCATGTCATGAATAAGGCTTAAGATACTATTGTGAATAGCATGATGTTAAAAATTGTTACGACATGCATGATATATTTTTTCATTAAAGTTGGGTTTTTTATAAGCAGTTAGTTTCATTTAAAAAGGTGATTACTTATAAAAAAGTGAATTGGCATGAGAAATCTTTCGCTGGCAGACATAAATAGGGATGGGATGATGAGAAAATTTTGTTAGTAACTTTTGTTTTTGTTTGTATACCTTCAAAATTATTTGATGTAACAAGCAGTAGTTGTAATTGAATGATATTTTAATATAAGTGAGCCACCGATTACAATATTTACTCTAATCTATGCGAAAGCGGCTAGTTAGGTAAACAATTTTCATAATAATGTTAATAAATAAAACATAATAAACACTGGAAGCAAAGCTTGGTTCCTACTGTATTTTTAATTAGCAACTATTATCACTAATTTAATTTATTTATGTGTAAATTCGTGGAAACTTTATGAAATTTGTTTTATTTAGACGTTGGGTGTGGTCCGAAGAATAACTTATGCAAAGTGAAAATGGCCGTCCATATCTAAAAACAGTAGGTGGAGTTACCCAGAGGGCCTAAGCCACAAAAGTTGTGCGGCAGCTCTGAAAACTTTTGCCCCTATAAAAGGGGATTTCACCCTCGCTCAAAAGCGACCTTTATCTCTCTCAACTTAGGGAGACTTTTCGTTTACGTATGGAGGCAGAATGAAAGCAATTCTCTTGTATAATTAACTGGCTTTTATGCCATTTTGAGACTTATCTTTTCTGTACAAACGATGCTTTTTTCAGGGAAAGTACACTTAAAAGACGCCTTCATGCGTATAGATTATGTAAGTTTTAATTTTGCCACCACTTTTTTTTTGGATAGGGAGCGGTTCGTTGAAAAGACGAAGATTTATTGAAATTTTATTGGTTTTTCCATACTTTGTGGCGGTTATGTTGGCAAGGAATTAACCCATTTAAAATATTAAGCAAATAGAAAGGGTAATTATGCAAAGCAATTTAGTCTTTTTAATTTCGTTCGTAAATTTGAGGATGAAACTGACGATTATTTGGAAAAAATAAAGCTCCAAGCTCATTTCATGCATAACTGATCATATTATATTAGAAATTCTAAAATTCGTCTTGTCACTGAAGTAATCTTAACATCTCGTGAAGTTCGCCAGCTCTGAAGTAGTTTTTTCATCGAGTCCGTCTGCAAGAATGACTAGTTTTGTATTTGTGTATCATTAATCACAAGATCTCTGTTAGGAGTTTCCTATTTTTGAAACTCACAATGGAATATATCTCGTGAAGAATGTGTCAACAAAATCTGAAAACCGCTTCTTGTGAAAAAAAAAGAAGCTGAAATGACATAACTGATCATGCGTGATAGATTTTTCCAGCGGAGTGAGTGACAACTATAATCTGATAATTTGGGAAAGTAGAGCAGCTCAACAGCACCTAAATGCCTCTTAGTTATGGTTTTAACAAAGTTAATATCACCAGAAGAAACCTCACTCAGTATAGCTGATGTTTGTTAAAACTTATCATTTACGAATGGTTTAGAAATGTGTCTAATTGCTTCAATCTATAAAGAATATTTTTGATGCTCCACAGATATGATAATGCAGTGCTTTGTTGTATAGTTTGGATGTGGCATGGTAGAAGAAACCTCCATCCACATACTTTCCAACTGCACATTACTCCAGAATCCTATAACACAGTACCTGGATAGAAGAGCAACATTTATCTAAGTTGAAGCGTGCATATATCCTGAAATTCCTCCGGAAATAGGACTGAAGGAGCTAGAAGTTTTAGAGATTCTCCTCAGAAACTAAGTAGAAATAAGGGGGCACAATAGATCTTTTGGGTCTAAGTGAATGTTACCCCAGATACATACATACATACATACATTGATGGAATTATCCTGTACCTACGGAGTCATTTTTTATTTTCACATTCAGTACAACTACTCGTAGTGACTCTTATATTTAGACAGCAGGAATGGCCGCAAAAATTCCCCAGATTAAGTCAACCATGAAAATCGATTTGGCTAACAGTAAAGTTAAATTTTATCTAGAATAATTGCTATCTTTAAAATGTTTTATCCGCATAGACTAGCGAACAAAAATCCCGATAGTAAAGCTAAAAACCGGACGGGGAATATATTTAAACGGAACAGAGCATGCCCGGTGGGTTTTTGGGTAGTGAATTGATTTTTTACTGCCCTTCCCAAACTTGCAATTCTTTGCAAAAGCCCACAGTCAACTGATAACAGGTTTCATAATGACCCTATCATTTATTATTCAGAGCTGGTTATTTATGACCTCGCATAGACCAGACTTCATATACTCTTTTAACGCTTCTGCCAGCTCTACATTCAATCTAGTTCGCACTGGTTATTGCAAAATACACAATGGTACGTTTTTTTGTACGCTTGACTATTCCGTCAGAAAAATAATGCAGAATAAATCATACGTTTGATCGAATTATTTTTCGGGTGATTTCGTCGGACGGTCGAATAATGCACACCATATTAAAACAAAACAAAATGCTCTAAAATAATTGATAGCTTAATTTATATACAGGGGAATTACACAACAATCTACACACAACTATAGTGACAAATTGTTGACGTTTCTTTGCATTCTGTCATACGTTTGATGAGATAAGACCCTGCAGGGTGCAAGGAATCACCTTCTTCAATGTTGCAGGATGAAATATTTGACGAAAAAAGGGTTATTCGAAGTGCTAAACATCCTGAGAAACGAAACAGATCACTAAATACTTCCATTGAGGGTAGCGTATTTGAAGCAATTTTATATAAAAAAAACAGACTACTGTCACTTGTCCGTGGTATGACAAGACTTGAGTTAACTGACACTTCCATGAGTCAAAGACTAAGAATGGGACAAGAGTAGGATTGTATAGTGGAATAAGGATCTCTTGCTACTTTTAATGGTGGCAAGGTAACATCCAGAGCCGCTTTCGGGTGTAGTGCATCACGCTCCGGGAGTACTATGCACCGGTTATTTGAAGAGTACTCTTGATTTTTGTGCACCCGAACGCTCCAGAACCATGACCATTGACCGCCAACTTTTTAAATATCAAATTTCACTTCATGTTTTTAGAGTTTTATCCCCTTTTCATCCAGAGACAGATTTTATCCATGATACAATGGTTTTATCTATGGTTGATTATTTATTTTTTTGGCAATACGTGTTTACTTGTGGACTGTGGTTTATTTAATTTCGTTTACAATAAATATTAAATAAAACTTTTATAAACATTAACAATAATTATTTATAAAAGCCGTATATAACCTACAAAAACAACATTTTGACGTCTAAGATCTTGAAACTCCTTGAAAACCGTAGGTGCATCAGAGGAGAGGGACGAGGTAGCCTGGAGTGGTCCGAGAGCGGCATACTTCAAGAACCCGAACGGACAAGAGTAGAGCCGAAGTGCTATGGAGCTGCTCCGGAGTGCTCTACGTGATGCACCCGAAAGCGGCTCAGACTGATGGATGGAGGAGTTCCAGAGAGAACTAAAATTAACTGGAAGTTGTTATCGATCTTTTTGAAAATAAAAAGCTGATACTTAAGAAAGTTACAATTATGTAATACTTGGAAAGTTATTTTTAATAATGCCGGATTGCAGTCTAAGTAAATATTAGTTATTTAACCAACAAGTGCATTAATAATCTAGATGATTTGATGTTTGAGATTGTTAATTGCCCTTTTAATACTCGTGTTAGAGTCAAAGCTTTTCCGTCGACTGTATCAGTTGTATTCGGTTTTTTCAATATTTGAAAACTAAAAATATTCATTGCTTCCATAGTAAATACTGTCAAAATTAAATAATGACATTGAAATATCACAGAGATGGTCGCTGGTTCAAATGTCACTGTTTTAGTTTTCCTTAAATTCTTTTTTGGATGTTTTAACACTAATAATTATTATAACTTTTAGTGATAATAAAATAAAACGATAAGTAAGTCAAAAACCAGAAGTATTCTATACTAGGACCTACAAAATGTCAACATATAAGATGTGCGTTGGGTTGCCTGCAGAAAACCGTTGATTAATATAGGTAAATCATGAATGGGGGAATGATTTTGTCTAGTATGTTGATACACAGTCGACGGAAATATAATTTTAACTATGCATACGCATTCATCACATCTGAATGGGATAAGAAATAGTACCTACTACTGAAATAGTATAAAACTGTTAAATCCGAGTAACACACATATTATTTATATCTCAATCCATTTGTATCTACACTATCAACAAATTGAATATCGAAACATTGTAGAAGGTAGGTATTTAGAGACACTTACAGATCAAAATATTCAAATATGAAGCATGTAGTGAATGAAATAATATTGATATATTTCATCTTAGTTAAAGTTGGTTATCGAATCGCGCAATAGATAGTGAAAAAGTGTCACTTATACTGTTAGGAATCTTTTTTTTAACCGGCTTTCTATCGACGTATGACAAGTGAGGGTTGTCATTGAAATTTGTTGGTAGTATATGAGGGGTTTGAAGGGGTGCAGTATCCACGTCACTTTACTTTCCTCTCTTTACCCTAGAAACAGTTCAAGTCCATTGTATATTGACAAACTGCCCAAATAGCTTCTATTTATTAAAAATTATTTGAAGATATCTATTTTACAACAAATTCCTTCAGAAAAAAAAAATTTTTAAGCTTCGAATATATTCCCAAAATAAAAATACACATCGCGTAGTGCCATTTTATCTTCTAACAACCAAGGCCATAATGGATGCTGCGTGTTTTAAAAGCTTACCACATACTTTTCTGTACATGCCTTCTTATTGATCGAAATAACCGCGTGAATGACTCTACGCATCGTTTAAATCCCACTTTTTAAAACATGGCGGTAAATTCGAATCTTTATAAACAAAATTGAGTCAATAATTATTGGATAATTCATTTTTTTAAATAATTTTTTGTCAAATAAAATGAAAATATTCACGTGTTGCAGCATTTTTAATTTAAATTAAACATTTTGACGTATATTAATTTTGAAATAAAGATAATAATAATAGTAAGTAGGAAGGGTGAGTGAATTAAAAAACGTTTAAATGGGTTAAAAACGATGATGGCGTTGTAGCTGTCAACTGAAAAAATCGATAAAAACATGCGAACGAAAGAGAGAACTAACCTTGTTATATAAGATGGTAGTCACTTCCGATTTCTATAAAAGAACTGTCACTTAACACTCCCATAGGACACTAGAAACGAGCGTGGACATATCAGTGTGGTTCAAACAACATTGAAGAATCAATCGTTACATTTGTAAACAGGGTTGTCACGTTAACCCCTACCCTTAAATGTAACGTCCCCGTCCATTTGGTTATTGGCTCATTGCTATCGCATTGATTGAGTATTATTGTTTTTGCAATGCGCGTTTTTAAAACTCTGAACAAACATTCATATATTCAGCTTCCATGTGTAGACTCCGGTGTGACGTATCAAAGTTGTTTTTTTTTCTGGTCGGTATTTTTCTACTTTTTTGTTTTGTTGGAAACTTTTGACGTTGTACGCTGTTTTTTGCAGCATATGATTTTGTTGTCGGAAGCTTTTAGGACCTAATTCGGTTAATTAATTGGGTATAATGGAAAAACAACAATCATGAGATATCGAAATTATAAAAAATGAAATTTTATATACTATTTGAACCCATATTACTCGAGTGCTCTTCATTAACAGCTTGCCATGTTTTGGGCACTTTCGAGTACCAAAAATTACCGATGACGAGCCTAGGGTAGGTCAAGGAAGTTTTTTTTTATACAGGTGGTATCTTATGAATGTTCAGAGACAAGTAGCCCTTATTAGATTCCACAATCTTTTCACTAGTGCGTTGCACGTTATTCTATCGGACCAGAACTTATTATTAGCATCGCAATAACTTTTGCCAAAAAAAAACTTCATACCTGGATAGCAAGAAGAGCTTTACACCTCTGGCATAACTTACCAGGATTGGTTCATTCCAAAGGCCTCGAAGAATGTCTCCAAACAAGTTTTAGATTATAGGCAGGCATAAGCTACTTGCGAGTCGCAGTGATGGTCCTACTCACCAAACTCCTAACCTAACCTAGGTTCTTCTTGGAGAAATCCTCCTTTGAAACCTCCAGTCCCAGAAGTTTCCGAGGGTTTATTGACGGGGCGTTTACGTGCAACAGTTTTGGTTATTCCAAGCTTGTTGCCTACTACTTATGCCCTTTCGAAAAGTTTCTCTAGTCTTTTGACATGTATAAAATATAAGCAGCATACTATATTGAAGTTAAAACGAATATTCTCATTTGTCCTACTTAATATAAATTAGTTAAGCACATTGGTTTTGGTGGCCATGGTCGTGCTAGTGTATGCTGCAAGCTCACGAAATATTTCTTTTCACATCTTAATAAATCTTTTCACATCAACTTGTATGTTTTGCTCAATATTACCACAAAAAACTCCTTAATCAAGCTAGAATAACTATCAACAAAGGAGCTTTTAGCTCTCCCGAAACTTTTTATGGTACCTCAAAAGGCAAAAATTCTAAAAATGTGAAATGTACTGAACAAGCAAAGAAATTATCACGACCTTCTGGTCACTAGATTAAGAATCTCCTGGAGGTTTACAAAAAAATAAACCAAATCCTTTGATATCTACGGTATATAAACTTCTCTATTAGAACTGAATGAGTATCTTGTATCAAACTTTTTTCTCAATTAAATTTCTCATTAAATAACCTTTGTTCACAAAATAACTAGAGTTATCTCATAATTTCGGACAGAGAATTAACCAAAATGATTTTTTGACATACAAATTAACTTTCAGGTTAGCACCTTGCCTGAAGCTTGTTTGTTTTTCCGCATATTTTTGCTAACCTCATCACAAAAGCATCTCCATATACACTTCAAAAGGTTTCAAAAGGGTTTTTACTTTGCGAAATGCATTAAAAAAAGAAATTAAAAGTGTGTTTATTAAAATCTAACGTCGTTTAGTTAAAAGTGTACTCAATTCACTTTTTTTAATAATAAATGTCTTTTATTAACTATACAACAGTTTTTGTATACAAACAATTATATAAGAAGTGAATAATACGAAATTTTGAGATTTATAGAGATAAAAATGAAAGAAATAATAGCATGTATAAATCTACTCTTTTTTTTAATAAATTTCTGTGCTTTTAACGTAATCCGGAATTTAAAGAATCCAATTTTTCCCTTAAAATTCAAAGTAAACCGCTTTATATAATCTTTTGTACAAAATTAGTCATCGATAAGGTTTATTCACGGAATTAAAAAGCTTCGATTCCAGTAAAAGATTCCTCCGGTTAAAATCTTTCTACGACGGTGATTGAGCTCGAGAGCTTTAAATAAAAGCTTTGAGTTAAAACTTTCGTTTTAACCGGTAATCCTCATTGATTAAAGGATAATACTTTCTATATAGAGGCTCTAAGCAGCTACGTTCATTAGACAGTGTTTATTTGGTTGCATAAGATTTATTATTACAACAAATACTGTGATACAGAGATGTGTTTGCACGTATAGGGTGAGTCATAAGAAACTTTACATACTCCTATTTCCTATGGAGAATTTCGAATGGCCATTAAAAAGTGTCTGCTACCACAATACAGGGGAAGCTGCTAGTTTTGACTGATATTTCTTTTGATCATATTCTTGGCAGGATATTCCGAGGTCAGTCAAACTATACAGGAGTTTGTTAGACTGGGGATGCAACTCCTTTTTGTGAGCATGTATGTATGTATTTTTGGGGTAACATTCACTGAAACCTGAAAGATCTATTGTGCCCCCTTACTTCTACTTAGTTTCTGAGGAAAGTCTCTGAAACTAGTAGTTCCCGGAGGAATTTTAGGACATCTGCAGGCTACTTCTATCCAGTAATCTCCCAGGTACTGTGCTCTACGATTTTGAAGTGTTGTGCAGTTGGAGAGTATGCGGATGGAGGTTTCTTCTTCCATGCCACAGTATCTGCATTCTTCTTCCTCCATTAATTTGAGCTTTTTCAGGTGCCTATTCAGGCGACAATGACCCGTTAGGATCCCTGTTGAAACTCTTAGCGCAGTTTTACTTTGACTTTTGCATTCATTTGATCTCAACAGGTTGTAAACACCAAGGAGAATCTTTGATTGTCTAAGCCCCACTAGATCTTTCCCATGGTCAGATCTTCTCTTTCTTTCGCCTTCACCTATTTCTTCCAATATTACATTGAAGCTGATTCCGCAAAAGGGTTCAGGCCCCCAGAAAGGTATTTTAGACCCCCTCTTTGCTAGTTCATCTGCTATTTCATTTCCTTCTATTCCAGTGTGTCCTGGAATCCATAGTGAGGTAACTATATTGTTCTCGCCTAGTTCATTTAGTTTGTCTAGGCATTCCCACACCATTTTAGAACTGATTACACAAGAGCTCAGTGGTTCAATGGCTCCTGGACTATCTGTCATTATGATAATCTTTTGTCCTCTGTATCCTTTATCAATATTGAACTGGGCGCAGTTTCTTATGCCGTGGATTTCCGCTTGAAAGATACTTCGGGTTTTTCTCAAGCTTTCATAGTGTTTGGTTTCTAGCTCGAACACACAGGAGAAAATATTACGACACATCCTATTTTCGGAGTGTTTGATTCCTGACCCGAACACTCCTATCCCAGCTCCTCCTATTGCTTTTGAGCCATATGTGTACCATTGAATGGCATTATTTCCAAGTCTGGAAATGGTATTTGGATTCCATTCCTTCTTGTTGATTAATTCTGTAACCAATTTCTTCGAAAAGTTATACTTTTTCATCATACCGTCTTGTGGCATGTCCCAGGTTGTTTGATTTCTAAGAAGTGAAGAGGTGATTTTTTTAATGATTCCCTCTCTACTTAGTCTGTATCTTGTTCTTTCTGCAAGATACATCATCTGGCTGTGGAGATAGATTCGATGTGTTTGCTTTTAAAAAATATAGTGATGATTATAGTGAAATTAAAAAATAAATAGATGTGGGATAATGAAAATGGAGTGGTGATTCTATTAGAGAGTATAGAGGATGATTAGTTAAATTATATTCTAAACATACTTGGGTACATTTGTCATGTGAATTGCTTCTTTAATTAACAAATGTATGAAAATAAAACCATTGAAACTTTCAAAAGGCCCAGCCTAGTACAATTTATCCTTTGAAACAGACAAAGGACGCGACCAAGTAATTTCCAACAAAAATGGGTAGTATTTTACATAAAACCGCCATAATTCCACAGAATTTCCTGAAATTTTCAGGCCGGGTGTGCTGGAAGTCAAGACCAATTAACTGAAATATTCCTTTATGCTAATCGGTTGAAACATAATAGCCTTAAAACTTTATATTCTGCAGTATAATGAAAAGTCCTTAACATTTTACTCTTCCAAAAATATTTATTCTATTCCGCAAATTTGCGGCAAGCAAAAATAATGTTTGTTGCCGCTTCTCTTTTCTCCTGCAGAGGGAGTAGCGAGCATTTTTTTCCAAGTTTTCGGCCAATGAAAAGTTTTCCGACACGCCCAGTTTATAGCCGGTGCGTTTACCTCTGTCTCTTTCACCGTATTTTTTAAATGATGCTCTTTGGACACTGTAAAAAATACCCGAGCTATTCAAAATGCTGGGCGAGGGAGATAAACTGGGAAGTTGCTGGAGAAAAATTACTGCTCGTTAACCAGAACAGAGTAAAGCCAAGAAGAACTATGTCCTGCGGTTTCCATGAAAAATTGAAGTTTTTCAGGCTCACGTATAAGAAAAATTGTGTTGTATTTTAGATAGAATTATTCTGGGAATTGTGGAAAGGCTAAAGTATTTCGCTTAGTAGATAGAGTTCATAAAAAAACCTTCTTGTTGTGCTTCATCGATTGTGTCTGTCCTTCTAGCACATTATGTTGTAAGAAATGGAAAAAGAGGCAGGTCTGTGATTAATCCTTATCAAAATGTCACAATATTGGACCGTTTAAATGTTTTAATAAGGTTAACCTTGATGTTTGTCTTGAAAAATTTGATTGGTTGATGTTTATATTACGTGCAAGCGTGACCTATCAATCGAAAAAGATTTTAAAATTCAAAATAGGATGCAGACCTACCTTTCGAAGCTGCAATGTGTATCAATGTGTATTACGTCTTTTTCCCACTGACAGTTCTTGTCAGTTGTGTACTTTGTTATTTACGATCAATTATCATTTATGAAAAGTGTTATAATAATATAACAATATGCCTAGATACATGGAAAAACATCAGCATTGAAATTTCTCAAGTATTTTCATGGCCGTTTGCACCAATAGAAGCATAAAGCTTATATAGCTATGGCGAGTTTGAAATTTGAGGGGCGCTTAGTTAAAGTTCAGCTGCACCAATGTTTTTGCTCAGCTTCTTAGCTGAGTGTTCAATACATTTGTCAATCTCGCTGTTTATGTTGAGTTTTATCAATTTCTCCATGGTTTCTGGTGACTTTTCGTTTTTGTGGTTTGAAGTAACGTATTAAAAGCGTTTAAAAGTCAATTCTTGAAAAATAAAAGGATTTTATTCTTGTTTTTTTAAATAAGAAAATTGTTTATAATGGAAAACACAGAAAAAAATAAGAAAATCAGATCGGCAAATTATACAGTTTAGGTAAAAGAACTGCTAATATTTCCATTCAATTCTTCATAATAGTTTTCACGGTGGTACCGTCTTTTTGGAAATCCATTTTCAATAATATCTAATACTTCCAAATCATCCTCCATGATTATCCTTCTTCAAAAATTGAAAGAAACACATGTGAAATTGGAAGACAGGAAACGATAACCTGAGAAGAGGAAAAACATTGACATCAATCAAAACACAAGAATGTTAGGTTAGAAATCTCCACTTTGAGGATAAGTGGAGAATAAGCGAGCGATTTTCTAAGCTTAGCTAGTTGCAGCTTGAAATGACAAGTTGTTCACGGTGCAAAACAAAACATTCTCAAAGCGCCACTTAACTTTAAGTCGACTTAAATATCAAATGGTGCAAACGGCCATCAGTAAGAAAAAGCTGGTAATTATTAATTTCATATCCTTTTCGAATTTGGCGATCCTGGTTAGCTTTATGTCAAAATAACAAATAAAATAAACGACATTCCCAATACCTATATGATATACGTTACCAACGATGACGCATACCAAGAAGGCTATTATATGATAATGCAAAAAATAATTCGAAGCACATTTTTGTTTTTTTTTGTTTGTCAATGCTTGTGATCAGCAATTTTAAAAATAATTTTTTTGTGTTTCAAAGTGACTGATTTGTTGTAGTAGGTAGTTGAAATCGATATTAAAAAACGAAGAGACAAAAATATGCAAGCACTATCCAAAATTCATAATGTGAACTTACCGGAAAGATAAAAATGACAAATAGCTTTAGAGAATGTTGGCATGTGCATAGAATGCTGATCACATGCCTAATAAAATAATGAAAACCGCCGGAAAAATGAAAACACACGCGTCCGACGGCATAAAAGTCGAGGCTGGATAAAAAGCTCCACAATAAATCGATATAAAAAAAACACGTCCAGAATTATCTGAATTTATAATAAAAACAACCTACATTTATCGCGTCACAGCGGACAATCGTATACATAAATAAAACACCTTTTTTTTTATATTTTTTTATTTTTAATTAAATTTTCGGAAGTGAAAGTGTGTCGCTGAATAAAATAAAAAAAAGTAGATTCATTCAAACATTATTCCATCGATCGATGTCGTTTATATAAACTGATAAAAAGTGCACATTATTTATTCTAAATGTGTGGAAAACGAAAGTTTTTCCATTGATTTCACAATGTTTTTAATCCGAATATTTTATATTGATATATAAACAAATAATTCGAACCGTAATTTATGCATTTTTATATAGAAATTTTTTGAATGGAAAAATCTTTGTTAGGGTAGGTATTTATCACCTGTTGCTGATCAAATCGATATTTGTTACGTCAGTTTAACCAAAAATAAAAAAAAAATACCATTCAAATATTATTGATAAAAAACTTGATAAAAAGGGGAGAAAAAGGATGATAAAAGTGACTGTATTATATTGTACAAAATAATATTATAGGAATTGATGATATTTACGATAAAATCTGTCAATTTTAGACCGAAAAACCGGAATTGAACAGTACATTGAACAAATTTGACGTTAGGCTTCTGAAAAAATGTTGCAAATGTAACTAGAATTCATGGCTTTGGTGGCAAAACATTCCATTTTGATTTGGAGTTGTATGGAATCAAGTGGGGAATGGGAAACAATACCAGCGTGGGTCAAACAGATCTGGCTGGTATCTCAATTGACACAAAAGAACTAACCAGAAGAGGAATTTCTGGCAAACACATAACAAGTTGCACTGATGGTAGACAGGCTCTATATTAGCCTTGAACATACTAGTACTAGGGTACCATCAAGATTTAGCTAACGCCTCGACAGATAACAATATTATCCTGAGGTGTGTTAAAGGGCACGACAGGAGTGGAGGTGATCGCATTGCCTATTCTTTAGCCAAGGAAGTGACTGGACTAAACATTTTAGGACCAAGTGACACGGCCTGACGACTTCGACAATTGCAGAACTAACCAAACGTTACACCAGTGCTCAATCCCTTAAGAGATGGGATGGAATCAAAGGTTGTTAGGATCACCCTGGGCGACTCTAGGAAGCTGGCAACGAAGAAATATCTGGCGATGACCAGGAAAAACCTACGTTTGACAGTAGGATTTCTGACTGACAACTTGTCAACTAAGGAAACACCTTCATACTAAGAGGCTAGTTGACACACCTCTATGCAGGATGTTTAAACGGGTAGATGAAACTGTCAGGCCTGTCTCATTTGAGTGTCCAGAACTCTTGTCAATAAGAGAGTGAGTTGTCGGTGAGTCTTGGCCTACACCTGCCGATATAAAGGAGATGTCTCCTTGTGACCACCACCACCTGACAGGATGGACGATGTACAATGAGTCACAAGAGACTCAAGTGCTGTGAGCCTACACTCATCCTTCCTACTCTACAGATACAGATTTCGATACCAAACGGAAGGTAAATAGTAGAATATTCAAGCGAATGATTCTAAAACTGTATATAGTCATTTCCAATGCATCTTTATTAAGAGTCCATACAGTTTTTGCAAATATCCCCAACTCCTTTGCAGTTAATTCGATCAAAACTACAACTTATCATCTTACATCTAGCTGGGAACATAATTTCAACTATAATGTAAAATGTATAACTACCAGCGTAACTAGTTTAGAAAGTGAATTTAGTAAATTTATTATTTTTTGAATAATTGTTCTATTAACTGTAGAATATTATTCTGATCATTTCTAGCAAAAGTTTAATGTCTGTTGAAATTATAATAACCAAAACTTTCATGTGGCGTTCATATCTAGTTATACAATTTTAGCAAAAACCATTAAACTTTCCATCATCAGCCAACCGTATTATACAACCAGATAGACATCTCAAAGGAGCTATACCTTAGGTACACAACGTAAGCAAAGTTTTTAATGAATTTTCGCGATAGAACGTGCTTAGTTGAGTTTACTGGCAACTCCCGAACCCTGAGGTCATCCATCAAGGCCCCCTCCGAAAACCTCACACTCTCAAAGACCGTCCAGGGTTGTTGCCACCCCCAAGCAAGGGGAGAAACAGCCTCCCACCCTCCCACTTCTCATCCTTCTGCCGTGTTTCAGGAGATGGAGATACAGGGGGAGCAGCGAATGTGAGACAAGCGGAATACATTAAAAAGTTCTCTGGCAAGTATGGAGCAGTGATTAATAATGTATGGAGGATACCTATTCATTATATTGGAATAGGGTCAATAATTTATTGTTTTTTTATGCGACGAAGATCATTTTGCAAGTATGGAAGGACCCAGAAAAACATTTCTACGAAAAAGTACGCGTTAAAATGCCATTTTTCGATATACGAGTTTGATTTGTTGATTAAAAGTGGTTAATTTTTAATATGAATGGTTCAATTGGAAGTTAATTTGTAAATATTCAAATAAAGAGCATTGCATTACATGTTGTGTCAGGGGGTGTATTTTCGTTCTCAGTCGAAATATTTCGTGTTCGAATGATTTCGAATGAATTAATTCGATTGATATTGGCCTAACGTATTTTCGAGACGTCATCGAATTGAAATTCGTATGCGGAATTGAAATTCGAATGACCATACGTGACAACGTCGCAATTTATACGGTACCAACTGTAGAGTTCTAATAGCCCTGCAATATTCCTGCCTTGTCTTTAAAGTTTGAAGTTTTGAAGTGTCAGTTTTAATGATTAGCAAAATATACATTTTTAAAATTGGAAGAGCAAAGAAGCGGACACCAAATTAATAACATGCTCGCCTGTTGCCTTGTTTAATCTATATAATTTTTATGAATTTATTTTCTAAAAGACTTTCAAACGGGTCAATTTGCTCGTTGAATACTCGACCGTGTTGTGCCAAGTTTTCGGCCTCTTCAAGTGCTCTTATAGCTGCCAAATTAATTATCGCATCATCCATTATTAATATATAACATATATCAAAATTATAATATCAACAAACAATCATAACCTTACCAAAGTAAAAGTCAAAATTGAAACTCGGAAAAATCAGAGAATCGCTTTTGCGCATGCTCAAAACTCAAATTCGAGCACGGATTTCGAATTCGATTGGTTCCAACCCAGTCGAAATAAATCGATTGAAAAATTTCGCATACGGACCAATTTCTATTCGAAAATACACTTTTTGCATTTCATTCGAAAATTTGACGTTAGGTCGCATTCGAATCAAATTTGATTGAAACGAAAATAAGCCCCCAGGTCTTAGGTACTTTGCTTCATTGACGTCTGTTTTTCCAGGTTTGGGAATAAGACCAGCCTTACTTTTATCCAGACCTTTGGTATGTATCCTAGTCCCATGCTTGCTCTAAGGCTGTTTGCCTCTTGGATAAATCCCGTCTGGTCCCGGTGATTTATGTACTTCAAGAAGTTCCACCAGAGTTTCCTTCTCGTTTTATGTATATATTCGATCTCTTGTCACCAATGAAGGTCTGATCTACCTCATCACAGTGTTTCCACCATGTCTCTCTTAGCGATTCTCAGAGCATAATTATATGACGTCAAAGTTGTCCTATATTCGGCCCACTCTCTGGCTTTGCTTGCCATGCTGAAGAGTTTTCTTACTTTCGCCCTAAAACCTGCAAAGTCATCATTCCACCAGGGTACATTCCTGCTAGTTTTCCTCGAAAAGCTTCAAATGTCATTTTCACAATATGGCGCTGGTTATGACAACAATTTCGCGCATGGGTTTGCAACTTCACGTGGGTTTTTCTCACGTGAAATGAAGTCTACTTGATTTGTGGTTAGAATATGTTTGAAGTTGAAAGATAAAAAATTAACAAGCTATAAACTTTCATTATCATTGATTTTCAAATAAAAATAACGACTATAAAAAACGAAGGAGAAATACTTGTTGACCATAACGAACGTGCTCATGATATTGTGAGTGTTTTCTGAAACGACATTTTCAATTAAACTTACGAAATTGAATCCTAAAGTAAAAAACTCTTGAGCGCTAAAGCCATTAGCGATTCAAACTTCTAATTATTATAATTAATTAAATCGCCAAATAATACGGCATCCTCGAGAGCTGGATTCTGCTGGAGTATTAATTAAAGACTACAATGGAACAATTTATTAGAAAGCTAACGCCGAAGTAGTTAGAAGTTTCCAATTTCGTGGGGATAATGAATTTTTATCCCGAATGAGGCAATTGGTCACTGTCAATGCCCTAAAGATACATTTACATTAACAATGTCTATAGAAGTGAGTTAATAGCCTCGCAGAATTGGTCCGGGGAGAGGGTGGACGCCATCACCGTAGCTCGCCTTCCTCGCCATTTCCTCGCACGCTAATATTCCAACAATACTCTAGACACTGCCGCTTATTATACTAATTAAACTCAATTTACTTAATTGGTTTCATTTTTGTTGTTTTGTTTTGTCCAGCTAGTTTTCTACTTCAGCTGTAATTTTAATTAATACACTCAGAACAGTTTGTTAGACCTCACAGGCCGATGGATTCTACTTTTTTTGTTATAGATTTCTTCATTTTGTTCGATTGCTTGAAATCCTATTCCAGTTCTTTATTCCCAACTGTTTCAGTATTCTTTAACATCCATTTATACCTAGATCATCCCCTTTTTTCTTACTCCCTTCACCTCCAAGAAGCATTTTCTTCAAACCATTAGCATTCTCGCATTTTCTAATTAGGGATCTTTGTGATGCCTTTTGGTCAATATAATAAGTTAACAATAATATTTAAATAAAAGACATAAATTCCCTTTAAGCTAATTTCAATAATTCATAAGAACGTGAATCATTACATAAATAGAAGTAGGAAGGTCGCATGTACGGAGTCAAGTTCAGACCGTGAAATAAACATAAATTTATATTTACTTATAACGAACTTGACTTGTCGTATAAATATGCAAACGATAGTGTTTTAAGACTTACTATTACTATTGATATTAGTATTAATGTTAATGTGGATTCATAAGTAATAAGTAGTATAATGTTTAAGTAATAAATAGAACGTATCCCAGTGCTACAGGTATATGTTTTATTCCTGTAAGATGACCCTCCGAGTGACCAGCAACACCATCACTTGGTACGGGACATTGTCACCTGAATGGGCACCTTCAAAAGCTCAAAATAGTGGAGGAAGAAGAATGCAGATATTGTGGCATATGGAGGAAGAAGAAACCTCTATCCACATACTTTCCAACTGCACAGCACTCCAGATTCCTAGAGCACAGTACCTGGGAGATTACTGGATAGAATAGGAACATTTACCTAAGTTGAAGCCTGAAGATATCCTGAAATTCCTCCGGGAAATAGAATGAAGGAGCTACTAGTTTCAGACTCTCCTCAGAAACTAAGTAGAAGTAAAGGGGCATTAAATCTTTCTGTTGGGAAAATAGATCACCAACGCACTCTTATTGCTAGAACAGCAGCCTTGCATACTAAAATCTCGGATAAACTGGATGCTTCAAACTGCATTTTTAAAAACAAATAATTTAAAAATCGTTTGAATAATAAATTACAAAATAATCCAGACACAGTTTTTAGAAATCACAGAAACATCCTTGTTTTGTTTGTATAATCAAAATCTAAATATCTCTAGCATGTTTCGTACAAGAAAAAACTCGAGAGTAATCCTTAAAAAAACCCCCGGAGCTGTCGTATCCTCCACCAGATCTATGTGATGCGATTTATCAGTAAAATTATTTTTAAATAACTTTGAAACGGCATCGAGCATTCATTTGTAGGCGTTTTGCGAAACAAATCGTAATCCATTGGTCCAGATTCACCTGGATTAAACTGTTCTATGGATATAGACAGAGAGTTCTGATATTAAAATCAGCCATGGACTGGGCTTAATGGACTTGACGGAGATCAAGTGCTCCTAAATTTATTATAACAACTATTACTAAATGTATGTCATGGGTCCTTGAAAAGGAAAATCTGGCAGGAAATTTATTGCTGGTGGTAATATATTCAAGCGTTATATCGGTTTTTATTTAAAACATTGTTTTTTTCCGTTAATTGAGTTGATAGATTTATTAACAATTATTCCAAAGAAGAATGCAAAAGCTGCAAGAAGATTACAGCATTCGAACGTCATGGTGGCTGAAAAAACGACATATAAGCTGCACAGTTGTAGACTCCATTTCACATTAGAAGAAGCCACATGAAGTTTGCCAACGAGACCAAGTGTATATTGCATATTTTATAGGTTTTATTCAAAATATTCATTAGATAATAGTATATTATTAAACGAGCAATTTATGATAGCCATAATTCACGATGGGTGACGTTTGCGTCACGAGCCGCAGGCAAGGGGCGCAAGTCATCCGAATGAATTAAGGCCATATATTGCGAGTAGAATACTATACTTTGTCCACGACACTTACTTTATTAAATAAAAGTCAGTAACGATTTGGCATATTACTAACGTCAAAATGTTGTGACAGCTACATCAAATGATTTGACATATATAGAGATGGGCGATACAGTAGAAAGTATCAATACAACGTACCGTTATAAATATATTGTTTTAAAATACTTAATATTAGAAAATATCGTTATGAAAAGTATCAATACTAAAAATTACAATATTTTATCGATACGATATATTTCAGAAACAAATTTCCTTAACAAAATACGCAGATTTAATAGTTTATTTTATATTGTACCCCCATCTCTAGTCGTGAATACAGTGTATTATGAACCATAATTCACGACAGTTGATATATATGGTTACATACCTTTTGTTAGGAGGTAAAATATTGACTTATTATTAGGTGGTCGTGGACAAATACATTTTTAATACCGCCATTTTGTGTTAAACTATAAAATATGAAAACTTAAAAAAGTCGAATGTCAATTTTACAATATGGCACTGGTTTTGACAAGTTCGCGCATAAGACTGCAACTTCAAGAGGGTTCTTTTCACGTGAAATGGAGTCTATGTAAAATTCACGATGAAATAAACGATTTCTATGTCTAGAATGCAATAAAGTAAGAGAAAATACAATTAATTGAAGAGTGAGTAGTTTGAGCAAGGCAAGAATTTTGAATAACCTCTTTTTTGGAAGCGGCAAAATTTCAGCATTTTTTGCAAGAAAGATTCAATAAAATGAAAGTTGAATAGATGAGGATTTTACTTGATGTAGATCCTTACTGAATAATGGAATGAAACAATTTTGATTTGTTTAAATCTTTTTAAACTTAAAAAATTTTAACAAATTAAAATTGTTTTATTTCATGAAATAAAAGTTTCTACCATAACGAAAATTAACATATTCCACTGGTTTAATCCGGATGAATGTCTCATTTTAAAAGAAAATACCTGCAAACAAAAGCATCACGTATATAGGGGAATTAATGTTGCATCATAGACCATAAATAGCAAATAAAACTTTTTTAAATCGTGACAAAATACGCTGCATAAATTCCCGCTTTTAGATAAGGCCACTTTCTGCACGTTCGTCGAGGGATGAAAAACTCGGAAAAACTTTAATTTTGCTCGTGAACCCTGTAAAATATTGCTTTAATCTCTGCAAAATGTGAAAAATAACACGTCCCTTCGCCTTAGCTGAATTTAAATTACTTTGGTTAATCCCTAGAAAGGCAAAATAAAACGGAAATGTTGCTTATGCACGTTGCTCCCGATTTTCACATTTTTTTTTATTTTACATAAAATGGGATATTGTCTGAGCATTTAATGTTGTTTAAATTTATTTCTAGTTCTTTGGAGTTTCAAATCCTTTAACAGCTTTTTTAAATATTTTGAATATATAAAAACTATTAACCCCAATCCAAATCGTGTATGAAAAATATTGAAACATTTCCAGGAGAAACTATAAGAGCGCTTTCAGACGAAACACTTTTTGGCAGGCTACTAGTGTCTGAAAAGAATCGCGCTGCTAAGACTCCATTAATATAAATAGACGCATTCACACGAGACACAGATAAGGAATACATGGTATTAATGTATGTTTAGCCGCGCTAGTAGTCGGCCACAAATTGTCTCGCCTGAAAGCGCCCAATTTTTTGCCACGAATGGTAAATACCTACCAAAATTTCAAATCAGTCAAGAGGTGGGTAACTGGTAGTGGTTATAGCTCACCTCTTGTTTTAAAACGTGAATGACCGTCTGTTACCGCAAGTAACCGCAAGTAACCGCTAACAAGCAGCTCGTTAAAAAACCGTTATATGTTGAGTTGACGTAACATTTTTAAAAATTTCTAAAGAGTGAAACCCATATTTGGATAAAATAGTTTGTGGGTATAGGATAAGAGCGTACCTAGGATCAAAATTAGTGGGGGGCTAGCTATGGTCGTTCAGGCTGTAACATTTTATCTTGTAAAAGGTGTTTAAAACCAAAAAATCAACTCTTGTTTCAATTCAGTTCTGATTCTCCTTAAACAATTTACGATGGACGCTCATCAAATTCAACCCATTCAATTTATCCTCTCCCATTATATTCTCAGCTAGGTCTTCACCCTCCGAAGGGTGCTGAATGATCGTTCAGCAGTAGCCATAGTGGGTGGAAAAGAACTTAAAATGGGAAATGCATGCATCTCCATTTTTCCACAGATTATATTGAAGATATATTATTACGCAACTTATAAAACTCCATAAGAGATTTTGAATTTTTTACCAAATATTTTGGCATGTGTGAAGGATGAAGATGGAATAAGCCAAAGTCGGTATATTTTCCTGCCAAAAAACATTCAATAATTAAGTTAAAGAGCAAAGATAAGGGATAATTAACGATTATTCAATCTCTCGTCTCTTCGGCAAAACTACTTTCGGAACATTGAATAGTTGATGGTCAAAAATAAAAGTATTTCTCTTCATCATTAACTTCTACAAAATTTACAATATCTTTCTGAGGATTTACCTTAAACTCAGCAAATTGATTAAAAGTACACTACACTGCAATTTGGAGTCCTAGGTCGTCACATACAGGAGAATACTGGATAAAATAGAGACGCTTAAGCTGCAGCCTACAGGGCTTTAATTTTTGATGGCAATAGAATGGAATGATTCCTGGGATTATTCCTCTATTCTGGGAATTCTTGATCCCCGGCAAGCGAATTCCATAAACCTACATAGATCCTGCGAGAGTGGGAAGTGGGAAGGGCTCTTTCTTTCATTCCTTTATACGTCTGGGTTGGGCTCAACAGTCCAGTCATTTGAACAGTATCTTTGTACCATCACCCTTTTCATCCACCCACTTCCATTCCAGAAGCCTAGCTCCTTCTATATAGGCCACTAGTTTATCTAGAGGAATCTTCAGTAGTTGTGATAGTTGTGTTATTTCCACTACAAAGTGTCTGCTCATAGGTTCAGTAACTTTGCCCATCCTATGCAAATGCTTCACCAGAGTACAGTGTCAAGTTAGAAGGTCAGTAACTGTCTTCAAATTTCTCTTACCCAGTTTGAACAGACTGGACGATAGTTCCTTGTCCAGCTTATTCAGTAGACTCTTAGTATGGAAGTGTCTTTGTGTCAACCTCCATTTGAGTTGGTGTTTCTTGACTAGCCAGTTCATGACTTCCCCTCTTATGTAATCCTTTGTGATTCCACAAAACGGTTCCAGACCCGTGAGCTTTAGCTAGCTGGACTGCCATTTCATTCCCTGCAATCCCTTCATGTGTTGGCACCCATATTAGAGTCACTTTGTTGTCTAGCGGCAGAGCTAACCCTAACGGCTTGTGAGCTTAAATCTGAGAAACAATGTTTCTCTCAACCATGGATAAAACTTATCAAGAGCGAGTAGAGCAGTGACATCGTGCTGGGCCTTAACCTAGAGGACCGTTCATCGATACCATGCTCTGCCATGAATTCCCCTTATTTTTTCCAAGCTTTTTAATTGCCATCTATATTCTCTTACCACTGATAAATTTCATCCCAACTTCTCCTTCATTTTAGATTAAATTTTGAAAACAGGTTTGGCGTTTTTCTTGTATTATGTACTTTTTTTCAAAATCATCCAGGTTTTTTTAAAACCCGTGAAAAAGGGGAACTTTTGAGGTAAAATTAAAAAAAAAACTTTGATAAATATTATAAAGCCAGCGCTTTGGTAGAAGTTAGATTGCTGCAAAAACTTGTTTGTTTAACTACGCGAAAAAAATTGAAAACGGAGATAAAACTGTAGAAGTATTCCAATAAAAAATCCTTTGTGGATTGTAGATTGAGTCGGTCGCTTAAGTGCATTTTTTAGCAAATGGCACTACTTAACTCATTGATACAAACAAAAAGTTTATGTTCACATTCCAGTTATAGATGCTGAGATAAACAAATAATAATAGCAATGATACATAAACAAGAGGAGAAGATTAGGTCACATCTATAATGCCTAAAGTACATGACATAGTGACAGAGCTATCCCCATGCATTATTTCTGTGTTTCCTCTCCCATGTTCCACGTCATGGAAGATGCGTCATTGGGTTAGAGCTGCCCTTGCTTCGCACATTATGACACAATTGCGGAGGAAGGTCAAGCATTGTCTCCAGCGGCGCTGTAGGAATGGTCCTCATTGCCCCTGTAATGCCAATGCATGCAAGTATTTGGACCTTGCTTAGTTTAGGTTTGTCTAATCTTTGGCAACCAGACTAGAGATGCATGTTATCTTGGGGATGACAACCATTTTGTACAAACAGTGTACCATGCTTGGTCTAAGTAGGTACCCATTTAGTGCTGTAGTTGCGTCTGGCAACTATAAAGATTACCTCTGCTTTTTTAATTACGTGATACACGCTAGTTTAATTCAAGAAATTAATAGATGTGATGAACAGAATGTTTTCCCTGCTTAACTCTTGGTGGCGATGAAGCATGAACGTAAATGGGAGTCACAGATCTGAAGAATAAAACCAAAACTCAATGAGCAAGAACAAGACAAGACCAAGACCAAGACCAAGATCAAGATCAGTAATTTAAAAAATTGTACTATCTTCACCGAGTATTTAAATATCCTTTCTTTAGGTAGAATAAAAGATATGAATTATTGTTCTGATTGCGATAATGAGTATATTCAATTATGCCTGTGGGATAGTGAGGGGATAAAATTATTAGTAGGTAATTGCGCAGGAAGCGTGTCATCAAAGTCTTTATAAGAGCTGTCAACGTGCACCTTGGTGATTAAATCTCCAGCAGCCGCACAAAAACACACCTACCAATAAATTAAACTAGAAGATATCGATCATCTCCGATAACACAGCAAGTTCAAGAGGGTATTAAAAAGAGAAATGACTGAATAAATCGTCAAAGGTACTCAATCTTTCCCGTAAAAAGTCTCTAAAAAAATGATACACGACCTTTAATTGGCAATAAATTTTGAGGAGTAAGTGCCGGCAATTTTTCTCAGTTTTCAAGACTTTCTGAGCTATCTGAGGACCATCGCTTTAGTATTAATGATACCGCCGTCAAGCGAAACTAACCCCTAACGGCAGCCCTGGCCACCCCATCCCAGTACTCTTGATTTATAGGGATGAAATTCGAGCGCGGTAAAATTCCGAAGTCTTAATGAGATGCGGAGCTGGAAAGTTTTTCCAACCAATGGCGCAGTCGATAGGATCACGAATAGGCGGCGCTTGAAGCTAGCGTTTTTTCGAGTGGGGAGCGGGCTTAAAAACCTTTCACTTGATCCTGCTTTAAAAATACATGGGGTGTTCCAATGGCGGGATGAAATGCAGTTTTGGGCGGATTTTTAGCCTGACCAGGTTTTTGCGGAAAGCAGGATTGATGGCGCTGCCGGGTTTTTGCGGTCGCTTCTGTTTAAAGTGCAGCTTTGGATGTTTTCTAGAGGATTTTCAACTCTTTGTCCGTTCTTATTTACAGCATTGTCGCGTACTATGGTTCAGTAAATTTTTAATTGAACTTAAACATTAGATATACTCATTACGTATATCCCCTTATCTTTAATTAATCCATCTAAAATTATGTCCTCATTCAGAGATAAATTATAGGAATCATAGGTACCAAATATGCTATAATCTTCCATGATTGTAGTAAAAAAATAGGGTACTGTAGCTTTTGTGGTACATCATTAACAAATTCTAGATGTTTTCTACAAATTTTCATGTACGAAAGAGATGAAACCTAATTTCTAATGCCTAAATTGTCATAAATGAACCTAAGCTAGCCCAAGTTTTCGATATTTTATTGTCATTTATAGCCAAAAGCTGTACAGAATAATTAAAAAAAGGTTTGGACAAGGCAAAAAAAAGATGCACAGGAAAAGAACTTGACCGACTACAAAAACGCAAGAAAAAAAATAAAAAAACCTTGGTCCGATGGTTAGTAATTTGTGATTAATCAAAAACTAGCAAAATTACAGAAGATAATAAAATCATTTTACGCTGCTAATGGAGAAATGGATAAAAATAAACACTTTTTGACTCTTGGTATGCTTAAGTTTAGAGTTATCGGCAATTTAATGTCAATTAATGTTGGGCTGCTGCTAATATTTCTTCCTACCATATACTGTCTGAAGAAGTCTTTCTCAAACAAAACGTTTTTCAATGTTTGTGTACCAAAAAAAATTATAAAGTTATGTATGTTTAATTAAAATTATTTCAAAATAAACAAACTGATTTATTTACATGAAATTTGCATTTGAATATGTACAAATGTAATAGAGACTATTCCATATTAATTTGTATATTTGCCAGTAAAGCAGTATGTATACATAAGAGTAGTTTGGGTAAATAGGTTTCTATATGAATATTTTTTCTATCGAGGGATGGAAGGATGTTTCATTCGAGAAAGGCTTCTTTTAAACAGTACATGGTATGAAGAAAAATTAATAATAGCCAAAAAATACAACCAAAAATTTTTCTAAGTGGTTTCAAGTTGTTCAGTCGTTTAGCAAGGTGCAGTGTGCAGTGTACTGTGAATTCTAGTGTGATTATTGAAAATTTGGGAAACGAAATAATTGTTTTTAATCATTTACTGTAAAAATTTATGTGAAAGTTTTGATGACATTGTGGAATTAGTTAGTAATTCGTTTGGTGTGCATGCAAGAATATTCGTCAGTAGACAAAGTTTTTGCGGCAATTCGAGATAATAAGATAAGGATTACCCTTAAATGCATGAGTACCTAGGGTAGGAGCACACTATAGAAGCTTTTGGTAGGAATAGGAAAAAGAATCCCAGGAAGTCTATTCCAATAGCGAGAGATACCTACTGGTCCCAATCTCGCTAATGGTTTAGACAGGTATTTGCCAAGAGTTCTGTTCATTCGCTCTACCATTCCGTTTGACTGTGGATGTAAAGCCGTAGTTTTTGTTTTCTTCATGCCGAGCTTTTCACAAACTTCCTGGAACAGCTGGCTTTCGAAGTTTCTGCCCTGGTCTCTGTGTATTTCCAGGGGAACTCCATATGGGCAAATGAACTCATTCACAAGCACGTCGGCAACAGTTGCGGCTTCTTGGTTTGGAATGGCATACGTTTCCACCCATTTTGTGAAATAGTTCATCACCACCAAAATGTACCTGCTGCCATTTGCTATCGGTGGAAACGGCCCGGCAATATCCAGGGCAATACGTTCAAAAGGGCTTCCGACATTGTACTGCTTCATAGGAGCCTTTCTTCTCCCGTGCGGTCCATTGGTCGTGGCACAGGTAGTGCACTTTTTACACCAGTCCTTCACATATTCGGAACAGTGCATCCAGTAAAACCGTTCTCGCAAAAAGAATCCCAGGAAGTCTATTCTAATAATATGGAGAAGGAATTACACCTAAGGACTATGAAAGACATGAGTAAACAAAGTCGAAGACAGACTTTTCTAAAAAATGAATCTACTAGTTTAAATCCACCATCAGAAAAGAAGCACGCACTGATAGTAGTCGGTAGGTTTTGTTGAAGGTGGTTTATTGACTTTTGAATCTACTCTACTGTACTCAGTGACTACCAGGAGGAAGTGAATGCTGTTGTCCTTAAGAAAGGGTTCGAGCTAATGGTAGATCTTCTTCCTCAGAAGTGTATAATAGTATCTGGTGGATAATTCAATTCATCACTCGAAATTTCTAGAAGGTTGTGAACAAATTCACAGAATTGGATACATTCAAAGGATATTAAGTTCTATACCAGGAAAGAACTGTATTTTTTAAGTTAATCTTCTAAAATAGTGTAGTAAAACTTATGGTAACTCACTCGTAATACATTTATTACTATTAGTCATATAAATAGTCTCCAGAAAATGAATAGTTTTAGTTTTCGTACACAGTTTCAATTACGGAGGTGACGTATTAATATAACGTTAATAAAACCATTTCACGAGTTGTACCTTGTAATCAGTTAATTAGCTCCGCTAATATTGAATTACGTTCAGCATTAATTTCCTTAATTAATATTATTCCATACTAGAATAATGTCATTAGGTTCACTGATCCGTCTGAATGTTTTTGATGAGTTAACGATCAAGAATGGAAATGATTCTTTGTATTGTACTTAAGTATACTTTGACAAAAAAGCTTTTTGCATGAAAAATAGAGATTTTATTTGAATGGTTGGTGTTATAAAATGTAAATGTTCAATAATAACATATTTCTGCGTGCGCTGTTAGGCAGATTAAGGGAAAATGTTTTAGGTGGAGAAAGAAGAAGAATAAAAATAAATGTCCATGAATTTTATTTTAAGGGTGGTCGATGTTTTGGTTGCAGTCGATGAAGATCCATGAAATGGGACAGAAAAAACCTTGGAAAACTCCAAAATTTTAAGTGGATGAAACAATATTGTCTGTTCAGTCAACACTAATTGGTAGGGATGGCATTATTTCCTGGAGGCACAATTTTTAAACTACGTGTATAATTAAACAAGCCTCCTTTACGTTATGCAGTGGACGAACTTGCCAAAACCTACAGTATTAATGTATGCTGGCTCAGAACCATCTGGAGACAGATTTCAGTTCTTCCCAACAGAGAAACAGTAAGCTGGAACTGGAACTGTTAAAAGCTTAAGCTATTAGCAATTCAAAAACCAGGTCTAGACTGATGAAACACTGTAAAGAATCTCTTAACCGAATGGCAAGAGACAGGAAATTGTCTCTAATAAAGTTACCGACATATATATGGTGGACCAATTAGTAGAAGAAGATTCTAAAGAAGACTTCAAAGGTCCATCGTTTTATAGAACACCAATTCAAATGTGGGTCGACACAAGATCAACTCCACTCAACAAGGTTACTTCACCTATGGAAATGTGAAGTCTATCATGAAAAACATACTCGCATACTCTGATTCTGCGAGAACTTATAAGGACTCAAACGGAAGCACTGTGGATAGGAAATAGTACAACTATATTATAATGAAGATACCTTCAGTGAAACCAGTTGTCTTGGCCTATATAGAAGACAAGATTCAGCTCAAGTGGCTGGGCAGTTTATCACATAAATTGCTGCAGGAAGAACTAGTTATGGAATAAATAGAGAGGAAATATTGGAAAAAATAACCTACTGTGCTATTAAATCAAACAAGAATAGACAAGGGGAATAAACAGGATCTGGTCATTATGAAAAAGGTAGAAGAAGTAGAAGTAGAAGGAGAACAGGAAAATAAGAAGAAGTATGGGAAGGGGGAGAAGAAGTTATGGTCAAGAGATGAAGAAGATTGAAAAGAGAACAGAATTGATTTGCAATTGCAATGAGGAAAGAGACACTATTGTCTAGCTCTTTTTTGTACAATTTGCTGATTTTAGTGGAAATTGTACTTGTTTGGTTGAAGAAATCAATAACGTTCATCAACTGGATTGAAAACTCTTCGATTGGGTGAGTTTTCAACTTAATACGTGAAATCGCTTGTCACAATTGACAATAAAGTATCAAAACGAAATGTTGATCCTCTACACAGCAGCAACATCAAATTGCGAAACATAATCTTAACCAGAAATGGAGAATGACCGCAAATACGCATATTCAGTTCCGAAATTATTTTAAACAACAAACGAACGAACAATTTTCCACGTTCAGGGAGGCGCATCTGCGAGTAAAACAGAGAGAAGTAACTGGAATTTTCCCGTCCCTTTTTGTAGCCGCTATAGTCGCACTCGTAGTCTAGGTAAATTTAAGGATTTTCATAGAAAATAACAAAAATCGATAGGAATAAAAACCAATTTAATTTATAAACATTTAAACGTCTAGCAAAAAGCATCAATAAATAATTCCTCGCATTGTCAGAAAGAGATCCAAAAATAACCAATTCATAGGAATATCCATCTTAAGGACTAATTTTGCTTCTCATTGTATCGAAGTCCCTAGTAATTCCTTTGTTGACCTTTTTGTTCCTTTTCCCTCAGTAAAAAAAGAATTTGAAATCCTCAACTTTTACCAAGCAAAATAAGTCAAATTTGAGTGTCTACCAGAAAACGTCTACAAACTTTTCTATAAAAAAACATAACAGGAAGGAGACCATAAAAGATCTCTCCCTTATCCAATGGAAGATCGACGGACTTAGCAATTTATAGCAACGTTCATCTTCAATACAAATCGGCTTCGATTTGTCAAAGTTTTGAAACATTTTTCTCCCTACTGAAGCAAAGCAAATGTCAAATGAAAATATCCAGCCAGAAAACATTAGTAGAGTATTCAATTGAAATCCACATCATTACAAAGTGGATCCAAGAATTTCCCTTCGTTATCCACTGGAGATCGACGAACTAACCAAGTTCCAAGCATCAATCTTACCAGAGAGAACTCTAAGAGAATTTTGAGTCTGGTTCTGACTCAAAACAGTTCCAGCAATCAAGATATAGATAAGAGAGTTGTGACTATTATGATCATTTCACTTATTAAAGTTTATTCAAATGTATAACGAAAGTTTTCAGTCATAAGAGAAACTTAAGCAGCTTTGTCTTAATAAATCTTCATTAATAGCCAAGAAACCCTGCAGAATCATTCAAAATGGCACAATTTAAGATCATCGTTGATGTGAAGACCATGAAACTTGATCGAATTGATAGGAGGTTGTACAAATTCTATGTATTGATTGATTTGTTTGCACTGCTGGACAGGAGGCTCCGCTAGCAGCTCTGTAAGATGCAACTTTATATTACCCAGTGTTGAAACAAAGCTCACGTGAGTCAAAATTAATGAACATGGGACTGACTTTCATAGAATAAACATACTAACTGATAGTCGCGGCAAGACATCCAGACCGGTAGAAGAATGCCAGAAAAAACTAAATGAACTATAGCAGACCACATTGAAGTTAGATTAGTGTGAGTGCCAGGACATCATGGTATTTCTGGAAATGAACTCGCGAGAAGTGGTTCATCATCAGCATATGCTGGACCAGAACCTGCTCTTGGGACCACAAAGGAGGTAGTCCACGGGCAAATACAAAAATGTGGAAGTAGAGTACAATAAGCCAAAAACTTTATCTCGGGTAACACCAATAGATTTTCCAGAAAACTGCATCAAAGAAAAGCTTTAAAGCATTTCAAAGAAAGGAGCGTTATAAGACGTACCAGGATGCTTTTCCTGGTCGTCCTCGACTATATATATATCTTGTGATCAGTTGACGCAATGAATATTTCAAAGGCTTTGATCGAATCTCAATAGGTACTGGAATATCTAACAATTAAAATAAGCCCGCTGGAAGATTAGGGACACCGACCATTTCCAACGGGGATTTTATACATTTTTTTGTGCGTTTAATTTAAATAGAAAGTCTGGTTTCGCTCGTTAAAATTTTCCCGTGCTATTAGTGGGGCTGGCAGGCGCACTTTGTTAAAGAGTTACATTATTTATTGCCCTGAGCCGAACAATGCAAAAAATATGTCCGGTGCCCTACCAGAGGCGAAATGCAATTCTGTTGGTTGCAATATATTGCACCGAATTTATATAAGTTGCTAACTGAAACGCCGCGTACAATGCTCCTGACTCGGTGCAAAATAAAATAGTAAAATGAAAATACAAAGGGCTGTTTTTATTTTTATTTAATGCCTACTTGTTGTAAATTAATGTTATTTTATGTAGCTTAATTTGAAAGAGATATATGAGTCTTTTGACGAAGTCAAAGCGTTGGTGACAGCTTTTTTTATGGGTATAAAAAATGTCTTTTGCACACTGTCGCCTTATTTCGAACAAAAGCATTTAAAAGAACCTGTTTCAGGTGCTCAATTTATTTCAAATTTTGCAGTTAGTGTAATGAATTAGTTCAAAGAAATGATGATTTTTTCCATTCCTCATTAGTAAAGTTATTAATAATTAAAATAGTAACGAATTTCGTGATTTCCATCTAAAAATAACGTTTATCAATGAACTTATTTTCTATAACGTCTGGTTGGGTGTGATCTGCAAACAGTATTTTCAACCTGTTTATTTTTTGCTGTATTAATAGCAGCTTTCACTCATTCTTAAATGGATTTTCCTGTGCAATTTTCCAATATCCTCTCTTTCATCAAACAACACACCTCATTTCATAAATGATTCAGCCAACAGTTACTTACCTACAACCCTTCTACCCTTATCCACCATACAGGCTGTCCCAATATATCAACCTTTTGATATAAGTGGATAAAGAACATTTGTGTTTGTTTAAAAAATGATTTTGGATATTTCTTTTAAGAACATTTTGAATTTATATCGATGAAGTTGGGTTACTTGTACAAAAATTAATGGTCTTAAGTTTAATCTGCGCTGGATGCATATACATAAGTAATATAATCTTCAAGGTTGAGGTGAAGGCTGGGAAAATATTGTGAATTCATTCGACAATTTTTGTCCTACAATTTTACAACTACAAACAGATTTCTAGCCACCATCTTGACCAGGATCCAAACTGAAGACACTACTATTCACTATGTGTGTATGTATTTTTTGGGGTAACATTTACTGAGACCTGAAAGATTTATTGTACCCCCTTACTTCTACTTAGTTTCTAAGGAAAGTCACTGAAACTAGTAGCTCCTTTAGTCCTATTTCCCGGAGGAACTTTAGGATATCTGCAGACTTCAACTTAGGTAAATGTTCCTCTTCTATTCCGTAATCTCCCAGGTACTGTGCTCTAGAATTCTGGAGTGCTGTGCAGTTGGATATTATGTGGTTGGAGGTTTCTTCTTCCATGCCACAATATCTGCATTCTTCTCCCTCCACTATTTTGAGCTTTTTCAGGTGCCCATTCAGGCGACAATGTCCCGTTAGGATCCCTGTTAAAACTCTTAGACCTACTATTGAGGTGAGTCTTTTTTAGCAGTTTGGAGCCTTGCTTGACGATTCATGGTGAGACCTAAGTGCTTTTGATGCCGTTTTAATGTTCGAGAAATTTTTTATTGTTTTATATTTGAAATTGGTGCTCTCCAAGACATAAACTGATCGTTTATTCAAAGATTTTGGTAATTTTAGTGCTAATTATAAAGCTCTACTTATCTATAGTTCCTTTCTTTATATAATTTTGTTATCATCCTCATGATCCTGATTTAGCTTCTTTGCAATTTTCTTAATATTTAAGTCAAATTTTCTTATCAAATTTAAAGACACACCCAAAATAAAATTGTTTCGTACTGTATCAAATGGAAAGTAAACAACTCTTTCCACAATGAAATGAAGAGCCAACAAATCAATATACACCATTAAATTATTTTATTTACTGTATCATTTTTTGCTAATTGGTATCTGGTAGAAAATATCCACAGTTCCAATTCAATCATTTCATTAGCATGTCAATTGCTGATTGCCCCAGGTCCGTAGCATGGGGAACTTTTTCTTTCCAGTTTCATTCAAAATAAATAATCGCAAAAAGCATTTTAAAACATGTTTCTTAACGAAAAGTAACTCGTGGAATTTTTCAACGTCATGTTCAACATTTTTAATCGATTAATTTTCCTTTTTGATTACCACATAATCATCATTTCATTGGTTATGTCTTAGAGCAATTTGAGGGGGAAGTTACCATGTTATATGTTTCCATTTTTTTCCTTCTCTTCCTACTTAAAATTTTATTATTATACAGCGTAACCCTGCCATCCAAAAAATTGTGACTATTGAAATTAAGAGCCTTTAAGCTGCTAGTCTTTCCGAACCCTCTGCTGGTAGAAATAACAACAAGTCGTGTTCTACCGCTTTCCCCAGGATGGCGCTGCTATACTAAAAAGCTGTACGTAGTGACTCAATGCTTGCCGGCGATTTCGATGCATCGAACAAAGCATGAATACAACAGGAATTTCAGGATATTGCTGGGAAAGGGAGCTTATGGGATAGGAAATTGTTGCACAATGATAAGGTTAGTGTTGTTTTTTTTAGGGTTTTTAATGAACTGTTACGGATTTTTGTAGAGGTTTATTTGACGTTGTGGGGGATTTACCGCCACAATTTTTAATTGAGATGATTCGTAATGTGTAGCGACTAAATCTAGCGTTTCACTGGAAATGTTCGACAAATATATTCAAACGAATTTGCACATAATTTGGTTAAACAGGACCTCAGCTTGAGGTTTATAAAGTTTTACAAGATATGTTGCAGTGCTAAAGTACACTCTTCAATATTATTTTTCAATATTGTTATTAATGTAACTAAATAACACTTACCTTGTTTCATTATGTCATCTTGGTGCTATTTAAACCATGGATCCAATGATTCAGTATTTACTTCCGAACAGTTTGTGTTCGCAGGACCTTTTTTTATGCCAACGTAAGAAGTAAAAGCATGTATATCAAATATATTACAGGAAAAAGCAGGATTTTCATTATATTTTAAGGAAAATTTATGATAAAGCAGTTTTTTCATAAATTCATTATTAAGCTGCGTATTTCTATATAGATACTTGCCTTTAAAGGCAATATATTGAAGTATGATATAGTTTTTTATAGTCTATTTCTCTAGAAGAATTGGCTAAGAAATGACAGGGTGGACAACGTTGCCGATTCCGAGGCTCTAGCTAAATTTATTAACCTTGTTCATTTCCATGCACAATCCCTTAAGAGATGAGATGGATTTAAAGGATGCAGACTTGCCAGGATCACTCTAAGCGACGCTGGGAAGCTGGCACCGAAGAAATATTTGGCGATGACCAGGAAAAACCTACGTTTAACAGAAGGATTTCTAACTGGCCACTGTAAACTAAGGAAACACCTCCATACTATGGAGCCAGTGGACACATCCTTTATGCAAGATGTGTGAACAGGAAGATGAAACTATCAGGCATGTCTTATGCGAGTGTCCGGAGTTATCGTCAATAAGACAGTGTGTGTTCGCTGAGTCTTGGCCTACACCTGCCGATATAGAGGAGATGTCTCCTGTTGACCTGTCCACATTCCTTGGAAGTGCAGGATGGACGATGACCTAGGAGGACAGCTCCTCGGGATGATGTACAATGAGTCACATGAGGCTTCAATCCCTATGTTCAATCCCTTAAGAGATGGCATAGAATCAAAGGATGCAGTCTTGCCGGGATCACCCTGAGCGCCCCTGGAAGCTGGCTTCTAAGAAATAATTGGCGATGACCAGGAAAAACCTACGTTTAACAGTAGGATTTCTGACTGGCCACTGTTAACTGAAGAAACACCTCCATACTATGGAGCTAGTGGACACACCTCTATGTCAGAGCTGTCAGGCATGTCTTATGCGAATGTCCGGAGTTATCATCATTAAGAGAGTGCAATGTGCTCAGTGAGTCTTGGCCTACACCTGCCAATATATATAGAGGATATGTCTCCTAGTGATCTATCCACCTTCCTGGAAAGGATAGGATGGACAACTCCTCAGGAGGATGTACGTGTGGCCTAAGTGCTGTGAGCCTACACTCACCCTCCCTACTCTACAGATACATATACATTTTTTATAATTTAGCTCCCGCCAGAGAAGTCGAACGTTATATTGTCATTGAAAATTCACATTTTATCAATTAGTTTCTAAGTATACAGACTTTTTTGTTGGAATACTACGCATTGGTACTAAAGGAAAGCAGGAATAAAAAGCAGGTAAAATAAAAAGCACAACAAAAGCTTATATAAAAAAACATTTATTTGCATAAAAAAGCAGCGGCATTCACCAATTCTATCTACAACTATACAACTAAATATCAACAGCTAACTCTCTAGTGATAATTCAAATAAATATTACAACAAAACCTTTTTACGTGTAATGATTAAGTAAAATGTTACATCAAAAGGCATTCCAGTCTATCTATTAGGTATTAACATAGGGGTATTTACACGGAAAATTAGATTACTATTAATTTGATTCACAACATTATTTTATCGGTTTTAGGTAGATGTATCTACACAAAATAGGGTTTAATAACATAGGCGGCTCATTACAAGAATTAGGTACTACTACTACTAAATTAATTTTTAGATCTTTCCTTTCAACGTACGTCACTGATTTACGTTAAAAATGTTTTTCAAAGTAAGCTTTAGTACACTTGTTATTGAATTTGAATATTTTACATTTAAAAAAACTTTTAAAAAATTGAATAGAGCTGAGAGAGGCGAAATATTTGAACATGGAAAAAGAAATTTAACAAGTGGACAGCAGCTTAAGTCATTTAATCTTCATAATCATAATGGACCCGATAATGAAGAGTAAACAAAATCATACTGAGAAATATAGATATAATAAAACTACGGCCAAAAGCAAATATATTATTACCAATAGGAAAGAAAAAGATGAAGGAAAGGCAATTAGAAGACACGTTGGAAAAAAGGTTAAATGTTTTGAATACCTAAAAAACATCATAACAGATGACAGGAAGATAGATGCAGATATTAATAATAACCATACCTTTGGTAGTGAGTCGTGGGTCACCTTGCAGAAGATCGTTACCAAATATGACCTACGTAGAAAAACAGGAATCACAGACAATTTCAACGAAGATTGGGAAGAGGCAATAGAACTGGCATGGAAGAATGAACGAATAAACAGCTTAGTAAAAACAGTTATAAAGACAGGAAGGGATAGAAAAAGAAAGAAAGCAGAACCAAGGTGAAAATGGATGGGGAGGATACAAGAAATCGGAGAGAGAAGGAGGAAATCAATGGAAGAGATAAAAGGACTGGCCAGGACTGGAAGAAATGGGTAAAGAAGGACTAATAATTGTTGTTATTGTCCCGTGTCACTAACAACGCCTAAAGATGCAAAAATGATTAATGGTGACAGTTATTCAAGCAAAAGCATAAACAACTGTCAATTATAGACATTTTTAATAATTTATTGATCTATCTATTTGCTGGAATTTTTGAAAATAACAAGAAAGCCATCTTATAAAAATCAAATTAAAATTTTTTCCAATTTTTTTTTTTAATTCAAGAAACAATTTTTTTTCCCAAATCTTAGACTGACCGGCAACTATGAGGAAGCCGCTATCTTTCCGAATCATTTTTATCCATTGCGCATGTTCCATACAATTTATCTAACGATCCGCGCATAAAAGAGCCTTTTCATTGCGCAACACTTTTAAGAAAAATTCAGATTGTCGCAGGGTACAGTCGCACAATAAATTCTCCTTTTTGGCTCCTTCACGTATGAAGAAACCGGCGATAGGGTTAATGTTAAGACATTAGTTCGAGGCGAGGGTGGAAGATGGAGGGGTTGTTGACCATTGTACGTTACAACGGATCAATGAACTGTTACACGTACCAGGAAAATTCAAAAAGGGGCTTACAATTATCGAAAATTGTACAGTGTATTGTGTTAGGACTTTGATTATTGGACAATTTTAGTGAAATAGAATTTTCTAGAATGATTTTTCATGAGGTTATAGTCGGAAAATTCTTAAAAACCATGGTGGTTGAATCGAAGGGCATTAAAACGATTTATAAGTAACGGAGAACGGAGGGGAAAATACTAAAATAATTTTGGACCTGAACATCACTCAAGATGGAGAAATACATCGAAGTTATGAGGAAGAAATGAAGGAGGATATAATACTGGTTCCAAAAGGCAATAATTATAGAAAAAACATCTTTTCTTCCTTCTTTACAGTCTCTCCTGGTTTTCCATACAATATATTTGCTCTGGGCTGTTCTCAGTGGCGTAGCTAGGAACCAAGGGACCTGGGGCAAATTAAAAAATGGGGCCCCACTGCTATGTAAACTGATTATGTTTTATCAAATACGAATATGAAATATACAAATACTTTAAAAAGATAAGCTACTTAACTTCTTAAGCTCTTTTTTGTGCACTGCAGGGCAGGTAATAAATATATTAAACAGTAACAACAATAACAACATAAATTACAATTAATACTTGGTGTAGGTTTGGCTAATAACACGAAATAAAGAAGATTCCAGGGTTTATTATATAAAGGTCGGGCCTACCAACTGACTAAATAACAATTATATTCACAATTTTTTCCTAGCAATGGGATTAAAAATATGGGTCATAAAATTAACATTGGTTATACTTTACCACTGTTGCCATTATAGCCGAAATCTATAGATTTGACACGACTTATTGGCTTAACGGACATCAATATGAGTGGTAAAATCAAATAAAATTGAACCACTATATTCTATATTGACCAGTACAAAAAAGTTTATTGACATTAGCTTACTTACTCCTGATGCAGCATTAATTTTTTAACCATTCTCAAAAAAAAATCTTTCGAATTCACAATAAAACGCACATCGATGAATAATAAAACGCACATATCACTATCCGTCAAATTGACAACACTGCCAACCTACAGTAAGAAATTAGGGGAATTCCCTAGGCATAACTTTTGAATGTCTCTCAACTGAGTTTTCATGATTAAAGTGGGGCTGCAACCTGTCATCTGGTAAGTATTCGAGGGCCCCCTGAGCCGCCTAGCCCATAGGCAGTTACGCCACTGGCTGTTCTGTTAATTCAAATTAGGAAACAATGAGAAGTATTGTTTAGAAAATAACATTCTATGAGAAAAGAATTAACGTGGAGTTTCCATTGTAAGAAAATAGCGTTAGAAAGTTTAACAATACCTTTGAAAAGTTATATAAACAATGGACAAGTGTGTAGCATAACGATTAATTACTATTATTCTTCCAAAAATTTTCTTTGTTGACAAAGAGGTGTAATAAAAAATTATTTTAATTTTTGTTTCTATTAGCCAAAGGTGGAAAAATATAATAAAGTGTGTCGGTTTTCATCCAGGGAAATAATTATTTTGAAATGATGCTGAATGCTCTCAAGACATTATATTGCAACAGTTATGAATTTAATTCTCCCGTTTTTTCGTACCCGTTTGTGACTTTTTATGGTCTAGCGACGCGAAGCGTTCTTCATTTTCTACATTTTTAATTATACGTAAATTTTAACTCTTAAGAGGGTATATTTTTATGACTTTAATTATAGTCAAGATTAGCATAAGTAGTACGTTCGATTTCGCATTTAATTTCTCATTAAATCATTATTTTAGATAACATAAAGTACGAATATAATCTGCCTTCTCCAATTTGTTCAGATACTATCCTGTAACAAGTCTTATTTATAATTGAAAATTAATTTTCTTGCAATTCCATCGGGAAATTATTCCTATCTGGTTTGTGTGTGCAGGACTATCCCCCACAAAAAACACCATTTACTAAATTGGACCCACCTCCAGCTCCTGTCTTATCTTTACCACTCAGACTGTACCACTGTCAAGCAAAGAAACTTTTAGTATACTCAACTCCGACAGAGTCCAACATTTGGACCATTACAGCTTCTACCAAACCTTTCAATTAAATGGAAAGAGAAAAAAAGCGTTCAAATTCTGGAGGATACCTGGATACTCATTGATTTTTGTGAGTTATCCCTATGCTATGGAAATGTTTTACTGGTTCATACTGATCAATTACGATTCCTCAAAAAATGTATTCCAGCTTATTCAGTTCATCCAGTGCTACACAACTTCTTATAGATGACCTCTATCACTTTCTCTCGCTCTTAGCTGCACTGTCTATGTGAAAGAACTAGTTATTTTGATTCCAGTGGTTAATATCTCCTTAGAAACCTCCATCCACATACTTTCCAACTGCACAGCACTCCAGAATCCTAGAGCACAGTACCTGGGAGATTACTGGATAGCAGAGGAACATTTACCTGAGTTGAAGCCTGCAGATATCCTGAAATTCCTCCGGGAAATAGGACTAAAGGAGCTACTAGTTTCAGAGACTCTGCTCAGAAACTAAGTAGAAGTAAGGAGGCACAATAGATCTTTTAGGTCTAAGTGAATGTTACTACAGATCATCTATTATGACGTTTGTTCCTCTTCCTTGCCCAACCTCTTCCTTGAGTGTACTAATTGGTGATTTCTCATGTTACTTTCCTAAGGGTTACTTTTTTATTGGTCAGCAGCACCAAGAGTTTGTTCAGTGGATGTTTGCAGTATTTTTGACTGCAGGCTCTTTCCTTGCCAAAGTATCTGTTGTTTCGTTGCCTAATACTCTTGTGCCCCGGAACGCACTTAAGAGCTACTCTACTATATTTTGCAGGGTTGATAGTAGATAGTAAGTCGGTTGAAGGTTGTCTAAGATTGGAAAAAATCTAAGAAAGCAGCCAAGACCAGCTGAAAATGATTCAAGAGTTGATTAATAAGCTATCAAGTTTGACAAATATGGATGAAAAAAGAAGAAATTTGATAATTTTTTAATGAAAGTAACAATAATGAACCAAACAGAGTTGAACGGTAGTAGAAGTGGCGAAGTAATAACTTCAAATATATACGAAGCAGAGTGTACACCTCTATGTATATGAACCTTTCTGCAGGGACCGCCGTTCCCCTAAGGGAGAGGTCAGCATTGGGGTTAGGGGCGCTAGGAGAGGGTGAAGGGAGGCCTCTGAAACTTGTAAATGCAAACTAAGCTAAAGGAGGGGAGTAATGGCTACTAATGATCAAAAGGCTGTACGAAAATAGTCCTTATTTTACCGATTAGATAGATTACCGCAGTTTGTGACAAATTTACAATCTGGGAATTCAAGGGAAAACAGAAGTATATACGTATACATATATTGTATGTGTTGTGAGTACCCAAATTTTGGTGGAACATTCCTAAAATTGAAATATATAAATATAAAAGATTCTAGAATGATTTTGTACAAAGATTTTCTTGACAGGATATAACAACCTATACCAGTTATGTAGAATAGTCAAGCAGTCGAAAGCAATAACTTCTTGGGATCACTTTGAAATTGATGGACTGCCCAAGCCCAATCACAGCATCCTAACTTCACTGTGGATTCCAGTGATAGAAAGATCAACTCTCAACTAAGATATGAGACTGGAAAGGCCTGAAACCCTTTTGTGATGATAGCACCAATAAAATATTGGTTGGAATGGATAAAACCAGATTAGTTACTAAAGGTAGTGCTTCGAAAAAGTAGTGAATAGTCGTGTTCCAAATATATTAAATATGCCTTGGTGGACGAAGAAATCAGTCACGCATAGTCATTAGTCGAAACAGAACTTGTAGTAGTAAAAGTTATCATCTGATGTCAATGCTAAAAGTTTTGTGTAAAACTTGGCGCAAACTGATCTATCAGAGGTCTACAGAATCACCAACTTAAATTCAGATTACTCCTGGGTGTTAAATGAGGTAAAACAGCTGACTTAATAGCTTGCAAAAGAAATTTCTTTAACAACATCTAGTTGTTTTCAAGCTTCTCTAATGAAATCCTATCAAATCAAATTAACCTCAAACACCTATCGACTTTTTATATATTTTTTTTTGTGTGGAAACGCACCATAAAAAAAGGTAGAATTGTGTTCGGTAATAATTAGCGGAACACGTACCTCAAAGCAAACTGTCAGCTCAGTTTTGGTTTGTGCGGCATTCATTTAATTTTTCAATATAAAATAGACTTCGTTAATATTAACATGGCATAGCATGGCTTCGGAATCTGAATTTCGTGACGTCGAAAATGCTCACACACATACACATATAAATTCGGAGTAGCAGTTTTTGCCAGGAGATGCAATGTTGCAAACACGCAATACGAGATGTTAGAGGTGGGAAGCGTTTCCAATAAAAAACGTAAAAAGATATTGTTACAGATAATATCACTTCTGTATCTTGTTTTTATCAAAAGTTCTACTAGGCACCGTCTTTACCTATTTGAATTTAACTTTAAGAAATGCGTTCCAATGAGGATAAACTCCAGTAAAAGGCAACAATGCGATAATGTACCTATGTATGGATTTTTGGGGTAACATTCACTGAGACCTGAAAGATCTATTGTGTCCCCTTATTTCTACTTAGTTTCTGAGGAAAGTCTCTGGAATTAGTAGCTCCTTTAGTCCTATTTCCCGGAGGAATTTTAAGACACCTGCAGGCTTCAACTTAGGTAAATATTCCTCTTCTATCCAGTAATCTCCCAGGTACTGTGCTCTATGATTCTGGTGTGCTGTTTAGTTTGAAAGTATGTGGATGGAGGTTTCTTCTTCCATGCAGTATCTGCATTCTTCTTCCTCCACTATTTTGAGCTTTTTCCGATGCCCATTCAGGCGGCAATGTTCCGTTAGGGTCCCTGTTAAAACTCTTAGCGCAGTTTTGCTTTGGCTCACTTTGATTCACTCGATCTCAACAGGTCGCCCAGGAGAATATTTGATTGTCTAAGCCCTACTAGATCTTTCCAATAGTCAGAGATCTTTAACAATGCGATAATTTATTTCGTCTACAATCTACATAGAAGCAAAAAGGTTTATGCTCTATGTCATAATGTGATTATTACTAGTCAATGCAGGTGTTTATATTAATTTAATATTATTAACTCAAATCCCGACACCTTAAAGGCCGATACTACACGATTCGCTCCTTTTATAATGTACATCCATAAAATTTTAGAACTTAGTGACACCTAAGGCCTAACGACAGCGTAACTACCCAAACGGTACACCTTGGGCGACCCTGGGAAGCTGGCGCCGGAAAAATATTTGGCGATGACCAGAAAAACCTACGTTTAACAGTAGGATTTCTGACTGGCCACTGTCAACCAAGGAAACTCCTCCAGACTATGGGGCTAGTGAACGCACCTCTATGCAGGATGTGTGAACAAGAAGATGAAACTGTAAGGTATGTCCTATGCGAGTTATCGTCAATAAGAGAGTAGGTTTGCTGAGTCTTGGCCTACAATGGGTCACATGTGGCCTAAGTGCAGATATAGATACAGATTTTATAAATCCATTTTCATCTTTATTCGTATTTTTTTTAATTATAATTTATTATGTTTTCTCTAAATAACAGTTCCGCTATTGTTGCGTGCCTCTATTCGAAAGTTGAATAGCACAGAGAGCAGATGGGTTGCAATGTGCAAGTCTGCAGTCGTTTTGACTACATAATTGAGAAGCCGAATTATTTAATCGCTTTTGCAGACAAATCACATTAATATTGTAGGTGACATCCCTTCCTGCGAAATCTCGTTGAGCACATCTTTTATCTTATTGACAGTTTTGTAAAAATCAATGCTGTCTCGTGGCAAAAACTGGCATTATTTTATATATTCAGTCTTTTCTGATTGTTATTCGTTGACTAACTGACAATTGTTTTTTTAGCGAAAAAGTATTATACTGTTTCACCGGTAAAAATACACGGAAAAAGCGTAATTAAATGTTTTGTTACTGGTCATTATAATCTGTTGCGGTGAAATTTCATGTAAATGCACTCTATTTCGAACATTTATGCCATTGGAGTTATTGAGCACAACAAAACAACAAAAGTATTCCATTGAAACTATTCCCAATAAATATTTTTTCCATCCTCATGATATTTACCTTCATTTGAATTTATTTGCTGTCAAAAATATTAATAAAATGCTGTTAAATCGCATTAAAAGTTCATTAAAATCCCAAGCATAAAACCATTCTCATTGCCGCATAGCTCAAACTACTATGGTAGCTTCAGATCATAGAATTTTTCTTCTGGACCTTATCTATGCCTGGACCGTTCCAATTTGTCTGATTTTCACTAAAAGTGTCAACTGTCATCCATGTCAATAAAAATAAAAAATGTAAGGTTATGATTTTGTTCTCATGAATTTTTGTTTGCTTTTTAATTGTGTTCAGATTAGATAGATTTGTCAAATGTGTAAGAGACAAAGTGAGTCGTAGCACCAATTTAAGAATAATTAGAACGTATCCGATTGGTTCCCAACATCTCCAGGCTTCAGATGCCACAGGTAAGTTGAACAATATATTTAATTCGAGATCGCATTTCAGGAAAAAGTAGTCCTAGCTGGACCACCAAAGGAACAAGAGATTTGGAAAGGGTTTGAATGGGGGAGCTTACATACTTTGTTTCTTTGAATACAGAGGTTCACTAACTTTTCCCATTTTGTGTAGATTTTCCCCACAGTTGTCTTCAAATGTCTTTTATACAATTTTAAGAACCTAGTTAAGCGTTTATTGTTCAATAAACCCTTTGTATGAAGGCTACCTTGTGCCAAATTTCATTTGATTTGGTGTTCCTTATCTAGCCAATGCATTTTTGTAGGTAACACGAAAAAAATTGAAGATCTTTAACTCAATTTGAAGCTTTCAAAACAACTAAATGAATTATTCTAGCTTAGTGTAATGTTTTTCCTTTTTTTGTTTTCAAAGAACATACATAATAGGTAATGTACAAAATTGGAGTTTTGTCATTGGATGTTAAGCTATTGAAGCTTCGTTGAATGTCAGTTCAAAACCCATATTTGCACACATAAAAGTTTATCAAAAGCTCATTAGACAGACAGCAAAGCTCACGTTAGCACCTACGTTAAACGACAAATACTCGTCGATATGGCTACAACGGAAAATAAAAGATAAATGATCATCTAATCGAGTGCGATAAAAACAAAATGCAGTGGAAGACCAGAGGCGTGCATTAATGAACGCAAAAAATTATTTTAACCACGTTTTTAAATGAAGTTTAATAACCAGTGAGCTCATACGGAAAATACGGATCTTGTTTTGCTGGAGATGAAAAGTAATTTCCTTTTTATCTCTCTACAGTCTTCTTTCATTTTGAAATGTGAAAATACACGTATATCGAGCATTTCAATGAAAACTATCCACCACTCATAATACATAAAGGGCGTTTTGCTCAACGACAAATGATCTTTATCCAAATTCCCACAAAGCTCTAAGAAAATGTTGAATAATTCTCTTCATAGTCCCAGCCAAAGTCCTGACGACTCTAAGGGCGGCCGTGCATGAGCAACATTTTGTGGCCCACCGTGGGGTTTCGGCGAACTCAAGCTACACATATTATGAAATACTGTGCCACATGTACATGGTCGTTCACCATAGTCGAAACGGGCTACTTGCAGCCGATCTCCGCCGAGTGGTCGGTGCTGCATCCCCCGTACAACAACCATATTATCGTGGTTGTACGAACCACGGTACGAACCTAACCGTCGCGACCGTACTCATTTGTATTTTCTCCTGTAATGTGGATAGTGTAGACACTTCCACTAGGCGTGCGGTTCATATGACCGCAAGTCGACCACAAAAATGTCGCTGGGTCAATCGCGAGGTGCAGTTGACGTGACCACATTTTTGTCGACTTGCGGTCATATGAATCGCACGTGTAGTTGAAGCGACTACACACATCACATCACAGGGTAAATTGTTCTGCCAGAGCCCATATGGATTTTGAAGAAGAAGCACTAGTACTTCTTATGTTAAGAAGGAGAAGAAGAAGACGTAGGAAGGCACGATCGCTTTGCCACTTTTGGTTGCGCGACGACGAGAAAAGAACTTTTATTATCCCTTATGCATAATTTTGGATTTCACCTATAAATGTATCCGTATCAAAAATATTGTTCCTTCGAAACAGCTTGTCTATGGACTCGTTTAGGTACAAATGACTTGGAACGCGACGGCGCAACGTGGTTCATACGACCACAAGAATGTGGTTGGTGTACGGCTGATGCAGCAGCGACCACTCGGCGGAGATCGGCTGCAAGTGGACTGCAGATGCAGATGCCCGACTGTCGTGAACGCCCGTGTACGTATGGTACAGTTTTTCTTATGGGTAGCTAGAGTTCGCCGAAATGCGACGGCAATTATATGGTCGGGTCGACCGCAAAATGTGGCACGTGTACGGAGGTTCTAACTCCTTCAAAAATTAAGAATGAACTGCGTGGTCAAATGTCTTCAAAATCTCTATTTTGTACCAACAAGCAAGTGGATTAGCTTTTTCAAAAATTGGTCCAAAAGGATGCTAAAATGCATGTCTCTTCATGGAGAATACAGTGCTTAGATCTATAGGCCAAATAAAAATTACAAACCTGGTATATATTTTGAATATTCACTGAAACAATATATATTTTATGTTAAGAGAAAGCTCAACTTTGATTTTTTTGATATGCTGAATATGTAGATTGATTAAAAAAGAGACTCATTTAAAAAAAATTCCTCATCATTGTTTGACGTTAAAAAATTCTAAGTGCGCATGTGAAAAATGAGAAAGTGTCCTGGTTTTAAAGCTGCGGTACGTTCTCCAACCCATTCGCCGTGTCCTCCATCCACTATACCTTGCCACTGATATAGATAGGATTTTTTTGCGGATGTCGAAACACTGACTTTTTTTCCATTGAATGTTTTTGTTTCCTTTATGTTCGTAGTTGATGTTTGCCCTCGTTCGACGCCCCCGTATTATTTCTATTTTGTTATTGTTGCTTATATAAGCACGGACAAGATAAAAATATAACGGATGAGGTTCTTGATGAGGCTCGGAACACGGCGTCAGTGTATCTCGATTGTATGACTATGAAATGGGAAAAAATTGAAAAAATACGCTGCGCTAGGCAAACGTTATCGTATTTCCCTATCAACTATTGTGGGTTAAGCGTTGACCGTTATAGACGTTGAAATTTGAAATAACATGAACCTGCGTTTTTTCTCTTAGGATACAAGAATTGGATTAGATCCTCATTACCTTAAAGAGCCAATAGATATTATACAATAATCCTGATATTAATATCGAAAACTTAATATGTGCCACAGATTACCTATAAGAAATTCTGCTGGAATTATACATGCTACATTTTCTTTTCTTTTTACTTCTGTTAATTTTTCCCACTCACACTTCCTAGGTAGTTTTCCAAGTCCTGAGAACTGGCTTGGTTGTCATCCAATTGTAATTCCAACTAGACAAGAACGTACTCTATTTCTTCTTCTTTCAGAGTCTTTAAAATATTTAAGCTCTGACTATGTAATATCGTAAGTTGTATAAACCTATTCAAACTGCCAAAAAAAGACTCGGCATCTAATTAGGTTTTGCCAAACATACCTATTATCTGGACAGTGAGAAATGTTTAAGCTTCAGCATAATTTACCGGGATTGGTTCAAAAGCTGAGCATGTTCCTAAACTAATGGATTTGTATGATGGACTATGAATAGTTAAGTGCCACAATAGTTTCTTGTCAGTAGCAGTAGATGTCCAAATGGACACACTCACCACAAGCCTAAACTCAAACTACTTCTGGTTGGGAAAAATACAGATCAAAACGCGAAAGGTTTTCTGAAAACAGTTAAAAAGCACACAAGAAAACTAAATAATGCACAAATTTACTCGAATATACTTTAAAATGAAATTTAGCTTGAAATTGCACCATTTTCCATTGTAAATAAGTCAAATACAGACGAAAGTGAAATAGAACATTGCCGAAATCCAGCATACATTAGCAGCAAAAAAAATAAAATATCAAATATTTAAGATTCGATCCTTTATTATTGGGATAGTGAGCATTAAAAAACTGAAGGTCACAAATATCAGAGTTTCTAGGAGAGCAATCTACAAGTCTGAAAGAGTTGGCTACATTACTTCGCAATTAGAAAAGAAATGTTTGAAAAGTGAACTTGTTGCTTCATTCACTAAATATTGACAAAACTACAAATTGTTTTAATGATTATGTTAAATAAAAAATGTATACATTAATTGATATTTATTTAAAACATTTCGAATGCTGTTTTATTTCATATTATGAACCTTATTGGAGTTATTAATAATTACAGAGGTGATCGGGACCGTTTAACCAAATAATGTAATTCCAACATTATAAAATATATATACTTAGGATCAAATGGGAATAAATTGCTGTATTTGCTTAACGGTACAAGCTCTGTTTTATGGTAAGTAGATGTCCATCATGTTTGTTTAAAAGTGTTCCAGCAAGGGATTAAAAACAATAATAAATAACTATTTGGGCAATTTGTTGATGAAAAAAGCCATTATTCACAATAAACTCACCATACTCATAAGTACTTTGGAACCCATTTAGGTCACACCAGGAACATACAGTGTTTTCCAATATAATTTATACCAAATAGGTTTCTGGCTTTTAATACTCTTCCATCTAAAACTTTTTCTTGTATCTATTTTTCCCACTTTTCGCTCCAATACAGATCAAAAGTGTCTTCTGCAGTGAATATATTAATTGCAATCCAAGGACAAACTATCCCTGGGGCAATGAACAGCACGGGGACGGCATTAATGGAAGCCTATATCGTCCTTCCCTATTTGGAACTTTTTGTAGGGGCGCAGACAATGATGGCGATTTTCAGGCTGATCATTTTGCATCATCTTAAATACGGAGGAAATGGAAGAGTGCTTAGAAGAAACTCTAATTAAGGATTAATACGAAAAAAAAAGTATTACGTACCATGTTTAATGCTCCAAGATAAAAAAATTAGACATACAAAGAGATCTTTTGTATTTGTATCTTTAGAGTAGGAAGCACTTAGGCCACATGTGACTAATTGTACATCCTCCCGAAGAGTTGTCCTCCATCCTGTCCTTCCCAGGAAGGTGGACAGGGCACTAGGAGACATCTCCTATGAGACTAAGAGACATTCCTGGCAGAGAAAGAGATCTTGGAATACTATCTGTTGGGAACGAAACTGGAGATTGGTTAACAATGGAGCAAGGTGTGGCTTCATCTTTATTCTAACCACTTTTATTATTGTTATCGATCATAGTATTTCCTATTATTCTTTTTAAAGTGAATAGAATCTCAAAAATTTGGATAAAAAACAGAATACGACAAAAATTGAATATTCAATTTGAAAGAATCCCACTTCCACTTCATTCTGACCCTTCCGTCGTTTTCTGGGTTAAAAATTTCTCAGTTCCTTTTTCATTTTTACGCGCTCGGCTACTGTATTCCTTTTTAATTTCGCCTGAAATGTTTACCAACCGGATATTGGAAAGTAAAAGAGAATTTTTTTAAACGATACTCTCGTATTAAAAAGGAGTTTTGTATTGTGGAAAGATTAAGCGGAAATAGACAGATAGATTTTATATTTTTTTACCGTTTAATGAATATTTTGAAAGTATATTTACTTGCTATCCCTTTTGGTATAAATAACAATAGAGTTTAGTGAATTTTTATTGTAGAGAAACATATTGTCTTCAAAATAAATGATTCAATAAATCAACTACCTCCTTCGTTATATTGAAGGACTAAACAACAATATATTTCAACCCTTTCCAACGAACCAACATTAATCGTCCTTTCTAAGTCAGAATAAAAATTTCTTAAGAAAAAACTCCCCCAATTTCCGTTTGAACTTTCTCCCCTTCCACGAAGCCACCACATCTTTCTTGTCCTCCATTCCCCGGCTCTTCGTAAGGGTCAAGTCACTTCGAACGGGTTATAGCGGTGGAGGAGGAGGAGGAGGAGGAGAGGATGTCGGAGTGATCGGAGGCGACGAGAAGGGACTAAGACCACAACCCACCCTTGTCCTTAGAGTTTCCACTACCCTCTCGATCAATACAGCTAGCTGGCTCCTGCAAGAACTAAAGCTTAGCTCGTCCGGGTCCGCTCCTTCAAGGAAATTCACCACTTTCGACTCTATCCGCTCTAAACATACGCGTTACTTCTTTGTTTCGCCACCGGCAATGCCCGTCAAGGAGATTCTTTTCTCGCGTACGGGAAAAAGTTGAAGAGTTTCGCAATAAAGAATGAGGGTGAGGGAGTTGGTTGGCGCTCGTTTGTTTGGAAGTTAGAGCGCACAGTTTTATGCTGCGAAGATTTTTAAATGGATATTGTTTTCTCTTTCGCTTTTGCTTCTGGTGTTTTGTTTATCTTTATACTTTTCTGAAAGTTTTATTTGTGTTTTTAAATGTTTTCCAAAAAAAAACAGGATTATTAAATCCTGAAATAACTTGGGAACTGATATATTTTGAAAATCTTTAAAACTTATGAAGCGTTAGAATGAATCTTATTCTGCGATATCTATTTGTAATGCGCTTTATTTAACACGATAATATTACAGGAAACTGTAATAATACTTTAACAGTGCCTCCCAGAACAATATGGAAGTAATTCTGTGATGATCTACTGTCCAACTGTCATTTGCTCCTCCTGGCAGTATTTTTTATTACTTTATATAAATTTGAACTGAAAATATCAACCATTTTATAAGGAAAACTTCAAATTTCTGTAATTTGGAAACTCTCCCTTGGCAAACTATATATTTTCAGCCAATGAAATAACTGTACCTACTTCCACATTAATATTGTATACTCGAATTAAGTTCCTCTCTGCTCTGTAACCATCAAATTTCAAAATTCAAGAAACTTTACTGCTATTGAAATGGCGGTCGGAGAGGAGGGTTTAGTAATAAACCGCACTGTTCATCTAAAATCCAAAATATGTCTAGCATTCGGTAGAGCCATTATTAGAAATGCGGCATTATGTTGTAAAAGCATCAGCCACTGGGGTCAGTAGTTTCTGTTGAATGCTCTAAGCCAGAAAATGTACATGGAATAGATTAGAAACCTGCTGTTGCCAGTAAACTACGGCTTTTATCTAATCCAGTGGCGTACTTTCACAACCAACTTGATTGAAAAGATCGTTGAAATAACGTGTGCCAAACACATTGACAACAAAAAGTGATTAGAATGAAGTATATATGGATGACGAAGTACATATATAGTTCACCTTCAGTTTCTTAAGAAGATAACTTGGTTATCAAAGCGCACGTAAATTTAAGCAGTGTCTAGTGTTCTTTGGGAATCTTTATCTTATCTTATAACAAGGCTCAAGCTGATACTAAAAATGTAAGCGGATTCAAATCCTCTTAACATTTTTCTGTTTTTCTGCTCTATTTTATGAAAGAGCCGTTAATTGTTGAGCAGGTATTTGAATATAGTCAAGAGTGAAAAATGTGTATTGAAAAACAATCGCAAACAGTTTTAAAACTTTGTATATTTTTTAATCAACGTGATGTTACTTGGTGAAGACAATAGCTTGGCCGTTTTTCTCCCCCAACCCTGTTTGATGTTAAATTTGCACATGTATTATATGTTTCGTTATGGACCACTACGTACAAACATTTTGGTTTTGTTTCTAGAAAGTTTCCGAATAATTCACAATCAGTTTGGAGTTTCTAGTATATAATTATTGTTTGAAGCTCCCGAGTAGTATCTGATGAAGTTTAAAACTAGTTATAGGAAAACGATAAATTCAAACAAACGTTTGAGTTTTAGTTAAACGTTGTAGAATAGTTTTAGGACCTTGTATGGTATTAATATTTTAATGCTATGCTGATTACAGTTGAAAGGAGTTTATCTCGCTTCGTTTGGTAAAGTATTTCGGTTTCATTAATTTCAGTGTTCTATCTGTAGCTGAAAATTATAGTTTTTTTCCTTTCCTTTTGTTGTCGTAGAAAATGTGCGTATTTAAAATTGTTTTGAGGTCGTATCGTTTTCTGTACACGAAATAAAATTACGAAATAAAATTCTCGATGTAATTGACAAGCATTATTTTTTTTTCATTTTTTCTCCTTCCACAAGTAATTTGCGAGCGAGACATAATATTAGAGCAGAATTAATCATTCTGTATACTTTCACAAAATACAATGCTGAATCTAGTTGACGAAGATTATGGTATTTCTTCAATTTTCTGTCTTTCTCACAGAAATCATGTAAATATTATGCATTTTTCAGTTTTCTGTACACTTAAAAAAAAAATTCTCAATATAGTTGAAAAATTGTTTTTAATTACATCACAAAAATTTTATAAGGTTCAAGAATGTGGGTGCTGTATGCCCCCTTATTATTTTTGAAGACCTATCTTTAAACTTTTTACTTTTAGAGCTGAAAATCACTCCAACCATCACCGATTTTACGAATTTTGTAAGCATAACCAGCCAATTCGATACATCGCAAAAAAAACTATTTTATAAACGAACAAAACATAAAATGCATCCTAATAAACCTGCAAAAAACACACAGTTATCGATCAATTGTGAAACATTGTACCGTTCGACTGAATTATTTATGAATCCTTTTGCCAATGAATACGTTTTCTCCCGAATTTTCCGAGGATATTTCCAAAATAATGAAATTTAAAAAAAGGGATATTCATTTTTTCCATAGTTAAAAAGTAATCGTCTGTTTTTATTTTCCACCATAGCAATTGCTTAGTAAGAGTAAGCTGTTGGAATTGTTTCCATTAAATTCCGATAGAGTTCACTGCTTCCGACAGTATTATGGAGAAAACTAATAAAGTGTGACAGCCTCTGAGTAAAGATCTTCAATCCCCCCAGAAAGAAGGTAGGAAGGAGGTCGAAAAAGAAAAGAAGAAGCAGATCTCCATCCGAGAACTGACAGGAACATCAAAGCAATTCAAAAGGACAGCGAAGAGGAAGTGGTCCATATTAATAGAATCAGCTGGATCAAAAGACCATTTTCATCGTTTAGCAGAATGTGGAAGAGAAATGGGAGAAAAAGAGTATCCAGAACGGGGAGATGAAATGAGAACGTGGTATGGTACAATTTCCATGAATTCTACCATTCACTGAATATGTGCCAAAGGCATCAATTGTAGAGGACCAGGAGACCAAAAGACAAACCAGCCACCTTCAAGAACTGCCAGAGAGAACAGCGTCGTCTATGTCCCATCAAATGTCAATTTCTATTACGTGGAACACAATATTAGCACATTAACTGATAGCTATTGAGGATTACCCAGCAGTACTTAGAAGCTTTGGAGCAAAATTAAAAGGATACTCAGGAAAATTGTAGTGTACAATCTGACATAGTAAATTTTGGTTTATAAATTAATATAGAATCTGGTTTCGCAGTTTTTAAATCTAAATTCAAAGCTTCTGTTGTATACTCGACAACAAAATGAATAGCAGTATTAATAATTATGATTAAGGAGAGCATATTAATCCTGAAACTTTGGCTATTTACTGTGTGCTCACAATTTTCAAACTTACACAATTCGTATACACGTACATACTTCGTAATTTACATTCATTTATAACTTTCGACTTGATTCATTAAACTTTAAAACATATTCGCGACATGTTTTGTTTATAATGTTATCGAATAACCAAGTAACATTAACAATAGAATGCGTAATTTGATGCTTTGCCCGGGTTTATGCTAAAACAGGTATTTTTGCGGACGTACTATGCAACCATTACATCCGTTATTTTGAAACGGAAAATTTGATGGTTTCAGATTCATTTATCGTTTTTGAAACAGAATTTTTTGAGGCAAATTCTTACATTAATTGAAAAAATTAGCGAAATTTTTAAATGTCAAGCGATAAGCCAGGAGTCACACTAGGCTCGCTGCCAGCTGTTGTTGATCAGTGGCTGGAAGTAGCACCAGAAGACGACGGAAAACCTGGTCACATTATGACGTCTGGGTACTACAAGTTCAAACGAGGTGAACCACGAGTTGAATGAATCTGCTGGCGCTGCCTGAGACGCAGCGGGTGAGTGAGAGTCCCTTTAGTAAACGCTGCCTACTACCGAAAGTTGAACATGTCCAACTTTACCAGGCGCTAAAAATTTACAAATGTTGTTATCAGACCAGCCTAAAAGTTTTTGCAGCTTTCACTAATCGCAACTGACGACAGATCAGTGTACTTAAAGTTTTGGCATCCTAATAGTATCAGGAAACATCCAGGATGATAAGAAAAGAAGGATAATGGCGATCCAAAAGAAATATTCGGATTTGCTTTAGTTTTTTTCATCACATGTAACTACATTCTTCTCAATCAGCACCTCGCTCATTGGAATGCTCTGTAGGGTCCTAGACCTTCCAAACTTCTACTGAAGGGATGGACTGATGAACATGCTAGGGCAGCTACTGAACTACCAAGGAGTAGGCTAGGGAAGATAGCAGGACTCCTAACAGGGTACTGCTGTATGAGGAAACACCTCTACAACTTAGGAGTAGAGGAAAGTTCCCTATGTAGGGGTTGCGGCATGAATGACGAAACGTCAGTCCACGTTCTCTTAGAGTGTCCACACTGGGTTGTTCTACGCAGGCGAATCTTCGGAGTCCCTGTTATGGCCCTTGGAGACACAAGCAGGCATCCATTGAAAAAGGTTGTGGCCTTTATTGAAGGGCTCGGCTTCATGGATGTCTAGGTAGCAGGAATGGCACAATGGGCCCGCCAGTAACCTCAGTGCCGAAACCTTGGCTTGAGTTTGTCCAGGACAAGGCTCGCCTGCACATTTTGTAGTAGTAGTACCCCTAATCCTTTGGTATCCTTTCTTAAAACACACCATCATCAAATCTGTTCGAAACATATTTTTGTGGTACCTAATATCATTTCCAAATTTTTTTTCCAAATAACTTGAAGTTCAATATCATACCAAAATCTGTAATGGTATTATGGAGTAATTAGATGTTTTCGAAAAAGGATAACAACCAATGCCTACAATCTCATTCCCGATATTAACTTTTTTTTAAATATACCCAACTTGGAATCTTTAACACCGTCTGGCGTATGCTGGGTCTATGTTTTGGATACACATTAAAAAAGGGTTTCAGTCACAAAAAGGCTTAAAGGGATAGATGCCGCCAGCACTAACGAACCGTGAGGAAGATTATGCGGCGTAAAAATCAGGGTTACTTTGCCAGGAGTCGAATTAAGGATCATTGTTGGGCCAGATTAAAAGTTGAATCAAAACAAAATTTGCGGTCATAAACACGGGATAAGGTTGTTTATTTTTTGTTGATTTTACTATAATTTTGAAATTATTTTTATGCGAAATTTTTTAGTTATACAAAGTGTGTTGTAGCGGGTGTTTGATTGAAAGATGACGAGACATTATACTTTCCTTGTCTCGTCTCGTGGGCATCACTATACTTGGAAAATGTAATCCAGATTCAGAGAACAAATAAATAGGTCGACCTCATCAAATATCTCTAAATATATGAAAAAAATAGGAAGAGAACAACTATGGGCAATAGAAATTAGAATTAGTTAAGCTTGATAAATTATATATGTGACATTTAAGGGTGAATTCAAAATACAGAAGAAATAGGAAAAAGAAAATAAGTTAAAACTCGAACAAAATTAAAAAAAAATGTGTATTCCTTCCGCTCTATATTTGTGTACAAAGAAAATAAATCGAAGTAACGCCTCGGTAAACTAGAAAAAGGAATTTTAAAAAATGATGACCTAAAACTGTGTGTTTTTTTAATTTGAAAGTGAAATCTGCAAAAAAATCAAAACACGTGAATGAAAAAAAAACCAAAAAGAAAAAAAACGAATCCATCGAATGTTCCAATAGTGTTTGCGTTTACCAAACAGTGTGCGAGCGCCGCAGAAGACTGTATCGGGGAAGCGCAACCGGTTTCAGAAGCGTTAGAAAGAAACAGAAACAAGGATCGAATGTTTCCTACGGGAAGTAAGAGTCGTGAAGTTGGTTCTATGTGGGTGTAGAAGCGAGAGCGTAAGACAAAAATAGATAAAAGCATGCGCGGCGACCGACCCTCCCTATTCTGCATCGATCCTCGCCGAGCAAAATGGCTCCAGAATCCAAAACCTAACAGAAAATCCACTAAGGCTGCAGAGCGAACGATTTCCCAATGAAAACTCACCCCTATTGGAGTGTTTTTAGAGTCCACGCACTGTTGAAAAATTACGAGGTTTGCTGAAAATTCACAAGGAGCATATTCGTTTAACTGTACCTTTGGTCAGTGTGCATTTTTCTGTTCAAATAGACCTAACGTGCACTTTTACCGAGGGGCGAGAGAGCCCGCATAAAAACTATCTTTCAAAGCCAAGCGTCACTGAAAAATATGTGTACTTTGACGTGAATTAATGTGCGTAGCGTAAATTCAACTATTCTACGATAATTTTACATGAACGCGGAGATTAGGAACTTCTAATTAAAGGCCTAAATCTCGCCCTTTTTACGACCGTTTTCGTTAATTTCGGCTTCGCTTAGCACTAGAGGTTTCTTTGTTTTAAGAACGTTCACAAAGCACTAATTGCTTTTTAATTGTGAACAGGAAATATTTTTTTCAAAAACAAAGTGATGCTTTGTATGTTTTTTATTCGAAAAAATATGTCACGCTTAACATTTATAATTATATCGAAAAAGCCGGTAAAAAAGCGATATATTTGTATCTTTATACACGCATAGCATTGTTTTTATGTAAGGGAAAAGGGCACTGTGTAAAGTATATACAGTATGAATAAAATGTATCTAAGTGATGAGAAAAATTGGTTCAGATTGGACCAAATCTAAATGATCAAGAGCAGAAAAACACTTCCACTGACTTGGAAATCTTTCCACAGCGAGTAACAAAAAAAAGTTACCACAGAAATAATCAAAGACCAAAGTACATCTGGATATATTCTAAAAAACTTTGTCCTCTCTTCTTCCTTTGGGATATAATGGAGTGCAGGAGAAATACCTACATGTATGAACATTTGTGTTGAGCATTTGTTCACAATCAGGATAACAATTAAATGACCCCATGGAATGGGTTAATATAATTGATATTGAATTGACTGTAAAGGCATCGGAAGTTATGTATAATTAATACCTATGTTTGAATGTTTAATGACTGTTCTATAAACAATCGTAGTTTATATAAAATTTGTACAAACAGCTGGAGAAATTGTTGGATTTTTCTTTTTATAATGTGAACACTAAAGTGAGTTCACTTCCAGTCTCCTAAGAAGATTGTGAGATAGTGTGAAGTGTTAGAGCTGATGTAGCAATAGTGTTAACTGTACGCACTAGAAGCTGAAACATTGGAAATATTGTTGGATTTTTCTTTTTTTAATGTAAAGACTTAGGTGAGTTCACCTAGAGTCTCCTATAAGAAAATTGTAAGATAGTGAAAATTTTTTGAGCTGGTGTAGCAATAGTTTTAACTGTACGCACTAGAAGCTGTATATAAAAGTGAAGTTTTATCAAGAACCTGTCTAGTCTGTTAAAATACGTGAAAAGCATCCGATAACTATATAAAATATAATTTTCCTCGATTTCCTGGACATCTGGAAAGATATACGTCTAATCAGATCAAGGGTATTGGCACTATTACAGAAGAATGTTGAAAACAAATATTTACTTCAGCGCGAGTAAAACTGTTTGGAGCAAAAAAAAGAGATTGAACTTTTCCAACCTGGTTGTTGCTATACGAACATTCAGGCTCTATAACCTTTTCGGGAGAGCGAGCTTGTAGTGTATCTCTCTTTCATCTACTTTCATCTCACTTCGTCTACTTTCTCAGTCTCTGTCGTTTTTCCTATAAACCAGTGCCGTACGATACAGGAAACAGGCGACGAACGAGATTGATGATCTATTTTTTTTGGGAAAGAAGAAATATCAAAAGAAAAAAGTACAGAGCATCACATCTCTCAATGAGGATCTCTTTTATCAACATACTTTCCTTTAAGAATGATTCTTTCAATCTTCCGCCTTTCATTTAATATTAATAGATTATAAATTGGATATTCAAGAGTGAACTTAATCTAAATTTTTGATAAAATACAATGTGACTTGATATTTTCCCTTAGGAGTGTTCGGGCTAGAAACCAAACACTCTAGAAGCTTGGAAAAACCGGAAGTATCTTTCAAGCGGAAATTTACGCCATAAGAAAATGCGCTCAGTTCAATATTAATGAAGGATACAGAGGACGAAGGATTATCATAATGAACGATAGTCAAGCAGCCATTGAAGCACTGAGCTCTTGTATAATCAATTCCAAAATGGTGTGGGTATGCCTAGACCAACTCAATGAACTAGGCAAGAATATGGATTCCAAGACACACTGGAATAAAAGGAAATGAAACAGCAGATAAACTGGCAAAGAGAGGCCAAATGTAATATTGGGAGAAACTGGTGAAACCGAGAGAAAGAGAAGAGAAGAGACCATTGGAAAGATCTATTAGGGCTTAGACAATCACAGATTCTTCTGGGTGACTAAAACCTGTCAAGATCAAATGAATGCATAAGTCAAAGTAAAACTGCGCTAAGAGTTTTAACAGGGATCCTAAAGGGCCATTGTCGCCCGAATGGGCACCTAAAAAACTCAAAATAGTGGAGGAAGGAGAAACCTCCATTCACATACTTTCCAACTGCATAGCACTGAAGCCTGTAGAGGTTATAATACAACCATTACAACTACCCCCATTAAAACTAGCTGCCTATAAAATAATATGGAAAATGGTAGCTTAGGAATTGTTGTTAGAACTCTCTGGAGGAAAATAATACCTCCTGAGTTTGTATTAGGAATTTCATGTAAAGATATTTTCAGTCACCTTAAATAGATATTATTGTGTGGGGATAATGAGTGCGCCACTGTTAAAAACCCTCTTTGTTTGCCGGTCATTAATGCAAACCTATCTCTCTTCTACGTGTACTCTGCAGAATTCCCTTCCCTACCATCACTTGCAATCTCCCTCTCCATCCTCGGGACTTTTTATGCAAATAACGTAATCCCCCTCTCTTTCTCTCTCTCTCTCCTACTCATCCCCGAAACTTCAGACTCCATGAAACACATATACAATGTTGCCAACTAGGGAAAAAACGAGTGTTGTTTGTGGTTTTCGATTATTTTTTGTTTTACATTCATTCATTCACTTACAATGACTAATTTGTCATTTTATCAATATGATTAGATTCCAAAATTCATCCATCTTTGGTGATCTTCAAATCGGCAATTCCTTCATTTTTTGCTTATCCCTAATGTAGTCCTCTTTTATTTTGATATTTCCTGTAACTTAATGCCGTTTGGTATTCAAATCTAAATGCTCTTACTACTTAAGCAATATTTTTAATAATATTTATCGTTTTTTCCACCCTTTACCATTATAAATATCATTTAAAATTCACAAAATATTAATTATATGAGTATTAAAGGAAAACGTTTAAAATTACTATATTTCGGCAACACCGCATACATATTCCCTCGTCTGACACATGTTTTTTCGTCGATCGTCCTTGTCTCTCTCTCATTTTCGCAGGAAAACTTGTCTGTGGTCTCTTTCGGAACGGAGGGGTCCTTTTCTGTTATTAGTGTATGCAAATTCTGAAAATTTGTGTTTATGCAGGGCTATTTGAGTTTTTACTCCTGTTCATGTGCCTGGCAAATAGATGTTTTTGTTCTAAAATTTCCCAATTAAATAAATTAATTTCCTTTAGTACGCGAGTTCTATGGGAAAAGGGAGATAGTTCTTTGGAAAATGGGGTTTTCTGTATACTACACGATACCAATGAGCTAATAACCGGAACATTTTCAGCAAATGCAATATATTATTTAAGTTTAGGTTACGGACATTAACTACTTGTAGTTAATTGTTAATTTAACTTATTCATGAAACCCTCACAATGTCCTGGAACACTTTGTCAATTATTGCTTTGGAACAATAGCTAAAAGTAATCCAAAGGCATGCTCGGGAGCCACAGAAGCTGCAGGAATAAATCACTGTACAGGAGAAAATAGTAGAGGAAGATGCTGTGACACAGATCGAAGAATCCATGTAGTACCTACCTGCTTACCCAGGATGATTCTGCTGTGGCTTTATTCTTGACGGAGTGGAGGAAGTAAGGCTTGCTTTGAGAAAACAAATTTTGTCTATACTCTGCTTGGTTACTCTATTTGGATGACAACCAAATGCAGGCTTAGACCAAAAGAAGAGGAGAACACTCTCTCTCCTATTGTGAATGCCTGACTAGGCTCAACAGTGAGCAAAGTTGATATAAGAAATTGGGAAATCAATGTCTCGGAAAGATCCAATTTTATTTTTAGTTGGTAGACTTCATGAAAAAGTATCTCATGGAGAATTATGGAGATATCCATCGTTAATATCGAAATTATCTATTTTAATTGAGGTATTCGAATAAATTAACTTTTTCGGCAACTCAAATTAGCGCATATCCTAAAATTTCCACGTTTTGATACCACGTTTAATCCGTTATATCAATGATCGGAGATATTACATGATTTGAGCATGTCCAGGAATTAATTTTGAGTGATTGTAGGATGTGTTAAAGCATTCATTTCAAGTCTATTATAAATATTGATAATTTCAAGAGTTTGGGAAAATTCACCGAGTCCTAAAAGATCTGTTGTGCCTCCTCACTTAGTTTCTGAGAAGAGTCATAGAGATCAGTAACTCCTCTACTCCTGTATGTGGAATATCTTGGAAGTATTTAAATTAAGTTAAAAGATTTTATAAAAAATTATTAGTATCAACTTCAAAGATGATAGATTGAATTTCAAAGCCACCATTAAACTCATTAGTCGTTCCAATGCAAAGCCAAATCGACCAAAAATAAAAACAGCAAATAACCTCAAAAAACAACCGCTCATTTCGAAGCTCTCTGCGTGTTCAATCATCCTGATAATCAGCGTGCATACGAGGTAAGGAGAGCGAACAAAACTGGATAACCTCACTTTCCCGAAGCAAAAGAAAAGAAGAAAAATGAAAAAAAAAGATCGGTCGTATGAAGAGAATGCACGGCAGAGTTGAAAATAGAATAGGAAGTTCTTTGAACTCTAAACAGCGCGCAAAGCCACATCTCTCATTCACAAATTATTAATCGAAGCGACCTTGACATTTTTTCGAACCCGAACATAAACTCATACACACTTATCCGGCGCCGCGCCGTATCAAAACCGACGGAAAAAAAAGCCGGCAATGGATTCGATGTTCATGAAGGAATAGGTTCCGTAATATTTACTGTCAATGTCATAAAAGGTAACTCCATACACTCTAGACTGGACAGGAATGAAAAGACAAATTTTAACTCTTGGAAAATATTTTAATTGATCAATTAACGACCTTAGTCACCAGTTATTGTTGCCGAGTGCTGCTTAGCATAGAAGTTGTCTATGCTGTACAGTAGAGACCAGTAGTCCTTATTGAACATAACCTTTCTTTCACTAGGTCCTTCTTGGAGAAAAGCTGCCTTGTGCGTTCTAGGCTGTTACCTGGTTTTCCATATTCAAGCGAAAAATAGTTTCATAAACAACGGTAACCTGGCTTAACTTTTTATGATATTAATTATTGTTTAAAATATGTAATTCCAAAAATTGAGCACTTTCCTATTGTCTCTATTTTCAACATAACAGATTATTAAAACGAAAACCCAAGTCGTTACCTTCAGTTTAAAAAATCTCGATCTACTGAAACCCCACGTTAAAAACGTTAAAGCTGGTAGCGGGGGCAGAGAGGCGGCGCACAAAATTGAACTTTTCATAACAGCTCCTAGTTTTTATCCGGGTTTGCCGGTATATGGCCGTGAAGTTTTGGACCGATCGGCCTGATAATATCATGGAAGGAAGTTGGAAGCTGGTGTATGGCTGACATGACACACTAACATTTTTTCGTGGATGTTACCGTAAGTATTTATATGAGGTTATGTTTTTATAGTATAACGGGGGATTCATTTTCTATATGGAGCATGAGCAAAGATGTTAAGTTATCTTATGTATGTATGTATGTATTTTTTGGGGTAAAATTCACTGATACCTGAAAGATCTATTGTGCTTAGTTTCTGAGGAGAGTCTCTGGAACTAGTAGCTCCTTTAGTGCTATTTCCCGGAGAAATTTTAGGATATCTACAAGCTTCAACTTAGGTGAATGTTCCTCTTCTATCCAGTAGTCTCCTAGGTACTGTGCTCTAGGATTCTGGAGTGCTGTACAGCTGGAAAGTATGTGGATGGAAGTTATCTTAAGTCGGTGGGGCATATAATTTTGTCGCCAAATGGTAGATATTGATTTAATTCAACTAATTAGATGTTATGAAATCAGTGTTTGATAGACCGAAGTAGTTTTTTCATTTCCTTTCCAATTATAAATATTTAAAAGCTCCGTCTGGTTATATTGTGGAATATACTAGATGACAACGAATACATAATATATCACCAAATGCTCAATTCCGTTTTAAATTACTATACGTTTGTTAAAATTCGTTAATTGGTATCAAATTTATGATCATTATATTAATTTGACATTCTCAGGTTTTCCTGGCAGTTGTTTTGGACAAAAGTGAGTCTTACTTTATTTTTAACTACATTTTCATTATTTTTATCCCATTTTTACTGAAAATTGTTGATAAAAAACTGAAAACTTAGTAATTATGCACCACCATAGCGAAATTAGAAACCAAAAATAATTTTAATCAAAAATTTCCAAGGATCAGGGATAAAAATATTATCTTCCTCTTCCAGCTTATCAGTTTGTGTAGCATCCAGCTTTTTACACGAATATTGAGCTATTAACTCGGCTAAATACCATCTTGAATTTTCTTTTTAACTTGTAAACAAATTTTTGGCCCATATTTGTGTTCAATAAATAATTTTCTGCCCCAAAAAATATTATCAACAAGTATTTATCAATTAAATTAATCGTATAGCCCTAATTCCATTCTAATATCTAATCTAGTCAACTGTTAGTATCTATTTTAACAAAATGGACGCCTTATTTTACGTCCGTCGCGACATCGGATAAGGCAGAGCGTCTGTTGATCAATAATGAATGTGTTCGACTTCGCCATCAACAACACTCATTCCAGATATTTGCTCTCTCCACTCTCCAACAGCATCGGACATCGCCAGCTTGTTTAAACAGACTCAATGCCAGATATTTTACTATTCTCTCCCTCTTTCCTTGTTCGTTATCTATTTATCAATTTCACGAGAGATAAAATTACAACTTTTTTTATATTAAAGCAGAAAAAAGGTGACAAATTTCTTTTGAAAGAATTAATAATGGAAAAATTACAGACAGAAATTAATTGAATGAAAATAAACAGAAATCGAGATAATCGATCCACTTCACATACTTAGATAGCCAAGAACGTGATTCTGAGCCTCAAACAACTACATGTGTCGGTGGAGAAAGTGTTGCAGAAAGAACGAAATACAGGCATTCATGATTATACCAATGAGCACGGGTATAATGTAGATATGCCTTCTTTAGGAGAAGACGTGAAACCGAGGTTCCGAGTCTATGGATGTTGGGCTCGTTAAAAAACCACTGGTTTGAACACTAGTGGGTTTGCTAAAAGCAATTAAGCAACAAGATGGAATGGGATCCAAGTATCGTTACCAGATTTGGAAAGAATACCATTCAATTGTACACAGATGGCTCAAAGGCAATAGAAGGAGCTGTGGATTGATAGAAGTGTGTTGGGAGGAACTCCAAGTATCTGTCAAGCGGAAATTCACGCCATAAGAAAGTGTGACCAGTTCAATATTGCCGAAGAATATATAAGACAAATAATTATCATAATTTCGAATGGTCAAGCAGCTATTAAGGCACTGAGCTCCTGTTTAATCAGTTCCGAAATAGTCTAGGACTACCTAGGTGACAGTATTTCAAACAGTATTCAGATCGATGGCAGCAAGCCATGGACCAAAAAATGAGGAGCAGAATACAAACCATAGCAATGAGAGACAGAAATAACCATACAAGACAGATTAAGAATATTGAGATAAGAATAGAACTAAAAATAAAATCCATGCTAGATTATATAAAAGTAATATATCTGAGCTGGTGGAGACAAATTGTCCATAGGTATCAGATTTCAGTTCTATGACTAGTTATGGAATGCAATACAGCACTTTAAAGAAGGAGAGTAGCGAGTTTTCAAAAGTAAAATTTTCTTTTGAAATATATTTTTATTTTAAAACTTTTCACACGACCTTACCACTAAGCCTTTAGCTTTAGACTGATTTAAATGATAAATATTAATGCTTATAATTCTAATCAGAAAATTGGCATGGAACTATTTAATTATTGTATTAATGTGAAAACGAAAAGAGTCAATTTTATCAGTCAAAATCGTTTCAAGAATGTTTTAGACAATAACGGTATGTTAGGAATAGCTTCAAGTTTAATCCGTAATACTGCAGAATTTTTATAGGAATTTTTTGATTACCGAACCCTTTACAAACGTTCTACCCAAAGAAGCATTGATTTTCAATAAATATTAAGGAACATTCTAACTAAAACAGGGAGATTTATCTACCAAATAATACTTTTATTTCAACTGATTATTGGTGGAGATTATCACAAAATTTTTGAACTATTTACTTCTACCTAATTAAAATATCACTTACATTGTTTTTAAAAGTTTGGTATCCTATGCATGCATTAAAATAAAGTTAAACTAAAACCTGAAATCACAGAAAAGTCTTTTTTTCTTGAAAACTACAACAAAATCTTTCCAGTTCGAATAATTTTTATATTCGTAAGTTACCGATTTGAATCACGACATCAAACTGATTTCCTCCAAATAAAATCCACAAGATATCAAAACACCTTATTCTAACCGGTTAATCTTCAATTTGCACACATCCTTTTCCATCTTACAGCTGAAGTGGATGCATCACTTAGCTCCGTCCCTTTTTTAACTCTCTATAAGATGTTGGTTAATGCATTAATGTAAGGGATAGGGAAATGCCTGTTCAAATTTTAATTTTTCGGGGTGGTCACTGGTCACTGTGGGAATTTTCGGCAGGTTGTTAGATGACCTTTTTTTATGTAGATTAAATTATTTGAATTCGGAGAATGGACATGGAAAATGTATTTGGGTCTCTTTACTGAAGATACGTTTGTTCAATATAGTTAAGCAGTTGTATTTATTCCATGTACAGCGTGCATACAGGGTGTCTCATTATGTTCTGACTGTTTTTAAGAGCTCATCATACAAACAATGTGGCTTAACACATTTTATCATTGACAGCTGTTTTTTCTTCTTTTCCAAATGTATAATTTCTTGTATTCACTATATTTCTAATATATATGATATTTCCAGGTCTATTTTCTTTGTTTTCACCTATTTTTGCCTGCCATTCTTTCTTCGTAAATCACCCAATCAACTCAAATATCTTAGCTAACATTATTTCAAAATCTTATCTTATTTATATATATTTATATTGACATAACACTGTATAATAATTTTTGATTGAGAAACTCTCCTCCAGTTTTCATGCAAGTTTCTTTCCTACTATTTGTAACGCTCAGTTTCATACACTCTGCAATTTTTTTTTGTACTTTGTTTGTTGTGGAACAGACGTATCAAATATTATAATAGTCTGAAGTAAATTTGAGGGTTGTTATTGGTCATGAGAAGGGACAAAGAAATTTGTACGCGTTGTACGAGTATCCCTTGCAGAATTACTACGTCATTTCGTCCCTTTGAAATCGTTTTTGGGATTAAGTTGGTGTGGAATTTCTAACAAGAGACGTTAACGAAAATTCGAGGCTCTCTAGAAAAGGGTTCAAATTACACTAGATTATTGAAGTTAAAAATTGTTTTTAGCCAGGGAAGTAGACAAGTTTTCATTCAACGTTTCGCGATATAGATAAAAACACCCAACTAATTACATGAATTTTCTCTTGGGTGACACTGTTTTTATTTTTCAAGTACCTACCTACCAAAAAATTTCTGCGATTGAGCTAAGCAAAGAATAGAGACTCATCTACACTACATTACAGCTATGGAAACACTGCTGAACGATTGACATAACAATCATAGATGAAGGAAGCATTTCTGTTAAGTACTTCTTTATGAATAAATGACAAAATCAAGAAAATACAGAAAGAGAGAATCTGTTATTAAGACGGATACAACATCAGGTGAGGAGAAAGGATTGTGCTGAGCATCCCAGGTCCATTCCTATGTTATCTACTTCTATTCCAGAAGCTTCATGTCTTCCACTAGGACACTGAGTCCCTGTAAGTTCTCGAAGAAGCAGGGGATTCATCATAGAGTTCACATTTCCTCCCATAGGTTCACTCACCTGGTCCATTTTGTGCAGATGTTTCTTCAGGTTGTAGTTTCTAGTTACTAGTTCTTGTCTATCTTGTTCAGTGAACTATTTCTATGGAGACGCCCTCCATTTGATTTGGTGTTCCTTATCTGTCTAATTCCAGGTTTTCACAGCACAAAATGGCAAAACTATACAAAATGCGACGCGTTGAACAAACTCTAGAAGAATACAACAGCTTGGGTGTAGTTGATGATAGGATCCTAGTAGAAAAAGGAAAAAATTTATAGCTACTTAATGTTTTGGTTACTAAACCTTAGACATTAAGTAGCTATATTGTTTATGAACTCGATACAATGAACAGTAATAGTTAAATATTGTTGTTAATACGGGAACAATCCACTTTTGTTGCTCAATAAATAATTTTATTACTAAACAAATATCCAGTTCTCTATTATTCTCCATTTGTAGTGGTAAATCGTTCTCTTTGCTGTGGCTTTATCTTTTCATACTCTGCACGTCCTGCTGGTTCTTTCCTGACTTTTCAAAACCCGTTAATAATGTATTCAATTTTCCTCTATTCTCTAAAACACAGCCAGAATTTCCAAAGTTTTAATTAGGCTCACAAGCGCGCTGGTTTGAATTTTTTTCGGGGGAATGTTATACTGGAATATTGTTTAGTTGTAATTGAGTGAACAATGATTAGTATTCTTCAGGAATTATTCGTGTTATTTGATTTTGGTGAACTTAGAAATGTAGGTATGAAAGTTTTATTGGAAATATTGGGAAAGCAGCAGAAAGCAATACAGTTTTTAGATGAGTTTTGGATACTGTGGATGAGAAAAAAATTTCAGCTGCTTTTACCGAATTTTGTGGGATCTTTTTAGTAATATTAACTTGAAAAATAATAAAATGCATGTGAAAATAAAGCAACTGAGAATGAGTTCGCCAAAATGTCCTTAATATGGAACTCCAAAAATGTAATATTTTATGAGGAGGTTATTCATAGTAAATTTAAAGAAAATATATCAAAATCAACATTGTAATTTTAAAATACATATCTGCTCGGAAACTATTTCAATTTTCAATTAGTTAATTAAACATTTCAAATAATATTTCTACAATTAGTTTTCCCATTTCACATTTTTTTATGTTAAAGAAAAATGAACTATATAATGAGGGTGGAATAACATAGATTGTTTATTTTATAAATCGACTATTAGAGAAAAATAATTTTCAGTATGAGCGCAAAGAAGTTCTCCTGAACTAGTAACTATAATATTTATTCAAATGATTTTGTGTTCAAATGAATAAAAAAATTGGGGTTAATAAATATTAAAAGGGAATGAAAATTAACCGAACGATAATAAAAGTGAGGTTAGGAGAAAAGAAAATCCTGACCTAGCGCACGCCGCAAAAACCATAATTCAATTAAAAAACGTGGCATCGCAGGTGACCGAGTCGGCAAAAAGAAAAGAGAATCGAGAGAAAAGTGTTTCAGAGGTTACAAGGTCCATATAGGGTCTGGGCATGACGTTTGACGGAAAATAAACCAACGGAAAATTGTTATAAATTCGAGCTGATCGAGTTTGTTCAATGACAATGGATACTAACAAAATGTCAAAGCTGTCAAATATAATATTTTTAAAGTGAAGAGATTTTAAAGAGGAAAATATACTCATTGGAATCTACAGTTTTAATGAGAACAAATGGATGCCTAAGCCCACATGAATGAGCAACTCAAAAAGCTTGAGCTAAGGAGGAACAAACATCCATGCTTGGCAATAGTGTCTACTTATGACAGACACCCTGGAAAACAGTTTTTTACCTATTTATTTACAGAGTATGCTGGATTTTTTCGTTAACAATACACATTTTTTCAATCTTAAAAAAAATCTGTTTTTTTGTTTTTTTTTTAAAGAAAATTTCTTAACTGAAGGATGTTTCAGTAGCCTGTATAAGTAGGAAATATGTGTCTTCGACGGGGCAAAATATTCGCCGCCGGTCACGTGACGGAATTGTGGACCAATAGATGCTCTGTATGGGTCCGCGTATCGACTTTTAGGCTTGTGCGTACATACGGATTTTATAAAACGGCCGACTAGATGCTTGCTTGGTCTGTTTGCGAAGGACGAGTGCGAACAAGATCAATGGTGGCTATGCTTGCCTCTCGTAGGGTTAATTGCAGGACTATGCATTCTATTCCTATCTTTCTCTTTCAACGGGTGAGTGTGTATGTGCATTCCAGAAATGATTAACTCGTCTGATGTAATAAAATTAGTTTTTTTTTCAAATGAAAAGCGCCGAATGGAATTTGCTTGGATTTAAAAAAATTAATACGTAACTAGCGTTTTTTACGTCAGGCATTATGATAAAAATCTGGAAATTTGTGCTATTTTCTATGTCTTTAGGTTATACTTAAAGCTCCAGGTAGCTTTGGTATTAAAGAACCTTTTTTTCACCACTAGCTGTGGAGTTGACAGCTCTTCTATTAGTGGTTATTGTTATATATACCCAGGAGAATGTATTCAACGTATTTACTGCTTGAAATTATTTATAAGGAATGAAATTATTTGAAAAAGAATGCCATTTGTTCAAAGTTCGCGCTCAACCAAAATTGACTGATGACATAACGAGTATACGTTCATAAAATATCGGAAACTGACAGTGTACCTGTCGGACGATGGAGTAAACGCTTCTGGTGGTTTGTTTGTGAATTATTTTCAATAGGGTAGACGCATATTTCATATTTTGCCTAGATTTTGTTATAGTAAAGTTGATATAAAAAATAATTAATAATTGGAAATGAACCAGTTTCCATTTTAAATAACTTCCAAATTTTAAAATAAAATTCAAATTTCTATGCACTTCCCGACCAACACCCGCTACCGATGATACCTGTGATGTCATACCTTGTTATTACTTTAGCCAATATGGCCGGTATTGCACTAGGTTATGTGTAGTTTTGTGTTTATATTGTACTTTAATTAACTTTTAATTGCTTCATCGACGTAAACTTGATGTGTGGTCGTAAGAAAATAATGTTTTTATAGTTTATTCCTAGGTACATAACCTCCAACTATTACTGAAGCAAAATTACCATCACAGAGTTAGGCACTTACATTAAAATTGTCTCCACAAACAAAAGCAGTAGTCGACATATCGTCTTTATTCCGACGCCTATATAGCTTGCAACCACAAAGCCATTTTCTTAAGTGCATATTTGCTTACGCTACCAGGTATAGTAAGAAATATTTTGTCTGGAGTTTTAATAGATGTCGATTTACACTCTGGAGCAATGCAATACTTGAAATGTAAATTTTTTTTGGTTTTATCCATTTTTAAAGCTTTCAGAAACAAATTAGGTCACAAAAACTCAGAGCGTGATACACGATACACGAATAAGAAGATAAACAAGGAGTGACGTCAACGGTTGGAGCAGCCATCTCTATGACGTAAAATGCGCTTTGGCAGACTTTCAAATTTTATGATTTTTAAAGTCGTTTTAAAAGTAAAGTTAATATTTTTTTGAAAAAATAAGCATGCAAGGTGTTAGGAGACCTGATAAAGCGTCAATTCCCACCAATAGCAAAATTTATACCTGTACCCTTAAATTTATCAGATGTGCAATACAAAAATGAAGGTACTTCACATCCTTTCCAACCAACGTAACATACCTAATAAACAACAAAATAACTTTGTCCAATTTAACGGATAACATATTTAGGGCCCCAAATAATATTTGTTGGAATTACCCTCACATTATATGTAATAGACGATTAAATACACAATTGATATATCAATACCATCAGCTGATTATTCTATAATTGAGGATAATGAGGTGTTAATGAGTCCTGACCTAATCTGCTGGTATGATCGGTCTGTTATATTGTTATAGGTTGTAGACGCAACAGAATGGCACACATTCCAAAGGCAAGCAGGTATAATGTTAACGACGTGTTATGATAATTAATGTCTCAAAATTTCCTGTCAACTTCCAACACACAATAGTTGTTAAAATTTGTAGTTTGTTATATGTAACATAAACTTGGATAAATTTAAGTGCAATTTTAATAAATATAGGTAATATTCTTCCGATCACAGACTTTGTTTATAAATTGAGAGCCTTTTGGAGAAGGATATGCTGCAGTTAATCAACCTTTACTTTCTGGGGCCTTCATATGAAATCAAATAAATTCATAAATTCACAGTTTTATAAGAGAAATTTTCAATTAGGTAAAAATGGATTATTCCCATTCAGTTATTTGACATGTGATTAGCACACAATATATGTGAATATTTTGAAACATGCGATAGGATAATTTTATTGCTATATAAACTATCTGTTCAGAACTCATTCAATTTACTCAATTATTTTTCATAGCTCAGTTTTATTGTGAGCAAGGAAACGTATATATTTTTTTTTTCTTCTTCTTAAGTCTATTTTTTATTTTTCGGGGACACACTGTACAATCAAAATTGAAAAGTACCTCGAGTAATAAGCCGGTTGAAAAGACAGTATTCTTACGGCCTTCGGCTAATGTAGACGATTAGAACAATCGATTAAGTTTTGATTTTTTTTCTTTTTCGAGTTTTGTTGTTTTATTAAAAACATTTGTTGGAAGCAGAAGAGAGAAGAGAAGGGTACCCTTTTTCCACCCCGATGAGTTGCTTCTAGATACGAGGTGAGTGCTTTTCTCTATCACTTGATTGTACGTTAAAGAAAGCCTTGGTATTACAAAAGGAAAATATACAGTCCACAAAATTTATACGTTTCCCAGAAACACTGGTGTGTCAAAACGATACATTTTGGTCCTTCTAACAGGATTGGATTACCCTTTTAATTAGCTTTTTATATTTTGAGTTGTTTTAAATGAACTTTACGATACGATACAATACCAGTTTTCAGTGCTGTTAATTTGAAAAGCATATTTAAAAATCCATTAATTTTGGTATTTTTTGTTCCGATTACTTTTGGCAAGTCTGTTTGTTGATCTTCTTCTTTCTCGTACTAGTTTTACAATAAACATTCCATTTGTCAGAAACAAGCTCGTCATTAGCACAACCAGATCTGATATCGTGAATAGAGAGTGGCTCACTACAACCGATGCAAATTTCCCATTGAAATTTGTTTGGCTTATTTGTTGGCGGAAAAAACGGGTTTTCAATTCAAATTAAACCATTAACAGTTGAGATTTTCATTATTCTATTTATACTTCTTTTCAACATAACAAGATACGTTCTTACAGAACAGTTCATCTTTTATTCAAATTTACAACAATTTAGATTAAGCATTTGAACTTCATTTGAAATGACTTCGGAGGTAGACAATAAGATAGCCAAATTGGAACGACTCCGCAAGGTGTCATGGACGCGGTTGCAGGAAATATATAATTATGGTAAAAATAATACAAATGATCAATTTTATAAGCAAAATTTTTTGGTTAGAGCTGAGTTTGCAGATAAAATATATGATGAATTTCAAGAAAGTCATACACAAATTGTTTCTTTAATTTCCACTGATGCAGAGTTCCAAACTCATGATCAAATAAGAGCAAATGCAGATAAGTATTTTTACGCAATTAAATCAAAGGTTTCAGAATTGAATCAAACAATGGATTCCAATATTCTCGATTCTTCGAATAAAAATAAAAATATAAGGTTGCCGAAAATTAGTGTTCCTGTATTTGAAGGGAATATTAAGTCTTGGTCAGGTTTCTATGATCTTTACAAAAGTATTATTCATGAAAATACAGATTTATCTAACATAGAGAAATTCCATTATTTATTGACTTCTCTAAAAAACGAACCTTTAAATTTAATTAAGTCTATCCCAATGACTGATAATAACTATCCGATTGCATTCGATACATTAATTAAAAGATATCAAAACACAAGATTTTTGGCTACAACTTATTTTAATGAAATTTACACTGCTCAATGTTCACCGAGATCATCTTCAAAAGAACTTCGGCATTTATTGAATGTTTTCACTGAAAATCTTGCGGCATTACAAGCATTGAAGTTTGACACAGAAGCTTGGGATTTTCTTCTGTTCAATATTTTGTTACAAAAGTTAGATTCAAAAACTAGAACCGACTTTGAAGTTGAACATAGCAAAATTGATATGCCGTCATATTCACAATTAGTTACATTTTTAGAACAACAATGCAAAGCTCTTGAATCGGTTCAAACTATGGTTCCCTTATTGCATAATAAAGACAAACAAACAAATTTTAGTCGAGATAGTCAAGCATCAAAACATAAAAATTTCAACTTTCAATCTTCTTCAAACAGAATATCTAGCATGCCTTCGGCATATGTTAATACTGTTGATAACCAACAAAATAATAGTAACAAATGTGTTATTTGTGCATCTTCTCATGCGCTATATCGGTGTATGCATTTTTTGGAAAAAAATCCTGATGATAGAATTGTTCTCGTACAACAACGTAAGTTGTGTCTCAATTGCTTGCGTCCTAATCATTCCGCACATAAATGCCCTTCTTCTTCAAGGTGTAAAACATGTGGCTTTCCACACCATAGCACATTACATATTAAAAGAAACTTAAATACAGCTTCTTCAAGCCTAAGTCCATCCAGTCTTACTCCAGACAATCGAAATAGTGCTGTAGAGGCATTAGAAAATTCACCTTATCCACAAAATATGGCTCAGTCTGCTAGTACACTTCATTGTTCGGCTTGCGCAAATAGCTTCAGTGATGCTACGGTTATGCTCTCAACAGCTGAAGTGCAAATAAGAGATGCTTGGGGCCATTTTCAAAAGGTGAGGGTTTTATTAGATACGGCTAGTATGGCAAATTTTATTTCCGAAAAATGTGCCAATCGCTTAGGCTTACGACGACATCATTTTCCAATACCTATTGAAGGTATCAACAATTTAACTTCAACGTTAAACAAAGGTATCACTCAATGCTTTATCAAACCTTGTGATAAACCTGAACCCACGTTCACCTTTGAAGCCATTGTTTTACCTAAAGTTTGTTCCGACCAGCCAAAACTAGCTATTAATATGACAAGTTGGACACATATTAAAAATTTACCTCTTGCCGATAGTCAGTGTCATATTCCTGGTCCTGTAGATTTGTTGCTCGGGGCTGAAATTGTACCTTTTGTATTAGGATCTTCGCGTATTTTCGGTGACAGAGGTCAACCAGTGGCTCTCGAAACAGTATTTGGGTGGATTTTACAGGGAAAAACTACATGTCCTTCTCTGAATACATCCATACTTAGTTGTCATGCTTCTTTCGAATCTAAAATAGATTCTACATTGAGAAAATTCTGGGAAATAGAGCAACTTCCAAACTCTACCAAACATATGTCTGCTGATGATTCAAAATGTGAAACTTTGTACAAACAATCAGTTTATCGTGAACAGTCTGGTAAATTTGTGGTACCTCTTCCGTTCAAATACCCAGAACCTCAATTTGGAGATACTTATACACAAGCATCTCGGCGTTTTAAGTCACTTGAAAATCGTTTATATAAAACACCCGAACTTCACTTCAGATTTTATCAATGAATACCTTGAAAAAAATTATGTTTCCGAAGTTTTGTCTTCCGATTATCAATCTTCTTCATCATTTTATTTACCACATCACTGCGTCTTAAAGCCAGACAGCACTTCTACTAAGATCCGGGTAGTATTTGATGCCAGCGCGAAAGGTTCAAAAGGAATAAGTTTGAATGATACATTATTTACCGGTCCGAAACTTCATCAAGATTTAGCGACTATTTTACACAAATTTCGTACATATCCAGTGGTATTCAGCTGTGACATTAAACAAATGTACTGTCAAATTTTGGTCAATCCTGAACATAAAAAATATCAAAGATTTCTCTGGCGTTTTTCGAACAATGAGGAAATTAAAGAGTATACCCTTAACGTGGTAACCTTCGGAGTTTCTTCCGCTCCATTTTTAGCTCTTAGAACTTTGAGAGAGTTAGCTACCCTTGAACAAAACAATTATCCGTGTGCCTTCGACGTGATACAGGAGTCAATTTACGTGGATGACTGCGTCAGTGGCGCGGATTCTTTGGAATCAGCCCTACGTATTCAATCAGAATTAATCGCACTTCTTAAAAGGGGAGGCTTTGAACTGAGTAAATGGACGAGTAACCATCCTGCTCTATTATCAGATGTTCCCTCAACAGATACTCAAATTCCTCTAACTTTTGATAATGAAGAACCCAATTTCGTAAAAGTTCTCGGGCTGCAGTGGAATCCCAGTTTAGATGTCTTTTCCTATAAATTCACTTCTATTGACTCCAAATGTACAAAGCGTAGTATCCTCTCGCAAACAGCTAGGATTTTTGATTGCTTAGGCTTCTTGGCTCCTCTAATTTTTATGGCGAAATGTTTGCTCCAACAGCTATGGTTATTGAAATTGGACTGGGATGACCAGCCATCTGATGACATTATTGCAATTTGGGATCGTTTCAAACATGAATTACCCAACATATCCAAAATTCAGGTACCCAGAATACTTATTTCCAAGAAAGTCACTCGCCTAGAAATACACGGTTTCTGCGACGCTAGTACAAAGGGATATGGTTGTGTAATTTATTTTAGATATATCACTTCTGATAATCAGGTTCAAATCCGCTTAATTTCAGCCAAATCTCGAGTGGCACCTCTTCGAGTAGTTTCCTTACCCCGCTTAGAGCTTTGTGCGGCATATTTACTTACAGAACTATTCAGTTTTGTTAAAAACGCATATGCTAAGCGCTTAACATTTAACTCTTTATATGCTTGGTCCGACTCGCAAGTTGCCCTTGCATGGCTTTCTTCTTCACCACATCGGTGGAAAACGTTCATTGCTAACAGAGTTGCCTTTATTCAAGAGACAACAGAGGTATCCTCATGGAGATACGTTCCTTCTGAGATAAACCCGGCAGATTGTGTTTCAAGAGGTCTGAGTCCATTGCAATTAGTCGAATTCAAATTGTGGTGGCAGGGTCCCGATTTTCTATTGTTGGATCCCGAGAATTGGCCAAAACAGACGTCCGTTGTTGTAGACGTTTCTGCAACCTCTCAGGAAGAAAGAAATACAACTCTATGTATTTCAGTGGGATCTCCATCCATTATTTCTACTTTACTAGACACATTTTCATCTATAAAGAAAATCCAACGAATTCTTGCTTATATTTTTCGTTTTATTTCATTCACGCGAAAAGACAAACGGAATTATGGTAACATAAATGTAATTGAGATGGATAGCGCACTGCGAGCGATCATTAAAAAGGTTCAAAATGAGTGTTTCTATAACATTATTCGTAGTTGTGAGCAAAACAGTCCTCTACCTAAACACTTCAGAAAATTGGCACCTTTTGTAGACACACTTGGTGTCCTCAGGGTGGGTGGTAGGTTGAGAAAATCATCTCTTTCTTTCGATGCCAAACATCCTGTTTTGTTACCTAAGAATCACCGTTTTACTGATCTTATTATAGAACAAATTCATCAAGAGAATCTTCATCCAGGTGTGAAAACTTTACATAATTTAATTCTACAACATTTTTGGATAATTTCTCCTCGTAGCGCAATTTTCAGATGCCTTTCTAAATGTATAAAATGTTCTCGCTCTAAACCTCAATCATATATACCGTTTATGGCTGATCTTCCCTCATTTCGGGTTTCACAAGTAAAAGCGTTTTCTCAAGTTTCACTTGATTATGCTGGACCGTTTCCAATAACGATGGGAAGATATCGGGGAGCAAAGACATCCAAAGCTTATATATGTTTATTTGTTTGTTGCGCAACTAAGGCTATTCACCTTGAGCTTTCGTCAGACTTGTCCACAGATACGTTTCTTGCTAGTTTTCGACGTTTAATAGCACGCAGGGGCAGAGTGTCTGACATTTATTCGGATCAAGGCACTAATTTTAAAGGAGCGTACAATCAACTTACCGCACTTGCTCAACAAACCTCTGATAAGCTCTCAGTCAGGTGGCATTTCAACCCCCCTGGAGCCCCTCATTTCAATGGACTTAGCGAAGCAGGTGTTAAGTCTGTAAAAACACACCTGTATCGAGTCATAGGAGAACAACTTATGACCTACGAAGAGTTATCCACTCTTCTAACCCAAATTGAGGCCCTCTTGAATTCTCGACCCCTAACGGCTATTAGTGAAGACCCTAACGATCTAGTACCCTTGACTCCAGGACATTTTTTAACCATGGAGCCTCTTGCGACCTTCCCTGAACCCGATTTATCTTCTATTCCTATTAACCGTCTATCGCGATGGCAAATGTTACAAAGAATGCATACCGATTTTTGGAACCGTTGGAGTCAGGAATATTTGCACACGCTACAGCAGCGTAGTAAGTGGACTAAATCAGTCCCAAATATAAAAATAAACACGATGGTCCTTATAAAAGATGAACAAAAGTCTCCTCTAAAGTGGTCTCTTGGACGAGTAATTAAACTACATCCAGGGAAAGATGGGGTAATTAGGGTAGTTACATTAAAAATTCAAAACGGAACTTTGCAGCGACCTGTTGTCAAGGTTTGCCCATTACCCGGGCAATAACACAGTTTTTATTTTTTTTCTTTCTCGTTTTTTTTTTTTTTTTTTTTTTTTTTTTTCCTTTCTATTTTTTCTTATCCTTATAATAGCTGAAAAACCAGCTTGTTTTTGGTGGGTGGAATGTTCAGAACTCATTCAATTTACTCAATTATTTTTCATAGCTCAGTTTTATTGTGAGCAAGGAAACGTATATATTTTTTTTTTCTTCTTCTTAAGTCTATTTTTTATTTTTCGGGGACACACTGTACAATCAAAATTGAAAAGTACCTCGAGTAATAAGCCGGTTGAAAAGACAGTATTCTTACGGCCTTCGGCTAATGTAGACGATTAGAACAATCGATTAAGTTTTGATTTTTTTTCTTTTTCGAGTTTTGTTGTTTTATTAAAAACATTTGTTGGAAGCAGAAGAGAGAAGAGAAGGGTACCCTTTTTCCACCCCGATGAGTTGCTTCTAGATACGAGGTGAGTGCTTTTCTCTATCACTTGATTGTACGTTAAAGAAAGCCTTGGTATTACAAAAGGAAAATATACAGTCCACAAAATTTATACGTTTCCCAGAAACACTGGTGTGTCAAAACGATACACTATCTATCTAATCTAAACTAACAAATATTAACAAAATTATATGATTATATTGTTTTATTTCATTTCCTAAATAATTTTGACGATAATTATCATTGTTCAATAGAGTACGAAAAAGAATGAATTATATTATATGTTTTGCTAACTTTACAAAGACTAAAGTATACGCCATTGAACTCATGAATCAACCTGTTAAAAACAACATACACATCCTGTCAGATAAACAGACTGCTCTTGAAGCACTGAGCTCGAAAAGGATAAAATCTAAGATGGTATATTATAATGGTCAACAATCTCTTGAAATACTAGGCAAGGAAAACAGAGTCATGTTGACCTGGGTGCCGGAGCATTGAGGAGTGGATGGTAACGAGAAGGCCGGCAAAATCCTGCAGATCCTGGAATGGAGTAGAACAAACCTACGCATTCTGTCGGGACTGCTTGCAGGACATTGTAGACTAAATTACCACCTAAAGAGGATGAGTCTGGTTCAGTTGGTCTGTAGGTTCTATGATTTGGAGGACGGAACTGCGGAGCACATACTATGCTCATGCTGAGGTTTGGGCAAAGTAAGGTATAGTATATTCGGTTTAAGCCGAACTACTTGTAAAAAGTATCACCAAATACCTACAACCATGGACTTCGTCAGAAGGCTTGTGTGATAAATTGTAATCCTCAAGGTTAAGCCTCAATAAACCTAACTGGAGTTACAGTGGAGGTGGCGGAAGCCTCATTTAAATGGAGCCTAGCCTAATCTTACTTACCTTCATTTCAAAAGGTTTTGAATGAATTGTTATTATAGAAGTCTTCAGAAATTATTCAATTTTCTTGATAAAATTTTTTGTTATAGTCGAACATATATAAAGTTTCACCTTTTCGGTCCCTTTTTGTTCCAGTTTCGGATGTATACGGTTTACGCGAACTTCCATCAAATTTAATGATGTACATGCCCCTGTCTGATGCGTCATTATTTTTCATTATTAACGTACCGCTAGTTTTCAAAATTGCATTTTGCAAATAATGGTGGCTGATGATGAAATTGTGAATTTCTTGTGAAGTCTCGTTCATAATTCTGAACATCAAGGCAAAATTGTCTGTTTTGGGAGGACGAGAGTTATAATAATGCTTGCAAAATGAAATTTTGACAAAATTAAAATTACAACCAATTCTCATCCATGATTGTCGGTCGACGTGTGACGAATCGTGAAATTGTACCGAAAACCTTATTTCAAATGCAAAGCTGTTCATAATGTTCGAAATTATATGGAATTCAACTGGGGCTTTTGTTAAAATAGAAAGATAACAAACAATAACATTGTGTTGTTGCTAAGCTGTGTTCAAAGTCTTATTTGTACAGCTAGTTGGAAAATGCAATTTCCCAATTCTTATACATACAGCTATTAATATTATCATGCATGGTGATTTCAGCAAATAGTTTGTAATAATTATTATAAAAATTATATATCCTAAATAAATGTTATTTTTATTTGAATTGAAGTTTCATTACAAAATAATATTTCAGTTAATTAAATATTGTTTTGTATATGAACGTATGAAACTTTATTAACTGGTTGAATGAATAAACCTGAGAAAACGTTGAATAAAGCAGAAATTACAGTGCCTAACCGAAAGTTTTGGCCAAACACAAAAACATTAATGGAGCTGCTTGTGTATCACTTCTACAGAAGCTAATACCGGTGGATCCTTGGAGGGATAATTAAAGTCTGTCGCCAACTAACGAAGCTAAACATACACATTCATCACATACCCTTCTACCACCCGATGTTACCACCCCCGTAAAACCGCCTCCTGCAGTCGCGGGTGTCTTCGCTACACTTCAAAAACGTTTTCACCGACCTGATATTTGTTAATTATTGATACATCAACGGAAATTGGGAAAACCTGGGATGTTTTTCATCAGCACTACTTAATTTGTGAAAAAAATTGATGGAGGAGAAATTATTTATGCCGAAGAAAGTATAGACTTTATATCTTTGTAGATGTTTAAAACAGTGCGATTGTGTAGATATCCTAAAATTCCTCCGGGAAATAGGACTAGAGGAGCTAGTAGTTTTAGACTCTACTGAGAAACTAAGTAAAAGTAAGGCGGCACAATGGATCTTTTACTCATTAGTAAATACACACATACATAGGGTTGAAAGTGAGTAGAAAAATTTTTGTTGTTCTGTCCGTTTTCTAGTTGGAGTGATATTTTTTTGAAGTGTAGACACAAACTCATTCCCCATCGTTAGTGTCTTCTCTATACCCGTATAATTATATACGGTGTGTTCACCAGACGCGATTAGATAATCATATACGATTCCTTGTATTAAAGTTCAATCAGAGTTTCAATGTTGTTTTTATCTGGTAGTGGTTAACAAAAGAGATAGTCTGTGTTTTTGAGAGAACGGCAAATCAACGTACAACAGGCTGACTCGGTAGACGATAGCAAATCAAGGTAACGGTTTTTTTTTCAAAATAAAAGGCGGCAAATTATGGAGCAAGTCATTTTTGGATGCAATTAATTTTAAGGATTAAATTTTATTTGGAATTATTCAATTGATTGTTATACTGATTATAGTGTAGTATTTGTTGGTAATTTATTTGGCCAAATATGAATTTAAAATGTTTAATAGAAAATGAAGGAATCCAAATTAACATGTCCTTTATCGACTGCTTAACTTATCTGTATCTGTAAAGTAGGAAGGGTGAGTGTCGAAGGCTCACAGCACAGCCACATGTGATACCTACATTGTACATCCTAGGATAGCTCCTCGGGAGGTCCATCGAGATTCTCTGAGAGTCCATCCTGTCCTTCCCAGGAAGGTGGACAGGTCACTTGGAGACATCTTTATATCGGCAGGTGTAGGCCAAGTCTCACCGAACACACAATCTCCTATTGACGATAACTCCGGAAACTCGCATAAGACATGCCTGACAGTTTCATCTTCCTGTTCACACATCCTGCATAGAGGTATGTCCACTAGCCCCATGGTATGGAGGTATCTTCTTAGTTAACAGTATCCAGTATCCAGTAAGAAATCCTACTGTTAAACGTAAGTTTTTCCTGGTCATCGTCAATAATATTTCTTCGACGCCAGATTTCCAGGGTCGTCCAAATTGATACTGGTAAGACTGCATCCGTTGATTCTATCCCATCTCTTAAGGGATTGGCTAGTTCTGCAATTGTCTGAGTGGTCAGGGCGTGTCTATTGTCAGTGCAAAATGTTATATTTTTGCAAGAAATTACTTTTCTGTTCAGTTCTTTTGTGGCAATTGAGATACCAGCCAGTTCTGCTTCAACCACGCTGGTATATTTTCCCATTTCCCACTTAATTCTCAAGCTAAGTGCTCTGGAGTAAACTCCACATCCTGAGCCTTCCTTCGTTTTTGAGCCATCTGTATTGCGTTTGCAGCATCTGATTCATACTTTGTAGGGTTTATAAGGTAAAAGGTAATAGGAATGCTTTACCAAATGACTCAATTGTTTTCAAATAAAAATATAAAAATTATATTTTGGTCATATATTTAAAAAAATGGTATGATATTTTTTTAACATTCTATTGGAATTGACACTCGACATTTGAATATTCTAACAATAATAAATAACAAACTATTGGAAGACTTACCAGGGATATTTTGGAAATACAATTATTATCTGAAAATGGAACTTTTCGTCAAAGTAAGTTTGGTTTCACGAAATTAATTTAGCACTGTAACTACGCAGACACATATACCAGAATTAAAGTTACTTCGTCGTTGTTAGAGAATATTTAAACAGTTCCATCTAGTTATTACTTCTAGGTACTTATAATGTTCAAACTATACAATATAATTTGAGAATAAGAGCTCTTATTAATAGTATGAAATGCATTTGAAAATTGAATTTTCCCAGCGTAATTCCTGGCTTTCGTATATATAAAGGCAGTGAAGTGCTTTGGACCACACAGCCAATGGGAGAACTTTACTTGTTTTTGTACAATGTACGGAAAATATTGAATATCCATATTAATTGTTGAAGTATCACTTGATGGAGTTCAAATATATACAGAACAGATTTATAGTTATAGAAATTATATATAATAATCCAAAAGAACACCCTTTATTATCTTGATTGTTGATAAAACAATCTTTTAACGACAGTAAATCATTGGGAAATGGAATTTTAAATGTATTCGTGTTTTTTTCAAATAATTCAAGACATAAACAAGTCCATCGCGTGCTTAACAATAAAGAATAACTTGTTCGCATACGGGACCCTTGACATCCTGACACCTGTCGACAGAAGCGTGTCTGCATTTAATAAAGGGCGATTCCCAAACGGGACCCTTGTCATTCAGGTAGGTCGGAAATCAGTAAGGCACGCGTCAGGCTGTTAGTTGATACGGGCCTTAAGGGAAAACTAGTTTCTCTCTAACCAACACCACTAATAACTTCATAAAATAATAATAAGACATTGAATTATGATAAAATGTTACTCATAACCTCACATTTCTTAATAAATAAATTTACTTTATGATAAAAAAGTGGTTTTAACCCTTAAGGCGAAAGCTCTTTTATAAAATTTCGAAAGACAAATAAATATTCTCTTACAAGAATAGACTCGAGCTGTGTTTATGTTTACTTAGTAACTTAAGTCATAAAAACAAATATTCTAATGTCATTTACATTATAGTTTCCCAATAAAAGCCTCTTAAGTAGCAGCAATTAATAAAAATTTGAAAATAATCATTTATCAACCACAGACATAAAACGTTTATGGTTTGGTCAACTTATACGTATCCTCCACATTACACCAAAGGCGTAGTTAACAATTTTATATGGTAGGAAGTAGAAAAAAAATAAGTAAAGTTCAGTTTATACTTTTACAGTGAGGTGACTGAAATGGGGTAGTCAGGGTTTCTGTTGTTCAAAATTCATTAGTGCTCAAAGTACATTAATTTTTTCAGTGTACAATATTTTTTTCCAAAAAAAAACCATAGTCTTTCTTTGTTAGGCACATTGTTTGTATTCATATCACAATTCTTCAATTTTCTCGTTCATTTCGTTGATTATCACTTCTATTGTGATACATTTTGTACTGCCCAAGGTTTTTTTTTGCAAGTTATGCTTCCTATTATCCCCCAGACAACTTTTAACTGTGTCTTTATCAATCTCAATAACTCCCTCTATCATAATTTTTTAATTTCTTGTAACTATAGCTAAATCATCGACATTATGCAATATTCTGTACCCCAGGTCCTGTATTATACTTTTTAGGGATATATTAAGTGAAGATGTAAACAACGAATCTCATTGCTTCACTTCAAATTCAGTATTGAAGGGATTTGTATAACCTTCAGATATCACCACTGCCTTCAAGCTTTTTATTGTCATCAAAACGAATCTAATCCATTTTGCTGGAATATTCATAGCTTGCATTTCTCCACTAATTCACTAAAAAAATAAATGCATAAGTCAAAGTAAAACTGCGCTGAGAGTTTTAACAGGGATCCTAACGGGACATTGTCGCCTGAATGTCGCTCAAATTAGTGGAGGAAGAAAAATGCAGATATTGTAGCATGGAAGAAGAAACCTCCATCCACATACTTTCCAACTGCACAGCTCTCCAGAATCCTAGAGCACAGTACCTGGGAGATTACTTGATAGAAGAGGAACATTTACCTAAGTTGAAGCCTGCAGATATACTGAAATTCCTCCGGGGAATAGGACTAAAGGAGCTACTGGGTTCAGAGACTCTCCTCAGAAACTAAGTAAAAGTAAGGGGGCACAATAGATCTTTTAGGTCTAAGTGAATAATACCCCAGATACATACATACATACATTTCTCCATTAAGTTTGCTTTTAAGAGAGCTGTCGAAAGCTTGTTTGAAGTCGACAGATGGGATACAAATGGGAACAAAGAATTAGTTTAAATACCTTGTCCCAAACATATGGATGAATGAAATAGGATATGTAGGAGTTATGCTTTTCTATTTACTTGGTTGATATGTGGATAGACTCTATCGTAAACCTGCCTTTCCTTTACCATTGTTAATAGTCACTGATATGTGTTTAAAATCATAATCTCTTCTTCCTAAATTTTTCCAATCCGGTTAATTCCTGTCCCTTTTCGATTTGATAGTTAAGATTTGTATTCCAAAGAAAGTCACATCAAGAGTCAGTTATTATTTTATAAATAAATATCGAAAAGTCCACTTTAAATATAATAAAAAATGAAATGTACCCTCTAGAAGATAGTTTTAAGAACGTCTGTGATATGATCTAATATTTACAAAATCTAAAATGTCACTAATGAATATTACCAGAGCGACTGCGACTCAACCCTTCTTCTTAACCGTCTAGTCCGAGTAGGCCGCTCGTATATGGGCCCCGGCGATAGGCAATTGTTCTGCTCATTAATCAATTCTATTCGCGGCACTCTTGGATCTGTCAAATGCAGTCCAGCTGAAGAGTTGATGCTGCTTTGAGAGTTTCATCTAACTAATTGCTGCCAAAACGACGTTTTTAATTAATGGAAGGGCGATATATATATATTTTGGGATGTTCCATCAAATGCCCTCTTTTTTTTTATAACCCGTGGATTATTTTTGCTTCTAAAAAACTCAACGATGTTCTTAAGTTACGTACGAAGTTAAAATTATTTCACGTTTCATGTAGCAAAAGCCGTTCGTTAAAAAAAGTGACCCTAACCGAGACACACTCCGATTTTTGTCTTCGCAAACACTTGCGTTATTTTGACCCTCAGACTGACCAAACCTGTTTCAAGACATCCGTTGATATCTAAGGGTGGAAACCGTGAGAAACGATCTCAAATCACTTGTACTTTCCATTTAAAGTTTATACAGTGATCAAGGGTGTTTTATTTCATATTCAAATAATCCGTAATATGTTTCTTTGATGGTCGGCAACGGACGTTGGATGTGAAATTTATAAATATTTAATCAATACAAGATTTCTTCCCTTGAAAATGTTTGTATTATCAGCTGTGGTAATCAACTGAGAAGGGTTTAAGACATTTTCAAATGCTTTTTTTAATAATACGCCCTAATAACAATTGAGATATCTCAGCGACTTTTTGTTTAAATCAAAATTTGAATAAACTTCCTCAAAAAGCTTGGAAAAACGAAACTTTTGACGGTTTGAACGCTGAATTCGGACAACTCAATCCCGAGTTATTGTGTACCAAACTTGTTCAAAGATTCTAGCAACAGTCTAACGAAAAAAAATACTGTCATGCAGGTGCGTGGATAAGGCTCTCGACGCTCGGATTCCAAGGAGAGGCTATGGCTGAGTGTAGCGGCGAGAAGTTGAATCGGACCTGCTTGACAGTATTTTCTTTTTCGTTAGATTGTTTATCATTTACTTATGATACCTTTAAACAAAAATGCTCAACAAAATAGAAGAATACCAGTTAAAAATAAGTGAGGCTGATTCTTCCTTATACATGCACAGCTTATTGATGGGTTCTTTCCTCTCTGGGAGTTCGCAAATTTACTTTAATTGCAGTAATTGAGAAGTACAACTCACTGTTAGATTTTTGCACCTCTACACTTTCACAGCTTGACACTTATGCAGTTGTTCTCTTTTAAACTATTTCTTAGCTCCTTGAAATCTCCTTTCTAATCCTATGTACCATTCTTCTCTACTATTCTCAACAAAACTGTACAAAATAACTACCAAAATATACACAACTGCAAAGAAAGGAATAACTCCTAGGACTTTAACAACATCACCTTGATTTTTGTTTTGGTTTGTCTGGTTTGTAACAACTTCACTGTTACCAGCTTGGGCTATTATAACCTCTTCTTTTACTTCCTTTGATTGATTAGTTCCATCAATAATTTTATTTTTTAAACTTTAGTATTCCACTCGTATTTATTACAATCCTACTCATCTTCCTGTAATAGGAATTGTTGTCCTTGTATGAGAATAATACAACTATGAACTTTATCGACTACTTTTACAAAAACTCACTTATATTTATAAATTTGTCATAACAATATGTAAGAATTGCTAATTTTGCTAATTTGCTGTTTCTATCAAGACAGTAAGTTTTTGAACTCTACTTCCTGTAACTCGTGGCCAAATAGAAGCAGCATTATAAAAACCGATTAGGTCATTAACCATATCATTCTTGGAAACTATTTTTCAATATATAAAACTATATTTTCTAGTTCACCACAACACATATTATTATGCAAATGGTACATATACTTTTCTCGGTGAGTTGCTTGTTCTCAAGTGCTTGTATCTCTTCCTGGATCTACTTTTTATCTGCTGCTTGGAAAAACTGTTTTATTTCAGTGTCCAGAATTTCCAAACCATGACAACCACTTTCTTATTTCGTCCTTATACTGTATCGAATTAAATCATATTCCAAATGCCACAATTTTATTCATAAATTTAAACTTTAATGTTTATATTGTCCATCTCCAGTTTCCATATAAGCGAAGGAGCAAATTCTTGAGTTATTAAAAAGATTTGACAAACATTATCAACCCTTTTTGTGTTTTTTATTTGTATCCACTGTATGTTTGGCCAATATAAGTGTTGTATAATGAAATTAAAATAAAATATTGATATCGGTAGCATATATTATGAGAAAGCTTGTTGTAAAATCGAAAGAAAAATAATGTGAGTATACATGGTTAAGAAACAAATTAGTGTAACTGGATTTTATATGCATCAACAAACAGCACATCGCTAGGTGAATTATCTCAGTATGAAAATATTCTGTCTATTTCTAGCTTAAAACTTTTTTTATTTCAACTTATATGGATTTCACCGCATTATATCAGAATTTGAAGTGAAAATGGTTGAAAGATTATCACCAAACATATTAAATATTGAGAGTTGGAGGATGAATTGTTTGTGGAGTTTGTTCCATGGTTCAAAAGACAGGATGAAAGGTATATTTCAAGCCACAATAAAGTGGATTACTGAATAAGTGTGGAGGAATGTACAAATTATACTTTCTGTTCACTTTGCATCCATTTTCAAGCGATTATTTGTATTTGAAATAGTATTATGTGAATGAAAACACTTCGGATACGTACAAAATCTATTAATTCATAATGAAGTTGTCCACAAACGTAGAATGTATAATTTATAAAGTTTTGAAAGTTGTTCGGCAAATACGATTTGTATATATATTATTAATTTTAACCCATTACCCGAAATGAAACAAAGCATTAGAATTTGAGAAGTAATTAGTATTCAGGCAACTTTCGTGAGCAGTATATTTTCATCGGTCGGCTATTTTCTCTTATATTATTGAGCCAAAATCCTAATCCTGCCCGTCCAAACTAAGCTGGAACTAGTGTTAGGTGGAGGGGTCCGACCGTGAGGGCCGAGGAGAGAAAGAGACAGAGGAAGGTTCTATTGTTTTAATCGAAGTCATCTCGAGTTCTCATTTCGTGCAAATGTTGGCCGCCATACTAGGGAATATTAACGCTCCTAAGGGTGTTGGGGTCGCAAAAGGGGTGCAGCTCGGTTTTATCGAGCAGAATTCTGCGTTTAATCTAACTTGCGATCTATTTGTTCAAAGCATACTCTCTCTCGGGCTGAGAGCAACGAATATAAACTTCGTACGTAGAAGCCTATTTCGTTTTATGATGGGCGATAAACATGGGAGTGCAGATAATGACGATACGGCTACCAAGGACCACTTATTTTATCTGGCTCAGCTAAAACTTTTAATAACTCTGTCTTATCTTTGATAATTACGTTTTTTACCTCATAATATGGAAAAATATACAATGTTGAGTACATTTTTCAGATTAAATTCAATGATAAAATGGAAAATCTAGTTGAATTATTATAAAAATATTTTAGGGCCTCTTATAGTCAGCATTTTACTGTGAATATTTATATTTTGGCTTCAATAATTAATTAAAAATAAGAAATTGGAAGAGAAGGGGCTTACAGCAGCCTCCTGAATGGGGACAATGATCTGTATTCGGTTGAAAGCTGAATAAACACGAGACCAAGCTTTCTTCAAGAAATTTTGTTTTGTTGAACTGAAATCATTCGGTTTTATGGAATAGTTTTTTACTTCTTATTGGTTGAAATTGAAGTTTCAAAAACCAAAGTAGTGAGTTGGAAGGAAGTGAGTTGGTTTCGACTTTTAGTCGATTTTTAGGGTAACATTCACTGAGACCTGAAAGATCTATTGTACCCCCTTACTTCTACTGAGTTTCCGAGGAAATTCTCTTAAATTAGTAGCTTCTTTAGCCCTATTTCTCGAAGGAATTTTAGGACATCTGCAGGCTTCAACTTAGGTAAATATTTCTCTTCTATCCAGTAATCTCCCAGGTACTGTGCTCTAGGATTCTGGAGTGCTGTGCAGTTGAAAATTATGTGGATGGAGGTTTCTTCTTCCATACAATATCTGCATTCTTCTTCATCCACTATTTTGGGCTTTTTCAGGTGCCCATTCAGGCGACAATGTCCCGTTAGGATCCCTGTTAAAACTCTTAGCGCAGCTTTACTTTGACTTAAACATTCATTTGATCTCTACAGGCTGTAGTCACCCAGGAAAATCTTTGATTGTCTAAGCCCTACTAGATCTTTCCAATGGTCAGATCTTCTCTTTCTTCCGGCTTCACCTATTTCTTCCAATATTACATTGGAGCTGATTCCGCAAAAAGGTTCAGGCCCCCAGAAAGGATTAACTCATATTATTCAACCAAGAATCCACTACAATGTCTATTATGTTTTATTGTTCTCTCCAGAAAATATTGTACGTCAAATCTACAAGAACGTCCCACACGACTGTAAGACACATAAAAATTTTTTTATACGTCTTCTATCTTGTCCCTTTGTCTTCTGTTGAGCGCTTCACGCCCTCTCTATGAAGACCAGATCCTAAAACGGCTAGCTACAGCTCTAACGACAACAAACTGATGAATGTGCAGGACTTACACCTAGAAGTATTCTCTTTTTTACATCAATTTATCACCTTTATGCTATTATCTGCTCCGAGCTAACGTCTTATCACAACAAGAATCTACTGCTTCGTCAAGGTGACTATCCTCGTTGTTTTCCTTGGAAATGTTTTGTGTGGGGGATTTTATAACCATCATTTATAGTTCGCTGAATTAGCTCCCTATCAGTAAGCGTAGGTCGCTGGTCCATCTCTAAGTCTTGAAACACTCGTTGGGATGGTATGGTATGCTCTACCGCATTGGGTCTGTCAGTCTATTCTCTCCTGATTTCTTCCCAACTTTTCCTCACGGTTTGGATGAGTTGCATATTCACTGTACAACTCTTAACGAGTAATTTGAGAACGGCAAAGTTGAAAAAGTTTTGGTAAAAGGAATTTTTTTTCCAAGTCATTTGAAAAATATCAAATTAAAAAATGTTTCCATCTTATTTGAGTCAAATTTTTCATTAAAAACCTCCCTTTTTTCATAGAACTGACCCATTATGAAAACTCCCAATGGATCATCATCCCTCTTTCACTTTCCTCTCGGGCTACATTTCTCCCTTCTATAGAAAGTAGTTCTATAGTTGACCTTAATAAAACTGTTTGGCGCTGCTTGTCGGGTCCCTTTGAAGTATCCGATCAATATACTTAACGAAGGTAGTTTTCGCCACTAGTTTATAGATGGCAGCTCCTCCTGCTCGTAGATTAAGGATCCTAGAAATAATAAGGTTGCGCCACAATATGTACCTATTTATTTGATTGATTTTTGTCTTAAATCGTTTGTCTTAACCCTATTACTCTAAATTTCAAGGTTTTCTGAATCTTTTGAGTGTTTTTCAATTATTTTATCATAAAATATTTCGAATTGTGCTCAGTTTTTATTTTTAAGAAGATAGGATTGATTAGCTTGATTGTTTGGATCCAGCAGAATCAATTAAAACTCCTCTGCTTCATTATATCTTTTATATTTCGATTCAGTAATAATTTTTTACATCTTTTGTTGGCTGTGCGATCTCCTAAATTATTAAATGAAGATTTCTTATACCGGCGTGCTCGCCAAAAATTGAAATTGTTATACAGAAGGAATTTTTTTTAACAAAACTGAAGGAATTGTTTTAAAAAAATGGTCCAAATTGAAACAGGGGAAATAACAAAGGATGATATTATTTGTATGGGAAAGAGTTGAATTGATACGTAAGCGAATAGTTGATTCTAGGAAGTATAGGAACAGGAAAACAGGAGTGTGAGAAGATATACTGGGTATTTCATATGATACGTACGGCTGGTTTATCATTTATTTAAATAAGTACATAGAGTATTTGAATGCAATAAATTTCTAGCTAGCAGGTGTTATCAGATAATACATAAAGTTGTAGGTAGGTACTCCAAATATTAAAAAATAAATTATTCTGCTAAAATATTCGAATGATAGATAAATCGCATAAAAACTAACCTGACGAGGGTATCAATTGGCAATAGAAAAAGACACATTGCTGCTACGAAAAGTACGTCTACATCCCATTTTAAGTGTTGAAATAACATGAACAAACGATGACGCATACCAAAATTATTATATGACCTCTAACCTGATGAAATGTATGGAATATTAGCACGAAATTATCATATCTATTTTGTCCTATTTGGCGTAACCTTTTTTCCAACTTTACCAAATTCATGGACCGTACAAATAGATCAAAGGCAACTGCCAGCTTTAACATATGCCCATTCAGAGCTTTCTTGATTTATGTTTGGTGTGTGTTTCGTTTTTTCTCTGTTGTAGTTTTTATCTCCGTCCGCAATATCTATGATGCATAACGCCAAAATTTAATTCTGTTTTGTTGGAATGACATTTTGTAGGTACCGGTCTAGACCGGCGAAACGCGCGTTTACATGCGAAAACGGGACGGACGAAACCAAGACGCGGTTATTGAAAGCATCGCTGAAATAATATGTTTAGTATTTTTATTTAATGTTTTTTTTTTACATTCATCGTTTTATACATATAGGAAGTTATTCCTAACGATTGTTCATTGATATTGGTTGATTATGTTTTCACTGTTATTCTGTTGGTTTTTACCCTGTTACATTACAAAGCCTGAAAATTCAATTATAGACGAGAATTCTGAAATTTTTGGCCAGGGAGTTAACTGATTTTGATACAAATTAAATTACTTGTATAAAGGTTCGTCTAGAAATATGATTTTAGTTCCAAACTTTCCATTTTTGTATCCAGTTATTTTAATTTTTGTATACAAATCAATAATTTGAATTTTTATTGATAAACTGTCAGATTGACGTTGTTGATGGAATAACAATGCTTAAGACGCTATAGGAACCGGTCAAAGCTGTCTATAATCCCTGCTGGGAGGAGAGAAAATCTTATATAGGTGCTCCACGAAGCTTTTCCAAAATTCCTGTCATATAATTGATATGAGTCTTCCTTACTATTTAAATTCTCGTAGTGTGTATAATATTTGCCCTTACTATTGTTTTTTTGGATTGTTACATTGTCACATTCATACATACTGTCAAGTTGATACTTATGTGTATGTTTTTTGTGGATTAAAGCCTAAAAGTCGAAGGTTTTTTATATTACAATTTAATCCACAAAAATTACTGAAGAATTACAAATGGATAAGTTTTTACGTCCCGAGAAATTCGACGTGAATGCCAATAACACTAACGCTTCCAAGGAATGGAAACACTGGTATACGACTTTCAAAAATTTTCTGGAGAGTACAAAGCCCGAAAATCACGACAAACTCAAACTTCTTATCAACTACATATCTCCAACGATTTTTGAACTCATCTGTGAATGCACGACTTACGAAGATGCTATCAAAACACTAGAAAATGCGTATAGCAAACCTGTGAATGAAATATATGCTAGACATATTCTTGCTACGAGGAAACAAGAAAATGGTGAGTCGATAGATCAGTATTTACAGTCCCTTAAGATACTGAGTAAAGAATGCAATTTTAAAGCAGTAACTGCTGAAGAAAACAGAAATGACTTCATAAGAGACACCTTTATCAGAGGTTTAGTAACACCTCATATCCGTCAACGACTTTTGGAGAATAGTACTCTCACACTAGACCAGGCATTTTCTCAATCAAGATCTTTGGAAAGTGCACAAAAATATTCAGAATCTTACAATTTTCCATCATATCAGTCTTGCGTCAATGCAACATCTTCTTCCAATACTGCTGGAGAACATCCGAACCATTCCGAAGTAATGAATCATGTCGAAAATATTTCTTTTAATGCTGCTACCGCACAAAAATGTTATTTCTGTGGCAGAAACAAGCATCCTCGCACCGTATGCCCTGCGCGGGACAAGATCTGTCAGTACTGTAAGAGATTGGGACATTTTTCTATGGTTTGTATGAAGTTAAAACTGGCAAAAGAAAATAAATCTACTTCAGCTTCCACCCTAATGGCTCCCACCTCGTCTAACCATTCCCATTGTTCAACTGAAACTACAACTTCGGACCACATTATTGCTTCTACAAACCATCCTCTCAGTTTATCAAAAAGTCTTGTTAATGTTAAAATAAACAACATGCACGCTACTTCTCTGATAGACACGGGCAGCTCTGATAGTTATCTAAACTATACTTTCGCTAAGGAGCGTAAATTCAACATACATCCCAGCACTGGAAAAGTTTCAATGGCTTCAGTTTCTCTGTCTTCATCAATAAATGGTTACTGCTATATAGACTTGGAAATTCTTGGAAATGTTTATACAAATTTCAAAGTATCTCTTCTACCAAAATTGTGCACTGATTTAATAATTGGTCACGATATTATGAAGCAGCACTCCAAACTTGACATCAGTTTTGGTGGAAGCAAACCTCCTCTCTCTATATGCTGCCTCACTGAAGCGAAAGTCGCTCCTCCACTTCTTTTCGGCAATATAACCAAAGACTGTAAACCCATAGCTTGCAAACCTCGACGACATTCGGAAGAAGATGAAAAATTTATCACGAACGAAATCAGAAATCTGCTGAAAGAGGGTATAATTGAAGAAAGTACGTCACCTTGGAGAGCACAAGTTTTGGTAACGAAGAATGAACGTCACAGAAAGAGAATGGTCATAGATTATTCGCAGACCATCAATAAGTTCACCTTGTTGGACGCGTATCCTGTTCCAAATATTGAGGATCTGGTTGCTAAAATTGCCAAATATCGAGTGTTCAGTTCTATTGACCTGAAAAGTGCTTACCACCAAATCCCTATTGCAGACAGCGAAAAATTTTACACAGCTTTCGAAGCATGTGGTCGACTGTATCAATTTCGTCGGATTCCATTCGGCGTTACTAATGGAGTAGCCTGTTTTCAAAGAACCCTTGATAAAATAATATCAGATGAGAATTTAAAAGGGGTATTCACCTATTTGGATGACATAACTGTATGCGGCGAAGATCGGTCAACACATGATGCAAACCTCAGGAAGTTTATGTCCGTCATCGACAAATATCAGCTTACAATTAATGAAAATAAGTCTAAATTTTCACAAAAATCTATATGTCTTCTAGGGTATGTGATAGAAAATAGTACTTTGAAACCTGACCCTAGTAGATTGGAACCACTTTTGAAGTTGCCTGTGCCACAAGATATATCTTCTCTACGACGAATAATTGGAATGTTTGCCCACTACTCCAGGTGGATCCCAAAATATTCTGATAAAATCAGAAGACTTATTGACTGTAAGTCATTTCCCGTATCAGCTGATGCTGCCAAAATGTTCAATGAATTGAAAGACGATATTGCAAAAGCTCTTTTGTGGACAGTCTCTGGTGATGAACCTTTGGTCATTGAAACAGATGCGTCAGACATTGCTTTAGCCGCTACACTGAACCAAGGAGGGCGACCTGTAGCATTCCATTCAAGAACTTTTTCAGGATCTGAAAAGGCACATTCTTCTGTAGAGAAAGAAGCTTATGCTATCATAGAGTCCATAAGAAAATGGAAACATTTTTTAATAGGAAGACATTTCAAAATCATCACAGATCAAGAGGCTGTCTCGTTCATGTTTCACAGAAAGCATTCTAGTAAAATTAAAAACGAAAAGATTCAAAGATGGAAGTTGGAACTATCGTGTTTCAGCTACGATATCGTTTACCGTCCTGGACGATCAAATGAAGCAGCTGATGCCTTCTCTCGAATTTGTGGAACCACAAGTAGTAATAAATTATTCGATTTACACCAGTCACTCTGTCATCCAGGCATCACAAGAATGTACCATCTTGTACGTCATCGAAATCTTCCATTTTCTTTCGAAGATGTCAAGAAAATGATTTTGTCTTGTCCTGTTTGTGCCGAACTGAAGCCAAGATTTCTCAAACTCAAGAATTCGCATTTGATTAAAGCAACTTCACCGTTAGAACGTCTTAACATTGATTTCAAAGGTCCATTGCCCAGCTGCACTAAAAACAAATATCTCTTGACAATTGTTGATGAGTACTCGAGATTTCCATTTGCATACCCTTGCAAGGATATCACTACTGCATCTGTTATAAATTGTCTCGTGGAATTATTTTCAGTTTTTGGAATGCCTGCTTACATTCATTCGGATCGAGGATCACAGTTTTTATCCAATGACTTAGTTAATTTCCTTCATTCTAAAGGAGTTGCAACCAGTCGAACAACACCATATAACCCTGAAGGAAACGGACAAATAGAAAGGTACAATGGAATTATATGGAGAAGTATAAGTTTAGCTCTTAAAAGTAAAGGCTTAGGAACACAAAAATGGGAAGAAGCTCTTCCAGATGCACTCCATTCCATTCGATCTCTGTTGTGCACTGAAACAAATTGTACACCCCATGAACGTATGTTCAATCATCTCCGTCGATCATCCTATGGAACATCGTTACCAACTTGGTTGAAGCCATCCACATCTGTATTTTTGAAGAAGTTCATTCGTCACAGCAAATACGATCCCTTAGTGGAAGAAGTTGAACTATTAGAGGCAAATCCAGAATATGCTCTAATTCGTCACCAAGATGGAAAAGAATCAACTGTGTCACTGAAACACCTAGCACCTTGTGGAGATATAACTTTATCATCAGACGCCAACGTTAATATGGATTCAGAGGAACTACAAACGACAGTTAACTCCCCATCTGAAGACAAGGTTTCTGCAGACTTTCAGTCACGAGAAGAATCTTCTGAAATTGAGATAACTGAAAATCTTCCAAGTAATACTGAACCAGAAGTACCTACAGTCCGTCGTTCTGCTAGAGAGCGACATCCTCCGGAGCATTTAAGTTGTTATGAACTTTAATAAACCTGGGGAGAATGTCATATAATTGATATGAGTCTTCCTTACTATTTAAATTCTCGTAGTGTGTATAATATTTGCCCTTACTATTGTTTTTTTGGATTGTTACATTGTCACATTCATACATACTGTCAAGTTGATACTTATGTGTATGTTTTTTGTGGATTAAAGCCTAAAAGTCGAAGGTTTTTTATATTACAATTCCAAATAACACAAAAAACTACATTCAACATTGTCAGTTGATATTTAAATTTTGGTGGCTGCGTTAATTGTTACTTCACCATAATTTGAACAGTTTTGCTATGCAATAAAATTTTTGGTGGCTGCGCAGATAACGCATTCGCCATACTTTGAAATAAGACCTGAAGTGGAGGTTTTGCAGAATAAAAAAATTTTGGTGGCTGCGCGAATTGTGCCTTCACCATACTTTGAAATAAGACCTGAAGTGGAAGTTTTGCTTTGTAGCAAAATTTTGGTAGCTGCGCAAATTGCACCTTCAGCATAATTTGAAATATCTTTCAATTCGTCTAGGACTTGCCGGAATGTGTACTAGATTGTTTTCTAATTATTGTAAAAGGCTTTATAAGATATTAACGGAAATTAAGTATTTGAATAAAGTGGTGGAACTTTGCTGTCGTATAAATGTTATAATTTTAATAAATAATCATACTTATTAATGTGCACATCAGCTGAAAATATGAAATTGGTTACACAATATCGTTTATATATTGTTTTGAAATACTAATTAATTATATAAAATGTTACGTTATTAATATTAATGTATTTTTATTAAAACAGACTTAACTAGCGATAATATTCGAAATGATTTTTGACATATTTTTGTAATGAATTATATTTTTATCCATACACACTTTTCCATCCAACCTACATCTTTCGAACTGTGATTTTCGTATTAAATCGTCAACATAGTCGTACCTCAGGTGGTGAAAAAAATAGGGTGATATTTGAAAATTCTTGATATTCCATAAAACCAGTTACAAAAACCAAAAATAGTGATAGAAAACCGCTGGATTAGTAAACTGTTTCAACAGAAGAGGCGCTATGTATAATAAAATAGAGAAACATCAAAATGATGGAGAGCTTAAGATTTAATTTGACATATACAATAAACAGCTTGTCCAATTGATGAGAAAAAAACTTAAACACAATTATTTAAAATTCCTTTTTCTGCTCCCTCTGTATTTTTTTATTGATATTACTTTTGTGAAGTCCTTCTCCACTTCCTCCGCTTCGCTTTACTCCTTTCGTACTTTCCATCCTTCTGCGGTTGCTTTCATTCTCCTGCAAGGCTTTCATGGTCTCTGCCCTGTTTTCTATGGCAATGCTTAGTCCCTTAACACAACTGCTGTTTTTCTTTGGTGGCATCAGGATAGCTCCTGTTCTTCCAAGTTCCTAAAACATATAAAATATCATTTCCTATTGATTATTTATTTTCAAATATTCCAAAAAGTAAAAAAATGAGAAATATATATTATTTGTGTTTAAAAACGCTGTTTTGTGCTTCTAAGTAGCTGTCGCCGGATTTTTATGGAAAACAACCTTCGTTCGATCGCTTTTTCAAAATCCTTCACGTTCTATCCTTATTTATTTACCCACTTGGTATTTTTGTAATCGATGGTGTAATCTTGTGATTTATTATTGAATATCGTTCAAGTTCTTTGCAAGTAAGCCTCAAACTTTTTCTATCTTATTTATTTAATATTATGTTGTTTCGAAACACTTGGCTATATTATTTTTATTGTTCTGTTTCTACTTAAGATCAACCATATATTCGTGTGTTTAAGTGGCAATAATTCTATTCGTAGATCCATTTTTCTTGTATTTAATGAGAGTAATCATTGTATCAAATCATTAACATTCAATCACAAGTTTTATTGAGAAATTTAGAACCCTCACAACATAATATTGATATTAAAGATATATTAGCTTGCAAGTAATATAGAAGTGAAATTTCTTGTCTTTCTTCATACTTCATCACAGTTTATAAAACAAACAACAAAAAATAAACAATTGCTCGTAACGAGTAAGCCTTCTGGTTAGGATAGAATATAAATCTTTCTTATATCTTCTTTTCTCTTTCTCTCTCAGCAAACGTGTCTCAAAGTGTCCCTTTCTTGAAATTTCAATCTCAATTCTCGTTCATGTATCGATTATTAGATCGCCGGCAACGATCTGTCCAGTAAAATCTACAGAGGGACTAACAAAAATGTCCCTTTCTCTTCAAGATCAGGGATATGTTGAAGCGGAATGTTTTATAAATTATGTTCTCTCTCACTTTATTGTTCCTTGAAGATGTACTACTACTACTAAGTGTGCCAGCGATCCTTGACCTAGAAAAACTCAAGCCAAGGTTTCGGCACTGAGGCCACTGGCGGGCCTATTGTGCAATTCCTGCTACTTAGACATCCATGAAGCCGAGCCCTTCAATAAAGTCCACAAACTTTTTCAGTGGATGTCTGCTTGTGTCTCTAGGGGCCATAACAGGGACTCCGAAGATTCGCCTGCAAAGTACAGCTCAGTGAGGACACTCTAAGAGAACATGGACTGACGTTTAGTCAGTCATGCCGCAACCCCTACATAGGGAACTGTTCGGAGTCCTGCTATCTTCTTTAGCCTACTCTTCGGTAGTTCAATAGCTGCCCTAGCGTGTCCATTCCTTCAGTAGAGGTTTGGATTGTCTAGGACCCTGCAGAGCAAACCAATGAGCGAGGTGCTGGTTCCTCAGCCATTTCCTCGTCTCCTCGCGTTTTGTTTGTTTTGTTTGGCCTGGGGTCGGCCCGGGCCGCAGAATGGAGCTGCCTCACTGCGTTCCGACTTGCGAGATCAGCAAGTCGTTCCTGACATTCGTCAGCAAGTCCTGAGTTGATGGTATATCCACTCAGGGTTCAAATTGCTGTCAGCGCCGATCCACATAACCTCTGTCTAGGTTTATCTGCGCACATTCCAAGATAGCACACATCTCGACCTGATGTGCAGATACACCATCACCCAATGGTATACAAATTTGTGTCCTTGGATCTTAGAGTGAATTCCAGCCCCTGCTCTATCACCGGAGTCCCTGTGGATGTATATAAAGATTCACAAAAGCTTGGAAATTCAAACTTTTCCTTCCATTTTGCTGCTTATATCAATATTATTTGTGACTATTGGAGTCTTGTGTTATTATTTTTTAAAACAAATTCATATTTTTCTTTTCAATTCTTGTATTTATAGATCGCCGTCTAAGTTCAGTTGAGTTCCTCTTAAAAATAAAGAAAGCGCTCAAATTAGATGTTACAAAATGTATTTTATTTCTTTTGTATTGTTTGGTTCTGAAAACCCATAAAACCGAACATTAATCTTGAACTATATTTCGGATGTATTTCTTTATGGATTCCATTAGAAATAAAAATTTTATGAAGATGAAACTAAGGTGACGGTCTTTCATATAAAAGTTTTATGTCCGTTCTTACGTTCGCATAAAAATCCCATGTAAAATCCAAAAGTGTTTCTGACTGTAAATTGAGAATTTCCATGAAAATAAACTGACTACACTAACCTTGATTCTTTTATATTCGTATAAGTAAATCGAGATACCGATACAGAGGAAGATTATAATTTCTTTCTCAGCAACTGCAAATTTGCACAGAATCTACAACAATGGAAAACGTTTTCGACAAAAATATGTCACTCTAGTCCCCAGCTGCTTTACAATTGATATTTTCCAGCCCTTCTTGTAAACTTTTTAAGAAGCTTTTGCGCTGCTTGAAGGTTATTTCCATGCTGAAGCATCGCAGTTTTTGAACAATAGCTATTTGTGTATCAAGAGCAGAAAGTAGTACTTTGACAGTCGAGACAGAAAGTAGACGCGCGACGCGTCAAAGGAGCAATCTGTCGAGACTACCAAAGGACTTTCTGCTCGAAATACTCACACGATTTTTCCTACAAATAACTACTAGCTCTCTTTTATCTATGAATAAAAATAGGCTTGCGCCAAACTTACTTTCTGCTTAAGAGCGCCAATAATGTCAACTTGTTCGTTTTGCATTGAAAAACGGTGAAATGTACTTTGATATGGAGGACAGTACTATAAAGCCCTTAATTGTTCATGAATTAGAGAACCAGCTGAACAATCTAGCAATCTTGCTTTGGATAAAAACTTGTTGCATTTCCAGCAAGATGAAGCACCTACCCATACCGCAGTAACAGTTAGCGACTGGTTAGTGAATCATCCAAATAGATTGGAAGAGGAGGGTCCATTGAGTGACCACCTAGGTCGCCAGACTTACCGCCACCTGATTTTTTTCTGCGGGGTCACCTCAGGTGGGTGGCTTCCCACATATTTATTATCGAAGTTGACAATATGGTTCAGTGTATTTGAAGATTTTAACTGCCTGAAGTTTTATGCAACTTTCTATTTGTATAACCCGAACAATCTCAAGTTTTCGCGATCTGTTTTATGTAGAGATATTCGTCTTGTGTAAACATACATAAAAGATGAACAGAAAGAAAAAGGGTAATGCCAGTAATTACATATTTTCATCTATTCATTAACATTGTCTTTAATTCCCCTAATAATCTTTGCTTTCATATTTCCGTTCAAGAAATACGAAAAGATTAAAAGTACAAGTAGCTATGAGTGAGTAAAGGGTTGCCCGTTAAGTCTCGATGCGCTAGCAAAGTAGCTTTAATTAAAAAGTATTTAAGTTTCAGGGACAGAAAAATTCCATGAAAGACTTTTTAAGTCTCTAAGTTGGAAATTAGCTTTTTTTAAAAACTGCTCGGGTTTTAGTTAGCTTTAAGTTTTTTAATTGCTTTCGTTTTTTTATACAGTGCAATTTTTTTACCTAAATTATAAGAGATAGCTAATTAAAATGATATAAAATTATTTATTTCAATTCAAAGTGGACTCTTGAGGATAAAAAGCGATCTGGAAATAGTTTTATCGAGGAATAAATAACAAATATCAACCACTCTATGCATCTAAGTTCAAAATAATAACGAGTTAAGAAAAACTGGATATTTGGACCAATTTTTATTTATAGAAACTACATTAAAACATTGAAAAAAGCTGCTTTAAGAATCTAATGAATCTGTAAGTCTCAAAACACTTAAACAAAGCTTCATGGCTAACAATTTTGTAAAAAAAAGTGGCGTAGAGGCAAGGAAACTATTTACAGACTCGTTCGTTCACCGCTAGAGTGCGACTACTAGTATTATTTTATGAATTCACATCGTACGCCAATGAGAAATATGCTGCTAAAAAAAATATAGTTATTAAAAGAAGCCCCTGTAATATACCTTGCGAATTATATGCATTTTATTTGATTCAAATTATTTTCATTCGATTATAGACGTGATTAATGGAAAAAAAGTTTAAAACCGACAAAGTGTGATTAAATCAAATTAAGTTGTAGGTAGAATTTGATACCCTGCAAGTCAATTCGAGGCCCCTAATACATGTTAAGTTGAAATAGCGTTGTATGTAGATGATATCTTGAGAATCAAGTTTGTAAAGAGTGCACGATTTGCAAACGAGCCCATTAGAAAACACCACTGGTGCAAATTCCACGATCTTCATTAGATAGCACGAGTAGATATGGTAATGCCCTTTTGTTTTAAGGTAACGCGTACCTAGTACGCTTTTTTCACTAATTACGCATCACTTTGCACTTTGCTTATTGATTTTTACAAAAAAATATAAACATTGATAATACTATACGTTTCAGCTATTGAAATTTACCAATAGCAGAATACTGAGAAACATATGCCTATAAATATAAAAAGCTCTTGAAGTAAAAGCGTTTTTTTTGTTATAAAATATCCCGTCAAATTAGTGTCTCCCTTTTAGGAGAATTACAAAGGAATGGACACTTTCGACGACAAAAAGATCGATTTTTTTACAGAGGACTTCCACCATATCCGACTTAGATATGTAATAAGAGTGACCTATATTTTAGTTTCAATGACTTCGCTAGATTTTATTTGAAAGTCATTCATATAATGTGTAGTTTGTCCTACCTATATTTAAATTGGGCAAAACTACATGAAAAAACTGTTCCTTTTGTAAATGGCAGATTCTGAACATGGTTTCGTCCAAAACTTTGCGTGCCTGTCAACATAGCTACTACGGCTTTGACAGTTTTCTTGTCTTTGCTTATTAGGTCTTCCATAAAAGTTGGCGATATCCTCTAATGAACTGTCTTTCTGGTGAAATTAGTCACCATTCTGGAGATATCTGAGTTACTCAATTCATACAGTTGAATCAAAATAAGTCTTTTTTCATTATTTGTACTCTAAACAAATACCCAATTAGAATATAAAGTTTCCATTTTGTTTCCCAAAAAAGAAGATAAACTAGAAAAGACGAAAAAGATAAATTTCTTCATATGCAAATGATCTCAATCTCAAGGAACATTAACAAGATTGAATCGGTCATCCGAAGTTCTTATAAAATATGCAAATTCGAGATTGTAAATTAGGGAGGCACTAAGCAAGCAATTTATGTGGACAAAGGGGTTAGAAGACATTAGATAGGGGAGAAAATCTATACTTAATTCTGCCTGCACGCATTGTGTATTGTTACCCTCGTTTTCGCTTTCGCTAAAAACTTTCAGATGGTCAAGCGTCCCTATTTCCGCGTGAAAAAGCATTCACACTTATTTGAAGACACTCATTTTTACCTCAACACGAAAGTTTCATTCAAAGAGGGTGCGATTATACAAGCCGTGTAACGTTTTTGTTAACAGATGATGACTTCTTACTTTCATCACTCTAACCCCAGATATATTCTTTTCATAAATACCACTTTAAACCTCAATAAATCCTATTAAAATCAAAACAAATACTCGGAGTCGCCGCTTAAATGTTGACTGCGTGTGTGAAACTCAATATTTGTCGCCCACTAGGTACTAATATTTGGAGATGAAGAAATCACATAGGACCGCTTGACGACAGTCAAAGCCACCGAGATGTGGACCTCTGAGTCAAAGCCACTGAGATGTGGATCTCCAAACGTTTTTTTGGATACATACTTTAAATAAATCATTATTATTATTCGTCCAAATATATTCCTTTACAAGATTGCGATGAAGAGGAAGAAACTTGTGTTTAAATGGAGGAAGAAGATGACAACGACTCTGGAAACCTCATCTGTATTGTCAAAAAGAATAGAGTAGAATTATGGCTAAATTTCGAAAAATGTATTGGATACTGGGACGAAATTTCCCCCTGTCTATGTACAATAAATTGCTAATAAATAAGCAAATTCTGAAACCTGTATGGATTTATGGAATTCAGCTTTGGAACTGTACCAAAGAAAGCAACACCCAGATCATACACCGATTTCAAAACAAAATCCTGAGGAATATCACCAAAGCTCCTTGGTATGCCAAAACAGTGACCTCCATCGGGACTGTTATCCAGACGATCACCAAGTTTGCCCAGAGCCATGAACAGCGACACCTAGAGCATGTGAATGTTGTGGCTATCCAGCTATATAATTATTGATATTAAAATATATTTTTTCTGTTGTTTGGGAGAAAAAATAATATCAGTGTGGTCTTTTTTGATCGCTTTTGGTAGTGGCGACTCTGGAAATACTACACCTCTGATCTGATCTTACCAATGATTAATTGGAATTAATAACTTGATAAGAAACTATCCTGTACCACACGAAATCCCAGTTCTAATCAATTAGTGAAAAATAGCTGATAAAAAAGTCTATGCATATTTAAACAATAAAAAGACTATTCCACCAAAACTCTTATATGGATTTACTCCAATTTAAATCGGGTCGTTATTTTACTCAAAACTAAATATTTGGACTCAACATATTTTTGTTTTCCATCAAGTTTTACCGATAATTGTGTAGTAGTGGTCACCCCCGGCAGGCTTTGTGCAAACACTGTCGCCAACGGCAGTTATTAGTTCCAATAACCAGGGGTGCCAACTTAAACTCGGTGTACACTTGTAAAGTTGTTCATGCTACGCTCTAATCACTCCTATTCATGGCGCGGTCAGGCGAATGGTCGGAGACTGCCTTAGGACTTGGTCACTTCGTCCCTTTTCTTAGCTTATCTATCATCAATTAAGAATAGATAATCTGTATCGAACTTAAATGCGAAATAATGGAGAGAAGCGAACTGCTTTATAATGATTCAAAGCGGTTGAGTTTGAATTGGAAGCTTCAGGAAATTTGAAGTCCTTGATTTAGTTTTCTAGTTGGAAAGGAAATTTTTAAGAAATTCCCTGAAGAATTAATATATTCCAAGTTACGGCAGTCACTATTTTTTTATCGATTAGTCATCTCGAAAGGACCTTGAGAACAAAAGCAGCAAAAGTAGTAAGGACCCGTTATTTCTAACGCAGTTTCCTTCGATGGACTTTTCCTGTTTTCCACAAGACGCCTGCTGTTAATCTTACCCACAATTTTATTTACTGCTCGGTCTAATGCCCTTGAAATAAATACAAGTAGATAAAACAACAATTTATTACTAGAAGACATTCACTAGAGAAATATCAGCTAAAATTTAAGCTTAAAAAAAGTTACTGACAAATGCGTGACTCTAAATAATATTTAATTAGTTTTATCAAAAAAAAGATATATTTTATAACTACGTTCAATATAGCATGGCGTATCCACAAGAATGACTCGCTGGAGACTTTGTGGTTTTTTTTCTGTCCTTGGTTTGGAAATATAAAAATGTGTTTGGGAGTTTCTTCGGTATAATCGTCAGCCCTTCCTATTTAGGCCAGAATGCGAGTGGAGCTGTTCATACCATTTTATTATTTTATATGGGACAGAGTGTTTACAGTTGTTATGTTAAGGTACTATAAACATCAATCTAATCATTTTAATTCTCCAGTCTGTACCTTGAAATCTTTTAAAATGTTTCTGTTAGAAAACTTTTGTGTTTCTTAGTTATACGTATATGAATGTGACTATTATTGAAATTAAAACCAGCAAAGTTCATTAGTTGGTAGTTAGTTTACTTTAGCATCACGCTAAGGGACCCACACCTGTCCGTCGACGACGTCTGACCGCTCCTAGAGACATCTCCTGGGGGCCACACCTTCCAAGGCTTTCCACTAATTTACTTACATTCTAGCTATCTAGCCCAGGATCTTCCACTGACTATTAAAAATGTTATTTACGGGGTCATCTGGATTATAATATCCTCAGAGAGAGTCGGGCTGTGAGTTTTTTTAGGCGAGGGGAAAATAATATCAGTTCAAAAAAAAGTCTAAGATCAAAAGTTAGCAATGTTTTGCTTCATTTAGTGTACATTTTTTTTGTCCTCTAGTTACTAGAGACCTGAGTGTAGAGGAAAAGTGCCACAATAGATTGTTTAAGTTCAAGTTTAAGCTTAAGTTTAATATTACCCAAGTATAGGGGAGCGAGGGGCTTGTTGTAACAGTTTTCATTAAAACTAATATATCTTGAAATCTATTGATTAAATTTCTACTAAATCAAAATGGATGAATACTGTAACTCTTCCTCTACCAAATCAAGTAAAAATAATACCATACCTATTGGTCATTATTTTACAATCAATTATTTTCTAGAAGAAGTGCGGTGTTTCAACTTACCTCGTGCTTGGGGCAAGCTGTAACATCTACCGGGGCAAGTAGTAACGACAAAAAAAAAACGACAATAATACCTCTAGTCATTTATTCTTTGTTTTTTTTTTTAAATTGACATCTTTCTAAAGTAAGTATTACGTAATTCTTATCAAAAATCAACTCAAATAAATTTTTTTAGTAATCAACACTTATAAAATTAAGTAATTAACAGTTTTATTTAGTTAAACACTACTTATAATCATCATGGCACTTTTAAATCACAGTAAGTAATTAAATTATTCAAGGTATGCTCGTAATTATCTCTTCTTAATAGTTATCTAACAAAGTATTATACTTATGTAAGAATCAACATTTGGTGGCATGTAGTAACACGTTACAACAAGCCCCGGGATTTTGTTACAACTAACCCTATGGTATGATTTTCAAGATTTATCAAGATAACTATTTAAACAATTTAGCAATCATAAAAACTGTTACACATTATCAGAGAGAGATAAATTTGAATGGAAATAAGATATAGAAAGTTTGAAATTAGTCAATATTAAATACGCAAACCGAAATTTTACGATAGTACAATTTTATATTACCTGGCAGAAATGAAGCACGTGCACACTTCCCCTCAATGCACCGGCCGGCAGGACATTGGCTATGGCAACATGATGCGGCGCGGTTTATAGGTTAAATCGAGTCAAAGAAATACTTTAATAGCGTTTAAGATCCTAGTGAAAAGGGCCTGTTACTACTTACCCCTGTTACAACATGCCCCTCGCTCCCCTACATATGTAGGTGAGAAGGAAAAATAAAAACTCTTTTCTATACAGTTTTTTAAGTGGCTTCACGTGAACGTATAGGGTAATTTGGGTTGAAAAAAAAAGTGACAAGAGATGGTTTAGTGAATAATTTAATACAAGCATTGTGGTGGTGATATTTAGAGTTTTACGAGTCAAACCCTTTTCAAGTTTTTAGTGAAACTCGAGTCATTATCGCGTGTCATTACCGAACTTAATCATCTCGAAAAATCAACGAAATGGATAAACAACGCCGCACATTCTAAAGAATAATTTTCATAACGACCGTCTTTAAAAATGTATAAGGACAAGCTTTGCTGCTTTTTATAACTATAAAAATAGAAACAACGTCCGTATATTATAAGACAGACATTAGTTATCTACAAATACGATCTACACTCGATCTATACCACGCAAAGGTATACAACACACGGTTTGATTTATTATTTATTAACCTGGTTTTAATAATATTTGAGGCTGATTGTTGATATTTCATTATATGCAAAAAGTCTTAATGTATTTTTACTTATATACACAAAATATGTGGCTTTTTTTCGGTTAATAAATTCTAAAGCTTGTAATGTTCTCCTTTTTTGATGTCACAATTCAAATTGATGGTATACTGACTAGGACTGATATCAGTGAACATGTTAAATATATTTTTTCCACTACTATACTTGTGAAGTTGACAATTATTGCTTTTTCCAGCCAACTGAGAAGTTGAACTTCTCTATTAGTGGCTAATAACGTTTTCCATCATCGACCAAGTTCAAAGAGTTTTTTTTTCGAGCCGAGATGGGAAACTCTTGTTTGAATGGGTACTAACCAGTACCCAGACAGTGCTGGATCAATCCCAAAGGAATGCCTACCAATCAAACCCACCTCAAGCTCGCCGTTACTGTCACCTCGGAATCACTACCCTAGCGTACTTCAAGGCGAGTGGCGGTCTCTCGCACACTCTCCGTCATCATCTCTCTTCGATCTCTCCTACCTTTATATCGAGCTCTCCTCTTTAACTCTCCACTAATCCACTTATCTCCATCCATTCCCCCATCCATTGCGTAATCAGTTCCAAAATAGTGTGGGAATGCCTAGACAAACTAAAAGAACTAGGCCAGAGCAATATAGTTACCTTACTATGGATTCCAGGACACACTGGAATAGAAGGAAATGAAATAGCAGATGAACTAGCAAAGAAGGGGTCTAAAATACCTTTCTGGGGCCTGAATCTTTCTACGGAATCAGCTCCAAAGTAATATTGGGAGAAAAAGGTGAAGCCGAAAGAAAGAGAAGATCTGACCATTGAAAAAATCTAGTAGGGCTTAGAAAATCAAAGATTCTTTTGGGTGACTACAACCTGTTGAGATCAAATGAATGCATAAGTCAAAGTAAAACTGCGCTAAGAGTTTTAACAGAGATCCTAACGGGACATTGTTGCCTGAATGGGCACCTGAAAAAGCTCAAAATAGTGGAGGAAGAAGAATGTAGATATTGTGGCATCCATATACTTTTTAACTGCACAGCACTCAAGAATCCTAGAGCACATTACTTGGGAGATTACTGGATAGAAGAGGAACATTTGAAGCCTGCTACTAGCTACTAGTTTCAGAGACTTTCGTCAGATGTCATCCCAAAAATACATACATACATCCATTCCTCATTGCACTCAACATTATCTCCACCATATTTTGCCAATACACCGCCTCCCCTAGTTTATTTTCCAGCTTCCTCAGAGATAGATTCCTCAATCTTCCAGCTGATAGTTAAGGCCACAGAAGAACCGTCTTCTGCTTCAAAACCTCAAATATTTTATACCACGATCTCCCAGTCCAACATGCTTCTAGAGTATTGAGAATATATTCGTATAAAAAGTTAACAAATTGGCAAAAAAATTAACGTCTCCACTGAAAGAATCACCAACAACTACTTGGTGATTTTTGATAATCGTTTTCACCCCCGTTGTAACAACTTTGATTCGGTGCAGCCCCAATGTAGGACAAGAAGAGGGGGATGATTTTCGGTTATCAAAAATTAATTGCATATTCCGGGGTAAGTCAGGATTTGATGAATTTCATTATTCAATAAAATCGCTACACTGTTGACAGCAAATCAAAACTGAAATTTATTTTTCAATGAACCGGATTTATTTAATATGAAGTAGTGTGAGTGCGAGTAAAGAAAACAGCATATTTTTTTCCATTAAAACGCATAGAATCGAATCAAAATATCAATCCGTGATTCGTTACGTTTGTTGAATCCATCAGATATTCCAAAAAACAAATATTTAGATTTCGAAACGGCACATATATACTTTTATTTATTATGAAGTAAATTTAATCGTAAAACCGAAAGACAATCACGTAGTGCGTGTCAGTATCCTTCATCCTTCGCCGACATGTGAGATTTCCTGATGATGATAATGCACTGTAAATGGTCGACGTGTCCGTAGGCCTAATTGCCCATAAATGCTCATGATAGGAATCGTAGACTCAAGGTATATATGAACATATATATGTGTGTGTAAAGTGAAAAATTATTGACACAAATTGAGGAAGTCTATAGCGTGAAGCCATCGCGTGGATTTTAGACGGTACATAATTGTTTTAAATGCATTTTTACAAGCAATAATCAATAAATTTATCGCTCTAATATTCGAACATTTAATGATAAATTCACAGTGGCGTATCTAGAATTATCAACTTACAATTGTATTTGAAAAGTCTTCAGTAATCATATAAGTCGCGTGCCCTTGCAAGACCAGAACTTAAAGAACTTTCCTAGCATGCATTCCACTTACACACAGACGGCTCAAATGCAATAGGAGGAACTGTGATAGGAGTGTTAGGGCCAGGAGCAAAACACTCCGAAAGCTTGTTTAAATTGTCATTACTCAGTGTCCTATGTGGATCAGCATTGTAAATAACTATACCATATTTCTTCCGCCATAATTATATCTAGAAGCTTTACAAAAACAACCAATTTACATCTCTATTCTATAATTATCCCCAATAACTAAATGACATTTTCAAATTGCAAACTAACTTTGCTAACACCGCTAAATCTCTAAGAGTAATATAAGATAGGATTTAACGAACATTCGGGAAAAACAATTTCACGTAACAAGGCAAGCAGATCAAATTAAGTGTAACATTATGTAAATCTAAAGACCGCAGAGGTCCGAGATAGAAATCTTATAGACTACAATAGTTTGGTCCTTTTAAGTTACTAACGCCGTCTTTAACGAAATGACCCTACTCCAACAAGATGGCTCTTAATCTATTTGTGCTAGTTTACATAATGATTAATTTAGAATTGCACGACGTTACCAGTGAGGTTGATAGTTATGAAATATTTAAATTGTTATAAAGAAGAAGTTTATCCCCCTTATTTGCTTGTACACATAAAAAGTGGATGAAAAGGATGAAGTTGATCCGAGAAAAATAAAAGATCCTAGAGTTGATGGAGTTTGACTAAAAATATATGTGAAAAAAATTATATTTGGTAGTCTAATTATGCATAACTATAAAAGCGTCACTCTTTGGGAAGTGATGATGAAGAGGGATGATGACATTTGTCCTATATGAAGTACTGTAGTGGAACGCCTCTGATGCGATAATTACAGTGAAGCAGTGTCGAGCGCGGATAGTACTTGGATGGGTGGCTACTGGGAAAACTGTCGTAGAGCCCCCAGCTAGCAGCGAAGTCCCGAGTCCATGGATGTTGGGCTCGATAAAGATCCTTGCCACTGGCTGGAACACTACTGGCTTCTGTAAAATTTCCGGTTAAGGGTAGAGTACTCTTGGCGTCAGTGGTTAGACGTTCAATAACGAAGGAAATAAAGTTATATTCACCTAGGAAGAGATCTATGCCTCTGAGAAAGCCTATTGTTCGTTTTTGAGCTAGATCTGTAGCCTGATCAGGCTCTAAGTTCAAGGTATTTTATGCTTTGCCTGACAATTATTGCCCTGCATTGTAGATAATGCGTTACGTCGTCTGAATGACTTTTCCAGTAGGCAGCACTTAGTTCTCTCTCCAATGATCGGACTCCTTCCACGACACAGATTAGTCAAGATAATAATCCATCTCCTTTGTCAATATTCAGAGATGCTTGGAGTTTTTTTAAAGTGGTTCCTTGTCCGCACACTTCTTCCACTCATGTGCCTCAGCTGGGAATCATTTGTCGAATACCTAAGCCTTTTTGAGAACTCTGACTAAGTATAAAATGAAGAACACTGCGAGATCAGCATTGAACATTATTGTCCCATAACAAAAGATGTAATTTTAATTCTTCACAGCAGCTCCTACTTATCGTCGTTTCTAAATTTGACTCCCCTAATCTTGGATTTGAATCATTTTTCTCATTGTATATAGGTAAGATTTAAAATACAAAAAAAGCACACGAACTGCTCATAGTGACCACCTGGTTACACGCAATACCCTTAATTGCTTCGGTGCTGTCGAAAAGTCGAAACTAAATGAGAACTAATGCATCTTCTTCTATTTTACTTAGAAACTGTTTGGGGATGGTAAACGCCATGTGTTTAATGTGAGCGCATATTAATCTTCATTTTTATTATTCCAAATGTCTTTGCTCGAAAATAATTAAGAACGTTTAAGACATAACTATATTTAATTTGAACGAATGAGAATTAAACGTAAATAAACGAGATAATTATCGATAGTTTTTAGTAAAATCCGATGGAAGAGGTTAAATGAACATAAAAATGCTCAAAGATGTTGTCAGAGATAAGGGGATTCTGGAAGGGTATTAATTCTTTCATTCATTCGTTTGGGTTGTGCTTACCCATGTTATCTACCTATACTTTAATTTCAAAAGCTTCATCGTGTCTTAAATTAATTAAAGGGATCCTCAGTAGCTGTGATGAATATATTATTTCCACTCCAAAGTGCTTCCGTCTGAGTCCTTGTGAATTCTCACAAAAGCAGAGTATGTGAGATGGTGTTTTATCATAGAGTTCACCTTTTCTGCACAAAGATTCACTAACTTTTCCCATCCTGTGCAGATGCTTTTTCAGAGCTCAGTGTCCATTCACTAGTTCGACAACTGTCTCCAAATTTCTCTTACCAAGTTTCAACAGTCTGGACAACAGTTCTTTGTCTACCTTATTTAGTAAACACTTAGTATGGAGATGTCTTTGTGTCAACCTACATTTGGGTTGGTTTTCCTCAACCAGCACGTTCCTGATTTCTTTTCTTATGTAGGAGAGAAGGAGATTCTGGATGGGTAATATTGGAAACTTGTCTTGAGGATCTCTTTAATGCACAAATTCTTCAATGAATGATAAATCTGTACAATATCACCGACGTGGAAGAAGTCAATATAATAATACTATATCAATAGATACAAGCAAGTTTGAGTAAAAGCTCAACCAAGCTTAACTCAATGCCCGTTTTGAAGCCCAGCTCGAGTTTTCTGCTTTAAGCAGTATCATCAGTATTATCAGTATTCTAAGAATTTAAGTGGCATCAAACCGTATCTTGGCGATCTTCAATATACAATAACAGTGTTTAATGAAAAAGGTTTTTATCTTGGAGCTCAATTAAAATTTTATTCTATTTAATAAAACCGGATTGAAAGCGTTGAGGAAAGCGCTTGAAAATGTATTCAATTTGCAATTAAAAACTTTCCCGAATATCCATTAGGCAATTTTTATCTAAGTCTGTGTGTAGCAGCGCAAATAAAATTTAATAGCTGGAATATTTCAAAGTATTAAGAGAAATAATTCAAGAATGCGAGCATTACTTACACTAATGCTACACATACGAACAACAATGAAAATTAATGGTAACGGTCACGGTGCTGGTGTTAATTAACCGGGAAAAGACAGTGTTTTTATAATTGCCGTACGCTTTTCCGGAATTGTTACTTTATTTATTTTTCATAAACGTTTCAGATCATAACTTTGTAATTGCTTTGTAATTCAACTTGTTTGCTTTGAAGTGAATTAATATATTATAGGAAAAGGATTTCTACTATTTAATTTTTCTTTATTCGCAAAGAACTCAACAGATATTTTTTATTTTTAAGTCGAATCAGCCACATAATTATTCTGAACATAGACCCTTAAAAAATGACTTGAATGAATCTTTTTTGAGATTTTCTTTTTAAAAAGGAGTCGTTCCTTCGCCAGCACCACCTCAGCCTTTTGAGCTTATTGTGGATCCTCCCAGTATTCTGGCTATAGCCTATTTAGCCAGTATGTTCCCTGTATTAGCTCATACAGACTCTTAGCTGGCTGGTTGTAGAAGTCTTCTGGCGTCATTTGTGTCCTGGGACCTTCTCCAGTGTTTTCTGAGTTCTTCGCCGTATTTTGGGGTTACATTCACTGAGATCTAAAATATACATTGTCCCCCCTTACTTCTACCCAGCTCCCGATGGAAGTCTCAGGGACTATTAGCTTCTTTAGCTCTTTTTCCTGAAGGAATTTTAAGATATCTGCATGCTGCAACTAAGGACTTATATAAGTTGGCCAGCTCGCCCTAGTTTTTCTGGTTCTTGGCCTCTTGTTTTGCAGCATCTGGCCACTTGCCCTAGTTCCACCTGTTGTACTAACAGAAGATATGAAAAAGAAGAAGTGGGTGAATTGGATAAATAACTGTCAAAGAAGGTTTTAATAGTTTTTGGGAAAGTATTAGACTGATAAAATAATGGAAAGTTATATGCTTATGAGTATAAATGAAGAATCCCAAAATTATCAAGATAAACAAGATCTCTTCCGGCTCAATCAGTAACCGAATTTATCACCAATTCCGTTCAAATGTGCAATCTCTCCGAGTACATTCATTTATTAGCTGAATATTGGGACGATCACGTCCAATTTTCTGTTTATTTGATTTCAAGTCTCACAGGAACAGGGGATGAACCAGCTTTTTCAACCCTTTATTTATTAGTTTAAATCAATGTTGAGGTAAATTTGGTCCTACAGTGAATAAAATTTTTTTTGACGTTTATGGTCCATCTAATTCACGTGGAGTTTAGATTAACACTCTTAACGGTGTTGCCAACTAAACAGTTCCATACAAAAAATACAAACTTTTAATATCATAATGAGTTATATTTTTTTGGACCCTTAATACTCCTTCCTTCTACTCAGCTCATGAGAAAAGTAGCTCCTTCAATGAAGGAATTTTTGAAACAAGTCTTCCTCTTCTCCTTTTATTTTGTCTAGACCAGTTCTTATTACTAAACTTTATAGGCCAGACTCCTTAAAGTGTTATAGTTCTGTTTTTTCCTCTCTCATCGTAGAGAATCTTAGCCTAGTCAGACCTTTACAATCGCATGTAACTCTGAACTCTAGATCTTCCCAATGATTTTATCTTCTTGTTTTCTCGACCGTACCTATTCCTTCGGTCCCTAGAACGAGACGTTTAAGTCCCTCAAAAGAGAAAATGAAGAAAAATATCAAAACTATCTCGAGGAAATGATAATAAAATACGATTAAATGAAAAACTGAATTTATTACTTGAAAAAAACAAAGAAAATGTGGAATGCTTTTTTTAATTTATGTAGAAAAAAAGTGACGTGACGTGACATCGTTGTAATGAAGATATTAATTGCTATAACTGTCAAAGCTATGAAATAAGAGCACAAGAGGGAGGGGGAGGAGTGTTGGAAGTGGTGGGCCACTTATTTTTATTGACAGAACATTTGTCAGGTTAAGTGAGGATATGCTGACAAGGCATTTCTATACAATGGAGTTGATTTATTAAGTCGTTTTGAAAAAATTCACGTTTTTAATGGTTTTGCGAATTTTTGAATCGTAGGGACTTTTAAATACTATTGAATATACAGGATGACCCCAAAAAACAAGTAGATAAACATGTATTCATTTCAATTGGACAATCAACCTCCAGACGTGACCTCCCATTTATTTTCTTTTGCTTATTAGATCTGCCATACATTTAAGTAAATGTCCTCAAATGAACTGATCCATGGGCTTTTATCAGTCTAACAACCTTTAATCATTTTAAAGGTATTTCCTCAGTTTTTTCTCTACATTTTTTTGGCAAGACAGTGAAGGTCTGTTGTAGGTCTGTTGTAGACACCCTGTGCAAATACCCCACCAGTTCTCTTCTTGGTGGAGGCTTGCCCCAGAGTAAAAATTATTGAGCTAATGCTAATTTCATATTCTGGAAGAATATTTATTCAACAAATCTGTAATATTTCCAAAGGAATGGAATACGTCAATTATATTAACGTTCATAGATTCTTAAATTTTGCATCTTTCGGTATATACTTACTACCGACAACCTATAATGTATTTCGTGGCTAAGTAAATAGTTTGTTGGTATCCGTCTAATGCATATAGACAAACACAAAGTTCCCTTCATTAACGATTCCGTAATCTGATAAGGGCAAACTCTGTGTTTGGAGGGTACGATCAATTTCTATTGACAAACATAACGTAAAATGGAATCTTACTATCTCTAGATATATCAGTAGACGGAATATATGTCATTAGCATACATACGGAAAATGTTTTCATGAAAATTACTTGTGCTTTTGTGAGTTGATACAAAGATATATTATTAAAGTTACCTCGAATATACCAACGTTTCTTTTTATTGATGGGTTTAGAATAGGAAATTATGTGTGCTCTGTTAATGGTAGATTACGAAGACTCCATTTTTGATCCATGAATTTTTTTAAGTATTGAATGACCAAAAATGATACAAATTTGTATTGTTGGGTCAATTATCAGTTAGGGAGACGTGTGTACTGGCCTATTGCTAAGAGAAATCCTCGAATATAACTGATAGTGATTCAGGGAGGCCCGATATTTAAATCATTTTACTTCAAGATTATTTTGGAACTGTCCATTTTGTTTGGCAGATATACTTACTGTTGAAAAATATGTAATGATCGATACAGAGCTCACAATTATATGCTTATGTACGCTGATCTGATTTGCCACCAAATGACCTCTTATTATCAAAAAATCCATTCCAACTACAATTTGTGCATTCCAATATTTACGAAATATTTCGAATAACGTCTTTTTCTCAATTAATTTTCAAACTTGCTTCTCAAATTATCCTCATTTAGAGGGTCGGCGGTTCCAATTAACTTCTTTATTGCCAATCATTTATCCTGGAATTGCCAGAAAGGAAACAAAGACTTAAGAAATGTTTATTGCTTAAATGACATATGCTCAGCGTATCGCCTTTTAACAACAGTGGTGTAGAACGAAATAGAAAAATTGCGATATTATTCAAAACATAAATCGACAGTTTGCATGAAGATATTCTTCCTGGCAACTTATTATTTACAGACCAGTTTTCTACCATGGTGAAGAGCTTCTGTTTTATAAAGAAAGTGAAACCTGTTTTTGCATGCATTGTTGAAATCTTTTGTCAGAAACCATTGAAAGATCCCGAAATTTGAATCCATAAGCTTTTTCAAGACTTTATATTGTATATTACCCATCTTAAAAGATTTATTTACGACTGTGGGTTAACAAGAATATTAGTGAAGACTTCGCGGACGTCTTAAAGACGTTGGCTAGCAAGATACGACCATTTGACGAGGGTGAGTGAATCTCCGGAAGTGTAAGTTACAAGTCCGTAACGATTTGTTGGGGCTGTAGACACGAGCCACAAGAAATTGGATTGATGGTTACAGTTTCAGATATTAATAATAATTCTGTCTCTAGTTATTAACTAATCATTGTAAAATATTTTTATATAGGGGGTAGGTAATTTCGGTAGATATTTATAGTTGGAGTTTTTGTTTAATTTCACAACAATTGTATAATTTTAATTTAGTTTCAATTACAATTACGATATTCGCCAAAGGACGCCGAAGGACATAATTATCTTTGACCAAGTTGGACATTCACCATTCACCAAAAAAGTCTCTAATAATCGCAAAAAAACTCAATATTCGCTTGCTCAAAGCAGGAGAAACTTGGAAGAGTTTAGTGTGGTCGAATGTTGAACAAAATTAAAGAGGATCCATGATTCTTCAAGAACATGGTTTTCAGACGAAAATCATATACATCTTAGCGGCTAAATTAATCGACAAACAAATAGATTCCTCAAATTTGGAGGTCCTCAAGTTATTGTTGAGAAATCACTTCACAGTCTTCGAGTTACCATTTGGTGCACGAAATCTGGTCTTGGAATCATCAGTCCTTATTTCGTTTTGAATCAAATCACGAACTCTACAGGTGGGCACACAATGGCTTCAACAAGATGGAGTAACAAGTCAAACAGCATACACATCATTCACCTGATCTAAGGCCATCTGATGTAGATATGGTGAAAATAAAACGCCTGTGATTATTCCAGAACTACGAGAAGGAATAGAGAGTTTTTCAGCTGTTACAGCAAATATTGGTCCATTCGAAATCCTCCGAAAATGTATCCAAGCAAATGCTACTTGGATTACCAAAAATTACCAAATTAGATTGAGAAAATTGAATTTGAAATAATCTTCTGAATTTCTTTATCATTATCTAGTGTACGATGCATACTATTTTCCTCATACTTATGCAAACTACCATCGTTTCTTACATGTTGGGGATGAAGCAAATTACGTAATCAACAGACCATGGTACGGCACACGGCGAAAATCACTCAAGGAAAACATCTTCCAACGGTCGCGTGCCTTATCTCACCAATGACATATGGAATATCAACATTTCGACCGTTAAAAAGTGGGGAGTAATAAAACTTCAACTAAAGACGCTATCAAAGAATATTGTTAACGGGTGGTAGTTGTTGTTTAGATGTCTAAGAAAAAACTAGAAATATTTTTGAAAGTAAGTCTGATTTATGTGCTAATAATTTTTTAAATAGTTTTACTGTGTAACGGAGTGCAAATATCGCGTGCAATAATTTTTAAAATTATTATTTTTTATTAAATAGGTATAAAAATATTTTCAATTATATACGTTTTATTTAAATGAAGTGAATTGGTGCAGCATATCCAGTGGAATTGGTAAGTGTACAATCAGTAGTTATGCATTTTTAGTTCTATATACACTTTTTTAATGGTTTTATTATAAGTCTTGCAGGACATCATCTTTTTTTATGAGAAACCTAATATCTATTGATCTAGAACTGTTTATATGATGTGCTTTCAACGCCACTTAAGCATCATAGCATAATATAAATAAATTAAAAAGAAAAAAATTGTTAGATATTTTGAAACTTCGTTATTGAACCCACGTAGCATATTTTATGTTTTTTATATAAATTATGAATTTTAAACTAAATAAAGTTTATTATTTTGGTGGAATGTTAAGAAAAACATTATTTTTTTCTCCGATTGGCAGCAAATATTAATTTTGCTGACACATATCAATCAGCAAAGTATCACTTTTCCTGCCTAGGCAGCAATTGATGGTAAAATTACTACACTGTCCATTATACAGGGTGATTCATTAAGAATGTCCAATCTCTGAACTGTAGATTCTAGACCTCAAAATATGATGATTCTGCTCAACATGCCTTATGCAAATATTGCTAGTTTCCGAGATACAGGGTGTTCAAAGTTTAAATTTAAATTTTGATTTTCGCAATCATTTTTTATGTTTTCACATAAAGTGTATTGAAGTAAATGGTGGGCATTTTGAGCATTCACTTTGAAGTTTTTTATTTTTGTTTACAAATTTGTTATTGTTACATATTTAAGGAATAATAAAATTTTTTTATGAAAAAATTAAAATTTATTGAACTTTCTAGAAGCAAATAACTCGATAACCGATTGAGTTACACGAATCAAAGAAGAGTAACTTTTTTTTGTAGCATTTAACGCTTTTTAATATTTTTAGTTGTAAGCTTAGTCCAAAAAAAGTTTACTTTGATTTAATTAACACAAACAAGTGTAACTAGCGCCCTCTATTAGCAATATTAAATTAGAGTGCAAATTATGATTCCTCATGCCAAAAAACGTAAAATTGCCAATTTTCAAAGAGAAATTGTGAAAACATAAAAAATTATTGCGAAAATCAAAATTTAAATTTAAACTTTGAACACCCCGTATCTCGGAAACTAGCAATATTTGCATAAGGCATGCAGAATCATCATATTTTGAGGTCTAGAATCTACAGTTCAGAGATTGTACATTCTTAATGAATCACCCTGTATAATAATTTAAATATACCGATATTTTTTCGCACAACTGTCACATGAATTGTCAAACTATAGTTACTATGGACATTTTCATAGCAACCAACCATTCCAACAACTGCGATTTATATCAAATTTTATTTAAATTGAACACTACAGGAAAAATAAAGAGATTGTGAGAATTGTAATAATTTGCAAATACAATATCCTCCTATATCATTATGAATAATCGGAGAAAAAATTATATGTTCAGCTCGGCAGCAAAGTAGATTAACTGCCTAGTTAAACAAATAACTATTAATTCCCCCTAATTAAACTGACCAAAAAATGCCCCACCGAGATTTTCTTTTTTGGTCGAATAAAAAATGATGATATTTGACGTGTAAACTAGAGTTGTAGAGAAACAAATTCAAAACTTATTTACTTTTCATCTATCCTATTCACCAACACGGAATGAATTTATTATAATTATTATAGCTCTATCTGAACGCACCCAATGTCAATAACTGCTTAACTGTTTGAAAATTGTTGTTTTTCAATTACGCATTTGTTAATATGCTGTTTATCAACGTTTTCCATATCGATACACTCCAAAATTTGGCTCGGACAGACATAGTTCGACGGTTATAAAAAGGTTTGTACGCTATTTGGGGGAATTCAAGTTTTTTGATAAAATGGAATTTCGAAAAATGAAAAATTAAAAATGGGCTTTAGTAGTAGAAACAGTCAAATATTTTGAAAGTAATTCAACAAAAACTTGTGCAAATTAATTTTGTATAACCAGGAGATTGTCTTTAATATATTTGCTGCTCAAAATTACCCATTAAGATGAAATTATTTGAATAAAAATGCCATTAGTTTAAAATTGGAGCTCAACCAAAAATGACTGGGAGTGCGTTCATGATATATGGAGCGAACAGACAATGTACTTGTCAGTCAGACGACGAGGTAAACGCTTCTCGTGTTGCGTTTATAAGTGCTGTGGTGTATAAGTATAGCTCTTACACTCAAGGTATTGTGTATGTGAGCGCATTACCGCTGTAATATTCTAGCATTGAAATAGTGTTGGTATAATGTCAATTATTTTCAACTTTTGTCGGAAATTTTGCTAGTAGTGGAAAAAATATATATACACCACGACACCAATACATTTATAAGCTTCTCACCTTATTTCGCGTCTTCAACAAGTTTTTTAGAATCTGTCAAATAATTTTCAATTTATTCTCTCTCTCTTGCTCCTAGATCCGGTCCTATATATCTTCCCTATAAACACAGGCACGCAACGACTAATATCAAAATGCATTTATGCGATATCAAATTCATCTCCGTATTCCGAGCATTCCCGGAAGTGAAGTCGTCGTTGATTACTAAATGAGACAAACTCTATTGATTTCTATTAATAGCTGGAAAAGCGACAACAGGTGGCCCGTGTACGCCTCCATAAAAAATAAAAAAGTGCAACATTTTTTATTTGAGAGTTTTTTTCCGAATCCCGCGACCGCTCCACTGACACCTATTAATTCGTTTTTCAATTTTACTTTTTTTATTCATTTGATGTTTATCAAAATATAACTTTTTTAATAAATTATATAAACAGCATATATTTTTATTGATTTAAAGCGTGGTCATTGATAACTCATTTTAAATAAATTTTTTAATGTCGTTTTCACTTTTTATTCGAATTCATGAACTTCGATTTAGCTTTTTTTATTTATTTTTAGTCGATATTCAATTTATTGAGCTTATTACGCTAATACAATTACCTATAGAATAGAAAGGATTTTATTTTGCTTTTAATTCGCGCAACTTTTGAATTGGAATATTTTTTTCCACTTCATTTTATATCAAGATACTGATTTTTTGACAAATATAAGCCCTACGACCTAATCAGGGCATTTGTTACAGTCTAGCACAGGGCTTCTTAAACTGTGGGTCGCGACCCCCAGGGGGTCGCGAGACTACTGAAAGGGGTCGCAATAAAGATCTGATACTTTTGAATAAAATTCTAAAATTAGTATACACACTACGTACAAATATAAATACAAATAAAAATCATACAAAATACCATTGTAGTTTTATTATAAATATTTTTTGAAAAAAGTGGCAATGCGAAACTGTTATGTAGGGCCTATAAATGAAAATATGGAGGAGGAGGGGGTCGTTTAAAATTTCCTAAGCTTGAAGGGGGTCGCTATATAAAAAAGTTTAAGAAGCCCTGGCTAGCACATTATGTTAATTGAAAACTATACACTGCTAGAAACTTATGACTGAATTACTAGTTATTCAATCACCAGGCGTCAAATAGTTATATTATAGACTCAAAGCCTGTCTATATTAACAATGGCTCAACACTGGCACCATTCATTTTGATCATCTGTATCAGTGAATGTAGGGGAGCCAAAAAAATTGTATTCTATGTATATAACATGAGCCAGATATCAGCTGAACATCAAAAACCTTCCTCATGGATAAATAACAAAATTTAAAAAAAAATAAAATAATGTAGTAGAGAATAAGATCTAACAGGTTAACTCTAAGTAGTGACACATTTACCACACGCTGTATATGAAAATAATAATAATATTGATTATTTATTTCTGCTTAACACTTTTTTTTCCTAGCGTGGGGAAATATTCACTTTTCCGCACTCTTTTTAGTGCGGAAAGTGAATTTGTTGAGTTTTGAGGGGTATAGTGACATTTGAATATTTAAAATGTGTATTTGTATGATAAATTGTAGTTTACCAAATGTCTGAAAAATTAAGAAATATATTATAATGCAGGCTATAATTAAAAATAATGATAATTTTCACTAGTAATACCACTAGAGGTCAAATTATTTCTTCGTCTTCGACTCGCGATAATTTTCAAAATATACCTATATGAGCTCAAAAACATTTCCGGATTCAATTAGACCTCGTGTGATATTCGGTGAGAAAATTCCACACCAAATGTGTTTATTTCCAAAAACATCAATCAAGTACTTGCAAAACATAAAGGACAATCCAAGAATCTCTCAAACAAGAACAAACAACTACCAATCAACCTGTCATATGGAATAAATCTAACCTTGTAGTTGTAATGAATCAAAATTATTATGTGAACAAATAAAAATTAGATTGTCAAAAAAATATTCTATCATTATAAACATCTAAAAAAATTTCCACTATAACTCGCCTAACTTAACCTAACCCACGATGGAAAAACTTCCTCTAAAATGGAATTGCGTTGCGATGGTAATATGTCAAAAATACACGTTCTGATTGGTTAAATATCACAGCTGTGGAATTTTCAAAAAAAATTTAATGACCCTGGAATAAGCCTAATCAAATAGCGCGGAAAAGAATGCGAAAAAGTATCACTTTCCGCACTAGTGTAAACTACTATTTCGTACGAACTTTTACTGGAATCTTGATTATAATTGCGCTAGTACGTCCAGAAATCGATCGGCATAATTGGATATGTTTCGAATGTCCATCTTTGTCTTGGTTAACCAAGTTGTAGTTTAAAAGCCCATTAAGTCGCCATAAAGTTGAATTAAACTGGAATGGTCAAGAAAGAAATACGAGATCTGGGCAGATGCCGATTGAATTGCCTTTTGAAATTTACACATCATATACTTAGAGAACCAGATGCTCTTCATTCATTATCTCTTCTTATTGCCCTGGAAAATAAATGTGGCTTTTAGTTGGAAGGTTTTTTTTACAAAATTTTACTGTTCATATTATTTATTAGTATTATATGGTTACCATAATTTGTTATTGAAAATGAATTTATACAAAAATAAATTTGAAGAATCCCAGAATGTTTTTTCCATCCAGGAGGTGAAAACCCATAAAAAATTATAATAAAGTAAGAGAAGAACAAAATATTCAACATTCAAAACCCAGAAACTACCTAAACATCAGTCACACGTCTATCGCGAGTTTCACTTATTGTACCCCTATCACATCAAAACGTGTTCAAGATTTATCAGTTTGAAGTTTTCCTCCCGTATTTTATGATTAAATTTGATTTATCATAGATGTGGAACATTATCTCTTATTTTTTGTTTTCCTTGTTTTCTTTGTTCTATTCACTCCTGCCACTAGTCTAAGATACTTCATTCCTGCTCTAAAGTAATGTTACACCCCTTTGCAATTCTGTTCTCCTGTTGAAATAATGTAGCGAAACGCTTATTTTTCTTCAAATCCTTGAATATATTTATGGATATTTTCTACCCACACGTACTTTTTTTAGAGAAAACTCTGTTACGTGAAACGTACACATTTTATGAAATTTAAGGTTTAGCAAAATCAAAATATTTTCCACATTTTTGACGATAAGTCTGTGTATATTCTCTATACGAGCGCTACCTTTTAAGTTTCAATAACAGATTTCGTGGAGATGTCTAAAGTATATAATAGTTTTTTCATCACAAATATTTGTTTTTATCCAACGCTTCTCAAAAAGTGAGTAGATATGATTGTTTTTATTCCAATATATATCTAAACTCACACACATCACATCACATCACAAATTCACTCAATGCACCAATTAGTATAGGAAATCTACATTGAATCTATAAATTGTTTGCTCAGATTTACAACTCAATATTTTGACTTAGTAGTAGTCATAAAACTGTCCTTTGGGAAACGTCAAAAAATGCATCCCTCCCGTTTGCAGGAAACAAGTGTCCCAATAAAAAAAGTTCAGTTACCCTGACATAAGGTTAGGTTGAGCTAAAATTGCAAATTGAGAAAAGTTAAGCGAAGTACCTTGCTCAGTAAAAGGAGAACACAGACCGCCTTGACAGATTTTCTCCTGACTATTTTCCATAAAAATTTTGTGTTCATTTAGTCAGATTTCCCTGGTCTAGATCTTAACGTATTGTTAAATACAAAGCTAGTTAGAATATTGCATTCTTTCTGATAAACCCTCAACCTACGGTATTGTTAGTGCATAATTTTTCACAGTATATTTTTCTCTTGAGCATCCTGTAACAACCCTATTTTCCTGCAACCGACCGGCATGCAGAGTCCACCAGAGCGTGGTCCCTCCGAAATCCTCTTTTACCGTATACGCGTGCAAAAAAGCTGCGTCAAAAGTTCTCTTCGGCGCCAAAGGATGTGTGAGGGCGCCACCGGCCGGCATCCTTGGCGTCCTGACGCGACTTGCTCATGCGTCTCCCCACTCCTTGATAATGCCTGATAGTATTCCACAAGAAGAACATTCATTGCCATGTTCCCCAAGTGTTATGATTCCTACGTAATTCCTATAGTATGTGTACTCGCCTTTTTTAATTCTTAAGGATATAACTAGAAGGTAAGTCTCTTCCTAACGATTCCTCGTTGCTTGTTCGTCTTATTTTTGCTTGGAAGTTTTTATTTCAGTTGCTATTATCATAGATGTAAGTGAAAGTTGCCGGCGAAAATTGATAAATATAGTGGACTGCGCATTTGAAAATAAAAAAAAAGTAAAAAAATAGTGATTCAAAGACTTTCGATGAGCCAGACAGTGACAGACAGTTTTAAAGCAAACCTCGACTGGGATTGTAAAAAAAAACATTTAAAAAGTGATGTGATGAACCTTAGTGCGAACTTTAATAAATATTTAAAAAAAAGTTGAAAAACAATGAAAGTTTCGTATCAAACGAAGTTTTAAAAACATTTTTTTTGCATGGGTTTTAGTTTATAACAATTTGTAGGAAAAACCTGAAATTAAATTGATAATTGCATGGATTTTACAAAAATGGAATAAAAGATTTGCATGATCAAAATTTTCAAAATCCTTACTTTATACGTGAACATAGATGAAAAATCTCTTTTATTGCTACCACACGTTGAAGTCCCATTCACCCTAATAAATTCCATAACAATTCACTTCAACAAAATCTGTTATTTCTTTTTTTATCGTCAATTTAAGCAAAAAAAAATCGAGTATTTTTCGCAATCGCGACGGTTGAAACTTTTCTATCTCCAGCCTTGATTCTTCTCTAGTTAGCTTCAAAATAGGGATGAAGTGAACCGTGATCTTGGGCATTATCTGTTCGAACTCCATGTTGATTTAGCTCTTTGTAATCCTCAGGTCAGGTACAAATACAATGGGAAAAAATGAAAGTTTTGGTTACAATTGAGAGTTCAATTACAGTCACAATTTTTATATCGATAGTTGAAATCTTGATTGGAGGAGTTTATTTCAGAATTTCCATTCCGATGAACGTTTTTTTCGCAACAATTTATCTTGTTTATTAGTTTTGATGTTAGATACAGTTACAGGGTAGATAATTCTTTAATAAGATGTGTGAACATTAACAAAATTATTGTTTCCAACTATCCTCTGTATAAATGTATTAGAAGCAAGAAATTAGTTCATTTAATTACAAAGCAATTCAATCAAAAATATTCAGAAACTCAAATTCTAATTTTTATCGAGAATTATTCCAAAATTTCTCTAGTTGGAAGTAAAAATATCAAAGAAAGTAGTAGAAAATCTCATCTGAATTCTGCAGAATATTTGCTTAAATAAAAGTAACAATGGATGGTTTTCGAGACCCTTACAGAAATGTTACTCCTAATTAGTGCCTTTCTAAACGTTTCGCCTCTCTGGAGATGAAAAAATGATCTTTCCTTGATGATATGAAAATCCCATTTCAGCTTCTTCCACAAAGGGTCGCGAATCCTCACGGAACGCCGTTTTAATAAACAACGAAATCGAGAGTCTTTCTTTAAAAATCTTAGCAGCCACTTAAAAATATCACTTAATTACCACCCTCCCCTCCGCGGAGGCGTGTCCAAGGGGGGAGAAGGGCTCCAGCGTCGGCGCGCGTCCTTCCCCTGCGACGTCTTGTGTCAGTCGGCCGTCGGCGTCGTTCTACGACGCCTTCTTTATCCCAAGGAGCGCCTTAAACCCATGTCTTAGCTAGACGCCTTCACTTCTTCGGTATCATCCGTAGTGTAAGGACACGGTATCTAGTCCTGAGCAGGATACACGCTATCACGAATAATTTGGACTTAGAATTTTCTCTTGAAAACGTTCGTTAGTGATAGAACTTGTAATTTTCCTCGTTGTAATAATTAGTGGACTTAATTATTAGGACTTGGTGTTAATAGTATTAGTGATTATGTGTTAACAAAAGAAGTGGTTAATATATTTCCTTTTTTTTTCAATAACATGGATTAAAATTATGGGTCTCAAGGTAATCTTCCTGCATGTCGGTGTCATGTTACTGAAATAAATGTTTTTTATTTGTTTTGTTTTATTTTTTTTTTCCTTTTTGATTCAAGTGTTTGTATTTTTTATAAATTTTTGGAATTTGTTCAAATTCTAGTTTAAATTTTAAAGTATATTTTAAAACGAACTGTATGAAGTTTTTCCGACTAACTAAATCATTTATATCTGAACAGATCACCAGAGACTCTGCAAGAATGATAGAGTTTTAAAAATAGATAAAAATGAAGAAAAGGGGGCTCAGTTATTTTATTTTTACTTGTCATATCAACCAAATTATTTCAAAAGAGCTAAAATTCATTTCTCGAAATACTTCTATTTTCAATAGTTTTCTTCAAAGTTCCCTTTTATATTTTCTATCATTCAAATCTCGTGAAATAAATATCAACAACTAAAAATCTTGTTTCGTGAGCAAGAAAATCTCTGTACAAAATAATATAACAATTTAAACGAGTTAAAACGTGACCGATTGTTTATTTATTAATAAAATTAAAAGTCAATTAACCAAATTTGATTAGCGTATTATGGCTCGTATTAAATTATTTGTAAATTTGAATCGGATTATTCATATACAAATATTAATAATTCCACTCGATTATCCTATATCTGTTTTTATAGACGTAAACATTTTTAAATTTCTCTCTATCGCTACAACACAATGTTTAACATAATTTAAAATTATTACAGAATCTTACCAATTTCAAAATATTTCTTTTTTCATATCCACAAACAGTTTTTTCTCCAGGACATGCAATCTTTGCGGAATTTAAAATTTTCTTTCATTTCCGTATGCTATTCTGTTTCTCAAATGTTCAAGTACTCTCGTTTAAGGATTCCGTGGCTTTTCTTTTTATATCCATAATAGTAGTCTAAATTATCATCTTAAAGGATTAATTGAGTATTTTTTTCTTTCTTTAACATCCTTAAAAGATTATTTTAAAAACCATTTAGTTGTGAATTTTATCAAAAATCAATTAGAAAACACTCTAAAAAGGATTTAAAAAGTTTTAGCATAGTTTAAGCATAAGTAATAACCTAATATTGCATATTTGCCCCACTTAAACACTTTTTCATTTTGTTCATACTGCTCCAAAGATTAATAAGAATATTTTTTTAATAATTAACTCCAGCTAGCCAGTTAATGTGAATACTTTCTGTTGATCACTTTTCCTAGCACTGCTAGTTATGTCGAAAATTCGGAATACAAAAGAGTTGAAAGCCGGAACTTTCCAGTTATCGAATCTGAAATATACAGTTAATTAATTTAGGTGAAGATACTTTGTAAATGAATTTAGGAAATTTGAATCCCTGCTTCTGGTCTTTGGTATGTACTAAGGAAAGTTTATAAATCTGTCTTTGTACCTTTTCCATTTTATCTATTCTCTTTCTAAAAGCTTCGTGTCTTCTATATAGACTACTAGTTTTGCTGAAGGTATTTTCAGTAGTTGTAGCAGTTGTAGCAGGAGTAGAGTATGCACCACCTTTTCTCCAGTTCAAGTCAAAAATGTTTCACATAACTCGATGGTAAATAGTTCAGTATACGGTAGTGCCTATTTTCCAGCTTAATTTTTAAACAAAATACTGGACTTTGGCAAATAAAGTAAAGTGAAAAATAACAGTTTATACATTACATCACATTTATATTTCTTTTAATTGGTAAAACATACATAATTAAGAGCAGAATAATTAAGAGCAGAATAATCAAAATCAACGTACCTACTTATCACAGTGTGTTTCACAAACTAAAGCTTGTAACTAAACGTGAATTAGTCCCTTAGTTCTTTATAAACGTGAAACTTTAATCTAAAAAAAGTCGTTAAAAGAATTCGAACAAAGCTCAGGATGAAAAACACTTGAAAGTTCAGTTGACATAAAGATCGGTTTTGCTTGCGTTTAACTTCATTGTAATATCAACCCGTATTATTAGAGTCCGGCTGGACAACATTTTGTCTTCCCCTTTAACCGACGGCACTTTTTAAACATTGCTTTGCAAGAATTCAAGGACTTCTACAGGGATTGCGTATAAAATGTCAACTTCAGAAATTAATTTTCAATTGATAGACTAAGCAATAAAGCATCAAAATGGTTTTTGAACAAAAATCTTAGTAGAAAACGGAATGCGCTATCTAGTAGAATGAAAAAAACTTAATTTTTTTAGTTTTTAGTTGATAAAATAAAAGCTAATTAAGTACCTAATCGTAATGGTGTCAGAAGATTAATTTTAGATAATGAAAATACAAATAGAACGCGTTTTTCAGCGAAGCAATTGGACAGTTCGGACTGGAGAAAATCGGGAAAACATGATATTTTCGTCGTTTGTCAAGTAATAGCTTTCCAACTTTATGAAAAATAAATCTTCAGTATGCACTTTATATCATCGAAGAGCAGGTACCATGGAAAAATTAGCTTTGTTGCTATTGCGATTGCAGTTTTTTGAAATTTTATAGTTGGTCTACATACGTAATAGATAGTTCGATTTTAGAATCCAAAAACGGTTTCGAAAAATACAGATGAAGAGAATCAAAACGTCACATCTTAAAATACTAGAAAGAAAAATATTGAGAACAATAATTGGACCAAACAAACAAGAGATGGAGAGAAAAGATTGGAAAGAAACATGGAAATAGAAATGGAAGCAGGTGGAGAAAATAAAGTTCGATACATTGAAGCAAGGAGGCGGGAATGGATAAGAAGAGCAACAACACAAATATTGAAGAGAATAACGACATCGAAGACGAGAGCAAAGGGAAGCAAATGGCAAAAGAGATCAAGTAGAAGAAGATATAACTACATTGAAAATCGAAGACTGGGAAACAAAATGCAGATAGGAGCAAATGGAAAACTATGAAAACAGATAAAAGATTATAGTCGCAATGATATAAGAGGATTAATCCACTTTGTCAATAGCTTCATTGAGCTAGCCATAATCTCTCAGGATTGAACAGCTATGATGATGAAATTCATCCTTTAAAACCTCAATTTTTCCAATTAAACCATTTTTTTTCGACAAGGCTTATGCGTAGGTACACAGTACACACATCCCGGAGCAGTCATTATGCTCATTCCTATTAACACATTCTTAGCTAAACCTTCTTTTATATCGTCTTACAATGCCTACACTTCAGACAAACACATTATGCGTATTCGATTTCTATGTAGTATCTCCAAATATGCAGCTCATTGACTACGTAATAGCCGACGTATTGAATTGTTAATATTGGCCTAGGTCAGTGTCAAATATGTGTGAATAATAATTAATGTATAATTGGAACTGATATTATACTATAGCCAATGATTAACCGACTCATGAACCAACAGATTAAATTTTTAGCGGTCGCGAGAGTGATTCAAATTCAAGTATATATTGTTGATTTGTTATAATAATTATTTGTATTTCGTATTAATGTATAATGGAATAAGCGGTAAAACGAGATTTAAAGGGGAGCTGCATATATGAATCTGAGAGGACTTGGGTAAACAGTTTTTTCACTATTAGCTGTGGAGGAAACAATTATTGCTTCTATTTCTATTATTAACCTAGGTCAATAATGGACAAATTCGAATATTTTGAGAATTCAGGGATAGTAGTTCAACAAAAACTTGTTCAACAAAATTTTGTAAACCCAGGAGATTGTCTTTGCTGCTTGAAATTACCTATCAATATGAAATTATTCGAGTAAAAATGTTTTATTTCAAATTCGCGCTCAACCAAAAATGACATAAGGAGAGCCCTTCGCGAAATATTCTTGGTGCTTGGTCAATAAAAATAGTCTCCAACACCTTAATGTATAATATCATCAAGTCTTTAAATCTAATAAATTGTGGCTAACGCTAGTGCGCTTTTAAATCCATTCATTAAGGTGGACTACTCCCTTTTCACTCCTTTTTGTTACAATTTCTTGTGTGTCCTGGTTTCAGAAGTTATTTTCTTCCATTCTGCTCTATTTCTGAATTTTTCTCTCCACTCTTTGTTTCCTATCATTTTTGTATCCTCTTTTATCTGATTCCTCCAACTTTCTCTGAGTCTCCTCCTTTTTCTCGACCACAGAAGAGTCCATTGTGTCACTCTTCTTATCATTTCCCCATGCTTTCGTCTCATTATATGTCCTGCCCATTTTAGGCGTTGTGCTTTTATACAGGGTGTCTCAAAATTGACGCCCGTCCTTTGAGAATATGAATCGGGGGACTAAAACGAATTAAAACGTAAGAATAAAAAAATTGCGTTATGTCCATGGTTACAGAAATATAGACAAAAAACAAAGATATTAATTGTGAAAAAATGTGTTAGGTACAGTATGATTCAGAAAGAAAGCAAATGAGTATAATGAAGCTTATACTTGGGTAGTCGTAAATTCTACTTCCAGTCCCGAATTATTCATGTTTTTTCTTCTGACATGCCAAATTATATATGTGTAACCCAGAGCTATGATGTATCTAGTCCAATTTTTATAAATAATGCTTTTCACCAAAAAATTATGAACTCTTTTTATTACCAAAGAGTATTAAGTCATAATCAGTTAATTTTTCGTATAAGCCAGCAGTAAGTATAAACATACAGTGTGGAATAACCAAATGGAGCGATAGCGAATAAATGAGTGCGTATCATGTGACAGTGGCCAATACCTACTCCCTGTATATTATTTATTTTTTGAATTTCTCAGAAAATTCCAGACAAAATTCATGGACATTGATGCAAATTGCGAATATTAATTAGTGTTTTCATTATTACAAGAATTAACACTTAAAAAAAGCATTTTTAAATTAATTTTTGCAGAAAGCTAGAGCTCTTTTAGACGACACACTTTGTAGCCTGCTACTAGTGTCTGAAAATAATCGCGTGGCTAAAAATACATCGTATTCCTTAGCTGTGTCTCGTGTGAATGCGTCTATATCATTAATATTTTCAGACACTCGTTTGAAATCGCTCTTACAGTCTGTCTCAAAGTATATCGTCTTCTCTTTTGACGACGAACATTTAAATAGACCAACAACGACCTTTTTGAAAGAATTTCACTCGAAATGAAACCCAACAACGAAAAATAGCATCATTCTTGGTAAAATTGTTCGTAGAACGACCCTGCTACAATCTTCCATCAAACACCGATATAGTTAACCACAACACATAAATGTTAAAACGATAATGTATTTCGCTAAATATACATGACTATATCAATCGACAGAGTGCATCAATGACACCCCCACTCTGTGTACATAATTTGGTCACTAGTTTACACATTATGGTTAATTGCGGTATGCCGCTCAATTGTTCATTAAATGTTACGGTCATACTCACGTGATCCGACACGTGGAGTTTGCTGTACGTACACACGAACACACGTGTTCCATTTTGACAGTTCTACTCTGATCTATTTGCTCAAGAATACATCGAGGAGGGCGATCGCTCGTTTCCCGCTGAAGGTTGTATGTTTGGTTGCATACACTTCGGGACTGGAATATCGATATTTTATATTCACAATTACAATTTTTCGCGTCAACATTTTTTACAGATGGTAATTCGGCAAATTATTGAGTGCTGCCTAACTTCACAAAGCCATAGGTTGCAACTGAAAGATATTTTTAAGATACTTGAAGCAAAGTATCTAGAAATACAAAATACTTGGAAAGTATTTAATTAAAAATAGCTTAGATACTTTCAATTATACAACTAGTATAACCACTAGCCTTAGTAGGAATAAATTTTGGAAGGTATGGTTAGATAAGGGGCGAATCAATCAACGAAAACATTATTTTGACAGCTGCGGAAGAAGCTAATGGTGGATCAAACTTTTTCAAATTATGCTTCTAATTTATACTTTCTTAGTATTTGCATGTCGGTTGCAGAATCGTCTTACTTCTGTAACTTGCAACTTGGAATGTCGTTCGTGATCCAAATCAGTATCAGTCTTTTTCCTTTTGCGATAGAAGATCTGCGTGTTTGAAGTTGATATAAAATTCGAAGAAATCTTTTTGAATTCTGTTATTTTTCATGACAGTATTGTTATTGTCCTTCTTCTGTCCCTCAAATCTAACTGACGAAAGGTTGAAGCATGTCGGATCTTTAAAATTGCTTTAAGTAGGAAAAGTCGCTGTTTTTCATAGGAACTCACCAAAGGAAAAAGGGTTGATATGAATTCAATTCAATCACCAGACAGTCCCTTACCTATCCCACATTATCCACATCAACTTGTTGAAAAACACACCCCTATTAATTAATTTGTATCTCACCCGCGTCCACAACACGAATGTTATATATATATAAATATCATCACGTGTGTGCATTACTCGCAATTACCGGTGGACATTTCCGGAACGGAAATGCAGGAGGACGCGCATGCGTACACTACTTACTAAACACGGTGGCGGTCTTTGCGCTAATTGCTAATGTACATATTGCATTTGCAGCTATATCACGACGAATTACTAAATTCAACACAATTTGATTGATGCAGTAATACTAATGAGATATGCGGTTTGCTTGTTGGGTATAGTGGGGGTGGGTTAATTTCCTTCAATCGTCTAGTTGTCTAAATATTAATGAGGAATAGACTATGCGATACACTTGAAAGTATGTCTCAGATCCAACACATTACCTAACAAGTTTCCACTTTGTTTGGTTTTAAATATCGGAGGAGGTACGTCTGTGTACAAAAGGAGCTCAAAACAAAAATTTGTGTGCAATGAAAACCAACGAAAGCCCGAACAGTCAAACTATGGAAGAGCTAAGTCGAATTCTCACTTGACTAAGCTAGGCAAGCTGCAAAAGCGACTAGACTCATTTATTGGAAATGGTAGATACAAAATTCAACACACTTGCCGATTTTATAAACAGAGGTGCTAGAACTAAATACTTTTTGTGTTATTAACGTGATCGATAAATCAACAGCTATTCTATTATATTTTATGCGAGTTTTAAATAATTCTTTTGAAATATCTTCAGATATATTTATATATTTAGAGCAGAGCTTTTGCTTTTTGTTGTGGGACGAATTTGCCTAATTTTTTCTACGAAATAACATTAGTAGAAGTGAGTAATTGATTTTTATCCAGCATCTGGTACTTAAAATGAAATGTCTCAATATCAAAATCTCTTTTAATCGTAAAAAGTAACTTAATATATGGGAGGAAAACGTATTCTTACACTTGCAACGCCCCTTACATTTTTAACGATCTTTTTGAAACTCTCAGTTTCACTTACATTGTAATTCAGTGTTTGATACCGTTTGAAATAACTGTTTAGTGAATTTTTATTGAATTAATTCGTGAAGGTACATCAGTGGTTGCATGTTTATGTATAGCTTGTTCATTTGAAGGTATTATTTTAGAGTTTTTTGATAAATTAGTTTGAACGAAAGCTCTACATTCGACCATGCAGACTATGCTTTTAATTATTTTGTAACCTCAATCTTAAGAACAAATTATTAACCAACAATGAATGATTTTTGGAATTCTAATAAGATTTATTTTATTTTTCAGACCAAGTAAATGGAATCACATCTATCATCCCCCTTTCAACTAAACAGTAAGTCATAATTATTCACATATATATCAATATTTTTTTAATTTTGGCAATGACGCTTCTTAAAAAGTCTTTTTAAATAATAAAAATTCTCAATTGCTCCTAAAAACCGGAAGTACAAAGTTAAACGTATATTTTTAAGCCTCAAATCAAGCATATGTGTTGCTCTTTTGGGAAATATTTCAAAACTATAATAAATTATGATTCTCCATACCTCAAAGCCCCTATATCTTGAGATTTTTACTTCAATAATTCCAAAATTCTCCAATTTAATGTGAAAACATTTTTCCCAATTCAACTTTGACATCCTCTATGTCTTTTACAATCAATGGTTTATTAAACTACCAATTCATAATATTTGAATACAATTACGGATCATCCTATATATTCTCTATTACACACTAATTTGAAAATATCTTTTCTTAACCGCAAAACCATTTTAATTTTAATCTCACCACCAGAATTTCCAATGTTAATATTTATCATCTTAAGAAACTTTGTATCTCGTAATGACCGCAAATCAATTAAATAATGCATATATTTAAGTTGAATTTTATCTCCAAGTAGCCACAAATAAATAAAAAATTTTTTTATAACGATATCAGCTATTGAATATTATCAAGAAGAAATCCCGTTTATATGACAGTGGGCTTAAAAGTGATAAAAAAAGACAACTGAAAGGAAACGGAAAACGTTATCAATATCGTGCTGGTATAATTAGTTTCTTACATTGCAAAATTCCAGATTGATATATCACTATCGTTCTCATCATTATAACAGTGGTTCCCCATTTAGCAGGAGCAGAAATTTTACATTATGATGAATCCTTACTGTTGGTGCGTTCAGTACAAACACAATTTTTCGCTTAAAATGCTGAAAAAAATAAGGATTTCTCAGAATTTCCCTCCCATCACAGATCCATATCAATCTCAACCTGGATCTGTAATGACCTAGACCTTTTATTCCCTTAAAATTAACTAGGAATTTGCTGCTTGGTCCAGCTTATGTTCTGAACCGCAGTTTTTGATACCCTTCCATTACCATACCCTACTCGCTCCGAACCTACTAAGGTGCTGCCAGTAGTTAGCCAAGGTTAATTTTTATATACTATCTGGAGGTTTGCAGAGGCTTGGTCCAGCTTATACTACTCTAGAATTCAGTTTTTGATACTCTCTCATTTCCTACCATACCCTTATGGCTCCGAACCTACACTTAGGTGCTGCCAGTAGTTATCTAAGGTTACTACTACTAATACTAAGTTTGCAGGCGAGCCTTGTCCTGGACAAACTCAAGCCAAGGTTCCGGCACTGAGGCCACTGCCGGGCCCATTGTGCCATTCCTGCTACCTAGACATCCATAAAGCCAAGCCCTTCTATAAAGGCCACAACCTTTTTCAATGGATGCCTGCTTGTGTCTCCAGGGCCATAACAGGGACTCCGAAGATTCGCCTGCGTAGTACAGCCCAGTGTGGGCACTCTATGAGAACATGGACTGACGTTTCGTCAGTCATTATCCAAGGTTAAGACCACTCTGGATCTGATCTGGAGGCATGCAGAGCTGCCTGACAGTAGAAACGGCAATGGTAAATAATAAGATGCAATACATTTTCTTCAAACTGGGAACCAATCTAAATGTCTGCTCAGCATTGTAAGGTGAAGAAGGAGATATAAATAGCTCCAAAATGTATGAAGGAGCTTTATTTGAGATATAAATAGCTCCAAAATGGATTTCTACGAGCAAGTGGGTGACACAGAAGTATTTGGGAAGGCAGAACAGAGACAGGCAAACATTTTTTTGGAGAATCATATTTACGGAAGACCTATTTAACAGAGATTGGAAAACAGTAGATCTGAAAAGGTTCTTCAATAATTAAGGAGCTTAGCAGGTGTATGCAGGACGTAATTAATAGTCTTGATGATTTGGTATATTTTGATATCCAACTTTCTGTTTTATGAATTGCTTAAATTGTTAGTATGTTAGTGATTGAGTTAGAAGTTTCGGAACTGCTGATAGACATTGAAACACTTTGATTTCACTATCATTTTTAGGAGTATATAAAAAAAATAAACATAATATTCCAATTGGAATATCTTGAAATGATAAAGAATATTGTTTTTACTATAAACAATAACAGATACATATATAACACGCTTTTTAAACTACTACATATTTTCTTGAAAGTCTATGTACTTCTTCAGTCTAAAATTCTCCGGTTCGCTATAAAATCGCCGGCCTTTCATTCTTAAAAGTATTTCGATTCACCTGTTTCGATTGGAGCTTTTTCTTCCGTGACAGTAGGCGGGGCGAGATCAAGACTCTAGATTACAAGCCAATATTCCTAAGTACATATTGATGTAACTTCTTTACCGCTTTTTATCAATAAACCTGAATGTATTATTCAGAAGAAAAGAAAACTATAAAATATTAACTAGATTATTGATGCCAGGATAAATAGATTGGAAAATGAATTAAGTACTTGGAAATAATTATTCGTTTCTGCTTAAACTCCGTCTTCAGTCTCTCTTGCTTATTTTTGATGACTTGGGGAGGTCTAGATCTAGATCGAAAGTAAGGAGGTTAAATAATTGTAGTTAATCGAAAAATATCAATCTTGCAGTGAAGCTTTGGCTTAAATACAGGAAAATGGACATGACGTGACTTTATATATTTGACAGTTATTCTGTCAGAGTCTGTTTTATCAAAGATCTCCTCTCTTAGACAGGTTGTATCACAACGAGCTTAAATTATCTGTATATATTGATAAGTAAACAGCCTTTTGGACTAATTAGTAATAACGTTAGGGTAATTGGTGATATGCCACTGCCTTATTGTATACAGGATTATTAAAAGTGATGAAATATTTCACAAATGTCAAATAACTCAACAACGGTCGTAGAAAAAGGATTCTTATATCTAGTTTGATGTATCTAATAATTGAAATATTCAATCAAAACTGACTTCAGCTAACAATAGAGCTCGAGTAGTGAAGAAGAGCAGAAAGCGGCAAATTTTGATTGGATCACTATTCAGTGAAGAGAGTGTCAAATACAATTAATGTCCGAAACCTGAATCACCGATATATATCTCAATTCGTCGATGACCCAGTCACTAATCAGTATAATTAATTCATCAAATAATTTTAGACCGCTACAAATTTATGGTAAACTGCGAATTAGGTACAGATGTTATAGTGGAGTGCCAAAACGTTTCAAACTCACAAGCAATGTATTTATAATATTTTGAAACAGTTATTTGAATGACTTGACAGATATATGGAGAAATAAGTTAGACTAAAGAGATAAAAGATTGAGCAGTGGAGTTAGAAGAGGAAAATGTAAAGCAAACATGTTCAAAAAATATTAGTACAACTGTTTTAAATGTATAACTGTAGTCATTTGAATCACGAGGCCCAAAAGAGACTGGAGATATGATAAAATTCGTCCACGCCTATTATTTTGGTTGAAAGCCACTAAATTTGTAGGTGAGCTGAGTTCTTGTGGATCAAAAAAGTCAATAAAAGTATTTAAACGGCTAGAGATAGTTATGTAAGCAGATGGAACATCAAAAGGAAAAGTCAGAGTTGAAAAATTGAAAACAAACAGCACAGAGAACATAAAAATAATTAAAAGATTCAAAATGTGACTAGAAAGGTGAATAAATAAGATCCGTCACTCTCTACGTTGGATAAATATCATCAAATTCTTCCATGAGCAAGGCTTTCGTTCATTCTCTTCATAAAAACATAATCAATCAATATTATTTTCACCTAACATTGTTAATAAAGACCATGCAGGAGGCTACCTGTCCAATCTACTTAAATCCTGTGTTTGGATAAACGATACGGTAGTACAAAGCTCTGTCTTGAAAATTACCTCCAATTTTCCAAACATCAGGATTTAATAATAAATGTATAGTTCTGTGGAACTTCTTTTTGTAAAATTAGTAGGAAAAAAAGATAAAATACTATTAATAATTTAATTTAGATTCACTGAGCTATAGAATTTAACCAACTTTCCCCCGTAGTATAAAGCAAAACGCATATTGAGAGGCTCCAGCTATTATGTTAAACTATGACGGTATACTGTTAAACACCTAAAGTGAGCAACACTATTAATTAAGATAACAATAAATGTTTGGGTGTTACTGCATCCCTGAGCGATATAAATTTTGCAAATTCCCATTTTTATGGCAATACCTGACATATTCACTGCAAGGATTATTTGAACATAGCACTGTGTAAAATGGACATAAAATGGAAATACGCTTTGTTAATTTATTCATTTTTATTTGTTGTTACCTATCTTGGTGTGGAAAAAAATTGTTCTTTACCGGTGTTACAAAATTGGAACAGCCTATTTTCTTCTATCATTAAAAAAAAATGTGTAGTTTGACTATCCAGTATACAGGAGGTGATCAAGTTGGGAAAAATAAAGGCAAACTTGAAATGTACTGTTAATTAGTTACTTCCATAGTAATTTCTCTTTACTTCCTTTAAATATACTTGACATAATTCTTGACACAGTTGACAAGGGAAACTACAAGTTATTAAGATGATCGTGAGGTATAGTTTAAGTTCATAGGGCGCACTAATTTTTGCCAGTATTCACAACGTCATAGTTTGCGTGATATTAATATTGCCATTCTACTTGAGGGAACCCAAGATCATCTACAAGAAGTGTCTCATAAGGAAAGACACAAAGCTTAACTTTCAAGTATCTGAGTGGTATAGGTTATTAGTTACAGGCTGTTCAAAACAAGCTTATATTGGAGACTCTAAAAATTGGCAAAGATGGAGAACAAGTTATAGCAAATTTATCGAGAATATTTTGACATACATTAATTGTGAGTGGTTATACTAAAAATAATCGCCAACTTTATATAATACTAACTTTTTGGTTAGGTTGGCTTCTCCCTTTGAAATCATTTTATAATTCTGAGAGCCTCTGTATTCCTTGATGTTTAATTCTTGCTTCTGATTACTGGATTTTGTTGGCACATTTTCCAGTCGTTTTTGTAGGAATTGGGAGAGCCATATCCCAGTTAGACCTTATCGTAAAACCTGTATAGGGTTGTATCTGCCAACTCTGTTGTTCAGAAGCTATACCAAAGGAAGGCGCTGAACCAATTGGAGCACCTCATACTTCTTCTTGGACCAGTAAGTTCACCTGATCATTGCTCTAGTATCCAGGTTAAGAACATTCCGTGTTTCAAGCCCAACGTTTGTAGACTTCCCAAAAAGTCCCAAATTATTTTGGAATTTACCTACTAGCACAGTTAGACTCTTGTTTTTGGTTTGAAAATATATACATATTGCTTGCTTCTTATGCCATCACTTTAACATTCTGCTTTAAAAGTTCCATGCCACTCTATCTATTATGACCGTTCCAGGCCATATGTTAGCAAGATTATTTACATCCCTTTTGGAGAAGTAACTGCCAACACTTGGCTCTTAGACCCTTTTGTTTTTGTAGAGTTAATCCACATTGATTCGCTGCTTTCATTTAAAGCTTGTCATGTTACTTTGCTTTTTCATAAATTTTTCCCAATTCTTTCCTCTCCTGGGTTCTTTCCATTCATTCAGTGGCGACTGATTTGGCTTTGCCACATAACGTTGGCAGTGGATCCAGAAAAAATTCTTATGCCTCTCTTGGGGCTGTTCTCTCATCTTCTGTATCCACTTGGTAAGCTTGCCTTTGTCAATTTCTTCTCCTTTTTGAATATCTCAGCCTTGTTGTATCTTCGTTAGTAGAGCTTAGTAAATGTTTGCCTTCCTGGGTTTCTTGTAGCTTCTGCCAACTGTTTGCTTTAAGACATTAAAAATTTCATTGGAAAACGAATTCATAGTTATCCTATAAGATAGAAGAAATTGTTACTTATAGCAGGGTGATTTTGAGAATACAAACGGACCGAAAATTGACCACCCATCATTTTAATTCAATTAAATTGAAGTGAACAACAAAAAAAACTTGTTTGACCGTAGAATAAATCTTGAAATACCACAAAGCTAACAAACAATGCGTAATCGGATATGTGGCATTTGGTTGTGCAGAATTTATATTTTTGTTTTCTGGTTTTGAAAATAGCAGATGGGCAACGAGATTATAAATTGTCTATTTTTTTTTTAAATCGATGAGTTGGAAGCCAGACAATGCGAACAAAAGTACGTTTTCGAATATCGTATTGCGATCGATCAAATATCTGACACTGATATCTGTAATTCTATTATAGTTTCGAGTTAAAGGAGGTTTTTATGGTTGATATAAAGACGACAATTTGGATCCTGCTGGATCACGCCACGATCTGTTAAGATTTCTTTTATGTCAAACGTAAGAAAAATAAGAATGATCGATTAGGGGTCTAAGGATTGCTCTTCATTATAATATATAATAAAAACAGCCCCAAATATATTCGTAAATAGAAAATATTCGCTTGAAAGGACATTTAACAATTTAAACATAGTTTTCTAATATAGAATGATATTTACGTGAATGCGGAAATACTTGATATTCAAAGGAAATAATAATCATGTTTGAACCGTAATTAATTTGCAATTTCTTGCTTTTATTCATTGTCGAACAAAATATTTTTAAGTTCTAGTTGTTGGTAATAATGTCTCCATCGTACCGTATCTCCTGTACTGCCTGCCAACAGGAAATTTACATCTCTTAACTCAGATTTTAATTTCATCCTATTCTATAGAGGATTCTGCTTTTTTTTCAAATCAAATGACTGACCGTTATCGCTTCATGGCCATGAATTAAGTGTGACAATTTCTACATAAAATAAGTACACATTCTGCTACCACAAATACCGGAGAAATACCAAAAGTTGATATTTATTTCACTGAATTTTCGTCAAAATTAAGTTTTTGCTCAAAAACTGATAAAAATATGAAATCAGAAAATGGAAACTCGACTCTGGAAAATATTGGGGAGATTTTCACTGTCATTAAAGACATAAACTGAGCTAGAATGTAAAAAAATTGATGAGAACGATTTTGTTACTGTTTGAATACCCCTGGTATGATAATCTATTCCATAATTATCAACATCAACCTGTTGATATACCATGGAAACCCATCGATTGTTATCGATGAATGTCTAACGCTTACTTAATAATGGCACAGGATTTATAGGTTGGTGCCCAACAGGTCCACAACCTCATTGCCATAGTGCTGGCCAGTCGCGATCGCCGCCATTTTTTAATTATAAAGTCCGCGATTCGAGTCGTTACATGAAATTAGATTTCTATACGAGATACTTATTCGAATTTTTCAACAGAGCCGGATCTATACCAAAACAAGTTTTAATACCTTTACCCAGTTTATATTGATGTCGAAAACATTTCAAAGAATTGGTGTTGAAAAGATCTGGAGCTTACAATTTTGTCGAATGTCATAATTAACAATAACTAATGATTTTTTGAAAAAGTCCTGCTTGAAGATAATAAACACAAAAGTAACATATCTTTTCCACACAGTTACATTTTTTAAGTTCTCATGATTCGACTACTGAAGCCTTTGGTATTGGACAAAAAGGTTTTACTACAGCTGAACAACAAGGTTGGCATCTTTTCCTAATTGTTCAACATGTCATTGAGGTTTGGCTTTAGTTGCGCTGGTAGTCTTGGCAATATATTGGTTAATGTAGTAGGAGAGGATTGGCAAGGTAGAAGAATTACTGGAGGTCGTAGAGTATGCCAAGCTTGACCAATTCCGAGTCTTCTTATTGATTGCTGCTTCTCTCTTTGTGAAGTTGTTGGTAGAGGTGATTTCCTTCCAATATTAGAGTGCTAGTTTTTTTAAGTGAGAAATGAGGTTTCTGCAATGGCGAGTATAAAGATAACCAAGCAGCTGATGTCCTGGTTAGGAGAGCCACAACTTAAAACCACACCCACACCCCCAAACTTATCAGATAATAACAGAATTTCTTCGCTAATATGGATAGATTTTGATTCTCATTCATCGACATGAGCATGTAGATTTAAACTTGTTCCAAGCTGAGATGAGAGTTGAATCAGTGGAATTGAATGCACTATTTTGTGATTTTCATAGACTCATTAAAAATTTACGATTTAACATGTTTTTAAAACTTCATCAAATTTATGAAGTAGGACTTTGAAAACGGTAAAGCCTTTTTTTTGGAAAATGGATTTTCCAAATAGACAGATTGATTTTTATGAGAATAATCTAGATTTAATAACTCCCGACATAATCATTTTAATCTTCCTGGAGATTAAATATAACTGAATCCAACTCTGAATATTCCTAAACGAGACGGTGATTTGAATTTTAAATGGAGATTTAATGATCGTTTTGAAATGCTGTCAGTCTTTCGGTTCAGGATTTTATTGTTGCTTTTTTTGTTGTACGCTTTAATAATATGTTCTCACGGCGTGTGCTGATTCGTGGATTTTGTCTTTCATGCTGGCCAATCGTGAATCAACGGAAGTAAGGTGTGATTCTAGATCTTCATGCTTTGTTTGTTGATAATTGTTTATATACTTCAAAATCCGGTTGATATTTTACATTACAACATAATATAAATTAAGTGTAATAAAAAAATGTTTTTTTAATTTTGATTAGATACTCATTAAATTTTGCTATAATTCTTTCACAAAACAATCCTAATTTTTCCATTCTTAATATCAAGGAATCAATCTCAGATTTTAAAACATTTTTCTCAATTTGTAGCTTCCTGTGAGTGTCAATAATAAAGATTTACAGAAGCTTTAGAGACTGAAAAAGAGTAGACCGAAAAAGGGGGCTTCATACTCGCTTTAATTTGTCATGACATATTCTATAACTTGCGGAAGATCAAAAAGATTACAACAATACCTTATTTGTCAATATATTATAATTAGCTTAGAAGTTATCAGGAAAAACAGTTTTTTTTGCTTCGATTAAAAATATTTTCCACCTCTAGGTATAAACTAACGTTCCCATATTTGAATTAACCCATTTTTTTATTATTCATCAAAAGATCGAACATTTTTTCTGACTATTTTGTCTGTAAACTTGTCTTAAAAAATGTTTATCCTGTAATTCACTAGTTTTTCTGATTCTTAATCTCGTAGCTTACCAAAACCTCAATTTCAGGTACATTTTTATTATATGGTAACAAAAGAAAACCACCTTTAAGTTGTTAGATTCAAGGTGCAAAAGCACATATTCATAGCAACTTGTCACTTTTCGGCAAATCCGGTACCATCTTGGATTAATGCAATACGGCAATACAACTACACAAAACGCCGTTTGCACCATTACTTTATAAAATGATAAATTCCTTTATATGGTAGTATCAAAGAAACTGATTTTTCTAGGATTTTAAGTACCACAAGACTCTCTAGTTGGGAATATTCAAATTTTCAGTATTTGCGGTATATAACGTGAAAAAATTTGAAAAAATACATGTTACACTTCCGTTACCATGAGTTACATAATTCAACATATTTTTCAGGATAAATAATTGATTTTGAAGTATTTCAACTAGCAAAACCAACTCAATAAACTTCAATTTTATTCTTTATCACTTCCCTTAGGACTCTCGATGAAACAGTACATATTTTGGAGCAACAATATCTGTCTTTTTTTTGACAGCATGGAGTAAAATACCATCTATATTCCAAACAACACTTTGTGGTGTAAACAATTCTTGCTCAAAACGATATACGGTTGTGATAAGAAGCTAGAAGAGTGCGAAAGTAGTAAGGCAAGGGGTTAAAAACGTAAGGGTGGATCACATCTGCCTAGGTAACCCTCCCCTTGAAAGATACTGCCACCTGGCGTTTGCCACGGTCCGCAAACAAGGGCGATTCCGCGGCGTTGGATCAAGCCAGATGTCTTATTTGAATTAGTTTAAGCATATGCCACCGCATATGACTTTCTTATCGGTAGGCGGGCCGTGGGTGATGTACTTAAATGCCCTTGAAAACAACGTTTTTTTTTAATAGAGTTAACACAAATACAAACAAAGTTTTTCTGAAAGAAAAAATAAAACTATAATATTATTACGTAAATTACACATATCTTTGTAACACCGAGTATTCAGTGCTCTTCGGACCATGCTACGAACGGATATCCTTAGGTCCGTATTACCGTATCCTTTTCATACATATATACAATAGAATAAATTCGTAGCTCCGACTTCCTCCAACCGGACATGAATTTTTGCTGATCACTTTGATTTTCTTTTAATTTATTATGTTTTATACACTCGTTAATTATAATTGAAAAGCCCTTGATACGATCTACGAATAATCAATATACCAAAAGAGTATTATTTGTTGTCATTACACATTATTTATACAACATTTAGGTCCCTCGAGACAATATTACAAAGATTGTATGTATTTTTGCGGTAACATTCACTGAGACCTGAAAGATCTATTGCGTCCTCACTTTTACTTAGTTTCTGGAGGAGTCTCTGAAACTAGTAGCTCCTTTGGTAATATTTCCCGGAGGAATTTAAGGATATTTGCAGGCTTCAACTTGGGTAAATGTTTCTCTTCTGTCCATTCCACAATATCTACATTCTTCTTCCTCCACTATTTTGGCTATTTCAAGTGCCCATTCAGGCGATAATGTCCTGTTAGGATCCCTGTTAAAACTCTTAGCGCAGTTTTACTTTGACTTATGCATTCATTTGATCTCAACAGGTTGTATAGTCACCCAGAAGAAAGCTAAACTATGATTTAGCCATTCTATTTAAAGTGGAACAAAAACGTCTTGGAGAAGATTCTGAATCTTCACCAAAGGCAACTAAAAAATTTAAAACCTTCCTTATACCTTCCGGCATTTTGCTGGATGCTGTGATCTTTGCTGTATGTATTGATATCTTTATTTTTGAAAAAAATCGATTTAAACTGGTATGACGAAGTTATTTACGATATTTTTCTAGCTTTGGTTTGCTTTAATAGACATTAAATGAAAACATTTTTGTCAAACGATACCAAATGTGACCTAAACTAATTTACCGTCATCCAAAAGTTCCTCATAAAGAAGCTAGAGCTCTTTGAGGTCGACGCTATGAAGTTATCCACTTTTTTATTAAAAATATGATAAAAATGAATATTAGTGATATGCGGGGACGGCAACAAACGGCAGCATAGGCACGATTTTTGTGCTTCATCCAAACGCGAACGAACTAACAATCGACAGTGATTGATTCAACCGAACAAAGCCACTTCTTATTGTCTCAACTTCCTGTAGGTTTCTTGCGCCATTCATTCCCATAGATGTATGTTCCTTCAAAAGCAGTAATACTTTGTCTGGTCTTCCAAAAACATTAATTCCTATGAATTAAATGAGCTTTAAACTGATGAATAAAATAAGGGGCGGCAAAAATTCTTGCTACGCCACTGATTCCTATTGGAAATAATGCTGTAACGATGCTTTAGTACAAGTTTACGATATTTCAACAAGTTTCAAATGTTTCTTCAATTGAATTGGTCGATACATGTTTCTGTGCGTATTTTTTTTGAAAACATCTCGTATTTAAAACATATTCTGGATAATTGTAGAATACTAATGCTCCTGTGTTCTCTTTAATGCCTAAAAAAAGGGAAACATAAGTTTCCATTATAAAAAGAACAATATCCACGTATGAATAGAAAATAATAATTAGAAAGTGCAACAAGTCTAATCTGCAATTTTAATCATGCAAATCTCTTGATAAAGAGGATGTTTGCCAAACAGCAGCACACGTAAACAAGACAAATTTTGTAGAAAACTACACGCTTCACATCAAAAAGGACATAAAAGCATGTGTGAGCTACTTGTGGCTATTATCGTTGACGAGCTCTTCACTAGTTGCCTGCTTTTCCGTCTGCATTCTCGAGGGCGCTGCTACTCTAGAAACCCATAAAAGAGCATTATGGATATGTGCACACAGTGCACTACAATGGAGATTGCCTTTCCGCAGATATTTAATAAAATACTTTGCCCATCGACCAATTAAGCGAAAATTTATGCTACAAGCTTGATTTTTACCCTATCAATGATACTTTTATTCTTAAAACCGTTTATGTTATTAATTACATTTAAAAAATCAGAAAAAAGTCATAAAGATGCTTTAAAAAAATTGTTCCCTAGAGATTTATCAATTTCGAACAGTTTCTTGAAAGTTTCTGTCTATTGATTGGAACTAAAACTCTTGGAAAGTATCTGTTGACGAACGATTGAATGGAAAATCTTAAGACTCGATTCCGATTGGTAATTAAATGATGTCCGAAGAGAATAAATTACTTTATAAGTTTGGAAATTGTTTAGTACAGTGGCCATTCACTTAGATTAATCAAGTAGATACAATTACAAAAGTTAGGGAAAACGATTTTCCAAGTCTTTGGAGAAATTTAATTATCTACGACTGAAAGTTAATTACCGAATTAAAGATGGAGGACAAGTTAAACAATTTGAAACATTTTAAAGACGTTTATACATTTTTTTCGATATGTAATAGTATAATACCGATAGATGAAAAAAAAATCGAACCCACCTGTCTTCTTTTAACAATTTTGAAACTCGAAAATCCTCTACGTCACACTAATTTATGCATGATCGTATAGGACCATCACACCGGTGCGTTATGAATTTGGTGTGACGTACGTCCAAAAAATATAACTAGACCTTTTAGCGCTTAAAAATTGATTACACTTCGTGAAAAACGATATCAATGATTCAAAAGTTGGGTTGAAAAGTTAATTAGAACATTTCGAAAAAGTTGTCGCTTCCATTACGCGACTAGGGAGGCATTCAATGAAATTTACATTACCAGGAGGAGCTTAGACATATTTTATTCGTAATTGATATGCATTATTTTCCTAAAATATTGCTCAATACTACTGGGGAATCGCCCCTCTGCGTAGGAGAAGACAACAAAATATCTGTCGTAGCAGATCCATATCATTCCAAGCAGTCAAACGTCAATCTCAGGTCAAAAAGTTACGCTTAGACCATTATGGGACTGTATCGGAAAATTGCGAAAGGAAATAACGTCAAACCAGTGTATCGAGAGATATAAAAAAGCTGACTCAGTTGCAGAAAAATGACACAAAGCCTGAACCAGAATAAATCCTTCGTATACCAAAAACCGTATTACGACGATCTGTAAAAAATTGGTTCTGGAAGCAATTGAAGGTTTTCTATGATCACCTGCAAAAACGCTATTTCAATAATGTCAATATTTTACATTATTAAGTCCACTTTCTACGAAGCGACAAATCGCAGCGACTTTTTGCTGGGATAAAACGCTGTTAGAAGAAGTACCTCAGCCACGACTGTTCCAGGTATAGGGGAAATTGAAATTGGATGCACAAAACCCTTCTTGGCTACACTCAGCCAACTCAATCTACCAGACAGTGTGAAATATGATATTAGAGACATGCAAAATGATTTTTGATTGTTTCTAGATCAAATTAATGTTAGTAGTTGATATATCTTGCTTTTTTTAGATTTGGCATCTTAAATTTCTAACTAAATGTCTTTGTTATGAAGCATTTTGAATAATTTTCTTCAAAATTCACATACAAATGGTAAATAATCGCAGTGATATCAAAAATTATATGGAATTATTGTGAAAAAACGATAAATTCTTGGTTCACTGCTACGTTTATGAAAGATACATATCTGTAGATCTCCTATTGACACTCCAATCACACCAGAGACCTTTTAGAATTGGAAAATTAATAAAGAATACTTTTAATCAGCTTTTCTATGAATGTATTTCTAATTCCATGTCATTATTGTTAATTTATCGGATAAAACATTCAAGTAGATCAGTTTTCTTGTTGTTTCTGTCATACCATATAAAAGTATTTCCGTAATTTCCGGCTATGGTAATTTGAAAAAAGAGTATAAAATGTATTCTCACGTTTAACAAAACCACTACCTGGTGTAGGTAATTAATTAGACCGCAGGTAGCATAATTTCGTTCGGAAACGATACAAAGAAAACCATTTCCCCTGTCTGCCTGAAAATCAAGATAACCATGCACGATCGGTAGGCGTTTCATCGACTTTTCCCATGTCTCGCACTAATACGAGGGAATCAAAATCAAGCAAAACTTATTTCGTAACAGCTTCTTCTATTTTTAAAGGATGAGTACCTATTAGTAGGGCATTCTTTGTATTTTGAACTGATAAACAAGATAAATCGGAAATAGTCTGCTTTTCCTGAACCAAAACTCGATGATTTATCAGCCAGTACTATCTCTTTCTTGTCTAGCCCCACTTTTTCCATCGATATTTTCTGAATTCTGGAGTAATACATCTTATTGAGGCTATTCTATGACGGCATAGTGGACCATTCTTCAGGAGTCTTCTTAGATACCAAATAATGCTATCAAAACAGACTGTTTCTAGATTCTCCTTCTTCTTCTATCCAGAAATAAAAACTTCTTTGCGTTAGTTTTAATTTCCTCTTCTTTTTTCTTTTTGTATTACCCTGGTACACGGTAGTGTGTCGCGGTAGGCCGTGCTCTATGGGACACGAAAACCGGAATCGCTTATTGTAGTCTCTACTTAGCCACTTCCGGCAAAACGCAGTGTTTCCGCAGGAATACTTCCGCTGTTTCCTTACGACGCGGCGTCCCCTTCACACGACAGGTAGGAATAGAGAAATGACTTAATTGTCTGCTTTTTATTACGATTATCTTTTGACGGAGATTCTTCTACCGAGTTAATTACAAACTTCAAGAATATTTAATTCATCTGAGTCGTAATCATTCCTTTTTAGTTTGTGACATTTTTCTTAGGGCAGGACTATCATTATAGTACATTTTTAATTTGAGAATTCAGGATATGTTCAATTTCCCTTTGAATGGGACAATCAGTATAGCAAATTGTCAATAATTTGAAAACATGAAACGCTCATTTTCGGTTTTGATAGGACAGTCAGCAAAGAAATTTGTATTAATAATAACTTTAACTCGCCCTATATTTGGTAACGATCCAAAATAATATCTACTAACAGTTTTATACCGAAAAAGTAAATCCAAAATATGATTCTTTCATTTCTTTTGTAAATAAAATGGTAAACAAGAGGGTATAAAAGACATAAATCCAATTTTATCTCCGACCTCACTTAAAGAAGGTGTAAAAAAAGCGTAACTCGGAGATTACTACAAGCGGTGATAACCATCTTGATAGAAGGAAACGGAGGGTGAAAGATTGCGGTCTTAGGAAGTAGACACGCAAAGTAGACACCTGTTGAACGTTTCTTGAAGGGGAAGGAAACTCCGTATAAGAAACTCTACTCGGTTCTTAAAGGAGCAACAGTTGGTTGGGAAAATTATTGGACGAGACAAATTGCGCGTGTAATCTGTTTTTAAGAACTTGTTATTTTGATAATGATATTTACATGAATAAGGAAGGGAAAGGAATCGATTTTTATATGAAGTAATTAACTTTTAGTGTGAAAATCGTTAATAAATGTGATAAAAGGATTTTGTTTTCCTTACAAAATCCCTTTTTCCATTTTCGTAATAAATTTAGAATAACAAATAGAGCAAAGTTGATGTTTTGTTTCAAACAATAGCTATAAACTGTTGAGGCAGCAACCATTAAATATTTTTCGAAGAAAGTTAAAAAGATAATTATTAATATCTCACGCAAACCTGCAATACGACAAAAAAGTTCCAGGTTTTCATTAAGTACCAGATTTATTATATATTTTATATCAAAACAATGATGATTTGAAAGAAAAAGTGAGTTTGCGCGTTTGCTAAGGCCTAGAGCGCTTTCAGACGAAACATTTTGTGGCCGGCTACTGGTGTCTGAAAAGAATCGTACGCATTCACACGGGACACAAATAAGGTGTTTAATAAATTTTTAGCCACGCGACTCTTTTCAGACACTTTGTGGCCGGCTACTAGTGTCTGAAAAGACACTAGTTTATTAATATAAATAGACGCATTCACACGAAACACGGATAAGGAATACTAGGTGTTTAATGTATTTTTAGGCACACGACTCTTTTCAGACACTAGTTGCCGACCACAAAGTATCTGAAAAGAATCGCGCGGCTAAAAATACATCAATATAAATAGACTCAGTCACACCGGACACAGATAGGGAATGAATGAGTTTTAATGTATTTTCAGACACGCGATTCTTTTCAGACGAAAAGTGTCTGAAAAGAATAACGCAGCTAAAGATTCATTAATACAAATAGACACATTCACACGAGACACAGATAAGGAATACATGGTTTTCAATGTATTTTCAGACACGCGATTCTTTTCAGACACTTTTACGAAAAGTATCTGAAAAGAATCGCGTGGCTAAAAATAGATTAACATAATATAGACCCTTTCACACGAGACACAGATAGGGAATACATGGTGTTTAATGTTTAGCCGCACGGTTCTTTTCAGACACTAGTAGCCGGTCACAAAGTATCTCGTCTAAAAAGCGCTCTTACTCCTAAAGTACTGTAAAAGACTTCAGGCTTCGTTATATTGTATAAAATATTATTTGCATCTTCTTTTTTATTGTCGACTTTCCACAATAGTTACAGATTTCCGTCTGCCATATCCTAACCTACAATTTCGTATGTTTTAGTATCTGAATGTGTAATATATCACAAGGAATGTTCAAGTAAACATTATCACCCCTATTAATGTTGAATGATTTTCAAGGAAATGTATATAGATCTCAAATAATAAAATATTCATAAGCATTGTTTATTCAACTGCGATTTTAATGTTTTTATAATTATTACAGAAATTGGAAAGAAAAAAATGTATTCTAGCGGAAGGTTCATTTTTCTTGTACGACAAAAAACATTGCGTGTCTTCAAAGGAACGCCTTATTGTCTTTGGATATTGGTCTGTATTACAAAATAAACACACATCGATAAAAATATGTGCCAGTTGTAGATTGATGTCTTCTTTAAACTGTAATTTTATGTACAGGGATTCCCATTAATTCAATTAATAGTTTCTTTCAAAAACGGTATCAATAGGTATCGAATCTTCCACAAGCTATTGACATCTTTTAAGTCTTATACAGGTTCTTAAAGACACCTTCTGATGAAAAGCACAGTGTATTCCAAACCAGCGTAAAATAAATCGTAAATGGAAGACATTTTTGATAAATATTCTCAATAATTTCACCCCAAATCCAAATTTTGAAGGAAAGATTAGATGATAATCAAGAAATAGTAGTTTCTGCAGAAGTAAATCATATTCCCAAGACAGTATGTGACCTGAAACAAGCACCTCCTGGAGGTATTGAATGACCCAGACAACTCCACGCTTAAAAATAATATAAAAATAAAAATTTATTAAAAGAAATTAAAAAATATTCTATTTTCTTTTTATTTAAGTTCGGTAACCTGAATATATTTTTCTGATAATCTTTCCATGACCTTGTGTAAGGTGTCTCCGATTATCAAACCCGACTCGATGTTGAACAATCCCACTTCCTTTCTACCTTACCTACCGTCGCAAGGTAAAGGATAAGGAGATCTGACGTCACCGGACACAACACAACCTTGAGACCGTTTTCTTACTCGCGTTCGACGTCACCGAACGTACTTGAGACGCGTGTGATGTGACGTAACAACGGCAGATGTTTTATTAAGGCACATTTGCATGATAAAAGGAATTAAGATTGTGCGGACCGGTGTGTACAAAGTCCTACATTATCGAGAGAGATCCTAGTCGTATTGGTAAAGAGGGTCCGACTTTCTTTTGTTAAACGGAGGGTCAAAAAACGGGGCCCGTGCCTGACACGCGTTTGTTAGATTGTATTTTGTCGGAAGAGAAGTTCAGATAAAAATGTAAACGAAAAACATTGGCGTGCCGAGTACCTCTTTTATTTTTTAACTAGACTTAGTCAAGGTATTACCCAAAAAATGAATGTTTTTGACATATTTGATGGTAAATCAATTTTCTTGGTCTTGGGGATAAAAAGACAGTCCCTTTCCCATTCTACTCTCATTCCAAAGGGAATGAAGCTTGCATTATTCTTATTCATGTTCCCTAAAGTACTCCATAATCTTGGCAGACAATCAAGCAGACTTGGAAGGCAATGGAAATAAGGGAAAACACTTGCATCTTGGAATAAAAAGTGATAACATGCTGGCCTTGATGACAGACAGATAATGACAGAGCACCACCTGAGTCTCCTTATAGAAACAGTGAACCAAAAAAACGAGAAGCCTGGAGGCTGCCTTGCTGAATACTCGAAACCTTGACTGGATATATTCAAATTATCTATTAAAATAACGAGATGCATGTGGTGTTATTATTTAAACCATTTTTCTCATGAAAATATGTAGTTGAAAAATCTTAACCTGTTGCACAAGGATTTTGTTATCCTCTTTTTCCCCACAAACAATTTTTTAACCTTCAATTTATAACTGAACTGGGAAATGTTTTTTAAACGAAAAACTTTTCTAGCCCACTGCTAGTAGGAAAAATATCATTTTTTGTTTAAAGTTAAGTACTTAATGTACGCCACTGAAGCCAAGTATATGTGACGGTGCTAACTCCGTCTAACGGACAGCTGCACCACCTCTATGAGGGAGCTGCACTCCTATAGCCAGCTGACTTATTCTCCAGTTCTAATAACAAAGACACTACCCTCCTTATTACAAACAGAAACTGCATTTTCTACCCTTCTTCCCCTTAGTATTGCAACCTTCAGCGTGCTTCCCCTTCTTCACCGGTATCCCGCTGATGAACTTTGACAGGGCTGGCCCATATTTGAGGTCGAGTTGTAGGTCTACGAGCGATTTGCCGTGTAATAATGAATTAGGAGCATCTGGTAGGTTTTTTTTTGTTTTAAATTTAAATTATGAAGAAGTATGGGGTTTCTTAAATTTGATTAATTTTTAAGAATAGGTAGTTTTTTTTTATTTTGTATACCAGTTTCATTTTGTTAGTTTTTGGAAATTAAACCACAATATTTTTTGGATTTTTATTTACGACTGCAAAAAAATTAAGTCGAATTTTTCAATTTTTTCATCAACAGCTGGATGAAATTGAAGAAAATGATAAAATTAATGATGATTGGATAGAATAAACAAGATTAAGAGGATCTTTTTTTTATTAAAAACACTGGAAGACGCGCAATTTAGAAATAAAAAATTAAAAAATTTTATGTTCTTCAGAAACTGTACCCATCCGCTGTAAAACCTTTTCAAATAAAAAATTCGTATTCGTATAGATATGTCGAACGACGATTGGGGTTTGGGGTGAATTCAGAATATGTAGGGACTTGTAGTAGGTCACTAGCACGTCTGCACAGATTTCTCATAATTTCCCTTGTATGTTTCGTAAACCAAGCGTTTCATTTCATATCAAAGGAGTCTACGAATAGTTATTATAGCCACTTTGTAAGAAAAAGAAAGGAAAAAATGTAATTTAATATTTATAACAGGTTAGGGTAAATTTGTATTGTGTCAGAAGATAAAAAAAACCACACAAAGAAAGTTGAAATTGTAAAATAAGATGATTATAAAGATGTATCTGATTCTAAATATTGGAGGCTGCATACACTTGTTTTGATAATATTTTAGTCGAGAAAAAAGAGAATAGTAAACAATAATGAAAATAAAGAGGAATATTGAGAGACTGGTTCTGAACCTCTTGTCGCGAGATGATCAGATTGCTATTTATTAGAAATATCGTAATTTTCCGATCTACTACTCCACATCATATATTTCTGACCTTCCTCAATATCCTAGATGTTACCTTGTGATTATTTGAGGCAACAGGAGTTTCCTGCACCGAAAGAAAAATCTCAGTAATTATTATCGAATGTTTGTTAATGTCAAATTTGTTCATAATTATGTATTGATATTTATAATTGAAAAAGCTTATTTATTATAATCATTACCGATGATTTGTTTAATTAATAAATAATAGAGGATTTGTTTCTGCTATAATTGTTTATTTTGAATAAAATTTTTCAATAATAAACAAATCATCTAATACGCCAACTTCACGATGATAATTACTAAGTTTAATTAGTAATTATAACTTTGTTTGATAGTTATTATAAATGGTACACTGTCTGTTAATAAATCTTTTTGTATCATTATAACATTCAAGAAATTCATTTGTTTCTTATAAGCCTACGTTATACAAATGAGCAGAATATTGTTTAATAGTTAATCTTGTTTGTTATAATCAACAAACTGTCATGCGCGTGACCGTAGATCGCCTTAGATGCATGCATGTGATGTAGCTTCCGCTTCCCTTATCCCTAAGATTTGCACGTGTGCTGTGTAGGTATCGTCTTAACTAAATCTTTCCCTCAGTGTGTTTAGTGTTGTTTATTATTCATATTTGGATATTAGCAAATTATTAGCAATAGTGTGGACAGCGTGGGTAAAAAGTTCAGTGTTTACTGATTATATTGTGCTTGAACTGGATCGTTCTCAACGACTGGATATAAGATTTGTATTTTTATTTGGATATTATGCCAGAATAATGGCGGACGGAGGTGTCGACTTCAGTATCACCCCTATAAGCATTATCATTGAAGAATGTGGGGCATGCAAATTTCGAAAGTAAGTAGATAGACAGTGAAAATATAATTTTTTTTAGCAGGATATTATATTTTAGGTAGGTAGGATCTTATGATTTATTCGAGGTGAGACATTTTCATACAATTTCATAGTTCCTAGTAACTCTTTTTTTTATTAAATAGTGCGGCACAAAATATCCAAATTTACTTGAATAATCAATATATTTTGTTGTTATCCATTTAAGAATTTTATTTGTTTTTGATAACTGCATATTAGAGTTTGTTTTATTTTTCGAGATGTGTTGCAAAAAATTTCATGAATAATCAATATTTCTTATACGACTGATAGTTTCTGGAATTTCTTGAAACAAAGTGTTTTTATATATTTATATTGTATTTTTTGTTGAAATTATAATGAAAAAAATGAATAAATCACTTGATTAAAAGATTTGTTGTTTCATTTACCAGCATCTAGGTATATATGACAATTTTAAGAGAAGCACAACAATTTATCATTTATGTATTGAAAAATCTGTATATAATGGTGTAGAAAACGAATAATAGGTATCTATAAAATCTAGAAAAAAAAAATCTTCAAAAATGTCTTGACACTTATTTCATCAACTGCAATGAGTTGCCATCTCCAGTAAGATCCTCTAAATAATAAATGTATTAGCATAAATCACCAAATGCTGATATGGTTTCACTATCTGCTAATATTATGATGACTTTTCGGGAATACTGATGATGGCAGTCTATAGTTGCTGAAATAAGTATTTGGACATCAATCCATAAATATTGGTAACGAAATGTGAAAGATATTTGTTTATTATCAATAAGGTGGCTTTAGTCATGTTGTCATTGTGAACAAATATATGGGTATAGTAATTCAATCTGGAATAACAGTGACAGAATATGCAATAACTATATACAATGACTTTGTAATAATAAATAGCATTCGGTATGGTAGAAAAACATATATTCATACTGATTAATCATTTTTTAATAAAAAAAAATATAAATTTATAGTTAATAACTAATTGTTATGAGAAAATATTATTATGTAATAGTAAATAATTCTTTATTCATAGAGTGAAAACAAATAATTTGTTTTTTACCAACAAACGTTTAATAAGCCATATTTCAATAACGGATTTGGTGATAGTTAATTAGTCTTAGTGATTGTAACCAAACTGTTCTTTCAGTGTGGTTGTATATTGGTATATGAGGAAGACATTCACTGATGAGAGAGTCTTAAAGATTAATAACTCGCTTAGATCTATTTTTTGGAGGAATTTTAAAATGTCACAGGCTGCATTGAAATCTAAGATTCCTTGCTTCTCCTATTATCACAAGGAGTATTGTAAGAACGCCAAATAAGTCTGCTTTCGGTGTACGCGTTTCTTTTCAGACATTTTGTGGCCGGCTACTAGTGTCTGAACAGATTCACGTGGCTAATAATACATTAAACACCATGCGTGTATTTAAATTAATGTATTTTTAGCCCCGCGACTTTTTTCAGACACTATAGCAGCCGGCCCCAAAGTGACTCGTCTGAAAGCGCTCTAAACATATCGAAACATTTTATTTGATCCTCTTTGAAATAATAAAAAATAGATACACGCGAAATCGATCGATTTCTGCCGCATATTTTCTATTGTGTAATCGAACAGACGTGTAAGTGTGCCATGGATCTACAAGATAACGTTTCATTGTCGTAATGATGGAGATTTATTATATACAAGGAACAATTAGATTTTCTATTGAGGAGGGGTCGTGATAGACACTCGAGGACGCACATATGCGTGTAACAAAATATTTTTTGAATTAATCCATCGACGGCAATTCAATATCAGTTTTTTTTAAGTTTTTTTTTGTAGCATCTGCTACTCATGAGTGTTCTTTGGAAGATTACTGTATATTTTTTATTCAAAAAAGTTATTGGATGATTGGAATAAGAATTTTTTAGAGTATTTTTTTCAGAAACTGAGAAAAGATGGGTGAAATTTGAAAAAGTAGTAATAATCTCGTAGAACAAAAACAGTGAGTGAAATTTGAAGGAAAAGCCCAGAGATTTTTTTACATCAGTCTCTGGATTAACACAAAGGGGCCAAAAATCGGTGCTTTAAAAGCACTTTCAGACGGCTAATAGTGTCTGAAAAGTATCGCGCGGCTAAAAATACATTAAACGCCACGTATTCCATATCTGTGTCTCGTGTGACTGTCTATTTATATTAACGTACTCTTTTCAGACAGTACACCGAAAGAAAAATCTCAGTAATTATTATCGAATGTTTGTTAATGTCAAATTTGTTCATAATTATGTATTGATATTTATAATTGAAAAAGCTTATTTATTATAATCATTACCGATGATTTGTTTAATTAATAAATAATAGAGGATTTGTTTCTGCTATAATTGTTTATTTTGAATAAAATTTTTCAATAATAAACAAATCATCTAATACGCCAACTTCACGATGATAATTACTAAGTTTAATTAGTAATTATAACTTTGTTTGATAGTTATTATAAATGGTACACTGTCTGTTAATAAATCTTTTTGTATCATTATAACATTCAAGAAATTCATTTGTTTCTTATAAGCCTACGTTATACAAATGAGCAGAATATTGTTTAATAGTTAATCTTGTTTGTTATAATCAACAAACTGTCATGCGCGTGACCGTAGATCGCCTTAGATGCATGCATGTGATGTAGCTTCCGCTTCCCTTATCCCTAAGATTTGCACGTGTGCTGTGTAGGTATCGTCTTAACTAAATCTTTCCCTCAGTGTGTTTAGTGTTGTTTATTATTCATATTTGGATATTAGCAAATTATTAGCAATAGTGTGGACAGCGTGGGTAAAAAGTTCAGTGTTTACTGATTATATTGTGCTTGAACTGGATCGTTCTCAACGACTGGATATAAGATTTGTATTTTTATTTGGATATTATGCCAGAATAATGGCGGACGGAGGTGTCGACTTCAGTATCACCCCTATAAGCATTATCATTGAAGAATGTGGGGCATGCAAATTTCGAAAGTAAGTAGATAGACAGTGAAAATATAATTTTTTTTAGCAGGATATTATATTTTAGGTAGGTAGGATCTTATGATTTATTCGAGGTGAGACATTTTCATACAATTTCATAGTTCCTAGTAACTCTTTTTTTTATTAAATAGTGCGGCACAAAATATCCAAATTTACTTGAATAATCAATATATTTTGTTGTTATCCATTTAAGAATTTTATTTGTTTTTGATAACTGCATATTAGAGTTTGTTTTATTTTTCGAGATGTGTTGCAAAAAATTTCATGAATAATCAATATTTCTTATACGACTGATAGTTTCTGGAATTTCTTGAAACAAAGTGTTTTTATATATTTATATTGTATTTTTTGTTGAAATTATAATGAAAAAAATGAATAAATCACTTGATTAAAAGATTTGTTGTTTCATTTACCAGCATCTAGGTATATATGACAATTTTAAGAGAAGCACAACAATTTATCATTTATGTATTGAAAAATCTGTATATAATGGTGTAGAAAACGAATAATAGGTATCTATAAAATCTAGAAAAAAAAAATCTTCAAAAATGTCTTGACACTTATTTCATCAACTGCAATGAGTTGCCATCTCCAGTAAGATCCTCTAAATAATAAATGTATTAGCATAAATCACCAAATGCTGATATGGTTTCACTATCTGCTAATATTATGATGACTTTTCGGGAATACTGATGATGGCAGTCTATAGTTGCTGAAATAAGTATTTGGACATCAATCCATAAATATTGGTAACGAAATGTGAAAGATATTTGTTTATTATCAATAAGGTGGCTTTAGTCATGTTGTCATTGTGAACAAATATATGGGTATAGTAATTCAATCTGGAATAACAGTGACAGAATATGCAATAACTATATACAATGACTTTGTAATAATAAATAGCATTCGGTATGGTAGAAAAACATATATTCATACTGATTAATCATTTTTTAATAAAAAAAAATATAAATTTATAGTTAATAACTAATTGTTATGAGAAAATATTATTATGTAATAGTAAATAATTCTTTATTCATAGAGTGAAAACAAATAATTTGTTTTTTACCAACAAACGTTTAATAAGCCATATTTCAATAACGGATTTGGTGATAGTTAATTAGTCTTAGTGATTGTAACCAAACTGTTCTTTCAGTGTAGTAGCCAGCCACAAAGTGTCTCGTCTGAAAGCGTTCTAAGTGTAACTGCACTCAATTGGTGGAGCTCATATGAATTAGAAATGAGATTAATTTGAAAATAATTTCATCAAAAATAAAGAAATTCTGAATGCTAGAAAATAAAACAGGAGATTGTTTTTCAACTTTAAACTGAATAAATAACGGCTAATAGTTAATTGGAATTAAATTTAAACTCATTTCATTTAATTAAAAATATAAAACTGTGTCAGTATTTTTATTTCATGACAGGGCACAAATAACTGTAATGAATTTGTTACAGCAACAGGTTACCACTTTTTTTCCACACATTTTTTTGAAATCCATAATCCATTCAACGTATTGGCAATAATATATTTGTCAATTTAATATTTTAAAATATAAATACTAATGTGTGAATGAAAAGGGAGAGTGATTTTTTCCATTTGCGTTTTATATTTGCACACATACTTTGATTGTGAATATTTTAACAATATCATATTGAAATAAATGCCGTAAATTTTGAACGATTTATGCCTATTAATGTGTTGTTATTTTATTTATTTTTGCTGGTCGTGTTTGATTAAGTGATTGAAATATTCAATAAATTAGTTGTACATACAACAATAATGACGTTTTTACGTTTAGAGGTCACTGACGATTGATTTTATACACATTAGCTGCATCATTACAGACATATTTATATTATCTAATCTAACCATCTAATATTTCATATTTTGAAGAAATTGGAAATTATATTAGTCTATTTATATTGTTTTTTTAATGATTTATAGTTCAATTTTTACATAAATAAATGAAGGAAATACTCACGAATAACTGGAACATTTTCTTTTTCCTTGCTATTCCTCTTCATGTACTAAGTCTTATTCCATTTTATTTCGAACATCTGCTTTTTCTCTTTCCTTTATCATAATAAATTAACAGCCAGGGTAAAGGCTTCTCGTGGTGCGTTTGTCCACGCTGTGGTGTAAAGTGTAGACCGATTTCACAATAAACTGATTTTAAAGACGATACAAATAAAACCCTATCGCGTGAGCCCTGCTAACAACAAAAATATAACTTCCGTCAACAAACGTAGTATAAAGCACACCCCTTTTCCGAATACGATTTACGTTTTTAGTATTCGGCGCCTAATTTAAAGATCTATAAATAGATTAAGTGGCATTCGAATTAACGAAGTTATTAAAGTTCTCCTAATTATCAAAGTTTCATTTCTGTATCGGTGATTGCGTGTTAAATGATCACCGAAGAAGCTACGATGTGTCTGTCTATCAGATGTCTAAGAATAATTGGAATTATCACCGATAGGAGCTTATAAAATCCTTTTTTTGGGGAGACAATGTGTCTGTTCCGTGAAAAAAGGTGAAAATGTAAGTTATATTGAAAATTTAAGGCATGCCGTTACATTTGATGAAGTTTTCGCTCTAAGAAGTTAATGTCTTCCATGAATATTTATCACCAGTTACCTGACAGCACGATTACTATTGGCTGGACTGAAAATTTTAGAACCCAGTGACACCTACGGCCTAAAGACTTCGACAACTACGGAAGTAGCCAAACGTTATACCCATGCTCAATCCCTTGAGAGCTGGGATGAAATCAAAAGATGCAGTCTTGCTAGGATGACATTGGGTGACCCTGGGAAGCAGTTCAGGTTTCCGTGCTCGGAAAACTCACCCGAATGTACGAGTGCAGAGCAAATATTTTTCTTTGGTCACTTGTCACCGCTCAGAGACAGCTCCTACTTTTTGTAACAGGGATTTTAGCAATGTACTTAAGCATAACCTGATGTCTTTAATAGCAAAAAAGATACCTTATCTCTTGCTCTCAGCACTCCACACTCAACAACACTACAAAATGATGGTATTTTGGATAATTTCCACAATTGAAGCATAAAGAAGAAGAAATTTGCAAAACAATTTGAATTCGGATTATAAAATGTAGACGCGACTATATTTTTGAGCGGGATTTTCAAAATTCTCGTTACTTTTTTTGGGCAGAATAGAAATTTATTGTTTTTTTTTGTGACGAAAACGATATCTCTATAAAAAACATGATTTACGATATGACTTCGGTAATGTCTACAAGAAAGTTTTAACTTACCTACAAAATGTAATAAAACTCAAGACGTATAATAAAAGCACCCAGTAATAAATTTCAAAATACTCATCATGATATATGCTCACGTAAAGGTACTTACAATAAGCACAAAGCCACAAATCTATTCTCGTCCAAGCCAATTATATTAGCTCAGAAAATTCACTAGATCAAACATCACGCCTACCACCTGGTTTTTCGAAAATCTCTTATTTTACAACCAACAGAAGACTATTGTAATACTGTTTATTATGTGTTATAATTTCTTTAAGATGTCCCACCTGTCGGTTTTTCGCAATAAACTGCTCGGAACAGAATACCACACTTCCGGTTTATTATAAGTAACGAAATTGCCTTAATTTGGTACTTAAGGCTTTTAAATGCCACAAGTAGAAAATAAATGCCCCTCTGCTGGGTAATTTATGGCGCTTTACGTTAACTGATTTCACGAGTTTACAACTGTTTTGTTACATATACTTTACAAAAGGTAGCAAATGTTTTTCTGTAATTGTTACGGTGGTTATTTATGTCGTCAAATCTACTTATATAATAAAGATTTTTGTGAAAATTGAATCATCTGCTACATACAGTAGTTTAGTAGCATCAAAATAGTGAGTTTTTGACAAAAATTCTGGTAGACTTTGTTAAACGAGGTGGTGAAGACTAGTATTATTGACCGAGCACCAAAATTTGGTTCGAGGCTTATAAATGTCTTTATTACCGTGGTGTATATACAATTTTTTCCACTACTAACCAAATTTAGAATAAAATTAGAAATTATGAACATCTTACACTATTTTAATGCTAAAATATCACAACTGTATTGCGCTCCAAACACAGCACTTTGAGTGTAAGAGCTATACTTGTACACCAGAGCACTCAAAAACGCAACACGAGAAGCGATTATCTCGTCGTCTGTCTAACAAGTACAGTCTGCTTTCGCTTCATATAGCGTTTTCTGCTTCACCAGTGCAAGAGCGCACTAAGTGCAGCATGTGACGTCATGCACTTTTGCTGGTTATCCGAGTAATTGACATTTTGACATATCAAGCAGAAAATGAATAAATATTAATCATCTTAGTTCCTAATCTAGGAAAAATAGAATATAAAATAATAAATTACAATATTTAATGTTAATAAAAACTAGAATTGATGATGGAAACCGGAAATATTATTTTTTACAACAGGTTCCACATGACCCTCAATTCGTGGTTTATTTTCGACATTGTCTTTGGTCAAAAATTATATTTATTCATCACGAGCAGATGATGAGGATTCTTAAGACTCTTTACAAAAAGTAGATAAACATCAGCTGTAATCAGCCATATTTGTACTGGATTCCGGAGCCAGTGCAGAGCAAAGTAGACGTGGGCAGAAAATGCCAAAGTTCGCACCAAAAAGGTAACCAGAAAACGATACACCCGAAAGGTGCAGCACTAGTGCGCACCCGTACAACAAGCAGAACACGCTAATAGATCCTTATGTCATCAGTCATTTTTGTTTGAGCGCGAATTTTAAATTAATGGCATTTGAATTCAAATAATTTTATGCTGGTAGGTAATTTCAAGCAGAGATTACGTTAAAGACAATCTCCTGATTTTACGTTGCCCAAGTTTTTGTTAAACTACTATCCCTGGACTCTCAAGATATTTGACCATGATTAATATGATAATATGTTTGGGGAAAAATAATTTTCTGATTATCACGTCTGGAAAATCGTGTTTATTAGTTGGTATATGTGTAATTGATAAAGTAGATATAATCGAATGTATCCAGTTATTAACTCTTGGTATACCGCAGTAAATCGCTCTTCCAATTATTCGTATAGTTTAATTATTTTGATCGAATTGGAGATTTGTAAGGATATCGACAATCGACGCGGGATATAAAATATTCCTTTGGTAATTTAGCACAGATGAAACACATTCAAACAGTCGACACACACACACAGACGCACACACATATCGTCCGAATTTTGACAGGGTGTTGTGATGGATGTCGTGCATAACATCGTGGATATTGACCAGTTCAACATTGAACTCATCAACGGCCAGCATACAAAAACTGCACATAAAATTACATGCAAGTCTAGTGCAGTCATCATTCAATTAGCCCTGGGTGTGGCCACAGCTTCGCTTTATAAAACATCGATCGAACGAGCGGTCATCGTTTCAAAAGTACGCTCTTTGATTCCCTCATTGCCGCTTTAATTTCAACACCGGCACATGCGCTCCTATCCACGGCTCTTTCCTCATCCTCGGCCGCCACTAATTTGCAGCAGGCCATGGAAAAACGTGTGCATTAACGGCAACTCTATCCCACTCTTGATACTCCCGCTATCCCACTTCTGATCGCTAATAATTCAACCGGAAAAAAAGGATCGCGATCACCACCGCCGATATGATTTATATACATCGAGGTGTTTTTGAAGGGTGGTTTGTTCGTTTTCCATTTGCTGCTTGCTTTCTGTTCTCTGTATGGGCCCAGCATGGTCAACTGGCAAATTACGGAATTTTAATAAAATTATTTCTACACATAGTCTATTGTGTACGCGGAAAAACAGGTTGCAATTTATCATCGTTCTGAGCTTGGATCAACATTCAATTTTTCACGCTATGACAGCGTTCACCGATATTGACGATCTCAACTAGTTGTGATTAAAAATACAATTAAGGTATTATCTACCTTGCCTTTTATCGCCAACAATAATCTACCTGGAAGCATCATCAGCACTCGCCGCACTACGTGTTTTCGTTCATGACAAACGCATCATTTTTATTTCAATGGAGGCTTTCCACGATTTTCGAAAGTAAATTCAAAAAGCGTCCGGGATAGTTTTGAAAAGTAATCTCCAATTTTATAAGGATCTATTATCTTCAAAGCTCTAAGATATGGGAATTCGACGAAGTGCTTAGAAGACTGGCGACTATGGAAACTCATAAGACAACCATCAGAAAAAGTAGCAAAAGAACTGCTCGCAATAAACAAGATCAATCTACACACCATAACGGGGCTACTTACGGGAGACTTTCCAAAAAAGGAGCACCTGGACAAGATGACTGTATAAGGAAGACCTTACATGCAAAAGATCCGAAAAGGACATCGAAACAGCTCTGGATATATTATGTAACTGGGAGACTCTGGACCACAGGAGGCAGAAACTGTATGGTAGACCTCAAATGACTCCAGAAGACTTCTACAACCAACCAGCTAAGAACCTATAAGAGCTAATACAGGGTACGGATTGGCTGAATAGGATGAAGTCAGAACACTATGAGGATCCAAAATAAGCCCAGGAGGCTGAGGTAGTACCTAAATATTATACAGAGGAATGGGTGCCTGTCCATTTAATAATACCCGATTAACAATTAACGTACTGCTTAACTTGAACTAATATTTACTACAGCGTATACTAGGAATGTTTAGTACACCGGATTATTTTTATTATTGAAATATTTCGCTACAGCAAGATGTTTTCTACGACAGGAAGCAGTACATTCTGAAGTGTATCCTTAAAATTAACAATAACTCCTTATGTATCCTTAAACGGTATACATATATTGCAATTTATTTCATTCAAGGACACAGCTGTCTGCAGTTTTCAAAAATACGTCTTCGAAAACCCTTTTAAGTTGTTCAAGTTATGTTTCGCCACATCTAAAAGATAAATCTTTTCATTTCCTAAGGATATTCAAGCATTCATAAGGAAGCAGGTAACTTGTAACTTTCGGATACAGAAAATTTGTTTTGTAAGTAAAAGGGTGAATTTATTTTGAGGTTTAGAAAATGATACACACCCATCTGCTTGAAGAAGTTTTGCATCTGCATAGTGCTTTTGTTTGATTAAAGGGTTTCTAGATATTTGTTGAAATCAACATTATTTTGATAAATCGAAACGTGGATTATTGACAGCTGATATTTTCAAATGTTGATAAAAATTCTGCTTAGGTGCATTTAACTTAACAGCATGAAGGAACCGGAAGTTCATTTTTAACACTTGCTGAGTCATCTTTATGTCATTAAAGAAACAAAAGTTAAGCGAATAGACATCTTATGATATCTTTTGTCGATGAGCTGTTCGAAGGGTCTTCTTAAGACTGTTGAGAGTCACACTTCAATTCATTTAGCACATATGTTTCCGGAAAGAAATTAGATTCACTTTTATCTTTGATAGAAAACTCAAGCTATGTTGTATGTGAGAATATGAAATTAATGTTCAGTGGGATTTAATTCGTATGTCAGTATTTATATAAATGTTACGTGGAGTGTAGATAAACGGTAGATTATGGCGAATCAAGTATACAATATGAAACAACTAGTAATAACGTGCAAGCTTTTGGTATTTGAATTGCAGTTATGCGTTAATATAATATTGTATACTAAGGATGGGTTATTTATTAAAATATTTGGAATATTAGACATTTCAATCGTTGCTACAATACATGATAATGTTTTAAAAACATTTGTGATGGTAGTTATTATATAATTTAAAATTAAAAGTACTTTTTATTGAAATATCACTTTATCGGAAGTGAAAATATGGAGAAAATACTGTTCAATTGTCAAATTAGTGCTGTGTTTCCATATTTTTATAAGTTTTTATGAACTACTGCTTTTTAAAATTAATAATTGCGGGTTTTATGTGTGTATTCCACTCTGTTTTTAATATGTTTTTACTGTATTTTTAGAGTTTTAGTCAATATATTTCTTCTATCTTGACCATTTCAGCCAATTACATCAGAGCTTTTATTGCCAAATATCTAGAAAATCATATACTACCAATTTGAGTAGGTAGGTGGTTGTATTCTTCTTATATTCTTCTCATCCATTTACGAGAAAATATCCTTTTTTTTTCTTCTTTGTCATTTTTCAGTCTTCCATTAACTAGAATCCCTAACACTGTGGTATCACAAACATCTTCATAATAAAGGGATTGTTAAACTTGATCTCCCTTTTGTCACTTTTATTTGTTTGCAGACATTATTTGAAAAATTATTATTATTGACTTATTTTTCGAGAAAATCTAAGGTTTCTGGTCAGATATTGCAAAAATCTGGACCAAACAGCGAGCTTAATCCCACATTTAAGCATCAAAAATATCTTTTATTATCATTATAGTTACTTATTTACAAAAGTTTATGGTGTTTTTGAAAGGATTTTCAATATAATTTGTTAAAATTGGTACTAGGTGTAAGTCGTTAAAGAAAAACTACCCCAGCGAGGGAAAAAGTGCGTCTTCACATAAATTTTAAAGCGAATAAATAGAGAGCACATCAAACGCGAAAGAGAGGCCAAAACTTTTTTCCATGTATTGAGTGAATATACTGACCCTTGGCTTGTTTTGTATAAAAAAAAGTACTAACTGTGAAACGCTCTTTTTGCTGCCAGCTATACATCCTATTTCTAATTAGCATATACGAGCAACGGCCAGGCGAAAATTAGTTTTGATCATCCAGTGTATTGATGAAACTGGTGGATGTATGAAGTTTTCTTTACAGATGAATTCAATGAAAATGAAATAATACCGATAACAATTAACGAATACATTTCGACATTTGAAATTATTAACTTTGCTTTTCATTTTAAAATATCCTCACTTATTGGATATGGAAGCACTATAACACTATTTGTTTTATACATGATGTCCCTTAAATACCGTTAATCGAATTCGAGGATTTTTCTCCATGCCACTGTATCTAAATTTGACCTTTTTTAGGTCCCCATTCAGGCGATAATGGCACGTTAGATTCCCTCCTGTTAAAACTCTTACTTGTGCACTTTGACTTTTCATCTTAACAGGTTGTAGTCACCCAGAAGAATCTTTGATTGTATGAGCCCTACTAGATCTATCCAATGGTCAGATCTCCTCTTCCTCTCGGCTATACCTATTTCTTCCAATATTACATAGGGGCTGATTACGCAAAAGGGTCCAGGTCCCCAAAAGGGTGTTTGAGTCCTCCTCTTTGCTGTTAATCTGCTGTCATTTCCTATTCCAGTATGTCCTGGAATCCTCAGTAACGTGACTTTATTGTTCTCGCCTAGGTCATTGAGTTTGTCTAGAAATCCCTCACTAGCTTAAGACATCTGAAGGCTTCTACTTAAGAAAGGGTCCCTCTTCAATCCAGACGTCTCCTAGGCTTTGAATTGCTATGCAATTTGCAAGTATGTGGATGGAGCTCTCGTCAGAATACCTACTAGTACTCTCTTGGTACAGTTTTACTCTTGCTTAGGAATTGATTCGTTCTCACTTGAATGTAGTCCCCTAGAAATCCCCGACAGCCCCAAAAAGTGTTTGAATGTTGAGGTAGAGGAGTCTTCTTGTCTGTGTCAAATCTTGATTCTTTTGTTCATCATTTTGATTGAAATATTTCCAAAATCCTTTTTTTTTAATTATTTTCAACGTAACTTGCTAATTAGTTATTTTTAATAGCAAAACTACTTCATAGAATAAAATAGGCTCTGAGCTAAGCACGGAAAACGTCGAGTGAAAACAAAAGAATTTAAACAAACGAATAATTAGTTTTTCTTTTTATCCTTTAATTAAAGGCGATCTGCTTTAATTTTAAAAAAGATCGAATGCTTCACCTAACCTGGCAATATTCTCATAAAACCATTTCGACTGTATCAGTTTAATAGTTTAAATCTTCTGCTGACGTCGCCTTAGTCATTTAATCCGTTAATTTGGAGCTCGTCTTCCGTTAATACTCTCTCTCTGTCCTTCTCTTTCATTGCCCTCCTACAAAGAAAAAGGTGAAGCACCGTGCTTTTCGAACAATGGAAAAACTGGCATTTAGACCAGTCCAAAATGTTAAGATTTTCTCTTATCCCACTTCTGGAAAATAATAAAACATTATATACTTTTCGTTATCCCATAATGTAAATTTGATTTAATGATAGTCAGATGAAAATTGAAAAGTTAATGGCAACAGCATCCGTTCGTTAAGATTTTGGATTCTTAATTTCTAGTTTTCGAAAGAAACATTTTTACATTAAAATTTGCAAACCATCGGTATTTTTTAATAAAATACCGATTAGCGGATATGGGTTCAATGTCGATCAATGTAGAAAATGAGATGGCTGAGTAAATAAAGAAATAAAGCTTGCAATGATATAGATAAGACAGCGTACTTTAGCTGCAATTGCAGGCTAAGCTAATCATCCACCAACGCCTTAAATGTCAGTAACAGATCTTCCTACAGCCTTAATCTTATACCTAAACGATCTTATAGGCCATTCGAGACACTCTTGTAATCTAATATAATTGAGTTATGTCAAAATTACAGTATCATTTTGTTGTTGATAGTTGCTGTTACACTGTTATTTTGTGCAGTAGCGAAGAATTTCAATTTTTTTACAATAAATATTATCACCACGATGTATTTTTTCAACAGGTCTATAAAACGGATTCCATGTTTGCTAACAGGCCGTAGATTATGGACTCTTAAGCTATCGATTGCCAGGATATTGGGTATTCATATCTACTGAACTTCACTAGCATCAACAATTGCATACTTATGACATGCATTTCGTTTTCCATCGTCACAATGCAATGTGGCTTTTTCTATAGTGAGAAAATATTATTTGCATGTATGAATGTATTTTTGGAGTAACATAAACAGAGATCTGAAAGATCTATTGTGCCCTCTTACTTCTACTTAGTTTCTGAGGAGAGTCTCTGAAACTAGACGTTTCTTTAGTCCTATTTCCCGGAGAGATTTTAGGATATCTGCAGGTTTCAACTTAGGTAAATGTAATCTCCAAGGTAGGTACTGTGCTCTAGGATTCTGGAGTGCTGTGCAGTTGGAAAGTATGTGGATGGAGGTTTCTTCTTCCATGGCACAAAATCTACATCATTATTTAGATACAATACCATGTCCTAATTATTAATAATAAATACGAATAAGATAATTCTTCCTATCCAAGTAACAATCGTATACCTATTTGAATACACATAAACATTCCTATAAAAACCTAACTATCCACCCATTCCTTCGTTTTTTTGAATTTATCCTTGATGCCGCTGGGCGAAGATAGAGCGTATTCCAATTCAAAACTTGAGCTTTGCGTAAGAAATGAAATGGTGTTGTCTGTGGAACACAAACGTTGTTTCGCTATTGTTTCCCACTTCAGATAGCTTTTGTTGTTTTGTCGATTCTCAGCGACTCTCAGAATCGAATCGAAAGATTGTTTCTCACTGCAAAAGGATTGTTGTAAGATTTAGGTCAAGTAGTAATCGAAGAATTTTTTATAGGTGTACATAGAATACGGGTCGATTGAAAAATAAACGGTCTACCGCTAAATGTTATGATTCAAGTGTTAAAATTACGATTTTCCACACGGCTGCATCATCATCACTGGTAGATTAAGTTGAAAAAGTTCTGGTACAGCTTAGTTGAAGGCAGATATATACAACTTTTCCAAAATTAAAGTTGTAATAGCACTATAATTAACCAAAATATAGAATTTGGAGTTGACTTTAACCTCTACATCTGGCTAAGATGACCTGCAGAAGAATCCCCAGATTTTTTACCACTTAAATATTCACTGGGGCAATTAATTTGAAGGTGAACGAATCAGAGCAAGTAGACGTATTTGAAATGGAGATGAATTTAATGCAAATAAAGACACCGAAGTCAAAATGTTGAAATCCTATCTTTGTCAATTGAGGGTGGAAAGATTTCTATATACTTTCTGCAGCTGCTTTATAACCAAGAGCTTCATGAGCATTTTGTGGTATCGGAGCCGGAGAGCTCGCTGCATCTCCACGTCTAGTCTGGTCTCGATTTTTGGGGAAATATTGACAAAAATCAACTCGAAATTTTTCGATATATATACATGGACGTAACAATATGCATTAAAGTACTCAACGCGTTTAGGAATAATACTTTTTTTTAATAAAACATTTTCGAAACAATCCTGTATATACAAAAATTAATTATTGGATTCCCAGTTCGAGTTACCACAGACACGTGACACTTTAAAAGGATATTTTCCCTAAATATTAATTAAACAGAAAACATCTTAAGATTTGTAACAACCGCAAACTGGGTCTGACATGTTTTCGTCCCGTTCAAAGTAAAAGCCTCCCAGTTAATCACAGCTTGGCTTCGAATTATCCCTCGCTTTTCCATTTTCTCCGGACTGACTGACTACTCGGATGATAAGTGAGTATGAATGGCCTTAGGTCGCAGGGACGGAAGACGCAAAGACTGCAGTGGAGTGCAGTCGTAAGAAGGGCAGCCAGACTTTCCTAACCTGCCTCACACCATCCACGAGGTTCTCGTATTGATCTCTTATGTTCCCTTTAGCGAGAAGCTCGGGAATCAATGGACTTTGTCTTTTAAGTCAGCACTGCATTCATTAACATGCGTTTCTTAGGAAAGAGAGGGATTTGCATTCGCGGATTGAGGAAGGGTTGACGAGCCCTTAACATCGGAAATACACCGGATTAAAAATTAATTAACTCGAAAGAGAAATGAAAGAGTCCAACAACGCTAAAACTTGTTTCGAGTGTTCTTGAAGTATTGGAAAAAGTAATAAAAATTTTTTAACTCCACCTTCGTTATTTATAACTATTTTTTCATTTGTTTTTTTTACATAGTATCGCTTATTTTCATTTCTGTAAGAAAGTGGAAAAAATATATTTTAAGTAATCAAATAATACAAATTAATTTTTTTCATTAAAACCGACTAAAAGGAAACGGAATCTCAAGAATTTTCTAACGAACACCTCAACATTAGGTATTTTTATTGTGCGGAGATACAACAAAACCCCAAGGATGTACTTCGAAGAGAGTATGTGAATGATCGTCGTGAGATACATCCAAATTCCTAACCACCATGTCTCCTAGAAACACATCGGATAGGGTTTCCTTCCTTCCGTACCGAAATCCACTTCAGTATTATTTAAGTTATATAATAATTTGCATACCAATGTGTAGGTATTATACACGTCGAAATCTCACTTGACCGAACAATTTCTCAATTCAAATTAATTTCAAAAGTAAAAATTGATTTAAATATTAACCAAAATATTCTATAATTTCTCGATTTGGCTGGGGCACGATAAAAATACTGATGAAGGTCACTGTTTCGAGAAACTTTGTTATTCTAAGCAATACTTAACTCCAAGCGTTACGTCAAACGTCTGGTCATTACGTATCATGCTACGTGCGTGACATATGACGATCTTATGGTTGGACAAGGTGGAAAAACAACGACCTACAGCAGGAGCAGAGCCTTTTTTACTGGTTCAATTTTCTATATACCAGTCAGTAGTGTGAGGGTGATAGTAACTCGACTAAATTCCTAGTGCCTGTTGTCGCACTTATAACAGTATCTGTAGTCTGTAGGGAGGGTGAGTGCAGACTCACAGCACTTAGACCACATATGACTCAATATACATCCTCCCGAGGAGTTGTCCTCCTAGGTCATCGTCCATTCTGTCTTTCCCAGGAAGGTGGATAGGTCACTAGGAGACATCTTTATATTGGCAGGTGTAGGCCAAGACTCACCGAACACACTATTATTGACGATAACTCCGGACAGTTTCATCTCCCAGTTCACACATCCTGCATAGAGGTGTGTCCACTAGCCCCATAGTATGGAGGTGTTTCCTTAGTTGACAGTGGCCAGTCAGAAATCCTACTGTTAAACGTAGGTTTTTCCTGATGATCGCCAAATATTTCTTCGGCGCCAACTTCCCAGGGTCCTCCAGGGTCATCCTGGCAAGACTTCATCCTTTGATTTCATCCCATCTCTAAAGGGATTGAGCATGGGTGTAGCGTTTGGCTAGTTCCGCAATTGTCGAAGTCGTCAGGCCGTAGGTGTCACTGGATCGTGAAATTTCCAGTCCAGCGGCTTCCTGGCACTCCAGTCGTGCCCTTTAACCCACCTCAGGATAATGTCCTGTTTTTTGTAAAATTGTGCCAGTATATAAAAAGCACTGGTATCATTTCCAAAAGAATTTTCGACGAAAAATAATGTTTGTAGTTGTAACTCGTTCCAAAAGTATATCTGATAACATCTTGAATATATTTAGAAAGAATCCTTTTGAATTATTGCACAGCGATGTCGAAGCCCTACTTTCAATATTCATTAAAACCATGAGCATATATAACGTAATGACATTTTCAACGACTAAGCCCAGCATCTTCATATTTCAGAAGTTTTCTGCTTTTATAAGATTTTCTGTTTAAAATTCAACCGCATATTATGAATAAATTTCGCCTAAGAATGCTGCATTTCCCTTAGAACTCGACTAGTGAAAAGAATCTCGTAAAGTGCAATACATCTTTGCATCACATAGTTAAGACTGGAAGGGTTGTGAGTGGTCTTGAGGGGATGCAGGGGGTGAGGTTCCTCGAGTGGAAAATGTGATTTCTTCATCCAACGCTTCGGCGCACAAAAAATATAATTGTCGACTTTCTTCCTACCAGGACTAGTCAAAAAAATTTGCTAATTTTAATAAAAAATGCTACAAAACAATTTATCAAAGTTTCCAGGCAGGGAAGACTGGAGTAGGAAATCTAAGGAGCGGAAACAGCCTTTCAGTGAAAGGATATAAGGTCAATCTTTTTCCATTGTACTCCTTAGTCAGGACTTTTTCCTTCAAAGGGTATTGGAAGATCGTTTCCGTATTGGATGGGGTAGCACTTAAACTGAGAAGTACCTACATGCCTTTGTTGCGGGGAAACATTTTAGACTCCTCCAATGGTGCTTCCACTTCAATATCCTACAATATATCTCTTACTTAATATTTCTTTCTACACAAATTATACCACAAATCTAATTCTATAGAGATAAAGTCCGATTCAAAGTAGAATGTGCCATGCCACTTAGCTAAGAGTGAATTTAGTGCGCGCTCTCTCCAATCCACTGAAATACCAAACGCCAGCCTCCAAAAGATGACTTAGGCTATGATGCTCTGGCCTATTCTAGTTTGAAACAAACTCTACCTATCACCCTACACATAAAACTCTATGAAAGATATTGCAAAAGCAGTTTCATTGTCTGGTTAAGTGTCGCCACAATTAGTTTGTTATAAATTGCTCTTAAAAATTTTTGTATGATCCCGGTATCGACGACGACTACCGAACTGGTCATCTGTAAATACGGCGATGTATTTAGTGTCTTGTGGAGCTTTTAATCATATCTCCTCGAATAATTCAGTGAATGCGGGATGAACGGTTACAAGGTTTTTCAGTGAAGGGAAAGCTCTAACAAGATGCAGGAAAAGGATTGAGTTTCATTTAAGCGTCCGCTCTCATATTCTCAGTTCTTAAGGAATTTACTTCATTTTTTATTACGACCCGTTGGTACTATACATTAATGGATCTTTGAGAGGTGGGAAAAAAGTTTTAAGAGAAATTAAATCGAGAAATTTTTTATGCGGTCAATTTTAGGTGTAACATTTTAATTTTATAAACAAAAAGTTTAAAAAAAATGATATAATCAAAGGATGAGGATGGAAATTTTGTCTCAAGATAAAAGAGACATTATCAAGTTCATTCAAGGAATCATTTCCTTTCTCCTCATCTGGTTAAGATAATTCGTCCCAAAAACTTATCACTCTGTTTTTGGTTGATAAATCTTTTAAGAAATGTGTCGGTACCACTTGCGATAAAAGACAACTGACTGAGAGGACGTTAGATTAAAATAAATCGAATTAATTGGCAAACAAAGCCCTAAGGAAATTGTAATTATGTGTGTATGTAGGAGTAGATTTGTAAACTTCCTTATTTCCGACTAGTCTTCCGGTTATTGACTACTTAAGGCCGATTTTAAAGTAGAAAATACTGGAAATTTAAAAAAAGGCGAATCGTAAAAGGGGGTGAGATAAACGTAAGTTTATTTGGAAACTGTTTCATTGAAAGATGTGAATTCAATTATAGAAAAATAATAGCATGGGAAAGCGAAAAAATTCCAAGAGAATGGAGACTAAAGTATGAGAAAGTGAAAAAATAACAGGATAATGAAGATAATGGCATGGAAAAGCAAAAAACATTCCAGTATAATGAAGAATAGAGCAAGGAAAAGCAAAAAAATTCCAATATAATGGAGAATACAGCATGGAAAAGCGTAAAATTTCCTGGAGAATGGACACTAGAGCATGGAAAAGCAAAAAATTGAAGGGTAATTGAGACTAGAGTATGGAAAAGCGATAAAATTCCAGGATAATGGAGAGTAGAGAGTGGAAAAGCGAACAAATTACAGGGTGATTGAAACTAGAGCATGAGAAATCGAAAAAACTACAGTATAATAGAGAATAGAGCATGGAAAAGCGTAAAAATTTCAGGAGAATGGACACTAGATCATGAAAAAGCAAGAAAATTCCAGGCGAATGGAGACTAGAGCATGTAAAAGCGAAAAAATTCCAGTATAATGGAGACTTGCACTAGTTGCGCACAATACAAGGAGGAAAACCAAAAACAATGTCACAATAATAGATTAACAGCTCTGATTAAAAACTATCGTGAAAATATTATATGAACAAATTATGAATAGGTACTTAATAGAATGAGAAACAATACTAGATAGCCAACTATCAAATCACACGATGGAACACGATGTAGGAAAAAGACATCTAGAGGGTAGCTTTTATGGATCTAGAGAAGGCATTTGATCCACAGAATGAATAACAGAACCCAGGTAAAACGGGTATACAAGACAAGAACACAAATGATGGAATGGAGAAGGGTGATAAGACATAATATTTGCCAAGAAAAGCTAGATATTGTGCAATTAATGGTCCATTTTGTCGACTTGAAAGTTTTAGTGAAATTTTATTCACATTTTGGCCTTTTTGTAAGTGCATTTCCTTTTCAATAGGTAAGTAGGAGTGTGTACCTACAGCTCTTCGTGACTCAACCTGTACAAGTTGATGAAAATATTGATATTTGGGTTTGACAGAGTGGAGTGTTGTAGAGAAAATTTTCTTTGTCAAGACTGAGTAAAATATGTGTATATAAGAAGACAAGATGTTCGCATGGGTGAATTCAATATTACAAAGAACACACAATTTTTAATACCAGCTCTTTCAAGTCTTACATACGTACCAATCTAAAAGCCCATATTCCACTGTCTTTATATCTATGTATGTATATGTATGTATAAAAAAACCAATAAGGTTATCCTTGATCAATCAAAATTTTCCAAGTGAACAGATGTCCATAATCCCGTTAATAATATTTTTATAACCCTTTGGAGCTAAAGAAGCGATTCAATATGTACATTATGGAAAGGATATTGTGTGGAAAACCTTTTTTCCAAAAGAGGAAAATAAATATGGAGGTTTCTTTTATACCGGGATTAACTATAAAAATTCTTATCGTTACTGTAAACGTAAATTCGAAATTGCGACAAGCCATAACAACCAAAATATAATAAACATGAAAAGGTTGAGGACATTTCTTTTTAAAAGTAATTCTTCTCCCTTCCATATCAGATTATAAAAATCGTAATAAAAAAGACACCTCGATACAATAAAAAAATATCGTTTTCGAGATATATATACAACACCTACTTGACGTAGTGGTCGTATAAAATGTTTTAAATTGACTTGGAAGTTAGTGCCCAAGAAATAGAGACTATATTTTCGTTTAACACTAGACATTTCACACTTTATCACTTTTGTAACGAGCTGCTTTGATGTAGTGTGTGTTATGAGAACGTCGTTTATAACTGTAGTATACTCGGCGTTTTCTTACACATGATAAAAGTCGGAAAATTATTGAGAAAACAAAAATTAGAGTAAAAAGTTGGGTTCGTGGTTTTCAACCAATTAGCCAGCTCTATCATTGTTATCAATTTTCAAAGTTATATGTGAGATATATCTAGATATAGAGAATCACAACTGATCTGAAAAGGACTATGGTTGATGATGTAGTTGTTTTTCATGTTTGGCTTTTTTCACTCCTGTTTTAAACGTCAAATTGGGGTCCTTGTAGGAAGTATTTCAGTTAGAGCGAATAACTCAATCAAGCATTTTAGCCAAGCAATTCCCAAGAGATAAGTGAATCTGGTGGACAGTTTGTTATAGTTCTCTGGAATATTGGATAGCGATGAATCAAGAGAAAGAGCATGCACAGAGCACTTTTAGGTGTTTTTTATGGTTCAAAACGGTCTAATATACTATTTCACAAGCACAAGATTTAATGCCGCTGTTAGTATTTCAAAACGGCGGCGTAGCAGAGGCTAGGAATCCAGCCAATGAATAGCATCTTTTTTTTCTCATGGGAAACATGGGAAACTCATTTTTCTCTTCAAATAACATTGAAAACTCCACCATTCCGTCTTCACTCGATGTTATTGTCAATTTTTTTGTTATTTAAAATGAAAATATCCCATTTAATAAAATAACGCACGCTACTGCAATATCTTCCCGTTACTTATAGTCACGGTTAACCGACAAAATATATATTTTCATCCCAATTGATTTGAATAACAATATTTATCATACACTCAACAGTTTAATAAACTTATAAATATCAAATTACAACTAAAACATGTGTTGTTTTATTTTGATAAAACCGTATCCAACACATTCATCGACTAACATCAATCTAACGTCGTCTAAACGGCCTAGATTGAAGCAAACATTACAATCTAGAGCTCACTTAGCAGAAATTATCTAATTTTACCCGAGTTAAAATAATGACTTCGCGTCATACATTCACACTTGTCGCTAACGATGTTTATCCGCCAAGGGAATTGAAGAAAACGGAAGAAGTATTTAAGTTTATGTGAAACAAAACTAAAAATGACAATTCTCATAAGGTCGTTTTATTCAGCTAATGCCATCGGTAATTAGAATTGCTTGTAGGCCAGACACGAACTTTATTGAGGTAATAAGTGGATTAGAAAGTCTCTTCATTTATATTTTTCTAACCGCGCTAGAGAGATTTTCATTCATTCATACGTTTGGGTTGGGCTCCACACTCAACATCCATTCCAAAAGCTTTGCGTCTTCTATATAGGCCACCAGTTTTATCTGGAGGGAGTCCCTGTAAGTACTCACAGAATCAAAGAATATAAATTGATGTTTCATTGTAGAGCTCAAATTTTCTGCACATAGGCTTACTAACTTGGCCTAACCTGTGCAGATGATTCCTCAGGGCATAGTGTCCAGACATCAGGTCAATAAATTTCTCTTACCCAGTTTCAACATCCTGGACGAGAGTTGCTTGTCTAGCTGTGAAGATTCCTATAGAATCTGGAGAGATATATAACTGTGTAATTATAATCACATTTGACTGAAATGGCTAGAAATTCTTTTGGTCCATGAGAAAAGAACTTCTGGATCTTGCAGTTCCTATTTCTTCAGGGAAAGAGGACTTAGGGCAAATCTTGATACTATCAATTCAACGGACTTTTTCCAACCAATTTTATTCAGTAACAAACTGAATTTTTTAAAATGCTACTGGCAATTCATAGCTACACATTCTTCAACTTTCAGTACACTTTTACATTCTATACGCATTCGCAATTCAATTCCTTGAAATATCTGTCCTAAAAAGTGACTAGAGACAGGAAAAGCACCACAGAGAGAGAGGTGAGAAAATCAGCTTTTACTCTGGCATAGGCTTTCCTCAAGAGTAAGTACTTTCCATCCTTTTGTGGTCTCTACTGCAGGACGATCATCTTATTGTATCCGCAGGCGTTGAGGCTCAGGCTTATGCTTATGATCAAGTCCCCAAGCAAAGCAACTTAATTGAGTAGAGTTAGCTACGCAGAAAAGAAATTGAAATCATCTGTAACTCCCATCTAATAAAAGTAACGCCTCCAGAATTATGTGAGGTGTATGGTTATGGTAAAGAGCAGCTTTTTTATCGATCTTGTCTTGCCTTCGTTGTTTAGTGACTGGCCTACGGTACAATCAGCAATTAAACATGCTGGTAAAACTCACGGTTTTGTGTGTCAAAAATATACCGGATGTACTTATTATAGTGGTGGCGTCGCTGAATATATTAATTTAGACGAAGTAAAGAAAATTAACTAAATGAATCATATGAGAAAATGTTGTTTTGCGTATAAAAATACAATTTAATTTTAAATGTTCCAATTTAGCCGATTTGGTAATAAAAAAACTTATATAAGAAATTTTCCGAATAGTGGTGGAGAAAATAAGTGAGGTTGAAACTGGACGAACAGGATAGGAAAGGAAAACATCTTTTTTCTAAAGGGTTATACATATACTACAATTTGTTACAGTAAAAAACCGTAACTAAACTGTTGGCATACTTCCGGTCCCGCTCGTAAAGTGTGCCACTAATTAGACGGGGATGTTTCCAACCGTAACTTCAAAATTGATTAGAAAAAATGATGAAACTTCATTTAACCCGTCTCAACGCATTAAAAACTATATCAATTACATACCTTCCGACTTTTTAAAATCAACTTCCTTCCGTTCAACTCAAGACAATCATCTACGAGTTGAGGTACACGAAAAAAAATGTTTGTTTATGGACTTTACATAGTCTCGATTTGATACAATGTGATTATTATTGTGTATTATCGTGTATTAGACATCTATGTTGATGAATATGAATTGGGTGACATTCAGTGAGACGCATTAGATCTTTTGTGTCCCCAGTCTCTACTTAGTTCCTAAGGAAAGTCTCTGAGACTAGAAGCTCATTTAGACCCATCTGTATCTGTAGAGTACGGTGAGTGTAGGCTCACAGCACTTAGGCCACATGTGACCCATTGTACATCCTCTCGAGGAGTTGTCCTCCTAGGTCATCGTCCATCCTGTCCTTCTCAGGGAGGTGGACAGGTCACTAGGAGATATCTTCTTAATATCTGCAGGTGTAGGCCAGGACTCACCGAACACACCCTGTCTTATTGACGATAACTCCGGACACTCGCATAGGACATGCCTGACAGTTTCATCTTCCTGTTCACACATCCTGCATAGAGGTGTGTCCACTAACCCCATAGTATGGAGGTGTTTCCTTAGTTGACAATGGTCAAACAAAAATCACACTGTTATAAGTAGGTTTTTCCTGGTCATCGCCAAATATTTCTTCGGCGTCATCTTCACAGGGTCACCCAGGGTGATCCTGGCAAAACTGCACTCTTTGATTCCCTTCCATCTCTTAAGGGATTGAGCATGGGTGTAACGTTTGGATAGTTCCGCAATTGTCGAAGTCGTCAGGCCGTAGATGTCACTGGGTCCAAGAATTTTTAGTCCAGCGGCTTCCTTGGCTAAAGAATCGGCAATGTGATACCCTTTACTCCTGTCGTGCCCTTTAATCCACCTCAAGATAATATTGTCATCTGCCGAGGAGTTAGCTAAATCTTGGTGACACTCTAGTACCAGCCCCGATATAACACGTTGTCTGTTCAAGGCTAATAGGGCTTGTCTACTATCAATGCAGATTATTATCATTTAGACCCATTTTTCGGGAGAATTTTCCACCGTCTTCCACTGTGTCCTGGAAGTTTGCCCATGCATTTTCACACCATTTTGATATTGATAGTTTCCAAATGACTTTTTTTCAATATTCACTATTAATTTTTAAGTATTTTTGTAGTAGTGTAATTTGAAATTATTTCCAGTAATTGCTCAACTAAAATATGATGTTTAAGTTGAAATTAGATTAAAATTGTGTTTTATGTGTGTAGAAATTTAAAAAACTGCGAGAAATTAGTAGGTTCTGATGAACTACCGGAAGGTTAAGTGACGTCACGAGGTGTGATTGTCCACCGGAGATGGGCCTATTGATTGTTGAGTTTCCTCTTCCGTTTTTGTTATTCTACCTTTGATTAAGGATTGGCAACGTAAAAATTGATACATGATGGTGATGCTGCCATTAGGCAAACTAAAATAGGTTTTGATTTTCATCTACGTGGACTATTTGATGTTACAGATTTGAAATATGGACTTCAAGTCCTCTTCCCCCAAACATAAGTATGTTATATATTTTGTCGCAAATGAGATACAGGGTGTTTTGTAATAAACGATCTTCCACTGTCAGTGGAAGTTATTTTGGCCATAATTTTCCCCCTTAGTGATGCTATTGGTTTCCAAAACTTATAAGGAAAAACATGTTTTCTTCGGAGTTTTGACAGGAAATTCATCATTTTAATTGTCATACGCGCAGATTAAATGAATTTAGATTTAAATCCATTTAAGATATTCATCTATTAATACACTTTTTTCTATGTATGCTAGACCAAAGGGACCTACTCCAATCCGTTATTTGGGACACTCTGGGAATAAAAAAAACATGCACAAATAATAATTTGCCCTTTTTTCTTTGTCGTTTCAACTACATGCAGACTACATTCTATAAAATCTGCTTCTACTTAATATAGTATGAATATTTGATAGTTAAATTGTATTTTTAGGTCATATACGAATAGAGGAAGTAGCCTGAGATTGAGCTTTGTAATCACGATTTATTCAAATTGAAGGTCGATTTCGATAAAATTGTTTAACTACATAGTCGAACTAATGATCATATGAATATTAACAAACAATGTTTCCATTTCTTATAGTTAATTTCCTTCAATCATGGCTTTAACGTACTCTCAAAAATAATGACTACGTATGGTAATAAGCTGATGCATTCGCTTAAAAAATAACGTCATTTTTTTCATATAAAAACTTAATGGAAATGCAGGACATTTTTTTTTCCTAGATTACACGTTTTAAAGACGTGGCGTACAAGGGAATTGCACGAGTTAAAAAGGACCCTATAAAAGATAGGATTTAAGTGAAATGTGGGTGAAATGACAGGTTTTGAGACTGGCTATTTGCTTTTTTGTTGCTTTTATTCATTTGAAAAATGGTAGAAACCTACAATTTCGCGCACGAAAGCTCGGAATGTTTTTCAATAATGGTTTTCCCTTCTGGTTACTTTGGTAGAAAGTTGTTTTCTTGACCTTGAATTCTATTCAATAAATATTATTATCATAAAGCTGCAACTCTAACGCAATTTGCAAAATAAGGAATTAAAAAGTTCGGTTAGATTGTTATAGGTTCAGGTTCTAGCTTTCAATGAGATTTGGAGGTGCCTGTGAAGCCTGTAACATTCACTGAGACCTGAAAGATCTATTGTGCCCCCTTACTCCTACTCTGAGGAAAGTCTCTGAAACTAGTAGCATCTTATTTCCCGGAGGAATTTTAGGACATCTGCAGGCTTCAACTGAGGTGAATGTTCCTCTTCTATCCAGTAATCTCCCAGGTACTGTGATCTAGGATTCCGGAGTGCTGTGCAATTGGAAAGTATATGTGGATGGAGGTTTTTTTTCCATGCCACAATAGCTGTATTCTTCCTCCACTATTTTGAGCAAGTAATCTAGTACTTGTTCTTGAAGGAATTCCAATGATAACAGGCTAGTAGCACATAAATATTATAATGACTTTAACTGCTTTTGCAAAAATGCAAAAATAGACAACACTTGGAGAAGTCCACAAATGATTGACAGATTTTAAAAGTTTAACAAACAAAATGGAATTGGAATCTTATATGCTACGCTGTAAATGGTTGTTGCATCATTCAATCTGTTAATTGACATTTCGAAAAGTAAAATTCTTGAATGGTACCTGAAAGCCGACTAAACAAAGTGGAATTGCTTACAATGTGCTATAAGGCAGCCCTACATTCCAAAACACTTTCAAAAAGTTGATGAGATATGATATGCTGTTTCAATTTTGGCTCCCAGTCATAAATTAGGAACTTTGCGAGACTCTTGCGCGAAACGAGACTCGAGACAAGACAAGATGATATTTCCCAGATATTTTCCTAACCACTACCACCACAGAGTCAGTAATGCAGCTATGGTCTGTAAAAACCATCAATATTCATTAATGCAAGCAAAGGGATGAGAAAAAAACAATTTTTTCAATGGAAATAATCAAATTTCACTAATAATAAAAGATAGACCATAAATTTGAATAATTATCACTTCCTTCTGATTCCCCCTGTACTTTTACTATTTTCACAGCAAATAAATTAAAATTCTCTCTTCCATGTATCTATATTTTTGTTGGTGTTACATCCCTTCAAACACTCGTAATAAATTGCCACCCTGTTGACTACAGGTGAGAGAAATATAATTCAATTATTAAAAGCCAAGGTTCCGTAGTGGCATATGGTTCTTCAAAAGATAGACTTCCTGTAAATCGCGAGAGTATGAGTATTTCCTGTCCGTCATGCGAGGTGAACACTAGATATTGTTCCCATAGGTAATTCGGGTTGTTGATACACTCTTAATTATTAAGAAAAAACTATCAGGTGGTGCTTTATGGGGTGAATGTCGAGCTGTATACTGCAGATGTACGATATAATTTGTTTTATATTCAGAAAAGGGGAGATAAATTAGGTCATTTATGTTATTTTTTTGAATAAAGGAAATAATCAACAAATTTCACTACATAAAATTCAGAAATAACAAGATTTGCATCGTTGGGAGTGTTCATTATAAAAATTAATGTAAATAAACTACTAAGACCCGAGATAATAGTAATTTTCTGGAAATTTTCAAACAGCTTTAGAATTTTTTCGAAAATTTCAATTATTCAAGTATATGCTTTTTGTGGTCCATTCTCTGGTTTTAACGAGCTCTAATCAAGGGGGAAACAAAACAAAGTGTGCCCTATTCTGTTCGAAAATTCATTGAAAGGTCGATTCGAGAAAATCTGATAAAAGCTGTTCAAATTCTAATATTGAGTGGTCAAAGAATAGTATTGAAATATTTGGAATTGCAGGTTTGAATGCTCACCCCTATTATAGACATCATATAAGAAATTTTTTTGACATACAGTTTAAGTAATTAATTGACAAAAACTTGCCAAATACGGACCTGTAATGTCGAACTTGAATCGTTATTTCACAAACTTCTACCTTTTGGATCACTGAATATATTTTTTTTTCATATTATTATTCATTACCAAAATTTTTCTCCTTGAAACATTTTTTATGTTCATCCATTTACTTGTAACTTTAAAAGTTCCGTCTAAGTATAATTTCTTCAAAACAATTTCAATACACAGAAGGCACTTACCCTATATAATAACTTCGACCGCGTGGTATCCTGTCTTTGTCAAACTGTAGTAGTGATTATCGCCTTATTTCATTCCCTAGCTTCCTCATTATCCACTTCCTTTACACTGATTCCTCTCAACAAGGGTTTGCTTTGATTTGTTCCTTTCTCATACTTATAAATCAGGATATTACATAATTATTCATACGATTACATAATTACATCTTAGGAACAAATTTTTGATTATTGGGAATTAAGAATGTGTTTGCAAAATGATAATGGTTTTATTTTTCCGAAGTATTTTTTGAGAAATTGAAACTTATCCAAAGTAGATTGAAAAAAATTAATTTTATACAAAAAAATCCATTATTTTTTGTATGTTTGAGGTAAAATTTAATACTAAACATGCAGTTTCATGTTTGAAAAAAATTAAAACCGTTTATTTCAACAAAAAAAAAGTTTGGGTCTTCTCATACGAGTAATACCTGCCAGCCCTTTTATAAGTGAATATCAAAAGAAGACCTTGCGCTTCTTCTATTGCCCTTCTGGCTCCTTTGAATTTTCTACAATTGTATTTACAGCTTTGCAGGTATATCACAAGGTGTTGTTAACAGGACCGGCCAAAAGTGCCGATGAAAATTTTTAGTACCTACATTTATGAATCAACAGAAATTGAAATGGACCTTACAGGATCAATATTTTTCATTAGGGCCATTTTCTGTTTTTTTGTAACCCCAGTACGGTTCTGCTAGAAGGTGAAAGATACAAATAGGGGCGACAAAGAAGTTACTTTAAGATTTGACCTAGTATTGGTCTCGTGAGAAAATTTTTCTTGAAATAAGTTGACTTGAAATGAGTTCCAATGCAAATATGCTAAGACCCAGCAGACAGCCTAACGTTCTTTGTAGGTAATTACCTCATCACCCACTACGTCGTTTTGACTTTTTGAACAACTTTATCTTTATTTATAATTATCTAATATTGATTTTCATATGACCTGACCATGTCAGCTAGGGGGTACTTTATGTACAAGAGTATAGTTATGGGCAATGCCACCTCAGACACTGGTCCTGTACCAGAACAAAAAGTATAGAGACTGCCTATGACTGTCTATTATTTCCTACTTGTTACCTCACGTTACTTCCATTCATCAAACTCCAAATTTATCTGGCTCAAATATTCAGACTCTCACAACATATCTATTGAAAGTTGTATTGTATATTTTTGAAATAAGAAAGATGTGTCTCTGTACATAACGCACAAAAGCACATATCCCCAGTGAACGTATATATCGATTGTGCAGCAAGAAAGTAACGACATATTCAGATATTAATAAGCATGTCTGTGAGGCATACAGAGTACGTACTTGAGCAGTCTGGTCTTTTGTTTTTACCCTCTAAGATATGATGCATTCAATGGGGGCGAAGCGAGGCATATACGCAAACTTACGAAACTCCCCAGTTTTTTTCTCTTGTTTTAAGAATACGACTTCCAACACCTATTCTACAACTCTATCACGCTTTTCGTAATTGATAGAGCAAAATATCACACAACTCAAATTTTGCCAAGAAACGTTTTATAATAGAATCTATAATTCCATTCACAATATATTTTTAAAATTTTCTCACATAACCGTTATATACAAAAAGAGTTATCTTTAACGTCATTAGTTGTCTCCAGTTGATAGTTCCGTGTAGGGTGACTATCTGGTAAAGAGCCACCCCATCGTGTAGGACTATTGTAGTAATTTCACTTCTTTACATGCACTTCTCAGTGCCATATGGTATTAAACTTCACGTACTTTACTTGAATTCTCACAATATTTTCACCATCTGTTACAGAATAGATAAAATTGATGATTATGAAACAAAGCCGGTAATGATAAGAGTTACTTGGGGGGATCTCTAAAATATATTTACAATGAACAAAAATCGGGTATAGATCATCACTATATAGTTTATTTCAAGATAAAGAGAAATACTCGAAATAATAATTATATTCCCAACTTTAAGTTTATCCTTTGATGAATCGTTGATTGATGTGGAGTTTACTCTAGAGCACTAAGCCTAAGGATTGGGTGAGGAATGGAAAAAAATACCAGCGTGGTTCAAACAGAACTGGCTGGTGAATTGTCAAGAAAAAATAACCAGAGAAGAAATTTCTGACAAAGAAATGACAATCTGCACTAGTAGACAAGCCTTGAACAGACAACCTGTTATATTGGGGCTAGTGCTACCAAGAATAAACTAACGCCTCGGCAGATAACAATATTATCCTGAGGTGGGTTAAAGGAGTGAACGATTCTTTAGCCAGGGAAGCAAATTTCAGGACCCAGTGACACCTACGGCCTGACGACTTCGACAATTGCAGAACTAGCCAAACGTTACACCCATGCTTAATCCCTTAAGAGATGGGATGGAATCAAAAGAAGCAGTCTTGCTAAGTTCACTCTTGGCGACCCTGAGAATCTGGCGTCGAAGGAATATTTGGTGATGACCAAGAAAAATCTACGTTTATTAGTAGGATATCTGACTGGCCACTGTCAACTGAAAAAACACCTCCATATTATGGAGCTAGTGGACACACCTCTATGCAGGATGTGGGGACAAGAAAATGAAACTGTCAGGCATGTTCTATGCGAGTGTCCCGAGTTATCTTCAATAAGAGAGTGTGTGTTCAGTGAGTCTTGGCCTAGACCTGCCGATATAAAGGAAGGATAGGATGGACGATGACCTAGGACAATTCCTCGGAGGGATGTACAATGGGTCACATGTAGCTTAAGTGCTGTGAGTATACACTCACCCAAATACAGATTCTTGGTACAATTTTGTTCTCCATCTGCAATGATAACTACACCTTTTTCCTACCATATCTTCGGTAGAACATTTTTCGTCCCTTGAAGACATTTTTGGTCGGTTTCCTCACCATGATGTCTATTGTCTTTATCAAGTAAGTTTTCCATTCCTGGTGATTTTAATGCTCGTAGATGACCATACTCACTTTAGCCTTGTAATCGATAACCCCTTTGACACTTTTTTCTGAAACTGAAAGTTTGTTGCCCACGGTGGAATTTTGAGAATTTTTATTGGATCTATATATTTATTAGTCAATAGTGTTATTGTCAAAGTTAATAATGAAGAAAGTACGGTCAAGATCTTGAATGATATCGGTTGAAGATGGAATTAAAGAAAAGGAAAAACGATTAAATTTTTTGCGTTTTGAGCGATGATCATCCAAGCTAGTGATCGTATTTAGTAGTCGTGACGTATGACGCACAATATAAAAAAAGTGCGTCGGGGATTACATCGGCGAGGGACCACCATAATATCAACAGTTGTGTTGGGATCGCAGGTGTTGGTAGTCTCAGCCGACGCCGTGACGATGCCTCACGCTCTTTCTGTTTGCAGGTATTGACATGGGCGACTATTCTTAAAGTGGGGACGGTAATCTGGAGGGGGACCTGCACGACCAATAACGCTCCAACTTATGATGTCATCGGAGGAGGAGACAGAGTTCGGTTTGTATACAGATAAGCTCCTGAAGAAATCCAAAAGAACTAGACAGCGCGTGGACGCCGGCGAGCCGCGTAATTCGTATTCCTCGATCCCGAACTTTAGTTCGCGACCGGCTTTTCTCGGTGGTGGTAGTAATTTATACGGCGCCATTTTTACCCAACAGCAACAGTTCGGTCTTTTCGGACCGGGGTTCGCGCCCGCAAAAATGTTAAACGAGCTTTTAGGGCGACAAAAGCCCGAAAATTCCGCAGACGGCGATGACGTGAAATTTGATAACGTGATAAGGTGTGATAATAGTCCTCCGAGTGGTGAACAGCTCGCACATCACATGCTGCGAGATATTCTTCAAGGTAGGAAACACGAGCTGTTAGCATTAGAACAGGACATGCGCAATGGACAAGATCATATTATGAATAACAATAACAACGAACCAAAGACAAGTCCAGAAAGGAACGACGTAGACGCATCCATGAAAGAGTGCCTATCAGATTCCGGTGTGGGTGAAAGGCAGCAAGTGGAACTTATGGAAGAAGCACTTAACGGTATGGAAACTGAATCACTTCCATCGCCGAAAGTTGAACCTTCAAGTCCAGCAAAACCAGAGGATGCGAAAAAAGCACGAGTGGAAAATATCGTAACAGGTATGAGATCGAGTCCAGCACCGCCTCAAGTGAACGGATGCAAAAAACGAAAATTATACCAACCGCAACAGCACGATAGTAACGCTGACAGATACGTAGACGACGATGAAGAAGAAATAGAACCTATTAGACAAAAACGAGTGGAGAAAAATATTCTTAAATCGCAATTAAGATCAATGCAAGAACAATTAGCGGAAATGCAACAAAAATACATGGCATTGTGTAATCGAGTAGAGCAAGGATCAGAAGAAAGTCAAGAAATCGAAGAAATACCAAGTGATAGTGAACAAAGTAAACGATCAGCACCACCTTCGCCAGTGACCACAAGCACACCAACGCCTGTACCACAACCAACACTAGCTCAAGAGGTAAGCAAAATGAAAATAAGCCCACCAGGTCCTCCATTTCATAACGGTTTTTTACATAATCCTCATCAACATATGAGTAGCGCTGCTGCTATGTACCTAGGTGTAAGTCATAAACTTTTCATGGAACAAGAAGCTAGATTAGCTAAAGAAGCAGCTGCTAATGCTGCTTGCAATGAATCTCAACAAATACAATCAGCACAGCAACAAACTCCTCCTAAACCCGAACACAACCATATCTCAGAACGACTGAACATTATGAGACACTTAAATCCGAACGGTACAGATCTGGAAGGACTAGCGGATGCTTTGAAAAGTGAAATTACCTCTTCATTGTCGAATCTGATAGATTCAATACTTTACCGATTCGTTCACCAGAAAAGGTGTAAGCAACAAGATGCGGCTACAGCTGCAGAACAACTTAACAAAGATCTACTGATGGCCTCGCAATTGTTGGATAGAAAATCTCCCAGGACCAAGGTGGTGGAAAGACCGCAAGCTCCTCCGCCACCACCTAATCAACAAAATCACATGGTGAACGGCAATACAGGTGGTCCGCATAATATGATGCCAGTTCCTAATATGAATAATATGCAAAAACCTACAGATCTTCATATACGACCTCCGATGTTCCATCCTCCGAAGCCGCCAGGTATCAGTGCACCTTTGTATGGAATGAACCATCCTTTTTGTGTTAATAAACCGCAAGAAACTCCGGAGCAAAACGAGGCGCTTAGTTTGGTCGTTGCGCCGAAGAAAAAACGTCACAAAGTTACAGATACACGGATAACACCTAGAACGGTCAGCAGAATTCTAGGTCAAGACGGTATGGGTATGTCACCAGCAGCTATGGAACCGAACACGTGCACCTCTCCTAGGCCGCCCCCATATCACCAGCCGCCGCCGATGTTGCCCGTCTCCCTTCCGACGTCGGTGGCGATACCCAACCCAGGCCTCCACGAATCTCAGGTTTTCTCACCCTACAGCCCCTTCTTCCATGGACCAAGTCATGGCCACCACATGGCGATGCAGGTATGACCATTTTTTTAAACGTCTTGAATTATATTTGACAGAATTTAGTGGAAACACTGTTTACTATGGGTTAAGATAAAAAGCTGGAACATGGAGTTTTAATTGTGATTCTATTTATTAAGTTTTCTTTTAAAACGCGTACAAAATTTGACTTCTGTATCTGTATTTTGACATATATTCAATATTAGGATTTTTTTTTTGTCTTAGGCTTCCTCCTCCCCGCCTCGAATGCACAAGATTGAACGAGAATCCCCGCCAATACATCATCCCCCAACCCTATTACACCCCGCTTTATTGGCGGCCGCCCAACACGGGGCTTCCCCGGACTATGGACATATGAGGGCGCCATCTAATGGATTAAACATGGACAATGGTGATAGAAACTCAGACTGTAACTCAGGAGATATATCTTACGATGGAATGCAGCCTACTATATCCTTTTTATGCAAAGATTTTAGTAAAAATCTTAGTGCGCATCATGTATGTATTTTTTGAATAGTCGTTTACTCACATATCGGTATAAAAAAGTTATCTTCTTCAGAAGCTGAATATCTGAAGAAGATAACTGGAAACACACCTGGAAGTGTACATTATGCTCAACAATTTTTTTTTGTAATTTGCTGCTTTTTATTCAATAAAGAGACCTTCTTTATTATAAGAAATACAGAATTTCTTGGCATTGTAATTTTAAGATTTCTTTTGATCCTCGTATAATGCAAACTTTTGTAGGTCTTCCTATACAACCTCTGACTTAGGGTTAAGTGATTCCGTTAAAGTAGATATCAGAACAAAATCTAAAATAATACCTTATTAGAATCCTTATATATCGTTTTTTTTTATAAAGTTACCAAGAAAACTCACTTATATATCGGTAAAAGTTGGAAACTTATCATTTTCCAGGAGTTAAATTACAGATATTACGAATTCTTGATTTGGTTCCACATATCTTAATACTTACATGAGAACTTGTTATAGTTTGACATATGTCAGCAAGAAAAGTAGTTTAAATTGTTGGGAGGAGTAGAAAATTCATTAATAATCAGCTAAAACTATAAAAGTATACGGGGTGTAGTATAATTATTGTTTTGTATAAATTTTTTACTATTTTCGTGAAAAAAAAATTTGTTTTCCACACTCTAGCCCGGTATTTCCTTAACTCCTGAGCACTCGTCAACATTAACTCCGATGCATCTCAGGAAAGCGAAGCTGATGTTCTTCTGGGTGAGGTATCCAAGCTCAGCGGTTCTTAAAATGTACTTCCCCGACATCAAGTTCAATAAAAACAACACTGCCCAGTTGGTGAAGTGGTTTTCTAACTTCAGGTGAGTTTTTTACAAAATATTCAACATTATTTAATCAGAATCTTGATTATTTTTGATGATTTTGCTTTTTCAATAGGAAAAAAATGGAAAAATTATTATTAGTTATCTAATTTAATAGGGTTTTGTCAAGGGATCATGAATTATATTCTCGATGTTACTCAAAATACTTAAGTTTTCGTTTCAAAATATGATGAAATATTTTTTGTTCTTTATGACATAAAAACTGAATCTAGGTTATAGTTGTGGCAGTTTACTCACCCTTATGATATTAAACACATATATATTGTACACAACCTTCCCTAAGAGATTTTAATGTAAGGGAAGACTATCAAAAATCGATATTACATCCCCTAGTTTTTATTTTTCGAAGAAAAGAAAATGAGGGTGAGAGCCAACGGCCTTTGGGCTTCGATGTGAAAAAATAAATTTCAATAGTAAAAATAAGATTTTCTCTTCTTGATCTGTATTGTTGGGAATTTATTAAGAATAGAATAAAATCCATGCAGAAAAGCTTCTAAAAGTTTTGCGGTCTGGTATATACCCGAGAATCGTTGGTCGTCATTACTACCCCTTTAATTACCAAACTGTAATTAACTTCAACTACTTCAATTGCGAATGCAATAAAAAGTTCAATAGTTTCAAGTATCAGAAATGTACTGGAGTATAAACCAAAATATTGATCGTCAAGTAAAGTAAAAACGTTTTGGTATCAGATAAGAGCCTACAACAACACAAAGTAATTTCTATACTCTTTTTATTACCTAAATTGTACATATTAAAGCACGATATTGGAAATTTCCTTATCTTATCTAACTAGACACATCTGTCTAAACATACTAGAATCAAGTCGTGTGGGGTGTATGAATAATAATCTGCTCAATTTTTTGGAATAAAGCTGTTTGCCAACAATTAGTGCCACAATCTAATACATAAGATTACGAAAAGCTACGAACGTTATCTATCAGCTTTTGATCGATTGTACCTGTTACTATCAGATATATTATGATTCAACTTCTTTTATAAACATCTCAATAACAAAAACACTTGCTAGATTCCATATTTGATACGCAAAAAAAATGTTTGAGAAATATTTTCAAAAAAAAAAATAACTACTTCTCAGGTTACTACACTACAACACCACTTGAAGACGGTTTTGGCGCAGACGAGACACTTTGTGGCCGGCTACTAGTGTCCGGAAAGAATCGCGTGGCTGAAAATACCTTTTAAACACCATCTCATTTGGATGCTGTGGGAATAAACCTGAATAAAAAATTCGTAAAATATAATCCTAATTTAAGACTAATTTGCATACATTTAAAAACTGCACATATTAACAAATTCTCCGACCGTCTAACTAGTGTAATTAGCAGCTTATTTTACAATTTTCACATGCAAACTTAATAATTCAAAAATTTCTCTTCACGTAACGGCATTCACCACTTAATTAAAAATCATTCAATTAAGGTCTTGAGACTAATTAGTGGGGTAGGTATTTTTTCTTTACACCCAGGAATGTTTTTTCATTACTTTTGCTTAGCTGTTATCTCAGTTAGCTTGTTAACATCTATAATGACTCGTTAACTATAATGTTGTTTTCTTAACGACACGAATTAGTATTTCTAAGAGTACTAATTAGTTTACGTTTAAGAAATTACGTATGCTTTCAAGGTGTATACTTTAAATGAATCTTTTTTCCAATTTGCAAGGCTTATTTAGAATGAAGTTCTGAAAAAAAGGTGAAGCATCACATTTTATTTTACATCAGAACCTTTTTCTTCTGATAGACCAATTAAATTTGATTAATTTTTAACAAACTTTCAATTTTATTACCCTTATTTGGTTCTTTCATAAGCCAACTAAAACTTCCCATTTTCCTCTTTCTACATCTGCAAAGCACTGTATTCAGAATTTCCTTGGTGGTCATAAGGGGCAAAATCCATCCTCTTCCAATCCTTGCTTAGAAAATTCTTCGGTACAATATCACACCATTTTTTGATTTGAAGAAAGATCCTTAAAATATATTGGAGGGCAGCTGCATTTGTAGGGGGTGAAGAGTTGGTTTCATCAAGTATAGATTGATGAGGATTTGGTCCAAGGAAGTCTCTTCGGCCTCAGGTAAATGTGTGGTCCTCAGCTGACCTTGACAAACGTCATCTTCCGTTGGAGAAAGAATGCAAAGGTTGTATCATACTCACTAATTGAATGTGGGAACAAAATGTATTGTTCTGTGTTGTCTTCGATTATGATAACTGCAGCAAAGATTGTCAGCATCCTCAACAGCTTGGCTGCACTTTAAGCCCATCCTGCATACATTTCTCAAGCAGTATGGTAAGAGGCTCTTGTCGTAGTTTTTTTTGGGCATGATTGCAGTCAACATTTCAGTGACCACACGTCTGCTGGAAGGTAATTGCTTTCACAGCAAAGCCACGCAGCAGATCTGGTACTCTTAAGATATCATGATAGCTATCAAAAACAGGGTTTTAGTGCTGCTTGAGGTTGTAGACAGAATTGGAGAGAATTATTATTGCCCAATTACACGATGTAGTTAATGGTATTAACTACAGGCTGTGTGTGCCTTCTTCAATCTAGCAATTTTTGCCACTGGCCAGGTTAAGGAGTGAAATGTTATACATTGAAGCAATTCCATAGCAATCCTGTCTATATTTTGGATATATTACTGAACCGAATTAAACGTTTTGATGTTTGTTTTTCAAAATAAAAGCAAAAACTGCTTCTCCCTAAAAGTCTTGGACCATCTGAAGGCATTAAAAATATTCATATCAATAAATACACTAGCTCTGGGTTGCTTTGATGAAAATATCGTTTTTCATTTAGCAAACTTAGCAGTAAAATTAACAATTTTCTTTCATGATCGATATTCACCATTTAGGTATTAATTAATTAATTATTGATACTGCATGTGGCAAGATTGTACGTTCTATGATTTTACAGGCGGAATGGGTGTAGAGAGAAGGTGTACCCCACTATTACCCCGTTAAATTACATCCGGTCACTTAATTTTCCTCGAATGGACTTTGGTAAATTTTTAATTAAACCTACACACCTTTAATAAACTTCAGACGAAAATAGAATTTGATTTTTTCCTTAGATCGAACAAAACTGGATGGAAATTAATACATACTTCATTAATTAAAATATGTATATAAAAACGGAAGTAAAGGGGTAGTAAAAATTACAATATATAAAGATAGGAGACCCCGAAAGGAAACTGGAGAGGAAGCAATAAAAGTTCTAAGGCTGCTTCCTAAGTTATTCCGTTTATTCCAAGTTCAAGCCTTTTTTATGATCACAAACTTCAGGATAATCATAAAAATATGAGAAACATTTTATTAAAAGTATTGTTGAGTGCAATATTATTGAAAAACTCATCAGAATCAGCTTATTAAAGAATATATATCGTGAGAGTTTTAAAATTTGTTTGTTTTGAAAATATTTAGTCCACGCCACTGTCGTCAAAGAAAGCTGATTTCACAAGGTAAGTCACAAAAGGGTCCTTTAAAAAGTAAAAGACGTTAAACAGACACAAAAGATTTTAACAGCTGTGCCTTTTGATTTACCCTCCTCTTTCTTTCTGTGGGATACTTTACCTTCGTCGACCCTTCTTTAAGAAATTCCCTGAACGTCTTAAGACGGCACGCGTCTTTAACTAACGAACTTTACCGCCGAGATCCGGCTGAGAATACCTAACGGTTTTATATCTTTTATTTAAACAACTGCTTTTATAAAATATCCTTATTGTATTTACCCGAATATTCTGACAAGAACTTCAACAGAAATAAACTTTATATAAAATGGATTTAATAAAAATTGCAATTTCACTTCTTATTTAGTTACCCATAGTCTTGTAAGTCTCTACTACATTTTACCAGTTCTTTACTTCATTTTTATCTACATCTTCCATCTTAACATCCCTCTCTCTTCCTTCACTTCTAGTTTCCATCCGTCTTCTGTTTCGAGTTCAGTCTGTTGCTTTTTCGAAATAAGCACTTTATTGCGGCTCTGTGCAGCTCTCTGACCAGTCTAAGTTCAATTTCAGCCTCTTCATCACACTTACCAATCATTGGAACTGTTTCCTTTTTAAGTACTTACATTGTAATTATCCCAAAAAGATGAAGATACTGAATGTTATTTGAATTTATTGAAAAATGCTTTAGCAATGCCTCTTTCAAGTATCTCTGTTATGAAAATATAATCAATGCCAATTAAAACGATGAGACTTCTGTTTGTTGTTGTTTAAATGATTAGGGAATCTGGGTATCGGATGGGGAATAATAAAGTTGGAAAAATGTGAAAAGAAAGGAAGCGGTAAGCACATCCTTATTAAAAATTTCTCAAGACAATATAACCGCGAACTTTTCCAAACCAGGTATAGATAAAATGCGAAAAGCCAACCCAATATTCTATTCACAGTTCTTTCTAGTAACTTCTGTTAACTTGTTCAATACTGTGCTTTTTTTTAATTAGCATTGACATTTGACATTGCCTAATTAGCGTCTAACTAACTTCAAGTTACAATTCCGAAGCGAACTTAGGTACAATACGATTTTTGTCCTTTGTTTTAGAAGCAAGCTCTTCGAAGTATGATCTTTTTCTCATTGAGAAAGAAAGTTGGGATTTTAATTCGTAAATGCATTGTTACTGGAGAGTATAATAGGAAACATGCGAGATTTTTACATTGTCATTAATTATTTAGATAAGGGTAGGAATCCGCGATGCAAATCCCAAGTACAGTGGTAATTATCAGACTGTAACTGATTTAACACTTCCATTGAAACAGAGATACGATGTTCACGTCGTCAAGAACTTTCGACAATTACATTAACAAACAATAGTTTATTATACCCAACAAGACATTTTTTACATTCTCATAAACCTGTAATGAGATGCTTCTTCATTTTAAATCTATTTTGAAAACGAACTGAAAATATTATTTACCGAGCTCTTATTTTTTATTATTACATTGACAATTGAGATGAAAAACAAAGAAAATATGAATAGTTTTCCATGTAGCCTGGTTATTTTTTAAATTTGTGGAAAAAAGAAATTACTTCTGAAAGATATATGTATTTTTAGCCGCGTGATTCTTTTCAGACACTAGTAGTCGGCTACCAAGTGTTTCGTCTGAAAGCGCTTTTAATGTATTTTTAGCCGCGTGATTCTTTTCAGACACTAGTAGCCGGCCACCAAGTGTTTCGTCTGAAAGCGCTTTTAATGTATTTTTAGCCGCGTGATTCTTTTCAGACACTAGTAGCCGGCTACCAAGTGATTCGTCTGAAAGCGCTTTTAATGTATTTTTAGCCGCGTGATTCTTTTCAGACACTAGTAGCCCTCCACAAAGGGTTTCGTCTGAAAGCGCTTTTAATGTATTTTTAGCCGCACGATTCTTTTCAGGCACTAGTAGCCGGCCACAAAGTGGTTTGTCTGCAAGTTTTGATTGTAATTTTTGAAGTGATCAATTTTTTAAAACCTCAACCTCCTTTATTTGTTCAAACCAAGGTTCAAACCATACGAAAATCAATTCAGTATTTTTTTGTTCATAGCATTCAGACAGTAAATGGTAAAATATCGTTATCAGGGTAGCAATACCTCATTACTTCTTAACATTCACGAAGCGGCACCGATTATCCACCTACAGGTGTTTTTACGTGATCTTAAAATGGTAGAGACTTGAATGCGGGTTTGAACCTTTAAGAGGTCATAGAAATAAAGGCAACACACTTTCCAAAGTGACAGAGTTTTAGTTTTGCAATTTCTTGCGTTCGATATTTTATCTTAAAACAATTTATGTTGAGTAAATGCTTCACCAGGATTGTTTTTGTAAACATTTTAATCCAAATTTTAAATTTTGTCTTCACTGTAAATCCGTGTACCTCAAACGCCTCACTACCAATAATAGATATAATAGTATGTTTACGTTGAATACGTATTATTATTACCTAAACACGGTAGTGTCATGTCATTGAATTCAAATGCCAATTATGGGCCAATTGGGCATACATAATTAATATGGCTGTATTAGTACCGGTAAAATATTAATTCTAACAACTGTTGCTTCACCAATGCGTAGCAAACACTAACAGTGAAGACGATTTAAATGTATAAACACAACATATATTTAAAAAATAATTCAGTTTTTCGTTGATACATTGCAGCTTTTAAAATTTTTATCAGTCAAAGAACTCTTCCTAAGAGCCTTGCTTGCTTTTTCAATTATTACTAGAAACAACTAATTTATATGCACAAGTTTTTAAACAATCTGAATTAAAATATTACAAAGTTTTTTTTAATAAAAAAGGTTTTCAGATAATTTTTAAATTGATAGTTTGGTATCTGCGTCTGTTAGATGAAATATTTGGGGTCGACGTCTATGGCAGCTTAATATGTACCTGAATCGACTTGAATTACCTTCAGTTATCAAAGAGGGATGGACAGATGTTCACAAACGAAACCGTTACGAATATACCTGAAGAATTTGACATACTTTCACTAGTCAAGTTTATTCACCCCTAAGAGCGTCATATTAAACAAAATTTATCAAAAAAAAAAAGTTTGAGTTTTTATGAACGAAAAAAATTTATAGAATGCCAAATAAATTTGAACGTTTTACCCTCTGTACATTTTGACGAATTCCCACTGCTTGTTTAAAGGTACAATCGGAGGCACAAATATTAGGTACACTGAAAGAACAGTTTGGTTACAATCACTAAGACTAATTAACTATCACCAAATCCGTTATTGAAATATGGCTTATTAAACGTTTGTTGGTAAAAAACAAATTATTTGTTTTCACTCTATAAATAAAGAATTATTCACTATTACATAAGAATATTTTCTCATAACAATTAGTTATTAACTATAAATTTATATTTTTTTTTTTATTAAAAACTGATTAATCAGTATGAATATATGTTTTTCTACCATACCGAATGCTATTTATTATTACAAAGTCATTGTATATAGTTATTGCATATTCTGTCACTTTTATTCCAAATTGAATTACTATACCCATATATTTGTTCACAATGACAACATGACTAAAGCCACCTTATTGATAATGAACAAATATCTTTCACATTTCGTTACCAATATTTATGGATTGATGTCCAAATACTTATTTCAGCAACTATAGACTGCCATCATCAGTATTCCCGAAAAGTTATCATGATATTAGCAGATAGTGAAACCATATCAGCATTTGGTGATTTATGCTAATACATTTATTATTTAGAGGATCTTACTGGAGATGGCAACTGCAGTTGATGAAATAAGTGTTACATTTTTGAAAGTTTCTTTTTTTTTTAGATTTTAGAGATACCTATTATTCGTTTTCTACACCATTATATACAGATTTTCCAATATATTAATGATAAATTGTTGTGCTTTTCTTAAAATTGTCATATCTACCTAGATGCTGGTAAATGAAACAACAAATCTTTCAATCAAGTGATTTATTTATTTTTTTCATTAAAATTTCAACAAAAAATACAATATAAATACCTATATAAAAAAACTGTGTTTCAAGAAATTCCAGAAACTATCAGTCGTATAAGAAATATTGATTATTCATGAAATTTCTTGCAACACATCTCGAAAAATAAAACAAACTCTAATATGCAGTTATAAAAAACAAATAAAATTCTTAAATGGGATAACAACAAAATAATAATATATCGATCATTCAAATCAATGTTGATACTTTGTGCAAATATGTGTGCAAATGTGTGTGATACAAAATTATTGTACTTTTTTTAAAGAAAAGGTAGGTATACATAGGAAAGTAACGTTATTATATACTAACCAGTTCATGAAATTTCATGCAACACAACTTGGAAAAAAATTCTTATATTATTATGCAAATATAAAAAACAAATAAAATTCTTAAATGGATAACAACAAAATATATTGATTATTCAAGTAAATTTGGATATTTTGTGCCTATTTAATAAAAAAAAGAGTTACTAGGAACTATGAAATTGTATGAAAATGTCTCACCTCGAATAAATCATAAGATCCCACCTACCTAACATATTATATCTACTAGGTATTTGCTATCCTACTAAACAAAATTATATTTTCACTGTCTATCTACTCACTTTCGAAATTTGCATGCCCCACATTCTTCAATAAAAATGCTTATAGGGGTGCTACTGTAGTCGACACCTCCGCCCGCCATTATTTTGGCAAAATATCCAAATAAAAATACAAATCTTATATCCAGTCGTTGAGAACGATCCAGTTCAAGCACAATATAATCAGTAAACACTGAACTATTTACCCACGCTGCCCACACTATTGCTAATATTATCACTCAACGCTAATATCCAAATATGAATAATAAACAACACTAAACACACTGAGGGAAAGATATTATTTAAGACGATACAGATACACAGCACACGTGCAAATCTTATGGATAAGGGAAACGGAAGCTACATCACATGTGCATCTAAGGCGATGTATGGTCACGCGCATGACTGTTTGTTGATTATAACAAACAAGATTAACTATTAAACAATATTCTGCTCATTTGTATAACGTAGGCTTATAAGAAACAAATGAATTTATTGAATGTTATAATGATACAAAAAGATTTATTAACAGACAGTGTACCATTTATAATAATTATCAAACAAAGTTATAATTACTAATTAAACTTAGTAATTATCATCGCGAAGTTGGCGTATTAGATGATTTGTTTATTATTGAAAAATTTTATTCAAAATAAACAATTATAGCAGAAACAAATCCTCTATTATTTATTAATAAAACAAATCATCGGTAATGATTATAATAAATGAGCTTTTTCAATTATAAATATCAATACATAATTATGAACAAATTTGACATTAACAAACATTCGATAATAATTACTGAGATTTTTCTTTCGGTGTAGTAACTTTAACTTACATGAATTTCGATTACATGCAAAATGTCATTGACGTTAACTGAAATTTTTCGAGAAAATTTTTGAATCAAAGATTAATTGTATGTTTTTTTTGTTGCAGAGAATTCTATTACATACAAATGGAAAAGTACGCAAGACAAGCTGTATCTGAGGGTGTCAAAAATGCAGACGATCTCCACGTCGGCGGCGATTCAGAGTTATACAGGGTGCTGAACTTGCACTACAATAGAAATAATCACATCGAGGTATGCGGCCCACAGGTTCGTGAATTTCACCGAGACATCTCAAAAAACACGCTTTATAATTTTATTTTTTTTCTTTTATGACCGAATCAAACAATTCTTTTAAATGCTTCAGAATGCACGTCAATCTTTTTTGCTGATTTTCCGCGACATAAATTCATGAATATTCTAAATAAAGTCTGAAATTTTATTAATAATTTACTCAGTTTCATTTTATTTATTTCATTTTGTTATGGAAAAAAAATGTTGGATGATCTCGGGCGATTCACGATCTATAGACTTTTATTATTTTTCTTTTGCACACTACCTACACCACATTTTAACACTGATTTTGCAAAATGTTTACACTTTTTATTCGATTTACTGCAATCCTATCCCAATACTCTATTCCTCTCTGTCACAAATCTATTTCTTTAGAAAAATTTTATCCCCTTCTACACCTTTGCAGAGCTGCTCCTATTGAGGGTTTTTTCTTAGATCTTATTTATTTTTTCAATCTCATCTCTCATTTTTCCCAGTTCCTTGTCCATTGTACAAGCTTCTTCCTGTATCATTAATTTTGGATGTTTTATCTCCTCTTTCAAACATTTCAAACTAATCCTTTTTCTTTCTCTTCTTTTTTGTCAAGTCAAATTTTATAAATGTAATATTCTATCTTCAATGGCTTCTAGTTTATATTTTTTTTGTCTGATAATGTTAATCAATTCTATCATGCACATTTTCCTCGTAGCTTTAAAACGTTTTTTATTTCTAATTTATCCATCCAGAAACTACCCATTCTTTTTCTCTCTTTTGGCTTTTGAATTCTATCCCAGAAATAGCTTTTTCTCAGCTTTTTCCACTATCTCCATAGATTGACAGTCACTTATCCTCCATTTTATTTAAACATGGAAAAATATCGTGATTCTAACGTTGGATGTGTTTCAGGTACCTTCAAACTTCAGGTTCGTAGTGGAGCAGACTCTTAGAGAATTCTTCAAAGCTATCCAAGAAGGTCGTGATGCGGAACAATCCTGGAAGAAATCCATCTACAAGATCATATCGAGGCTAGATGATCCTGTTCCGGAGTATTTTAAATCTCCCAACTTCCTGGAACAATTAGAGTGACGGGTCAGTGATATCCGTTCGAAAGGAGTACCGTTGGGTACTGCCTGTTAACGGTTCTCGTCCAACAGGCCTCAACACCAAAGAGAATCGGTGACGAACTGTCAACAATTTTGGTTGTTTTCATTGATTTTGAAGAAATCGACGTTCGGAAGAACTTTGCCATCTTTGAACATGTTCGGACATGTGTTGAATAGTTGTGTTAAGTTGGCAGAAAGACTTAATAATTATATGCCCATGGCTTTGCGTTCGTTCATTACGAACAGTGAATATAAATCAATCAATTCTACAGTGATTTACCTGAATATTTACCAGATAATATTTATTGATACGTCAAGTCCTAAGTTTATACAATCCAGCAGTTAGCAAAGTCCAAAATCTGCACTCTTTTTGTTTACTTTAGGGTCAATTCATTCCTAATCAACAATACGCCTCACTCTTTACCATTTTTAACAAAAATACAAACGTTTTTTTCACCACACAACCCAAAAAGAAGCAATATCGAGCATTTTTTCAAACATCCTGAGTATAATCCAGAAACTTTGCAACTGTACGTTAACTAAATCATTTGTATGGTAGATTAACGTGTATATTCCTGTTAAAAATCGTACAAGAGAGTATTTTCTATGTTGATTCGATCTGTTTTGACCCTTTTGGCATGTTATTGTTTGCTGCCACTGTAAACTGTGCTGTGTGTATACCTACCTGTTTGTATATAGAATCAAATGTATATAGTATTTATCACTTATTTTTTATTTAAATTAATACATTCCTAACCAAAGTTATATTTTTGCTAGTCGTCCTAATTTTTTATTTTGTTAGTTGGTATAATACACCGAGATTTTTGTACAATTTTTCATATATAAATATATTTATCTCTCGGTGTAAGGTACCGACATTTTCTTTTTATTATTTTATAAGTATATCGTACCCCAGTTCTGTATTAAATACAAGGGGGTACTTCATACTTCATTATTATTAGGTAGATATGCCTTTATTTATATTTTCTGATGTTTTTAACAGTTTATCTAAATACAAAAGGGCTCAATAAAATTTCTAGATTGAAACCACAAAATATTTCAAAATATCCCAGCGGGTAGGGGTGGGAGGGAATAATTTCCTTCAATAGACTGAAAAGTGATTAAGAAATGAAGCAAATACTGAAAATAATGTTGAAAAAATTATTAAATTTAGTGAAAATTTATGGAAAAATGAATTAAATCTCCGATCCCCCCAACAATGAGATATTTTAATATATTTTGTAGTTTAATCTGAGTTTTATGGAACCTTTTCGAATTCTAGCCCAAATTGATAAATGGATTAAAATTTAATACATTTATTTCATAATTTATTTTTAAAATATAAATTAATTGTTCAAAATCTCCACTTTACTGAATTTTAAATGATATAATTTGAAATCTTCTAGACTAGTTGCTACTGTCTCTATTTATTTGTAGCATATTTACCTAATAATTTATTTTGTTTATTATTTTTTTTTTAATTTAAGACACATGTGCACAAATTTTTAGTGTAGCGAATACACGATCTCCCAAACACTGTGTGAGGCAACTAGTCATGTATTAAAATATATTTAGTTTCAAATAATTTTTTGTTTTTTTTTTATTTTATTTATTAGAGTTTTTAATTTTGCCACATTACACAAATATATACAGTGTATAAGATGACACTGTGGACTGCAGTGAACATAAATGATTCTTCGATTCTAAAAGTTTTCGATAAGTTCTCAGACATATCTGCTCAGGAGAATTCTATGGATGTTTCATTAAGAATTATATATAGTAGTTGAAGAAACCTTATCACAAAATATGCTGCTACAGTGGCGTAGACTGTAGAGGGGAAAGTAGTTTATTTGCCCTACCATACCATAATGAAAATCTATATAATACCACTATTTAAAGTATCCTAATGCAAGCTGAGTGTGAACAAAAAAACGGAAGATCTTGCAACGTTTCTATATTTTAAACACGACAAAAAGAAATATTCTGCTTAAGAATTGTAGGTTGAGTTTGAATTTTATTTTCTAGGTCGTATCAGTTATTGTATGGACAAATCTTAATGAAACATCTTGTAAAAACGGTTTTTCGCTATAAATTTAGCGTGGTTTTAAAAGACAATACCCTGTTTATTAAACAATATCATGAAATGTACATAATTTCACTTTATAGTGCTTCAGAATATTGTGAATCAAATGTTTAATGTGTCTCTCTTTATAATTCAAGACATCTGCTGGATGTCAATTTCAAAAATTCTAACCAGTGCCAAAACACATTTACAATTCACCAAAGTGATTTTGAATCTGTATAATTAGAAACTGAGGAATGCCTCTTCAGTTTTATGAAGCTTTAAGAAAAATTAAGCTCAGTAAACTGAATGTCGCAATAGCATTATTGACTGTGCAGACTGCTTCAGGTTTCAAAGCCTATGTAGCAGCCTGACTATCAGACGTTTTTTGTGCTTCTTCTCAGTTATTAGGGTTGGAGGGGTGGTAGTAAGTAGACGTCATTCAAACCATAAGTACCTACATTGATGATTCCTGCAAATGAGCAGGATGGGGGATAAATCTGCACACTCAATAACAAAGATTACGATTTTTTACTAATTGGGACCATCTTAAGATCCTGAATAATTATTATTATTATCGTATGCTGCTTTTATTTGGATTGATACATCAAAGAAGAATAAAGTGGCATAAAATGTTCTAATAGAACTTTTAGAACCAAAGAACCATTATGATTCCAGCTAATGCCATCTAGTCCTAAATGTGGTAATAATTGCAATATTATTTTTTGTTTTTTTTTTCAGTTGATTTTTGTTGTTGTTGTGTGTCTTATCTCCATTGACAGTTTACAGTGGAGGTAAATATTTCGAGAATATTTTGGTATTTTAGAGCTGCGGCTAAATCGCCGGATAAAAAACACATTGTATATAAAAAAAATAGACAAGAGCCCAGTATTCCTTCTCATCCCACAATAGTTACAGTCACATCATTGAAAAAAAAACAATTAGGTCCCGAGGGAATTTATCTTAGTCTACAGCTAGACTATGAGATCGTGATTTCACTGTTCCTAAAAGTTATATATTCGAAACTGCCGAAATTTGAAAGACTGCCATTCGTTTACGATTTAGTTGATATTTTGTTGAGAATTTTATAAAACTTGGTTTCCTTTCAAAATTGATCGTTTGGATGTTTTTGAGAAATTTTTAGTTGGATTTTTCTTTTAACTCGGGACCTCCAACAGGTACATTACATTAAAAAACGTTTTTTGAAAAATTTAAATATAAGATATAGTTATATAATAGATTACAAAGTATATAACGTTGTCGATTGTAAAGTACCCCAAATAAATGCTATCAGTTCTCAAACCCTTTAAAACGCTCGGTTCTTCAAATCAAATCTGTAATTAAATTTGTCAAAACGATCAAAGCACTGAAGATTTTATTAAAAATATATACAAAAAATATCAAAAAATATTATTTACTAGGTATAGCACTCCAAAACATATTTAATCTTAACATACATTCCTGTGTTGTGTCTAATAGCCCACGTTTTGTACATTGCATCATATCCAACATAAATCTAAATAAAGTCATTTTCAAAAAACATTCCCAATAAGTAACTACATACAGGTCGTAAATAGAAGTTTCCTAACATTCAACAACTACTCAAACAAGTAAATTTGTTGCTCCATTATCCCACACTACCTCAGCCTCTTGGGCTTATTAACTCATACAGGCTCTAAGCTGGTTAGTTGTAGGAGTCTTCTGGCGTCATTTGGGGTCTACCATACAGTTTCTGTCTCCTATGGTCCAGCGTCTCACAGTTGCATAATATATGCAGATCTGTTTCGGTGTCCTTTTTGCAAAATTTAAGGTCTCCGTTTACAGCCCTATTTTGTTCAGGAGTTCCTTTGTGTAAAAGTGTCCCGTAAGTAGCCCCGTTAGGTACATAGTTTGTTCCTTCTTATTGACAGCAGTTCTTTCGCTATTTTTCCCAATGGTTCTCTTATGAATTTCTTTCCATGTTTTTGTCTGGGCATATTCTTCCAGTGTTCATTGTGTTGTTCTCTCACCCAACCTCTTAACCATTACCTAGTTGAACATCAGGTTCAGGTACGTTTAACAGAAATGACGATCCTGCTCTTGCGAGCTCGTCAGCTTTATCTTTGCCAGCGATTCCTTTGAGACCTGAGGCCCACTCCAGTTTTACACTGATCCGAGTCGCTAGTCATCTGAGTTCCTCGTGGCATTCCCATACCAGCAGAGATGTTACCTTAGAGCTCTGAAATGCTTCAAGGACAGTTTGACTGTCACTGTAGATCCTGATTTGCTCCATCATGCAATATATTGTAATCCCAATCTTTCCTTAGAAGTTTCTTCTTTGTTTACTGTTTTAGGCATTTAATTTTTTGTGAATGACTTTATTGAAAAAAAAAATTGTACAAAGCCTGTCTTCAGTGTTTTGAAAATGTGTATACATGTATGTAAATAAGCTTATCTCCAATACAATAGATGATGTAAGACCGGTAGAATATTTGCACATATATTTGGTGTTACTTTTTGAACTATAATAAGAAATAGCGGATCGAGCACAAACCTGAGTACAAAAGTTTGGGAACTGGCAAGCATGTGACAATGGGATAATGAAGAGAATACCCAAGTGCTTTATTTTTAAGTGTTATTAGAGCAAATCCTGCAGATTTTCACTTGGCTATGGATTGGTGTAATAATAAGTAAGAAGCAAATGAAAATTGTAATTTAAAATATGATCTGAACGCAATCTCATTCAAAAATTAATTAGTAACCTGTTCCAAAATAATCTCACTACATCACTGTTTTAATAGAGGTAGGCGATTTTGGAACAGTTAAAAAGTTAGTTAATAAATAATTTTGTATGGGAATTGAGAAGTTTAAAATTCAGTCATCAAAAGAAATTGTTGAAAACGGATATAGAAGTCGATGATAACTGGTGTCTCGTTATTGGTAATTTAAGCACGGTTTTATTTGATAACGTTTTAAAAAATTTATATTACTTGAAAGGAGTTTGAATATAAAAAGAACAAGATAAGAAGTTCTTGAGTAAAACTAAAATATAGTTATGAAAATTAAGAATCGATCCCTGATGGCAAAAAGTTAAATTGTGTTGATAATAACCGTTCATTATAACAAAAGAAGACGTTTTCAAGTAAAACAGTTACTTAAAATTCCCCTGCTTCTTGTTTATGATTATATTGGTCCGTGAACTTGACAAATGAAGACCTCAAAAAGTTACTGTTGGTTTTAACAATTCACCCAACTTTAACTTATCACAGATTTTAACTATTATATGACGTATATTTCTTAAGCGAGACGTGTTACTTTCAAACCACTGCAGAAAACTTTTATAACCACACACATACACTGTCAATTATTATACCATCAAAAAGTAATCGTTTGGAAAGAAGTGAAGTTAAGATTTGGTGTTGGTGATGATGTAAATGTTTTCTAAAAAGTGGTGTAGCACAGCTCTCGCCTCAATTCGCGGCTAGCCGAAGGAAGTAAGTAGGCTAATGTCCGAATTGTTGAAGACAAACCCAACAGATGAATTCAGAAAAGACCTGAAAAAGGTCCCGGAGGAATTACATTGCTTTCTGGATGAGACTGTAAAAGTAATTTTTGAGGTCGATCCAAAACCCGAATTAATCGGGACGTAGTGTAGTTGCCCTTCTTAGGTAGGATCCCTGCATAGTACCTTTTGATTTTTTAATTTATAATAAGGACAATCCTAAACGAAACTCTTCATATCTCAGCAACACTCGCGATGGTTTTTGAAAAAAAAATATTAGTGAGAATAGAATCAAACTTTTAGATTAATGTTGACGATTGATATATTTTATTAGTTTTGGAAAAAAAATTATCTCTAAATTGTTACAATTTTTGACAAAATTTTTCTATTATAAGGTAATAGAAATCTCGCTGAATGTTTCTGAGAATGAAGATTTTGGTTTAGATGAGATTCCATATAATATTTTTGCAACTATTTGGCAAGTTTATAATATATATGTTCGAGGTGAAGTATCTTAAATTATTGAAGCCACTGTCAAAAACACGAAGCCCCTTCTTTGGATATCTCTACAGAAACGTTTCTAAGATCCTAAGGTATCTTCCCATATTACATGAGATTAAAAATAACAGCAATTTGTAGCTCTGAGTGCGTGTTGTGGTTATTGCCAAAAGGCAGTGGGTTTGATAAATCATTCCATCAATTATTTTTTTTTTCTATTTTATTACTTCCCCAAGTACAACAGGCTTCTGATAAAAATCATTATCCATTTTGTAGCCAGGTCTGTAACCTGATTAGGCTTTAGATAGATCTGTTCATCTGTCTCATCTGCATCATCACAGTACCTGCATGTTCCATTATTCACTTTTCTATCTCACAACCAAGTATCTAAGTTAGCAGGAGGACTCCATAGTGGTTACCCTGAGATCAGATTTATGTAACTCAAAAAGCATTTTACTATAGTGAGCATTATAACTTTCCTACCTATTTTTGACTTGGGGAATTATTCTTCATCCCAATTATATTATTTTTTATTTTATCAGTACACCTAGTACAACAGGCTTCTGGAAAAGATCATTGTCCATTTTGAATCTAGAACCTGCTCATATTTCTCAACTGCATCATCACAGAGCCTGCGTGTTCTATTGTCCACTTTTCCATCTTACAAACATGGTATCTTAGTGAGGACTCCTGTGGTTACCCTAAGATCAGATTTATCAAGCTTCAAGAGAATTTCAGCTGGTGTTTAGTTGGACCTATCTTCCAATCGAAGTTTTTTTGGAAACTGTTTTCCATAATTTTCCAAACATTGCAGTTTGCAGATTTTTCGATCACATGGTATCTGGGAGATAGCCTTATTTGCATCGATTTGGGTGGGAGAAAAAAGAAAAAATTTCGGCTAACTTTTAATCTCACCCAATGAGATGTCTAGAGACGTGCTGATTGTAAATATGGTTAAACCAACTGTTAAATCTTATACGAAAAAAGTTGGGGTAAGAGATAATCTGATATTTTTGGAAGAAAAGAGAGTAGAAGTGAGGATGGGTTTGTAGTGACCGCAGCGTAGTCAGTCCGGTGGTTATTGTTCCTAGACGGTGGCTTGGTAATTTTTGAGGTGCTTCGAAAATTTTTCGTTTGCATCGTTTGGTTTCAATGCACACACATTTGGACAACATCTTTGGCAAAAGCGGCTTCTCGAGCATGCTGGAGAGCTTGCGTGTGGAGGTTGACCATGGTTATTGTTTAGTTACAGGAGGTACTTATACTTTACACTGTTCGGAAAAAAAATAAAAAAAAATAAAAACATTTAGGTCACCGGTTCAAAAATATCACGAAAAAAAGTACAAGCTTATTTTAAGCACCTCTGCGCCTTAAAAATTAAATTTCGAAGCAAAAATGATATGAGTGTGTATAACCAAAATCTGCCTTATTCTATTTTCTTATGACGAAATTTTCCTACCGTTATAGCGCTATTATTTGCTAGTGTATATCGTTCTTTACCACTGATACTGACGATTTTTAACCACTTCTCCATAAAAATTTATTATCATCTAATCTAGTCCAATATGTAATACATAGAATTTTGTGTGGGTTGTAGGATACATGTACAATTGTTGGTAAACTGCCCGGGTGTCTTCCTTCACTTCACCTAGGTTATTATTCTTTTACAAAATAAGTTCGTTTACCGTTTGACGTTGCTTTACAGCATACCATAGGAGCATTCTACGTAATGTCCTTCTTTCAAAATCAATACGCCACAAAGTAAACACCAAATCAATCACAAATCGCAAAATTGGAAAACTACTAGTGTATCAGTTGCTTGCTCGAAAAATTATATGAGAGTTTCAGTTTCTTTCTTCAACAACCATATAAAAAATAACTCCTTTAATGAAAAATACACACTATATAAGCAGAAAGTTTTTGGTCGTCATCGTTATCAGTGTCACTTGCACTTGATTCACTATCACTTGTGTCCCTCCATACTTTTATGTACGTTTTGATCCATATTCCAGAGATTTCAATATATCCCTCGACAATATTTGATGACTCTCACCACCCAGTATAAGGAAAATTCTTCAATATTTCCAGTATTATTTCTGTTTTTTAACTACCACTTCTCCTTGAAATTTGGGAGAAAAAAAATTTTTCGTGCAATAGTAATGTATACTCCATTCCAAGCTATTTCGTTTTAATTCCTTTTTCTAGTCATTATATAAAAACTAAAAGTCATTGCAAACTTATTTCAAATATGATCTATTCTTAGTGCTGCAAATACATGCAAGAAGAATAAAATTAAAACACACCCATTGTCAGTGTATTGAGTGAAAAGTTTACTTCGCTGTGTTTGGTTTTGATTTTGAAAGGTGGTTGTTGAAAGATGTTTCTATAAAATAGCCACTAGTTGTTCGACGTTTTTGTTGGTACCACTGGGTTTACCACACTCTATCAGCGGTTTCGGTACACTTAGCCCTCTTTGATCACAACACTTGTAAGGGATAAGAGAAATCGGGCCGCTGTATCACACAATATATAACAGTAACTGTACAGTATATTTATAATAACAAGTTGTTTTATTTATAGATAGAATTAGCAGCGACTGCAAGATATATTTACGTCATAAATGTATTGTTTCTTGTCAATTTTTTTGTACTGTGTTATTGCAGTGCGGCGCAAAATAATTTTAATTTCAATATTTTCACAATAGATTGTCGTTAGTAGAACGACAAATGAGCTGTTCAACTTGGTTATGGTATACAGAGGGCAATAGAAAGTAGAAATGGAATTTTTCTAAATAGTTTATGTAAGAAATGTTGCAGTCGTAGCAAATTTTATATCAAAATCGTTACGTTGTGGCAGAAGAGGATCTCGGGAGAGTTCTCAAACCCGAAATAGTCATTGAAAAAAGTCACACAAAAACTGAAGCAATAGAAATGAAGGCAACCATTCAAAAACTGCAGTTTTCGAAATTTGGTAAATTCATACTCATTCAAAATTCCACTGGGCCAATTCGTCCGACAAAAAAGTGCCTTCAAAGTTGTTTTTACGAAAAAAATTACAAATTAAGGGCCCTAAATAGACACAATGCCCAACCAAAACTCTGCCTAGGTCCTTTTCTGTCTGCTGTCATTATAATCCGTTTAACCAAGAGACACTCGGTTACATAAGATTATTTCTTAAATATTATATTGTTATGCTAAGATGGCCGACAGGGGTGTTTGTCCACCCAGGCTATACTATTTGTGGTATATAGTAATTTTCATTAGAAAGTAGTTAATAACATACAGATTCAATGGTTTCAGTTACCCATGTTATGAACACAGGTTTTGTTAGCTGTTATTATTGTTATTTGTTAAGCAGTTGCGACTACCGCCCTCTCTGTGTCTTTCAAGGAAACTAGCCGATTTGCAACTTTTATCCAATAGTGGAGAAACATTGATAGATATATCGAAACCACGCAAAACTTTTCAAGTTTTATTTGGGTAGTTTGGTTTATTCTTACAAAATTTAAATGCGGAACATACAAAATAACCTAAATAATATACTCTACATTTTTCCTTTTAAAAAATGTATTATTTGTTGGAGTTTACTTGAAAAATTGGTGAAATTGTTCCAGTTTAACCGATACAAATTAAATATTTTCGGAAGGGAGAAAAGTACAATTGATTTCAAGCTCTTTAGTCACTTCTGTGTAACTAAACGCACAACGCTTCAACATCAGTTATTCCTATTTTTACCATTTTTTGTTTGTTTTTGGAAAGAAAACTAAAGGCTCCACTTTGACCAAAATCTGCAATAGTTAATATATCTTACAAGATATTTCATATCTTCCAAAAAATCATTTCATTAACGGTCAGTATAATATGAAAACTTTTTTTATCTAACAGGTATATGATAATGTGCTGATACACTTGAGGAAAAAACAGCAATTTAACAAAAAAAATCAAAAAAATCATTACAAAACATGTGGATAATACATAAAACCAACTTAAAAACCAATTTTTGTTGTGTTTTAAATGAGTTGAGCAGTGTATATTTCATTTGTCTACATGATAGTTACAGTTTTTGTGAAAAAATTCACAAAAACAATGGCCTAATATCGTTTAAATTAAATAATATTCCATTTACCAATTTAAATTTTGAAGTTTATGCAAAATGCTTTAGAAAATTTGGAATTTTTTGTGCCGTTTTCGTAAAAATTGATTGATATTTCTCCACTAAGACAGTACATACACTGTATATATACACACCCCACACGTTTTGTACATTAAAGCATTCACTGTCACATATTTATTCATTGTAAAATTCAAAATTTTCACAGTTAATCACCAAACTGGTTTCCAGAGGCGTGCAATATAACAGAGCAGGCGTTCGTTGAGATTTGCTACCCCTTTATTAAGTTTAATTTTTGTCACCAGATGACTTCTCTTGGTCTTCCTCATTGTAAACTCGACAACGACATATATATCAATGACAATCGTCATAATTTTAAAAAAGTGCCACTAAAATGTCAAATTTTGGCATCTAAATTTCCGGAAATGCAGCTGGAAAAGTTGCATGGATACTTTAAATTTAAATTTCTCACTCATTTGGCAATTGTTCACACATAATTTTCGATTAAAATTTTGATAACTTCTATAGGTTTCGATATTAAATCCCAACATCGATTATTATTTTATAAACTAATGTCATTCATGTTGTTAAAATGTTGAAACAGATTCAACTTATCGATAAATAAAAATAATTTATCAGATTTGAACAGCGGAAAGCAGCAGCATTTCGGCTTTAGCATGCTGCTTTTAACAACGTTCACAACTTTTAAATTAAAATTTATTTATTTGTTAATAATATTGAATGATACATCTATTTATTTTCAATTTTTTTCAAATTTTAATCTTTAAATGAAAGGAAACGAATTTAAAAAATGGAATTTATTGGAATCAACGGCATTTCGGCTTCCGCTAGTTGTTTTCAAATTAATATTTTGTTGATTAAATTCATTTCCAAAATATTTTTGGTTGTATTGATTTGGTTAATAAGCGTTTTAATTATGAATAGACAAAAAATCAATATTCATAAATGAAATTTCGTTCAAGTGATTTAAATATTTTTTTGAATAAGAGAGGTTGGGATGAAACTGAAGTTATATAACATGGAATGGAAGTGGCAAAAGTTGTCGAGATTAGGTCATGTCACTGGTGCAGCGCCACGAGGCTCCTTTTAAGTAGAAAATAAGAAACTACATCGATAGAATCGAATAAGAATGTATATTTAGTACAAAAAAAAAAGCAAGATAGCTCAAAATTATATAATCTCCCCCGCCGGTCGACCACGCCTAAAAGTTTATATGTGTAAAAATTTGAGAGTATTTTTATATTTATATTGGTATGTAAATCAAAATTTGGTATTGACAAAATTATTGTAGAAATTTTAGGTTGATACAATTAATAAAAAATAAGCTTTAGGAATTTTTAAATGAATTTGTATATAAAAATTTATATAATATATATAGATGGTTGGTCGAGTGGTGGGGGTGAGATTGGTATATTATTGCGTTTGATAGGACGCGTGGCGACGTATACTATACTATATACGTACAAAGTACTCATAGTTGTGCGAAAAGCACTTTCCCTACGTTGCTTTTTGTTTATTTAGCGTGTGCCCGTAATCCATGTTACATTAGACAATTTTACTATTTGGTGTACAGCAATTGTTTCGGCGCCCTGAAGGCGACAGCCCATGGGCTAACCGAGATGTTGTGACTGTGTTTTCATTGAGCAGTATAATAAATATATACATTTATTTGGAAAAACTTATGTTTTTTATTCAAATACAACCAACCTTTTAGAGTGCATACAATACCCTTAATGTTTTTTTCGCGACCTATTAATAGACAAAAATTACATATTTCAAAATATAATGCAGACGTATCTTTCGTAGCATCAATGAACTATATACCAAGTCCTGAGCTTTTCATAAATACTATTATTGCTAGTCTGTGCAGTTGGCTGGCAAATGTATAAGAATGTAATTTAAATTCAAGGGTAATATCACAAAACATACTCCATCTAATTTCATATCGAAAGAAGCTGCATTTCATACCTAAAATCTATTTTGAAGAAAACTGCATGATATTCATATCTGTCGCTTTACGATTATAGGTGGCGGTGTATGGAAACTCATTATTTTGAATACAGAAAGAAAATGGAAAGCAAAGTAACAGAATGTGTTGTTTGAAAACTGCAACATAAACATTTTTTCACTTGCACCTTATTTGTAGGTTTTGAAAGCGAAGAATCGTTACACAATGTCACACCCTGTATAATAATGACTTGGACCGTTGGAAAACATTTTCTACGAGCTTTTTAATGACGTATCACAAGTAGAAGGTTGCCATTTAAGTATTTGTAGGTGATGGGCAAGCGTTTTTTCTCATGTCATTTCAGTTCCTCCTCTCTTTTCGAGAAACAGTCTTGAATTTTCTTATATTTTTTTCCCGTTCACGAGATAGGTATATAAAGTTTTTTGGAAAGTAATAATTATTGAGAAACTACTGCTGCTATCTAGAAGTGAATAGTCACACTAGCGTGGTAACGGATTTCTGTGGGGAGTGAAATTTATTCTGATTACAGTTCAACTATTATACAACAGATGGCAAGAGTATACCCACTTTGTTCAAATTACAAAAATTTTTGAATATTGCACATTTTTTATTTATAAATAATGAACAATTGTTACTTATATTGTTTTTTAAATATATACAGCATCAATTTCAACTCATTTTGTTTTGCTATATAGTGTATCTAGACTGAAGTTGTCCAATGAAAATATTCTTATAGCCTATTTTGTGAATTGATTTAAAATATTTTTGGGTTTACCTATTTTTATTCTCCTTGTACTTTATTCAACCAATTTTGAATTAGATATTGAGGAGGCTTGAATAAAGAATGTGAAACAAAGATAGGTATCACTATATTACTTTAGAAGATACTTAATAACTATAAGTCAAACCTAGTATTTTTGGAAATGATTGAGGGGGATACATGTTCTTGTACAGTGGTAGGCCCTTGAATGATAAAATAGGAGAAAGGAGGACTGTCAATTTACTAGCTAGTGAGAACAAATAGACTGAAACTGGATTTACGAGTGGTAAAGAGTTAGATTTTTGTTCATTGAACTAAAAATTAAAACTGATTTTATTTGTAGCTGTATTTCGTTTAAATAAGAAGCACCAATATTTTACGAGACTCCTGCGAGAGACATCAATCGAGACGAGACTTTTATTGCGAGATAGGACATTCCACTTTTCTTGTGAGACAACAGTGACGAGACGAGCAATTTTTTGAAATTTTCTCATAGAATATTAAACTTAACTTAATTAGTGATATTAGTAAAATTTCTAAAGTAGTTCAACTGAAAAAGGGTTTTAAAAAATCTAGTTTAATACAAAATTTTACGATATAGAGATGCGAACTAATTATTTTAGCATGGACACCGACTGTGAAAATCCAAAACGGCCGTTATAAATCTTGTCAAGTTTATGGTCGAAACATAAAACTCCGACATTTTTTATTCGAAATCGATAGCGTAGTCAGTGGAGCCGTATAATTTAAAAAGTTTCGAATATTGTTCGGCGGTGCTTTCAACGTGCAATATGTTTTTATTTTAGAACGTTTAAGAAAATATATATTAAATAATGGTAAAACCGAAAATTATATTTTCCTTTGATGTTTGCTGTATCTGACAAAATTGATTTTATAAGCTGGAATTATTCGTGTCTGTAAAAAGTGAGTACACCTTATCTCTCCAATGGTAGAAAGGTAAGATTATAACGGATGAAGCATTTTTTTAAACCGCATTTCATGCGCTGCCAAATGGCTTTCCCAACTTGGTTGCGATTGCGCGGAAGTTATTGGAAAATATTTTCATCCCATTGGTATGCGAGGTTATCTTTTATATTTTCGGCAACCTAACCTAACTTCTCAAAACTATGGTTTCTCAAATTATTCCCCATAAAAAGAAATACATTTTTCCATCAATCCTGGAAGCAGTTATACATACAATACTGTATTGGGTTTGGTGAATTGAGATATACGTTTGTTAAAGTTGGCAAGACGTTATTTTAGAACAGTACTGAATGTAAAGAGGTTCTTACATATTTATAGCTCTAAAACAGACTATGAACTAAGAGCCTAAATATATGGGGTACAAAAAAAGATCACGATCTCTCTAAGCCTAAGGAAACCTCCATCCACATACTTTCCAACTGCTCTGCATTCTAGAATACTAGAGCAGAGTACCTGGGAGATTACTGGATAGAAGAGGAACATTTACCAAAATTGAAGCCTGCAGATATCCTAAAATTCTTTCGGGAAACAGAACTTAAGGAGCAACTAGCTTCTGAAAACTCCCCTCAGAAACTAAGTAGGAGTAGAGGGACACAAAATTTATCAGGATGTATTCAATAAAAAGACAATTCAAATAGCCGCAGGCCTAAGTTTCTCTAATGTTTTCTTGGCATCCCAAAAGAGGTTACTTCTTCCTTTCCATAATATACTTATTTCCTTCTTCTTCTTCTTCTTGCTCCACTAACAAGCGCGGGATATTTCAGTTGCTAATTCAGGCGCTTCTAAATTGAATAGCTCCCTATTTGTAAAATTAAATATAATTGTATCATTAACTACACCGGTACGGTCGTACAAAAAATATGTTAATGATTTTAAAGAAGCCGTCGGCGACGTTCGCTCTTCTAAATCTCTTTTAATATACAGGAAAAACATGTAATCTTAAACCCAATTGAAGGGAAAAACCTTTATAAGTTTTATACAGTTTTAAGCAAGGTTACTACATAAACTGACACCATACCATCATGAATGCAAATATAGAATTATTATTTAACATTTTTTAAGCCGCAACAATTGTGGCACAGAATCCGTGTCTGTCAGTGTTTGTCGTTGATGAGATTAAATAGTTGGTGAATTGCATAAAGGATGGTATATAATACTAGGGCGACAGAAGATGATGATAGTGTCACAATGTTGGGACAAAGATATTATTTGAATATTAATGAAATTTTTGAAACAACCAGATGTGTGTGATGAGAAATATCAAATTATAGAATACCTGGGTATAGTTTATTTAAGAAAGGTATAGAGTAATAAAACCTCTTTAGGTATGCAAAGGAAGTACAGAGTGACCCAACGAATATTTGAGCAATTTTCATAGTTTGGCATTAATTCAATTGTAAAATTCTTCCTTTTTATCAAGTGCAGGTAGTACCACCCAGGTTGAGGTTAATATATGGTTATAACCAATTACACTAAAAATAGTGTGCATAAAAAGGAAAAAAAAACTTTATTTTAACAGAACACAAATTGGGCATTGTGTACATGGTATAAGGTGAAAGAGTGTTAGTGTTCTGAAAAGACAGCGCTTAGCTTTCCTATGTCTTTGGGAAAAAATATCCAACTCGTAAAAGAAAGAGCATACAATTTAGTAAAATGGGTAACGACATAGCTTACCTATGTCTTAGGAAAAATAAACAGCTGTAATAGAAATGGAGGACAATAGTTAGAAAAATGAGGAACGACATAGCTTACTCATGTCTTTAGAAATAATCAAAAACTGTTATAGGAATGGATTACAATATTTAGAAAAATACGGAACGACATAGCTCACCTATGTCTTTTGACAAAAAACCAGCTGGTAAAGGAGAAATATGACTATCAAGTAGCTGTTTCACATGTAACTTAGGCATCTACGATATTTTGACAGCCCATACTGGGCAACTATTTCCCCAACTTGTCATCCCATACCATACCCATTCGGCAAACGGTAAACACTCAATCGCACTCGCCCTGTCTGGATGACTGCTCGCTTTGTAAACGAGGCTTACCGACAACCTAGGAACGAGCACTATACCACAGTGTGGTACTACGTGTATCCGTGCGGGAAAAAGTCAATCGCAAACCACCAAGTTTTCACATGTGACGTACTTAATAGATGAATATTCAGAAAATTGAGGAGCGACATAGCTTACCTATGTCTTTGGAAAAATATCCAGCTTGTAAAAGAAAGAAAGAACAATATTTAGAAAAATTAGGAACGATATGGCTTACCTATGTCTTCAGAAAAAATAACCAACTCATAAAAGAAAAGGATGACAATATTCAGAAAAATTAGGAACGAGACAGCTTACCCATGTCTTATGAAAAAAATAACTAGCTGGTTTAAAAAAGATATGACTATCAAGTAGCTATTTCACATGTAACTTAGGAATCTACGATATTTTGACAGCCCATACTGGGCAACTTTTTCCCCAACTTGTCATCCCATACCATACCCATTCGACAAACGGAAAACACTTAAGCGCACTCGCCCTGTCTGGATGACTGCTCGCTTTGCAAACGAGGCTTACCGACAACCTAGGAACGAGCACTATACCACAGTGTGGTACTACGTGTATCCGTGCGGGAAAAAGTCAATCGCAAACCATCAAGTTTTCACATGTGACGTACTCAATAGATAAATATTCAGAAAATTGAGGAACGACATAGCTTACCTATGTTTTTGGAAAAATATCCAGCTCGTAAGAGTAAGAGAGGACAATATTTAGAAAAATTAGGAACGACATAGCTCACCTATGTCTTTAGAAAAAATAACCAACTCATAAAAGAAAAGGAGGATGATATTTAGGAAGAGTAGGAACGACATAGCCTACCTATGTCTTTTGAAAAAATAACTAGCTGGTTAAAGAGAGATATGGCTATCAAGTAGCTATTTCACATGTAACTTAGGTATCTAGTTTCATATTCTGTATAACTAAGATTGTTATCTAAAAAATGCTGGGCAATTAACAGCTTTTTGGAATTCCAAAGGAGTTAATAATACCAGTGAAAATGACAATTCAGGACTCGACTGCAAATGTGATAAACAGAGATGGGAATAAAGGAGACATGCATCAAGAAGTACCTAAGGCAAGAAGATGTCTGTACATAACACCAGGTATATGAAGCAATAGACCTGAAAGAAGTGCTTAGTCACAGCTCCAGCTTATAGGATGTGCCAAATATTTGGATTTGACGCAGAAAAGATGGAGATGGATGGATGGACCTGTTCAACAGTTGGAGACGAATAAAATCCTAGATAAGAAAATCATGTAGAGATACTGAGAATGAAACAGGAGATTCCGAATGAAGGGTACAGCAGACCATAAATGAATTGAGAAAATATAATCAGACAAAGCGATACGACTAAGATGGTACGGGCATCATCAATTAAGTAATAGGGAGAATATTTGATTAGAAGCTAAACCCAGAGTATGTCCCAAACTTAGATGGGAAGATCAGGTTATTAATGACCTTAAGAAAATAGGAATCTGTAGCTGCGGTTGAAGAATAGAAGTGAGGAAGGAATGGAAAATGGAGCTCACAAGGAGCGTTTGGCGCAACATGTATTTGTATATAGCGCTAAAATGAATACTTTTGTAGAGTATTTCGAATAAATATTTAAAATGGTTTTAAATTTATATTCCCGACGAAGAGCTGACGATAGGATCGTTGTTATTGATATTATTTCATGTTCTCTTTTCTTGGAGACCTTCCTGTGCAACCAACATCTAGTGATTTGCTCGTTTTCTTAATACTGCGCTTTCAAACTACACCAACAAACCTGACAAACACTTCGTCTGATCGATGTTCGTCAACTGTAACGAACTGTCATTCGTGACATATGTCATCTGTAACCAGTGTGACAACTTGTATGTTGTGTGGTCATCACAGAGCGGCCTATACTTTGTGCTGGTCTATAAATATAACAGATTTTTGTAGTGACTAATCAGTCAGCAATTTTTGAATAAGTTTAAGCAGGTTTCTGAATAAATTAACCGACTTGGTTCCACAAAAGCGTCGTGAGACATCATTTTACATATTTACAATCTTTACGATCTATTTTGCGGATAAGTTGAATTTACGTTCATTGATGGACGTAAAGTGGTATACGAGTGTTTAATTAAGGACAGAAATGCATACCAGAAGTAACGGCGTAAACATAACCCTCACACAAAGATATTAAATTCCGAAAATTTAATATCTAAATAAGACTACGGAAAATTTAGTGAAGTTCGGTACAGGCTACACATGTACACATATACGTAGGTATATTATATATGCCATAAACAACAATGCATATAACAGATAGAAGAAGTATATAATACCGTAAACGGCTAATATAACCGACTGGTATTCGTCGAATTGAAACAAAACTTCTTTTGAATACCTGCCATCAAAACTCACTTCCCTGCGTTATTACCGCATAAAACACAGTTCTAAACTGCAGTCCTGCACATGCATTTACCCCACCGCTTAGAGTCGTAAATGACTTCCCCTCCGACCCCGCTGCACTACCAATGCAACTTACTTTACATCGCCCGTTGCAAGACTGACAGTTCGACAGTTGATTTCGCGGGGATTCGGTCGGCACATGGTGAATTCGCGCGACGATACACGCTACGAACCGCGTGGATTCGTAAACGAACCTGTTGCTTGCAGTTTTCACGGTCATTTTGAATGAATGTGCAAGTGTAGTGACTCTAGTGTGCGACAGATAATTTTTATGAATTAAAATATGTCGGACTCGCAGGAATTCGATAATAAAATGCAAGTAAATGCTTCCAGTACTTCAGCAACACCGAGGACCCCGCCGAATTGCGCTCGGTGCAGGAATCACAGGAAGAAAGTACTGCTTAAAGGACATAAACGCTATTGCATGTATCGTGCTTGTATATGCGAGAAATGTAGGTTAACAACAGATAGACAGAGAGTTATGGCGATGCAAACGGCTCTTAGACGTGCTCAGGCACAGGATGAAGCGATGCTAAGGAATGGTTCGCAGGATTTTCCCTTGGAACAGCACACTCCCCCGTTAGTTACCAATATGAAAAAACGAGTAGACTGTGAATCTTCCGGTTCTTCGCAATGCTCAGAACAAGCACCTTCTACCAAATTAATGAAATTAACTCCAGTTTCATTAGGTCAACAAAGTCCTCCGCTTATTACCTCATTAAAACGTAGAATCGATTGTGATTATGCTACTTCACATTGTATCGAGCAACCGACTTCCAAAGTTGCTAAATTGACTCCAACCAGTGAAATTCCCTCAACTACGTCTGCCAACATCAACTCCATGAACGAATGCCATTCTTACTCAGAGCCTAAAGGTGAGTCCTGTCAAAAATCTTCATTTTTTAGGAAAACTATGGTTACTTATCTCAACTTTTTTGGACACCATTTAACTTTCTACCTTGATAAAGAGTGAAAATATGCTTGACCTTGATTTTTCGCCTATATTTACCATGTTTTTTATGTGGAATAAACAGATGTTTTTAATATTAGTGGAATACAAGTGGAATTGTAACAGATGCTCACTGACAATGAGATGATGAGACTATTTTTTTCAACTCAATACATAATATCACTTACTCTTTAATTTCTCAATTCAATTTATTTATGAGTTTCTTTAGTATTCGTAGCTCATTATTTCAATAATGGTTGAAATGTACAGGAAGTTTGATTGCGGCTGAATCTAAGAAGGTATTCACCGCAAATTTCATTTGAGAAAAAATCGGCTTAAAGAAATAACCTGAAGTTATTTTGGGTCTTCCAATTTCACCGCAAGGGGGCGTAATTAACTACACTGCTAACTAGAAACTCCCAGTTTTCAGTATAAAGCTAACAATAAGTGGGAAGAAAGTATTTTTAGGTCATTAACATATAGTTTTGTGTACAAAAAAAAGTAACTGTAATAAATTCTTGCTTATATTTTATAATACCTTACTACCTACACTTTAGTGCCTTTTTTCTCGGGCCGAGATGGGTAACTCATGTTCAAATGGATCCTAACCAGTACCCAGATAGTGTTGGAGTCATCCCCACGGGGATGCCTACCAACCAACCCAACCGCAAACTCGCCGTTACTCCCGTCTTGGAATCACCACCCTAGCATAGGTACTTCCACACGGGCGGCGGTCTCTCACACACTCACCGTCATCTTCTCCCCTTTATCATTACTTTTACCTTTCACACGCCATATCGAGCCCTCCATTTTTCAGTTTATCTTGAAGCTGCATCATTTTATGAGGACATGAGACTGCTAAAATTTTGTCACCAAGAAGAATTTCCTAGTCCTATCCTTCCTCTCGTGGTTGCTTAATCTTATCTGCTCAATGTGTGCAGTTTATTACAAGTTATACTGCTCATAGGTTGTCGTATTTAGTAACCCAAAGCTGTTACCATTGCTCTCTGGTTTTTTGTTTGTGGGGAAATTTAGAGTCATTGTGAACCTGGATTTCTTAATATGACGGATATTTTTTTTTGTAGCAGTATCAGCATTTTTTTTTGCCAGTAGTGATAAGTTTGTCTCAGTATTGAATATTTGGTCTTGATCTCGCTTTGTTTGAAACTAGTTGCCAGTTGTTGCAATACTCGCATAGTTCTGCAGAAGTTATGGTCGGTATATTCAACAGTAACGAAATAACACGGTTTGAACAATTATAACATTCTTGCATTTTTTTCAAGTATGAAATGTCCAAGCTTAAGTCATTCATAACATGTGCTCAATAACCTAGTAGCTTACAAATATCGGACTGTTTTGAACGCAGAAAAATTGGATGAGTTTAATTTGGATCGGATTGGCAAATGACTGAAACAATGTAGAAAATACTACTGCCAATAACATTGTGCGGTAGTTAGGTTTGGTTATTTCCCTATTCCTGTAGATTTTCATGATTTCTCAACACTTCCACTTCCCATGATTATTTTTTCGGACACATTTTTCTCATCAACCTTTATCAATATTTTGTAATAAGGCTAAAACTGGCAGACTGAGCAGCCGCACGTATTCGTTGTTACCTTTTGAATTATAAAATGGAAGAAAGCAATTATTTTCCACAAAAACATGGGAAAACTTTGTGCCTTCTCTAATAATCGAAGCAAGCAATGAGTATTAGTGGCTGTCAAAACCTCCGGATTTTTAAAACTGACTTTTTCATTTTTACTGTATAATACGCTTCTTTTGTATATTCGTACTTTACTGTTCCCCACAAAAAAAAATTTAGATTTCTCAGCATTAGATAAACAATTAACTTCTCCTTGATTTCTTCGACATAGTTGTCCTTGATTTTCGTTAAAATTGCCTCGTTTTTCACACGCGTTAACATACAGTTAAAAAATTTTGCTATATGTTAATATGAATGAGATTAATCAAAATTGTTATCACTAGTAGGTGCATAGGTTATATTTTAAATAAATAATTGCATTAGATAATTGCCTTGTCTGGAACTGGAGTGTGGAGAATGAATAATCCTTTAGCGAAGGCATGTTTAAATTAAATAATATCTCTCTCGATGATCAAATTACTAATTCCCTAGCAACTGATAGCCCAGACTTTTGTCTCGTACCGTTTTATATCAAAATCTTCTCAGTCAGGTTATTTTCAAGACTTATGTTATATTTTATGATGCTTTGCTTTGACTTATCTTACTATGTAATTATCAACATCTGTCAATGCCGCGTAAAAGCAAAAGAAGATGCAGCAACGTTTCAATCGAACGGATATTTTCTTAAAATCATTCTCGAGTATTCTGATTTATATAGGTCCCATTCTTCGTGTTTTTTGATTCCCCACGTGTCCTTTTCACTTGTATTGTGTAATCACTCTTATCACATATTATCCAATAGTAAAGTATCAAAATGTTTAATATCAATTATATTTCTTTTAGTCTCTGTAACTGTTTCAGAATGTATCTCGTTCATAACCTTGTTTTAATGTAATTCAGGTTGTCATCAAGACGTATGTACACCTATTCCACATCGAATTTTTTGTTTTTATCTTCTTTTTGGTTCTTGTACCAAAAGCCTTCAAGCCTAATTGTCTTATTGTACTCTACTGCCACATTAACAGTTTACGATACATTTATTGAGAATTATACAAGCATTTACCTAATTCGCGAAACTGAAATAAAAATAACGGTTCTTCTGAATCCATCCAACGTGACACAATTTATTTTAGTGAAGAACTTTATGCATTTATTTTCATATGGAATAAAAGTTAAAGGTTTCGTAACCTTGAAGCATAGCATTGATCACATACCAATGCTAACAAAGGTGAAAAATCTTATATTATTACATCCAGTTGTGTACGAGTATAAAATATACTTAAAAACTTGAATTTGGAGTCTATTTGCATATGTAATAAAATTTATCAGATATAATATTTAAGGATTGTGTGTGTGCCTTATACAAAGCCTATTAGACGCAGAAAATTGAAAGTTAGTGAAAAGTTGGAGTATTAAATTCAGTGTCTTAGAATGGCGTTATAAAATGGCTGATTGCTTAAGTAGGGTATATCTTGATAAATAATTTAGACTTAATCATGATATAAGAACCAATTGGGAGTATTCTTACTCTAACTACGCTGAAAGTAATTGTCAATATTTCATTTTACATTCTAGTTTACTATACTAGATTCCTCATATATCTAATTCTCATTATAGAAAACAAAAAAAAGTTCAATCATATCATATTCAAGAAGGTAGTAGTAGTAGTAATACCTCGGATCATTTTTTGAAATAGGTATTGCTAATTCTCCAGCTTGCTCCTGTAACAACGTACCTATTAGTAGGAGAATCATTATTTTCTTTTTAATTATATTCTTAGTACTTCTGTTATACAATAGGCGAGACGATAGATTTTGAAATACTTCTCCGTAATATGAGTACACATTCATCATTTATGAAAAAACCCTTATTTCGGTAATAAACTCAAATTTAACGAAGTCTTAAGCCATTTTACAAATATTTTTTAAAAAGCGCGCGAAAACAGCTCGCAGGTATCATGGCGTCGGCTGTGACGTCACGTCTAGGTAAACATGTCATTATGTCCATACGTAGCGAACAAAACCTTGAATTAATTCGTGTCATAAAAATGGATTCTAAAGTTTATAAGTGGTGTGCAGTACCGCAGAGTAAAAACACATCAATAAGAACTCCCAACAAAGTGTTTGTACATGTTCCAAACAAGAAAATAATAAGAGATAAGTGGTTGAAGCTCGCAAGGCGAAACCCGAACGACATAGTCACGAATTCGTCACTTTATTTCTGTGAAGACCACTTCCCGTTTTAGTTGCACATAACTGATTGCATCATCCTCATATGATGGTCTTGAAGACCTGGAATAATCGAAATTAATTAGAACCATGTACGTATAAACATATAAGCGTCCATGATTAGAACAAATACATACACATTGATTTATCAGATTATAGGTGTTTACTATGGGGAAAAACACTACTACCACCAGTAGGTACTTTTAAGTTACAGTAATTCACCCGTCTAAACGGGTATTAACTCTAAAATAGCAACTTAAAAACTATGATGGAGCTAACCTCAAAAATAAACAATGACAAGTTCATTGTAAAAATAACCTATGAAAGTTGAATAAGCGAGTAAAGATAAATACAAAATGTACTTACAAGGAAGTTTTTACATCTCTAAACTCAGACGAGCAAAATTCTTGATTTGTTGCGAGGAAATCGCTCAACATCATTACTTCAATCCTGGGCAAATTTGAGCTATATATTTGCCTTAGCAAAGCTTGGTTTCACTGTTATAGTATAGCGGAGACGATAAATGACACGTAAAATAATAAAAGGACAATCCAAATGCATAATCAGTAAATATTCACAACAACAAAACACAGAGAATGAGTGTATTGAGTATTGACTGACAGCAGTGTTTACATAAGCGTGACGTCATGCGCTATGATTGGTGTTTCAGTCAAAATGGCCGATTGCAGTATTTCAATGTTTTATTTCATTGAAAATCTTAATAATCTGAATCTTTTAAATAAAACTAATGCAGTGTTTTAAATTTTTTTAATATGAACTTTCCCCTAAAACCATTATATCGACGATTTTTTGATACTGTCGTCATGCCTATTGTAGAACTATCCAACCGTTATAACCATTCTCAATCCCTTAATGGATGGGATAGAATCAAAGGATGCAGTTTTGCCAGAATCACCCTGGGCAAACCTGGGAAGCTGGATTCAAAGAAATATCTGGCGATGTCCAGGGAAAACTTGCGTTTAGCAGTAGGATTTCTGACAGGCTACTGTCAACTAAGGAAACACCTCCATACTATGGGGCTGGAAGCTGTTAGCCATGTCTTTTGCAAGTGTCCGAAGTTATCGTCAATAAGAGAGTGTGTGTTCGTTGAGTCTTGGCCTATACCTGCTGATATAAAGGAGATGTCACCTAGAGATCTGTCCACCTTCCTGGGAAGGACAGGATGGACGATGACCTAGGAGGACAACTCACATGTGGCCTAAGTGCTGTGAGCCTACACTCACCCTTCCTACTTTACATATACAGATACTGATTTTGTATAATAAATTCTACTATAGATAAACACCTTTAACATTTTTCCTTGTTCTCATTCTTCAGTAAAGATCACGAAGCTTTGATAAGTGGTATAATAATTATTACTCAGTATCTACTTGGCAGACATTCAAATTTCATACTATAAGAGATAAGTCACGGAACATGGAAGAGATTAGTAACAATTTATTTATATTCAGAGTGACATTTTTGGTAAACAAGATGACTGAGTATTATATTCTGAGCACAGCTGCCGTTAGATAATATAATTTATATTTTAAAATACATAATGATTATGTGGATATTAGTTAGCGGAACCGATAACAAATTGTCATCCGTTACCTTTTGCCTGAGGATGTTTGACTTGTTTTTATAAAACTTTGACTTTCATAATTTTTAAAGCTACCGATTGAAATAAAACTTGAATATTAAAAAAATGAAAGAAGTATAGGGCAAGTTCTTGTCAAACTGACTTTAGATTCGGAGATAACAAGGATAGAAACATTTATTTTCATTTTGCTGTTTCACACTGTATAAAATTAATCACCGAAATTTTTGTGAGCCCAAAACTTTTGATCTACTGCACAAAATTGGTTAAATCTTTATTTTATGTGTTCGTTATTGTCAGAAGAAGGTTTGTGTGGGAGAAAATTGATTTTTTTGAATTCTCGTTTCATGAAAGTTGATGAGAATAACGATCAATAATATTATTAATGATTATTATGTCAATAGACTTTTCGATGACAGTTCTAGATGATTCCAAATATAATATGTCTCCTTCTTTTTCTTCATTTATTTCTATATAAAAGTCTAAGAGTCGTTGAAAATATAGAAATGTGAAAAAAGTTGAGAACTTTCTAGAACAGGTAAAAAGTATATCTATACAGCGGAATAATTGACATTTAGTTCAGTGTTGAAACATGAGATAACAAACAATTTACCTTTCAACAAAAGCAAAAAGGTGTTTCTTGACTTTCTTGTGTTTTGGTGTGAGTTTAATGGCTTAACGTCGTATACTGTTGTCTGTAAGCTCAGATATTTTAAACTACTTAACGGATTCTATAGCAGTTTTGAGCAATATAATATGTAGAGTGGTTCAAGAGAAAGGTTTATTATGTATACCAAGTGACCCGCATCAGTTCGGCTAGATCTATTTTGATAAAAAAATTTGTGGTAGTTTGAGAACGTAACTGGATGGTTTAGATCCACAATTTGTCCCGGTAGGTGGCACGGCGATCGAGTTTACAACTCTTAAATGAATTTTCTCATTTTGATGAGCTTTTTTATGACATTCTCTTTTTCTTTGTCATACTTTTCAATTCAAAATCACATGTTGAGCGGACTATATACCGTTCATTGTATTTAGTCGACTTGTCAAGGGCATTTCCTCGCCCCCATGTGTAATATTTGAATAACGTTATGTTGAAAACTTATCAAATATATACGATTGTTAATTGGTGATTTTTCCGCCATTTCTCATTACCACTTAACGGTGAAAAAAAGATAAAAACTAGCATTTAAATTGTAAAATGATGTGTAAACCAACCAACCTTATTTAATTTTATGGTAAATTAGAAAGCCCCACCTATCAGCTGACTTAAATAGTGAATTAATTATATACAATCCACGCCCCCCTTAATCAGTCTATGGAACATATATGAAGTAAATCGATTGTCAAGTATTTTCGATACAAATCTCAATAAAAAACGATACCATTCTTTTCAAGCAATAAAAGATAAGAAATAATTTAAATATATGTTCATCCACTTACGATAGCCATCATTTTTAATCCGAATATAGTAGTATATTAAGTACCTAGTGTCGAAAACGTTTCTCAACGAGTTTTCTGAGTGGAGCGAAACGGAACAGGTACCCAAATATAACTCTGACACTCGAGGCGTTGTGATGAAGACATTTATAACCCTCCCGCCTGATTTCGCGAAGGCTTTGGACCGATTTTGGTACTCAGTCAATAATATTAGTCTTCTCCACCTTGGTGTATAACGTAGGAAGTCGTTTTTTCCAACTCCTCGCCCAGCTTACACCTCTTATCCATTTATTGACGTCGCTAAGAAGTGTCCGAACATTCCTCCGAGTTAGAACTGGAGATAAGCTGCAATTCCACGAACTACGTCTTAGTCAGAAATTTCTCTTCTATTTCTGCCTGTTCCAGTAAAACCAAATAGCAATGACTAATTCACGTCAAAGGGACAAAATAGCAGGTTTTGAGTGGAAAAACAACTGTTATATATTTATCACTTTGGTATAACTGGAGAAGCTACGTTTTGTCAAAGATATACCGAATATACGCAGATGGGCCCATCTCTGATTTATTTTATAAAAAAGGTTGTTTGCTTTTCGTTTTCCGTGATTTATCTCAATCATTGAGTTCTTCCAAAACCTCACTGCCATGGTAGTTAAAAACTAATAACTATAATTTTCTAGCCATTTAAGTGCATGAAACACAAAAGTAGTATTGGAGATTAGCATTTGTATACTGATAAAGAAGCGACATATGTAGTTTCAGAGGAAAAAAAGAGCTAAAACGTTTGCTTTATTCATTTTGTAAATTTCTTTTCAAACAAATAATTATATCTATTCATTCAATAACAGATTGAAGTATTTGCTTTTAAATTAACATTGATTTCAAAAACCCTGTCAGTTTTTGACCACATTCTGTTTATCTCAACTATCATGTGCTGTTAAATGCTACTTTGTTGCTCAGTTTATAAATACCTACCCCTTTTCAAACTCGTGAAATTGGTCTACTCAGTTCACACTTTCCAACAGTTCTTAAAACTGACGCGAAAGTCTTGGCAACGTAAACATCTAGGTAGCCAAACATACTAATAAAAACCGTTGGCATTCAAATTTTAGAATATTATTAAATATATTCAGACTGTCTCTCTTTGACATTGATATTCAACGTCATTTGCACGGATGTATGGACATTACACTTACACTATTATGGGCGATTAACGAATGCTCCAATATAGTTCATTCAATAGCCCTCTTGGTGTGCGTCATCGTTTGTGACGTATAACCGGATTTTGGGTATGCCGTTTATTTTATTTGCCATTTTGACATATATAGCTAACCTTAAATTTGATAAATAAAAGCATTTGGATTATATTAGGTCACATTGGAAAAGGCTATGAAATCAATAATTACCAGCTTCTTTTTCAAACTGTGAATACTTGAGAACTTTCAAAATGCTCATGTTTTTTCTTGGATATGGACAATATATTTTTGTATCATTTGAATAAATATAACAATATTTATTCACTTTTCATAAATAATAATTGACTGTAAACAACAAGTACAGACCTGGCGAGAGATGTCATTGGGATGTGAGACACATTGCTGCTACGGAAGGTGCGTCTGCATCCTATTTTGAGTGATGTAATTTCTCCTGATTGATAGGTCGCGCTTGCGCGTAATCTAAACATCAACTAATCAAAATTTCTCAAGTCAAAGATTGGGGTTAATGTTTGTGATACAATTAAACGGTTCATTATTGTGATATTTTGATTAGGATGAATCACAGACCTGCCTTTTTTTCATTTCTTCTAATGTAATGTGTTAGAAGGACATTAACAATGGATGACGCACACCAAAAAGGTTATTATATGATCTCTAGTCCTAGTTAATTTGTACTATATGTACGAATTTCCATCCAAAAATTTCCCATTATATTAGAAAAAATTGCAAAAACTATAAACAATTTGGTGAATATAAAAAAGGCTTTCACAACCCTCTGTGCTGCAATATTAATATACTTTTATAGCGAGTAAGTACCTATTTATGCTAAGTCACTATCAGTATAATGTAGCAGTTGATCAGTCATGGATCAGTCTGCGATAGAAAAAAAAGTGGATGCACGCGAGCGATCTCTAACAATCCGTACATAAACGCTTGCCGACAGATTCACGCGTCTTAGGCGAGCGGCATACCCCCAAATCGACGTAATTGTAGATTTTAACAATGTTCCCCCAATTTTAGAGGAAAACAGATATTAACTTATTGAGATATAATTTGGCTTTAATGAAAAATTCATGTATTGATAAGTTACCACCTTCTAAGCCTGCATTGGAAAAACACGTATTGAGATGCATTTGGCAAATCAATGAATGGAATCAGGCGACATTTTCCACGATTTTGACAAAACACTTGGAAGAATATGGATGGTTGATCGACGAGGGGAATGTGTTACCTGATTTTTACAATGTTTTATCGGCAATGGAATATTTACAAAATTTCTTCTGTTCTTGTGCTCAAAAATCTTCTCGCTCTACCGACGTGTGCCCTTGTAGAAAATCTAGTTTGGAATGCTGTGATTTATGTAGTTGCCGAGATTCATGTACTAATATTGTAAATGTAGTTGATTATGAATGTACATAGTGAATACATTTTTATATTTATACATGGTTTTCTTCAATTATTCTTTGTATCATTGTTTATAAAAAGGATTATTATTAGAAAATTTTAGATTCATTATTCACTCACTGCATGAAATTCAAGAGAAACGCGCCCAGTGCAAAAGTCGAGCGACTAGAACGCTGAGGTTTAAGACGCTGTATAATTTTTATTTTTGCAAATAAAAATTTGAAATTTTCTGAAAAACTTCCTTGTCTATTGCACTTGGAGACTACATATGTAGAAATTTAAAATTAAAAACTTCGTCACTCAACTTTTGCAAAAGTATGTACAAAGTAAGAAAGAGCAGTAAAAAATTTTCCAAAATTTCCCGAGCGGTGGGAAATTGCTTTAGAAATTTCGGCTATGTTTTACTGCCTTGCAAATGAGTTCAAAAATGTGTGATAAAATTTTTATGGAAAAATATTGATTATTTCGTGAATGGCAGCGAGTTGAAGTTCGATATTCGCGAAAAAAAATTTTTCTCATTTTTCACTTAATTTTAGATTTTAACAATGTTCCCCCAATTTTAGAGAAAAACAAACATCATATTCGTATTCAGCACCCTCGAAAACATAAAGTAACATGGTTTTTAGCGATTAGAAGTGATCTGGTCACTACCATGTTATTTTAGTGGTGGTTGCCGCTCTCCTATCTGTTCGGGGGTATGTACAATAAACCAGTGCGACAAATTTTAAATATACAACATGTCCCATAAATTGAAATCGCATGGAAAACTTTTTTATTATTCATTTTAGTGAAAAAGTTATTCCTAATAAAAAGTTCTGCACCTCCTAAAACCTGGAATACAGTCATCAAATACCAAATTTTTCAGTCGTATACAAGGTTTGTCAAAAAATATTAGTTTTACTCAAGAGTAAAGTACCTCTAAATTTGACAATATCGCAGAATGTTACTGAAAAATCAGAATTAAAGAAGTTAAAGGGTTCAGGCCACCACGTATTTAAAATGAAGCTATGGAACTCGATGGAGTAGCTTGACAAGTGACATATCTTTGTATTGTGAAAATACGTTCCCCTTGGAACCAAAACCACGTGTTTCGCAAAGTTGAATAAATGCTGCCAAATCGTATAGTGGACTGTTTGACTGTTTTGTATGTCCCACTTTATATTATTTAATGCTGAGGGTTCTGATAATAGTATATTATTCAACAAGCATATAATGATGGCTATTATTCACAAAGGTGCGTTTATAAACACCTAAGTGAATAATAGCCATTATATGTGAGTAGAATACTATACTTTGTCCACGACTATGAATTACCTGTTTAGGTATGCATTTTTTATCAAACTAAAACAATATAGTCTCTACATTTACATAGCTTATAACTTCTTACCGTATTGAACAAATTATATATTGAATAAGTATTCAATTCATTGTCTAATTCACTTTTCATATTATATTTTTTAGTAATATCAATCAAACACTAGTATAATTTGAATTTTTGCAATTAGCAATAAATTATTTAAAACGTCACTTCTGCTTTTGACATACATCATACACACTAGATAAAATAATTCGATCTACTCCCATATATACAAAACCTTGATAATATCGTACATATGTCTCCATGGCATGATGGTTTGGTGCTCTAGCTTGGGATAGCGAGGTCGCAGGTTCGAATCCTGGTCTTGATGAAAATTTTTAATTAACATATTGTGTCGTTTGTAGGAATAATCTTCAATATAATTATACATCATGTGACCTTTTCATTATACACACCTATTATCCACGGGTGAATTATGAACGTCTTTATACTTGAAAAAGCACACGTAAAATGTTAAAATTATCAAATAGTCGTGGACAAAACTTATTATTATATTTTGCACGATTGTATCTATTTGTATACATTCTATTAAAAAAATAGAGACTAACTATTTAAAACAGAGATAAAATTGCACTTTTTGCTTTGCGGAAATGATATAAAACTACTTTATGGAAATCTACTGTGAGAATTATCTTTATCTAAAAATAAATATGACATGAGCGTAGTTAAACGTATTAAAAAGCAGGTATCTTTTTGTGGCAACAAATTAATAAAATCAAGTTCGGAAATCAGAAAGTTTGTTTCTATATCACTTATCTTCATCATTTTATTCATTTTTATACTCTCGTTAAGTCTGTTCCTTCCAGACATATTTTTACAATCTCGTCTACGTCGTATTGGTCTCGGAAGCCTAGCTTCGTTCTCGTTAAAATTACAATGCTGATCACATACATAAACTCTATGTTGACGTTTTGCAAAACGAACTCAATCCATTAGAATTGGAAATTTTAAATTGAACATCGAATCAACGTACACCACTGGAGCACACGTCTTCAAATTCTTATCATTTAAAAATATAATGTACACAATGTACTAACATACATTTGATACACTGTTAATTTGAGTTAAGATAATATTTGGATATTTCATTATTCAGTAATATAATATGTCAGCTTCTAGCAGCAGCAATTCCTTCAGTCCTCTATTACTTGAAAGTATTTTGGAATATTTTTGCATTCTTCTTAGTTTCTTTCTCTCCTATCCAGGTTTTTGTCTTGCCATTCCACAGTGAATTCTTTCCCTTTCCAATAGTTTCTAGATCCTAGTAGTGTCTGTAATTTAACTCCTTCAGCAATCCATGGGATCATCTTCTACTAGGCATAAACGACACTCAGTGTTTCTAACCAGCCCCAACCTACACTCTTGCCATGTTTGGGGAATAAAAAATTGTCACATGATTGTACAATTGTTCAAAAATCCAAACACTCGGCTATGGCAATAAAATATACAGTTCATTTCAACGATATTTAGGAAAAAATGCACCTAAATGCGAGAAAACATAAAATAAACTAAAAAATCCACAAACTATAACTATGCTTAACTAAATTGGATAGATGTCGCAGCTAGTACCAAAGAGATTTCGCGTTAGGAAGGTGGGAAAGTAAAAAAACGGCTCACACGCATCAAGTACGACTTGTCAAAAATGCCGTGAGAGCCGCAAATTGAACCTCACAGGTAAATTTGACGAGTTGTGCCTCCAACTCCACATAATATGATGTCTGGTATATTCCTATATCTTGTATGTTATTGTGAGATTACTAGTTGGTTTCAAATATTCTAATAAGGAATGGTTTAGTGGTTATCATTTTTCCATATATTGAGAAATTGATTAAATTTATTGAATACTACAATATTAAAAACAAACAATCAATATATCGACGGCTGCTGAAGTCGCTGCCATCTATTCTGTTTAAAAAATAACAAAATATCAAATGTTACAAAAGGTGTATGGAAAATAAAACATATTTTGTAGAAAATGATTTATTTTTATCACTAATTTAAAGGGTAATGACGGAAGTCCTGTTTCAGCGGCATCTCTCATATGTAGATTTTTGTTTACGTTGAAAAACACTAGGCATTTAGATGTCTTTTTCGAAAATAACGCTTATACAGTACACTATAATCTATTTCAGAGAGGTGGAGAGTAATAAAATGGGGAATTCCGTCCAGTTCGGCTCAATTTCGGTGTTGCCCATAGGCGTAGGTCTTGAAATAGTATTGTTTGTAATATTAAAATTTCAAGTGATTGCGTAAGAGAGTTAGGAATAGTATGTTTTCTGGCCTCAAGTGTCAATATCGAAATATTGTGTAGGGATTACTTAGGTAGTAGATTTTACAGTTACGTTTAACAGGTACCATTTAACCTTCTATTAGTGACTTTACGAGAATCCTGTCTTTGACACACTATCTACAGTGTTTGCGAATGGATATCCCATATATTGACTACCTGCACTTGATACATAGGAATAATTCAATGAAATCACCGCCAAACTATGTCACTATGTGCCTCTGTGCTCCCTTTGCATTCCTAATGAAGTTTTATTATACTCTGAAATAAACTATAAACAAAAATGTGGAATTTAGTATCAATGACTATAGTAATTGATGTCACAAACATTAAAACAAAACCAGTCTTCGGAAGGATCTGCACCAGTCTATGGATAACATAGTTATTATGGATTAAAAACCTTTCAATAAATAACGGGGCTTCATTATAATGTTAAAGAAAAGTTACAGCTTGGACATAACAGCACCAAAATTTAAATTGTAATAGGAAACGACAGGATCCTTTTTTATTTATGTAGCCATCAGTAAATTCTTTTTCCTACCTGGCAATTTACTACCACTTTAGTTTAATTATAACACATGTACCAAAATAACCCTCATAGACCACAAACAAAATCATGTAATAAATTTATATTTGTAATTGTGATTTGATTTGGCTCAGTTAGCAGAACCACTTTGTATCTATCTACTTTTATAGTAGAAAAACAATTTTTTGTTAGTGTATGGAATGAGTTACAGTTAAAAAAACTTAAGGACATGCTGTATATTTAATTTACTAGAATGACATCAATTTTCTCGTTGATCATTTCACTCTTTTTTTCCAACTACACTGTGTTGTCATTGGTCCTTGACGAGCGTGTAAAATTTCGATTGAGTCCTAAGATTATAATGTATTGATATTATATTGATAGCTAAAGAGCTCATTATAAATTCAAAAACGTGTCCGAAACACTTCAGGGTGATTCTAATAATTAAACAGTGTAAGCAGCGCTTCTTCGTGTAAATAAGTGTTCAGTTGAAAACGCTAGTATCTTTCTGTATAATGAGCCGCAGGTAGCGAGGACAATAGAACCCTACAATTAGAAGTGATAAATCTGCCGTGACAGTGCAGTGTAGTTGGGTAGGAATGAGATCCTAGATTATTCAAAATAATTAATTAATTAGTAGGAATGATTTCTTGCCATAAAAGTGGTTTATTTGTTGAAAACATCAAAATTATTGTTCAGTTGCCTCATTTTATGTTTTCAAGATTTAATAGCACCCTATACAGTATTGTCATCGGTCTAAAGGAGTCGGTTAAAGGCAAACAAACATACATACAAGTGAAGCGGATACGGATACGTATAGTTGCTCTTCTAACGATAATACTAGGTGGAAGAGAGTACATTTACTGAAAATTCCATTGCTGCTGCGGCATAATTCCCAAACCTGGCTTAGTCCCATCATTTTCTCCCAATATTTCCAACAATATAACTATTTCATGAGAGTCGTATCATGACTGATAAGAAAACCTCATAGTTATTCTTCCAAATAGGAAGCATTTCTATATCACTAATTTTTTAATGGAAATTGATTATTCGGAACAGCTTCTGGAACTGTACGTCATCATAATGAGATGTCTCAAATTTAGAAACCAAAAACGGTTGAAATGATATTTAATTGGATGATTATGCAATCAAAAAATAAGAAGCAGTGAGCTATTTCTTAAAATAATCGTAATGCTAGCTTGAATAGAATAAAAGACGAAGAAAGTCTTTTATTTTGATTGTTTTGTTATCTCATTTGCATACCTTTAAATAAAATGCGATATTAGTGACTGTCTGGCAACGAAAAATTATTCTGGTTACTCTGATGACAGTTGTGATGTAGACACTGTAACTGGTTACATTCGTGAAATTTCATACAACTAAATTTAGGACGTATATTTGAAGAAAACAATAATTACTGTGAATTAAAGATATTTGGAGAAGTGATCATTTACATAACCGACTGTATCCCCAGTCTCAGTCATAAAAAGAAAAAATATTGGTTGCAATGTAGCGGGTAGGTAAAATGTCTTGGAAGTCGATCGTTGACCCCACGTACGTTTGTAAAATCTTCGTAAAATCGCGAATATCAGATTGCTTATACGAGGGGTCGTTTAAAAATGCCACTTTTTCAATTAAATCCCCTGTCTTATTCATAACACTATGTGAATTTTATTTATCCTTTGTAAAGAAGCATGGATATTGAGTGTAAGCCGCTGTCACAGATACTTCTTGAAGCAGCCGTGTCCTGAGAGGGTTTGACTGATGAAGTAATCTACTTCCCCGTCCGATCTGTCATACCAAAGTTCTGTTCTTCCATAGTTTATTATTATTTTCATCAGTCTCCCACTTTCTCTTTCGTTTTTTGCTCCCACATATTTTCCGGAGGGAGACATTTTCACAATCAACTTTACCAACATTTTCACATTCAAAGATATAGGAAAAATCAAAAATACAAATTACCAGTTAACTTGATATTGTATTATAGTCTTTGGTTGTCTCACTTTGGATTTTAAGCAGAACTTGTGAAAATATACTTTTCAAATAAAAGAAAATACTCAGGTAGGTACAATGTAAAAACATATTTTTAATCCCGCGGCCTTTTGGGCAGAGACCTTCTTGGGTCGGAGGCCGTTGCTAGCCCTGCCACCATATTGTTACGCCACTGCCTCTCAAATTGTTCCCAGAGGTCATATAAAATGTGTGTCAGAAACTTTAGATACAAGAAGCATCTTTTTTGGAATCATTCTATCGATATAAACGTTGGGGGGGATGGATTGAGTACCAGAGCTGCAATTTATGGGCTCATGAAGCCAATGAAGACCTTGCAAATGGACATTATATTTGTGATTAATAATTGATTAATATTCAATGTATTTATTATAGCCACAAGGTATCGTATATTCCTCATTTTTGTCATGTTCAAGACAAACATTTTTTAATAAGTTGTATCCCAGATTATAAAAATCTGTGGTACTACCTATGTGGTTATTTTATTTATTTTATATAAAGGTATGCATAAGGCAATAAGTTAAGGAACATTGTACTAACTTGATTTATAAGGTAGTACCACCTTTTCCTCTATCAAATTCCTTATATGCTGTTGTATAAGTTTTTATTCAAGAATTGATTTAATTTGGAGCAGATATAGGTCATGAATTCAGTCTCCCACACAATATTTATTAAAAAAAAATACCATAGTTATATTATATCGCTGATAAAACTTTGCTGAATGCATCCTATCATTTCAAAATACCGAGAAATGTCACACATAAATATATCAACGCCTCAGTCTGAGATGAAGGGAAAAATTGTAACACTCACACGTATAATAAGTAAATATTTACAGTTGGAACAGAAAGTATCAATTAAAATTAATCTTTGGACTTTTGACACCGTGGTAACTTTTTTTGGTTCCAGCATAATCTCTACATCGTTATATTTTACCAGAGACGTGGTCAGAAGTAAATTTCTATAATAAATTGTAACAACATAAAAAAAGGAGATGAAAAAATGTTTCTTTTTTTTGTACACTGCTTTGAACTATGCTCATTGTTAATTTTTTTACTTTTTAATTTTCTTAGACTCATGTTAGTGAAGTGAATAGTAGGTATATTATACACTAAGGTGGTGAAGACTATTTTTATTGACTCCGAGATTATTTCGAGAGAGGCTTTGCCCCGAGGATGATGATGTGCGAGGCTTAAAAGTGTCTTCACCACCATGGAGAGAAAAGCGTTTACTCCGTTGTCTGACTAACAAGTACACTGTCAGTTTTCGATATATTATGAACGCACTCCTTAACTATGTCATATACAAGGGAATTGCTGCCAACATAACGAGCAAAAAAATACTGAAAAAGTGTGTTTTTCCAAACTATGTTCAGTTTTTCTTATATGTTTTGAGTCCCTTTACTACCCATGTTGTATACCCGAAAAGTTTCACCTGAGAAGTTTGAAGGTCTACTTAGTTTGGGGTATTTTACATCTTACAGTTGACTGACAACTAATGACAGCTGTCAATACATGTTTGTTTGGCTTTGCTTATGTTTCTACAACTGTAAGATGCAAAATATCCTAAACTAAAAATACCTCCAAACTTTTCGAGTACAACATGGGTGGTAAAGGGACTCAAAACATATAAGAAAAACTGAACATGGATTGGAAAAACCACTTCCTCACGCGACTAACCTTTTTCAGTATTTTTTTGTTCGATATGCTGGCAGCAATTCCCTCGTCCATTTAAAACTAATGACATTTGAATTCAAATAATTTTATCTTGATAGGTAATTTCAAGCAGAAAATACATTATATTTCTGATTCCTTGACAAAGTAGTAAACTCTTTAGCAGCACCATGTAGCCGAAGGTCACGACCCACTGTTTGGAAAACAGCAGTGATAAATTTATCAGAGTTGGCTTAATCCCTGAGCAGTTTGATACAATTTTCATCTATGTGAAAATAAGTTACATTAGATCGCTCTGGGATTATGGACCAGTTGTTTGTATTTATGAATTTATCTAAAAATGTGAAGCAGTTGAGGTTATAGTGTAGAATTTCATATAAAATTCGAAATAGTTCAAATGGAAAGCTGAATTGTTGATTAATGGAGTGAAGCACTGAAAAGTCAAATCCCGACCAGGTGTTTAATAACATCGAGCACACAAAGTGTCGGTTAAGTAATATTATATTGACCATTGAAAATTTTATGAAACAGAACTCTATGGATATGAGAGAAAATAACAAAATTTGAAATATTTGATTTCTTGGGAATGTGTAATTTCAACACTGTGATATACATTATAAAAGTGAACTGGGATTTTGGAATAAATTTGATGAAAAGTTTTGGCAAAAAACATTATTTTGTTAGGTAGTCAAGTAAATTCCGAAAATATTTTATTATTTTGCTTTGTTTTTTATAAAATTGGTGATTTATACAATGTGTCTAATTAAGTGTATTAGCAGGAAGACAGATATTAATAATTTTAATAATAATCAATCGACTATTGTCAATTATAACAATGAATATCAAATTAAGATTAAATTATCGTTTTAATGTGATTAAATATTACACGTTTTATAATTTTTTCCCAAAAAGTTTTTTCTAAAACAATTTTTGAATAAGATATTGAAATATGGGCGCCACTGTAGCTAAACATTTTAAGCTTCAAGCAATGGACATTAAGCTAAATTGTTATTTATAAAAATAAATATATTTTCCAACATAAACATCCGCAGACGTGACTTTGTTGAGAAACCCCGTCGAGTAATCGATACACATTTGATTGGTAAGCGGAATGTTTACTTTATAATTTGTCATTTTCGGTGAGTAAAAGGAGCTTGATACAAATCGAGGTTATTTATGGTATTGCAACTGGACTTGCTAAATGAAAATTGCTTATGAGAAATTATAAACAAGTAGATTTAACGCTTATACTTTAAATTCGCCCACCCAATACGCGAGAAATTTTTTAAACTAGCACATTCAATATTTGTTATAGAATTACAGATTTTTTCCACTACTATATAGCCGTGAAGTGGACAATTATTGCTTCTTCTAGGTCAATAATGAACTAATTTAAATAGTTCTGTATACCCAGGAGATTGTCATTAACGTATTGGCTGCTTGAAATTACCTATCGAGATAAAATTGAATTTAAATGCTACTAGTTTGAAATTCGCGCTCAACTAAAAATGACTGATGACATAACAAGTACGTTCATGCTATATCGAAAACTGACAGTAGGTATACTTGTCAGTCAGACGACGGGATAAGCGCTTCTCGTGGTGCGTTTGTTAATTATTTTTAATTTTTGTCTTAAATTTGGCTAGTAGAGACATGAAATTTGAAGCGAGCAAATCAAACCATTAAAAATGATTTTTCCATGTAACAATAATTATTCAAACTTGGACTAAAAAACTACTGCTTTTTTAATTCCATTGAATATAATGTGCACCAATCCTGCGCGTATAATTATCCAAAACGAATTATACACTTTCTACTAGCCAATCATATGGTTACCAATAGAATCAGCTGACCGCCATACTTCACCAGTCGATTGAAGTAGACTGTTCAATAAAAAATTTCAATATAATGACTAGACAACTGTTGGTACCGGAAAATAGGTCGTTTTGTCGAAATCGAATGAAAATATTAACTTTTCAATTAAATAAGAAACTGAATTGCTGCAAATTGTATACTTTCTGCATATATAATTTTTATAGAAGCTGAATTTGAGATGAGCAGACACCGATTGAAGTTATTGATAAGCCGCATACTTTCAGTCTGCTTGTTTTCTTGTACAATCTCACTCGGTACTAATCCCACTAAAATAACGGTTTTGCAATTAAATCGCTCCTAATTTTATAGCTATTCCTATTTCTGGTGAACGCTTGATAGAGTTCAAAGAGATAAACTGACACCTACCGATAAAAATAAAAGTTTAGGTTGGATATTCACACAAATCTTCTCAAACATACGTATTATCGGAAAACATGAAAATAAAGAGATCGTAGCAGATTATGAAATGAGAGAAAAACTGAGACTTTCATCTATCACTACTGGTAAACATGACAGTTCACACAATAAATTCCTCCGAAGCACCAATAAAAAAATAGGTTTATGTCACTTTGACACTTGACAACTTTGAAAATATTTATGAAACTGAGCTCACATTACTGCGGATGGAGAGGACACTTTAACTAAACGCTTCCTTTATATAGAGTAGACTGTAATAACATATTAGAAAATCTCCAAATTTTGTTAATTTTTTCCTATCAAATATAAACCCGTAGGTTTTATTTGCATCAGCCTGTGTTAAAGACTCTACCGAATTACCGAAGCCTGCTTGAGTGTGCTTCATCTTCGTCTACTTCTCATTCGCCGGAATCTTCTTCGCCATATACTTCCAGCTCTTCGTCCTCAAATTCCTCAAAACATATCTTTGGATTGAGATTGTTGCAAACAATTTGTTGTTAGATCTCACCAATTTATGTGGTGAATCGACTATCTGAGGTATTATTTTTTTCTAACAATGAACCTGTGGATTCATCAGCATCAGCAAGTGCTAAGCTCTCTTCCATAGTATTATCGGAATCAAAATCTTGTGCTTCAACTACGTCGAAATCGTTTTTGCCATATACTATCGGTTCTTCGAATCATTTTAACAACAGTTTCGTATCTTGCCACTCACTAAAACTTTTATATGACCACTAACGCCTTATGGAATTCCATAGAATATCCAGAACGTTCAGTGGTTCCATGCTACATTATTGAAAACCATTTCGCTGGTACTTCCTAGACAGAAATTTAGTTAAATAAATATAATTAACCGGTAGAACGTGTCTTCGTGGGCGTCAGATTGTCTGCAATGGCCTGTGATACTATACCAAGAATAATAAATGAACCAACAATCCATTTGCCGGAAGGTGAAATTACCGATAACGGAATATCTTGTCTGAGACTGCGAAACTGTCTGCTAATAAAAATTAATAAGCAACGTGGCATGGGTTATGTTTTTTCAGTTGAAATGACTTTTGTTGATTGACATTATAGTTTGTTTAGATGAGGTTAACTGAAACAAATAAATATAAAAAGTTGCGAGCAGCACATACACCGTTAGTGTGTGCTATTTATTTACTTATACAGTGTTTATACAGTCAAAAAACGCCTTATACACTCGTTATCGAGTTTATCATATTTGGCTGGTCCACACTGTAGAAATGAATACATATATTTAAATATAGTGACAGTAACACTCATGCATGCTGCCCTTAAAGCACGCAAGAAGCAAAAGGACACCGAAAAAGCTCTGCATGCCACTCAAGCTGTTCGTTCTTCTTTAAATTTTATATTCCGAGGACGTTCTAGGATTCAATGTGTGCATTAGGTGATGCTGGTGGTTTGTTAAGGAGATATGGGTGCGTAAGAAGTGGATTCTTTCGTTTTTCTGGTATCGATAAAGGCGATATATTAGCTGCCAAGAACTAAATATGAATATTTGTTGTTTATTCAATCAATAGGGGAAATTTTTGTATATAAATTATTTCCACTTCAAATGATGCTCGACTTTATCATTCTCTTTTATACCCGAGTGGGACGGAACCCATAAAAATCGTGCATTATTTTTGATAAGATGAACGTTCAGTAGCTGATTTTTAATTTTTATGGGGTTAAGAAACGATTGGTGAAGTTGTTTTGATCATAGTACCGCACTCAGTAAATCAGATCTTATGATTTCTTCCCTTGAGCCAATCTTCAATTGAAATTCAACCCACTATCATAGATTACCCCTACTAACTCAAAGACGACAGAAGCTTTGAATGAAACTAGTGCACATCAACTCACTATCGACACCCAGTTTCTAAAAGAAGAAAACCATCTGAATAAAATTGTTTGTAATTATGTATCAATACTGTAATTAACTGTACCTAGTGCAGATAGTCATAGGTAGTCCAGTTTATATACAATATTAATGTCTTGCTCTTGTAAGTTTTGCATATTTGCATATTTGAAAAATCAGGTTCATGTGAACGAAATATTTGGCTTGAATGTTAGATGGATACTATATATATCTATGTGACCTTGTGTAAGATGCTCATTTGGAATCATTGAACCAATTTTGAAATAGGTGAGAGAAGCTTTTAATCGCTGTCATCATCAATTTTTTGTTTTATGTTTAAAATATTAAAATATGTAAATTATATTGGTACTCGATGCTTGTATTTATTATGAATTTGCCTATTAGAAATACTGCATAATTTGTCTCTTATTACTAATCATACATTTGAATATGAATTTAAATACTGAGAAATCGACTGGTACTAAAATACTGGCAAAGTCTTTCACTTGAATGTCTTGAATTTATCACCTTTTAAGCGCTTCCAGAACAGTCAAGAATAAACTATCGAATTACCCTGATTTCGAATCTTCTGAAAAAGTTGCATGCGCCAAAATTTACGACAGGACCGGCTTCTGAATCACTGAATTCGTAACAATACATAGTAGAGAAGGATTTTAAAAAAAATAGATACACTTCATGATTTATCTTAATAAATGGTAATTAAGAAATATTCATCGCTAATTATAATTGATTATAACAGCAAATGATACCATATTAGTATTATTTTTGTTTATATTGAGGATTAAGCGTACAGTGCACTTTATCTCTGGCCTCATAACTTTCAATAATTACTCACTATTAACATTTTAAGAAAACAAATCTCTTCAAGTGACAACGTTTAGCAATTATCCCATAGGACGCTTTTAAATATTATGATATCTCAATAGCTATCATCACTCGAGTGACCACACACAATTTGTGAATAAACAATTGAAACTTTGTTTTGATTTTATCACTAATTAGTCTTGATGGTTTTTCTTTCTATTATTTTATCATGTATTTATCTCCAAGGATAATTATGGATTGTAAAATTGAAAGAATCAATTAAAGCAAAAGCTTGATATACAAATATTGTGTATTGTATTCATTTTATTATTGCTCTATTTGTTTTATTTATTCAAATTTTGTTTTATTACTTTTTTTATGGCATTATAATTATTTTTTATTCATTTGATTATAATTCGAATGTCTATGAAGTTGACGTCACTCCTAAGCTCCTTTCATTTGAGTTTGCAATTTCTAGGAGGCACATTTTAATTTTTTCAAAGCTTATAAATACAGTTACACTCTCTACGTTTGTTTTCGATCCATTCACAGTCGCTAACAATAAAATTTTATGGGAATATTGACTTGAAATGTCGCTATGTGACTACTAGTTACGTATGGAATTATGAAGCAACAATTTACATTTTCTCGGAGGGATTGGAATGATTTAAGCCGAATTCACCTCTAGACCAACTTGATCACGACCTAGAGAAGCAAGCAAAAAGGTACCGTTGCGTTTTGTTGAGAAAATTTTCGGAAAAAATATTGAATTTTTATTCTTAAAAATTAATAATTTCCACTACTGTGTCGAAAGTCTGGCAAAATAAGAATATACTGAATTCCCGAAAATCTGTCAAAGAGAGCTGGTCAACAGGATTAGGTATGACTTCCCTCTGGAAAGAGACGCAGACTTATTATAACCCAATCTGCATATCAGGCCGAGATATATGCTATCTTGGAGTGTGCGCAGATAAACCTAGACAGAGGTTATGTGGATCGACGCATAACCATATACTCCGACAGTCAGGCAGCAATTAAAGCCCTGAGTGGGTGCACCAGCAACTCAGGACTCGCTAATGAATGTCGGGAACGACTTGCTAATCTTGCAAGGCGCAATGTGGTGCGGCTAGAATGGATTCCAGCCCACTCTGGTTTTGAAGGCAACGAGTTAGCGGATGCACTGGCTGCGGAAGGGGCGGCAGCTCCCTTCTGCGGCCCGGGCCCGACCTTGGGCAAAACAAAACAAAGAATACGCAAGGAGACGAAGAAGTGGCTGAAGAATCAGCACCTCGCTCATTGGAATGCTCTGCAGGGTCCTAGGCAATCCAAACTTTTACTGAAGGGATGGACTGATGGACACGCTAGAGCAGCTACTGAACTACCAAGGAGTAGGTTAAGGAAGATAGCAGGACTCCTAACGGGGCACTGCTGTATGATGAAACACCTCCACAACTTTTAGGAGTAGAGGAAAGTTCCCTATGCAGGGGTTGCGGCATGACTGTCAGTCCATGTTCTCCTAGAGTGTTCACACTGGGCTGTACTACGCAGGCGAATCTTCGGAGTCCCTGTTTTGGCCCCTGGAGACACAAGCAGGCATCCATTAAAAAAGGTTGTGGCCTTTGTAGAAGGGCTCGGCTTTATGGATGTCTAGGTAGCAGGAATGGCACAATGGGCCCGCCAGTGGCCTCAGTGCCGGAACCTTGGCTTGAGTTTGTCCAGGACATTAAGGTTCGCCTGCAAACTTAGTAGTAGTATTATAACCCATATGGGCAGTGAAAACGGATTTGTGGATCAAGGATAACTGGAATTTCAATTTAATTCGAGCAAATACTACCACGAAGAAATTACGGCCGACGTTTCTGAAGAATCTTCCCAATTAATGATCGAACACATTCTCCAAAATTCAGTTATTGTAATGGACAACGCCAACTATCAGTCTCGATTAGTAGAGAAGAGTAGAGTATAGAAGAGAAGTGTAGAGAAGAGTAAGGAAGAGTAGAGAAGAGTGGAGAAGAGTGGAGAAGAGTGGAGAAGAGTGGAGAAGAGTGGAGATGAGTAGAGAAGAGTGAAGAAAAGTAGAGAAAAGTGGAGAAAAGTGGAGAGTAGTAGAGAAGAGTAGAGAAAAGTAGAAAGAAGAGTAGATAAGAGTGAAGAAGAGAAGAGAAAAGTAGAGAAGAGTGGAGAAGAGTAGAAAGAAAATTAGAGAAGATTTTTTGATACACCTGACCTCTGTTTTCCGTTTATTAGACGCTTGTGGACACTTTCGAAACGAAACTTAGACATTATGAATTAAAATATAAAACACAACTCTTGTATTACAAGTCTTCAGTTTTAGTTTAATAGAAATGCCTTTGAGTAAAGTAAAATGTTTATTTTAATTATTCCAGTATCATAAATTAATGCACCTAATTAACTTTTACGATTCGAAAAATTATTCACACAGCTTATCCGTTGTTTTGGACCCCACCAAATATCCAAATATCCATAATTCATATTTTCGAACGGCCTTTACCGGACTTCGTTCCATGAACGATAATATTCTGGAGGTCTTTTCATCGTGCCGTCGTCGCGTGACGTCATTTTACGAGATTGAACGAAGAATTTATAGAAGGAAGAAGGTCGTAAAACAGGTCCGACTAGTCGGAGTTTGTCTACATGTAAAACGTTAGGCTAGGCTTGCAATTTATTAAAACTGAAGTGTATCACTTACATGTTTTTAATTGAAATAAACGTAAGTCAGGTAGCGCGCGAGTAGTATTCACAGTTAGCGTGAAGATGTGCTTAATTTTGATAAATTACACCATGTGGTTACTTAGTTGAGATGTGAAGGTCTGAGTATTTATGATTCAAGGCGGATATTAATTTATGTAGTAACAAGCATAAGGAGTGTGTTTGGTCATGTATACCATTCATATTAGAAGACTAACATGCTACATAATTTAAAAGAGCAAATGGAATTTAATGTCGCATAGTTATTTCAAAAAGAATAATTAGTTTTATTGCCTTTAGCACTTCACCAAAAAATTCAGCTTTCTGACTTGATATCTGGTAATCAAGTAAAGTAAAAAAGGCACTACTATCCTCAGCACTAATCTTTTCTTGAAACTACTCAAAACATTTGGAAAATTGAGAACAATATTTATTTAAATCATTTACATATTTCCAATAATTTTATCGATAACTTTACATATACCTTGAGTCTCACCTATCCATCACCCAATTTTTTCAAAGTGTCCTAAAAAATCCGCATCGATCGCAGTACCATATCCCGTTGTTGATATTATTCTCATCATTTTTTATCTCAAAATTGAATACTTATCTCAATGATTCAGTAAGAGGAGCAGATTCCTGCCTTGTATACTTTTCAATTATTAAATGATGACCTGAACCATTTTTTTGGCATTGTGGAAAGTACTGCTAAACCAGTCATTGGTAAAGAAGAAAACCTACAAGTACTGGGCAGACACACCAGGGTTCTCTCACTCGAAGACGTTCATATCTATACTACCCTTCGAGTACAAAAAATATCAGCAGATCCTGGAATGGAGTAGAGTAAACCTACGCATTCTGTCTGGACTGCTTACAAGACTTTGTTGACTAAATTACCACCTGAAGAAGCTGAGTCTGGTTTAGACCTTGAACTGTTGGTCCTGTGAATTGGAGGATGACACTGTGAAGCACATACTATGCTCATGCTCAGCCTTAGGTTTTAGTATACCTTAGAGCCGAACGACTTCAATAGAATATCACTAAATACAACCATGGACTTCTTCAGAAGCACTGGCACTGGGGTGGATTGTAATCCCTAGGGAGGTGAGCCACAATAGACCTAACCAAAGTCGCAGTGGAGGTGGCGAAAAGGCCCCACTCACATGGAACCTAACCTGATCTAAGTAGAGATTAAGAACGCGATTCAACTCACTCGGCATGCCCTACGTGGTTTCATAAAATTACACACTTATTCTTGTATATATTGGTACATTTTTGATGAATGATTTGTTGATTTTACTTATATAATAGCGAGTGAAAGAGAATTGGTTACGAAAAGAAACTGACATTTTTTAAAACCAACGAGATCAGGATTGGATTTTCGGATGAAACCGTATTCAGCAATATAAGAATCCTCTGCCTATTTTATTCAACATTTATTTTCACATTTTTGGCAAATTCCTTGTAACTTCAATTCATACATAAATAGCAGACCGTAAAATCTTCTTCGTCGTTCTTTCTTCGTCTTTAATTTCTGATCTTTTCAGAAACCCTTGCAGTGGAAGTATTATTTTGTTTTATATGAATTTTACGACAGGTGTTTACACCAAAAACTATTCGGAGCAGTATAAAGTTGAAAACAATTGTTAAATTAATGATGTCGTTAAGAATGTTACTTCTACTAAATCCGTGCAAAGAAACAAGTCCAGCAGGCTATAACTTTTGATTGTATTTATACCAATTTGTATTTTATTAAAGCCGTATACTTATATATGCATCTTGATGGGTGTGAAGTTTTATATTATACTTCGAAATAAAAACAAAATGCAGTGAATCTTAACTTCAAGCTTTGATGAAACCTCGTGTCAATTTTGTTTAAATTTCAAGATATTACTGTAAGAAATTCTTTCTCTCTATTGAAAATAATCTTATGATAGAGCTATGTAATCTTCAATACACAGTGCTTTTGGCATGTTCAAACCTTCTTTATTGTTCTGTACAGCTTGGTTATAAAATTCTTAACCTCACTTTAAAATATAGGTACCATGGGACAGTTTGTAGTTGCCCATAATAATTTTTATATTGATTTTAATAGAAACGGACCTGCTTTATACCTGAATCATAATTAATCTCTTAACAATAGGGAGTTATCGTAACTGGAGATTATAAATGTGGGATCTTATTTACTCAATTACAGGCTCCTGTAGAAATTGACATGTTTCAGTGAAGCCTGTTTGTGATTAAATTGTCCATTGAAGACGTGCTTTAAATTATTAACGATAACTCATAATTGAGCAGCATAAATGTTAAAATTCTAATCCTTATCTAATCTAGAACATTTCTTATAACCACTTCACTACTATACCTTTCACCTGTATAGTTAACGGGAAAAATTGAGCACCGTATAGAAAGTTTAAGCAATACACTCATCAGTAATTATTTTATCGGAAAATATATATCAACAATTCAATGAGAGTGAGTTTATTTTGGCGCATACTATGAATGATATAATTTTGAATACAAAACAACAGTTTGACTAGGTTTCCACCGGCAGATTTTTGTATATATTTTATAAAATACCCTTATTGGTGTGCGTCATCGATTGTTAATGTCTTTCTAACACATTGCGTTGGAAGAAATGGGAAAGGGACAGGTCTGCGATTAATCCTAGTCAAAATATCACAATAATGAACCGTTTAAATGTTTAGGAAACTCGCAAGCGCGACACATCAATCGGGGAAATTACATGATTCAAAATAGGAGCCAGACGTACCTTACGTATTGGCAATGTGTTTTACGTCTTTTTTTACTGTCCCACGGGAATTTTTCGCCAGGTCTGTGTATTTAATTTTAAATTCATAGTTCCGCTATCGGATATCTAGTCACACCGTAAGAAAACTATCTAACCCAACTCTTTAAACTCTAGTACTTTACAAATTTCAAAGTCTCCACACATCAACTGACATCATTCTCATAATTATAATTTATACCTGCCAAATTTGATACCTCCCATTCCCATTATTGTTCAATAGAAAGTGAGTTATAACTAACGAAACGCAAAATAAAAAATTATAGTTTGCAATATAAATATTTGATTGATGACTAATAAATAGAACTATAAAATGGTACCATCTTGTTATGTCTCGTTTAATATTCATATTTACAACTTAGAAAATTGAAAGGTACTAAATCAAACTTTTCCCATTCAGGTTGTTAATAATTTCCAAGTGAATCTTTGCTTGAGGCGGTATATACAACTGGCAAACAATAGGATTATTCAAGAAATACAGGGTGTCGCAAACTCTTTTATCAACAGCAAACCACAGCGATAAGGTGACAGATAAAGTGCATTTAACTAAACTACGTTAAGCAGGGAACACATTGTTCTGATGCTACACCATGCCACGCCATCTGACGCAACGTCAGAAGGATCTGACACCGTGGATTTTATTACATATTTATATATTGTGGTATAATGTGGTTGAAAAAGTTGTTTTTTTATGAAACCACAAAAATAAAAAGAACTAAAGTTTCAGAGATTCATGTGAGCGTTTTTTTTTTATTATTGTCTTAGTTTTATATGCAACGATCTACAGAGTACAAAATATTTATTTGCCAAAATAGAAATAAAGTCGTAAACGGAACTGTAAACTGTCTCCAATATAAAAATATAAAATCAAATTTCCTACTATAAAATGGCAAGATTTACGATCCGTAATTGAGTTCGAAAAACCTCTAAGTAGTGACTGACGCCCCGCATCAAAATTATTCATTTGTAAATAATCGTTTTTTCTCTTCTTCCTTGATATAAAAATATAATGGGGTTATAAAATCGAGTTAAAAAGTGAGTAGCACATTATAAACAAGTTTTAACGATTTGTTATAATTTGAAACATGTTTTTTTGCTGTCACTAATTTGTTTCAACGTTTGAAACATTTCACCATAATGTAAGTCTACAAAAAACTTTGCTCTGTTCCCTTCCCAGCTGCCGCATAGACGTAATCTCAACAAAACATGAGCTTAAATGAAAAAACTCGATAAAAAAATATTCAATAACAGAAGTGTAATCCAATATCTGTCGTTGCACATAGCCAGAGAAGTAGTTGTAGGTTTTTCCAGGTCTTCGTTAAGTATTTCTTCGACGCCAGCTTCCCAGGTCGCCCAGGCTAGACTGCCGAAGTCGTCAGACCGTAGGTGTTGCTTGGTCTTTTGCTTCAACCACGTATTTTATCTAATTTCAGAATAATATTGCTATCTACCGAGGCGTTAGCTCAATTTTGATTGCACTAGTCTTGATGTCTGTACAAGGCTAATAAATCTGAGCAGATTATTATGTTTTCGCCGAAGAGGAACATTTACCTAGGTTGAAGCCTGCAGATATCCTGAAATTCCTCCGGGAAATAGGACTAAAGGTGCTACTAGTTTCAGAGACTCTCCTCAGAAACTGAGTAGAAGTAAGGGGGTACAATAGATCTTTTAGGTCTAAGTGAATGTTACCCCAGATACATAAATACATACATACATATGTTTTTGCCAAAAAGCTCCTTTTCTGATGAATTCTTTTGTGGCAATTGAGATACCAGTCAGCTCTGTTTGTTCAAAAAACCGCACATTCTCCAGGCAATCGCAATGACATTGGATATGCTCAGCAGTTTCCTCCTCTGGATTAGAAAGTCTGCACATGCTTTCACCTGAACAAAATGTGCTTTACATCTTTTTATCAGTCTTCCTCTCCCGGTACAGTTATTTGGAGCTTGTCTTGTGGCAGTTGGGTCAATGGGTAGCTCGTGATCTGAACCTTCTTTGTATAATGCCTTTGCAGCATCTGACTCCGATACTGTATAGCCACCTCCAATTTTCCATCGCCAGGGCGAGAAAAAATAAAGGAAGACACATGGATAGTGTTTAAGACATCTGTATAGAAGAAAAGAAGCAAACGACATTGTTTGAATAAGTAAAAAACAAAATTCTTACAGCGAATATTTTAATAACCATTTTATTATTGAAAAAAAAATAACCAGTTCCACCGGTATACATCGACTCGATCTCGATTTCGTAGATAGTCGAGTTTAAGATTCGAAACTCCGAAACGTGCGATCGTAAAAACACCATAAAAACCGATCTAGTATAACGCATCCTAATGACTAAGTTATATTACCGAGGATGCATTGTGCAAGGGAGCTTGCAATATTTTCATGGGTTATAATTCATTTAAGCAAAAAACGGTCATTAAAAAGTATAGTGTTCAAGCCGACGTTTTTAGTAATAAAATATGCTGTAACTGCTTTAAATGGTTTAAAAGTAAGTATACCACTAAAGTGTAAGAGCAGCAATCAAAGAAACTTTAAGCATGTTCGCATACTTCTAGAGAGCTTTTTGAGGATGTTAAGCTCTCGCTCTTAAAACATAAATTATATTAATGGCAGATAGAAATAAACCATAATATGAAGTGTAGGTATCCTTTTTTTATCATTTTTTATAGAAAATATGTTTACGTGTGACTTCAGTTTTAAGAGAATTGATAATAAACTGATTATTGCGAGGAGAAGGAGCAGTGGCGTAGCGTGGAGTTCCATTCTTTATTTTGATTATGTTTTAAACATCTACTGAGATGGAAAAATCTTGGAAACACATTACTAATTGTTGAAACAAGAAAATATTGAATAGAGCATAGAGCTGCTGGAAGAATACATGAATGGACAAGAATTTCAAAAAGATACATTGATACAATTATTGGAAAAACAACTGAATTCCATTGGTGAAAGAAAATACTGATGATACAAAATCTTTCTGAAACCGGTTCTGCTCCTGCGTACAGATTCCTTGATCATGAGTAGGTAAAGTGATTTTTTTAGGCATGATTATCTCTAAAACTACTTAAGGACCACCCTGTATATCATAAGATTCCCACTGTATTCTGTCATCTGTTTAATGTTGCCGTTTTAACGAGAAATTTCAAATGAAAATTTCCTGATTTCATCGTGAAAGTGCACATTGCCCTATATAGTGCTCATACTAGTATTTTCCAATACATAAACATAAATTGAACTAAAATGACTCTGACCAGTACTTCTGGATTTACAATGCATTTTAAATGAAATGATCTGCGGTTGCTTCTCGTTTTCACACGGAATAACGTCTCAACCACTTCCGCGTGATTGTCTCCATTCGAATGAATTCAGTGGCGATTCCAACTTAATTAAATATGGAACTTAATTATTTTGTATATACATAACTCGTTTTGAACGTTAAAAAAATTGGATAGTTTAAATTCTCAAGATTCTCTGCGAATTACGAATCAATCAACCGAAACAGTTGTCAATACACAGGGCTGAATGTTTTTACTACAAAGATTATTGAATATTAATATCGATACACGATCCTTTAGGTGGCATAGTTTTCAGGATAGAGGGTGCTGATAGTTTGGAATTGAAAATTTTTCATAAAACAAAAACATATATTGATATACAGTGAGGTAAGGTATCATAAAAACATTTGGCAGGCCAGTTACGCTCCAAACTGTCGTTCCAACGGACACCTTTAATAACTATCAAAGGTGGAATCCAAGTTCCATAGTCGCAAATACATCCCATTATTGTTTGAGACTCTCATCTGTCGGTATATGTTCTTTTGTAGACGTAACACTCTCCAAGCAAGGCTCGTTTGGTTTGACAGCCTGCATAAGAAACCGGTTTTGTCGCCTTTCGCAAACAATTTGGATTGTTTTAGACTCCAAGCCTCGCCATTAATGATTCAAAGCCTTCCAGTATTCCAGAATTAGACATTGAGGCTCTATAAGTTTCTTATATAAATCTCACCACAATGTACTGGCTCAATCCGTCTCACAACAAAAGTTATCTGTTGGCGAAAATTTAGCAGAGTCTTCTTGCAACTTAAAAACAACCAAATACACAATTTTTGGAAACATACCTATACAATATCCCCAAGGAATAAACAAACTACCGATACATTGCACAATTTACATGTTTTCTTTACCGGGAAGAACAGCGCTTTAAAACAAATTGTGTCAACGAATCTCAATTTATGGATGTGAACGGCGTTGCCAAGAGTTTCTACTACACACGACAGGAAAACTGCTGCTCCAACGTAATGCCAAGATCGAGAAATAAATTTTGAATATTTGTCTAACGCAGAAGATGCACTTTTTAAAATTTTTGATGAAACTTACTCTCTCACAACTGACGTAGTATGGACAGGGTCATTGGCAAGTCCCCAGTGCAGTAACTTGCCTCAGGTTATCAGCTCCATGTAAATTGCCCCGAGTAAACGCGGAATTTAGAGAATGTACTAGTAATGGGAAAGTTTTAACAGTGAAATTATTGGTAAAATCCTATCAAATAATGTATTCAATATCTATTGGATGATTTCACCTTAAATTTCATGACACAATTGTAAAGTAACACCAAATTGATTCTACCCAGTGAAACAATTTCTCTTTTATGGGTGAATACAAAGCAAAACACTTTAAACAGGTGGTTCTACAAACAGTTTGGCTTCGATATTCGAAATGTATTAAACCTGATAGGATGGTAGTGGTGGAATCAAACATATTCCATCGATGTCAAAGTGAGATTTTATTACATACTAACAACAAACATAGCCTTGATGTGGTTGAAAGAGCCGATTTTATCAGAGTGGCAGTTAAGTTTACGGTTTAACATATCCAATAATATTATTGGCGAATTAGTTATTTTAAGGATAACCACAAAGTCAGATGGAATTTGAACATTTTTATGCCTGTACCATTTCTATACAACCCCTACTAATAATTATAGCATTTATAAATAAATAAGGTTATCGGAGGCTTGAGGCAAGAGTTTATTTACATTTCTCATCAGATTTTTGTGTTTATATCCACTATGTCACTCAAAAGTAGTGGGGAATTCATTAAGAACATAATATTATATACATCCGGTGTTTATGGAGCTAATAACATAGTTTAACCTACAATTAGTCGTTCATGGTGTTGAAATGATTAACCTAATTGAGAGCATTCTTTTTCTATAGCACCTAACGATTTTCTTGTTGTGCACTAATAACTTATTACACAAGCCAGCATTTTAAATATTATTTCACATAATGCAATAGCTATTTGTTTAACTAGGCAGCAAAGTAGTAGATTGACTGCCGAGGCTAGGAATTCAGCCAAGGTAGTTAATCTACTTTGCTGCCAAGTTGAACATATAATTTTTTCTCCGATTGTTTATGAGGATATTGTATTTGCAAATTATTACAATTCCCAAAATCTTTTTATTTTGGTTGGTTGCTATGGAAATGTATAATTACAGGCAGCAAAGTAATCACTTTGCTGCCTAGGCAGGAAAAGTAATACTTCGCTGATTGATATCAGTCAGCAAAGTATCAATATTTTTCTTCGATTGGCAGCAAATATTAATTTTACTGACTGATATCAATCAGCAAAGAATTACTTTTCCTGCCTAGGCAGCAAAGTAACCACAAAGTGATTACTACTTTGCTGCCTGTGATTATACATTTCCATAGCAACCAACCAAAATAAAGAGATTGTGGAAATTGTAATAATTTGCAAATACAATATCCTCACTATGAACAATCGGAGAAAAAATTATATGTTCAACTCGGCAGCAAAGTAGATTGACTGCCTTGGTTAATGAATTCAGCCTCGGCAGTCAATCTACTACTTTGCTACCTAGTTAAACAAATAACTATTTTCTCCGATTGGCAGCAAATATTAATTTTGCTGACTGATATCAATCAGCAAAGTATTACTTTTCCTGCCTAGGCAGCAAAGTGGTTACTTTGCTGCCTAGGCCCGAAAGTGATTACTTTGCTGCCTGTGATTATACATTTCCATAGTAACCAACTAAAATAAAGAGATTGTGGGAATTGTAATAATTTGCAAATACAATATCCTCATGATCAATCGGAGAAAAAATTATATGTTCAACTTGGCAGCAAAGTAGATTGACTGCCTAGTTAAACAAATAACTATTCTCCTACAGCTGTCAAGTTGACAATTATTGCTTATGGAGTATCTGAATCGACCATACCAAGATGATTGAAGCTTAGGCGGATTTCACAGGATGCGAGACGCGATCCGGTCGTACGAGCCATACATTGCTATATGGAAAACATTAATACTGATTTCGTAGTTGGACTGTTTGTCGCCAGAGGTTTTGTCGAGTGGGGATATTGTGTTGACGGAGCGTGAATGAATAAAAGGAAGTATAAAAGCATGCTGGTAAAATTGTGTTTAACAACGTAACTCGAATTTTAGGTCACTCGCACTGAAAGCACTTGGACGAGTACTCCACAAGGACTCGGTTCTCATAACCAATAGAAGCCGTTTTTCTTAATGAGCTGTTAGTTCCAAGTGGCTGTGATAAATAGAGTTGTAGCTTCCGTGTGAAGAAGAATGATACTCACATAAATAAATGATAAATGTTTGATCCCTTGCGGTATCTGCGGTTTATATATTTCATTTTTTTTTAAATAATCGATTTTAGTGTTGAATATTGTGCGTCACATAAATGAAGAAATTAAAACAATGCTGCATTTAACACAAAATTACTTTTTGATTATCGAATTTATGGATCTACCGCATAACCGCAAATAATTAAAAAAATTATCGATTGAAATATTATCGAACATCTACAAAAAACCATTAAAAAGTATACACTTTTATATGAAATGGAATTATGTCATTAAAATGTAACGCACGATTCTGTTCCAACGAAACCACGCAATTAAATCGGATCATATATTTCAGTTACATAGGAGCAATTTGTGATAAAATTAATTTAAAAGAATAATTATATCTCAGTGAAATTTTTTTATTCTTATTTTAAGACACATTATTCAGTGTACACATTGTAGATTTGAATTTCAGTAGCAATGATTCGCAAAGTGCCCACTCTATGGAGAAATAAAAAATAGTTACATGATACATGATACAAGTGCGTGAAGTTATACTTTTGCGCAAAAGTAGTTTACGCACAATTATCATACAAAACTTTATCCACGACCAAAGAAAAAAATGTGCTTTGAGGGGGGTTGGAGAACATAAAAAAAATTTTCTATAATTCTAATTCCAGGTGGTGTGCAATCTGAAGAAATGCATTTTTCTGGAGGTTCTTCCATTTAAAATAAATGTGATGGAAATTTTAAATAAAACAGAAATCATTTTTCACTATGCCTGACACTTTTGTCAAATTTACTGATAGCACAAAAATTAATACAACAAACGACTAAATTTAAGTCAACTAGATAATTACATAGCTTAAAAAGAGTGTTAAAATTGAAACCACATTTTAAAAGCATTGGTCATTCACGCAAGCATTTTGTGTGTTATAATGAAAGTCCCATATAAAAAGCGTTTATCATTTACGCACGCTTTTCAACGTATGTATAATGTATGATTTGAAACATTTTTTTTGGTTCGTAAATGCCTAATTTTAAAGGTGGTCGTAGATAAAAAGAGTTTATAAACGTGTAACAATGTGTAATATAAAGTTATTACTAGTGCTACTTTCCCAAAACCTTTCGCAAATGAAATTAAATTAAGCTTATTCATTTTAAATCTTTCATAAGTGAGATATCCACCCACTTAAGCTCTCCTTCAAAAAAACAAAGGAAACGAAACAAAAAACAACGATAAAATGATACGTTAATTCCCATCTCGATGTTATCTTAACCCACTGATCGAGTGACAACATAAAACAAGGGTCTTTGGCTTGACTCCAGGAGCGAACTGGTCATTTGTTACATGCTTTAAGATTAATTGAGTTAAAAAAATGTTTTAATTGAAATTGCGATGAAATATTTAGAATTTTATTTCCAAATCGACCAGTTTTCAAAGGGTTGGGTGGAATTTAAAATGTGTTTGGTGAATATTAACTTAATAAAATAAAATGATTGGCTAGTTTTTAAGTTGGAAGATTTATAGTGAATTTGGAAGCATTTTATAACCTTTTATAATCCAGATTTTTTACAATTCTTCTAATATAGGTTTCAAGGAAATCTATCCCTTCCCCTCCATAAAACACTCACTGCATTTGACATTTTTTTTGATTTGTTATCATCTATAATCCGAAATAGACAGAGATATTCGTGAAATACATTTTTCAATGAACTATAGGCAATCCATATTCATGTTGATGTTCATGAGAACGCAAAAAACCAGCAGACGATCAAGATAATTCCAACAATACCTTATTTGTCAAATTGTGATCAGTTGTTTCGAAATTATGAGGGAACATATATGAAATAACATACATATACCCACATAAGAACCGGTCAAATTCATAACCCTGCTTTTTCTTCCACTGTGATAAATAACTATTAAAATGCGGTTGGAGGTGAAGATGTCGCTACTGTCACAGCTTTTACACTTCTGTTACTGATTGTGATTTTGTTGTTTTCTTAATAATAATTTCTTGATAATAATATGGCTTGACACTTCATGTGGGGTCGTTACGCCGCATATTATACTCAGCTTGAACACAGCAGAACCGAATTGAAGATTAAAAACAAGGAAAATGAAGTGTAATTGAAATACATTTACGTTTTTTTTTTCACAAAATTCAGTATAATTAAATGATGCGAGTCCATTGTGATTCCTTGAGAAACCCTGCTTAATGTGGAACAATTCGATATAAACTCAATTTAGATCGATAATGACAGTAATATTCGATATTAAAGAAAATTTCTCAGTCTGTATTATGTAACAGTTACAGAGGTACATTGAATAAAATATATGTAATTGTTATACAGTTATTCACCAGCCTACAACATACAGAACAACAATGACCCAATAATAACGAACAATTTTATTGTTAACGATAATTTCACTTTCATTTTCATTTTATTCGATTGGTTCGCAGCAAATCTTAGAAAAATTACAACAGAATTAAAAATAGTACATTGTATACACCTTGCAGTGATAGATTATTCACTACAAATCTTAAGCACCGATGACATACAGTTGGAGACATAATAAGTGAGACATGGTGCAATATGGAAAATTGGAATTATCAGTACTTCGCTGTACTTCGCTTAACTACAGTACAGTTTGGCATGAGACAGCTGCACTGAAAAAGCTGTGCAATACCACGTTTGCAATTACCTGAAATATTTGACAGGATAGGCTTGTTTGCAGTGTTACCACTCTCAAAACCTAGAAGGACTACCAAAAGTAGACATTGGAAGCAAAAAATTTTGGTTATTAAGAATGTGACTGATCAGATAATCACAATAATGCAAACATTGATTTTGAAAGCTAATAGCATGTTTAAATCACTTAAACATTATGATAATCTTCACCGACTACCCCTTATACCGTCCCTGACTGTAGTCGAAGCCACGTGAAAATCAGTAATGTTCTGCGCCTGTGCAATATCGGAAGCTTTTCGCGACTTGTTGATTCGACTTTTGTTTTACTCTCTCTCCAATTCGAGCTTTCGAAAGGCACACATGTCTTGTTATCGAACACACTGAAGGGTTCTTTGTATCTTATATAAAATATTACTATTACAGTATTTCAATTAATTTGTTATAGTGTTATATGTTTGTGTGTAAAGTCAGTGATATGGTCAGGTAAATAAAAATAAACCTAGAGGCTGTTACTTATTCAATTAACGGTTCTCTAGCCTGGCATCTTATGATCTTTCTTACAAGGTTGCCACTTACTATAAAAATTCTTCAATTCTACAATATTTTATGTCCACATCTATGTAACTTCATTTTTTTAGATTAAGTAAATCACATAAACAAAAATGTGTTTAATAAATCGATTGAGGGGGCTCTGCTACTTGCTGAAAGTTCATTCGGAATTGCTGACCATAAGCAGCCCATTCTACCATAACATTCTAGAGCTATCTAAGATATTGTAACGATTGGGAAAGTTTGAAAATTGATTCTAATCTTGATACTATTAATTATTCACGACAAAAAGTTAATGTCACTTGTCAAAGAAACCATTCCATATTACATTGAAAAATTGGAAGGTAAAATAAAAGACAACGATGAAAAAACTGGTTGTGAAAAATTGACTTGGACTTTGGTCATTTGGTATATTTTAATTCCATGGTGGGGAAAAGATATAAAATACGAGACATATCCACAAAGTAAGTTCCGTTCGGTTGAATGGAAAAAGCGTTTGAAGATACAGCAAAGATATTTGTTGTACAGAAATCTACAACTATTAAACTACTTTTCTACATATAGCCCCAAGTTTTTGTATGCCTTCTTCAAAGAAGGTTGCCGCCTGTGTGCTTAACTATGTGATAACCTGTTCCTTCAGCTAATCATCATCGCTAAAGTGTAGAAACAAAGTTGGGACTGTATGAAGGATGATCAAACACGGCCCAGTGAAATTTCTATAGGAGCTTTTTTGTCACGTTCGCAGTGTTGTGTAACACCTCTTAACAGTAATTCTCGGTGCTAGTTCTGTATGGCGCGGAGCAATTTTTTAACGGTACAGCAGTGAACATATGCATTGATTGTTGGTCGAAGTTTTTGAAATTCCATTTTTTAAGTAACAATTTTATGATTTAGTGATCGTGGTTTGTAGAAATTCCATGGCAATAGCACCAATTTAGCGGCTTTGCTCAAATTTCAGTAACCATTGAATTCCTCAAAGCATTATGGTTGGTTTAACTCACAGATTTGTTTTACTAGCGGCGGCAAATTAGGGCTGACATTATGAAGAAGCACTACAAAGAATACGTCGACATTAGCGATCTTCTTGAGTCACGCATGCTTGGAACTGTGATCGTACGCTGCTTGGATGTACCTATTTTATTGTGAAAAAAAATGCATTTTGATATATTTACGCGAATTTTGAATTTGGATTTTAGTACAAAAGAAAAAAAGGGAGGAACAAGAACAGTAAAGATATTTAGGTACAAAAGTGGATGGATACCTATCATCTGAATTAGGTGAAAAACTGTTTCCCAGACACCATGGATTATGTGATTTTATAATTATTACTACTTTTTGACTAAGCAGACAGTCTTGAACTGAACGAGCTAAATTTTATGAAGCTATAACACCGAATAATTTGGAGGAAGTTATCTGGTTTATAGTTGTGAACAAAAGTTTTGAGCATAAGAGATGAGAAGCGAAAATGAAAATCTTATCTTTTATGTGATAATTTATTATCCTTACTGAACCTGACATCTTATCTTTGAGTAATATTGTACAAGGAAATGCATGTGTCCTTATGGCATACATAGATATACTCTAAAGATACCAAATGCGATTAAATTTTTAGAAAATATCGAATTTATTTCAAGTTTAATAAAGTCTATAAGTACAATTAATCCAGTGGTGTATCTAAATGAGGATGGGGTTTGAAGAATGAGAGTGGAACGGGAAATTGGCCAAAACTCTCACTTCTATGAAGAGTACTTTGTAGAACAAGCTTGGATAAGGACAACATGTTGAACATTGATTTAAAGGAGTATATTGCATAGCTGCCGTTGAACATGTGTGGTGATGGTGTGGGATATTTACTTGAAGGAATAAATAAATGTACCAACTTTCAGAGTAATAAGTGAATTTATTGAAATGAAGCAAATTCAGGTGAATTAAATTATGAACGAAACAAAAAATAAGCAATGCAGTTGCTGTGAATAGAACGAAAGTTACAGTCCTACTATTGATACCTACTTTTGGGTACGTGGCAAAAGGACCCTAAAAACACATGGCCATAACTTAAAGTTGACACACAAAACTAGTCTCTAAAGCGTAACGAATTGTCATCTTAAGATATTATGCATCATGCAAAGTTAAAAATACAATTCAAAATATTTCTTCAACAGATGGTGATGATGATGTTTAGTTTTTTGAATTTGTGAAAGGTTTTCTCTTGTCGTCGATAAGTTAGCTCTACTACTCCATGCAATAGCTCCATAACATTTTTGAGCTACAACACCTGTTTCCCCCAGCCAGACTTCTACTCACCACTAGGCCATTCTGCTTTGCATATAACTTTCTTTTTGTGCTTGTTCCACAGGAGTTGGCTGACAGGAGTTAAAGCTAGATAGTTCTTGTCTCCATACCACCTCGTTCCCATCAAGTTCAATGATTTTAAAGTTTAGTTTTCTTCTCTTTTTTCAGTGGTTTTGGTGGGGTTGATACTAAGTCCCACCAGCTATTTGTATAGTTTAGACTCTTTTGTCACAAAGTGTGTTTTCGAACTTTTCCTGGCTGTGATGGTTTGGTATGGTATGTTTATTTTATTGACTTGTTGTTTGCCACACTATGTATATTTTGGTAGATATATTTTAAAACTTGTTGTGATTTGTTTCTTTTCGCATTTAGCCAGATTTCGACTCTTGTAATTTGGTATTATTTTGTATTCGACAGACTACTAAGGGCGATTGATAATAATAATACCCACCACTGCATATTACTTACGATCGACCTTAAAGGCTCAAAACGATGACGTGCGTTTCTGCAGATCTGCTCTAGCCGTCTCTGGCTTTTCTGCTGTAACTTCACCTCTGCTCAAAAATTATCATATCAAAAAGGTTTAAAATCAGATTTCTTTCCAGTGATTTGAAGGAGCACGTTAAAAACGTGAAAAATTGCATCGAGTTAATCAATATGGGTCGATCGCCATCGACATTTCAGCGTGTTTAACGACAGCTTTAGAAGTTGGACCTCGTACGCCCAAACTTAACGACAATCCATTAAAATTTCGCAGTCGTAACAACTCGAAGGACATAAAAGTTATACCGTTTTATTTCTCACGTATCTCGATTTGAAATGTGTTTGTTGCGGTCAGTAACGAATCCAGGAGGAGATAGTGGTTGATTGTGGTAGGATTATTGAGGAATGTAAAATTTCAACTGCTTCTAAATGAAAAGGGCCAGCTTAGAAATTACGTCCCACTAGCAGGCTCCAAGCTCCTTATGTCCAAATTTTTGCTGCGAAAATTTGGATGATGTAAAAATCACAATGGCGTAGAGATCAAAATTAGGAAGTAATTCAGTGGTGAAGTTTGAAGATGTGTAGGTGGTTTGATCTGATTCATCTGATCTAAATTTAAGTCTCGTAGCACCCTGTATCTAGGTTGAATCTGTCAAGTGTTTCTTTTCCTAGACCCAAGTTCACCAAATAAGATTGCTCTGACTACCTATACTTGTGTTTGTGTGTTTTTTGGAAACCAGTGATACTTTTCCACGTTTAACAGTCTATAAGTAGTAAATCATCAAGCAGGAAAAATTCAGAAGTCGTTTAGTATAGAACAATATCTGTTTCGCATAGTTACACATAATTATTTTTTGGCGCCCAACGTGGGGCTCAAAACTACGACCCTTAAATTTAGGAGTATCATGCTCTACCAACTGAATTTTGGAAATCATTTTTGTTTATTTGTTCTAGGCACTTCAATTTCCATAAGAAAGCTGTTATTTTCAAAGATAGTGGTTTGTAATGTAACTAAAAATCTAGTGAACACTGTATTTGATTAAATTTTTCACATTATGATGAATTGGGGCTAACTCCTCTCTGAAGATTCTGGGCAAATTGCTTTTGATTCTAAAACTCGCCCTGCAGTTGCAGTATGGTCGTAAAGATGTATAGTGCTGTTTAATGGTTGTAACTTTTCCACCTGATGTAGCACTTGGTTCACATTAGCTGATTTTCGAACAAATCCCTCCACTAGAATTAGTTGAGACACGAACATAAAAAAAAACTATGAGTGAAAAAAAAAATTTATCTTCACACCAGCAGCAAAATTTTATGCATCATAAAATGAGACCGAATACCACATATCTTATGCCCCTATTCATTTTATTCTTTCTTATGATCGATGGTTGTTCGTATCCGATGCGTACGCATATAACCCATACAAATTATAAACACGAATGCGGTAACGAATGTCCCGTTCATTCACCATTCGAATTGCTTTGCCTTGCCTGAAACGTAACGTGCACATTAATCACTTCCTTGTATCTAGAGACATAACCGCTGACATTAACCAATAGAAATTTAGATAGACATAAAAGGTGGAGCCTACGCACGCCTCGCTATCGCTATTGGATAACTATAAACGGAAACTGGATTCAGAATAAAAAATCGGTCGGAAACCTCTGCCTTCTTTTATAATGACCCTATTGTTGTACGGGATTTTCTATAGGCAGTTGGGTTGGTGGGACGGATTATATTGTCATTTTTGTGGTGATTTTCCATGAAAACTGTTGAGCGAGGGACTTTTCTTCAAATCAGCTGTTAGTTTTATGGCTATTTCTTTATTAGGTACTCCCAAAATCCTAATTGGCTATGCTAGATATTATACACTATTCTGTAGTAAGGCGGATGAAGTGTTTCATAAATTCACCATCAAAACGTTTATATAATGAGAATTATAAAACAGTTTGTCCAGGTGTGTGCTTATTCGAGTATAATAACGTAAATTATTCACCAGTGAATTTAAAAATAACATAAGTGGGTGATGACCAGGTAACACGGTTAAATAGAGCCTATGTTCAAGGTTATTCACATCCAAATATTACAATATACTCAATAACAACTATCACCACAACCAGGATTCGAGCCCTGTGCCTACATGCTGGATGAAGTGTTTCATAAACTTATCATGAAAACGACTCCCCAAAATGATCATATGGTTCTATAGAGTGATCATGCTGCCTATGCTCACACATGCGACTCTGGTATGGTGGCCGAGGGTAACCTTGGTCACGGCTAGATCGCAACTGACACGCCTTCAGAGGGTGGTCAGTTTGGAGGCAACTGGCTGCATGAGAACTACATCAACTGTTGCGATGGAAGTGATCCTTGGTCTTAGGCATCTTCACCATGTGATCTAGGCTGAGACGGCTGAACTTTCCTGCGCTTGAAACATCTGGGATACGCGCGAAGAGGAGAAGAGTGCAGACACGTCAAGATGCTCCGGCTCCTGGAAGATATTCAAGTTCTGCCTCGAGCAGCTGACAAATGCCAAACTTCTACTGAAGGGATGGACTGATAAACACGCTAGGACAGCTAGATATTCAACTACCAAGGAGTAGGTTAAGGAAGATAGCAGAACTACTAACAGGGCACTGCTATGTGAGGAAGCACAACCTAGGAGTAAAGGAAAGTTCCCTATGTAGGGGTTGCGGAATGACTGACAAAACGTCAGTCCATGTTCTCTTAAAGTGTCTACACTGGGCTGTACTGCCCAGGCAAATCTGCGGAGTCCCTGTTATGGCCCCTGGATTCATAAGCAGGCATCCACTGAAAAAGGTTGTGAGCTTTATTGAAAGGCTCGGCTTCATGGATGTCTATAGGTAGCAGGAATGGCACAATGGACCCGCCAGTTGCCTCAGTGTCGGAACCTTGGCTTGAGTTTGTCTAGGTCAAGGCTCGTCTGCACGGTAGTGGTAGTAGTATCATTGAAACGTTTATTTAATAAGAGTATAATGACGTAAATTATTCACCAGTGAATTAAAGAATAACATGTGTGGGTGATAAACAGGTAACACGAATAAATGAATCTTTGAAGTTTATCCACATCCAAATACCATAATATTGCGACCAGGATTGGAACCCTGTGTCAACAATTCTTTATTTCACGCAGTCAGGCATCTGAACTATTACGCTATATACCAATTATATTCTAGTGGAATAATGTGCTTTTAGTACCTTCCGGTGTTATTAGTTATTCTCTTAAATAAGGCAAGATAACTAACTGTATTTAAAAAAACTGGATTCTATAGCTTGAATTCCATAAGTATGAGAGCACCTGAGTTTCTTACGTACAGGTCGAGTTATCATTGATTCTAGCACAGCATTTTTTTAGATTCCTAGAAATGTTTATATTGGATTGCAGTACAAATTTTCTATACGTGAAGAAAGTATTTATTCTTTTTTTACTTTCCTTCGCGCTCCTTTTCCAATAGGTATCGAGAAGGGAGAAGAAATTTACCATTCAGCTCAGTCTTAGGCCCAGTTTGTATGGTAGAATTTCCAATAAGATCAATATATTCCCATTGAATGATTTAAAATTTTTGTTTCAGTACACCAGAGTTCAGATCTACTAGAAGACTGCCAAAAATTATTAGAAAGGTTCAAATATCCGTGGGAGATGATGCCTTTAATGTACGCTATACTCAAAGACGCCAGAGCAGATCTGGAAGAGGCCTCAAGGCGGATAGACGAAGGTAAATATACAATATTAATCTTAGAGTTACTGATAGGAATAGTAAAACTTGTCAAATGTAACGCTTATAATTGTATATACGACTAAAGTCAAGAATATTATAAATATAGCAATCTATTTAGTTGTTAAATGTTAATAATTTTATCAGAATAATTGTTGTAAATATTAGGACATACTTTAAAATATATATTGATTTATGTTCTGTCAAATTTTCTAGTTTAAAATAAGTAAAATTAACACTTTGATCGGCAGTTTCTCTTCGAGCGAGTTATGTATTGATACAGATAATGGTTTAACGTTTCACAAGTATAATAAGCTCTAGAAGGTGTCGTTAATTTGACACTTAAGCCGTGTTTGTGGCTCTAATACCACTGTCGCTTGAGGTGTTAATGAAATAAGTTGATAAGTGTTCTTTGTAAGTTAGTTTGTGTATTTTTTGTAATCATTGGTCTCAATTTTTAATGTTAAGCCATCTTCTTCTTAATGGCTAAATGTGATCCGTATTTAATAAGAATTGAGTGGAAGATATTTTTTTCCATAGCCATGAACAGAACCGAAAATATTTCCAAATAAATTTTACATCGAAATGTGCGTATGAACAGATACTCCAGATTTTTCTGACTGATAACGGATAAAATTTGAAAAATTGCCGAACGAAAATTGCCCCTGCGTGTAGTGCGAACAGCGTGCTCTTCTTCTTTCTCTTCACCATCTTCACTATAATGCCTTAAATGTAATGGTCGTCAGAGCAGAGGTCTCTGCATTGCAGGATTTATCGGAAACTGTTGGAAAAATCTGAGGTACTGAAATAATCTTCATAAGTGGGGATGTAATATCTACTTGAGACTGTTTTCGGTATTTTTTATGGTTGTCAAAATAATTGTGAAAAACTTAAACAGTTTATCCGAGTTTTACCGAATTCTCTCATTCGATTGATCATGCCAAAATTCACTTTATAAACATAATTGTAGACGCGGGAGAAAAAAAGGTAAACCCCCCATTTTTTATTGGACAAATAGCTTTAATTTTGAAATTGATTTTGTAAATAGGAGAATTATTCTAAAAATATAACCTGAAACAGAATGCCAAGTAGTATATTATTAAACGAGCAATTTATGATAGCCATAATTCACGATGGGTGACGTTTGCGTCACGAGCCGCAGGCGAGGGGCGCAAGTCACCCTAGTGAATTATGGCCATAAATTGCGAATAGAATACTATACTTTGTCCACGACACTTAATTTATTTATTAATAAATAAAAGTCAGTAACGATTTGGCATATTACTAACCTCAAAATGTTGTGGCAGCTACATCAAATATTTTGACATATATAGAGATGGGCGATACTGTAGAAAGTATCAATACAACGTACCGTTATAAATATATTGTTTTAAAATACTTAATATTAGAAAATACCGTTGTGAAAAGTATCAATACTAAAAATTACAATATTTTATCGATACGATATATGTCAGAAACCAATTTCCTGAACACAGATTTAATAGTTTGTTTCATATTGTACCCCCATCTCTAGTTCATAATTCACTACAGTGTATTATGAACCATAATTCACGACAGACTTATTATTAGGTGGTCGTGGACAAATCTTTTTATATGTGATAATTAAATTATATACAAACACAGACATTATTAAAAATTAAGTATATAAAATAGGCGACCAGGAAATAATAATTATTCAATAAGCATATCATTTATATATAAATTATTATATATTAATACTTGAAAACTCGCTCAGCTTTACTTCAGTTTTTATAAAACAAGTACCTGCATAGGTACAATATCTGACTTGGTTTTAAACGAAAACTGAATAAATTCTACTAATTTATTAGTTTTGAAATAGCGAAGTAAAAGCTTATAGGCAACTCACCAAACATCACTCGGTTTAAAAATATCAGTCATTGACAAATTTATTCCAAATATTGTTAGTGGGATGGTATAATTATACTTCCGATAAGGAAAATATGGTAGAGTGATACTAACACCATAACCAAGGCTGTCAAATGATTACTACAGGGTAACTCAATAAAAATAGGTCCAATATATAAACTGTGGATTTTAGGTTTTTGGGTGTAAATTTCAATAAAATTTTTTGTACTGGACATTCTTAATGAAAAAAAGAATGATCCCTCCCACCATAAATACAGGAGGGCTCAAAGAAACTAAAACAGATCTTATCTTCAAAAATAATGAACAGAGTGTCCCAGGGATAATGGAGGGGTTGGAAATGATAATAATTTTTGAAATTTTGGCCTTAGTCCCTTTTTTAACAAAATATAGAAATTTAAAATGCGAAAATTTCTTTCTACCATTGGCATACACTATTTTTTTTTAAAGGGTTATAATTTATTTAAGCAATTCTGTATAACAGGTGTATACGATAACATTTTCAAAGGGGGTTGATTTATTTGAAGTTTTCATTTATTATGAGGGCATATTTATTAATAAATGAATGTATATAACAAAACAGAGATATATACTAAAATAGAACTATGAAATTAATAAGAAACTTGATGTTTACACTGTATGTTACACTTTGTACAATATTAATGTCCCCCAAAACACTATTTGTCCAATTGATATGAAAAGGTTACTCGTTGAAACAATTTTGACCACTCAGTGAGCCACCTAACAGGAAGATTGTTTTATTATCCAAAAATCTGGGTTGTCTTATGATTTATTATGCGTATTAAAATGAAATTTGTTCACAAATTCAGTCGAAATCGCCTTCGTTTTGTTACAGATGATATACACTGTGTTATTGAAACTAAAAACAAAAATAAAATAATTCAGCGAAACGAACCGCGCATATACCTACTTTAGGTTTACCTTTTAAATTTCCTGTGCCCTAGCCTGCTAGCCATTTTTTTATTAAACCAAAACAAATTTGAGAAAATTAGAAGTGCATTTGAACTTATTTTTTCAACGACTTTTCCAAATCTGTTATAATTTTTTATGAACGCTATTTGGTGAAAAAGTTAGCTTGTGTTTGAGAGTTTTGTACATCTTATATAAATAACACAGTGTATATATATTTGTACTTCTTGTGGGCGCCATTGATTTTTTCCCACATTTCAAAACAAGGTTTATTGCGTCTGATGTTCCTAAAACTCTGGAAATATTATACTATGCCTCTTTAGAATTCTAAGCGTTTACTGTTCTGCGTGATGTCACGCGTTTTATCAAGCAGAACGTCACATAAGATACTGTTTATATGTATATTTTTCGTTACAACTCTTTGAAAACTTTTGTTCGAGTTTAGTAGGCATACCTACATCTGTCGGTTACGTCAGATGTCAGAAAACAACAAACAGCTTTAGATTAAAATAATTATAAGTAAAAATGAAATGTGATGAGATAATTTGAAATTATCAAGTAGGTACCATGATTAGAAAGAACTTAGGCTTAAATCAGAAAAAAAACAGGATTAGATTTGATTAAAACAGCTTCATCATATCTAATCTAATTCAGTTTTGTCTTGGCCCATTCCACTGAGTCCTTTCCTGGTCAAGATTACATTCTCCATTCCCACCCTTTTCATATAGTTTCATTTTCGTTGCATCTCATCGCTTAGTACAACAAGCCGCACGTACTTTCTGAAGTAGATTGTGCTCTCCAGTTTCCTCCTCTACGTGACAGAATCTGCACCTGGCTTTGCCTGTCAATCTACTAAGACGTTCTACCCAACTGTTTCGTATTTTGACATGACGAATCGCCATCTTAACCTAGACATAATACAAGTTCATACGGTTTCGGCATAGCGGACAATTTCGTCAGTCCACATTTTCAGTCGTGTTGTAAGTTATATTCTGAACTATTGCCAAATGCTTTCCCAATCATATTGATCCAAAGATGTTTAATCAGCTGGTTGAATACCCGACCACTGCATTTTTGGTTTTAAACTTTTCTTTTTAAAACTAATAATGAAAATGCTGCCAAGTTAAGTTTATAAATCAGAATATTTGAAATAGAAGAAAGAAAAATTGGTCTACGTCTGGTTAACAATAATTTATTTTGTTTAATTAACTCGAATTCCGCCTGCGACTGACGATAGAACTTGTCTGTCATTTGTCACTAAAATTAATTGTTATTGTAAACATTTATTACCTTACAAATATGTACTTGAAAAAAAAGGCAGTTTAAATTATATTGTAAGGAGAATTTTTCCGAATAGTTTCCTGTTTAGTGTGACATGTTAAAAGTGTTACGCATTGAAATAATAGGAAATATTTTTTAAGTTTTTCAAAATTTAACAATGGCCAGAACGTACAGCCTCCAGAAAATACTGTCAGCACCTCTATCCTATTGCGAACGTATCACCAAGCAAGTGAAATATAACTGCTTCCGGAATCAGTTCGGATTAAGAATGCAGAAATAGATGAAATATCCACAATAAGCCCAGGAGGCTGAGGTGGTACCGGCGGTACCGGCTCCGGGAAAAAAAAATATGCAGAATATAAAAGACAGCTCTGATAAGGGAAAGAAAGAAATGTGAGAATAGATGTAGAAACAAGAAATTGAATCAACAATTTCGATTGGAGGATTGTAAAGGATAAATACGTTTGGACAAAAAGTATTGATTGACAAGGAATTTACTGAAATTGATATTTCCAAATTAAATCACATACTGGAGATGATTTGCGTCATAATAACAGAGCGGATTCATACTTGGTTTGTAACTTACTATATTTTTTCTCTTAAAAAATGTTTATAAATTGTTACTTTGAACGTTCAAAATTACACTAATTAAGTTGAAACGAGAATTGCCACAATTAACTGCATGTTACCTAAATTGGAAACATGATGTTATGCTTATGCCTTTCAAGCGTTGTTGTGGATCTACCAGATTTACTCGTCTAAATCCAATTACAAACATGTCCAAGACGGCTTTTGATTGAAATTTAATATTTTAACTAATTAGCATTCAAATTGTAATAGTCATCATCTCCTAGATGCTGTGCCATAGAATTCCTAATTATTGGTCTTTTTCCATGCCACAGTACTACAGTACTCTTGGCACTTACACTTCTACTTCGACTTGTGCATTGATTAGATCTCAACGGATTGTATACCCAAGCAGAATCTTTTATTGTCTTAACCGAACTGAGTCTTTCCAATAGTTAGATCCTCCCTTTTTCCAGTCCCTTCCGTCTGCTATTTTACGTCTTCATATTTCAGTGTGCCCTGGAAGCCAATATAAGGTTTTCCCAGGCATCTCCATACTATTTTTGAACTCATTACTTCATTGGCTGCTTGACTATGACTATAACTATGAAGTAACAAATATACAGGGTATAACATTGGAGCAGGCCAAAGAAAATAAAAATATTATGCTGACCTAGTTGATCTCCCCTGAATCCATGTGTAAAAGAAACTGCATGATGGGAATGCAAGGTGTCTTGTTCGAACTGCAACAAATTTTCAGACCTACCATTGTCACAAAGTATCCAAATATTTCAAGAGGGATTTTGTCCAAATAGATGTGAATTTGAATCAGTCCTACACGTCTATCATTAATTTTTCCATTTCATCAAAATTTTCCAAAGATCGATAAGGAATCAGTAACCTGAAGGTGAATAATAAACTCGATCGTTCGTATTCAGTTATTTTATGTCCAATTAGATGTTTTTAGTCTATTTTCCGCTTGGTCGTAGACAAAATTTTGCTTACATTCCGAGCAAAAAGTGTATTTTATCTTAACAAAACGCTTTCAAAGAGAGGTGACGAAAGATAATCATTGTAGCTGTTGAAAATTATTTGTTTTTCTTTTATCTTTAATGTTGTATTTTTCAATTAGGAAAAAGAGTGGTGAATGAATACTCAAGAATCCACAATTTGAACATGTACGATGGAGTGGAACTACGGAATTCAACCCGTCAGTATGGATGATTAAAAAATTAATTTACACCCAAAGTTAGATTTTGTTTTTTGCAGATTTTCTATTCAATAATTAAAATTCAAACTTAACTTACTTTTTTCTTCTTCTTTCGTAAAAATTTTCAAATTTTTATTGGGTGCTTTAGTTCTCTTTAAAATTAACCTTATTTGCAGCTCAATTTATTTGTTTATTTTTTTCGAACTAGATCCGAAGACAAATACTCAAGACAGAAGAACGCGATTCAACAACTCTACGTTCAAGTCCGTTAATCTGCAGTTTAAGTGTAACGTCCTCATTTAATCTCCGTTCAACGTACAAATTAGTATTTATTTTGAAACAGAAGCCTATATAGTTAGTTATTTTTATGAATATTAGTTAAGTTAAGAGACTCTAAAAATAGACTAGAAGAGATAGATCTAATCACGGTATCTGAAAATTTACTGTAAAACAACATTTTCGATTAGTGATATTTATCAAAGCTGTTATATTTGTAAAAATCAATCCACTAATATTTCAAAAATGTTATCAAGTATTTTGGAAGAAAAAGTTGAATAGCAAGATTCAACTTCTATATGGTAAGTATGATTTTTTGTTGAAATCGCTTGTTATAACGCTATGATATAAATTTGAGAACAAGTCCTCAATTTCATTGATAACCTGGATCCATCTCGTGCGGTGTCGATGCTCTCGATTCAAAACTTACTTCTATTCGAATTCAATGATATTGAATGAATATTGTAAATTGTACGCCACTGCTATCAAGTCAGACAGTAACCTTGCCATTGAACTTAATTGCAAATAAAATACATTTTGTATTACTTAACATAATACATAGTATGATTAGCGCTGATAAAATACCTTACATTAAAGTTTAATCAGTTTTTTCATTCGCGCGGTTTCAAGGTGAGTAATGAGTTTCCTATCCGAAAAAACTGGCACGTGGAGATGTTTAGAATTATTCTGTTCAAGTTATCCATAATTCATGGATTTTTTTTCAATGGGTCAAGTTCACTATAATTATATTTGCTTATTTTTCTTGGAAAACTTTCAGCATTACTAAAAATAAAGTGATGAATATAAGTAATAGGGAAAAGCATTATCACTTTGGATCGTTGACTTATTGGACAACTCACTCTGTATACTGTCGATAACCCTTCTTTTATTCCTAGCATTACATTGCATTTGGGTCCCACTCAGAGTAAGTTTCACTGTACTTCACCAAATGTACATTTGTTTGGATACGACATATTGATATCTTTTTGGGGATATCGTCCTAACATTATTAAAAGACAGTAAAATTAAGGTAGAGAATATGGCTACAAATCAGAGATCCATTCAAGGTAGTTCATTTGACTATACACGGGTTTGGTTTGGTTTAGTTTTGGCTGGGAGCCTTGCAGCTCTGCCTCTGCACTTCTGGACTACATTCATATGATAGTGAGGACGTGACGTTTCACTTGATCATAAGATATTGGTTATAGAGATTTTAACTCCTTCCTCCTTACAAGCTAATTATTTTGATTTGGGATTCTGGGAAAAATGCTACACTTTGGCCTATCAAGTACAAATAAGCTTGGTGGTAATTTTTTCCATTACCTTCTTTGCCCTTTCCTGTAATGCCCACAATTTTTTTCAACAATCTCGTATGAAGATAATGACCAAACCATTCTTGAAATTGTTCCTTGTAGGTACCTACTTTTCTAATAGCTGTACCTATATATCAGTACTATCCCATTTTATTTTATAACAAAATTTTGGATTCCTCCACTTTGCGGTGTCGTAATTTCTGCAAAACATGATTTTTTGCTTTTTTTTCATCATCAGATCTTTCGAGCAAGTTCATTTGTACTTATAGCAAACTTCAGATCAACGAATCCAATCATTAAAGATATTGAAATTTTGCTAAAAAAGGCATCGTTGTAGGTAACTGTAAACCGGTTGTTGATACAAAGTAATCCTTTCGAAATATTAGCATAATAATTCAATAATAAGCATTCTTCGACTTTGTACAGGTTTTCTTAATTCAAACCCTTCTGTCAGGAAAGTTAATCGGAAGTTTATGCACCTTTTTTATTACTCTTCAATTGATTTCTCTAGGTTTTCGTTTATAATAGTAAATTGCGAAATATAAAAAATATTTCCACAGTATCATTTTATAGAAAATGATAAAAATGCCATATAAATAGGAGGAAATAGAAATCGACGAACGCTCTCCGATAAACTATTACGTAATCAATATATACAAACGATATAAAATCATTTACATACACGTGTCTGAAGTGATAAAATTTATTCCAATTTTTATTTGATTGATGCATTTTTTTATTTTGTCATTATCTTCAAATACTTTAAAACAAATTAAACTGATTTGATCCCATCCAGTTTTCTAATCTCCATCACGTTCTTACGATGTCTGTGGAAGCTTCCATAATATTTTGAAAAATGGTTCAAGGATACCCAGAATACAACCCCAAGCCCCCCCTAGCTTGGTAGTGATGTTAAGTGTTATTTCTTTGCGTGAATTCATCAACTTGTTCACTTCCAGAAATATGTCTCGATACCGACACTAATCTTACTCTAGTGCAGACTGCCAGTTTTCTTTGGCATTTCCAGACCAATCTGCAACTAAATAAAGCTGCAAGGATTGTTTGACTGTCAGATAAACTACTCTAAATTTGTTCCAACTGGAGCATTGTGGGGTAGCTTAAATCTCCGCTTGAAATACAGATGTGTGTTTCCCTAGTGAAGAGTAACTTTCTGCTCCTATTCCTTCCTAAGTCTGTGCACCAAATGTCACCTTGGAGAAGTTTAGTGTCCATTATATCCTGCGTTTACATCTTTGAGGGATGTATGTCTTGCTCTAATTGCCTTGTGTTCCAGGTTGTATTGCAGCTTAAGCTTTCACTATCACCAGATGTGGTCGGGGAAGGACAGATAAAACTAAGACTAGTACAGCAGTTTGCCTGCTTCTTATGCAATCTGCATTACTTAGACATGTGTGAGTCTTGAGTGGCCTATTCTTAGGCGACTCACTGTCGTAACATATCTTATTGCTTGAAAATTGGCCATTATATGAGGCCAATCTGTTGTTTCACTTCCTTATTCATAAACTGTTGTTCAATTACATAATAATTTACCTTGATTTATATTTGTTATTAATAGCTCATTATATTTGCTCACAAATTATGAAATTTGTGTAAATTTTGGAAATAAATTAGTCTGTAAAAATTTAAATAAGTTTCCGTTATACGAAATGATGTATATCAAAACTGTTATCCACATGCATACATAAATTGAAATTATAATAGATGACCTTGCACTTGGCACTGGAATCGAATACTATATACTACACGTGCTTATAATTGTTACTATGTAGAAATATCAGCTGTTCGTTTCACCTACATCAGTTACAATTGATTATAAGTAATATTTGTTTATTATTGGTCTGATAACGAGGAAATTAGAAACAATATTTATAATTAATATAGTACAATATAATTATAGTTTTCTTAGTTTTTTCATCACCATTAAATGTGCCCTTGAAATTAATAAATTTAAATGTGCGACAAGTGTAGGTAATCGAAAAAAATTATACAGGATGATGAAAAACTAATTTTGGGAACAAGTATTAGATAGATATTTATAGTATTTACTCTTTACAACGAGGAAGCTTCAAATTTAATTTAATATACATATCTATCATACTTCTCAAGCTGGAATCATGCTTAAACTTATTTATTATCAATTTTGGAAAAAGTTCTGAACGCTTGTCTTGTCAAAACGTCACATCAGAATACTACACAATCAATTCACGTACTATTTTGCTGTAGTTTCCGTGTTTAGATTCACTTTCATTTATATTCAATAGATATCTACTTCATGTTGCAAAGTCCTAGTGAATCTGATCATAATATTATAGGGAATTCACTTCGAGGTAGGTATATGTATTTGTAAATTAACTTTACGTAAGTCAATGACCAGGTTATTAATTGGTTAATCTTTCCTTTTGCTGGATGAACTGATGTTGGGCATGGACGAAAGCGTCCTAGAAATGGAAAAATTTTGTCAAAAAAACACAGCACTTAATTACATATACAGGGTGATTCATTAGTGCGATAAAGTTCAATATTTTGTGCCAAGCCAACAATAATAAATTCACTCATACTTATTTATTAACAGCTTTACTAAAATTTAGAGGTTTTAGTAATTTTTACCGGTAAAACTTCATTAGATACCTAATAATAATATTCTTATGAAGAGCTAGATCCAAGGCCTCTTGTCTTTTTTATATTTTTGTACTTTCCAGAAATTTTTGTACTTTCACTGCACATCAACATACAATAACTCTCTAATAAAAATTCTGGAACTTCCAGAGATGAAACTTTGAGTCTCATTTACCCTTTTTTTAAAAATTCTGGAAACTCCAGATACTGATAAAACGCGAAATTCTTCTCGTAAATTGAGAAACGGAGGGTTATCATACTACAGAAAATATAAATGCTTCTCAATTGAATGATGTTTTTAAAAAAAATAATGAAATCAGCTTTATTTTTCACGCTTAACTGTATATCTAAATGAACCTTTAATTCTGATTAACCTTTCTTTGAAAAAATATTCCATATTATCAACACTAAATATACTTCACTCTTGAATTATTGAATGAATCTAATAAATAAGAGATTCCACAACAAAAATATAACTTTTATTGCTTTACCGGGCACACAAACTATGTTTGTTGCATCTGGAGTGATTTGTGGAAATTCATATGTAAAATTACGTAACATTTCACGGGTAGACACAATTAACTTCACTATTGAGTAGAATTTATAAGTTTTCTCGAGCCGCTTAGCCAACAGAAAATTTGATATCTGCTTATTGTATGTAATGTTTTATTTCCGTAGAGTTGAGAATAACTCAAGTTGGGATATTGTATAGATTATGATCGTTAGTACTGTTTTGACAAAAACATTCCTAAATAGTATAAACGAGTTGTTAAAAACAACCTTAGAGAGAGAAAAAATAAAAAGCTCTTCCTTTTATGAAGAATCACAGGTTATATAATTTTTATTATGTAAAGGATATGTCATAGCGTTATTAACAAGCATTGGTTACTTGAAGATTTCAACAATTCATATAATATTTAATATGATTGAACCCATTCAAAGGATATGCCACGGTCGGAATATAAAATGCAGGATCACTTTACTGAAGAATATTGTATAATATTATTATCATTGATCGATAATTTGGTTTAAAGCTGTTCCAACAACGGTCCTTCTTTATCTTACTCTTCATCTTCGATAGATATTCTCTTTTATCAAATAATTGTTCCAAAATCTCTTCCATTTGCACCCTGTTAAATATATTTCACTGTCTTTTTCCTGTGCAATTAGTTTCTTTAAAAATCAAATTTTAGTCTTCCAATAAATTAAGGTACTCTGGTAAACAATCTATATTATCTTGTATATGATGTTGAATTTTTTTTAACAGGTCAGACTGCAGAAACTCTTCTAAATTTGTGTCAACGAGTGAAGGATTCATTTCAAGTATCATGGAAGATGATTTCACTGGTGGCTGTTATTTTGAAATATTACAAACAAAATCAAGAAGACGCTTTCATTAGGATAGAAGAAGGTAAAATCTAACTTTTAAGTACATAAATTCAACCTTTTTTCACCCAACGAGGTAGAGAAATAGTATTTGATGACACAGCAATGTCACTATTGGAAAGGAATAGAAAACATTTTCAACCAGCAATTCATTAATTAAAAAAAAATTTGCTTCTTCATATTTCACTCTTAGTTCATTACTTTCCGCTGGGTTAACCATCATACACAAAAAAGAACTTTAACGAATGCAGCCCTGGACCATGAATAAAACTGCTCTCATAAACAATTTGGCTGCATCAGGTAATTATCATCCTTATCTTACGACTTTATTTGACATTGCTTCGATTATTATTTGTAATAAATAATGCAGATGAAAAAGATCTACCAGGTGATGGAACTTTTAATGAGTACATGATTAAAACATCACTGTCCAAATTGTAGATAGCTTCTTTTTTCCATCCTTTCCGATGTTCTACTGACAAGTTTTTAAGCTGAGTAGTTTATTAAAAATAATTATATAAGTTTTTATACAATGTAGCTATATGATCATAAACCTTGACTCTTACTCGTAGGTGTTAAAGTGCTTTGTTTGTACATTTTAACGGTTTGTACATGAATGTTTCAATTTTAGCTATTGCCTAGCTTCTTCCCTCTTTTTTTCAAAATATTTCTCCCATTTCTAGCTCTTGCCATTTTTCCCCAGGATACCATCTATTACATCATCCAATTTTTTCAACGTTTACCATTATTTTTGCTTTATTCACATTAATTTCCATGATGTCTTCATTCAGCGCTTCATACCATAGTTCTTCATGTTTTGCAGTCTTTTTTAATTCTTAGCAACCATCATTAAATCATCTTGGCTTTTGTTTCAACTTTCTTTATTGCATCGTCCAGTATTAGGTTGCACTTCACCTTGTTTCTAACCTTTCCAAGCTACAAACTGTCCAGACTCGGCATTATTACTTGCTCTCATATAGTGTCTAGGTCATTGGTATAAGCTGGCGATGTTGGTCCTCGGTTCTTCGGTGAACTCCCTGTTCCCCAATCTGTTCCATACTGTCTTCACTGAAAGCTTCTCCTAAATCTCTTAATGCTACAAACTAAACATCTCTTTCTCTTCTAAATTTGCTCTGTAAGTCTTCAAGCTGATGATCAATTATGGTTTTCAGTTTACAGGATAATTTTTCATACATTTTAAAGACAATGGTTGCAGGTAATGTTATACCTTTATCAATTATTGTCTTTATAGTTATCATTTTTGTCTACAGACATTATTATTCTTTGCTTCCAATCTTTGGAAATTCGGTGTTTCTTAGCTGCTTGATTGAATAGAATTTCTAAATCCAGGTTGTGGAGAAGGTGTCCGCTGTTATTTGGTCATGACCTCTTTTCAGAATTTTTATTCCTGTCTCACCTATTCTAAATCGAACTGTACATAAATACAGTGTTTCTTCCTTTTACCATGCTAGTTCATCGCACAGTTAGTATGTTGTTTCTACCTCTCCATTATTTCATTTGTCACAATTAATAATTTGGGAATGATTATTTGATGTGAAACGATAATTTCAATAAAAGCAATGAACCATGGATACGTTGAAAAATATTCATCAACCACTACGCCTTCTATATCCATTCAAAGGATTCTTTATTCATGAAGTAATATTAATAATTAAAAAATGAACCATCGTAATTAGAGTTGATTGAAAAATTCTTCCCGCTGCTCCACTTGCCCCTTACATTAGCTTACTCGTGGCTATAAATTTATCAATGAACTCGATTCCATAAGCGTACCTGTGTGATTTTAAGAATATCCTCACTTACAAAATAATATCGTATTATATTTGACAGATATTGCGATAGGGGCCGTTTTGATTTTTCTTGAAAAGTTTTTGTGGTAAGTAACCCCTAAAAAAATTACTAAATGTGATTTGTTTGCTTTCAATGGAGCGCAAGCATAACCAGAATTCCTACTTAGGCACCTATTTTCAGCTTTGAATTGAAATTTTAAGTAATGGAGATAAAGTTGAAATTGTGTATTATCTTTTGCTTTATTTTCACTCGTTCAGACCTAATTTTCCATATTGACATATTGACACAAATATTCCTTTAATAACCTCGAAGAATAGTGTACACAAAACTTGCACAAAAACCACAAATTGCCTCATAAATTGTATGAAATAATTATAAAGGTTGTTTAAGGAAAAAAATCGGGTTGATAGGTAGGCCGAATGATTTACACCGTATGATACTCTTGTGTAATTATCTTTGAGGTAATAAACTGATTTAAAAAAAATCCTATAGACGCAAAAAGTGTTCATAAAATAAATCATCTAATACTTTACTATAAATGTTGGTAAGATTTATTTTATGACCCATGCTTTTACTTATTTTTCACTTAAAAATTTAGAATTTTATGCGTTAGTGAAATATTATAATCATAAAATATACCCGTGGTGAAAAGTTTTCAAAGAAGATACATATAAGGACTTCTTTTGTCCTGTTTAACAAAACAAAATCGTAAAGTGTGCATAGTTAAAAAGAAATTTAAATTGAGTTTTTGCTTTCGTATGTATGTCTATTATAAACAGATTGTTTAGACTCCGAGAAACTATTAGATAACCTCCTAGAGAATTAGTACAAAATGATTCTTCACAACTCTTTCAAAAACACTCAAATCCATTCATTTAGAGGGCCAATATTAATAAATGTGAGAAATGTAGACATTAACAATGCTCTTGGACTGTTAAAGTGAAGATTAAAACGTTGACAAAGAGTTATGATAACCGTTTTCCCCTTCAAAGGAACACAGATGATTTCCAGCTGCTGGGTGGTCAGCAACTTTTCTGAAGATTGAAGAGAAGCAAATCACTCAAGCTTAGGTAGAGCATGTACTCAGATCGGATCTAGACTGATCTGGAACTGCCTATAAAAACTATTAACCCCGACTAACCTCAATGGAGTAGCTTTTGAGTGGGTCCCTGGACACAAGGGCATTGTAGAAATGGAGAGGCAGACATCCTAGCAGAGCTAGGGTCTGAAACTGCTTTCACTGCAAATTTTGTCGTATCTTATCTGCCCAGCCTGTCTTATGATTTTGTCAGCTGCAAAGGAGTTCCGGTCCATCCAATGACAGTTCATTCCACTCGCCTTTTTGTTGCACTGGCATGCAGGTTAACCTGACTTCGCAATGGGCTCAAAGTGCTCTTATACTGTCAGCAGAATGCCATCAGAACCTAGAGCAAAATTGGTCTTGGCCATGGACTTAGAAAAAGCAAGACCAAGACAACTCTTAGACTACCAAGACCAAGACCGATTTGAGCAAGGCCAAGACCAAGGCTTTCCGACTCTAACTCACCAAATGTGACAGTTAATTGATTACTGATTCTTATTAGATGAATTTTAGCTAAGGGCCCAATAGGAATATAAAATAATCTAAAGTCAATTGAAACATCTGCTTTCCCTATCTATACAAAATCAGGATCTACCCTTCTTGTTTTTTCTCCAATAATGACTTAATGGGGGTCAATATTCTCAATGCCTTCTAGGGCCCAATGAAACCCTGAACCTTCACCAGTTAAATTTCCATTAAAAGCTTAAAAAAATGGTGAAAATCAATCACTCTTTCTCTCTCACCTCTCGGACTGATATTCTCCAAGATTATTTTTGTCTACTAACAGAATAGAGGAAACAAACAATATGACATTGACCCGAATAGTGAATTTGCTGGCAAACTTCCTAATCTTCTAAGTTTGATATAACATTCGAACACATAATAGTTTATCCTTCTCGATTTTCTTGTTTATGCTAATTTCTGCAAAATTTATTAAAAAATTTAATTGAATAATGCTGATGAGTTACATTTGACTGATGGTATAAGATGATATTCTGGTCTACAAGGCTGGAAACACATTTTTACTGAACATTTTTTATTAACATTTCAAGAATACGGAAAAAAATCAGTCGAATTACAGGCTGGTAAAGTGGGGGCTACAAAAAAAACAGATATACCCTGATTGACATGATTGCAGCTATTGTAGTGATCGGAAAAAAAGTTTGGATAATTCTCGATTGATGAAGATATCGCTATAGCCTGAACCTAATCTAAAAAAATACAAAAATTCACAATGAACCATTTTTAATAGCTGAAAATTGAAATTTTCTGATGGGCTCACAAAATCCGCTCAAGGACATATTCTTAAGGGTCTAAACTTCAAAAACATGCAAGAAAACTCGATTTTTCTAGAATCTCTTTCAAATTCATGATGTCTGTGAAATTGACCCAAATTAGATTTTGAGTTGCGTCAAGGCAAAAAATACGCTCAACGGATCTATTCCTAGGTAGGTAACCAGTGCCAAGATAGGAGCTACAAATATTGTATCCGTCACAGTATTTGAAATACCAATGAAAGTTGACAACCTGTATTTTTAGTTTCGAAAGTATTGTCGTTTTGATTGTGTTTCTTATGCGATTGGAGTATTGTTAAAGGTCTTAGGAGAAATATTTCCTCCCAAACTATTTATTTAGACTGGAATGCAATACCGAAAGCAATTTCATTATCATTTCATGGTTTCTGAAAGACTGGAAGTAATCTTTCGCCCGTCTTTGAAATTGTGGTTATTTTTACGACTCCTAATTTAAAAAGCAAGCTACCGTGCTGAGTCAAAGCGCATAAAATTTATGGCTCTACTGTAAGATTGCAACTGGATCTAATAAAGGTCACGTGATACCTATGGAATAAATCCCTTATCTATAATGATTTCATCACGTATCGATTTCTCATAAATGCATTTAAGTCTATTGTACGTTCGGAATAATATCCGAGCAATAAAACTATAGTTTCATGGATACCCAAGTCTCGACGTACGCATTGTAGTCGATACTTTCCAGGGTTAGGGATTTTTACGACCGCAAATGTCAGTGACTGAGTGCCGGAGTGTTTGGAAAACTTTTCTGTTGATTGTGACGAAAAAGTGGGAAGGGTGAAAACGGCGCAGTCAATAGGAATACTCAATGTATACGTGCTCTTGGAAAAACGTATTCGACTTCTCGAGAGATTTATTATTTTGTGCTGCTGTGAAGACTAAGTAAGGTTATAAATATCTTCACCACTTTGGTGAATATACATTTCTATCCACTACCTGCCAAATTTGAGACAAAAGTTAAGAATAATTGACATTATAGACTATTTAAATGCTAAAATATCACAGCGGTATTTCGTTCACAAGGGAGGGTGAGTGTATGCTCACAGCACTTAGGCCACATGTGACCCATTGTACATCCTTCCGAGGAGTTGTCCTCCTAGGTCATCGTCCATCCTGTCCTTCTTAGGAAGGTGGACTGGTCACTAGGAGACATCTCCTTTATATCGGCAGGTGTAGGACAAGACTCACCGAACACACACTCTCTTATTGACGGACACTCGCATAGCACATGCCTGACAGTTTCATCTTCCTGTTCACACATCCTGCATAGAGGTGTGTCCACTAGCCCCATAGTATGGAGGTGATCCCTTAGTTGACAGTGGCCAGAAATCTCACTGTTATACGTAGGTTTTTCCTGGTCATCGCCAAATATTTCTTTGGTGCCATCTTCCCAGGGTCGCCCAGGGTGATCCTGGTAAAACTGCATCCTTTGATTCCCTTTCATCTCTCAAGGGATTGAGCATGGGTGTAACGTTTGGTTAGTTCCGCAATTGTCGAAGTCGTCAGGCCGTAGGTGTCACTTTCAACTACTATTCCTGTATTCTTGAATTATTTGAATAAGTCCATTGTTGACCTAGATTAATAATAATAATAATCAATAATTATTAACCGCTGAAGAACTTCAACTTTCCAGCAGACTAAAAGAAGCAATAATTGTCAACTTCACAGCTAGTAGTGGAAGAAATACTTCCACAAGCTTAGTATATTTTTTAGAATTGACTAATAAGTAAGTGAATGATATTTATACAGTCTGGGGTAGCTTTCTGTAGACTTGTGAATATGATTGTTCGATAAAGAGATCTTCATAGTTGATAGTAAAGCGTCTACGACATATTTGAATCCCAGAGTAACCTCAAATAAAGTTAAGAAGTAGTGGAGATCTTATCAAACTAAGTTTGCATGGTTTTAGTTCTCAGATCTAATCATCACAACTTTCCCTTCAGTTTTGGTGGCTATTTTGCAAGCTACTGAAAACTCCCTTTATTAATTAGTCAAGGAATGGATCTTTTCGTGGTTTTGTGACACCAAACAGGATTTAAACACTAGTCACAAATGGATGAAATGCATCCGAAAGCATTGAGAATGTCTACCAGTACATGATAACTGATAACTGATAAATGATAACTGTTAAATGTCATATGTTTATTTTGCGACGAAAAAAAAGTTAATACTAAATGTAAAAGGAACGTTTTTGTATGCGGTTCGTGACAATGAAACGAAGGTAGCGATTATATAATTTGCCGCTAAAAAAATGACAAGCATTTACAAAAGGCAGCAGCCCACAGAGGCGAAGCCAAGCTACAAATAAACCAATATAAGAATAAAGTGTGAATAATTTTTGTAAAACACAACCGGTAGATATAATGCTGTAAAATGTTTAAAACAACTGCACAGAATCGTTAAACTATAATTTATGACTACATAAATGCAAAGGTTATAATACTTTTAGTATGTGCATATGCGTGCTTTTGCCTTATTGACGTACTACGCGATACCCGCCATTAAGGATTGACTAGCTGGAGTCGTATTTTGTGCAAAGGTTTATTACAGGTCATTATTGCAAAAGGTAATTTCATAAATTTTGTTTGCATTTTGGACAAATTTAATTATTTTCTCTAATCGTGTTTCCAGTACGCTTGTTGAAACTTATATTCTCAATTAAACGCCAACAGCGAATACAAACTTTCAATAATACGCTTAAATCGAGTAGACATTGCCATACATTATGTTCACTTCACGGACATTTCAACACCAACGAATATGTTTTTGAGTAGCATACAGTTTTTAACCTGCCCTTGTTGATATTGTTAAATTGGATGAAAGTTTTTATTACAGTACACTACCGGGAATAGAGTACTTCACAAAATATCAAAATTGATCATAATCCACACTGGATGAGGCAAGATTTTAACCAGGGTAAGGTTAGGTAAGGGGTTAGGTTAGGTAAGGTGTTAAGGATCAAGTCTATTGTGGCCCACACGTATTCAGATTCCACCAAACAAACTCAGCTTCTTAACAAAGCCGATTAGTCTGTTTGGTGAATGATATTTTAGGTCAGAGGGTGAAAGAGAGACCCTGCCAGATATCAGATACCTGATTCAAACCGCGGCGGGGCAGGCACAAATTATATGCTCTGCTGTTTCATAATCTTTCAGAGATACTCAATACTAGTTTAAGCATGGTGTGAGATTTCAAATTGTGGAATTATAGGCAGTTTTGTTTTTGATTAACATTCAAATGTCGGGCGTTACTTGAGATAAATTGTCTGTATTTTTAGGAGATGTTCCTTTAGCAGAACAGAAAAATAATGTATGTGGATACAACAAGGTAGTTGCCAAAAATATGTGCCTGCAGAGCTAGGCGAGAACCTTACTATGGATTCCAGGACACACTGGAATGAAAGGATATGGAATAGCAGATAAACTAGCAAAAAGGGGGACTAAAATCCATCCACATACGTTCCAACTGCACAGCACTTAGGAATCCTAGAGCACAGCACCTGGCAAATGACTGGATAGGGGAGCAATTTTCACCTAAATTGAAGCCTGCAGATATCCTAAAATTCCTCCGGAAAATGAGACTAAAGGAGTTTCTGAAACTCTCCTTAGAAACTAAGTAAAAGTGAGGGGGCACAATGGATCCTTTAGGTCTCAGTAAATGTCACCCCAAAGTACATACATACATGTCACTGAAGTTGTCAAAACAGCATCATAATACGAATGCTTCTAACGGAAAATTTGATCCCATTTTTGTGTTAGTTGCCAATTGATCCGAAACTCCAAATTTCTCACTTCAATCAAAGTATTTTTGAATCACCAACTGCCTGATTGTTTCTACAAGCACTTTTCATTTAATATACATTCTTCTGGTGGTCTCTGATAGTTTCTGACCGTTAAAGAATTGAGTTGTTGGGAAAAATTCATGCTTTCAATACTAGTCGAGCATACTTGAATTTAGTAATGAACCATTCTTCTAAACAATTTAAATAGGGACTAGTTGATATATCTAGTACTAACTTCCTTGACAGAATGCACAATGTTGAATATTATGAGGATAACAGACAGAACAATTTCTCTCGAATTTCCATCACAAGACATTTATTTTGTATTTAGGAAACTACGAAATTTGTAATTAAGCTTGGTAGGCTAAATTAAAGAGAGGGTTGCAGCTGAAATAAAGGATATTAAGGTAGCCAAAATGTGTTGATTCTCACTTTGAACTGGTTTTATGTTCTTTGGGAAAAAATTATTGAAAATGTTCCATTTTATATCTTTGATATCATTGATTTATTCAAACTTCTATAGTACACATTCCATGCTAATGATACTTATTTCTTTTCAGCTTTTCGAGAAGCTCAAGCTATATTAGCAGCTAGGTGAGGCAATATTATGTTTTTAAAATTATTCAAATCAATTTACACAATGAGGCGCTGATACATTTAAAAAAAAAACATAACCTAACAAACTTTTTGTTTTCAGAGCAATGCCAAGCATTTCGCAGGTCTGCTACCAACCCATTTCATATCCAAACTTGTACCCTTCAGCGCTATATCCGCCCTGGTTTCTACCTCCAATCTATCATTACCCCTCGTCGACGCTGCTCTCCACGGCGCCAACTGTATGTTCATCACCAACCTCACCGATCACCCCCACTCCACCACTAGCCAACTCTACCCCAAATAGGCTGGGATCTAGCCCAATAATTAGACCAGGAAGTCGATCGTGATAAGGTAATCAGTAAACATTTACTTTTTAAGTATTAAATATCTGGTAATTGCTTTTCCTATGAATCATATCCCTGTTTTTACCCAAATTGTATACTCTATTCCGTGGGAAATGTTAAAAATTTTGTCTGGGATATATTTGATATAAAATAAGGCAGGGAGAGATGAAAGGAGGTCTTGGAAGTCTAGGAACCATCAAAGAATAAGCAGATTATTTGATAATTACGTTGGTTGTTAATTGAAGAGATATGTAATTCTAAGAAGCGATAAAAGTATCACTTCCTGAATCCATAGAATCCTGAATCCATATAGAAAGCAAATTTTTCTTATCTTTCAACATGATTACCATTTAGTCGCGCTACTCTGCAGCTAGCTCGTCCACAGGGATTATAAGCTGTCGCCACGATACTCGCATATTCGACATTGAGTCACGTCATCGAATAGCTCGTGTTAACATGCCTTAAATCCGCATTGTAATCGTTGTGAGGATTCACTTTCTTCAGAAGTAAACAATCATAAAATTGATCCTCTTTTAAATTGATTAATAACAACTTATTATCGATTAATTATTCTCTCCTGTGTGGTTAGTTCTGATGCAATATTTTACGGATGCTATAAAAGAGATATAAAGTGCGTTTTACGATCGGGGTTAATGTTGCGGTACGTTGAATTCCTAGACGGGATTACTCCCAAAGCTCGTTTCGAAATTTACTATTTTTGCATAAACATTTTCGTTAATTAAATTGGATCTGAGTGTGAAAATTGTCAACTTGCTGGAAGCTGTTCGATGCCAATAAGATAAGACGTGTAATTCACCCGTTCTAGGATATTCATCCGGATAAGCGTTGGGACTAAAACTTTTTTCCATTTAGCAGTAAGACGGAAAATGGGATAAATTCTTCCAAGATTATATATACTTTTGGGACATCCGGTAGGTTGATTAAATCGATTTTCAATGAGATACTAGAGGACAGTTCATTATATCTGCAGAAAAACTTTCTAGCATCGGAACATTTTACGAAGCATTTGTACTAAGTCAGTTTCAAGCTTTAAACTCACTCTGTATATGATGAAAACATGATAATAGTAGTCAAAATTTTCCTGACAATCCTTACAATCGTTGACGAACTTCAAATTTTATATTTCAACCTTTCTTACCATGAATACCCGTGTAAGAATAATAATAGTTTTGTGATACATCCATTGTCCCCATCAATCAAAGTAATAAAATAATGTTGCGTATAACATTGAATTAGAGTAAGAGGGTATTACAAACTTTCAATTTATTTCCGTGAATTTATTCACAAATTGTGCCAACCAAAACTAGCTGGCTATAAAAACATAATATAAATGTCTTTCTCTTGAAAATATATATCAAATGATAACTCCCACGATATCATTAAAGTTACAACGAGATAAGAATTATATATTCACAAATCGCTAATCCAACATGTAATTTTGTGATATGTTAAAAACATTGAAAAATTGGTGCATAATATGTCATTTAAGTGTTTTGGAATTAAAAATTGATTTTCAGACACAATCATTTTCTCATAAAACCTTCCATTTTCAAATAAATTCGGAATTTGCAACAATAGAAACATTGTTATCGATATTATTTTGCCACCAAGAGATATTTTCAGCCGGATTATATACTGAAAAAGTTCCTTGTTGAAGTTACCTATAATAAAAAGGAGTTTATGTCCTTATTTGGTCGACGCACTTGTTTGTACATTGAAAATAGAGGTTTTAAAAGCGTTGGCTCTATCTTTGATTCTTGGGAGGAAAAGGCATAGCGCGAACGTGATTTGGAGAGAGTCCCTGTTAAAATGACAGAGGTGGTGGAATAATCCATTTCGCAACTTATAAGCAGGCTTCCCAAGCGCACGTATGTGTGTGAGTGTGTATAAGAGGGAGTATTTATCTTAGACAACGGAATGTTGATGGTGAATGATCTTAATTTGATTTAATGCAACCCTAATATATTCTATGGCATTTGGTCATAATGTGAATGAGTTATGAGTACTACCTGTAACTTTTCAATATGTTCATAGATTGTGTAGTGTTTTTCTTATCTTACACATCTCAGTAGCAAATGCAGGCTATTTTTTAATCAGGTGTTTACATAAAATTCAATAATCTCAAACCTAGATTTGAATAAAATCGAGAAAAGTGCCAGTCCATTAATCCGAAAGTCTATAAACCCAGTATCCCGAATTGAAAACTGGCGCAGTCGATAGAGTATCCTGCGGGGGTATTAGAACACCGCTCTCGAAACGATTGTGAGTTTTTACGACCGGTTTATACTTTAGTGCTCTTGTGCGGAAATGTATAGGAGTATAAAACATGCAAAATCTTCCGTATTAATTTTAGCTATGCATACGTTTGTTATCAAAACTGCTGCCACCTCTTGCACTTTGAAGGTGTAATGAAAAATTTTCATAGTTGTATTATTCCAGCATACACATTTCACGCTTTATAGCAAAATATTTTCCACTATAAAAAGGAGACATGTCACTGGGATTTTTCTGGGATGTTATAGATGCTACAAAACAATTGATATTTTTCCTAGTTGAACTTTTGTTTTGACATTTATAAAGTGTGGATGTATCAAAAAATCGTAAACCTCAACTTTTAGGCGACATTTTATGTTTAATACTATTGAATTGACAAAAAATATTGTTATAAATTTCAACAGTAGTGTCGAAGATATGCGTTTTTAATAAATATAACATAAATTGTTTGTTACTTTTTTCATTGACGCTCTAGTTCAATATCACTTTCCAACATCCCCTCTGTAGACGAGTCTTAGTTTAATATTTGCTACAATATTTATTAGTTTTGGTTTCGAGAGTTCCCAAGACACGAAAAAATCAGTTTACGGTGTTGTCAAGATCACTTGCTCACAAAATCATCCGTTTATCATTATTAACGTGAACTTAGCAGTAGCTTAGTCAGGCTCTCCTTCCAGAGTTGAGTTTGCTCCCATGAATACACGTTTCCATAACTTTTGAAGGCAACATAGCTGCAACTTCAGAACTACAATTTTTGATTCTGACCCTAAATAGTAAATTCTTCATTTCCATAATCTCTCTATTCTTCCGAGTCATTGTTCAATGATAATTTCATAAGTTCAATGTCTTCTACTATCCAACATTAGTCATTAGCAGTTACAACAAACCAAGATTATGGTTCATTCTATCGAATACTGCATCCAAGCAAATGATAGGTTATGTCAAGCATGACCTACGGTGTCTAATCGTCTTTTTAACGACTAAATCATCACATGCTGAGATTCGGAATGTCAGAAGATCCGACTTGCTGTTTTTGTCTGGAAGATGATGGAACAGCAGAGCATAAAATCTGTGTTTGTACTTCTGCTGATCAGGTACTTACCTGATGTTTGGCAAGGTCTCTCTCTCACCTTTGGACTCGAAATATCATTTACCAAATAAAACAAATCTGCTTTATTGAGAAGCTGAATTTATTTGGTGATCTACAAAATACTTTTGCGAGTCACAGTGAAGGGACTTAAGAACCCACTTGACAAAAATCCAGCCTAAACTGACACTACAACAAAACTGAAGCTATAAAACTTTGTCGTTTAATACGCGCGTTATACAGTGTGTACTGCTAGTGCTGGTGTAATGGTACTATAATGGAATTCCACTTCATTTTGAAAAATGTTTGCAGACAGCAGCTAGATATCGTATAATATGCATAAAAGTGTATACCTTCTAACTAAATTACGCTATTAAACACAAACCGTTATTAGAGCCTACAACTCTTCCTCTTTCAACTTCAAACGTTTTCTAGTATATTATTTGAAAAAAAAACATATTTACAAACCCTTGTATAATAAAACAGTAGCCATTTCGGTTCATTCGATTAATTTATGATACAAAACTAGTACATAAATTTTATTTGTATTTCATACAATTTTATAGCTTACGGCAGTAACCGATGTAACTTTATATACCGAAAGGTGCACTTGTAGTTTATCTTTTACCTTTTATAGATCATTTTATATATCTGGAGTCTCTCAATATCCGATAACTAGAAGGATTTAACAAAGTATATAATAAACTAGGCTTTACGTTATCCGAAAAGAGATTTGAAGGATTGTTCGGAAAAAAAATCAAAATTGATAGTTTTTCTTTTTTAATTTACAACTTTAATACACTTTGGTGATATAGCTAGGTGGGTACTTGTGGGAGATAAGTTGACTTTTAATCAGGAGATTATAAGAAATTGTTTCAATCAAACTGTTATGAAATTTCAAGTGAAACATCTTTTCCGTAGGTATGTTATTTTCCTGGAAAGTGTAAAGGAGCTTTACAACTCCATACTTTATTCATACTGAAGTTATGACGTACTTGACGAAATTGTAAAATATATTTATGAGCAATTTTATGTATTATGTGATACCTAGTCTGGAAAGTAAGAACAAAAAGTGTTAAAGAAGATCAGCAGAAAACCAAGGGTTTCATTTTTATGTTCGGATCTCATTAAATATTCATTTGAAGCAACGATGCGAAATTTGAAGTCGCTTTTGGAATATCTTTCAAATTGAATTTTTGCTAAAAATGTCGGAGAGAATAAAAATTTTTACTATAAACGGAATTTTAATTTAAAGTATTACTTCTTAGAGAAGGGATTAGGGATATATTACTTTTATGTCACGTAAAACTTAAAGGAAATGAAAAAGAAGTATATTTTTCTGATTATGAAATACTTTTCTATTTGTTCATTTTTATTTCCGTTGAATTTTGAAACCTACACGTGCTACGAAAGCTGGAAATAGATTGGTTCAATTTTGGTGGCAATGGAGAAAATATTATAAGTCGCTCTGATCAAATTTAAATCCAGCACCCTCTCAAAGAGGAATTCTTCTCTTCTCCTTGGGAATACTCGAAATTTTTGTCAAGGTGGCTACTGATTAATTACAATTTTGAGTTCTTCTGTAATTCCTTCTATCTTCATCACCTTCCTTGTCCCTAACCTTTAATGAAGACCACCCACCTGTATCTGTAAAGTAGAAAGCGTACACTCACGCGGTTCACACGGCTAACGGTTCACAGCACTCAGACCACACTAGAACCATTGTACATCCTCCCGAGGAGTTGTCCTCCTAGGTCATCGTTCATCCTGTCCTTCCCAGGAAGGTGAACAGGTCACTAGGAGACATCCCCTTTATATCGGCAGGTGTAGACCAAGACTCACCGGAGACACACTCTCTTATGGACACTGGCATAAGACATGCAGTTTCATCTTCCTGTTAACACATCCTGCCTAGAGATGTGTCCACTATCCCCATAGTATGGGAGTGCTTCCTCAGTTAACAGAAATCCTACTAAATGTAGGTTTTTCTAGGTCATCGCCAAATATTTTTTCGACGCCAGCTTCTCAAGGTCGCCCAGAGTGAACCTAGCAAGACTGCATCCTTTGATTCCATCCCATCTCTTGAGGCGTTGAGCATGGGTGTAAGGTTTGTCTAGTTCCGCAATTGTCGAAGACCGTAGGTGTCACTGCATGCTAAAATTTGTATTCCAGCCGCTTCCCCGGCTAAAGAATCGGCAATGCAATTATCTCCACTCGTCGTAGCTTTTAACCCACCCTAGGATAATATTGTTATCTGCCGAGGCATTCACTGGAACCACCACCAGCTTTATGACTGGGTATTTTATGTAACTCTTTGCTGGTAGCTGTTCGTCACCAAGTGCATTGAACAATTTGAACATTAACCATCAGGCCGTTGCACTGGAATGTAAAGTGTTTTATGCCATTTCTTTATCTAACTAACAGAATCTGGTTATGGCTTTGTCTGTAAATCCTATCAGCTTCAAATACTCATTAAGCTTACAGTGCTCAGTTAGCTAACTGATCACGCTTTTGACATTCATTAAGTCTGCAACTTAAGTGCACTTTATGCACTGTTCCGCTTGTCTTTGCTCTGGTGAGTTTCTCCCAAGTTTCTTCAACACTTTTATTTGTTACCGTTCTAGCAACGCCACAGTTGGGTGGTTTAGCTCCCCTTGTCGCTTCCAAATAGTCGCTTCTGCCTTACACGTATCTGGAAAATAGTGAACTAAATTGCTTTCAATAAGTAAAATTATATCCTATATATAAAGATATTGAGAATAAAAAAGTGACTATGAAAACCAAACGTTTCAAAGACATACATTGATGTAAACTGTTATTTTATCATATCAACTACATTTAATACAAAGAACAAAATCTACATTTAACTGCCCACTCAATTAGCGCAGAGTACCTTTTTGAAAATTCACCGCCTAAACATTAACAAAATAATAAAACGTTGTTTTATTGACCTTTTTCCAATCACACGAGCATGTTATTAAAAACGCTAATAGTCGTTAACTTCTTACGGAGTCTTAAATCAAATTATTTGGACAGGCCTGAGGTAGTAATTTTCTTAATCCGTTCAGACGCAAAAATTCTTAAACAGAATTGGCTTGAGAATTTTTCACATTCTAAAATTCAAGGATAGGAAATGAGTCTCAAGAAATGGCAAAACAATTTTCTCGTCCAGCATCGATCAACCCCTGTTATAAAAAAAAATTATCCAAATAAATTGCGATTAGGCTCATCTCACCCTCTACTTTATATTTTATATCATGTTAATGGACGCTGATAATTTTTTGGAGTGATAACCACCCCTAATTGTCTAAAATACAACATTGCGAACCTACATGTTGGTAAGAATGACTCTACAAAACACATTTAACAAAATTTCACAGCAATTTGAAGTTAACACCAATGCCGATGATCTAGTTTTAATGACGAGAATGCAAAAGTATATCCAAAGGTAGCAAGGCAAGCAGGAACATCTTCAAACATATTAAGAGCAAAAAATTTAATCAAAGGGACTAAGATGAGAATATATCAACCAATATTTAGACCATCAGTAACACATATCTGTGAAACATGGATAGAAAAGAGGGCAGACAGGAAATATGGGTGAGGAAAATGTTGGAGGAGAAAAAACAAATGAATGAATTGAATGGTGAAGAGGAACCAATCACGAACAGGTGGCAAAAGGAGGACAAAATGACTGGATGCAGTAAAATATGATCTGAAAGAAGTAGGGTACTAACTGACAAAGCGACTCATTGAATAAAAGTAATTGTAGAAAAGTGGAGAAAATTGAATTGCCACTAGGGGCATGTAGTATTTTTAAACCCTAATATGAGTGAAATTGGTTTGGATATTGGTTTTATAATGATTTTTTCATGATAAAGGATATTAAAAACTTTTTCATAAATTAATTTTGTTGAGTTTTTCATGAGCTATAGGACTATGTAGATTAAATTCCTCAAAATTCCTTAATTTTCAAATGGGGCGAGAAATTTTGGTGATTAAAAAAGCTACAATTTGGAACTGGGTCATTTTTTTCGTATCTTTATTGTTTTGGTGGATATTTTGAAGAATATTGTGAAACATTGGAATTGCAAGGAATTATTTTGTATTAAAACTGAATTTTTTTCAAAATTTGACATTTTTGGAATGCTTTTGGTCAGATTTTAAGTACTAGAACACATTGAACATTATCAAATCTGCTGGAAGAACTGACGGAAATTTCAAATAGCAAAATAATATCAATGGTTTTTGTCTTACATGACTCAACAATCCAGAAACTAATGCCACTAAAAGACTTATGGCCGTATTCACCAACTTCAACTCTAATCATGATTAGGTAATTGTGATTAAATAAGTAATCTTGATTAAGTCAAATTGCTATTCACCAAATTGTTGTTTGGTAAAATTAAGCAATCAGGGGTTAACTTTGATTTACAACTTGGCAACATGGATATTTTCTCAGTGTCACCACCCAAAATACGAATGTTTTAGCTTGTATTGGCAGATATTGCTAACACTTTACATTTTTTAAGATCGATTTAACCTTACTGGATTGTTACTAAAAAATAAAAAAACCTTTTAATTCAAAGTTACTTGGTATTTTATTTGGGACTACCCTACTGGGGTGGTATAGTCATCATACTAATTACAAATAGGCTTGATCAGTCTAAATCTTTTATAAAAGTTGTATTCATCCATTGTTTGAAAATAATTAGTTCTTTCTAGTAAAGTCATCTGCAATAATGTCCAAATCATCGTCATACACAGCTGATCTTCAATATTTTCCTTGTTCCAGAAAAAAATAAACCAACGAAAAATCAAAAATTGTAAAGGACAAGATAAATTTGAAGGTTTGGGTTATATTGTTTGATTGTTATGTTCACTTCTGTCAGAATAAACGGCGATTATCTTTAAAACCGCTCAAATTTGGCCGATTAAGTTAATTTCTTGTTTAAGCACTAATTCTCTGATTTAAAAATTGGTGAATACGAAATTAGCTGCTTAACCACAATTAAAAGTTAATTGTAGATATTTTACTTTGGTGAATACGGGCATTACTCATTATTCAACGTATTTAAATGAAAATTTACATTTTTCTAATCAAGTAAATGATGTTGTTGCCAATTGGCACGACGACAAAACTTTTTTTGAATTCTCTAAATCTCTGGCAACCAACATACCTAACTCTTGCATTATTCTTAATAATTGAAATGACAAGAATGATAATTTCATTCAAGTTCAAAATATGTAATAATATAATATTTGTAATTTATCCATGACAAAACAATCAAAAAGTAATACTTATCATCTTTATGGAGTACAGAATAAGTAAAATTCGAGATATACAAACAAATTCAAGAACCTACACGGAGACAGCTCGATCTTCAAACTTCAATTCACCGTATGTTTCAGTAATTACGAAATATACAGAGTGATTCACACAAGAGTTATTACATAAAAAATGGTAAATTTTTTAAAAAGCACATTATAGGTTTTATCTTGAAACTATTCAAGCTTTGTCGTTTTTTTGTAATTGGTCCTTTTTGTAAAAGCAGTTGTGTAGTTAAACAGTCCCTTCTAACCAAAGCGGGTCGGATTAATCGCTTGAAGTAGCAGCACGAACCGTCACTAGCAGAGCAAGACGATATTCAGTCGCATCGGAACCTGGACAATCTAGCAAAAATGAAGGGAATTTCTGTTTTTCGGGCATGCTGAATCACTCGCTCAAAAAACACGCAGTTTAAAATATAAATGACAATTGCCGATATCCTAAGATGAGTTGTTTGCAGCTTGAGCCTACTCTGGGCTAGCCCCAAAATTGTATTTAGCGAAAAGCATTCAGGATTACAATAAAATATAGAAGAAGTAGACATAAAAGTCTAGAAACACATATATCACACAGTTTATATGGGTTAGACTTAGTCTGGTAGAGAAAGCAGACTGTAAAATAATCTTGAACGAAACAAAGGTGAAAAATTGTAACTGCCATAAAAACTCCAAGCCAAAATGCCAATCGTAAAGTTACACGAATTGAGAACTATAAAGTTGTCGAACGTTACTAAAACCCAAGACGTTACTTAACTTGTTAAAAGGTTATAATATGCGAGGATTGTTTCGGTTACTTCTAGTAAGTATACTATTAAATTTTAGAAAGTCCCACCGAAACATCAATTACTATATTAATTTATTGAAAATTAAAACCTCCTGCTAGAGAAAACATTTTCACCTAACAGTTGATTCCAGTACACACGCAGAGAAACTAGCAAAGAGGGGGACTAAAACACCCTTATCAATCGAACTTCAATTGAAAAATTATCCCTGTTCTTTGACAAACTGTTAAGGTTGTATGAGCTGCGTTGAAAATTGATGATGTGATATAAGCAAGGGTGGCCAAAAAGTAGTAGCACTCTACTGCCTTTTTAGCAATCGAAGATATTTAGTGGCTGCCGCAGAAAGTTAGGTTGGATTAGGTTAGGTTGAGTTAATTGGTTTACTCCTGTTTGGGCTAAGAAAGGTGAAACTATGACGAGATTCACCCTCTCTGCCAACCTAGGGGACAGTGGAAAATGACGTTACATGCTACGCAAAATAAATAAGGTTTGGAATAAATTTTTTCATCTTCCCACTGTGGAATGCGAAAGCTGTTAATTTCCTCTCGGCTTTAAAGGAATCAAGTTATTATCAAACCCTGAAAACAAACTGTATCGAAACTAAAGCATGACTAAAGCTGCGCTAACTGGTACACATACCAAAATAACTGAAGACATTTAAGATTACCGCTTAGAGTAAACTAAAATATTGTTCATATTCAACAAGTTTTGAACAAGCCATCAGTGATTCGCTGAAGTTATAAGAAGAATAACCCCTTGAAGTTGCACTCGTATGCGCGAAGCTGTTAAAACCAGCGCCATATTGTGAAGTTGAAATATTTATGACATGAAACTGTCGTTAGGAGGCGACATATATGAACAGGACCGATTTTGACTTCTGCGCAAGATAGCAAACAGCAAACTTCACGTCTAACTGTGCTAAGCAAGGAAATCAATCCTAAAATAATCATAAACATAATTTATGGTTGTCAAATGCATCAACTGTCAAATTTGAAAACTGTATATTGTTATAAACAATGATGAAGCCCAAGGTCCCTTAAATACATAGGTTGCCTGGTAACTTTCGACTAATCAGAGTGTCGAATTTTTGGCGGGTTGTGACGTCACCCAGAATGCCCATTTAAATTTGAGGTTCTATTTTATTTCATTATTTTCCAAGAAATCGTTGAGAATTGGTGAATAACTATTGCAAATTTGTACACATGCATGAATAAAACAATACAAACATGTATTTATTATAATTTTCATTATAATTAAATATTTATAAGGCATATACATAATAAAGTCAAGAAAACAGTTTTTTGTATTCTGTGTAAAATAATAATACAAATATACATTATGTATTTTACAATTTAACCATTTACTTACTTTGATAAAATATCTGTGTTTCACTGCATATAACCAACAAAATTAGGTCAACTTATGTGTATAATTATAGGTACTGACACAAAACTTTACAATAATAAAAACTTAAAAAAAAATGTAATAATAAGAGGAGTATTAGGGAAAGAATTTGCATAACAGTAAGATGGTAAAAGTATCTTTATTAAGCAAACATTATTTTGTATAATTTCAAGTTTGAATTTTATGGAAACTATTAGATGTAGCAAAAGCCACTCTGCCCATGTATGTATGTATGTATATTTTTGGGGTAACATTCACTGAGACCTAAAAGATCTATTGTGCCCGCTTACTTCTACTTAGTTTCTGAGGAGAGTCTCTGAAACTAGTAGCTCCTTTAGTCCTATTTCCTTGTCCTTTTTACAAACTACAATAAAATATATACACCTACTAAAATAAGCTTATTCATACAACGTATTAATTAAAAAATAAAAAACTATCAAAAAGAATGCAAAACACAACAACTAAACTGTCAAACTCAATTAACTGTGAGCGAATACCAACAATAGTAACCATACGCTTCGGGCATGGGCAATCTCGATGACGATGCAACACCCCCTCCACCACAAGTTTCCAGGCAACCTATGTATTTAAGGGACCTTGGATGAAGCCATACAAACGTGAAGGGGAAGCATTTTTTTCGAGGGATTTATTTAATAACATTTTTCAAATAATAAAATCACTAGGTACCTAATAGTTTCACCAATAAATATCGTTTTATCGTCGTAAAAATAAAGTTTATTGCAAAATATGATCTCATCCTATGATTTAATCATCGTGAAAACATTATTTTCAAGTTATATCTTTATGGTTAATTATTTTTCCAATAAGAAATACATATTTTTGCAATAAGTTAACAATATTGCTGATGTATGATATAATTATAGGCAATCAAAAAATATTTAAATTTACGTATGCTTCTTTGTTTGATAATTTTTATTTAACAATTCCTCTTGGTAATGAGATTGATACATCAGCCTTTGAAAGTTGAGGCAATTATTAAACTGACATCTACATCTTCTCTGACAATAGACTTTCCTCCAGTTGAAACTCCTTTCAAAACCTATGATGTTGGGTTTCAGAATAAATCAATTAAATAAATACTCAAAAATTACGTTTTTTTTTTATTCCTTTTGTTCAATATTCACAACAGTTTGTTATTGGGAAACTGTGTAAAAAAGAGCAAATAAGCAACGATCATAACAATGACTAAGAAAAATAGACAAAAGTACCAAATTAGATGTAGGTATGTGCTTTATTAAATCACAGATATTCTTCAATACGAAGTTGTTGAAGATGCCCACCATTTATGTCGATACATTTATTCAAGCATAGTTGAAGGCAGTACTTATACTATACGTATACAATATGCAGTCTGAACTAGAAATACGTCTTAACGCGGACGTGTTACATTAACACTCTACCGACCTAGCCTACGAAACGGCGTGAACCCTCCAGGGATACTCGACGGGCTCAATGTGTTACAGGACACCGGTTGTCTTAGTTTTTGCTTTTGTCTTTATACGGTGTCTTATGTCGCTGCGTCTGAATTTAGAATACCACTATATGAATTTTTTACATACCCTTGTCTTTAGTGATTCACTTTAAACAACATTTATAATCAATTAATCAATAAATCTTCAAGTGACAACTGAGTATACATAATACCAAGTGTACAATTGTTATGCATAACGAATTACTTCTGCTGCATACGTAAAAACTGACCCAGGCAGATGCCATTATAACGACGGATACGGAACTTATAATGAAGTAATAGACTCCGATTCACGTGAGAAGAACCTAGTTGAAGTATAAAACAGATTTGGGAATTGTTTGAAGCTCTTTTCGAGAGATTTTGACATACAGTAGACACTGGTTTATGAAATTAATTAATATCGTTGAGGTATTCATACTTTTAATTGACGTTTGGCGATGTTCGCTTGTAACACCATTAAGATTTCTGCGCAGCACAAGTGGCAAACTTCACGTGGCTTCTTTTGTGCTACTGGATGAAAAATAGGGTATCTTTAAACCAAATTAATAGTCGTTTGAGAATAATCTACTCAACGACTGAACTTTAATAGTTTCACACAACGACAGAGAAGGAGGTCAACATATATATCGCCCCCTTCAAAAAACTTTACGAGGCCACATAAAAAATATTTGATACCATTCTCAAAGAAAGTAATAAAAAATAAAACACGTGTTTGTGAGCCAGCGACGGCATTTTTTTTACCAGCTTCTTTATCCCTACTATTATTAACGCTACATAACAAATTGGGTGAGATCCGAACGACCAAAGAAACATTAAAGGCGGCTATGGAATAATACCAGATTTCATTTGTTCAGAGTCGTAAAATTCGTAAAGGAACTATGAATATATTTATATTTTACGGCCTAATTATGACAGTAGCTTCCATGATTTTTATGTTCGGACAAGCTATTATGTATTATTTTGTTGAGATCTTTTAAGCAGTGAAATATAATTTTAATTTCTATAAAGGGGAACAAAAAGATTACATGGAAGGCCAACAAACATACGATTATAGTTTTTTTAAGTGGGAAACCATAACACCATTCAAATCGAACAAAAGAACGACTGCGAAACAGTTTTCGGAATGGTTTCTACCATCGGTTAACAACTGAAAAAAATAATACAAAGCAATTTGAATGTAATGTCTGAATGTCCCATTTTATCTAAACATTAAATACCTGCACAGCAAGAAGAGCTTTAGACTTCTGGTATAATTTACAAGGAGTGGTTGATTGAAAGGACCTTATAGACCCACTCACCATACACCTACCCTAATCTAACCCATTTTATCTTCGAAAAATATATATACTTTTACATAAACCATAAACCACTAAGAAATTAAATCATTTTTACCATTTTTTTCCCAAATACACGCCTTTATGCAGGATGTGTGAAGAGGAAGCATGTCTTATGCAAGTGTCCAAAATTATCGTCAATAAGAGAAAGTTTGTGCAGCGAGTCTTGGCCTGAGTATGTCGATGCAAAGTAGATGTTTCCTAGGGAACTCACCCATTTTTCGGAAAGGAAATGACAACTCCTCAGGAGGATGTACAATGGGTCACCCAAGTGCTGATGTATGCCTAAACAGGCTGAACAGTATTGGAACCAGAACGTGACGATTGACTTTAAGGTAACTTGAAGTTATTTACTGATCGGCTGCAGGGCTGTGGGAAAAAAGAGGAAAGCAAGGATAAGGAACTAGGAAAAAGCAATGGGAAGAAATGAATGAATAAAACAGATTAGGTAAAAAAGGAGCTTAACCGATAACGCATACAAAACCCGAACTCCACCTGCTGAAATATAACTATTTTATTCTATCAGTTCTGTTCTTTGTATATAAAAAAAATGCAAATTAGCAAAAAAACAATAATGAACATGAATAAGCAGAGAATGCTACACTGGAAAATAACCTAGGGAAAATATAATAATTAACTCATCAACCAGACCAGAAAAATGGTTAGCCCAACAATATATTAAATAAAAATATTACTTGTTGCAGCTAGAGGAGAAAAAGAGTTCCTGTATATAAAAAATTGAAATTTCTAATATCTGAAGACAAATATAGAAAAGAGACTCGAAAGAAATTGATGTTTTATTTTGGGGTGACGACATGTTTGGGATTTTAGTAATAATTTGGACTATAATGAGACACAAAAATTCACCAAATAAAATATTTTTCAAACGAAAATAGTAACCGACTAAACAACATGTTACAATCGGCCCCAAATAGGAGTCCAGCTAGAGGTTAAAACGCAACTACCAGTTTGCAAAAAGAAGGATTTAACACAAAGCGATTGAACAAATGAAGCTTTTTCTCTGGGGCGATTTGAATTCAGACAACCATACAAAACCTTCCAATTTCTAGAGCTCCTGGCCTGTAAGACCTTTTTTTCTCAGTAAAACTCCTAATTTCCATAGTTCAAAAGACAATAATTGAATCATAGCAAAAGAAAAATGATCTGTGCAAATGTTGACAACAGCTTGAAATCATAAAACAGAAATTATCTTAAAATCAAATGGATTTCAAAAGACATTTAACTCACTTAATATCCAATCTAAACAAAGAGATTCACGAGAGAAAAGTTCGACTTCAAGAAATCGAGACAGTTTTATGCACATCCTCTCGAGAGAAAATCCGAATATTAACGATAGTATTTCATAGAAATACATAAAACTACAAGAATGCATAAATTATCTTTTCTTGGTGGTCTACAGCTGGGTGGCGAAATTTTAATTGCTCATTGAGATGGGTTTTATAGCCCCATATTCTGAGCTAAGTCAAAACTTCACATATAAAACTTCATCTCGTTTAGCTGCTTTACTTCCCAAGAAATATATAAATCGACCAAATACTTTTTACTTAAAAAAAGCTATAATATGATGAAGATAAATACAGGGTATAGTCTCACTTATACTTCAGTTGATGCACTAAATAGTAGGTACAGTCAAAACTGTCAGAAGTTGACTCTTGCATATTGTTTGGTCTGGACTGCACATACCATAATCTGCATGTTTTACTCTACACTTTCCCTATCATACAGAGATGTTATTTTAGTAGCAGTTTCAGTGAAAATTCATGTGATTCATCCTGAGATCAGATTTCTGATGCTTCAAAGGTAATTTCGCGTAGGGAGCAGAGCAACTGAGCTGATTTTTGAGACACTATTGAGTACAAAACTTCAATAGATTCTCTTGGAGTGTGTCCTAGAATTGTTAACTCACTTATAATGCACTTATAATAGGATATGGTAACAATCTAACGTTTGTTAGAAATCCATTTCATATTGCTATGGAAAAAAGCAGACATTCGATTATTGAGATTTCCAAAATATTATGGAATACCCCATGAACATCTATAAAATTTTGCGAGCTGTATGGATAGCGAGCTTCCAAAACTGGAAAGATTATTTCCAGTGGACCCGTGGAGGTTTGCTACCTATAAGCAACAAGCTTGAGAAGAATTTCTTCAGCACTTATCAATGTTCGAGATTTATTCCAACAAAAAATTAATTACAGAAAAAAAAAGAAGTATTTTTTGATATATCTGCTGTGTGTTGTAACTAGGTAGGTTAAACCATTGTTATAGTTAACCACTGGTTAACTTCAAAAGGTTGTTGTAACACGAGATTTTAGACGTTCACCAACTGGTTAACCTTCGAAAAGTTTACCATCAGATTTTGGAGAGTTAACCTATGATCAAACACGGAACAATACAATTTTACTTGTTCTATCTATTTGTCTGCTTCAATTTGACAATTTAGATTTGCAACTGACGTTTTAGTTATTTTGGATTTCCATTGATAAGTAGAAAAAATGTATATAGAGATATATTTATCCTGTTGAACATTTAGTGCGAATTATTTTGAATAGAATGGCGAATTGCAAGAAGCGAGAGCTAATTTACAAGAACTTACAGATGATGGAGACTTTGGAGAGTTGCTCGAACTAGAAATGATTCCAAGAGCCTCTAGAAACTTCTCTCTTCTTCTCATTATATAGAGGTGATTAAAACTAATAAATTGAACTGAAATAGCTTTATTTATTATAAAAAGTTTGAAGACAAATTATTTTACTTGCATATAATCAAAAACTCCTTTTATACTCGAAGGTGTAAGGGTAGGTATCTACATCTAAATATTTTGTTCGTATATGAAATTAGTCCATTTCATATTTCTTCTTTCCATTATTTCTGCAACTTCTTGGTTGCAAGTTTTCTTAGGTCTTCCTCTCTTCATTTTGTTATTATTCGGGCTTCCCACACATTCCTGACTGGTCTGCTGCTCATTTTTGTTGAGTGTCTCAACCACTTAAGCTTTTTTAATTTATAATAATTGGAGTATTGGCTCTACTTCCAGTTCCTTTCTCACATCCTCATTTCTTATACGATCTCTTCGTGTTATACCGTTCACTCTCCGCAAATATTTCATTTCTATTGCTTGGATTAGATTTTTATATTTCTGTAACAGTATCCAGCTTCCACTTCCATAAAAAGATTGGCTGATAAACTTTTATATACCTACTGTAATTTTGGTTTTTGCACAGATTTCCTTTTTTCCTATAGATAATTTTGATAATGATTGATACCATTTATATGTGCTAGTGATCCTTTAATTTATTTCAATATCTTCATTTCCGTTTTCATTTATCTTCATACCAAAGTATTCAATTACGTCTATGAAACTGAATCACTTAATAATGTAAATGACAATTACGGAAACGAAAAGTCGAAATGTCAACTGAGATCCGGTGGTTACGTAACCCTTGATCTACATATTGTGTTACAACGCAAAATGGCTTAACTACTGACAAGTGGTTAAACATGGTTTAACCATTGGTCCAGTGACCAGTGAGTTAACCTGCTGAGTTACAACACACCCTAAATCATTAATATTCTCGTCATTTTAAAATATTAAATATTTGAAGCCTCAAATTAACTGATTTATTATAATATAGCAAAAAATGTTCCTGCTTAGAGTGAAATAGTAAAAAACCGAACAAATTAATAAACCATGTACTTGAAACTTTTTCTTATACAATTTTATTCAAATGCAACTACAATCGGAGCATACTATTGATATAAACAAGTTTATTGTACGATATTATTATATAATTTATATAATTGAAACCGCTACCGCAGTCTCAGGTACTAAACAAAAAGATAATATTTCTTTGAACAGAAAAACAATACATAACTCATCCAGTCAACAACGAAAACCACAATCCAATATCTCGGATGTGACGATACTTTTGGAACGGTTTTTTTGGAACGGTATTATATTAGAGCGCTTGAAAAGTGCCAAAATAATAATACTCGTATTTCTCGCAGTAAGCATTTATCATGATTTTCAGTGTATGCCAAAGTTAGCTGTCACCTACAAGGTTATTTATTTTTGTTCAATATTCCATATCAAAGGATTTTCACTTCTTATTGTTGTGTTTTCCTTGCTATAACCGATATGTAACAAGTCAGCTCATCTGTACTTTTCATTGCTGTTTTTCAGTCGCATAAGTGACTGCTATTCTTATTGAAATGCAAAAAGTTTTAAAAAGTTCATGAAAAAATATTGACAATATGTGACGGTTACACTCCAATATAAGTATCTAAAGTTTGTGTTGTTTAATATCGGTTTCGGTTAACGGTATCTGCCAACGTTATTTTTCAGAACGCTTTCTTCCATCCCTATTCAACATTCGTGGCAAAAAACCTGTACGATAATCAAAAGTTATTTGCGAATAAACTAACCACAAAGTTACAGAGGGAATCGAATCATAAATCTATGGAAATTTGAATCCTTAGTGATAACACATAGGAATGGTTTGATGTAAAAGGTGTGAGGAAAAGTAAATAGTAAATATAATAAACGACATACCAAAAATATAGGTCACAAACGATGACGCACACCAAGGCTATTGAATGAACCATATATGAAATCTCAAATCTAGGATGGACTCTTGTAGCACTGATTCATGACACTTTTTATGACAATTCGCGAGAGGGACACAAACATTTTTTCCACATATCTTGTTCTTAAACAAGTAATTATCAAATATTTCTGCTTAATTATGGTTTTCTGTGGAAGCTGTTTGAAAATTTTTCCTATAAAATAGTGAAAATTGTGTTGTATTTATAAAATTGTAATCTGTATTATTCTTAATAATATTCACACACTAACTAAAGATATTTACGAAAACACTCACTTCCAAGCACGTATTCATTTAACAATGTCCATTAAATTATCGTAAATAAAACTAATATAAGCAAAATTACACATAAATGACAAATGTAGCGGCCATATTGCTATAAAACCGAAACATTCACAGGTACACCACAGTATTATTTATACAGCATACTTTATGGACCATAAACATTTTTAGTTTTTCAGCAATTACATAATTAACTGTGGCCAACGCGATGCTAGTAAAAGTTTTAATGGTTCTTGATTAATTTGATGTAGAGTGAACTTATTTTATTGGTAGCAAAATTGTACTATTCAAGCTACCGGTTATTGGTAAGTTACGCGTTAACAGAAGCAAATATTGGCCGTTACATTAAATTGTTTATTTTTGTTAATAATATACTTTTTTTTTGTTTCAGGAAGTGAATTCCAATGTACCTAAAAAATCGAATTATTAGTGTAGATATATAAGGTGTTGTGATTAAAATTTTTCTTATATCTAGGTAAACAATTTTGAATGTTCCAATCAAGTCCGTCTATTTAATGTTTAATCGTCCTGGTAATAACAATAATGTTATATAAATTGTAGCAATAAATATTTGGTGCATTTACATTGTATGATGATGAACTGAAGGAATATATCGATTACGTTATTTACCAAAGAAGTATCTTGAAACTTTGTTGGTTTCTCCTTATTATAATAAAAATCACAACTTGTAGCTAAGGTGAGCGATTTTAATTTGACTGTCTACTACTCACCAAGAAAACTGTGGAAATATATTATAAATAAAAAAAACTCTAATACTATGTAACTAGTTCAATACAGAAGTTTAGAATAATAAAAATGTTACCAACAAAAAGTAATTTCTATTACAAGAATGACAGTAAATGTTCATTGCAGCTTTTTTTATCATTGATGCGTCTTGCACAAGACTGCAAAACTAATGTCGTTCTTGTCATAAAAACCACCTCTGTTGGTAACACTAATCCTCAACTGGGCAAATAAACAGGAAAACCACACCCATAAATCACAAGACTTAAGTGGAAACCTTGTAAGATCGTAAGAAATTATCAGAAAAATGACAAATTCAAATTTAAATTCATCACTCAAATTGATGAGATGAGTGAGTGCAGTGCATATTCTACTTTTCACAATAAAATGATATGAATGAATGGTAACTCGGTATGAAATTGAGATTCAGTTGGTTCGTTGGATCTTTTCCCATGCGTCATCATTAATATACAAACGCAATACATCAATACATTAAATAACACGTAGGTCGTAGTTGTAAACAAAGTCTTTGGTCTGTCAACGACGTCAACGTACAGATTCGCGTTAAACCTATCGCCGACATTCATCATATGGCTATCTCTGTTTGTTATATTACGCTGTAATGGAACAAACGGTTTCATTTTGGGGGTTAAGATTCTGTGAGTAGGAAAGAGACGTAATACAAAAAGTAGTATGTGAATCATTTCATACATGGGAAAAGATTCAGCGAACAGACTGTATTTGCAATGATTTTGTTCAAAGCCACTATACACTGTGTTACTTATAAGATAGGGACTCCTGTACAAAACTGTCAAACGCGAGCTAACTTTTTTGCCAAAAAGATCGAAAATAATAACAGATTTGGAAAGGTCGTTGAAAAATAGGTTCAAATGCACTTTTAATATCCTCAAATTCGTTCTGGTTCAATAAAAAAATGGATATTTAGTTTCAAAAAGTCGAACTCCATTTTCATACCACTATTGAATGATCTTAATCGATTACGTGATGGCTGACTTGGTAGTGCACGGGATTATTTAAAATTCAAACCTGAAGTATGGTGGATCGGTTCTCCGCTGAGATGAGACTTTTGTATTTGTTTTTAGTTTTTTTTTCACAATTTTCGTCATAATTTTTCATGACTGCTATTTGGTGAAAAAGTTGGTTCGCGTTTGACAGTTTTGTATAAGAATCACTATGTCGCATCTTATAAATAACACAGTGTATAAAACACATCAGAGTACTCAAAAAGTTTGCTTAAGAAACCTCCATATTTTCGGCTGCAAATTTAGACTAATGTAAGAGTCGTAACATGAATAGATCACTACCAAAAGGCTCTAAGGTATTCTCGTATTTGTATTTGTATTTGGAACAAATTGAAACCTTCAGACGAAAATATCGCTGCTAAGAACTTATATAACGTTCATATTAGGGATATAAAGCAGTTCTTCAAATAGATCACGTATCCTTATCCTTATACGTAACGTAACGGAGATACGTGATTGAGTAAAAACCAAATGCGCTCGTAACGTAACCATACATGATTTTTAACCTGAAAAGTAGTGAGGCACTATTACATTGAAAAAAGTCTTTCTTGAAGTGACCTTTCGCGTTTCTTGGTCGTTTGGTCGTTGAAAAACTCGAACACACAACACAATAAAGCAATATGTATGTTAGGTACCTGTAACGGATTGATACGTGTCACGTAACGTAACGAAGCCAACGTATCGCTTCTGCACATGCGCATTGCTATACGTATACGGATGAGTGGTGATTTTTAGAACTGCTTTAAGTCCTTATTGTCATTAGTGACCTCCGAATGAATTGAATGTAAACTTCCACCCATTGTTTAAACAAATTATTTCTCATTTCTGCGGCTTTTGACGTGTATGACATTTGAGCAAAGTCCTTGCAACTGGTACTTCCTGTAGGTCCCTTTAACCACTTTTCAAAGTTTCAGTATGATAGTACCTCTTAACTGCCAGTTTTTGGTCTAAAATAATAGGAAGGGAGAGGGTGTGTGGGATATTCTGTGGTAGAAACATCCCCGGTTATCTGATATACATTCTCACTTAAATTAGTGTGAGCAAAACTTTAACTTCACTTGATATAAATATATGAAACTGGATAAAATAGAGGGTAATGGGAAAAGTTGACTGCTTGTGCGTTGTTAAAAATGTTGAAGAAAATCCAAAAAACATAAATATATAAAAACAAGTATTTTAATAGACTTCGATTTAAATGCTCGATAAAAATAAAATTCACATGCATAAACCAACTATTTTATTGCCATTAGCTATAAAAAAAAACAGTAAAAAAGCGTTAAGTGTTTCTTGCTAAAATTGTATGTATATAGCGTAGAGACATCTAGGGAACAGTGAGTCAACTGACTGAACAGCTACAGTTTTAAACTTAATAGGAAATTGTAGTTTAAAATAATGATTGGATGTATTTCAATAATCTATTAAATATAAATAGTCGAATGCGCAATTTACATAAAACGGTCACGTCATTAACTATAAACAACGGTACTGAAAACTTGAATTGTCATTAAAGAATCGTTTTTTATGCAAAAAATCCCCTACGCTTAACTAGACTTCGTTCGGCGCATAGGTACCTTGGCAACATTGAGAAAGAGAAAGTTTAACTATTTGAACCAGTTTGGAGGAACGGGTTTAGTCATATAAAAATTAGTGTTGAAAGATGGTGAAAAAGTGAGGATGAATGTATAAAAAGGAAACAACAAATTGGGAGTGCACATATAAAAAATAGGGATAACTAAAAATTTCTATTGGGTTTAGCAGTTATTTACTTCAATTGTTTAAGAAAAGATGTTTTCTAATTCAAATAGGTACTTGATTATTTTATAAGTTAACAGTCCCAGAGTACAGCTACCATGGTACTCAACGTCCCAAAAGATTATATTTGTCAATTTTGAACATAACAAAGGGACGGTTTATCCTACAAGTCCATAAAATATTCAGGGGTGGTAAATCAAATAACTCCATAATCGATAATTTTCTCCAACCCCCAATTCACTCTAGCGCCGGCATTGAGAGTTTTAAGGTCGGTATATTAATTAATTGCAGTTTTCATCAAGCTAAGATATCTAATAAAAGTTAAGTTTTCCAATCCATTGGCTTTCTAACTGTCAGGTAAAGAATGCTGGTGATAGTAATGGATAAATATATCAGATTTGATTGGTTGGTTGCTTCACCATAGATAATAACCTTTATGGATTTCACTTCGGATCTTTTAGGGTCTATTGCAACTATTAAAACTTTTTCCTCTCCTGTAATCTGTATCTGTGAAGTAGGGAGGATGAGTGTAGGTTCACAGCACTTGGGCCACTAATGACCCATTGTACATCCACCGGAGGAGTTTTCCTCCTAGGTCATCGTCCATCCTGTCTTTCCCAGGAAGATGGACAGGTAACTAGGAGATATCTCCTTTATATCGGCAGATGTAGGCCAAGACTCACCGAACACACTCTCTTATTGACTATAAATCCGAACACTGGAATAAGATATGCCTGGAGGGCATCAAATATAATTTACAAAACATAACTAGATTCAGATGTAACTGTTGTCACTCCTGAAATTCCTGTTCTATGGTATATACGGGCTATCTACCAGCTGCAACTAAAAGATATATATTTGTCACTTTAACAGTCATCTACGAGTTGTCCTAAATTCGTCTTCCATACTAACGAGTCAGAAGTTATCTCACAGATGAATTGCAATTGATGAACCGGCCCTAATTTTTGCTTAATACGTCTCTGACTGAGCACTTAATGTTTTTTTTCTGTTTATGTGTGGGAGTTTCAGCCGTTGAGTTCAAAGCATACATTTTAAGAAATGTAGAAGGTATAATACTAGTGGTTAATATTAAATCTAAATTAAAACATGTGAAATTCAGCTGTTCTATATTAAACTAACCTCCTCCGCGCAATAATAACCCTTTCACCATAACCATTACGAACAGCGTTGTCAAATACTGCTTACTAAATATGAGACTGTTATTAATTCGTAAAATTCTAAGGAAGATATTTATATACTTGTTAACGACATTCATTATTTCAAAGACTTTAAACGCACTAGAGAATGTATACTCAGTAGTTAGGAAAGCGGTTTTCAGCATCAAGTTTGTTTCAAACTTTTTAAGCAAATCTCTCCTCCTGCCATTTGTAACTATTCCTTTTTTTATAATTTCACTCGATTCCATCTCTACTAATTACTCATGCAATGATCCGAAAACATCAATGACCTCTTCCAAAATCTCAAAGCTCGTAATGTTACAGTTTGTATCCCAATGTATTACCGCCAAATAACCCAGCTTCAAATAACATCCCTTAACTATCAGATGCCCTCACATCTTATAGTCTCTGGCGGCTGAAGCTAATCTGCCCTTGTGACACAGTTATTAGAAGCGTATACTCCAACTCCGAGCGCGTAGTTTGATTTGGCGCGCAGAACGAGGTTAGTAAACTAGAAAGTTTTAAATTTGAATTTTGTTGAATCTGTCAAACGACACCTTACTAAAATTTATGTATCTGTAATCAGTTACCTTGTAAACCAATGTACACTTCCGCAATTATTCTGTAACAAATAAGTATGTGATTTATACTAAGGATCATCTTGTGATAACACACAAGTGTAAGTTGGTATTTTAAAAGTACCTTAAACACAAATAATCATTTTTTTGAAGATAAAAGACACGGAGTCTCAATTATCGGTGAATTTTAGTTCCAGTATAGAACAAGCAATAGATATAGTGATGCAAATGATGTCAAAAAAGGTTCTGTTTATTATTAATTACGTACAGTAGAGTTGAAACCAGAAACAGAAATTATAATGAGAGAAACTGAAAGTTGAGAAAAGCTTTCATTCATTTATACGTTAAAGTTGGGCTTAACAGCCCAGACACTTGAAATTAATCTACCTACTTCCATTCCAGAAGCTTCATGTCTTCTATATAGCCAATCAATTTGTCTGGAGGGATCTTCAGTAGTTGTGATGGTTGTTTCCATCTGAGTCTTTGTAAGTTCTAACAGAAGCAGAGTAGGTGTTTCTTCGTGGAGTTCACATTTTCTGCTCATAGGCTCATTAAGTTTGCCCATCCTGTGCAAAAGCTTCCCCAGGGTACAGCGTCCAGTTACCGGGTCGGTAACTGTCTTCAAATTTCTCTTGTCCAGATTCAACAGCCTGGACTTCTTGTGTCAGCCTCAATTTGAATTGGTGTTTCTTAACTAGCCAGTTCCCGACTTCCTCTTATATGTGATCCTCTTATATTCCGGACCTATGAAGGCTTCTTAAGCTCGATAGTCTGCCATTTCATTCCCTTTTTTTCAAATCAAATTTGCAAATAATATATAATTCACCATCAGATCTTTAAAATTATCGAAAATGTTGAAGCATAAAAGAAAAGTTTCTTTATTTTTATCAGGGATTCAGTTTTTTGTAGTTAGGGTTGGTATCGATCTATATATACACTTATTTCACTGTCTCTTGTTCCGTAGGGCATAAAACTGAGCTATAAAGTCAACTGAATTTGCCCCGGGGTGATCTGAGACACCTTTTCAAGGTACGCCTCACTAAATTCGTTATCGCTCAACTACAGCACGTTAATAATACGATAGGATTCCATAATGGCTCCTAAATGCCAGTTGGCTCAAACCAAATAACAGACGAAGTACTTTGTATATACGGTTGCATCACTACATTAATTGCTTGCACTTTACCGAACATATTCGATATATTTTTTAATTAGATAACTTTTATCTTCAAAAAAAAAGGACCATGTGAGTTCTAAATTTATTGGTTCAAACCCAATGTTGTAGACGTTATAATTTATTTGTTTCAATTGACAGTTGTGCTGAAATATGTAGAAACCAAAATTATAAATAAAGCTATAAGTGATGTATGTTATAAATGTTTAAGTCGATAAGTAAAGTTATGTTTACTAAATTTATGGTTTTTATTTGCTTAGAGTTAACGCGAATGGAGAACTGTCCAAGCTTCTATCTTCGTTAACTTTTTATCATAACCAAATTCCTAGAAATCCACTATACAGTGGCGTATTAACTAGACGGGACTCAAGGTTTTTCTTATTTGAGGTTTGCGTGCCCCGCTGGAGTCGAGTCTGCCACTGACAGTACCTGTATTTTTAAATATCTGAGAAGAAACGGCTGTGCCAAAGAGAAAACAATAACTTTGCTCTAGGATTCTGTGTGCTGTGCAGTTGGAAAGTATGTGGATGGAGGTCTTTTCTTACATGCCACAATATCTGCATTCTTCTTCCTCCACTATTTCGAGCTTTTTCAGGTGCCCATTCAGGCGACAATGTCCCGTTAGGATCCCTGTTAAAACTCTTAAACGCAGTTTTACTTTGACTTATGCATCCATTTGATCTCAACAGGCTGTAGTCACCCAGAAGAATCTTTGATTGTCTAAGCCCTGCTAGATCTTTTCAATAGTCAGATCTTCTCTTTCTTTCGACTTCACCTTCTTCTTCCAATTTTACATCAGGGCTGATTCCGCAAAATGGTTCAGGCCCTCAGAAATGTATTTTAGTCCCCCTCTTTGCAAGTTCATCTGCTATTTCATTTCCTTCTATTCCAGTGTGTCATGAAATCCATAGTAAGGTAACTGTATTGTTCTCGCCTAGTTCATTGAGTTTGTCTAGGCATTCCCACACCATTTTGGAACTGATTACACAAGAGCTCAGTGTTTTAATATCTGCCTGACTATCTGTCATTATGATAATCATTTGTCCTCTGTATCCTTCATCAATATTGAACTGGGCACACTTTCTTATGGGATTTCCACTTGTAAAATACTTTGGGTTTTTCCCAAGCTGGTGGTGATAAGGAGCCAAAATAATCTACAGAGTGGTGGTAACCTATGTGTTTTAACGCTGGATTTTGGAAATTTAGGCGTTTATTTATCTAATTCCAATTGTACACTTATATGTTTATTCATACATTCAACTCACTGGACAAGTTTTTTTCCCATGAAATTTTCACTTGAAAATAGCATCACCAATTTCTTGGATGTGATCCAAAATAAAATCAACATCTGTTTTGTTTAAAGCGGAATTTTGTGAAACAAATCTAAAGAAATTAGGAAATTCCTTCAATGGTTGATACCCCAACATGACAGAACCGTGTTGAATCATCAGTGCTCGTATCTGAGGCGCCACCTAACAAAAAAAATTCAATTAAATTGTTGTGCTTGAAAATGGCAAGTGAGTGGACTTTTTAATATATTATATTTATCTTGTTTGTTTTATCAATAATCCCACATAAAACATCAAGGAACGGAATGACCTTGGTGTTTCAATAACATATTCATTTCTTACCTGCGAAAAAATTAGTAGAATACAGTGTGTAGAAAGACAAAAATAGATAAATTGCTTGGCCTTGAATTCACTGTCATAACTTGCATTGCTCTTATTTCTATTGGTATAACTCTGCTGCATATGGTGAACAATCAAGTTGTGGTTGTTGAAGTTGTTATCACAATCTGTGTAATTAGTTAAAAATACCATTGGAAAACAAATGCTCACGAGCAATCCAACGGTGTAACATGAATGGGGAGTTACAATTTTGAATTTCATTCAAATTAATTATAGTTCATTGGAAAATTTTTAGAATGGAAACACTGTACACGCTAGTATTCTTTGAGGTGTATACTTTGAAACCAACTATGATAAGTCATATTACCTTTTGTAGTTGCGAGAAATTTTCCGAAATATTAGATTTTCCTCTCAAGTATTTCGGTAAGTACCAGAAGCACACGTTCATGTACTGCCTTTCAGAAACCAATAGAAACTCAGATCTATGATTCACTTGCTGTTCGAAATATTCTGCTACATCCATCAGTGCATCTATATGACTAGCAAAGCCAGAAGAGCCCTGAAAATGAGATTTTATATCGTAATGAGAAAAGCAATAACATTTAAATTGCATTTTTTTGTGGGTTAAATTAGGCTAGGCGAATTTTCCAGGCATAGCAATAATATCAAGGATCGGATATTTGGGTCTGAACTGGTATTCATCACAATTACTTTCTTGAATGTTTTTGATTCCACTCAACCACTGGGTCTGTTGTACTTACCTTCGCTTTCCACATGAACCAAAACTTGAACACATCGCATTTTCTACCGCATTGCAAATATTTATCCCCCAAATCATATGTTCGGTCGTAGTGTTTGTCTTTTTGAAAAAGATATTCAGCTTCTCTGGAAAAACACTCGTATAAAATATGAGTATCCTTTACTAAAAGGAGAGAACATTGTTGAGGCACGGCTAGTAACTTATGAGGGTTGATAACCTGAAAAAATGAACATCTATTTCATATTAATAACAGCTAAATAGCTGTTATTAATATGTAGAAACATTCCCAACCACATGTCTGTAAAACGACCGACTGTTGTAATCGCTGTAATCACTCGCTTTTGAAACGTCTACGTCTGAATGATCACGCCGACTTAAGGAACCTGGAATACTCACCAAAGAATCGGCTCGTTCAATTCCGTTAAGTTTAGCTCTATGCTTTTGAGAGAAAATGAGTCCACCACCCCATGCTGCATCGATATGAAGCCACATGCCGTATTTCGTGCATATGTCGGCAATATCGTTGATAGGATCGAAAGCTCCGCGGACTGTAGTACCTATAAAGAAGTTTTAAAAATCAGATAAAAACTAACCTAGTTGAATTTGCTTTTGAACTGTTCCTTCACCACTTACCTAAAGTCGCAATGGTTAATATGGGAACATTGCCTTCCTCCAAAGTCTGTTTAATTTTCAATTCAAGATCGTTTGGTAGGATACTTCCTATTTCATCTGTCGATATACGACACACATTTTCCTCGCCAATGCCCAAGAAAGCGGCAAATTTGAAAACTGAATAATGACATTCTTCAGAAGCGAAAACAATTGAATGTGGGAGGTGGAACACTCCTTTTTTCTACAATAAATAGACCAAAAGAAATTGAATAGATTTGAACTGTGGCTTTTCCAACGTTCCTGTAAATGTGTTAAGTTGACACCAGTGTAGAGTGGGTGAAAAAATTTTTGATGAAGAGTGAAGGGATCTTCGTGGGCTATACATTCACATAACTTTGTTCAAAATAGTTCACTATATTCAGTTTGAAAGTTAGGTGTTCATTCAAGCACTTTTTGGTCCACGTGGAGTGGACTTGGAGTCCAAGTGGCTCCTGATAGTATCTAGACCCGGCACAACACCATAGTCATCCCCTTTCATTTAATGTAAAAGTGCCATTATACTCAAAGAGAACAAGCAACGAGCTAAACTAGTCTGTCAGGTCCTGTCTTTTGTCACCAAATAATATCCACTAAAGTTATATAATTGATACTTTTTATTCCCATACCTACCTTAATTTCTGGATAACGCTTGTATCTAGCCAAATTCACTGCTAAGCCGTTTGCAAAAGAACCTCCTGGACAAAAAAGTCCATCGCCCCATTTTGGACCGATCATACGACATACTTCTTTTATTATCTGTTTTTCCTGTGAAAATATACTTTAATAAAAATGTAAATATCCAAGAATTGATCACATTCCCAAAAAGCAACAGTATTTTGATATAAGGACGCCTCTGTACAATGCTTCCTAATGTGAAATATAAATTTGCAGTGATATATCAGCTGGATATCCTGAAGGTTGTATTATAAACCAGATTGGTTTTAAATTACTTCAAATACAATAAAAGAAACTCCTCATTGAATTGAAATATCATAGCTAATAAATTTTTGAGTCCGCGAAGTGCAAGATATGTAACCTACCATTAATGTAAAAACAGGAGCCACTTCATACGTGTAGGCGCTGGCATTCAAAGAATCGGTCAACCATTGAGCTGCCAAACCATAAGGGTCGAGTCTGGAATGCATAGAAATATTTTTGATTTAATAACGGAAATGTCCTGAATGACTTGACGTTTTTGTTCGATTTGGCAGGGATTACTGTTGCGTCCATTATTGATAGAATAAATTGGGATCGTGAGGAGAAGAATTGACATTTGACAGGTGTTTGTATCTGACGCTGCTAAGTGGTATACCAAAAACTTCATATATTCAAATATTCACTTACCCTGAAAACAGTTGATTGATAAAATAGGGATGGCCGGTCTTAACGCTAAATTTGATTGTATTTCTTAAAAGATTTATCAATTTGTCGTGGTTTTCTCCATTTTGTTTTAAGCTAAAGTCAAATTGCTCTTCAAGCTGTTCAGGGGTTTGCCATAGTAAAACTTTATCTTGTCTGGTAGTAAATACGACGTTTTTGAACATCAATTCTACAACTTTCTCTAAAAATTTCCCATGTTTTTCGATTTGGGGTACCGGACTAAAATCTTCGTCCATCATTGTATGAATCTACTGGAAAACTGAACCACGATAAATTTTATTGTTAAACAAGAGTAATTTTTAATTATTTCCTTATTAAGAATATTAAGCAAAATAGTATCTCATTAATTGAGTTAACGGTGAATAAAAAGGATAATTATGTTTTATATACCGAGTATTTTAGAAATACGAACCTAGGTCCCAAGCATCAACATTTGGACGTTGCTAGTTGCTATATATAGTTATATAACAACTGGACGTTGGCACTATGGATTGTGAGAATATTTGATGACTTTTAGATAATCACCCTATATTTTAAAAACTAAGTAAATAACTGAAAATCCGGTTCCCAACTTTTTTGAGACATTCAATATAAACACCCAACTTGAGACACCCTATACAATCCATTAATGAGAAAACTTCGCTAAGAGAAACTAATAGTTTTGAAAAAATACTGCATTATGAAAAACCATTTGCAATTTGGGTTAACGTTGGAAAATCACTCTATATTTTAAAAACGACACAAGACACAACTAACTGAAAATCTGGTTCAATTTTTCAAAACCTTCCCTATAACCATCCAATTTGGGACAACCTGTACAAAAAAATACTGCTCTATGAAAAATAAACCATATACAATTTGGGTTTAACTAGAAATCTGCTTACCCAATTTTTTAAGACATTCAATAAAACAATCTAATTTGAGACACCCTATATACAATCGATTAACGAGAAAATTTCGCTTAAGAAACTAATAATTTTGAAAAAATAATGTATTACGAGAAATATACCATTTGCAATTTGAGTCTATTTTATAAAATTAGGTACCCCATATTTTAAAAACGACACAAGACACAGTTTCACAATTTTCTAAAACATCCCCCATAATTTGAGACATTTACAAAAAATACTGTTCTATGAAAAATAAACCATTAACAATATACCTAGGTAACTAACTAAAAATCTCTTTGCCCAATTTTTTAAAACATCCAATGTAACCATCTAATTTGAGACACCCTATACAATCGATTAATAAGAAAACTCCTCTGTAGTGCTACGAATTTTTATAACGAATCAATATATTATGCAAAACATCTTCGTTAAACGATATTTGCACTTCATAAATAAATAATAGAATCAGATTTAGCGTTTCCATTATAAATCAAATATTTTAATATAATCTATTCAACCCAAAAGGCACGACACTGTTACTGATCGTTTTAAGTTAACCTTGATCTAGCCTCGTATTATTTTCCTATATTTTATACCCGAATTGTTAGTTTTTTGTTGAAGTCTAATTACCTACAAGGGACAGGCGCATTTAGATATAAAATTTAAAATCGTAGTGAGCGAATGTGAATACTGTCGAATTCCGATCAGTGCTAGGTACAGTCATACAAATAAATTGTTTTTTTCGGTTCGGTTATGATGTTTTTCATTTAATTGCAGTGAAATATATTTGTTATAAGTGCCGGGTGATTGAATTGTAACTATAGATTTTTGGACAATAATGTGTAAATTAGACAAATGGAAATTCGTGTGTGCTGTAAGTATATTTTATTAAATAAGTCATAAGCTGTATGATATTGTTAAGTTATTTTAAAATCTCATTACTTCAACTACTGTTAATTTGGGACTTGTGTTTTCCAATATCACTTTGAATCCATTTTTTATATTATTGGCTATTGAAAATTGGTTGAAATATACGGCAAATTGGACAATTTTCCAGTTATTCAGAATTTTAGGGGAAAACTCGAAGAACTCGCTTTTTCTCAACATCAATTTTCGTCCCCATGCAATATCATTAGGAGTACCACTTTCGTACGTAGGTATTTACATGCCTATGATTTTTTGTATTCAAATAAAAAGAACAAAGATATTAAGTTAGAGGTATGTACAATTTTAGAACCGTTATTTCAAATATGTTAATTTATAACGTAAACAATGCAAAGTACCTATAATGAATTATTTTCCACCAATAGGTAGGGAAGGGAATAGCTATTTGTATAACCAGGTAGAGGCACTTTACCAATTTGTTATAAATATTATTTTTCTATCTTACTCAAATAACATGTCGTTGTATTCTTCATAGCTTATAATAATTTTGGCGGTCTACATATCTTCTTTGTAATAAAACTTGGATAATATCAATAATAACAGGTAGGTTGATCAAGATTAAATTTTTTACATGCTAAATTTGTCATATTTTTATCCATCGATACACTTTTTGATTCTATACTTATATTAATTATATAGGTTAAACTCTTCTAGTCCTCCAATGATTGTATTACTTTTCACTAAATCAATCTTTTGAACTGACATTCTGTTCTTGTGTTGAGTGGATTTTTTTCAATAGGTATAATTTAAAAGTTAAATCAAAATTACTCATTGATATATTGTAATATTTTTTCTTCTGCAGATTTTAATGAACACTTTTTGGGATTAATGGAATATGGTTGAAGACTACGTCCTGAACTTCAACTGGTAAGTCATTCTTTGATGTTTAATTATTTTTTATTAATGATTTTTATTATGTATCGAAAAAATGTGAATTTGAAATCCCATATTTAAACATTATCAAAAGTGAAGGTATCTATCACTCCTTAGCAGCTCGACTTTACACTTTACACCGATAGATGTCAACAATGCACAAACGTGTAAACATATTTTAAATAATTTTATGGTTTATGATTGGAGAAAATTATTAACAAATCAGTTTTATGGATGTTTAAAATTATTTATTTGAGGAGACTATTGAATTTCAAGCAGATTGATAATTTTATTTTCAACAAAAAACCAACAGGTAACTTTTGTGATGTCCTAACCACTACGCTGCTTCGCTGCTAGGTGTCGCTATAAGTATATCTAGCAAATGTTTATTATTTTAAAATATTTGATGAGGATTATTCAAATTTCAATTAATTATGATGAATTAAAAAGTTAATTGTGAATACAATATCATATAACGCTAATCCTATTAACTCACCAACATATTTATTAATAAATATTTAATACCTACGTAGAATCAAATGATATATTAAACAAAATTCTTTTGATTGTTTTTTTATTTATAATTTTGATCAATGTATACCTTTTTTTGTATCCTGTGAACATTTGTACGTTACATATGTTCTTTTCGATATTAAATACAAGGTGTTTATAGAGTAAAATTTACAAAATAATATAAAAAAATAGAGCGTCTGAAAAGATCTAAAAATTTTTGAATGGTAGTAAGACATTTTTTTTCTCAGAAAGTGTGCTTAATATATTAATTTTCCAATAATGATCATCTCTAAGGTCAAAAATAACCCGGTTTTATTGAGATCTTATTTAAATTTTGCCTTGTGTGGGTCCAGGATTTAAGGAAGGATGGCTGGTCATTGATTTCGTCAATAGTTTTATGTGGGTCTTATTTTTTTGCTTTAACTTAGTTCAGTCCATGTCTCCTGTATATCATGCTGCTATTTGTAGATTCCTCAACGTTCCAGTGGGAGCCAAGTCAACTATAATTTTTAAAGTCCACTTTACGCCATTCTGGTATAAACTCTTTCCACGATCCAAAAAACTGACCTGACCTGGGATGTGATAATGACATGCAAGAAAGCCATAAATGTATCAGACGTGACAGGGTCGTATTTTCTTTTGCGAATAATAGACTATTACTTAGAAAGTCTCTAATACTTTTGGGTCATTCTTATTTTTCTTAGTTTCCCTACTACACCACTGCTTTTCGCGTAAAATTAGGCTCAAACCACATAGAACGGACCTCGTGCTAACGGTTTTTTTTTTCAATGAAATTAAGTGGTGTAATGTACACAGAGGCGACGATGTGGCATAGACGGTAACCATTCCGGTATTTGCCTAAGGCGCAATTCACATAAACCGGGCGGCGAACGAGGACGTGGCACTGACGTATGTTTTTCTTGCATATTTTCTCTGTAATTAAAGGGACCAAAGTATACAGGAGCAAAGAGGCACATACAATCGCCTTTCCGTCTTTGCCAGGTCTCTTTGAAGTTTCGTGGCATACAAAAGAAGACACGTCAGGTGCATGTTGATATCCGATATTGAGTGCAGTTTTTCTTCTTACTCTCGAAATTTTCGACGTTTTCTTCAAAATTAGTTCTCACGCTACAGTAGCGTCATCAATTTAACGCTTCTTATACAGGGTGTCTCAGAGGAGTTCTTACCAAAAACTGGTGGAAGGTGATAAAAATACTAAAAATAATATTTTTGGTCTTTCTATCACCTCCCAAGTTTTCTATACGTACTCCTGGGACACCCTGTATAGAATTTAAACTGCTTAAAAGCTTTATTTATAATTTTAATTGGAAATGTTTTAAATTATTTAACATCCGATGAGTGAAAATAAATTTGAATCGCATAAATCACGTCCGCAAAGAGTAAACAACCAAATGGGTAGTGGGAGGATTGTTAATAACCATTCTTTTTCTCGACTACCTAAAAACCACCGAGATAGAGAACTCTCGAAGCTTTTTCGTTGAATAAAAAGGTTCCTCTTTACCACAATCTACTTTTCCGCAGAGAGCTCTGCTCACTGAAAAATCTAAGGCCCGAAAAAATTCAATGCGGCGAAAATACCCTGAAATACAAAGTGTGTTTTAAAGCAAATGAAAGGATATACTGGCGCTGTAAACTGTCTAACGGCAGTATCTGAAAAACTAATCCTATTACCAGAAAAAGTTTTGTGTGGTATATGAGTAGCAGGTGATGGAAAAGGGAAAATGGTTAATTCCTTTTTTTTCCAGTTACTTTACGACGAAACAATTGACAATAAAAAAGGTTTGGAGGGGTAGATTACCGAAGGACGGTTAACAGTGCCATAATAATAATGAAAGAAATATGAATATAAATAATAATATTAAATATCTTGAAAACTGTTTCGTGTTTTCCGTGAAAACCATTGAGGATTACAAAGTGGAATAAAAATAACTTCAAATGCCAGTGGCGTGAAAAATGAGAGGGGAAGGGTGACATTTCTTCCAAATATACACCACTGGATCAGAAATTGCCAACCTGCCAAATGTCAAATCAATGTATTCATCAATTTTAAAGTTATCACATTGAGAACATTTAAATATTCACAACTTTAACACCCTGTATTCCGAGGTTACGGCACCCCACTAAATATTTAGATTTAAATATCTTTTCGTGCACACAACGAAATTGATATCGCACAATCGAGAACTGGTTCAATTTTTATACAATAAGTAAGGCGAGAACTACGCTTGACAGCATCTGAAGCCCCACACTCGACAAATTCATTGATTTTGAAATCGTATCTTCGCAAGCTCAGATATTCACTGTTCCCCAAAGGGATAACAGTGAGCTTTTCAGAAATTTTTCGTGGTTGACAATCAGTAAACACTATTATTCAGCTGCTTAGTTTGCACTACATTTTTAGTATCGGATGAAAATTTTGTTGTCAACTAGGACGTTTCCACGACGAAACAGATTCACGTCCAATCTTGGGGTTGGATTTTCTGGAATTAAAAATAATTTTCATCAGAAACCGATCAGGAACAAACTCTTCGCACGAATAGATCGATAGAAAGATAAATTTATTTTTATAATCTGCCAAAAATCATTGGCGTACGAAAAAAATTGTTAAACGGGGTTAATTCATTTGTGAAAATTTCCATTTGCCATAGACGTAGGATATAATTTTAAAAAGGATCAATTTTTTATGGAACTTTTTTTTATCATTGGCGTGACAAATGTTCTTAAAGAGCTTTATTTGTGAAAATAAGAATGGTACATTAGAATAAATTTGCTTCGATCATAGGTATGCGATAAGATTTATAAAAGGGGTTCATTCATTCCTGAAAATTTTAATTTGCCAAAGACGTACGATAGAATTTTACACCTGGGTTTGTATAGTCGAAAACTTGGAATTAAAATGTATCAAAAAGATAAGAAACTCCTCATTTAATACAGCTAACTTTTCATATCATAATACATTATTTTACCATAGTGGATTCTTGTTGTTTTGATGTGGTCTTTAAGAGTTTGTTGACTGCTTAATCTCCAAATGAAGTTGAAGTAAACAAGATTTCCCCTGTGACGTATATCTAACTTTTCATCTACACTGTCTCAGTATTTTAGATGGAATTTCACCGACAAAAGACAAGTCATATTACAAAAGTATTCCTACACTGAAAAAATACATTTGTATTGTGAAGAAATGGATATGACTTAATTTATTTCAAATTATTGATTCATTAGAAAAAATTTTGATATTTTTAATGTCAGAGAATGAGAAAAATTGAAGTAAATTTTTGAAAATAAGAGCATTTAGTGTAAAATTTGTTTTTTCTAGCACCTCCTTGGGAAATAAACATTTCTTTTCTAGTTTTATTACTGGAAGCTGCACTTTTCTTCCTTATCGGTTGGTTATTCGGCGGTCGATTTGACAAACTTTAAATTATATCATAATACAAATTTAAACGTATCATTATTGAACAAGTTTTTTCAGAGTAAATTACACAGAAACAAAACTTATGCTTTAAAAGGTCGTTTTAGGATATTAAAATCCATCAATTATTCCAGTTTAGTTCAAGGAAAAAAATATTCACTTGGGATCATAGGAATACCGAGCAAACAGCTATTCGGGTCTTGAGAAATGAAACTTTATTCAGAAAGTCAGCGTCCGTTAGGGAATTGTCGTAAGTGGCTAACAATTTAGAAGCTAATTTCATTTTAATAGTCTTGAGAATGACTTTTCCGAGTTTTTTCTCACCAAATACAAACCGAAATATTCAATCATTTTAGTTTGTAATCAGAAGTGACAATATCACTCGTGGATTCATCAGTACAAGGTAGATATTATCCATGCACAAGATCTGAGAGCATAATCTTGGACTGGAGAGAGTGCTGAAATCACATTAATATGTGAAGGTCAGTGTAGAAAACGTGAAAAATGCCATAACAGCGCAATCCATACAGTTAACCGCAAACTAAAATTCTACAGAGTGTAACAAAAAGGCAGGTCATAAATCATACCACATATTAGGGGGCTGAAAATAACTCGATTCAACCCAAGTTGCCCTAGTACAAATGTGCATGCGAAAAAAGTTACAACCTGGCTGCAATTAGATATCGTCAGAAGCCATTGCTTTTCCAGAATATTCGGTTTTCGTTGGTAAAACGGTACCGACTGTGTATTCAAGAAAATTGGGGCCATTTCGAACATCTAATGAAAACTACACATTTGTAAATAAATAAGATTCAATCAAAAATATGGGACCCTCGAACAACTTGAAAATTCATTGACTTGACTCGAAATTTTTGAAGCATAATAAAAAATAGGCCGTATCTCGATAAAAACTGATAATTGTAAAAAGTACTAGGGTGCAAAAAAGCTGCAAAAATAATGTGTTTGAATAATGTTGCCACAATAAGCATTAAATTGTAACGTACATAAAAATTTTGGGGGGTGTTTAGGGGATCTCAACTCCCATAAATTTTTCACGGAAAGCAATAATTCCTTAAATTTTTTTTAAGATGCTCTTATCATAAGGAAGCTACTTGTCAACTTTCATTATAATATGTCGAACAACTGTCGAAATATTTGAAAAAATCAATTTTCATTTGGTAACTTCGAAGGGTTGTAACTTTTTTCGCATGCATATATTTGTACTAGGGTAACTTGAGTTGGATCGAGTTATTTTTAGCCCCAGAATATGTGGTATGATTTATGACCTGTCTTTTTGTTACACCCTGTATATTGACAAAAAAAACAAATATTTTCAAATCATAGTTTATATTCGAGTGAATTCTGTGGTATAATATTTTCTCCAATACTTTTCCATTTCCTGACTTTTGCCGAACTCTGTATATATATTTGTGAAAAAAAAACTTCCAAGTGAAGTAACTGTTCCATATCTTAACAAGACGTCACATTTCGATTCACTCCTTCTGTTTCTTCCGGATTCAGGTCACGTAACATTTATCGGCTCTGATCCGGATAATAATATGTTCTACCGAATGAATTTACTGGCCAGATAAAATTTGGAATATTGAAATTTATCGTTTCGCTATTCGTAGCTACGGAATGGAATCTTACAAAAGTGAAATAATTCAAATTTCGATAATGGAATCTTCGAAAAATGCTTAGTAGCAATTTGTTCAAGATTAAAATATACAGCGTGTCAATATTTAAACTTACAATGTTCGGTACCTCTTGAACCCTTTTTGGAAAAATTAATTTCCACTTTATCATCACACCCTTTATAATTATGTATTTCCAATAACGTAGCACAAGTGGGGAGCTGCGGATTAAATTTTTGCAGGAATGGTAGGTGGGACATAGGGGTTGATTGACTGGAGTGCGTTTACCTTCTTGCCATTATATTTACCCCTCTTTAACTCAGAAACGGTTTTGAAATTTTCTTAAATCTTTTTTCGTATACAAGGTAAAGCCGATTGTTTGTCTTAAAACTAATACCCTGTATACACTGTGTTATTTATAGAATACAACTCCTGCTCAAAACTGTCAAACACTAGCTAATTTTTTTACAAAATAATAACAGATTTGAAGAGGTCGTTGAAAATAAGTTCAAATGCACTTTTAATTTTCTAAAATTTGATCTGGCTTGATGAAAAACCTTTTTTTGAAAAAGTCGTACTCCATTTTCATAACACATTCGAATACTAACAACAGAGACGGAGCTGGCCAAACGGTTGAAGCACGGGAAATTTGAACTTGAAGTATCTTGGTTTGATTTTCCGCTGTGATGAAATTATTTCTTAGTTCTTTTTGTTTTCCATTGCGTTGGTTAGTACCGGCACTTGATGGAATATTTCCCAATCGGTTGTTAGAAGGTCGAGGTTCGATAGAATGGCCAGGGGATCACCTGATCTCACATCATTGATTCCTGTTTATGGGAATATAAGGAGAGCATTTTATACAAAGCTAAATCTTTCGCTCTAAGGTCCACAAACCAGAATGGTTGGTGTTAATATTTTGTAGATATGCCAACCCCGTTTGTCTTTGAAGTGTAATTCAATATCCTTCGGGGCCTATAGCCCGAGAAGTAGTTGTTGATCCTTAGTTGAACGATCTTTGTCTTTGGAAAATATTATTCAAAACTTCATAAAAAGTCATTATTATTCTGTGCATCTATCTAAAGTTTTCGTTAGTTAAAAGTGAACCTTAATATAAAACTTCCTTTATAACCGACCTTTTGATAATTATGCATTATAAATTCCAACGGTGAAGCATTATTGTCCTGTGGACTCTTTTGAGTTGAGTGGTTCTTTGAGTCACAATGTATGCTGTAAACATCTTGTTTCTGCTAATGAAGCTTTCAGTAAAGTACTCAGAAATTAGGCGCGTCCCTAATTTATGGAGTGCATTATAATCCAGCTCTCTATACGTTATTGATATTCATCGAAGTACATGTTTGTTTCAAACTTGTATAATCAGTACACGTTGTTTTACTGAATGTATATGGTTTACTGGAAGATAGATACATGCAATAATTGGAATGTACAAGCTGGTTTCACAAAATACATGATAGACGATATCAAAAATTCACTTGTAGTGTTAAATTTTTTTTAAATTTCGCGTTCCTCCGATCTCAGTAGTTCAATGGACGATATGAACATCACTTCCGGCCATATTTTCAATTAATAAACTATTTCCAACTGAATTTCACAAATAAATACGATTCTTCGAGTGTTAATGGACGTTTATTTTTCAAATAGAAGAATTAGCGGAAGCTTTTAGACGCTTTTAAGAATTACTGACGGGATTGGTCTTAAAATATTAAATTTTGCTTTGGGGTTTGCGTCGAAACCTTTCAAGAATAGACCGTATCAAAACCTTTTAAGGCTTTTAAGGCTTTTAAGAGATATTTGGTTTTAGAAATATCAACATCTTGATAAATCACAGCCAGTTGCCAATAAAACCAGTTTTTATTGTTCTCTTGTTATCGGTCAGGTAAAACCTGACCACATTAGGACAGGACTGTAGTGAACATTTCCTGCGATTATCAATGTAAATTATTTTAATCATGACAGAAAATTTGACGGAACCCCCTGATCACAGGGGTCATTCTTCGAAACAACCTCAACTGACAAGTTTAGAGAGTGCTTCTGACCACAGAGGTCCCTCTCTTACCCAATCACAAATAAGTTCTCAATCTTATTCAAATGTTGCAGCTAAATCACTCTTTCCCTCTAAAGATCAAGGTATTCTATTTCCTTCTATTGATGGAGTTAAATTAGAGGAGTACATTTTTGCCGTAGGAGCTAAAATTCTTCCTAAAAACATCACTTTTGCTTCAAGAATTTCGAATAACAGAGTATGTATTTACCTATCGAACAAGTCAGTGGTTGATCACTTCATGGCAACATATCCTAGCATCACAATCAACAATCAAGATATTCAAGCAAGACGACTCATTACACCAGCAAGCAGAATTACGTTATCCAACGTCTGCCCCAGTATTCCACACGGGAATTTGGAGATTGAATTGAAGAAATTAGGTTTAAATCTTGTATCACCAGTAACTTTCATAAAAATAGGAGTTTCCAACCCAGAATACGGACATATTTTTAGTTTTCGGCGCCAGGTATTCACCTCTCCTTTATCTCCTGAAAGTAACATTCCGGAATCTTTTACATTAACTTATGAAAATACTCTTTATCGAATTTTCGTATCCGTTGATGGCCTGACCTGCTTCAAGTGTAAACAGCCAGGTCATATTGCTGTCAATTGCTGTAATGCACCCACCGCTCCCAACACTTCCGAAAATAACTCAGAAAGTTCACCTAAACCCTCTGATAAGTCAAGTAGTTCTAGGAAAACTCCCATTGCAAAAGATCCTGTAGAAGCATCTCAATCTGATGTGAGTACACAAAATCAACATGATACAAATGATCCACCCTCTACACAAAAAAAAACCGACCCAGCAATCAAAAGAACTAGTTCCGACCGGGAAACACCTGAAATTGTGGAAGAAGAAAATTCAACAAACAACATCTTTGTCACTCCTGAAAAACCACCCCAAAAAAAACAAAGGCCCGATTTTGAAGAATTGCTCAAACCAGCAAAAGTTTTCATAGACTCTCACGAACCACCCTTTGTTATAAATTTTGACCAATTGGTGGATTTGTTCGAAAACAGTTACGGTTCACCAAACCCCGACCAAATTGCTATAAATTACACTAATGACTTACCCCTACTTTGCTATATGTTACACGAAATTCATCCTCACTTGAAAGACAGAAGCATAAAAACCCGGTGCACCAAGCTTCGGAAAAAATGTGAACTTTTCGACTCGCAACCATCAACTGACAATGAAAGTGACGCGTCATCGGAAATGAGTAGTTTTTAATTTCTTCCAATTTAATTTTTATAAACACTTATATTATGTACAAAAACATTCTCCAATGGAATATAAACGGCATTTACACTCACTTAGAATCACTGCAATTACTTATGTCTGAATTAGATCCTTCTGTTATCTGCATTCAGGAGACAAACTTTGCAGATAAAACTTACAGCAATAAAAACTATAACGGTTATTTCTTAAACAGGGTCGATTGTCTACGTGCAAGTGGAGGTGTTGCAATATATGTGAAAAAAGACATCAGCTCATCACTTATTCCTCTGAATACAGAGTTAGAAGCCATTTGCGTTGCTTTACCTGGTAACAAAAAACTACATATCTGCAATGTTTACATTCCATCTAACGTAGAACTCAATTCACACAATTTATCCAATCTTTTAAATCAAATTCCTTGCCCACGAATTATTGTTGGTGACTTCAATGGACATCATTTAACTTGGGGTTCTCCATCAAATGATAACAGAGGTACTTTAATTTCGGATGTTATCGAGCAGCATAACCTAAGTATTTTAAATAACGGACACCCTACTCGTTTTAATGCCAGCAACGGTAGTTTTTCACACATAGATTTAAGCATATCGGATCCCGTTTCGAATATTAATATAACATGGAATGTTTTGCCCGATCTATATGGGAGTGATCACTACCCCATAGAAATAAATAACATGTCATTCATTTCCAACAACAGCCCTGGTATAAACAAATGGAAGATAAAAACTGCAAACTGGGATCTATACAAACAATTAATGGACAACTTTCTCGGTCAAACTGATTTCGAGCATAGAAACCAATCAGAATGGCTAGATATTTTAACTTCTTTGATCATAAGAGCTGCAAATATTTCTGTAGATAAATCCACCAGTATGTCCTCACAACGAAGAAAAGTACCATGGTGGAACCACACTTGCAAGGAAGCCATAAAACAAAGCAAACGCGCTTTTAATAGACTTAAACGCCATAATTCTCCTGAAAACCTACAAATTTTCAAAAACTTGAGAGCAAGAGCACGTTACATCACCAAGAAATGCAAAAAAGACTCCTGGAAAAATTACATTTCATCTATTAGTGTAACAACCCCTTCAACGGAAATCTGGAGCAAAATGAGAAGGATTGCTGGTAAGTACTCTTATTTTAACATAAACTCCTTATCTATTCAAGACGAGACTATAACTTGTCCTGAAGAAATCTCAGAAAAGCTCGCTGATACATTCAAATCACATTCAAGTAATGCTAACTACAGTCAAGAATTCCTTCAGAAGAAGATCCAAATAGAAGCACAATTCCCCATTATTGTGACCGAGCAACAAAACGACCCCCTAAATATGCCAATATCACTAGAAGAACTACAAAATGCTCTCAAATCCACGAAAAATAGTTGCCCGGGTCCAGATAATATACCAGTGATTTTTATAAAGAATTTACCTGAACAATCTATTCTCTATTTGCTAAAAATTTTTAATTACTACTGGCTTAACCAAAGTCTACCAAACTCCTGGAAAGAGGCATATATAATTCCAATTTTAAAAAATAATAACCCACCGCACCTTCCCACTTCATACAGACCCATTTCACTCACATCAAGCATTGGTAAGCTATTGGAAAAAATTATTAATTATCGCTTAACGTGGTTTCTTGAAAAAAATTCTCTTTTATCCAAATATCAAACGGGTTTCAGGAAAAAACGCTCAACTTTAGATAACATAGTTGATCTAGAATCAGATATCCATGAAGCTTTTCTTAATAAACAAAAAGTTCTCAGCGTATTCTTTGACATTAACCGAGCTTACGACTCAGCGTGGCGCTATAATATCCTGAGAACTTTATCTGGGATGGAAATAAATGGAAATATGCTAGCTTTTATTCAGAATTTCTTCCAAAATCGTTGTTTTCGTGTACAAGCAAACAGTCAATTATCACAATTAAAATCACTAGAGAATGGCACACCCCAGGGATCAGTCATTAGTGTAACACTTTTTTTAATAGCAATAAATAGCGTGTTATCAAATATAAATTATCCTTTAAAAGGTAGACTATTTGCCGATGACTTAGTAATTTCTGTCAAAGGCAAAAATTTAGATTTCATGAAACTTGCTATGCAGCAGCAAATTCACCAATTGGAGAATTGGTCCAGAGAAACTGGATTTACCTTCTCGATCTCGAAAACAAAATGTCTTATGTTTTCTAAAACTCCTTTGCTGGTTTACCCCACCTTGAAATTATATAACGAAAACCTTCACTTTCATGAAAATCTTACATTTCTTGGAGTTATCCTGGACTCTAAAATGACTTGGGAGTCCCACATCAATAATCTTATTACTAAATCTACCAATGGAATTAATATGTTAAGAACATTATCGAATAAAAATTGGGGAGCTGATTCTGCCTGTCTACTTCGCCTATATCGTGCCCTAATAAGGTCTCGCCTGGACTATAGCAGTGTAGCTTACAACTCAGCTAAACAAAACGTCCTAAGTCGTCTTAACTCTGTTCAAAACTCTGCAATCCGAATCTGCCTTGGGGCTTTTCGCTCGAGTCCTATTGACAGTTTGCTATGTGAAGCTTCTGAACTTCCCCTCCATCTTCGACGTTATTATCTAAGCCTGTCGTACACCGCATCAGTATCCTCAAATCTAAATCATCCGGTATATCAAAATGCACTGTCAAATCGTTTTAGCTCCGAGTTTAAAAAAAGAAAACGAATTGATCTCCCTCTTTATGAGAGAATAAACAGATCCCTTAGCTTATTTGATACCTCCATTCCTACAACTTTTCCGCTGAACCTTAATCCCATTCCTCCCTGGCTAACGAGACTTCCGTACTGCGATACTTCCTTATCAAACTTCAGCAAATACGAAACAAATCAAGTTTTAATAAGAACAAAATTCCAAGAAAAAGTGTCCAGACTCAGTCAATACTCACAAATATACACAGACTCCTCGAAAATGGAAAAGGGAAAAGGAGTAGGAATTTCAATTATTGCTCCCAGTGCCGTCATTAAAATTAGGCTACCAGTAATGGCAAGTGTTTACTCTGGAGAACTGTACGCAATATATCAAGCTCTTATATATGCAAAAAACCACGAACAAAGTCATTTTTTAATCATTACGGACTCTCTAAGCTCTGTTGAAAGCATTCACCAAATGTACTCCTCGAATCCATTAGTACAAATTATCAGAAGAGAGCTGTTCAATCTACAAGAAGCTCATAAGGATATTCGTTTCTTATGGGTTCCGTCACACGTAGGGATAATCGGAAACGAAAAGGCTGATCTTGAGGCCAAAAATGCAACTGAAGATCCAAATTGCACTTTAGTGTCAAGAACTACTGTGACAGACTGCAAAAGCTTTTTTAAACAGTTAGTCATCAGTTACTGGCAAAATTGCTGGTCTAGATCTCAATCAAAATTGAGGATAGTGAAGGAAAGCGTAGCTCCCTGGAAATTCCTACCAGCCAAAAGAAGAGATCAAATAATATTAACTCGACTTAGAATTGGACACACTCGATTCTCCCACGGCCATCTAATGTCTCATTCTGCGGCACCCATATGTGAAACATGTCAGGCTCCAGTGTCGGTAGTGCATGTGCTAGTGGAGTGTACCCGGTTTGATTATCAAAGAACGCGGTATAATTTACCAAATAAAATTTCAGATATTATCGGTGAAAACTGTGACGTTGAAAAATTGTTACTTTTCCTGAAAGCGGTTAACTTACTGTATAAAATTTGAAAATCCTACTATGTATGATTAAAAATGTAAATGTATTGTTGAGCGCTAATAACCCTAGGGGTTGATGCGCAAAATTTTTTTCAAAATAAAAAAAAAAAAAAACCTTTTAACGTTTTCGCGTCTAGTATTGGTAAAGAATTATGGAAAAAAAGAAAACGAATATAAAACTCGAAATGAACGTAGATTTATTTCCCTTGTATTGTGTACAAAGATGGAGTGATCGACATTTTCTTTTCTCCTATAATAAAATATAAACTCAAATAAAGATGTTATCAGACAGGAAATACTGTGAGAAAAATTCAGGACCACAACAAGGATATATACTCTAAACAGTATGTTCCTTGTGGTATATCCACTACTAAAGTTTCCTGTACAGACACGTTCTTTACCAGTTGAGTTAAGGTTTCGCTGTTTCTATCATTTCACTTGTAGTCTGCAAAAAAGTTCTCTGTTGTATTGCCTCATTTTGTGGCTCTGTACAGTTTACTCTGATGAATATAGCTAGTTTATCCATTATTTTTAACCCTAGAAATCACAGTATTCTGGAATCTACACCATAGTTAATTGGTTGTGCTCTCAAATTATGATCAGCTCTTCTCAATTGGTTGTGGTTGATCCAAATATAGAACTATTGAATGTTTTATTCCACTTATTTATTTGTTTAATTTTGTATCAGTGACAAGCTTAAAACTGTGTTTTTCTTTTCAACTCAACTGTCATCATTTCTGAGGTTATATTCTTATATAATCAGAGATATTATGGAGGAAGATATGTTATTCTATTTTTTGTTTTCATTGCACTTTTATAAAAGTGTCACTTATTTCCTCTAGGTACAATGCAAAAATATATGACCAGCATTTAAAACTGCCTGTCCCTCATTTATGCACCTAGAAGTGTACCTAGAAATTCAAATAAACTTTGAATAGTTAGTGTTTACCTAATCCATAGTTAAAAAAAAAAGAGAAAATAAGTCGGTATTGAGGATTTAAAATACACTCAATACAAACGTACTTTCCCTGTAACTTTTGTAGATATTACTATATCAAAAATGAAATAAAAACACGAAATCAGACCAAAACTTGTTTTATTTTTGACAAATATCAACCATACCTATTGCTCCAAAAATAAAAATATTAGGCGTCAAAATTTAGTTCAACAACACAAAATACTAAAGCACAATCAAAGAAAAAGCAAAAGTTTCATAAAACACACACTGAAAATAACTAAAACAGCAACATAAAACCACTTAAATATCAAAGGGCTTATACGGCAGCTGATTTGTTTCACTCGTTGCTAAGATGACATTGACATTTCGGAGCGCCATCTATCGAATTCTACTTTTCCCAATAGTGACGAATAGAGCCGATCTTATGCGCAATGAAAATTACCTTCAATTGTGGTCACAAAACTGTCTAGCCTATAGAAGTGAAAGTCCAATAGTATTATCTAGAATGAAAAAATAAGATGTCAAACCCATCCACCTGAAGCGCTAGTCGTAATTGAGACGTCGAAATAGGCAAGGCAGCTTAAGCCAAGAAACATACTAAGGGAAGAAGAATTTCAGCGCTCGCAGTGGATGGGTTCAGAACTATTTCATAGCGATTTTTTTCAATGGGAGTTTGTTCATTCGAATTACAGACAATGGAACAAGTAATGCCTGATTCCACTAACCATTTCCTAAAGTTAGATAACACCTAAAGCGAGTTTAGGAATCCCTAAATGCAATTTACATTTTACCAAGTGTTAAGTAATACCTAAGAGAGATAATATTACGTATTTCCTATCACTTTTTGATCAAGTTTTTTCCACTTTTTCATGCTATTTTTGTTATAATTTGTTTTCACATTTTTCAATAATACAATACTATGATTAGTAGAAAATTTCTTGAGGAAACATATGACATCAACTTAATTTATCAATAAAACAAATTTTTATGTTTAATACTGATGTAAATAAAAAATGGTGACAACTATATGACAGCTGTGATTAATTTTAAAATCTTTTCTTTTCGTGCTAAAGGCCTTAGCTGCCAGGCCTGTTTAGACAACTCAATTGCAACTAGCGCTTCAGGTGGATGGGTTTGAAACCTCATTTTTGTATTCAAGGTCATCCTATAAACTTTCACTTCTATAGGTTAGTCTGTTTTGTGATTGTGGATAATACAATGTCAGGTAACTTCTATGCTCATAATAAACTAGTAACAAGAAAAATCCTGTTTATATTTCTCGAATCTTGGGAAGGTACCTAAAATTTTTCATGATTCAAATTTAATATTTGTTCATCGAGATGTTTATGTTGATGTTTCTCACCCGGTACGAATGAAATTAATGAACATCTGTAAAACTTCAGTGGCAGCGTACAAGTCTTTAGCGCAAAAACTTTATATTGAGTATAAAGGAAGTATACATGACCTCAGCTTTCTGTTACAAAGACAAATTGCCTCAGATACACAGCACCAACGTTCACTTTGAAGTAAAGGCATGTTAATTAGTCAAGTTTTCGCAGTACGTGTCTCTAGTTCGTCTCACGTGTATAATAAATGTACCTACTCCTTTGCATCCAGATTCCTGTAAACAGGCATTGTACCTACTAATGTCGCGTCTATATTTTTTTATACTTTTTTTTATTTTGCCCTTTTCCGATAACGTTTATTCACTGATTGTCCAGTTTTGTAGATAACTATGTAACCTATTTTGTCATCTGGTAACACTAGTATGAATATCCCGATACTGTTAAAACGATCTATCGAATTATTGAGTTATCGCGAATAGCTTTGAAATGTTAAAATTTCAACTATTCATGTTATTTTGCGCTCTATGTCGATCTCTATTGTTTTATCTGCATGATACGAATACACGAATAAATTATGAGTATTATTAAGCTTAAATACTCTGAAATACAAAGTTTAATCACTAACATGGAACCAATTAACGTCGAAAAAGTTTTAAAATGAATATATTGGGCACAAATCACTCATGTTTAATTATATAACATATAACCTTAGTTCCTGAGAAAAGTTTAGATTTGGGCTTATTCTGCTGTGTATTTCGGCTGAATTAAGTCTTTTTCCTATTTCACAAAATTTATATTTCTTCTGCTCAACTAACAAGACTGCTAGTTCTTTCATAAATATGATTGTTCCAATAAAAACACAAAAGTATCATAGATCAACTTAAAACACATGGTTTAAACAACAGTTGTAAATACATATTATTTATAGACTTCGTGGTTTCATATATTTCCAAGAATATCATCTCTCTACAGAAAAACAGAATCGCATCCACCCTTAAAGCCTCTCCGACTGAAGAATATGCTTCATCAACATCTACCTGTACTGTTAAAATGTTCTTTAGTATAAATATTTTCACTTTTTGCACTTTTGCAGCCTACAGTCTCATACTTGGTATATACCCGAGATCAGCATCCACTTCTTACTCTTCTTTCCCGTTTGTTTGTTTAAATACCGTCCTGATAATCTGTGTATGGATCCACATTTTTTTCGACAAACCCTACTCATAAATTTCAATTAATGATATTTTTCTGGCATTCTTTTCCTTCATATTTCTCGGCCAAAGTAAACGTTAGCTCTACATCGCAGATTTTGCTGTTAAGGACGCCATTAAGGACGTAATCTTTCAGGAAAGTTCTTCTGTATAATGCGCCTTTTGAAAGAAAATACCAAATATAATGCTGTAGTGTGAAGTTAGAAGTGTGCTCTTAGATAAGACGCAAGAATTAGATAGAATCCCTTTTATTTTTATAAGCTGCGAAGGTCGAAAGAGAAGACTGTGATTTTTGTTAATGATGTTTGAAAATGAAAACGTCGGCAAATATTGATAACATGAAAAAGTTGGTCTGGGACTAGGCCTGGAACATTTAAGTTCTCTTCTCCTTCTTTTTAAACTTTTCCTAACCTTTTTCACAAATTTATTTTTATTTTAGGATGTATTTTATTAAAATTTCACTCTAGGCAAGGCTTGAACTGTTCCAGAATCACAGTTCCTTTTATTATAAGAAATTTGAAAGGATATGAAATGAAACGTAACCATGCCCAATTTTTTCCACTTTGCATATCAATCTCAACAATGAATATTCCATGGATGTCTATCGTTAGAGGTAAGCTTGACCTAACACGTCCTCTACACAAATTCAATTCCTTTGCCCCTCGCCTTATTTCGTCGGTCATTAAATGAGCCTTCATTGTATGCAACCATTTTCAGCCGCTGAGACTTATTTGATTTTCCCTTGAAAAATCATGTTTAGCATTTTAAAATTATAGTTCTTTGTGTAAAAACGTACCGTAGAGTGAGATGCATCTGAAATATGACAGTTTTAATATAAATTTATCACGTACATTGTAAACCGGGCCTTAAAATTCTCTTGTATACTTTTAGTTTATTTTGGGAATCCAGCTGTTACAATTATAGTCACCATATGAATTTCATACAAACATTTATGTTGGTGTAAACTAGGAAACTATGATGTTATTTTAGATTATTATACTTATGAAGATAAATACCTCTGAAGATCTCTTAGAATATAAGGTATTTCGCAAATATACCTACCACCAAACTTATAAGATGTGGCACAGAATGCTTCTAATTATATATTGCCCTAAAAATCTGTGGAACGGAACACAATATACAATTTGTTTAAAAAATGGTGTAGGAAAAACTAAATTATGAAATATTCAAATATGTTCTTGTGACATATTACCTGAACTTTTGTATTTTGATGAAGTTTTCGCTAGTAGGAAAAATATTTTGTATGTAATTTCTGAGTTAGTGCCTTTTGTTTTGACGAATGTGGATATTGCCGCAGGCGAATGCGACAATCACATGAGACTTTACACACTTGTTACATGAATACCTAACAATTTTCTCCTGCAAATGAAGTCATGAAATTTTCGTTCTAGTCTTCAGCAATCGATTCAACGGAAAATTTTACATATTCCAGTGTATTTTGAGTCCATAATTCCGGCCAGGAAAGAATTTAGAACAATGCAGTTTACATTAAATATTTCCATACCGCACCCCTTGCTTCAACATTTTCGACAAAAAAATCATTTTAACATAAAAACTGCTCAAAATTTGTCTGGAGGGGTTTTTTGATGCGAAAAATCGACTGCCACAGTCCGTTTTCGTATAAAATCATTTTTTCTCCTCCAAATGAAGTCATGAAATTTTCGAAAATCCACTTTTCAAAATGTGCTCATAACTCGACTAATATGATAGATAGAACGTTCTAGTCCCCGGCAGTCGATTCAGCGAAAAATTCTCCATACTCCAGTGACTTAAGAGTGCATTATCAACATTATTGGGGAAGGTAGCAGACACCAGTTCATGTTGAATATTCCCATAGAACGTTCTAATCTCCACCAATGGATTAGTTGGGAAATTTCACCCAGTATGTTCAATCTCAGGTCAATTACTTCTAGCAATGAGTTCTGAAAGTAGTATACTTATATATTCTTGCGCGGTAATAGAGTGAAATATTTTCTCACTTTTCAATCGATTGAAATCATCCAGCGATTCCATATCTGGCCTGAAACGTTATGTGTGGCAACAGCTGTGTAAAAAAAACTCCACGGAATGAAGAAATTCATGAAACTGATGCTCGAAATAATTAGATTTGGAACGTGTTTGTGGCAAATTGCTCATCCAAAGTGTACTTTTGGAAATTAAAAGTTGATGGAATTCTGTTCATTTGTGTGGAAAACAGGCGCAGATTTTTCCATTACAAACCAAATATGGAGGGAGTTTCCTTTATGCAATTAGGAATACCAGTTTTATCGCTAATAGAAATGTGGAAATTAATTTAAAATAAGTCTGTGTTTGTTTCAAAGTGAATAAAATATGAAAAGAATTAATTTATATGGTTTAAAACATAGTGGTATGTTTTCCGGGATATCTGGTTATTGGTGATTTTATAGATTTTGATGTGGCCTTTCCGAATTTTGACTCCACTGTCTCCTCGTATTCTTGCTGCTCGCGCTACCATATTATAAAAAAAATGTTTCTCGGCTATTTTTGCTTTTCGACTTATTTTACTAAGAAAATAGTTATAGGTGCATTGGAACTAGAGACAAGTTCCCACAATTCCTCCATATTTTATATTTAACTCAATTTTTCCATCGAGCAAGTGTTGCAAAGTGTACACGGGTTCACGCCAAAATATAATTTCCATCACTACCATTCAAAGGAAATAACCCTAACCGAATTTCCAAGACTTTTATATACTTTAAAACATTCCCCAATGGATGGATATTATAAAAAGAGAACGGAAATTTGTAAAATCTGTCGAATACTATATTATATTTCGTTTCGCTTCCTCTTTTCAACTTCCTGTATCCAAACAAAGGAACATCATTCCTAATTCTCCTTTGGCAATAAGGAAATCTCTTTGATATTTTACTTGGAAAAAAAGTTAAAATATCGCCTTTGTGGTCGTTTATACAAAATTTCATTGCAGGAAAAAAACGAGGAATTTCAAGGAAATATATTATGCTTTCATTTATGTATACTATGGTGACATTTGAATACTAAATGCCCTCCTGTAGATCCACAGCGACGGGATTAATTAATAAATTTGATGAAACTGGTACTGTGAAGGATGTTTCTATCTACATTTTGCTGCGATTTGCCGTTGGCAATACCAGACTGTAAAAATGTGTTGACATTAATTCAGTTCAGTCGGCCAATATTAACTGACAAGGATTTACTAATTGCCTTAGTTGCGATTATCATTTCCAATAGGGCGTTTAATTTTTATTTCCGTCTTTGTTATCTTTTAAGCGAGAGTCCAACAAAACAGGACGATCCTCTTATAGATTTTTCATTCGTAAGCAAGTGCTAACTGGCAGACAGTATGCTCCTCACTCGTGCTTCTGAACCAATTAAGATGAAACTTTATCGATTTTTGTCACCATTCTATGCATGATGCCATCTTCGCGTGCATACTGCTACTACACCTTACAACGCGGTGCCACGCGACGTGATGTATGATGAAAATCAGGCAAGAGAGAATTCGTACCATCTCGGATGGCGTCGAGTCGCGTGGGAGATGATTGCATCAGAGCAGTGATGTAGCATCTGAACAATGTGTTCCGGGATTAAATAATTTTTGATTGGCACACAGCAAGCTTATTGGCACGTACTAACGGTCACGTCTACATTGAATCGAATTTGCCGAATTGTATATGTATAGTGTGGCTATGCCTTTAGATGTTCAAGAATCCTTGAAACATCTACCAGTTTATTGGCAAGAAATCATAGTGAATGTCTCTACAAATAATTTAAAATAACTTCAATATTTATAAAGGATTTGCTGAGAATAAATTTGATCGGGGACTACAATTTCGAGAAACAATTACAGATAAAATGGTGAAGTAACATTTTCCTTAAACGATTCTGTTAACGAATAGAGATAGTAGCTGGCAATATCTCCTGACCTGAAACCACTCGAATCCTTTCTCTGAGGCTATCTGAAAGACCGCTTTCATGTCAACATACCATCAAACGATTTGATATATCATACGCTCCGAAATGCAGGAAATTACTCCACAAGGATGGAGGATCCTATTCGCAAGCTATTTCAACCTACCACCTCAGTTGCATGCTGAAGCTATTTGAAAAATAAACATTGTTTTAATATATAGCCACCCGTAACTCACACTTTCGTGGGCAAAGTGAGGAAATTCCGTTGGGATAATACCTTCAGATATTTCATAACATAATATCACTTGAAAAATAACGCAAAAAAATATATAACCCGACTTGGGAGTTTCAAAATTATCTTCAAGTTGAAGAAGAGAAGCGGAAATAGCGGCTAACAGGAGGAATGAGATACCGAGTGACTTAATCTCAAAAAGTGTCGCAACAAACACAATAGCGTAATATATGACCGCAGTTATTCCATTAAAAGCTTCTGGGTACGTGCTAGTTTGAATATAAAACAGTTGCGTTGAGTTTACTGCTACGAGAAGATTTATTACTTTGCTGAGAAATGAATTGGAAGTAAAGTAAGTACGTTTCAAACTAAAGGGAGTGTACAGAAAATGAAAACGGAAAACGGGTGCAAAACACATCCTAAACAACAATAAATTAATTCATTAGGGAGATTTTAAGTGCTTTTCAATAAAATATACGCTAAGGAAGTATATAAACGCTTTTTTGTGTGTGCAATATGGTAGAAATCATAATGTCTATTTCTTTATTATATTTCTGACTGACCCATTATATTCATTGGCATGCGATATTAATAAATCAATGAGTTAAATACCAACACAAAAAGTAATCGCCTAAATTCCGGCAGTTACATCAGCTTGACGTTTGCGTTTCCGAACGTTGATATCTTCCGTTAAATGTAAATTGGACTGAACTGAAAAGGCCATGCTGAAATAGAATTAGCAGAGTTCAATTGAATATTTCAACGGAAGCGGGTGACGCTGACTGTCGTCTAAACGTGAAACTCGTTCGAATGAGACGAAACGATGTCGCTGATAGACACAGACGAGATTCATTCTACGACTCACATCTCACTATCTCAGCTACTGCTGAGATTTTAATTCATCACTTTTTTTGGCTTTGAGCTTGGAATTGAAGGATTTCCGAAGTAATATAGGATGATTTGATAATAGGTTTGCTCAATCTGTTACTAATTATTAAAAAATGGATGCAGGATTCCTGATTTTAAATGGTCTAGATGTTCATCCCAAATTTGTTCTTTCAACAGGAAATTTGAAATTACAGTTTCAGGTTAGGTCGAATATTAAATTGATTATTCGCTGTTTTTAGGAAACAAATTCGCTTGTCTTGTTCCCTAAGCCTTTGGACTTTTTGATCTCTTGGTTGTACCGTTAATATGAAGAGACCAGTTGTCAGACAGAACTGTCTTTTTACTTGCTTCTTCTTAGAGAAATCCTTCCTTGGACGCTCTGGTACTAGAGTCTATATCTCCAATAAAACAGTTCTTCACATCCGAAGATCGGAGAAAATGTCTAAGACTGTTCACAAGAGACCAATGGGTTCATATCCATATATGCCAATTGTGTGCAAGTGTAGGTTTGATTGCTTGGTTCAACATCATTAGTTAGAAGCTTAAAGTCCTCGGTACCTCCGCTTTTAGACTTTTTGCGCTCTTGGATGTGCCGTTTAGGTAAAGAAACCGGTACACCTTATCAGGCTCAACTGTATTTTCACCTGGTTCTTTTTGAAGAGATCCCCACTTATATCTAGACCCTTGCTCTGGACCTATATCTCCAATCTTTAACAGTTAACGTTGTTCTTCCAGTGTCAATCGATTTCAACTCTAATTGCTATTATTCTTAAGAAACTTTTGATTGGTTGCTATTCTCAATTCACCAAAGATTTGCACTTTCCCATTATGTTAAATTGGAGAGATTGACATTGGAAAATTTGTGTTTGGAATGGAACCTTACCCGACGTTGAATTATATTACCTACCATCGAATCGTTATATTGAAATTGGACATATAGGATCACTACTGTTTCAAAAATATTCCAGGTTAGTTTTAAGTGTTATAAGCCCTATTTCAGATAGTTACTAACTGATGTTCGCTCAGTTCCAAAAACTACTTGAAACTTGCATTGCTCTTAGGGCCGGTTCTACAATTTGAGTAGAGATTTGGTGTTCGCTTTACGTAGGACAACAGGTCACTATTGCGTTTAACAATAAAGGTATATCTGGTTTCCAGGTCTAAACCAGAGTATCTATTCCAGTTTAAGAGTGTATTTGACGAATAAACTGCGAATCTATTAAGAAAAATGGGAAACTTTCCAATACAATAATAATTGAGAGGCGCTTAAAAACCTTAATCTAAAGGGTTTTCTTCTGATCAATATCAACTTCAGTTTGCTTTAAATAAAAGCCCTTCTCTGTTGATGACCTGCTTTAAAGAGTTACTTGTCTTTGGTTTCCTAACACCTGTTCGTGCACTGTGATTGGGAGAAACAGCTACAAAAATGTTTGCAATGAAGTCTTTTTGTCTATAGTGATCAAGCTCCTGAAAATTTAATTGGCTACTAACGTCAAAGCTCTCTGAGCACCAAAACTTGTATTTTGGAGCAATTTATGGTCTCTCGGATTCCTCTCAACCTTTTTATTGCTCTTTTCAACATTTGATATGAGAAGTAGTATGCTCCCCATCATTTCTTTCTGCTAGGGTTATGTGGTGTTGATGCAGCTTCCTGTGTGCCGATTCTCATCAGGTCACGTGAAAGCTGTTTTTTTGGGTAGTTCCCTGGACCTGTTCTTGTAAGGTGCGTTTCAGCCCACTTCCCGTGGAGTAGATTTGTGAGATATTGAAGGTGTTATTGGTAGAAATGGTCGCATAAAAATTCCCAACCTTCCAAACCTTGGACTATTGTTCATAAAATAAGTTCTAATTCTAGCTGACAATAATTATCCGAATGGATTGGATGAAGGAGTCTAATTTTAAAATTAAAGCACGGTATAAGTTCTCAGTAATGACACATTTAGATTGTTCTGAAAATATATAAACTGTTCTATTTATTTTGAAGTGGCTATGCCATGACCCACTTTTGGAACATCGAATAAAGGGAAAATGGTTGGCTACGATGACACTTTCAAACTAATAAATCATTACTCGTTTCATCATGTGGCAAAAGTTGTATGAACCATTTGCAGAAGTGCCGTTAAATTCAGAATTTTTTGCAGTGAAAGAAATACTTTTGTGAATTCGAGCTCTAGGAGTACGACATACGGGGCAATTAACGAAGTTTTATAACAGTATGGTGTATATTTTGTTTCATGATGGTGCTGGTTTTAAGCACAAGAATCTTTTGGGTTAAAAACAAAGGAGGATGATTTGAGAGTTGGAGGATGGGTAGTTATAGAAAAAGTGCAGGATGTGTACAAAAATTATTGATCGACATAAGGAATAGAGAGAAATTGAGGTTAAGGAGCAAGTAGAAGGGAAAAATCAGGATGGGGAAATATCAAATCTAACCATTTAAATTTCAAGCGGGTTACTATTTATTTGAAAAAGGATTAACAAAAAATTATGTTAAATGGAGATTATAATTTAACTCAGCATTTTATAATTTAATGAGCATAAATTATTTATTTTGTGAGTGCCTCAAGGCTTTTGTACACTTTTTGCTCCTATCCTTTTCCATAAAATCTTATAAATGATTGTTTTCGTATAAAATGCAAATCAAATTAGAGGAATATGAAAAAATTACAACGAATATCGATGAAAGTCTTGTCCTGTTCATAAATACAGGTATAAGAAAGAGTTTTTTCAAACGTCATTCACAAGAATTTTGGAGAAAAAAGTAAAAAAAGGGTGGATAATAAGGAGTTCACAAATTCATTCCTTCCCAGTTCATATTTTGTAACAATTTTTATGAAAATCTCAGCATGTGGTGATAATTTGAAGGTCACAGCCTAAAACAAAATCCGACAGAAAATAAACATGTATTACTATTCGGAATTTTCAATATCCGAACCACGATTCTTCTCTAGTGGAAACTTTTTCCGACTCAATGCAAATTTCCTGTTCATGTATGATCGCAAGCATTGAAGTTCGTCAACAAAAGGATTCATTCCAATCATTATAACATCAGTTTAGGATAAATTTGAAAAAAAGTGTTACTAGATGTACATGTTTAATAATATCTCTGATATGTATCCTGATAAATGTGAAGAAATTTTTCAAAAAACAGCATTTTTCGGATAAAGATTATGCGTACAAATATAGTGAATTAGTCATGTCTATTTACTTATTAAAAAAAATGTTCTCTTCTGCTTGGGTATACCTACTTTGTGAAATTGAAACTGACTCGTTCCAGCATGTCTTTAGTACCTTCTTTCGACTCTAGTCATATGGTAACTCGTGCCATGCAAACATTTGTTTGAATTGGCACACATTACTTTGAAATTACGCTAGTCTTAGTCAGATCACACAATACGCCACTCAAGCCACTATCCAGCGAATATTTTTTTCGAATGGCAAAGCTGGATATGTTCGTATGTATGTATGTATATTGGGATGACATTCACTGAGACCTGAAAGATTTATTGTGCTCCTCCACTTCCACTCAAATCCTGAGAAAATTGTTAAAGACTAGTAGCTTCTCCAGTCCTTTTTGCTGGAGGAATTTTAGGATATCTACAAGCTTTAACTTGGATGAAAGTCGCTCTACTAGATCTGGATGACACCCAAATAAATCTTCTATTGTCTAAGCCCTACCAGATCTTCCCAATATTCAGATCTATTTTCCCAGCTTTGCCTATTTCTTACCTTATTACGTTGAAGCTGATTCCGCAAAAGGTTTCCGGCCATCAAAAGCGTGTTCCAGTCCCCTTCTCTGATAGTTCATCAGCTATTTTATTCCTTTCCATTCCAGTGTTACCTGGAGGTGACTATATTGCTCTCGTCTAGTTCACTGAGTGTGTCTTGTCATTTTAGCACCATTTTGAAACTTATTACATCAGCGATTTTATGCCGACACTATGATAATCATTTCCCTTTAATATCCTTTGTCAATATTGAATCACACTTTTTTGAGGCGCGAATTTAAGATTGATATATACTTGAGGTTCTTCTCTACTTGGTGTTTTGTTCCAGTTACTTCTTTTGCTTTTGAGAAGTCTATGTACCATTGAATGGAATGACGTTCTTTCCAAGTCTATGTGGGAATGACGTTCTTTCCAAGTCTATGTGGATCTCATTCCTTCTGTCTGCTTTATTTCGTGATTCCAAGAGTTATAATCTTTCATATACCATTTTGTGGCATGTCCCAAGATTTCTTAGGAAGTAGTTTCTTCCAATGATTCTCTCTCTATGTCGCTAATGAGTGTTTTTTTGGAAAAGAGGATGCCATTTCATTTTCAAAGTAAGAATTCCCTTCAAATTAATACCTCATACGTTTTCGTTTATTTATTTTGATATTTTCATTTCACCGTTTTCATTTCCACATCCGCATATGCTAGTGAAAATATGAAGCTGCTGGAAAACTTATTCCACAATCAGTTCGAAAGTCGGTTTAACTGGAAAATTTGCAGTTATTACATGTTCATAGGAGGTTATTCGGTGGCGTACTTTATCGAAAAGTCAATTTGCTCAGAGCTTCAGCTTGCCTTTGTTACGACGACGTCTATATAGATAATATTGTTCTTTTTATAACTTGATGACATTCGTACAAAAAAAAAACTGGCTTTCAACAACTTAAATCCAATATTAGATCCAATAAATATTATGAGAAGGTTTTATAAATAGTGTACGGGATCTAGATAGCGACAAACTTACACGAAAAGAATTGATAGATCTTCAATTGTCTATAGATATACTAGGTTAATTGTCTTTTGATTAAAATTACGTTGGCTTCAGTTTTTCAATAACAGCAGGGTTATCTCGTGATAGAACAAACAAACAAATGTGGGTATTGAGGCTATTGGGCTACACCAAACTGTGTTTAAATCTCTCAGAGTTTTGTAATCTCCTTCTCGTGTTATTGAGGTCCTAGTTGTAAAATACTGGCCAAGTGCGAGTGAGACTTTTGCGGTTCTGTACCATTTTCTATAAAAACGGCAACAAAATCTTGTTTGTTGTGTGAAAGCCACCTTGTATTTTATTTTATTCCGATTCAATTTTTTATTTTCAAAGTGAAAATCATATTCATTGGGTATTTTCAGCGTCTACCTGCTGATGTTATCAATATCGAGCAAGAGAGAGTGAAAAAATCACGTTTTTTGTATCGAGATCACTTAAATATTTATTCCATTCTGTTTTTGGTACAGATACAGCCTGGTGACAAACGGACAGACTGGCGTAATAGGGTCTAGGGTCCGTTTGTTAGATTAGGGTACGGATACGGAACCCTGAAAACCTTCCATGCTAAGCAGGGCGAATTAGGAGTATCGAAATTATAGATTCGCATTGTTTATGTGAACTCCTATGTTATTCCTTTTTCAAGGATGTTCATTTGAAACTAAAAAACAATGATAAGTAATTATATAAAGGACAAAAAATGTCTTTTTTTCACTTCTGTCGTGAGTCTTCTAAATTTGAAAAAACAACACCTATACCTATGGATAGTATAATCAACAGTTTGCAAAGCACACCTGAAAACCGAAAGCAATTTTCAGGTTGAATCATTCGCGATATATACTAAATCCTGGCAAATGTCCAGCTGTAACGTGCCAAAAGAAGGGCTACCGCGGTTGACCTCTTTTTCGAGGTCCAGTGTAGAGATGTGTAGTTATTTCCAAAATAATTCAATGGAAAGTATTAGTATTTCACGATTACTGAAATAAACACCTCACAGGAATAAACTTGTAGACCACTTTGTATAATTTATTATTTTATGTGGTTGGGCGGTAGAATTTATGTTTGGTCATCATGGTAAGCGCTGTTCTTTGATTATCTTCTAGCTCATTTATTGTCCATTCCGGAATACCAAAGAAAAATGTCAGAATCGTTGGCATTTATATCGTTCCCATTAGTTAATAACACATCCACGTTAACGATCTTACCATTTCTGAATTTGATCCTTATATCTTTATGTCATCTTTGTGCAGGGTGGTTCTTAAGTAATTGTACATTTTGCGTATATTTATACCTAATATGTGGCGCCCTCTACTAAATACATGAAAATTGATATAAAATTATGATTCCTTTTATTCAAAAAACCCGGGCCCAGCTTCTAATTTTTGTGCATATATGTCAAAAAGCGTTGATATTGTAAAAAACGATAATCAAAATTTCATGACCAGCACCCTGTATCTCTCTTAGTATTAACATTTTGTTAAGGCTAACTTCCATTTCTTATGGAAAATTTCACAAATTCTATGATTTAGACAGTTGCTTATGAATAATTACAAAATACCTACTTTTAAAATCGATGTGTCTCTAGCTGACGATACTCTCGACCTTTTATATTCGTCGCTAACCTTTTTTATCCCTATAAGCAGAATTAATTTATCCAGTTTATCGGATATATTCTCGGAGTTGAGGTATGAAATTGAAAACAAAAAGTCGCTGCCAAATCAATTTTTTTCTGGGCATAAATGTATCTTCAAAGCCACGGTAATTGGAAAGTTATCTTTTTATAATAAACCCTGAAACAAAATCCTTTGTCCCGATTTTATTTTTTCCACAAACTGCAGGAACAGTCGAAACTCAGCATTATTATCCCAACTTTCAGGATTTTAACCTTCCAAGATCATTTCCTCAGTTGAATCTCTTTCATTATTTCGACGAATTCTTTTAAAATACATAAAAAGAACATTGATAGGACTCTAATTACTTCTAATTAAAAGATAACTCTTTGAGGACTATAATAACAGCCCTTATTCTCTCCACATTAACTTGTAACCCAAATAATTATCTGGAGAAAGACATTCTGCGTTGGAAAATCGCCTCAAACTTTGCTCCTTATTGCTATCATTCATTAAGTAAATCGCGACTTAGCATTGCTTAATGTTACCAGCATGGCATTCATTTTAGTCCCTTTTTTGAGCTTCAGACAAAACGTTTTTGGTTTTTTTTAATCGAAGGAACAACAGAGCAGAGACCACTCTTTTTTGTGAGAAATAAATAAACATAAGACCACAGTAAATGCAAAAGTAACTTAGGGACGGACCCTTTATGTGAAGATTAAAAACATTGTTCCCCTTCCAAAAATCACATTTCATTTAAGATGGATCAGCGGTTACATATTGTTTGGATGAATTGAGCTGAAGGGTTGAAAAATAATTTGAACTACTCTCACATCCAGCCAACCCAGTTATTTCTGCACTGTTGGTCACTTTGAAAATTTTTTATATCCTCGAGTCACTGTCCGATGAGATGTGGGTATACATATCACAAATTCTGCAGCCAAGGTTTCCGTTATGCATCCTATTTTATATAGGTAGTCTCACACTGGCTATAGAAACTCAATATTTGAAAGGTACTATGTGTTTGCTTTGGAGTTCTCCTCCAATCTATAATACTATGTTGACTTTCTTCCTGGTTAAATGTATGTTGCTGCTGAATAACTCCCTTTCTCTTCCATTTTATTCAGTTGTTTCCGGCAATTTTCTAGCAGTTCTCAATGCATGAATCTCCTGTCTCCCAGCTCCTGTCAATTCCCCAGGTTTTGGACCATCCGTGTATGGTTGAAACCTCGAGGAAACGTTAGTCAGCTGAGACCATTCCATTTTTTTGTGAAGTATTCTACCTTATTTCTATAACCAGGGAGAAGTTCAGTGCACTAGGATAGCAGGGAAATACCTATCCAAGCTGAAGGTCCGTTAAATAAGTCTGTAGGAACTACTTCTCTCTGGGCTTGGGTTCTCTAGGTCTTAGTTAATGTCTCTCATGGAATAATTCTGGAAAATTATGCCAAGAGTTTAAAAACCCTCCTCGCAGTCCAAACAATTATTGATTAAGGAGGGCTTTGATAGGATGAAACCACTTGCAATGAAACCACTTGCACCCTTCTTTGCAAAGGAGTCCACCTTTTTATAGCTATCAATACCAGAATTGGTCAGGGATCAAATCATAGACAGTTTCTAGCCAAGGAAAATCTGTTTTAGATACTCTGATACCAACTTAGATTGTGACGAATCCTTCTTCTACTCACAGCTTCCAGGTTTTGTGAGCCTCAGCCCTACTACTTCAATATTTACCCAAAAAGGTAATCATTAGTTTCAAATTTTTGCAATTTCAGGAAACGGGCAAGATTTTAAACAGCTCAAAATTATTATTTGTTCGAATATAAGATTTAAACATTATTTCAACAACTTTAACTTGCTTGTAGATTTTCTAGGTCAACGTCTCCAAAGTATATCTTATGTTCTTTGATACAAAAGGAACTAAATAAAATGAACCCTTTATAATTTTGTCACTAACTTAACTCTTCAATCCTTTGACTGAAATAAATCGAAGCAATTTCGGAAGTAACACAGACAATCTATAAATATTCATATTTCTCCTACTAAATCCATATTAAAACATACCGTAGCGTTTTTCAAATGGTTCTGTCGCCTGCTTTCGTTCCGTGATTGGGTTTGCGTGAATATTTACAAATATTTTCCCGAAAATTTGGCATATCATGAATAATATGACGTGCAATTTAATACTTTATTTCCAGCCGATTTAGGATAAATGGATTGCACGAAATGCTCGAAGGCAGTAGGGTTATTTTTTTATTTCGGAAACATTCTTACTTGCGATTTAGACATTGGTTGTGTGAGAAATGATGGAAACAGTGGTAAAGATATGAAAAACGAGGACTTTTCGACAATAATTATGGAATAACTAATGTTTTTTATGAGGGTTATATCAAAAGATATTGAAATTGTAGAAACCATGAAGTATGTTCCCAGTGTAGTTGTTGTTGATGTGAGAGAAAAATGTTGACTACAAAGTGTATGGTTGGAATAGTGTATTAAAATTATCATGAATAAAAGTTAAATATGATAATTCAATCCGATTCTGTCTCATATGGCAACATAATCTCGAATTTCCTACACTTACTAAAATTATGTTGGACAGATCTTTTAGGGGATATTTAAATCACAGGAGATGGGAAGCGCAGGTATAAGTATGTCGTTTAAATTGAAAAATGGTAGATGGGAGACAGTTGTTCGTCTCTAGAGAAGTTTATTTGCTGTGTACAAGTTATTAAGTAGATCGATGAAATAAAATGCCGAGGGAGGATCATTATCTGAAATATTCATTGACGTTTGTATAAAACTTCTTAGAAATAATATAATTACAAAAGTTTTGATATATTTCCATTCCTATCGATAAATATTATACTTCGGAAAACAAAAATTTAAGTGTTTATACTGTAAAAAAAGTAGAAAACTTTCCATAATAAGCACAAAAGAATGTATAAAATATTGACACATTATATTATGCAGCTACTAAAGGCCAACCATTTATGTGGCTCGCGGCTGTTGTGAACACGAACGGAAGAAGGGAGGGAAAAATTAACAATGAGGAGTTTCTATGTGTTTCTATTTCTATGTATAGTATTATAATTATGTTAGGATTCCAAGTGTGATTAATAGTATTTTTTATTTTATTTTATTTATTTATTTTTTTAATTTCAATAATTTATTTTTTCTACATTCATGCAAAAAACAACACTTTTGTGAACAACATTTAATGGAAAAAGTGGTACTTTATTGCACTAGTGCAATAAAATATTTTACCTACGAACCCCCCTGTAATCAGTCAATAACACACAGTCGGCGCTAATGTAATGACGTCTATTACGCACGGTAAAAAAAACGCACAGCTGTAAAGTAAATCGCACGGCTTCCCTAGCAACATCTTAGCAACTGTCAATAGACGTCGCCATTTTATTCAAAAATCTGACATAAGCCGTCAAAACATCAAACTTAGGTATAGGCTGCAATAGCGATTTGCGTAAGAACTGTCAAGAAACTTTTAAAACACTTTTTCATTGTCCTTATAACTTATTATAATAGTTTGTGTATTTTGTGGAAAGCTTTATTCAATTAAAAAATGTCGAGTGAAAGTGAGATGGATTTAATATTATCATGGAAATCGCAGAAATAGCCAAATATTGTTGATGTTGTTCAATTATTATCAATAATAAGAGTATAAATACATGTACAAGTAGGTCGTAGGTAAAGTATAGTACGTAACTGGTGTTGTAGAGCATTTTACGCACTCACGGAATTACGCACTCGCCGCTACGCGGCATCGTGCGTAACTTTTCCATTCGTGCGTAAAATGCTTCTTACCACACACGTTACGTAATATACTATTATCTACAACTGTCATGTAAAGAGTACGATTTGACACTATTTTTAGTGTCATAATGACGTATATTACCGCACTAGTGCGTTTTCGATTACATTACCGCACTAGTGCGGTAATGAGAATCTAGAAACATATTAATACCAGAATTAAATATTTAAAATAACACTGGAAGCTGCATTTTCAATTTCCGAAAGGAGATTGTCTTCGCTTGAACTCATTTTTATAGATTTTTGTTCATTCAAATTTGAAAATTTGATGACATAACTAATTTATTTTATTTCCACATCCTTGTTTGTCTTTGATGATATGGTAACAAAATATGATACACAGTACCTTATGTTTGCAGTCAATATTATTAAAAATACGTTGGATTGGAATTTTTTTTAAATTTCATAATATAGGTACTGTTGATAATACTAATAAACAGTTGTAGATAAAATTTTGTACGTAACACGTGTGATAGGAATTATTAACGCACTTATGTGATTACACGACTCGGCCTACGGCCTCGTCTTGCAAACTTCACATGCGTGCGTTAATAATGTCCATATCCCACTAATTACGTAAATAACTATTATCTACAACTGTCATGTAACGAGTACGATTTGACACTATTTTTAGTGTCATAATGACGTATATTACCGCACTAGTGCGTTTTTGATTACATTACCGCACTAGTGCGGTAATGAGAATCTAGAAACATATTAATACCAGAATTAAATATTTAAAATAACACTGGAAGCTGCATTTTCAATTTCCGAAAGGAGATTGTCTTCGCTTGAACTCATTTTTATAGATTTTTGTTCATTCAAATTTGAAAATTTGATGACATAACTAATTTATTTTATTTCCACATACTTGTTTGTCTTTGATGATATGGTCACAAAATATGATACACAGTACCTTATGTTTGCAGTCAATATTATTAAAAATACGTTGGATTGGAATTTTTTTTAATTTTATAAGTAATATAGGTACTGTTGATAATAGTAATAAGCAGTTGTAGATAAAATTTTGTACGTAACACGTGTGATAGGAATTATTAACGCACTCATGTGATTACACGACTCGGCCTACGGCCTCGTCTTGCAAACTTCACATGCGTGCGTTAATAATGTCCATATCCCACTAATTACGTAAATAACTATTATTGCACTCATCTGTCATTCTTGTGTCAGTTTTGTGATGATTAATGATAAACATAGACATTTAAATTAAATAAAAATCCATAGCAAGTATCTGATCATGCTTTAATACAATAATATATGTATATCTTACTACTTAGTCTCAACGAGTTACAATTATTGCAAAAATCTCTTTTTTTAAATTTAAATGGTCAACTCGGCCTAAAGACCTCGTTGGACAATTTCACGTCGCGTGCAAAAAACACTCACTTTTTGCACTTGTTGCATAAATAACTATTATAGTTGGTTTATTCAATTAAATTTTTTTTTTATTTGGTCAATTGAAATGTTTTGCTTTATTTTATTTTCAATTTTTTTTTAAAATTTTGTTATTAAACATAAGATCTCTCTCAGGGGATTAGTTTCAAAAACGGAAATTCACTCACCTAACAAAACTGGTTGCATAACTTTTTAATCTCCTCAATTGACTCAACTTTTGATTATTTTTCAAAAAAAAATCTAAACAATTTTTTTATAATGCAACAAAAAAAAGGATCATTTATTCATCAATTTTAGAAGGTTTCATAAATATTAAAAATTTTCAAATATAAAAAAAACCTTTCCAAATAAAAATATTCTGTGAATGTGTATCGTCCTTGAAATTCCTAATATTTTACTACCATCAAATGTCTGAATCTGAGTGCATGAATTCTCACAAAAAAAAACCTAATTTTAATTTAAACTAAAAAAAAATATTTACATTTGTATTTGGAAAAATTGTGGAAACGTTTCCTTCAAAAGGTAAGTAACTATCAAATATGTCAAATTATATGAAAATACTATTGTTAAATTATACTAATTTTTTACAGAAACTTATACTTAAATTGTCAAAGGAAATTACGAATAACACAAAAAAAATTAAAGTTCGTCGAAATTTGATTTAAATAGTCTAAGTGCACGATTAAAATGTCTTGGTGAAAATTTATGGAATATATTAACTTACAGTTCTACATGCAGAAGATGCAAAAAGGATACCGAAACAGCTTTGCATATACTATGCAACTGTGAGTCGCTGGACCACAGAAGGCAGAAACTGTATGGCAGAACCCAAATGACTCCAGAAGACTTCTACAATCAACCAGCAAAGAACCTGTATGAGCTAATACAGGGAACGGACTGGCTGAATAGGTTGTAGTCAGAACACTAGGAGTATCCACAATAAGCCCAGGAGGCTGAGGTGGTACCGGCGAAAGGACGGCTCCGGGAAAAAAAAAAAAAAAAAAAAAAACTTACAGTTCCATCTTCTTGGAATAAACAGAAATTGTTTTATTGTGTGGAAGCCTATCTTCCACCTCTTCAAATTTGGTAAAATTTATTATTATTTATTATTTTATTTTTCGAATGCAAAGAATTTTCTCTCAAAAAAATTTTTTTTTTAATATTTTTTTCCTGACAGCTTCTGTCCCCCATCAATCCAAAATCTCCATGGTATCCTTTTTCCTTTTCGAAACACTCTTAGATTTAATTTTTAATGAATAACGAGAATTCCTTTTCTGTAAATATACCTATTCCTTCACTTAATTTTCCAATTAACACTTCTTAAAATTATTTTATAAATTATAAATGAATTTACAAATATTTTACATAATATGTTCTTTCCCTTCATTATTCTCAAATTTTCAATAAATGATCCCATACTACTATTTTCTAAGTTAAACTAACTGAATTTCATGAATTAAATTAAATATTAAAACCAAATTATTTTATTAAAATATTAAAACCAAATTATTTTATTAGATATTAATCATTTCCGTTCTTGTTCAATTTATTCCTGTTTTAAATTTAAATGATTGAGAGTTTCTGAATCCTTCACATTGAACATATCATCTCAATATATACAGGGTGAAGACGTTGATATAATTTATTAGGGCGAAGTGTAAAGACATTTTATCGGTGAAAATTGACTGTAGCAGTGCTCTTTGAGATATCGTGAGCTATTATCAATGCAAGGTGAATGTTGTCGTTTAACTCCTATAAGCCAGACTGGAGAAAACAATTTTTGCAGTGTATTAAAGGTACACAGTGGTCTACAATTGAACTACTACCACCTAAACGATCATTTTTTTGGATTTATTTTAGAATTATGTGAGTGGTTGAGTATTCTTCACACCTTATCAAATATTTTACTAGAAACTCTTGGAAAATTATGATTCCATTCAAATATTGGAATCATTTTGTGGCAAGTATCGAATAAATCATCATTTCAATCACTTTCTTTGAAAAATCACCTCATTTTACGCGGTATACTCAAAACGACCTAAAATATAGATGTTCCGGCATCACTTTAACATCACTCACACACTCAGGATAAGTATAACACATCTACCATGTTATCGTATTATTCATGGGTCATTTAGGCTTTTCCTGAAAACACTTTTTGACGTCTGTGCGTCATTCACACATCAGCATTTTGTTTATTCATTTTTCTGAAAATGTCACTAACATTTTTCTTATATAACGTTAGACAGCTTTAAAATACTGATTCCCACAGAACCGTAATGACCAAAAATGTTAAATACGACAGTATTAATCCGAAATATTTGATCTGAATTGGAAAAAAAATCTCATGGTTTTTATAAGGAACGTGGAAACATGAGTTGGAGGACATCTGAGAGTCTTGAGTGAAGAGGAAAGTTCAAAAACATTACTGAAAACTGAAGGGAATGGAGAGACAGGAAACGATGGGAACAATCAATCAATCAATCACCAGACCTAAGGAGGAACACCATGTTGTCTTGGAAAGACTGGCAAGACCCAAGCAGACTGATGTTTCCTAGAGATACAGGAGTGTCAAATACTGGGAAGAAACAGGAGCAGCTTTAAATAGCCGCAAGGTGACATTCGGATTGGTAGAGGAAAGCCAGAAAAAGCAAAATTCACTGAAAAAGCATTTAAAGTAGGATTAGTGTGGGTGAACTCACAAGAAGAGATTGAGCAACGACATGCTGGACCAGAACCAGATCTTAAGATAACAAACAAAGAAATCGGAGGACGAATACAAAAATAAGTGCATAACCAGTATAGACTACAGTGAAGGAATACTCCAAAGTCAAAGGATAAAGGGTATCTCAGCTGCAGACTCTGGCATGGAGACCAGGACATGCAGTAACCTATAATTTGACTGGGAGAAGGCGAACAGTTTTGGAGGAGCTTATCTGACACCTTAGACTATGGGTTACTGTCTCGGTTAGGTGAACCCATATCGTCTACTCGAAGATACGGGGATCGCTGGGTGGGTGGTTCGAATGTGGGAGTAGAATACCTTAAGCTAACAGGCTGTAGGGCTTCAGGCATAGGAGATTTTGAAGTTTTGATTTATTTGATGGAAAAGTTGGTTTAGATAATACGTTAGAATAAAAAAAACATTAATACGGATCTGCTTGCGGAGGAGATATGAATATAACATAATGATTTATTGATTAAATGATTAGACGCTCTCTTAGCAAAAGTGTCATCGGTCTGGCAGCTTGCTAGGCCAATCACGCGTCAGCAATTTTTACAAAAAATAAAAACGTTGAAAGAAGCGCATCGATAGAATGACTTTTAAAATTCCAAATGAATTCACCTGGCTCTAATGGAACTTGCTTGCTGCCTGTAAAATGCAAAATAGAGAAAATGTGACCTGCATGCTATTTGCCATTCCTACATTAATTCTTCGATTCGTTTTTATTTTAACCAAAGGTTATATCAAGAGTTTTTTTGTGGAAAAGAAGTCGTTAGTGAATAATTATTAGTAAATAGTTATGAAGGGAAAAACGTAGTTGAAGACGACTTAAAAGCTGCTCATGTATACGTAGCAGAGTAGCAACGACGTAACATTAGTCATTAATAACAATGACGCACTGACTCGGTTTTCGAGGTCAGTGACTGCAGGAAAACCCGCGATTCTCATTTTCCACCCTCATGCATAAATATCGTACTACATCATCATTACATTTCCCTTTTTCCTGTACTCTTCGTACACTATGAAAATATATTGGAGAACTGAGAACAAATTTCCGTGACTAGAACAAGTTTAATCTAGATTCTGTTGATAATAAAATGTATTCCCCATTTGCAAATCCTATAAAACTTTCGGGGTTATAGTTTTCTTGAGTTGGGCGGAGAAGCAACAAACAGTATCGACTTTATCCCTAACTGAAATTACACCGAACTCACTGAAGTTCCAACCAGAGGTGGGGGATCTTTATCCATGGATTCGGTATCTAGGTTTTACGACATATCTACATTATACCTCGTGTTCATTGTTAAAATGCCTTCGAGCTGGGATGAAATGCTTTACGACGGTGTGACCCTAGTGGGCACCCATCCCTAGTATGTACTAACACTGCATCACATCAGAGGCGTTCCGCTACACTTGACTTAATTGGTTGGATAGTTTTTATGAAATTTTCAACGTCGTGCAGGGTCCTGAAAATATTGAAGCTGGTGGTTGGAATTGAAGGAACTATAAGCTCTTTTTATATACATTATTTAGGGTAAAATACCACTATTGAATCTCCTTACTCCTCCCTATATTGTAAGTAATACATTTTGATACTATTATGGAAAACGAAAAGTAACAATTACCATAAACCTTTCGATTGCCCCTGATTTTTTTAACAGCTTCTAACAAAAATTCAGTACTATTGATACAAATGAATATAATTACTTTCACTTTCAAGATTTTCACTAAATTTTTTGTTTGAATTATGATCATCCCATCAGTTATTTTTTTATAGTGTAACAGGTTTTCTGTAACCGTCGTTATATACCTATCTACATTCTTTTATTCATGACGGAGGCGTGACAAGTTTGTCAGTCTCGGTGTGTATTTCTACAGTAAATCTGACATTTTTCATCAAAACCAACAAGCTGTGAATTCGGAATTACGTCTTAGCAAGAAAAGAAATGGCTTGGGATGCTATGTACCAAAATCGTAGTGATAAACACGTTAAACAGCTGCCAATAAATCATTCGGTGAATAGATAGAAGATATAAAATGACTTTTTTTGTAAAATTATTATTATTTTATTATTATCATAGAATCGAAACGTGCCAAGGTCAAAGACCAGAATAGCTTTTGTTATAGTAGTGGGATTTTAGGTAGGGAAATAATAACAAAATTTTCCCATTTATCCCCCAAATCGTTCCAACGCCCTATATCCTCCACCTCGGACAACTAATGAGAATTTTCCGTTGTTTTTGTTACATTTCTCCTTTTACCCAAAAATTAACCCCAGAAATCTTACTTAATGTATCTATTTTAATATAAGCTGGATATTTTTGAGTAGAGTTTTCCTAAACTAAAATCATGCTCATGCTCCCTTTCACTCGGGTCAACCAGCATAAACGCAGATATCTCATTATAACCATATAAATTACAGAGACATATGCTAAGCTATTCAATTACCATTTTATCTAGGACGTATTAATCCTAAATCTCGGTCTCCGAAGAGATTTACGATAGGAGCAGGACATGGCTTGACCCTTCCCAGATCTTCTCTAAGCGGTCATGACTTTTAGTGTCCTAGGCAGACCGAGAAATACAACTGACCTACATGAGAACCTTGAAGTATCTTCTAGGAAAGGAAAATAATTTACCAGAGGGTTAAATTACGATCTGGTAGTCGCAGTGATTGATTTTTCTTCCTAACTTATATTTTGAATCTTTATGAATTAGTTCACGTTCACACTGATTTGAATTAATAAATCACTTTGGTAATAGGCTGAAAGTGAGTGAATTCCTATAATGGTGAGGATGATAGCAAGCAGACGAGTCCAACGAAGTAGTACCTACTCTAGCCGCGGCGTACACAATGTTGATTGTACCTTCAGGACAATTATTAATATTTATTGGATTGAGGTTATGCAAATTCATCGAAGTGAAACTGTCAACTGTCAATATTGAAGTGGCAAACTAGAGTTGTCTCCACAAGAGCGTCCCGAAAATGTTGATTGTACCTCCAGGACAATTATACTGATATTTATTGAATTGAGACTATGCAAAATCATCGAAGTGAAACTGTCGACTGTCAACATTGAAGTGGCAAGCTAGAGCTGTCTACTTCTGAGCGTCCTGAAAGTGTTTTGCAGTACGGAACTGTCACTTTTACTCCATGGAACACTCAAAACTCAACTTTCGGTATGTAAATGAATTCAGAACGAACAACTTTAAGATGGCGTCGTCTTAAAAACAAATTGCTGGGAACCATAGCAGCAATGTTGAAATTGAGCATCTGATTGGTACAAATTTTCATTCAAATGTCCGGTCCTGTGAGCTCAGTATTTGCGAGTAGTTGCCCGCGAAACAACTATAAAAGTTTTTTCATTTCGTCTGATGCTTCGATTTGTGTCAGAACGGCTGTTTTAGTATTTATGTCGTATGGAGCCTCCTCGATAACAAATGAACAGAAGTAATGACTTCAACAACAACCAAAAAGTGGTTTTCTGTTTTGCCGGGTAAATAAATGAACGCAGTTGGAATTTTAAAACGGCTTTATATAATTTTATCACCGAATCGCTCCGGAAAACCGTTTCAACAATGAAAACTTGATAAAAGAAAAAAAAAAGAGGAAGAGAGCGAACAATTTACATTCCCTGACGGTGTCTATATTTTCAAATTCAGCTTTGTGTAAACACTTTTGAAAAGCCGTTCGGTAAATACAATCTAGGGAACAACAAAAGAAATTCGCATAAATAATAATTATTCATTTACGCTTGTCCTGATTAGGTGAATTGAAATTTAAAAAGAGGAAAGTTTGCCCAATAGCAGAATGAAACAAAGGTATTCTCAATAACTTGTATCATATCAAAAAAAAATATCAAACGTGAATACTTCATACATCATATCGCACTTATTACGCAACTATCCAACCTTAATCACCATTTTGGTCCAGTTAATATGCACATGATCTTATTCACGTGCGGTTTTTTTGGTTGCTAATCGACTAGAGGTCTCTTTCAGGTTTCTAGTTTATCTTTATATTTGATTTTCAAAAAGCGAGTGTCTGTGATAACTATATATATTTCAAAATTTCTGTGTACACTGCGCGTCATATGAAACTGGTACAACTATTATAATCGAAAGTAGTGTTATTGTAGGTAGTTGTGTAAATTGATCTTTCGAAAATTGTAAATGCTAAACCAGCTGTTATTGTATGATTTCTAGGGATTGATGCCAGCTCAACAAAAATGTTAGTAGATGTAATGATGAAATTAAATTTTATAAAGCAATGAAACAAATTGAAAGAAATAAGAATCTATTATATCATTTATACACAAACAGTAATTAGCTTAAATTAAGGAAAAGTGTGATGTAATAAATACAAAAATATTACATTGTTACAGGTTCGAATATTTTTTTGAATAATATTTGGTTGGTTCATCAGATGACTGACTTAAAAAAAGGTAAGACAAGGATCAAACTGTTGTAGAAAAAGTAGGAAATGGAATACCAGTTTCAACTAGAATAGAGCTGGGCAAAGCTTCAACTGATTTTTATAGGAAAATCCCTTAATTACGGCAAGACATGCAATAGATGCAGAAAAGTAATGCTTCAGTAACAACAGAATTAAGAAGAATTAGAAAACCTGTTTCAACGCATTTGTAGCCATAAAATATCAAAAATAACAAAAAAAATGGAGTAGAAGAGCTTACAGTTTTAGATTTGGACACGAGATCCACGTAACTCAGAATTAGAAAATTTCAAATAAATGAACTAACAAATAGATCATAGACCATGGTAGTATGGAAGCCATGAGAGTTTACATTCAATAATTGATAACGTGTCATACACCCATTATTATTGATAAGTTTACTGCAACTTTTGCATGACTTGCGGTGTGAAATGGATGTTCCCTTAAGTAATCAGTTGATGCTTTGTCTTGCTCCACTGTAGTTATAAATGGTCTTCTAGCTCCTCTTTTTCTGCTAAGAGTTTTTTCGTTACCCCACCTTTTTTTAGTGTTTCGAATCATGGTTTTGCTTCCATTAAACTGTTGCACAAGTCGTCTAATATGGACCAACTATTCTTCATTATGGCAATTATTCGCATTTTATCAAATTCACTGAAATGGGCTGGCATCGTGGATAATGCACTTCGACAAATTAAAATAAAAGTATAACAGTTTTCCTTGGGGAGATCATAAATTTGGCTGCAATGAAGAATCAAAAGGTACACATGTTTTGTAACGAATAATGCTCTATTGGCAAATTTTGAAGAAAATATTTCGTTCTGTACAAAAAACTCTTCAAATCATCAATGGACGAAAATTGTTTAGACAGCGAGATGAAATTTGTATTATTTTTTACTATATATAAACTAACACAAGAAGTCACTGAATTACAATTCTCATTTTAACCTAATAAAATGTTAATTGAAGGTAATAATCAAAAACCTAACGGTTGGAAAAAATGGCCTTGAAACTATATTTACCGTCGTGGTTAAGCCATTACTATGGAAAATATTTTTCAACCGCCGTTCTTGGTCTAAGAAATGCTCAATTTAGTTTTAAATCACGTTTAAGCGATTTTATAAAATAACCGGTAGCAACGGCGACGTTATGAAAATAGGGAAAGAAATATTTTCCGTAACAGCTGAGTGAAATGGTTATAAAATGACACCGTTAACTTTATTTTCCGCCTCAGACCGATTTATTGCTTTCAATGGTACAACAAAATGTAGTCAATTACTTTGAAATTTCTTACATTTACATTATTATCACTGGAAGTGGTGAATTGATAAAAACTATTAGATTTATTGATGATTATGGTGTTTCCATGTGAAATTTGACGTTTATGTAAGGAAATTGATCGTTTTCAGTGGAAATTATCCGTTTTTTATAACGTTCGAGGTAAATTTGAGGAATTTTATGGCGTGTTTATGCTCATGTAAGAACTATCATTTAAAATATATACCGTACGGGTGTTTGGACCTGATGTTTATGTTCAGATTTGAGTTTTACGAGAGCGCCAATAAAAAAAAGGAACATTCAATGTTACTACCGAAATCTTTCTATAATTATCTATAAAATGAAAGCAGTAAATAACAACTTCCACTACAAAAATGACATATAGTTTGGTAAACTTATCCGAAGCTGTGAAAGGAATGCGAATGAAATGATGAAAATCTTGCCACGTTTAACTTAAAAACAAGCTAAATACGTACTAATAGTTATTTGGAGGAATCCTTTCGATCATCAACAATATAATAATAATTGAGTGCCTGTTTCATTGCTTTTTAACTATTAACATTTTTCTCCAAATAATGGGAATCAAAAATTATGAAGAGGTGATACAACCAGCCATAGACCGCTGTGTACGTGATATAACAAGCTTCAAAAGTGATAGCGAGCCCGCCCCCATGCGCACAAACTCATTTTCAATGCAACCTCCCACTATACCATATAAATGGTCTGTACAGAGGCTTATCATTCGTTGTCTTACAATTCTGATGTTGTTTGACATTAGAACTAATTATAAGTACGACACTGACCGGCGAGAAGCTAATCATAATCCAATAGTAACTTAGTTGGAAGAATGTATACCTGCGCGATTGCTAAACATCACGTTTGGCGCTTGCAGTACCTAATGTCCGTCTGAATTCCGGTGAGAGGGAAAGAGACGATCAGAGGCTTCTCTGTCTTTGTCTGTATATATATAGCATATGCACTAATAGAGAAATACAGTATTATTCTCTAACTTTCTATCTCTCTCTTAGATGTTGATGGGTTCCGAGCTGGCTTGTTATCTCTATCCCTAGAACTCTAAAAAGAATGGTTCCTATAACGTTGCGAGTTTTCTAGAATCCGGCAACGCCGTACGAAATTCATATTACCGCTTGATTGGATCGAAATCAATTGGTGATCAGCCCGTTGTTATGCAACCACATGCTATTGGTAAGCGCGTGCGTGTGTTCTTCCTTTCCACCTCGACTATTGACCGATATCGATCATTGTCCAGTTTCACCAGACTATATATTACCTGATAGGTTTAACAAATAACCTTTTTATTTCAAACGTCTATTCCTGGTATACTATAAAATATACCAAATATATAATCAATACATTATTGTCGTGTTTTGAAGCTTTACCAGCATTAATATTGTTATTTTATTATGCGATAGCATAGTTTAGATAGTATGCACAAACTTTGAAACGAAACTTGAACTCATAAAAATTCCGCACTGATTTTCAACACTGTATTTCCAGATAATATATTCCGATTCGGTTTATCATTAAAGGCAGCGCTTTCCAAAGGCCAAAATTATTGCATACTCGCCAAGTGCACGAATTTAATTTGCATATCGAAAAGGAGTTTGACAAGTTAAATGCTATAACCAGTTAAAGCAGCTCTAAAGCTATTAACTATGACTTGTCGGTGTAGGTGGATTGGAGAAAAGTAGTCGCTTAGAACTTGTAAGTTTCATTAAGTTTAAATGTTTTGAGCTTTCCGCTAGAACTAACCACTAGCAAATTAATTTTCATACATCTTTCAATAACTCCTTCTAGAAACTGAATAATATTTACCTATTTGAACAAGCTTCAAATTATAAGATTTTTTTATATAAAAAAGAACATGATGGGGTTGAAAAAAAATCCGTTTCACGCTTAAAAGGGATACTTGGAAGAGTGGTTTTGTAATTCACATGAAGGATTCTTCTTCTTTCTTGTATTTCACTTGAAAATGCATCTTATACGATCAGAATCTTGAAGTATAATTAACTTTGCAAGTGAAGATCGACATACCTAATAATATCATTCGGCAGGGTTGATTTGGAAATATTTTGGAAGGTATATTCCAAATTCAAATTTGATAAAAAATGTAAAATTGTCCGACTAAATGTGAATCATTTGAATTACTATTAATAGGTAACGATTCTTAAAATAGTCTGTACACTAACAATATCATGTGTAAATTAACCCGAGATACTTTGTACTGTGATGTGCTCTAGAATCGTAAAAAGTATCATAAAACTTTATACCCAGTGTACACTTCCATTTTAACTTCAGATTTGAGTGAATAGAAACCATAAAAATGGAAAAAAATACTCAACTTTTGTCCTGGGCAGCCTAGTTGAAACATTGAATTGTGACATTTGAAAACAATCAAAATCTATTATTATGGCACATAAAAATATGAAACAAGCTTAAAGTGCATATTTTACATCACATGGGCGTTGTTAGTTTTGCAGTTATAGGAATTACTCACAGTATTTAATTGAGATCACGACAAATGTCTGGAAAAATAATAAAAAAAGAGAGTATTGTATACTCAGTACCTCACTACTTATGCTATCATTGCGGTTTAAAATTATCACAACCCACATTCGTTTAAGCTCTTTTACCTCTCCTCGCCAATTACTGAACCCCTCAGGATATCTGCTTCTCCAGTGAGACCTTCAGACCTTTTTCTGAGCAGTGGTTCAGATATTTTTATATTCAACCCACCTAAAACTAAAGTACATATTCCAAGTTGGAATAAAACCAAGACAATAGCTACATAACAACCATATTCGAGACCAAATAGAAGTTATCTTCTCATGTGAAAAATGGTACACTAACCAAGAAAGGGAGGAGCAAAGGTATCAGAGATAAACACAAGAAATCAAAGATTAAAAAGAGTAGAAAGAGATAGTGGTTGAAGAAATTGAACTGAAGAAGCTTAAAGACCTCTGCTTACCAAGAAAATGTGTATTCACATGAATTTTTCTGTACACGAGCTACTTTCAAGCAAATGTTTCCTTATTCAATCTTAACGACTTAAGGAATTTCCGTTTTTGAACTGTACTGGATTGAGTAGAAGCTGAAACACACTGTTTCTATTATTTTATTTAATCTTTTCGCTTAACAAAAACAAGATGAACGTTCGAATAACAATGCACGTGATAAAAATAAAACAATAATCTACACACCGGTCCAATGTGAAACACGACCAACTGTTAAGTGAATTAAACAGTAGCTCATGGAACATGGTCTTTTTATTGAACTGATAACATTTATGCGACTACAGGAATCATGGAAAAAAATTATAAAACATTGTAAAGCTTGCCGAATAAAAACCATGAAATCTATGCACGTACGTGTGATGCTTTTTGATAGTTGAAAAAAACAAAGTTTCAGATCCGTCTTCGTGATTTTCGATTGATCAAAAAATATTATATAATAATATATCGTGACCTTTCAATTCCACCTCAATAATCTTATAACTTGTTTCTTATTCCAAATATTTCAAATTTCCAATACATGCCCAATTTTCACATCTTTCAATACTCCTCCATCCTATTTCAATTCCACTTTTCTGTGAGTTTGAAATGAATAATCAAAATACCGCATTGTCTGTTGGGAATGAAGAATTATTCTGTATATGAGCCAGTCCTGGATCGGGAGTTCACCTTGTTTACAATGGGTCGAGAAACAATAGGAGAAAATTCGCTTGATCCGGGGTGTAGATTTGTTAATCTGGTTCCCCGATGCAGCGACATGATTATAATGAATTACGAATTCCAACCATATGTCATCAACTGCCGAAACAGAAACAAACGATTGATCGGTACACGGACTTAATTGGGTCAAAACCACAGCTGAATTGTTTCGTGATGAATAGTCGAAAAACTAGAATTTCTGTGTAGTTTTATATATTTCCGAAATTATACCTCAAAGCTTGTGATAATATGCCTTTTCGTTCTTTCCATTTTTTGCTCCTCGATATGTCAATGTAACTGACAATAGTTATTTGTATACTAAGGCCGCAAAATGCTTTTTCGCGTTCCGAGAGAGAGATTATCGCCGAGGTCGCGAAAACATTTCGTGGCCATAGTATACACAATATTTTTCGTGCAACCGTGAAAATTACATAATTTCAATAAACATTATGTCTCTTTAGAAAAGACAGCGTTTCAACGCGAATAGAGAAAATTACACTCTGGGTAACGGCCGCAAATGTATTTTCTCCCATTTTCGTTCATAAATTGTTGGAGATTAGAGTTTTCTGTTCTTTTTATTTCTCTCTTTTTTCACCTTCCATCGTTTTTCGGCTTCGCTTCGCTCTTTTTGTGTCTCTATGTCCACCTTGCCCATTTTTTCTTCCTGTATCTTTTTATTTTTCCCACTATATGAAACTTCTCATCACTCTCCATCCTGCAGAAGACATATTCGCTAATTTATCTGCTTCTGTCTGTCTTTGACACTGCTCATCTCTTTTTTTTTTGTATATCCCACTTTTTTTTGTCTTCTTATTTGTCTCTAAATCCTCGCCTCTCTTCACATCTCCATTTTTTTGCTTTTCTTTGTCTGTTTGTTTTTATTCGCTTTACTTTTATTCTCTATGAACATCTCTCACTCCCCCAGTCTCTCGTGAAACGGAGTTTTCATTAAATGGATGAATGGAAAACCATTTTATTTTTGAATGAAGCATATTTGGCGCAAAATACAAATATGTAATTGGACAATTATTTTACATAACGAGATTTCTGGCTGCTTTATTCGAAATATAAAGCTGTCTTTGTTCTTGATAGAAATTTTAAAAAACTTTATTTCATACCAAAATCCACTCCCATTCATTTTCTCGTGAAACAAAAAGTAATTGAATGAAACTTTTATTCCCCTTCCTCTCCAATAAATCGATCTGTTGCAGTATTTACCGGGTCTTCCATACTTGTGATAATTCTCATAAAATCGACCAGAACTGACCAGGCGAGAGAAATTCTAGTGAAGTATAAAGTAATTTCGCGAGCAGAACGGTCACGGCAGGTACAAAGTGACGAATTCGAGAAAGCAGCTTTTCCACTTTCGGTCCAGTTAACAGAAGTTGCTAAAGTGGTTAGTTGAATCGTTTTCAAAAGCAGTTATTGATGATGTTCGAAACCCACAACAACATATCGATGTGATTGAAATATTCCACAATGGGAAATAGTTATTTATGCAACAAGTGAAAAAAGTGAGTGTTTTTTGCACGCGGCGTGAAATTGTCCAACGAGGTCTTTAGGCCGAGTTGGACAACACGTCAAGTGCAAAAAACACGTTTTGCAAGAGTTGCATACAATATTTTTTCTAAATTCATGCAAAAACTGGAAAATTAGAATATAAATATGTCAAGAGCCTATCCTACCTAATCAAAGTCAACCCGTTCTTCTTTTTTTGTATCTTTATGGCCTCCACCTTGTCAGCACTCAATCATAGCTGGTTTTCGCCTTGACTATTTAAATTTTAAATAATTAAAGATTTTTGCAATAATTGTAACTCGTTGAGACTAAGTTATAAGATATACATATATTATTGTTGTATTAAAGCAGGATCAGATACTTGCTATGGATTTTTATTTAATTTAAATGTTTATGTTTGTCATTAATCATCACTGACTGACACAAGAATGACAGATGAGTGCAATAATAGTATATTACGTAACGTGTGTGGTAAGAAGCATTTTACGCACGAATGGAAAAATTACGCACGATGCCGCGTAGCGGCGAGTGCGTAATTCCGTGAGTGCGTAAAATGCTCTACAACACTAGTTACGTACTATACTTTACCTACGACCTACTTCTACATGTTTTTATACTCTTATTATTGATAATATTTGAACAGCATCAACAATATTTGGCTATTTCTGCGATTTTCATGATAATATTAAATCCATCTCACTTTCACTCGACATTTTTTAATTGAATAAAGCTTTCCACAAAATACACAAACCAGTTATAAGTTATAAGGATAATAAAAAAGTGTTTTAAAAGTTTCTTGACAGTTCTTACGCAAATCGCTATTGCAGCCTATACCTAAGTTTGATGTTTTGACAGCTTATGTCAGATTTTTGAATAAAATGGTGACGTCTATTGACAGTTGCTAAGATGTTGCTAGGGAAGCCGTGCGATTTACTTTACAGCTGTGCGTTTTTCTTACCGTGCGTAATAGACGTCATTACATTAGCGCCGACTGTATGTTATTGACTGATTACAGGGGGGGTCGTAGGTAAAATATTTTATTGCACTAGTGCAATAAAGTACCACTTTTTGCATTAAATGTGGTTCACAAAAGTGTTGTTTTTTGCATGAATGTAGAAAATAGTTATTTATGCAACAAGTGCAAAAAGTGAGTGTTTTTTGCACGCGACGTGAAATTGTCCAACGAGGTCTTTAGGCCGAGTTGGACAACACGTCAAGTGCAAAAAACACGTTTTGCAAGAGTTGCATACAATATTTTTTCTAAATTCATGCAAAAACTGGAAAATTAGAATATAAATATGTTAAGAGCCTATCCTAACCTATTCAAACCCGTTCTTCTTTTTTTGTATCTTTATGGCCTCCACCTTGTCAGCACTCAATCATAGCTGGTTTTCTTCTTGACCATTTAAATTTTAAATAATTAAAGATTTTTGCAATAATTGTAACTCGTTGAGACTAAGTAGTAAGATATACATATATTATTGTTGTATTAAAGCAGGATCAGATACTCGCTATGGATTTTTATTTAATTTAAATGTTTATGTTTGTCATTAATCATCACAAAACTGACACAAGAATGACAGATGAGTGCAATAAAATATTTTATTGCACTAGTGCAATAAAGTACCACTTTTTGCATTAAATGTGGTTCACAAAAGTGTTGTTTTTTGCATGAATGTAGAAAAAGATATTTATCACACTCGTTTTATTAAGTATGGTAGAAAACACTGTTTTGTGTCAAGTAAGCATTTATTTGTATTTCGTATTGCAAGCAATCGACATATTATCTTACTTATATATGTCTTCTATAGAATAGGCAGCTCGTGGAAGAAATGCTTACCTATGTCTTAGGAAAAAAATAGCAAACTTGTAGGGGGGGAGGAGGATGGAATGCAAAATAATATGGAAGGGCATAGCCTACCTAAGTCTTTGAACCCATACCCTCCAACAAACGGAAACACTTAGGCGCACTAGCCCCATCGGGATGACTGCTCGTTTTGCTAGTGAGGCTTACCGACAACATAGGAGCAAGTACTACAACACAACAACTATTCACCCTACTTGTCAGCCCATACCCATTAGACAAACGGAAGACACTTAAGCGCACTGGCCCCATCGGGGTGACTGTTCGTTTTGCAAGCGAGGCTTAACGACAACCTAAGAACGAGCACTTTCCCACAGTGTGGTAATACGTGCATCCGTGCAGGAAATAGTCAATCGTATGTTACAAAGTTTGTATACATGTGGCGTACTTAACAGGTAGAATAAAAAGCTTATCAATGAAGAGAGAACCAACTTATTAAAGAAAGGGAGGACAAAATTTGGAAAAATTAGGAGCAAAATAGCTTACCAATGTATTTAGGAAAAAAAGACACCTTTTTGAAGAAGAGGAAGATAATAATCAGAATAATGATAAGGGCATAGCTTACCTAGGTCTTTCGAAAAATCGACATAGCTTACCTACGTCTTTTGAAAATAGTAGCAAACTTGTGAAAAAAGAGAAAGATGATTTGAAATAATGTGGAAGGACATAGCCTACCTATGTTTATGAACCAATACCCTTTAACGAACGGAAAACACTTAGGCGCACTCGCCCCATCGGGATGACTACTCGTTTTGTAAGCGAGGCTTACCGACAGCCTAGGAGCAAGTAATTTGCCACAGTGTTGTAATAGGTGCTTCCGCGGAGGAAGTCAATATAGCAAGCAAGCTGGTAGCGTACTAAACAGGTGAATTAGAAAAGATTACCAATGTTTCTTGGAGGAAGAACGAACTTGTGAAAGAAAGGCAAGACCATATTTAGGAAAATGGGGAACGACATAGCTCAACTATATCTTTAAAAAAATAACCAGCTCGTATACGAGAGGACACAATACTTGGAACAATGAAGAACGTCATAGCTTGCCTATGTATATCACCACCACTCTAACAGCCCTTACCAAACTCAAGCTTGAGCATGCAAATATCAAACCCATGCAGTGAAGAAAATAAACATGCAAAGAATACTTGACCAAATAATATAAAGATTTGGACTCCGGAGTATCGAGAGCAATTCATAAGCTAACAAAGTACTTGTGAAATCGGATTAGACGATACGCGTCTCGAGTCTGGACTCGATTATCTATGAAGAGCTAGATCAAACAGCAACTGTTTCTACTGTTTGAAGACAAATTATAGTTTAAAACCCATGCCTGAAACTTACATTTGTGGAGAAACACTGGCAAAAATTGAAACTATACATAGTTGTTGGCCTTGGAGGGGGTTTATTGTACCAGTATAAGTAGTACAAACAACAGTTAGATACTTTATCCTTGCTCTGAGTCTGGATTATTTACTTATAAATATTAAACCGAATAAAAAAAATTTTGTGTTATGTTGACAAGACACTAAATGTTTTTGTTTTCGATGTCCAGCTTGAGTTTTTTTATTGTCTTGCTAATGCGGTAGTTAATTAGAAAAATGGCCCCATAAATTTATCTTTATGGCCATTCATTAGCACATTTATTGACACCAAGGACGTGAAAATCACATAATTACCATTTTATGGTACGTAATGAAATATCGGATGTCAATGCCCCAATTAATTTGTTCCATAGCAAGTTCTTATCGTATTCAACTGATAATTAACACAGATGAGATCAGGGATATGTAGGTCCGATTGAAACTACTGTGTTACGGAAAGAAATCATTCTTTAAATCACTATATAGTGGCCTGCCCCGCGCCTGCTTCGCTAGGTATATATTGTTAAGCTCCTCCAAAACAACATATGTTTGTGCGCCTTGTTGTATTGGTAATCTTTACTCAATTAATTTTTATATTATCAAAAAAATTGTGAAATTTTTGTGTGTGAGAAAATGAATTTATTTATTTTTCGATGAAAATAAACATCAGAAATATCGCAACATTTCAAAGCATTGAATGCACTGCGTTTATCGTATTTTATTGTGACAACCGATTGTTTCAATTCGATATTATGGAGTGGAATGAATTGCTGAAAATTGCCTTTTGTACTTTCGATACATATACATAAATGAATATTGTTTAAAGTATGATTGGTTGTGAAAAAAAAAATCAATTTGCATTTTGTTGCAATTTGCCAGTGCTCCAAATTTTCGACAGTTGAAATTTATTGAATAAAACTGTGATAGTGCTTTATTTCAAATAGAAGTGATAAATGAAATTTATAAAATCCTCTGTTTAAATTAATGCACACTTATTCAATTATCTCTTGATTCAGCTCCATTCCATAATCCTTCCGATAAACCAGCACTTGAAAATCTCCCCTTCTCTATCAATCACCATCTTCAATTATCTAATCAATGGTTGATAATACGACAAACAAACTTGCTCTGTTCAAATTCGATGTTTAATCATGAGATAATGACGAGGTCTCAATAATATTATCATCCATTGAGAAACCTTTGGTGATGCTCTGTTATATCAAATGAAGTGACCTAACCTTACTTCATCGAGAATTGTTATCAAGTATTCGATGTTAATTGTGGACTCGGCGGTAACAAGTTTGATCTGGTTTTGATTAGCAAGCTCGTTGAACCTGATGTGAAGTATTATTTATACAAGGAAGATGTTGAGAAATACATGCTGATAAAGGTGAAAGAATTAAAGAGTCATGTAGTTTCTCAGAGGACAATAATGACATTGAAATGTCACAGAGGTTCAAATGTTACTGTTTTCGTTTTTCTCAAATTCTTTCTTGGATGTCTTAACACTGATGATTATTATAATTTTGTAGAATAATAAAATAAAACATTAGGTAAGTCAAAAACTAGAAGTATTCTATACTAAGATTCATTTTTTGAAGACGCTATTGTATGTTTGGTTGCCTACAAAATGTCAATAAATAAGATGTGCGTTGAGTTGCCTGCAGAAAATCGTTGATTATCATAGGTAAATCATACATTGATGGGGGTCATTGATGTTTGATTTTGTCTAGTTTTGATAACGTTAATATCATATGTTAATACAGAGTCGACGGAAATAATAGTTTTCACCACCTTAATGGATGAACTTTGGAGTATTTTGAATCATCCTACACCTAATGAAACATTCCATCATTCTTTTTTGGCAGCACATCCATTGTCACACTCACAAAGTTGTTTTATCGCATTTGACACACCATCCTCGACAAAATTCAATATACTTTAAGTAGCGACCAATATTTTCCAATTAATTAGCCCACAATTCACCTTCTTGACTAAATTTTACCTCCAAGGTACTCTTTTATTATTGATAGTTCTAGTATTCATGACATTTCATTTGATACAGCACTCCACAGTGTCAAATACCATCAATATTCAGAAAAATGGCAGAAGTTTGTTCTCTTTGATAATAATATTATGATTATTTGCTTTCAGGTTCGATAGTGGGCGTATGGAGCACTTTTCCCCAAAAACGAGCTGTTATAAAGGTGAGAATTTCACTATTTTCTTCTGTAATAAGTGTGATACCATTAACAGGTGTCATTATTATTATTTCAATTGCGTTATAAATATTTTAAGATATACTATTTCTGTATAAACATCGTGAAACAGTTTTTAGGATGCAGATATGATGCCAAAAAGTAGGAACTGTATTCTTCATTTTATTAAAATAACATAAATTGCCTTGATGTTCTGTTTATCACTGTGTATAGTGAATTAGGTTGAGAAGCTTGGCTCGTGTATATTTTTCCATTTTAATTTAATTCCAGACAAAAAACAGGGCTATAACTACGGATTGAATTATAATTGAATGTTTAAACTAAAACTAGCACAATTCAGCTCCAATATTAACGTTTCAATTTTTTTTAATCAAAATAAAATGAAATGCCCTATAAGGAATCATATAATTTAACAAGTAATCAAATATTCTCTGTTCTTTTTATGTAAAATTCTGTTATTGTTTTCTTTTTTTTTTAATAAATACCTGGCTAGATTTTTCCGGAAACCTTTCTCGCTATCTCTGCTCTAACGCCCCTAATCTTCTTACATGTCTCAAGCTCCTTTTGGTGAGAAATTTATTTGTCTGAAGATATATACGACATCATCAGTTATTAGGACAACACTTCCAATAAAAGAGGGAACATTACTAACAAACTATATAAGCTGCAAAAATTCTTCATTGCCAAATATCAAACATATAAATTGTATGAGCTGGTCGCAAGAGCTGATAAAATCTATTCTCCCTGCAATCCTGTAAACCCTGATGACTTGAAATCGCTACTCCAACAAACAAGCGAAGTGGGTCCCAAAAGTGCTTTATGAACGATATCAATGAGCTCGCAAATCTGTAGGAATGAAAGCCACTATTGTTAAGGTCAATTATGGTGGCATATATTTCCTGTTCTCTGAAATGACCTTTATACATTGTGTTATTTATAAATCCGCGTCCACATTATGTCGAATGGTGTCGATCGACATAATGTGGACGGCTCTCAAGATGCGACAAAGGGATTCCTGTACAAAACAGTCAAACACAAGCTAACCTTAGCGTTTATAAAAAATAGTAACATTAACATTTGTGAAGCTCGTTGAAAAATGAGTTCAAATGCATGCACTTTTAATTTTCTCAAACTCTCTGGTTCAATAGAAGTAGGTAATCGACAACTTATAACTAACAATGGTGTTATGTGAAGATTGATAATTAACAAAAATTTGGTAAATAATCAACATTCCATTATTATGCTGGAAAAATGTTCAAACTAAAAAAAAGATAATGGTTATTCACAAAAAATAAACGTAATTTTTCCTTTCAACTTCAAAAGGTACACGATTCGATCCATCCAATAAAATTCAATGAAGCAACTGGAAGAGATTAGATACGCGATACAGTTGGTCGGTCGAAAGAGTGCGCTGGTTAGACCAAAGAAAATCGTTTTCAGTTCCAATAAAAGGATAAAAATGTCTTGAAAAAATCACTTTTCCAGATGAACCAGAAAAATACTACCTTTATTTCGAAAAATCGTTATAGGTATCCATGTTCATTTGTTATAAAATCTAATCGCAAGTGAAAAAATGTCTCGCTTACTTCATAAGATGATAATTTCGATGTAATTAAATTGAGTTACTAGAGGAAAAAATTGAAAATATTTCATGTCAAATATTATAATAAATATTTCATCAGGCCTCGAATAACCGAAATAATCAATCTTTTCTCCAAAATTTTATCTTAGAAAATTAGGAGGAAAATTGTCAGAACAACTTTCAATACATAAATCAGATCACTCTCACACTTATTTGAAAGATATTGGCCATATACTGTGCTGGACATATACAGGGTGAATCACGACTAACGGGACGGAGGTTTATGGCGAAACGATAAAAAATTTGAAATGTTTGTCACCTTAGTAGTTTGTACATCCATATAGGCTACATTTTAAAATTATTTTGAAATATACAGGATGTCCCAATAAAGTGTGGCGTATCAAAGTTATATTTTTTCTTATGGAACTATAAGTGTGCATATTTATTAGCAGCTTCAATGTTTTTTTTCCCAATAACATTCAAGATAATTAGTATGAAATTAAGATAGAACTGCAGACGTTTTAAAATCGATTCAGCATACAATTTTAAGAAAATTGTAAATTGCGCGAAAAGTATAGTATCTAGGTATAGGACACCCTTATATCATTCGGAAGAGGCCTTTTTTTGAATATAACGAATTATTGAGATACAGGGTGTTCCATTCGAAATAAGCCCGTTATAACACATTTAATGATCTAATAATTCAACTGATAGTTCTGAACACCCTGTAAAGAGATGTTTAGTACTCCATCGTGGAATACATTCAACGAATGTCCGACTATTGAGCTGTGAGCGAAAATTCGCTAGAATTTATTATATCAAGTAGTTATTCATTTTTTTCGAAATTTTCACATTTTTAAAAAAGTCAGCATAACTCGGAACCCTCTGTATTTGGGTATAGAGAACCATCATGAAACAGTACTTTATTTTTTGGGTGCAATCAGAAAATGCAATCAAATATAGGGTGTTCCATAAGAAAAAATATAACTTTGATACGTCACACTTTATTGGGACATCCTGTATATTTCAAAATAATTTTAAAATGTAGCCTATATGGATGTACAAACTACTAAGGTGACAAACATTTCAAATTTTTTTTTTTACCGTTTCGCCATAAACCTCCGTCCCGTTAGTCGTGATTCACCCTGTATTTTGTTGTCACTTTTATTGGGACAATAATTATATAATAAAATATTACGGCCGATTTTTCATAATGCTTCTGCACAACTTTCATTTTTAAACATGAAACCTTCAATAATATCAAAAAATATCGTGTTGTACAATTTATACCCTCCCACAGTCGACACTTCAATCCAGATAACCTCCAAGGGTCATTTTTTCATGTTTTCCCTTTCACTCAAGAAGAAAAAAACTATCTAATGCCGCCTACAAAGCCCCAAAAAAGTAATTTAGCTATCGAAAACCTCTATCGATCTCCACTATCTCGGCCGGATATATAAGCAATGAGGGAGAGTGGAATAGGTCAGGGTTTTTATGGAATGTCAGGCTCAACCGCTATTTGTCCGGAGTTTCATAGCGCACATATCGAGAATATATTTGGGTATAGTTGAAATTCTGGAAACGACCACCTGATAATGTTAGTGGTGATCGACTATGAAATTCGATCGGAGAAATGTATGCTTTTATCAGGAAATGTGCCTACATACAGAATTTCATCATAAAATTTCACTTGCAATAAATTTGGTTATTTAAATCACGATTTAACAAGTTTTATGTCACATTCATCATCTGACAACACTAATAGAGACGTTGTGTCATTTGTCACTTGTCAGCTGCTGTTTTGTATGTGTATATCAAAAGCTCTTACCTATTTTTATGAGTTCTAGGAATCATAAATAACTACAGGTAGTATTTAGGTTAGGTTCTATGCGAGTGGGGCCTTCTTACTACCTCCACTGCGTCAGTTGTGGCTCACCTCCAGTGATTACAATTCACCCCGCAAGCCTGTGCTTCTGACGAAGTTCATGGCTGCTGTTCCGCAATCTCTACCTCCAAATTACGGCACAGTACAAACAGTTATTAGGTCTGAACCAGACTTATCTTATTTAACAGGAAGTCTTTGATGAACTATTTGTGTCGAATGGTCTTTAAAATGCCAGAAAAAATGAATTCTTACTCGGTGCTAAAGCAGAATACTGTAATTCACTATAATCTTTGGTTTTCTACATACTTAAGCAAATTATTTTTAACAGTGTACCTGAAAGTCGTTTTTCTTCCTTTCAATGTATTGTTTGCTCTATTGTGCATTCTCCAATTTCATCACAGCCGAAATAATCGTTTCGAGCAAAACAATAGCGCTCCCTATGTACGTCAAATAATGACGGTAATTCTAGGATGCAGCAGAACTCCCGTTTGACTTTTGTAAACACATTAACGAACATTGGGAGTTGGTTGTTTTACAGCCGCAATATAATAATGGAAGACGAATTTGCAGGAGACAATCGAAGACCGATAAATACGTTCCATTATTAATTAGGCTCGTTCTTCCTATGATAGCATTGTTGAATGACTTTCTATGAATAGCGAATAGCATCTCTAACGATATAATCTGGTTATGAATTAACTATGGTCGCGTTCATCCCAACGTTTTGTTACCGGAGCTATGAACAATTTCCTACTAAATGCGTGTTTTAGACATTTGTATCTCCAAAAACGAAGAAGTTTGAATCAAGATGAATCGATCATTATTATTGGAGTTAATAATATAATAATATACAATGGGGATATACATATGCCTTCCTGAAAAGCTTACTGAACTGTCTCAACCCAAATTTTGTCTCACCTCCAAATTTTGACAATTGGTCACTTCCAAATTTTCACAGTTGTTCTACTCCCAAATTCAGGTAATTGACCCACCCCTAAATTCAGGCCTTATCAATTTGACTTGGGAGTGTGTATGCGAACGCGATCTTATATCTGTATCTGTACCAGTGAAGTAAGAAGGGTGAGTATGAGCTCACACATGTGATCTCTTGTACATCCTTCCGAGGAGTTGTCCTTTAGGTTATCGTTCACCCTGTGTTTTTGTTTGACGCTAAATTTGAACACTCAAGACATGCCTGAGAGATTTATCTTCCTGTTCACACATCCTGCTTAGAGGTATGTCCACTATCCTCATAATATGGGGGTGTTTCCTTAGTTGACAGTGGCAAGTCAGGAATCCTACTGTTGAGCATAGGTTTTCCTTGTCATCGCCGAATATTTCTTCGACGCCAGCTACCCTAAGTCGCCCAGGATGATCCTGGCAAGATTGCCTTTGATTCCATCCCATCTCTTGAGGTATTGAGTATGGGTGTAAAGTTTGACTAATTCCGCAACTGTCCAAGTCGTCAGGTCGTAGGTGTCACTGGGTTTTTAGCATAGCCGCGACCTTATATCAATTCTCATCTTTTTTTGATACGTCACTGTATCAAGATTGGCTCAACAGAATTAAGAAATTGATAAATAAATATGGAAATCGCTATCTTCCTTCAAATGATTGGAATCACATGAAAAGCTAAAGATATATCAATTATCATTACATCAAACTTCAAATACTTCAACAATAAAGGTCACATTTGACTGTTTCGTTTGAAAAACAAAAGTTCCATGTACAAACAAAAGTTTTTGTCTCCCTATTTGCTACAATCACCATTCCATACTTACAAAAGGACAAGTTAATGAAACAATACTATCTTGAAATAGTTTCGCGAAACTTCTCACAAACGTAACGTAACAGGTAGGTAGTTTAAGGCGAGGATCTTGCGATCCTTTTGTGTTAGTTTCATTTCTTAGACACTTGCGTTATCTGTCACAAACACCATAATTTCCTTGTTTACACATAGAACTCCATATTTCGGTGAATAGCTCAGTTAAAATTAACTTGAGACTGGAAATGTACGTTATAGTCACATTTTTTCTCCTAAAAAACAATAAAAGTATCATTTGACAAAATTAAAATTTGTTCTCTAATAAAGGTGGATGGTTATTTCAATATTTAACACTATTGTTCCAAAATTATTGCAGTGTTATTGAACATTAAATATTTAGCATGGATGTAAAGTTAGCTCTCTCGGGTACAATTTATTTTGCTAATATCGTTGATAAGTATGTTCTGAGAGTATTTTACCAAGTTTTACATGCTAGTAATGAAAGTTTAGATGCAGTTTAATATCCACACATCCTCTTAGATCTTAATATTCTTACAAAGTGTTTGAAACAAATTCAATTTCAGTCGCGATGCTGTTTTTACAATGATTAATTTTCTGGCTTGTTTTACTCCCTCTTTTTATCAATAATCTATAAGTTGCCCAGTCCGAATATATTAGAAAATTAGAGATCAGAGAGCGGTAACTAGTATGGCTTAGCCTGAGGGATTTTGTCCTAATTTTATTCCCAGTCAGGGTTGATTATCGACCATCACTGGGGAAATTAATCCTGACCAAGTTGGAGATTGTCTAAAACAGAAACTAATATTCACTACAAGGCATTATTTGTTAGAATTATGGTCGAGCAGTTAAGATGCTTACCGTTTTAATTGCTATCAAGGCGTGCAGGTTCCACAAACAACTACGACCGGAAAGTACAATCACATTAATCAATTCCATAATTTAGTTCCAAGACGATGTTTCTAATTTTTTGGAGCAATCTAATTTCGAAACAGGGGCGTGAGTAGAAAAAGAATTTGATTTTCAATGGCTCAGCATCTGCGTTTTTTTAAAGTCAGAAATCCCGGGTAATGGAACGTTATCAACAAAAAAAGGGATTAAAATACTATAGCCAGATTAGGATATAATGATATTGAATTGTACACAAAGGAATTTAGAGCAGAAAGGACTCGGTTGGTGGGGGTGCAGTACAGGTCAGGAACAAAAAATTTGGGGGGAAGCTACAAACGTTTTTTATTTTTGCTAAGTTTTGTAAGGATGTGAGGATACTTAGAAAGTTCAATGAGCGTGATAGTTGGGAATGGAAGGAAAGTATATTTTCATTTTGCGACAGAGTGGCGACCTGTGCAAGATGCCGTCACCATCAGACTCTTCTCAAGTATGGCTCGACTCCATGCACTAGGTATGACAGAGAGTTGACAAACTATGATGAGATTTAGAGCACTACTATCTTTTGGATAATAGAACAAAAAGGAACTTAGATAAAAGGGAACCCAAGGTGAAAAATATAAACAAATCCTTGTAGAATTTCATTAAAGTTAAAAACAAGCTTAATCTTCAGTTTTATTCTGCAAGTGGTGGAAATTAATTGATGAGGCCAGTAGTTTTTATGGTGCCTATCTTAAAATTTCCTGCCGTAAGGATGGGCAGATGAGGATGTCCTTACAAGGAGCACTCCCTGGTACTGTGTGGAAGAAAAGAACATGAAAGATCTCCTGGTAATACTCCAGAACATGCTTTCCTGGGATCCAGTTGGGGTTGAATATATTTCCAAATTTGGACTCTTCAAATCATTTTTCGTTTTCATAACGAAATTTGAAGTTGAGTTTTCGACTCATTTCGCTAGAAAATAATGATGAAGTAACAGTCAACATTAATATTTTGTAACAAAGAAATTTTTTGGACTGATACAAGGTTTTCTTGTGACATATTCTACGTGATACAACGTTTTTCATTATTTGGTACCATCATTATAAAAAAACCAGCAAGATGAGATTTATGATTAAGTAGAATATAAGGTTTCAATTCAGTTGTTACAATACACTGAAAGTTTAATTCGATTTATCATTTGAATGAGATCTTCCTTAAAACTCGCGATACAAGTGAATTCAATTACAATCCCGAAAATCTTAATTTATCTTAAACTTCTGTGTCAAGTAAAACATTTATCAGTAAAGTGAGGAAATTTTAATCGAGAACTAAGTTGCTGAAGATCCTAAACTTTCAAAAACTTCTGAATGTCCGTTTAAACTTGGTTAATACTACATTCGGTTGCATCTCGGAATTATAGTTTCGTCCCTTTTGTGAAATTTACTTCTACTAAATTTAAATTTTGATGTATGAGTCCACTGCTACATTTACTTATCCAAGTTTTTCATGTTCGCGAACAAATTTGCTCAGACTTATTATATTTTATGAGAATAACCTGAAAATTTCCTGTAGTTCGCTCGTAAATCCTTCTCTACAGTTGAGGTTATAGATATTGTAGACTGTACTGTTTGTTTAGTCTTTATAGTTTGAAGCTGAGAAGAAAATTGAAAGTATGATGATAGTTTAGGTAGTGTCCGTAATATTCTTAAATAGTTTCGAATGGATAAAATAACGAATATAAAAAATACATTAGATAAAAACTGTCCTTACAATGTCTTCAAATTTGGCACATGCTAATGACAAATAAGTTTGTCATGATTTAAATACAAAATGAGCTGTCATCTGCAGTACTAATAGCTTCTTCTTTCCTAGATAACTGCTAGAGTCTTCCGATTCAAACAAGCTGAAATATCTTTTTGATTTTAAAAAATCTAAGCAGAAACTATGAAGTTTATTGGGGCAGGTCTCAACCTACCTTAGTTTAGTGACATTCTAAGGCATCTTTTATGCACGTACAGTTAGTTGTACGGCATAAAACGCTCGAGACTAAGTTATGTAGGAGCAAGCGCTTCCTTTTATGCAGTTGCAGACAAATTATTTCCCAGTTATCTACCTATCCCACTTTTCGAGAAATACCCAGTATATACCGCCAGTAATAGTTGGTTATCTGCCGAAGATAAGGCCTTTCATGCACTATATTTCCTTTTTTTATAATAAACTCAGTTTAGAAAAGATCTTCATCTCAACCAACATAAAAAAATACTATTGTTAGTTCCACCCTACTCGATATCACAGTGAAGATCATTGTGACAAACTACAAACCCAATCACCCAATCGCTTAAATGTGTAAACACCTTGATATTCACATGTTGCCAATGTGCCCGTCCCATAAAGCTCTATTATTTCTATTGAGCAATCACTCGAAGTGCTATTGCATTCGACAATGGGTCATCAATCAGGTTACTCTACATCTTTATGGTTCAAGGTATCGAAACGCTGAACTCTGCTACGATAAATTCGGAATGTGTCAGATCCTGACGAATGAATGGAGCTTTGTTGACTTGATTGATATTTGGATTCGATTCTGTGATACTGTTCCGATGAGCAGGAGTATCACTTTGATATTTTTTGATAGGGGATGTGGGGAATCTATAATTTATGTGTCATTAAAGTGTATTATTGAACACTTATACGTGATAAATCCTGTAGATAGCATATAAATCAAAAAATTTTCAGAATTATCATTCTAAAATATCTTAAATCCTTCCTTATTCAAGATGTTAGCATCAATGTAGTAAATTCGAATATTTCATAGTAAATTACATATATTTTGAAATTAACTTAGAAAAGTGATTTAAACTCATCATCCAGGTAATATCAGCACTGAAAAAATGTTGCCCAGCTGGTCAAAATTATTATAAAGAGCGGCCTGGACTGTGGGTAGATTCAACATCCAACATACCATGCTTTTTTTGGAAAGTACCTATAATATTGTTACGCGAGTGCCCCAGTGAACTTCCCATATGAGACGACTATGACTCCACCGCTTAATAGTCGAGAACAATCCAGAGACTAGCTACCCCTCGCCCTCCCACTCGTCCAGAGAGTTCTAATCTATCTAGCGCCCTCGACAGAACGAGAGATTTCTAGAAATCTACCCCACGGGCGATATAAATAGACGGCATCGCTGCACACATAGATCAGTCGTCATATCAGAGAGTACACAGATGGTGTACTCTGTGGTAATAGTAGTCATATAGATGGACAGTTAGTGTTTATTAAGTGACTCTCATATAAATTATAGTTAGTGTGTTAAGTGTATGATATAAATTATTGAATAAGGACAGTATTACGTATAAATCTGTAAATATAAATCAAGGAATTGTACCTATAAATTAAAATAAACGTTACAATATGGAATCCCATGAGACTGAGCGCTTTATACAAATAACTGTTCCCATCTCTGATGACTGTTACAGCAATGGTTCAAAGGTTAACATTTGAAGCGACTCTCTTTGTCTGACCAACTGCCACTAAGACTGGATAAACATTTAACTGCAATTAACAAACAAAAACACAAAAATCAAAGAGTGAATTAGAAATGAGAAAATCTTATTTAAAATTTTAAAGTATTCATTCCCCACTTGACTACGTCTGTTGGTTGTAACAAACCAGATTTTGAAAACAAAAAGATGAACGACCTACCTAATCCATCCTTAATCAGGTGAATGCCCCTGCATCCATTTGATTATAAGTTTTATCGACAATAGCGTATCGATGTTGGAAATTTATCGTATCATGCTTCAAACTCACTATGTGGAACCGATGAAGCAAACATTCTCAACGACATTGCTTTTGCCGGAAACATATTAAGTTTGTCTTTAAATTTTATTGTTTTGATATTGGCTATTGATTTCAATGGGAAATACCCGATCATAGAAATATTGAAATAGATCGTCTCAGAATAAACATGTGTTGGTTATTAACTCAACCTCTTATGTCAATTGTGATTGGGGCTTGTTCAAAAATAATTAAGACTCAGTTTGGAGGTTTCACCAGCGATTCGTATCAAATAATGTGTCTAGCTGTGTGTCTAGTATGTTCCACTAGCATTTAAGCAGATAAGATGTTGATGTTTTTCAACAATTAAATGGTAGTTATCCGTGAAGTCTGGTGTAAATATCTTTTCTTTCAACTTCTAGCAAGACGTTTTTTTCCAGTTCCAGAGGTTTTTCGATGAAGAAAAGGGCTTAGATTTAAATACTGAGCGGTTTTGCTGGTTGCAATAGCCTGTATTTCAAGTGAAATATTATTAAGCTCTACATTGATAGAAAAATATTTGTAACTGCATATTAATATATCGTACAAATTGTATTTATTATTAAACATCCACTTTAAGACACCACCAGAGCATTTCCAAATTCAAATCGTTAACAATAAAACATTAGACACAAATCTTACTTATATGTCGTTGAGGTTTATGGCCAGATCCCGAGACAATACAGCGGAGAATATTAAGGACACCTGGGGTACCTGGAATTTATGGGATTAATACAAATAATACATCATTTAAATTGTACATATAGAAATTGTAGGATTTTGCAGCCACTTAACGAGTGCAATTCTGTAGCGACGTTTATGGAGAATTATTAGGTTCATAAAGGCCAACTGCGAAAAAGATGAATATTTTCAAAACGTTTTAATATTCACACCAGAAATTATGATGTGCAAGAACCACGTTTCGTTTTAACGAATGGGTTTTATATTCAGTAAGATTTCACGGAGAATTGAACAAAATGGAATAAGAACTATTTGTAGACATGGTTTATCCTGAAAGGACATCGACTAATGAGTGAGCACAAGAATTCCCTTGCCCAATGAAGCAGAGACAAAGATATTGATTGAAGATTTTGATTGAAGCCACTTAAATATGACATAATATATTAGGTATTTGATACATCAAGTTCCAAATAATTATGGTTATTATTAGCTAAACATACATGCATCAATAGAAATTATTATTTTTCATTGAATGACAGTATTTTGTGGGGAAAACTATTTGTTAACGAATAGAGAAAAAACGGGCTAATAATAGTAGGAAGGAGATTGAATATAGAACTGATGGAGGTATCTAAGAGAAAGATAAAAACGCAGTTATTTATAAGGAATGAAAATATAACAGAAAATTTCACTACGAATATGGGACCTTAGCCTTTACCATTATTTGCATGGATATGATCATCATGAAATGCACAAAAATAAGTGGATAAAATATGATCGCGACATTTGTAACTGTACAAGGTGAATATCAGTGAAAGAGCAATTACAGACGACGTAATATTAATAGCAAAACGTAAAAAACCTACAGGAGAACATATACAGATTGCGTAAATCATTAACGATCCATCGTTGTATACACAAGAGCGACAGAAAAACAGCTGAAAGAGAGAGAAAGATGATTATGCGCGGTCATCGAGGCGTGTATTTAATTCCAGCTGGGAAATGAATTTAAATCCCGAGAGTTACCGACTGCTCATTGTCCCTCTATTTCAACATTTTTAACCGCTATTGCCAGAAGCGCAGATTAATTTGTACAAATGATATTTTTCTCTCGTTTTCGTTGACAAATAATCTAAGAGATATGAGATCAAATCTTTGTCACAGATTTGGTTATTGTCTGGCACAGCAATGTGGTTTATTTGAGCACTTAATTCATTAAAATTATGTTTTTCTACATTCATGCAAAAAACAACACTTTTGTGCACCACATTTAATGGAAAAAGTGGTACTTTATTGCACTAGTGCAATAATAGTTATTTATGTAATAAGGATCATAAAGACGATCATTATGGTACAAGTCGTGAATGTTATCGGGCGAGGCGTAGCCGAGTCCGATAACACGGCGTGTGCCATAATGATTGTTTATGATTCGTATTACATACAAAATTTTATCTGATGGCATCTATATCAATACATTCTCGAAAAATTAAAAACTGCATTTTCGACATGTCACAATGACAACTATTTTTAAAGGAGTAAGTATTGTGTAGTTTCAAATATTAGTAGGTGAATGAGCTGTGCTTTGCCATTTCCTTGACAACGTCATCAGGTTGTAACGGCAATATTTATTTATCGCTGTCAACAACTACTGATGTAAAAACTGTAGAATCCATTGGAATTAATATTACAAATTGTAGTAATTGTTCTTCTACCATTTATAATAAATAGTTTTGTACATAGTTATGCATTTTGAATAAACTTTTTTGATCAAACCATTACATGTTTTCCTTATAGAATTTCATTATGGGACTAAGTACCATAATGGGATTTCATTATGGGACTAAGTACCATAATGAATGCATTATGGTACTTAGTCCCATAATGAGCTTCCTTATGTCATCAAAATTGAGTGACATAACGTTGTCATTATGACATGCCATCAGATAATAGTATTTTATGCAACGAACATGTAATGATAGCCATTAAGACACGAGCATATTGTAGGATACGAAAAGAGCCGCAGGCGAGTTTCGTATATAATATGCGAGTGTATTAATGGCCATTACATGAAAGTGGCATACAATATTTTTTCTACTCCGGTTAATAAAAATTATTTAATCAATAATTATGAGTTAAATCAATTTTAAATATAGTTACTTTTGAAAATAAAAATTATTTGACAGCTATCAAATTAAGTGTTTCTTATGTCTGTTCGCCTGCAATAAAAGTGTAGCACTGAGCAATATAATTTTGAAGAATTCAGGTCTATCTGTGAAAAAATACGTATAAAATTACTAAATTTGGGAATATCTATGTATATTGCATTTGTCAACTGCAAGAAGCATTAAAACATAATTAAAATAAATAAAATCGTATAGCTCAGTGCTACACTTTTATTGCAGGGAACAGACCTAATATGATTAATTTCAGAAATGTCAACCAGGTATCCATGGCTATATACTAAATATTGTGCGAATGTCGCATTTCTATTGGCTTAAAAATCTGTATCATAATGAAAATCTGTATCATAATGAATTTCATTATGATACAGATTTTAGTCTTTTAATAAGTATATTATAAAACAGGAGTAGAAAAAATATTTTATTGCACTCATCTGTCATTCTTGTGTCAGTTTTGTGATGATTAATGACAAACATAAACATTTAAATTAAATAAAAATCCATAGCAAGTACTTGATCCTGCTTTAATACAACAATAATATATTTATATCTTACTCTTAGTCTCAACGAGTTACAATTATTTCAAAAATCTTTAATTATTTGAAATTTAAATGGTCAAGACGAAAACCAGCTATGATTGAGTACTGACAAGGTGGAGGCCATAAAGATACAAAAAAGAAGAACGAGTTGAGTTTTATTAGGTTAGATTAGCTTCTTGACATATTTATGTTCTAATTTTCCAGTTTTTGCATGAATTTAGAAAAAATATTGTATGCAACTCTTGCAAAACGTGTTTTTTGCACTCGACGTGTTGTCCAACTCGGCCTAAAGACCTCGTTGGACAATTTCACGTCGCGTGCAAAAAACACTCACTTTTTGCACTTGTTGCATAAATAACTATTACCTTTAGAATGGATTTTTATTTTTATTTCTTCAGGAAGTTTATATTTTATGTTTAGAATAGGTGTAGGTACCTACCTACTTATTTTATTTTTTCAATTTAATTTATTAATTGGAGGGATTTTTAATTTATTAATTGTGGTTATCTCAAGAAATGCTGTTTTATTTTCAAGTTACAATGGCTAGAATAATATCCTATTGTAGTTAGAAATTGTCAACTTGGTCTCAAATGATCATGTTGACAAAAATGAATTTTAAGATGTACAGGTTACGTAATAAAGATTGTATTTTTATATTCCTTTAACGCCCTCACTTCTTCCGTATTGGGAGCATACTGAATTACCATTTACCACCACCAACTAGTTAAAATAGGAGGGCAATGAGCAGTCGGTAACTCTCGGGATCGGGAATAAGCTTACACCCCTTAAGGTGAAACAAAGTGATGATTGTGCACAATTATTCTTCCTCTCTCTTTCATATATCCTTGTCGTACTTTTGTAATTCGAACACCAGGTTCCGAAGCAGATTTCGCATACTGTATGTTTGAAATACAGTAATGGTAGACAAGGGTATGGAAATAAACAAAAAAGGCCTGAATTAATAAAGAATAAATTAATGTGAGAATAAAAATATAGGCTGAATTTGGCAGCTTAAATATTTCCAGTACAAGACGGAATTAATAATAGAACAAACTATACAATGCCATTGAATAATATTTTCGGAAAGTTGAATTCCAAGCTCTGTACTATAACCCCAGCATAATAACACGAACAGGATAGGTCTGTTCTTGTGTAAATATGTGTTCCTACAGGATATTATTTCGTGCTTGCTTAGTCACAGTGAATTCTATCACATTTTTTTCGTAGTTTCATGTCCTGTTTCCATTTCATGCTAAGTCAAGCTTGTATAGAATGTTACATTCGTGACAATTTTTATTTTCAATTCAAAATTCATTCCTTTCTATTGACGCTGCGTTGGTGGTTTGTTTTTTGCTCAAACCGAATTGTGCGATCTTATTTTCATCTGCTATTCAAACTATTGGATGAAGTCTGTTAAAAAGGTTGTGTTGTGATAAACGAACGTTTATCACTCACCTAAAGCTTCGATAGCTCTAGCTTTACTTGTAAGGAGATTATAAAATTATTGGAAATATCTGATCTAAACGAATCCTTGACACCAATTCACAATTTAGTCCTATTGATTCACGAAGCAGCTTGAGAATGAGACATCGCGACTCTTGTATGTGAATGGGAAATGTGTGTACCGCCTCTGGTTTGGCGCAAATTTGTTACTTCCTTAGCATAAGATGAGACGAACAAACTCATCCTGAAGCGCTGAGTTCATTGCAGCTCCTAGAGTGGAATGTTCATCACAAACTTCAATTCTGAGGCAATAATATTAAAAATTATCTTCCCGAAATTCTTATTTTCTATGAATATTTTATTCACATTAATATGTTGATATAAATAAAATCTGGTTGGTATGAATCAAAACTAACTATCTTAATAGTGTGAATAACGTTAATTTATGTAGTAAAATATTAAGGATTAGTTTCAATTGTTGAAAGAAATTGTTAAAAAAACCTTCAACTTGATTTAAATGTCTATGGAGCACTTTCAGTGTGCATTTATAGCATTTGGAAACTTTAATCTGATTTAACGAATTTGCTGCTGTGGTAGTTCCCGAGCGAGAATATTTACTCTGGTTTTGGTCTTTTTAATAATTATAATAGTTTTAGAAAAGCCAGGTAAATAATTTAGTTAATTTGCTTAAGACTTTCGCAGCTGAATGAAATGGGAAAAACAAGGTTCATCTTAAAACTGCTCTATTTTTTTCCTATTTATATTAATGACTCAAACTTTCCCAAAAACTTTTCGATTTTTGAATTTCAATACTACGTAAACAATGAAAATGGAAAACTTCCTAATTCAACTTTTTTCATTGTACGGAAAAACCAGTGAGGAAAAAAAATGCTCTTCAATTTATGGCTCGAATGTAAAATGCTTCGGGGATTTCGGACTAGCTACATTAAATTTAGAATTGTTTGGAGAATACGTCATTGAATTTTCGTGAGAAAATGTTAATTTTTCGCCTTCGAGTGGAAATGTCTCCATTATATGTATATATTCGCCGAGAAATTGCGAGTTGATCCTAGAAAATCGATGTTTTTCACGCATTTTTAGCTCAAAAGTCAATTTTGACCTGGGTGTGCTCCTCTCCTTCATTTAGAAATACGCTAAATTTTTAGTGTTCATGATAGGTAAGATTCTGTAGTGATACATATTGCGGCCATCAAAAAGTCGATTTTTTTCCGGAATTTGAAAATTTTTTGTGGAGATCGACAACCATATTGAATATTCGAATATAATAAACAGTTTCTCGTTGCAACTACATGACTAAGCTATTGTTCTTTGGTTAGGACTATTTTTAAGAAGCACAATCTTTCTTCAGAATAATTCAATCAACAAATGAAAGCTTCGTAAAAATTCTATGCTTGAATTTTTCCTACAGTTAATATCACTGAAAAGCAAGCTTCGCCATTAATATTATCACAAAGGAATTCATCTACAAAGGATGTATTAGTTGACATGATAAGATAGCTTATTCAAGTTAACAAAAGAATACTTAAATATACCAATCCCAGAAAATAGATGATGATATCAGCTGAAAAAGGTATTTTTTTGAAGAAACCACGGATAGAAAATTCAACAACCACCATCAATTTCATATTAAATATGAGATTAATGCTGAGATTTCGATTGATTCCAAGTATTATGCAAATAAGGTGACCTTGACGTGAAGAAATATCATGAGTGGAATTTCGGTAGAGATAAGGTAGTTTCCATAGCTAGAACTTCACTAAATACATAGGTTGAAAAATGATTCACAGGTGCTGGCCTATTTTATATGGTACGGTAAGAGGCAAATGCAGCTCAAAGGAATATGCTGCACCTCTTGATTTTGAGAGCTGACCACATTCTTGTGATACGTAACTCACGATTGACCCAATAAACTAGAATATCTATGAGTAGTCTGGCACACACGAAGCAGAAATTTATCTACTATTTCTTAATTAGATTCTGGGAGAATTTACGTGTAGCACGGTTTGCTTCATGTTGCAATCAGAAAAATTGAGCCCGATTTTTGAAAATGGCTCAATTCTTTCCCAATAAGTCACTAATAATGTTGTAGCACTTCATGAAAACAATCTACGAAGTAATGGTTAAGTTTTTCTCGGGATAATTGGAACGTATCAGCTCTAGCTCGCGAGCTACTACTGAAAAAATGATTCATGCTCGATATTTCTATCTATTTTTATAATCGCAAAACATATTTAGGATAAAAGATGAAGAACTCAATAACAACTTCTTTAATTTCTCGACACAGAAGTAATGTGGAAAGCACTAAAAATGTCCTCCGTAGCGAATAGTAGAAACAACGAACAGATTCATGAATGCAGAATTTCTGTGGAATATAAACCATGCAACTTTATAAGTGAAGATAATAAAAAGTCAACTTATGTATCTTTTATGTGAGGTATACTTTTAAACTTATTGTTTTGTTAAAGTTGCAAAAGTATACACTATAATTTTGAGTGAAACAACCAAATGAAAGAGAAACATGGGCTAGAATATTCAGGGTGAATCACAACTAACGGAATGGAGCGTGATTGTAAAAGTTTTAAGACTTGATTATTATTAGATGCCTAATAACGCCTCACGAATTTGGAAAAACAGAATGTTCACTTAGAAGCAGCAACTACTTTCCTGGTTATATACCACGAAGGATTATACTTTTGAGTTAAATAAGGGCTGGTATATCTGCAAGATATAGTGGTAGATATAGCAAAAGAGACAATATTACTTGTATATTGTGTTCAGGGTTCTTGCTTGTAAGAAAAGTGAATAAAAGAAAACTGTTTATACAGCTAAGGCGTTTCCTGAATACTTTTATAATTTCCTTCAAAGAGTTAATTGAATTTTCATTGAAATATAATTCAGTTTCATAAAGATTCAAATTTAGGAAATCGGGCCGTGGGCAAAATGGGTTTATTGATCTTCAGGGTTGATTTTGAACGGATGCCATTTTTGTTAAATAATGGAATAATCACGAACGACTGCCACTCACCGACAACTTTATTCATAGAGAGTTCTCGTATTATTCTGGATTCAAATTAAATACGTAGAAACTGCGGTCAAAATTTGGAACTCCAAATTTTACAATTAAACAAAATTAATAAATCTGACGAATGGCTGAATTTATAGTGGCTTTTGATGTACAAACAGTGTTCGCATGGGAATCATTATTAAAACGAATTTTAAAAATATTTGAATAAATTTTGAAATAAATTGTACTTCTTTTAAGGGGTCGGCAAGACAAAAAGTGAACGTTTTTTATTTGAATGTGCAGTGGTTATATTTCTGTTTTTATTTTGTTCAGTTAGTTGTAGTATTCTTTGGAAAGACTTAGGCAATACTGCCTCAGTGCCATTTTTTCTTGCACTTGATGAGTGGAACTAGTTACAGAAGTTTGAGTACAGCTTTCTTTGCTTTTTACCACACCCACCGCTGCAGTTTCAACAGCTTCCTTCTGATTTGTTGCTGGTAACCATACAGTTTTATACAGCTGAAGTACGCTTTGTGAATCTGGTCCATATGTTTCTGTTATCACCTCACCACACATGGAAGAAATGCCAATCAATGATATACAGAGGTTTCAAAAGAAATATAGTTTTTGCGTAAGGGAAATAGTAAATGAACATATCACACCAAATTGAGTTTGGATAAAAAAATAACACATTGTAGTATGGGGTATTTTATAATCACTCTCTACGCCAGGAGTCCAGTACCGTCTTTTATTCTGAAACTTATATTTAGCTGTCAAACGGATTGCGGTGAATGAATAATGATGTAGCTGTTATCGAATTGAATAACATTGTTGATTGGAAACATTTTCCACGTTTGAACAAGTAGTTACAAGAAAATTGAGGAAAAATTTGCATAATGTAAGATCTGGAATAAAATTTCAGTGAAATAATAAATTTTTCCCGTCTATCCGGTGTTTTTATGTCTAATTTCCCTGTACCAGTTGAATGTTGATCGTCCGTTGCTATTGGATGTTTATTTCATGATGCCCTTTGCAATCTTAGTTGATTCCAGAAAACCGTTAGGCTAAAATATCCATTGAAATCTTGTAGTCCTTGGAAAGTTGTTGAAGGTAGGATTAATTTGTCTGAAACACTGTTTTCTTTAGAAGAAAAAACTGGGTCTGTACGCAAACCAAAGGAAGTTCTATCTCCTGGAAAATCTACAGCTGAACTACGTATTTATACGATGTTATTATATTAATTGAATAAGTTTTGAAACTATTTACACCATGAATAATGTGAAATCTCCAAGCTTTACACTTATTCACCCTTGGTGTGAGAAACAGCATTACAGTAGCTACCAGGCTATGTGTAAATAATATACTTCTCCAAATTTGTGGTCAGTACCTCTATGAAGTGGAGTTTGATATTTCAAACCCAGACATACAGTGAGCTGGGAAAAGAGTTATTTCCCATTGTATTCTCTATTTTTATATTTTGTCAGTAATATTTTTGCAGAAATCGTTAACAGTTTCGACCAATGACGTTTTGTTCAAAGTTCCACTCACGCCAATTCTTATATTTTCCATAAACCATCTTTTTTTTAACTTAACTCGTGGGATCCGATGCTAATTTTTCATTTTGTTGAGAAACTCTTCAATATCCGCTCGCCAAAATTTTTAGCAAACAGGATTTATGAAGAGAAATATGATGATTAACAATTTAAGATACAATGTATAATACAAATTTATGAGCGAGAGCTATAAAAATTCGGTATCGGAATGAAAATTGGGTAAAAACTGAGAAGGTAATTTTTGTTCTGTTTTTATTCCCGAATGGAACTATTCGTTCGCTATCGATCAGTAAATTCGAAATTCCATTACCAGTTTAGTGAAATTATATTTTATTGAAGTTAATTTTTCTTGAAGAAGAATGGGAAACCAGTGGTGGAGATGCATGTAGTGGTGAATCTAGTTTAGAAAAATATGTATTTCATCTATCAAATTTTTTTCACCACCATGCTAGTTCTAGAGCCTTAAATTTGAAGTTCTGGGTCTCTTCAATGCCTAAGAGTAACATGAAATTCTCTGGAAGCTAGTCTTATTAATCCTGAGGTGGTAACTTGAACCATTCTTTCGCCTCTCCCTTTTTTGGTTACAATTTCTACCATTCTAGAGTTTTCTTTGCCAACCACTTTTTCTCATCGCAATTTAAATTCTCTGGTCATTCAATTCACCCATTCTTGGTCTTTATGACCCCGGTACTAAGGCTACCACGGTCTAGCAACAGTTTCTTGTGATTTTCGGGCACGTAAGTTATCCAATGATAGCATAAAGTTCAATAATAATTGAGACAGGGTCACAGCATTTATAGTAATCTTTGCGACAATTTCACTAGCTCTCAAGTCTGAACAAAATGTCTATTCTGTATATTAAGCTCATAGAGGTATTTATTATGTTAATACTATAAAATTATTGAAGCTTTGAATGAACATATATATTATAATGTGACTCTGAGGACTCCAAAATAACTATCAACATTTTTGAATAACGAATTGTACTCCAGTTCCGACCAAATTGCTGGATTTGTTGTTTACTACCCTATAATTTTCATACAAAATAGAGTTGCTGTAATAAATAATATCTAATCTACTCAAAAACATGCATTTTGTTGTAATAAAATATTGGAAATTGTATGGGGGACGGTCGTTAACAAGTTGAATTATTCGATGTTAAATAGTCGGTTTGATTTATGTTGGACCTTTTTACGAAAATTAATTTGATATTAGTAAGGAGCTTTTACCACATAATATACTTGATTCCGAATTTCTGAAATATATGGATTGAATGAATTTGGTGAATTAATTTCGCGTGGTTGAATATTATAAATTTGCCTCAACCCTGAATGTAAATGGATTATTCAAATGAAGTAGAAGCAAGACTATGTTGATTTTGGAACATCTAAGATATAGATCTTAAATTTTTGGAAAAAATGTATATATTGGAAGATCTTTACATAAAATGTGTTAAAACGCAAATAAACAATTTTTTAGACAAGATTCAACTATCAAATTTGCAATAACCAGTTTCAATGTTGATTAACTCAATTATTACAGCCAGTTCTTAACGCCTCAACTCATATACTAGTTCTCCTCAACCTGAAGGTAGTTCAAAAGGTTCATATCTCCACTAAGCTTAGGATAGGTTAGATGTATGTTGAGTGGGTCTTTAAGGCCCTCCACTGTGACTCGCTAGAGCCTATTGAGGCCCACACGTATTCAAATTTCACCAAACAAACTAACCACCTCAACCAAGCCGATTATTCTATTCTGTGAATGATATTCCAGATCACAGGGTCAAATAATATGCTCTGCTGTTTCATCATCTTCCAGACAATGATGGCAAGTCGAATCTTCCGATAGTCCCAGTCTTAGCATATGATCATTCAGATGACAGTGGCCCCATTAAAGGCCTGCTAGACAACGTAGGTCTTGCCTGCTTCAGTCTAACATTTGTTTGGACACATTCTCCGAAGGAAATGTATGAAAGCCTTTGAATGAACCAATCCTGGTTAATTATGTGGGAGCATAGTAGATCTTACAGATACATAATTAATAACCTGGATTTTCGCTTGAAATACACATGCAAACATTCCCAACAGGGTTCGATCCTAGCTGAATGTTTCCATCGCACTCCAGAATCACTCATCCTTTCAAAAAGCTCGATTCCGCTTTGTCACGTGGCCCTGGATGCAAAATAAGCTTATTTCAAGTTTATATATGAAATTATCTACAATTTGTATCAGATAGGACATGTAAATATATGAAAATTTTTCACTATTATGGGAAAGTGAAGTTTATCACATCAGGGTGGAATACAACATCTGACATGCGTGTGAAAAGGTTCCTGTTTGGGAAGTATTTGTTGATATAAGTCACTGTAGAACTGTACAGTGCGATATACTTCACTTTTCTATGTGGTCGTAGGAAAAATATTTGTTGACCTAAGGTGAGAGTAAAAATTATGTTCCACTATTTTTTATGTGGGTAATATACACTACACAGTTGAAAATGTTAGTCCTACATGCTCTTTTTTTTGCTGTAAGCACTGTTTTCCCAAAAGGACTTACTACCTCCGACAATCCCACATGCCTTCGTTTGCAAAATTGTCGCTGTCGTATAAATCCCCAAAGTGTGCCTCAATTCAAATGACCTCTGGACTTTGTACTCTCGGATACATTATATAACATGACGTAGAGATGGAAAAATGTGATGTCCTTCATATTTTATTTTATGTTGCTTTTGATGTAGAATACGAATCGTGAATACAAAGTCTTCAAAAGACTGGATTGAAGTGTGTGGAATTTTTCCTGTTTTCCTTCATATGAAATGAATTAGAATTCTTAGTTAGCAAAGCGGTAGAAACAGGAGTTTCTGGGGTGAGTGGATTTGTGGTGATGAGATGAGACTCTGAATGCAAAGAATATGGTGAAGAAATGCTAGGAGTAGGAAGGTAGGGTGATGAAACAGAGGGTGGAATAAAATGGTGCAGCCGAAATGAAAACCCATGATTAGCGAATATTGTAAAGAAGGGCTGATACTATAAGGAACTTACGTTGATGAAACAGAAGGTGGATTAGAATAGTGCAGAGACATGGACCAAGAATGTAGAGAATAAGGTTTAGATGAGTTATCAATGAGCTCGAGGCCTTTACGCTTCATCTGCCTGAATGTGGCTTTTGGCATCTCGTCGCTCTTCCCAAAAATGTTCTCCGAGGATCAGCAGACGTTTCGCATAGAAAAGGTAGTTAATTGATTTGTGAACTTCCTTCAATGTATCGATCTCTCGTTTTCTCTGCATCACTGGCTTAGAAATAATAGTGGTGGTGGTGTAATTAGTATATTTTCCTCCTTCCTAAATAGAATTATAACGAAAGATTTCCTCCAACAAAGCTTTTCGTCAGAGATTACCAAATTTGATTATAAAACTAATAAAAACTTCCAAACGTTCGTTATAGGTGTTAGACTGTCCCGTAGGCAGTCAGTACTCGCCGTCGACTAGCTTCGAGTCGAAGAAGGGGTGGATCCTTCTATAATAAAAGTTAATAAATAGGGCGCCAGAGAAGTTAAGACAAGTACTAAAGGTTTAAGTTAACCCACAACTCCTCAGTAAGTTAACGAAGGTAATTCCTCACTAGGAAGGTAATTCAGTTATCATAAAATAAAACTAGAAAGTTCCCCTGACTAAAGAATAAATTTAATTATTGGTTAGATTGGACCAAATGTCTCTTTTCCAATTTAAAAATTACAAATGTAATAAAAATTCACAAACCCTGGTTATCGGCTGAAGGCTGATGAACCAGTACGAATATACAGCTGAAGGCTATAGAAATTGTTTACCAAATTGAGAAAAATCTTACAACAATAACATTAATCAGACAATACTTACAATACGTCAAGCACTGTTCAAGGTCTAACCCAATCTCTCGAGTACTAACACCAGAGTGTCATCCCAAGGTACCGTAGAGATGGTTAACTTACTTGACGTACGAAGAGTATCCAAGTACCCTCAGAATCAAATTTAAATCCAAAACTAAACCCCCCTTACTGTTCAGAAAAATGTTAAAATGTTGAAATATTAAAATGTTGAAAAGTTACAAGCAAAAGTTAAATTTACCAAATAAATAACAAATGATAATGAAATTTAAAACAGTAGAAACTATAGTAATTATAGTTGATGTACCAAACAGACAAAATTACTCAATCGATGCAATATTTTACACAACCATTCTAATATAAACCATATATATATATATATATATATGTAAAACCAATGGTACGTACCAATGGTTGTTCGAATAGGAACAACCCAAAATATATGTAAAAAAAAATATACGTATAAATGTAAACCTTGATAAGTACTAAAATTATTTAAATTATGAAATGCACCTTAGTAGGTACTAAAATTATTTAAATGATGACAGGTACTAAAAATATTCAAGTTATGCAATGAAAATGAACGAATATATAACAAAATTACGACTGATACTCAAAAGAACCAACTGTACTTCACCGGATGGTGAACTAAACGAAGTCTTGAGAACTAGTGGAAGGCTCCCAGCTCACTGTCCAAGCTCCTATTCCTGTCCCGTAGGTGTACAGGAAACTGGTACCAGAATCAAAAAGTTATTGTTCAACTTCTAACCAATTACAAGAACCCTAGAAATAAGCCATCATTAATACACTACTCAGCAACAGTGCTCTTTAACCCCAACTGACTAATAAACGCCCCCAACTGACTAATAAACGCCCCCACCTGTGTACTTCTTTCGCTAAAATCCGTTATATCCAATGAAACGTGAATGAAAAGTCCTATAACGAGTTACGTATCTCTACTTTAAACTAATACAAGTAAAATTGCCCCTCTATATCATGAAACACATAGAATTCTCCGGCACAACCTCTACTCATAAAATATAATCGAAAGTATATTTACCCAGGTAAGTCCTCCTGAGGTTCTTCAAAGGAACGTTAAAATATCCTCTACGTACTCATAGTCAGGGAAGAGAAAAAAAAATATATAGATATATATGATGATGATGTCGTATATGCTACAAAAGAAACGGGATTCACAGATTAATCATAAGAATCCTTTTTGGTAAGAATCAGGAACCAAACAACGGGAAAAACAAGATACTTACATCGACAAGTGAGCTCCTAAAACCAAGTCTTCCTTGGCAGTAATAGTTTTAAAAATCAAATCCGACAGTATCGGGCGAAATCCTGGTCATCGGGCCAATTCAACAGCTTAAAATCCTCAATACCATTCCCAAAATCCCAGTAATCGCAATATTTACCACATCGGGCCACTAAATCCAACACTTGTTGCAACTATTTTAAAATGGCCACGAGGGGTTTTATAAACTCACAAACAACTTAAGTACTGCTCAGGAAGACAAACAAGAAGGAACTGACCGTCCCGTCAGAACTATCACTCCTCGTTCATCAATCAATCAACACATAGAAACTAAAATTCCCTAAGGGCGATTTTTCGCGTCGCATAGAATAGTACAGAGTAGAGCGGATCGGCGAACACTATTCGTAATGTACCATTGTTTTCTATGACATCTAAGTATTAAATATTTACGGTGAATTTTTACCGTTACAGAATTGTGCTTGTCGTTTTGCACAACCTGTTAGCGGTGACGTACATTCCCATCTTCTGTATTTTTTGTTTCAATTGAAGGAATAGTAAATTCACTAAGAGTATCTGAATAATGTGGCTTTCTCTTTCTTCCTGATCTATCAGTGGGCAGTTGTCGCTTGCAAAAAGAAGAGGTTCTTCCGTTTATCATCTACCAATGACACTGTGAAAAAGTATTCACGTATTGTGCGAATCCGTTACCTTCTAGGTAACCTAGCGTTGCCTTGATGCGTTGGTTTTCATTTAAAACTATCTGCCGCGACTGCAAAGCTACTTACCGTTGCGGTATGTATCAAAATTCTCTGCATTTCTCATGCAGCTGCCCATTTCCATATAAATCATCAACAATCCCAAACAAGTAATATTTTCACTATCAATTTGAAGGAACATTACAGAAATAAATGAACTTTATTCAATCTAGAATCTACATAATGACTGTGTTATAAAGAAGTTTATATTCCATGAAGGTCTTTTTTTCCCAAATAAACAACGTAGCTTCTTGAAAAGGTGAAAACACCCTAACAACCATCTAAAACTACAAAGTAATCCTCACTCGCTTTCTTCGTTATATAATGGCAGTGCTAAACAAAACCTGATTTACCGTCCTTTGAAATCGTTTTATGCTGCCAAGTTCATGAAATTTCACGGTTTAACTAAAGCGTTAAAGAGAAAAGTGAATAATACAGCTTTGTGAGGTAGTCTACTAACTAAGTGGATTAGTTTTGGAATTTCAGAACCGTGTTTCTAATGCATATTGTGTACCTATTAAACTATATGGAAATAACATAAAATATCTCTACAAATGTTTTCACACACTTTTATGTTCCACTGGATCGGATTAGGATTTTTTAAGTAGCAATTTCCCTTCAAAATTCATTAAGAGGGGCGTTGGCAATCTGAAAATTTGATCGAAATTGAATTGCCTATCATTCTGATACTTGTTTTGCTGTTCCCACTGGGATATGAACTGGAAACTCTTGTTTTATGACATTAGATAGCTACACATTTGTCAATGTCATTTGATAATATCGGAAACATCAGTAGGATCAAATATTCGAACAAACAACTGATAATCCAATAAGAATTTTTAACAATTATATTCTCAAAACTACGTGATAAGCTTTTAGGTACAAGTTTGTACAGAACTTTGGCATTAAGGTGCAAATATTTTATTAATTTTCCCGATTGTTATCCGGAGTGTGAAGGAAAATTAAATAAAAACAACAACAACTTTGTCGCTTTTTAAACGAAATGTCCAGCTCACATCCAAGTTTGTAATGAAAACAAATAAACAATCGTACAACACATAACAGTTGCGGAACGTACATCATTTTATGCTTTCACTGTGTTTTCGGAATAACAAAAGCAGCAACAAAATTGATATTTCCTCGACAAAAAAACATGAATACCTACATAGTCGAACACAAATAAATAAATGAAATTTCAATAAAAAATGATCAATAATTATTATTATTATTATTGATATGACAACAAATAAATATAACTGTACACATTTTTACATCATCAATAAATGCTTTTATACAGTGTGTTTTGTGGAAATGCAATATTAGAAAAATCGGACTGAACGTGAGCTTCTATAAGCGGTATTAATTATTGGAGGAAATAAAACAGGTGGGTTATGACTGTTATGAGTTTGGAGTTGATAGGGACCCACCAATGAGTGAAACAGGTAGCAATAGGAGCAAATCTAGAACAAAATGGCAGAATCCAAACTGTTGAAGAGAACAAAGATCTCCACACTCATGACTCTCAAGATCGAGGTCGTTTGAACACAGTCCTTTGTATTTTTGTGTGGAAATATTTGGAATGACTGGCCTACACACTAGTGTTTACAGTGGGAAAAGTCACGCCTCGTTATTACTTGTTCCTTGAACGTCACATCAAGTTACATCTTCGGTAATTCACAGTTAATAATATTGTGATAATTTTTGTAGATCTGTTTCATTCAATTTTCCAGTTATTGTCTGTCATCTTTTGAATATAATTGTAATAGTTTGATATAATATGTCGCCGTGTCACAAATTATTGTTGAAACTTCTTTGAAATTAACTTTCATAATGCTTCAGAGTGTACCTTCAATTTAAATATAACAAATAATAAGTAAATTTGTTCTATATTCGCTGTTCACTTTGTCATAATAGAATGCAATGAAATATACCTTTTTCAGCAGTTGGCGATAAAATTTTGTATGCATCACGTCAGTAAAGTGTCTTTATCGGACTCCCGCTATTTGCCTCGCTTCGTTTGTCTCATAATTTCATTTCGTCCGATTAAGAATCACTTCACTGCTTTGTTAGATAAATAACTATTTTTTTCCTGCGTAAAAAGTATAGTGAGCCCATAGTGTCAAAAACATCTGTAGTCACTCGTTTCATGAGGCACTCGATCCGCTTTGCTGCACTCGTGCATTATAAAAATCGTGAATAAAATAGTGGTTTTGACACTTGGTACTTTATATTACTATTTCACTCACTCCAAGACATCATTCGCATTTTAACTCACGTACTCGGTTGTGCAGGGATAACAAATTAACCAGGAAATATTTTGCGGAATGCCACTGTACGTAATAACTGCGAAAATACAATTTTGTCGGAATATTTCGCGGAAAGCAAATATTGACGTTCAAATAGCTGGGAAACATACTGTTATCACGATGCTTTGTAATAGGAGATACAATAGTAACTAGGTCAAACTAAGTACATCGAATCACATTATTTTGCCTATCGAATAACTAATGCATTATTCTTACGGAATGTTTGAATTAAATCTACTTCAAAGCCATATATTCTGCATCCCTACCAAGTACCAAATAATTGGGAATTACATTAACCAATATTCGACTGTTTGAGCTGAATGTAATGATACATGATTAAATTCATTAAAATAAATCTGATAAAACGTACATTTATTTCGGTTTCTCATTGCTTAAATTTGTTAGTGTTTCAAGACTGAATTTGAAGCGTTTGATACTGAAATTGCATGAAAGAGGGGACTGACATAGAGGAGAATTTGGGAAGAGCTCCAAGCAGAAATTCACGCAATGGCAAAGTCGAATTGTTGAATAATCAGTTCTAGAATATTAATGTAATATGTGTCAATATATTATTGAAATAAATTGGTAAAACATGAAAAAGAGTGGATCAGAGCACTGGAGCACTAGTAGGGCTGAAAAGGGAAGCTGCAATCAGAAAAAAAATTAATCTTTCGACAAACACTTATACTATTAAAGCAGTAAGTATTTATAAAGCAAAGGTCCCCACCAACAAATAGCCATTTGCACAGACTGACTCCCTCTCATCCTTTGTCTATCAATAATTTATTCACCATTCATCCTCTCATTCAACACATTCACGATACATACAAAAGCCCTATTCTATACGATGTTACCATCATCATCATATGGATCCCTTCACACATAGGCATGATTGGAAAAAAATCGCTGATCGCTTTGCTTAAAAAGCCGCCTCATCCCCCACCAACACAATTAATCTGCAATCCTCCAGTGACTTGAAAATAAGCATGAAAAACTCTTTCGATCGCACTGGCGAAGTCATTGGAGCCACTCAGTCATATTCCTACATAAAATACATCCCACAGTTACAGACCAATTCAATATTCCCGATTTACAAAGAAACGTGAAGGTCGTTGCCAGTAGATCATGCATCGGCCACATTCGGCACTCGCACGATCTCTTCTTCTCAACCTAACTGCCAACATTGCCATCTCCCAATAAAAATTGAACACATACTAGTGGACTGTCCCTTTATATTCCAAACGTCGTCAACATCTGTGAATGAGAACAACTATGAAAGAAATATTAACCTTCCCGAATCAAATAAATATAGTCATCCAATTCCTAAAAGGAGAAAATCTACTGAACAAAATTTAATTACTTTCTATTTATTTATTGTTTCTTCTTATGTAACATATTGTATGCATTGTAGCTAGTGCCAATGGCCAAAGCTGTCACAAAGTACCTACCAAATGATTTATAGTTCCATAATTCGCAAATTTAAGATGCTTCAATATCATACAAGTGGAAAAATAGTGCATCTAGTAGTGAAATGAGTGTATACAGTCCTACGACTATTCAAATTATGATGTCACTTCAAGGTATACATACTTTCAAACCAACTTCTAAATTCTCTATTCCGATTCATTTCCTCCTGAATCTCACAGTATCTTGACAATAATTTTTTGCTTACTCAATATTTTATTAACATTGAACATTGAAGTACTTTCCATGGCGTTGATTTTCGTTTGAAATATACATCTGCTTATTTAACAGGATTATCTACAGTAACGAAAACACCCTGCTGGGTTTGTTGTTTTTCCAGGGTTTATTTCCAATTTTTAAAGAGAACAGCCACCTAAATTATAATCGCTCGGAGGATCAACCAGATTTATAATTAGGCTCACAGTCCTGGCAAATCTTTTACTTCGGTAAAATCAGCATAGATGGAATAAATGATAATTATTACTGTTGTCAATATTTACAATGATCAATTTATTTTGATTATATAACAAAAACGTGAAGCATAAAACACGGAAACGACGAAAATGTTCTGTTAATTAATACCAAAAGAAATGTCGGATCAATCTGAAAACTTGTTTTCGTCTCCAGCCGACGGATGGACAGAATTTTAAAAGACTATCAATGTAATCGTTTTACTGGAGATTGGACTAATCCTTCGTAATTTGTTGTTACCACCACGTCTCGGTAAATTCTCCGGATTCTTCTTCCAATCCATTACTTTTTATGTTCTCCTTCAATTTGATTATTCCCAAATGGATTTCTTATTTCCATCCTCTGAATGTTTCCAGATTCGATACACTAACAGGTTCTTCTGTTGGAATAAAAGGAATTCTATTCAGAATTTATGAAAGCATGACGGGTTGTTTTGTGCTAAATATATTTAATTCGACACAAAATCGAAATTTGGATGATAACAACGAATATTATTAAGTGGTACGACCTATGGAATGAAAAAAAAAATGTTTTTTTTTGAGCATCTACCACATTTTCGAATTCCCCTAGTGAGTTTTCAATTTAATATGATTATTTTTTTCACTTGTCAAAATCTGACATTTTGGTGGTTTTAACCAATAGCAATACATTATTCTAGCCAATCATTCGGTATTATACTGATAATTATGCTTCCTCATCGATAAAACCTTGTTTACATCGAAACGTCAAAATTTTACTTTGAATTTGTCATTATTGACAACTAAAAGCGCTTTCAAAAATCCTTTTAAATTGTTGAAAAAAATAATCTTCCCAAATACAACTCGCTCTTCAAATTTTATCACATAATTTTTTATTTTCATCACTCAAACTTGTTTATTTAAGGCAAAAACATTCAAACAAACCGAATTTAGATAAAATCACTCCTCCTAACGGAGTCGTGATTTTATCAAATCGGTTTGTTTTCATATTTTTGCCAAATAAACAAGTTTTCGTGGAAAAGAAAAAATTATCGATAAAATTTGAAGCACTCGTGGTATTACCTTTGATAAATAATTATGGAAGATATAAAGCACAAGAGCTTACTATCATGTCGTTAGCAATTAAAGCATTGGTTACCTTCGTACTCTGTTCCCCAAAGACATGGGAGCAGCAGTAGAGTAGAGAAGAACTTCTTTACCCTACTATAGGGTCCAGGAGACAGTGAAATAGGAAGTTGACAAAACAGCAGATACATTAGCTGAGAGAGGGACTAGAACATCCTTTTGAGGACCGGAATCCGTTTGCGATGGATGCAATAGTATCTAAGACAATACTTCAGAAAAACTACAACCAAGTAGAATTGGAAGCAAAGTGAACTGACAGTTCTGATGGATCTACCAGCTGCCACCAAAATGAGCACACCAAAATGATCATAGTAGTGAAGAAGAAAGAGTGTAGATTCTGTGTAATTGGAGAAGTAATATCCTTTATATAAACAGCTTGGAGGCTACTTAGTCTGAGGAAAATATTTGTCAAAACTGAAGCAAGAAGTTATGACGCAATGACAATAATTGTATAATAAATCTCAAGTCTCAACAAATTTGCAATATATTGAAATAAGCAAAGAACAACATAAAACCTAATTATAAATGAAAAAATTAAGTTGGAAAGAATATATGCCGTTTCAAAATTATTAATCAATCATTTTTTTTCTCTCTTTGTTACCCGTTCTTATGCAGCCTGTTGACTGCTCTACGCCCACATTTAGTCCACATTCCCAGTTATCTCCGCTCCTTGGGGAAGACGATATAGGTCCACTGGAAATGTTCCATAATATGTTTCAGCTGGTACATTGTTTGTCTGCTCGAGTCCAGTGTTCATAGTCAGATAAGATATGGATTATATTGGTCTCAATGCCAGAAAGTCTGCATTTTATGCAGGTGATATCTCACCGTCGCTTTCCCGTTAAATGATTCCTTCTTCAGCCCTTTTATTACATATGCCACCTATAAAGGTCTTACTGTTTCTACTGGTCTTACTGGTCTATGTTGGCATTGAACCCATTTTTTGTTCTCGGACCACTTACTTTGTTATCCAAAGAACTGGTACTAGTCCAGCATATATCATTGCTGAAACTCTTCGCGAAGTTATAAGATACTATATGAACATTATTTGACATTTACCCGGCACTAATACTATCTCAACGACTGGGAAACATAGTCCAAAAGACTATGATATTAGGCAGCAAAACAGATTCTGATTGAAACTTCTGAGAAATTTTCACTATACTAGCAAAAAGTGAAATCTCTATTCCGTATAACTCAATAAAAACAGTGAAGTTATAAACTCACACCAATGGACGAATAAGGCTTGTTGTATGCTTGGTACCGTTTTTCAAAAGCGAGATGCTATCTCACAAAAATACTTTTGCCATTCATATACTCAAAAAAGAGAAGAATGTCAACGACATAATTTACGAGAGAAATTCATGGAGCCATGATTTACGTGGAAAATTCATGAAAAACTTAAGGTTGTGCAAATTTTTCCTACCCCATCAATCAAGTGAAAATAGTCAATCTCACCGACTAGCGATATATTTTTCCAAACTCAATCACAACCCAAAATAAGTTTTTCTCGAGAAAAATATTTTTTCTCGGGTCGCAAATCTTCTCTTTGTCCTATACCGGAGGTCTCGTTAGCGGTAGCATTCAATGAAAATAGGCCACTCAAATCGATATAACGCTTAACTCCAACATCTACTCACGGCTTAAATAGGCCCGTATTTGATAGAAACGAATCTAGCAATGTCGTAACCCAATATATTTTGATCAGCTTTCTCCGTTATTTCAGAGCGCAGTGTGCCAAATCCATCTACCATAAATCGTTCTCCATTAATTTCATTTCCATTTCTTTCCCATAACTTCCCATCTGCAATATTAATTTTTTTTCCATGAACTCCTAGTGAAAGATTTGAGGTTGACTGTTGCGAAAACCGGCCTATATTTAACAAGCATCAGTCAAATATTGAAGTCTGGTAGTTTGACCCTTTTCTATAAGAAGAAACTCGAACAAAGATTTGTCCTAGTGACAGTCCTTGTAACTTACATCTCACGAGAGTCACTTTCGTGGTGTTGTGTATTTTCTCCCATTGTACACATAGCGTCGAGAGAAATCTTTTTAAATTGCAAGATTAATGACCTCCACTTGTGAGAAAGCGGGCATTATGGTTTAACGGGACTGTCCAAGTTTTATGTGACAGCTACAAAAATGATATAAAAATCCCTTTCTCAGTTTTTTGGAAGGTGATTAATAATTTTAGTCTCCATTCATGAACATTTGAGTTGAAGTGTTAAAAAGTTCGTCGTGAGACAAATGCCATGGTGAATTAGATTTTTCAAGTATCCAATCAGCCTAAAGACTGAACTTTCCATGTAACTTCTTGCCGATGGCTTCTCATCGTCTAGTTGCCTAGTACAAGAAAAAGCACTGGCATAGGATGTTCTCTGCAGTTTTATTTTTTGGGAAACATAATCTTCACATGACTTAGTCGGTCAACTGTTTCCTTCGTTCGCCCTGTCAATATATCTGCTATCTTCGCTCAACAGGTCTGCCATAACAGCTGCCGAATTTTCTGAAATAAACTGCTCCACCTCTCTCTGTCCTGGTGAGATTACCTAGCTGATATTTTAAATCCACCACACTACAGCATACCATCTCCGGTCCAATTAATGTTATCGATGAAACTTTCATCCACCAATCTGTCACCATCATTCCCCTGGTGTCCTGGTACCCAGGCTACTATATTCCTTTCCTGTCATGGTGAGGCTGAATTCCTGGTGAGGAAGATAGTAGCTAAAAAGATTTCCCAACAAACTTGCTTCACCAAATTGACAGTTTTGGTATTAGCATGCCTAGTTCTGGAAAGGATGGGATGTACATTGCCAATTAGGCAGATATCCTCCAAGCAAATTTCACATATATATATTTACCAAATTCTTGACACCCAGTTTATAGGATATTTTATATGAATCAATACGCGATTCAAGAGTAGCCGCAGTAAACGTTTTTAAAAATGTTTGTAGCGCTCAAAGCAAATTGTGTTTCTCCGGGAATGTTCCGTAAAACATTATTTGATTTATTTCTTTTCCTTTCAACGTTAAGAAACACTTCTGTAGTTTTCTTTGTTGTTTTTATGATGATAAAATTTATTTTGACGTTATACAAGCTTCAACCTATTTATTTCTTACTGTAAACGAATTGCTTTTGGAGGATTTATTCTCTAAAATATGTAAAATATGTTATATGCATAGACTTATATTATAAGTCTATGGTTATATTGTAAGTCTATGGTTATATGCATTTTATACTCAGGAGTTGCTGACGAATGTCGAGAACGACTTGCTAATCTTGCAAAACGGAACGCAGTGCTGCTAAAATGGATTCCGACCCACTCTGGTTTTGAAGGTAACGAGGTGGCGTATGCACTGGCTGCAGAAGGGGCGGCAGCTCCTTTCTGCAGCCCGGGCCCGACCCTGGGTCTAACAAAACAAACAATACGTTAGGAGATGAGGAAGTGGCTAAGGAACCAGCACCTCGTTTATTGGAATGCTCTGCAGGGTCATAGACAATCCAAACTTTTACTGAAGGAATGGACTGATGAAGACGCTAGAGCAGCTATTGAACTACAAGGGAGTAGGCTGAGAAAGATAGCAGGAATCCTAACAGGGCTCTGCTGTATGAGGAAGCACCTCTACAGCCTAGGAGTGAAGGAAAGTTACCTATGTAGGGGTTGCGGCATGACTGACGAAACGTCAGACCATGTACTCTTAGAGTCTCCACACTGGGCTGTACTACGCAGTCCCTGTTTTGGCCCCTGGAGACACAAGGAGGCATCCACTGAAAAAGGTTGTGGCCTTTATTGAGGCTCGGCTTCATGGATGTCTAGGTAGCAGGAATGGCACAATGGGCCCGCCAGTGGCCTCAGTGTCGGAACCACATTTACAATACAAGATTACACGATGCAAGACCAGCTCTTGTATTTATACCAATTGTCCCATTATACCGAATAGCGTTATAATATAAAAACCCAATTTTAAGAAAATCCATTTGGCTATACCGGACATCTATCGGTGATGTCATCAACTCATTCTATGGAGATTGAACTCTGAACAGTAAAATACTTGTCGAGTTTTGATACTAAGAATTAAATTGAAAATGTCACTTCATTCAATTTTAAATTAATTCTCCAGAACACTAACGAGCACTATTAATTCTCTGGATATTCCAGTTATCTCTCCGTGTTTGAATAAAATATTCCAATTATTAATTCCTACTGGCTGCGCCGCAAAGCCACTAATAGAGTTCCGTGAATTTATATCTTTTTCGGAAGTGGATGCAAATGTATGTTATCTATTTCATGTTTTACGATAATGTATGTGTGAGCTTTTCAGCATTTTGAAATGAGCATTTCCGTATTATATGACAAATTCCGTGTTAGATTATCTTGGAATGAAGTTACAACTATTTAAATTTCACGAGGAGGTTGAATAATTCTGAAAAATATACGATTAAACGGAAATATTTGATAATAATTTATGGAAATTTTATACCCAATGAAAAATGGAATCAATAACATGACTTAAGTTAAGATAAAGGTGATATTTAGACAGGAAAAATTGAATAATTGTTACGATGTCACGAACTTGAAAGCCAGTTCTGTCTCTTAACTATAAATTTTGGCGAATCCTAATTGTTTGTTTCCTCGATATTTTTTGGATCGGCAGTATCAACGCAAACGAGGAGTGTGGTTGATTCGAGAACTGTCTAGTATTGAGAATGTCTATATGTACGCGAGACTTTGAGCTAGAGCCGGTTCTATCAGCTCTGGTTCTAGTTCTAGTTATGGTTAACAAGATCTGACAAAAGGTTTGCTGTTCTATGACCGCTTGCTTCGTTATAACCCTAGGTTGAGGTTTTTCAATAACCAAAGGATAAAGTTACAGACACTTTGAGTTTTTATTAAGACTGTGACCATTGGTTAACCTTATTTTGGTGACATTTGACTTCACAATCTTGACAATTCTAAATAAATACATTTTTCTACATTCATGCAAAAAACAACACTTTTGTGAAACACATTTAATGGGAAAAGTGGTTCTCTTTTGCACTAGTGCAACAAAATGTTTGTTGCACTTATCTGTTATTCTTGTGTCAGTTTTGTGATGATTGATGACAAACATAAACATTTGAATAAAATAAAAATCCAGAGCAAGTGTCTGATCCTGCTTTAATACAACAATAATATGTATATCATTACTACTTAGTCTCAACGAGTTACAATTATTGCAAAAATCTCTAATTATTTGAAATTTAAATGGTCAAAGCGAAAACCAGATATGATTGAGTACTGACAAGGTGGAGGCCATGAAGATACAAAGAAAAAGGAGAACGGTTTAAGTTTGATTAGGTTAGGTTAGGTTCCCAGCATATTGTATTCTAATTTTCCAGTTTTTGTATGCAACTCTTGCAAAACGTGTTTTTTGCACTCGACGTGCTGTCCAACTCGGCCTAAAGACCTCGTTGGACAAGTTCACGTCGCATGCAAAATACACTCACTTTTTGCACTTGTTGCATAAATAACAATTTTGTCATATAACATCTCCATTTATTTTTGATTGATTATTTGTAAATAAGTAAGCGCTTAATATAAATCCCATAAAGTATCATAATACAAATAATGATTATTTCCTGACTTGATGGCTCAGATGAGGATGTGTTATTCTTCTCCATGCCTCAACTTCGAAAAACAGAATTAATTCGAGAGAGGGTACATTAATATGAAATTTTCAGTGACGATCAGTTTTTCATGAGGTTTCTTCTGAAGAAAGAAACTGTGAAAATTTTGTTGTAAGCGATATTCAATGTAGAACTGTGGTGCTTATCATGTTTTTTTTTCTCTAGCATATTCTCCTCTTGTCGTTTTTCAAAGCAAATTCCATTTATTATGTAGTGGCTGACCTTCTGCAATAAATGCCGGAACTGTTTAGCTGAGCAACAATGTTTTCCCAACATTCCTGCTTCACCTTCCAGTTTACGGCATAATGTGCTTTTATTCTCTATAATTTTATAATATTTTTGGTTAACACCAATATAGCATCAACTTCGGGTTTATAAGAAGTTTTTCCCCTACTTCACTTTTTTTTAATTTTTTGTTATTCCATTATAAAAACAAAAACAATCTGACAAAACAAGGTGCAAAGAGAAATATAATTTGTCTATGACGAGGTACTTTGAGATATAACGCAGTTTCTAGTTAACAGTTAGTACAGACTACAGAGTGATCATTGAATAGTGAATCAGTGATTAGCAAACAGATAGTGAATTAGTGTGGATAAATAATGTATGTGTGAGTGGTGAAATATAAATTAGAACTATTAACCGAGTGTAGATGAATTAATAGACATCAAGTAAACTGTGTATATATGTATGTGTTGAGTATAGTGTGTGCTGTTCCATAAATAAATCAATGGTAATTAGCCATAGTGTATATTCCACTTAATCCCACTTTGTGTATTCGAATAAATAAGAAAAACATTACATAATACAGTAATCTGTATTCTTCACAAACGCAATATGAAGAGAGAAACTTTTAATTCCATTGAATGCAAATGCTGCCAACGCCATACTAGTTAATTACTTAAAATTTTATTTATGGAACTTCTGATCGTTAAGCGGATAGTTGTAATAACAACAAACTTAGTTGAGATAAATTTGATATACTCTCTACATATCTGTACGCAACAAATAACATCGTAAATCATTTTAACGACATAGTGGACCTCATAACTAACTTACCAACTCAGTTGAAATATTGTAATTACGTCGCTTTAGCTCAAGCAGCCATTTTGCTGACTCTCCAAAATTTCTTAATTGACAGATAAAATCCAAACATTGTTACAGATTTAGAAATTCTCAACATAATTCAAAATTTGATATACATTATTCAGTCTATAAAAACATGAATTAGTGTAGCCAAGCGGTATAGGTTCTCAATACGCTCCTGTTCAACCACTTTCCCAGGTCAATCAATATGCACGCAATTTTATTCACGTGCGGTTTTGCTTGGACACGAACTGACTTTGAATATTTGAAGCTTTCCACCTGCTCAATATGAGTTCCATCTATTGCAACATACATTTCCCTACTGTCTCCAATCATGTGGCTACTAATTTTTGTTTGAGTTTTATTCATATTCATCTCATATTCTTTTTAACTTATTCACATGCTTTGTAGTTTAGGCTGACTTTTTTGTGTTAAAATAATCTAACCGTCTTCAAAAGCTCCGATATTTATTCTTCGTAAATTTATTTTTCATATGAAGCTATACGTCTATACCTTTTTCATGATTTTATTCATTAATACAATAAATGTGCTTCGGAATTATTTGGAGTTTTATTTTCACGAATCACACAGCTTAAGTTGTTTTTATATGAAAAATATTTCATTCAAATGCTTGATAAGCTAACAACTACTTTTATCAAATAATGACATCCAATAAAACCGGGTGTGATCTCCTCGAGACGTTTATATAAAAAGCTACCAACAATAACTTTCGAGAACAGTCTTATATCGATCCTTCTTAAAAAAACGTCAGATTCTCGCCTACTGTTTCGGTCGACATCCACGAATTTGTTGAAGGAAATGCCGGTAAAACTCCTTCGTCTTTTCAAAATAAGCCAGTCGTCGGGTTTGCGAAATTATATGAAAAAAGCGAAATTTTTTCATAATTGCATACAAAAAAAAACGTAGCTCAAATTAAAATTTCCCAATTCGAATTTCTCTCGTTATAATGAAAAATGTTTCAGTTGAAACAAGAAAAATATTGCTTGACAACGTCTACAGCTTTCCCAGCTTAAGTATAACAAATTACTAGCCTTTCAGGCACAAAAACGGGTTTTTGGAAGACTGAAAAGTGAACACCCGGTAAAACAAAGCCCGAAAAATTGACAGGCGAACATTCAGGCTTCGTTGAAAAAATTGGAAGTGGAGGACATGGAATTTGCCATTTTTACCTTGTATATAATCTCCTTTTCGTGTTTGCCCCACAGGAGTTCACCGTCTATCTATAGTTAGACCTATAGATACTTTACTTCTTGTCTCCATTCAATCTCGTCAAGCTATCAAGATGGTTTTAGTAGGGCTGGTGATAAGTCCCACTTGCTAAACCTGCTATTTGTATAGTTCAGACCCTTTTGTACAATAGCACAAAGGGTGTTTTGTCTTCGAATTTCCTCCTGGCTGCTATATGACAATATCGTCGGCATATCCTTGGCAGGATGTTCCTATATCTGTCAAGCCCCACAGGAGTTTGTCAACCGTTAGACTCCACATTAATGTGAGCATCCTCTAGTAGTGTGAACTTCCTCGTCTCTACTACTCTTGTGGTGAGTAGTTCCGACATCCATTTGAATGTTTAGCTGTCTACACCTCTTCTGTTTACTGATATTTTTACAGCCTTAGGTGAAATATTGTCAAAAGCTCCTTGCATGTCCAAAAATGCACATACTACAGTTTCCTGGTTGTATATTCCTTGTACTATAAAATCGTGTTAAACAAAAATTTTTCTCACGTGCCCTTAACACATTTCTGAGCCACACGTGTGAATCGTGAACGTTGTTTCGTCCCAGAGACGTCGACATTCTGGAAGATTTTTTGACGTTAAAATCCCAGGCGTCATTAGTGTTTCGATAGAAAAATTACGATTTGGAACTCTTCACTCACATTAAACAAATGGAGATACTTCACAAGAGGTACTTCAATCATTTTCCTATATGTTTCTTCAAGATTTACAAAGGAATCGTTGGAATTCGGAAGTTTTTTAAACAGCTTAAAACAACAATAAATGTTCATTGCTTAAAGCAAAATTTCAATTCAACAAAGATTCCCCTGTTAACCAAATAGATTGTTTTAATTTGATTTTTATTGTTGTTCCGAAACCGATCCAATTTACTTTTCCCACTGATATAGATCAAAAGAAAACTCGGTGGAATAGGAAAGTATAAACATTTGATAAATGGAAAGCCTCGCCGGAAAGCACAGTAGAGTAAGATCCGGAAAACCTTGATTTTCGTCGCAAAAAAATGTAAAGAATTGAGTGGGCGTGCAAGACCAAAGAGAGTTCATCAAATAAGAATGAATAAATTTGAATATGGCAGTGACCAGCCTCGGTTTGTTAGTTCAGTTGTTGCCGTGAAGCGTCATGCGCTACTGGCTGCGCACAAACTTTGCTTTAGCTATGTTTCAAAACCTCTCTTATCATTTATCAATAACCTAGAATATGGAAAGTTGATATAGAAAATAACTAAGATACTTGAAAGTTACAGTTACAAAAGTAACTTGACATAAAAATTGGAACTTCTCATTATACCCTCTATTTTGTTAAATTTTTCTTCTAACTATAGACTAATGACAAATCCACATCAATTTGTCGGCAATCAAAAACATCAAATATCAGATCTACTAACACGCCGCCTTCCTGCTTATACTTTATACTTCAGTTCTTAACCGTCATTGCCAAATATAAAACGGAAATAAACTGCCATCAATGGGTGTGTCGACACTTTGGGAGCTTCTCAACTTCACTCCTTGATTGATGATCCAATTACTTACAGAATTTCAAAGAGTTAAAGGTAGATTAAACGGCCTTTATTAGTTGTCGGCACCTAGTTTTATTTAAGTCTTCACTTTGAAATATTACTCCTAACATTTAATGACTGTGCAAAAATTGTAGTAGATTTATTTCCAAGGAAACATAAAATTGTTTTTAGGGGAATGAGTTTATCTTTAAATAGGCTCATTCTTTTGAACAGAGCTTCAGCATTGCGCTGAAATTATTTTGTTCCTATTTTTCAAATGTTGACAAGGGCAATTATGGAAATTCACATGAACTTAGTATTCAAAGAAGGGTGAAGGAAAAGGGGAACGTGCTGGTAATTTTGCTAATGATACAGTTGCTATTTTAAAGAAGATCATTTAATGACTAAAGAGTCTTGAATTGTATGAAGAGCTTTGTTGATTGAAAAAAGATGTGCACGATACAGAAACTGTTTTTACAAAACAATGCAATAGCAAAGGTTTTTCTAGAAATATCTATAAGGGAGTGAATGTGGCACAATTTTTGCAAGCCAATGCATCATTCAGGAACAAAGAAAAGCAACAAAAATTCCAACACTGCTGATCGTCAGTTTGGCTGGAAAAGTGACAGGTTCTGAAGAATGGCAGACAATATCAGATGTTTATTCTCTGCACATGTTACGAAAACACAACCAAAACATTCAAATAGTTTCAAGCGACTCTGTACCTTAATACACAGATCTCACTGTTCAGGCTAGCATTGATCGTACCTCTAATACGATTTGACGTATCCAGAAAGTTCTCACAAGAAAACAGTTAATTGATACTGAGGTTGTTGACAAGCTGTTCAGACAGTGTATGTAACCACATCATAAGCAAAGCTTTGAATTAACTTAAAATCAGTTTCCCTATTTCCCATTCTAGATCTTTATCCGTTTTAAATAAAACATCCATATTGTATTTTTGAATAATTCACCATTTCTAATGCCATTGTAAGCTTGGAAAGCGGTAAAACTACCACCGAGAAAATTTTATTGTAGATAACAAAATAATTGGAAGCTTTGCATTGACATTACGGTATTTTATAATTTCATTCAAGTGAATTGTATTGCTTGAATAACAAACAACAGGAAACAACTGTTATCACTGTGAAGGACGTTTGAATAAAGGATACGCGTATGTACATACAAAAGACAATTATTATTATCCAATTTATCACAAGTTACTATGGAAAGCTGAAAAATAAGTCTATAGATAATAATGAATTACAGCTTTTCCAGTAGTCACGAAATTTTTAAGTGCAATTTACTTGAATAATTCTTATTTGTCATAATAATATCGGTCAGACATTTTGTTGCTTTTTTATTAGAGGTACAACATAATTGCAAAGCGCAGTTGTATTTGCGCTTCATCTGTTCAGGGTAATTTGTTCGTACAAGAGTTATCTAAGATCCTAAGTCTGAACTGAAGGAAACACTGAAAATTTACTTTTTCTCCGTGAACCAGTGATTTTTATCAAAAACCAACCATCTCGATGAACTATGGCTTGGCCTAATATATGTAGACGTGTGACTATACGGTAAACTCCCACACATCAATCTCAATCTTTTTTTCCTTCCAACCAACTTGCAGACGATCTTTATAAAAGTCCCCAATAGGAAAACCACTGTCGCAAATTTCAACGTTGAAGAGCACAATTTTTTTCATAAAACAGCATCAATCTTGTTAAAAAAGCTTAAATAACAAATTTAGTATCTTTCTTGGACGCTTGAACCAAATCCTCCGACTGGAAGTATTTTGTCTCGTAGGGATTTCAGGTTCATTCTAGGATTTCTTGCCGAGTTGCAGCTCTGACAAAACCAACTCTTTAAGACCACCATCTGTCAACTGAAAGAGTACTTAAGGAAAAGCTTTGCTAGACGTATATTATCAAGAACGGCACCATAAAACAAATTTGAAGCTCAGTGAAATAATTAAATAATAGTTAATTCACTTGAAGATGCATGTGTACATTGGTGAATAGATAAAATTTGGAAAATCACTGGATAATTCCGGAAGGAGAGAATGAATATAAAGAGGGATTGGATGGTGAATGAATAATCAACCCTATAATAGATGCTGGTATCTGATTATAATCTTGTACTTGTGTACCCATTCTCAAACAGCCAACATCCCAGGAACTGAATCTTTGTATCATTACCCATGTTATCTACCTTCTCCTATTCCAGAAGCTTGGTGTATTCTATACCAGTTTACCTGGAGGGATCTCCAGTAGTTGTGATGGTTGTGTTATTTCCTTTTCAAAATGCTTCCGTCTGAGACCTTGTAAGTTCTTACAGAAGCAGAATACGTGGGTAGGTTCACCAACTTTGCCCATCCTGTGCAAATGCTTCCCAAGGGCACAGTGCTTAGTCACCAGGTCGGTAACTGTCCTCAAATTTCAAGTTTTGAACAGCCTGGACGAGAGTTCCTTGCCTAACTTATTCAGTAGACTTTTAGTATGGAGGTGTTCTTGTGCCAGCCTCCATTTGAGTTGGTGTTCTTTGTCATTCCACAAAATGGTTCCAGAATTGTGGAGGCTCCTTTAGTGCCTTCTTTAGCTAGCTGGTCTGATATTTCATTCCCTGCAATCCCCTCATGTGTCGGCACCCATATTAGCGACACTTTTTTGTCTCTTGTCAGCATATTAAGGGATTCTTTACATGTCTTACCAGTTTAGAACTAATTGTTGGATTGCTGATAGCAATATGCAGCTATTGCATTAAGATTTCCTGTACCTTCCCATGCCATTTTAAAGATGATTACGCAAGCACTCTTTGACCTATAAACTAATTGAAACACTCATCGTTATTTGCTAATTATTTATTTAAATTCACAAGAAATATTAGCGTTTCAGGGAAAACCCTTCACTTACAAAACAAATTCTCCTTCCTTTCCAATTAATGTGTAATTCATCAAATCCATGGCAATGGTTTTTATATAATGTCGCTTCCAGAACGGTTGCTAGATGACAGAGTTTCTGATTGTTGATTTTGTGACGGTTAACGTTCGGTTTGAACATTTTTGTAGAGCAAAATAAATATCAAATTGTGACGTTTTGTTTACTTGAAATCCAACGATTGTTTGTATTTTTTCAAGTTGTCGATAACTATTAATGGGCATAATGGTTGAGGATAGACAGCTGTGCTATTAGTCGCATAAAAGATATCTTTAAAAAGAAAAAAAAAACGTTGTGGGAAACAGAAATCAATATATCACTAACTTCCACAAGAAGATTTGAGTGAGACGAAACAATGAATTACTCGATCAATAAGCTTGGTTAGGTAGTAAGCACCTGTGGGAAAAACACGAAAATAAGATTATGTATAAAGAAAAAATGGTATGCAGGAATCTGGCAGGACAAATTAGGGCTGTAACCCAAAAGTCATGAGCTAGATGTACATTGCTATAGTGAGACCAAATTTTACTTATTGAGCCATTGCGTAGAGCAGTAGAACTAGTCTATTGTCGACCAGAGAAAACCTCTCCAGAATTCAAAGAATGGCCTGTATATGCACTAAAGGGGAACGATGACAACATGCCCAACGGCAGCCATGGAAGTGATTCTCAACCTCAACCAACTACATAGTCGTGAAAAGTATGGCAGGAGAAAAAGGTACACACTAGACTTTTCCTCCTAAATGGACTCCTGGAAAAGCTCCAAATAGTGAAGAAAGAAGCACAGGAATTCAAAATTATAAGGCACAACACCTAGGAGATACAAGAGAGATATAAAGCCTGTAGATATCCTAAAACTCCTTCGGGAAATACGAATCTTTGAGACTTTGCTCAGGGGACATAATAGATATATACAAACAAACATACATCATCGGGATGAGGGAAATTTCCAGATAAACAGTATAAACAAAAATAACATGAATGGCGTCCCACTTTTGCTGGGAAAAGAACAAAGTATCAAATATCACCCGGTTCCTTCATAATGTATAATATGGATGTAAGTTTAATACACCCCTTGTTTGCCTTTAAAAGTTATGTAGTTACGTATGTACAAACAAAGCAGCATTGGTGATATTTCTGACAAAATAATTCTTTCACAAATCCTCCATTCCTGTCAACGTATACATGAACCTTTTTTTTATCTAGTAAATTATTCAATAGTGAAGCAAACCTATAGTCCGGGAGATGGAGCTAATATTTTCATTTGATCATACTGAAAATAGTTACAAAACATACGTGTTTTATTATCTCGGTTTTGACATGTCAGTTGTAACCTTGAACGCACCAGGATAGAGCACTTCTCCAGAGAAGGGTTGTGAAATTAAAATTAAATTTGGACGCCAGCAGCTTTTCAGCGAAAAAAAAGTTACACAAGCTACTAAATGAATTAAGAAATTGATATACTCATTCTCGAACATCTTCATCAAATCAAATAATTATAGAATAATCCACATAAAATATGAAAATAATGAGTATTTGAAATTCAATATAAATTGAATATTTGAGAATACCAATCGAAGAGGATACCAAAATGTTATACTAAACTCGCCAAATTCAAATCTTATACACGCTGAAGATTAGATGAAGGAACTCAAAGGGCTGGTAATGTTTGCAGCTTTTAGCGTGATGACTGTGAATTGCCTTATTTTGTGGTTAACTTTACCGCTGCAAAGCAACCAGACAATTTAAAATGGTTCACCACACAATAAGTGAAATTTAAAATTGAAATTTCGGACATCTAAAAACAAAAATGTAAAAGACATTTCATTCTATTTTGAAGTGACTAGTACAACAAGAAAACGGCATGGCTAGAAATTTAGTAGATAGGTATTTTTTCGAAAAAAAAGATAATAATTTTCCTGTGGATAATATATTTTTTCCACTTTTTTCCAATTATGTCCTTTTGCATTCTGAATAAATAGTCATTCATGCAACAAGTGCAAAAAGTGAGTGCAAAAAACACATTTTGCACGAGTTGCCTACAATATTTTTCCTACATTCATGCAAGAACTGGAAAACTAGAATATAATATATTAGGAACTCAAACTAAAACCGTTTTTTTTTGTATCTTCATGGCCTCCACCTTGTCAGTACTTAATAATAGCTGACAAGAGAGTAGAAAATGAAATTTTCATTCGTAATACACTTGGAAATTACCAAAATTGATTTTGTAGTTTCCGTAGTTAATTAAACGTTCTCTAACATGAAGTAGCTAGTAAGTAGTTTTGGTAATTCATGATATCAAAAACGACGTAAGCATCTACCCAACTATCCACACCATTACAAGTAGTAATTGAGTTTTTGCCGTAAACATTTTGTGTATAATACTGGCAGTAGGTTACACTTGAACACGTCCTCCCTAATTATTCATGCCAAAGTTTAACTATACATCATGGCTATCTAGATTCAGATGTGTTTAGGGTCGTTTCCATTACGTCAAGTGAGAAATGGCGTTTCTACTTTATTGCCCTCAGGAGCAGACGTGCAGAATGATTCGATAGTTGACTGATCTATCCGACGACCTCGTTTATATAAATATATCTCCTTCATCGAATAATATTGGTAGGAAGGCGGACACTCCATTTTTTCCTCGTTCGCACTGTCTTGAGATACCAGATTTACCGATTTCTTCAGTAGTACTTCCTAAGATTTTGGTATATGTTGGCAACACTGTATCATCCCTACTACTAAAAATCATTAGGATGTCGAATCTAGCCTCCTTATTTTAATAGAGATAATATGCCATAAACTAAATGTTTATCAGTGAAATCCACATATTTTGGGAAATGGTGAGTGGACGACCTTCTAAAATATAGCTTTTTTCGGGATGATTCCACATACACTATGAAATATGTCATTTGTTTCTCAGGACTTATGTGAACTCAAGTTTGTAGGCCATAATTATGCCTTTTACTCCCAGTTCATTAAAAACTTATGCTTTTCTTAATAATGCTGAATCTCAATACATATCTTGATTGAAAATGAGGAAGTGTCACAAGAAGATGAGAAAGTGTCACAAGGAGAACACGAACTTAATATGAATCAGGAAGGAAACAAACTTTCAAGCTATACTAGAAGATAATGGACAACTGGAAATGGAACGTATTCAAGCAAACAGAAAAAATGGGGTACATTGAAAAGTGACTGATAAGCGTATGGCCACAGCTAAATCTAAAAAGATGAGATTTTATAGTCTGCTCAATCATGGCATACTCTGTAGGTATATAAGATGAGACGATGAGTTAATGTTTTACGAAAACTGATTTTCTATTTCTCATGTCTGGACCAAAATTGAATGATAACAAACAGTTCTGCTGCTATTAATTTATTGGTGAAATTTGTAGTGCATCTGAACTTTATCCAATTTTGACTTGAAAGTCGAGTGAATTTAAACTTTCTGAACTCTATATGGATACCAAAGTATTACAAATTTATATGGCAGCTTATACATGAAATGCAATTTCTCACAACCTCGACAAATCCAATAAATTTTGTTTGAAAGTTTCTTGATGGAAGAATCAATGCAATGTGTTCGAGCTACTCAGAGTAGCTGGAAAGGGACGTATACTAAGAAAGAATATTGACAGAAACTCACCAGCTCAATCCGTTATCCAATTTATGTCGAGGGCAACACTAGTTTACTGGATGGATGTTTAGAGGAAAACTTTTCAGCTATCCTACAAATACAGTTTGAAATAAAATCAGTGTCGTGTTTCAGTGTCGATACCATTTTTGGAAAGTCATGGATTTGACTACTTGTTTCTACAAGTCCTAGACTAATTTGAGACAACAGATGGAGGAATACAATTACATAAGGGAGGAAGACAACACCTTGGAAGGATGAGCAATGGGTCACATGTGGCCTAAGTGCTGTGAGCCTACACTCCCCTTTCCTACTCTACAGATACAGATGTCACCGCTTCTTCCCATACCATTTCTTCTTAGTCTGAATTTTTGTATTATTCCCTATAATTTCCACCTCTATTCCAGAGGCTTCCTGGTCCCCTTAACCATCACATTCATCCCCTCGTGTTCCGGGATCCAAACTTGATACTGTGTTGAGTTACTTATTATAGAACTCCAAAAAGGCGTCTATATAATCTTATTTGTTAATAAAAGGCAACTTCAACCACACTACTCTCAACATTATCATATTTCCTCAAAATTATAATCGATATATGTCAATTTTACTTCCCAAGATAATTGAACAATCTAAGTTATAATCTATTGTAAGTGGCTCTTACTGTTTATCCTCAACTTTGAGATGGAAAAGAAGACAAACAAAACTTTACTCCACTGCGAATAGTTGTTTTAGTTCGAAGAGATTAATATGAATTTGTTCGGAACACTTTGAATGTAGGTCGATCAAAAAACGTTTAAAATTAATAGTAAACTCAACATTATCCTTTTTGTATTTTTCTCCACGCCGGTAATTTTTGTTTTCTCTTTCAAAGGTGTTATTTTCAACTTGATTATACAATAGATTTTAATTTCCTTACACGCAAGAAAACATGTCGGAAAACTTGATCGCGTTTATTTAGTAAATCAACAGGAAACCCCCTTTCACAGGATGTTAATATTTAATTGAATGACATCAAGTAACAATACACACATTTGACACGATATATTCCACATCCCATGATTTATTATTGATTCCTTAATGCTAGACTATAATAAATGGGGTTTAGTAACAGCTTAATTTATGTTTTGACGAAAATTAAGTTCGTTCCACTGCGTTCATGTGATGAATAGTATACTCGACATAATTTTCTGCCAAGAAATAATTTTGAATTCATCCGTAGTCTGTCTGTATTGCTATTGAATATGTCTCCAAACTTTTTCTACTGCATCATATCACTTGAAACTTATTTTCGAATATACATTCATAGCTTTTAACTTCATTTTCATCCCTTCTATCCACTCTCCTCTTAAGATCGGCCAAAGTTATTGCGACGGTCTATCCTTTCTTCACCGCTATAAAAGCATATTATTATTAAACAAAAATACACTAGCAACAAATAGACCAGTTCAGGATTAAAGATGAAAGAAGTATATTTTTTGGTGCTGTAGCGTTGAAAATATTACGTGTGGCTTATGGTGAATCAACCATGTATTTGTGGTACAGTATATTCAAAGTTGATTAGGATGTGGGGCAAGATCTGCGCTGACCAGCAATTAATTCTCCAAATAAACTCAGCATCAACGAGAAAGTGCAAATGTCGACTGAATATTGTTCTGTAAAACCAAGTACCTCCCTGATTATAGTTGTATTTATTGTCTTGGAATTGTCATTAAACTCAATAGGTATATACATTTCTTCAAAATAAATTCCGTTGAATGTCGAATAACTCGAAATAAACTAGTCATGAGCGAAAATGGGAATTATTCTTCTGGTCTGTGGAAATTCGCAAAAATGGAACAATTTACGGTAACAGTACTCGTTGTAACGAATGGTTGAGCTCGTCATCTAGCAGCATGTTAATGTATATATATGGCTTTTATGGTGGTAGAAATGTGACCCTGTAAACTGCCCGATGCCAGAATATGTATGGAATGAGGGTAATATATTGTGAATTATACCTTTCATAAAGAAACTTAAAATAGGGGTTCACGAAATGGACTCGTTTTCGCTGAGAGAGGATATATTCATTCAGTATAAAATTATTTGATAGTACAGTGTACATATTTTGATTAATAATTTTTTAATAAATAATATTGAATTTGTTTATTATAAAACGGTAGAATCAAAGTTTAACTTGTCTAAGAAGTACTTTTATGGGAAGATGGCTTCAGCTTTCAAGGTCATTAACGTGGAGTAGGTCGAGGAAGAAATCGAGTCAATCTAGAATCGATTTTTAAGAACTTAAACAGCGATTTGTGACAAGTCAGAGCTTACAAATGCATCTACTCGAGGTACATGATCTACAATTATTCGCTTACATTCAAAAATTCCAATTTAGGATCTAAAATTGCTGCCAGTGATCGTATGTTGGCAGAGAACGGAGAAATTGAGTTGATGCTGACTGGAAATGTTAAAATACTCTCTACAGATGAGACCAAATATTTTCTGTACAACCATGACAGACGTAATCGCTGACCTAATCAACGTTATGTCCAATTAGGAAGATCTGTTATGGTTTGGGGAGGTATTTATTTGACAGTATGCTCAAACCTGGAGCACTGAGGAAAAAGTTTATTCAGCATTACTAAGAATTTAGTTGTAGTAGGTGAAAACTTTAATACGTATTAGGACACAACAAATGTTTGATTATGACAATAAAAAGGGCTTTAATTATCGTTATCACGTTCCGTCAGCTTGAGGTAATTAAATAACTTTAATAACTTATTAAAAACAGTAACCGCTAGTGATCTAATATTAATTACCTTAGAATACAGAATATTTGGAAGTATTAACTATTTTAATTACCACAATTAAATAAATTATCAATCTTATCTTACTCAAGTGTGTAGTCCTCTTTATCTAACAAATTAATAACTACTATTAATTAATTCAGTAATTAGAATTAAATATGTTATTAGTAGTAATTAAACTAGACAATAATATCAATTGAACTAGTTGTTGAAAATAATTGAACCTGTTAATTGAAAATTCAAAACTGTCATTGTCTTGAGTGTTTTAGTATATGACGTTCCAATCAGTATTTATCTTCGTCATTTACTGAATAGTATATGGTGATCGAAGATAAATACCGATTGAATGGTCATATATTATAAAACAATCTAAACAATGAAAGATCAAAATCAGCAATAACAATTTTTTTAAGGGAACTGATTATAAATAAAAAGCCAATTTTTTAAAAATATATAATACCTATATTAGATATATTGCACGAAACAAAAATTAAACATATTGCTAGCCTTTTTTGAATTTCAGTACATCACATCACATCATTATGTTTGGTATCACATACTAATCAATCAGTCTACAGTAAATTTTGGTTACAAAACACTTATAGGTACTAAAGAAAATAAATTGAATAGTGGAGGACGTATGTTTTAAAGTATACAAATTAAATATATAAGTATAAGCGCACTCCATGAAATATATATTTTCTTCAAATCTGGAACTAAACTTGAGCTAATTTCCTATGGCGAAAGTCTTTGTATTGTTTACTCTGGAACTTCGTTCGGACTCGAATCTTGAAGATGACCTTTTGGGAGTGTTCCATTCGCCTATAACCAAAATACAGAATGTATTATGATCTTCAAATCCACCTAATTATTCAAATAAAAATTCTATTTGTCCATGATACATTATTTCAGATAATTCAGATACAAATTGAAATTTGAGTTTATATTCAACTCTGTCTAACAAAAAAACTGCTTTTTTAATAGGTATAAAAAAGTTTATATTCTTTATAGGGCTACTTTTCAACTGCAGTTCACTGCATAGTCTTTTGCAGGAGTCTGAATTTATCAGAGAAATGTTAACAGTGTTAGCACTGCATTTTTGAGATACGAGTATATATTTATATGATCTGAATTGTATTGTGTGAAGAATAAACTTACAAGAATCAAAGCCTTCAGATATTTTACCACCAGTTTTAAAATTTCATATCACTAAACTATAATTGATTTTTAAAGTTTATTTACCTCTAAAGCGGTTTGAATACTCCAACTTCCATTCCAGCATGAGTAATTCATACTTCATGATATCGTTTGTCACTCAACGATGATATTAATTTAAGTTGTCTATGTAATTTGAAATTTTCAGTTTTTACACCACCACACAAAAAGTCCAGTATCCACCTTAGTGTCCACTCTCACTGCAACTAATTAACTAACGACGCTAACCCGCCAAACGGGGCTAAAACCCCACGATGTGGTGACGATTAGAGGCGATCTTGTGCGAAATGCGAAAAAGCCGTTATAATTGATTAAACCATTTAATTGTAGTTAACACACTTAGCTAGTGTTAGGTGATTGCTTTACTTATCATAATTAAAATAATTTCAGAAACAAATTTTAATTGCTCGAATTAAACTGTTCGCTTATGAGATGTTTATTTAAGGAAAAAGTCTTCAGAAAAACAAAAAATCTTAGGGTAATTCTACAAGTTTGTTTATGGTTAGCGAGAATTTCTCTATTAAACCAGTTTACTTGGCCTGTTTTTCTCGGTGAGGTTATAAATGATGAAAGTATGACAGCTGACAGCATGTACTACCTTTTGCACACAAGAGGTGCAAACAATTGTTTTCGAAAACGTGTTGTGTTAATTTTCCCTAGAATATTCTCTAGAACTCGGGTATGAACTTCAGATTCAAAAGACAATTTGACAACTCAAACTAATTTTTTTTGGGCACTAGCCGAATCAACGTGTAAGCGTTTCAATATTCAAAAACATTTACATATATTAGAATGTATTGTGATGGAAAAACAATTTCTATTTCCATTTTCTCTTCGAGAATGAAGACTAATTCAATTTCTAATTTGACTTTCCCGGTTACCGCATGTAAATTAATTTTATAAATAGAATAATTAGTGGAAAGTTCCAGGTATTTTACAACGTATAAGCAAAAGCAATTCTGACGAGATACATTAAACAATGATCCATTGTTCGTTAAAAGCTACCTTTGACTTGTTCACCTAAATACCGGCTTATGGAAAGGTTCGTATACATAAAAGCAGAACAAATATTAACATTTGAAAACAATACAAATTTGGGTAAATATCAGTTTTTACGCTCAATTCCTCAAACAAGCTATGAAGTGGATCGCTATTCATGCTCCGGGAAGTATAATATTTCATTTTCTCACGGACAAGCTTCGTAAAAAGGTCGATCGTACGAAATCAATTGTGATTTCAGGAAGCATAGACGATATACGTGATCTGATATTACAAGATCTTTTTTATGATATTATGTTGAGATTAGAACTGTGCTGTTCATTAGATGCGACATAGAGATTTCTGTACAAAACTGTCAAACGCGAGCTAACCTTTCCACCAAATAACAGATATGTTGAAAAATGAGTTCAAGTGTACTTTTAAGTTTTTTTAATTCACCCTGGTTTGATAAAAAATTTATAGTTATGTTGAAAAAGTCGAACTTCACTTTTATACCACTTTCGAATACTTTCAACCGCGTAAGAGATAGCCAGACGAGTAGGAGCACGGGAATTTTGGAAGTATCGCGGTCCGATTCCCCGCTGTGGTGTTTTCAGTATTCAAAATTGTTATGGAAAAAGTGTACTGCTTTCTTGAACAAAATAATACATTTTTTCATCAAACCAAAGCGAATTTAAGAGAATTAAATGTGCATTCATTCTTCAACGACCTCTCCAAATCTGTCATTTTTCGTGAACGCCATTTGCTAAAAAGTTGGCATTCAGCTGTTTATTCAATTGCTGCTTCATGATTTTTTAAAAGCCTTGTATGTATGTATGTATATATCTGGTGTAACATTCACTTAGACTTAAAAGATCTATTGTGCCCCCTTACTTCTACTAGTTCCTGAGGAGAGTCTCTGAAACTACTAGTCCTATTTCCCGGAAGAATTTCAGGATATCTGCAGGCTTCAGCTTAGGTAAATGTTCCTCTTCTATCCAGTAATCTCCCAGGTACTGTGCTCTAGCTAGGATTCTGGAGTGCTGTGCAGCTGGAAAGTTTCTTCTTCCATGCCACAATATCTGCATTCTTCTTCCTCCACTATTTTGAGGTTTTTTCTGGTGCCCATTCAGGCGACAATGTCCCGTTAGGATTCCTGTTGAAACTCTCAGCGCAGTTTTACTTTGACTTATGCATTCATTTGATCTCATCAGGCTGTAGTCACCCAGAAGAGCCCTTGATTGTCTAAGCCCTACTAGATCCTTCCAATAGTTGAATATTTCTTTTCCTTTTGCTTCAGTTATTTCTCCCATATTACATTGGGACTGATTCCGCAAAAGGGTTCTGGCTCCCAGAAAGGTATTTCAGTCCCCCTCTTTGCTAGTTCATTTGCTATTTCATTTCCTTCTATTCCAGTGTGTCCTGGAATCCATAGTGAGGTAGCTGTATTGCTCTCTCCTAGTTCATTGAGTTTGTCTAGGCATTCCCACACCATTTCTCACTAATTGTAGAGTAGATGATATGGATCTATCGGACGTATGCCATGTGTTAAAATCTGGATCTCTATGTCATAAAGTTTGCAGCTGTTATTTCCATTATCCAGACCAATTTAATGAATTTCATTCCGTTAAATAACCTGTCACAATTTCTAGAAATATGGACCAATTTATCTTTTATGAAGGTCGTACTTTGTGTACCTGTACCTCAGTCTAAGTAAAACTTTGAGTTCTAACAGGGATCCTAACGGGACATTGTCTACCAAATAAGTACCTGAAAAGCTCAAATAATAGAGGAAGAAGAATGTAGATTGAGTGGCATGGAAGAAGAAACCTCCTTCCCATTAATTGCGAATTGCACTGTATCAAAGATACAAAAAGCATGCAGATATCCTGTAAGTCCTCTGAGTGTCTGTGACTTTTCTCAGGAATTGAAGTGTCAAAATCTTGATTCAAATACGTGCATTTCAATAGGAGTTCCAGATAGTGAAAGCCTCTACTTATCCGAAAATATAATTTTGATTGCATTTTAAAAAACCATATCCACATACGCGAAAATTGTACTCATCAAATTAATTGTACGTAATTTGATCAGGTGAATAAATGATGAGTCGATTTAAAACCCGTGAAATAACTCTACCCAAATAAATTGGAAGAGTCACTAATCGATTCAGTTGCCACAAAACGAATTTTCATGGTGCTGAAAATATATTGCTACCATATTCTCGGGAATTAAAAAGTCTCGAAAGAAGCTAATTTCAACAAATTCATAAACGTGGTGGAAAAGGGGAACCGTAATTCAGTCAATCAACTGATAACTTCATTTATCGATGAAATAGATTTTTGATGTTGATATTAAATGGAACAATTTCCCCTTTCAACATTATTTTTAGAATAAAAACAATGTTCGATCTGTGCTTGTCATTCATGCCAGATCGAGTATGAATACACCTCCATTGTACGATTATTTACTGTCGCTGAATCCATATGTTTTCGGTGTATTACTCTGTATTTATAGTTTGTAGAGAGACATACTCTCTGTACGGTCAAACGATACCATTATCCATTATCTAGTGACATTTGCGTGTGAGGGATATATTTCATTATATGTCATACTCAACACCAACAGCATACACATATTTTACAACCTATAACCTGTGTCTCTATTTATCAGCAGTGAAAGGCTGTTTTATCAGTCATGGTACAAGGGTTTTTTAATAAATGTTGGAAACTTTTTAAAAAAATTCCGAGGGTCACGAATTTTACCAGAATCTAATTGCTGCTGTCGTTCCATTTTGTTGTTGAGCATATTTTTTCAACGCTGACCTCTGAAAACTACACTACCCTTTATTTATGATCTGTCTATGAGCTGAAGAAGAGAAAGATTGCAATTTATAGGAACCTCTTTACGAAAAAGCTTTCTCTAACCGACGACAAAACAAAATCAATACAATGTTTTTCTTAGTTGATTGTTTTCAGCAGAAACGAATTTCCGTGAAATAAAGTTGGTAGCTGTTATTTTTGTTTCGGTTATACTAACAGACTTGAATGTGTTTTTTTTTCAATTTTTCCTGGTTACTTTCATGCTCAACCGAATGAATTGTGAAATACCAAGGAGTAATGCTTATCATCTTTTTCGCGCAAGCGTAAGACTATAAACATTTCTGTGAGATCAATTTGTTGTACTATCAGTTAATTAGTGAGAAGCCAATCGATATTTCAACAAAACAATATTCATTGTGAATCTTCGGACATAAGAATAATCAGCTAACTAGAGGAACTTCCAAGTAACTCCATCCAGTATATCTACATCTTGAAGTTTGCCTAGTTGAATGCTGATAAGATGAGTTGAGGATTATTATCATGTCAGTTAGTCATGTTGCACTTGAAGCATTGAGTTGTTCTTGTGTAATAATGGAGAGATGGAGATGGGGAGCATACGAACTAGCAATACAATAACATATTTCAGAAAACTGGAATCCTTTTACGGCGTCGTAACAACTGAATATTGGTGGTTATTGACGAAACAGACATTATAAGAAAAAAACGTGAGCTGCAACGTAGGCGAGTTAGCTATTTTTACGCGACAATCTTGCGCTCCTATTGCGATACATTTTTAGCAACTCCATCTACGCTAACGTTAAGACATCTATCCTCTACTAGCATTCACATGGTACCACATGCAACTTTAAATCTGTAATTGAGTGCCTTTGCTACTCGAAGCTCTAGCTAATTGGGAACCTCATCCACATTCCACCTTTGTTCAAATTTTATCCACTCACTCGTCATAACAATATCTTCAACTGGCACCAGCTCTGGTTTCGCGTGACTTGTGGTGGAAACTTGGGAAAAACTTCCAATAATCAATATTTAGCTGTCACAAATATCAACGCCCCTTAAAGAAATGGCAACAATATAGCTCCTCACTGTTCCAGCACTCGATTCAGGTTATAGGATAAATTGATTTCCAGGGACTTAATGTTTGGCAAGTTTATCTGAACCTCTGAAAGGAATGCAGTCGAAAACATTCGATATTGCCACGCTTAACTATGAAAAAGTAAAGTGCGTATTGATAATAATAAGAAAATAGACTTTTTATTAACAACAATATTGACAATATGATTGAACGTTAATTCTTCAATGTGCTTGATTACTTGGATTTTGTCATTTAACATTATTTGTTCAAGTTATGAATATTGAAATATAAACTCTTTTCCAAATTTCTTATGAACTTTTTCAAGCTCTGGCAACGTTGTGCGAAAACCATATTGCCACACCCTCCGAATACATAATTGGTGGTTTTTATCGACAGCTGACTTCATATTGGCAAGCGCATGCGTGTGTTCTTCCCTCTCATTTCTTCAATTAACTCAATTGACTGATATTGATTCATTCAGTGACATTGGTATTGTCAGTGACCTTTGTTTTGTCAGTTTTACTTTATAATGTAGGTACAGTACGCCATTTGTACGTTTTTGACAGATAAGCGCCATGTTTTCTCGCCTTCTACCGATGCCCCGTAGGTTGAGATAAAATCGCCAAGCTATACACAGGTCCTCTCCGATATATTTTCCATATTCTAAATAAATGCTTATTTTTATTTCATCACTCGGAAAAAGAAAATAAACTGAATTCAAATAATATCGATCGAGTCAATTCTTGTTTTCCACAAAAAAGTGTGTTAACAACAGTCTGGAGGAAAAACATACATCCCAACTGATTCGAACGGTGCTGGAATTGTTGGCAAAGTCTATTATGGGCAACTTCAATTGTTTGGTAATGGTGGAAAATAAAAACTCATCGAATACTTTTCACAACTTTTTCATTCTACTCAGTGGAAAAATAGCGAATTTTTTACCGGTAAATACAATGTAGAATTGTCGATAACAGACTGGAGTATTCAAGAGAAAGTTTTGGCGGTATCTGTTCACTCATCCAGGAAAAAATCATTCTTAGATGTACGAGAACATCCGAATAAGTTCTCATAGCAAACTGTAACTTAAGAGAGTTCATTCATTTGGGTTGTGTTTGAACCCTTGAATTCAATATTTGTACTACTTTCTATATGATCACCTCCTAGTGCTTTGCGTCTACCGTACTGTTTCTCTCTGTGGTCCAACGTCTCACATAATATATGCAGAGCTGTTTCAGTGTACTTTCTGCATTTTCCACTGCTCCCTCGAGTTCGTCAGCTTTTTCGTTGTCAGTGATTCCTTTGCGACCTGGGACACACTCCAGTGTGACACTGCTGCCAGTCTTCTAAGCTCTTCGCCACATTCCCATACCAACCGAGATGTCACCTTAGAGCTTTGAAGTGCTTCAAGTGAAGCCTGGCTCTCACTGTAGATCCTGATCTGCCTAGCTGATGCGCTTAAACTGAAATAATTCTTTTGCTCTGGAGTTAATTTCCATCCTGACAATTATTTTCAATCTTATATATAACAACAATGAAATCGAATTAAAATTAGTTCAACACAGCTGCATTGGAAATATTTTCCGCACATATGAAGACTCATTGAATCTATTCCAGTTTCAGTAGACAATTAAAGTTATTTCCAATTTGTGCAAGCTTACCATTGCAGCTCAAACTTCCATTATATTTAATCGAATTGATGGATTCCGGAGTTGGATATGTAAGTTTCTGAGAGAACAGGAAACTTTTTTTTATGATTTAGTGTCATGTTCATTTCAACTAAAAGAGCTGAAGAACAAGAAGTTTTCAACCTGTCAGTGAGGAATGTTTCTTCATTGACTTTATTTTATTTTATTCAATCCATATAAGTGTTGGTTTTGATTTATTCGGAAAACTGAGAATTAGTTTCATCCTCATCTCCTCACAAAAAGCATGAAATTTGGAATTTTTCAATTTTCTTCCGCGTAAAATGCTGGCCATTGAAATGACATTTTTATTTTACGACCCCAGTGAATGTCAAAAGACTTCAATACTCAGCAGATCATAACTTATGCCTCAAATAATATCATCGAAAATATTTACATAATCGATTTCAAAAACTAGTTGAAATGGGTCAAACAAAATTATTATTAGTTTCCAACAATTGACCTCCTCTATCAAATTCTCTGATAAACCAGCTTCAAATATCAATTCCAGACGCATTCTCCCAGGAACCACATACAAACTAACTAGACCACCAGTAAATTTCATATTCCCGTATATACAATTTCCAGAAGATGACGTAGCTAATCCGTAGAGATTTGACGAGTATGAAATATTTATATGGCACCAGCGACAAAGTAATTAATGAATTGCGAAAATACACAGTCGATAACTGGGTCACTCAATATTACATTACCAATAATAGTTTGTGATGGATTCACTTGGAGAAAAATATGAATATAGCTCTTGTTGATTATACAGGGTGTTGTTTCGTAGTAATAAATATAGATCAAGAGCAAGTTATTGGTAGAAAAAATGTATAAATTCCACTGGAGGAAGCTTTATTTGAACAGTAAAATGAAAAACGAGTGAATCAAGTTCTATGAAGCTTCTCTTCACTTCATTTTGGCAACTTCTCAAAGATATTCCTATCTATCATTGGTTTTAAAAGAAAATGAATCGCATGATAAACAAAAATTAAACAATATGTATGAGAATTTCAAATTAAAATGAACAAAAAATATAAAATAATGCTGTACACTCCTTGTTTGTTCTCTGCTATGTTGAGATACTGCTCGGAATCTCTCATTATAATCTCACTGTACGTCGACTACTTTCAGGAGCATTCCCGAGGGAACGTTTTAATCTTGCTGCTGAAACTAATTTTAACTGACATACGTACTCTTCAAGATTATCAGCTTACTTCTTTCAGAATAAAGAGAATACGCTGGATATTTTTATATTAACAGACAGTTCTTTTCGGATGATATTTTTCCTTGCTTTTCCGTTGTATTTGCTTTAAGGATCTTGTTTAAATTACGAGAAAATGGTGCAATCCTAGATTAAGTTCCTTTTTATTCTGTTTCCAATTGAAATGGTTATTATCCATTAATATTCATTTATATTCTAATGACTGGAAATAATAAATTTTGAACATTATACTTGAATGTGGTTCATTAAGTGTAGTACTTTCAAATCTTGTTCACTGAACACAATTGTATACAGGACTTTTATGTTGATGAAAATTACATCAGGAAATTATGTTTTCGGAGGTTTTCTTTGAGTGTCAACTTTAAATATTATTTAATCACAATTTGATATTCAATTTGTCAATTTGAATGGAGTCAATATATTTCTTTTTATTTCTATAAATTTTCTCTCAAGCATATTTGAAATTCTCAATCTTTTTCGGAAAAAAACCCGACATTTGAAAGTGACCTTTATACAGTTGCATCTATAATTAACAAGTGATTGTTGGCTAGCTTGTCAATTATCCAATTTTATAGCAAGTAGAGATGTCAAATAAATACTGTATGATATTTTGCAATCAGATCACAGAATCTTGATATACTTATATTAAACTCAAGAGAAAATAATCTCTCTAAAGAGAGACGTAGGTATTAATATAGTTTGGAAAGATTCACATCGCTATAAGGAATGGAAGATACAGTGTATAAGTTCTCAAATTATTAAATGAGACTATAAATCAATCTGCAATGATATAAGTTATATAAATAATACTAAAATATAATTTTCCTTCCAGATATAGATGCTTATTTGAAACTGGAACTTCATGAGATCTTCGAATCTAATTGGTAAGTTCTTTTCGCTATATATATGGTTTTAAAACTTAAAATATTTTAAATGAATTCATTGGGTATCTCATTTCACAACAGAAATATAACATATTTTCGGAACTATGAAATTTGATGTGAATAAATTGTTCCCCTGTGAGCATTTTTATACGTAATCAAGAATATTTTATAATCTATAATACAATATACAATGGAGAATTTCAGTGTGTAATAATTTTTACTACGATGTAGAAGTCAAATGCAATTATACAATTATCCAATGTAAAGTGATGATTTTATCCAAAAAATGATCCAAAAAATTGGTTTGTATAATTTGACAACACATCCACATTTGTTTAAGTGTGCGGGAAATCTGCGGTGATTGTTCTTAGGTCTTTTAATTGTGACTGTATTTTCCATTTAGACATTGAATTGATGATATTTATTCTGGCTACTGGTGGTTACGACGCTATATCGCAAGATATGAGTGTCTCATTGCTGTCTTATTTCTTCTTATTCCGCATGTATATAGATTACTTGAAAAAAAAAACTATGGAGGTTGTCTCCATGCAAATAATTCACTTTTTGTCAAATATAAGTAAGTTTCGAAACGATTGACTCAACATTATATCATCAGGAGTACGTGGGGTTGATGTATTATTAGAAACATTTCAAATTGTCAATACTCAGTGGCTCATGGCTCACATGTCTCGAAACATGAAAAATTAACATGTAAAGTATGACGTACATCCACATGAATATGTTCACAACAAATATATCCTTTGAAGATTCCCAAAACATAATTGATAACCCAATTGATGAAAAAGTTTCAGCTCATACCAAGTTTCAATTTTGAACAATTATTATGATTTTCCTAGTATATTGCCCACTTCTTATTTATCCTCATCACCACCTCATTTATTCATACTTGAACCCAAACAACTTCCATTTCAGAGAAAACTGAAGGACAGATCTCATTTTCCATCTCCCCTAGCTCTTCATAAAAAAGTTGTTATTTCAAAACAGAAGCGAAATGTACTACCCAATCCTCATAGAGATGAATATAATATGCAGTGTGAAGAATACTCGAAGATTTTTTTAAATTAAATAGCCAGCAAAACATCAGGAACGTTGTTAATTATATTATGGAAGTAGATAAAAATGAAATTTCTGAAACAGTGCTAATGAGTACACCTACATGAAATTTTGCAATGAAATCTATTGTCATGATATATATATTATTCAATAAAAAAAAAAATATAGAATTAATTTTTACCATTTAAAATTTTCAATTAATTACTTAAATGGTTTGGTTTGTTAAATGTTTGTTTGAGTTTGAAGAAGTTTGAAAATTAGAATTGTTAAAATTGTTTTATATAGTTTATAAAAAAAAAATGTAGTGTAAAATACATTGAAATTTTTAAGTATTTTATATTTGATAATTATTTATATTTAAATTGATTTAAAATAGGAAAAATTTCAATGTTTTGTTTATATTTAAAAAAAATATGAGATATGTAAAAATTATTCATTTGCCAAAAGTGATAAAACTTTGGTTGGTGACAAAAAAAAAAAAAAGAAAAGAGGTTTGTTTGGGTCTTTTTGAAAGAAGTCAATTTAAAAAAAATAAAAAGTCAGAAAGAAAATTATATTAATTAGAAATAACAGTAGACATTAAAAGGAAAAAGAAGAGATTTGTATTAACAAATCTATAAAATTTGGAGAAGAAATAAAAGTAAAAATTGTATAGATGCAGAAAAGATTTGTGTGAACAGATCAATGGAATTCAGAAAAATTTAAGTGGTAATTTTGGAAGATATATATGAATTTGGTTGGACGATGAAGAAGTAAACATTTTGAACTATTTATTGGATTTAAAAGTTTTTTCTTTCGGACTATAGTAAGAATTGAATTTATATACTGCTAAATTGTCAAAAGTTCATTAGATATAGTCAATATATTTCTGTTTTCTTTTTGGGTATGAACTTGCTCCTTTTAAAAAAAAAAGTTATAACAAAATATATATAATAAAAAAATAAGTAAAAGTATTTTATTTATAGTTGGTGATTTAAATAATAATTTTTTTTAATTCACTACACTATATTACCTTGTACTAGCGCAGCCGAGACACAGCTGTGCATAGTCATTTTTTTTCAATCTTCAAGTTCAAGTAACAAAAAAATCTTTCATGTGCCTCTCGAAATACCCTTCTACTTCTACACTGTTATATATACTGTTTGAATTGAAAATAAAATGTTGATTCGCTTATCATTTAACACCCATAATCGACAGTTTGCGTTGATATTATCATTGTCATCTGTACTAAATGATATGATCAAGATAAGCGTTATAACAGCCCATTACTATAGCATCAAAACAATACCAGTGACATGTCGATAATTATTAACCAATCCCATTACGTATTGATCAAGCAAAATTGATAGTTTGTTGTTAAGTTTGTGTTCAATTTATTGTTTTACATCACAATCAGTGGTAAAAATGATAACATTTCTGTACAGAGTGTTCATTTATAAATAATTGTTGCTCACGTTATTCATAAAATCTGCTATTCCATATATCGTTCATAGACCACAAACAGATTTATTTGGCAGACAAAATATGTGGCAATGAGAAGACTGGGACTGCTGGTGGAACTTTTGACAATGGTTTAAATGACGCTTACTGAAACCTTCAACAAAGTTTTGGTGGATGGGACTGCATCCAGAACTTTTGATGTAGAGGATCAAAAAAAGGGGAATCTACTTTTGACAGATGCTTCTTGGAGGTGAAGGGAGTAAGCAAGAAAAAGGACATGATTTGGGGAGAAATTGATAAAAGCTATTGAAAATGACTTGAACTTGTTAGGAATACACTGAAATAGGATTACAAGATATCGAGTGAAACGGAGAAATATGGAAAAAAGTGGTTAGCTATGGACTCAAAAGACACCAGTCACTGAACTCTTAGGATTATGATATATTGGGATGAACTTATTCGGCATTTGTGCATGAGAAAGGAGGATGAAGCCTTACAAATCATCTTCGAATGTTAAGCTTTGAATCATTGGAGACTAGATAGACTAAACTAGAGTGCATTGAAAATTCATCATCTAAGAAGGATTTAGTGGAAAGCATAATGCAAAAAACTATACAGTACAACCAAAAGGAAATTATGGTAAAGGCTGAGGATTTGTAGCCTTTGACTGGTGGAATTCTCTTTCCGTGTCTTCGTGGCTTCATATGATTGTCTAGTCTTCCGGATTGTACCAATAACCGATGGAAATCTAAAAAAGGTTTCATGCTCCTCTACTGACTGCTCCAGTTGAAGTTCTGATGATAGTTTTTGGTAGAAATCAGCACTTTTGGAATTTGATAGAGGAACAAAACAATTTCACACTCAACAGTTATCTGTTTTATTTCAAAACCAAAGCAATATTTCACTGCTACTGTTGAGGAGTCTTAATAAATGTACCAAATATGAAACTATTTGAAGAAATTTAAATTGTTGTTTGGAAGAGAAACTTCATTTGAATTTAGCACTATTTTCCGATAAAACTGTTACAACTTTGCTTAAATCATTGCCAAAGTAACTCAGCTATCTCCTCCAGAAGTAAATAGTTTTGCCAAGAGATAAGAAGCGTACCTAATTCAGTTTTATTACTAAACCAACTTCATCTACTTCAATAAATTGTTTTCGTATTGCGGATATATAGTTTTGAGCTTACATTTAAGGACTGGAATTTCTCTAATAATACAGAATATTCAATTTGGAATTCGTATTGTTTTATGTACGTTCGATATTTTACTACGTTATTTTATAGTCGGGGAAATGTATTTTCTATATAATTTCGATCAAATGAAAAAAGACAATTTCCATTCGACGAGCTGCGGTGCTTATAATTTCGGTATATTGGGTTCAGATATTGGAAGCATACGTTCAGTTGCTATGTAAAAACCGACACGCATTCGTTAGTGAATCAGCTGCACGAACGTTGTCGAGATTTAAATCTCACGTTCAATACAGTGTTAAAATTTATAATGAAACAGTGGGAAATTTGAAGTTTTTAGCTTTAGTTACCACCTTTTAAGGGTGATATCTTGAAAATAAGTGAGCGGAGGAAATTTTTTCATTTAAAATACCCTCCTCAATCAAGCAATCACCTCCTGAATTTTTTCGTAAGAATTCAGAGAGAGTATATCTCTTGGGGGAGTTTTACAGTGTATAGGTGATCTAAAATTGCGAACTGCTGACGTCGTCTAGAGAACGCAACAATATGTCTTTCCCCCATGACAAATTTCATGTTTGGGTTTAAATATATTGCGTTCTGCGTTTTCTCCGAGTCAACACATCCGATCAAATATTTTATGGCGAACAAATAAAGCGTATATCCAGCCTAGACATTTATTGTTCAACAAAATCAATTTCATTCGAAATCTCCATTGAATTAAATACGTTAAATTGCTATTGAGCTGGAAATTATGGAAATCAAAATACTTTTTAGGTGTATATCATCCCAAAGCCGATTTGGAGACTACTGCTTCCCTTTAAATCCAAATAGGGACAAAAAACACATTTAGATATAATTCAACCCTTCAATCGAAATGAATTTTATCAATCATCTCCCCAAGCAGGATGAGACTTCTCAATTAAATGAGTTTATATTCGTGAAGGCGACCTTTCTAGAATCTAGAATCTTTTAGAGGGGATTATTCTTGACTGTTCTGGAATTATAGAGTATTCGCGATGGTGTTGTTATGATCTGCATAGTTGTCTTTTCTACTATTAAAATGCCGTCTAAATAGGCAAGTTTTCCAAAATCTTTTTACCTTAGGCGACCCTGGAAAGCTGGCCATGAAAAACCTACGTTTCAGCAGGTTATCTGACTGGGAAACATCTCCATACTATGGGGCTGGTGGACACATCTTTATGCAGAACATGTGAAGATGAAACTGTCAGGCATGTATTATCGTCAATAAGAGAGTGTGTGTTCGTTGAGTCTTGGCCTACACATGCCGATATAAAGGAGATGTCTCCTATAGTGACCTGTCCACCTTCCTGGGAAGGACATGAAGGACGATAACCTAGGAGGGCAACTCCTCGGGTGGATGTACACATGTGACCTAAGTGCTGTGAGCCTACACTTACCCTCCCTACTCTTTAGATACTGAATTGTGGTTCACTTCTCTCTTTCGGAGTATGTCTAATGAAAATTCATTTCAATTATTATGTTTTCCCAATTTGTAGTTGTATATATTTCCACTCCATAATTTTTCCATTTATTATAAAGGTTTTTGTTACTTTTGAAGTACTGCAGGAAATTTCCGGCTTCGTTATATAGTATAAAATTTTATTTGCAACTTCCTTTATATTGTCGACGCTCTTATCCACAATACTCACGTATCATTGTTAGTTTTTCTCAAGAAAAAATAGTTTTATGTTCACTAAATCCTAAAGCACCCGAGCAAAACGGAAGGCAATGAAAAGGCTGAAAAATTACACACATAGCATAAGCTGTTTTGTGGTGTTTTGGGAAAATCTGTTCCACTTGGTCTAACCAAATACGTACATTCGTGGCTATGCATTTAAAGACTATGAATTATTATGTACGTAGCAAAACGAATATAATTTCATCAACAAAAAAGGTTTGGTTCAAGATGATAGTCACGCATTTATACCCTGGTGCTAAGGAGCAAGAAGAATAATTGAGCATATATTGTTGAAAAAATAGACACACAACTATCATAGAAGTTTTTATTCAGCCTTCCTGAGGGTATAAAACAAAATAACATAATAACGGTGAGTTTTGACCAGGAAATATGTTGAATTTGATAACTGTTAATGTTTTTTGTTCTGTTACTTATTCTTTGGAGCTTAAAAATAAATTTCCAGCGGGCCCCTCAAAATCACCAGTTAAAATACTGCAGACGTGATAAAAAGAAGGAAAAGTAAACCCTTTTTATTCAACCATGATTCAACCAAAGTAAATGATGTTCGAAAGTATCTAGCTGCACAATTAAATTTATTCGGTCAGCCAAAAACAATCAAACAGCGGAATGACATAAGTGATATGAACTGGGTCCAGATTATGATTTCAGTGGAATAAAAAAATTTGCAGTATTGACTCGTTTCCTAAAATACGTTCACACGTACAGACCTCATTTATCTTTTGATTCAGTTACGGAATAACTGGCTCACTTCCCCTCCGATGAAAGCTAATTATAAACGCGTGAATGTTTTAGAATCGCTCTTGAAGTTCTTGCTGTTCATTTTCGTTATATATCCTGGCCAATGGAAATACTTCAGGTTTATCAAGAGCTGATGTACTCGATTTTCTCTTTTCGATTTGTGCTGCTGGATTTCACGCTTACCATTAAGTGCAGCTCGTGTAAAGTATCGGTGGAAGAGATATAAATATATTCTCGAATTCTCCATAATATTTATTTGGTAGCGTTTTTATCAGTGGTGGTCGAATTGTTTTCGCAAAACTCAGTGAAGTTTCGCCAATTTGATATGTTTTCCATCGTGAAAAGAAGAGAACAATCACCTGACTGGTGATTGGGTCGCAACAGTATTGACAAGCACACAGGTCTTACCAATTCGACATATTTTGAAAATACATAGATACTGGCCGAATTGAAATTAACAATTCAACTCATATGTATAAAAAATCGCATAATATGTCAATCGCAATTGTCACTTTGACAGCGGCCAAAGGTAGCTGAAACTTAAGCTCACGTCATATGTGAAATGCCATATATTTTCATTTGATTGTGTTTGTTGAACAAGCAGTTTGTTAGTTTTATATGGATATGACACATTAAATTGAGGTTATAATAGTTTTCGTAACGGCCATCGGCAAGTTTATAAATGGTCAATGTCGTTGCTACGAACTGCCGACGAACGCCTAGTTTATAAATCCAGCCTTACACTTCTAAACTGTTTCCTTTAGCAATTTGACTCGAAAAACTGTCAACCTAAGAACGCTCCACCTTCGGTATCGCGATTTTAATAGTTGACAGTTTTTCTCGTCTAATTGCTAGGCAACAGTTTTTCATTGAACAATCAAAATTAACCCGATTATTTTTTTCACTTGTCAAAATCTGACATTTTGGTGGTTTTAACCAATAGCAATACATTATTCTAGCCAATCAGTCGGTATTATACTGATAATTATGCTTCCTCATCGATAAAACCTTGTTTACATCGAAACGTCAAAATTTTACTTTGAATTTGTCATTATTGACAACTAAAAGCGCTTTCAAAAATCCTTTTAAATTGTTGAAAAAAATAATCTTCCCAAATACAACTCGCTCTTCAAATTTTATCACATAATTTTTTATTTTCATCACTCAAACTTGTTTATTTGAGGCAAAAACATTCAAACAAACCGAATTTAGATAAAATCACTCCTCCTAACGGAGTCGTGATTTTATCAAATCGGTTTGTTTTCATATTTTTGCCAAATAAACAAGTTTTCGTGGAAAAGAAAAAATTATCGATAAAATTTGAAGCACTCGTGGTATTACCTTTGATAAAATACAAACCTCTCGTGCAATTATGAGTGAGAAATATTTATCTAGGCACAATAATTATTGCTACAGCAAATACTTGTCGATAATTCTCGAAGATAAGGAAATTTTGAAAACAGACGGTGATTTACATCTTCTACTTTATTCAAAATATTTTTTACAATTGAATGATTGGATGGTACGGAATTTCGTAATAGCATAGGCACGAACAACATCGCGTTTTCTCCGCTAAAGGATGATTCTCGTGTCCGTTTTCAATTCTACTTACACCTCTCTAGACGGAGATTGATTAAGGTCGAAAAAGATTCCATCCCTTTTTCATCTGCCATCAAATCTAAGGGTCTCACTTTAATTTCAGCTTTCGTCGGGCATACGGACACCCTAATGATGAAAAGAAATTCGGTTCTTCGAGGTTCATAATGGATGATTCTAATTTCATTGGAGGAAATGAAGAGTTCTCGATATTTTTCTTATCTGATTGCTCTTTTGTTTGAATAGGAGTTTATTTTTCTCGTTAAAATAGCTGAGAGTTTTTATTTGAAATTCATGAATCGAAGATAAGGAGCAAATACGTTTAAAGAGCGGTCGAGTGTTAAGTGAGGCTAGGCTCATCAATTAAAGGATGACTCACGGTACACCGGACAGCCGTTTGTGTCTTCTATATATCCAACACTAAGTAAACATTTCTTTTTTCATTAATTCATTTAACACTGGTCTATTTCTGCGATTGAGGCTAATTACCGACGCAGGAAGCACTCTACCTCTAATCGAAAATTTTGGCGGAACAACTAGTGTTCCAAACCAGTCGTAGCGTTCTTCAACGAGCCAACATCTATGGACTCGTGACCTTACGTCTCCTCCGAAAGACGGCATATCTACATTATACCTTGTGCTCATTGGTATATATCATGCTGTGATATGCTGTACGAGCCTTATACGACGACGGTCTTGCTTTTTATGGGAACCCATCCAAGTACTAACCATGTTCGACATTTGCTCGACTGTAATTATCGCATCAATGGCGTTCCACTACAGTGCTGGGTCGTGGCCCACAGAATTGACAATGAGGATCGCGTCTGTGCTAAATATATTCCAAAATATACAAACAATGACAGAAGGGAGTCGAAAAAAACATGTATAGCCACTTTTCTGTGAGCATTTGTCCGAAGCTTGGATTATGCTTAGCCTTGCATTAAATTAGCAGCTATCACCATAGTCAGATATGAGATACTTATAAAATTCAACCGTAGGACGACTCAGAAGTTTCGACTCACGAATCGTCTTTGATACTACAACGTGCGCCGTGTATGTATCGAGCTAGGTGTCTCTTTATTCCCTGACCATAACACTTAATAAATCGATAACTTATTTGAATTAAAATAACTATTATATGGAGAAACCAACGAAGGATTCCCTGAAATTACTTTAAATATTTGATGACTTAATCACACACTTTATCATTCAGTAAGTTCCAGTAGACTGAATTGTTAAAATGTTTACTCAGAATACAAATTTATTGTATAAAGTTTACCCTTTTCGGGGTGACATGCAACTGGAATAAGTTATTTTGCCAGTGGCGCGACCGAATTAATTAATTATTTTATACGTTTGGTTGTGCTTAGCAGCCCAGGCACTTGAACTGGGGCTAATGACAAGCAACCATGTCGTTATTGTGAGATTTTCCGTGTGAATTGAAAAATAAAATGTTTGTTTTGATGAAAAAAACCCTTTTGATTGTATCTCGTTTTTTTATTGATATTGTAGTCGGAGTTTGGGTCAGTTAACTTATCACTATTGATAATTGAACTCAATAAATGTTCTTTTATTTTTCTTCCTCATTAGCAGAGTTTAGTTTTGCGCTTAAATATTAATACAGGGTGGCTCATAGCTATTTGGATCATCTGGACACCAATATATGACGTATATCTATTTAGATATAAGGAACTAAATGGGGATGATGTAGAACAGAGCTTCTCCTTACTTCCAATAAGTCTTTAGCCTATGTTTTCATAGTTATAAATCATCCCTCATTTACTATTTTCACATGTTTGTTATCGGTAATGCCCCTATTTCGCGTTTAATATCATAATAAAGACTATATCGCCTAAAAGTTGTATATCATTAGTCATATTCAAGCATAATATGTGTGACATCTGAGAGAATTGAATAAAGTTTCACCTTTTTGAACTGTTTGCGTGTCAACTGATATGATCACAAATATGACGTAGTTTACCAGATAATTTCAAATTGATTAATAGGTACACTATGTTAGAGTTCCATGAAAACATCATTACAAACAATAGCTATCGTAATTTTATAAAAACTATTATGCTGGTGATGTATACAAATATTTGAAGGTTATCGATGAAAAATAGTTCTCAAAAAGCTATTCTTGGAAATATGTATATCAAAATACTAAAGTAGGATCTTAAGTCTATCTTCACATCTTGATTAGTTGATATCAGGACTTTTCCAAACGCAACTATTACAGTTAGTGATTGAAATTATGCGAAAGTGATCGGTTTTTATTGAGGTTGGAACAGACCTTTTATGTGAGATGGAGGCTAGATGAGAAGACTTCAGCTTGGACACACCAGCCTAACTCACGACTAAGTAGTAAACAAAAATCTTCAACCAATTCATGGTTCATGTGACTTACCTTCAAGCCTTGAACGTATACAGTCTACTTTTTGAATGTGATTAACCATTTTTCCGTAGAATAACTTCAAAACATTCAACAAATATTACAGAAAAGTCTCTAGAAGAGACGGTTGGGGAAAAAAGTGGGAAAAAAATCCATTGAATTGAATTAATTTTATCGGAATGATAACTACATAATAATCAACAAAATGAAACAAATACCAAACAAGAAGGGGAAGGACGGAATGAATTTAGATGGACAAAAGGTCAGAACGGAATGGGAATACACACAAAACAAATTTGAAGATGGAAAAAGCAGAATAGAAGCAAACTAATTTCTTTTTATAAAAATGCAAAGATTAGGAGAAAAATGAAAAAGTTGATTAGGAATTTAAAGAAGCAGTGAATAGAGATATTTTTAGTAATAATATAACAAGACAGTGAGAATAAATTGGAAATACCTTGACAGATTTTTTGAGAACAAGCTGCCAGGCAATAGGCAGGAGATACCGCAGGGCTCGAATATTACCGAGAATAATTGAAAGAGATTTACTCTCACTATAAAAATGACATAATTGAATGAGAAAGAATGACTAACATACAAAGGTATGACTAACAATACAATAGGATCCAAGAATAAGCAGAAAGTGACCAACAACCACTTCCTAAAGTTGGATAATATCACGTTAAGGGCCATGAGACATAATGCGTGTGTCACACACACTTTTGTTTCTCGGGCCTCTAGACACGCATGCTGTGTCGCGACCCCCGCTATTCTATTTTGCCTTGTAACTCGACCGTGTGTCACCGCATCTGTGCAATTCTTATAGCAATAGATTTCTTGTGGCCCTGGGAACCCCACGTAGATGTTGGTACATTAGATTTTGTTTTTTATAGTATTTGCGTCGCGCGGTCCACAGTCTCACAGAGAATACTTGGTTTACTTGGCCGCGCGACACAGAAGATGTCTCATAAAAAAAATCAATAAGAGTAAAATCTTGCAGTCGTAAAAAATCACATTGCAATTACCAAATTGATGCCAAATAGAAGCAAAATACATGATAAGAAAAATTGGGCCGGGGGACCAAATTTTTTTCTCTCATGATGGCCGTTAACGGAATATGTACCTAAATCCTTTTATAAGCAATTTGCGTCTCATCACGAACCAAAAAATACCTGAGAATGATAGAGAATACTTTATATAATTTTCCTGGAGTTTGATTATAACGATTGGATATACAGGGTGGCGCACCGAAAACGAAACAGATGCATTTACTGGCAGATGATTCCTTTTTAAAAAAATCCCTCGGACCCTTCGATTTTGTTTTCGAGGGGGACACAAAATTGGCATAAAATCACAGTAACATTTGCAGCCCCCTAAGCGGGGGTGGCACCATCCCTAAAATCTTAAATGGAAAGGGGGGTCGAAATAAATCTCCAAAACTACTGAATTGAAGTACATGAATTTTACATCATTGTAAAGGGAGTTGAAAGACCTTTTAAATGATGGATCATTCGACCCCCCTTTCCATTTAAGATTTTAGGGATGGTGCCACCCCCGCTTAGGGGGCTGCAAATGTTACTGTGATTTTATGCCAATTTTGTGTCCCCCTCATCAAAGGAATCATATGCCAGTAAATGCATCTGTTTCGTTTTCGGTGCGCCACCCTGTATTGAAAATGAAGCATCACCCATAGAAACTTCCAGCTCAAAACAAGATACTTTATTTTCTTAGTATTTTGAGAAGCAAAATTTACTTTTGAAATTTTCTCCGACGATTGGGGGCTGAAAAGAAATTAATCCACTTTTTTCGAACATCGATCACATTATCAGGAGAAAAGCGATTTCCTAAAATCTTGTTTTTTCCAGTACACCTGCTCTTTCACTCTCCAAACTCCATCTAAAATCCTTCCTACTCTAAAACTCATCTAATCCTGAAAGAACCCATGTTTATAAATAGATCTTCTCCTTCTCAGGATACACATACATTTTCAAGATATTGCTTCAATTTTAGGGTCCATTGTTATCAGAGACGTCTCGATAGAAAAAAAGGTCAAGAGTAATGCGTATCTGAATATTGTAATACTGAAGTTTCTTTTTTCATAAATATGTATGATGAGTTATTGGAAGCGCGTCGGTTTTCTCTCCTTCTTATTGTCACTGGTTTCCACATTTTGGTTATAAACATCTGGAAGCGAATAAAATGTGAGTTCAAGACGTGTCATTCCGAGGACATCAAACAACATTTTTATCCGAAACGGCGAGATTCGTTCCATCATAATCGTCGCAATACATATATAAAGTGTCAGATTAACATTCAACTGACACGTCCTATATTATATGCATGACGACGAAAAATATGAGTGTATGTGAGAGTGAGTATAATTGTCTTGGAAATATATAGATACCTACCTGAAACAGAAAGTGAAAGATTAGCATCCTTGAAATTGAAGAAATATTATGAAATTGTAATTTTTATATAAAAGGCTATAAAATTGTATTCAGTATCGTATTCAGTATTTTATATGTTTCATCAGTTCCAAAAGTATATGGGAATGTCTTAGCAAACTCAATGGACTGAGCGAGAACATTATGTAAACTTCAGACCACTCTGTGGCATGAGGGAATGAAATAGCAGATGGGCTAGACTAGCAAAGCTGGGGACTGAAACATTCTTTTGCAATATCATCTCCAATGTAATATATTATTGAGAAAAATGGGCAAAGCTCTATAATAAAGAACATCCGACCAAAGGAAAGATCTAGTAGGACTGAAACAATCAAATATAAATATTGGAGGCTACAGCCAATTGATAACAAATGTATGCCTTATTGGAATAAAACTGCACTAATAGTTTGAATAGTACATTTTCGCCTGAATGGTCACCTGAAAAAGCTCAAATTAATGGAGGAAGAAAAATGTAGAATCTGTTGTGAAAAATTCAGAATCCTATGGCACAAAACCTTTGGAAAGACAAGGAACACTACATAATTTTTACTAAAGTTTCAGATGTCATAAAAATGTTCCCTGGAAATGGGCTTAAGGGCTACTGGTCTTTGAGACTTTCCTCATGAACTGAGTAGAAGGAACCATAGATCCTTTGGGTCCTACCATTAGACTTCTTATTCAGTTAATATTATCAATATCACATTTTAAAGATGCCTCAACCAATAACATTTTTTTTTCAATGAAAACGACAGGTTTCTCACATTAAATTGATACAGACTAGGCAATTAATTATAATCCTTATTGCCATTCTGTGGGTGAAGAAGGAAAGGCAGTTTTATCATCACCACAAATAAATCTGTTCAGTTTTCACTAATCCCTGAATTGCAGCTTGATGATGTTGAAATGACCAAGTAGTAGAAGCTTCAACAAATATTGTTGTGTGCAAACATTGTTACGGGACCACATGACCATGAGTGGTTCCAAAACAGACCCCTGAGAAACACCTAGATTGGATTAGAGTTGGAGTTGCTCTTTGTCCTATACCACTGCGACCTTTGCAGATCTATTGTGGTCCTTCCTATATTAAGAGCTCGATATCCAGCTTTGTTCTTTTTATTAGACTTAATATCCTGGTTACTGCCTTCTTTGCGTATCTCTCTGTCCTCGGCTTTTCTTTTCCGAATAGGTGAAACCGCACCCTTGCTAGGCCTTCGCACTCCCAACGTACGTGCTCTGCGGTTTCGTCTTCTTCCTGGCAGAGCCTGCATAGGCTGTATCCTGCTAGTCCAATTGTATGCATATAGTAGGGGAGCCCACGATGCTAAATGGGGATTTACTCGAGCGTCGTAGAGACCTATTGGGAAGCAAAGCTTGGATGATAAAAAGAAAAAAATGTTATATGATGTATACCTTTACATCGGTGGGGGAAGCGGCTATAGATTTTTAAATATGTAAAAAAAAACTGTTGCATGGACATCCTCGAGCGCGTCAGATATTGATAGCATCAATGCCCTACGTATTTTTAATAATGTACGTATATTAATCTGATCGTTTGCATGATGCGGGTGGTTGTATTTAAGGGTTGAAAATGAAAAAAAAAAAAATTAATCGAGCGCGTCAGATTTTCTAAGGGAGTGTTAAGTGCACCAAAAAAAAGGTCTAATTCACTAATCTGACGATTTCGATGGGACGCAAACTCGCGGCCATTTTCATAATGTGCAAAAAAAAATCGCCATTTTGAAATACTCAAGCGCGTCAGATTAAGATATATATGGTTCATCTTTATGTTCTGAACGTACTGTCTCATAATCTGACGATTATCTAGAGGGATTCGCCTGATCTGACAAAAAAAAATTAGAAAAACGGTTCACATTAAAGGCCATCCCTGCAACTCCCTCTAATTCTATTCCTTGGCGCTTAAAATTGTACTTATGACATTTTTGAGCTCAAAATATAGTTTATGTGATATTTTGAGCTCACTGAGTTCAAAGAAATAATATTTCCATGCATTTGAGCTCTCCCAGCTCGAAAGTCTGATAGAAGTTTCATAGAACACTATTTTTGGAATCTTCAAACCGCAATAACTTTTGAATAGATCAAGCAATTTTCACGCGGTTGGCGGCATTCGACGCAGTTTTATCATCCTCATAAGTAATTTTGCAATTTCAATTGATCGAACCACAAATTTCGGAGTAATCCCGAAAAAACACTTTTTCGGGTTTTTTTTGTTCACGATATCTCTTGAACGAATCAACCAATTTTGACCAGCTAGGTGGCGATCGACGTGGTTTTTCAAGCTCAAAGGCGGATCAGTTTTTGAAGTTAATCAATGAACCTGGTTAAAAGTTATTCCAAGAAAACCACTTAAAAAAAAATTCTTATTTTTTTTGAGATTTATCAAAAATTTTCAAATCTATCAGTCCGAATCGGTTAAAATTCACAGGAAATCTAATTTTTAGGGAAATCTTTAGAACGCCGTTTAGTAGATTACGTTCGGTTTAGTCGTTCAAAAGTTATAAGCGAGTCACACACACAAACACCCACACATACATACACACACACCCACACATACATACAGACTTAGTGACAACATCACGGGGGTAGTCAGGGAAGCTTCCTATGACCTTAAAACGTCAAGATCTGATGAAAACTCGATTTTCGTAAAACGGGGTAAAACCAATAACTTCCCGAATTGTTTAAAATTTTTAATATTTCTTAGCGGGAAGTCAAAAAAAATTTTATTTTTCAAATCATTGAACTTAATTAATTGAAAAGTTCAGGAAATAGCATGCAAATAAATAAGTGTATGCTTTTTTAGTAAAATACATGTATTTATAAAAAAATTACTTAAGAAAAGCTTAAACGCGGGGAAGGAAAAGTAGGCATCACGCAGCTGCACATTCGTCGATAAATTTAAATGCTTAAATTTATCGACGAATTTCTGTTATTTCAGCTTGCGGAAATCGTCAGATTATATATTTTTCATTATTCTTGAATTATTTCCTTCAAAATAAAAAAAAATTTAGCTACGCTCGAGAATGTCGAGATGGCGTTTTTTTTTACAACTTTGTTGCCCTCCCCTTTTTTTACGTCACTCTCAAATTGTCAGATTAGTGGAATATACACTTTTTAGGATGTAATTAACTCACCCTACCTTAATCTGACGCGCTCGAGAATTTCTGATGGTCAATTTTTTTTTACTAATCTGATCCTATATCCTTCACGGGCGGCCTTATATATGGGCCTCTTGTTTTGTGGAGGTACTTAACCGGGTACAAGGTATCCCTCTGTATATTAATCTGCCGCGCTTTAGTAAATCCCGAAATCCCCCTGGGCTCCCCTACTAATATGTTTCCTCAGCCTACAATGACCGGTAAGCATTCCCACCATTATCCACCTAGAAAAACCTAGTGAGATATTTAGATTTTTTGATGAATTATTTCCTATTCGTACTAATAAAGTACGATTTTTTGAAGGGGAAGAAATCCCATCTATCAGTGGAGCCCGAGTGGCTAGTAAATTCAGCTTATTATGGCGAACAATACTACAATCCTTACAATCAAAAACCTTTCTAACATCAAACAATAACAAAGATACAATAATGTTTTTCTCAACTAATTTTTTGAACACAAAGTTATAGTGTATTTTTATGTAGACACGTTTTTTTCAAATTTCTCGATTATTTCGACTTTGAGATGAAAAGCGCCCAAACATTAAATAACCCTACTTCTTGTTCTCGTTCGTTAACTTTCCGTTCTTAATTATGAAATCAAGGCGAGCACGTAATTTTTCGGCAAATACTGGAGCTAAGGCCAAATTGAATCATGCTCGAGATCGTTGAACTTTTTTTATTCCTTCTACTGAACAATAATCTGAAGTTGCCTAAGTGATTGATGTTTAAAATGTGCTCAACTAAGTAGTTAAGTGATTGATCTGGACAGTTTAACCGCGCTTAAAAATGAAAAGAGTGAGAATTGTAGAAAATAAGCAGGATTGTATACAAACTTATATTAGAATATTTGGATTAAAATCGATTTCTGTGCTCCGGGATATCATAGCTCACGTGGGTAGTAATAGTGAGGTATATTCTTAAATAGTTATTCAACCAACAAGTGTATTGGGTTATTAGCATTTGAGATAATTCAACACAGGAACAGAGCGACTGCGTTGATGTTTGAGATTAATCGCCCTTTTAGTACTCGTGTTAGTTACAAAGCTTTTTCGTCGACTGTATCAGTTTAATTCGTAATTCTCAATATTCAAAAACTATTTCTTTGTTTCATAGGTAAGTACTGTCAAAAATAAGAGATGTCAGAGATGGTCGCTGGTTCAAATGTCACTGTTTTCGTTTCATAAAGCATAGGAAAATAAGCTCATGCTCTGAAGTCTATATGCACGAGATTTCAAGCACATTCTCATTCCGTTTCAGAGGAAGCATGGCTTCACTGAGCAAAATATGGAGCAATGAACGATTGGAATCTCAATCAACCTATACTTGGTTAAGCTTCACATTTCACCTCAAGAGCGCTCTCAGACAAGACACTTGGTAGCCAGCTACTAGTGTCTTACAGCAATACATTATTTATTATATCTTTTTAACGCGCGATTCTTTTCAGACACTAGTACTTGGCCACAAAGTGTCTAACGTTCTAACTAGTGGAATTGGGCACCAATGTGTGAAGACTTGTAGAATAGGTAGATCCAACAATCCGAATTTTTTTAAATATTACGTTTTCGATACAATTTGCATCACCCCTCATAAAATCAATGCGCTTTGGATTCATTTTCAAACAACATGAACCATAAAAAAAATCGCATACATCAAATTTAATATTCATTAATATATGAATTATTAATTGTTGTGTATTTCGTTCAGTTTCAACATAATAAACGCGTAAATGCAAAAAATAATCAATTATTCAATACAAACGATGCAACCGAACACTCTGCCAGAGATGACTTTCCTGTGTTTGAATATTTATGCTTGATTAACTCCATTTTGAGTGATGTTCCAATAAATCAAATATAAACGTCACGAACTTGTTAACTGTGAAGGTTAGGTTAGGTTAGGTTTGTGGTGAGTGGGTCAATAAGGCCCTCCACTGCGACTCACAAGAGTCTATTGTGGCTCACACCTATTCAAATTTCATCAAATAGATTCAGCTTCTTAACAAAGCCGATTATTTTATTTGGTGAATGATATTTCAGGTCCGAGGGCGAGAGAGAGACCCTGCCAAACATCAGATACCTGATTCTAGCCGCGGCGGGGCAGGCACAAATTATATGCTCTGCTGTTTCATCATCTTCTAAACAAAGACGGCAAGTTGGATCTTCCAACAGTCCAAGTTTTAGCATATGATGATTCAGATGACAGTGGCCTGTTAAAAGGCCTGTTAGACAACGTAGGTCATGCCTGCTATGGTCCAACGTTTCTTTGGAGACATACTTCGAAGGATGTATAAAAGCCTTTGAATGAACCAATTCTGGTAAATTATGCCAGAAGTCTAAAGCTCTTCCTAACTGTGAAGGTACTATTCCATCAATCGCGGCGAAATAATTTTGAGTGTTTGCATATATTTGCTAACTCAGTATTTGTTTGGTGAAGATGTAAAGAATCACGCGCATTTGCAAATGTTTTATATTCATCTTCAGACCTACTGCAAAATATTGCAAGAAAAATTTTGTTGCTATTGCAATTACCCCATGGTACATCTCTGCTCACATAACCACATGAACATGTGTGCAACAAGGGACTCAGTTTCAACGCTATAACTTAAAAAATGACACGAAGCTATAAAATTTTGGAAAAATCATGAATTGTCAATTTTTTTTTCGGAACTTCTTCCACTTCGCTGAAAAATTGTATTTGTATCTATTGACACCATTACGATTACTCAATAAGCTTCCATGTCCCTAACAATTAAATTACTGTAAAAACATACGTTTTAAATTTTCGTTGCAAAGGTGAGCAATATATCAGGTCATATGTAATGTCTTCTACTATGGTTTTGGTCATGAAAATATACCTATTGCTTGACCTAATGATAGATATTCAACTATTCAATTAAGATATTTAAATAAATGAGAAAGTAGATTTGAATACCGATGTAAAAAAGAGCAGAAAATAATATCAAAATAGGTTTATATACTTTGCTTGTTCAACTTAACATGAATGAAAATTTACTTAGCAATTACTGCAAGATTTTGTGGCACTCAATGGAATTTGCGAGTTGTTAGCGAACGGTATACAACAGTCACTTTGAGCGAGACGCTTTTTAAAACTACTTGTAGTAAATTTGCTGGTTTGTTTTTCGGCATTTCGCCTCGAGTGGCAAGTTGCGGAATGACGATTAATTGAAAAGGAAATACCATATAGAAAGAGAACGAGCTCGTTCTTCGAGTATAAAACCAGAGGTCGTAGTTAGCTTTTGTAATATTTCATAAAACTCGGTTATGCAAAGTTTAAATCTGAATATAGATACTTGAATTTCACTCCTATTAAGCTCACAAATTGATTTATATAAAAACCTATTCTCTGCTAAAACTGCTTTTGTTTAATTTGAAGCTCTGGAAATGTTTTTTTTTTAATACACAATAAAAGTCTGTTGGATTATCCAATCGAATGAATTGTAATGTTTATCATAATAAGTACCCTCATTTTTGATATGAGAATGCGCTAAAAAACATGCTGCATCTACTACTGCTACTACTACGCGACTGAAATCAACGTATGACAATTAATTAGTTTGAGAACCCCATAAAGAACACAAAAATGAATAAAAAGTCATAATTCACGCAATTCCCTATATTATCCATAATATGTCTAGAAAAGATGACAAGGAATATGAATATTGTGTTATTGGAACCTTTTGGAACTCAACGGCGACAGGGATTCAAGAAATGTTCTCCAATAGTATTAATCTCAACCCTTTTACTGATATTGAATTTGAAGAAATGGGCAACCAGCAATTGCAGAAGAAAACAGCTACAGGAAAAAGAAGGGCTTCAGCAATTGCTGTATAAAAGACAGTTGTACCAACTCACCGAAAGGAGTTGTCTAAACAATATTCTCATGCCACCTGTCTTGTTCTGCTTCATCCATGTCTGAAATTAGTTATTTGTGATATCTAACTAATCACAGCTACAGTGAACACGCTCCTTAAAATAATCGTGTTTGCAGCGATGGCTTAAATGGCCACTGCTAGTTCGAAACTGTTTCGACTCCAAGGGAAAATACCGAATCTGCCAGCAATTGGCCGTAAAAGAGTCTTAAAAAGCCCAGAGCAAGAAGTGAGGCTGAACATAATTAAGTGAAGAAAGTGAAAACGGGGAAATTAGGGTTGGTTATGGTAGGGTACGATAATACTGAGTATGGTTATTTTTTTGAAACCTACTAAGATTACTTTTATACTTATCTCGGTTTGTTTCTTTTCTTCGATGTTTGAGGGGGGATATTCTAATACTTAGGAGTGTCTTTTCACCAAACCACTATACAGAGCATTCCAATAAAAACTATCCACCCCCACATAACTCTGAAGGAGTCACGTCAAAAATCATATGACGACGTCTATTTGCTTATATTCGCGAAAACGAGCAGAATTGGAATGGGGAAAACAAACCAAATCGCCAGTTCAGTAATTGTATTGAAACAAATGGAGATTAGCACAATGTTATATCTGGGTTCGCATTGTTTTCCCCATTCTACTGACATCTTTGACATATACTGCTGCGCCCACTATCGGAAAAGTTTTCGCGAATAACTTCAAAACCCTCTCCGGTGTTTGGTGTTTTTTAAACAAAGTGTCAAGAACGTATATTTCCATGAAAATTATGTATAGTTTCATCATATCTATAAAATTTTAAATTGTATGAAATATTTATGTTGAATTGATTATTTTGGAATGAGGATTTGCTCATTCGGGACTACTAATGAAAGTGATTATTGTTCTCTTAATTGTTTATTTCACTAATCTACCTAAAATGTAAAAGGCTGTTCGGGATGTACTTCTGTAAATTATTGAAGACAATTGACATTGGCTATATTCTTTCAAGAAGTTTACTAAGTACATGTGGCCTTTGCGTGATGGGATTGACAAATAGAGTCTTAAACCTATTTATAAGCTCTTAACTGTAAGCATTGTACGTTTAACTTATGTGATGTTCACTGTGAAGAAATGTGGCTCCGTTTTTTTTATAAAAATATGTATTAGCGGTAGATTCAACAGTTTCTCTCTAGAAGTTGTGTGATTGGTTTCCATGACCGCGGTAAATACTAGCCAGAAAGCGTTTGTGTGCGCCTTAACAATTCCCACTTGCAAAGTCTTTGCCACTGTTCTGCTGCTTCTGCTCCTAGAGAATAATTGGCTTGTTTCTTTGATGCTAGATTTCCACAGAGAAAATATTGATTGAGTAGGATTTGTAGGACTATTGAGTCTATTCTGTTTGTTATTTTATGGTCGAAAGTGAGACCTCTGGAAGTAATAAAAATTGAAAACATCGAAAAGTGGTTGAGAAATATCATTGTTCGATTCGGGCATGAAACAGAATAAGAAATTGGATACTATAATTTCTAATAGATATATTTCTAGCATTGGATAACAATATTTATTGATTTCTCCCATTAAATTCGAATCTATAATATCGTTACAAGGATAAATATAAATCAATGACATAAATCATTCTAATGTTTTTCTGGAATTTCCGCGAACACGTCGTTTCGAAATATTCGTATAATAAATTTTCCGATTTTTCCATCGAATTGGAGGAAAATTTATTTATTTATTGCTAACATATGAAATTTGAACTGAGAAAAATGCTTAACCTTCACCACAACTAATTTTGAATAGATTGGGACTGTTGGAAACTGGACGACTCATGCGCAGTGGATGAAAAGAGTTCACAAAAAGACTCTGCGCATGGGTCGCCCAGTTTTCAACTGTCTGTGACTGTTCTACGGACAGACCTAATGACAACACAATACAATCCAAAACAAACAATGCTCTATTTTTTCTCTCTTCTCTTGAGTCTCTAGGAGACATCTCCTTCATATCGGCAGGTGTAGGCCAAAACTCACCGAACACACACTCTCTTATTAACGATAACTCCGGATACTCGCATAGGACAAGCCTGACAGTTTCATGTTCACACATCCTGCATGGAGGTGTGTCCATTAGCCCCATAGTATGGAGGTGTTTCCTTAGTTGACAGTAGCCAGTCAGAAATCCCATACGTACGTTTTTCCTGGTCATCGCCAAATATTTCTTCGGCGCCATCTTCCCAGGGTCGCCAAGGGCGATCCTGGCAAAACTGCATCCTTTGATCCCTCTCATCTCTCAAGGGATTGAGCATGGGTGAAACGTTTGGCTAGTTCCGCAATTGTCGAAGTCGTCAGGCCGTAGGTGTCACTGGGTCCAAGAATTTTCTTTCCTATGTATTCAAGTCTCTTATTGACTGTATTTAAGTCTCTAATTATGTCACAAATTGAAAAACTGCAGGATTTGAAAGTGTTCCATGTCTTTTGCATTAATATTTCCAAATATAGAATTATGAAGTGAAAATAATGAATTATTTTGAATTTAATAAGACGAAATTTGTAACTGGTTTATCATGATAAACTTATGGAATTATACGATAGTCATCCTTATTGTCCTATTTCTTTTTATATGTGACTATAACCTCAAGCTATTACATAGACACTCATATTTCTAATCAGATATAAAATAAAGATAATGTTCCAAATTTATTATGCCTGGCTAATGGTTTTTCCTATAAAAAATCCCATTTTGGATTGGTATCCTTGCGTAATACTGCTCGGGGTTACATTTTATACCTAAATCATATGATTACCCAGTTCTTTTTTATCATCTTTGAAGTTCAGGAGACGAGATTTTATGCGGCTTATTGATTTGTACTCTTACACAGTAAGTGGTGTGAGATAATTATGCTGCTTGTGTAATTACTAATTTATACAGAGTAGCGAGAAAGTCTGGCACCAAGTCTTTTTCTTTGGAAATACTTGTATTTTTCGTTTTCAATAGCAAATAAAACGAAAAATACAATATCCTTTATAGCCCCAAATTTGAAAATTATGTTTTTCAGAGAAAATGACTTGGTGCCAGACTTTTCCGCTACCCTGTATAATAAATATGATTAATACAGTTTTTTAATGTCTTTTCCAGAACAATGGATGGGGAACACTATGGTGCAATAAGTGAAGATGGATAAAGCCACCTCGGTAGTCACTCTCATCGTTGATCCAGCTGAAGTTCTACATAAATAAATAGATTCAAATATATACGTTGTTTTCATTCACCAATTTCATTCACCACTCTTATCGCTATCTAACTAAAAAATGGAAAACTGGGATAGTGAATCCTAGGACAGTGGCGCCATCTATCAGAAAAACCGTGAACTACACTGACTTCAGTTCAGCTACTCGATCATAGATGGCGCCACTGTTCTGGGATTCCCGGAACACTAGCGCCATCTTTCGGGAAAATTGTGAACTACACTGACTTTAGTTCAGCTACTCGATCATAGATGGCGCCACTGTTCTGGGATTCCCGGAACACTAGCGCCATCTTTCGGGAAAATCGTGAACTACACTGACTTTAGTTCAGCTACTCGATCATAGATGGCGCCACTGTCCTGGGATTCCCGGAACACTATCGCCATCTATCGTAAAAACCGTGAACTACACTGACTTTAGTTCAGCCACTCGATCATAGATGGCGCCACTGTTCTGGGATTCCCGGAACACTAGCGCCATCTTTCGGGAAAATCGTGAACTACACTGACTTTAGTTCAGCTACTCGTTCATAGATGGCGCCACTGTCCTGGGATTCCCAGAACACTAGCGCCATCTTTCGGGAAAACCGTGAACCACACTGACTTTAGTTCAGCTACTTTATCATAGATGGCGCCACTGTTCTGGGATTCCCGGAACACTAGTGCCATCTTTCGGGAAAATCGTGAACTACACTGACTTTAGTTCAGCTACTCGATCATAGATGGCGCCACTGTCCTTGGATTCCCGGAACACTAGCGCCATCTATCGTAAAAACCGTGAACTACACTGACTTTAGTTCAGCTACTCGATCATAGATGGCGCCACTGTCCTGGGATTCCCAGAACACTAGCGCCATCTTTCGGGAAAACCGTGAACTACACTGACTTTAGTTCAGCTTCTCGATCATAGATGGCGCTAGTTGTGCGGTGAATCCCGGGAGAGTACCGCACACTGATGGAGATCTGTGAGCTGTACTAAGCTAGTTCAGCCAATCGTGTGTAAGAAATCAAATTCTAACAATAATCAAATTCTTTATTCAATATAAAAGTACAATCTTGAAATATATAATATATTTTTGTCAGTAGTATTAGGTTTACACATAACAATGTGCATCTACTTCCCTAAACTAACAAATTATGAAAGATAGTACAAAAAATCAAATTTATCTAAGTTACTAGTCCGGTAAGTACACTTTTACAGTACGGAATTTCGAAGGGAGCACTGTAAAAGCTTACCATCAGACGTGTGACGTACAGCATTTTATTCCATGATGTACCCTAAAACATACCTGTGAAATTTCATCACGTGCTGCTATCCTGGAAAAGTCTATTTTCCTTATTGAAATCAAGTACGTTGAGGTATGTTTAGGGTACAGTATAAAATGAAGTTTATTGACTGGAAAAAAAGCAAGAGTACAACAATCACGGTGAGTACAATTTATTGAGTTTGTTCAGCCATCCTTTGCCGTTACATCATAATCTGTGACGTTTGTCTTATATTAGTTGAATGTTATTTTACACTCAGCCTTGAAATCATAATAAATGACATAAGGGAATGTTGAATGTGTTGGATTGAATACAAATTATGGCAGCTGAACTGTCAAAAGTGACAAATAAAATCTACGTCGACCATTAGTTAAGAAATACGTTAATTCCGTCTCATCCATTTCATGAATGAGAGATCAATGGACAATGTAGGACGTAACGGCAAAGGATGGTTCAACAAACTCTATGGATCGCGAAAAGTCTATACGATTTATACAAGTAGAACAAGGACGGTATAAGAAAAACTGCTCGAAGGAAAGAGAAGAATAATTGTCAGCTACCAATTTGATATGATGGCAGCGTTGCCAGTTTGGAATGTTTGGTACTTGAATAACTTATTTTGTATTCAACTTTCAACACGCTGTATAAAGAGAGAATCGAGATTGGTAATATTATTGACTTTTGAAAAATAAGTGAGATCATCACAAATGAGAGTAAAAATAATATAGTTCAAGAAAAAATATTAAATAAAATATTTATTAAAAATTGTTGACGACAAAAATTGGTAACAACGTTTACAGATAAGTACATTTGTAACAGCCGACTGTTCACAATTATTCTTCTCTCTTTCAAGTAGTTTTTCTCAACTTTTCCTGGTCGTACTTGTGCAAATCGTATGACTCGAAGAGACTTTTCGTGACCTGTTTAAAGTTTTTGAATTATAAAAGGATTAAAATTAGTTTAACAATAACTACACGATAGTCACAGTAGTTTAATTGATGAAACACTTATGCTTCGCATAGCTTAGTCTTACCGGACTTATCCAAAGCACCACGACAGCAATACAGAGTGGTCACCAACATAATTAGACTAATAATACAAAGCAACTACCAAGTGTGGATCGAGAATAAAATTGGACTTAATGGCGGCATCCATGGTGTAAGGATTTTCTTGCAGGATGAACAATGTGTAGAATTAATTTTTAGTTCGTCTCCTCCCTGCAGTTTGCTTCCATTGAATCGATTACCAGTCAATTCCTGATAGATTTATGTAAATCATTCAGTATTTTAAACTCCAATCCCAAATTCTCGGATGACTCGGCACCGCTTCCAAACCGCTAAGAAGAAAAAAGTCCGAGCGGAATGAAAAAGTCAACACAGTCGTTTTAAACCAAATCCCACTTTATACTCGAGTCTCTACACTTAAACAATTAAAATGAAGAAAAACAGCTCGATTGTGAAGTGAAGGATAATGTAGTTGTATCTAATTCCTTTAATCACGTTAATCATCTGCTGTGTCAAATAGAAATCGGGAGAAAATGACTGATTCGGTTGGAATGAAATCGGAATAATTGCAAGACAAAGCACAATACAAATTAATAAGTTGATTTAATTGTCGTTCTATTCAAAGGGATTAATTTGAATTTGTTGAACTTTAATGAACATCCTGAAGTATCCGAGCTGGAAACTCACGGAAAGATTGTGAAAGAGGAATAATTTTACCCTGACCACTTATAACAAAAAAAATAAAACTTAATGGAATTGAAATAAGAAAGCGTCGCTGACTATATTCGTCTTTTTTTCGGTTCAATGCACATGTCTGTGATTTTTCTAGACGTTAATATTTTTCATCTCAACGAACAACACATTTCCACATTCATTCAAAAAAACAGGAACATGTTTTTCGGTGCACCACTAACAGTAAATAAATAATTCATAAAGCGTGGCTCCAAAACCACTATAAATATAATTTTTCGCTGCAATTTATATCAGACATCTTACTTTCCTAGATGATAGTATACATTTATATAACTTTTGAGTACTCGGTGGGGTTGAAACTCGTCCTGAATTCCTAAATAACCCTTCACGAGTTGTTGGGCCTTTCGCAAACCAAAAATGTTTAAGGGTCATGTGAAAGAGAGTTCAATCACTTCCAATTTAAACTACCTGTGATATTTTGAACAAAAAAGAAAAAGGAAATATATTCCTTTGATAAGTAACAAGTAATTGGGAACATAAAAGTATCTGGCTAGGATATTTCCAAATTCTAATTCCATGGGGCATGAAATGTGTCCATACAAATAACCTTTACTTTTCAGAAAGTCTATGGGGAATTTTCGCATCTTGTTTCTTCTGAAAAGGGGTTTGGAATTACCACTAAGGGCCTGTAATTTTATTGTAGGACTGTTAGCTTCGTGTATTTATGAAACAAAATTGTGGTTACAGTTAAACCACACACAAGGGTATTCTTTTTCATGGAAGACAGGGTACTTGACCACACTGAATGGTCAATAACAAAATAACATTATTTTTTCTCAGTAGTTAGTAGTAAGTATAGGAAAATATACCGGAGTTATCAGTGTCCGCTGTAACTCAGCCAGCTGCTCAAATTTGAATCAATGAATAAATGGAATTGATATGTGTTTCCCTTGTATGTTGACTTGAAGTAGTAGGATAAATCAGGCTTTTAATGCGGCTGTTGGGGGTGTCCTCTATCTCCCGTTGCCTCAGGATATCATCGAACCTGCTACCATGGGTCTAATGATCCTGGTATGTAGCCACATGATAATTTTTGGTTGTAGTCACCACACAGAATTGAGACTATCTTGAATAAAATAATTTTCTGGTGCCCATCAATCTTTATATTTATTTTCACATTTTTTTGGCTAATTGCTCCCTCCAATATCCTACCCGCTCTATACAAATATCTGCTTCAGTCTAGCCTTTCTCCATCCTTCGACTTTCTTCCATGCTGCTATATATAAGTAGGTACTTCAAAGTTTGCCAGCTCATTCCTTTTTCCATTGATCCAGCACTCATCTTAGATAATTCATCCTCCCACACGTCTCACACCGTTAAAAATTCCAAAATGTTACTTATATATAGTTGCTAATGTAAGTTAAGTTTGACCACTCTGTATATTAACCGACGTATATAATATAAGGCTTAACATATTAGGAATGAAAAGCATTTTACAAAAACTCCAATTGAAATGAACTAGAATAATTAACATTAACTGATATTTGCATTTTATGGAAGTTGAAAACAACCTAATGAAGTTTTGGAATTCCATGCAAGCTACCGGCTGTTTAATAATATCTGTTGATAGCACAAATAGCATTTGCTACAGAGTACGTAATGAACTAATTAAAAGTATTTATGAAAAAAAGTTAGTTCACTATTTGAGTTTGGTGAAAAATGCTATTCTTGTTCGTGAATATCATTTGCATAGGAAAACTAAAGCAATTAAATTCACACATGGTTCATTATAAAATCCTATAGCTCGATAGTATTATGGAACCTTATGAAAAAATGTACCTTCACTTAAAAAAGAGAAACCTGTGAGAATTTTTAATAGTGTATCCACTTCGGTTTTCGATATTCCTAGCGGCATCGTGGTGGTGTTTTCTTGTAGAGGGACTTTTTCAAGTTGACCTTCCTCTACCCGCACTTTCTTCAGAAAATATATACGAAACTTCGAATCCGAGGCAAATGGCTTAGAAAATAAATTCTAGTTCCCATTTGAATTTTAATGGAACTGCATAAGTGAGAAAGAGTTTGGAAAATAAAAATAATGAGGAAATCGCTGACGGTTGGGACGAGCTTCAAAACATCTCGGAACTTTTAGTTTTTGAAGTTTGATGTTTTTATTTTTTTGTTCTTGTTCTTCATCCTGGAAAAAAAATACTTTTTAAAAATAAATATTTCAAATGGACCGCTGTCTGCAGGCAGACATGAATTTTCAACAGTAGGTTAGGTTAGGTTAAGCTGGGCACATTCAGTCACCATAGGTTGACTGATGCTGTAATGCGTTGAGGGCTTTCATTAATTTTTTATGAAAAATGTCTTCGTTTTCCGGGCTATATTATAATTCCACCACCCTGTAAGCAGATTATATAATTTTCCAGCCGGGCATGAATTCCGTGTTCGTTAAAATATTGTGGACTGTTTTTATCTTATCACTTTTTTAGTGGGTCCTTTGTGAACTTCTCCAGCGCTGAATAAAGAAGTTCTGCAGAGATAGAAACCTTTTGTCTTATTTATGCACCAATTATTGTTTTTGTTTTACTTTGTTCGAGCGTTATTAATTATTAACTTTTTAATAAGAATTCCATAGAATTATCGAAACTCACTGGAGCATGTTTTCTTTTATTCATAATATTTTTTTGGGAAGGTTTACAATCTTTTCAAATAATTTCAGCACAAAAGATATACAAGGAAAAGGCTGTTTACAAAGGAAAATATTTGATTATAGGAAAACTCTTGAATATACAGGGTACGCTTGAGAATATGTTTAAGTAAACTACAAATATAAGTTGAAAAAACATTTATAATCAAGTTTTTTTATTTTGGTTTCTGATTCTACACTAAGTTTGATGTCCTTCTCTTGAAACTTCATCATTATTGTTTCCCAGTGTTTATTTACAAGTTCCCCCTTTCCGTGTCATGTATTAAGTAACTCAATTTCGTTAAAAGTATTTTCCACGTTAGTGTCTTCAATCACTTGATGTGCTAATCACACCCCTTGTCTTTACCCTTTCAGGTTTCTTTTTACTCCATCTCTTCTCAAGCTATTCCAGCTTTTGGGGTTGTCATTTTTGAAAATTGATAGGATCGTCCTCATTTTCCAAGTCGCAATACATTTTTTATTTCTTTGCCGCTTGTATGAATAAAATGTCAAGACTTCAGTTTCACCGCTTCGTAAATTTTTGAGCATTTTTGCCGTTAATTCATGTCTTGCTTGCTATGAAAATCTGATTGTTTCTGTTGAATCTTGATTTTTCTACGAATGTTTCTGATGATTATTTCTAATTTAATATCATGGTTGTCGTTCACGTAATCATTGGTCCGATCTCCATTCAAAATGATGCATCGTCATATTGGAGAACTCTAGCTCCAGTGCATTTTTTTTCCCATTTCATGTCCAAAGTCTTCCAACAATTTTGCCAAATGCTTACATTTCCAGTTCCTTCAGGATTTTTTATTAGTTGTCAGAAATTCTGTCAGTCTGATGAATCAATTTGTCATTTAGTTTCTTCAAAATGTTATCGATGTTATCAATTAACTTTTTACATCGGTGTTCGAATCCCATCTATTTTTCCACTGCAGCTTAAAAGGTTAGTAAATTATCGAAGTGTGGTCAATTTTTTTTCCTAATCCTTTCTCTTAATTCTTATGCTGTACTATTTTTTATATTGATTCGTTCCAGTTTTTTACATGAGAAATTAACAATATTTTCACTGCGTGTGTAATCAATCAAGCTAATGGTTCGATACTGTTTACATTTCTCATGTTTCCTTCATTTTCGCTTATAAAGAAACTTATCACATAATAATAGTGAAATGAAAATAAATTCAAAATACAATTAATTTCTGCTTCACCGAAGTAACAAGCCGATCAAAACATATCCTATCGCTAAATATTAGGTATTCGATTCTATCTCTTATCAATTCTTACAAACCTTTTTAGTTCTATGACATATCGATTAATGGGGACATTTTGCAAAAAGAAGGAGAAGAAATTAACGAGTTTGGAGTCGTTAGAAATTAATTTGAGTATAGGGCATGTCCACGACAGTTGACATTTGATAATAATCTGGTGGTAAAACAATAAACATCAACACGATCAATTATTATTAAACAACAAACCACTATCAATCCTATTATATATTATGAAATATGAAAGCTCAAGAGTTAATTGAAATAACTTTGAAAACACCATCCATTAGTATAAATCAGCATAACCTCACTATTAAGTACCACGTGTTCTGTTTTACCACCCGCTTGCTGTCAAAATAGTTTGTAACATCACGTGGACATGCCCTATTGAGCAGTCCCATACTAAATTCCTCAAATTCTAAGGAAAATATCAAATTTTGACTTAAGACTTTGGATATTTGTTAACAATTCAACTGATAAAATTCACATTTGACTGGAAAGACAAGGTTTATAGCTACTTCCTTGACAGACCGATGTTTTTGTAGAAACTCTCTATGCGAAATCTTGTCTGCCGCTCCAAATCTCTGGAGAGTAAAGTTATCGGCCTGTGTGTAGGTGCTGAAATTGGATTTTCTGAGAATCAAGGGAAATGTTATTAAATCTATACTCATGCTTCGTATATATACGGAGAAATAGGAAACGTATGTGAACGAACGAGAAAGAAGATTTTCAAATCCGCTATATTAAATACAAAGAATGCTCTATTTTTGTTCAAGTTTTGTAGTGTCTAGATAACGATAATTTTGGTGTACACTACTGGGTGTTTTCCATTATTAGGAACATGGAAATTGTTAGACCAAGGTTTTAAGCTTTAATTTCGTTTTATTTTGATCAGCTGTTATCTCGACCCCAAAGAACTGTGAAAGAGAGAAGAACAGATGATTTAACAAAGGGAAAATCAATATTTCATCTCCTGGGGGCAATAAATTGTGTTTGGGTTCACGGTTTCAATACCCTTTATTGCTGTGATCTTCTCAGATTCATTCTGGTCCTCTTAGTCAAAGTATAGTTCGAACCTTCCACTGAGCTATTAAGTCAATCGTAAGTTCTGGGTTTGCAATTTTTGCCGGTGATAATTTTCCAGTTAACCATCACTTTCAGCGATATTTCGAATTGAAATGTGAAGCTTGATATAAAATGTGACTAGTGAATTATTAGTATACTACAAAAATAATTCAATTGACTATAAATATAAAAACACTAATCACAGATTTACATTATCCAAAATGGAATACAATCCAGTTGTTGAAGGGAAGTTCTTGGGATGACGCGAGCATGTCGGTTGATATTCATTAAAAGTTCCATTCAACGGACGGAGAGCGGCCATTAGTCTGATGATGGACTTTATTGATGTGTGCTTTCGTATAGGAAACATCGTGCTAACAAACCACTGATAACGTCAATTAACTATTCATCAGTAAGATACATGTACGTGAATCCCAACCAATAAATCACCACTATTTACTGAAGGGACATTGATTCGACCGGCGAATGGTGCATTGTGGAAGGAAATAACAGTGAATTTTCGGTGAACATGTTTAAATATTGATGATGTGAAAAAATATTCATCGTATGAAAGATTGATACGTTTTAAAGCGATAAGTTGATAAAGAAAATGGGTGAAATTATGAGATTTTGATACACGTATCCAAATGAGCCTGGAAATTAAGATATACAGGGTGTAACAGAAAGGCAGGTCGTGGATCATACCACATATTCTGGGGCTGAAAATAATTCGATTCAACCCAAGTTACCCTAGTACAAATGTGCATGCGAAAAAAGTTGCAGCCCTTCGAAGTTAGCGAATGAAAATTGATTTTTTCCAAATATTTCGACAGCTGTTCGACATATTATAATGAAAGTTGATAAGTGGCTACCTTATGATGAGAGCATCTTGAAAAAAATCAAGGAGCTATTGCTTCCTTTTGAAAATTTATGGGAGTTGAGGTCCCCTGAGCCCCCCCAAAATTTTTATGTACGTTATAATTTTATGCTTATTGTGGCACCATAATTCAAACACATTATTTTTGAAACTTTTATGTCCCCTAGTACTTTTCACAATTATCAGTTTTTATCAAGATTTTACATTATGCTTCAAAAATTTCGAGTAACAAAAATTGAACTCAATGAATTTCCAAGTTTTTTATTTAAAATCATTTATTTACAAATGTGTAGTTTTCATTAAATGTTCGAAATGGCCCCACTTTTTTTGAATACACAGTCGGCACCGTTTTACTAACGAAAACCGAATATTCTGGAAAAGCAATGGCTTTTGACAATTGCAGCCAGGTTGTAACTTTTTTCGTATGCTCATTTGTACTAGGGTATTTTGGGTTGGATCGAGTTATTTCTAGCCCCAGAATATGTGGTATGATTTATGACCTGCCTTTTTGTTACATCCTGTATAGAGAAAGGATCAAAAATATGTTGGTGTTGCGTTATGTCCATGGTTACAGAGTTATTGACAAAAAACAAAGATCTAACATTCAATGTTCACACTCTATTAAAAACGAAGTCAGCTAAAAACAAATGAGTAGCATAAGTTGCTATGGTAATGTTAAATTTTAATTATTAGTTTTGTCAACTTTTGTCATAATAAGTATAAGTATAATAAGTATGAGTTTAATAATTTCATACGATTATAAGTATAATTTCATACGGTAATTTGTTGTTGACGATGGTCAGTAAACAATTGGGCTGGATTATTAGATAATATTGTAATCGGTCCAAATATGTTACCTAAACGACTTAATTCAGCATCGTATTTTCATTTTTCAAACGACAATTCACCACTGCCATTTCTCGATCAAGTTCCATTAACAACTAGATTGAATAATTGTTGGTTCCAACATGATGGTGTTCACATTATGGTAGACAAGTGAGAACATTACTAAATCAAACATTCCTCGACTGTTGATTGGAAGAGGTGGATCCGTACTATGGCCTCCTAGATCTCCAAATCTAAATCCATTAGATTTTTTCTTCTGGGGATTCTTGGAAAATATTTACTTTGAACCTGTTGAGAGTGCGGAAGATGTAGCAGCTCGTATTCACGCTGCTGTGACATTTATAGACGAAAACATGCTATTGAGGGTTCGTGATTCAATGATAAATCGTGCAAATATTTGCATTGAAGTAGGAGGCGATTTGTAGGAACACATTTTATAAATTAATTTCTTGTTTTGTAACAAATATTCGTTTTTAATAAAGTTTAAACATTGAATGTTATATCTTTGTTTCTTGTCAATAAATCTGTAACCATGGACATAACGCAATTTTTTTATTCTTACGTTTTAATTCGTTTCAGCCCCCCGATTCATATTCTGAAAAGACGGGCGTCAATTTTGAGACACCCTGTATATTAAAATTGTCCGATCTTCTTTATTCGCCACGAGAGGAAAATATCCGAAAATTCGGCATGTGTGTGTTCTTTGTGTCTATGCCATAATAAACCTCGGCTAGCAAAGTAGTAGTTATCCTTTGAACAGTCTTTCTCGCCTCTATATATTCATCGAAGCATATCTCCTGAATACAATTTGAAGGAAAAAGGATAAGGCCAGCTACCAAAACCTAATTTATATACCATGTATACATAATTAGTAATGCTTAGTGTGTTAACAATAGGACATCAATTAATGAACAATGCCTTCGCGATTCAGTTAACACAACAAAAGTGAGTAATTATGGAACTTAGATAATTAAATTATGATGGGATATTTGGTGAGGGTATGGAAAATATTTGATTCGTTCCAAATTTCATATTACCCATAAGGTTTTGTGATCATTCAAAGTGAGAGGTGTCTAGCGATATACGATTGCTAGTCAATCGGATGAATTGTTCTCAAAAACTTAGGAAAGCTGCCAATGATTGGTTGAAAATATCAGAAGTTTTATGAATTCCTTCATGCACACTTTTTCACTAGCTATAATTGGATGAAACAAAAAGATCAGAGCGTTGAAAAATATGGTAAAGCTGGGGCAATCAAAGATACTCCCACTCCTTGAACCTGGAACTTTTGGAGCAGGTGAGATAGGATGCATGAATAAGCTTTTACTAAGTCTTGACATGCGTAGTGAAGCCTCCTGAAACAGCACCTGAAATGTCCAAGCTGATTTAGTGGAGGAAGCATCTGTGGAATGGAAGAAAAACCTCTATTCACATACTTGAGGAAGAACAGCACCTGAGGAGCTTCTGGATAGAGGGGGAAAACTTTCCTGAGCTGAAGCCCAGGGATAAGGACTATAAGGACTAGAGGATGTGCTGGACTTTCGAGACTTTCCTCGGAAACTGAGTGGAATAATGGAGAACAACAGATCTTTACTATTCTTAGTGAGTGTTCACTTAATTAAAATGTACTGGAGCAGCTTATGTAACGTGATCTGAAGATACTACTTCAATATTATGGTGCAGTAATGACGAAAGAATAGTTACATGACTGTGAACTACGCAGTACACTTTTCCTGCTATTCTCGTTTCTTGATCAACATTCAATATTAGTAGAATTGTCAATGATGAGATTACAATTTTTTAGAAGCAGCAATATACTTCCACTACACCAAAAAAGATCCACTGTATTTATAATAGTTTTTTTTATATATTTTCTCAATAATTTTTCTCAAAAGACCCGTATTAGCTGCTGAATATACACTTCCTTCCATTAAAAGTCACGTAAATGAAAACGATAAACATTAAGCCGAGCGAACAGTCACAAACCACAAGTAATGAGAGGAAATAGTACATAGGGTAGAATTTGAATTAAATTTCGTGTTGGTTAACTATAATACTTATAATGAACTGAAAACGAGGTTGAAGAGGATACACGGTTCAAACCCAAAGTGATCTACTCACTGGAAGTGGCAGAGCCTGGATTCTTAAATTACCCTATGGCTATATACAAGGTTTATAAGATCAATTATAACTTCTGGGTCGACAAAAACACAAAGACCTAAAATAAGTAACAGATAGAGGCTAGCAGCTCTTTGTGTTATATTATTATAATCACCAACTACTACTACAGCTACAGCTAGCAAGATATAAGCTGATAAGATACAATTATGGAGCACAACAGCAGAGAGCTTCAAAAAAACATATAAAATATATGGGAGACTGGAACTGAAGAATACCACTACGAAGAGAAGCTGCTTGGTACATGGATGGCTCATACAGGCTGGAATCAGGGTGGCAGGGATGGAATAATGGATAGTTTATTCAGTAATCCCATCAAATTGGGATGTATTTTTTTTAGGTGACATTCACTGAGACCTGAGAGTTCTATTGTGCCCCTTCATTTCTACCTAGTTTTTGGGCGAGTCTCGGAAACTAGTAGCTCCTTCAGTCCAGGAATTTTAGGATATCTGCATGCTTTAACTTCGGTAAATGCTCCTCTTCTATCCAGTAATCTCCCAGGTGCTGTGCTCTAGGATTCTGGAGTGCTGTGCATTTGAAAAATATGTGGATGGAGGTTTCGTCTTCCATGAGCTTTTTCAGGTGCCCATTCAGGTGACAATGTCCCGTTAGGATCCCTGTTACAACTCTTAGCGTAGTTTTACTTTGATCCCCAAAGGTTGTAGTCACCCAAAAGAATATTTCATTGTATGAGCTCTACTAGATCTTTCCAATGGTCAGATCTTCTCTTTTTTCAAATTGGGATAGTGTGCGTGCTCTGAATGCACTGAAGGCAAACTAAAGGACCAGAATTAGGCTCATCAATGTCTGGCCTGACCTGGCTCCTTTTGCTGCAGCTTGGCTAAAACGACAACGAAAAGGGCTACAAGCAACTGATTGGGAAAAACAAAATATTTATATCCTGAAAACTCATCCTGATTGGTAAGTATTTAGCGACAAAATCAATCCGATGGTTGGCGTTGTTGGGTAATTCATTTTATTATGTTGGTGCTTTCGGGAATTATCTTTATTGAAAATTGTGAACTGAAAAAGGTTTTGTTTGTCGTAAATGAAATCAATTCAAAGTTAGAGCTTTCTAAACAGCTTAGGTAGAAAATTATTCCATTATAAAATAATAGAATTGCAACCAAACAGCTAAGGAAATGGTAATTAGGCAGTCTGTATTCACAATGTTGTTAAAACTTAATTTAATCAGGATAGAGAGATAAGCAGATTTTAGATGCACTGCTACACTGTTATGCGAGGATGGCGTTACATGAGTATTTAGTTTCGAAATAGCTGACCTTCGTTGTATTAAAAGTGGCTGCATGATTTTCTCATTTCAACGGATTTACATAAATTCGTAAAATGGAAGTTTCAAATCGTTTTCGAGAAAACGTTCAAAACAATGCAGTTGGTGGATATATTCAAAATGATATTCCCAACTTAGCTTATATTTACACTGCATTCTTATCTTTTCAACTGAAATATATGGGTACACTGTTTACATTTTAGTTGAAGACAAAAGCTAATATCACCACTATTGAATTCATCAATAAGTCTATTTGTTACGTCAAAGCTATGCGTCTACGACGCTTACAGACAGTGCAGCTGGAGCAATAATTAGTGTGTGGGTGGTTGAGTATGTCTCAAAGCGTCAGCAACATATATTATTGCAACTGGGAATACAGAGTATGCACATGAAGGGTGACAAAAAAAAAGACGCAGCACAAGCTTTTTTGGACAAGCTACTGAACTATAGTTATCTTTCTTCAGAATATATTAGAAGAAGGCTTGCATTTGGAAAAAGTTGAATAAAATGCCATCGCGTGAGATTGAGAGTTTTGGAAGAAGTTTACGAAGCAGAACAACAATCAACATTTTTGTGAACTTTAAATGAGAAATGGGCAGTTTCGGTAGGTATTTTGCTCATTATAAGATGGGGTTTAAAAAATTCTCACCCACTGAAAAATTGTGGATGGACAGGTTGAGTTAGGATTCATGGTGAGTGCCTTTTACTGTTACTCACAAGAGTTTATTGTGATCTACATCTATTGATACTGCATCATGCGTGCAAACATCGTAGAGCAATCAAAATCAGTTATCAAATTCTTCAAAAAAATAATAATGATAATGACGGAACTTATTACAATAAAACTTACTCTCTAGACGCTGATGAAAACGATCATAAAATATTTCCAAATCCGCAATATTACTCGGTGAAATTTATGTAAGGGTAACTCCGTACAAGTTTGCGAGTCCAAAGTAATAATATGACAGTTGTATAATGCAGTGCATCCGCTCCGCATACAAGTTAAATAACCTAAGTAGTAAAAACAGAAGATATTATTGTTTGTGCTTGTACTGTGAGACATTAACTTCCGAAGCAGTTATATAGACTACGTACTTTGTATTTACCAGTGCGATTATGCCGTTTTGGAGAGATGGAAACATAATATTAGCCTTTCCATATTCTTAAGGTTCACGTTGTTTTAAACAAAATTCGAGAATTGGGATAGAAGATCCAACTAAGCTTTGAAATAAATAACAGGGAATGCCATTGGTAAATATGAATACAGAAGACCATTGAGTATAATGTTCGAAGAAGAGCGTCTCTCATCACATACGTAAATGTATGACACAGTTATAAAGGGAAATAGCATGCTGATATTAACAAAAGAATTCAGAAATAGTAAAAACTTCACTACGCATCTATAAACGGGAAAGAAATTTCAAAGCCAAAATGGAGGTTTCCAAATATCATAATTGGACTAACCAAGATGAAGAAGATAAGGGATATAGATCTAGAAGTACAATTCACACTAGAAATTATAGAAGGGAGACAGCTAGATTTGAAAGGTTATTTGTAGTGGATGGACGGGAGAATACCAGTGAAAAGAGTTTGAAAAGCGAAAATACTGAATAACAAGGAAATAAGCAGAACAAAAAAAAGTGAGACAATGTAATTGGAGGTATACTTCATACGAAACAGAGGGGAATGGTAGAATTTCACACATAAATAATTGAATCATATTTTCTTTTCCTTTTTTGGAGCCATTCTTATACCAAGAGCACTACAGACTTTTGGCTTATTATTCATCTATACTCTCACATTTATCTACCCAGCAATTCCATATGCTTTAAACAGCACATTAGCCTTTCCGAAAAATTATTTGTCTCCTGGAGTTCAATCAGTCTACCAAGAAATAAATTACGGTCTTGGTCTCTATATAGTGAAGATATTCTTCCATAGTTTTCCCTTATCATCTTATCACAAATCCAATCAACACTTTTTCCGTGAAGTTGACCTTCAAATTTGTTTGTTGAAACTTCTTTGGGGATCCCAATTTAAAATTAGTAAAACTCTTGTTGCTACAAAAAGTTTTCCGAGCAATTTTGAGAAACTTTTGAAATATTAACTACCTTGCATATTGTTTTTCTCATATCGCTTTATACAATATTAAATATTTGCTGTATATACTGCGGACCCACGTCAACACCCAATTTAAAAGTTTACTAGACATGCTGAGGCTAAATAAAAGTGAGATATTTCATGATTTCTCTAGACAGTTTGGCAAAAACAAGGACGTATAGAGCAGTGTTACGGAGACTCGCTTATAATGAGTATATTTCGTGTTAAAGAATTGAAAAGAGGATTTTTGATTGATTTTTCACCAAAAAATTGATCTCTATAATATTCACTCACAAATTTGAATTGAATTTTGTTACTGATCTAGAGTTGATTTAACTGCTCTTTCGAGGACATTGTCACTAGCAGATCATTAACAATATTCGGACTATTTAAATAATAATTATTGCAGGTCCACGTGCCCACGCGTCAAATCTATCAAAAAAAAGTTCAACGAATTGTTATTGATGGAAATATTAATATTCTTTTTATTTGAATTTCCAATGTCATAATCTATATCAATATTGTAGCGTATAAGCGATTCGAAATTATTGCGAAACAGCGTCAGATATTGTTTATCAATAAACAATTTTTAAAAATTGTAAATCCAGATTCAACAAGAGGTACTGCAAACCAGAAGAACAAATTAACAAAAATGCTATGAATAGACAAATGTCAATACACTAACATTTCTTAATCTCTGAATCTTATTTATAAATATCCCAAATAATATGAATCTCTGAGATATAAATCGCTTTAGATCTTCAGCGAGCAAGATGAAAGCCTCTTGGATTGAGAAAGTATCAAAAGAAGTTTGACAATTAATCGTCACAAATCCACATTGATCATAAGAAATCCTCAGCTTTTTCAATTTCAACTATTTTTGGTGCTTTGGTGAGAAGTAGTTGTAGTTGTCTCATCACTTAAAAGCTTTACACTTGTGCTTTCAAAGAATACGTCATAAGGAACACACAGATTTATAATATTTTTCTTATACCACTGTTCAGTTTCAAAATTTAAATCAGCTTGTTATATAATAAAGTATTTTTTAAATTGAATTCCTTTTCCACTATGGAAATTCTGGATAGTTTATGGAAAGTGAACTGGAATTTTAGATAGGTACATCACATGCAATAAAATGTTAATTACTTAAATGGAAATCCATTTTCGAAGCAGCTGCACCACTATATCTTATGGAAATGTTTGGACTTTTATTGAAATCACAATAAATTCAATTTTGATGCAGTTGTTACAAAGTGCTTACAAGCAAATTGGATTTATTTACGTACAGAAAATGCGAGTTTTATTTACGCTGTACCTTTGAAATGCATCTTCAGCGAATGTTTTCTTATTTCAAGCCGAAAATAAACGATGTACTGAGCGTTTCTTCCACATTTTCAACTTTTGTGAGATGCACAAGTAGTATATGTATTTTCATGAAACTTATTATGAGAACTCGTCGTTTTTTCATGAAATACCTTCAGCAAAAACATGACGAGGGTTAAATTTATATTTTGAATCATTCTCCACCTCCATTTCCAATGTTTGGTCGATTTTATATTATTAAAATACAACTAATATTATATAACATTCATTCTTTCCACTAGTTTGATGTTCCTCATTTATTGCTTAAACTTTTTTGATAGTTTTTCCATGTTATTCTGATCTTTGATTTGGGAAATAATTAATACCACTAGATATAACAACTAATGTCATTTATAAGCCTTCTCTGGTCATTTCATTTACCAACTTGCTACCCTTTCAATTCTCGCAATCCCTTCATGAAACTTGCCTCTAGTGCAGCTAGGCCGAGTATTATTTCAAATAGCAATTGAGTACTCCTCGATACTGAACAAAGCTAATGTTTTTGAAATCAAACGTAACGATTTTGAGAATCAAAAGTGTGTGGTGTTGACGAATGAAGAGGTGCACTACTGAAAAGCATCAATGTAATTTTAGTTTTTTCACAAATTCAGTCCCACAAATCTTCGAAACTGTTTCCAGTTTTATGATAGTTATAAATCTCACGTTTTTCCTCCGAAGAGAAAAAGATTCAAAATTAGGGTGCGGGCATATACTGAAGTTTAAACTTTTTGCCGATTCAACCTTTCCGTAACCAACTGTAACATTTCTCTCTTCTAATATTTTATTCAAATACTGGAAACTGCTAGTTCCCTTAAATTGATTTTGGACAGCCAAAGCAGATATTACCATAAAATTGGGTCGGTCCAAAAATTATACAAAAAAAAACTCTTTTCTTGTTGGTGGCAAAGTTCCACGAAAATCTTTTTGAAGTTTATTTCAAAGTTAGGCAGGGTTGATTTTTTCCATCCATATAAAGTTATATAATATCAAGGTTAGAAGTTGAGAGACTTTATCAGAAGACGCTGCCCATCGCCGAATGTATCAATACAGTTCGTTTTTCAAAATTGTTCATAGAAACCTTCCATTATTATACAAAAATTCAGTTTATATTGAAAATAAAAACATTAGAATTTCATAATGGAGTTCAAAATAAAGTATAGTTTACATGAGGTCAGTTGAAACAACCCCTTATGCTAAATCAGTTGAGTCTGTGTAAAAGTTAGTTAGATAGTTGGATGTCCCCATTAAACTATGAAAGATTACTTGCCTAAGGATAAATTGAAGAGAATGTAACTGTGTGCGGAGAAATCAGAAAACCAGTATTTCCTCTAGTTTCACAGTCCACAGGAGTTGAAATTGATACCTTTACAAAAAATGTGGGTTCTATTTGCATTATTCACAGGATTGACTCACCTTATACTGCAAAATATACTAGCAATCGCCTTGAGCTGCAGGCTCAGGGGCCGATATTTCAAGACTTCATGTAGGATAGCGATCGTCGTCTACTGCAGAAGGCATATGGAACAGTACCTGGAAGAGAAAGTGCAAATTGAAAGCGGTTTCTTTGGTGGTGATATCCAGATAAGTGTATATATAAAAAAATAAAACAATAATAGCTATAACATTATATACTCGTTGATACGTAGACAGCGTTTGGAAGAAGCATACTTGAACCTTCCACATTGTTTTTAAATGCAAAGAAAAACAACTTCTGTAATAAAACCAATAATAGACATTTTAGCAACTAGTGAGGGAAGTAAACTACTTGTACGGGAAGAGTATATAAAATTCTTCCTATATACTCTTGAAGTTTACAGCTGTGAGGGTTTTTAAGAGAGACCAAAATATGAAAACTTTATGTACCTCCTAATGCTTAATGATTTGAAGCGAGTTTTATAGTGTCCCTTTACATCTAAAAGACTTGTAATGTTTGAATAAGTATATCTCTTAACACAAATTATTCCATTATAAACTACCATAAGACTCACGTGAACCAATATTCTCCGTTTCATTAAGATTTTTTATTAATTGGTCATCAGATTGTTTGTCCATGGTGTTGACTTACCAAATAGCAGCTTCTCGTGTGTCAAATTATGTCAAGAGTTTCTCCAATACATCCCTTGAGTCAATGCAAAATGTTTCAGGCAAATCAGAGCCGTAATTCAAAGTTTTTGAGATGGGCTGCTGTTTTCCATAATTTACTCCACTATGTGTGCTATTTATTGATAAAAATTTCCCATTTTGTGGTCTTAACATTAAATGAACAATATTAGACCTAATCATCGAAAAAATATATTTACGCAACATTTCCGTTCATTGGATGATTGTATCGAGTAAATTTCCTGGAAATATATTGGAAAACGAAAAAGTTGTGATAGCTATACTTGGTGGTGGTGGATACTACAAAACTTTTAATCAGGAACTAACCGAACGTAATGCGAGTTCAGGAAGGAATTAACAATTTCAATAAGAGCTCGATACAAGACCAAATTGAACAGTGAAATTAAAGGAGGTAAAACCTTACCCCAGAAAATAAATAATGGAGCAAAGGGCGGCGGCTAGATAGTATTGTTTCTCCTTTGAAAAGTCCATTTCCCACACTCATGTATAGTGAGTTTTCCATGTCTACAAGGCCCCTGGGAAATTTACCTCGCTGAGATTTTGTTTAAGAGTTTAAAATGTTTATAAATTTCGAAAAATGTCTCCAATCTTTCTCACTTGTATTGGTATTGCTTTCAGAACTATTTCAAAATAACTTTTTGCTTTGTATTTAAACCAAAGAGGAATCGAATAGTCAATCTCACTTTTCGAACTACTTTAAAAAAACCGAAATAAACAGCAGCAAAATAATTTCTGATGTTCCAAAATTATCGAAATATTCTTTTCTTGGAAAACGCTAGTAATTCTTCTGGGAATTGTATTGTTTATTCTGTGTCAGTCAAATGTAAGGAACATAGGACTTAATACAGGGCTGCCTTAGCTCAATTTGTATAGACAAGATCTGCATGATTCTATGAACTATTTGGTTAACTAGCAGCCTGCTCTTACTCTGCTTTGTGAAACGCAATTCCCAAGGAAACTGAACATAGATATTTTTCATATCCGCTGTAACTTTTAGACGATTCGATTTATTTGAAAAATAATTTTATTATACGTGATACACCGTTATTATTAAGCATGTAGATGGGCGAATATTGTTATCATGATTAGAATTTTATCATCTTTCGATTCCATAGACTAATTTAAACAAAAAAAAAACGATTACTCTGATTTTATTTCGAAAGCTAGGTTAGACATGTAAGCCTTTGAATTAAATTCCAAAAAGCCGCTTTTCGGTAGTGATCTCGGATATCATTTATAAATTTATCTACGTCCGTAGAATAAGAAATTTTTGTTCTTATACAATTCGTATTCAGTTGAATATCTTTGAGAATAAGAAAAAAAAGGATCATTTTTGGTAAAAATAGACAATAGATAACAATGGATTTACTGAATTTTAGGTATAAGAAACACCTTAAATATTTTGTATTAATTTGGAATAATAAAATTTTGTCTTGTTTGACCAAATATTATTAACTTCATAACTCCCTCCATTTCCTATTCCTAACATGTTAAATACTGCTTGCAAGATTACATCGTGGAAAAAATGTTGTTATTGGGCAAAAATAAAATTTTTCCTCTTACAGAAATATAAATAAAAGATTCCATTTCTTTATAATGAATAGTTTATTTCCACTAATAGCTGAAACTTGTGTTGAGTGCCTGTTATCCAGTTAGCGAATAATAGTGATAGGAAAACACATCAAAGTTAATCAAACAATTGTTGAAATGGACAGGTTTTCCCAAACAACATTGAACAATAGCAATTCTCATTATCTAGCCACCAAAACTTGTTCAATTAATGGAATTAAAAATGTTAAAGTTAATGAATTACCATGTTGCATGTAGTTTCGCGATAAGACTCTTTAAACGCAAAATAGGCCCGTTTAAGAAATGAAAGCGACGCTTAAGTTTAAAAAACACAGGATACATTACTCAACAAAAAAATCAGGATCCTTCAGAACAAACAGCTTGTCATATCCAGACCGTCCCATCATAAACAAACACTCCTAATGTTGGTCGCGAGGCTCTTTTTCGACCAGCATCCAAAATAGCCACGCAGAACTGTACCATCGATATATCCTTGGTAGGATATTCCGAGATGAGTCCAGCCACACAGTACTACGTTCTACTGACAGGCTTCACTTTCATATGGACTCTACTCATTTTTGTGGACATCCTCTTGTAGTGCAGGAAGCAACGATTATCTTACTCGTTCTGACAGCCATTTGAATGTTGTGATGTCCATACCTCTTCTATTCGTGTTTCCTTGGCAGCTTTATGTGGATTATTGTCAGAAGCAAACTTCTTCCATATCATTCGTGAGTAACATGAATGCACCGGGCACTGTAGGCTGAGGAAACATATGCAAACAATTGGACTAGCAGAAGACAGCCTATGCAGGTTCTGCCAGGAAGGAAGAAGACGAAACCGCGGAGCACGTACTTTGTGAGTGCGAAGGCCTAGCAAGGTTGTGGTTTCACCCATTCGAAGAAGAAAACCCGAAGGCAGAGAGCTACGCAAAGGAGCCAGGCTATTGAGTCTAATAAACAGAATGAAGCTAGATATCGAAATTTAATATAGGGAGGAACACAATAGATCTGCAAAGGTTACAGTGGGATAGGACAAAGAGCCACTTCAATTCTACTCCAATCTAACATGAATGCAATATACGCAGACTTTCTGTCCCGTGGGCATGCTATTGTGGGTGGGGAAGTAATCTCTATTGAACTATTTACTCCAATAGGAAATATTTATTGGAGTCACCTGTTGATCATTACATATTGACATTTTTGCTTGAAAGAAATGTGAAGAACATTGAAGGTATGTTCATGTCAAGCTATATATTATCACATTGACCGGCCTAACTGTTTCCTACAGAAACAAACTACTCCACTTTGCTGATTAGTTTCTATTATTATCATCATTTGATGTATAATTGTATTATAATTCACCATGAGAAACAAAATTTGCAAAGGTTTTATGAAGCTGTAAACACTGGTCGATTATTCAGTAAAAATGACAAGAAAATTTATAAATATAAATCACTTTTAATGTGTTCCACAAAACTTTTTCTGTCATTGACAATGGATACTGGAACGTGTTTTATCGTGTTTTATCAATAACACAAAATAACATGGTTGGTTTTAGGTAGTTTATTATGGTTAACAAGCAAACGCGAGCCAAACTAATAAATTTAAAAATATAAGTTTATTTATTTGCAATGAGCTAAATAAATAGCTTGATGTTTAATTTCATCACGCACGAATATTGTGTTATCTTATATTTACACAGTTATATTTTTTATAACAGCCAGTGGAGGAGCTAAATTCAAATTTTGTTGGGCACATTTAAACAGTTTCATCTCTAGTAGAAATCGTATGATTCAGGGCCAACTGCACCGTAGCTACTTGAGCATTTAATTAAGGACCTAATTAAGTCTGCGATGGCGGGGCACACTAACTCAACAATGCACTCATTAACTCCAAGAAATCCAAATAAAGAACACTAATCCAAATAGAGGTTGAGAGAATATACCAAAGAGAAGGAATCACATTGGAAAGGGAATAATACAACCAACTAAAACTACTCAAAATCCCTGCTGTCAAACTAGTGGCAAATATTGAAGACACATCAATCCATCTAAAATATTGAGCTCACGTGAGATGCATTTTATATTTTGCTCAGAAATTTTATGAGACGTATTAACATTTTCACAATTTCGTTCAATTCTTCCAAAAGCACATGATGTGTATTTTATGTAACGTAAAATCCGTGTCAGAAATATATATGCAATTATGTAAGCTCACTCATAAATATTCTGTAGCTTTTGCTTGATGCTTTCGTAGCTTCCGTTCTTCCAATTGAATAAATTGAATAGTAGAATAAGCAGTCGACTGTGAAAATGATAAGGATAGAATGAAGGAATAAGTTTTAGTGATTCCATCCATAGTTTCACAATGAAATTCATTTAATTTCTCACTTAGATTACAGTTTTTACATGGTAGATCTTCGATTTTGTAAGAACTTCCTTTGAAAAAAACATTTCCTTAAACTCAACTTTGTAAAATATTCCTCAATAAATGTTTAAGTTAAATTCTGAAATTAGAAATGTCAAGGTTCACCCAAAAGGAAGAACATAACTTCAAGATTGAGTTAAACTCGTTCAAACTCATTAAGCATATTTCTCGAAAATTCTGGTTTCAGCGGAAACCCACCGCTCTTTTAAAGGAAAAGTATAATTAACGAATGATTGAGTTACATACTACCAATTTGTTTACCCAATAGACATTATGATGAAATTACTATTATATTTTGTAGGACAGAAAAATAAAAAACCCATTTACTAATATCGTTCAACGTTATATTAGTCACGTAATGTGTTTATTCCGACTGGAAATAAATTGGTTTTTCCCGAAATATAAATTTTGTGTCGTGCAGTTTAAACTGGAATCATTCAGTTATTTTGCTTTCCATTAATTCCGTCTAACATCAGATGTTCCGTTCCGAATATTTTCACACGATCATTTCCATGTAATAAAAATCTTAATCGCATGATGAGAGGAAATTTGATACACCTCAATACTTAATGATTATCGTTATAAACATAAACTCACTTCCAATCACGTTGGACATTTTTCCAAAAAAAACTTTGCTAGCTTCAAAAAACCAAATAGAGCTTACAAAAATCACCAAGTTCACGTCTTAACTCATTTTCTAGTTTTCTTGTAGCCTCGCTATTGCTAGTGAAAGTTAGAATGATCTACAAATAACAAACCAGTGCGTTCGTGACATCATGTTGGCGACCATCAGTAGTCCCAGCCTCTAAATAATACGTACTGTGCTCAATAAATTGTTCCATCCCACACACCGATGCAAATATTCTTCAAATCTCAAATCATTCGATCATGAAGCTGGAAACATGCCAGCTGTAACAATTTGTTGCCCAGCCAGAGCAACAGTTTTCACAAAGCAAGGCCCTCGTAAACACTCACCAAGATCTCTATAAAATACAAGTGAGCAGCACATTTTTTTCTTAGTTTAGTTACCACAAATTTGCTGTCTTTGATCGGTTGTGAAAAAATATATAATTTCCATTAAACTTTTGGTGATGGTGATTGATTGACATTTATTATGAAATGTGGTAATTTCAAGTAAAAGTTACTTGGTTATTAATAAAGTTAAATTACTTCCATTTAAAATGAAAACGATAAAAGTTTTCAAAAATGTGAGTGTTTGAACGGCTACAACTTTGTCTATATCCCTAAGCAGTTTACTGAGTTAAAACATAATTGAAAAGTCTAGACTGTATTAGTAACATACAGCGTGAGATAAAAAAAACTCTTGTTTTTAAACATAATTGGAACCGTAAAAGCAATAAATGTTCAACTAATCAAGTTGTAGTGATGCGAGTATTTTCTGCAGCTAGTTATTTTCTCAACCAGGCGAAGAATGAAATGCTAGGGCAATTAATCTGATCTTCTTTTATCTGAAGTAGAAACAACATTATTATTTCATATAAATGTTCCGTATTCTAAGAAGCATGTAGGAGCGAAGAAAACTCATTCATCCAGAACCTTGTAAATAAAGTATCAACTGACTCCTTTTGATGCAGCGCTGGATAGTAATAATCACCTAGAATTAGATTTAAATAAAATATTCTAGTTATTACGTATCAGATAATATGTGAATTTGAATCGACTAGAAGAGCATAGAAGTTCTATTTGACCGTAGCAATGTCTATATGTATATTTATGAGCTGAGTAACCTGGTTATCAAAGTGTATATGTTTTTGTTTGTGCTGGCTGTGTTTGGCAAACTGTTTTCGGGTCTCTGCTCATAATTATAGAGTTTCGAGTGGAGACCCAATGAAATCTATTCAGGTTATACAATAAATCGACACAGCTGAGTTAATATGAAATAATATTTTTCATCTTGTGATGAGAACTTGTTGGAAACTTTCCGGCTTTCGTGATAATTGTTAAGTAGATATGAATTAATCCACGAGTTCTGCTGGAATATAGACAACAATAAAAGTGTTTGATTCAATGAATGTTCTCAATAATATGAAAGAACAGAAATAATAATAAAAAGTTAAATAATTTTTTTAATGTTAACCTCATTCACATTCACATACAGCAAAAAGGACAGCAAAGATCGATTCAAATTGTTCTATTCGAAATCTGAAAGCTATGATGAAATTTTTTTATATCCAAGCGAAACTTCTTTCCAGAACGGAATTCACGTATCAATCAATAGACGAGAGTATGGCAAGTTCTGAGGAAGGTCTAGTCTAAAACAGAATATGCCACTCAAGCCGACAAAGTGTAGTATAACATTGTGGCGATGTTCTTCATAGATATGGTTACAGTAGAAAAGAGACCGATGAAGTTGATGGAACATTTGGAGAAAGGACTGTAAAAAAACTGACAGCTTTTATAAGAGGAAAAGACGTCGCGATAATATGCTGCGATCGTTTCTTTACCTTTATATCCTTGATGCAAACATTGCAGCTTCCAGTAAATTGAAAGAGGGGAAAAATATACAAAGGAAAGATGGGAAACTAGTTCGCCATGCAGCAGAATATCTCGTACACCGGATGGAGTAACTTTCAGTCAATGGTATGATACTAACCACGTTTCAGCACTTTGCAAGCAACTACAACGGAAATGAAATGACTGAAATGGAACGCAGACAAAAACTAGTGACAAACTGTCTGGAAATATCCTTTTATAGCAAACATATATCAGTGGAGAGGATTTGACTGGTGGCGAGAAATTTTCTATAAATCACTTATAATGGCTACTGTGGATGCATATATTAATTTCACTGACAAGAAAGTACACTTCTCACAATTTTTGATAGTAGTACAAGCAGAAGAACTTATCGAAAACGCAAACTTGAAAGGGCATTCCAGCGTACTGGTTGAGGAGACAACAGTCCTCTGCAAGCATCGGAGATCATCTTGTCATTGTTCCAAAATGGAGAAGAAGAAGTATCAGATACTCACAAAGGAAAGTTTAATTTGTATTTGCAATACCTGCAATACTCTATCACGAATTACAACTTTATACTTTCGCAATAATAATTCTTAGGCTGGTGGATAGAACAAGGACATTGACCTTAACTGAAGCATACAAATGTGTCATAAATTTCTCCAGGAAGTATAAATACTAGTCTTCCAGGATTCCATCAGGAACTGATTATCACAAAGCAGACACAATAGACTTTTCAGATCTTACTGAATGTCACATCAGAATGCTCAAATTTCTCCTGTAACTAGGAAATGGACCAAAACTTTTTAACGCAATCGTAAAAATTTGTTCGTTTTTGTTTATTGTATTATTTTCACAATGCTATTCAGATAAAGGCTTGTGAAAAATGTCATTAGCTCTACTTTAAATGTAGACTTTGTCCATGATAAGGACAAATGAAAATTGTTGATTCTGGAACTTCAATTAATCCCAATATATAATTTGGTCGCTATATTTTTAATTCACCACCCTATAATTTTCATAAAAAGCCAATATAAATGAATTATTCATATAAACGGTTCGTTATCAATATAGGCAGGCATCGAATCATGTTTTGATGAAATATCACATTTTATTATCAAACTTTGTTTCATTTATTGTGTTCATTGCAATTAATATGTATACAACTACTGATATGAATTACTTTTATGAAACTATAATGACTATTTTGAATTTTAGATAATAATACGAGTTTATATACAGCTTATTTGACAAATGAACATAAATTATCAAAACCTGATTAACAGGTTCTAGTACTAGCATTCACGAGATGTAGCATAGTGCTTGATGGGGAAAATTTGTAGATTTAAAAACAAAGCATTTTCAATAGGAAAGTTCACGCAAATCATAATTAAATTTTGGAGGAAAAGGTATGGTACAGGTGTGAAATGTACAGTTCTAGGAATATGTCTATTATTGTTTGTTCTAACTAAGCGAAATGATGCGTACATGAACGTCACGATCATGCGCATAGCAAAATTTCTGTTCCAACAAGTTGCGACAATTCCATGGACTGATAAAAATTCGTTCCAACAAAATCTGGACACGTTCATGAACGTGTCGACGAACGATCATTTTCATCAGAGATTTGGATGTAGAACCGTTCATCCAAACTGTCATGTTTTAAGGTTAGGTAATGGTGAATAAACATAAATCATACATAAATAAAACGTCAACTTATGAGAATCGTTCCAACAATGCATAGAGTATGCTGTTCGTGGATTAATTCAGGTACAGGTTCTCGAACGTTTGATTCGTACATGAATAAGTTCACGAACGTTCACGTACTAATCAGAAGGTGGTTGTTGGAACAAACCTAAGATTCCTGCTGCCTATCCACTTGTTTTATAATTTCTGTTCGATATGAGAACAATTTTAATTTTATTCGCGATAGACAAGTTCAACAGGCATTTCTCTAATTATGTGCAACAACACACTGACGTCTATTCAACAGTTGTTGATCTTTATTAGATATTCCAAAGCGCTATATCATTAACAGATATCAAATACTAATAGGCGCTTATTAGGAACGGTTTTCGTACAGCGCTTTAATCTAACACTTGTTGACATATCCATTGAAATGGATTTTAATCTGGGGAAATCCGTGAGTAACAATTTTCCGTCTAGTTCACCCTGTCCAATATGTATCTGTAGAGTAGGAAGGGTGAGTGTAGGCTCGCAGCACTAAGGACACATTGTACATCCTCCCAAGGAGTTGTCCTCCTAGGTCATCGTCAATCCTGTCCTTCCCAGAAAGGTGGACAGGTCTCTAGTAGACATCTGCTTTATATCGGCAGGCCAAGACTCACCGATCACACACTCTCTTATTGACGATAACTCCGGACACTTCCATAAGACATGCCTGTCAGTTTCATCTTCCTGTTCACACATCCTGCATAGAGGTGTGTCCAGCAGCCTCATAGTATGGAGGTGCTTCCTTAGTTGACAGTGGCCACTCAGGAATCCCACTATTAAACGTAGGTTTTACCTCCATCGCTTAATTTTGTAGGCTCTAGCTTTCCAGGGTCTCCCTGGGTCATCCTGGTGAGATTGTATCCTATGATTTTATCCCATCTCTCTGTCCTAATAACTATAATTACTTTTCCCTGTACTTCAGACATTTTGCAAATTTTCCACCTGATATCTGTAATAATTTTTCTTGTGAATTGTGAGATTCATTGCATTAATTTGTATAAAAAATTACATTCTATATCGAGTACTCTAAATTGTACCATTGATTGAAATAATTCTTGATTATACTGATATGTTTTGAGTGTTTATGGCCCGTCAGTTTATATTATTGCTCTGTCAGCAGAATCTGTCAGAGTGGATTCAACAAAACTATAATGTTATATTGTATAATTAATGAGGCAGTATTTGTTTGTGGATTTCAAAACCATAAATTCTGACTGTGTAAATTATGTTTATTTTGTTAGTTTTACATAATTTGCTTGTTAGCAAATAAATAATGGTGGTTCGGGACAAAAAATAAAAACTGTATAAACCTTGTGGATTTTCTTTATTTTGAGTATGTCAACAGATATTGAAAATCCTAGAAGGTTTCACAAGGAACTGGGATATGTGTCCTTCCTGATTCCATAATTTAATTCCATTCAAAATGGTGAACGCGATAAAGCTCTCTTATGGATGAAATGTATAAAAATGATTGCCGTGAAATGCTTATGAAATCCTAGTTTGTTAGACATGGAAATTTTATTCGGATTCTCCTCAGATTATGAAAAGCTTTTGTCTCGTACTGAGAAGTATTGTAGGAGGCTGTATGCAATTTAAAACAGATAGAGTTTTGGTTGAATGGAAATGGTGTTTTGTCGATTGTTTTTCACTCTATTCATAACTATTTAATGCGAAACATTTTGTATGTGATGTAACTTTATTTACCACTGAATGGAATACAAAAAAGGAAGGCAAAACAAAATAATTCCTATTTTATGCAAACTATCTACTTAGCGACATTCCGAGTTACGATACATCCAGAAGGTGATAAATATCTGAACTACCGAAAGTTACTCCTAATCTTTATAAACCTCTCGTTTTAAACGAATCTACGTATCCAAACGACGCATATATGTAAATTTTATGAGCAATTCAACACCATTACAAGGTCATAAAATAAAAATTCCAGAAAAATAATACTTTTATCAAATTGCTGCGTAAGTGAAGCTTTCAAAGATAATCTGTATCCGTTGAAATTTCAAGGCACTTAGAAAAATGTATCAAATATTCAAAATTTCGATATTTTATCATCCAGATACAGTTATATGTTTTTTTAATGCGAATAAATACAAATCCTAAAAGAACACATCTTTCAGTTGCCTTTGCAGAGCTACAGGCTGCACTGAAGACACTCTATTCCATAGAAATCAATGCAAAGCCAGTATTAAGTCGTGAGCCTCAAGTGCACTCGTAATCCATTGGGAGGTCACGGCAACGTGAGTACCATGACACGAGAGACATAAGGACAGCAATGAGATGAATGTAATGACCAGACAAGGCTCCCTGATGCCATTAATGGCCACTAAAAAGTGAGTACGGAGGCGCGAGGGTGATGAAGGTATAATACTTCAGTAGACCATTGCTTTGTGGTCCATTCGAATGAAGATAGTTCTGTATGCTAGATTTAAGAAGACACTCAAGGCTTGGTAAGCCTGGCTACTATTTAGTTACCCAGGAGTTCGTAGTAACTCGAAATCCATACCAAGACAACCCGTATTAAATGCGCCCGATTGGTTCAGCAGCAGCCTAGTATTCCAAGCCTGTCTAAAGTGGCAGCTGATTAGGTGGTGGTTAGGTTAGGTTGGGTTTTCATTGTCCTGCTAGTGTAGAGCAAACGGCTCATATCAATGGTGGAAGCAACCACTGTACTGTCAGGAATTGAAAGAATGTTTAGTCTCCAGTTAGCTGCACCAAGAGGAGGATCCAACTTGATCATCAATTTTGGATAATTTTATCTTATGTCCGTCATAAGTGGAGAGGATCGTTTTCTTCTCGATCTCAGTCTTCAGTCTACAGCACCAAGCGACGGTTCCAGCCCAGTTTCTCTGAATTTTAGGAAGGCATTACATGCGAAGTCATGGCCAAGAGCTCCATCACGTGCAGCTCACATAGCAAGACTTTTTGCCTATCACCTTCCATCATGCATTTTGTTTATTTTGGAGGAGATAATTCTTGCCACACGATCATGGAGTCATTGGTAATAGTAGGTCGAACACCTTCACATAAAGCCAGTAAAAACATATGGGTATAATGCTCTGGGTTGATGTGTCACAAAATCTTTCGCAAGTATTTAATGATAGAGTTAATTTGTGGATAACATATTCTAGATGGTGGTCTCGATTGACAGTTTTATCCTGCGTAGCTCCCATAACACATAACGTTAGTAACAAGCATTTCTTAAACATTGAGATAAATTTCACTTAATTATAAGTCAATATTCACAATTGTGCCCCAATATAATAGAAGTGATATATTCGCAGTCGCAGTATACGTATTGTTTGTATTTATTCTCAGTAAGCGCTATTTCCAAACATTAATCAGATCCTTTTCTCTATGGAATTGGAACACTGCTTTTCATTTTGGTCGCTAGACTAAATCAAGACAGTTCGCGCTTCTTTTTTCAACATACGTCACTAGAATATAAATTGAATTTTACGAAAAAAAAGGATGAAGGAACAGCATTGAATATTGTTTTGACGTGGACGATTCTTTCCTATTAATGATGGAGAATGTTAACTGTAATTATTTATGTTCTTTTAACAAACTTAATTCCAGTTCTTGAGGAATTAGCACGACCATTTTTGAAGGAGAAGGTTTTAATTTCGAAGGACGTCCCAATTTGTTCACATCGCTTCATTAACAATTAGGAGAAACGTTTAGGCAATTAAAATTTTTCCAGCAAGATAAATTATCGGTTGATGGAACTAACTGAAACAGAGCCAACGTAATCCTATTCATTTCACGAGGGATCTATAAATCTTCCGGCACCCTCTGTTAAAAAGAAGAAAGCGCTCTCAGAGGAAAAACTGACCTAAAAATGTATTTGTTCTAATAAGCCGATAAATTCAAACGAAAATTAGAAATTGGGTCTTTTTTGCTCGGGAATGTGCTTTTTGGACTACTAAAAATATACGCAATTGGTGTGAAAGAACTCATTTAGTATTACACACAGATACAGAGTGTCTTAAATATTTCTAATGCTGACTATATATTTGATCTTGCTATACAGAGCGTCGTCACATCTTTCTTAATGTCTATAAGGATTGTGTGATCTGTTGCCGAGATATTCAGGGCGTTCCAAACTTGAAACTCACTTCATATATTATAGTCAACCTGAATGAAAATATCCTCAACAGACTGTTCTAGAAACAACATTTTCCCATGAAATACATATTTTACGCAGAAACAAAATGTTGAGAACAGCTTTTGCTGGTTGCATTGCCGTTAGCACGTATCCTTTCCAACATATTTTCATCAAAATAATTAACATTTGTATATAACATGTGATGAAGCCTTTTATTTCACCAGTCAGAAAAATGTGTAGGTATCCCAGTTTATTAAGTTTTTCAACTCGGCCTGTAATTCGAGTGGTTTCCATATGCAGATTTACAATTTTGTTTTACATTTTAAAACACTCATAACATAAGGTAGCGTCTTTTAGTGGTAGCACAGTTGCCAAATAGCTGTGGAATGATAAAAATAATCAACAAGATAAAGTATTTGCTTGTTCAATTGATATTTTTTGGAATTGAAACCATAACCTCCCTGAAAGTTGAAAGTTTTTAACTCTTCCAAGGTTGGAATTGTGATCAGCGACCAAAAGAGCCCTACATATTACTTTTGCTGTAAATTGAGTATTCCTCTTGTCATGCTATTTGTTTAACAGTTGTTTATAACGGGCTGATTACCACACAACCAAACTTATCTAGCAATCAACAAATTTCTTAACAATTTGCAAAAAGTTTTAAGTCGATTCTAGCATTTTCGAGCTATTTTTCTCGATTGATAAATGATTTAACTCGTTTCCAATCATCTGTTTTTCGTTTCATTGATTATGTGAGACAATTTCATGGTTTGATAATAATAATGACTTGGAATAGATTCTTCAACCCTCCTCTTTGGATTTGGAGAATACAGAAAGGTCCACTTTCAGCTTTAATAGTAGATTAATCTCGAGTGGAACCCTACAACTTTTCTCATTTCATGCTATACTTTTATTCCACGGTGTTTAACAAGGAAGAAATTCCATTCTCCATAAATAACAGTTTTTGAAAGTTTCTCAGAGGGAAGAAGTGGATAAATTTGTGATTTCGCTTCCCATGCTAATATATATCCTTAGAATATAATTCTCCAGTGCTTAATAATGGAATATTTTCAAATAAATATCATAATATTGATTTAAAATTCAATACCAGTTCATAAGTTCCATAGTAGAGCGGTGACCAGATGAAAATGGTAGTGGTAGAAATATATTGGGATGCAAAGCAAATCGTTACTTTACTGTAGTTAAAAACAGGCTTTATGATTAAATTTTCCAAATGAATTAAACAACTAACTACAATCTTTGCGCTCTAATAGTATTATTGGATTTGTATGGTGTATGTCTGTTATTTTCAATGTTCGTTGTACAAAGTGAAGTAGCTATCCACGTCTATCTTTTCGCTTTGTTCCCGAACATACACTGACAACACTCTTGAACAAATCAATGAATAGCTTCGGCTTCAATTAATTTTATTTTGTCTAAGTAGAAAACAAACCATCCACTTTGACAAATGTGCTTTTTTATTTGAAACAACGCATCTCAAAGAAATTGATTAATATCACGTTTGATGTGAAATTTCTCTTAGTCGTTATTCTTCCACCCTAAATCCATTACTTAAGACATATTTTTTGGGAAAAAATATTCACAGAGAACAATTCGCGAAAGTTTATAGGGAGTTTCAGTAAATGGTGGGATTTGAGATATGTTAAAAAAATTCATTCCGCTCTTTGTTGTATGGTGGAGCTTCAGCAGGAGATTACGTGGTTGAATATTTATTTGTCTGGATTTGAACACTTGTTTTTTTGAGTCATTTTTAAAGGTAAATAGAATCGTTTCAGATTATTCCCTACAAACTCACAGCTTCACATTTCTTAATCCCAAAAACCCTTGATTAACGTCAGGAGTGTTTTTGTATCAAGCAAAGCGGCTTTGCCCTTTTCTCCCTTTCAGTAAATATATATTTCAATTTAAAAGTTATCATAAAAGTGTAATTTCTTTTTCTTTCAATAAAGACTTAATTAGAAATTGCTCGTTTTATAAAAATTTTGATTGCGTGGTGATAAAATTTCCATAACCAACCAGTATTCTATAGGATCCGATGTATAGTTTCATACTACTTTATGCATACATCTATTTCATCCCATTTTTCATGTTTTTTTTCGACGACCACACGTGAAAATGACATTTAGCACACAGCTCACTTGCTTGCAAATATCAATCCAGTGCGATATGTATGTGACGTAATTATGTCCCGTTAGGCAGTCCACAATACATCTATACATGCATTGTATATTCTCAACTGTATATTGTCGGCTAGCTCAATTAGTTGTTGTTCATGAAAGTTTCAGTATTTCGGGGTAGTTGCATATAATTGTGGAATGTGTTATTAGTATCTATATTAATATTTCTGATGGGTGCCGGCTTGTTTTGAATACAAACTATTAACTACGTGGCAACGAATTTTTAAATTGACTGTTCTGCATCAGAATATTCCAGTCATTGAGGAAATTTCAGATATGAAAACAGATGGCCACTAAACTCGTTTCCAGCACCAAATCCTTGACTCAAGGTAACATCTAGACTGGTAAAGGAATATTGGAAAGAACTGAATGAGCTGAAGTACGATTACTGTGGGTGCAATGATATAGCGAACTGGAAACAAACAATTTGAGGAACTCGCTAGAAGAGTTACAGCAACGACATGATATGTTGGACCAAAACCAGTCCTTCTTAACAGGCTGGATATCAGTAGGGATCAAAAGAGAATCACGATTCTGCCAGTAGTTCAGGTGATGTCTGTATCATTCCCTCGTGAAGGTTACTATGTTTTTTATTCCATTTTTAACCAGTTATTGATCGCTTTGTATATAAAAACTTCATATATTTTTTACTACTTTATATGTTAACCATCCCACTCAACCTTAATACATTCAAAAAGCTTATAAATATGTCTAAAAATCCATTATTCAATTTCAAATTGTAGCCATGAAGCTTAAAAGGTGTAACAATCTTCTGACTTCGGAGGATTACATCGTTGTGGTGGGAGATGAAACTTATAAAAAGTTTTGTGTGAGCTGATACAGTTACTGAAGGCACATTTTGGAGATACTTTTGATTCTACAGGGTGTTCCAGAACCAAGAAGCAGAGCAAACTTACATTTTTTTGAATGAGAAGTGCTCTCTATTTTGTTCAAAAATCGAAAAAACCTCACCAAGAGCGGTTTCCATCAACTTATACCATAAAATATGTACTACATCATTTGAAAGATTATAAAATATATTGTTTGAAAATTTTGAGACATTGCTTGATTTCCGTGCTTTTTCACCCTGTATTAAAAGAGCCACATAAAAAAAAAGGTATTTTTTGCACATAATTGGCCATATCTTTTTAAAATACCCATATACTATATTAAAATGCTATATTTTTGTAACAGTCTCTGTGAGATCATTTCGATTCTGGAACAGAATATAGTTCATTAAAAAAATGTAAGTGTGCTGCTACTTGGTCTTGGAGCACCCTGTAGGATTGCAAGTATCTTCAAAATGTGCCCTCAGTAACTGTATTAGCTCACACAAAACTTCAAAGTATAATCTCTTACCACAACGATGTAATACTCCGATGCCAGAAGATCGCCCCACTCTGTATATCTGGATTTCGTTTGAAAAAGTTGACACGAAACTTTTGTTGAAATTCCAAAAACATTGCGTTTTCTACAAACTTAATACAGATCCCATAATGTCCGCTGAAAACTTTTACGTCTCGAATTTCCACCAACACAAATTTAAAAAGAAAAAGTTACTTCCTTTCAATTTACATTGAGTTTCGAAATAGAGAGAATCCTAACGGAAAAATTTACAGAAAAAGAATATTTTAAACGCATATCAGTATCTTGGAACTTATATTTGTGATAAAGTATAAAGTGATCAACGTATACATCGCTTTTCATAAAAAACGCTGAAAAAATATATTGTTGCAACGGGATTTGAATTCTAAATGTTTCAATTCCATTTCCAGATGATTGAAGACTTCGACCGAACCATAGTTTATGAATTTCTGCTTCGAATAATTATCAGCCAGTCGATTAAAAATTGAAAAAATTAACAACAAGGCGAAGTGAGAAAATACTGTGAGATACCACCAGGACTGATGAAGGCAAAGTTCATTGGAGTAGATATATAATAGAACAGCGTGGAGGTCCTTAAAGGTCCATCATAGCTTCTACTATTTGTAGTCGATCCCTTCCAATCCTATTCCAATCCTCCATTCCTGTTTCAAGTCTTCTTAAACAGTATCCATTTATTTCTTCCCAAGTCATCCCCATTTTTGCTAACCTCCTTCACATCCAAAAAGCATCCTCTTCACACACCTTTCGTCATTAATTCCACCCACGTGCGTTGGAAGAAACTCTTTTGATAATAATCATTAGCAGGCATCTTCAAAGATAATAAATTCACAAGCTATTTCCATTATTCAACCTCAATTAACTATGCAAGCTACAACATCGATATCTTTTTGTTCGCATTCCCGAAATGGATGTATATTACCCACGAATAGGTCAAAGGAAATATGAAAGAGATATCGTTATTTTTTAATAGGTTTCTACCAATTATCTTGCGACCCATCTGCGGAGGAATTTGCATAATGGCCAGTCCAATTAGCTCGGTAGGGAAAAATACAAATTTTGAAAAATTGTCGAACCTCAACTGCACTCTGCTCATGGAAGTATAATCATCAACTGTCGATATCAAATATTGATATCGGAACCTATCCGCAGTTTTAGAAATTGTTATTGTTTTATTAGAGCTGGATGTATCTCAGTGATTTAACCAATCTCCAGCTGCTACGGCCTGATAAGGAGGAGCTGCTACTGCCTGATAAGGAGGAGCTGCCATTGAGAAGGAGTTGCATCTTGATAGAAGTGTGAAGCTGAACTGCTATTGTCCTGTTGATTCTAAACAATTTTGGGCTCAATAGTGTTCTCTAGCTCATCGGGGTACAAAAGAATAATGACAGAATATTCTTATATCTTTGCCAAAATATTAATGAGTTCTTCATGAGATTTAGTGTGAGTTTCTTTGAATAAATGTATTTGCATCAGTTCATTTTTCCAGTCATTGTTTCCTGAAACTAAATGCGTCGCTCCGGATTGTCACGGGCCAATTTATGGGAGATTCTCATTCTACAATGGAGAAGCTTCAATTGCCAATTGGTCCGTTTAAATGCATTTTTCATTTCCAACGAAATATTGGAAGTGGATGTTTGTCTTTTGATCTTTTGTAGATCAGTAAATGGATTTGAAGGAGTCGATGGAGTACACTATCTCTTCTAATCCTAGTAACTTTTTTCTACGCTACAGTAGTTATTTATTGAAGGGGATGTGAGTATCATTTACAAGTATAGAACAGTTAAAGAAATCAAAACTAGTGAATATACTTACATGTCATTCAATAATTTCCAATTATATTCAAACAATCAGCTATGAACAGTTATATATTTGTATTTAAAATCAGCTTATTGACTTGGATTTATATCAATTCCTGTAATTACACGCCACGATATGTACGTGTCATATAATCATACAAGATCAAATAACGGTAAACATAGAGCCGCAAGATAATAATGAGGTGCATATTGTTTGGAATTGTAGGTATTATTCAGTATTAGAGACGTAATTGTTACCAGCACGAGCCGGATAATGGATATTCTAATCGTTTTAACGCTTCTACTTGGTGAAGTGGTGAAATTGGTAGGAGAATGGGATCTGTACCCTTCTAGTTCAGTCGAATTGACATCTTGAGAATATTTTGAATCGAGAAATGAATTAAGTTTGGGTTATTGAATCAGTAGGTACTTTAAATTTATCGTGGAGTACCTTCAAACCGGTTGGAAATTCAACGTATTCAATGAATTGGGTGAGAATTTCTCTACTGATTTATTTAAAAGGCGATAATACTGTTCAACAAATGAATAAAGATATACAAAACTAGCCATTGAAGTATAAGGACACTCACCACGCCAGCAACCACATTAGTACCTCCCATGAAGGTAGTTGAGTACCTCTGAGAACGCCTGCATGTACAGCTTGTTAAGCGTGAAAAAATAGACGTGAATTTTTGAATACAACAGACTCCTGAGTGCGCACTGGAAAGCAACTACATTTATCAGCTGCTAAAGGTACCTTAACAAGTGAAAAATCCACGAAATTTTCATTTTTGAATAATAATTATAGTCAAATGCAGTCTTAACGTGCGGGTCATACGATTCAACAAAGACATACTCACAGTTTTTGTTTTCTTTCATTGCGTTTAATTATAACTTCCGAATGAAGTCCGTTAGATAAATAAGACAGACTTATGCAATTTTGACGGGAAAAAGAAGGATATGTATTTAGTTTCCAGCAATTCTAAAAAGTCTTTCACCAGCAGAGTTTTCATTTAAATATGTCAGTTTTGTCACTTTGACAATTCAAAGTGACAATATGATTAATAAGTAGCAATTTTCAGTTTTTTTGTACTTAGTTCGATGGATTATTTCGAGAATGAAAGAAGAAGTAGAAATTCGTCAATCTGCAGTGTACTCTCACATTTTGGTAACCTCTGTGTTTTCTGATTTGATACATATGGTGAGTGACCTTTGAACCCGCACGTTAAGAGTGCCTTTGACTATAGATTGAAAATTTTGAGAAACGAGCAACCCTATCGAAATACATTGAACCAATGTTTGAAAAAGGACAATTTTTAGTCATTATTTTCTCTGTTTCAGCAATATTGATGACTAGTTGGAGTGAGACTAATCATTCACCATATCCAGACCACTATTAGAGTTCCGTACAAGGTCCAAAATTCAATGGAGTAAGGCACACTTTTTGAAACAAACCACAGACATCAATTCTAGCCCGTCTGCCATAATTTTTTTAATACAAACACCAGTGGGTTATCAAAAAAATAAACAAGTGATAAATATTCAAATTAAAATCTCCCCACAATTTATTTTTCTTTTGTCACCAACCATGCTTTTTCCACCAGATATATGTGGAATATGTTTGCAACAGCAAAAGTTTTCGCGCTATTGTGATATTTCAAAAATACTAGAATATGTTACAACCTTATTTTTATTTTCGAGGATAGCTGTCGGGTAATAATTATAATGTCCTTCACACATCATTAGTATCCATGGCGTGTTCTTTAACAATTTTTTTCAAAATCATTAATATTCAGTAAAGCAGAACATAATATTTTGAACAATATCTTTAAATTACCAGAGCGAAAAGGCATGCCCTGTCTTTATTATCTCTGCCTAACGAACTTCGTTCTAATGCGCGACTCATTTGAATATTCTTTTACGCTGTTCTTGTTAAAACTCACACGTTAAATCAAATACACCGCTAGAATCTACAAATTTACAAGAGAATCTAAACGGTTCAAGTGAGTCTTCACTCGGAAAAGAGAGAATACTACTTGTACCAGAAGTAACCGATGTTTCTAGCGCGGTTTTCACCATATTTCGTCAATAAATTCCACAGGGAAATTATAAAAGAATATAGCAGGGCATTTGGCATTCGGAGATAACCAAAAAAAAAGAAGCTGGAAACGAAGCAATTATACAATAACCCTTTCCTAGCAACCGTTAAAACCAGAAGTGAAACTATGAAACTTTTCCCAGTCTTTAGTTCATTTCAAAATTTGTTACAAACCATAAAACGGAAGTTTTGAATACCCTGTATCCGATAAATTCCTTTCTGTTCAACCCATTTTTCAGCAACAAATTCTCTTTCATGTACGAACTTCAAGAGACCTCTTATTTTCCCCTCTTCAAACTTTAACGGAAACCTCTGTCATATCGATAACTTTTACTCTGTTTGCTGCCAAAACTCTATCAGTATTTTCTTCATTCACTCCATACCTCGACAATCTGGATTGAATTTGTAGTTTTTTTATAGTTTTTCGTATGGTTTCATGAAAGCTGAAGATTTCGATTTTGTCACTGAAACTTTCAAGACAAAATATTGTTTTCATAAAAATAATAAATCTCTCCTAACTATATCATTTATGTTATGAACATAACAAAATGGAAGATCATGTTAAGTATGTCTCAATGTATACATTTTTTATGACACCGCTGCCACTGTCAAAGATGGGTGATGATAAGAAGATTGACTTCTAAGATAGTTCTGGCGTAACAAGTGACAGATATGCGCCATGTTTCCTTGTCTCCCACCGATGTCCCGTAGTTTCAGATAAACTTGCCAAACTATATTAACTTTTATCCTTCTATTTCCAATATCCCACCCACACTAAGCTTTGATATTTTTATGTAGCTCACAGAAGTCAGCTGACTGCTATTGCTGCTATACCCTCTATGTGAAGCCTTTGTCTGAGCTGCTTCTGTGATACTATGCTCCAGCCCCCGAATTTTTTTTCACTAATGTTCCTGTGAATGGCGATTTATTAAGAAAACCTAGTTCCTCCGGATAACGTGAATTCAAACACCAAACTTCATTTAATCTTGCAATGTACGATACACTGTAAGCTTCTGCCACGTCTTTGTAAAGGTTTTTTCATAAAAGAATATTTTTTTGCAGTGTATGTGGCAAGTTCGTTATAACTTTATCTATCTGTATTTAGAACCGGACTGTAATTTTCAATGGTTCGGTGTATTGTCTTGCTTAATGAGTGTCATTGTGATAAAACGCTAATGCCGTTGTAAAATTTAATCCACTACATACCTTGTTAGCTACAAAATTAATGTCACTTAATTATTGCCTGCAACGTTGTCTTTATGGTAGTTATTGTGAGTATCAAAGATGAATACATGAATGAGTGCCAATTGCAAATCATGTTAATGACTTGTAGTTTTGCGCTCTAATGAATTATTATTCAATTTCACTCAATTCGTTATAAATTATTATTAACTGATTATTGAGGGGACATATTATTTATTAGCAGCCTTCGACAAATTGTTAAATCTGGCAGATGTGTTGGATATGATAAACCAGAGGATTTACAGGGTTTACTATTATACTATAAAAGGTGGATTTGTCAGGCTTTGATGCAGAGCTCTGTTACCATAAATATGTTGAATTATACTTTCTACAATATCCATTGGTTTGCTGCCTATCTTATAATGATCTAGTTACAAGCATGTGAAGTATCTAGAAGTACTGAAAAATCACAAGCTCACCAATCACTTGGAAGGCACACGAAAGTCAAACGACTGTGTCAAATTCAACACTAATAATGATGTATCACATCACATTCTCATTTAATAATGTACAACCGCAAAACCAACTGGATTGGTTACATAATTGCATCTGTGACAGAGTTCTCAGTTTATTCACCAGCCAAACTGACCCATTTATAAACAAATTCTAAGTGCAGAGTGTAATCGATGGCAACCAATCCACAAACCCACACAAAGAAACAACAAAAGCGATTTAAAGACAATGGTTCACAGAGAGTACAGTGTTCGATTTTCATTCACCAGAACCCACTGCGACACAATCAAACTTAGGACTAACTTCGCTTTTCACTAATCAGGGCCGAAGTGAGGCTGGGAATCCGTAATATTTAATTTCAACGTATCATAAATAATGGTTATTGGAAATACACAAAAGCTTTGTTAATATTCGAAGTTACTTTGGAAGTTTTTCTCCCCATACCCAACAAAAATAAATTATTCCATGAAATATGCAAAAGACATAATGGATAATTTGAAAAAATTCACTGCGATGTTTGTGAACATAAGCTCCATCCACAAAAACCTTGCTTTTTGTAAAAATGAAGGTTTTCAAAGGGAGAATTCACGTGTTTTAAATACTATCAAATTTCGCACCAGAACGCTAACATAGTAAAGGCTTTATGACTGTTGACGTCACTAGTTTGTGACCGACGAACTAGCTAGCAAATTGTCATATTGTGTATTTATGTGTTCAATAATAGTAATGACATATTATGTAATGGCATGTCGATTGGAAAGTTTGGGACTTGAGCAATAACTTTATCCTACTTCTTTTTTCACATTAAACTTGAAGGAAAAAACGGCTTCCGTTTCAAACAATGAAACCTACATGTTTGACGGGCTACTGGTCTATATATTGTGTCACAAGGGCAGAAAATGAGCAAAACAATTGAGAGTTGCTGAAGCATTTCCTGCTTGTGTGACACACTTCTGATATTCGCTTACCCAATAAACAATAAAAATATGATAAAAAAACTTTGACATTTAATTGGAAAGTTCAAGTGAAACGTCGATGTAATCATGAAAAACTATCTTCACTATGGAGTTAATAACAAGCTTTCTCACTCGTCTATTCATTTCAACTTTCATCACAAAGACTTGTAAAATCGATAAAAATCCCACCCAGCTGCGAGCTGTTTAGAAATTTACTAAATTCTATTGCTTAGACAGCAAACACAATTTTGTGAGAAGGTAGAGTATACAAACGCACATAATCCTTATTGTAAATATTTGTAGTACCTACTAAGATCCTATTTTTGCTTGGTGACTCTTAGATTCGTCCTGAGTTAAATGAAACAGCAAATGTTTTTGGAGAAAAAAAAGAACAATTCTCAAATGTCAGACTTTAATGAATAAACTGCTCTAAATATTACAAGCAAAAGTTTTAATGGGGAAATTTCTAAAACGTGAGTTGAAGCAGTTCCTTTGAAGTAAATTCAGCAGAATTTTACATATTTAATAGGCTACGCTACCGACATCTGTCTAATACGAAGTAGGACATCATTAGATTTTACATAATAATGCAAAAAAATTCACAGAGTAAAACTAAGAGTGTGGTGAATTCAGGGAAGAGAATTCATATTTTCCCATAAGGATTATTAATATCTCAATACATATCAATTTGCTGTAGTGTTTTGGAATGTGATAAATAAATATATCTAGTGAGAAAGATTATTTGAAGCTGTATGGTTGTCGCCAGCACTGGCCAACATGGAGACTTCACATAATCGAACTAATTTAGACATAATCATGTTTTAAAGGATCAAGTCGACAGACCCTGGCGAGTGCGAGCATAGCTGGCGTAATGGAGTTTAATGTAATTACAGATGTGCAGTAAAACGTGTTTGGCACAAAATTTTGGCTAGAGCAACAACCGCGGATATTAAACATTATTAGCGCTATTAACACGATTAATTATAAACAAATTTGATTGTTGTACGTGTACGTAGGAATATCAACAGAACCAGTATTCATTAAACACTCTCCAGAACTGTATAGCGTAGGAAACATGGAGAAGAGGTGGAATGTCACAAGAAATATTGTCATATCATCTGCATATCCTTGAGTGAATGGATGACCCTTTTTTGTTCAATTTCTCCATGAGTTTATCCATCAATTAAGTTTAAAATACAACTCCAAGCATTGAGTGGAAGTGATTCGTAAACAGAATAGTTTTTAATGAGAAAAGTAACTGATATCAATATGAATTTCATGTCAGCTTGTGCCAAAAATTGGTACTGATTATGAATTTATGAGAAATTTTAATAAATAATACAATTGGTATTAAGTGCCAGAAAATAAAGAAGTTTGCCTCGCTGCGGGATATCATCGCGACCAGATAGCAAGCTTGACCGTGGACTAAGAAATGATTTCACAGACAAATTTACTCCAATATATCATTTCATGAGACATTTCTAAAACCGCATCAATTTATAACGTATTTCCACTGGCATACAGCTGATTTGCACTTCAGAGAAAACCGTTTCAAACAGTTTGAAATTGGGCGTTTCTCACAAAGCTTCAGATACTGGTAGAAATTAACCGCTTAATTACAGCTTAGTAATTACTTGAAAGCTTCTTTGGCGCATTTAAGCGGAAGAAACGAAATGAAATTTCAGCTCCAAACTCAATAATCCGACAAAAATCAACGCAAATAATTGGAAATTGGTACTCAACTTTATATTTATAGTAATAATCACTTCAATCTTGATTTCTGAGAAAATTAATTATAACAGTACAACGTACTTTCTAAATAATCACCGCAAATATTGTTTGAAAAATGGTGGAACTCGGTATAATTTGAAGAATCTCTTTATGAAAGGAAATGTCTAACGTACTTCAGGAGTGCTGCATATTTTAAATTGGAAAAAGCCAATGCAAAAAGGAAGAGAGAGAAAATATTAAGGTACAGAGTAAACAAAATATTACTTACAATTGTTGGGGATAAAAGTGCTCTCCTTTTTTTCTGGATAAAATTCGTTCCCTTGTACTTGAGGTGCGATAGGGTGAAATAAATATTTCCTCCGAACGGATATGCAATATTGTGCACGGAATTGGTTATAATATTGAAATGGTATCTGCAAGGCGAGTGCCGCGATTCATTATTACTTGATCAAAAGCTCGCTAGCATTGAGAATTTAAGCGAATGTTTGGATATCTTTAGACGAAGTCCAAGAGAATTTTTCAATCGAACGGTAGATGAAGCTTGGATAGATCATCATAAACCAGAAACAAAAATACAGTTGAACAATGCATTTCAACCGAGGAACGTGCGCCCAAGAAAACAGAAAAAGTTTTTTTGCGTACATAGAGGTTATGACTGCAGTATTTTGGGATTTTGAAGGTGTAATTGATGTATTAATTATAGAAAAAAGGTTATTTTCCATCAGGACAATGCTCCTCCTCATTCTCCACTATTGTTGCAGAAAAATTAACCAAACTACGTTACAATCTCTTGCCCCATACGCCATATTCACCAGATCTGACTCCCTCCGATTACTTTCTGCTTCCAAATTGGTGCCCACCAATTTGGTACAAATGAAAAGGTAATTGCAGAGACAAACGCGCATTTTTTGGATCGTTGAAAACTCGCTGGACTAAATATGTAGAGTTAAAAGGAGATTATATTGAAAAATTTTTTTCACTTCAAAATGAATTGAAGCTTTTCACCGAAAAGACACTCTTTCGTCAAACCACCCTAGAAATTGCCTACAATCTGGTGATCGAATGATTATTTATCTTTCTGGATGTCTTTGTTCCACATCAAGCTGGAACTTTTCACACACGTTTAGTTTGAATGGTAATACATAGTAAGCTAGATGATGTGGCTTTAAATTCAATATAGCGAGGCTGTTATTTGTTATGTACACCTAAAATATTAAATAAAAGGGTTTGCCTGGAAAGAATAGAAAAGGTGAAATGACATCACACTAAATTTAATATATAGCACACCCCAGGATAATCCTCGTCTTCCATCTTGATATTGTGTTTGCTGAGAATAGAGGGAAATGAATGACGATATTATTATATGGAAATCAAAGTAAGAAATGTAAGTGTGAGGAGTTTATTATAGATTCATAGTAAAAAGTGTTCATAACATGATAAATAATGAAAAAGAAGTAGCTTATAAAATGAAATAATTTAGTATGGATCTACATCAAGCCTCATCTATTCAATTCAAAAAATAGCTTGTTTGTGAGTCCAATTTCACTTCCATTATTTGATTCAATCGCCCTATAAAATCTAAATTCCAATTATGTCGTTAAATGTATACTATAAATAACAGATAAAAATGCCTTATAAAAAGATCTAACATGACAAGATACATTTTTATATCGAATGGTTAACAGTGCGGCTTCGAGATATCGTTGGATCATTCTCATTTTTTGTCTCTGTCTATTTTTATTCCTGATAATCTAGGTCAACTGTATAATTAAACGTTCACCTACATGGATGATTTGTTTGAATCAGCCTCTCAAAGAGGTGACTTCGCAAGATAAAAGCGTCCAAAGCCAATTTTCCGTGACGAATGGGGACTTTTCCAAATTAAATCGATTGCTTTTTCCAAATGAATGGATTTTAACAAAATAATAACTCTTATCTCTCCCGAATTACTCGTGGTATTTACATAGTACGTCCTTGAAGTACCGCTTTGATCAATTATTGTTGAATTATATTGTACAGGGTGGAACATATTTGTTTTTAAACACTACACAAGTTTGTTTCCATTAATACAGATCCGACTGAACGGGAAAATATTTATTACATACACAATTACAAGTAGGTACAATTCCTTCCTTTAATTATAACTCCAACTGTCATATTCATAGCATTTGATAAACTGTTTTGCTGGAGTTTAAATTCCAATTTTTGGTGTTGGCGACTGGAAGTTATAAAACATGATTGACATTATACACTATTTTGATGGCTGGAATCAGCTGGAATATTATAACGGTATTGCGTTCAGAATACAAAACCTTGAGTTTAAAAACTATACTTATTCACACCACAGCACTGACAAACGCAGCACGAGAAGCGTTTAGGTACCTCGTCTGACTGACAAGTAGAATGTCTGTTTTCGCTCCATAGATTACGAACGTACTTCTTATGTCATCAGTCATTTTTGGTTGAGCGCGAATTTTAAATTCAAATAATTCCATAATCTTGATCAGTAATTTTAATCAGCAAGTATGTTGAAGACAATCTCCTGGATATACAAATTTATATTGCACAAGTTTTTGTTGAACTTTACTTGGATTCTCAAAATATTTGAATTTATTCATTATTGACAAAGGTTAATAATAAAAAAAAATTGTTAACCGCTGAGAAACTTAACTTCTCAGTTAACTAGAAGGAGTGATAATTTTCAACTCCACAGCTAGCAGTAGAAAAACTATTTTTAATAATGTACTCACATCCTGTTTTTGCATTTATTCCATTTAGAATAAAAACAAATTTAAACTCAACCCTTCTGTTTGTAAAGAATCATCCAAATTAAAAAATGTGGGAAAAAGAAACGATAAAAAGCCAACCACCTGGAAAAACATAGCAAGCCTGTGTGAATTCACGTTATAGTAATTTCAAATATTATACTTTATTTACCGTAGGTTAGAAAAAGGAAGAGACCACGCTTTCAGTTGTTTCGCTTCCGGTCAGAAAGCGGAATGTACCGTTCTGAACTGATGTGAAAAAGCTTTGTGTTTCAGCTTATCTGATCGCATTGGCGTACACCGTGCGTGATATTGTGGGGACATTGAAACATTTTTAACTATTCACTTACACAGTCATAGTATATTGAAACATTTCTCCACATAACTTCCAAGAACTTGAATACTTTGTTCTTGAAGTTTATGTTGATGTCTTGACTTTTATCTGCCTTTTTATTGAACCATTTTTGGTATTAGCAGATTTTTCATTAAAACGACTTCTGTCCAGTTTAAATTCGTAGTCGGTTGTATTATATTTTCTCCAAAGTGCTTACATCTGAGTCCAAGTAAGTTCTCACAGGTGGGTTGAAGGACAAGACAGCAGTAAAGGTAATCGCAAGGAAACGGATGGACTGAAAATTTTAGAACCCATTGAAACGTACGGTCTGACGACTTCGACAATTGAGAAACTAGCCAAACGTTACACCCATGCTCAATACCTTAAGAGATGGGATGGAATCAAAGGACGCAGTCTAGCCAGAATCACCCTAAGCGACTTTGAGATGCTGGCGTCTAAGAAATATTTGGGCGATGACTGGGAAAACTCTACATTTGGCAGTAGGATTTCTGACTCGCCACTGTCAACTAAGGAGACACCTCCATACTATGGAGCCGCTTCTTGAAACCAAGGCTGAAATACATTCAGTAGCATGGGTTTTAATACTTTCAATTTTCATTTTTAAATACTGCAGCTACGCTTATGGTGGTGGTTTCGCATGCTTTATACCATTTTGTGGAAATGAACAATATTTCCAAGATTTACCGTGAGCTAGAAAATTGCTAAAGCTGGTTGTTTTAAAGTTTTTTATCATTTTTTTTTTTATTATTGGTCATTGAACCAAATTAAACCTGAAAACAGAGCCGAATTGGAATAAAACTGATCGATTAATTCTGGTTTATTAACAAGACTTGAATGATTTTTCGTCCTAACCAAATGTTATTTCATTGTATGGAAATAAGATGAAAAAAAACATTAACATTACTTGAGAAAATACAGGATGTAACAAGATTAAGTGAGACATTCCATTCGCACATTAAGATAGGAACAAATGGCTTTCGCATATATAGTAGTTTTCTTCTATCACTTGCTCAACTTTTTTATACTTATACACAAAACTAATTAGTTTATTTATGATAATAATCATACACTCCATGATTATAACCAATACTTCAATTAAAATCTGTTATTAATTGATTAGTGGTTCCTTCTTCTCATGTCCTCCAAATCCAAAACCGGACTGATATTGATTAATACCTTCATATATTATGATAGGTTGTTCCGGGCCAGCAGGACCATGATAATAATATATTATACAGGAAACATTTTGTATGGATTCTTGACAACTAATATTTCAAAGTATAATTAATGTGTTATACAATAAATTGGTATTAGTTGATTTTACAAAAACATAGTTGTTGATTTTGATAAATATTGAAGTAGAATGATAGCATTGTATATAAAACAATGTTTATTTAAAGTATATTTTCGATTGGTGATTGAAATAATTGTTTTGGGCAAAATTGGTGAATGAATAATCAAAATAAACAATGGTCTCCTGAATAACAAAACATTTATATAAAAATATGGCTACTAAACTCATCCCAGGCTCTAGATATGAGGAAGTCACAGAAAGGACTGGCAAGATCCAAACGAACTGACTCTAGCCTTAAACTAGGAGAAGACATCCTTCTGTATTTCAGGAGGAGGTTGACTAAAAATTCTCAAGTGCATCAGAATAAGCAAATACAGGACTGACACTCAATTCATATCAACAGAACTCTATTCTGGACCCTTGATGCTTTGAATACTCCTAGTAACACCTGTACTAGTGGGATAATGCTAAAAACGTACAGATCTTATAGAAGAAAAAAACATATGATGGGAATGAGCAAGATATTGCGAGGAGAAGTTTGTTAGACCTGAAACAGTCCTTGGGACCACAAATAAAATATTTCAAAAACGGGTAGTATACTGGAGATGTTAGCTGCAAACTTTGTGGTATGAAGAAGGAGACCGTAACCCACATTACATCTTGAAACTGAGATGAAGCAATAAAAAACAAATTGAGCAATTTGAGATGATAGTCAGTTGAATATTTGATAATTAGAAATAGAAGACTTCTTCAGAAAGTGGGATTATGAGTTCCGAAGTAAGGTTTTTCTGGTTATAAGTTTATTCTCAACTCTGTACTATCATCTGATCCCAAAATATGGTCGACGACCGCTCTTATTTGCTTCGTTTTTTCATACAAAATATATACTACCTCATCGAATCTCTCTTGAATAAAATAGTTAGCAAAAAAGCTTTTCGGTGTTAAAGTTAAACGCTTCATGAATATTTTGAATCTGTCGAATCGAAAAACTACGGAATTCCTCCTGTCGATATAATCATGAAGAGCGATTGGTAGTCGAATCCTTCAATGACATACATGATCCTTTAAAAAGACGATATTTGCACATAATCTTCAGGTCCGAAGTACAACACTACCCTTGCCAGCTTTGCAGGCTGGTAAATTGGTATTTAAAGCGACGTGTAGAAAACCATAAGCTTGTGATGAACGTCCTGCAGGTTGCGCAGGGATATATATGCATGAACAGGAGCGTAGTTAAAGGTATTCATGAATCAATATTGTTAAAACGAAATATACATATATTAAGTTTTTTTCGGATGATAGGAATGTTTGTAGTGAATCTGTTAGTTTGGGAGCAGTATATTGAAGTTATAATGACTGCTTACAGAATGAAAGGAAACAACAGAGCTTCAGACGTACTGAGTCTAAGCAAGCATAGCAAATTTCCCAAAAAAATCGTTGATCGAGCAAATAATGGGCAGGATTACCAAGGGAGAAGCATAGCGATTGGTTGAGCATGTAGTGAAAGTGTGGAGAGCATCAAACACTGACCATTGGAGATAAAAAGTTCTCGAACTTAAGCACTCAGGGATTTTTCTTGCGTGAGAACATTAGGGCTGAGGTACCAAGGAAGCTGCAATCTACAATTTTCGTATTAAAGGGGCAGCATCAATGGCCCTTTCAACTTTATCTTTTGTGAGGACGGAGGTAACGATTGACATTTTGAGGCTGGATTCGAGGGAATAATGTTCGAGAAGGACATATTAGTATAACTGGAACAATACTGGATACACTCATATTTGATATAAGGTTTGAGAGAATGAATATATTCACTGAGATGATGAATCATACCTGCTCACATCCTCTGCTTTTGCAAGAACTTACAGAGACTCAGTCGGAAGCACTTTAGAGGGGGAATGATACAACTCTTAGAAGACACGAACCTTCTGGAATAAAAATTGATGACATTCGAAAGGGTACAAAGATACATTTTTCAAGTGCCTAGTATGTTAAACACAACCAAATCGAATAAATGAAGGTGCCAAAAACTTGGAACCACGACTGGAAGTACTGGTGTGAATGAATCATGTCAACATCTTCACAATTTTCTTCAATGTTTTGTCAACAAATAATTAAGTCGCTTCCATTTTGAATAAAAACCTGTATATTCACGATATTTTTCAAGCAGAATTGAACATAATTATGGAGTTCACGCTGAAAAACAACCATTAAACTGATTTTATATCTAAAAGAGCAATCTGAATAACACCCCTATCGTTTGTACGAGCTCGATCCTTGACTTGAAAAAATATTTCACAAAAATGGCTCCTACCAGGAAGACAAAAAGCTCAGAAATAATCTTCCTACCTTTCCCGAGAGGTCATTAATCTCCAAAAGAAAGCGAGAAAGCTGAATTATTAGAGTAACCAGATATCCAGAATGTTCTATTTAAGAAATGTGTATGCAAATTAACCAGCTACATTTGCTGGAAAATACCTCAGACGGTGTTCAGAATGGAAGAAAAAAATCCATCGTAACGGATGATTTTCGATTCCTATAAATCTGGATGAATCTAGAGGAATTAGGTTTCTCGTGAGAGGGAAATAATTCATGCTTTAACCTAATAAATGCTACATGCTTCATATATTGTTGCTTTGGTTTTTCAAGGGTCATATATTTTTCGTGGATAAAATTGATGAATAATGGAAAATAAAAAGATCGATAAACTTCTAACAGATCAGCTTCTAATAATTTCAGCGAATTACAACAGGGTTTTCCGGATGTCATCAGCTAGTGAGATTTTTGCATATTATTTTATAACGATGTTTTCACTTCATGCAATGACTGTCAACAAACATAAGTTATCACAATTCTCCAGTCTTTATACAGGAGAACTGAAGGAACTTAACTACTACACCACTCAATTAAATTAAATAGGAGCAATAATATGCCCTGATTCATTAACCGCAATAAATTTTGTAGAGACAACTTCACAAGGAAATCTCACAAACTGGGTAATTGAGGTTATTATTGTTTCTGTTTAGAATATTGTTGTAGTATTGTTATCCAAGTATCAGGACCATTTTCCGTAGCAATACTTCTCAAATAATTGTGAATTTCAACTCCATAAATCAACACGATAAATATAAAATGGAATTGAATGAAATACATATTCAAAGCAGTTATTAGGAGCGCATAAAAAACACGATGTATGCGGTAGCCGTTGATTTGTGGTACTCTAATCTGTTTTGTGCTCCTCGTTATTTGGATGCGCTAGAAAAAGTGCAAATACATTTCTAACTGTCTCGGTTATCTACAAATGAAAGTCTTGCTATTCCTCTTTAACATATTATATTCTCCTGTTCAACCCAGCCAAGATATACTAGTAGCCTCATCAAAAAATACTTATTTCCAATGAAGTTTTGTTTATGACATGCGTTAATTGGAAACATCACAAAAGACTTTTTTTAACAGTGGACATTTAGGTATATTGTAAAAAGAATCTCTTCGTTTGTATATCTTTTTTTTTCAGTCAATAATTATTTTGAAAAGGGGCAGACCTAAAGCATATTTTTTTATGTAGGCAGTAAAAAAAAGGTTAAATTCAAACGAGTTTCAGTCACATTTATCGATATACCAGAACATATGGCATATATCCGAATGGGACTACATAGAAGTGAGATCAAATATGTTACGACATTCGTAACTGTATTCGAATTCTATATCACAATGTTGGGGACTTTTTCAATATCTCAAGGGTATCAAATATATTATAGATTAGGGTGAAAAGTTCTCGAGTGATTCCGGCTACGAGATGGAATGAAATCGAAGTTAGCTATGAGTTTTCATCTTGCCCTGGGCGGTCGCAACGGAGCCATGGAGAGAGGGAAGGAAGTTTTTTTTTTCACCACAAGGGAAGGAAGCTAGAGATAGTAAGACGGAATTGGTTTTGTCGTAATAACACGGAGAAAATTTCAAGTTAATTTATCGGGATGATCCTTTTGCGAATGGAGAATTAATCGCTAAGGAGAGGAAAAGAAGTGAATGGAAAACTTTTATTATGTCACTAATAAAGGGTGAGGCATTATCAACTGTATATTATTCTTATACTGGAAAATGGATATATTCGAAATTCAATATCCATTTTCTCACTTTTTGTAGAGAAAAAATATATACAGGGTTACTCAAAAAATCCTTTTTGACAAAATTTTAGGTGTTTGCTTATTGTTTATTTTCAAATTTTCGGAAAAAAAATATGAGGAAATTATGAAAAGTGCATTCATTTTGTATCTATATTAAACTCGAGTGCGATTTTCAACTTTATTCGTTTTGAACAAATGCCTTTCCCTTGAAGAAAAGCATAAATCAGTTTCCATGTATACCTACACATAAACAGGTAATATTTTTAATACTTTTATATGGTATGGTATTGGTTCATGATAGATATCATAGCTTCGAGTAGGTTTTGCCGACTAAAGTGGATAACTATGTGATAATAACTTGAGGTGAAGAAACTCTTGGATTCTGAGTTATCACTGTCACTCTGTACGTTACAATTTTCAACAGACACTTTATATCTTCCATTTTTGTGATGCTAAATTATAAAATAAGAAGAATATAATCCATTAAAACTGGATTAATAAATAACGAAGTGTACACCTCTTTAAACCAGGTTTTGTGGACTACACGAGATTTCACCCTTTCATGTATAAATTATTACTTAACTACTCAAAATGATCAAAACATCAGGTGGGATTACTTTATCCAACCTAACATTATGAAAAGAAAAGTTGACTTAGTCTGTCTGGACGGATTAATTGTGACAATTTTCACTACGTGATCACTTTCCATGATTATTATACCGGGTGGTGACTCGACCTTAGGATCATAGGATTTTAACATGGGAAATCAGAAAATCCTAAATATTTGCTTCCCAGCAAAAGAAAACCTAACCGCTTCTATCTCTGCGCTATAACAGAATCCGACTACAATTGTCAAATTCAAGTACTTTAATGACAGGTTGTGTTTTTAAATTTATTTTCCTAATTTTTAAACTTATTTGCTATTAAACAGTGATTATGCTATGACAATATTGTCAAAAATAATGTACTTTACGTCCACACAAAATTTCATTAGGTTCTCTTTTGCTGGGAAGCAAATATTTAGAATTTTCTGATTTCCCATGTTAAAATCCTATAGACCTATTCAATTACGTTGAATTTATCTAAAGTGAACAAAATATCATTACTATGGAATGAAAATACTCCTCAAGGTCTCAGGCGTGAGTTTTACCATATATTATGGCTGCTGTAGAATTTAAAAAGAAAAAATTACGATGATTCTCAACAAATCCCATTGAAATTTGAATTTTGTGTGAAGTTGAAACGTTCCAAGCTCTAACAGCTGAACAAGTAGTAGATAATTAGTTAAAAACAGTGAAAGATTGTAGGTATTTTTCATAAACTTATATCAAACTATGCGTAGAAAGTTGGTTGGAAGATATTGAGCGGGCTATTTCCAATCCCACAGTTAAAGCGTGGGGTAGTTTCAGTATAAAAACTGTGAAACATAATCTCCAAAGGTCTTCTTTTGCCTTTCATTTTACATAGAACATCATACGCAACAAAATTTAATAAAATTTCAGTTATCTGACCATTAGTTGAATAATTACTATGAAACAAGTTTTATGGTTAGTGTCTCGGTTAAGGTTACTTAACACCAATAGTTTGCCACTTATAGTGGAATTGGCTGTTATAATGTAACATGGCAGTAATAACCGAAGGCTAGTATGCGAGTTCACAAAAATTATAATGAATCAAATTCCGATCCTTATTTCAATTAAAGAACAAAAAAACAACAGAAACTTGATACTTGGAAAATTTCAACTTCGCAAAAACCTCCTGAATTTTCTAGAGTGAATTGCGAAACCTAACCCTGTATATTTTCGACGGTTTTGATAAAATTCCGATGTTTATGGCTATTTTGTAGTATAAAATTATTTTCTCCACTCCACTCAATTATTGTACTTATTAAAATCACTTACCTTCAATTCTTGTCACACGATGTTATTGATCCTGCAAATAAAAAATCAATTAGTTTAAAATAGGTAGATTCTATTAGTTTATTCAAATAGCAATAATAACAAAGGTAATTTGGATAAGTTTAATTAAATAAACCCCCAAAATGGAACTGATTATTTGGATCGACATCAAAATTTTTATATTATTAAACTCTACAGCACTGTCAGTATCAATTATTGTTCATATTACTCATCATAATATATAATTGCATAATTCAATTAAATGTAAACCAAAGTCGTGGTAAAACAGGTATGAATATTTTCGCCAGTTTGAATAGAATTAACCGAATTCATTTAAATATAGGCAATAATTTTATGGATTGGAAATCGGATTTATTATTAATTTTAACGTTTTTACAGGAAATTCATTAAAATGGAAAATCGAATGCATCTACGCAATAATGATCCTCCATGAATATTCAATGAAGGTGATAACGGGGATATTGGAAACTAAAAAAAAAGAAAATGGACCTCCAGTGTAATTGAAATCGAACGCATAATTAACAATATGAAGAGAACTTTTCCAAAACCATTGAGCTCGCAATAATAGTATTTTATGCAACGAACATGTAATGATAGCCATTAAGACACGAGCATATTGTAGGATACGAAACGAGCCGCAGGCGAGTTTCGTATATAATATGCGAGTGTATTAATGGCCATTACATGAAAGTGGCATACAATATTTTTTCTACTCTGGTTAATAAAAATTATTTAATCAATAATTATTAGTTAAATCAATTTTAAATATAGTTACTTTTGAAAATCAAAATTATTTGGCAGCTATCAAATTAAGTGTCACTTAATATGTCTGTTCGCCTGCAATAAAAGTGTAGCACTGAGCTATATAATTTTGAAGAATTCAGGTCTATCTGTGAAAAAATACTTATAAAATTACTAAATTTGGGAATATCTATGTATATTGCATTTGTAAACTGCAAGAAGCATTGAAGCATAATTAAAATAAATGAAATCGTATAGCTCAGTGCTACACTTTTATTGCAGGGAACAGACCTAATATGATTTATTTCAGAAATGTCAACCAGGTATCCATGGCTATATACTAAATATTGTGCGAATGTCGCATTCCGATTGGCTTAAAAATCTGTATCATAATGAAAATCTGTATCATAATGAATTTCATTATGATACAGATTTTAGTCTTCTAATAAGTATATTATAAAACAGGAGTAGAAAAATACTGTTATTCACTTCACCTGGGGAAAAAAGAATTCCGAAAAATGAGATGAGAATTTGTTTTTAATCACTTTTGTTCCAGATTTTGAATTCCAACGAAATCAGCGTTTCAAATTACTTTTTATAAAATTGCTTAGTGCAAGGATTTGTTTTTTGAACAGAATAGACAAGAGAACTACAAAACGTATAATAACGGAAAGCTTTTCCCAAGAAAATTGCACAGGAGAATCGTATGCCAATTTTTTTTTATTTTCCTACTAAATGGAAACGATGAAAAGTTAATTCGTTGAATCATCTACGTACGATTTCAAAAACAATTTAAAATATTAATCTTATTTCCCATCATAAATTGCTTTTTATCGAATAAAACTATAGCCTTCCAACGATTATTCTTATTTATATCTTTAACGCCATCACCGTTCACCTCTTTCTCGGTAATATTGGTAGTCTTTCTCAAATTCTAGTTAATTGCTTCAAATTATTGGAGAAAACGCGATAACAGAATTATGAACTCGTCAATTTCACGCGGCGTTATAAAGTTCGAGTTGAATCTATAAAATTCAGTTCTTCATAATATAAATTCAATTAGAGCCAAGGTGGATCTTTGGAAGTTAATTTGGGTAGAAGAAATTCGAAGAATGGTTATTACTGCTTATAGTTTCAATTATTTGTAACACATTTCGATATTCTGTTTAAATATGACGAAATATAACTTCAATTGGGCTTCCATTTAAATTTCTGTTCGACTTTTGCACTAAACGAACCATTTCTATGGATAAAATAATACATCATCACAGTTTTATATTGAATTATGAAGGTTGCCTTCTTTGAAGAGCTCTATATGGCTCTATATACAATCACTGTCTTCTCACCTCACCGGTAACTGTGAAAATAGGGCGAAAAATATTGCTTAGCACCTCATGGACAAAAAATTCCAAGCCACGGCACATGATTTTGTATTCTGGATACAAATACTGGTACAAAACTATTGCAGTCTCCACCACGTGTCCTGTTTACTGATTCAATTAAGTCTCTTTATAGTTTATATCGGGGATCACAGCATGTGTTTCAACAAACAAGGCAAGGCCAAATTTTGTGTCATAGTACCCGAGAATATCGATGCAATTCATGACATGACATTACTATTCGACATAACTGATCACTCTACGGAAAAAAATTGGAGAGCAAAGACGCGGAAAGCTATCCAAAGCTGTTTGGTTTTTGCAGGACGACGCCCCTGCACACAAATTTATGTTGCCAAATTCGTGATTTAAGGTTTTAAGGAATTACTAGTACACCCCCTTTCTCACCAGATTTGTCTCCGTCCGACTATCATCTTTTCCCTCCGTATATTATCTTGGAATGCAAAATGTGAATAAAGCAAAGGTCACTTGTGGAATTTTATTGTTCAAATTATTGATTTAGCAATAAATTATTTATCCCCGTAATCTTGTTAAATCAACAATCAGAAATTCCCTGACAAATCTAATAAAATCAAATACTCCCCCATCTAACGCTGATATATTATATTTACTGATAAAGAAAACATCAAAGTGAGTCCACAATAAAACTTTTACGTCTTGTCGTTACTCGTCCTAAAGGATTTAACTTCCCTGTTTGGTAGAGGTTCTCAGAAAAAGTAAAGGAATCCGTACCCCAATAACTATTTTAGTATTTGGTACGTGGGCTTGGAAATGTTTCCGGAAATGTACGTGGAAAGTAACGATGTGTTTACTACTCCGCTACCCTTTTGTATTATATTGTTAAAAAGGGTACAAAAATATATTCTATTGAGACTCCAGTTAGTCGAATTGTAGTTTTTTTTTTAATTTTCATTTGTTTAAATCCCACTTCTTAGATTTATTATCCACCACAATTTCAAGTAACCTATTTTTGCTCAAAAATAAACGAAGGAGCTCATTATATTCAGGAGAAAATGATAAATTTGAAGGTGAGAAAAGTCAGAAAGAGAGTGTAATTAGAATACATTAACTTAAAAATGAAAGTGTTCCAAGCCGAGTTTCTCTAATAAAATGGAAAACAATTTTCTTTCGGTTTTATGAAACTAGTTTATATTAAAAAATTCAATCACAAGTAATAATCATCTTAATCAGTGAGATGACGATATTCATTTCAGCCAACTTTTTTTAAAATCACTATAGTACCGACCAAAATAATAATATCAAAGTTTTTGTTGATATAATAGTATATTACGTAACGTGTGTGGTAAGAAGCATTTTACGCACGAATGGAAAAGTTACGCACGATGCCGCGTAGCGGCGAGTGCGTAATTCCGTGAGTGCGTAAAATGCTCTACAACACTAGTTACGTACTATACTTTACCTACGACCTACTTCTACATGTATTTATACTCTTATTATTGATAATATTTGAACAGCATCAACAATATTTGGCTATTTCTGCGATTTCCATGATAATATTAAATCCATCTCACTTTCACTCGACATTTTTTAATTGAATAAAGCTTTCCACAAAATACACAAACCAGTTATAAGTTATAAGGATAATAAAAAAGTGTTTTAAAAGTTTCTTGACAGTTCTTACGCAAATCGCTATTGCAGCCTATACCTAAGTTTGATGTTTTGACGGCTTATGTCAGATTTTTGAATAAAATGGCGACGTCTATTGACAGTTGCTAAGATGTTGCTAGGGAAGCCGTGCGATTTACTTTACAGCTGTGCGTTTTTTTTTACCGTGCGTAATAGACGTCATTACATTAGCGCCGACTGTGTGTTATTGACTGATTACAGGGGGGGTCGTAGGTAAAATAAATTACATTACCCTCTAAAACATATCCGGAAAATCAGACCAATTACTGCGATTCCACAATAATAGAATATTCGCGATTTACAAGATTTTGTACGACTTCATTTCAACATTGAGGTTTCCCATCAGATTATCCACTCTGCATGGGTAATACTCCGCTGGGAAGATTACGTTCGAATATAAAAATGAGGTGATGTGTTGATGGATGTTAATACCCTGGAGAATGAACCATTATGTATTGAAAACATCAAAGTTGTGACTGGAAATGGTAACCTAAATATAGAATCACGGAAATATGAGACACTTATGTACAGGATCAATCATTATAATTTTGTTTACTCGTGAAAATAGTACAAAATCTTTATCGACAGAGTTTATAAAATCAAGAGTGGATTTCTGTAGCAGACACAAGTACAAATCCAAATTGCAATTTTATAAACTAGCCTATGAAATAGGGGAAAAACGAAGAAGATGACATTAAAATCTATGACGGCCACCTTAGCGTCAGTGGAGTATCCCATGATGAAGTAATGGATGACTCAATGTATTAGAACCACTCTTACATCCAATTCTATAGTTCGCTTGAAAATTTTCATTGCTAAAAGGGTAACCAGGATGAAAAAAAACATTCTACTACAACTACTACTACTAAATGTGTAGGTTCAGATAAACTCAATCCAAGGTTCCGGTACTGAGGCCACTGGCGGGCCGATTGTGCCATTCCTGCTATCTAGACATTCATGAAGACGAGCCCTTCAATAAAGGCCACAGCCTTTTTAAGTGGATGCCTGCTTGTGGCTCCAGGATCTATAACAGGGTTCCAAAGACTCGCCTACATAGTACAGCCCAGTCTGGACACTCTAAGAGAACATGGACTGACGTTTCATCAGTCATGCCGCAGCCCCTACTCTTAGGTTGTATAGGTGCTCCTTCACACAGCAGTGCCTTGTTAGAAGTCCTATCTATATTCCTCATCCTACTCCTTGGTAGTTCAATAGCTGCCCTTGCGTGTCCACCAGTTCCCTTCAGTAGAAGTTTGGACTGTCTAGGACCCTGCAGAGAATTCCAATGAGCAAGGTGGTGGTTCCTCAGCCACTTCCTCGTCTTCCTGCATATATATAACAATACATCACATGGTGATATTTTATTACCTGAAGACATTAATTAAGGGCACTGAATGCAAACATAATGTCCTTTTGATTTTCCTGTTTATTTTCCACGTATATCACAGGAGGATAATATATTTAAATTTAGAAAGCCCATTTTGCATGACAATAGAAACTAGATAGTATTGTGAGTCTACTAATGAATTCTGAACGTGGAATGAATTTATTTTGCAGTTTTATCGTATTCCATCTACAACACCAAACGGTAAAACTCAAAAGGGATTCATAATAACTCATTAGGAACTTCACAAACAGTTATTTCGTTATCCACAATATACAGTATGTCAGCATACTGGTTATTTGATTGCAAGTTTGTATCGTAAACCGTTTTCTTTGGACAAGCTATATACGCCTGATACTGTAAATTGAATAAAAAAACGTTTTATTGGTTGAACAGCATTATCAGATATTGCTGGACCATAACCAAAGACAACACATGGGTGAAATAGTACTCTGGCAGTATTCGATTACGCCATGAAGTAGGTGGAAGTTCACGTAATTCCGAACCAAGACCTTTCGCAAACGTATGGGTGGAAGACTTTACCAGAGGTCGATGTGGTGCGCCCCTGAGGGTTTCAAAGTGATCAAGTTTTGAGGACCACTTGTTACAAGAAATATGTGCCAAACTGGGCATAAACAAAACCAGATTTGTAGCGCTGTATGCACAGTCAGATGGAATGGTCAAGACATTGGGAGATGTTTATCCAAAGTAGATTCCAGTCGGCGATATTCAAGGGAGACCATGACCAAAAGAAGGAAGTGAACCAGATCCAGAAAGACTCTACCGCCGAAAATTATTTGGAAAAGAAGCAACATTTCCATTGAAACAAAGAAGAAGAACCATGGAAGTTCTAGAATTAAGAAGAGAAAAACAATATCCAAAACAAAGAGTGAAGAGACTCAAAAGGGAAATTCTGGTATGGAGAAGAAACAGGACTCACCTTATCGTCGAAGAAAAGAATATAAATGACTGAAAAGGCATTCACAACGATACAAAGCAGACAATAATAATTAAGCTTTTCTAAAATTGAGCTCCACCCAAGATAAGAGAAAAGACAAATTTGCAAAGGTCGCAGTGGGATAGGACAAAGAGCCACTCCAATTTTAATCTAATCTAATCTAGCTCTATGATAGTGTATATAGCTGAAATGGAATTTGATAATAACCTAAGAATTCTATTGGCAAGAAAACATAACCTATCAGAAAATCTTCTTCCCGATGTAATCAAATACTAAGGATCAGTGAGATTTTCGTTTTTGGATTCTGCATACTTCGTAAAATATCATAGTCAATTCCAACATTTTTTGCTCATAGACCTGAGCATGGAAATTGTTGAAGTTTATTATTTTGATATTAAAAAAATAGTATTAGTCTGTATGTTATTAGTTATTGAATAATTTCGAACTTTGATATCTTTTAATTACAAATGTTCAATTTCACCCCAGTCCGTATAAATAGTATCATTATATTATTTATTTTATCAACATCATAATTGAATGTAAACAAATTACTAAGTTATAATTATTTGGACTAAACATACAAGAATGTAATTTCGCTGTGCTACTGTCGTTTACAGAGAGGATTAAATTTGTATGGAACTACTTACCGATTGAGTTATTTGAAAAATTAAATCGGTGAACTTCATTCACTAAAACCCATTATTACTATTTTTGTTGTATGCATAATTTATTCCTATTTGTAATGGAAATATCGTGTCAAATTGAGCAGAAATAAAAATATCACAAAGTATTTTCTGTTTATAGGTACTATCAAGAATTTGTATTTCATTTAAAAAAAAAAAAAGTGAAACAAAAATGGAAAACCAATATGTGTAAAAAAATGAGCTGATTCAGCTTCCACACAGTTCTATTGATCTCATTCTTCAAGTATATTCTTTGCCTTTTCCTTTTAGGCCAATTACTCCAGCCACAAGACATAAATCCAATTTTGGGTTAGGGTTGTAGATCCCTTGCTGTTTTTAAGCCATTCCGACCATTCTTGTGTGATAACGAGAAAAATATATACATTAAAAAAAGAGTTGCTATTGACTTAGAAAATGGGAAAAGCACACTCAAATTCTATAAGATTCTCACTACGTAAAATTATTTAAAAAGCACCAAAGCAATAGAGCACCATTTTCAATGAAATTTTTGCAGGAAAAAAACTAAAAATACATGCTCAACATTTCAAAAAAAGTCTTGCCAAATAAGTGCTTAAAAAACCTATCTTCGAATATAAACTCCAGCTACCTGCTGACCTACAGAGCTCTCTATCCCCGAATATTCCGGAGGCGTCGAAGAGGGGGATTTGGATATCTAGATGAAAAATTGAGAAAGTACTTAGGTGCAGGAGAGAGCTATTCAGCTTGGGAGAAAAACGTATGTATATTTAGGGAATGAGCGGTATAAACAGGCTGGAGAAAGCTATGAATAAAGCTCAATCAGTAAGAACAATGTTTGTGATGAGAGAGGGTGAATGTAATATTTTATTGCGACTAATGAAATCATTGTTGAAGAAATGTATTCAGGAGAGTATTGAATATTATTAACTGAATTTGCGATATAATAAATTTATCATTGAACATTTTCACCATCTTAAAACACTTCTATTACCAAGGGTTGAAAATTTTCCAGTTTAAAAATAATAAATACTTCTTTATTTGTAATCCCTACATCATCTAAAGTACCAGGTTGATGTGAGGACTAGCCTAGTTTCCTTGGATGTCATTCATGAATTAATAATAATACAGATTGTTGTTGCTGGGACAATGATTATTACTAGAATTTTTGGCTTTCAGAAATTCCAATCTCCTTCTGGTTCGATTTTGAGTACGTTCTATTGAATATTCTTCGAAGTGCTTCCGTCTAAGTCTTTGTAAGTTTTCATAGAGCAGTACAGAAAGTAAAATTTTTGATACAGGAAAAATGCCAAGCACAATTACCAGCTTAATATATTAACAGTCACTTTACTTCACCAAAATCATTCACTATTTGCTTTTGCAATAAACGGTTCAATTGAAAAAAAAAGTCATCCATTATCTGCATGCATCTATCAATCACAGTTGTTTGAATCAATCATCCGTGAATATTTTTGTTGTTTCTATATGTGTAACGTTGTGAAATATTATTCACGTGAAAAATAAATGTTCGTGTATTTTCTACTTATGAAAAATAAACTGAACGTTTTTTTCTCGGTAAAACCAAACTCGGGTTCAATCAACTAATAAATGTTCTCTCGAAACCGATACGGTTACTCGACATGATGCGATAGAATGAAAAAAATAACACTTTTTATTGTGTACTCATGAAATTGAATTTTTATTGTGGGAAAATATTTATTTTTCGTGTTAAAATATATTTCAACTAGTTGTGGAATGAGATGATTTCGCACTAGGGTGTTGTCTGAAATCATGTTTCATCGGGCTTCACACACTATTGTGATGCTAGGGAGTCTACCGGAGCATGTGAACCTCCTTATTTTCTGGAAGCACTCATAACTTGAAGTAAAACTAGGATTTCGCTAGAAGATTGTACTAGTAGGTTAGGTTAGGCGTTAGGTGAGTAGGTATTGAGTGTTTGTTTGACAAAACTTATTCCTCCGATGCCAATATTAGGTTCTAGCCCGATAGAAACACCTGCGGCACCCTCCATGCAAGAGAGTCTGCCTTATCGTTTCTTCCTTTTATGCCAGATTGTCCAGAGATCCAGACCAGCAATTTGTTCTGGTAACACTAGCAAAGCTTTATTGGATAGTTTCGGTTGGTTCAATTCGCCTCAATTGAAAGGTTACATGTGAACTAGATATGTAATAGAAGGTTTAATAGAAGATTAAAGCCTTAGCTAACACCACTCACTACAGCATGATAATGCCAGATGAAGCTATGAAGGGGACAGGTGTTCGTAACGTTACATTCCACTAAAAACTGCTTTACGCGGCTGGAGGAAATTTCCTTCATAAAAAAAATGTACAAATTTATTTAAAAAAAAATTCCAAGCATAATCAGAAAATATGTCTTACTATATTTGTTGATCATAAAAGATTAAAATGAAATTATTCTCTATTATCAAACGATAGTTTCGCATGCATAGTATCACCTGATATTAATAAATTTTTAAGAACATCATCACAAACAATAACAAAGAGCCATATGAATAACGTTTCATTGTCCATAAGCACGGAGGAAATAATATGCACTCATGAAGGGTTTTGCAATAATATAATTAGCTTTTAACATGTGATACATCTATTTCATTAATGTTTTACATAAATTCTATACAGTGTGTAATAGCCAAACGGAATAGATTAATCGGGTCAAATTTGAAGTATAAATTGACATTTCTTAGCGAAAGAATGCGATGCCCCTTTTCGTGAATAGAAGTGAAGACTTGAGGATGAGCTATTAAGAGCAGACAGCTGTTGGTACACAGACGGCTCAAAAACACCGTATTCCAGATAGAAATTTACGCCATTGTTTCATTTGTGTTATGTGATGAGAGTGGGGCAAGCCAATAAAAATTCTGGCATGGAAGGAAACAAGAAAAGGCAGACTCTCTTGCAAGGGAGGGCGCCTCACATGTTTTTATCGGACCAAAACCTACTATTGGCATCACAAAAAGTTTTGCCCAACCACTTAAGACCTGGAAATCAAGAAGAGCTTTGGACTTCTGGCATAATTTACCGGCATAGCAGACAGGACCTACGTTGTCTAGCATGCCTTTTAACAGGCCACTGTCATCTGAAGATCAGACTTGCCGTCTTTGCCTGGAAGATGATGAAACAGGCATATTATTTGAGCCTATCTTGCCGCGGCTCGAATCAGGTTTCTGATTTTTGGCAGGGCCTCTCTCTCGCTCTTGGACTCTTTGTTAAGAAGCTGAATTTGTTTGGTGAAACTCGGTAAGCCTAACCTTACCTGTGATATAAAGTTTAAAAGGTCTCTACATTAAACTGCTATCAAATATAATGAAAAACAATCTGCGGAAATAGTTTAGGCAACATAATTATCATATCATATATTTTTAGGTCAAAAAAACAAAATATTTGAAGCAAAATGTATCACCTCATTGGCCAAAAAAGCAAAACTTTTCCATACATTTTATTCATTTCAGCTTCCTCCAAAGTCGAAACGAACGTCAGCTATGAAACATATTTCCCGATATCTTCGCTAAAGCCGACAACGTTGCGGCAACAACCAATGCGCCGTGTCTGTCAGTAGCGTAGAATAGAACCGGTTAAAGCGGTTGATCGATATATATGTATAGAGAAAAGCGTTGAGAGTGATGTTTTATCGGTCGCGGTACATTAGACGGAATTTATAGTTTTCCGCATGTTACGCGTTTAAACATAAAAATTAACGTTTTCGACGAGTTAATTTATCCAGAGGATTGAGTAGAACATCGAAGCTATAAAAAAGGATGCTGATAATTGTCACGAACGATATAAAATTTACAGACTATAATGTAAAAGCAGTTCATTACATTCCGGAGAATACCACAGTAATGGGATATAATTGAAGCTCGTTTTTGATTGAGTTTAAGTATATAAAATGTTTACGCGGACGTAAAATACTGTTGTTCGTTTTTATCGAGATCTTGTCATCTTCAATACGAACATTTCAAGAAAATGTGTTTTTTGTGGTGACATTTCGTATAGCCTCAAGTTTTAATCTCTCTTTGAAATTTTGACAAAAACCACAAGTATATCTCGAGCGGTAATTCACGCCATACGAAAATGTCTCCAGTATAATATTGATTAGGGAAATGGAAGGAACATTATTATCAAAATAAAAGCCGGAGCATAAAGATAAAACCATTCAATAATTCTAGAGCCTCCTTGTGGGAGAATTAAGCTTAATGTGGAAGATGATCATTGGAAAATAGAGCAGAAATACCCTTTTGCAATGTTTGGATTTAAATATGGCTTTTGTAGGTTGTACTTGACTTAGGAAAGCTGAACTTTTTTGCTTTTGAAACCGAAGCAGCGTAAGCAGTACTTTTAGAGTTGCTCAAGAAGCAACACTGCGAATATCTAGTGACTTTTTGGTTTTGCCTTTGAGTAGAGTGGTAGTTAGTCTTCTTCTGCGTAAAATGTGAAAAGTGTCAAAGAAAACAGGTACTTCTGGAGGTAGCTATGATTATCAAATCCCCAATTGAGGCACGAGACGTAATTGTTGCTAGTAGCTTCTTTACAGTTGTTCATAATATTAGATAACTAGCAGTCGATTCTCGATTAGTTGGAACTCAAGGGACCAGGAGAAAATTTCAAATAACTAAGAGAGTTATATTCACAAATAATTGTTAGTTTCTGAAAGGTATTCCGTAATTTTCTGTTAAGTGAGCAACTTAAGCAAAAATGGAATGCGAACTGCAAACTCTATCATGAATCGACAGTTTCATGTAGGTAAATAAATAACTAGTGACACATAACTGATGACATGCTCCAAATTATTCAGGATATGAGAGGAATTATTTTATGTTGGCGGTCAATTACCAAGAGAACTTAACTTTTTATTGATTTCATCTAATTCATCGAGTATCATCGAGAGTCGACTGTAGTTCATCTTTTCTTTCATAAAGGCTTATGCCAAACGAAGATAACATAGCGTTTTTACATCCTACTTATTTATCTTCCGTACTCAGTATAATTTATTTATGACAAAATCACCTATGCCCTAATGCAATTGACACTTTGACAGCGGCATGCAGCAACAAATGCACCAGTGGTTCTTCCAACTTTACACTTCTTAATTAATTATTGCGGGGTCTCTAACCAAAATTAATAGCTCCATATCTTTGTCAACAACTCATCAAATTATTGAACACTTCACTTTGTGGCCGGCTACTAGTGTCTGAAAAGATTCACGCAGCTATAAAGAGCGCTTTTAGACGAGACATGTTAAAGGTTAGACCACTCAAATTTACCTGAAAATACAAATTTCTTGTGTTATTATCCAAAAGATCGGCTTAAAGACGAACTTATATTATCTCAGTCACTTTCATAGTTCATACAGTATGTCCAAACGCAAACTACTTGAACTAGATATCATTTTTCTCAATATAATCCAATTTACGTTCAACCAAAAGTTCCTCTCAGAAGAAAAATAGCATTGATTGGAATTGAGGTTCACCAATGTGGGCGTAATGATGTGATTTCTCTGATTGGGAGTTTGGTTAAGAGTGTATACTTACGCTTCATAGCGAAGTAATATAATTATGATATCGTTTATTTTTGTCCAGCGAGCTGTTTGTCAAATTTATTTGAGCAGTGAATCCACTTTCTCCATTAAGAATATTTCATATGGAAGATTGAGAAATTTTTAACATCCAGGTGCCTACCTTCAGTTTCGAAGCAATTTGACATAATTTCACCTCCTGTCAATTTGTCAAAGCCAACTACGAACTCTAAAGACTTTTCATTAGTAATGATATCATTATATTGATTGGCAAAAATAAATATAATTAACAAGTTTTTCCGCCCCAATTTTCCTTGGCAGCGAATTTATTTGAAATTGCTCATTATTTCCTAGAAGATTTTTGTTGAATGCCGGCAACGTGGCTTCGGAGTCGAATTTCTCGACGCAGCCGATCGTGGTGGATGCGACGGTGCTGCCGGCAGTGGTTCAGGTGTCGATAAAGAGGGCGGTCGTCGCGGCGTTCAGCATCGTTTTCAGACTCTGGCGGAATTTTTCCCAACTTTTCTCCCCGCGTCTCGAATCTCATCTACATAATGTATTGCGAGATCCGGCCATCACAGCATGTTGGAAATTTTATGTCAACCGATTGTTTTTGCTCTCAAGAGTTGGTTAAGTAGACTTAAATAGAGTGATTGGAATTTTTTTTCCGTGACTTTTTTTTTGGAAAACCATTTTCATGTGAAGCGGTTTTCTAGTGAAAAGTGACAGAAAAGTGGATGTTTTTCAAATTTTGGATTTAACAAGCAGCTTGTTTATGTGCGTTGTGTGTTGAATAAATAAATAGGGAATGATATTGTGATTGTTTCCACAAGAAGTACCGAAGTGTATTGAGAATGTGCAAATATAAAGTTGCTATTTGAAAAGTTTGGAGCTTTGGATACCGGTGAATTAAAAGTAAGTTTTGAAAGTTTATGAATCGCAAAATGAACATACTATCCACACCCATACATAATTGAATATAGTAATCAATTATTATCAAGTTAATTCAAGAAATATTCACAATGAATAAGATATTATCCATATTCATCCCTATAATTCCATTGGAATGTATTTTTTCTTTGATAAGTTTATCGTTAATATTCTCTCTTAAGAGGTTTCGTTGAATTGTTAAGCGTTGTGGTGGAATTAAAACTGCAAAACAACGCTAAATGAGTGAACGAGATACAACAGAATAACTTCAATCTGGTTGCCAGGACATCAGCAAATAGGTAGGGATAGGAAAACAGTAAACACCAACAAATCTTTCCATCCTCTTTTGATTTGAACAAAAATAACATGAAGCAGGATATATGGGTTCAATAAATGGTTTTCAGCTGCTTTTTGCTTGAATCATACTCATCTTCTTCCCTTTTATCTACTTATTACCTTTTTTTATTAGGTTCTGTGAAGGTCTTTTTTTGTATCGTCAACTATTTCAACTTTACTCTGTTGTTCTGCTGCAATTGCTTCTTCATTAATTACTTCACATCCCCTCTTTCGCGTTTCGTTTGCTGCTATTTCCTTTCTATAATGCCCCTTTTATATATTTTGTATGGCGAATGCTGCTCTATGAAAAAATCGCTAAATAAATGGAATTTCTTCACGAGCTGCGTGGTAGGAATAATAATACTGTAATAAGAGGCGTTTTTCATTTAGATGCAAAAGTTACCACCAAACAAAGAAAAAAGTGTCTTGTCACAAATTTAATAAGCGTTCAAGAAATCGAATCAAAACCCTTGTAGATTGTGCCATACATGGAGAGACTTTTCAGGTTCAAAGTACTATTTACTGCAGAAATTTATTCAAAAAAGTTGCTATGAGGGTGAATGTGAAAGAATAGTTTAGTGCGACAAGCTAGACCACATAATAAAATAGATAAGGGTTAGGAAAATATTTGGTAGAATGTTTAAGGATGTGATTTGAAGATATAATACTGTCTCTAACGAGTAGACAAGAAGTCTGCGAGTCCAAAAAAGAGTTGCGTACAGTTTTTTGGCAACCTTGTGGCCTAACAAATCAATATACACGTTTCTCTGTAATATTTATTTTGAAAATAGAATAAGGAACATTCTTGCTTTTGTTTATATTAAAATTCAAACAGGGATTCAATCGGTTGGAAATTATTGTTACAATAAATCCCTTTTGTTTAAGTTAGAACAAGGTAAGGTGAGGAGCAAAATGTCAAATTGGTGAGTCGTTATTTGGCATTTTTCCAAAGCATAACTATCTTGATCTTCATGCTATAAGGTACTTGATTATCAATTAGAATGACAACAAAGAGGTTCTTCTCCCCGACCTAGTATGAGAAACAAAGTAGTATTTTCTCGAAGAAAAACCGTCCGGGAATCGGGTACTTTTTGGACGGTTATTACGGTTATTATTTCCACAAATACCAAAAATAACAGGTATTGGAACTAATACTCGTATATTTGCTCAATTACCTGGGAATAAAAATCCAAAAACTTGTATCTCATGAAACTGAATGCTTTCAAAACGCTCCACCTTCAAAATTCAGTTCTCATTTTAACCATTTGATTCGATTTTTTCCTGTTACGCAAGTCAACAAAATCCCTTTTTCTAATTCAAAGACATCCACCCTATTCACATTTTTTCCGCTTTGAAGCTGCCGAGAGCTTCACACATAAAAAACGACAAACCGTTTTCTAAACAAGTTACTTGATGGAATATGAATCCGAGGAAAAAATGTAAGAAGCCTTTCTTCACATTGACGTGAATATTTTTTGGCGTTTTATTGGTGTTTCTCATTTTTTTTTCACGCGATCCAGTTAATAATAAAAAACCTTTTGTATAATATGTTGGAATTGAAATAAATTGTGTGTTTTTTTGGTGTTTATTGAGCAATGATTGACGTGTTGATGTGAAGGAGCGAGAGTATATTATAAATTTAACTGGTGAAAATGGTATGATTAAATCAATATAGGAAGCTTTCAAGTCATCTACCCGATTTTTTCCATTATACACAAGCAATTGTTATTAATAATTATTTAAAGCTGAAATTTGACTGGAGAACATCATTAAATGTTATTAACTGCAAAGAGTTCATCAAAATTATTCACTATTATTGACCGATTTGTGAGATATCACCAGTCGAGCCCTTTTCTAGACACTTTTTTTAGACTACATAGATATTGTACCTCGTTGAGGATTTTACTTACTTACTGCAATATGCGAACCAGCTTAGTTTTTTTATTCAAAAATAGTAGAAACATTATTAACACTACTGGGACATTAGTCGAAATGGGAGTTTTACTATCTAACTAATGAAACCAAAGATTAGTACATCCGACTCGAATAAAGTTTCGCCTGATGTTGGGAAAAACAATGTGGTAGGATAATGAACAGAATGTGACCTATGAAAAACCTTATCCCTTATTATTGTATACAATTCCATATATTTATTAAGAACAAACTAAATAAAAGTAACACATTTTGATGGCTTATTACTCCAGCACGGAAAAAGATATCGACGTGCAGTTTTTGCTAAACTTCTTATAATTCCTCCAAATTTTCATTGACATAGTTGCTCAATGTTTACTTTTTCATGGAAGCGTCGAAAAAAAATGACAGTTTGGGCCCACGCAGACTGCAGACTTTTTATCGGCCGATAGTTTGGTCGGCGTCTTAATCAGTATGGAGATGAATGCATTATAGGCCGATACTGAATCGCTGTAGTGTGCGCATATGCATTCCTCTCCATACTGATTAAGAAGCCGACCAAACTATCGGCCAATAAAAAGTCTGCAATCTGCGGGGGCCCTTTATGGAACGAAATGATCGGTATATTCTGAATACATCATCCTATATTTTTCAATACCATCTGAAAGTTCCTTTCTTCCTCTTTCCAAAAATGTATAAATTATTGTCATATGTACTGAAGTTTTTAGGGAAAGGTTTAATTTTTCATGAAACCATGTCAACAACTTCCAAACGTATGTATGTATGTATGTATTTTCTTCTCCCATGTCACAGTATCTGCATTCTTCTTCCTCCACTAATTTGAGCTTTCTTAGGTGCCCATTCAGGCGACAATGTCCCGTCAGGATATAAAGTATTATTACAGAAAACTGTAATAGTGTCTTATTTGGTAAAGCGAGTTGCCAATAGATATCAAAGAAGATTAATAGTTCTATCGCTTTATAAGTTTTTGAAAAATATTTTTCAAAGACATTGACCGTTTAACTGAGAAGAAACAACTACTTCCCGGGCTATAGGGCCCCGACGGATATTGGATTACACTTCAAAATTATAGGAAACCCTTTTTTTGCAGTCTCAATTGTAAAAAAAGTGATGTGATACGAGAATATGATGAAATATATGTCTCTTTTATATAAATAATACAATTATCATTTGAATCAACCAGTTTCCACGTGATAAATCAAATTTTCTACTGCCTCATGCCTGTTAGTTTTAGTTTATCATAGGTAGCGGAAAGTTTAGATTCTCAATAACCATTTTGCGTGTATTTTCCCATAACCCTTTATTATCCAATATTAAGGCCCAGTTCTGAATTAATTATTCATTATGATGATTGATGGTAGGGTCTTTATTTTACACGCAAACTATGTAACGAAGGAAGCCTGGATCTGATATAGAGCAATTATTTATGTATTACTATATATTGATTGATCTTGAATTAAATAGTAAGCTTTCAAAATTTTGGTTATCCTTATCTCAATCAAAACCGTTCCCACCTGATAAACGTTTTAAGTAAACTATAGATATCCAAGATGAAATAAATAAACGTGGAGAAGATTAAAGTTGGATGTTGTTTATTGTTGAAGATAATTGTAATAAAACCCCAAATGTGGATAAAAATATTCACAAATGTCATCCATCCTGTCAGTAATATTCATTACATGGTGTCCGGAGTGGGATTTGAACAGACGCCAAATTAGGGCGTAATTTGAATAACGTTGCTAATGCCAAAGTATTAGGATCTTAACCAAAGGATATCAAGAAGTTGGGAATGGGAAGAAGAAAACAAAAATCTTATGCTAATTGAAGATTAAGAACATCGAACGAACTAAAACTCATTTTCTAAACCAAGAACCTTCACCTACACCACTAAGAACCTTCACAGCGTTCAAATTTTTAGAAATGTCACTTTTTTTCACAATGATACGAACTATTTTGTCGAAAAGCTCGGAAAAGTGAGTATGCAAACTTTGGAATGTATAACTGAACCGGGCGTGATTCATATGAAAACCAGGGTCGATTACAAAACAACAAACGCAATTTGAAACCAAATGTTTCGTTTTCAACAGCTTTTTGTTGGATACGAAACTATTTTATAACAGCAACTGCGAATATGTTTGTGCAAAATTAAGCTCTCCACTTTCGGGCAAACTCATATTACAATAGTATATGCAATTCTATACTTTTGCGGCTTTAATTTTCTGTTTTTCACACTGCATTTGAACGAATGATCAGTGGTGCTTGTGATATGTGATGATTTCGAGTTCGCACCATTCAATGGACTATGTAGATTCATTTCAATGAAAAAGTTCAATGCTCAACGTTTTTTTTACGAAATAAATGATATTATTTCTATGTTTTCAGTTGAAGTGAGTCAAATTTTTTATATGTTCAGCGTCCTGGATTCAAAAATACCAATAAAGATAAAAATTCAGTATCCCGTGCGCTCTCACCAAATTTTCAAATATTAAAATTCAAGAGGTTCATTATCCCGTGCGCTCTCACCAAACTTTCTAATATTGAAAACAACAATTTTCATTTTTATTTGAAATGGGCTAAACTTTACTTCATTATACCCCATTATAAACTTGATAGTGAATCATCAACTCATGTTATCCCATTTATTCAGTTGAATTGGGTGAAATTGATTCGAAAATACCAATAAATATAAAATATTCAGTATCCCGTGCGCTCTCACCAAATTTTCAAATATAAAAAATATATTCCATTTTCTCCAGTTTTTAAAAGGATAAACAAAGTTTCTCATCACAATATGGACAGAATAATATTCTTATATTGAGTATGAGCGATGGGAAGTTAATATACAGTGATGGGCAAATGTGTGGAACCAAGTAAATATCTCTGGCATTATTAGAGATATCAAAATGAAATTTGGAAGGTGGATACTACAGTAGATTGGCTAACTTTTTTCATATTTTTCAACAATTTTGAATTTCCGGCTTCACCGGAAGTAATGTCGATCTTAAAATTTGCAATGGAACACCCTATATATTATTTTAGTTTCTGATGAAACATTTTATTACGAATACAAAAATATGGGGTTCGATATTTTTTATTTCAATACCTACCGAGATATTAACAGAAAAGTAACTGAGGAAAGGAAAAATTCGATGGTAGCTGGTAGTCCACAAAGTTCGTTGTGAAGTGACAGTACTGTCCAAATGAGTTATTAGTGTTTGTATTTGAACGTGAAAAGATTACATTGTTAATTTGATAGTGAAATGGCCGAATTAAGTGAAAGAGAAAGAATAGAAATTCACAAACCGACTAGCCTATTGTCAAGAAGTAGACGGTGCTCAGTTTGGACATCTGATACATTAATTTTAGCTTAGTTGAATTCCAATGTTTTGAAAATCAATTAGTTTTAGTCAAGATTTCAGTTAATATTTATGATTATTTCTTAAATTGATATTAGATTTTTCCTTCCCTTAGTTACTTTTCTGTTAATATCTCAGTAGGTATTGAAATAAAAAATCTCGAACCCTATATTTTTGTATTCGTAATAAAATGTTTGATCAGAAGCTGAAATAATATACAGGGTGTTCCATTCCAAATTTTGAAATCGACATTAAATGAAAATGAAAACAAATAGGCATTCTACTGTAGTATCCACCTTCCAAATTTCATTTTGATATCTCTGATAATTCCAGAGATATTTACTTGGTTCCACACATTTGCCCATCACTGTATATTATGTTTTATTAGCAAGATTTCACTAAAGTTGAATTCGTTATGACCGGAAACTACAACAAAATGTAATCGGTATCACCATTGTCTGTATCACGTAACGCAACTCAAATTAAAATGTTCCGTTTCCAACAGTTTTTTAAGTTCCATAGAAAATTATAACTTCCCATCTGTTCTAGATACGCTTGTTAGGAATTAAATTTCCATTTTCGACTCCGCAATAACATACCGCACAATTTTGTATTGTATACAGATCTTTGCGGCTTAAATTCTTCATTTTCCACGCTTCAATTAACTCAGTAATCAGTCACGCTTGTGTCATTTGACAATTCCAAGTAATGCACCATTGCATGCTACAAATTAATGTCATGCATATATTTTTAAAACCTTGAATTCATCACTGTACATTGGAAAACTTAGAAACTTCGAAACTCAGGAGCATATATTTATATTACAGAAAAAAATCGTAAGAGCATGTTTTTTACGAGGCTGGATTTTAAAGTTCCGGGTATAAAGCGTGAAAATTCAGGATTTTGGCGAGTAGCCATTGAATTCTGCGCATTCTCTTGCATTATCAGAAGCTGCCCTAATAATTGAGATATATTTCAGCTATAAGCGATCATGTCCACCAATATATTCAACAAAAAGATCGGGAAATATTGGAAAAAGGGAATAGTGCGGATGATAACGGTAAGGTTCATTCAGTAAGAGAGAGAAAAAGCAGGTCTTAGCAAAAGCAAAAGCCACTTGCAGATATAATTTGGGGTAATATGAAATATTATTGATGGAAATGATTTACAAAAAGTTTATATAAACATTTTAAAAGTTTTATCGTTGAAAGAGACGGTTTTGACTGTAATGAACGAGATCTGTCAGTGAAATGCTGCTCTTTACTCGAATAACTGCCCACCATGCTCTGAAAAATTCGCTTTGTTAAACTCTTCCTATAATATAATGCGTAAAACTAACCTAACCTAACCACCATCTTCTGGAAGTTTCCCTGAAGTTATACTTCGTGGTTTTGTTTGATTCTAGAATTGTTTCAGAGTACTTGACGCCTTGGTCTTCCTCAATTTATAAAATATTCACAATCAATTTATTAGCTTATTCAAACTGGAATCGATATAAATATTAAAAAAAATGACTCAAGATATTGCTTATAAGGTCTCTCTTTTACTGCTACCATTGAGCGTGAGTTCCAAAAATCCATATCACTGTTCGTAAATTATCTAATAATAGCGGAATACGCTTAACTTTTTCGCCAGATATTCAAATTATTGAAGTTAGGATAACCAACCCCAATATCTTTCCTTTTGGATGATTCATCGACAACTATTTGAGTGAATTAAATTAAAGGTTTTAGCATACATATTAGGGAATTAGAGTGAAATCTGAATTCAAATCATCTACATTTTCAATTTTTGAAGTGGGAGATATTTTCTTTTGCTTTTCAATTTCAAATTTCATGGAAATTACTGTCAATGAGGAAATCTTTGATATGAATTTGAGCAAAACTAGGATCCTTTGTATGGATATTGAATAATACTGCAAAATATCAATTAAATAGTTTTGACCAGTCAGAAGACGAGGGAGTATGAATAAAACAAAGTATGAAGATGGAGAATGGTACTAAGATGAGCTTGGATTGGTGAACATAGAAAAATAATAAAACTGTGAGCTTTGAAGGATAGGAAGAGTTTGGAAAAATTATAAATTAATCAGATAAACAGATAGAAGAAAGTTAGTTGAACAGGAAGGCGAAGAACTAATGATACGAAACAATGGGAAATATTAAAATATATTTTGTTATAGTATTGTGAATCATCTTCACTATACGATTTTCATGGTGTTTCGAATCACGTCTTCAGCCAGAATATTCTCCCTTTGTCTGGTTCTCTGCATATCGATTGGAATAACATATTCATATCAGGATTACTTGCGGTTATATCCGGATATGTGAACTGGAAAGTACAACTACGATTGTATCGTACATTGAAGTATGAAATTTTGGTACGAAATCCTCAGTTATAGTATAAAAGTTATCAAAATTATCCAGAAAGTCTCACAAATGAAGTATTTTGCAGTTTAGCATTATATTTGTTATTGAATAAGTTAAATTATATTTTGGAGTATGGCAATTGTGACAGAATTGGAAAATATGTGAGGAAGTTTTGGAAATTTTGGAAGGAAGACAGAAAGAGGAGTGGAAAGTGTGTGTTGGAGATAGGAAAATTGGGAAAGCTGCTAGAAATATAACTAAACTTTTCATTAAAATGAAGATTTGAGTGAATTGAATTGTTTTATACAACGAATTTTTTAAGACATGTTTTATAAACTTTGAACTGTCCGTAGTTTGTGTTTGTAGAACATTTTTTTGACACCTAGTATATTCCTAGACGGAACCGACAATTTAACGACATAACATAGTAAGCGTGCTAGTCAACGACTGAAAATGTTATTGGCTGGAGATACAATATTGATTTAAATAGGACTATTTTTGAATCTCGGAATTACTCTTGGAGATTTAGGATCAAAGAACACTTCGTCGAGAGGATTCACAAGTAAACGGGTAAATCTTTTCCGCATTATGGAAGGATGTGTCTAGTATGCATCAAATAATAATCTCCATCATTGGATCCTCCTCTTAAACAACATTTCAGGATATTAACGCGAATGGAGTTGCCATTAAAACTTTTTCCAGATGAAAATTTTAGTTATTTCCTGGTCTATACAAGAAAATCCCAATATAAAGCCACTTTTATCGCAAAAATAAAAAATATGATATCTATCTCCTCTCTCTATACAGGGTGTTTCAAAAAAAGGTAACACCGTCTCTAGGATAGGTAAAAAACTGAAAAATAATTGGGGTTTGCTCAGTAAAATTTTTTTCTAACGCCATCCGTTTTCAAGATAAAGGGCGTTGAAGAAAATAAAAAATTACACATTTCTCACGATTTTGCCGAAACTACTGGCACCATTGCAATGAAATTTTATACGAATATGTTTTGGAAGCTGATATATCCCATGACTTTGTTTTTATAACTAACTCTCATAGAGGGCGCTAGTTACACGATTCATACAACGTATTATTTAACATAACTTTTTTTAGGGTAGAATTATTAGTCAAAACTCCAAGTGAACATAAACATCGTTTAATTTTACACCAAAAAGGTACTCTTGGTAAAACTCGATATTATGTACCGTTTTCGAAATATTTTGATTTGAAAATTATGAAGTAATAACCGCTCCTGGTATAAACTAATGATAAAGTTCGCTTTTCTCTAAGTTTGCCATGTAAAATTGACATTTATTGATTGATTATCATGAGTTTATACTAGGAGCGATTATTACATCATAATTTTCAAATCAAAATATTCCGAAAACGGTACATAATATCGAGTTTTACCAAAAGTACCTTTTTGGTGTAAAATTAAACGATGTTTATGTTCACTTGGAGTTTTGACTAATAATTCTACCCTAAAAAAAGTTATGTTAAATAATACGTTGTATGAATCGTGTAACTAGCGCCCTCTATGAGAGTTAGTTATAAAAACAAATTCATGGGATATATCAGCTTCCAAAACATATTCGTATAAAATTTCATTACAATGGTGCCAGTAGTTTCGGCAAAATCGTAAGAAATGTGTAATTTTTTATTTTCTTCAACGCTCTTTATCTTGAAAACGGATGGCGTTAGAAAAAAATTTTACTAAGCAAACCCCAATTATTTTTCAGTTTTTTACCTATCCTAGAGACGGTGTTACCTTTTTTTGAAACACCCTGTATAGTCAAACGTGGTATCCACCTAAGTAGGAATATTGTATTTCGCGTGGTCTTTATTCTGGAAAATTTCATCCTGTTTTTTGTACGTAAAAGAGTAGCAGTTGCTGAGGGGTGAATATATTTCATTTCCTAGGCCAAGTTATTAGATCCTGTAAGACTTAGAGCGCCCTCTCACCTCTAAGTCGTGAATAAGGTTTCGAGATCGCTTGAGGGCTGTACCATCCATGAATATTCAAGTTTCAGTGAAACGACAGCCGTGATTTAAGTAAAAAGTGTCTATGAAAAATAAAGGATTTTTGGTTAAATCTTTTCGTTTTTCGATTTGAAAATGGAGGCGCCAATTTTCTCATGAGTTTTGTGACTAATACAACCGAAAAGAAGGTCGGTACTTGGCAATATCAATAATTACATCTTGACAATAAAGTGGGTATAGTTTGGAAAACTATTAACCTATAATTATCAATGTTTTTGTATGGTTATCAAAGTGGAATGAAAAAGGGACAAAAATAGATACCAATGATTGATAAGGAATACATGAACCAAAACTCCTACAACGCAAAACGTAGGTGAGCTCATTTTATGACCAAAATGAGGCTTTTTATCATTTAAATATCATCGTAAAAGCGAAATTAAGCAGAATTTGACTCGAGATACTGGGTTTCTTATTAAAATGAGTATATCTTTCAATTGGCATGGTATACTGGAACACGCAGTAGGGTTCTAACTATTTTTAAAATTTGGGTTTTTGAGTTGGCTACCATTGATAAAAATTTCATCCAAATATTTTCAAGAGTTCACAAAATAAGAGCAAAGTGGGTAGGTTTATCATCCTATTATTAGTGGATTTATCAAGTCAATTTGCAGATGAGCTTTTTAATAATAAAAAATTATACTACCAAGTATTAATTATCAATTATTTTATTTGAATTGGTCATAACAAAGCAATTTCCCAGCAAGCGACTGGTGAAATATCCAAATTTCACATTTTACTGCTTTTCCAACTTCAAATAATTCCGTTGAATATGTCTTACGTTCTCAAACATACATTATCACTCAAACCGCTCAACCCTATGTTTTCATTTGCTTAGTGAACCATTCAACTTTAAAGGCTAAGGCAACATACAGCTCTAATGTCTCAACTTTTAGTTATTAAGGCTTTTATAAAGTTTGTCTATAACGCCGGAGTAGACTCAACATTTTCCTTGGAGCCCATTATTCCTACTCCGTTTGTCTTTCTAATTTTATTTCCAAATTCGAGTTGGAGTTGGGAGAAACTGTTCTCGGTAAATTTAAGTTTAAAATTGAATAATCCTCACCAAGTAACCATTTAGTCACACTTCTTCTTCTGTTAGAATGCTCTTACTCAGTCACAAAGGAATCAAGAGAAAAGTACGAATATGCAGGAATATAAGATGTCAAATGGCTGAGTTACCCCACGCTTTCATTTAAATAAAGATCCTATCAAACAACTTGAAAAGGTTGTCGCTATAATTTTCTACCAACAAATTATCAACAGAAATTACACGAGTGGTGGTTATTTTTTAATTATTTTTTTATTTGTAAAAATTTGACATTTCGGTGGTTTTAACCAATAGCATACTAGCCAATCATTTATAAAACTGCTTCCTTATCGATGATAGGTACCTTGTTTACATTGAAACGTCAAAATTTCACTTTGAATTTCTCATTATTGACATCTTAAAGTGCTTCGAAGGTTATTGAAAAATGAACACAAGTCGATTCAGTAACATTACCCAAAAGAATATTGGAAAAGTAAAGCAAATTTTTTCTAAATCGTTGAAAAAAATAATCTTTCCAAATACAACACGCTTTCCAAATTTTATAACATTATTTTCTATTTTCATCACTCAACTTGTTTATTTGGGGCAAAAACGTTCAAACAAACCTTACGGACTCGTGATTTTATCAATCGGTTCGTTTTCATATTTTTGGCAAATAAACAAGTTTTCCTGGAAAAGAAAAAATTATCAAAGGTAATACCACGAGTGCTTCAAATTTTATCGATAATTTTTTCTTTTCCACGAAAACTTGTTTATTTGGCAAAAATATGAAAACAAACCGATTTGATAAAATCACGACTCCGTTAGGAGGAGTGATTTTATCTAAATTCGGTTTGTTTGAATGTTTTTGCCTCAAATAAACAAGTTTGAGTGATGAAAATAAAAAATTATGTGATAAAATTTGAAGAGCGAGTTGTATTTTGGAAGATTATTTTTTTCAACAATTTAAAAGGATTTTTGAAAGCGCTTTTAGTTGTCAATAATGACAAATTCAAAGTAAAATTTTGACGTTTCGATGTAAACAAGGTTTTATCGATGAGGAAGCATAATTATCAGTATAATACCGAATGATTGGCTAGAATAATGTATTGCTATTGGTTAAAACCACCAAAATGTCAGATTTTGACAAGTGAAAAAAATAATCAAAGGTAATACCACGAGTGCTTCAAATTTTATCGATAATTTTTTCTTTTCCACGAAAACTTGTTTATTTGGCAAAAATATGAAAACAAACCGATTTGATAAAATCACGACTCCGTTAGGAGGAGTGATTTTATCTAAATTCGGTTTGTTTGAATGTTTTTGCCTCAAATAAACAAGTTTGAGTGATGAAAATAAAAAATTATGTGATAAAATTTGAAGAGCGAGTTGTATTTGGGAAGATTATTTTTTTCAACAATTTAAAAGGATTTTTGAAAGCGCTTTTAGTTGTCAATAATGACAAATTCAAAGTAAAATTTTGACGTTTCGATGTAAACAAGGTTTTATCGATGAGGAAGCATAATTATCAGTATAATACCGAATGATTGGCTAGAATAATGTATTGCTATTGGTTAAAACCACCAAAATGTCAGATTTTGACAAGTGAAAAAAATAATCAAAGGTAATACCACGAGTGCTTCAAATTTTATCGATAATTTTTTCCACGAAAACTTGTTTATTTGGCAAAAATATGAAAACAAACCGATTTGATAAAATCACGACTCCGTTAGGAGGAGTGATTTTATCTAAATTCGGTTTGTTTGAATGTTTTTGCCTCAAATAAACAAGTTTGAGTGATGAAAATAAAAAATTATGTGATAAAATTTGAAGAGCGAGTTGTATTTGGGAAGATTATTTTTTTCAACAATTTAAAAGGATTTTTGAAAGCGCTTTTAGTTGTCAATAATGACAAATTCAAAGTAAAATTTTGACGTTTCGATGTAAACAAGGTTTTATCGATGAGGAAGCATAATTATCAACAGTAAAAACACAAGAGCTTTTTTTTTATCGGATAAATTTCTCTTTGCAACGAAACAGTTTTGCCAATCACTAATTTTACGAGAAAAACTGACATGATAAAATCGCGACACCGAAGGTGGAGCGATTTTATCTAATGTCAGTTTTTCGAGCGAATTTAGTGATTGGCAAAACTTTGAGTTGAAGAGAAATTTATCTGGATAAAAGAAAAGCTCGAGTGTTTTTTGGCAAGATAAATTAACGACAGAATATATCGATGAACAACAATAATAATTATCTCATTGTCATTGTGTAAAAGTGACGTCCGCTTACTAGAAATTGAGGAAGAGAGGTTTTTATCGATGTCAAAGTGACAATAACATTTCCAGGTATAGACATTTGAACATTGGAGTTAATTTATCAACAGTAAAAACACAAGAGCTTTTTTTTTATCGGATAAATTTCTCTTTGCAACGAAACAGTTTTGCCAATCACTAATTTTACGAGAAAAACTGACATGATAAAATCGCGACACCGAAGGTGGAGCGATTTTATCTAATGTCAGTTTTTCGAGCAAATTTAGTGATTGGCAAAAGTTTGAGTTGAAGAGAAATTTATCCGATAAAAAAAAAGCTCGAGTGTTTTTTGGCAGGATAAATTAACGACAGAATATATCGATGATCAACAACAATAATTATCTCATTGTCATTGTGTAAAAGTGACGTTCGCTTACTAGAATTTAGGAAGAGAGGTTTTTATCGCGATAAAAAAGGATGCACCTTTTTTATCGATGTCAAAGTGACAATAACATTTCCAGGTATAGACATTTTAACATTGAAGTTAATTTATCACTCATAATTGCACGAGAGGTTTGTATTTTATCGGGTAAATTTGGATTGTTCAATGAGAAACTGTTGCCTAGCAATCAGACGAGAAAAACTGTCCTTTATTTAAAACGCGACACCGAAGATGGAGCGTTTTTTGATTGACAGTTTTTCGAGTCTAATTGCTAAAGGAAACAGTTTAGAAGTTGAACAACACGAATTTACTCGATATCAATACAAACATCGAGTGTAATTCGGCAGGACAATACAATGAATCGGCTCATTGTTAGTGCTTATATATTCAATAAGCTGTTGACAAACATGTCAAATTATTTATTATGGTAACAAATGCATAAGTGAAAAATCCACAAGTGCATTTATCAACAGTAAAAACACAAGAGCTTTTTTTTTATCGGATAAATTTCTCTTTGCAACGAAACAGTTTTGCCAATCACTAATTTTATCTAATGTCAGTTTTTCGAGCAAATTTAGTGATTGACAAAATTTTGAGTGGAAGAGAAATTTATCCGATAAAAGAAAAGCTCGAGTATTTTTTGGCAAGATAAATTAACGACAGAATATATCGATAATCAACAAAAATAATTATCTCATTGTCATTGTGTAAAAGTGACGTCCGCTTACTAGAAATTGAGGAAGAGAGGTTTTTATCGCGATAAAAAAGGATGCACCTTTTTTATCGATGTCAAAGTGACAATAACATTTCCAGGTATATGACATTTCAACATTGAAGTTAATTTATCAACAGTAAAAACACAAGAGCTTTTTTTTTAAAGGATAAATTTCTCTTTGCAACGAAACAGTTTTGCCAATCACTAATTTTACGAGAAAAACTGACATGATAAAATCGCGACACCGAAGGTGGAGCGATTTTATCTAATGTCAGTTTTTCGAGCAAATTTAGTGATTGACAAAATTTTGAGTTGAAGAGAAATTTATCTGATGAAAGAAAAGCTCGAGTGTTTTTTGGCAAGATAAATTAACGACAGAATATATCGATGAACAACAACAATAATTATCTCATTATCATTGTGTAAAAGTGACGTCCGCTTACTAGAAATTGAGGAAGAGAGGTTTTTATCGCGATAAAAAAGGATGCACCTCAAAGTGACAATAACATTTCCAGGTATATGACATTTCAACATTGGAGTTAATTTATCGCTGTGAAAGTTTCAGCTAACTTTTGCCGCTTTCAATTGGTTGAAATAATGTATTGCTATTGGTTAAAACCACAAAAATGTCAGATTTTGACAAGTGAGAAAAAAATCAGCTATAATATAGCAAGAAAATTGATAATTTGTGATAATCTTGTCATAGATTCCGAAGGCGTGCTGCTTGGTAACATCGCTCTTCCTCCGCCTCCGCCTTCGGAGGCTACCTTAGAGCAGCACGCTTGAGGAAGTTAAGGCAAAATTATAAAAATTTATTAATGTTCTAGGTATATTCGGTTATGCACTTAGTATTATTCTTCATTAATTGGTCGATTAAATTATTATGTTTGTTTCCAAATCTCAAAACTGACATTATCTTCTATTGCTAATTGGCTATTTTTGAACACGTGAATAAAAATACCCACTTCCAATAGATTCAAATGTCACTAGCAATTATCAGTGTAATTTTGATGAGATTGGTTGATTTGAATTTTTTTTAATTACGATTGGATTACAGGATCGTTTGAAATATATTCTAAGGAATAGAAACCTGCTATTGAAGTTATAGTGAGAATTTCAATTATCGAACGAATAAATATCCGTCTGTTTAACATACAGGCTTGTTTGTTCGAATTAAATTTTCGGTGTAAATAAAAGTTACAAATACAAAAGAATGCAATTAAAAAGTTTGATGATTCCGAAACACAATGTATAACGAATATAATAGCTGAATTAATGGGTCGGGCATAAAACTCCGCCGGGTTTTTTTTTGGAGGAAAGCTGTTTTTTAACTGTTCTTGAAATGAAAAATGGTGGGTGGTAACTATTGTTTTCCTAATTTGGGCCATTTATTTTGCGTTTCGTACAGTTTTAGATGGTTTTTATTGAATAATTACTTATTTGTCTACGATTTAACTTTGTCTATACATTTTCTGACAAATTTGGCAGTAAATATTTGTAAACATTAGCATATAAACAACATTTACAGGGTGGTTGTAGGTAATTGTTTTTACAACGTCCACATTGAAATAGTAAAAACCACCGAGTAGACATGTAATAAAATTTCAATTTGTGTAGCGTCAATCTATTGAAAAGTTTTTTTTTGTTTATTTCATGCAAAACAGGAATTAAAAGTGGCTTTGCGGAGGTTTATGAATGCCACACATGTGGATTTCCATATTCGCTTAAGGGATATAACGTTTTAATATATATTCTCCCCCTGCTACAACACTCGCTATATTTTTTATTACCGTTAAATTGAATTTTCAACGATGATAAAAGAGGGAAAAAAACTATTTTTGCTAGGAGACGCAATTTTGGTGATATAGAAGTAAAATTGTCGAAGATGTATGGCGTCCAATGAGGTATTATACAGAGTGTTCCGTTATATGTTTCGACAGACGTTAAATTATACTTTTAAATCACACGATGCTGGTATATCTGCGCGCAATATAAGCAACTGCTAGTAGGGCTTATAAAAACAAAGACTCTTCTGGGTGACTACAACCTGTTGAGATCAAATAAATGCACAAGTTGGAGTAAATCTATGCTTAGAATTTCAACAGGGATCCTAACAAAAAGCTCAAAATGGTGGAGGATGAAGAATGTAGATTGTGTGGCATGGAAGAAGAAATCTCCATCCACATACTTTTCAGCTGCAAAACACTCCAGAATCCTGGAGCAAGGTACCTGGGAGATTACTGAATAGGAGAGGAACATTTACCCAAGTTGAAGCCTGCAGATTTCCTGAAATTTCTCCGGGAAATAGGACTAAAGGAGGTACTAGTTTCAGAGACTCTCCTCAGAAACTGAGTAGAAGTAAGGAGGCACAATAAATCTGTCAGGTCTCAGTGAATGTTACTCCAGAAAATACATACATACATACAATCAACTGCTTCAGTTTGTGACGAGAAGGGACAAAATCACTTGCAAAAATACGACGAAACCGGTCTACAAAGCGATTTTTGTTATTTTTCATTACAAAGTTTCAATAGGGAAGCTAATTTGAATACTATAATAATAGTCTTTATTTTGGTAGTTGTACATATTATATTCCCTTTTATTCATAAAACTTGATCCTCTAAACGAACTTAAGTAACTTCCTACTTGATAATGTCATTAAAAGTTTTATATGAATTCAGAATAGCTTGAAACACAAAGTAAAAGTTTCTGATGGTGTACTTTGATCTTACCACTTCAACAGAAGACTTTGTTTAATATCTCTTCTTCATCATTTCCGACTATCTATATTCTCTTTCATATACAATGAAATGAACATAGTGAGAGAAATTCACTCGAGGAAAATTCAGTGATTGATCTCTTTTGTGGTCACGATCATCGTTATCTGCATCCGAACTGTCAATATACACTTTGAGAAGTATCCAACAAATGGAAAATAAGTGTAGAGCGAATTGCAGACACAATAGAATGTCATTTAACTTTATTTTTGGTCTTTGTGTCCCGGAGTGAAACTTTGCTGTTGCTTCGGTCGACTCGGTTTACAACACTTTCCAGTGCATGGAAAATAAATGAAAATCTTTTGTTCGCGCGACGGCATTTGTGGAAATATTCCATTCATCGATTAATTCAGAATTATGGGGAAAGTTACAAGCGATAAGGAATTTCACGAGTTGTTTTACTATTGAGCTTAGTGTGACAAATTTTTTCCATTTAAATATAAAAAAAATAAGTATCAGGAAGCCACTATTACACCGAGAACGCGAAGTTTCTGGAAAGGGTTGGAAATGCAGATTGCGAAACAGCTTATCGAACCATGCAATTTACACAAGTACGACAAGGAAAATATTAAAAAAATAGCTTAAAAGAGCGAGGAAGAATAATTGGGCGTGGTCAGGGAGGGTGTGTATACTTATTTCCCGAAGCTGGCCGAATGTTCATTGTGAATCAAGTAGGACTATCATACTGAGTGTAGATAAATTGGTTGACTTCAGGTAAAATTTGTATATAAAATGAGTTCAAAACAGTGTGCTGCTATAATCAAATACATGGTAATTATCCTTAGTAGTATGTAGGTAGTAGTATAATTTCAGGCGACGGGGTGCTGAGGCAAATTTACTACCACACTGACTTCCGGTTGCCTTCAATGTTGCCAGTCGTGTCACCGTCGCCAGCAGCTCTGTGCATCTGCGATGGCTAAACAGAAAAGTGAAATTTTCTGGTCCTTATGTAAGCACAGACATTTTCATAGGATGTTACAAAGCCATCTTATGAATGTTGTTTAATGACAGAAAATACAAAGTCTGAGGAGAAATTGCTGGAAAACACTATATAAAAGCATATATCTATTATGACTTAAAAAGTTTTACCGAATTTCCTATTTTAATTATCAGTTATGCATTATTTCTGCAGCTTTATTCTAATCTGAAGAGCACGGCATCTAGTTCTCGACTACCGACAAGAGAACGTTAATAGTGAGTATAGAGAAATTTGATTGAAGTTGCCGCCGCATTGCAGTTTCGTTTCAGTCGCCGGTTACTTTGGTGAGAACATTACCTGACAGGTTAAACAGAATTTGCGACTTATTTGGTGGCAACAACGTATCTGCGGTTCGAATTCTTCCCACAATGATATTTTTCTTGAGAGTATAAACTTACAGATAGGGTAGTGTTCACTATATATGGGAATAGAGACATAAGAAGTTTTGAATTTGAATCGAGGATTGAAAATTTTGAGAGGATTGTTCCTATCTTTTAAGATACGTCTTTAATCGTTATTCATTTGTCTACAGATGATATGAATAGTTAGTAGCAGCACATACACTTCCAAATCATCCTAAATTTTGACAAAATTCACAATATGCACGTTCGGCAGTATATTGAATCTACGTATGCTCAACCACAGATTCCAATATATGAATTCTATTTAGGCATTGTGAGCATTTTGACTGAATATTTCATAAAGCAAGAGATCCCAACTGATTAACCAGTATTTTCGATCTAACCTTATTCTTGTCAATTTGAAGAAAAGGGTGAAATATTGTAACAAAATTCTACATTTCTGTCCAGCTTTCTTCTCTATCATTATAAGGAAGTAAAAGCAGTAGTCAGTTAAGGTCAAAATTTTGCTTTGCAGTCACAAATTCGTGCTATGCCATTCCATCATTTGACAGAAAAAGTCTAACTATAGGTCAGTGTCATGATAAACAATTTATGTCTATTATAACCTTGAACTAATTAGGTAATTGAGTACATAGAACTCTTCCATTAGTTTGAGTATTCAATATTCAGTTTTCGAAACCTGAAAGCTCAAGAGACCTATCTAACAAGGATATCTGTAGCAGTCTTCCTCGCAACATAGACTAAAGTAAATTCATCGAATATTTCCCTTTTTGGGGCGTTTTTAGCCACCTTTGTCCTTACGAAGTTATCCCCTTGACGACAATTTTTATTGTTTTATGTACGGTATAAAGCTGCTCCGAATCAATTGTAAAAAACATTTTGAAAATTAAATGAAATGTGAAACAAAGAAAAAAGCAACGATAGCAATTTGTACAAAGTGCTTAGACCTACCAATTTTAAGTATTACGGGACAAAACAATATATATGAATAATTTAAAACGCCAACTTCCACTGGATAAGGTGTTTTTTTTCCTTTCTCTCACCCTCTGAGTACCTTTCACTACTGTCTGAATAACTCACGAAGTGGAAAATATGGAATAATTACGTACTATTTTACCTTTAATGTTCACCAGAGATCTTGTATAATCAGAGTCAGCCTAAAAGTAATATTGGGAGAAATAGGTGAAGCCGAGAGAGAGGATCTGACCATCGGAAATATCTAGTAGGGCTTATACAAACAAAGATTTTTCTGGGTGACTACAACCTATTGAGATCAAATAAATGCATAAGTCGAAAAAAACTGCGCTAAGAATTTCAGCAGGGATTCTAACCGGACATTGTCGCCTGAAAATGCTTAAAATAGTGGAAAAAGAATGTTGATGTGTGGCATGGAAGAAGAAACCTCCATCCACATACTTTCCAGCTGCACAGTACTCCAGAATCCTAGAGCACAGTACCTGGGAGATTAGTGGATAGAAGAGGAACATTTGCCTAAGCTGCCTAAGGGGTCACAATAGATCTTCAAGGTCTCAGTGAATGTCAACCCAAAAATAAATATATACCTACACAATGTTCACCATTTCAAATCATTTTCGTACCGCTATTTTCTTGACGTATTTGTGCTCATTTTTTGCCGCTTCCATTGTTGTTCCAAATAGCTATCTGAATAAACTGGCACAGCATAATGGATTTTAATGAAATACACGGTAATGAATGTTAGTAGTAATGTCGATCATTGATTTTAAATTATCATTTTTCATTACAATAACAGCTTGTACCAGTCGGTTACGTATGTGCTGATATAATTAACATCCCGAAATTATATTCGTGGTTAATATCACACGCTCGACTAAGCAAACTTGTTCTATCAATTATTGCCATCACCATTGACTGAATTTTCCTTTTAACTAGTCACTGCGTGATTAATAATTTCGGATAATTTTGGAATTCGACTTCCACGTCAGATCAAAAACACAAATAATAACACAGGAACAAAAAATCTCGTTTAAACGTTATTGAAATTTGGGAGATTTCATGTTATACGATTCTACTCCACTATCAATTATATCAAAGACACCAGAACGACTGATGAGAAACCCTCCACCAAAGAATACACAACAAACGAAATCACATCGATGTTTTGGTAACAGGAGCACGTTGACAGATACCTTAGTGGAAATCTTTTTATTTTCCACCAATATCTCTCTGCCATTTTTCTTTCTTTTCCCACATACTCCTTGTCTCCTCATTCTTTTTCATTCCTCCACATCTAACTTTCATGACATTTACGTTTTATTGAGAACATCTGCTTCACTTTTTCCAAATCAGAGCTCACCACACTTCCTCCTCAATGTGAACTATTACTCCGGTTTAGGTAAAATTGGACAGTAGTTACGTGTAAAAATTACCAATTTAAGTGAAACTTTACTTAAAATGTCTCTCTTTAAAAACAACTTTGTTTGTTTCAGGCCTTCGTCATGTTGACAGAGTGCTGGAGACTGTCATTCTTCATCTTAGTTAGTCCAATTCTAGCATCATCTATGGATACAAGTAAGTAATTCATTTATTATAAGCCACATTTACTGTTTTATGTTATTCATATTTAAGCGTGGTTCAATAACTGGTCCTAGGATTTTCTTTGTTCTTATCCAGTGCCAAGATAAGAAGTTTCATAAAATCTCTCTGGATCTGCATCCGATATGTACAATTAGCTATTGAAAAACTATTAACAATTTGTTTAATGAATAACAAAAGAAAATTGTTTATTGAGGCATCCGGTCGCATAATTATTGTGATTCAAGTCTTTTCCATTTTGACTTGAACATGCTAGTCCAAAATCATCTGCCTTACATGGATGAAGGATGGATGAAGGCACAAATATGTCAAAATCGACCTTCAAGTGATAATACTTTTTCTCATCACGAACTTTAGAGAGAGTAATGACACCTCCATGTTTACTTCAACTTAGACAACGTAAGCTTAAATGAAATTCCAAAGTTGTGGCACTAATATAGAGAACCTTACCTGGAAGATTTTCAGTATTGTCAGAATTTAAAAAGTGGAAACTATAAGCGATGTTATTGACAGACGTTTTCATAAAACTTACTCTATATTCCATTCCTGTTTGATTTAGCTTTTCTTTATAATGATGGCCTTGTTAATATTGTTATTCCATTGGGAATAAATGACGTCATAATTTCGAGAATCCTGGATTGTTTCTATGCCTTTTTTATTGTTCAATGGATAAAGAATCTTCAAAAGCCATTTCTTTTTTGTTATATTCTTATGACAGTTAAAGGAACCCAATTTTATTTTGGATGAAAAAAAAATATCTGAATAATCAGAACGTGAAAAAAAAGATCACGTAACGAATTGCAGAGCTGTGAATATGAAATTTTCTGCTTTTAAATAAAATGCATGTACATTTACCTAGAAAATGCTAGGAATTTTAATTTTCTTGGAACGTGGTGTATTATTTTTATAGCTACGAGAATTTTTTGTATTTGGGTCAATACTTCTTTTTTTTTAAATACTGTATCAGAGATGAAATCATTTTCTTACAAACGGATTTTATCAATTCACCAACAATTTAGTTCACCACCTCTACTATATCTCATCCAGCCACGTAAATAAACACAGTTATTAATCAATTTCTGAGTATCAATGTCAAATCAAAACTTTCCCGTGTATTTATTGATCGATTCCATTTTATCACGTTCAAATTATCTACATCCGTTCGTACAAATATGTGCTACCTTCTACTTGATTAAAGCAAATACTGTCATGTTTGTTGCCTTTGAGACGTGTGTAAATAAATACATTTGAGTTGGGAATACTTCAAGCAATCCCCCTTTTTTACCGGTGAAACGTCGTTCGGTACGTGGAAAAGATTAAATTGAAAGGAAATCTTTTCGACAAAACAAAAAAATACAATTAAACCCGGATAAGGATAATTTTATTTCAGTACACAATAATTTTTTGAGATTAATTTGGTAACTAAATCAAAGATATCAAAAATCAAAGAATTTTCCATTATAAATATATAAAGTATACCATATTAAGTAATTCAGAGGTCAAAAGACATTCCTCCCTCATCCAAAAGCTGTTTTCCCATTCGCTCAATTTGTAGCGTTTGAAAGCGACGTTGGAAAATGCTTTCAGCTTTCAACTCTCACTCTTAGAGATAAGGAAGTGTAGATCAATTCACCTTTTTTTCACTAAATTAAAATATACTGAACGTCCAATATTTTTCTCATGTCCTGTATATAGGTTGTTATTTTGTATTTCAAACTAGATATTTTCCGAAAAGCTTTTGTAATTTTAAATCCAATAGCCCTATGAATTAAATCATTCTCCACCTTTAAAGTTTATTTATTACTTTTAACATAAACTAACACAAGTTTACTCCATCTCTCCTGGATATTTCCGGTAATATCTTGGAGATACTTGCTGCATACCGAGGTAATTTATGTACTGTCATCAAGACTGTTAATAGGGTATAAAAACAAGACTCGCAAAGGAAGCTTCTCATTTTTTGTTTTCTAAATAGGAACCGTTCTGCTTTTATTATTTTTGTAACTGTAGTTTAATTAGTTCCACTTTATTGTCAAATGGAACACTTTCAACTTTTAATAAATGTTCTACTCCAACTTCTTTAAAATAACGATATAATACAGTACTTCTACACAGTAATCCATGTCTCTCGCTTGTAAACGAGAGGGTTTTCTCTACTTTCGATGAAATTTCCGATGAAGTTTCTAAAGTTTTATAATATGCTCAGCACTCTAACGAAAAGGTATATGAAATGTAAGACATTTTATTGCTACAAAGAATATTTTCGGAACTTTTAGTGCGGATAAAATAATTTTGGAATACATATTTGTAGTTCCACATTTTTACAATTGGCAAATAAAAGCCCGGTTGGTATGAATATTTATATTGTTTGTCAGTAGTTTTATTCGAATATTGACTGAGCCCGAATCGTGTACCGAGCATTGAGCAACCATCGTGGGAGCCAAAAATAATCAAATTTGTGTTCTGCTTGACGAATTTTTGGACAAATAACAAAAAAAATAGTTAGGGACAGTTTGATTTTTTTGTATGTGTCGTCAAATGCAGTCTTATCATGCGATTCAACAAAGACATACTCACAAGCTTTGTTTTCTTTTATTGCGTACAATTATCACTTCTTAATAAAATCTATGATGGCATATATTTAGTTTTCAGCGATTCAGTGAATTTTTTCACCAGCTAAGTTTGTATTCAAATATGTTAGTTCTACGACTTTGACAATTCAGTGCCAACATGAACAACAGTGACAAGTGAACATAAAAATAATAAGAAGCAATCTCACTCTGATATTTCGAGAATGGAAGGAAAAGTGGAAATTCGTCAACCAGTGTAATCCCACATTTTGGTAACCTCTGTTTTCTGATTTGATACAAATGGTTAGTGACCTTCAATATACCAGCACATTTATCCAGTTTCGCTGGGTACTGGGTGATAATAAGAAAGGAAAGTGGATTTTTTTTTATCAATACTTGACTTCAAATGTATTGTGATAGCCAAGTTATGAAAATCTCATGGTACAGTCAGAAACTGTCTCCAAATGTCTTTCACTCAGTTCCACTAGCTTGTTTGAGTGTTTACCTTGTCCAGTAAACTCTTTGTATCTCCTTCTGTCAACCTCCATTTGAGTTAGTGTTCTTTGTCTATCCAATTCAGAATTTGTTAAGCTGCTGTTACATGAGCAGCCTCCAAGTATTTTGTACATTGTTTGCCTCACTTTTATCACAAACTTTTGGAAAAAAATTGAATTTCATAGAGCTAGTTTACTTCCCATAGCTATATATAAAGCGACCAGGAGCAATTATCAGGCTTAACAGTCTTTTCACTAAGTCCTTTTTGAAGAAATCCAGGCAAAGATAATGTGGGAGGCTGTTTCTTATTCCTCTTCCACGCATAACCGCCAAATAGGTTCCGCTCCATTATGCCGATTTTATGCATGTGATTCCTCAGGGTACAGTTATCAATGAGTGAACTATCCACTGTCCTGACCCCTGCTGAGGTTTAGTGATTCATCAGTCAGCTTCTTCGAGGGTTTTTTGACCAGAAATTTGCTTTGTTCCTGTTCCTGTTCCAGATTCGGTTGAGTCCATTTGGACAGTGTAAATTATATATTGATGAATTATTGTTAAAGTCTTTCCCAAGTATTTCATCTAGGTCCAAATTTGGGACTGCGAAGTTTTCCATAAAACAAGCTTTGACTTGATAAATCCAAGCTAAAGATTGCTTTTTCTCCGCCACGTTTCCCTAATGCTTGATATAATATTTAATTGAATTCTAGCCGGGCTCGATGATAAATGGAACATACGTTCTAAAACGAATACTATAAAACTCATTGTCGGTATACACGTTCTAGCACACATGAAATATGTCCATAATGGGGAATTCGTGTAGCAGCCGTTAAAGAAAATGACCATCGGTACGCCCAGTGGCATTATAAAAATACCACAAACCAACTGCTCGTTTCCTTTTACTGCTACGACGTGATACGGAAATAAGCTACAGACAATTTCACAAAAAAAAGATCACATGGACCACTGTATTCACAAATCCACCAGGGATGTTAACCAGATATGATAATTCATTAAATTTTTGGAAATATTGAGGGTTCTTCTTAATTTATTTTGTGGGATTTGGCGATTCAAAGTGAAAAGTTTATGCGCAACCTAAATGGTTGTTATATCTGCATTAAAATATATCTTCACCTTGGAGAATTACTACATTCCATCGTGGTTTGGAATTATATAATGATTTAATTTGAGGTTATGCTCTACAACTAATAAAATGTTTCCTCTTTTCACAAATGAAGCAACGCCTGATAAAGCAACAATAACATTGTTTTCTTGTTATCCGCAGTAGATGAATTTTCGCATTGAGTACGTGAAAACTATAGCACAACGAGATTATATCTTCTTTTCAAGGAAAGCACGAAGTTGTCACGAAATAAAACCGGTGCTTGAGTTATCGCACGCTACGTTCTGGACATTTTCTTCGGTTCTAAAAGCCTGATTGGGTCAATATTACATCGTGATTAATTGATCGACATCAATGCACTGAAACAGTAATTCGATGTCGTGTAGGTAAATAGATTATAGATAATTGTAATCTAAACAAAACAAATATTAGTGGGAGTTGATGATCCAGTGAATTTGAGATTATTGGTGGAAGCTTATGGACACTATCATGAGAGGACGAAGAAAACTTCAAAAAGACGAAGATGTGATTGAATTTATAGTGTAGTTCTAGCATTGGGGAAATAAACAGTCAAAATTATGAACAAAATGTGAAAATAAAATGATGATCAACTCATTTCTTTAAAGTTTGTTGACAATTCATTGATCGCGCGGGCAAAGATTGGTTCTAACGAGCGTACTTATTAACATTTTTATCACAAGTACACCTACTTTTCTCATGAGACTGTCAAATTTCACTCGGACGCAAATGATTGATACATTGGAATTATTTTATATATTCGTAAGAATGAACAAAGCTTGTGGATGAAAGTTATATCAGAAAGGTTATGAAAACGGTAACACCACACCGTGTCTTACGATGATTATTTTTTTCACTTGTCAAAATCTGACATTTTGGTGGTTTTAACCAATAGCACTACATTATTCTAGCCAATCATTCGGTATTATACTGATAATTATGCTTCCTCATCGATAAAACCTTGTTTACATCGAAACGTCAAAATTTTACTTTGAATTTGTCATTATTGACAACTAAATGCGCTTTCAAAAATCCTTTTAAATTGTTGAAAAAAATAATCTTCCCAAATACAACTCGCTCTTCAAATTTTATCACATAATTTTTTATTTTCATCACTCAAACTTGTTTATTTGAGGCAAAAACATTCAAACAAACCGAATTTAGATAAAATCACTCCTCCTAACGGAGTCGTGATTTTATCAAATCGGTTTGTTTTCATATTTTTGCCAAATAAACAAGTTTTCGTGGAAAAGAAAAAATTATCGATAAAATTTGAAGCACTCGTGGTATTACCTTTGATAATTTTTTACTAAATATAGTAACCAATCAAATTACTTAATTTTAAGTCATGTGTCAAATTTCATCCAATCACCTCTGGATTACAGCGATAATACCCTACATGTCGTGTTTTCAGTTTGGTTAAACGTCAAACTGATTAAAACTAATAAATTGTGTATTTAAAATTATTAAACGTCAGATTGACAATCAATTTTTTGATATCTACAAAGTAAAAAATTATCTTATCGAATACTCCTCGGGCCTTGATAAATACTCAAAATTTTGTCATAGAGAATCCTTCAAGCGAGTTGCTCAAGGATAATAGCCCTCGGCCTGCGGCCTTGGGCTATTATCAAGCAACACGCTTTCAGCATTCTCTATGACAAAATTATCTCGGTATTATCAAGACCCTAGGGGTATTACTATTGAAAATTTAATTAAAATATCGTCCAAACGAAAAACTCGGTAGTGCCACTCTGTATCGCGCAATCTCCTGGTATTTAACTCAAGGATTATGTCGCGGATGAACGTCTATGGTCGAAGAGACGAGACGAAATGGCGACACTAATCTGATGGAAACCTCGAAACACACAACTTTTGTTGGCGACTTTCACAAACATTCACAAAGAACGACATTTGATACAGATTGATCAATTTCATTATTGAAGTTGTGCAGTTTGTCGCAATTTGGAAAATTACTGTCTTTCTTGGGTTAATCCATTTAATCTCCTATTTGTCCTAATCCTAATCGTCTTAGGAGAAGTGCTAGAAGACGTAATACTTGAAGCGGGCATATACAGCAAGTCGAGCAAATATGAAGGAATCGCCTTGGTATTTCAAGCAGAGGTCTATGCAATACTTGCATGTGCAGAGGCGAATAACATGAGAGCTTACAACAGCAGGCAGATCAGGATCTACAGTGACAGTCGCTCAAAGCACTTCACAGCTCAAAAGTAACATCTCGGCCTGATGAAAATGTGACTGGAACTCACAATACTAGCGACTCGGAACAGTGTAACACTGGAGTGGGTCCTAAGTCACAAAGGAATCGCTAGCAATGGAAAAGCTGACGAACTCGCAAAAGCAGGATCGTTAACTAGGTCATGGTTGAGAGGGTGGGTGAAAGAACAACACAATAAACACAGGAATATTACGCCCAGGCAAACACATAAGAAAAAATTCATGAAAGAAGATGCAAACAGGGCATCAAAACAACTTTGACAGACCCCAAATGAATCCAGAAGACTTCCATAACCAACCAGCTAAGAATCTGTATGAGCTAATACATCCCAGGAGGCTGAGATGATGCCGACGAAAAGAGGGCTCCTTTTCAAGAAGGAGACCATGTTTACACTGTCAAATTTCAATCTCCACGCGTGTCGTCCGTCTGGTCAGGCTTCTACTGTGCTGCGTAGAGATTCGACCATCCAACGCGTGGAAACTTCAAATTCTTGAACTAATTTTGGCACTAATTTTGGCGAGAAATTTCTTTAATTAACATATTGATTGCATTTATTATATGCTTATTAGAGACACCCAAGTTAAATTCGACAAATATTCGACAAACAATCGAGAAATCGTATCTGAAGTCATCAATTTTATACCCTCGGCAACAAAGTGGAACTAGTGGCAATAGCTCACAGCATGGCGCTACCTAGATGTCCCCAACTGGCGGAGAGATAACAGCGAGGGGTTTATAGTCGTTTTATGTCATGTTGGGGTAGCGAGCGAGCCCCAGGTTCCATTTTCGAGACTATTAATACTAACATGATCATTAAGTTTATATAAGTAATATACATCATCACGATACAACAAACTCCAAACCTACGTCCTGCGGTTTTCGTTACATATGAGTTTGGAGCGGTATTAAACTAGTTACTTCCAAATTTATTGTTGGATTAACTACAAGCAGTTATTAAACAAAATATAATTACAGTTTTCCCAGTGACATTGAAGTTGAGTTTTATTTTTGTTGAAATTTTCACCTCTTGTCGTAAAATGTAATTTTTTGTACAAAACTTCGATTTAGTTTACTAATTGAGCTCTTATTTTGTGAAATCTACTTATGGTACTTTTTGAATGGAACCAGCATACCCTGTATACTATTTTCCCACTGGTTGATCGGTACTATTCTTAAAATGAATTCTGCTGCTTCTACTGAGGTATTTTGGATACTTTGAGACCGAAAGGGCACGTTAATGGACACATTTTATAAAGTATGATCTTTGAATATATTCCTTATATAATCTTGGAGACTCCCTGAGGATAAGCTGGGTTATTATACCTATGAAGAGGGAACAAATCGTCATGAAGACAAAAAAGTATCAAGTAAGGCATAAATTTATCATTGAGTGAATATGTGTGAAGGATAAGAATTTTTTTGAACGTGTAAATTAAATATAAACCAAAAAGGTCTTGCATGCCGAACAACTAAGAGTTTTTCATTCCAAAGCTTAAAAATTAAGTTCTGGTATACTGTAGTAGAAAGTTCTCTATCGTTTACCATATTTCAACTGAAAAATGATGGGGAAGAACTGACTTATTGTTTTCTTGTCAATAATAATGCCCTACACTCTACCTATAATAACTCGTAACTCACTTCTGTGCTATGCGACTACATCACGCAGCCATTATTCAACTACCCCTTCTATATTACTAGTAATATATCTTTCCTTGGGTTTTGCATTCTCTATTCCTTCTCCAGCTTCATGAACTTGTCTTGGAATTATTTAGGCTTATGTTAATTAAACAGTTGGGCGCGTCAAACCGTCTCTCTATTTCGGTATTGTTTAGACTACATAAAGGAGAATTTTAACGTTACAAACAAAGGAAAATCCCATCGAAGACCACAATATGTAAAAAAAAATTCTGTTCAGCCGCGAGATATATGTGTATCTATCCAATTACTCCGTCAAAAATGTTTTGTCGACTGAAAACATCTTGTTTCCATCTCTGCTCCTTTTTAATGAATTTTTAGCCTTTTTAGCCTTCTAGCTTATCTACAATTAAGTTACAGGAAGAGTCGTGGTTAGTATCTTGGAGGAAAGGATAATACAGCAGTGATTTTGTTTTTGCGCTACTTGGTGTGTGAATTCACTGCAAAGAAGAAGGAAAGAATAATGTTCCATCTAGAAAAACAATTTTTAGTCATGGACTGAGCTCTTTGGGATGGAAAATCGACTAGTCTGCTCAGATAACTTATTAAATTGAAAATGTATCCTCAATTACCTTGAAAATCTCCCGAGAAATCACTTGATCTCAAAAAAATACCAATACCAATACCAGAGGTACGTCTGCGTCCTATTTTGAGAGATGTAATTTCTCTCGATGTCTCCAAAACATCGACTCATCAAATTTTCAAGTCAAAGATTAGAGTAAACGTGTGTAATACATTTGAACGGTTCATTATTGTGATATTTCGATTAGGATTAATCAGAGACCATCCTTTTTTTCCATTTCTTCAAATGTAATGTGTTAGAAAAACATAATAATCGATGACGCACACCAAGAAGATATATGAACTCTATTAACTTAAACCTGGTGAAGGGTAACTCCAGCAAATCTCCAAAGGTTCAAGATATACAAAACCAATAAAAGCTTCTTCTCGGCAATTTTTAATTAGATACATAGTAAAAATATTTAAAAAAATAAACGAGAGAGTTGATGTTTACTTTCTAAACTTTCAACGTACCTACCGTGAAAAATATTTTCAAAAAATTCAAGTAGCTATACGCGTACATTTCAGAGACAATTTTCCACAGTGCTAACAATAACCAAAGAGTTTTTGTTTAAGTTTCGCATTACTTCGGAATAAAAAGCGTTCCGAACAAATGGCGTTGTTTGTGATTCTGGATCAATAAAAGACGTCGAATATAACTTAAAAAAAAAACCTTTCACGAAATTCTTGGAGAAATGAACTGAACAATAAACAACTTTGAGGAATGGTAAATACCAAGAAAACGAGGTCAGGTGATGCTGTTTAATTTGATTTGAATATCTCATTGATCTATATTGACGGTGAATAATAAAAGTATGAAAGCGTGAAATCAAAAAATGGTGCACTACCAATGGAATAAACAGAAAGGCGTTTTCAAGATAAACGAGTTGTTCTATTTTTGGAATTCATTTTGTATAAACCAAGTAAAATCCTTCTTCTTAGTGAAAACTGGGGAATTGAATTGAAACATTTCCCATTTTATTACAGAGATTACACGCAACACTAAACCTCACTTCATTCAAACACCTTGAGGAATTCATTACGTTTTTGATGTAGTAACTACAGCAATTGCCCACAATGTATGTTATCACTATCAACATCTTCATTAAGTTAACGAAAACAATTTCCAGAATTCTCGTTTAATCACCACTACCATTTGCATGACTAATAAAAATCAACTTCCATACATCCAATTTAAGCCGGCGAGTTTCTATCTTAATTGGATAGGATAGACACGAGAAACTAATTGCCATTTTAATCATCGGGAGTTCTTTGATATTAACGGAAAGCATATCTAGCTTCATAACGAAGAACGAACCACAAAATGATTTGGATTTGAGTTCACTAATTGGGCTATATTTTTTTATTGGTACTTATAATGGTGTTCGATAGAAATTTAAAAATTAATTGTCTCCCTTTATGGAATCTATCTAGAATTTTGTTGAGTATATATTCTTCAACGAGTGCAGAATGATGGCTATTATTCTCGCGGATGAAGTTTCCAAATCATCCAAGTGAATATTAGCCATTCTACACAAGTGAAAGACTATACTTTCTCCACGACTAAAAAAAGAAAGCTAACAGTGAGGATCGAACCCCAATCGTCCGCGCCAGAGTCAACTATTTCTACCACTAGGCTATAGAGCATGTTTATTTTCAAAAAGGGATACCTAACATACAGTTTTGATCGAAACCCTTACATTTATAAATGATAATTGGGAGTTATAACTAAATATAACTACTGTTGTCCATTTTTCCTCTAAATAATACGTAAAATTATGATTCTATCATTATTTTGACGTTTCAAACAACGCGCTGTTAGAATCGATTCGCATTATTTGGTGTTTGACGTTTTAAAAGAGACGATTTCTATAATTACTTTTTGAAAAAGTTTAACAAGTAAACAGTGAAATTTATCATCTAGGAATGGCAGATGAAAAGTGTGGGTATTTGTGTTTAATAGCCTGGAGCTTTCTGCTTTAATCAGATTCCTTAATGTAGTGATTTTTTTTCTCTGTGCTTTACTAAATACTAGCTGTGAAGTTGACAATTATTGCTTTTAGTCAACTGAGAAGCATAATGTGTATGTTGGATTTTTGTATAAATTTGAAGTTATAAAATGGTAATTATTGATTGATTCATTCGATTTATTTCACTATTCAAACTTGTAAACTTTTTAAATTTGTATTTCTACCAATATCATTATACTACTACAAGACTCTATAAAAACCTCTAACATAACTCAACCCAGTCGATTCACCCCCGAACTTTGTAGGACAGGAAAATTGATTGGAGTTTCTTTAAAATTCCCGGAAATATTCGAAAAAGTATCTAGCTAATACCGCATGTTTGTGTCAAGATGAAAAATTGAACTTTGTGCGTATGACAAGGAAATTTTCTCAAGACTTCTAGACTTTTTCATCTACTGAATTTTCATTTCACATCATTACAGGAAGTTTCCTTTATAATTTTTCACAGCCTATTGAATATTTTAATAAAATGAGCTGCTTTATTTGGAATTTGTTCGACACATGTTTTAGAGGTAAACATGGCAATATTCAGTGCTGTTTTTCGAATGTAACCCTTTCAAGTAGTATACAGAAGTTAATAGACAAAGTCTCCAATGTATTTAAGGTTCATTTTGGTGTTAATTAAGTGCTGAAATCGCTTTAGCAAAAACTGTTTGAAACAGTGATTGCTTTTAACCTGGAAATAGCTTTTAGAGCAGTAAGAAGCAGAAATTAACTGCTGAATTTTAAATTGGAAATTTTCCACAGCGTGGAAAATATTAATTTTGGTTTATATATCCAATTGAGTTAGTTTGTTGGCGGTAATAAGCGGAAATATTGACATTATTAATAAAATAACATCCACATTATCATTAGGTTATATACATAAATATAATATTGGTTCGTGATAATGCAGAATTGTTATTCATTCAGGCAATTAGAAGAGAGAAATTTATATCGCGAAATATTTCCATACCAGTAATTTTCCATAAATTTGATAAAGAAGCATATTTTATTCCATTGTTTGCTACATATGCAAAAAGCATATTTATTAAACTAGTAACAAAAATAATTATTTTAATAAAATAATGTTTATGGCATATAGCTTTTTGGGATTAGACGTTTTTAATGTACAATTTTGTGTTTTCATTACAACTGTGAAGTTGACAATTATTCTGTCTTCTATAGCCAACTAAGAAGTTAAATTTATCGATAAAATATTGTAATTTTTAGTATTGATACTTTTCATAACGATATTTTCTAATATTAAGTACTTTAAAACAATATATTTATAACGGTACGTTGTATTGATACTTTACACAGTGTCGCCCATCTCTATATATGTCAAATTATTTTATGTAGTTACCACATCACACAACATTTTGAGGTTAGTAATACCAAGTGATCGTTTTTGATTTTCATTTAATAAAGAAATTAAGGGTCGTGGACAAAGTATGGTATTCTACTCGAAATGTATGGCCAATATTCACTCGGGTGACTTACGCCCCTCACCTGCGGTCGGGCAAGGAGCTTAAACGTCACCAATGGTGAATAATGGCTATCATAAATTGCTCGTTTAATAATATACTATACACCACCTTGGTGTAGATATACTTTTATTTTTAGCCGAAACAGACCAGACTTCACTTCAACATAGCACATTAAATACTTCATTGTGTCCTAGGCCTCTCTTCCCATTGAGTCAGTTAAATTGAGTGTAATCAATTCGAAAATTCCTACCAATAAATCATTTTCCCGTGCGCTCTCACCAATATTTAAAATATCAAACATCCAAGATGCTACTATCCCGTGCGCTCTCACCAAATTTTAAAATATCAAAAACAACCATTTTTATTTCTAACTGAAACTATTATTTCATTACTAGTGTTGTAATTTCCATTATATCCATTCATTAAAATATTTGTTTGCTCATGAATTTGGTTGATTTATTCCAAATTCTACGCAATTGGCGGAACTGAATTTTAGCACCACGTACAGTTGAAGTATTTCCTATTAGCCATGAATCACTCTGTTTTTTTTTCGCAGAAATCGGAATAATGTTTTTGAAAGCTATGACAATAAAACAGCATGTGTCGTATCTGCCGCAGTACGGTTTTTAACATAAAGAATGAAGAAGGTACGTGTTTATGAAAGTATTTCATATATCTTTTAACTGCGATGGAAAATCTAATCATTCAAGTCATAAAACATCCAAAAAGAAGAAATCGGAATGAAAATAAAACTTTGAGTGAATATAATGTAGTTTTTCTGTTTATATCTACGAATGATAAAGTATTAATATCGTTTCGAATCTCCATTTTCAGTCCATTTGTTTTAGGTTTTTAATCTCAAACATAAAAAATTCGTTAGCTCTCCCAACATATCTATCAGGAAACTCAAAAAAAAATTTAACATGAAAAGCCGCTGTGGAACTCGCATTTTGCAGATAGACAAGTGACATCCCCGCGTTATTTGCTGTCACCTACATCTGGAGAATACAAAAGGATGAGAGATACTTCAGTTAAAAGGTGTATGATAAAGATTGACAAGAAAGTGCTTTATTCGTAATCTACGAAAATTTAGTAAGAAATTGTTCAAAATAAATATTGGTGGTATGAAATTGTTGTGCATTCTTTTCTCAATGAATAGGTTCATCAATTGGTATGTTACCGATACCAATTGAATATTCAATTCAATAGTTCCACGTTGATTTCAATGTCTATAGAATGAAAAATTTGTTGGAAAAAATATTGTGATTCAATTTTTGTCGGTGTTGAAAAATACCCACTTCCACAAAACGTACTAATTAATTGATTTTCAAGATAAATTCGCTAGAGAGTAGCGGTATCAGTTTTTGTTTGGTTAATGGAATTAGGGAGGCAGTTCAGGGTGCTGCTAATGTTACATTGGGAATTCATACTAATTTCAAATAAAGCACTGTAGGCTTTCATTTTAATTGTTTCTTGTTACCCTTTCCAAATATGTATTATATTTCGACCTTCCTCATCATTTATGTATGCTTGGGGAAATGTATGCTAGTACAATTCTGATTGTTCAAACTTTACATGATTATTTTGATGAATTCATATTTTTTATCATTAAATCTTCGGTATTGTCTCTTATAATTTGCTATAAATCTTGACAGAAACAATGGATAACTTTAAAATACGCTTTTTCACAATCAAAATTATTAGCATTTGCTGCCAGGCCCGTTTCTACAATTCAACTGCTGCTAGCGCTTCAGATGGATGAGGTTAAGAAACAAATTTCTTAATTCAAGATCATTCTATAAACTTAAACTTCTTCATGCTCGCCTGTTTTGTGCTAAAGACAATATAAATTAATCTACAGCTCTTAAGATCATAACCTTTGAACTATTTAAAACATCTACAAATTGAAGATATTGTTTAGTTCTATTAATAAACCAGCTTCCACTTCATATTACTTCGTAAACTTCCATCTTGCCGCATCCAATCTCAAAAGTTTATGTAAGAAACCCAGATTATGTGGTATCAACTCTAAACTATTGCGCAATGTATTATAACATCCTTCATATTCCGAAAAGGAATGCTGCTCATAGCTGACCAAGATATAATATTTATCCAAGTCTCAGTCGGTATTCGGTACACAGCAGGGAACTTATATTTTATATGCAAAATATACGGTTTTGATCTTTGGACTAAAATATTTTCAAGTTTTTCTGATGTAAGAGACATAAATATTTTTTATATAATAATTTACATCTTTTTGATAGTTCCTATTTGTCCTATTTCCACAAATTGAGCCATTTAGAAAACGAAAGAACTAACAACACTTTTTGCATTTTCCATGATTCATTTCACTTGATATCTTTCCAATTCCCATCCATTAGACGTATCTTCCAATTCATTGATTTCTCAAGCTGTCAATGTCATACGTGATCGAAAGAAAATTATCATAACCATACCACAGATTATAAAAGAGAACAGATACGAATCCCGGCAAAACATCGAAGGATTTTTCGTGCAACAGAGGCCGCAAAATAATATTTTGCGGCCGTTACCCAGAGTGTAATTTTCTCTATTCGCGTTGAAACGCTGTCTTTTCTAAAGAGACTATGTTTATTGAAATTATGTAATTTTCACGGTTGCACGAAAAATATTGTGTATACTATGGCCGCGAAATGTTTCCGCGACCTCGAGATTATCTTGCCTCGGCTTCGGCGATAATCTCTCTCTCGAAACGCGAAAAAGAATTTTGCGGCCTTAGTATACAAATAACAATTCAACTCCGATTTCAATGACCTTGGACCTTGTTCTCTTTTATAATTTGTGACCATACTTTGTTTTCAAACTTAGAGAAGTGATTTGAACTGAAGTTGGCATTTCAGCTGCCCATAGTAATCGGTCAGATCACCACTAGTTTTACACAGGTTTTTAAATACAACCGACAACATGTTATGTCAGTTCTTTGTTCATTTACATTGAAATATTCATTATATCAATCTTCTTCACATTTCTGTGTCAACTCTTCTCCATTTGATCAACAAAATTTATGGATCATGCTTTTTTTCTTGTTCATAATATATACATTTCGAATTAGAAGCTCAGTTTTGTTAATATTTTCCCAACAAGTTTCACTACATTACTGCACTACATAATATTATAGTATTCTTTGCGATCGAAAGTTTTGTTCACTCTCCGTTTGAGCTGTGCCTGAGCCTTAAATGTTGTAAGAAAATCATTCAGAAATAAAATTGTATTTTCTTCACTTCTTCAACCCAAATGATCAATAAATTTGACAGCAACAATTTCTAACTATACATTTTTCCACAAAAATGTGACATTTGGTTACTATTTTGCCATGGCCGGTGGTCAATGATAATTCATGCCTCTATCCTCATTGTCTATGATAGCTGTAAGATGTACAATACAATACATGTGAGACATAATTGTGAATAGGTTAAAGGATACTGAACACAAACATTTCGGAACATACTCCCAATCTAGTAGCTTTTAGTGGTGTGACTGAGGTTTCCCAAAATACTCCTGCTAGTTTGAAAACAAGATAAAGCTCAAGATCATTTGACTTGACTTCCCAACACAATTATCTGATCAGAATCCAAGGTTTCTATGGTAGTGTTTCACAGACTATGTCACTGTCAAATGACATTTTAACTTGCGAAATGCTAGAATCCGACATAAAAGTGGTAAAATCCAAAAATTTAAATTTACTATTGAAGCAACAAATTATCAGACAAATAGAAGAAACATCAGAACAACCCGAAATCGCCTCACCAGCTGAACCCAACGAAAAAAATGTATCTTTCCATAGTCAAGTTAGTTTGAAAGAAACAACCATAAAATTCTATGCAGAGGACGAAATATCCTCGAAATACGAAGACCTTAAAATTGAATTGGCCAATATCCAAGTGGATGAGACTAATGCAGCCCTACAGAGACAAATTTTAATCGAAAATTACGACGAAGTCGAAGCTTTATTGGATAATGTTTTGCAGTATTTGGATTGTTTGATTTTAGGTATGTATACGGTACCTAATATTTCCATCCATCAACATAAATTGATTAAGATTCCATAAATTGGGAGTCTTTTCAAATGAACTATTATTAAAAATTGACCAAACAGCTCCCGAAAGATGGTTTGACTGAATTTTGGGAGAGTCTCAGTGCACCATTGGAAATAAAGTTTCAAAGGTCCCCATCCCTGTCATCATGTGTGCTAGAATAATTATTTTGGGTCGAGGATTTTGTTTTTTTTTTTGGATTTTTTCCGAGAATAGTACATTTTATCGAAAAACTAGCTGCTGAAACGAAAATTTTGTCTACAAAAATGTTGTTCATGAGAAAATGGTTCTCTTCTAAAATTCAGGTCAATTAAAATTGATAATATTGTTTTATGTTCATTTTGCAGAAATAAAATCGTCGTTTCGCTTAGCGCAAACGCTAAACACTTACATAATTCACGAGGATACAATCAGCAGTAAAGTTTCCGAATCACTGAAAAAATTATGCGAACCGCCGGAATTGGAAACATTAGAAGACATAAAATCGAAGTTGTTTGTATCCTTGAATCGATACGACCATATAAAGCAATTAAAACAAGAGCACGATCAAAGGAAAAACGATTATAGATTGGCTTTGAAAAATTTCAAGATTATTCTGGAAGTGATGAACATCAACGAGACATCGTTGAGGAAATTGCGTCAACAGTTCGAAGAGATATTAATGAACTATCAGCACGCGCGGTGTATCCTGAATCAAGAGTTACCTTTTATTTTGACTGAAAGGAGGAAGGTTTTAGCGGATTGTCTGAAAATCTTGGCTAGGGAATGTGGAGGGAGATGGGTTGGGCATCGCGAAGAATTGTCTAGTTTATTCAACGAGTTGGGTCATAATTTTGACTGAATTGACTTATAGATATGATAATTTTAAGATTTCAATTATTCCAATAAAAAAATAATGAACATTTTTTTCTATTTTGCGTTTTATGTATGAAGCAATCAGTTGCAATCAGTTTGTCACTACGTAGAGACGCTGACTACGCTTTAAAGCGATTGGCCCAAACAAAGCTCTCTGGTTTATAGAGACAGACATCTAGCGATCAGCTCTATACCTCCTGCAGCCATGGACCTACCTCCTCTACGTATATTTTTGGAAAGAGAGGCTAGAACAACAACAATTCACAGTATTCTGGGAATGATCTCCAACAGTAAACTACGACCTGCCTTATACCGTCCTAATCGCAAATTCCATAAGGATGAACTATTGAGAGCAGACAGCTGTTGGTACAAAGACGGTTCAAAAACACTCTCAGGCTATGGTGCAGGTGTATAAGAGCGCACACCTTACAGGACAGAAGTTTAACTTCTCTAGGATCACATGCAACCGTATTTCTGTGACATTTTTCCATGTATGGAGAGTTTGGAGCAAGGCAATCTCATACAAAGGATAATAAACATTTTCTCGAACAGCCAAGCGGCTTTGAAAGTACTTAGCTCTTACCGTGTAGTATTGGAGTACCAAAAAAGACTCTTCTCATTAGGAGAACTCAATAAAGTATTGCTAGTCTGGATCCCTGGACATTCTGGCATGGAAGGAAACGAGAAGACTCTCTTGCAATGGAGAGTGCCTGACGTGTTTCTATCGGACCAGAATCTACTATTGGCAGCGCAATAACCAAACAGCCAAACAAACACTCAATACCTGGATAGCAGGAAAAGCCTTAGACTTCTCTCTGGCACTCGAATCTGAAATATCATTCACCAAATAACTTAATCGGCTTTGTTAAGAATCTGAATTTGTTCGATGGAATCTGAAAACGTGTGAGCCACAATATACTCTTGCGAGTCTCAGCCTAACCTACTTGGAGAATCTACAAAAACTCATGATAAATTATTTTTAGCATAAGTACCGGGCCAATCAGATCACAATACTAATATATTTCCATCAGTCAGAGCCTTTCACTGACAGGATCTCATACACCAAACAACAGAAACTGCTTTGGCCAAGCGGCTTTTAGAGCTAGCCTAACCTAAACTAACCTGTAGCATAAATATTGGTATAAAAGTGCCAAAAAAGACCCTCCTCAAAGGCTGATTCAACAAAGTGTCTCTGGTTTGGATTTTTTACCAGAATTTACAATACCTGTACCTATAGCAAGAAAACTTTTGAATTATTATTCACCACATGGACATCCAGTCTAACCTACTGATTTCTTGGAAATTTTGATTGTACACTTTCTCAAAATCACTTGTGTGTAATAACACTACATAAACTAATGGAATTATCGACATTTTTGTGTAGCATTTCGTAAACCTTGACTTTTATTTCGTTTTTTTTAAATGCTTAAACATCTCATTAGATTAAGTAGACAGTAAAAAATGAACTAAGTACATGGGAATTTTTCCAAGCTCCTTCATAACGCAGCACCGCTTGTCTCTAATGGATCATTAAAACCGAATTTAGAACACTTCGGATGCACTGTACCATGGAGGCTAAATTTTAAGCAGCTCGTGGAGATTTTCATTTTGGAAAAAAAAACTATAATGTTATTTTTGAACCATCATTATGGATAATTCGCGAGAAATATGAAGTTTTTCAAACGTTTTTTGCTTTTTCATACATTTTAATCGCTGTCTAACATCGTTGAATTTTTTTATTCAGGTCTTTCCAAATTTTTTTCTATAAGAAAGAATTTGTTCAAAATGATAGAAAGTTATTATTCTATAGAGTGCAGCTGAATTATAAAAGGACTTTTTCAAACAATTAATTTACCTTTAACAAAAATACTGCTATTGGTGGATTTTTTATTAAGAAATGGCGGTTTTTCGAACAATATGGGGGAGCTCAGCAACAGGTATGAGATTTTTTTAATGCAAAGTACTCAGTTGATCTACAGTCAATAAAATTGAGACAGTTGAGAAACTGGTTATGATAATATTATGCTGGACGTATTGAGGTAACGTGAGACTTGATGTTGCATTAAAAGTTAAAAACAATTCTCATAATACTTCACGACAAATTGCAGCGACCACAAGCATCAAGAAATTAATGATGATGATCCCGACCACATTAAGCAGTTCTGTGACATTTTCTTGTACTCTTGTTACCTCAAAACACGTAATTTTGTATAAATTATGTTTTCTGGTGAGGCTATTATATTTTGCTTAAATGTTTTAGTTAATTAGCAATATTGCAGATGGAGTAAGTATAATTCGCACTAGACGACTCAAGGTCATACTAAATACCATCAGGAAATAAATATTCCATATCCTATCAATCCTAAAACATCAAAACTCCATCTAATTCAATATGTTTCATTTTAAAATTTTGTATCGCTCGGTATAATTAAGTGAAAGTTAATAAAATGGTATGATTAATCCTTAAAATGGCTCTATTACACCACACCAACGTGAATTTCAAACTAAACTCGATCTTAATAGAGTAATAATAGTGTAATGCACTACTAAAAACCTTCTTCATGGAGTGTTCTTAGACGTTTTGTTCGTTCACATGTATGTATAAGTAGATAAAGGTGGAGTAAATTTGGGAGAGTCGAGGTAAACCCTGGGATTTTAATGGATAATGGGAGAGTATGCTTATATTTTAGCTGATTACGTTGCCACTATTACTGAAGAAACAACATAATGGAGTGAATATTACTGCAATATCAGTTTTCAATGGTTTCTTAACAAACATTCAAGTTCTCATCATAATACTCAACAACAATGGGTCCAAGTCTGCTGCTTATTGAAATATGGTATGTTAAAGAGAAAAAATGGAATAGATTTTTGTCGAAATATGAGTATTGAGCTCCTAATGATAGTATCATAGACTAGAAGGATATCAGTGAATGCTTTGAAGGCAACTCTCGAGGCAACTTGACTGCTAAATTTCAACTATATTGGATAGTTCTTTATGACGTGAATTTTCTCTCGAAATTTGGTTGGAAACAGAATCCTGGCACGTACTCTCTACTCTCTCATCTTAACTAGAAACAAATGGATTCCTGAACCTAAGCGAGATTGCACTGACACTTTTGTTTGACAAATATCCGAAAAGGAAACTGCTGCCTAAGTGGACACCTCAAAAAGCACAAAGAGTAGCCTCACATTTTTCCGGAATGCGTAGCAACATAGGATCCTAGATAGCAACCAGAAGACTGCTGGCTGGGAGTGATTTTGACTCACTTAAACTGGAAACAGGAAACTACTATTATTGTTCCAGGCATTTGAAAATATTCTCATCCCGTCAGTGGCTTTAGAGTAGCTTTTAAGCCAGCATTACACATGGAAAAACTATTAAAATTATTTCCAGCCCTTGTAGATGACACAAATGTGAAAGATTTCATCCTGCTAATCTACTCAATCATGGAGCTCAGATATGGCAACGTCTAACCTTTCGACGTTACCGCAGCTGAAAAAATTACCATAACAAAACATCCGTTTTTACAGAGTTTATTTCCTATTCCTCGTTTCTTTCACATATTCCCTGGCTGTGCCAACTTAAGCGTGGTATATGCGGTTATCGACTCGATACTTTTATTACCTCCCAATGTCAAGCAGTTGAATTGACGTTGTATCGACCATACATCCAATTTGATTCCCTCCATTCTATCCTACAAATTCGATTTAGTGTAGGGAAATAGGATTTGCTTTGGGTGTTTACATTTCACGCTTTTCTGAAGTTTCTTTGACAATATAATTAAAAACAAAATGAATAGAGTTCCAGATTATAAGATTTTTTCATCAAACAATTTAAAATTGTTGAGTAATAAAGTGAAGATGTGATTTTGGTTGTACTAGCAAGCAGTCTAAGAAAGTTTTGATATGAACTCTGGCTCAACAATAGAAGGAGATGAAATAGCAGATGAAGTAGCAAAGAGGCGGGGAACCGAAATTAGGTAGTACTTTCTGGGGACCTGAAGTCTTTTGCGGAATCAGTACCAATGTTATATTGATAAAAATAGGTGAAGCCGAGAGGAAGAGAAGATCTGACCATTGGAAAGGTTTAGTAGGGCTAGGACAATCAAAGATTCTTCTGGGTGACTACAATTTGTTGAGATCAAATGCGTGCATGAGTCAAAGTGAATCTGCGCTAAGTGGGTTCCTAACGGGACATTGTCGCCTTAATGGAGGAAGAAAAATGCGCATATTGTGACATGAAACAAGAAACCTCCATCCACATACTTCCCAACTGCACAGTATTCCAGAATCCTGAAGCACAGTACCTGGGAGATTGGACAGACGAGGAACATTTACTTAAGTTGAAGCCTGCAGATATCCTGAAATTCCTCCGGGAAATAGGAGTGAAAGATCTACTAGTTTCTGGGACACTCCTCAGAAACTAAGTAAAAGTAAGAGGGATAGATCTTTCAGGTCTCGGTGAATGTCACCCCAAAAACACATACATACATACATACATACATACATAGTTCAACAATTATCCAATGATAAAGGAACTGGGGCTGGGAACCGATCACTCTTAAAGTTTGAGTGAAGCCCAAAGCATCTTTTAACCGAAAATTCACGCCATGGTTTCCCTATCATTCAATTGAAGATAGATTTATATTTTTGAGTGACAATTTCGTTCCAATACCCTGATATGTATCCAAAGAATTGGTTAAAGGGCCAGTAGGGCCAGTAAGGCTTAAATTAACACCCAAAACTGAACATTTCTGAACAATATGTTTCGAAATAAACTTGAAGACAAATAGTTACGTAAGCACTTTTATTAAAAATGTATAAATTATGAAGAATTGTGTACAATTGATAGCTTTTGAATTAATTGCAGAGTTTCCACTCAACTACATTTCATTTGTGGAAACTATAACCACATTTTGCAATTAACAATCCATTAGGGATAGAATCGACATTGAAAGCGGCTATTAACGGTTGGAGTACTACAAAAAATCGGAAATCGTGATTGACTGTTGATTTTCAACATCAAACTACCATAGCTGTGTTCAGTACAGGTTTCAATTATCATACAATTACATGAGAATTAGTGTCATGACTGATAAAATGTCTATTATAGCCGTATGCAACGTTGTCACTTAAATTCGTTCAACCCTAGAGTACTAATGTATCGGAAAATGACAGCACTAGTGAATTTTCAAATAAACTGAGCGTCCTAGCATAGAATACACTTAAACTAGACCAGTCTAGATCAGTCCAAAAGAAGCTCCAAATTCTTGAAAACTGGTAATTAAAATTGGATGAACATCGATGACAATTTTCCAGAGTTAAAACGTATAATTACACTGTGAATTGAACTAACAAGAATTATTTTAAACTCGTATCAACAGTCATCACAATTCCATTAAGGTCATCAATAAAAATTTGATTTAGTTTAAAATGCAGTAACAAAACAAAAATGTCAACAAAAATTCATTTGACCTAAATGAAAAAATAACTTACAAAATACACGAATAAAAGAGACAAAAATATTCAACCTACCTGAAAAATATAATTGTTTGATTTTATTGTTTTTGAACATGATTGGATGGTAACGAGAAAACACAAATGTTATCATTCACGGCCCAGTTTTTGAAGTGTGGGTGGAAACAGTAGCGTATTTTATAGAATTTGCATTGGGCAGATTATAAAAAATGGAGAAAAAATCATTTTGATTAGTAAAATTCCAAAAACGTAGTTTTCAGGATCATAGAACATGTTTAGGAGCCTGTGGAGCAGATTGAACCATTCTAATTTCATGAGAAAGTGGAATATTAAAAAAATTATGGTGGAAACCAATAGTTGTATCAAACACTGAGTGGATTGAAACAGCTGCATCTTCTGAAGACTGGAAGAAACTTTATGGAAATTTCGTGATGATAAAGCTTAAAAATGTTTGAATCCAATAGGCCTCTTGCATAGATTTTTATTTTTACCTTAAAGTATTCTGAAAACCTCTTAAAGTATAATAAATATCCTTCCTCATTTTTTTTCCAAGAAGTACTCAAAATTATCTCATGAATTCCCTAAGAAAGTTTCACGAAGCCCTTTAAATTTGACGTCACACGAAAACACAATGAAATTGGTCGTGACGTCACAAGGTACACCTGTCGTCCGCTTAATGTAAACTTCAAATCTGGTTTCCCGTTTATCCATTTTAAAAGCATTTTCACTTGAAATATTTTAGAATCAATTTATTGTTTAATAGTGTTTACTGTTGTGTTTCTTTGTTTATCGTTAATTTTAAATATTAAGATGTCTGAAGAATTTTTAAAGGCACAATCTGATAATTTACCTCAGGGTCCTTTTTCGGAGTTTTTCTTCAATGGGTAGCTTAATGAATATTTTTCCAAGAGTGGAGATTGTTGTACTTCCACAACCTGGCACGATACAATACCGATAAACCATTTTTTCTCAAAAAATCACCAAAAACAACGTCAAAATTAACTTTGATAGACGTCAAAACTTGGCATAAGTACCCTGTGACGTCACTGTTGCATGAAATGTGTTTTTGGCGGCATTTTAGTCGTTTGAATTTCAATTATTTATTACGACTTTAATATCAAACAAAATTTGAAAATATTCCTGTGGGATGATATTTACGTATAATTGATCATTTTAATGCAATAAAAAAATTATCTGCAAGGGGCCTATTGACTAATTTTTTCCTGTCCATCAACAAATCTTCATTCGCTCGTCTCACTTATCAACTTGAAAAATTCCATTTAGGTACAAACTCAAACAAAGCGAGCTGAAACTTTAGCGTTGACTTTACTAAACATAACTGTTGTTGACAGATACTAGCACCAACTATCTTGTTCTACGCATCACTCGAAAAGCAACCCTCGTTTGATACTTCACATATAATACTATTCATTTTATAGTCTCCTTCCAACGCTATATCGTTGATTATTTTTACCACTTCTTCCACTTTACTACTTCTCAGTGTAGAGTTTCAACTCTACAGAAGAAACTTATAGAATCCATTCCTTCTAAATGAAATTCGTTATTGCTTTTATATCCTTCCGTATTAGCTAATCTTAGAATAATAATTATTACTTCCACTTTCTTAGAGATTGAGAGCGTTAGCCAATTTGCAATTCAGATTCTATTTCCGACATTTGATATGTATGGCGATTCAAGGAAATGTTATGAGATTAGATCCTTTTTTCATTAAAAAGTCAGCTAGCACATATAAGAAAGAGCATCGGACTGTGAAAATTTAGGAATTGATATCTTCGCGCTACATAAAATGAAAATATTCATGGGGTCGACAGTAATTTGGATGGGATGGGGACTTATCAATGCCATTAATTAGCTCTTCGCCGACACCGTATTGATATTAGTCACAGTGAAGTGGGTGTCATAAAAATCTCTATATAAGAATGATGGTGAATTCTATCAAGCTAGAGTAATAATTCAATAATATGTTTTCAGAAAAATTCAATTAGTTCTGCCTCGACACAAATAACTTTTTGTTCTAAAACCGAGCAAATATTTCACGTTCTACTTTGTCAATATAAATACGTTTTATAAAATCACTTTTCTGGCACCAACCCTGTTCAAAGTGAAATACATAAAACGAAGCTGAAGAGCGTGGTTGCCCTTTGTGCATTTCCCATTCTTCTCGGGCTCCATAATTTTTCTGGTTTTAGCATTTGCCTTCCAGCTTTTTTGTTCGTTTTTTGCCGTTATGAAGACAAAAGTCAATTGAAGATATGGAGTTTCGTATTCAGAATAAGGCAATGAACACCATTGCAAAATTTTCACGTGATATGTTGTAGCAATTCAACATTCTAATTTTGATCCAGCTGCAATTTGGCATATTTTCGCCGGAAAAGTTGGGGAAAGTCAAATTTTCTACGGAGATAATATAGTCCAAACACAAACAAATTGTATTTCACAAGATGGGTAAGGTTGGGAAAAGACAATGTCTGTCAAGTCTGCTTTTTTGGTATAAAATTGAAATCAAACAATTGAATTTTACGGTAGACTTATCAAATTTGCTAGTGACAGTACCATTAATTTCATTCACAGTTAAATTAATTTCTATATTTCGTAGTTAAAATGTTTTTAATTTATTTGACGTGTGACAGTCAGTTGCCATTTGTTGGTGATATACATTATATCCAGTGCAATCCAATTTAATCTGAACAAAATCATTATTATACTAAGCGATTTTTCCACTGCGTCGTATACAGAGCGAAAATGAAAAATTTGAAATTGTCTATTTTGTCTATTTTAACACATTAGTTATTCATTGATAATTGAATGGATGTATGGTTCATACAACAGCCTTTTTGGTGTGCGTCATCGTTTGTGACGTATATTCGGGTTTTGGGTATGTCGTTTATCTTATTTGCCATTTTGACACAATATCTAACCCTAAATTTGATGAATAATATCATCAGGATCGCATTCAGCAAAATTCGACAAGGCTATGAAATGAATAGTTACCAGCTTCTTTTTCTAAACTGAAAATACTTGAGAACTTTCAAAATGCTAATGTTTTTCCGTGTATCTAGGCATATTTTTGTATTATTCGAATAAATATAACAATAATATTCATATTAACTTTTCATAAATAATAATTGACCGTGAACAACAAAGTACAGACCTGACAAGAACTGTCAGTGGGACAGTAGAAAAAGATGTCAGACACATTGACAATACGAAAGATATATCTGCATGCCTATTTTAAATAAAGAAATTTCTCCCGATTGATAGGTCGCGCTTACGCTTAATCTGAACATCAACCAAACAAATTTTGGTAAATCAATGATTAGGATTGACGTTTGTAATAAATTTGAACGGTTCATTATTGCGATATTTTGATTAGGATTAATCAAAGACCTGACTTTTTTTGCATTTCTTTCCACGTAATGTGTTAGAAAGACATTAACAAACGATGACGCACACCAAAAAGGCTGTTGTATGAACCATAGTTCATTTCGGAACGTGAATAAACAGTATTTTATTAAAACAACATTTAAATTGTGTGGAATTTAATTCAAAATAGCACTTCAAACAATTTGAAACATTCCAAAACACTGTTGCTGTTGCTGTATTTTCTTTCTAACCGTCATTAACCTTTAGTAATTTTTCATTGTATGTATTGTTTGGTTAAATAAAATATCAAGGCTTTATTTATTATATTTTATAGTCAATTCATCATTTTCCACGACCTTTACATTAAATCAATAATATGTCATGTAGGAAACAATAATGTATTTTTAGTACCTACAGGAGCTAACTAACTATTCCGATAATTAATGTCCGAAAAATGTGAGTAAAGTCAACTTATTATCGTTGATATGAAAATGGGAAGTATCATATCGAAATTTAGTAATTGAAGTATTCAAATTAACTCAATCTAACAATTTTTTGTGGACTTGCTGTATAAAGTTCACGCTTAGACACACATATTAGGTTGGGTTTCTGGAATACCATGCTTTCTAGTAAAATGAAGTACAGTCGAACGAAAGAATTCCCCAGTAATAACTATCCACATTTATAATTTATCCAATATTCCACCTTAGGATGCTTAGCCTTATTTATTCCTTAATTCTGGATGAAAATATTTACGTATAAAATAACTCCTACATTTTTCTGGGAAACTATAACTAAAAGCCATATTAGGATCTCTCAATAATGTTCAATATTATGATAATGGAATTCTAGTGTTTTTCTTATCAAAAACTTGCAGCACGGCGGAAAGTACATCCTCTCAATGCCTTTTTATTCTCTCAAGCTACTATACAGAACCGTATTACATTAATTTTTTCTTTTATCCTCCCAGTTAAGATGGAAGAAAAATAACCCAACCCGGAATATTGGATTTATTGATCCAAACTCCACCGAGAGTTGGGCTGAAACATTTTTACAGATACTTCACACGACTCTGCTTTTTTTATGTGAAATATTAGCAGTGGATCTCTTTAAAATTCTCATCATGATTACTCTTGGATAACACCGTAATAATTTGATTTTACAACCGATACACGTTCACGGAACAAAGTTGATGGCGCGGAAGTTCAGAAGTTAGGAATAACTTTGTTGATAGTGGAAGCTATCTTCAAATGGTATAATGTGGTTGTATTAGAAGAATAACGCGGATGCTGAAGTTTTCTGATAGAAAAGTTTGAAATTAAGTAATGCTAGCAGGAGTCCTATTATTTGTGAGGAAAATGGAATCAATGAAGTCTATACTATTGGATAATAATAGACATAGAAATGTCTGTTTGAATCTATATATTTTTGGTCCGCTTCCAGGCCTAGGCTCCCCCAGACTCCCAGGCAAAAAGACCACAACTGCACCTCTAAATTTTATATTTCTGAGAAAAAAGGGCACCTACCCACTCAATTCACAAAAATATTATTTATATTGACCTTGACATCACATCTCCTTCCATCCTTCCCTGAACCATCCACTACTTATTCAAAATCAACAAATATCGCTTTGTGTACCATGAATATAAAACAAACCAACCGTCAGTAAAGCCGTCAATTATCAAATTAATTTCCGAAAGTTAACAAACAGTTTACCTTCCTTCACTTTATCTACCAATCTATCACTTTACTGCCTCGGTACATGGATAACTATTTTCTTAGAGCTAGGAAAAAATACTGTTCACTTACGCTTCAAGACGTGTAGACAGCAGTATTACAACTTCACACAATTAGCTCTCAATCACTTTCTGAATACCAGCACAGGAGAACTCTGTCATTTCACAATTCCTCCAATGTTTCCAGACTGATTAAAATATTACAGTAATCTGCTTCCAATTGATAGAGATAATTGATAATTTTGTCTGAAGTGGACACTTATTATCAGATATGCTGTATGAGATCCATCTACCTTGTACTAATGTAACTGGAAATTTAGCGAAAACTGACCGCAAGAGACATGAACCCTTCTAATTACTAACCAAATTGGTTGGCTTATCTTATGAATCATACCTTTCCGTTTCCTTTGAACTATAATTCAATGTTTCTTGGGGCATATTGCCCGGAATGTAGTGAAAAAGGTGCTATGCTAAGCTATATAAGATCTTACCAAATTTGATATTGTATTATATGAACTGTGAAGCACAAAACAATTTCATGTGCATATATAACTTCCATTTTGTGACCAATCTAGTTCTGTAGTGCAAATATCATTAAGAATTTCACCACCAAAATAATTTCAATAACAATACTAAGATTTACACTTTCCACTTTCTACTTTGATCATATATTCATCTAAAATTTCGTTACAAAGTATAAATATAAAAGTCACGATCGGTGGACTTATAAAAAATAAAGCAGATGATGCAATAAAAGAAACAATGAAACTATTCTGATTGAAGGGGTGTTCAAGCAGTATTTTTCAGAGACTTTCAGTAAGTTGATTTAACAGAGAAAGAAGTAAATAGATCTTTGAACGCCAAGAAAGAGATCTCTATTTAGTTTCTACTTCAGGTTAAGTCAAAAGTTCAAAAAATGGAAACTCTGATTTCAAATTCACAGTTTTTTCATTCTGATTGGTTTTGCCATAATGTCTGACGTGACATCGGAAAAAATCACCTTGTATATTGAAAATTTTCCAACAAGTTTGGCAACAACGTTGCTTCATATATCTATATCTATCTGTGATGTGATAAGATCTTTTGATCTGTTTTCAAGATGGAAAGCTTTTCATGTACATTCATCTGTAATTTCGCATACCTAATCAAGACTAATAAGTCCATGTGCTTACATTCGAATGATTGATCGATAGTTCAGTTTATACCGAATCCCCGTTTTCCAGACGATGAATAGAAGAGAAAAGTTTCTTTATTTATTTTCATTTCGTCAAGCGTATAACTTAAGCTCTGTGATATTCCAAAAAAAAAAAACTAATTAGAATAGTCGAAACACGCGAAAGGAATTCGAAACTAATTTTCCCAGTAACGTGTTGTTTTTTGAAAGATTGATGAACTCAATTAAATTGCACCGTGATGGATTGTCAACGATATTTTATGTTTCAATGTCCTTCTTTCGTTTTCGCCGGATCGTTTTGTTAAGCTGTCGTAAATTTCGAAGCCATTTTAAAATAATAGTTATTCACGTGTCAAGCTAGGAAAGTGTACTTCGGGACGACGCCGAAGGCGGAGCTTCGAGAGCATGCAAGCCCTGTAAATACACTTTTCTAGCGTGTCGCGTACAATATTTTTTGTGCAGTCACCAATCATTTGACAATAACATAGGAACAGAACATTTACTGATGAAAATTGTGAAGAAGGTACAATTATTTCGTCAACTCAGGAATCTTCACTTGAAGTTACAGGTTGTTTTTGTTTATGTTTAACGCTAGGAACTTTTTTCGCTGCTTTTGATTTGCTCTTTATCAAATATTTGACATAATCTTCTCCTACGGTCGATCTAGACTGACAACGACGCGCTATCCGAGTTAAAAAAAGATCGGAAAACGCATTTTCCAAATCGGCAGCATGGAAATGACACTACGCCTTTTTCTCGTTAATGTTAGAGCCACAACTAGGTGAAAATTTACAAAATTTCATATAGAAAATGATTGAAATTGTCCCCTTCCAATAAACTCTAATATTATTGAAATTTTCATTCTATTTTTCACGGAATTAAATTCTTCCTAGCGACGAGTCATTATGAAAACTTTCCAATAAAATTTTAAAGCAATTAAGAGTTTAAGAACGTACTTTCAAAGTTAAACAACTAAGTCTAGTGAAGGTTTAGTTCCGTACCCGATTATTAATTTTTTGAAGCACTCTTAAGACGTTTTCCCAACTCTTTTTTTTTCTTGTCCAAGTTCGTTTAACAAAGACGGATTATTGTTCCCGTCACGAGGTTTAGAAAATAGAAAAGATTACTAGAGGACATTTGGGAACATACATTGGGAAAGTGGGATACGTTAAAAGCAGACACAGGACATCAAAATAGTTTTCCTATTTTTCACTCACTTGTGTTTCATGTAACTTGTATAGTGAATAATAAATGTATTATTATTATAAATATTCTTTATGTAATTCCTGACTAATTTTCCTAACTCACTTTCCCATGAAGATACTGACCATGTTCTTTTTTCAAATTTAAATATTCATCAATAATATCACCAAAGTATTTACAACCACTAAGAAGTGTTGAGGACTGATCGAACAACATGAAAATCATTCTCAAGAAGCCACGATTCTCTTCACATTTTCACAATCCACTGAGAGTACTTATAGTGTCATTAGCAAATTCATTCAAACTCAACGGAATATCACAGAACTTCGCAATTATCATCAACATATAAAATAAAAAGGAGAGGCGCCAATAGTTCGTCCTTGAGGGAATTCATACTTCACAAAAAGTTTGTGAAGTATGTTATTGTAACCATTCTTATGTATTTCCAAGTATAAATACCATATTTTTCCAGATTTCTCTCTTGTTTCTCTTAATGTTTCCAACTGTTTCTCAATGAAAATATTGTTATTGTTAATATGTTCCAGAAGTAGTTCCTTCAAGTATAATTCTATCACAAGAAGTTATGTTTTCCACAAGTCAGGATATGTTATGTACAGGGTTATTCAATCTCCCAGCCCATTAACATGGTTATCATTGCATGAACAAAAAAATGTTTGGAATAAAAGTTGTGTGGTTATAAACTAATTTTATTATAGCATCAACAAAAGTACATTGGCGTGCGTAGTTTCAGAGACACAAAAAGTTTTTCTTTTTTCCAAACGGGACACCCTGTATAATATTGAATTTTTGAGACGATATTTTTCTTCTGATTTCAAAAATATACCATTTCTTACCCCTGTCTTGAATCGATCGTTCTCAAGATATTGAAGGATAAATATAGTAGATAAATTAAACTAGTAACTATTGAAAATTCAATATAATCAAAAACAGAAACAATTGAACTGGAGCTCTATCTGGGAAGGATGGAGTTGGAAATGCTCTTGTAAAGAATTTCAGGGACGTTCAACTTGAGGATATGATTCGGATGCAGGATGGGGCAGCTCTACATAATGTTCTACAGGTTAAAGAACATTTGAACAATCTATTTCAAGTTCTGATAGGAAATAATGGAACCATATTATGGCTTCCTGAGAGTCCGGATCTATCCCCTATTGTTATATTCGTTATCTATTATTTGTTATTTTGATTGAATGTTGACCAAAACTTTTATTCAATATCTTCAGAACGGTGAGGGACAAGGGTATACTTTCAAAATCAAAAGAAAAACATTTTTTCAAAAACTCAATGATATACAGTGTCTCATTTGAAAGAAAAACGTTAATTTTTTGTGTACCCTAAACTACGTACGCCACTGTACTTTTGTTGATGTTATAATGAAATTAGTTCATAACCACAAAACTTTATTTCCGGAAATTTTTTTCTCCATGCAATAATAATCATATTTTTGAAAGTATTTTGTCAATTACCTATTGTTAACTTTATCATTGTTTTGAATAAGTATTTCCCCTGCTCTGTAAGGTGCAGTGTATCTAGTAATAGTTATTTATGCAAGTGCAAAAAGTGAGTGTTTTTTGCACGCGACGTGAAATTGTCCAACGAGGTCTTTAGTCCGAGTTGGACAACACGTCGAGTGCAAAAAACACGTTTTGCAAGAGTTGCATACAATATTTTTTTTAAATTCATGCAAAAACTGGAAAATTAGAACATAAATATGTCAAGAAGCTAATCTAACCTAATAAAACTCAACTCGTTCTTCTTTTTTGTATCTTTATGGCCTCCACCTTGTCAGTACTCAATCAGGAAAAAGTCTAGTTTAGTGGTACAACGCGGATTTTGATGAAATATTTTTTCTTAGATTAATTCGAGGTCGCTGAACACGAAAATGAAGAAAAAAACGTGCGCTCTCTTACCAAAAACGAGTTATGAATTTTTGAAAATTTGTTAAAATGAGTACTGCACTGGTTTTATTGACATATAACTTTTAAAATGATCTGTTATAACTTATAAACAATGTTGGTGATACACTATATTTGCTTTTTACGATATTAATTTTACACGCACATCAAAAAACACTGTGATATTGATACTTATCTCTTCTAAATTCTTTTTTCAATTCCACAATAAACAATTATTTATTTTGACGTTTCTGTGTCTAAAATCATGACTGACACACAAGCTTCGTCAGGTTTCCTTATAGGCGTAAAAGTTGTACCTACTAGCATATTCAGCCAGCTTAAGACATTTTAACATAGAATTGCGCGAATTGCGAAATGTCGACCCTGAGCTCATTCATGTGGAATACAAATTATTAGACACTTTTTCGAGAAGGGGAAGGGAATACATATGTATGTCCCTTCCCCGTTCTTCATCTCTCCACCTTAAATGACTAAGTGTTGACTGGCTGACGTAGTGTTTCTAACATCGCTCCCCGACCCCTGACACAGATCAATGAATAGTATCTGTTTCGATCAGCTATCACATGCGATTAAAGAAAACTTAGTATTCTTCCAGTTAATTGAACACACTTTTATTAATCTCAATAAACCCAATCTACCTAAACCATGCCAAAACAAACTCAACCTAACTTTAAGCATTGTCTGATATAGGGCCATTCGCACCGATTATCCTTAAAAGTCATACTTAACTAAGTGACACTTATAATTTAAGTGGAACTTCGTTCGCACCGTACATCCCTTAGCTAAGTGTGAGGTTCCATTTGACAACGCCGCAATTTTTGAAATATTTTTTGAAAAAGAAGATCTTTTCAGGAATTAACGGCAGTCGTTTGTGGTTTGATCCAGTTTGATCCATAGTTTGATCTATGCGTTTGATGTTATAGTTGGTGTCATCTTTGGTTTTGACGTTTTGATAAGTTTTTTTTCTTCCGAGTCATTAGTAGTTTAAATATGAGCGGAGAAAAACGATCTCGTGGAATAAATTTCACGACAAGTGAAAAATCATCATTATTAGATATTATTAGCAAGTCTAAGAATGTAATAGAAAATAAACAAAGCGATGCGGTATCCTGGAAAGATAAGCAGTTGACGTGAGACAAAATATGCAATCAATTTAATGCAATGCTCCCGGAAAACCCATACTGCACGAAGGAATCGTTAAAAAAATTCTATGAAAACGTTAATAAAATAATAAAAATAATCGTTCCTTATGTATAACTGTCTGGGTATGCCGTGTTCAATTATATCAATTATTTCTAAATCGTCATCATCTTCTAACATTTCCATTTCGATAAGACAAATTAAATACAAAGATCTACCAAAGCACAATTTACTCAAATCTAAACTGTCATAAATCAACTTCAAAATTAGTATTTTCGAGGTTAAGTAGAACTTTAAGCCGAGGATATTCCGAGCTTAGTTAAGGTACCCTTAACGTCGCGTTAAGGATGCCCTTAAATTCGGTGCGAACGACTAAGTGACACTTAGTGGATTTAAGTGACACTTAACGTTTAAGTATAACTTAACGTTTAAGTATAACCCTTAGGGCCATTCGCACCGATTATCCTTAAAAGTCATACTTAACTAAGTGACACTTATAATTTAAGTGGAACTTCGTTCGCACCGTACATCCCTTAGCTAAGTGTGAGGTTCCATTTGACAACGCCGCAATTTTTGAAATATTTTTTGAAAAAGAAGATCTTTTCAGGAATTAACGGCAGTCGTTTGTGGTTTGATCTATGCGTTTGACGTTATAGTTGGTGTTATCTTTGGTTTTGACGTTTTAATAAGTTTTTTTTCTTCCGAGTCATTAGTAGTTTAAATATGAGCGGAGAAAAACGATCTCGTGGAATAAATTTCACGACACGTGAAAAATCATTATTGTTAGATATTATTAGCATAACCTAAGTAACTAATGATGGCTGAATATGCTAGTAGGTACAAGTTTTACGACTAAAAGGGAACATACGAAGCATGTGTCAGTCAGTGTCAGTCATATTAGACAAAAACGTCATAATATATAATTATTGTTGAATTGAAAAAAAATTTACAACGAATATAATACTTATATCAATATTATTGTGGTTTTTTAATGTGTGTGTAAGATTAATATCTTAAAAATCAAATATAGTGTATTACCAACATTATATATCAATTATAACAGATCATTTTAAAAGTTGTAATGTGTCAATAAAACCAGTGCAGTACTCATTTTAACAAATTTTCAAAAATTCATAACTCGTTTTTGGTAAGAGAGCGCACGTTTTTTTCTTCATTTTCGTGTTCAGCGACCTCGAATTAATCTAAGAAAAAATATTTCATCAAAATCCGCGTTGTACCACTAAACTAGACTTTTACCCTCAATCATAGCTGGTATTCGCCTTGACCATTTAAATTTCAAATAATTAAGGATTTTTGAAATAATTGTAACTCGTTGAGACTAAGTAGTAAGATATACATATATTATTGTTGTATTAAAGCAGGATCAGGTACTTGCTATGGATTTTTATTTAATTTAAATGTTTATGTTTGCCATTAATCATCACAAAACTGACACAAGAATGACAGATGAGTGCAATAAAATATTTTATTGCACTAGTGCAATAAAGTACCACTTTTTCCATTAAATGTGGTGCACAAAAGTGTTGTTTTTTGCATGAATGTGGAAAAATAAATAAATGTTAACAGTTTTAAGGACTTACCCAGCAAACATCGACGAAGTGAATTCCTCTTCCAGTAGTTTCACCATTATTTCCATTTTCCACTGATCTATAAAAAATATCACGAGATAAAATTTGTTCATAATCAAATTGAGCCTTTTTCCATCGAAAAACGCACTCCCGATATACAAAACCGTCGATCGAAAGTGATTCAAATAAAATAGACAAGCAAATTTATTAATGTTTGTTACTCATAATGTTTTTTGTTGAAAAAAAAACGAGTTTACTGATAAACCGAGTTGGCGTTCATTGCTTACGAAGAATTTAATATACCAACCCAGAATAATAACCTTGAATAATATTTTTTTTCTACATTCATGCAAAAAACAACACTTTTGTGAACCACATTTAATGCAAAAAGTGGTACTTTATTGCACTAGTGCAATAAAATATTTTATTGCACTCATCTGTCATTCTTGTGTCAGTCAGTGATGATTAATGACAAACATAAACATTTAAATTAAATAAAAATCCATAGCAAGTATCTGATCCTGCTTTAATACAACAATAATATATGTATATCTTACTACTTAGTCTTAACGAGTTACAATTATTGCAAAAATCTTTAATTATTTAAAATTTAAATGGTCAAGGCGAAAACCAGCTATGATTGAGTGCTGACAAGGTGGAGGCCATAAAGATACAAAAAAAGAAGAACGGGTTGACTTTGATTAGGTAGGATAGGCTCTTGACATATTTATATTCTAATTTTCCAGTTTTTGCATGAATTTAGAAAAAATATTGTATGCAACTCTTGCAAAACGTGTTTTTTGCACTTGACGTGTTGTCCAACTCGGCCTAAAGACCTCGTTGGACAATTTCACGTCGCGTGCAAAAAACACTCACTTTTTGCACTTGTTGCATAAATAACTATAATTTTATTTTCAAATACCAACAAAATAGCATAGACATGCTAATTAAAATTGATTGAGGATACACAAAATTCAATAAATTGTTATTCAGCGATAGAAATTTATTATTGGTGAAAAAAAGTATAGAACAAAATATTAATACTTTAAAAAATTATGCCAAACAAAGACTGCTTCTGCAGTTTTGGAAACCGTGCTTTTGTTATACTCTAAACAAACACAAATAACTATTTGGACGTGAGAAATTATGTAAAAAAAAGTACTATAAACACTTATATATACCTATATATTTTGTAATTTTCACTGGAAACTAATCATTAACTTCCATACAAAGAACAAGGTTAATTATTATAACAGTCGCTTAGAACCAAAATAATTGTTGGTAACTTTGTGGAACAGTAACAAAACTTATCAATACTAATTAGAAACTTCATGCAAAATGAAATAGTTTGAGCATAAAGTTACAGGCAACACATGTAGTAATCAGGAGCTTAATTAAACTGGTAAATTTAGTGAAGCATCTTCGACAATCCATTAAGGTTGTGTCAATATAACATTACGCCTCTCTAATATGTCACCAAATATCCGTTATTGCTATTTCAATTGTTCAGAAGTGATAAATTGTGTGATTAATTTTTCCACTTGTTAAAATCTGACATTTTGGTAGTTTTAACCATAGATGTTTTAACCAATAGCAATACATCATTATAGCCAATCATTCGGTATTATAATGATAAAACTGCTTCCTCATCAAATACCCCATTTTTACGTTGAAACGTCAAAATTTTACTTTAAATTTGTCATTATTGACAACTAAAAATGCTTCGATTTTCAATGAAAAATGAACACAAACCGATTCAGTACCATTACCTAAGAGAATATTGAACATTTAATACATAATTAAATCCCTTCCAATTGTTGAGAGAAATAATCTTAAATACAACTAGCTCTTCAAATTTTATAACATAATTTTTCATTTTCATCACTTGAACTTGTTTATTTGAGGCAAAAACATTCAAACAAACCGAATTTAGATAAAATCACGAGTCCGTTAGGTTGGTTTGTTTCCATATTTTTGCCAAATAAACAAGTTTTCGTGGAAAAGAGAAAGTTATCGATAAAATTTGAAGCAATAATTTATTTTTTCTACATTCATGCAAAAAACAACACTTTTGTGATCCACATTTAATGGAAAAAGTGGTACTTTATTGCACTCATCTGTCATTCTTGTGTCAGTTTTGTGATGATTAATGACAAACACAAACATTTAAATTAAATAAAAATCCATAGCAAGTATCTGATCCTGCTTTAATACAACAATAATATATGTATATCTTACTATTTAGTCTTAACGAGTTACAATTATTGCAAAAATCTTTAATTATTTAAAATTTAAATGGTCAAGGCAAAACCAGCTATGATTGAGTGCTGACAAGGTGGAGGCCATAAAGATACAAAAAAAAGAACGGGTTGACTTTAATTAGGTTAGTTTAGGCTCTTAACATATTTATATTCTAATTTTCCAGTTTTTGCATGAATTTAGAAAAAATATTGTATGCAACTCTTGCAAAACGTGTTTTTTGCACTTGACGTGTTGTCCAACTCGGCCTAAAGACCTCGTTGGACAATTTCACGTCGCGTGCAAAAAACACTCACTTTTTGCACTTCTTGCATAAATAACTATTAGGATCATTCGAATAACTTACACACCAGTTGTAATGAAACTGTGAACTGGTGAGCTGGTGAGCAGACCTGTCGCAATATGGTCAGCAGCATTTTATAAATAAATTAAGTATCTCCACACTTTTTATATTGAATCTTGTAGTATGTCAGTCATATCAATATTCTCCCAATTATACTAGAAGTTCAGTTACTACACACACGGAATTTCAAACAACATCTTAATATTCATATAAACCCGAAAGCCTCCACCGGACATTTCTCATATTCTTCATCTTCTAGCTGCGTTGAATAAATTGCGATTTTCTGACCCAAGAATAAATTCTAAAATGCTAATTTTTGAACGGTCTTACAAAAAAATTTATATCCTTCTCCCATCTCAAATACCGTAAACCGCAAACGAATAGTATTACTTGTGAAATTTATTCATGCAAAAATATGGAATAAGGTGTTCCATTTAAATTATATATTTTCCGGGATATTTTCGAATGTGAACCGAAGTGGATATTATTTCCTTTTTTCTCCCATTATTTCAAAGGTAGCAACTAACGAATTATTGACATATAAATCTTCTTCCTTTATATTAACATATTATTAGATTGAAGCGTTTTTTTTAACAGTCAATTTCCATTTTAGCTCACAAAGATCAGAATCAACAACAGCAGCAAAAGTATTCGGAATGGCGACAATTGTGGTATCCAAATTTCGAGGAGTTTTCCAGAGCGGAGGCGATGGCTGCAGCCGAAAACAATACAATCACTAACGTAACGGTTCAACTGGGAGCCACTGCTTACCTACATTGCCATGTCAGGAGCACCGGAGATAGAACTTTGGCCGGAGCAGAGGTAATAATATTCATTTCCACTTATTAACATTCATTATTATGGGACTTTTTTTTGTTAAATTGTTGTTTTATCTTTTAATTCAAATGGAATATACCAGGGGGTGCTGTTACAATTTTGAGAAACATGTTTTCTTCCTCTATTATTCACATATTAACATCAATAATATAAAACGATATCCAAATGTTCTTGAAGATATTTAATATTATCTAGGCACAGCCAAGAGGGATCCAGAACCGTAATCCAAATACATGTATTGAGTAAAATGAAAACTCAACTTGAGTTACTGAAGTACCTAGCTGAAAATTTGGGAAATTAAAAGGAGGAGAACCGCAGTAGGCCTAGAATAACAAAGTTATGACATGACAACGGAAACGTTTCTGTTCACTTTATACTAAACAGCGGTGTGATTTATCACGTTGCTCAGACAAGTCATTTGACAATTAAATGTGTTCTCCTGATTAAATTCTAATAAAAATTAATATCAAGAGTATATCTTGAGAGGCTGTCGTAACACAATATGGGGCTGTAATTTTGATGTAAGCTTCCATTACGACTCAAGAACTTGGAAGTGATAATCAAGAAAATGGTGCAAATGGGAGTCGTTGCTTTATACAAAACACCGAGAGATAATTTGGTGTTTGGTTTCGGCGATGATACACTACACGGATGCGACTTGAGTGGAATGAATGTTTTATACAGGTTGTTGCATTAAGTTCACGCTATCTATATATTGAGGACCACAAGTGTTGGTATTACCAATACCCATCATAATAATATCATAATATTATACAGTAACGGGGATGCTACTTCTCGTCTCGGAAATCCTCTGGTTCTCTTCACTAATCTTGTGCTAAGCAAGCTCTAAGCTGCTTCTTCTGACTTTATCTTGATGAACTTCTGTGATTGGTTTGAAAATTTACATATTTCCACTCCATCCAATCACTAGAAAGAAGTTCTATTGTCATTCTATCTATTTGTAATTATTCAATTGACCAAAATTAACACCTGCGTGTTTGTGTCGTTTTTATGTATTCCTCGTTTATTTCCTCAGTAATATGCTCTTCCAGCTCATTTCTGCTGTGTGCCCATCGACGACGCTGTCCATCTTTCCACAGCCTATACATTCGTCGTCTCCTTTTTTCCTATTTGGTAGGTGAACGCTCTGAAAGATCCATGGACTTGCGTAAGGTATAAGCTTTTTCGTCCACTGTGTCACGTCTTTCGTCATTTCTCATCCCCTTTGCCACCTTTTATCAATATTTCACTCTCTTCTATGTTTGCAGGTTTCTTTGCTTCATCTCCTTTTTGGTACAACAGCCTTCTTTAGTCTAATTTTGATGTGAATGGGGATGACTCCGGCTAACATTTGTGTCGCCTTACTGTTCTGTATGCGCTAATAATTCTTTAAAGTGGTTTTCTTCCTGCACTAGTCAATAGGTCTCACTATTTCTCATCATCTGTGGCTCGGTGCCACATTGGTGTGGCATAGATTAGCGTATAGTCTATTGTGGCCCTTTTTTTGCTGTCAATTTTCATAACTGGAGTCAGTCTTAACACTTTATCGTCTCCTGAAGATGTTAAAAATTCACGGAACCTTGGATTTTTTTTCCTTAATTGCAGTTTAACTAAATGCCATGTTATTATTTATATACGTATAAATAAATATACCTTCAAGTTTTCCAAGCTTTCTTAACTTTCAAACAAAAATTATCAAATTCAATTCTGTTAGCGACAAACACGATCTCTTCATTATTTCACTTTTTCATCCGTTCTAAGAGTATTATATTCCGTTCAAGAGAATTTACTTGAAAAATGAATTCAATGTTAGGGAAAGGAGTTACGATTTTTTTGTATTTATTGCCGTCTATGAATCATCGAAGAGAAAAATCCGTTTTGCCATTTTTCCCGCGTTGAGGTTTACCTACCTGTAGAGGAAAATATCTACTTCTCTTTGAATTCCTTCAGTGAAAAGTCATAAATATTTATGGAATATGAAAAAAACGTTTCTCAAGAAATAACATTTTTGAATAAAGCATTTTTCATTGTTATTTACTGTTTCTACTTTGTGGAATCTAAACTGATCCATTTTGAATGAAACTAAAAATTTCTTAGCTCCCCTTAAATAGTATAGCAAATATGGAAACTCCAAATTAATAATTATTCCGATTTTCAAACTATCACCCTATAACTTGTGATACTTTACTTGATAGACCAAATAGTCACCTATCTTGTGATCGACTTGATATACATAAATAAATAAGAGAAGAAGAGATGATATTACAAAAATTGAAGCTTGGGTATTTTTATCCCTATGGGGATGTCCTATATATCCCATCCAAGATCGGTATAAGTGTGGAATGGGAAGCCAAGAAAAACTATAACAACTAGTGACCTTCAAAATTGTTACTGAAGACTCTCTAGATTCCTTAGTCCATTAACAACTTCATATTGTGAGTTTCTTGAGTGTTTTCTAGATCCCAATTCTTCAAGGAACTCTAGTTTCTGTTTCTCATGTCTAATTCTGTGTCCAGTGATATTCCACATCAAAATGATTATTAATTCAAAGTTTTCTAATTCTTTTATTATCAGTTTTATTTGAATATATTCATTTTCATTGCATTTTTGATCAATTCATGCGCAGAAATTAGGAGTGTAAAAATTGATGAGTACCATGATTAATTTTACAGCAAGTCTCGTGGGTGCGACGGAGAGACTGGCACATTTTGTCATCTGGAGTATTCACGTATACCAACGATGAGCGTTTCCAGATTTTACACGCAGAAGGATCCGACGACTGGACCCTTCAAATCAAATACGTTCAGAAGCGGGATAACGGCACGTATGAATGTCAAGTAAGTACAAATGAAATTTGAATAGTTTTTTGACAAAATAAAATATGAGCATTGGACATATACCTACCAAAAATTATAATGACCACACTGTCGTAACTTAGTGTATTTATTATTTGGGTGGAGCCAGAAAAATTTGAAGCTTAGCAAAGCAAAAAGTGCTAAGCTTATCGGACAATTTTCAGGGGGCAAATTAAATAAACATCTCGCGTTAGGCGCGCCTAGTAGACTCTGGAAACTATTAATTTGCAGAGTCACGTCATGTTACAAATTAATTCATTTTTAAAATCGACTGGGAAATTCCAGAATCACGGTGTCGCTTATCAGTCATACTAGATTGGATGATATGTGACATTTCTACGGGCATGTGTGGATGAGTTTCAACCTTCGAAAATCGGATGATTTTCAGCTGAGGAAAATAGTAAATTGTAAAATTTTTCAATGGAAGTGTGACCTGGATTATGGACCTAAGAAATCCATGATACCACTGGAAAATAAACTTTGATGGTTGAGAGCTGATTCAGACGACGTTGACAAGGGTTAATCGGTTTTGATGTGGTGATTAAACGAGTCGTACAGCTCGCAGAAATTACGCTATTCACTTGATGAAATTACGAAAAGTTTAATATTTATTAGGACTGTTGGGATTTTGGGATATGAGGTTACCGAATGAACTTGAAGCTAATTTAGTCTGAAGTTCATGAAATATGTCATTTCTAGACTATTAGCAAATTCCAACAGCCTTTTTCGGGACAAAAAGCATTCTAAAACTCGACGGGGCTTTGTGCTTTTCCAAGTTAATAATTTTAACTGAAAAATAAATAAACGAATCTGAAATTAAATCGGGCCAAATTGAAAATCATTTAAATTAAAATGCCACTAGTTCAAAACTTGCGCTTAATCAAAAAGTTTCACGTTCATATAGTAGGTGAAAAGCGAAAAAAGACTGTGTATGCGTCAGATGACGGGGTAAACGCATCCAGTGTTGCGTTTGTAATCGCTTCTGTGTAGAATTTAAAGTATGTGATAAATGCATCCAATGAACTTAACTGTTGTATTGTGAACACACTACCCCTGTAATTTGTTTTTTCCACATATGCGCATGTGCTGGAAGTACAGCACACATACATACAGATATGTGAAGCATAACCCACGTTTTGTAAGTTTCTTAGATGTGGACGTTAATTCGTTAAGCTTAATAATAGTGATTAATAAGAATAATGCTACTTTATTGATGTGTGTTATTAAAGTCTACATCACCATGTATATACACTATCAAAACTTTTTTGAGGAAAAGAAAAAAAACGTTTTTATTTCTCAATTCTCGTTTTCTGTTCGTTAATTTTACTGGAAAGAAAGTGAACAAACAATTTGGAAAAGTAAAGGCTGGTAGACGTTCGCTTTTCTCAATTCATTGTTTTGTTAGAATTGTAGCTGATTGCCTACCTGGTAGATGATAACAGTGTCGTACCTAATAACGGAACAATAAAGATTACGAAACAAATAAAAAGAGATGATATTTTATATTTCAGATCTTCAAGATTAAATGGACAATTAAAAAGTTCTTATTTTCATATTTTGAATGAAAACAAATCAATATTTGAAGAAAATATTCTGATCAACTAAACAGGTTGATAATAGCTTGATTAGAAAAACATTCAGCTTATTTTGAAAACGCTTCCGAATAAAATCCTACTATGCATTTAAATAAAGTGGAATCACTCGTGAATATGTTGAAGAGAATGGATGTTTTGTTTTCCACTGAGAAGTTTATTTTGAAAATTTTCCACTGCTTAGAACAAATATCAGGACTTGAAATATTTTATACGTTTTTATGGAAAAGGTCTTGAAAGAAAATATATAAATATACTCTTCAGCTTTGTGTTTGTAGAAAATAAATAGAGAATATAAAAACCGGCGGCTCTCGGGACACGAGAATAAGCTAAGAGATCAAATATGAATGCAAAACAATTTTTTGTCTTTAGAGGGATTCATTACTTAATTCAGTTGGGTGGAAACGACGTCAAACAAATCCGAGCCTTGTTCCATTTGATGAATTAGGTTAAAAATGTCGCCCTAAGTAATTCTGTGCGTCTGCGATGTTGAGAAATTAACGATGGGGAATTTAGAAAACTTAGTTTTAAAGGAGGATTGATCGGTTAGAGCATATGCTAAGAAAAGGGAAAAGGAATTAGAGCGAAGAGAAATTTGCTATCGAAAGAATGTGTAATTAAATTTTCGTTCAATAATAGACGTTTATAATAGATTCCTCATCTGTGTCTTGTGTGAATGCGTATAATCATATTAATGTATTTTTTGCCGCGCGATTCTTTTCAGACACTATAGTCCTTTAATAACCAGGAGGAGTAATTTGAAAAGCTCTATTCACATCACTAAAAGTTATTAAATGGCGTGTTCCGAAAAAGCAGTCAATAGTCGTGTTCCAAATCATTAAATATGCCTTGATTGATGAAAAAATCAGCCACGCATAGTTATAAGTCGACTTCTCGTGTGTCTAGTGAATTATTTTATACCCAAGAATTAATCAGACGGGTATTCTGTCATATGTTTAACTTTTTCCTGTTTCGTATTCAAACTGGAAGATTAGAACATACACATTACTCTAATATGGCTGTTTTTAAGTAGCAAGTAACTGAATGCCAGTGAATGAAATAAAAAAGGAGAACCAATTTTCCAACAAAACATATATTGTTTCAAACCTTCGATAGCTTGCAACCTCCATATATAAATTGATAGAATAACAACAGCGCATGCGATGACAAAATTAAATATATTGATCTGTCAAAACTATCAAAAATTCAAATTATCAGCTGATATCAATGCTAAAAAGTGTTGTGTGAAACTGGATGGAATCTAAACAATCAGGTCTACAGAATTGCCAACCAGATTGCCAACTCAAATTCAAATTACTCCTCCTGGTTTTTAAATAAGGTATAGTACCCGGCCACAAAGTGTTCCGTCTGAAAGCGCTCGCATAAGGTATGATGGCGAAGATAATTCTTAGTTTTCCTTACCATTGTACTAGAAGCTTTAAAAATTATGGATATATTCGATAATTGTTAAATTAGAAAATGGCTCATTGGCTGCTCAAAGTTCATCAGTGTGCCGTGATGTGAATTATTAAACTTCCTTGATGCTTTGAACTTCACAAATCCGAGGATGCTTATACCGAAATACGTGCTTTACGTATTCACCAAAGGATCCATTTGGAGGATTTACTTGGACGTTCGGCTCCTTGAATCTGGTAAAGGGTATATTCGAAATTGGGGTTGTAATAACATACCCTTAAATTAATTTGATGAAATTTGGATAATTCAACCTATAAAGATCAGAAACTCGTTCAAACTTTCGTATGAATTTAAGGAGCAATAAAATTAGCAAACGCATCAGGATTCCATGTATAACTGGTCCTTAAATTGGATTTTTTTTGTTCTCTGCCAAATTTTCCATTCTGTTATCCACAGACTATAAAGCTAATATCGTAACATCATTCGGACATAATATCAAATAATATCCGATTACAACGTTTTCAGATCTCCCCTGGAGCATACTATTTCAATTGAATCTCTAAATACAGAACGATGCTCTTGAGCGATACTCTGGAAAGTGAATTAAAATCGGTAACTTGATATTACCTGCATTGAGGTTTCACGTTATTGATTCCATTAATACAAATGTGTTATTTCAAAATAGTTGAACGATGTATGTATTACATAATGGAAAAAGGATGGGAATTTGATTGAATTCAGTTGAAATTTATTATAGAGAAATAATGGGCGTACAAATATTAATATTAGATTATGTTTTAAGGTGAAAAGAGATTATTTTTTGTAAATAGCATTTTATATTTATTTTATCGTTTATCTTATCTTGCCTGGTCGACAGTTCAACCTTTTCACACGAGTTAAAAGTAAAAATCCACAATGGTATATATTTGAAAACAAACAAAAATTCATTTTTTCAGTTTTAATGGATAATGTAATCATTAAGTTGGATCTCAATAAAAACCAATGAGGCTATGAATACCCTTTGCGTTTGTAGTATTTTAATTCCCTTTGGAACACATTTCAATGTAATCCAACGAAATGCTACCGCACCCAGCTGATCTCTTTGCATATTACTGTTCAATATTGAAAATTAAATTCACTTTCGATAACAAAGAATAGTTAATCCATTGAAATGAACCATTAACAAGATGATGCTTGTGTCAGAAGGTGAATTTATAACATTTGTAGAAAAATTCAGCTAAGTAAAACATCAAGAAAACTTTTTGACTCTAGAGGTGAGAAATTTTCATTGAGTCGTAGCAAAAGTGAATAGATGGTGTATTTTAGTGTAAATCTAATATTTACTACTTAATGTGGTATACCTACCTCCTTTCTTTTGACTCAAAACAAAAATGTCTTTCAATTGTCCAAAATTTATGAAAAGAAGTCTGTGAACTTTTTTCATAGAATGTCACTGAGCGTTTCTGCGTTAATAATTTTTACAATATCGAATTCATTCGATTCGACAACTGGTGAATATTTGTGTTGATTTTGTACATTTGCTGTTCGTTTTTTCTGTTTAATTTATAATATTGATAAGATAAATACGGTATTTTTGCAAATATGTGAAACAATTTATGATATGGTGATATTAGAAAAACAAAAAATATGACAGGGTTATGCAAAAAAACGAGTAGAGAAGAGACAATTAATTTTTTCTATGACTGTTGAGAAATGGACCCTTTTTATGTAACATTTTTGTTGAGTAACTGGATGCATTACACAAAACAAGCCACGCCCCGTGTGTAATGATCCATTACACACGACTATCTGGCCAATCACCGTCAAAGAATGCCATTACACACGACTATGTTCGGTGTAATGTTTGAATCAGACTCGCTATGAAATGTCATAATTTGACTTTGACAGTACCTATACCTACCTGCTGAAGGTGATTTAGAGCTGATTTTTTATTAGAATGGATACAGAAAGTGAAAACGAATTCAACTGCTCAAATTTCACCATCAATATTGTAAGCAATAAATGAATTTTCATTGTAGCTTCCAAAATGGAATTGTTTGACATAAAGCATTAAGTTTATTCCATAAAATATTCTCTAAATATCTCGTTTGTTTGAATTGATAGGTGAACACTCAGTCATAGAAAAAGTATAGTATTCTACTTTCGTGTAATGGCTATTACTCACTCGAATGATAACGACGTTCGCCTGCGGCTCACGTCCCAAACTTCATTCTCATGAGTAATAGCCATCATTACACGCTCGTTGAATAATATACTATTAATAAACTGGATAAATTGATAACGAAAAAAATTGCAGAAGCTGGTACATAGGGCATAGGGTATTCAGATTTTTATTGACATCGTACTGGTCAAATTTGGAAAATAAAATCTAGGGAAGAATGCAATAAACTTTACCGGTGACCACACAAATTGACCATCAAGACCAAGACGCTTCGCCATCTGACACAGATCTACTACAACTACTACTGCTTTGTCCAAAAACAGGGCAACAAGGCATCCATAGACTCAACTCAGCTTGCCTACCTCCCAGCCTCGAACACGACAACACCCTTTTCCACATCAAAGCATGGAAAGCACTTGGGTGATCATGATAAGCAGAAGCATAACTGCACTTTTCAGTGCATCACATGCACTTCAGGTACTTCTTAGCACCTAATGTTATGGAAGAAACAAATACTTTGCGGTATCTGGATGCAGATTTTCTACGGTTTTTCTGTATCTTAATTCTTGCATCGCTCGAAACAGCGATACATTGTGGAAGTCAACCAAATGACAATCCTTTGGAGTGCCACAGCTGTGATACCGGGACTGACAATTCACTCAAATCAAGCCCTCAAAATGATTGGCTTTCCTATAACGGTGCAAAATCAAAAATTTCGCTTCGCTTTATTAGATGAAGGGTAATTTGAATTAAAAAAATTGCTAGGAAATCAATGAAGAGGCGTTTTGGAGTCCCCAGTATCATGCCCGTTTAACAAAAACTTCGAAATCATCACATTTCCGTTTTTAAACCGCAGTCTGCTAATTTATAGAAAAAATTTGAAAAGCTATCAAGACAATTCATTACAAATTGACTGCTGAATGTGTCATACTCAAATTATCATTGAGGCTTTCCATTTTTATAAAATATGCAAATTTTTTCTAACGACTACTATCCATTATCTCTTGTTTTATATTTTTGATTATTAGAATGAAAAACTGGATACCCTGTAATATTATCGTTTGTTGTTTGAAAACGGAGTGAGCTGCACTTCTTTTATGTGACAGGATTTCGTCAAAAAGGTTTTTTTTGGGTTAAAAAAAACATTTTCAAGAAAACTACACGCGAATTCGTCAACCGGAAACTTTCCCACATGTTTTAACAAAACCGTACTCAACATCCGTGAATTTTCGTTCAAAGGCTCGGAAAACCCCTTAGAAATATTCCGATATTTCCGTACAATGAATGAAAATTAAGGTCGGTTTCCAGGGACTGCAAACTGGAATTATACATTATACAAGGACAATGCTTATCACCAAAGGGGAGTTCCTTGTTCCCAGCATAATGATATTATATTTCAATTTGGAATTTCTGACAACGTTCAGAAGTTATAATTTAACTAGGTCCTACAACAATCTCGTTAACGATTCCCGTTATTTCAAGAAAGAGAATTAGAGCAACAAATGGGAAAAGGTGGAACATCTGCTCAATTCCCTGAAGTCATTTTATTTCAATACATTTCTTCATTATCATAGATGCTTATTGCCGTTGACGTAGCGTACTTTTTGTATTTCCATGGGTATTTCTTTATACGTCCATGGTAGATATCTTAAAGGTGAATCGAGTGCTGTAGACGTTTGGTTTCAATAATGTTCAGTGGGATGATCTGGGGGAAGTTTTTTCTTCCTTCTGCTATGAGCTACTAGCTTTTCCAGACCCATTTCAGAATATCTGCATACCTTAACTCATTCTCTTTTCTATACAAAAGTCTTCTAGGTGGTGAACTCATGGATTCCGATTCATCTTCTCGCTCAACTTTATTAGGATGCCCATTTGAGAGACAGTGTCCGTAAAAACACTGGAAAATTGTTTTTTTGCCACAATGGAAGCGATTCCCAATATTCTGATATACCTAGTTATGATGAAGGTCGACTCTCACATAAGCCTCGTCTCCAATATCCAATCCTTAATGGGTTATGTTATGGAACGGTTTAATTTTGTTATTCAGTACAGTCCAGTGAGCTTCAACTTTTTCATTATTCACTTCCAAATAAAGTTCGACAATACGACGTAACAAAAATCCCAGTGAGTTCAGAGCAACAGAAGTAACGAGTTGATATCTAACAAAATTTTAAAATTTGGAAAAACATCCATATAGAACTAACCAACTTTATAAAACGTAGCTGTATTTCAAACTAGTTACCTGACCTTTTACAAGTTTCCGGTGAAACTTTCTGGAAACTTTTACGAACTTACATGCAACTAATTGTTTGATGTATCTTGTGAAGTAATGCGGTATTCCCTTATTCGGATTTACATGGGTCTGCGAAGTTTAGTGTAGCCATTAGGCCGTACTGATCATTTAAATTTGCGTCTCCAAAGGGATAACTTGCAGCAATGGAGACCCTAATCAAGAATGTTTATTAAGGATATTTGGTATTTCGATTAGGTATCTCCGTTTGAAGTAAATACTGGTTCGTGTCTGTTAATTATGTGTGGGATTGTTTCACTTGTAGCGATAAATGCAAAGAAAAATTTATAGAGTTGATGTTTTGGTCAGTCTGAATGAGGTTTCTGTTGCTCTGTCAATATACAAACATTTTAAAGTGTTATATTGGCACAGATACTTCCATTGATTTTATTGACATCCTCCATCTCCAATCCTACATGCTTTCCTTTCAATTCCAACCATTTCTCCTATATTGGCTTACTTTGTAATGGATGATTCAAGTTAAACTGGTTCAAATGGGACATATAAAAAGTTTTATAATAATTTATTTTATTGGAAAAGTTCAATTCCACCAATCAATTAAACAGCAGCTCTAAATTCAACTTTACATTATTGCACATCTCTAATGAACTTCCAGTTAGGCTTGTTAGTCGCTTTCCTCAATTCCGTGACACCGAAGACGTATTTTCAGTAAATGAGACAACCTGAAGCATATTAATTTTCCTCATTTAGTCTCGAAACGACGTTTCTCTGACCTCATTTCCCCGTTAGTCGCAACCTCAACCAATCAAATCATGATTTCGTTTAATTTTACATTTATCTCAACTTGAAATTGATAAAGATTTAATTGCTACTTGTTATTTAAAACGTAATGTATGATTGGGTTCCCCTACTACTGTATTAAGTTGATTATGGAGTAAGAGTGATAGTGAAGGAGAATAAATTTGAACTTTTCGATAAAGTAAAACTTCTAAAGCGACGGTTGACAAGTTGGTATTCGACACCAAACTATGGATTAGGTTAACAAGTAATTTTGACCAAATTTAGTTGTATAAACTACAGTAATCCATGAAACTAGTTACACGTCCAAATAAGCAGCACAGCAGCATTACAAACAATGTACCAGTTAATCTGTTTTCTAAATTTTTCAAAAATATTCGCTAGATCATGATCTTATATTCATTTCGAGTTTCTTAACAATATTCCCTACCCGTATACTGTTCAAATAAGACATTCTCCTTCTTTTACAGCAGCAAGGGATACCCAGGGATTTCAAAATTAAATATTAAACTTCTCTCCGTAAACAGAAAACAGTATTTGGGTGTAACGAAGGGTTTCAGAAACAACAAAGCCTGGCTAAGCCTTCGAATATTTATTACATATTAAAACTCATGATTTCTACTATAGCTCGGGAGTCTGAATTATATGGTTGAAAACATTGCAAACTTTCAAACGCAAATAGAACTTTGCCTAAAAGCTGTTATTACCAGTTTCCTGATAGTACTGTCCTCAAAAAGTTGAAATCTCATTTAAAGTAATTGAATTTTATTTTTGATTGTTTTCTACTTAGATGTGGCTGAAATGGCTCAATTTAAACAAGGATTACATTGACGATGGGTGACAATAGCGAAGTTCAGTCCAAGGTCAGTATAGCCAACAAAAAGAATGACAGTTAGGATCTTCTGTTCAGAAAATAAACTTTTGCATGTTTTTTATAATTGCGTACATCTATATTGCTTCATTAAAATAATGAATACACCCCCGAAGCGTATATCTTGAAATTTAAAATGACTTTTCAGCTGAATACTCAACATATCGGTGGCCAATAATTTCAGGAACTTCTAGCATGTCAACATTTCATTTCTATTATTCAGTCACTAGTCATGTCAAATGTCAGTTATATTTAATTTTTGTTGACATTCGTTCAGTTGTTTATGTCTATTTACGATTAGACTTTTGTATTATTTTCAATTAGCTGTATGGAGAATTCTTCTTATTCTTCTAATTACTTTTTTCACTGACATTGACAGAGCTAATGACTGAATAACAGAAGTGAAATGGTGACATGCCAAAAGTTTCTAGAATTACTGGCCACTGCTATGTTGAAAATTCAGCTAAAAAGTCATTTTAAATTTCAAGATATACGCTTCGGGGGTGTATTCATTATTTTATTTAAGCAATATAAATGTTCGCAATGATGAAAAACATACAAAATCTTATGTTTTGAGCAGTAGACCTCAACTGTTATTCTTGTCAAAAGAAGAACACTTTTTCTTGGAAATACACTGATCTTAGACTGAACTCTCTTAAACCACAGAAAACAGTGTGGGTTTTGGATTGGAATAAGTTTGGCATCTCAGTTCTTCACTCAGACTTTACAATGGATCTTACACTCCAATATTGATAAAATGAGGCAAATGATTATCAACATGAAGCAGCCATTCAAGCACCAAGTTCTTGTGTAATCAGTTCTGTGGTGAACAGCTTCGTGTTAATCCCAGAACACCCTGGATCATGGGGGAGTGAGCTTAGAGATACATCAGTAGGGTCTAAAACATTCAGCATTTGTTTGTTTGTTTTCAGTATATTTTAGAATTTTTTGACTGCACTAAAGATACGAATAACTGTACTGAACTATACGGTATAAAAACTGTACCTCCTGGAAAGGGTGATAAAGTTGATGTGTCCATCCCTAATTCAATCTGGCGCATTAATTTGTAGAGAACTCGATACGATTCCAGAGGGGTTTATGAATACCAGACCCAACAATGATTAGTTTTTGAAATGAAGATATTATACTTTTTCTCGTGAAAGAGGTCTAAATAATAAATAGTGTATAAAGTTAATTCTAAGCGCTTTCGTGATTAATAAGTGAATATAGTATATTTAACTTCAAATATTTGATAAGGTTTATATCAGACTATTTATCTTCAACATGTAGAAATGGTTTGTAGTTGTTTGTTGTCTCCCCAAAACTAAAACAGTCATGAATTTATTATATTTGGTTGAACTGTCTCGTAAAAGATCCAAACCAAACAGACAGCGGGGACGTGTGTGTTTGTGTTTCCACAAGAGACTTTATTCAAGATGAATTCAACGCGATTCCGTTTTAAATTCTATAGAAACGGAAGCTACAAACACGGAGATTTCACTTCGCTGCTACCAACTTTCAAGTAATTAGGTTTTAAATATTTTAACTAGGGAAGACAACTATCGTTTACGTTCTAAAACGCAGGAAATAAAACGGAATGTTGGTTGAATGATGTTATTAATTAGCTTAATCCGTTATTAAATGCATCTATCACTGATTCATGTACTGGGCGATATTCCACAGATGTACAATAAGACGCAACTTAATTCTATATTGTTGGAAGTAAAGAACCATTGATAAAAGAAGGTCGCTTGTTTTTTTTCCAACTTTTATAAAGTACTGCTTACTGTATGACAGAATCTTTTGAAGGCCAACCATTTATGTGACAGCACAGAATAAATATGCCGCATCTCTTGCTGACAACTGACGGAGGATATCCGAGGTGCTCTAGACAACTAAGAAACTGTAGTATGTGCATTTTTGGACATAGAAGGAGCTTTTGACAACACTCCACATGAGGCTGTCAAAAGAGCATTAAGCAGAAAAGGTGTTGACAGCACAACATCCAAATGGATGTCGGAACTGCTCACCACAAGAGTAGCAGAGACAAGGACAAGCAATGGGCGACGACCCAGCCTGTAGTGGAACGCATCTCGATGCGATAATTACTGTCAAGCAGAGTCGGCTTTGGTTAGTACTTGGATGGGTGACCGTCAGGGAAAACCATAGTATAGGGCCCGCACAGCCGGCAGCGTAGTAGCATATCACAGCTCGCAGGCATAATACCAATGAGCACGAGGTATAATGTAGATATGCCGTCTTTCGGAGGAGACGTAAAACCGAGGTCCCGAGTCCATGGATGTTGGGCTCGTTAAAGAACGCTACCACTGGTTGGAACACCAGTGGGTTCGCCAAAATTTCCGGTTGGGGGTAGAGTGCTCCCGGCGTCGGTGATTAGCCTCAGTCGCAGAAATAGGCCGACGTTAAAAAACCAAATAAAAAAAAAAAAAAAAAAAAAAAAAAAAAAAAAGGACAAGCAAAGACATTGTCTCCATCTGCACTACCAGAGGATGCCCACAGGGAGGAGTAGCATCCCCTTTAATGTGGAGTCTGACGGTTGACGAACTCCTGTGTGGTTTGACGAATCTAGGAATATCCTGCCAAGGATATGCCGACGATATTGTCATAACAGCCAGGGGGAAATTCTAAAACACCCTTTTGTGATATGGTACAACAGGGTCTGAACTATACAAATAGCTGGTGTAGGCAAGTGGGACTTAGCATCAACCCCACTAAAACCATCTTAATAGCCTTCACTGAGAAAAGAAAACTCAACCTCAAAACCATAAAGCTTAAAGGAAACGAGATTGAATGGAGACAAGAAGTCAAGTATCTAGGTTTGAATTTAGATAGTAAGCTCCTGTGGAACAAACACGAAAAAGAGATTACTCACAAGGCGAAAATGGCTCTAATGGTCTGTAGGAATCTGGCAGGGAGTAATTGGGGTTGCAACCCAAAAATCCTAAGCTGGATGTACACTGCCATAGTGAGACCAATTATCACTTATGGAGCCATTGCATGGAGCAGCAGAACTAGTCTATTGACAACGAGAGAAAACCTCTCCAAAATTCAAAGACTAGCTTGTATATGCATTACAGGAGCAATGAGAACATGCCCAACGGCAGCCATGGATGTAATTCTCAACCTCACCCCTCTACATATGGTAGTGGAAAGTGTTGCAGAAAAAACAAGATACAGACTAAGTAGAGAGGGAATCATAAAAAGAAAAATCACCTCTTCACTTCTTAGAAATCGGACAACCTGGGACATGCCACAAGACGGTATGATGAGAAAATACAACTTTTCGAAGAAATTCGTTACAGAATTTAGCAACAAGTAGGAATGGGATCCGAATACCATTACCAGAATTGGAAAGAATGCCATTCAATGGTACACAGATGGCTCAAAAGCAATAGTAGGAACTGGGATAGGAGTGTTCGGGCCAGGAACCAAACACTCCGAAAAACCCCAAGTATCTTTCAAGCGGAAATCCACGCCAGGACACACTGGAATAGAAGGAAATGAAATAGCAGATGAACTAGCAAAGAGGGGGTCTGAAACACCCTTCTGGGGGCCTGAACCTTTTTGCGGAATCAGCTCCAATGTTATACTGGAAGAAATAGTGAAGTGAAGCCGAAAGAAAGAGAAGATCTGACTATTGGAAAGATCTAGTAGGGCTTAGACAATCAAAGATTCTCCTGGGTGACTACAACCTACGGAGATCAAATGAATGCATAAGTCAAAGTCAAAGCAAGACTGCGTTAAGAGCTTTAACAGGGATCCTAAAGGGACATTGTCGCCTGAATGGGCACCTGAAAAAGCTCAAATTAGTGAAGGAAGAAGAATGCAGATACTGTGGCATGGAAGAAGAAACCTCCATCCACATACTTTCCAACTGCACAGCACTCCAGAATCCTAGAGACAAGTACCTGGGAGATTACTGGATAGAAGAGGAACATTTACCTAAGTTGAAGCCTGCAGATATCCTAAAATTCCTCCGGGAAATAGGACTAAAGGAGCTACTAGTTTCAGAGACTCTCCTCAGAAACTAAGTAGAAGTAAGGGGGCACAATAGATCTTTTAGGTCTCAGTGAATGTTACCCCAAATATTCATACATACATCATCTCTTGCTTGGCGGGAGGGGGTTTTAGGAGAAAAAATGAGATTATTGAGAAACAGAAGTAACATAAGGACGCAATAGGCGGTTAGGTTAGGTACCATGGAAAATTCAATTTAAAATTTGACGATGGCAAAAATTGAAGGTGGATGGTCCAAATTTGGGGGTGAGCGGTGGAATTTGGGGCGCTTCAGGTGAGACCGCTGCACCAAACATGTGACATATGACTCTCGTAAGGTCCTTTTGACTTTATGACATACCCGTGTACATACAATAGTTTATTAATAGTGGACATTAGTATGTTTCAAAAACTAAATTTTCTTCAAATATACTAAATAAGTTGTTGGACGTAACTAAAATAAAATACTATCAAAGTTTAAAAACTTCATATTAATATTAGGAAGTACCACAATAGTAATTTCTATTTTCCAATCAAATAACTAGACAAACACGCCCGGCATTATTACTGGGAAATACCACTGGGTCTCTTATTATTTGACTGGTCAGATAATTGAGAACAGCGTTCGGAATAAACCTGCTTGAAATACTCAATAGCCACCTCCCCTCGTATTATATCTGCAGTTTGTAACCTGAACGGCACATCAAAAGAATGGGTAGTCAGTAATAACAATCGATTGACTCTAGTAGCGTGGTAGTTGGAACGAATAAAGATATTCGATCCAACATCCAATTGATAGCTACTACTAACAGGTGCCCGTAGAGAAACCAACAATTTCCTCAAGTAACGATGGCAATTTTGAAATAATGGAGTTTTTTTTCCAAGTTATTCAGCCAATTTATTCCGCTGTTCCCAACTACGATGTTTTGTAATAGTATATAGTTAAACTAAATTGTTTATAAGCAAAACTTTGGTCGCTCCATCATTTCCAGGAATATATCAATTTAAGAGGAAATAGGTGATTTGGTCCTGGGGGTCAAGTTTTGAAATAAGATGAAAATCAATTCATATGCGAAATATTTCGATTATCAATTCACCAGTGAAATGCAATACCTAGTTTTCAAGAGAAGTGAAATGAAATTTATAATGAAATGAAATGAATTCACTACTTCGAATTCAATAGACTTTTTTAATTTGACAACATCGCTTAGATACTACAAAATCTAGAAAAAGAAGAAAATGACTGTTTGTTAATAAAGAACAGGTCAGTAGGTTTTAAAAAGAAGAAGAACTTAGTTAGTTACAAACTTGGAATCACTTCAACTCAAATAAATTCACACAATTCTAAGGTTAACTTATATTGTTGACAATAACTCCTCATGTCATTATTAAAATCTAATTTTGGTTATATACATTTTTATTCCTTAGCTTTGTCAATGGCTGATATTCTTGAAAGAGCTGCCAAATGAGGTTCTAATACATTTATTAGTTCACAAGCACCATCCTCATGTAATTTATAAATTTTAAGGAACTGGGGATCAGTTGATGATAAATCATCCTCCACTAGGTCCACTACGTTGTTTACCACTATTTGCTGCGGTTCCTCCAAATTGGCCATTTCATTTAAAAAACGTTCTCGGGTCACTGTCACTTACTCACTTAACTATAATAAATACCAAATAGCAGACTAATAACTGCAAACTGGGTTTAAAAACAAGAAAATTTACGTAAAATATATAGAAAATCACAACACAAATTCCGGCGATTCTAAAATCTCTGAATAATTCGCATGTGAAAAGAGCAATTCGACAGCTTGACAGCATCCGAATTATATTTGTGAAATATTTTCGAATTCGAATTTATTTCACACATGAAATTAGTTCAAAACTTGGGTTGATCGAAATATTGGCTAATTCACTTGTGAAATATTTCAAAACTTGACCCCCTGAATAGAAGTAGCAGACTCATTTAAAGTGCTAGCACGCCAGTAAGCTATACTTGTTAATAGTAACTTGAATTGTCGGAAAATGAGGAATGTCCCAAATAGGTACAGAACCATTCTGCTAGAAAAATAAATTTCAGATGCTGCTGCGCATTGGGTGACAAAACTTCATATTTACCTAGGAACATGGAAGCTGTTCCGTATATTTACATTCGGAAATGAAGAATAGCGATTACTCTTACACATCAAATATTGAGAACTACTTAAATAAAGTTGAATATAAATTTAAAGCAGCATTTGCCCACAAAATTTGAATCTGCTGTGATATTTCTGAGGCAGGAACTTTAAAAGGTTACATAGAACTAGTTGGAGGCAAATCCTTGAATTTAGACCATGACTTTCAAAATTAGTCATCCATAAGCATAACAAGAGGATGGTTAACCAAAAATATAATCCATCTATTGTAGATTTTTGTACCAGCAAGTTAACAAGCATAGCTGGAGAGTCCAAAGCGAACAACAATTGCGAAGATTTCAAAAGATCTGCTAAATATAAATTATAATCCTCCAGAATCTAATGGAACAAAATACGAAAAAAATTAGGATGAGGATAAGATTAGCTATCAGTCTTACAAAATCAAATTCCCTGCATTTAATAATTGTATTGATGGAACTGTTGGGTGTTGTCACTATCTTTCTTTTCAAAATAAAGCAATTTTTATTCAATACGAGAATGTAATTCTTTATTCTTTGTAGGTATCAACTGGCCAGGGTCTCATATCCCACTTCGTCAACTTGCAGATAGTAGTTCCTGAAGCAACTATACAAGGTACAAGATCGGGAGAGCATCATGTCGATGTTGGTAGTATAATTGACCTAGTTTGTATCATTGAAAGGGTAAGTGCATTCAATTATTTCTAATTAAAAGATCGGTATAATTATTGAGGAGACTTGATCATTTGTTCGAGTCTCATGTTTATGTTTCCTTGGAAGTATATCTTTCATTTCATCTCTTACTGTCTGGTAAATTTTTAGTACGTTAAGTGAGTTTTCATAGTATCAAATCTCTTAAGTGCTTACTGATAATTTTTTAAAACGCATATTCAAATACTTGCTATGTAGTGCTAAGTGGTAGTGTGATTTAAATACAAAAATGTAACCAATAATGTTAAATTGATACTGATATGAATATAATTTTGTTTACTCACCCTGAAGGACATCCAAAAGAAGGATTTGAATCGGTAGGACCACAGCACCTACAAGGAAAAACACTCTGATAAGTGCATAGCGAAATATTTGGTTATTGTAGATCACAATAATAAAAAGATAGGCGGTCAAACAAAGAACGATTATTGTTGTATAATTCCAAACTTTCCATTATTTGAATTAGTTTTAGTTTATGTGAATATTAACAGCTGTAACTTCTTGCATGGAATCGGTGATAAAACTTTTCCAATATTTGTTTTAGAATAAACTAAACGCAACGAGTATTAGGAGCTCAAACACGTAAAATATTCAACGGCTTGATGAGGTACAAAACAAAGAGGGAAACACGTTCAAAGGATCTTATAAATAAATAATGAACTTAATCTTCGTTGACCCCAATACTAGCTCTCATCCAAGTAATTTTCTGTTATGAATGTTTAAAATAAAAAGTTTAGGGCACGGTGCATACGGGAAAACTCGAGTTTTATAGAGATGAAAATCTCGAGAAATTACAAAAAGATTTTCCTGTAAAATGTAAAATTTCCTCCTAGAAGCTGTAATTAGTTTCTAGTTTACAAACCTAAATTGAAATAAAACTCTTTGAATTAATACATCCAAAAAGAGTATTCAATTTTCCTGGAACAGTTCTCGCTCATTATCAATACCTGAAAGTTTTAAAGAAAATGAATATAGACATTTTTTCAATCCTTCATATATAAATAAAGGATCTTCATTATTAATAATTCATATATTTGAATCTCCCACAAACATATTGAAATGATTTGAACTGGAAAAGTGGAAAACTTGAGAAAAATGTTGAGAACTGCTCAGTAAAACTGAAGAAAAACGTGATCGACACCCTTATGGGTTCCAAGTCACACTTCAATAAAAGAAATTCAAATAGTACTTAGTCTAACAGTCAGAGGCTTTAACACCTCTTGAATGACTATACTTCATTTAAAAACCAGGAGGAGCGATTTGAAAAGCCTCACCCACACCACTAAAAGTTACCAGATTAGTTACTAAAGGGTGTGTTCCGAAATAGTCGTGTTCAAAATCTATGAAATATGCCTTGATTGACTTGACGGAGAAACTAGCCAATCATAGGTAGCCCTTATGTACTGAAAATTGTTCTTAAGATCTCGAGTTGAGATGTAAACACAGGATGTAAACAAACCTGTAAAACTTTTGTATTATTTTGATTGTTTCGTATTTGATGTTCTGAAGAGATTAAAAATAGATCTTTCATTGTACAGTTATATTGAAGGTCTCTTTTTGAAACTATATTGAAAGTATTTATTTTATAATTGTGGTAATACATGTAAATGTTAAAAGATATAACTTCTATAAATTCCAGTAAATTGGTGTACATAATCGACAAATTAAAGGTGAAAATGATCGAAAACTTGTGTATGGGATTTTTTACAATTCCACAACCTCCACATGAAATTATTATCATACTAAATGAGACCTGGACTTGTTAGTGTTATTATATATAGGGACATCATTAATAATCTCTCTTAGTTTTGATGAAATTTTTCATCTGATGAATAAAATTGTTCCAGTAAAATTTTTCTTAATTAAAAGTCAACACATATTGTTAATAATTTATTTATTGAAAATGTTCTACAACTTTTGCTTCACAAAATATATTACAATATTTCATAACAGTAGGTATTAAGTTCCTTATGTATATTCCAAAGTTGTATACAACAAATTCATATGATAAATGTTATGTATAAAATCTTATTCATTGGTTTATATGTATCTTAACAAACAAAAATAATAGTATAAATATACAATGTCTCTACTTAAGCGGGAACCAAATAGGAAACTTTTTTCTTATTTTCAATTAACACACTCTATTTTTTTCACAACTAAGTAATGCATATTTGAATATAACTTCCAATTCAAGATTTTCTTTTGCAATAAGCTCAAGAAATTTGTGAGTTCACTAATATTTTCCTTAGTATTACAACCAAATTGTGACATTTCGAAAAATATCAAATATTAGAAACTTCAAAATAAAATGAATCAATATGTGTTCATAGCCACTTGATTGTAGCCCATGTTACGTTATCACTGTAATATTGACATGATTGGGTGAAGTTGTTCATATGATAAATTAACTTCAATGTTAAAATGTCTATACCTGGAAATGTTATTGTCACTTTGACATCGATAAAAAAGGTGCATCCTTTTTTATCGCGATAAAAACCTCTCTTCCTCAATTCTAGTAAGCGGACGTCACTTTTACACAATGACAATGAGATAATTATTGTTGTTGTTCATCGATATATTTTGTCGTTAATTTATCTTGCCAAAAAACACTCGAGCTTTTCTTTTATCCAGATAAATTTCTCTTCAACTCAAAGTTTTGCCAATCACTAAATCTGCTCGAAAAACTGACATTAGATAAAATCGCTCCACCTTCGGTGTCGCGATTTTATCATGTCAGTTTTTCTCGTAAAATTAGTGATTGGCAAAACTGTTTCGTTGCAAAGAGAAATTTATCCGATAAAAAAAAAGCTCTTGTGTTTTTACTGTTGATAAAAAATGAAGAAATTTTATTTGTTCTTGGAGCTGTAAAAAAATTTAATTATCTGTATCAGAAGATTCTGTTTCAGATGAGCTTCCAGTGTTGGCAGATATTATTAGAGGCTCTATCATGTCATCCATTATTCCATCCAGTGTGGACATTTTCTCTTCCTTGATGAAATGTTGTATACATTTCTGCCAATTTGCAGGAGTTACATTTTCAACTGCACTCAATAACAGGTCTTTGACATCTGCCAACTTAAAAGTTGTGTTTTTAGCTGCCACATTATTTTTTATTTGTGCCCATATCAATTCAATTGGATTTAACTCACGATGATATGGTAACAGCCGTAATACAACTTTGTTAGATTCTTTTGCCATTTCATCGACAACATACAAATTATGGTTATCTTTATGTTGTCGAATTAGGTATAAGAGTTCACACCTCAAATTTTTCTTCTCTATATTGTTTTATGGATCTTAAGTAGTTCAACCTCCATCGACATATCGTCACAATCTATCAACACACTTTTCCGATTTCTCTTCAAATATCTAAAAATATATTATATGATAGTAAACAGTACATTTTACTCTTCAAAGTTACACACTTACTTGAAGTTAATTTGTTTGAAGAAAGTATATAAAGATGACCAGGACAATTGTAACAAATCTGAGCGTTCCTTCAAAGCTTGTAAAATTTTATCAACTGTAGGTAACCCGATTTTGAAAAAAAAAACTATGAACTATTCTTCGAACTTAATTTTTATACCCTTCATCAACATTTTTAAGAAGTGAGGGTCTTCCACCAATATTTTTTGGCCTGGTAATTGTTCCACTACTACTGTATTCTTTCAGTGTTCGGTAAACTGTTGACTTTGCTACTCCTGTGAGAAAAATGATCAGCATTTAATACTACTCTTAATTTGAAGTTATTATGATAACTTACCTGCTGTTTGAGAAATTTTTTATATAATATCAACAACTTAGGTATTCGGCTTATCATCCAAAATTTTACATATTTATTATGTATTGCTTTTCTGACATTCCTAAATGGCCTAAACTGGCCGTTTTCGTGGTTTTGGCGGTGTACGCGAACAACTAGTACTTAGAGTAGAGGGATCCATAATTGCACAAATTCAACACAAAAGTTCTGAAAAGAACTGTTTTAGCGTAATAGAGTGGAAAACTGAGTAAAAATGATGAAATAACTAGGAAACGAAAACGATGATGAAAACAACAACATTTATATGTCAGAACTGTCAATTATCAGCTAATGTCAATGTTAAAAAGTGTTGTGTGAAACTGGGCGGAATCTGACCAATCAGAGGTCTACAGAATTGCCAACTTAAATTCAAATCGCTCCTCCTGGTTTTTAAATGAAGTATAGAATCCTGTTAGAATCCTGTCAACACCGATAATATATTAATGATGAACAGAAAAAACAAAAAGTGAGAATGCTCCAAGAGTTTTGGCAGATGTCCCAGTAGGTCACAGTCTCTTCAATCATATCTCAAAAAGCTCATTCCTAATCAAAGATCATGGTAGGTAAAAGTGAAAGGATGAAGAAAAAATACCGGTTATCTAGTTCTTATTGACTCCAAACATTGAAACTAGCATCTCCAGTACATAATAATTTAGTGTTTGGCGCGGTATGAAACATGATTTGACTTTGGGCGCTCTCGTACGCTCAGCGAGCAGCTTCATACTTGTCTGAGATAGTCATGTTTCACCCGCAGTCATACAATATACCTTTTAACGTATACTACGCTACTGTATTTTCATAAAAATAACTATTTTTGTAACTGTTATAGCATAGAAACACCTCAGTCTAACAAAAAAATATGTCTGTGTGTGAATTATGATTTCCGAAACAAGATTATAGTGATCGCCATTCGAATCGATCGTAAGAAATAAAAAAAATTGCACATAGATTATAAAACAGATTCTTTGTTTTTTTTATAAACTGAAACGTAGAATTTCCGACACGTATACCCATTTCTTCTGTTCCGTGTAAAATTTATGTAGATTTCGAAGTTGACTTATGTTTGGTCGAATGCGGAAATCAATAGTCGTCTTCGTTCACATCGAGCTTGCGATAAAAAATTAATTCGCTAGGATTATGTTCGGAATATTCGAGTAGTTTTGAAGTCGCATTGGGAATTAGCTGCAGCACACATTTGAACTGAGTTATTATATTCGGGAGAGTTTGAATATTAGTTACGTCTCACATATTATATAGTTGGATTATATTTGATGAGTTTGGGCTAATCGACCCATTCCACTGCAACCTCTACAGATGCATAGTGGTCCTCTGAATCTTCGGTCCTGTCGATAGAATATCTGGTATTCAAAGGCAGGCCTGCTTGAGTATCACAGGGGCCATGAAGACGACTCCGACAGCGGCTCTGGAGGTGATACTAAACCTACCACCACTGCATATCCTCATTCAAGGAAATGCAAGATCTGTTAGTCACAGATTATCACAGGGACCTTCTCCGATAAGCCAAGAGCACGGTAAGGTCTACAAAGAACTATATGAAGAAATAAAGGCAGATCCAATACTGGGAATGCCAAAGGATCAGATTGCCCCACAATATAGTCTTAAAAACGAATATACAATCGTCATTCCAGAGAGAAAGGACTGGGAAGCAGGGCCTCCCATAATGGCGAATCTCAACTGGTACACTGATGGATCCAAAACAGACTCTGGAGTAGGAGCCTGAATATACGGGGTACAGGAGAAGATAGCGATCTCTCTAAGCCTAGGGAAACATGCTACTGTCTTTCAGGCAGAGGTAATAGCGGTGCAATGCTGTGCAGAAGAGTTGATAACGCGGGAGGTGAATAACCAAAGAATCGTCATCTACTCTGACAGCCAAGCAGCACTAAAGGCGATACGCTCATATAAGATAACATCAAATCTGGTGTGGGAATGTCGCAAGGCCCTCAACAGACTAGGTAGTCATAATAAAGTAACCCTAGCCTGGGTACCAGGCCACCAAGGAATAAAAGGCATTGAGAAGGCCGATGAATTAGCCAAGCAGGGAGCAGCGGAGGTCATGATAGGTCCAGAACATTCCTGTGGAATTGCAAAATGCCTAAGTGAAGGAAGCATCCACAAATGGATAAACAACCAGGCGTTGCACTGGTGGTATGGAACCCCAGGACAAAGACACGCTAAATTATTCCTTAAAAGCCCTTCGGCCAAACTTTCACACGACCTACTACGCCATAGTCGAGAAACGACGAGGATAATAGTGGGAATGCTCACAGGGCACTGTAGGCTGAGGAAACATATGCATACAATTGGACTAGCAGAAGACAGCCTATGCAGGTTCTGCCAGGAAGAAGACGAAACCGCGGAGCACGTACTCTGTGAGTGTGAAGGCCTAGCAAGGTTGCGGTTTCACTTATTCGGAGAAAAAAAAACCGAAGGCAGAGAGCTACGCAAAGGAGGCGGTAACCAGGCTATTAAGTCTAATAAAAAGAATAAAGCTGGATATCGAGCTCTAATATAGGGAGGACCACAATAGATCTGCAAAGGTCGCAGTGGGATAGGACAAAGAGCCACTCCAATGTTAATCTAATCTAATCTAATCTAATCTGCCTCTTTGCTCCAGCCTGGTTCTTTTCATGTAGCCTCAATACTGAGTCATTTAGTTTGTTGCTTATAGTTTAGTTGCTTGCCCAGTCAGCTTACAGTGTCTACCACTGATTTGACAGTTTTTTTATATTTCCCTGCCGTTAATTTTGGTCAATCTCCTCAATGAACTTTTCTCTGTCATAGTTAAACTTTCCGCCGTTCTAGAAATTTCTATAATACCTTCCTTTCGATGTTTTGACGCCAAAGAAGTGTTAGTGATATCGAGCATTGTTTCATCATTTAATCCATCTCTTCATTTCTCTCATAACCTTTGTGATCCCAGAACGTTATCCGACCTGTTAACAATCCCATGTTAACTAGTAAATCTGTACTCAGTGTAGCTTGACTGCCTATGAAGATAGCACCCACACGCAGTAGTGAATCGCCAAACTTCCAGAGGATCCTACACTTTACGCTGCCTTGGAAGAGTCCGAATATTATTCCGCATCAACCTATATGGTTGGTTTCCTTCCACTCTTCAAGCTTTTTCCCTACAGGCCCCATTTATTGGTAATTGAATTGAGGCTGTTTCACACTGTATGGTACGTAAGTGATGTTAACTGCGAATTAAAAAAGCTTCAATAATCCATCTAATTAGATCAAATAATGAACTTCGTGTAGAAAATTCAGTTCCCGGTTTAAGGGTTATCGGAATTTGTTCAACATTTTTCCATATCCTCTCTTCCTTTCTCTTTGGATTGATTGGAATTTTTCTTAACATACGTATTTCATTGAAATTCTATAGAGTAGAAAAGTGCCTACTTCCGAGTAGCTGCATTAATATCGAAATATTACCCTTATCATGAAAATCGAAATCGATAAGGCGGAAATGTTAAAGTTAATCAACGAATTGAAGTAGGTATTCAGAAGTATCTGTTTGATTGATATTATGTAATGTATAAATATGTAAATAAAGTAAAGCACTACAATAGCTAGACGAAAATAAATATTTGACGATTACCAGGAAAATCCTGAGTCTAACAGTAGGATTTCTGACTGGCCACTGACAACTAAGAAAACACCATCAAACTATGGGGCTAGTGGACACACCTTTATGCAGGATGTAAGAGGTATAGGAAACTGTCAGGCATGTCTTATGCGGGTGTCCGGAGTTATCCTCAATAGGCTTGGCCTACACCTGCCGATAAAAAGGAGATGTCTCCTAGTGACCTGTCTACCTTCCTGGGAAGGAAAGGATGGACGAAGACCTAGAAGGACAGATATCTGTGTTGAAATTCCAGCAAGACGATATTTCAAAAGATATGTCAGCTTAACAGTAATGACATTATAGATACATGACGACTAAGAATGTCCACAAAAGAGGACACAACAAATGCATTTTGGATACAATTTATTATTTGAACACTAAATTCATTCCCAGAAACGTAAGGTTAACATTCAGTACATTGCGTAGCTTTTCAGATCAATGTTTGTATATTCAGCCTGCCACTTTGTTACATATTTTGGCGTGTTCAGTAATAATTAGAAATGGAAAACATTCATTATTACAAATTAATGATATTACATCCATATCCCGTGGTTTCGTATTAAGAGCTGTGTTGAAATAATTTCGATAAGCTGTTAGATTACTGCCATTAGCTAAGTAGGATTATTGGAGGGAACAGACATAACCAAATTTCAACTGCGATTGACGACTTAATCCACAAAACATCAATTATCATATTCCAGCCAATATCCAATGAAGGCAGGATATACAAACTCAAGGCCGGTCAAGCTTTCACGTATTTGCGAACCGCTACTGTTGAAATTTAATGTGAATAAATTCATAAGGAAGCAGTCAGTATGAAGGTCATCTGATTGCTCGGCGATATCATCTATGGCGAGCTTTAACACCAGCCATACTGAGAAGCTTTTCTCGAGGGTGTGAAAACAATAGGCTGGTTGAAGTTGTAGAGGAGTTTTCAGAAAGATCTAATGAGGCCTGGATACTCTAGCACAGTCAATTTGATGATTCCAACGTGAACAATTCAGCTCACTTTTACTAAGTAACCAAGAAGTGTTGTATATTTTATGTTCAATCTTCATATCATTGTTGATTATTCTCATTTATATTGTCTTGTGGGTTACTTGTGGTGCAATAAATGATTATTGTTACTACTCTCACTTTCATAAACTTATTCCAACCACTTCAACTTTCGCAATTCAATACAAAAAATAATGTCTCACTATCAGAACACAGAACTATAACTACTTATACATCAAAAACAAACTAACCAATGTCAATTTTTCCGGTTTCTATATGGTTTCTATATTTTCCAGTTCCAGACAGCTCGCAACTTCTCGATGACATTTCTAGATTTTCAATAAAAGTTTTAGATGATTCTAAATGTTGATCTTATTTTTCTTATGTATTTCCATAATTTTTCAGTATAGGCTCGATGTAACAGCATTATTATAATCATTCATTGGCCCACTGGTTTAAGCTTGAATTCTTTTCAATCCACTCTCTTTGTTCATCTATTATAAGCTCCAATTACCCTTCTTGTATTGTTGCTTTTTAAGAAACCCCGAAGGAAATTGAAAAAAAGATCCGTCTCATTGATTCAATTTAATCCGAACAAATAAACTTTTTGCACCACCGTATCGGAGAATTATTTCAACTTCAAATAGGGGTGAATGTTTTTTTTCCCGACGTGATGGTCAGTCACATGAGAACCAAAAAGTTATAAACGCGAAGTTTTAATGAAATTTTTTTTGACGAAGACGAATTTATGTACTTGACACAGCTTTAATTGCAAGTATTAAATTTAAGTCTAGAGATTACTCCGAAAACACTCTTGTAATAATTAAAAGTTGTATTGTTTTGCCAGATTATGTATTTGTGAGATAAAATATTTTTTATTCCGTAGATTACTTTTCAAGTTCCTTTCACGGCTCTTAATTGAATATTCGAGATTCTTAATGCGACAGCGATAACTTCCGTTACGTACAGGGTGTTTCATACTTGAGAGAACAAAATTAATAACCGAGATTTATAAATTTCAATCTGAATTTCAATTGAATATATCTTCAAATATGTGAATCACTATCTATACCCATAAGTGCAGACAAAGTATAAATTTTAAGAGCGCTTTCAGACAAGACACTTTGTGGCCGGCTACTAGTGCCCGAAATGAATAGCGTGGCTTGAAATACATTAAACTTCACGTATTCCTTATCTGTGTCTTGTGTGAATGCGTTTTTTCTTGTATTTTTAGCAGCGCGATTTTTTTCAGACACTATCAGCTGGCCACAAAGTGTCTCGTCTGAAAGCGCTCTTTTCAGACACTAGTAGCAGACCGCTATAAGAACACTGAAGTACTAAAAACTATAAAAATGACTTTTTACTGAATCGGCTGAAATCTCTCAGGAAAAACATCCAAAACAGAATAAATTCAATTTAATCAAACCTTATAGACTCGAAACTAAATAAGAAAATATATATCAATCATTCCGACTAGCCAAAACATTGCCACAGAAACTTGAACTAATCGGCAATTCAATTCAAGATAACACCTACAAAACTATGATTGTAAGATATCTAATGAAATATTTGCAGATAAGTGATTCCCTCTACGACTGAATAATAACGCACAAATTATTTTTACATACTTATCTACATAATGATATATATTCTTCACACCAGTAAATAATGAAAAAGAATTCACTCTCGTTAGCCAATCACATTCTATTATTATCAGAATTCACGCTTGAATGAATTCAAATGAATAAATCAAATCGTCTCTTTTAAAACGTCGAATACCAAATGATGCAAATCGATTTTGACAGCGCGATGTTTGAAACGTCAAAATAATGATAGAATCATAATTTTACGTATTATTTAAAGAAAAAATGGACAACAGTAGTTATATTTACTTATAACTCCCAATTATTATTAATAAATGTAAGGGTTTCGATTAAAACTGTATGTTACGTATCCCTCATTGAAAATAAACATGCTCTATAGCCTAGTGGTAGAAATAGTTGACTCTGGCGCGGACGATTGGGGCTCGATCCTCAGTGTAAGCTTTCTTTTTTTAGTCATGGAGCAAGTATAGTCTTTCACTTCTGTAGAATGGCTAATATTCACTAGGATGATTCCAAGTGAATAATAGCTATTATTCTGCACTCGTTGAAGAATATACTATAACACTTTCAAGACTTGACTATGAAGACTAAAAAACGAATCTTGAAGTGCAAAATCACTCAATGAGAAATATCATGCAATATAAAGCGAACATTATTAGATATAAAGAATTTAAAAAATTATAGGGTGTACCAAGTGATCATATTCCCAATTTTCTCAATAATGTATCGATGCCCATATTCAAACTAATAGTTATATTCAAATTTGTAATGCAATCGACAACCGATTCGAATGTCGAACAGTTTACTTAGAATTAGCATTGAAAATCGTTTTGATGTATGCATACATCAAGTGTGAGTTTACTAACAATAGTATCTGTCGAACTATGGGTTACACAAGCACTCTCTAAACTTCCAAATTGCAGCTGAATGCCTCAACATAATAAGCGTAATCTCTAAATAAGCTCGTCGTCGTCTAGACATTTCCCTTGGTAATAGGATGGATTTAAACGTTGAATTCGTAGCCAGACTCTCTGATATTCCTTGAATTAAATTTCTAGCAGGTACAATAATTATTGATTAAACTTGAGTATTAGATGAGTTTTTGTGGATCAAATTTATAGAAAACTACTTAATGTAGCGGGTAAAACTATTATAAGGAACCAACTGAATTTACTATGTGGACCCTTACTTTGTGGAATTTGTCTTTGGTATGGGAGTGACTTGGAAAATTCAATGAGAACGTCTTCACGTCACTGTGAGTGAATTCCAGGGCACACCTGAACTGAAGCCTACGGATTTTCCAAAATTCCTTCAGGAAAAAATGGTTCTAAAGGAACCACTTTTTCTCAAGATTCTCCCCAAGAATTAAATGGAGGAAAGGGGATATAACAGATTTATCAGATCCAAGTGAATATCATCTCAGCTTACTTGGATTCTTTCATATAAGCTACTTACTTACTGTATGCAAAATTTTATATGCACACATTAAGTTTGATAGCATTTTGTTTTTGAATTCGTTGGTTCCTCTTAGAAAAAAATGAGCAATATCATTTAAAACTATTAAACCGTTGAGGAGATACTCAGGGGGTTGAATACTTTATACTAACTCTGTATAACAAAGCACATTCCCGTCAATTTTGAAATATTCCACTAACTAATAACAAATTCAAAAACGGATGTTAACAGCATCCCTAACTTATTTATATTTATGCACGTAACTAAATTACGCGCGAGGAATTAGCCAGTCTCTATGCTCTGAAGTGTTGAGGCAAATATACACCACCCGACTAGAGAATTTACTCTGAGGTTGGGCGTATGAGGTTGTAAATCAGTTCGTGAATTATTCGCTTTTCATTTTAAAGTTTAACAAACCATATCATCGACCCCTGCAGGAAGCTGTGATGCATTTTAATGGCTTACAAATCCATTTTAAGGGAGTGACGTAGGGAAATAATCGTGAAAGATTGTGAGACGTCGATAATAGCGAGAATTTTTGCAACGGCCAGAAAGATTTAGTTGGATCTTGCCCAAAATACGTTTAACTAGGATTTGAACTGAGATGGTGAAAAAATCGGGTCAAAAGTTCATTTGGCAGCTGCGAAGGTTTTAAAGGACAAGTTAATTTTGAAGAAAAATTATATTTACAGCCTGATTATGTTCTAATAGGCATATTAAAATGAAAGAATTTGGTCGAATGGTATTTCCATTGATGTCGTTACAGCAAAAATACCAACATCTCTTGACAAACTGTATGATATCAAATATTGGATAAAACTGAATAAATCTGAATCTCAATTCCGCTCTGGGCAATTTGATTTGCTACTTTTTTTGGAGGTTTTGTTATTTACAACAAATGGTAAGCAATAAATCCTAAATATTTCACCAAACCAAAAACAAATAAAAAATTCTCACATCTTCCCGCTGGATCTGTACCATTTCCGAATGAACAAGCCTGGGGAATTAAAATTATCGATCCGCTTATACCCAAATTGGAAAAGTGGGTCAGTAAGGCGCTTACGCAAATAAGTATTTTTCTTGGTTTTCGTCTCTGAGGGATTTTAACAAGAAAAAAATATAGAATTCGTGGCCTAAAGGAATTTTTGAATTGGTAAGAAAATAAAGAAAAATATATCTTAGATGTTTTTTCAATAGAAATTTCATTTAATTCTAAATATAAATAACCAATCTTCCCATTTGTACCACAACCAACATTTGTAATGACACTCACACTTCATGCCTTCCAATTATCTTCAAAATGTAGTCGTTGTTAATGATTGCGCGATTGATAAACATTAAACATGAAACGTCTAAAAATGGTTATTGTTAAAACTAATGTAAGTCTCGCGTGTTCCCATCATTTCACTTAACTGGTCTGGGCTTTTTTAGGTAATAGTGTTATTGATTAGAACATCTATATTAAGTGGAGTTGGTTGATTTAAAGTATGAAGCAAGTTTTCTTCATCATCTTATACGCTTCCGACATAAATTTGTTCGATGTCTTCCGTGGCTGAGAGTGACCAGCACTAAAGTCCAAAAAACAATAAAGCCGGGAACACATCGAGTGTGATGCTACCCCACGCCACGCCATCCGACATAATGCGTCAGATATGTACTTTGTTACTACACCTTACAACGCGGTGCCACGCGACAAGATATCATATGATAAGAATCAGGCAAGAGGGGATTCGTACCATGTCGGATTGCGTCGCCCTTCACTTCTCTATGCGCCAGAACCCCGTTCAAAATGGCTCTGTTTTCCTTGTCCAGTATTTCAAGGGAGTGTAGACCGTTATATTATTATATCATTTTGGATTTTATCATATTCGAGCTCAGTGCTTTAAGAGCAGTCTGGCTATCTGACAGGATGTGTATGTCCTTTTTTACAACAGGTTGATTCATTAGCTCTCTTGCAGTCAGTTCAATGGCAAATACTTCAGACTGAGAGACGGTAGCATACCCGCACAGGTTGGCTGTGATTTCCACTCTAGGATTCCTGCTTAAGACCTCCGCTGCAGATTTCCGGTTTTGGATCCGTCAGTGTAAAGCACGTAGTCCGTTCCTTCATCACATTGTTCTCGCGTGGGATTGAGGAACTCAAAGGACTTGTCCACGTGCTTCCTTCTGATGTTGCGTCGGATTGCGTGGCATAGCGTGGCGTGATGTAGCTTCAGCAAAATGTGTTCCTGGCTTAATGCTAATCGTGTGAGGAAAGTTGTGACCTACTGTGGTATACGCGAGGTATACGTTGAGATTTATCCAATTTTTCATCCGAAAATTAATCATCTTTTATAAAGATCGACAAAAAATGTAATATGAATTTCGGCGGATAACTATCTATTGTCTCGCCTGTTTGCTAATCTCGGCTACGCCGCTTGCAGAGCTATTTTCGTCGGCATTTACAAAAAATTACGTTTCACTAACCAATTTCTGGGACGGAATTGTCAAATGTCAGCCGTCCGTCGCTTGGACTCTAAGGACGGCTGCAAAATAGGTGTGTAATGTAATGTTCCGCTATACTTAGACAAGTCACAGCATATTCGGCGAATTTCTGTATGTTTGGTACAAACTTCCGACGACTACTTACGTTCTATGTTACGTCGGAGAATCTCTATTTGAACTGTAAAATGTTTCAAAATAGCGAATGAAAAACACTTTGTCAATGTGCTTCTAATCATACAAATTCGGTTAATAAAAATAGAAGTGGTTTTTCTTGTCAAAAATAACATATTCGCCATGAATAATATCGGTGAAGTGCTCACATATTCACGTTTCCAATGCTCGGTGTCATAACCAATGATAAAATTCGAACATTTACAGATTTCTCTACCTTTGAACAAACAGAATGCATATTATCTCGGTTTAAAACAGCACGTTTCAGGTTGTCGCCTAAAAGCTATCGCATTAAGCTCATTTGTAGAACTGTTAATTACTGTGCTATCATTTTCGAATAAGTGACAGAAACAAAGGATTTCATAATTGATATAAACCGTCTGCTCACATTAGGTTGTATAATACTAATTCGCAAGCCTCTGAGGCATTTACCGAGCTTTGTATCTACATAGTTGCATATTCATCATGATGTTCATCATAATACTGTTTTCCCCATAAGTGTTTCATGATTTTTCCTTTTATTAACCTACAAGATTTAAATGTTTTCCGAATACAGGGATAGTAGCTTGAGAAAAACATAATTCTGTATACCCAGGAGATTGTCTTTAACATAATTGCTTCTTGAAATTACCTATTCATATGAAATTTTTTGAATAAAAGTGCCATCGAGGCGTGTATTTAATTCCAGCTAGGGTGTGGATTTATTTACCGATACTGACCGAATGCTCATCGCCCTCCTATTCCAACCGCTATTGCCAGAAACGCAGATTGATTTGTACAAATGATATTTTTCTGTAAAGGACAATGTTGCCGGATGAAAGTGTTTTATTTTACCTATTGTGCATGACTTCGAAAAAAAGTCGACGAAAACGAGAGAAAAATATCATTTGTACAAATTAATCTGCGCTTCTGGCAATAGCGGTTAAGACTGTTGAAATAGGGGGTCAATGAGCATTCGGTAACTCTCGGGAATAAGTTTACACCCCTAAAGTGAAACAAAGTGATGACCGTGCACAATAATTCTTCCTCTCTCTTTCATATATCCTTGTCGTACTTGTGTAATCCGAGGCCTTGGTTCCGATGTAAATTTCGCAATCTGAATCTCAATTAAATGTTTCATAGACACTCACTTTGAACCAATTATAACTCGCACACTCAAGGAGCTGTGTCTTAAATTGGGCTAGTAGTGAGAAAAACCGATAGATGAGATAATTCCAATATATGCCAATTGCAAACATGTGTAAAACGACGTGTTGTAGTTTTTGATATTGCAAATGTTGATTGCAGCTTAATAAATTCACCACGAGGAATGTACAGAAGATAGTTGAGAAAATGTAGTGAAACGGCGTAAATTCAACTTCAAATGAACCGTATGTTATATATTACAAACATCCAAAGTTCTAGTGATTTATTATATAGTTTTGTTGTTACACAATACACTAGTATAGAAATTAGGGAACTGATTGTTTGGATAATTAAACGACTCGAAATTGCGAAGTTTTAGTCAGTCGTAAATTTCATGTACAAGTTGTACTATCGCCTTGTCAAACATAATTTATAATTCAAATAAAACTTAATAATCAATTGTATAACAAAAATACGGATGCGCTGCGGAGCACGCAAAAATCATATTTATTATTATTGAAGGCCACAAAACCGGGTAATAGTGATATGAGGCTTCTGGTACACTTCTGGTACGATAAGAGTTACTAGAGTTGGAAGGTTATATAAGGAATACCAATGGATTTATGCCATTGTGTATCGCTTGGTTTTTCAATGTAATTAAGGGAGAAATAAGGTTGAAAAAATTTGTAGCTATAAAATTGAACTTTTTCCTCCCAAACAAACATTTGTCACAAAAAAAAGGATATGGAAGTGGTTTTGTTTCGATACAAAACTCAGAAGCTATTTCCAATCCCTGCTACTACGTGTTTCACTTAAAACCTATCTACTTTTTGTCGAGGATTTGAGTTCGGCCTAATGATAAACCAGCCCGACCACACACAATGCATTAGTTTCAACGTAAAATTAAACCAGAATCATTAATCTAAAGTAATACGAGAGCCCTTGTCGGATACATAGCGACCTGAACAAATGAACTCGGCGTTGGGACAGAGACCGTCAAAAGTTTCTCGCATTACTGTTTGAATATAATTTTGAAATGGAGTGAGTTTAATGTGCGTGTCCGATTTTGTGATTAAATTTCGTTAATAGGTCGGGCTTCGATTGGGCCTAAAGCGGAAAAAATCAAAAATTAGCAGAAATCACAAAGAGTAAAGCTTGGGAAAACTCCAATTCAGCTTACAAATCCCAAATAAAAATAATGGGACATAGTGAAGTAGTCAACAATAGTTTATTTCTGTAAATATTTATGTTTCTTTTCATTAGTATAACATTTTTGCGCAAACAAGATGCAATGTAACATATTCGATTATTTACCATATAAATGTAATCATTTCATTTGCCGTATAGGATCGACAGTTAATTAAACAGAGTATGTTGTTTCCAGAGTCCAACTCCTCCGCAGTACGTGTTTTGGTACCACAATGACCACATGATCAACTACGATACAGCGAGAGGCGGCATCTCTGTGGAGACCGTTCCGGGACCAAGGACGCAAAGCAGATTGACCATCAGAGACACGAACGACGCCGATTCAGGAAATTATACATGCTCAGCCTCAAATACGGAGCCGGCTTCTATCTATGTTTTTGTGTCCGAAGGTAAGGTAAATTGTTAGAGTTGAGGGGTGTTTAAACTGTTCTGGGCAATAATTGAAGTATCTAATGGGAAACTTCGACTTTATACAGGATATTGTGTCCCAGAAAGCATGGCTGTTATAATATGCTCACTTAGACAGAATATTTAACTTAATGAGTATTACAAAAGCATTATTATAGTGGATAATTTCACATTTCCTGATTATTGATTTACTTTTATAACATAGGAATTAATTTCCCTCATTTGACCATAAAATCTTAGGACAATATTTCTGCTGATCTTCTCCAAGTCTCGAGAAACGACGAGGATGATGAAGGGAATGTTGTCCGGACATTGTAGCCTGAGGAAACATATGCACACAATTTGCCTAGCAGATGACAGCCTATGCAGGTTCTGCCAGGAAGAAGACAAAACCGCGGAGCACATACTCTATGAGTGCGAAGGCCAAGCAAGGGTGCGGTTTCACTTACTCACAAGAGAGGCGGTATCCAGGCTATCAATTCTGATTAAAATAATAAAGCTAGATATCGAGCTTCAAATATAGGGAGGATAACAAGAGATCTGCAAAGGTTGCAGTGGGATAGGTCAAATAGCCTGCACTCCAATTCTAATCTAATCTAATCAAGTCTTCCATTGCTAATCTCCAATATTTTTCCGCTGTTGGTATTTGACATTATCATCTATCAAAGTACCTCATCCCCAGCATTCAACAATAACTGAAACTAAACTCAAAATGCCTGCAATAAAGTTTCCATAATAAGACTGAACATTTATACTCCAAAGCCACTCATTGTTTATACTCGATTGATCATTTTTGTGATCAGAACAATTCCAATTTCAGTCTCACCTGGGACATGAGTAAAAACTGTCGAAAAATGTACGGAAAGAATAAATATGGACAGACAAAAGTTAAACACAGTTATCACTCCTTGGCCGCTGAAAAAAAAAACAAAATTAGTAGCGACATGAACATGGGTGTAACGGTGTCACTCAAACTTTCAATATTAGTGGCACGTTGCGACGGATATGCATCATTTTTGACAGTTACTGAATTACTATTAATGGATTTTGCTAAAAGCTATTTTAATTTGTCCCAATCAATTTCTTGAACAGAACCGGACCAAACAAAAAATTAATGAACAGTTTTTGCGCCATAGCTACAATGTTATATGGTATTTTGCATTCTTAAAACGTAGTTGTATTTGAAAAACGTGGAATTTTCCTCTCAATACGTGACGTGACTTCTTGAAACATTGATTTCAGATAACATTAAATATCCATCCAACAAACAAAGCTTTTTAATATCATGGTCTACTTTTAGCATGTAACATCTAGGGAAATGTTTATATGGAAGTACAGAAACATGGAAGTGCATTCAAGTTGGGAGAAATAGTAGTGAAAAATACATGTTTAGTTAATAAGATTCACATTCTCCTGACATTCGGAGTAGTTCACTGAAACCAAAAGCACGTTTCGTTCGACAAAGAAGATTTTATCAATTTTAAATTGACTTGTTTCAATATCGAGTTGCAGAAGGGAATCGTTAGGAAAGTCACACAAATATCGTTTGAGTTGCAGAAACGAACAGTTTTCAATAAGATCTAACAAAACTATATAGTGAAAGTGTCGCTGTACAAATTTTCTTAATTATTTTGCATCAATTAATAAATGGATCGCATGTATAAATGTTTTTCTTCTTCGCTCATTGAATACAACGGATTTTGTTACTGTTTTGAAGGAAGAAGTCTCAATGACCAAATAAGAGTCGATTGTCATTTGCCATTGACGACGAGCTGTGGTGGCGATAATTCATGCCATATAAAATGTGTATCTAAATCATTCATATGAATACTAATAGTACAATTATTGCAATTATGAACATTGTTTATAAAATTTGGATAAAGATTTCCTCGTTATTCCTCCATTTAACTACATGAAACTTCATAATTTCTCCATCTTCGACCAAATGAAATTAGAAACACAAGATGCTCCTTCTCACTAGGAGAACATACCTCTGCATTTCAGGCAGAGATTCACCCATAGAGATAGAATATAAGGAAGGAGACGACATTCAGTGTTAGGTTCCATATGTACACGTGGAATCAGTGGGCGTGGCTAAGTGTGGTACGGAACGTACAGAGCCGGATTAAATTACTACAATAGTCTACAACTATTACTGTGTAAAAGATTCATGTTTAAAATATTTGTAATACACCCCTGCATACTATTTATCTCACCTGTGGTACGTTATTCCTGAAGATTTCTTAGTATCCACGCCGTCTCGACTTGTACATCTCCTCACAGCACAGGACACCATTTTAGTAAATCGGTTAAAAGAAAATTATTTAAAAAAATTCAATTCACGACACCGATAACAATTAAAAAAATTTATCAATCAATTTTGACATTACCGTGGTACGAAAATGGCTGACCGAGTACGCTTTAGATCACGTGATTTCGTCTCCTTCCTCTATACTATCTCTATGGATTCACCCCATCCTAGAATGTGTCAGAATAAACAAACATAGGACACTGATAGGATAAACATACTAACTGTCAGTCCTTGCAGCTTCAAATAGCCGCAAGGTAACATCCAGACTAGTAGAAGAATGCCAGAAAGAACTAAATGAACTAGCAGAACACATTAAAGTAAGATTAGTGTGGGTTCCGGGACATAATGGTAGTTCTGAAAATGAGCAGGCTGCTCGCTGCTCGCGAGAAGCTGTTCAGTAACAGCATATGTTGGACCAGAACCAGCTCTTGGGACTACTAAGAAGGTAGTCCGAGGACAAATATAAAAATGGGTACAAAGCCAACATAGACTTCATTGGAGGAACACTACAAAGCAGGTACACAGTGAAACCTTCATAGGTGACACAAGTGTAAAGCGGGTCGAAGAACTACCGAATATCAGAAGGAATAAGCTAAGAATTATTACAGGCTATAGGTATAGCGGGTCATACCCCGGTAAAATATCACCTGCATAAAATAGGGTTATATAACGGGGACCTCAGCTGCAGACTTTGTGGCATGGAGACCGGGACCGTAACCTATATTTTATTTGACTGTGAGGCACTGGACTCGAGGAGACGGGCAATCTTCGGAGAAGCCAATGTGCCACCTGAAGTATATGGCACACATCCAATGGACCTATACCGTCTACTCGAAGGTACGGGGGTAACTGGATGGGTGGACTAAATGTGTTAGTAAAGTTCAATAAGCCAATAGGCTGCAGTGCTCCCGGCATCTGAACGGCTTCCAAAACACAAAAAAAAATAAAATGAAAATCTTCAATCAAGATCTCTGTAGTCGCTAATAAAGTGGCCGACTTCCTTCTAAGGGAGTGTCCAGTTTACTCCTCAAAGGTGTTAAAGCTCATAAATTCAACAATTCCTCTCCAAACGTAAATTTATTTGCATCTTCTATGCCAACCACACTAGCTTCCTTGGTTTTTCCAACAGCAGTGACAAAAAGAAAAACGTTTTTGGCTTACTTTCCAAGTGAACTAACAAAAAAAGTATATCAATGAATATTCAATTTGAAATCATAAAATTATTATAACACCATTTTACATATCCCAGTTAGAGATTCGATTACAATGCAAATTAATATAACACCTACACATACTTCGAAGCCATTGTTTGACGTCGCATTGAAATTGTATAAGAGAGATAAACTTCCTTGGAAATCAAAAGTCTGCCTGCGCTTTATTGTTCGAACCGAGTTCGCGATTCTTTGAAGTGTACGTCTCGATGTCCCTTCAATTCTCGCTTTGTCCCTTTTTCTAGACAATACACTTCATCACATCTTATTCTCTTTTAACGTTAAAGTTTGTTTTATACTAGAAGTAGTAGCAGTGGAAGTATGTGTGTGAAATACTAGAATAATACTACAATATTCACTGCCTACTCTACTTGAAACGATACTATAGAGAAAAGCGCAATGCTTAAAGTTTACATTTACCTCGTTCCTCCGGAGGATTTTCGAAACAAAAGATATTTCTGGAACACGGAGAAGGGTGAATGGCCGATATTACAATAAAGGGATATTATATTCCGTACAAAAAATACAGTCGAAATGCAGAATCTTTGCGAGCACGTGACTTCTGGATATAGATGAGGTTTTTACTTTTTGCTGTTCTTTGGAATTTGAGTGTCAAAGGGAGCCAATGAGAACGGAAAGTGCCAACCAATGGCCTGTCGCGGCTTCAGGGGAGGTTCAGATATATACCGGTATCGTCCTGTTCTGTGAACAGTGTGCGATTGGATGCCAAATCATTTTTATGGATCGTTTTAACAGTCGCTCTCATTGCCAACGGCAATCTATGAGAATATCGCACAATGAAATTTATTTAATTCCACATTTTACCAAGAATATTGTCTACTGTGAACAATTTGGCACCATTTTGTCATTAGTGAAGTCCGCAATTGAGTTGTCAAATTGACATGGCTTAACATGGGCTTAAGACATTGACTGGAAAGCTAAATTTGACTATCATTTTTGAAAGTTTGGCTCCGAAATCTTACAATGAGGTGTTAAAAACCTAATTTTTCTGTACAATCACAAAATAACTGGAATTTGATGATACAATATATAGAATTTCTTGATAGTGGAGAAAATATAAAAATTTCACTGGAAATAAGATCTTAATTTAAATTATTGACCATAGGTCGTCTATCACGTATAAATGAATTGTCAAAAATGAATGAAAATTTTAAATATTCTACTCCCAGTTGAATTTGGCGATCCTTGTAAAATTCAGTATTCTTGTTCCTGAAGCAGGAGCGATGTTCCGGAAACATGAAAATTGAATTATTAATAAACGGCTTTCACGGAACTGAAATATCCTCTGCGTCTGGAATAGATGCAGCGATGAACATCATAATAATGATAAAAAGAGAGTCTTGCTCAAAAGGCGCATTAATGAAACGTTATTAAGGTTATATTAGAGTTAGGTACAGTTGAGTTTTTTTCTGTAGCCGGCCGGAAAATAGAACTTTATTAAATCGAAAACGAAACTTTACACAAATTGTACCGAGAGTAGTTATTTTCGGAATGTTTTGTTTTACTTTCTATTTTTTTACTTTTGGTACGATTTTAAATATCTATGTAGGCAATGACATTTACGGAAATTTTATTTATTATGAAAACAAATTAAATTTGTTGGTAGTTCCACTGTATTTCAATTTTCTGATCCAGAAATGTAAATTGACAACGACAGTTACGAAGAAATAATTATTCCACATGAAATCATTGCAAACTGCTAATTGTACAATCAACGTACATAAGTAATATTCATAGTATCTATCTCTATTATTTTCGAATATTTTATCTAATAAACAGCTGCAGAAAAAATATTGTACGTAACACTACCCGAGAGTGATTTCACGGAACTAGCAGGCTTCCAGGACTCGCCTATGAAACTGCCTACTCATCCCATAAAATATCACTTTCGGAACTTGTCTTAGAGGGCTCCATAGCTCCTCAAGCAAATAGGGCCCGTTTTCAACTAAAGTAGGTACTCAAGTGACATAAGGTTGAAAAACTTTCGACATACTCTGACGTTTAAATAGAATATTAATGTGAAACCTCAAAGTAATCCTGTCGTTATAAATTTTCCAACCTTCGGTTTCTAAACAATATTCTATATTATTAGAGATTCTTTTCAGGCACTTGTAGCCGACCACAAGACGTGTCTCGTGTAAAAGCACTCTTATAACTTCCAATTTTTGATTTATTCAGTAGACGAAAAACAGTTGTTTGTAACACATGCAGAAAGCTTAGTAAGTAATCATCAATCAGTCAATAGTCTCAGGCTGTGAAACCTCATTTTCTACCACTGTGACACAATTCACTATTGCAATATAAATAATACGTTGAATAGACCAGCCAGTAAACTATCTTGTTGATACTGATTTTATTTTATTTTATTTTTCAGGAGACAACGTCGATGCTATTTTGATGAGAAAATCTTGTTCTATGTGTATAGCGAGCCAAATCGTTATAATATTGTTCAGCGTGCTAACTTCAGCAATGCGATAGAAGCCGTAGGTATATCATTATCTATGAACAACAACAAAAACTTATGTGATCGTGAATAATTTCATTTCAAGTGATAAAAGACTTAATAATATCTATATTAAATAATATTGTTATGTATAAATAATAAAAGACTTTTTACCGATAGGAGCACTAAGAAACTTCCTAGGCAGGTAATTTTACTACGCACTGTATTAATTAAAAACAGATCCATAATCAGGTAAAAATATTCTCGATAATACAGGACAAACAAAAAATAATGATAAAAAGAAACAATGTTTACAGCTAATATTGGTAATGGATGTGAGCTCACGTTTATTCTAATCATTTTATGGTAATCATTGTTTGATCATTTAAAGTTCCTTCAATAATTAATTAGGGTTATTGCATTAACATTTCAGCCAGCAGAGCTGATCGGTATTGAAATTTTGTGGAGCAGATAATTATTCATAAGTGCAACAACTCATTTCATAAAATTGAAGCTAATTCTATGTCAATGGATAAAATGTTGAGTTTAAGATCTTCTGACAACATAAAAACTGTTTAAGCTTGGTTGGCTGCGATTGCTTGAATTGCTATGAGGTATATTTTCCATCTTCGCATCTGCTTCAACTTCATAGCCTTATTTGATGTTGGATAAACTTTGAGAAGTATAAAATCCCAACAGTAACAGGCTTTCTCTAAATATAAGAGCTCGTCTAATAAAATTCCTCCACAATATCTTTAAGTAACTGACGGTTAAAACCGCTTTCAGACGAGACACTTTGTGGCCGGCTATTGGTGTCTGGAAAGAATCGCGCGGCTAAAAATACCCACATTAATATTTACTTTTGGCTCGTCTTTAGCCGCGCGATTCTTTTCAGACACTAGTAGTAGTCGGCCACAAAGTGTCTTGTCTGAAAGCGCTCTAAGTTTCAATATTGAATAACCCTGTAGTGATTCTTCACCACAAAGGCTCTTCACCACTAAAGGGTTATGAATCGAATTTGAGTGTGTAGTTTTTTAGGGGTCCTAAGAAAACAGCGTCATCTTCAAAGGGTGCTACCTCCGTTATAAAAGATAAAAGAAACAATAAATAAAAAAATGTGGATTTCTGAGGAAAGGGCAGCATACTGGTAATTCCTTGGAGTTCACGACGAAATATTATTTGCATAGTGCTTAGAAATCGTGCTGTCTAAACAAAATATTTCTACATTCATGTTTTATTCAGCCTTTCCATTCTATAAATCACCCAGTCTACGCAGTTTGGCGATGCTTATTTAAAAGGTGAGAAGAAAAGTATTCCATACACTTCTTTTTGTTTTTATCAATGACGTGCGTAGCAAATATTTCCATACTTTGGAAGTTTCCGTGTAGATGGTATCTCTACTTCTTCTAAGTATTAAAACAAAATATACAACTATGAAAATATCGTATTAGTTGATCTGTAAATACTTCAAAAAATGTATTTTCATTGGTTATTTATAGATATCCAAATCAGAAGGTGAATTACAAAGTGCATTTAAATACGTAATTTTTACAATTATTCTGAATTTCTACTAACGAGAATTCTCTATAAAGAAACGAACAAACCACTAGTTCACTAACTGAATAGCTCTACATTTTCATAAAAGTGTACAACTCCTTCAAATTTTTAACTTGAAATTGTTTAGCTGCAAGATTTTTAAAAGATCAATTTTTTCGAACTTCCATTCTGAATAGTTTACTGAATATTTTTTTTCTTAAATATATTCGGGGGAATAACTGAAGTATATTATTTTTCATAAAAATACTACACAAGCTTATGTATTGGCAGTGGTATTGTCAGTCAAATAGCTGAAGACCTTATGCCTAGTTATGTTCTGTGGAAATTCCTCCAAATTATCGTTTTGTTTTGCTATTTTTGGGGCATTGATTTAAACTAACTGCAAGCTGGCGTGTGAATGTCAAAGAAGCATAAAATCAGTATAATAGTATAAGGTTGTAATTGATTGGAGATGTTTTTAAATTGTATTATTTACAGAGAATTCTCAGGTATTTATGATAGACATATTTTCACTTGCACTTTCCATTGTAAATAAACTTTCATAGATTATATATGGTGTAACTCAAAATTTAGAAAATTGTTACGTATTTTCATTTTATATCAATGTCTACATTTATTATTACTTTACTTTGAAAAACATATTTTCCTAATTTTGTAATTAAATGTTTTTTTCTCATCTCACTCACAAAAAAAGTAATTTGGGTACATAATTAAGAAGTTTTTTTTATAAACAATATATCAATCTTACTTCAACCACATTTCTCATAGTTTTATGATGTTTTTAATATTTTTATTGGTTTTAAATGAATTTCCAGGGTAAAATGTTTCTATTTTCAAAATTACTTGTACAGATTTAACACATGTTCATTATACTTTCATATCATTGCGATATATGGAAATGTTAATAAATATTTATATTAACGCTATTGTAAAAATACCAGTGTATTGGGGATACTTTAGATGGAAAAATTGAAAATATATTATTCAAAAATACACTTTTTCAATTATTTGTAATGTTCACTGAAAATCTGTTATGATTATTCAGCTAATTTCAAGTGTTTCATTCCAATATCCACTCAATTATTATTATAAATAATAAAAATATTGTTTTTTGTGTGGGATGACGTTTATATTAGTGAAATTAAACTCTCAATTTAAATAATTTTATTAAGAGTGGAATTTCCCTTAACAGTTTGCACAAAGTACATCTCTGACGCATTATGTCGGATGGCGTGACGTGGTGTAGCATCAGAACAATGTGATCCCGGCTTAAGAGTCACATTTTTCGTTTGTGTTATAATGATAACCAGAAAATTTTATTCTATTCTGTAACAAATTGGACAAACTTAATTTTGAAATAAAGATTTTTGAATTGTGTCCTTTCAATATAGGTACTCAATTTACTATTTCCAAAAATTTTTGTGGAGGAGAGATATTCTCAATAATGGTTTTTCAAAAAAGCGGAATTTCTACTTTTTTTGTGAACTTCTGATTCCTATCATAAGCACCGCATATAGATTTCCAAATTTCCAAATTCATAATATTTATCGGGGCGCGTGTGGACATGCAACAGAACATTAGACCCGATGTCACTGCGTAATATCATATTAGTTGCAGGAAAATACTTTTTCAACTGAATTCTGTTTATTTCGTATCTCTGCCTTTCGCACAGTTGATACGAAACCGCAAAAAATTGATTTCTAGTTGCAGTATGAAGTAAACCAGTAGAATGATACCATACATTAATACTTCACATGTACACAACAAATGGATACCGACCTTAACAATTCCTACACGTAATACCTCATCTGCGATGCGCAGCCTTGTTACGATACGAAGGTCTGTTGCATGCCTATGAGCGCTTTTACAATAGCGTTACATACTTTGTATAAAATTGAATGTAAATATTTCTCGTGAATAGCACTAAGGTCAAAATAGTATATTTAAGCAAATCGGAAAGCTACGAGTGATCTTTAGAAAACAGTCCAACTATATTATTCAAGACAATTATTAATATTATCATATGCTTGATCAATATTTCAACTGTATACTAATTGGCTAATTTTTTCCTATTCATTCGTCTATCTTATTAACGCTGGTAAGTGGAGTCAAATTCCAATTATAGCGTGCTATATATTTAATCCAAGATTCTACATTTGGTAGTTTTTAGACTTTAGTAAAACTTATTTCTTTTTCTGAACACTTTTTAAAACTTTACCAGGATTAACGTCGAAAGCATTTTATCTAATGACTTATCCAAGTTATATTTTGATAAATATTTCTCATATTAAGCGTTTCAAAATTGCTTTTTCCTTAACAAAGGTTATATAAGGTAAGTCACTTATAGAAACTGCAAATACTCCTATATCGCATTGAGGCACCTATGACGAATTATAAATTACCGTGAAAAGTGACTGCTTCCGTTGCTCACTAACATACATATTACTTTCAACTGACATTTACTTTGGTAATATAATTTGAAAGGCAGCAATTCACCACAACGATATGATTAATTCGCAGACTCGTCATTTTATTTTTTTGAGATTCTAATGTCTGTTTGCATCGTTTGGAATTTAAGAAAACCTCTCGTAAGCCGCCCTCAACTTTAAGAAGTTTTAAGAACTGCTTAGCAAATTGCGCGTACATGACAGCAATGAAGAAATCTAGTAACTTGTAAGTGCTTTCCAGATTTTACTCAGTATCGAGTGCCAGCGCTTCTACTTGCGTCGAATGTGAACGGTTAACTTATGAATACAAAGAAAACAACAAATGTTATCAAATGACCAGCGCAGGCGTAAAACCAAAGTACTGCTGGTAACTGATTCATGGGAGGCACACTGTTGTTTCTGTCATAATAGTTAATAATTTGGTCCTGTAGGCTTCCCTATTAGGTAATATTTCACTTGAAAATAATCTCGAGACCTCAGATGTTGCTCTGTGAAAGTTTTTCAAATTAAATCAACTGTCAACCGCGATTTTAAACTTGTCGACCCAACCGGAAAGTTAATATTAAGTGCTCCTTAACTAGTTCAAGGAATAATTAGAAAGCGGTGAAACGTAAACTACCTTTATTAAGATTACTCCAAATTGAAATTATCTTAAAGTAAACGATGCAAACTTTCGATAGGATAGTAAAAAAAAATGTAGCTGGTTCTTTTTAAATTGAAGAATAGGAAATATGTAACACTTTAGATATTTCCTGATAAAAAAAGCCACTCTCCAGGTATTTGTCGGTATGACAAGGTTTCTAAAAATCGATTCAACTTCAACATTTATGTTTAAGCATGCATCAAAAAAAAAGTTGAAATACGATTAGCATATGATAATATTGACTCGTGATTGTGAGGACTTTTAATTATATATTATCTGTACATCTACATCTTCTTCTTATTCATGTAAACACACTATTCACCCCCAAAGAAGGTGATCTAAGATTCAACTGAATACAACATTTTGTTATTGGTTAAAATATTTTGTTGGAATTAAATAAATTTTTCTGAAAAAAATGGGGTTTGTTTGTTTGTTTCACTTAAACCCAAATATAAAATACCACGGAACCACGGAGGTCTTGGTAATGTCAGGGCCATTTCGAACATCAAATAAAAACTACACATTTGTGAATAAATAAGATTCAATCGAAAGTTGGGGACCCTCGATAAACTTGAAAATTCATTGACTTTAATTTTTGTTGCTCGAAATTTTTGAAGCATATTGAAAAATCAGCCGTATCTCGATAAAAACTGACAATTGTGAAAAATACTAGGGCGCAAAAAGTTTCAAAAATAATGTGTTTGGATAATGGTGCCACAATAAGCATTAAATTGTAACGTACACAAAAATTTTGGGAGGGGCTTAGAGGATCTCAACTTCCATAAATTTTTAACGTGGTGCAATAATTCCTTAATTTTTTATTAAGATAATGCTCTTATCACAAGAAAGACACTTGTCAACTTTCATTATAATATGTCAAACAACTGTCGAAATATTTGGAAAAATCAATTTTAATTTGGTGACTTTGTTCGCTTCTCGCATGCACATTTGTATTGGGGTTATTTGGGTTGGATCGAGTTATTTTCAGCCCCACAATACGTGGTATGATTTATGACCTGCCTTTTTGTTACACCCTGTATAGATATAGCAGGTCTATACCTCATCTAAAAGCCAGGAGGAGTGAATTGAATTTAAGTTGGTAATTCTGTAGACCTATGATTGGTCAGATTCCACCCAGTTTCACAACTTTTTAGCATTGACATCAGCTGATAATTTCCATTTTTGATAATTCTGATTAGGTTAGGTTAGATAGGTGAGATAAATATATTCAATTTTGTCACTATACAGACGAGAAGTCGACTTATGACTATGCGTGGCTGATTTTTCCATCAATCAAGGCATATTTAATAGATTTGGAACACGACTGTTGACTGCTTTTTCGGAACACGCCATTAAGTAACTAATCTGGTAACTTTTAGTGATGTGAAGAAAGCTTTACAAATCACTCCTCCTGGTATATGAGGTATAGAAGAAAATGAGATGAGGGAAAAGTATCCCGGAAAAAAGAACAGGAATTCAGCATGAACCCGATCTACCGGAACTAGTTGTGGATCTAACAATTCTCGAACGAACCAGAAAAAACAAAATTTCATCGAAATCGGTCCAGTAGTTGAGGAGTAGTTCAGTGACTCACGCACAAAAAACAATTATATGTACGTCTTAATTGGTATGTCAAGATTTGAGCAAAGATTTTAGGTAGTTAGGGCTGGAACAAGTATTGATATATTAAATAACTTTTGAATGATTTGGAATGGTAATCGTGGCGGTGGATTTGAAAATAATACATATTTTCTATAGCATGCAAGACATGTAAACCGCATATTTATTTGAATCAGATTTCTGATAATTGTGGTAGATTTTAAATAAGTTTCAAGTTTTAAGTGCAGTGTTTAGTTAGCAAGCGACCGTTGGAAGGGGCATTACCTTCAATTATAAAAAATTGCCTCGATTGATCTCAAGGTAACAATGGTAATATACAGATCACTTTCCCAGTCAACAATTAGATTTTAAATGGATAGACAAGACACGAAGGAAAGAAATCTGTATGAAAAAAACGTCATAACGGTATTCGTCACGAAAATGTAGGTAAGCTTATTTCATCCTACCCCATAATAACTAGAAATGGAACTACAGTTCTACTTTCATTATTGACATAACAATAATAAACACTATCGAATTTATCAGAGACCTCAAATATCGGTATTATGGTAGGAAACGCAACTATTAAACTCCTCAGCCACCAACTCAAGAAGTGGAGAGGTAAAGACCATTAAAAAGATCAGAATGAATCCCATTTGACATTATTATTCACCAATACCATCACTATGATTCAAATCTCAATCGACTAATGATGAAGCGAAGCCAGAATTTCTGAAATATTGTATAATTTTTTGTGAAATTCCTTTGTAAAGTAATATATGTTGGAACGTGAACTTTGCGTTCATCGTTTCAGTTCATATTTTTATTGAAGATTTCCTTCAGAATTTTGATTTTTGGTGTAATACTTTATAAATATTTCCTAGAAATATTTCATTCAAATAATTAAGAAATTATTTCTCTTTTCTGTTCCGTGGTGGAATAAACTACTAGACCTAAAATCAAGATTCTTAATGTCTTTTACCGCTAAATTCAAAATTTTGGAATATCTATAAATAAGAATGGGGAAGGTTGCGGCAGATCTTCTCTCATCGTCTGTCGACAATACTACTACAACTGTGCAGTATATATAATTTTTCAACAAAAATTTTAAATAAGAATAACTTATAGCTGCAGCCGTTATTTCTTCAATATCTGGATTACTGGTATGTTTTTTTTTATTGACTTGTTACCTTCATATTTCAATTTTTTCACTCTATTACACTATCAATCAATAAGTAATTGTTTTTTAAAAAATGGAAGCCACATTTCCTCTCCTATCCAGCCAAGGATATTTTTACTTTTATGAAATTGTTTTTTTTTGTATAATTCAGATATTTGTCCAGGATGAATCCTTAAGTTAAATTTATAAATTGTATTTATTGAACTGGACAGATATCCTTGTTAGCTTCAAATTTTTTTTGTAACATTTTCTTATATACCGCTATATTTTTATAGCACAGTTGCTGGAATACAGTTGCTGGGATACAGTACCTGGAAAACTAACATTACCTGGGAGACTAACAGTAACTGAGATAATAACAGTTACTGGGAAACAGTTCCTGGGAAATAATAATCCCTGCCAGCAAGACAGTATAGTAACAAGTTCCTAGGAGAAACAGTTCCCTGGAGTATCTAATACTGGAAAAATAACAGTACCTGATATTTTCCTGTGAGGCTTACAGTTCCCGATGATTTCCTCTGATAGTCTATTTGTTACTTGAAGACTATGGGATGATATTCATTATCAACTGTTACATCTGCTAATCAACTGCATCTTCCAAAAAACGTAAAAGTATTTTTTTTTCATATAAACTTACTAACCTATTTTTTGTGTAATTGTTATTTAATATATACATTATTTTTACTTCTTTAGTTTTATTTACTATACAGAAACGTTTTATTTTTTTTCTCAGTTTTATTAACAGATTAAAGTTAGCTAGCCCTTAAATTTGATTTTATTTCTTATTTTCTTTTAGGAAAGAAAATTAGTGGCGCCCTAAAATTGTTTTTTTTTTCGTAGTTCTGCAAATTTTTTTTGTATAAGATCAATTAGTAACTAAGTCTTGCGAACTGGCCTAGTTGCTACTAAATTTAAGTGGTTAGTTAGGCAAGAACCTTCAATTCATTATAAAATCATTTTTTTACGTCAATCTAAAAATCTAGTTTTTTCATTATCATCCAACTTTAAACTTTATTGTTTCAATGTACTGATATTTGAATGAAAAACAATTTAAAATTTGATACGTTATGCCGTTTTTAATTTTATTTGTTTTTGCAGTTTTCCAAAGAAAATAAAAAGCGTAGGAAACTATTCTTTTTGTGTCTGTGGATATGCAGAAATCACATTTATTGTGAAAATCATAAATGGAAATAATACATCGCCATCTAGAAATTAGTAGCAGCATTCTTAAACTACACTACAGATCAATAGCATTAAGGGCAGCGTTTTAACAGGTACACAAACCTCAAAACGTAAACAAAACTTGCCAATTATCTGGTAATTTTCAAGTTCAAAATAATTACGATAGATGTCGCCAGTAGTACTAAATCGGCTTTTATTTATATACATATCTTGACGATTCAAACAAACGCCTCTCCGGGTCAGCTGTTTCGAATTTTCGATATTTTGGTTCCAAACACAATTTCTGCCCACTGCCAGCAGTATAGTCTGGGGCCAGCAACGATTTTTATATTTTTTATTTATTTTCATCTCAATAAGTAAATTATGATTTCATTTAATTACCAGCTATTATGTTTATTTTACCAAGTATTCTTTTTTCTCCTTTAATTGTTTCTGTACTCATAGGTTAATTTTGAAATTAAAATAATATTTCAATTATTATCGTCGTTTCTCTATATCTTGAACTTATATAACTACTTTATTTATTTTGTAAAATTTCTATTTCTATTATAAAGAAAAGATATTTAGAACTCAAAAATACATCCAAATATTCAACATTGTTTTAGGTACCTATCTACATCAGAAACCTTTCATTCCTTATTTTACAGAGAAAATGTGGAATCAAATATTTTTTGATCTAGGTATATAAACAGTGTTGAATATTTAAAAGTTATTTTCAATAAAAAAATTATTCTTTGGCAAATGAAGTAAAAAACCATAGGCAGCAATTTGGCTAAATGAACAAACCATATGTTATTTTATATCAATGACTTTTTTTCCAATGTATTGACACGCACCTTTTCCAAAAGTAATCGAAGCCACCCAACTAATACTAATAAAACAAGAAAACAATTGAAGGTTGAAGGGCTCGGATATTTCAACTCAACTATACCAAAGCGATTTTATTGAGAAGCGCTATTGCCATTTCTAAAGTAGGTACCTATACGAAATTAATTTTTTGGTTTACAAAATTTTTTTAATATCAACAATTAACACTATCACTGTTACATATACTTTAATAATTATTTGAGTTATTTTATTTGATTGTTTTAAAATGCTTATAGGTATAATCAAATATTTGCAAGCTAGGTATATAATTTCGACTATAGGTATTGACAATACAAAGCTATAAACCATTTATATGCTTCTAAAATTCTAAAATATTCCAAGGAATAGCTCTATATGGTGTGAAGAGAGATATACTTTATATCCTTATAAGAGAAAAGCCAGTGCTGGAGGATTCCTTCAAAAGAATATTGACTTACGCCATAATACTTCTTATATTCCTCCATCTAGTGGGGAAAAGCTGCGACTGAAAGTCCTAAATCTATATCCAGACAACTCAGTTTCCATCATTGATTTCTTAATTAAAAATTTTTGCAGAAATCTGCAGATATCTTGAAGGAATTCACTAGGTTCACAGAACAAAGAGCTAATCATTTGATGAAGAGAAATAACATTGGAAACTCGTAATTCAAGCATGCTAGCTGAGTGAAAAATATTAAAGTGGATGGATCTTTTCACTAGAAGACTTCTTTGATAAACATACTTGCACGCGTTCTAGTAGCATATTTTCATAAAATCCACAATCATTATACTACGGAAATTTTCCATTGTTGAATTTGCTTTCAACAAAGCTATAGTAAATATCGTTATATAATAAACGACATGACTGTTATTTATTCTAATGTTAGATAACATTATTAATCTAAGGCATGTGATAAATAAAATAACTCATAAGTTCCATACATAGAAGCATTTTTATTGGAGATGAATTTAGATACATAATTAACTCACACATTTTAAGACCTAATAAAGTTTCTAAAACCATTTCTTGCTTTTTATCATTCACTGGGCACAAAAAAGAAGAAACTTCTAATTAAGCTACCCATACAGGGTGTTTTCAAATGACAACGTTTGCATGTAGATACCTCTCGTGAAATTGGACTGAATGATAAAGGATTGAGGGGTCCTGTTCATTCACTTTTCGAAACACGGGGTGTTGAAGTTATGAAAGTTCAAATGTTTTTATTCGATAACTTTGAAATGGATAATAAATTGATGTGACAATTGACAGGTTGTTTTTTAATGTAAAAAGGCATATTTTAATGAAAAAAACATTTGTAAATTTTTTATCCAGTGGTGTACATTTGGAAAAATATGTCACTTTTTTCCTCCCATTTTTCACGTAACTGGCATTTGTAGCTGTTTTTCTGAGAGGCGAGTGCCGCACCACACGAGTGAGAAAAATTGCTTTTCCCACGCGTTGCACACTATACTTTTTCTACGACTGCAAATTAATGGATAATTTAACAATTTTAAAGTAGTATATTTTAAGCAAAATAATAAAAAATAAAAAAAGGTACCAAATTAATGGATAATTCAACTATTTTAAAGAAATATATATTTTAAACAAAATGATAAAAAATAAAAAAAAGTTACGGACGGGACTCGTACTCGGGCCGCTTGCGTAGCTGTCAAACGCGTTAGCTACTGAGCCATACCCGCTTACGTTTAGTACAGATTTAAAGTAGGTAATTATACGAAAATTCAACCTCTTTAAATTATACCAAATTTACTTATTCAAAATATACAAAAAATGTATTTTTAATTATTTTTTTTATATTGTAACACAAGATTTAGTTGAAATTTCTTTAAGCTTACAGAAACACCTTCTCTCTACTTTTAAAACACTACCATTTGGGTACTTTTAACGTTTGACGTTTTATGACAGGAGTCCAAAGCATTCTATAATCGAGGATTGTGTTGATTTTTTCTCTGACGTACCGTGGCCCAAGCCGTGGGAGAGATTTTTTCCCACGGCTTGGGCAACTTTTCCCGCGGCATAGGCAAAGTGACACTTTGTAGTTTCGTAAATTGTGGGAAAAGGACTATTTTCCATAGCAGTCGTAGACAAAACTAATTTGTGAAGCAGCAACACGCAACACATCTTAAACATTGTGAGAAGACTCTCAAAATTATTTCTCCAAACTTGTGCGTTTATTATTAAAAATGATGCTGCAAGCTTCATGAAAACATTGAATAACTTAAAAACTAAAAATTTTTTGATATGTTAAGATTATGTGTTTTTCACATGAAAAACATTCAGGAATACAAAATTAGTTGAAAATATCCACAAGTGCCAGTGGCGTGGAAGGAGAAAAGTAACATATTTTTCCAAATGTATTCCACTGGATCTAGAATTGACAAATGTTTTTTTTTATCAAAATATGCCTTTTTACATTTAAAAACAACCTGCCAAATATCAATTCATTCATTCATTTTAGAGTTATCAAATGAAAACATTTAAATGTTTATAACTTGAACACCCCGTATTTCGAAAAGTAAATGAACTGGACCTCTCAATCCTTATATCATTTTGTCCAATTTTACGAGAAGTATCTGCATCCAAACGTTGTAAATGTCATTTGAAAACACCCTGTATAATACTGTAAGCCACTTTTATTTCTCTTATCAAGATTCTGTCATTCTCTTTTTATTTCTCTCCGGTACATTACGTGAAATTTATGTCTTTCTACGCGTACGTACACTGGGTTTTAATATAAATCAAATATTTCAAGATTTAACCCAGCACTCTTAGCCGTTGTATATAAAACCCAAAAGAAATTTGGACATTCTACAAGATTATTCTATTATCACACAAGTTGTGAGGACAAAAAAAAATATTGGTAGGTATTCGATGGAGGATAAGGATATAGCTTATATGCCTCTTCATGTACATGTAATTTACTTCTAATTGCATACAAAAAAGCTGTATCAGATGAAAATCCGAGTTTTGAACTTGGTAATTACTACAAAAATCATAAGGAAGGTCGATTTCTCAAACTAATTTTCGCGTTCAATAAAAAATAAGACAGATTTGTTTTCTGCAGGTAAAAATACACTTTCTATAAGAAATTATTCCGAAAAATTATCAGAAAAGTCCATATTTTGGATTTACTGATATGCAATTTGAAAGAAAAGCTGGAAGGTGATATGTGTCGTTTACCTAGGTGGTTGGTATCTGTGCAATACTGATTACAAATGGATGACATGCTCAAACTAAAAGCCAAATATATATATATATATATATATATAATATATATATATACAGAAATTCCTTCAAGGGATGGTATTTAAGGAGCTACCAGTGTCAGTCATTGCTCAGGAATGGAGTAGAAAAAGAGAACACAGAAGATCTTTGAGGTAGTAGTGAATTTTCCCAAAAAATTAATATTTGAATAATATTAGCATACAGGATTCTGAAAAGCCTGCAAAATAGTGCATACAATATACAGATATTAATCAATTTTGGAAAAATTGCAAATAGTGTATGGTGTTTTGAAATTCGTGATAAAATGACTTGGGTTACTATGGAATCGTATTGAGGTTGAATTGTTCAGCATTGTGTATATAAATTTAGTAAGTTCGATGAGTGAGACGTCGCGCCATCCATCATAGAACAGATGAATAGTTTGTGTTTGAAAAACACCTTAATTTTTGTATATTATTTTTACACAAAACCATTGAAATCGCGATAGAAAATGTTGAAGATTTGAGGTTAGGGTATTTTCTTAACGTTTATAGGAAAAATAGATAAAACAGACTAGTCTTGAGATTTTTATATTTAGTAACAAATTTTTAATGCTTATGATTTGACATCGATATCTCAATATCAATTTTTTTTTGAGAACCTACTGTTGCTCTGAGGAGACGATATTATACTATATATATTATTATATGTATTCAACTCTGAAGGTCAGTTTAAGGAGAACATATAATAATGATAACACGAGCGCGCGGCAAGCGAAATCATTTTAAACATACGTACTATAATTTCGGATTTCCTTATCATAGCGATCACACCAAATAGTGTATTATACACCAAGGTGGTGACGATTATTATTATTGACCGATCACCAACATTATTTCGCGAGGGGTTCATAAATTTCTTCACCACCATGATGGTATATATACAATTTTTTCACGACTAATCCATAGAAGCGTTTATCCCGTCGTCCAACAGTCAGTTTTCGATATATTGTGAACGCACCTCTTATGTCATAAGTCATATTTGGTTGAGCGCGAATTTTAGACTCATGGCATTTTTATTCAAATAATTTCATATTTATAGGTAATTTCAAGCAGAAAATATGTTAAAGACAATCTCCTGGGTATGCACAATTATGTTGCACAAGTTTTTGTTGAACTACTAGCCCTGAATTCTGAAAATATTTTAATTTATCCATTATTGAGCTAGGTTTTCTTTCTTTTCTTTTCCTTCGGAGCCGTCCCTTCGCCGGTACCACCTCAGCCTCCTGGACTTATTGTGGATACTCCTAGTGTTCTGACTACAACCTATTCAGCCAATCCGTTCCCTGTATTAGCTCATACAGGTTCTTAGCTGGTTGATTGTAGAAGTCTTCTGGAGTCATTTGGGTTCTGCCATAAAGTTTCTGCCTTCTGTGGTCCAGCGACTCACAGTTGCATAGTATATGCAGAGCTGTTTCGGTATCCTTTTTGCATTGAGCTAGGTTAATGATACACCGTCACCACGCAAAACGTGCTTCTGTAATACATATAAAATTGCAGACCTGTCTGGAGGTTTAGGGAGCTTCAGCAAGCTTTATATTTTCCAAAAGGCGAATGCTTTTTGGTAAAAAAATATTTTAATGCGTGAAAACTGTGGACAAAAAGTACTTTCAGATCATTCAGCTTGGAATAACGATGCCCTAAAACAACAACAAAAAATGATAATAAGTTGATATAAATAACAAACAAAATGATAAATATATCACAAGAAACATGTAAAATCTATTAAAAATTAAAATATCAAACAAAGGAAATTGATAATTGATTTTGCTTGTTACGCCACTGTAAAGCTATTAATGGAATTATTCACAAATACTTCACTATAAAAGTCTCATGTACTTGAATATTTGTCATTTGAAAATTAATTGAATTCGAAAAAATGGAAAATGCGACTGGAAACTTACAATATTGGATCAATGAAATGTTGATCAAAAGGGGCATTAATAAATATAAGATAGACATATCGGGATCTTCGTCAAAAGGGGATGGTTACATGGGAGAACTTAATTTTGTTAAAGTGATTTGTGATCTGGGAAAAGAGGGTACAAAAGTGTATGAAATTGTTGTGAAATCAGCAAAACCAAACGAGGATGTTCGAAAAAATTTACCGATAGAAGAAACTTATGAAAGGTGCGTATATGAAGTTGTTGCATGCTGGTCATTGATTGAAAAAAATATAAGCAGCATTTTTCTTAAGTTCTCCAACAAACATTATTTCAAAAAATTTTGGAAAAGTTAGCGTTATAGGAGATAAAATGTGGCACAGATATAAAAAATTCAACACATATTTGAAATTTTGTCTAATAAATATATTAAGTATTAAATTTCTTTAAGGGAAGTGAAAATGTATGAAGAGATTTTTCCTATAATTGAAAAATTTCAAAAAGAAAACGCGATAGAAAATCAGTTTACAAACTACCCCGAGTGTTTCGGAGCTTTTACTACAAAGAACCAAGAAGCTCTATTATTGAGCAATTTAAAAAGTTTGGGATATGTCATTCATGATAGGATGGTGCCCCAAAATTTGAACCATATAATATTTGTTTTCAAAACGTATGCTATATGGCACGGATCGAGTATTGCCTTAAAATTAAAGAAGCCTGAATTGTATAAGAAGATTACTGCAGGTAAGTTGATTTGATCCTTTTTTATCCTAGATTTGATAACTGTAGAAAAGTCTTTATTATATTTGAAAAATTGCTGGATAATTTGTGAGTGAATAGGGAGGGAAAAAGGAAAATATCAATGCATTTGCAGACGTTCAAGCGGCAATCATAAAACGTTAAAAAAATAGATAAAAAGAGATTAATCTTGAGATTTTCGTATTCACATATTTAATGTTTACAGATAATTTTTAATTGTAGATATGACTGATATGCTTACACGATTTATATACAAAACTGATATGATGACACTTATGAAAAAATGCTTCGAAAAAGCTATCGTCATTTTGAGAAATCGGGGTAATACAACGGCTGCTGACAAGATGGAGAGAGCAGCAAGTGATATTTTAACAACAGTACTAATCGAAGGGAATCTAGACGATAATGGAGCTGAAGATGTAATTTTGCATGGAGATTGTTGGAATAATAATATGATGTTCAAGTACAAAGTAATGTATCAAATTTCTCCCAATTTCTTATCAGCCTTATGAAACTGGTTTTCAATTTTTTTAGGAAAATGATACTTCAAAGCCCATCGACATGAAGTTCTTAGACTTCCAATTGAGTAGACCAGCATCACCAATATTGGATTTATCTTATTATTTATACGCAGTCACTGATAAACCAGCTTTGGATAAATTCGATTATCTTCTCGAAATATACCACAAAACACTTACAACATATCTACAACAATTTGCTATAAACTGTGACGATATTTTAACTCTAAAAAGACTCAAGGAGTCGTGGAAAAAGTATGGGAAATTTGGTTTGGTCATGTGTCCCTTCATCACGAGAATTGTACTGTCGCAGGAAGATGAAGTTATCGACTTTAATAAAGAAATAGGCAACAAAACGTTTGCTAATGTAGACCTTGACAATATAAGGTTTCAAGACGAGTATAATAGGAGAGTTTACAATGTTTTCAGTCATTTCGCTGAAAAGTTTTTGTAAAAATTATCAAATTCAGTAACGAGAAAAATTTAAGTACGATATAAAACAATTAAAGAAAGTGTGTAGCGGTTATATAAGCGAGCTCAAGAACACTTTTTGAGCTTTCAAAAGCATCTCCCTACCCCACAGAAATATCGCAATATGCCTCCATTCAGTCAATCAAGTCAATCTTCACCAACCACCTAACCTAACCACCAAATCTTTCAAAACATACATCTATTATCATGGCAAACTCTCGCTGCTCAATATATAACAGTCTCTTTCATCTGGCTTTCATCTCACATCGGAATTGATGGTAAAGATACTGCGGACCACCACGCTAAAGAAGCTGCCAATAGTACAACTCAAAACACACCATTCAATCTTAAGATCCACTTCAAAGACGTTACACAAGAATCTTGGCGTGATAGTAGTTTATGACTGCCCTTAATCTATCTATCCATGCACTTCTCCTCTCTCACTGAACTTCTTAACACGGAGAGAGGCTATTAGAAGACTCCGAATCAGTTACACCAAACTCTGATGTCTTCAGGTAATCGTCCCATTTTACAAAGCTGTATTGATATAGTGACTATCAAGCACATACTGCAAATATCTTCTCGCTACACTTCAACAATTCAACCTAAGACTTAACCTCAAGGTAATTCCACTGCCTCACCGAAATCAAGAAAGTCTCACAGTTCCTGAAAGCTATTCATCTCTACCGTGAATTATAGTTCCAAATTTGTAATAAACTTATGTTAATATTTTTTTGTGACGATGACCAGCACTGTCGAGGCATGTCAAGCTAAAATAAAAAAAATTCCAGAGAAACATTCAAGGGAAAGTGAGTTGGAAGTTTTTTAATTTCTGTATTGTAAAGCCGGCTACTCACTACGCGGGACTTGACAAGTACTTGGTATATATCAAGTAGTGTGTATGAAACTAACATGAAAATCGGCGAGCTACTTGTACTTGCCGTACGCAGTCGGTAAATTAAACAAAGTCAAAGGCAACAAGTAGCAGCTCCACACTTATTCGACAAGTTTGTACAAGTGAAAAACTAGTAAATAGTGAATGTTGTTATAGCTTAACTTTGTATCTTTTTTAGAGATATGACATTCAACTTTATTTAGCAAATATTCGAAATTTTCAAAAGAAATTCAACAAAAGTTCTCGAATAATCCAGAAGGTTCGTTTAGAATATCCGCCATCATGTCTGAATTTGGTTTCATTAAAAGATATGCACTGCTCATTACAACAATTGCTGCAGCTGCCTCTGTTTCACTATCAATTTCCATGATTGTAATTATCTTTCACAAGTACTAGCAGTATCCGCAAAAATTGGCATTTGCCAAGTAGACGTGATGTATCGACCATACTTGAACTTGTACATTTACATGATCAAGTACCAGTACTTGTCAAGTATCGCGTAGTGAGTGGCCGAACTTTGCTTGTGCCGCTAGCAGTGAAGCTTTGACCTCCATATGTGAATATTGGTCTAAGTACAATGATAGAGTATTTCAAAAAATTTCAATGTTAAAATATAAATGATAGTGTGACCTCAAAGATCCCAATTTATCGTATAAAAGCATTAAGTTAATGATTGTTTTCACAACGAGATTTTCATACGGAACGTTTTCTATATTAGTAACTAAAACATCTTTTGATAATGTTTATTATTGAAAAACATCAATTGTTTAGTTATTGAACTGTGGCGTGGAAGTATCGAACTGAAAAATTTCCAAGAAATTCGTATCCATGGGTGCTACAACAAATATCCAATATTGGATAGATCGGATGATGATCGAGAAGAGCATTAAAAAATACACAGTAGATATTTCCGGATCGTCGACATCTGGAGACGGTTATATGGGCGAAATTTATTTTATTAAAGTGAATTGTGATTTAGGAGAAGGAATGAAAAAAGTGTATGACATTGTGATAAAATCAGCTAAATCGAATGACGTTGTTAGGAAAAATCTACCGATATTGGAAACTTATGAAAGGTTTGTAGAGGTTGAAAATACAAATACAAACAAAATACAAATTACTTTAATTGAGTTTCTCACGGTTTGTGAAAAATATTCACGAGTTTGAAGAAGAAAATTTTGTTTAGATGGTTGCAGTTTTCTCCAACTATATCTTGAAGAGTTCTTCCTTTTTTGAAAGCTCTTCTTTCAATTTCGTCATGTAGATTTTAATAAAATTGGAACATTCGCAGTTTTGTAATATAGGGTTTATTTGTATCGAATTCCCATTTTCCCACGTGAGGTTTTACTCTTTTGTTGAGCTGTCTTAAGTTATGTAGCTTGTTAATGTTAAGTTGTTTTCCAAGTATATCCTAATTGGTAAAACTACAGCGTCTAGTGAGTCGGTAAGTATAAGGTGTTTATTCTGGAGGTTAAGTTTTGTCGACTTTTGAGTTGCGTAGAGTGAGAATGCTGTAACATCACTGTTTTTATCTCACTGGGTGCGACCACAGCTGCTGCAGCTTCTACAAAAAGTGGAGGAAGAAACCTCAATTCAGATTGCTAGTGCACAAAACCTAGAAGATTATTGGTTAGAAAAGGGACATTCACCTAAGTTTAGGCCTACAGATATCCTAAAATTCCTTCGGATATAGGACTGATAAAACTAGTATTTGAGACTCAGGCACTAAGTAAAAGTAGATCTTTAAAGTCTCAGTGACTGTTACCCCAATATACATACAATAAAAGTGATCCTCTGTTTTGTTTGCGGCATCGGTACCAAGCTTGCTTACTTGCTTCGACTGCTTTCTCGCATTCGTAGTTCCATCAAGGTACGGAATTGTGTGATGTGAGAACTGCGTGCTTGGTATGTTGATTTCTCAGTTTACTCTTTCCAGATTTCATTTTGGTAAATAGTTATTAGTTATCCTAATAAAAAATTGGAGCTGAAGATATGTTAATTATGTCTTATATTGAACTCTATTTTTTGTTATGTTTATTTCAAGAGAAATGGTGATGTATACTAAGGTATTTCCCATAATTGACCAGCTCCAAAGGGAAAACGCGATAGAAAATCAGTTCTCAAACTATCCGGAATTTTACAGCGTTTGTACTACAAATAAACAAGAAGCTATTTTATTAGGCAACTTGAAAACCTCAGGTTATGTCGTACACGATCGATTGGTGCCTCATAACTTGCATCATATAATGTTGGTTCTTAGAAAATACGCTCAGTGGCATGGATCGACATTAGCTTTGAAATTGAAGAAGCCCCAACTGTTTGAAGAAATCACTGCAGGTGAGATTTTTGAGTTTTGTGCTTTGTATTCATAATAGACAAGAAAACTCGTGAGTGAAGAAACGTTTTTGACACTTGGTACTTTAATGAAATGAAATGGTATTCAAATAAAATGGTAGTAAAGTCGAGAAATGTCGAGGTTTGTTTTCAAAAAAAAATCTTTTTCCTATCAAAATTTTATGAATTGAACAAGCGAGAAAGTTTCATTTTTTTGCTCCAGGGTGTAAAAAAAATATACGACTTTTTATCTTGCAGATATGACTGATATAATGGATATATTTGTTAACGATTGTAAAATGTTGCCAATGTATGAGAAAAGCATAAATAAATCTGTTGAAAATTTGAATAAACGAGGTTATACAACGATTGCCGAGAAGATTCGAAATGCAACTAAAGATGTTTCAGCAATTTTAACCAAAATGACCGTTAACAATGATACAGAAGCATACTGTGAAGCTGTTATTTTGCATGGTGATTGTTGGAATAATAATATTATGTTCAAGTATGAGGTAATGATTGATTTTAAACTATCCACAATCCTGAATAACAATAAGAAATAATATCTTAATGAACTTTTTTCAATTCAAAGATAGTGAATTTAGGTTTGAAAATGTTTGTTGAATGAAAATAAGATGTTTACAAAATGTTTTGAAAGATGTTCGTTAAGAAATTATGGCTAGGCCAAGACTAAAACCAAGACCAAACAAAATGCAGCAAGACCAAGACCATGACGAGGTAAGCAAGACCAAGACCAGACAGATTTGAGAAAGACCAAGACCAAGACTGAACAAGCAAGACCAAGACTGTTCGAGTCTTGGTCTTGCTTTGCTCATCACTAAGTAGGAATTTTTCAATACAACATTAAATTCTCCAATGTTTTAGGAAAAGGATACCTCTAAACCAATCGACTTGAAATTTTTAGACTTCCAATGTAGCAGAGTGGCTTCACCGATATTGGACCTATCCTATTATTTATATTCAGCCGCTGATAAAGAAGCTTTAGATAAATTCGATTATCTCCTGGAAGAATACCACAAAGCACTAACAAACTATTTGGTACAGTTTGATATTGAGTGTGATGGTATTTTTACACTACAAAGACTAAGGGAATCCTGGAAAAAGTATGGTAAATACGGTTTGGTTTTGTGTCCATTCGAATTAAGAATAGAGCTGTCTCAGGAAGGCGAAGTTATTGATTTTAATAAAGAAGCTGCTAACAAAACATCCAGTGATATCGATTTTGAGAATATGAAATACCAAGAAGAGTATAACCGAAGGATATTTGATGTTTATAGTCATTTTGTTGAACAATTCTTATAATAATAATAATTATTATTATTATTAACTGGTTAGGGTTGTAGACAAGTGGTAGGAGATCATCTTTTAGTCTTGAAGCCGACATAGCTAGTTTGAAGAGGAATAGTCTAATGGATATATCAAAGAATCCTTTAACAATAAGGTTGAGGTGGCAAATAAAATTCCCACAGAACAAAATATCCCTATCACTCCGCAAAATGTTCTCATAGCTCTAATAATGTTCCTGCGATGTATTGATGTTTACAAAATAAAATTTAATTTCACATAAACAATGTTTCCAATCATTTATGTAGAGCACTAAGACCTGTTAGGAATTAGCAAGGAAGTGATCTGGTTAGGTTAGGTTCTTTTTGTCTGGGTTGTCAAAAAAATATTAATCATCACACGGGTTTATGGTTGATATTACATCATATAATAAAAATTAATTAACAAATATTTTAAATATTATCACTGATATAATAGAACCCTCTTTAAATACTTGGTGACCCTTGAGGTCATCTGATATTTCGCGTCGAAAACACTATTTCCACGTTTATGTTCTCAGTTTTGTGTTTCGAGAATTTGGTACCGGACGTTTCATATATTTTGTGAAATAAAAAATACTAGCGTTCGATATTAATTGGAAATAAATATCAATTGATCCGTCGACGAATTCGTGATGGATGTTTTGCTGATGTAAAGTGAGTTATTTTTTAATTAATCTATTAAGAGACAATGTCATGTAGCATGCGGTCAAGTGTTGAGATCGAGAAATTTGTTTGTGATTTGATGATGGCTTAACAATGTTTGGAAACAGGTTTATATTGAGAATTTTTGTAAAACGTTTCATGACTAGATATCCATAAATTGGATTTTTAATTCAAATTATTGAGAATGTGAATGTGAAAACAAGGATAAAGAAAAAATAACAAACTATTTGTATATAGACAAAACATGAAAACTCAGCTAATATGATTTGATAACTTCATGCTTTTTCACTTAATACTTCTGCTAAATAAAACATCTATAAATATATATAATTATATGTGTGTTCAACTGATATAGAAAGTTAGTAGAACAATATTTTTTATAATAACAAACTGATAATTCAGTTGTTTTCAAAACAAGATGCACGTGCTTCACATTTTATGAAAATAAAACAAAATCAACAAATAAAATTTCTGCTCAAAAATTATTTCCATATCAACAGAAGAGTATCGCAATAAAAATATCATTACATGCATTAAATTTAAAATGTTCTTCTACGTGTTATGCCTTTTTCGTGCTTTATATATCCAAGAAAAAAGCTTCGAGCTCACCTAATGATCCAGAACCTTTTTTGCTGAATGAAAAACAATGTGAAGCAAATGATACCATAACGCAAATCCTTCTACAATCCCTAGAGTCCTGGAAACTGTATAAAAATGATTCACTGGCTCATTAGATTATTTTTCTAGTGATATTATAATAACTGTAAGTGTTACTATATAATAATAGCAGAAACAATTGTGCGGAGTATACAGGGTGTGTGGTCTTATAACGAAGAGTATCCAAAAGCTTTAATCTGGGCAGGTTTGAATCTTCTATCGAGTAGCCTCCCTGAGATTATGTATTACTATAAAATTAGCAGGTGTGTAAATAGAGGCTCTTTATTCCATTCCAAAGAATCTACATCATTCCTTTTTATATTCGTCTCCAAATTTTTTGCGTTTATAGATTTAGCCAAACTCTCTCTTCTGCTGGAGCTGAACCTTTTCTCCAATTTTTTTTTCTAAGTTGTAATTACTCTTCTTATCACTATTTATGTCCACACCAGCACAATTATCACTACTCTTTCAATTGTACTAGTTTACTCCCTTCCTCAAATGTAGCGTTTCAAATTCTGGTTTCCCAACTACCTCTTAGTAGTCTCTGTATTTGAGAAACACCACGATATGATAGTACTGGTTTTGAATACTTTGGTTTGTTGTTAGCAGCTTACATTTCTTCATTATTTGGTTTATGAATATTATAAACTGTAGCGGACCCAGCTGCCTTCTTGTTGTAGTCTAGTAATTGTAGTGGATGTTTTCCATAATTTATGTGTTGGAGCTGCATCAACAGCTTTCTTCGGGTATAAAAATGCATTTTCCCCTCAATTCTCCCCCTTTTACATCTGTTTTATTTTTAATACATGGTCCTGTGTTCCTCAGCCATTTCTAAATTCTCTCTATAGCCCTTCCGATCTTTTATCTTCAGCTTGTTTCTTATTCCTGTATTTTCATTGTTAAATTTGGCATGTTATACTTTACATCGGTAGCTATTGCAACCATTGTGGTCTTCTAAGGTTCCTTTTTCTTTCTTTACTCTTTTTAGATAACAATATATTTCTTCTTTTCCGACCCACGCTTTTGAATATACGGAATGAAATATAAAACATTCAATCTCTGCACAATCCAAATATAAATAATTTGATTTTCGCGGATTTACTCTTTGTGGGAAATTGGCTACCCTCGATAACACTCCAGTTTATTCCGGGTACGAATAAGACTCCATATGAATACGGCCTTTCTGAGTCCATTTTTAGGTTAAAATTTCTATTGGAAAAATATCAAGTGTTCAATTGCTGCAAATAATAACAAGAGTGTGTTGAGAAGTTTATTTTTGAGGTCGTTCCTCTATCAACCCTAATAACATAGGAGTGTCGACAGTTGAGTTTTGTGAAGGTTCAACTAGTGTGGGTATAGTTGCCGCTGTTCACTCGTGACCTTTCGAGTTACCTGTAATTAGTGACAGTTGGAAGTGGGAGAATTGCCATAGAACGTGAAAACTTTTTGAAAATTAAGCGTCAAGTTTATGTGTTGGCGTCTAAGTTAAACCCAACTTTTAAATAACTTTCCATTTCACTATTTCATCACAAAATTACTTGTTTGTAAAAGTAATCTGCTCTGTTTTCACGTGTATCGTCCGTCTCATCTATTTTCCACTCAATAAAGTCCCTATTAAGTTCCTGGAACTAACAATCTAGAAGTTAATCTCAACTCTATACGTTGTATAGAACATTGTTTTCGCGTATGGTTAACTTGCGTGATTTCCCATCAATCTTCCCTGTTTATCTGGTTGTAACACGTTCAATATATTTTTCCGTACAGTGTGACTCAGAAGGGTTTATAAAAATAGATTTTCTTACGTTTCACATGAAAAAATATTCTTATTAATACTCCTAATTATGACTAGTACATCTCTCGAAATTGTTGAAGAAGGTAAAAAGGCGTTAATAATCGTTAAGAATACCAATCTAAACATTGCTAGAGCTGTCGTATATGAGTTTTCATCAGCCTGTCTACGCGCTTCAAGAGAAAAATTCCTTTGTCTAAGCTTAGTGACAAAAGAAAAACTTCTGCTTTTAAAAACTGTCCATTATCCAGAAAATATCACGTCGATAGCTCACTTAGTTTCCTATACACGAATTTATGTGTTTTTTGCTTCCATCTAGGTCGGAATATCGTTTGAATACTGCTGAAACTTTCGACGTTGAACACGTTGAACATTCCCAGCACTTTTTTGACTAGAATTTACATATATACCCGTTTCTGAATGTTCGTAAATGATTTTTGGAGTCTCCACCGAAAACGCCTTTCAGTATTAGAATTGGATAGGTTGAATCCTTATTGTGGAAATTCAAATGTGTAGTAATAATTTTATTCTGCTACATATGGTGACAGGATAAGAAGTAAAAGTCGAGTTCGAAAGCTGTGGTAGAGAGGTTAAATCTTGTGCTTTGAGTGATATTTTCGATTTAAAGACATTTTCTCTGATTGTGAACATGAGCATTGAGATAAAATTAGAGTGGGATAAGAGGCACAAGTCAAAAATAAATCATCCAGAAACGTAAATTTTAATTCAATTTAATCTTATTATTTGTGAAATTTAAGAATAATTAGTTCAAGGAACGCTTATCTCTTAGACAACATCTTTCTACGAAACTATTTTTGATGCAAATGTTTACGCAAAGTATATTTTCAGGTTTCGTTATTGTCGTACAATGTTATGATGCTTATTTTGAAGTGTTTGTTTGTTATTTTAAAAATAAATTTCCACCTGTACAAGAAACTAGGTCAACACTGAGAGTATTTAAAATTTTATACCATTTTAACGCGAAGTACACAAACAAGAATTTTCCAAAAATGAATATTCTAGGATAAATAAAAGCATTTTAGTCATCTTAGAGTCAAGATTCAAAAATTGAAAAGGAACAAAATTGCAAAGTTGCGAGAAAGTGCTGGAAGATGAACTTTTGCTTATTGCACAAGTGCGGTTAATCCTCGTTGAAGAGCAGAGTGTTTGCGTTTAGTCCTTATTGAAAATACGTTCAAAATTTGTTGGGAGAAGATCTGATCCTTCCCGCCAATGAGTTAGATCGTTTTTTCAAGTTCACTCAGTACTTTCCGCAAAAGCGATCAATTATTACTACAAGGATGCCTAGACTTTGCTACAAATTCATTCAATCCTTGATAAATGAGCAGTTTTTATATATAATTTGTGTTATCTCCTCACAACAGCTATGTTTAGTCCTTCCTGAAAGTACTTTCCATCGTTTGTGTTAGTGCATTTACTGTCTCTGCTACAACTGCGTTCAATCCTTGTTCAAAAATAATTATTAAGTTTTTGACTTGTGTGTATTGAGTCCTCACTGTCACTGGACATCTATCAGTTGGTGAATGAAGTACAATAAAACACGAAATAATAACTGGTATTCAAATTCCATTATAGTGGAGTTCACCGATAATTTGTTTGCTAAGCTCATCCGAATATATTTTCCTGGAAACAATTTTGACAGTTAAAGGGTGTTTGGGTATATTAAAGTGGGTGCTTAAGTGTATTTCAAAGGCAAATCGATTTATTTATATATTTTTGGAAAATATAAAGTCATGAAAAATGAAGATAAGGAGAAGCAAGTGATGAATTCAAGGGGATTATTATTATTGACTACAGAAACATATTTCCAATTGGTAATTTACATAAAAAATTAAATTTTATTTTCGAAAAAAATGAAAATTGTGATAGGGGGAATACAAATGGACTCATATTTGTTTAGCATTCACAGTTTTATCAATATTTACTGGAGTAACTGAACGTTTTTTGCTCCAAAGTCTATAAAAGCAAACCGATCTTCTTAAAAAATTTATGAGTATCTAGAGGATAAGACAAAATGTTACGATAAAAAAAAAACAAAAAGATTGGCTTTGTCATGAATACTAAGTTATGGCTTGTTGAAAGAGGAATACTGTAGTGGGAAAATGGTATATTATAGTGCGTTCAATACTGAAAGAAACACTGGAATAATTACATACAATTATTCGATTTTACCCTGCTACTCTTTTTATAGGTTATTTGAAATATATAGTGAGAAGACCTAACAATGTCCGTGACCTGAATCAGGCATAGGATTCGACAGTAACAGCCGCTATGCTAGAAAAGGTTGAAGTTGAGTGATTACTCAGTAGTAAATAGAAGAATCTGTCTCCTGCCCTCAAGCCCTTTGACCTGCAAATAGCAAGGTATCGAAGATATCAAGAAAAAAGGCTTATATATAATTATGTCTGTTATTTAAGTTTTTGGTTCGTTTTCGACAATAATGGTTACGTTTTCGTGTAATAATTTACTCACCTCGGAGAACACATTTCTGCGAAGTGAATTTCACTACAAAAACAAAGCTAATTTCCATATGCTTTCATATAATTAAAATAAAAATTGTCTAAGGTTAATCGAGCTGCTCTACATTGTAAACTGAAAATAAACAAAACTTGAAATTAAGCTGTGGTCGGAATTTATGCTTAGAGCTTTGTTTCGGTGACGTAGATTCGCTATTAAGCGTCGTTTTGTAGTGTAATTCGCGATGGCGACTACGTCAAGTGTTAACCAGAGAAAACCGTTACTAAAACTCCATATTTTCTGCATGAAAATCTAAACAACCATAGCTAGTTTCTTAAGCAGGCTGATTATTTCTAATAACAAGTCTCAAGTCCGTGAAAGCAAGTTAAATGAGAGTGAAAATGTATATTCAGGTTAGCAATGAAATCGTACCAAAACATGTTTGAAATGTTTGTTATTTTCTGTGTTATATGTGATATAAGTTTTTCTTTATTGGCTGAAACATGTTTATTTTCAAGAAATCATCGTCGTATTCGACTTTTGGGACGTTATAAAACATTCAAAAAACAGTGTTATAGGTCCTGGTACCTCTTGAAATGATATTGCTAAATAAAGAAATCCAAAAAAGTGGGAAATATATGCAAATAAGACATTTCAAACTCTTGCGAATCTCATGAATTATCCACCACCTTGACAGTTTCAATATAATTTTATCAAGTTTATTATTTTTTCTGATCCTGGAAATGATTCCACGGAGACTCCTAAATTTCCAATTCCAATTCCAACAAATCTTCAAACATTCCTAAGGCTCGGAGTACTATTTTATTACTTTCAAACGACACATTAAACCGTATTTAAATTTTAAATTTATGACAGACAACGAAAAGGTACATCTTAACCTGGAATAATAAGCATTCAGAAAAAAAACCGACTCTGAGGTAATATTTATTTATTTCAAAATTTTGAAGCAAATTTTGTCAATTAAAAAGGAAGACAATGGAAAGGAAACAGCTCATATATCAGTCATAAACCATCCGTTCATATTCTATCAATTCAAAACGACATATTTTGATATTAGCACCACTTGGGGAAAAAGCAATTTAACTTTTAACCACCTGCAACTTCAGCATGGCGCAAGCACAGTAAAAGTTTTCTGTTTCGGGACGCCAAATGACGCTCCATTCTCCGTCGACGCATCGTTCTGGGGTTTCTTCTTGCGTACGAATACGTGTGATGGAAAGTACGGCAATTTCAAAATTCTTTTAGTGGTTATTGGAAAAAGTTCGCACGCGATAAAAGTAAGGTTCTTAACTTTTCAAACAATAAGTGTTAATAGTATTTAGTGTAAAATGTGTTCTAATTTTATGAGAAAAACTTTTAAGAAATTGAAAGTGATTTTTAAATAATAGGTGAGTTTTGTATTCAAAAAATATCTTTTGTGGGATATTGACTACAAGTTTATATTTTTTAATAAACCTAGGGGGCAAAATATGAAAATTTTTGGATTTTTGTTCATTATTTAATAATTTAAAATGATTTATGTAAAAAGTAATATAAAGGAAAAAGAAAAGATGTCGTTTTGAAAAATGAAAACTTTCGGGATAAAAGATTTTTCATATGTCGCAGTAACAATATCAAACGTAATTGAAAAATACAATTCACTTTATTCATTACGCATATCGCCAGCGCTTATGAAATATGAATTTTCCAAATCATTCATCAAATATACTTCCAGAGTAGCCAACAAATGCTGTATTTTGAAATGAATCTAATCTAAACTGAAGAACAAACATCAATTTTTCAAACAAAAAGGGGTTTGTCGATGCGAAAATATAGTAAGATGTTTTGTTTTCTGGATTCAAGTGAATGCTTTTAGATAATTAGAATTTTGTTTAGAGATCCTTCAAAGTAAAAGGTATGCTGGAAAAGGACAATGAGGATAGATAGTTTTTTTTTAAATTGTGAATTTGTCAAACATTGTAAAAATGTGTCCAGAATGGGCGATCTTTAAGAAGATTATTTTTTTTTATTGAATCATAGGCCAATTCTTTCATACCTATACCTTAGTTGACATTTTTATGTAGGGTTAAATTAGAAAATGAACGGGATGGATGAATGTGAAGATTTTTTCTACTCCAAAAATTAAATACACTGTAAGATGCAGGAACTAACGAGATAACTAATAACATGTATTGTATGTATGTATATTGGGGTGACATCCACTAAGACTTAAAAGATCTATTGTATCCTCTTACGTTCACTTAGTTCCTGAAAAATGTCTCAGAGACTAGGTGCAGAGACCTAGAAATCTACATTCTTCTCCATCCACTTTTCTGGTGCCCATCCAGGCGACAAGGTCCGGTTAGGATCCCTGTTGAAACTCTTAAGTAATGTAGTTTTTCTTTGACTTATGCATTCATTTGATCTCAACAGGTTGGAGCCTCCCAAATTATCAGATTTTTCCTTTTTTCGTCTCCACTTTTCCAATATTACATTGGAGCTGATTCCGCAAAAGAGTTCCTGTTCCCGAAAGGGTATTTTAGTTCCTGTCTTTGCTAGTTCATCTGTTATTTCATTTTCTTCTATTCAAGGATTGTTTGACTATCGGACGTTATAATAACCATTTGCCTTCAATATTGACCTGAGCACACTCTCTTATGGCGTGAATTCCTGCTTGAAACATAGTGTTTGTTCGGCGAGTCTTTGCCTACACCTGTCGATATAAAAGAGATGTCTCCTAGTAACCTGTCCACCTTCATGGGAAGGACAGGATGGACGATGACCTAGGGGTAAAACTCCTCGGGAGGATGTACAATGTGGCCTAAATGCTGCGAGCCTACACTCACCCTCCTTACTCTACAAATACAGATACAAATATTATTTTCTTTCAGCATGAGTTACCTTGTATAATCGAAAACTTGTCAGAAACTTCAATTTAGAAGATTGAACAAACACAAGTTCATCGAATACTTCAGTTCCAAGCAGATGAAATTCCCCGTTGGAAACGAGAAAAACTTTATATCAACATTATTTCTACCCGCCATACTTGTATGCTCATAATTATGATAGAAATTGATAAGCATAAAGCTACGATCGACGAAAATAATTAATTGTATTATCTAGACAACTTCCTTCGGAACTACCATTAAACTTTTTCAAGCTGTTCTGTTCACAATATTATTTCGTATTGTCGATTTAATTCAATAAACCGTAACTTCAAAGTGGAGTGTTGTTGAGTTTCAAAATTGCTGCTTCTCTTATGATTGGCTATAACACATAAAATGTTCAATACAGTCTGAAATTAAATCACTACTAACCAACAAAGAACAGTTCAAAGAAACAGAATGAAGAATATCTTTGAAAAATTGCGGTTAGCAAGTGACAGTTGATAATTAACAGTTGATTAGTGATATTGGACACGTTGCACTTGACAAGTAATTTCAAGATTGATCTTAATATATCACTCGCAATTGGACGGAGTGAGACATTTGTTAAATGTTTGTGGAGGAAGACAAAAAAAGGAAACGTATGGAAGCATCGAAATAGTACATCATTCACCAATGCTTATAAATGTATTCACCACCGTGCTGTAGATCTAGCCAAATTTCAAACACAACTCTTTGAATGTAAGAGTAATTTTTAGGTACAAAGTCAAACATTCGATACATACCACCAAAACTCTACACCACAGCGCTTACAAACGCACCACGAGAATAACTGGGAGTGCACTTCTAGTTCCAGCAAATATGTTGAAGGCAATCTCCTGGGTATACAACCATTTTGTTAGACTCCTATTTACGTTGAATTTTCTTTATATATAATAAGTGAAAGTTCACGAAAGTTTCTTTAGGTACTATGTGCTGTGAATGCATTATATAGAAAGATCAAACACTATCAACGAGTTTCTCAGACTTTCCCGAAATCTAATGTTTCTTTTATTGCAGGTGGATTTTGTGTGATCAAAACAATGATGGCCTAGTGGCTTTTCCGCTTCTCCAGCTTAACTTGGGTAAGTTTCGTATTATATTTATTCATTAAAAGTTACCAACATTTTATTGTTTCAAATATAATGATGAAAATAAAATGTAACTCAAAACTGGATTGAGCCTGTCAATTTGGTCCGACATTGGACCATTCCAGAACATCACCAAGCAAATAATTATAAAATCTAAAAGTAAAAGAAGACAAAAATAAAAAGCTAGTAGACGATCCCACTGTGAGCTTTTCCTGAAGATTTGTCTTGTAATATCGATTTCCTGTGAGGAAAAAATTTTTATTTAAATGCTATGGGTGAAGTTTTCAGTCCCATCTCTTGTATAAGATTTGGAGAATGTGGAATAAATGGACTATTCGATAGTTGAATTATACCGGCCGATACACGCTAAACCCTTTCCAGTGAAACGCTCGGAGGATTATGTGGAAGGTGAATTTTAATCCAACTAACGTATTATACTCATTAACTAGGATGATGGCGCTTTAAATAAATGCATACGGATCATTAGGCTTTTTATAAAATCACTTTAAAAAATAAAATGAGCACACAAAAGACGAAGAGAAGAAGACTCTCTAGGAGATCGAACCCACTCAAAATATTACTAGCTGTTCCATAATTATGTTTTTCTTCAAGCGTATAATAATAACTATATTACTTTTTGCAACACAGACCGTAGAAATATCCCATTATTTTACTAGTACAAAAATTAATTTTCATTATTGTACTAATAAAATAATGGGGCGTTGTAATCAAGTAGGTAGGAACTGTCATTTTTAAACTTATTTAATTTGACGTTTGTCTGTTTTGAAAATTTTGTGAAAAATGTCTCAAGAATTGCAATGTACGCCTCCGGAATTAGTTGAAATAGCTAATTCCAGTATTGAAACTCTAATTCCAACGAAGTCGCGTAAACTGTATGATTTAGCATACGAAAAATTTCTAAAATGGTGCAATGAATATAATGTACAGCAATACACGGAAAACGTTATGCTTGCATACTTCACGAATTTGTCCAGAAAGTTTAAAAGTTCTACTCTATGGGCACAGTATTCAATGATTAAAAGTCAATTAAACATTAAACATAATGTTAAAATAGAAAAATATAGCAAATTACTTGCATTTATAAAGCGCCAAGGGGAAAATTATACACCGAAAAAATCAAAAGTATTAACACAAGATCAATTTGATAAATTTCTCAAGGATGCACCAAATAATGTTTATTTAGCAACAAAGGTAGGTACTTTCTTATTTCTTTTTAATCATTATTACGCTTGAAGAAAAAATAGTATATGTTACTCGGAGCAGAAGGCCCATTATATGTTTCGCCCAGTTTGCACAGCCTCGGCTAGCGCCTCGGCAGTGCAAGAATCTGGGCTCAACAATAATGTTGGCCTTCTACTCCTAGTAACATAATATACTATTTCTTCAATGAAACCCTATATTTTACTTTGAACCTAAGATGTTGTTAATGTTTTTATCCAATTATATCAAAAAATTATTTAGATATTTAAACGAAAAGGTACCTATTAGGTCTAATAAGCAACACTCCAGCCTATGCAAAAAACATTTTTCAGATGCTATTAACTGTTGATTCCAAATTTTGTCTCATATACTCATATATTTTTTTAAATTCGCTGCAAAAGATAATCATCATACAACTTCATTGGCAGCTTCCTCAACATCAGGTGGCGTGGACACATACAAGATCTTCACTCATTACATTTTGGAGCTTTTCCGATCTTATCGTCAAAATGTCAGCTGAATTTAATCATTCGCCATATCCATAGATACTATTTTTATTTTTTCCATTATTAACCTAGGTCAATGATGAACTCATTCAAATATTTTGAGAATCCAGAGATAGAAGCTCAACAACAATGTGTGCAACATAATTTTGTATACCAGGAGATTGTATCTAACATATTTGCTGCTTCAAATACCTATTAAGATGAAATTATTTGACTTTAAAAGCCATTTGTTCAAAATTCGCGCTCAACCATATTTGACTAATGACATGAGGAGTAGTTGTCAGTCAGACGGCGAAGTAAACGCTTCTCGTGTTGCGTTTGTAAGTGCTGTGGTGTATAAGTATAGTTCTTACTACATACAAGGTGTTGTGGTATATTCATTATATTTAATAACCACATGAGCACGCAGAATCTTTAATCCTAAAACCGACCTTCTTCGAGTAATAATCTCAAAATTGTTAATTTAGCCAAATATAATTTTCAACCCGACTGACTAACGCAGATAATATGTATGAGATTTTTCCGTTGTAAATTATTCAAAAAGGGTTTCAGAATATTCACGGTATTCCCTTTGCAAATTAATATCCTAAATTCCAGCTGAGATTACCGGTTTAAAAGGTTATAATTAATCTTTGTACATAATTTCACACAAACAGTAATTGTTTTTGGCACCATTTTATTATTAATAAAGAAAAACGTCAATTAACTATAGGGGCCGGAGAAAAATTCGAGCTTGCCAATTTTCAGTATCAGTAACCGGAGATTCCGAAAATTCCCCAGACATTCCTAATCTATTGAGTTGTCACTGAAATGCTTGGATTATCATAAAATTGTGGTTCCAGTTTAAACGAAATTAAAAATTCTGGTTCATCAGAAACAGTTCAAAGCAAATTTTGGATAAACTTACCTAATTTTTAATCGCGTTAAAAGAAAATACGGCCCTGTTTCATTCAAGTATTAATATGTTTTTTGCACACGGAACGTGAATGGATTCTGAATTGGGTGTACCTTTAAAAAGGACCATAATAAATCTGAACAGGTCGTAGTTTCATTAGCCACGTCATCAAATACAATGTAATTTCACCTTCGAAATAAATGGTTTAGCATGGATTAAGCTCACACGTCATATTAGGTAAATTCTCACTATCAACCTTTTTTTTTGGTTGAACATTCGCTTAATATCTGTTTTTTATAAAAAAAATATTTGTTATACTTTTAGTTTATAGCGATTGTATTCTCGATATATACAGGGTGAATCACGACTAACGGGACGGAGGTTTATGGCGAAACGGTGAAAAAATTGAAATGTTTGTCACCTTGGTAGTTTGTACATCCATATAGGCTACATTTTAAAATTATTTTGAAATATACAGGATGTCCCAATAAAGTGTGGCGTATCAAAGTTATATTTTTTTCTTATGGAACACCCTATATTTGATTGCATTTTCTGATTGCACCCAAAAAATAAAGTACTGTTTTATAATGGTTCCCTATACCTAAATACAGAGGGTTCCGAGTTATGCTGACTTTTAAAAAAATGTGAACATTTCGAAAAAAAATAATAACTCATTGATATGATAAATTTTAGCAAATTTCCTCTCACAGCTCAATAGTCGAATATTCGTAGAATGTATTCCACGATTGAGTACTAAACATCTCTTTACAGGGTCTCTTTACAGTTGAATTATTAGATCATTAAATGTGTTATAACTTGCTTATTTCAAATGGAACACCCTGTATTTCGATAATTTATCATATTCAAAAAAATTTCCTCGTTCGAATGATATAAGGGTGTCCTATACCTAGGTACTATACTTTTCGCGCAATTTACAATTTTCTTAAAATGTATGGTAAATTGATTTTAAAACATCTGCAATTCTCTCTAAATTTTATACTAATTATCTTGAATAAGTTATTGTGAAGAAATACAGTGAAGCTGCTAATAAATATGCACACTTATTGTTCCTTAGGTACACTAACTCTTTTTTCACGGATAAGTATTTGAGTACATAATAAAACAAAAACACATTATTAATAAAGCAAATACATACAGTCGACAGAAGCAAACATGAGCCCTGGTGGGCGTGTCCATGTCGCTGTAGTTGTATTTTTGTAGTAACAATCGATATTTTGAATCGATAACCAAATATCGATACCTTAACTGTCAACTGTTAAGAGATATATAAACAAAGTCAAACTTGCTAAAAATTTAACTCTAAATTTCATCCTCGCATTGACAAAACTGATACAGACACTAAAAATGAATAAAATGATGAATGTTGATGAAATTTACTGATAAACGATCACTACACTAGCTCCTGATTGGCTTGTTGCGATTAAATTCTTTTGGTTCGCATATTTTCCGGGGCTCATGTTTGCTTCTGTCGACTGTAATACTACGAAACGAACAACAAATTATTAAAAGCAAAAATTGGAAAATAACTATAATGGATGCTCGAAATGCTTGTCATCTTATGCAATACTTATCCGTAAAAAAAGAGTTAGTGTACCTCAGGAACAATAAGTGTGCATATATTTATTAGCAGCTTCACTGTTTTTCTTCACAATAACTTATTAAAGATAATTAGTATAAAATTTAGAGAGAATTGCAGATGTTTTAAAATCAATTTACCATACATTTTAAGAAAATTATAAATTGCGCGAAAAGTATAGTACCTAGGTATAGGACACCCTTATATCATTCAAAAGAGGACATTTTTTTGAATATGATAAATTATTGAAATACAGGGTGTTCCATTTGAAAAAAGCCCGTTATAACACATTTAATGATCTAATAATTCAACTGATAATTCTGAGCACCCTGTAAAGAGATGTTTAGTACTCAATCGTGGAATACATTCAACGAATGTCCAACTATTGAGCTGTGAGAGGAAATTCGCTGGAATTTATTATATCTATGAGTTATTAATTTTTTTCGAAATGTTCACATTTTTAAATAAGTCAGCATAACTCGGAACCCTCTGTATTTAGGTATAGGGAACCATCATGAAACAGTAGTTTATTTTTTGGATGCAATCAGAAAATGCAATCAAATATAGGGTGTTCCATAAGAAAAAATATAACTTTGATACGCCATACTTTATTGGGACATCCTGTATATTTCAAAATAATTTTAAAATGTAGCCTATATGGATGTACAAACTACTAAGGTGACAAACATTTCAAATTTTTTACCGCTTCGCCATAAACCTCCGTCCCGTTAGTCGTGATTCACCCTGTATATTTCTGAGGATGTATATATTGAAGCTCTTTGTCATATTATAATGTAAAAATTGTATTCAGGTAATAACAAGTACCTATAATACTTTTCCAATAAAGCATATATTTTTTGTGTATACTATAATAACCTTATATTTTCGACAAATAATGTAAGCCCGTTCAAAATGATATTTATCAAGCCCTGTTACAATTTAACCTGCAAGTGCATCTGACACCACGACAATATATCAAATCCACTCCTTTAATTTCTTTTCCGTCGACCGTTTATTAACATATTTGATATTAACGTTCTTAAAACTAGACAAAATCATACATCAATGACCCCAATTAATGCGTGATTTACCTATATTTTTAAAAATTTTATGCATGCAACCCAACGCACATCTTATATATTGACATTTTGTAGGCAACCAAAATGAATTCTAGTATAAAAACTTCTAGTTTTTGACTCACCTTTCGTTTTATTTTATTATTCTGCAAAATTATAATTATTATTAGTGTTAAGACATCCAAAAAAGAATTTAAGGAAAACGAAAAAAGTGACATTTGAACCAGCGATCATCTCTGCGCACTCGCTCTGCTCGATTGTTAATGGTCCTCATTAATACACTTGTTGGTTAAATAACAATTAATGATCAACACCTGCTTCTCATCAACCCTTTTTTACGAATTTCTATTCCTTAAAACTCTTTAATGTCGTTAAAGAAGGGCGCAAAACCTAATTCATAATAAACATGCTTCATAAATCCAAAACAGCTCAAAACTTAATCACTGGTTTCTATCGCCCACCCTGTCAGTGAGGAGCGCATGTACTAAACACCCAAGTTGGCTATTTATGACGTGAGAGCTCCTAAGGGAGTAAGCCCTTATATTTCTTGTATATTCCTTCTGGTGTATTCGTTATTCTTCTTGTTAATATTGTCGGTAGCTTTGGAAGATATTAACGAACACTAGTGACATCTCCGCACTCACCTAACTACTCAACCCAGGTAGCAGCTCTAAACAAGAATAGGTACCACTCATAATAAACTCTATTACCAAGGGGGGTGAATTTGCTAAATTAGTATAATATCTTTTGAAGCCATTTCTCGCTATACACTGTTTTTATTTCTGTCGCTATTTTTCCGAACGAAAAACATAAATCTCCCAATAATCCTCTCTTACTATTTTTCTTTATTCGCATATTTTTGTATCACCTCAGGGAAATGTATTTCTTCGACCTTCAATTATATCACAGTGGTATGTAATAAAAACAAGCACGCACAACTTTGTTTTTTTCCTTAATTAATAGCATATTTCTTGATTATATTTTTGAAAAATACATCATTCATTCTTCGACAAAAAGGGATTTCTTTCCTTTCTTTTCCCTCAATATAAATAGCTGACCACTTTATAAAAAACCTGTGTGTGTCAGATCCGAGTGCTCCGACGCACGAGTGGAGTTTGTCTTGAGGACAAAAATACTGACCCTTATCATAACTATTATTATTATTTATTCCCTCTCAGAATCTGGTTAGTGATGAAATAGTACATTATGTTACTATAGGAGTAGAAGGCTAAATTATTGTTGAGCCCAGATTCTTGCACTGCCTCATACCTCACAATTTTATTCAATTGTATTAACTTGGAAAACATTAGCTATTAGCTACAACTCTCTTTTATTGCTTTTATTCCTGACAACATTGGCTTTGAAACGCTTTCAATCGGTTTTACTACAATATAATCAATTCACCTCGAAAATATGGGTCAATACATCTATCTATGCATACACGAAGGGAAAAAACGTTCCAATTTCATGAATATATTGATAATAAATCGAATTTAACTCTATTGAGTTGATCCCTATCCAGTTCCCCAAGATATTTTTTGAGAATAGGAATTTATTGTCTTCAATTCGAGCAAGTCTTTCTCTCCTATACAGTAATGTCCTGGAAATAATTGGAGTATTCTGCAAGTATTTAACCGGAAGCTCCACTATTTATCAGATGACAGTGCGCTATTAGGCCATCTGCGACAACTTTTTAAATTTGCATCTAATTCCAATTATGTACCGCATAATATGTGCTTTTCTCCCAAAGCTATGCGCCAGTCAGAAGACCAAAACGACTGGAAAACATCAGTTTGTTTCGCAGCTGGACAGTACGTGGAATCAAGAAGGTTGATCACCCTCCAGTCCTTTGGATAGAGCTGTAGTTTTTCAAGAATATTGACGTTAGGTCTATTTAACGTCGTTCTTCTAGCAGGAGATGTGTTTCAATTCTTTCTATAATCAGTATGGCAGCTTATTGTCGTGAGAAATCCCCCCAAATCTATAACCTTTGAATTTTACGTCCCATAACGATATCCAACTCGAATCGAAATAGGCTGTAGGGATATTGAATGTTCCTTATATTGAGCGCTATCGAAAATCTTACATACTCTTCGTTATATTCTAAAAATATCAGGTCTAAGATGATAAAACGTTCGGGAGAAAAGTCTAAAGCGAACACTACATGAATTTTTCAGCAAGGATTGGGTAGAAAGTAAAAAAATAAGAATCTAGTAGTTTTAATGAAACCAAGGAATTGACTTGTCTAGTAAAATTGACAATCAACAATTCATTAATTGCAATGTGTTGTTTCTGCCTTAATTTGGAATATTTTTCAATTCAATGTCTTAGTTTAGACACGAGAAGACTTTAAAATTATTTATCTTAGTCGATATTGACTCAAGAAAACTTAATTTTGAGAACGCGAGCAAGAAAATTAGCTGTAGAATATCCCACAAACGTGATGTTCTTACTCTCCTTTCCAGAGAATGATTGATAGTTTCTCTCAAAGACTCGGAAGCAATTTGAGCTGGTGCAGCTGCAACTGAATATTTCTGATGAGGTAATTGACGTTCAGTTTATCTGGTTAAGGAATCCTTAAGTTTGTAAGTTACTTTTGAAAAGTATACCAGAATCATCAACAAAAAACCGTACTCTTTTCGTGCATGCACAATCATAAATATTTTCCCTCGCTTGTTTGCTTGCTCTGAGTTGAGAAACTGTTACATTTTCCATCGTTTTTTTTATTAACAACAGCTGCTCAAATTCCACTTACGTGTCTATAAAATAATAAAGACTATCAATCTTCCTACAAAATGATACTTTCAGTGTTAAAATCGACTAGGGATAACAAAAAGGAATGAAACTGTCGATAGAATACAAAAAAAACCGGAATGAAAAATTAGTATCGAGCTACATAATCTCCTTTGTTAGCAGTAATCAGGAAGGGATTGAATAAACGAGATAAAAGAGTATTCTTAAGTGAATCCATTTATCGGAAGAGACGAATAAATTGACAGTACTGTGAGAAATAACTAAATAGGAGAGAAGCTCCAATGAATTTTAATTATGAAAAATTGCAAAGGAGTTTTGCTTTTATTCTTATTTTGAATATGATAACACAACCCAGGGATGCCGCTGGACTAAAAATTCTTGGACCCAGTGACACCTACGGCCTGACGACTTCGACAACTGCGGAACTAGCCAAACGTTACACCCATGCTCAATCGCTTGAGAGATTGGAGGGAATCAAAGGATGCAGTTTTGCCAGGATCACCCTGGGCGACCTTGGGAAGATGGCGCCGAATAAATACTTGGGACTATAACAGTGGGATTTGTGACTGGCCACTGTTAACTAAGGTAACACCTCCATACTATGGGGCTAGTGGACACACCTCTATGCAGGATGTGTGAACAGGAAGATGAGACTGTCAGGCATGTCCTATGCGAGTGTCCGGAGTTATCGTCAATAAGAGAGTGTGTGTTCGGTGAGTTTTGGCCTACACCTGCCGACATAAAGGAGATGTCTCCTAGTGACCTGTCCACCTTCCTGAGAAGGACAGGATGGACGATGACCTAGGACAACTCCTCGGGAGGATGTACAATGGGTCATATGTGGCCTAAGTGCAGTGAGCCTACACTCACCCTCCCTACTCTACAGATACAGATGATAACACAACATTCCTGATCATTTTCATCGGTGATTGGAAAATACAAGGATTTTTGTGAAACACATCGTTCGATTAACGGCCGCAGATGCCAGCGTTATGGTTATCATTTTTCTTTTCCTTAACACGTAATTAGACCCCAAAAGAAACCTAAAAATGACCAAATATTTTGTGTCACAATCACCCGGTCTATAATTTTAATTGAATACTTCATTCTTTATCACTTGATATTCTAACCATATTTTTGGGTCTGTCACGTACGACTATTCTATTGCAGCTCTGCCGTTTTTACTTCCTTTCGTAAAACCAATTTTTTGCCAGTTCTTTCCGACGAAATTTTTTCGATGGAGTGTTTTTTTTTTGGAAACAAATTACTATTTTATACCAAAAGTTGGGTAGATTTGATACGATTTTTATTCCGAAACATGATACGAGTAATGTGAGTTGAATGTCGTTTTGGTTCAAAGTGGAAAATAATGAAACAATAGGCAAAAAGGTTAAAAAAGTATTCATATGCATGCAGGTGTTTCTATATTCAGAAAACGGCGATCCATGAAAACTCAGTATTTCGTTGCATTTTTTCTTTGATCAAATCACATGTAAAATAGCTCAAACACGAAGAGCTTAAGCACGTTAAATGCAGAAAGGTTACAAATGCCGCTCTTTGAAACGTCGTCAGATGTGTGGCCGATATTTAGGGTGTTAGCAATTTTTAGTGGTTGTTTCTTGGTGTTGATAAAATATATTGTTTTTCCCCTAAAATAACGAACGAGTACCTATGAAACCTATTGTAGTGAGTTTTTGTTTGTTCTTAACAAATAACATACCAAGAAGACATTTTTCTATATCTATCGGAAAAAATAAATACTTTTTAACTCCACTTTTTTATTGCTAATTTTTCATCTTAACACCAATTTTTACCAATTCACCACCTGTGTCTGTGTCAGTCAATTGACAGTTTCAAGGTGCCTACATCTAAAATTACTATTATTTTTGCATTCTGACATTTTAGAGCGAAAAAGTTGTACCCTTCTCCAAAAATAACTTGCCCAAATTTGGTGATCAACGACACAATTTTTATAAGCAGCGTCCTCCTTCCTCAAAAAATTCTCCCAAATCTTAATTACATCCCTTAAAGCCCACTATATATACCAAAAATTTCTTTTCATCAAAATTGCCAAGAATTTGAAAGTTCTGCTGGAATTTTATATGAATGAATGGGGAGATGCCAAGCTTTGTCGAGAAGAGGCTCAAAAGAATCAAAGGTTTATAAAAAAAATTGAGTAGCCACTTTTAGGTACACATTAGTGAGATGAAAGAATTTGTTAGATGAAAGAATTGAAGATACTGATGGCAAATCAATAGTTGTGACGAAGTATAGTATATTTAAGGGCGAGTGAAGAAATATTTTGTGTCACAATCACCCGGTCTATAATTTTAATTGAATACTTCATTCTTTATCACTTGATATTCTAACCATATTTTTGGGTCTGTCACGTACGACTATTCTATTGCAGCTCTGCCGTTTTTACTTCCTTTCGTAAAACCAATTTTTTGCCAGTTCTTTCCGACGAAATTTTTTCGATGGAGTGTTTTTTTTTTGGAAACAAATTACTATTTTATACCAAAAGTTGGGTAGATTTGATACGATTTTTATTCCGAAACATGATACGAGTAATGTGAGTTGAATGTCGTTTTGGTTCAAAGTGGAAAATAATGAAACAATAGGCAAAAAGGTTAAAAAAGTATTCATATGCATGCAGGTGTTTCTATATTCAGAAAACGGCGATCCATGAAAACTCAGTATTTCGTTGCATTTTTTCTTTGATCAAATCACATGTAAAATAGCTCAAACACGAAGAGCTTAAGCACGTTAAATGCAGAAAGGTTACAAATGCCGCTCTTTGAAACGTCGTCAGATGTGTGGCCGATATTTAGGGTGTTAGCAATTTTTAGTGGTTGTTTCTTGGTGTTGATAAAATATATTGTTTTTCCCCTAAAATAACGAACGAGTACCTATGAAACCTATTGTAGTGAGTTTTTGTTTGTTCTTAACAAATAACATACCAAGAAGACATTTTTCTATATCTATCGGAAAAAATAAATACTTTTTAACTCCACTTTTTTATTGCTAATTTTTCATCTTAACACCAATTTTTACCAATTCACCACCTGTGTCTGTGTCAGTCAATTGACAGTTTCAAGGTGCCTACATCTAAAATTACTATTATTTTTGCATTCTGACATTTTAGAGCGAAAAAGTTGTACCCTTCTCCAAAAATAACTTGCCCAAATTTGGTGATCAACGACACAATTTTTATAAGCAGCGTCCTCCTTCCTCAAAAAATTCTCCCAAATCTTAATTACATCCCTTAAAGCCCACTATATATACCAAAAATTTCTTTTCATCAAAATTGCCAAGAATTTGAAAGTTCTGCTGGAATTTTATATGAATGAATGGGGAGATGCCAAGCTTTGTCGAGAAGAGGCTCAAAAGAATCAAAGGTTTATAAAAAAAATTGAGTAGCCACTTTTAGGTACACATTAGTGAGATGAAAGAATTTGTTAGATGAAAGAATTGAAGATACTGATGGCAAATCAATAGTTGTGACGAAGTATAGTATATTTAAGGGCGAGTGAAGTTATTCTATATTTTTATTCATTCTTCTTGTATTAATTACTTTAAATAATCAATTATCAATGATGAGGACCATTCATTTATAATGAGCTCTTTATATTTCCTTGACATCTTAACACCTCATTATTCAAATATCATTGTAGTATGGTCATATTTGAAATTAATAGCCTGCATTGGCAACTTTTATCAATAATTTGGTTAGTTACTTCACTATGTAACAGGATGAACAGACTATACGAATAGCAAGTATTTATTTCTAATTTAAGTTGATTTAAAACTGGTAATTTCCATATTCATTACACTAATTACAGCAGAGTCAAAAAGCCAAGAACAATAGATAAACTTATTACATAGGAATATAAATAGTTACGTTTCGATTGCAGCCCTAAACGAATAATAAATAAATACTAATAACTTACCAGAGCAGTTTTTGCACCAGTAAGAGCTTGCCTGCAAAGAAAGATAATAATTAAAACACACCAAGTAGGTACTGAATATCCACGCCAGAGAGTATACAAAATACATTTAGAAGTAGAACAGCTGCCACTAACGCAACCTTTAAATCATTTGTATTCAGTAAAAAACCCTAAGGGGTTGAGAAATTATTAACCAATCATAGAGAAATTTTACAATCATTTTCCTACTCTTCTAGTCAGTTTGCTAATGTGAAAATTGATGATAATTATAAAACATAGGTAAATAATTTTTATCACGTAATAGTCGTTATAAAATAAAACATAATTTTTATCACCTACTATTCAAAACTTCTTCGATAACTTTTTTGTGCTTCCATTTTACACATAACAGTCCCCGAGGGTGGAAAAGAACACAGTTTTATCTATACAACTGGAGTAGAATTCGGTCAATATTAACTTGTTATGTATACAGTTGGATAAAAAGTAATTGCAAAAAATATAGGACAGGAACTATTTACATTCAACTGAACTCGATCCTAAAGTTAACCAAATTGTTGAAAGAAAGTAAAAGGTGTGTTTGCTGACTTTTCGCTTACTAGAATATCGGGTTCTTCACGGGTGTGCCTGAAAATTATGACTGTATTTTTGAAACTTTGAGGTTTAGCAAGAATCTGGACCAGAAGAACCCATTTTCTAATCGCCTGTATCTTAGTCGAAGCTAATTTTCACCAAACAAATTTCAAATTAAATTCAGTTCTTCTACTTGTGGTTTCACCTTATTTGCAAACGATATTTCAGCGTCACCACTTTCCAAATTATTGTGAAATATGTTAAAAAAATGAATCCACTTTATTGATTCTTTATTTAAAGAATGAACTTCATTTAATTGAACCTCTACTAATTTATATTTTTGTTTCAGATGTATAAATCTAATAAATCGAATTTACAATATCAAACTATAATGGAGACCGAAGATTTTGTTCACAATTCCAAAGAACCGTGGCCAATAACGAATAAAACAAAAAATGAGACTATTCTACCGCTTAGCATGCAGTTCAACGACGGCCATAAACTTTCTATAATCGTATACAGTATTTTAATGGTGTTTTCGACAATAGCGAATATTACAGTGTTAGTGTTAATATTAAGGAGACGCAAAAAAAATCCTTCAAGAATCAATACTATGTTAGTGCATCTATCTATAGCAGATCTTTTGGTAAGTAAGACACACATATAATTTTGATAAACAAGTTGATACAATTGAAAATTGTTGAGTGTAAAGTCAAAAATATCACCATTGAATAAGTTTGGGATATAAAGAGGAAAAGATCTAGTAGGGCTTATACAATCAAAGATTCTTCTGGGTGTGTGCAACTTGTTGAGATCAAATGAATGCATAAGTCAAAGTAAAACTGCGGTAAGAGTTTAACAGGGATCCTAACGGGACATTGTCGCATGGAAGAAGAAACCTCCATCCACATACTTTCCAACTGCTCAGTACTCCAGAATCCACAGTACCTGGGAGATTACTATATAGAAGAGGAACATTTACCTAAGTTGAAGCATGCAGATATCCCAGAATTCCTCCGGGAAATAGGACTGAAGGAGCTACTAGTTTCCGAGACTTTCTTTAGAAACTAAGTAGAAGAAAAAGGTCACAATAGATCTTGTAAGTGAAAGTGAATGTCACTCCAAAAAATACATACATACAGAGGATTTCAGTAGAAACTATCCTCCACACATATTTCTGAACCATGTCGTTTTGCTCATATGTAGACGTTATAACTATAACTATGGTCCACCCAATATTTATTTTCGAATTCTCTTTAACACGAGAATTATGAAATTATAAAATACATAAGTAAAAATTCAATCAGTTGGGAGTTACCGAGTAAATTAAGTCTTCACTGCGGCAATAACTTTGTTTTGTTTGGGGACAAAAACATAAAAACTGGTGTTTGAGTTTAAATTTTAGGATTATACTACGAAAACAATAAATCTGCAAGAGCCACAACTGGACAGTTTAATGCTACTTATCCCGGAAGAACTGCCATGTATAAGTCCGTGACTGAATTAATGCAAACATTTTTTGTAGCATGTTAAATTGACAATAAAAAACACCAACCTCAACGGGTAGTTAACAAGGAGGCTATGGAAGTTGACGTTTTAGGACAGCTCACGCTCGAAGAACAAGATTTTTAGAGCTGAAGGGTTTTTTGCAGGACTGTTTTCAGAATTTTAAATGAACACGATTTTTATCCTTATAAAATTAAATTAGTCCAAGACAATTTCGATCGGCGTTTTGTGAATTTTTTTTATTTTTTTTATTTGGTTGTTTAACGTCGGCCTATTTCTGCGACTGAGGCTAATCACCGACGCCGGGAGCACTCTACCCCCAACCGGAAATTTTGGCGAACCCACTAGTGTTCCAGCCAGTGGTAGCGTTCTTTAACGAGCCCAACATCCATGGACTCGGGACCTCAGTTTTAGGTCTCCTGCGAAAGACGGCATATCTACATTATACCTCGTGCTCATTGGTATAATGCCAGTGAGCTGTGATATGCTACTCACCTTAATAGTCTAAAGTGCACACTAGTAGTCTAAAGTGTTTCGCTGCAGGCTGTATGGGCCCTATACGATGGTTTTCCCTGGACGGTCATCCATCCAAATACTAACCATGTCCGACCTAGAACCTGGGCATAAACCTCCAGTTTTATTGTACAATATATAATGCTTTTATAGCTAATTTTCATTTGAATTAAATAGTGGATATTTGGCTCCCACGCAAATGCGGAAGTTTTAAATTTATACACCACAAAAATTGAAAAATTCACTTCCACGCTATGCTCTTGATGTTAGACGGTTTTTGAACGAATAATTACTGCTAGGTGGATAGAAAGACGAGGCTCAATGTTGGAAGAATGACCACAAGGACCACCCAAAAAAGCAAAATCTCCGGCATACATTAATTCTCCGCCTTTGCTTATCAACCCTTAGCCTGGATTTGCATGGCATGTTTTTTATGATAAAGTATTACCACGAATGCATCTAAGTAAGTGGCATTCCTTAATTAATTGTTTATTTTCATGGAAATTCCAAGATCTTTAATGTCCCCTGTAGCGTCGATTGGCAAATTTGAATCATGAACAGTAGACTTATTCTACTTGTTTTTCACATTGAACGTGATGGTGAAAACTGCTTCCATTTGAAATAATAAAGCCTGAATTAAAGAAACAATGCAACAGTGAGAAAACATCGAACTGCCCACTGCATAACGTCTACCGCACGATTGGCTCTGCTGGATCCCCACTTTCAAATTTGTTACGGCGCATCTTCGCCTTATTTCACGAGATACCGGTTAGAGGGTACGTGTCATAAGGTAACGATCTATAATTCTTGGTCTCCCTTTAAATAATTTTTGTTGTATTTCCTCACTTTTTAATGAAAGTCACGCCTACAGAATTATGTGGGGTGGATAGCTTACATTAAACTGTATACCTAATGAAAATTTTTGTTTCCTCACTAATCTATACTGAATATGGAAGGCTGAACTAATAGTATTAAATCCTCGTAAAATCATACTGTATAAACATTTCAGGTAAATCAACATGGAATACTAACTTCAAGTGAAAATTTCCGTTTCATTAATTACATCTCGTTCTCGCAGGAGAACCATTAAATAAAATTAATCAGTGAATAGAAATATTCGTTCGAAAGATAAAGATTGTAAAATCAATTTCAAGAAGTCGTATTTAACGCGGAATTGTTTATTTGAACGAATAGAGCGATGTAGACTGTAACGTGTAGGGTGTAATTATATTCGGAAACCGGGAAGTTGTAGGTCGCAATTACAAAATATTATAAATCAAATAACTGTAGAGGCGCAGATGCTGTCCAGTGTCCAGTATCGTTTGGTTGAATTGTTGGTCATTTAATTATGTTTGGTGACCTAAATTTGATTATTGTTTTGTGGTAAAATGTTGTTTGGTTGCAGATTTCTTAGGGTTATCTTTTACTGCTTGAAATATTACATTCAATTTAATTAAAGGGCATGAATCAGATAAAATTATTTCACGTTTTAATGTTCAGTTGATGCAGACTTATAAAGGGTGTTCTAATGCGAATTGGAAGTAGTTAATAAATTAACTTTCTTGTGTAATTTATGCCTAGACTGGCTTGAATTGCATTTGATTGAAAATCGGAATTCTGTAGTCTTATTTGGTTCACAATTTGAAGGGGATCATCACACAGATCGGCTTCAGAGAGGTTACGCTATCATCAGTTGAAGGTAGATATACTATTTTTGAACTGATCACGCAAGAATTTGGAACAGTTACTTTTTACTCTTACATCTCGCATTCTTGTACTGCGTCTGCTTGAATTTCTCCATAAATTCATTATATCTCCATTTAATAAGTACATAGCTCACTACATTTTCGATACAATCTGTATAACCAGTAAACATTTATCATTCTGTTTACCCAGTTGTGCCGATAACGAGATACAAGAGATTCGTCATTCTTCTCTCCAAAATTACATTCCTATATCATTTATCTCCACGCCGAGAGGTTTGGAAAAAAGATTTGAGTTTTCTCTTAGGAGATGTTGTAATAGCTTACTTACTAGATTCTAGCTTAAAGATGGAATCTTCAACATTATGGGCAAATTATTCGATGTTGAAGTCAACCCTTGCAACCATCTAGACATATATGTACATATTGCAAACATCGTTCTTTACTGAATTGGCAAGCTTAAGGTTATAGGGCAAAGAAATGAAAGATTTTAATGAAGGGTACATTGAAAAAACTCATCCAGGAAGCTCCAGATGGAGAACATTCAGGATTAAAGTAATTTACAAGGTTTTGAAGTCTATTTAGGATAATTTTTAATTTGTGATGTTTGAAAAACAATGCTTTGAAAGTATGAATCAATTCCTTATAATGGTACAGGAAGAAATTGATGAAGTTTGGACTTATTTTAGATGAAAGGATAAAAAAGGCATTGGGAACTTCATAGTTGGCATCAATGTCTTTTAAAAAGTATGTTGTTGAATGAAGTCGAATATTGCACTGAAATTTTTCGTACCTAATGACTTTTTCTGTATATACTGGCTTTATTATATTGGCTTACTTCTTAGTGGTTTTGGTGAGCTTAAAAGGAATGCAAGCTCGAAGACGTTTGATACTGAACTTCACAGGATATATGTTTGAAGTAAATAAGGATATTTGTTACTCGGAGATGTAATTAATCCACTTCCAGCTCAGTGAAATAAAAAAAACACACAGAAAGGAATGAAAAAATACGCTTGGATGCAATTTTGTCACAAATAACGCTCGTTAGCACAAAGTTAACCTTTTCCAGTATAATTTTGAATTATGTAAATATTGTTTGACATGAAATTTAATAAGGAGTACAAATTATATATTTTTGTATTAAATAATAAACGACGACTTTCAAGCTAGTTGATAAGTTAAGTGAGCAATTTCATGGAACTAGTTAAATTGTTTGTACAGCTGTTTCCTATGGAGGGAAGTTGACAAAAAAATTATAAGATTTCGAATAAATCTGCTCGTTTCGTGTTCATGAAAACTGAATGATAAAAATTTTTGTAGTATACCAATTGTGATACGCCCCTGACCTATTTGAGATTTGGATGTTCGTATATTTGAGGTTAAAAACGGAGTGAACAGTGATATGGATTTGTAAATGTGCATCCTCGCAATTCAGTTCTTTGACGATACTGAACTTTGGCATATAGTACGGGAGCGAGGGGCTTGTAACAGTTTTCATTAAAACTAATATAATATCTTGAAATCTATTGATTGAATTTCTACTAAATAAAGATGGATGAATACTGTAACTCTTCCTCTACCAAATCAAGTAAAAATAATACCATACCTATCGGTCATTATTTTACGATCAATTATTTTCTAGAAGAAGTGCGGTGTTACAACTTACCTCGTGCTTGGGGCAAGTTGTAACATCTACCGGGGCAAGTAGTAACGACAAAAAAAAAACGACAATAATACCTCTAATCATTTATTCTTTGTTTTTTTTTAAATTGATATCTTTCTAAAGTAAGTATTACGTAATTTTTATCAAAAATCAACTCAAATACATTTTTTTAGTAATCAACACTTAAAAATTAAGTAATTAACAGTTTTATTTAGTTAAACACTACTTATAATCATCATGGCACTTTTAAATCACAGTAAGTAATTAAGTTATTCAAGGTATGGTCGTAATTATCTCTTCTTAAAAGCTATCTAACAAAGTATTATACTTATGTAAGAATCAACATTTGGTGGCATGTAGTAACACGTTACAACAAACCCCGGGATTTTGTTACAACCAACCCTTTGGTATGCTTTTCAACATTTATCAAGATAACTATTTAAACAATTTAGCAATCATAAAAACTGTTGCACATTATCAGAGATAGATAAATTTGAATGGAAATAAGATAAAGACAGTTTGAAATTAGTCAATATTAAATACGCAAACCGAAATTTTACGATAGTACAATTTTATATTACCTGGCAGAAATGAAGCACATGCACACTTCCCCTCAATGCACCGGCCGGCAGGACATTGGCTATGGCAACATGATGCGGCGCGGTTTATAGGTTAAATCGAGTCAAAGAAATACTTGAATAGCGTTTAAGATCCTAGTGAAAAGGGTCTGTTACTACTTACCCCTGTTAAAACAAGCCCCTCGCTCCCCTACTTGCGTTAGTTAATCTGCCTTTTCATCACCTTTGTAAATCTGAGTAGACTAGTTTCCATGGTAAAAATAATCTATTTTGACTGACATTGTATGGTTAACTTCCATATTCAAAGCATATGGCATTGGTCTTTTCCTTGAATTCATACCTCAATATGTCTACTGTAGAGTGATGTCTTGCCTGAAATATCGTCTCGTGCTTCACCATTTCCATTATAAGATCGGATTCCCTTTCTATCTAGCCTGTTGAAGAGCCCTCTACTTACTTTGGAGACTGATCTGGCTGCGCTTTATTTGTAGGAATGAAATTTCAAGATAATTGATGTAGATGTTGGGGTTATCTGCCAAGTATTTGCCTTGTATCCATCCATATTAGAATTAAGAACTGGTGACTTCAATTCTTCCAGTCGAAGGTTTACAGTTAGTTTCTGCTCTTGTTGCTATTTGTTGATTATGCTTAGCACAATTTGTGTATGAACCTAGACGGAAGTGTAGTATCTCCACAGTTATAGTTTGTAACGACTCAACCACTAAAATTTGGTGCTATTCAGCATAATGTTTAGTTTTTTCAATAACTTTTAACCATTACTACTTTCCAGTTTGATAAAAGATAACAAAATGAACAACACATTTGCGATTCCTCAGTGTTGCCTTACACATTCTACAATTAATCTTAAAAAGCACACAAATAACGCCTACTATGGATTTAAAATTCCATTCCAGCAACCAGAGAAGATTTGGTATTAATATTCCTACTTTATCCGCTTTTGATATAATACTGAGATTGATCACGCTCCGACTCCAGGATTCTTACTTGGCGTAATTGAATTTTGACTGAAATTGTTACCGAATCTGGAAAAAATTCTTCAGAATATCCATATCCACATTATAAAAACCTAAAGGTAGGTTGAATATAGAAACAAGAAGTTATTCCCAGGTCGATCTGAAAAATGGAAGGAGCATTTGTTATGCTCATTTTCATGATCATTTTCCGCATCAAGAAATTGTTAATATTGTAACTGGCTCAATGACTATTTATATGTGTCGATGTCAACAGTAAATTCCTCTCTCATTTGAAAAACCGAGTGGAAGTTACAATATGTTTCTCCTCCTTGTTGAAATGTGTACAGCAATTCTGACATTCACCGTTTTGTCTGAGATGATAAATGAGAATATTTGGGAGACATAACTATATAGTTCCCAAAAGGTCACTTAATGAAAATGTAGGAAGTGCATTTAGGTGAATAGGAAATGTTGGAAGAGTTAAATTAGTAGGTACAGCAAGGTATGTATTTATGTATTTAAGGGATAACATTTACCGAGACCTAAAAGATCCATTGTGCCTCCTTACTTCTACTTACTTTCGGAGGAGAGTCTCTAAAACTAGTAGTTCCTTTAGTCCTATTTCTCGGAGGAATTTCAGGATATCTACAGGCTTCAACTTAGGTTGCTGTTCCTCTTCTATCCAGTAATCTCCCAAGTACCTACTGTGCTCTAGGATACTGAAGTGCTGTGCAGTTGGAAAGTAAGTGGATAGAGGTTTCTTCTTCTATACCACAATATCTGCATTCTTCCTCCTCCACTATTTTGAGCATTTTCAGGTGCCCATTCAGGCGACAATGTCCCGTTAGGATCCCTGTTAAAACCAGAAGAATCTTTGATTGTCTAAGCACTACTAGATCTTTCCAATGTCCAAATTGACGATCGACGAGGTATGTTTAATCAAGAGTTTTCCTTAATTTTGAGGAGAAGTACATTATTATAATGAAAAAGGTTTATAGTTCACACAATTGAGTGAATAGAGGGAACCAACTCCCTACAACAAACGGGAAACTTCTGATGCACTTTGATCAAAATATCATTGTTATCAAGAACGTTTTTTTTTCAGGTGACATTCCTTATGATGCCATTGGAAATAGCGTGGGCGACTACAGTTCAATGGTTGGCTGGGGATGCAATGTGCAGGATAATGATGTTTTTGCGTATATTCGGACTGTATCTCTCCAGTTTTATTCTAGTTTGCATCAGCATAGACAGGTCAGTATTTAATTTGAATCTAACACAACAAGAAATTGAATTTTTATGTTGACCGAAGAAAAAGTAAAAAAATTGTGAAAAATTGGAACGTTCCTAAAAGCTTTACTGATTTATTTGCACTTTGTCGAAAGATTAAAGTGACTAGCCAATTTTTAAAATGTTTTAAGCGCTTTTTTCAGAATGGCAAAATCAAGACATAGATTGATGAATGAAAAAACCTCATGAAAAGAAACTGGGTCATTTTGGCTATTGAATCAGTGCTGTACGTTGAATATTCTGTATAAAAATATATATTCCTCATTCTCTTCTTTTCACGAATAGCTCTGTCAACATAATATTGAAACCCATGAATTCAACAAGAAACCTCGATGATAAAAATCTTAAATCTTCGAACAAAAATTCAGCACGCCACTGGAGACAACCGAGTAGTATGCAACTGAATCTATCATCGATTTTCTGCTTCCAGTAACAGCTCACTTCAACACTAAACCCCCAGCTTCTCTTTTGTAATCGCTGGGGTTGACAAAACTGTTTCAAAACAAAAAAATGTCAGTCCTCAAGAGTTACTAAAATCCTGGTTTCCATGTTCCATGAATGGATCTTATTATATGTTAAAATTGTGTATCGACCTCCCCTTTCCATTGGTCAAGAATAGGTGTCATCAACAAGACTAACAGCCAATTTAACAATTGGTGATAAATTATTAGGATTAAGTATAACCTTAATCTAACCAAACCATTAGAACTTGTTTCACAATCATCCTTCAACTAATGAAATTGTATTAACTTTTGTTGGGTTTGTATGAAAACCATTGATAGTATGGTGTTCTATGTCAAATGAAAAGAAAAAGAAGACCTTTGTAGATTATGTTTTACAGTTTTTATACTGAAACTATCCCACGCTTTGACTGTAGGATTGGAAATAGACTCCTCAATATCTTCCAAGCAACTTTCTACTGTCCACGTCTTGTATGAATAATTTTTGGCCATCTGACTTCATCGTCACTGCTATAGGCAATAATTTTTCATATTTCCAATTATTTGTAATTGGAAATAACAATATACAGTTTCAAAATTTGACAGTTGGTGCAGTTAACAACCATAAACAAGGTTAGGCTTCCTTTGTTAGCACAGCTACCCGTACTTTGGGTTGCAGTTAAATTTTTCAATGGCTTAACTCTTTACCACATATTGTGAAACGCAAATTTTGTCGTAGTCGTTGGTTACTTAACCATGAGGTAACATATTATTGTGAAACTGGCCGTAAGAATGTAAGGAGTAACAGGTATTTTTCTATAACCAGATTTCATCGAGACACCTTTTATTATCAACATTTTTTCAGTTATAACCTAGATCCACATGGAATCCATAACATGGCATATTAATATATTATCTTATTTTAGACATATTTCCTTCCCAATTTATTGGATACACATTTTCCACGATTAAACTGTCATAATTATACAGAAATATTGTCAGAAGTTTGTTAAAAGCAAGAGAACAACCCCTTTATGTTCGACGTAAAAATATAATCTCCAGCAATTTATACAGAATTCTCTAGAGACTTGAATTTATGGACGCAAGTTCTAATTTCCTTCCTCCTCAAAAATAAATCTTCAAAATAACTCACGTATAAATACTTTGTTTGCAAAATTAATTGTGCTTTGGTAGAAAAAATCTTTTTTTTCTCATTTTAAGAATCAAAAGACAATTATCCAAAGAAAATATTCCATGTCTAATTTTATTTATTTTTTCTCGAGTAGTCGGGAAATTTTTCAGTTTTTCTGCACCCTTATAAGAATTCTTCTGAACCAGTTTCACTAATGTTTGAGTCACAACGTACCAACCTTAGTAACTTTTGGTTTCATACATTTTATATGTGAATAATAGAGAAGGGAAAATGGACTGGCGTACTTCCTTCGAATTTAATAGTATTCAACACTAACAGTATTATGTAAATACCGTGCTTGAATTAAACTTATATTTGAATAACTAACAGACAGTTTCTACCTCGAGAGTCATTTATTTTTGATTATGTAGCACTTCAGAAGTTTTGGCGAACTTTGAAACCCGACTATCTGTGTGTCTCTAAGCTGAAGTAGCAGTTTGGAAGTGACTTAACAAATAACTGTGATGGAATAATAACGTAGTCTGCTTCAAACCATGCATATAGATTTAATGTAACATTTAAGCTGTAGACACTGTCATAACCAGTGAACAAATTGAGCTACTCGAAGATATTGCAGAGAAATATTCAATTTGAAATAACTTTTTTGCTTCCAGCTGCGACCAGAAAAACATTTTCCTAGACGTTTCGACTCATGCTTTAGAGTCATTATCAAGGAATATAAAAAGATAGGTTAGGGCGGACAAGTTTCAGTACGAACTCGTGGCACCAGCCTAGATGACAAAGTAGGAAAGGAAACTTGTTTCGAAATCAAGCAAAAAGGAATGGGGTTCAAGTACTATTACCAGACTTGGGAATAACACCATTTATTCGTATATAGACGGCTCAAAAGCAATAGAAGGAAGTGGGATTGGAGTGTACGAGCAAGAAGCCAAACACTAGGGAAAAACCCAATTATTTACCAAAGTTGAAGCCTGCAGATATCCTGAAATTCCTTTAACAAATAGTATTGAGAATAGTACCAGTCTCTGAGACCTTCCTCGGAAACTTAGTAGAGGTAATTGGGCACAATATATCTCTTGGGTCTAACGGAACATTTTCGCCTGAATGGGCACCTGAAAAAGCTCAAAATAGTGGAGGAAGAAGAATCCAGATATTATGGCATGGAAGAAGAAACCTCCATCCACATACTTTCCAGCTGCACAGCACTCCAGAATTCTAGAACACAGTACCTGGGAGAATACTGGATAGAAGAGGAACATTTACCTTAGCTGAAGCCTGCAGATATCCTAAAATTCCTCCGGAAAATAGGACTGAAGGAGCTACTTGTTTTAGAGACTCTCCTTAGAAACTAAGTAGAAGTAAGGGGGCACAATAGATATTTTAGGTCTCAGTGAATGTTACCCAAAAATATCTGAGATCAGATTGTTAAAGATTCGGGAGGAATTTAACATAACAAGTACCAAGCCGTAATAGTCTATATGTCTCGCTTTTGCCTAGATTATTTTCCTTGTAGTCTTTTTGGTCCCTTTTTTTCCTTTTCGGAATTTTTGATTCTTTTGGTGGATATTAACTCGGCATAAAACTGATTTATACTTGATCTGTGTCACATTTTACGTTAAGTACGATTTTTTTAAGGAGATTTAAAAATCGCTTCAACAAGAAATGGGTCTATAAGCTTTAAGGTGGAAATTCTACTGCGTATTGCGTAATGAAAAACGATAAAAAAAATTCCGGAATATAAAATGGACCCAGTAAAATTTTACGTTGCTAAAACCCATCGTTTTCATAAAATAAGTTGTTACAGTTTAAGAGGCAATAACCGTGGTGCGTCCGCCAGAGAATGATTGTAATAATAACTTTTAAAATAATAATATCACGTAGTTTCAGAGTTCAGAGAAAATGGTACCGAGGGGAAAATTTCGACTTTTTTAAAAGAAATCAATACCATTTTACATGAAATATTTTTTTATATTTGAATATCCCATTAACAAGAGCAAAATTAAAATCATGTCAAAATAATCAAGTCTAAAATTATTTTAAAAGTTATTATCTCAAATTATTTCAATCTTTTTTTGACGGACGTGCCACGGTTATTGCCTCTTAAGGAAAAAAGGTCGAATCCAAATTTAAATGGTAAGCCAATCATATACCCCGATGAATACGGCATTTTTGGACTGGAAAATTATTAAATTCATTTATTTCTGGAAATTACAACAAATTAGATTACAAGTAATTTCATCATTAACAACATCATCCAGAACCGTAATATTTTTTTTTGTTGCAGATTCTATGCGGTGTTAAAACCATTGGATATGGGTGGTGGCAGAGAAAAGGTAATGGTGGCAGCTGCTTGGATAGCAGCCTGTATTTGTAGCGCACCTCAAGTAAGTTTTATTTGAAGAAAATAAATTCCGTTGATGAAAATATGGGGAAATTTAGTTAGCCACAAATTTTTTAAACAGTAAAAAAGAGAGGGGTGCAATATCCATAATAACTTTTTGTGAGGCCTTCGAAGGACATTCCATTATCTGCTTTCTGGGATTTTAGCTTAATTTTCAAGTACATCATTTTTTCTCGGAGTTCACAAAAAATAATTCCAATTATTTTCATTTTCTCATATGAATTTACTCCAGAACGTAGAAAAGCCAGATTTGCCAATAATTGAAGACGAATATTTGCATAGTGGGATATCATTTTTATAGATCAGGATAATTTGACAGTGTCAAATATTTAAAATCAGTTCACAGATTATCTTATTCCATGTGTTTGTAAAAGCCTTATCTATTCAATACGAAATATATTTTTTTTGTAAATAATAAAACAAAATAAATCAATAAAAAAGAAGGATTTCTTTTTTTGCCACTATAAATACTACCATATAATATTTATTATATTTGGAATAACATAACTTTTTTATTTATCTCGAACGCTATATTTGACCACAAACGGAATTATTACAGAGATCGGTTTCGCTCATCATAAATCATTTCAAGGAAGCACAAAGGATTATGTACTGGCAGATGAGACTGAGGAATTTTAGGCCAGTTCTGTAATAGATTGAACAGACACTAAAGTATATAGGAATTTACATAGAAAAAGCAGTTACACGGGTATAGTTTAAGTGACCCACAAGTTCTTTTCACGATCTAAGAAAGTTGACTAGACTTAACTTAGGCTCGAGATGCTATAAAACCATAAAACTTATTTATTTATTAAATAAAATCAAGTATTCTAACAGAGTTGAAGCCTGTCAATAAATATGTAGTGGCATAAATATCAAAAGCATCGTGTATATAAAATTACGCATACAGAGTAATCCGAAAGTGGAGAATAATTTTTTCCAAAAAATTTATAAGTAGGTACGGTACATAGTTACACTAAAAATTGGTATCTTCAATAATAATGGGAGTTTTCAGTTGAAACTTGAAATCCATACTCTCAGATAGTGTGAAAATATGTAAAAGAATATCTTATCTATGAAATCACGTATACAGTAATCGGAAAGTGAAGAGTAAATTTTTCCCAATATTTATAAACTTTTTATATAGATTTTCGGAATTTACGGAGTTTAATTAAAAGATTTACATACTCAAATATATAAAAAAGCAAAGTTACAATGAAAAAATTAAAAAAATTGGAAAAAGATGTGGAATTTTTTGAAGTTCAATGCTCTATAACTTCTTCTTTGCATGTTCTACAATATTCTATTGCAGACTTTATGATTTTCAAGGATAGAATCCACTGTTTTTTACCTCTTTATGCAAATCATGAAACACAAGTCAATCAGGTACATTCTCCAAAACAAAATATTTCTTTGTTCTCTCAAAATTAAGCCATTTTTTATAAATGCTCATATTTCAACATACATTAAAGGAAAGACCAAAATCCTATCCTCTTCCACATTACGGATAAACAGATCACAATTTAAGTCCTCGCCTGAGGATGTAAAAAGCAAATACGAAAATTCGCGTGGGCTTTTGATATTCAATAATTTATTTCCTGTTAATAATTATCAACTTTATAGGATCGGATAATGTGGAAGAAAGCTGATTTAATTAATGACGATACAAAAAGAGGAGTTATAAAAAATATCAGACAACTTTTCCAATTTGTGTTAACTGCTATAACTTCGACGTATTTAATAAGGGGTTGTAGAATTTCTTTCCTTCTTTCCTTCGGTGAAATATGAAACGATCTATAATTAGAAATTATTTTCAATGCAATAAGCTCATGAATTGTTTTGTGTGTTTCAGTTGTTGGTGTTTCACGTAGAAGCTCACCCGAATGTTACGTGGTATCATCAATGCGTCATATTCAATACGTTTCCGACTTTCGCCCATGAATTGGCTTATCTTATTATGGGAATGGTGATGATGTATGCTCTACCCTTAGTAGTCATCATATATTCCTACGCATCCATTTTACTGGAAATATTTAGAAGGACACGGAATCCTACCAGTGGTATGTGAATTATTAGTTTTCTCAAGATTTCTTACGTTTTAAATTTTGTATATAAAGCTAGAAAAAGGTAGGGGGTTTGATTTTTTATCCATGTACCAATCAGCAATCACAGTTCTTTGATCTAGTAGAGGAAATTTTTTTACGTGACCCACTTTTGAAACAAATGTCGCAACAATCTTATTGGAGTCACTTCGAGTACGGATAACTTAACACCCAAAAGCTGACCAGGAATCATCTCCACTGAAAATACTGTACTAAGCATGGAGTTTTTTGACATTAATTGACTCTTAATTGCTTTCTCTTCTTCTGACAACGAGAAACTTTCAATACTGGCCTTTGAAATGCTCAATAATGGTCCAAGTTGGTAATTAAAAGTTGTACTTATACTTTCCTTTTTATAGTGTGCTAGTTATTTTCATGGCCTATTTTGTTTACATCCCTTTTTATGGAGATAATCGATAACTGTGCCAATACGTTTAGGATTAGTGAAGTTTCCAAATATTATGGGTAGAATATTTGCTAAATTTGCTATGGAATGTCTTGATGAAGGGATATATATCATGATTAAGGTAATTTTGAAAGTTTAATGTATCCCAATTGGTAATTTAAAGCTTCAATGATTAGAAGCTTTTTGAAATATGAACGGTTAGGTTGTTTTTATTGTTAGAAGATTCCAAAATGAACATTTAAAATTAATTGGCATGCCATTTTGGTAAAAAGGTACTAATTGAACCTTGCGTGGTTAAAATGGGATGATGTTTGATAAACTTGGTCGCCAAAAAATGACAAAAATAAATTCAAAAGCTTGAAGCAAAGATTCCCAAAGAAGCCGAAATCGGTTTCTCACATACCGAAGCTAATTATGGTGGTTAACGTGATGTAAAAATTGACACAATTTCTTACTCCAAAACTTCCAATCAACTGTTAGTTAGGTGTTCCTATAAATTTGGGGATTTTCAAAATTTAAAATGTCTCAATAGATAACAAATCAGTACAATATCACAGCCATGGAAAAAGTCATGTGAAAAATGCAAGAAGCTAGTCAAAGCACAAGAAGCGTGAGCAAAAGGCTTTCAGAAGCTCTGGTCGCAGCACAGCATTGAAAGATAATAACCTGCATTGTGAGACATTGCTGAAATATGCCTCATTACTTCAACATCACTATACCTAGTCGAAAAATGCTTATGTTTAGATACAAACATTTTGAACAAAACAAAACCGGAGATTTAATGCTAAGTCTCACCAATATTGAACCAGATTTGGATACGCTGGACACCAAGTTCATCATTCACTCTGAATTTCTAATTGTTTTCAATCCATACTTTAATAATTTTATGGTATTTATTCAATACGCTTTCATATGTACTGAATTTTATGTCTTCAACTTAGTATTTTGTATCAAAGTAATTTGACTATGGGTCAGAGTTATAAGTTCATTCTGGAAAAGGATTCTCTGGCCTAAAATATTTTTGGATTCATTTGTTAAGAAATTCTAAATCTAATTTTTCATATAAAAGACTTTTGATATGTGGATTTCATATAAAGAGATACTTTGAGTGCGTATATTATATGAAATTGCCAATTTCCTTTGGACTCTCCCTTACATTTCTTGACGAACTATATCTATCAAGTTTATTCGCTATTTAATTCCTTTGTCAAAAGAACATTTGTTACCTCTACTTCTTTCGGAAATAGTTAAAGTCGTTTATTTTCTGTCGCGAACATATTTCTTCTCCCTTTTCACTAAAATGGCTCTAATCTTGCGAATTGTGACGAGAAGAAAAAAGAAGGAAGAAGAAAAATGGTTCGAGCTCCTTAAAGAAACAATTAGAATTATAAATACGAGGATTGTCGCTTTAGAAACCCAGAAGTTATAATTACAAAGTTTAATTATTATGGCTGAGAATGGGAGGGAGGATTTTGAAAGACAATTTTTTTGTATTTTGATAAGTATTGTATATCCGTTATATAGTATAGATCACGTTTAAACATATTATATAAACAAAATGTTCTATGCCTAAATGCTAACTGTTTTTTATCACCGAAAAACTCTTATTTTTTCACTGCCTTTTTGTACCAAACAATCCTAACGACTGCCCCAAGCTGTCACTCCAACAATCACACTACTAACGATGAGATAATTTCCTTCTACTTTGGAAGGTTCCTTTCCGTATTTTGATCTAATTATACGAAAAACTCGACATCTGCTCAAAAACATTCCAGTCAATTTTTTGTGAGCTTCCAGTGAGGATCGAACCCCAATCGTCCCCGCTAGAGTCAACTATTTTTACCAGGCTATAGAGCATATTTATTAACAAAAAGGGAAAGCAAATAAATACGTAATTCACAGTTTTAATCGAAACCCTTACATTTATAAATGATAATTGGGAGTTATAACTAAATATAACTTAACTGTTGTCCATTTTTTTTTTAAATAATACGTAAAATTATGATTCTATCATTATTTTGACGTTTCAAACGACGCGCTGTCAGAATCGATTTGCGTTATTTGGTATTTGACGTTTTAAAAGAGACGATTCGATTTATTCATTTCAATTCATTTTAGCTTGAATTCTGATGATAATAGAAAGCGATTGACTAACGAGAGTGAATTATTTTCCATTATTCACTGATGTGAAGAATTTATATCATTATGCCGATAAATATGTAAAAATAATTTGTGCGTTCTTACTTAGTCGTGGAGAAACACCATTCTTTCGTAGGTGGTTACTTATTGTATCTATTGAATTCACCAACAATGAACTAAAATATAGCTCTTTAATTTTGAACACGGGCATTGTTGCTACATGACACTTTTTAAACACTTTTCGAAGCCTCCTCTGAAACTAGAATCTTCATGGTCCTGTAAATAACCACGTTCTACTGTTTTACGTTAAATGTACATGAAAGCTTGGATGAAGGAAAAAGAAATACTTCAACGTAGAAGTTACTACCGCGAAACGACGGTGTATTCTGGAATTAGATTATATCAATGGAAATAATGCAAGAATGGGTCGACAAAATAAAATACGACCTTGTTGGTAAGCTACTAGTTCCATTCAGAGCACGGAATTGAATGCAAAATCAGATTTATGAGCATAAAAGGAATTTTATGTGATCCTAGTTAAACCTATGATGTTGAAATATACTCTAGGTCAATTTCAAATACACTTTTCCATTATAGTATAAGGACATGTGGTTTCATTACCATTTTTTTCAGTCAATTGTTTTTGTTAATCACTTTTTCATTCGCTCCAGTGAGATTTGATACATTTTCATCGAAAGCATTTGGCTTTGATCCTTTGGATTCGTTTATAAGGAAATTACATCATCCACATTTTCAGTTTTTCCTTTGTTTTTCCATTTCTACGGATATCCAGTAATCTGCTTCGAAATTCTAAAGCGCCATATAATATTCTATTCACAAAACCTACAATTTCCAGGAGTTTGAGCTTCTTTTCTCCAACAGGATGCTTCAACCACAACTCACCAAGCTGCAATTCTGCCATTTTTCAAAATTTTCTTTGGTGGAGTTGAATGTTTTGTTCAGTATATACACCAGAAATCGCAGGAAACAGAAAAAAATTTCAAATAATTTTCTTGCAAGAGAATTTCACAGCCTCAGCCACCTTTATTCATACGAGAAAGCCGTATTCGATGTCAGGTTGTGCACAATACTACAAAGTTTGAAAGGGGACAGCAGGGTTTGCTACAGTATCAATAGTTCGTATATCAGGAAAATAGAGCTTCAGAGACTCTAAAAAAATAGAGCTCGTTTGATGTAGATTTATTCACTGAATGTTGGCTTTGATTTAAATTCCAAGCTTTGGTTGTTTGTGAAAGAAACATGACTAAATGTTTAATGACTATAAAAAGTTTGTCTATGCAAGAAATGATTTATCTTCGTTGTTTGTTTGCCCACCCACGTAAATCAGCTTTTGATGTTAAATTACCAGAGTTTGTGAATTTCTAATCAACTGTAATTGTTTGTTAAAGTCACAGAAGCGGAAAAATCTGTAATCGCCAGTCCTTTTCCATGGAAATAAAGATATGAGTACAAAGAACTTTATAAAATAGTAACAAACCCATTCACGCGGTGCTGTGACAATAAATGATAATTGTTATTAGTAGACATAGTAATCTTAGTCGTAGTTGATATTAAGATATTACACATTAGACGTCAAAAGTTACATATATAAGTTTTTGGAGCATATCTCATTTTTTCTGTCTCCAATCGTATTTTTAGTTTTCCTGAAAATTGTGAAGGATGGAATTTCACTCAAGTTTTGTAGGAAACCTTTTTTTATAGGTCGAATATTCCGTTCTAAAGTCCGCCCTTTTAATAAAGGAAAACAAAAATATTTCCTGGTACACTAAGCTTTGAGCATTTTAAAAACGGAGAAATGACGGATATTAATTCAAAAAATCCAATTTATTTGACAGGGTAAATGTAAATAGAGTTACAGAAATCTTGGTTAGATATGGAGAAATGAAATAGATAAGATACAACAAGTTTTATGTGGCATAAATTCAACAGTAATATAAGTTGAAGAAAAAGGTTAAAAAAGTTTGAAACCAAATTCTTGAGTTAAGGAGCTGCTCTTTACCCATTCTAACAAAGCTCAATATCTAAATATGGTGAATCATTTTTTTTACAAATAAGTGAAAATGAAATCTAAAGAAAAATTCAAAGGATGACTAATCGATTCGTCAAATATGGCCGACAAAGGGTCCAATGAACGTTTTGGGTTACTCCATAGACTTATGCAAGTATTCATCAACCTGTAGACTATTCTACCTGACTTAGTACAAACTATACTATCTTGTCTATAGCATTTAGTTTTTATTGAAAAAAATTGACTTTTGCTCGAACGTTTGACAAATGCAACTAACCACTTCCAACTTAGAAAGCCAAGAAAGTGATAAAACTTTTTTTCCAGCGGACAGCGTGACCAGATCGAGCCTCCCCTTTCTAGGAAAAGCGAAAATTCGAACTCTGAAGATGACTATCATCATCGTCTTCGTTTTTTTCGTTTGTTGGACTCCGTATCAAGTTATGAGTATTTGGTAAGTGAATTTCTGTTTATTTTGTTGTTTCTTCAATAATTCACGAGAAGCGTTCAGCCCGTCGTCTGACTGACAAGTATACTGTCAATTCTCGATATATTATGAACGTACTCGATATGTCATCAGTCATTTTTGGTTGAGCGCGAATTTTAAACTAATGGCAGCTTCCTCTCTTCCACCTGGTCTAATATGTGTATCTCATGTATAAGCAAGCAAAGAAAAATATAATAAAGGATTATCTTGATGATACTTTTTGTGGAAAAAACTACAAAATGTTGCCAACCAGCAGCTGTGAGTGAACAATTTAATCGATTTTTTTTATTCAAATTGGAGCATTTTAAGTGGGTTCTTCTCTAAGATTAGCATCTTGCTTTTTATCAGCGGCTAATGGATTTTTGTGATCATAAAATTTTATCAAGAAGGAATTTTCTAGTCGAATTTTTTTGCGTATTCGAAACATTTTAAAACGATTCCAATGTTCATGTGTAAATATATCAAGGACAGAACTTAGAAGTGTGCACCAGTGTGGAATACCATTTTAAATTTGAAATTATTACAGTGAAAACATTTCTATCGATTCATAGTCTAGCTAGAGTTTTATTTCGCTTTATTATGACAAAATTGCAATTATTATAAACAATTTATTGTATTGTATTTGTTTTTCCGCGAATATCCTACAAACTAATGCGGAAAATAAGGAAGGAAAAGTGTAATATGGACCAGAACGACACATGTTCTTTTGGATTGACAATTTAAAAAAAAAATCACGAGCTCCCACGTTACAGACAGCACGAAATAAGCATATTTATTGGTTCGATTTCCATTTAAATTTATGAGTGCAAAAAAATTGTTGTGACGGATGACTTTGATAAGTTATTCGAGATTAAGTGATGAAATAATAAGAAAAAATTCCGTTGGATTGAAATAAAAAAAAAATTATAGCCTTAATCTCATCAGAAAATGAGATGAAAAGTGCCAGGAAAAAACGTAAAACTGCTGGTAATATCTAAGTCCCTTGTTTATGAATAAAAGATAGGTATCTAATTAGACAGATCGAGTGGAATAACTCGCGGAAACTTTATAGTTCCTTTCGAAAGTTTAGTTGATGTAAATGTACTGATGAACAAGGGGTGAACTCAAGAGAAGGAAAGGGGAGGTATTTATAAGTATACGTATTTTGGTTGTCACATTAACAGTTCTTACTATCGTAGAATTGGAATTTAACACATCAAACACAAACTGTATAATTTTCAGTGTTATATAAAACTGGTACACCTTTATTTTCCCTATGTAAAACAAACTTAACTAATTGAAATGACAAAAAAAAGTCACATATGTCAAAATTGTCAAAGCGCATTATCCACGATGCCGTTTTATATTGCTTTACAAAATTTCATCATTACATCTACTATCACTGCCCTAGAAATTATACCATAACAGCTGGTTCAGCATTGACACTTGTTATAAGATCAATTTACACAATTACAAAAACAATATTTTTTATTTTAATAGTTGTACCAGCTTTATATGACGCGCAGTGTACCTTAACTGAAACGATACACTTTTGTGGTGGCTTAATGCTACTAATCAAAGAATTGGAGTAACCAAAGGGTCCCTGGATGCAACAACTTTTCATAACGAGCCTACAGAGAGCAATTTTCAATGAAATTACGTGATAATTGTCAGAATAAGGTTAACTACCAAAAATTCCCACTGGTGCGAATTAAGTGAGGTTATTAAGCTTGTAACAGAAGTCAAATTAGCTTTTCAACTAAATAAAGAAGGTTGTTGATCTACGTCATGGCTATTTTAATACGTATAATTATCAGTTTATACAATTTTCTGGTATTTCTAACGACATAAATTGTATAATATGAATATTATGTCCTTTTCAGGATAAAGTTTTGTATGGATTTCATTTTTATCGACATAGTCGTTCCTTGGAGGATGTTAAAAATGTTTTCAAACGACGATATAAACGGAAAAACGCTGGCGATAAGCGTCATTCCTTAGGAGAGGATCCAAAATATTCAAAAAATATCAGTAAGGGATTCGAAATCACAAAACACCATTCAAGCCTGTCCTTAAATATGAAGCGAGAGAAAAAAATAATATTTGAAGCTGTTAAGAAACAAACACAGTGGAGTACGAAGAAAAATATCGAATTTTACACACTTTTAATATCTTTGGGATGTTTTGGAGGTCTTAAATATTCCCCTATTTTCGTTGTTGGTTCATAAACAGAAATAATCTTTTTTTTAAGTTCCATTCTTCAAAGTCAGCCAAACATCTATTACTAGATGTTTAAAGGATTCCATGTTTAAAAGATTCCATGCACATGCGGGAAAAAACATAAACTGCTAGCCATAACAAGCTGCACTCACCTCCAACTGACTGATAAATCTACGCCACTAAAGATTGCTACCGCAGTTGTAACCGAAAAGTTTGGGAGAGATATCCAGAAAATTCCACGGTCTAACAGCTGGGAAAGCCTATAAAACACACTAAATAAAGCTATCTACATATTACATAGACCATTTGAATTCCAGGTTTTCTGCCGTCGTCATAATAGAATAGTTTCAGCTTTCTTAGCAATTATTGGTCTCACTTCGGTCGTGTACATCCACCACAGATTTAAAATATCAAAAGGAACGTTCATTTAAAATTTAATAAAGCCATCCAAGAAAATATAGGAAGAGCATGGATATAGCACAGATTATAAAAGAGAACAGTTGCGAAAGCTTGATAAAGAACAGTAAAAAAGAGAGAGATGGGTGGACATACCCATTTAAAGGTCCATCGTATTATGTCGACTCCGTTCGGGCTGCTTCGCGAGACTTTTCAACAAGGTTATCAATTTGCATAATATTTCCCTTAATTCACGATCATAGGTCGAATATGTTATAAGCATTATTTTTAGTGTGATAGTTATACACATACAAATATTCGACAATTACTTGTTTCAAATCAATTTCATTAACATTAAAAGAATTCTACAATTTAAAAGATTATAATGTATAGAAATCATACCATAAATATATACTTTTTTTCACAAACCATCTTTGACAACCATGCACAATAACCGTGACGGCTTGGCTCAAAAATCAAAATACAAAACGCCATTTTGACACTTCAATTTGAAGGTTGTCAATCCGCGATATTATTTGTGTTATTTGACTAATCGATTGTAGGTTGTGGTAATATTAACTGAAAATAGTGTACATTAGTATATTATTTTTATAAAATGAATAAACTTCACGGGGAGTGTATTGTTCATACAGAAACTGTCCAAATAAATTTTATTCAGAAAGAAAAGTGAAGAACCGGCAACTAAAAACTGTTATTGTTCCCAAGTCAACATTGCAATTTGGTAAGAAATTCCAAAAAAATTTTAAACCGGCGACATCGCGGCCATACCGAGAGGTCCAAGGTCATTGAAATCGGAGTTGAAAATCCTTTGATGTTTTGCCGGGATTCGTATCTGTTCTCTTTTATAATCTGTGGATATAGTGTATTTACATTACTAGTGCGAGTAATGACATTTTTCACAAGAATGGGAAATACAGGCTCAGTTTGCAGACTAGCAAATACAACATAGGATCCCCAAAACTTAACAGTTAGCCTTCAGAGACCAAATTGATAATTCCTTTAGTTTTCTAATAACCATAAATATGTACAATTTCACTTGTATCAACTGAATTGCCAATAAACTTAGTGGAGCAACCCAGCAAAATGGAGTTTAATATTGGAAAGTACGTTACGGTGAAACTTCATAACAAAGTCGAAACAGAAACAGTGGGGAACGAGAAATAAACAAGAAACAAATCAAAGACTATTTATAGAGTCTTTGAAGTGATCATTGAAGGTGAAAAATAAACATTTTTTCATAACACAATTTTTTTTTAAATAAGATTTTCCTCGATTCTTTTTCGACTTCAAATCAAATTCCGAACCAGATCAATAACTCGTACACGACAGGCACCTGATTGATCACTTTTATCTCGAATTTCAACTTGTCAATCTAATGTCAAAATAAATTCATTCCAATTTAATAGTCATTCCCTAAAGAAATTCTCACAGAAGCTGTAAAAGTAAACAAACTTAGTTTTCCCAGTGTTATATGACAACCAACTGTCAAGCACGTTTTTCACATGCACTTAAAGCTCGCGCAGATAGCTGGAATGATAAAATACAGAGTGATCCTTTTGGAATGAGTGTTACACCATACTTTCAAATTCCTAATTATGAAACTTCATTTTTCGACTACTCCCGTCAACTTGTGGTTGTTTAAATAATAAAAACGTCACAAATAGCACATGACGCAATCAGTAGACTGTCCATGGACTGTCCCTGAATTGAATTAAATGATAATTAATCATCAGAGGAGCTAAGTGATTCAAGATCTTGAGAGATATCAAGTAAATCGTCACTTAGCTTGGTTAAAACTGACGGAAATCGAGGAAAAATATAGCTTATCTCTTGCTCTCCGCATTACACACATAACAATACCTCCAATACTCTTAAATAATTTCAAGAACTAGTGGTGAACCAATCCATGGAGTACCAGTAAACAATGAAAACTAAATAGAATATAACATAAGGATCCAGAACAATATGACTGTCCTGTCGTTGATGTTATTAAGGAATTGAGCGGGCGTGGACTTCTGTCAGTCAATGATATTTTGTTATTAAGTTTCAAATTCAAATATCAAACATTCCACGCTGTACTCCTCTGGTGTCAGACATTTGCTCCACCCTCTGTATGTAGATACGAATAAACTGTTAGTTATAATTAACTACTTTGAAATGAAAATAACTTTTGTTTTTCCAACAAACATTCTTTATGATTAATGCTGAAGGTATTTGAAAAGCAACGCACTTTGAACACTTTTAAGCTTATCCCAACGAAAACACAAAACTCCAGCTCTGACTAAATAGGACTCGCTAGGAATAATTTTTTTAATATAAATCCTTCCATTTAGCACTCTAATTCACTGTATATATTTACAACTTTTTTTCTCATAAAAGCCATTAAAACGGTAAAAAATTATAATTGGAAAATCGCTGTTCAAGGCAAATTGTATATAGTAGATCTTATTATTCTTATTCGTATTATAATGTTTCAATACTAACAATATATTCAACTGAATGCATTTCAAACTCCTCTGTCCACTGTCCTCTGTTGGTTCACATAACCAAGTCTGTACATCGCTCGAATACAGTTACATAACAAACCAGAGCACAATACACTTATCAATTCAACTTCAAACATTTAGTTCAGGTACCTACAGCGCCTACAGCTTTTTGCTCGTGTCTATAGTCAGGACTTGAGGTTGGTCTCGATCTTAAGTACGACTTTAGACAATAAGGGTCCGTATTTACGAGATCAATCGAAATTTTTCGTATGCGATTTAGTTCGAATCGCACACGCACACACACGAAAATGTATTCGTATGCGATGAATATTTGTATTGGCAGCACTGCAAATTCGATCATTCCATTTCTCGCTCATGAAATTTTTGCCTTTCTTAACCACTCGGTTGTCACTTGTCAACATCAGAATGTTTTCCATTGTTAGTATGTATAATCAGTTGGAAGTGGGAAGTGAAAAAAAAAGAAAAATTAAAATGTGCAGGATTCGTTTCATCTGGACAAAAAAAAGAGTTAATTGAGATAATGGAAGAACATCTGGAATTAAAGTCTGGGATCCGATAATTCTCCAAAGGGGTTTTGAAAAGGATGGTACACTCTATTTTCTCTATCCGCCAGAATTTCAGCATCTCCCAATGCATTTATAACGTTTTTTTCAATAAGAAAATTCAAGCCTGCCATTATTCACAACACATTCACAATAGAAACCTGATAAAACACAAAACTGACAATTCTACGGAAAAATAAGGTTATAACCGTATACGAAGTTTGATATTCGAATGGTGCATACCCACTCGACTCAACCCATGCGAAACAAATCGTGCACGAAGCCTTCGAAAGTGATTTGGAAATACGGAGAACCGATTCTCGTGTGGAATTCATCCATTTTCGTACACGAATTGTACTCGAATGATCTCGAAAATACATACGAAAATAAATAAATCTTGTGAAAAAAGCGTGACTTGAGACAGGCAAGTATAGTAGAGACCAACCTTGAGCACGACTTGCATGTCCTTGGTCTTTATCGACAGCAATCGTTTCAAGAAATTTGACTTAACTGTCATCTTTTATAAACATAAATATTAAAGAGGTTTAGGAGAGATATTGAACATTTTTAAGAGTTTATAGAGATTATGCTATGGCAAATCCTATGGAATTCTATAGTGAGGAAAATTGTAGAACTCGGTATAGATTCTCAAAAAATATTACCTATTAGAGATGTTATTTTCCTTATCGTGCATACCAATATTAGAATATTTAACAACAGAGGATAACTTATCCCTCCAATATTTCAGTACCTCCCATAAGTTCTACCCCTGACAAAATTCGCTACAATCTGATACTTTTGCTGCCATATAGGAATATTTTTGTTGTTGAGCCCGAGATTTGCATTTATTCACTGATAGTAAAATAAGAGCGTCTCGAAAGAGATATTCTCTTCACGGCTTTCAGCTTAAAGAAAAGACTCAGTGACGGTTACTTAGATCCTATTTAGTTCGTTGGAAGGAATTGTGTTTTAAGTAAAATTAGTCTACAATGTAGATGTGTTATGAAGGGTTGGATACTCGACAACATCTCTGGTATTATGTAGTTCCCAGATTTAGATAACTCCATTTAATTCAATGAAGAAGTTGATTCAATGTGCTTGCTCATTTCCTTAGCTAATTCAGTATCAAGGAAGTGATAAATACTTTGTATTTATTTAAGAATTCGAACGACTTGCACATAGTTGTCTCTTAATGGATTTTTTCTATGGAAGATAATCAACCAAAATGTACTGTATTAAGTTCAACAAAAAGTATCATTTATGTAGAAAATTTAATAAAATAACAGACAAAAACCTTCAGATCTAAATACAGAGTGTTTCAAAAATATCTTGTTATAAAAGTTTACGAACCCTTGTACCACGCCATTGGTTCATTATAATTTTACAGAATTAATACTGCTGATGGGGTTTGAAGAAAAAATAACCTGCAAAAATTCTCTGCAGCTTCACGATCTATCATCAGCTTGTAAGTTTCTTTTTAATTCATAACTTTTGGAAAAGAACAGAGAAATATCTTTACTGGGGAAAAAATGGTATTGTATAAGCTGAAAGCTGAAAAACGTCTCTGGTATTGTTCATTTTGTAACTCTTTTGAAAATGTTTCAGCCGCTTGTTCACATTATAAAGTAATAACATATCGATATATATATATATATATATATATATATATATATATATATATATATATATTTACAGGATGTTTTCAAATGACCCAACGTTTGTATGAAGATACCTCTCGTAAAATTAGACAAAATGATAACCTGCCAAATGTCAAATCCATTAATTCATCCATTTTAAAGTTATCAAATAAAAACATTTAAATTTTAACTTCAACACTCCGTATTTCGAAAAGTAAATGAGCTGGACCCCTCAATCCTCATATCATTTTGTCCAATTTTACGAGAGGTATCTACATGCAAACGTTGTAAGTGTCATTTGGAAACACCCTGTATATGAATTGCTCTATGGAATATTTTGATCTTAGATATATAAATTCCTTTTAAATTAAAAACTCCCCCTTGGAAAGAATAACAGTCAAACATGTAATAAGTTTATTATTGTGGAATAATAAAGTTAAATCTTGTTGTTGGAAATCTCTCCACGCGAATACGACTCCAAATTATCCAATATTATTCCACTAGAACGTAATAATAAATACTTTCACTCTCTGGGACAATCTATTAGGTAAGACATTCAATAAGCTGTCCACGTCTAGAATCTCGCTACGCACTTTTTTTTTGCATAAATCAGTCCATCGTTCAGACAATCTGATTGATGTACATGTTTATCAGTATCAATCTGAAGGTCGCTTGTTAAAAGAAAATATTCACAAACAAAGTGATACATTTTTCTTACAATATTCATCGTTATTTTTGACCTTTAAATAAAACAATTCGATTTATGTTATACTAGGTATTGTGTCAAATCATATTTTGAAGGAAAGAAAAAGCTCAAACTAAAATGTAACTACAGTCAAAAGAAATAATTTCTCAGAAAGTGGCAAAAGCTGTTTTATTTCAAATAAACATGATACAAAAAAATATACAGGGTGTCCACTTGAGAGGTGATAGAAAAACTAAAAATAATGATGCTATTTCATATAAAATTTTTTCTTTATGCCTTTTCGTGTGGTTAGAGGCGGGGTTTGATAGTTCAGTTAGTCGCTGTGATGCGCCATACTCAACTGGCTGCGCAAAAACTGTGTGCCAGTTTCTTCTATATGTTTTAAAACCTCTCTTTTATTTATTACTCTATGGGTACTGCTACGTAATCTTTAATACCTTCTGGCCTGTCCAAACCTTTTTCTATTGTTCTGTACTGCTAATGGTAATAAAAGACCGTAAAACATTGTAAAGTCTATTAAAAATTAATAGAAAAATATTCTCGTTTTGTTGCAGGTACTGGTATGACAGAGAATCCGCAGACGCTGTGGACGAAAGAATAAAAAAAGGACTGTTTCTCTTTGCCTGTACGAATTCTTGCATGAATCCGGTGGTCTACGGTTTGTTCAACATTCGAACACGCCGAAGAGGCAAGGTGAGATCTAGAACATATACGAATAGTTCGCATTTAAATGGACTTGGACTGTCGATGAGTTGTCGTACCGAAACGAGATTGTCTATTAAAAGTTGTTCCTGATAGCGGTTTGGGAACTACGAAACTATATTTTAAGTTTTTTTTTTCTGTGCCATGTAGATATAGATACATTTTTTTCTATTAACTTAAGACAAGAATATAATAAATGTTATCTTATATGCTTTGTACGTTGTTGTTGTTGTAACTCTTTCTCCTTCACTAATTTATTTTCGCTTCACTAATCCTCTTATTATCAGTAAAATTTATCGCACATGTTAAATGGGCCGTTTCAGTAAATTGCAAACTTATCGTAAATGAACTTCACTTCAGTAAATAATACAAAAATGTACAGAAAGCAAGTGCAAGCTTTGAATGTGTTGTCTTTTTTCTCCCTTCGTTATGTCGAAGAGTCTACGACCTTGAAAACGACAGACTGTTATTTAATGTTTCCATCACTGGTTTTTTTTAATTTTGACATCTCGTCTAACCTCGAAATCGACTTTTTATTATTTTTGCTATTGGTGTTGCCTGGATTGGTTGCTTTTGTTTCGCTTTCGTTTTTCCAAAATGTTCATAGATTTATTCAGATTTAATGCTCATGCAAAATATTCGTTCACACTCCACGAGATGAAAATAAATAAAAATCATGGTTGGAAAACGCAAAGAATCAGAAGAAGTTGACCAAAACCATTTGCTGTTGTTAATATTAATGAAAAAATTGGAGGAAAATAGGTAAATGCTGATTACCAACCGTTTTCTTTTAATATCCCTACTTTCTGATAATAAATCCAAATTTCATATATCCACCATGATAAAATTAACTTTTTGCAGACTTTCTGTACTATCCTTCGCAAATACTTGTTCCATTTTTCCACAAATCAAAAGTACAATATCAAAAATAATAAAAAGCCTCACTCACACCGATAAAAGTTACCAGATTAGTAACTAAAGGGTGTGTATTGATGTGTGATGTATTTGATTTTTGACGGTCCTAAATGATAATTGCAGATATTCAATACAATTGCTCACTGACGTTTTTAAAGGAACACTTTCAACGAAACTGAGTGAAAATAATAAAATAACAAGAGCGGATGCGATGACAAAATCAAATATATTCATCTGTCAGAACTATTAAAAATGGGAATTATGAGCTGATGTCAATACATGGTCAATACTAGAAAATGTTGTGTGAAACTGGACGGAATCTGACCAATCAGAGGTCTACAGAATTGCCAACTTTAATTCAAATTAATCCTCCTTGTTTTTCAATGAGGTATAACACAATACACACAACCAAAAAAACAAAATTGTCAGCTGAGGTTCTTCTTCGTTAGATGTTTTGGTCTCGGCCGTAGCAGCAATTGGCCAGCAGCTCTGACAAATACTGCCAACATAATTCCAGACATTATGACGACACTTGCCGCAAGGTCAAGCGGATGTTCAAATTACCCTCAAATTTGTTTATTGAACTTTGTGACATTTATATTCGAAACAAAGCTGCACAAAGTGGAAAAATATCGGATAGCTTTCAAATAATAATATTTGTTTTGGTATTTAAGCATCACTGGAAAGGCCCATTAAATGACAAATCACCCATTACAAAATTTTCAAAATACCCTGTGTATTAAATGTTAACGTATGTATATAGGCTGAAATGTAATATAATGTAAATTTTCAAAGCCATTTTGTAATTCATTTATTTCAAAATAAATATATACACTGTGTTATTTATGAGATGCGACATAGGGATGTACAAAACTGTCAAACGCGAGCTAACTTTAATACCAAATAGCGTTCATAAAAAATAAGAACAAATTTGGCAAGGTAGTTCCAAAATAAGTTTAAATACACGGTTGAAAGTAGTATTTGAAGTGGTATGAAAATAGATTTCGACATTTTCAAACATAACTATCCATTTTTTAAATCAAATAGAGCGAATTTAGGAAAATTGAAAGTGCATTCACGTATTTTCCAAATATGTTATTGTTTTCATGAACGTTTTATTTGGTAGAAAATTTTGTTCGAGTTTGACAGTTTTTGAACAGGAATTCCCTTGTCGCATCTTATAAATAAAGCAGTGTATAATATACCCAAAGTTACTTTTCTAGTTAGTTATTTCATTGTCCACAATAAGAGACACAAAAACTTAGTTTTACACAAACTCCTTCCAAAAGGTTCAACCACATCCAGTGAAAGGGAGAAGGGTGATATCCAACTCCATAAAAACCTTCTGTTGTGCCTTTTGTATTATAGGTACTCGTGTAGATATATAATCTAGATTCGATTTATGTGTGCTTCTGACAGAAAATGTGTATGACATAAAATATATAGGTATAGTCAAAGGCACTCTTAACGTGCGGGTCATACGATTCAACAAAGACATACTCACAGTTTTTGTTTTCTTTTATTACGTTAAATTATAACTTCCAAATGAAATCCGTTAGATAAATAAGACAGACTTATGCAATTTTGACGGGAAAAAGAAGGATATGTATTTAGTTTTCAGCGATTCTAAAAAGTCTTTCACCAGCAGAGTTTTCATTTAAATATGTCAGTCTTGTCACTTTGACAATTCAAAGTGACAATATGAATAATAAGTAGCAATTTTCAGTTTTTTTGTACTTAGTTCGATGGATTATTTCGAGAATGAAAGAAGAAGTGTAAATTCGTCAATCTGCAGTGTAATCTCACATTTTGGTAACCTCTGTGTTTTCTGATTTGATACATATGGTTAGTGACCTTTGAACCCGCACGTTAAGAGTGCCTTTGACTATACATGGTTTATACGTTCCAAATGGTCTTTGAAATATGACTAGTAGAGCGGCTTTTATAAATTTCAAAAGTGATTCTACTACTCGAAATTTATCAAGAAGTAAATGTCTAGTTTTTGCTAAAAATATAACATAATATAGAAGAATATTGAAAGTAAATAGTTGGCTAGCTTTGTTTCATAAGTTTTTGGTTAAGATTGCAAAATGGCTAATGGTGTTTTCACTTTCTTTTTGCTTCACATTGTTTTTCAAATCATACAAAGTTATGGCATTACTTTATCTCAGTCGTGATTTTAAATAGGTAAAAAGTAATACAGGAATTTTCAGAGGTCAACTGTAGTTTCCAAAGTATCAAACAATTTACATAGAGTGAGAGTATTTAGAAATATGAGACAAAAACGAAGAATATTACTTAGTATAATAAAAAAACTAATGAAATATCAATATTGTAGAGAATTTCAAAATATAGTGTGGTTCACCACCTCATACTCTTAACAATCAATTTCCAGCACAGATAGGATATGATGAGACTATACAGGATGTCTGAGAATCTGGCTTGAACTTATGTACCTAAAATATTTTCATAGGCTTGTTCAGAAACCAAATTTATTTCATTTCAATAACAATCAGAACCTTCAAACCACTGTATAACTCTGCCATACACGCAACTAGCCTTACACAACACTACCTGCTACGCAACCAGCCTCACACAGACTAGATGACGACATAATCCGGTAGATGACGCACGTAAGATTTGCCTTTGATGAGTATAGTCAGAGGTAAATTCATACAAGATAAAATTGTGCCTAATACCTTTCTACAAATAAAAGCCTGTATAAATTTCGAAACTTCAGTTGGTCTCGTCAAACTCTTATGTTATTGTTTCCTCAACAATTTAAATACAGATCTGGTCACTTGTCAATTCCAGTCGGTAACGTAAAGCAATTTGCAATTTGAGAAGAAAGAGCAAAGTATGATTTGTCCTGGACGAATAATCGAATTTGCCAGTAGATGACACCACTCCAAGTAGTCAGATCTGTATACCGAATAAACTTGAAATAAAATGCTGGAACCAAACTATATTCATTTGTTTCATACGATTTGTTAATATTTCTAAATTGTTTGTATTATGTGAAACGTTATGTTATGTACAGAGCTATGTATTTTGCAATAAAATGTTATCAATACTTATGCTTTTTTGCTTACTCAGTATTGTGAATATTTCTATGTATTATAGCTTTGTAAATATAAAATTTCAATTAAAAAATATAATAACTGATTTTTAATTATAAAAGATGGTGATATAGTCATGTTCACACTTCACAGGTCATAAGAACCAGTTCCGAATTAAATAGTGTATAGTCTAGAGAGCGCATGCCCAGTTACGAGATTTTTGTCACCATACGGCATAGAATAGAGGAGTTCAGTTTAAGGTCAGTGTTGCCAACAAAAAGTGTCTTTTTTTTGACAAGAATGACAATTAAGGTCTATTGTTTAAAACATAAGATTTTGCATGTTTTTTATCATTGCGAACATCTATATTGCTTCATTAAAATAATGAATAAACCCGCGAAGCGTATATGACTTTTTAGCTGAATACTCGCAACATATCAGTGGCCAATCATTCTAGGAACTCTTGGCATATCACCATTTCATTTTTGTTATTCAAAAACATGCAAAGTCTTATGGTTTAAACAGTAGACCTTAACTGTCATTCTTGTCAGAAAAAACACTTTTTGCTGGCCACACTAACCTTAGACTGAACCCCTCTATTTCAGAATGGACACGGAAAGTGATCTACAGAAGAGAAAGAGTGGATAAAATTGAAAAATTAACTAAAATAAGGTTATTATTTCGAGAAAATTGTCAGTTCATAGTTTTATAAATGTGGCAGCGTCGTGAGAGAGAGAGATACATTTAGAGGCTCCTCTTTTTTATTTTCATCCGACACCATGAAGTAAAAATTCAGAACTATTCTCTGAACTGTTTCGGAATAGTACCTACCATTTGTTTATGTTCGGAGATTTCATAACCTCACATTTATCCATTCATAGTTTTCAAAAACCAATTTTATGTACAGGCTTTTAATAATAATTGAACTCAGTTACAGAGTGGTTCATTAGAAGGAGGCAGCGTTCGAGGTAGAGGAGAGTTTGTGTGTTTCGTATCTTGGAAGAAACCTCAGGCACGCCTATCGATACACCATAGAGAAATTTGCCCGAGTTGTGGAGAATCGCTAGAGATTGTTGGCGAAAATGGTAAATGACAACAAGAAATACCAGATTGCTCCCATAAGTAAAAACCACTTACTTATTTGTGGTTTATGGAAAATATCATAGATGTCGCTTGAAGATATGGCCATCATACATTAAGATCTTATGCGTTATAATAAACTCTAGATGTAATGAATCATTAAATATAGAACCGATTAAGACAATGCTTAGCTAAAATGTTCGTTTCTAAAATTTGGTTCGTTATCAAGAAAAACCGCACGAAGTAAAATCTCTTGATTATTGTCGTCGACTTAGAATAGATCACGCATGGTGATGTTTACATGTGGTTTTTCTTGGAACTGATCATACTCTATAAGCATTTTCTGAACAAAGGCAATCAATTGTGAATCTAGTGTTTATATGATGCTGATGAAGAATTCATTTTAGTTAGATTAAGGATATGTTTATGTGGATAGATCTCATCTATTTTAAAATTCTTAATATTATAAAAAGTGTTAATAAGATATAAAGTAAAAGTGTGTGGAATGATTATTATGTTTCAACACCTTACATAGTTACTTAATAGTTGAAGGTGGCCAAGAAAGGAAGAAACGTTGAATAAAAATAACACTATCAGAAATTCAAGTCAAAATATAAACCAATTTGAAAGTATGGGGTATTTTTAACTATATCACAAAATAATGTATAGATGGTGGAGAAAAATTTGCAAATTTACATTTTTGAAAATATTCCTGGAAACTTCCTTTGTCGAAAACTTTCAAACGGCACTGAATAACTTTTCATGATACTCTACTATATTTTCCCATTCAACCTAATTGTTTCTTCGTAGTAAAAAAATGATTCGAAAAGTATTTTTCAACAAATTGTTAAAATAGTGTAATCTATTACCTAAGTACCTACCTATATTGATAGTTTTGTCTAGTATAAGCTATCAAGTATTTGTTCCAAAAGCTTGCAAAAGAAAACCAAAAATCATATATATAAATAAAAACCTGATTGTCTATCAATTATTAAATTGTAAATATGAAAATAATCAACATATCAAAATTATATTTACATAAACTTACCATAATGTGAATAATGTGCATTCGATATCTACCATATCTCCATTCCACTAAAACACAAAAATTTTACTCGATTAACGAATAATTCTGACTAATTCAACAGTTGTTTTCCTTTGTTCCACTCAAATTATTTAATAGCGCAAAAACTGAGACAAATATCCACAACAAAAAAAGACAACTCAGCCTACTTGTACTTATACCAAGAGCATATTCAGAGCCCAATAAATTATAATACTAATAATGTTTCCTTTTGCATCTATAATACACGTTATATAGCAGCTTATATAGTACATGATACTGTGAAATTTATTATTCTGTACATAAAATTTATATGATTATTTTTATATTTTTAAATAAAGATGTTTTTTATCCTTTTTAACTTTGATGTGCCACCTACCGGACCTTATTGGGAATCTAACCATCCCGCTACTCACTCAAATACACACAATAAAGTTTTATTAAAATCGGTCCAACCGTTTTAGGAGTTGTGAATTTAAACCATTCTGGAATCCACTTGATCACACACACAAAATTTCATTTAAATAGGATCATCATTTAGGAGTTCAGAAACAAACACAAGCACACAAGAAATAATATGAGAGAGATCCTAGAGATTAAATGGAAAATGGAAAGTTTTATTCAAGTTAATTATGTCAATAAATCGTACTTGGTAAGATTACGTGAAATCATCATTAGGGATGTTTGTATAATAATATATCAAGTAATGTTTTCTCAGTTCCCTACTATATGCACTGATGATACCACAAGATCTCCTAAGACAGTTAGCAAAAGCGATAAGATACCTCCTAATCATAAAATCCAAAAAGAAACATTTTCAAAGTACAATAATTATTACAGTTGAGTATATTATTAAAATGGGACACTCTGTATAAATAAGTATTTGCATGGCACTAGCATTTATTGTAGTCTCCTGATCAAAGCTTTAAAAAAATTGTATACACTTTTTCTGTTTATTAATTTACTTCAATTTTTATTTAAAGTATTGTATATGTTCATACTTGCAAAGGCTTAACGCTTGACAAAAAATAGTTGATTCATCACTTATTTCATTTGAAATCCATAAGATCCCTACTTGAATCAATTCCTATACATTTTACAGCAAATTTTAAAAACAGGTAAAATATGATCCTTTTTAAAATAATATTCTTACTACGCTCCATATCACCTGATTCCTTGACTCGACGCTGTCGACATCGTCATTACAACATTTTTTCTTTCTCTTTTTAGAGTGTGTATGGAAAAGTTATACAAAAAAAACTAACAGCCAAGTTATAATTGGAAATTGTTATCAAATATTTTATATTATAGAAATTATAGTGAACAATTTATTAGCATGCAAAAATGAAATTCAACTCATATACCAATAAAAACCTGATTACTTAACAATTAATTTATATATGAAAATCAATCACGTATCAAAATTATCTATACATAAACTTACCATATGAAGAATGTGAATTAGGTACCATTTTCCATCTTCATTTCACAAAAACATAAAAATTCAACGCGACTCCCGAATAACTAAAACAAAATTAGACCGAATTAGTTAAAATATCGACACTGACTAATACAAGTTGTTTTCTTTGTTTCACCTGAATTGTTTTATAACGCAAAAAACTGACAGATAACATGTTAGCGACAGCGCAGCCTACTATACTAGAACTTGTACCTACCGAGAACGTATTCAGAGCCCAATAAATTATAAAATATGAATAATTTTTTCTTTTGTACTAATAATAATTAAATAATTATGGTATATTAACTTTTATGGTAATACTGTAAAAATTATAGTTCTGTGCATACATTACAAATTTTGTATTTTTGTATTAAATTTAATTTGGATACGAATAATAAGAACCTGAAAATACCTTAAAAATTGTGTAATATACTTACCAAGTAAAGATTGTGAATTATCTGCCATTTCCTCCGCATTTCACAAAATTTCCGAATTATTGTAACACAACTCGCCCGCATAACAAAAACTATCGATGTCGACTATTTCGCCTGTTGCTCTTTTCGTTTCACTATTTTATGAAGCAAAAATGACAGATGTCGAAAACAGCTTAACGTCATCGCGGATCACTTTGATTTGAAAACTTTAAGGAACTTGTACCTTACCAGGAGCGTAGTCAAAATTTATTATTTTTAAATAAATATAAGTTTGTTTGAAGGTAGAAAATAAAAATGTGTCAATTGCATATGTATATTTTAAATAATACAAATAACATAATTTATATGTATATATATATAACCATGAATAACTTTCTCATGAAAAAATAATGTCTCTGTTTCATAAAAATTGCTATTTTAGCACAAAATGGAAATGGAATGAAATCGAAAAAAAAAGTGTATAATTACATTCAAAATATATATAATACAGGTATAAGAACTTATAAATAATTTACTACGTTTATTTATATTCACTTATAGACTCATCAAATGAAAAGGAATTTAAATAATCACCCAGTATATGCATTTTAATTTGTGTGTACGAAAATTTTATCATAGCGTGTTAAATCCTAATTTTTATTTAGCTTCCAGTTTCTTCGATTCGGATTTTTCATCTTCGAGATCAGGATTCAACTGTAATCCTTTATAGGCGTCTCTATCGCCATCTGGTGACTCCATTCTCAACTTTAAATGCGCTAAAGTGTTGTTAAAGTGTTTAGTGATTTGATCTGCTTCATCAGAACTTTCCAGATTGGCCAGTTCGCTGGTGATTTTCTTAATTAGTTGATTTAGAATGTCCGTATCCACCTAGAAATGTTTTTTTTAATACAATTGAATCAAATAGAGTAAAAGGACATGGGAACCAGGAACACTGGGAAGAAGAACGAATGAATGTCTTAGCCAGAGTAAAATTGCACTAACAGGTGGTCTGATGGTCTTGAACGAGAACCTTAAGAAACTCAAAATAGTGGAGTAGGTACAAAGTAGATTCTGGTGTGGAATGTATGAAGAAATCTACATCCACATGCTTGCAGAATCCATAGGCACAGAATCCATAGGCACAATACCTAGTAGACTACTGGATAGAAGAGGGACATACAGATTGCGAAAATCCTTATGGAACTATGCCGGGAATTACATAATCATTTCTGCTTATGTTTTACTATCCTTGCTTTATTATATATTTTATTATCTTTTATTCTCAGAAACTATAACTGTTGCTAGAGTAGATGCTAACTCAACATTTCCCATAGAACCTTCATATTATACGTCTTTTATTCAGTCTAAGTCTAATACTTGATCTTGTAAGTTTGACAATAAATAAAATTAAAGTTTTTGAAGAAACTCATATTATTGGCGCAGTCAGTAGGATTGTCACGAAAGGCATCCAACGCGGAAAACTTTCGACTATCTCTATAGTGAAGTGACAAACGAATCGGTCGGTGTTTTCTAAGAACTGTTTATTTTGGATTATCTTCAATCATGGGAAGTTACCAGACTCCTTCGAAGAAGAAAAACTGTCCAAGGGCGAATGAAGACCGTACTGTAAGTCAAATTATTTCAAATATTTGTATATGTCAAATTTGCATGATCAAGTATTACTTAGACTGAATAGAAGATGTACAATATGAAGGTTCTATGGGAAATGCCGAGTTAGCATCTACTCTAGCAACAGTTACAGTTTCTAAGAATAAATCATAATAAAATATAAATATAAATAAAGCAAGAATAGTAAAACATAGAGCAGAAATGATAATGTAATTCGGGTTATACAATAATTACGACAGAAAAACAGCTGGAAGAGAGAAAGAATAATTATGCGCGGTCATTAAGGCGTGTGCTTTGTTTCAACTTAGGGGTGTATACTTATTTCCCGAGACTGGCCGAATACTCATTGCCCCCCTGTTTTAACCGCTGTTGCCAGAAGCGCAGATTAATTTGTACAAATGATATTTTTCTCTCGTTTTCATTGACTTTTTTTCGAAGTCATGCACAATAGGTAAAATAAAACACTTTCATCCGGCAACATTGACCTTTACAGAGAGAATTCACTAGTTTGAGGGTAGGGGGGCAATGAACATTCCGCTAGCCTCGGGAAATAAGTATACACCGCTAAATGATGACCGCGCACAATTATTCTTTCTCTCTCTTTCATATATCCTTGTCGTACTTGTGTAATACGAGGCGAGGGTTCCGATGGAATTTTCGCAATCTGTATAAATTAAAGCACGTAGATATCCTAGAAGTCTTTCGGGAGTTAGAATTAAAGGACCTACTCGTCTCTTACACTTGCCTCGGGAACTAAGTAGGAGAAAGGGACACAATAGATAATAAGAAAGTTGATAGAAAGTTAATTGAATCCATAAAATCCTCCTTTTTATAATCAGCATAATCTGTAATACAATGAAACTATTCTTTCTACAGGTTGTACTTACTTGGTCGTTTCCTTTTTCAAAGAAATAAATATAATGATTCAAGAGTTCTACGAATAGTTGCACTTGCACACAAACATCCATACATTGTTTGGCTGTCCTAATTCCTTTTTTCAAGCATTCTACCACTCTTTTACCATCATGGGTTTCTTCTCCATTGTTTGATAAACTTTTCCCACTCCAGAATAAGTGAGAACACGTTGCGACGCCTCGACACTGATCCGGTTTTTTCAAAAGCTTACTTGCAGCCAATGCGCACTGTGACCTTGAAATTTTCAAAAAAAATATATTACTAACAAATAAAACTAAATATTGTTAATATAAAGCTGACATTTCGTTGGAGAATTCTTGAAAGAAGAATGTGCTGGGAAAAAATTCAACAATGTTGGAACCAGGAGGGTTATTATTTTATAAGAACCGTTTTAAACGTACGAGAATTATTGCGAAATTTACTCTGAAAATGTTCATGAGAATAAATTTTGCTGTTTTACACGTCTTAACCAAAATTTTCAGAGTAAAAATATTGATTTTTATGACAATAAACTAGAAAGTGCGCGAGAATCGACGCAGAAACCAAAAATAGAATAAAAACAATAATGGCGACAGTGTGTCATTATTTGTTGTCGTTTTCTTTATTTAGGAAAGCCAAAACCTTGGCATAAACGCAAATCTCAATTAATAGAATAAATAATCAATCAAATAAACGGTTTGTAGTATTATTCTTTCTTATATTTAAATTAAGTTGGCATTGCCATTAGAGAGAAAATTGTAACCACTTTTCCTTCGTATTTTAATAAAGGATTCCTTTATTTTGACATTTGCGCATGCACATTTGACGTCTTTTATTAAAGGATCTTTAATAAAATAAAGGCAGCCTGTATTCAAATAAAATACAGGATAACTTAACTTTAATTAAAGGATCGTTAATTTTGACGTTTTTGACAATTAAATTGAGAAAAGAAGAAATACTTTCCGAAATTGACAGCGACAATTAAATTTAACCTTACATTATTGATTTGAGTTAATTTCGTTCCCAGTTTCTCCAGGTGTTTAATATAAAAAAAAGGTGCGAAGAACCTAAAATGTTGCGATTTAACTACCTGTTATGTATTTTCTTCTTTTTCGGTTTGGAACGTAACTCACGTTCTGAACCGAAAGAGAAGAAAATATCTTAGGGTTAAATCAGATACAATAACTATATTTTACATACCCTCATTTTACATACCCACATTTTCATCCTTTATTACAGGCTCCTTTAATAAAAGAAACCTTTATTTCTGTTTTACAATAATTCTCTAATACCACAAAGCTTATTTTGTCTATGGTTTATGTGTTCTATGACTGTGTAGTAACTGACAGGACAAGTGACAGTGGACAGAAAGAACAGAACACTAGAAAGTAGAGCGAACAAGTGAACACGTGGTTGATGGTTAGGTTAAGATTTATTCATTTATTATGAATAAAATTGTGTTAAAATACATCAAAAGTGTATCTTTGTGATTATTAAACCCAGACCCGTCTTCTGTGGGTTCGAATACAGCTGATTATTCAGAAATATCAATATGTAAACCGTAACCATGACAACTTATCCCAAAAACAATCTCACTGCGCAGGCGTATGTCATGAATTCTTGTGAAATTATTAGTGATAAATTAACTTCAATATAAAAATGTCATATACCTGGAAATGTTATTGTCACTTTGACATCGATAAAAAAGGTGCATCCTTTTTTATCGCGATAAAAACCTCTCTTCCTCAATTTCTAGTATGCGGACGTCACTTTTACACAATGACAATGAGATAATTATTGTTGTTGTTCATCGATATATTCTGTCGTTAATTTATCTTGCCAAAAAACACTCGAGCTTTTCTTCTATCCAGATAAATTTCTCTTCAACTCAAATTTTTGCCAATCACTAAATTTGCTCGAAAAACTGACATTAGATAAAATCGCTCCACCTTCGGTGTCGCGATTTTATCATGTCAGTTTTTCTCGTAAAATTAGTGATTGGCAAAACTGTTTCGTTGCAAAGAGAAATTTATCCGATAAAAAAAAGCTCTTGTGTTTTTACTGTTGATAAATTAACTCCAATGTTAAAATGTCATATACCTGGAAATGTTATTGTCACTTTGACATCGATACAAAAAGGTGCATCCTTTTTTATCGCGATAAAAGCCTCTCTTCCTCAATATCTAGTAAACGGACGTCACTTTTACACAATGACAATGAGTAGAAATTATTGTTGTTGTTCATCGATATATTCTGTCGTTAATTTATCTTGCCAAAAAACACTCGAGCTTTTCTTTAATAAGATAAATTTCTCTTCAACTCAAAGTTTTGCCAATCACTAATTTTACGAGAAAAACTGACATGATAAAATCGCTCCACCTTCGGTGTCGCTCCACCTTCGGTTCTCGTAAAATTAGTGATTGGCAAAACTGTTTCGTAGCGAAGAGGAATTTATCCGATAAAAAAAAAGCTCTTGTGTTTTTACTGTTGATAAAAATATTATGTGTCAAACAGTAAAGCAGTGAAATGTTTTCAAAATTCTTATGAAAATTACCAATATTATTTTCAGAGTAAATTTCGCAATAAACAAAAAGAACTTGGAGCTCACGTAATTGAATTATGAAGCTTCGTAAAATGGGGCTTTGGGTACTAAATAACTGGTGAAATCAGCTTTTTGAAAAAAAATCCAACAATTACTCCAAAAGATCCACCAATATGTAAGTAAATTCCACTTAGAAAGTATAACGGAATTTATTTACTAAGCCAAATGATAAGAAATAATGTTTAATACTTCTTACCTCAACGGATCCGAGTTTTCTTCCGAAAAGCAACTGATCTGTTCTAATGTTCCAACGATTAAAGTTATAGCGGCTAATTGAGCTTTGGAATCCGAGATTTCATCCTCGTAAAGCGAAAACGCTTGCGACATAAACTCGTACGCAACAGTTTCATGATTTTCAAATCCGATTTTGTCGATCGCCAAAGCTCCTTGTAGAAATAAACGCAGCGGAAGCTCTGCCAACTCAGCTTTCACCAAAGCGGTAATAGTCTGATGACAAAACTGGAAAATCTTCGTACATTTTTTCTCCCATTTATCATCTTGTTGTTCTTTATATTTGTGAGCTAGTTGGTAAGCTTGGAAAACTAGAGGAGGAAGAGTGTATTTGATTCTTAAAGGACCTCCAGTACCCAGTATCTTAAAATAAAAATATTCGTTCAAGAGTAAGAGTGAGTTTTATGGTAATTTACCTTCCTAGCTGAAGTTAATATAAGAAACTGATCATCCAGTATATTCGATTTCATCTGGTGTATAAATCTAGCTAAAAGGCACTGCTCTTCGGTTAATTCTTCCATGTCCAATTCACCAATGGGATGATCATTTTTATCTGTCACCAAAGTACTGAAAAGAGTTAACGCTTGCTGAGCTTCTTCAGATGTTGGTATGACAGTTTCGTAGTCCAAGGCATTAGTTAATATGTAAATGCTCAGTGATTTGCGTCCAAAGTAATCTAGGTGTTCCATCAATCCAGCGTAATGTTTCAACTTCAGCACTATTAGAAGATTATTGTAGTGATCTAGTGGGATTTTTAGAAGTTTTTGTAGCTCTTTAGCCACTGAAGAGTGTGCTTCAATGTTTTCTATGCCCAATCTTTGAAATATCTGGAAATATAGTGTAAATTTCTATTATACAGGGAGTCCCAAATAAGAGTGACTGATTTTAAACATAAATGCCCAGCTTATTAATTGCTCCAAAGAGATGGGGTTTTCATTAGCTTCACTAGTTTATCAAAGAGATTTTTTTATGCTTGACTGGCATTTCATCTCATCAACACAGGGTGTTTCACTGATGTTGGTCAAATTCAAAGTGGAAAATATGTATTATTTTGAATGGAACACCCTATAATTATTGATCTCATTCGAAACAGCAATCGTTTTCCTTTCCAAAAATGTATAGTTTTCTATATTTTTTTTCATTAACAACAAAGATATTGGAGGTTTCATGTAGTAGTACATTTTTAATTAGTAGTTTTATATGAACTTATTTTGATGCCTAAAATCAACTCATGCTAAGCCTAACAATTTAGCAGAGCTGAAAAATAATATCAGGAACATTATTGAAAACATTCTACAAGAAATGTTAGAAAATTCATTTGAAAATTTAAAATTTCGCTTACAGTTATGCATAAACGAAGAGGGTAGGCATATACAGCCTTTATTGTAACTTTTTTGTTCTTCGTTCTCTATATGTATTGAATAATGTTATTATGTTTTCTTCCTAAATAAACTGTTTGTCAGATTTGTTGGCAATTATTCACGTAATTAAAAATGCATATGAATCGATTTCAGGCATCAAAATACGTTCATATAAAATCACTAATTAAAAAGGTAAGTACTACTACATGAAACCTCGAATATCTTTGTTGTTAATGTAAAGATAGGAAACTATACATTTTTGTAAAAGGGAATGATTGCTCTTTTGAATGAGATAAAAAATTATAGGGTGTTCCATTTAAAATAATACATATTTTCCCCTTTGAATTTGACCAACATTAGTAAAACACTCTGTTTTGATGAGATGAAATGCCAACCAAGTCTAAAAAAATCTCTTTGATAAACTAGTGAAAACCCTATCTCTTTGGAGCAATGAATAAGCTGGGCATTCATGTTTAAAGTCACTCTTATTTGGGACACTCTATATAGTTGAGCAGTGATTACAGAGAGATGTGTAACAATAAATAAAATAAACAAGGAAGATAATAGGTTAGTTTTTTTTATTATATGACAATAAAATGTAAATAAAATGCTACGAAAACTTACCTCAACACTTGACAACATAACTTGGTCAATATACTCAATTTTATCAGGATAGCACTTGAGAGCCAAATTTACTAAAGCCACTTGCAGAGCAATCATATCCTCAGGTGGTAAATATTGACGATTTGCAATAATCGAGGAGACTTGGTTTGAAAATACTTCGAAAAGTTGAACTTCTTTCAGAATATTTGCACCTAATAACATAAATAAGATCAAATTTATTTATAAAGGATTAAAAATAAATATAAACTGGTATTTTATTTTGATAAATAATTACCTTCACCTCCTACTGCATCAGATCTCTGGCTGAAAGAAGCTAATCTTTCCATAAGACATATCACAATATTTTTAACATTTACACCAGCTTCAAGTTCTGCGCAAGATTTTAAAAACGGATTAAGATTTTGAATATGGAACTCATCAGGGAATACCTGAATTATACATTCCATTAAATATTCTTGAGCAATTGCATCCCTACAGCTCACAACCTATGAAAAAACGATAAAGTATGTACTGATTGGGATATTTTAACATACCTGCTCCAAAATTCCTGGTAGGACACTCTTCTGATATTTATCCAAAGTTACAGATTCTAACTGACTTAATCTAACTAAATTAGTTCCAACTAAAATTCTTAATTCCTCTCTTTCCCTTTCTCTATTTTGTCTATCTCTAGAATGACCCTGATGTTGCATCCTAACCCATAATTTATTCATTTCTGCAAAATTCATAAGAACAAAATCTATGGAATCCTTCACAGTTCCTTCAGGGCAATCAGTTTCATTGTCTGGTGCATCTGGGAGAACATTTCTAGTGCACTAGAATAACAAAATTCAGAATAAAGACTGGGACTGTAATAAAATTCACTACAGATAAATATTGAATACAAAAATCACCTGTAATAAGTAATTGCGAAGAAATAAACCCCTTAACGGATGTTGTACTCCTCTACACATTTCTACTAAATCTTTTAAAAGGTCTCTTCTTAAGGAACTATTAGTTTTAATATAAACTAAACCAACGGTAATAAGTAAATAAAGACGAGGAACTATATTTCCTGCATATTGCACTAATTCGTATAAATCTGGTACTTTTGTGCCTTTTTGGAATTCATCAACAAGAAACAGTTCCAAGTGTCTCAACTCATCAGATATCGACATGTCTGGAAAAAATATCTAGTTAAACAAATTTAGAATTGACATGAGGAATATTTTTGGGATAAGAATTACTACAGTATCAACAAGTATTAAAACTATTGCCCTTATATAACCATTCATTACTTACAAAGTTCATAGTAACTCTTAGGGGATAATAGGGAAGTTCTGAGTTCAGCCAACATTGCAGATCCATTTTTAAGAGCATCCATTAATTTGTTCTTATCTAGGGATCTCTTCATTTGAAAAGCTTGAGCTTTAACAATACCCAAGGCATCATGTAAATATCTTTCCTGTTCTTCTACAGGTGATATATGAGGTGGAGTTGTTGGCTAAAAATAAATATTATAAAAAGGTGAATATATAAATTAGCTTACCTTACCATTTTCTATTCTGCAATTGCAATAATTATTATTAAATAGTATTAAAAATTAACACCCCCAGAAAATCATCTACAAAGATCTTCTTTTCTGTACTGAAACCTCAAACTTCAACAGCCCAACCTACGAGCTGTCAAAAGTGCTGCCAAATGTGACATTAATTTAATCCTCCTTCGTCTTTTTTTAATTTCTGTTTAATAATAAATTCAGAGTTTATGTATATTCAAAGTAGCACGCAATTAATTTTAATTACAGCAGCTTTTTCATACATTAAACCATTAATACTTACTTATACGACGATCAAAGATCAACATATCAATTATCAATAAAATCTCATTTAAATTAACCTGCTTGTGCCATCTTAAAGCAATATGACGTACTAGGATTTAAAAATCATAAATTTCTGTATTACAGCAGTGGCGTCTAATATAAGAGGATAGTTTCTCTAAATAAGACATGGAAATAGAAAAGGGGTCTCAAAATATCTGTCACAAAGTGTGATCCTTATTGACATATTCGCTTCATTCGTCAGAACGTATGCTTTCTCCAAACCTAGTTTTATCTAGAGGTATTTACATCAACATTAATTCCTTTCATATTTAAAAATCAAAACAGACATGTGTCAATTTATACAAACTAAATTTAAAAGATGAATGTTACTGCTTACCAAGCATTTAATTTTATTTTGGCAATAATAGTAAATTATATCCTTCACTTTTTTACGTACATCATATTTTGTAGAGACGTCGCTAAATCTTGTGTATTGTTCCCGTGATTTTGAAAAATGAACAAATTCACTAATACCCCTAGAGAAGTGAATGGTTATGTGGAGATTCTCAGCAAGCACCTGTACTTTGCAGTACTCAAAGGAAAAGAGATAATCAAACTAAAAAATAACGTAAATACGTTGTATTTTTGTATAGATGATGAACTACTTTATGAAAACTACTATAACGATTTCGGGCCTTTGAATTTATCTTGTTTGTATAAATATTGTTACAAGTTGAAGAAATATCTGCAGTATGCAAAGGGATTGAAGTGTGTCGTGCACTATACCTGCGATCACCCTGAAAAAAAAGCTAACGCTGTTTGTTTGATGGGACTTTTTTGTGTTATGTACCTCAACTTCCACCCCAAAGCCATTTGGAGCATTTTACAAGAACTTGGACCCTACAAGTAGGACTTTTTGATATGTTATCTGTAAATTTCAACATTTCTTAACTAGCAGGGAAACAGTGAATTAGACAGAATGATTTCTGCAGCAGTCCATCGCGGAACTGCAGAGCTTTGGCTACTGATGTGTAGAGGGCTATACGTATAGTTATATCCAGCACTTAGACATGTTTTTCGTCAATCTTATTGGGATAAAATAAAAGTCTTAGAAACATATTAAACTTTACTCCTTTCAAATATATTCTTACAATAACCAAAATATTTAAACTATTGTTGCAGACAGTTTTTAGACGCTTCTCAACAATCTTGCGGCTTTACTTTGAGGATTATTGATTGCCTTCAAGCCATTCAAAGAGCCCTGACGTTCAACTTTGTTAACTTCGAAGACTTTAACGTTGTAGAATACGATTTGTACGACAAGCTTCAATACGGTGACATGAATTGGCTGTTGCCAAGAAAGTTTCTTGCTTTCATAGGACCTGCCGATAACCACACAGCACATCCGCCTGAATTTTATATCAAGTACTTTCTGAAGAATGACGTAAAGACCATTATTAGATTGAATTATATAGTATACAATGCCTCAGCGTGAGTATATACGTTTTTTTCATACTACAGGATTATTGGATAGCTCCCAAGTAGCAAGTAAACGAAAAATGTACAATAAAAGTCTAAAAAAACCGATTGGTTTTAAAGGAACTCTTAAGGTTGTCACAAAACCGCCTTCAGTATGAAAAATTTCACTCTGGAACAAATCTATAAGTACTTGAGAAACTGTTTTCAAGGCTTCCTTGAAGATGCTCTTAAAACCAAGCTGAATATGTTTTAAAACCTTTCGATTTTAAAGTAGTCTTAAAAGTGTCAGCTCAATATACATGCTTAAAGATGGCTAAACAGCTTTTTAGTGCTAGTAGTAACCTTAAAGGTAACCTTAAAACCAGTATATCTTCATTAACCATAATAAAACTGTTTTAAAACTCAATTAAAACCAAAATATTTCATTGTGCTACTACTAGGGAATTGAAAATCATTCAACTTTTTTCTTTTAAAGTGCTTTACCTCAAATTTTAGGCACATTATTTTGATTCTAGATTTACTAAAGTTGGTATTCAACATTTTGATCTGATATATCCCGATGGATCTACACCTCCACGAGATATTTTACTGAAATTTTTATCAATTGCAGAAATGGCACCGTCTGCCATAGCTGTGCATTGTAAGGTAAATATAAGGACACATTTAAAATCTACCTGAACCTAGTTTTTACTTATTTATCAATCTTTAGGCTGGTCTTGGTAGAACTGGTTCTCTAATTGGTGCTTACTTGATAAAACATTACCTGATGACAGCTAGAGAAGCTATAGCTTGGATGAGATTATGTAGACCAGGCTCAGTAATAGGTCAACAACAATTGTGGTTAGAAAAAGTTGAAAGCTGGTTGTGGAGAGCTGGGAGTCAATATAGGTAACATACACAACAAAATTTCACAAAACTAGAATTTTTACATATTTGAGCTCATTATTCCTAGCAATAAGGAAGTTGGCACATACCAGTTTATAATAAATATTTCCATACCCCTTGCTTCAAAAATTTCGACAAAAAATACGTTTTTGACATAAAAATTACTCAAAATTCGTCTGGAGGGTTTTTCAGGTGCAAAAAATCGACTGCCACAGTCTGTTTTTGTATAAAATCATTTTTTCTCCTCCAAATGAAATCATGAAGTTTTCGAAAATCCACTTTTCAAAACTAAATATGCTCATAACTCAACTAATATGATGGATAGAACGTTCTTGTCTTCGGCAATCGATTCAGCGGAAAATTTTACATATTTTAGTGTATTCAAGTCCATAATTCCGACCAGGAAATAAGTTAGCACAATGCAGTTTACATTAAATATTTCCATACTTAACCCTTGCTTCAAAAATTTCGACAAAAAATACGTTTTTCACATGAAAATTGCTCAAAATTGGTCTGGAGGGTTTTTTAGGTGCGAAAAATCGACTGCCACAGTCTGTTTTTGTATAAAATCATTTTTTCTTCTCCAAATGAAGTCATGAAATTTTCGAAAATCCACTTTCCAAAACTAAATGTGCTCATAACTCGATTAATATGATAGACAGAACGTTCTAGTCTTCAGCAATCGATTCAGCGAAAAATTTTACATATTCCAATGTATCATGAGTCCATTATACCGACCAGGAAATAAGTTAGCACAATGCAGTTTACATTAAATATTTCCATACCTACCCCTTGCTTCAAAGTTTTCGACAAAAAAATCATTATTTACATAAAATTTGCTCAATATTTGTCTGGAGGGGTTTTTTGATGCGAAAAATTGACTGCCACAGTCTGTTTTTGTATAAAATCATTTTTTCTCCTCCAAATGGTCATGAAATTTTCGAAAAACCACTTTTCAAAACTAAAGATGTTCATAACTCGACTAATATAATGGATAGAACTTTCAAGTCTCGGCAATCGATTCAGCGGAAAATTTTACTTACTCCAGTGTATTTTGAGTCCATTATTCCCATTAATAAGAAAGTTAGCATATAACAGTTTATATTAAATATTTCCACACCTACACATTGCTTCAAAACTTTAGAAAAAAGAATGTTTTCGACATAAAAAATGCTCAAAATTCGTCTAGAGTTTTTTTTTTGGACGAGACAAGACAGGAGAAGTGAATTTAGAATCGATTTTTCAAAGAATTATAAATGCAGACTATTATTCCTGCCTTAATGATAATTTCGATATTTTCTTCGTTCCAGAATGAAGCAGTATGGCGCGGTAGATAAAATTCCAAAGCACAAATATGGTATTTACAGTAAGCAATGGCCGATAGAAAGGGAAAAAGCTATATCGGACGCTAGAAAAAAGTTACAGGTTACTTTCGCCAAGTCGCAACTAGCGAAGATATCTAGAAATAGGAATATTTCTTCGAGTGTAGATTCTTTCGCTAAAACTGCCCGGATGCAGAAGAGTACCAGAAGGATTTTAGTGGAAGATAATGCAGCGTCGTTTAAAAATATTACAAAGTTACTGGGTAACGTTCAACTAAAACCAACTGACACGATAGAAAATCCAAAAAAAAATAATAAAGCTTACAGCCCTAAGACGAGCTATGCATCAACATTACCAGGAGTATGCGAATCAACAGATCTAGCAAAAACGAATTTGAGTCCGGTTTTGGAAAAAAAGAAGACAGAAAAGCCTACTCAAGGGGATAAGTTGAATAAGATCAAAGCGTCTTGGTATAATAAGACCTCTTATAGTGATTTTTACAGACCGCATTCGGAAAACGAAAAGTATAGACGGTTTTTACCAAATTTCACGTGAAAAAGCTCTTGTGTTTTCAATATAATCGTATTTCGTTCGTGAAAATGTATAATTTGATGCGTTTGTGTTTTTAAAATTTAAAAATTTTTAGAGTTGGTGTAAAAAGTGACAAATAAATACTAAAAAATAATTATTCTTTTTCAATAAACTCCCACGGTGAATAGAATCTTAAGGTTGACAGTAGACTAGACCTATTAGCCTTGAACAGCTAGACAACGTGTTATATCGGGGCTAGTACTAGAGTGCCACCAAGATTCAGCTAGCGTTTCGGCATATAATATTATCCTGAGGTGGGCATTGCCGCGATTCTTTAGCCGAGGAAGCGACTGAACTAAACATTTTGGACCCAGTGAAACCCACGGCCTGATGACTTCGACAATTGCGGAACTAGCGAAACGTTTCTCCCATGCTCAATCTCTTCAGAGATGGGATGGATTCAGGGGTGCAGTCTTGCCAGGATCGCCCTGGGCGACCTTGAGAAACTGGCGTCGAAGAAATACTTGACGATGACCAAGAATAACCTACGTTCAACAGTAGGATTTCTTACTAGCCACTGTCAACTAATAAAACACCTCCATACTATGGGGCTAGTGGACACACCTCTATGCAGAGTGTGTGAACAGGAAGATGAAACTATCAGGCATGTGAACCCAGTGAGTCTTGGCCTACACCTGCCGATATAAAGAAGATGTATCCTAGTGACCTGTACACCTTCCTGGGTAGGACAGGATGGACGTTGACCTAGGAGGACAAATCCTGGGGAGTACACAAGTGGCCCAAGTGTTGTGAGCCTACACTCACCCTCCCTACATCACAGATAGAGAGCCATGAGAATCACGTCAGAGTGAGAAAGAATAGTATATTCTTCAACGAGTGCAGAATGATGGCAATTATTCACGCGGATGAAGTTTCCAAAACGAGCGAGCGCAGCGAGTGAGTTCTGGAATCATCCAAGTGAATATTAGCCATTCTACACAAGTAAAAGACTATACTTTTTCCACGACTAAAAAAAGAAAGCTTCCAGTGAGAATCGCACTCCAATCGTCCGCGCCAGAGTCAACTATTTCTACCACTAGGCTATAGAGCATGTTTATTTTCAAAAAGGGATTCGTAACATACAGTATTAATCGAAACCCTTACATTTATAAATGATAATTGGGAGATATAACTAAATATAACTACTGTTGTCCATTTTTTCTCTAAATAATTCGTAAAATTATGATTCTATCATTATTTTGACGTTTCAAACGACGCGTTGTCAGATTCGATCTGCATTATTTGGCATTTGACGTTTTAGAAGAGACGATTTGATTTATCCATTTTAATTCATTTAAGCGTGAATTCTGATAATAATAGAATGTGATTGGATAACGAGAGTGAATTCTTTTTCATTATTCACTGGTGTTGAGAATATATATCATTATGTAGCTAAATATATAAAAATAATTTGTGCGTTATTATTTAGTCGTAGAAAAAGGTATTTTATAGATTACGTATATGAGTAGGTGCCTAAATTTTAAATCGATATTTCCAAACAATAAGGGCACACATAAAGGTATTAGGATTAGATGGATGCGGGTTGGAGGATGTCAAAGGCAAACATTAAGTAAGAGTAAAGAGGCTTAATTTGAAGAGGCTGTTATCGCAGCTACAATCATGTGTTAAGCTACAACAGTTACTGAAAACTTATGGTGAATAGTGTGGTATTTAAAGCGTGAATGGTTAGCACAAAAAAACATGTATCTTTTAGCGAATTATTATATTACAATAAAAATAATGATGACTCAGTTTCAAGATTTAACGACATTTATGCCCATAATGATGTACAAACCAAATAAAATTTCAAGCCAATTTTTGCAGACATTGCACAAAGCCTAAAAATTAACAATTATTACGCAGAGCTAGGCACATTATAGTAATAACAATATAAAAAACTTTGAAAATGGACTAATATATGAATCCTTAAGAAGAATTTGTTGTTATTTATATATCTATAAAACTTCTATTCATTCAATAATTTCTCTCTGTATTTTGAAGAATTCCTAACAGTTTGAAGAATTCGGAATTAAATTTTGTGATATGAAGAAGATTTTTTTTTTCAAATTAGCCCAAATAAAATATATTATTCATTCTTTTTTTAATTTCTTGGGAAATTAAACCACAATATTTTTGAATTCTTTATTTCAACGTTTCGGTAGCGTTCCAGCTACCGTTTTCAAGAAAAAATAAGTAAAAATTGATTTTTATTCCTAGCTGACACAACGGAAAAAATTTGACAACTAGACAATCAAAAATATTTTGAAGTTTAAGACTGCAAAATTTTGTTATCAAATTTTTATTAAGGTCCATTCATAGTAGATCATATCCCCGGTAAAATGTCAAATGAAATATTTCATTTTATGACATTCCAACGATATGATAGTCTACTAGAAATGGAATCCAGTGAAGTGCACGTTCCAGGAACGGTTTTTAAATTGGGATAGCGCGTTTTTTCGCTTATATTGGAAATGTTGTTAATAAAACGCGTTTCTTGATACTTTTTTTGTTTATGAATATTCAAGTTTTCAAAATATGTATGTATATATACTCAGTTTTGTGATTTTATGTATTGAATTGTGTATCGATTAACAACTATTCAAATTATAAATCATAAGAAAACCTGGATAAAAACTTATGATGCTATCCTGATAAAGCAGGTAATTGATTATTGGAAATTTCTCTTTCTAACATTGGTAACCAAATTTGACTACATTCGGCTGAAATACTAGCTACACATTTATCTGCATTTAGTTGTATTAAAGCACTTTCTTTGATTTTTCGTCTTTTATTATTGGTTTCTTTTAATATTATTTTTGATGAATCCCATTGAATTTGATGACCCTCTTCCCAAGCATGTTTACAAATAGCTGACTTAAAGAATTCCCTATCTTTAATATATTTTTTGTGAATAAAGTAAGAATAAACGAACACAAAAAATATATTAAAGATAGGGAATTCTTTAAGTCAGCTATTTGTAAACATGCTTGGGAAGAGGGTCATCAAATTCAATGGGATTCATCAAAAATAATATTAAAAGAAACCAATAATAAAAGACGAAAAATCAAAGAAAGTGCTTTAATACAACTAAATGCAGATAAATGTGTAGCTAGTATTTCAGCCGAATGTAGTCAAATTTGGTTACCAATGTTAGAAAGAGAAATTTCCAATAATCAATTACCTGCTTTATCAGGATAGCATCATAAGTTTTTATCCAGGTTTTCTTATGATTTATAATTTGAATAGTTGTTAATCGATACACAATTCAATACATAAAATCACAAAACTGAGTATACATACATATTTTGAAAACTTAAATATTCATAAACAAAAAAAGTATCAAGAAACGCGTTTTATTAACAACATTTCCAATATAAGCGAAAAAACGCGCTATCCCAATTTAAAAACCGTTCCTGGAACGTGCACTTCACTGGATTCCATTTCTAGTAGACTATCATATCGTTGGAATGTCATAAAATGAAATATTTCATTTGACATTTTACCGGGGATATGATCTACTATGAATGGACCTTAATAAAAATTTGATAACAAAATTTTGCAGTCTTAAACTTCAAAATATTTTTGATTGTCTAGTTGTCAAATTTTTTCCGTTGTGTCAGTTAGGAATAAAAATCAATTTTTACTTATTTTTTCTTGAAAACGGTAGCTGGAACGCTACCGAAACGTTGAAATAAAGAATTCAAAAATATTGTGGTTTAATTTCCCAAGAAATTAAAAAAAGAATGAATAATATACCACAAGGAACATACAGAAGATAAAATATATTATTCTTTAAAAACGAATAAATAGCTCAATTCAGTGAATTGAATTTTATTTTGAATTGTCCTAGCTCTGCAAATAGACATAATACCTAAAGGTAAATTCTTAAAATTTAACTTGGTATCTAAATAGTTATTGTCTTTACACAACAATGGTAATAATGTATCAAACAATGATAAAATTTGGAAAATAACAACCTACTCTACGCCCATTTTTACAATTGCAGCCTTAGCTTAAACCACTAGGCGAATTCAGATCAATTTCATAGTTGTTTGTTCCGTTGATACTTTTTTTTAAGTCTCATTAAAATATATAAATTGGAATTGGATTGGGATTAAAATAAGGAGAAATTGAATTGAAAAACGAACAATATAATGGTTAAAAATTGGCTAGTGAAGCATATCTGTTTTTAGGTGAAACTACCAAATTCATTACAAATAAAAAAACGTGCGGATTACACAAGTATAACAAGGAAAATATGAGAAAAACAGCTTGAAAGAGAGAGGAAGAATAATTGTGCGCGGTCATCGAGGCGTGTACTTAGTTCCAGAGGCTAGAGGTCAAATGTTGATTGCCCCATATATCAACCGCTGTTGCCAGAAGCGCATATTAGTTTGTACAAATGATATTTTTGTCTCATTATCTCTGACTTTTCGAAGTCATGCATGATAGGTAAAACTAGACACTTTCATCCGGCAACAAGGTTCTTTACAAAGAGAATGATACAGGGATAATCAATATTTGGGCTCTGCAGGCCTCTGGAACTGAGTACACGCCTCGATGACCGCGCACAATTATTCTTTCTCTCTCTTTCAAGTTGTTTTTCTCATACTTTCTTTGTCGTACTTGTGTAATTCGCATGTTTAAATAAGTATTTTCGCAATCTGTATGTGAAACAACTACCAGAGAATTGAAATGTCAATCTCTTAAGTCTAAATATGTCAATTGTTGTCGAAAAAAAACCTAGATCATACCATGGAACAAAAAATTAACCTCCCAGTAGGTACATAAAGAGCCTAAACGAATTTTTTTTATATAAATTCTAAAATATGGAAATGATAATAATCTTTCTGGTTTACATGTAATTCAATTTATGCATATGATATTTCCCCTATTTTGAGTTATTTTTATGAAAAAATATCAAAATTAATCATATCATTAAAAAATCGATCACAAATTTTTATTATGAAGGTTTTTCTGAAATTTCAGAAGTTCCTTCAAGGTTTATAATTATTACATCCCAAATGAAGCATAATGTACAGTGAATATTAACAAAAATATTGACCACAAGTAGGAAGAAGTTACAGAATGAAAATAATATTGGTCTTAAGCTATATATTTACAGATTTACTGAATATTTGTATAAATATTCATTTTGGTATACCAAATGCTCTGTCAAATGTCACGTGTTAACGCATACTCTAGGTCAGAGGTCGCAGAACGCAGTTTTTGGGAATATCTTTGAGATAGAGGGGTTCAAAGTATAAAAAAAGGTGTAGAGAATTTTTATATCTTAAAGGACACTCACACTTTGACATTTGTGACATTCGAGAAAACATTTGTTAAACCAAAATTAAGGTTTATTTAAATATTCCGTTAATTGTGTTAAATATCAAGGTTGTTTCTATTATTAACAACGTTATATACATTTCATTGAATGGTACAGTACAACGGAAACCACTGTACTTTGGTTATAAGTTGTATTCGATGAAGACATTTATTTACAATTTAATTAATTTTTTAAATAGCACAAGATCTACAATATGTCTCATTAAGTTGGAACCATATGGGAAACTTTTTTATTATTAATTTTAGGGAAAAAATGTATTTTTCATAAAAAGTTCTGCATGTTCTAAAATCTAAAATACAATCAACAGATATCAATTTTTTTCAGTCGTGTACGAGGTATGCCAAAAAATATGAATTTTACTCAAGAGTAAAGTACCTTTATTTTCCAGAATATTGATAATTGTTATTATAAAAAGTTGATTATAATTGAAAGCTATTGTCAAATATCTAATATTATCCATCTGCCATGAAAAAATAATTTCTGTTATTTTTACTCACTCTTCTCTGCATTAGCAATGATAATTCTGTATATTGGCAATTTGCGTACGTAACGATTTTTAATCTAGAACGGCAAACATCAAATCGCTAGTTGGTTTTTATAAAATACAAGAAATGGCAGTTCTGTTAAATAGTGAAGAAAAATAGGAACAATAGTAAACAAGCACAAAACCTATTTTTTCTAAATAAATGAATGTAATCCCATATTTGAACTTAGTTTTTAGTACCGATAACTTTTTTCAATAACATTTTCCGATATTGTCAAATTTAAAGGTACTTTACTCTTGAGTAAAATTCATATTTTTTGACATACCTCGTACACGACTGAGAAAAAGTGATATCTGTTGATTGTATTTTAGATTTTAGAGCATGCAGAACTTTTTATGAAGAATACATTTTTTCCTAAAATCAATAATAAAAAAGTTTCCCACTGAGACATATTGTATATATAATTTATTTTTGGGGTCTTTGATTTTCTATAATTCAGAATATAGCAGTGAGTCAAAAATATTTTTCTTGTTTTCTGAAAATTTCAGTAAAAGTTTGTGATAGGGTAATTCCACGTCAACTAGACCCATTTAGATTTGGTCAAATTTTGGTACGAAGTTTTTTCAAAAATTCAATATTTCACTGTTTTTTTCAAACTTATGTTTTAAATACCTCGAAAACTATTGCTATTAAAAAAATTACCTAATGTCAGCTTCAAAGAGGATACAGGAGAATGAATTAGAAAAATTTGTGAAATTTTGAATTATAAAAAATTGTGAAAATTGACGATGGATAATATTTCGGAAATTTTTTTTCATAGCACCAAGTCCACCATCACCTTCGAACACTGAATTTTTTCAATTTAAATGGTATTCGAGATATTCAAAACAAAAGATAAAAAACCAGAAAAAATAGTGTAATTGGAAAACAAAAATTTCAAATTTTTTTAAAAACGACAGAACTAAGAAGAAAACTGACCATAATTCATCCAAATCTAAAGGGGTAGTCGATTGAAGTGGAATGTTACCAATTTAAAATTCACAAAGTGAGGAAAAAAATTTAGAAGCAAAGCCATATACACAACAGTTATAAACATACATAGGTTACATGCCAAACCGTTTTTTAGGACACACTAGTTCATCCTAGGAAAAATTAGTTTGTCCTAAAAAACAGTTTGGCCTGTAACATATACAATTAGACCCCATATTTTTCAATATTTTTACAAGCAATACTATATACATGTTTGGAAGACTTAGTGACTTTGCCGTCATTACGAGGGAGGCTTGAAAATACCATTTATAACTTCAAAATATTAGCACTGCAAACAACTCCACTGTAATCTGGACTATTACAAGATTTTATCGACACAAAACACAAAAGCATTGTCCACTTTATAAGTGAAGGTAGAGCAGCTACTTTCAGAGTCTCCCTCATACAAATAGAATGGAAATAGCTAATTTTCTTTACCTACAACTATTTTTTCTTGAATAAAAAATAGTTATATAGATTGAATCATAAAAAGATGTAGGTCAACAGTGTAAGATTGTATCTCAGTTAAAAAGATGGTGAGATCTAAAAATGGGATATTTTTACGTAATGAAACACCCTGTAAAGTGTTGAGACTTTCATCTTTTTATAAAAAACTATTAACTTTTTTAGAAAACTTTGAAATTGTGATATGTTTTTCTAAAGATATTCTATGATGAAAACTAACTGATATGGTAAATTGTGGAAAAATTATATTTATACACAGCGATAGTAATAAATAGATAGTAAAACTATCAATGTTTAAATAAAAAATTATATTCGTCTTTAAATCGAATTGAATATTTCTAAAATCAGAGGACGCTATTCATCGCCTCATTTCACGACTAGATTTTATTACCTTGAAACTCTTTCAAGGCGTAATAATATTCCTGTCAAAATTGATTAACAATCATACTTTTATTTATAAATGTGTTTTTTTATAAAAATTCGTTAGTTATATTTGTAAACAAATTATATATTCATATGTCATTATTAACAAAATTGTAACAACTGTATTTCTAGACAGATAGATGACAGAACCATTCCGGATAGATGTAGCTGGAAACTAACCTTGAGCCGGATTGATATTCTCCATTAACACCTGAAAAATATCTTAGATTCATTTTCACCAAGTTTTTAGGGTTGAATGGAGGTAAACATATCTTTGTAACCAGACAAAAGTGAGAGAAAAGGCATGTAGAGCATACATGAGATGCACCCCTTTCTACATATTGGGCATGGAGAACCTCTTTTTGCTTCAAAAGGCCAGAAATCAGCTGCCACAGTTTGTTTTTGTATGAAATCATTTTATCTGCTCCAAATAGAGTCATGAGATTTTCGAAAATCCACTTTTCAAAACTAAAGGTGCTCATAACTCGACTAATATGATAGATAGAACGTTCTAGTCTTCGGCAGTCGATTCAGCGGAAAATTTTACATAATCCAGTGTATTTTGAGTCCATTATTCTCATCAATAAGGAAATTAGTAGACAGTTTAAATTAAATATTCCTGTACCTACTTTGCTTCAAAATATTCGACAAAAAAATGTTTTAGATATAAAAAATGCTGAAAATTTGTGTAGAGGGTTTTTTCGGGACTAGCCACAGTTCGTTTTTGTATAAACAATATTTGTCTCTTCCAAATGAAGTCATGAAATTTTCGAAAATCCACTTTTTGGAACTACTGTATAATAGATAGAACGTTCTAGTCTTTACCAATCGATTCAGGGGAAACTTTTGAAAAAATTTATAGATTTTTCTCTATCTTATGAATAAATTATAAAAATTATTACTTATATCGGCAAGCGATCACAGTTACAAGCAGCGCCACCATCCCCTTTTCCGCATTTATCTTGACACCAGGTGTACCAATCAATATTATTGTAGGTATTCGACATCAAGCTTTGAGAAGCGAATCCGTTAGATTCCGATGTGAATAAAGCTTGGTAGATGCTGCATTTTTGACAGCCGGATATCTTATAGTCGTATCTCAAGCAGAAATCACTGCAAACTGAAAAAATAAAAAAATTTGGGAAAACTTGTAACGTGTCTGAGATTTTGAAAACAAACACAAGACAAGTACCTAGATAATATATCTTTTAAATATTTTAGGGGATACTTTCTGATAGTTAAAATTGCTAGTCCTTGATGAAAACACCAAATCAGGCTTTTATTTGAATACGTGTGTCTTCAAGAGAAATCAAGATATCAATGTTAAATTGAAAACGGAAGATGGCCAAAAGGATAGGTAGTCTTTGTAATAAATTGTGTAAACTCTACAAATTTCCCGAAATGTTCCACAGAGTGTTAAGAAATTGGGCTACAAATACAAGGTTCTTTTTCATCCTGTATAAATAAGATATCAATACTTTTGGAAAACTTTTCTGGACTTAGTTTTAATATCTAAGAATTAATCAACAATTTGGCGTAGAAACAATTAAAATCAAAAGAAAATTACGAGAGTTCTCAGAATTCGAAATTCTGCAAAATTTTTTAATAGGTGGGCGAGTTATTTTGCCAGTGAGTGTATTAGCTCCATATATATTACATAATTTAAGAAGCAAAAATGTCAAATTGAAGATTTTGGTTTCTTCTATGAATGCGTTAACATTACTTCACTTATCATTTTGTAGAGTAATTTGAATAGAATTACACTTAATAAATAATAATTATAATTTCTATACCTATTCAAAATTGCAAAAAGAAAAATGATAAAGGAGTTCAATGTTTATCTATAAGAAATCAACGCTGTTTCTGCTCTTTCTTTCCTTGCTTTGGATCGAAATAGTCGATTCAAGTATTGGTTTAAATAAAAAATTTGTCTATTACTTGATAGGGCTTAATTTTAATGTTTGGGTTTGCATCGGTAGGAGAGAAAATTAATTGTGAGTATTTTAAATGAGTACATGCCACAAGGAAGGTATAATGAAAAAATATAACTTTTCGAAGAAGTTCGTTACGGAATTAAGTAACAAGAAGGAATGGGATCAAAATATCATTACCAGATTTGGAAAGAAGGCCATTTAATGGTACACAAACGGCTCAAAAGCAATAGGAGGAACTGGGATAGGAGTTTTCGGGCCAGGAACCATAGGTACACTCTGAAAGTTTGGGAAAAACCCCAAGTATCTTTCAAGCGAAAATCCACGCCATAAAAAAATGTGCCCAGTTCAATATTGATAAATGATACAGAGGACAAAGGATTATCAGCCATTAAAGCACTGAGCTCTTGTGTAATCTGTTCCAAAATGGTGTGGGAATGCCTAGACAAACTCAATGAACTGGGCGAGAGCAATATAGTTATCTTGATATGGATTCCAGAGCACACTGGAATAGAAGGAAATGAAACAGCAGATGAACTAGCAAAAAAGGGGACTGAAATACATTTCTGGGGGCCTGAGCCCTTTTGCGGAATCAACCCCATTGTAATATTGGAAGATATAGGTGAAGCCGAAAGAAAGAGAGGATTATTGGAAAGATTTAGTAGGGCTTATACAATCAAATATTCTTCTGGATGTCTACAATCTGTTGAGATCAAATGAATGCCTAAATCAAAGTAAAACTGCGCAAAGAGTTTCAAGAGGGATCCTAACGGGACATTCTTGCCTCAATGGGCACTTGAAAAAGCTCAAAATAGTGGAGGGAGAAGATTGTAGTTTTTGTGGCATGGAAGAAGAAACCTCCATTTACATACTTTTCAACTTCACTGCACTCCATTCTAAAGCACAGTACCTGGGAGATTATTGGATAGAAGAGGAACATTTACCTAAGTTAAAGCCAGTAGATATCCTAAAATTCTTCCGGGAAATAGGACTCTCCTCAGAAGTAAGAAGTGGAAGTAAGGGGGCACAATAGATCTTTTAGGTCTCAGTGGATGTTACCCCAAAAATACATACATACATGAGTACATATAGCATGAAATACAATACAAAAATATAATAAAAATAAGTAAAAACTCACTTTCTACAAAATTAACTTCATCCAGCTCTCTAGTCTTGCCAAAGTTCACGTTGTCACAAGAACACAAAGGATTTCCCAAATTGTTTTTGCAAAGTACCTGACAAGAGCTGTTACGTGTAACATGTCTCGTGTCAGGATGAGTGGTCCTGCTCATGTCCTCACTCAACTGTATCGGAAGGTTATGAGGCAAAATATCAGAACAATCTGAGCCACAAGGAGACCCGCCTAATCCGGTTAGACACAGATCTACGCATATTCTCCGTTTCTGAGAATTCGTCATGAATGGTTGGAAAGTATTTCCATCTTCGTCTGTTAAAATTTGTCTGCTCCAGACTACGCCCACCGTTAGCAGGAGTGGCAGGAAAATCAATATCCTGCGGAGAAATGTGGGAAGTTAGTGTTTTACTCAGGACCGTTCCAGTTTTTTTTTCTATATTTAATATAACGCTGAAACTGTTTCAATTTTATTGGCTCAAATAAAAAATATGGTAATTATTATGTCAATTAAACAATAACAAATAAATCCAACGATATTATATTCAATAATACCTATACATAGTGGATGAATCCATTTTTGAAACATCCAAAAAGTTAAAATAGTCACTAGATTTGGAAAAGAAATTCTAAACTAAATAATTCCTGTATTGAACTTCCATTCCTTGTATATTATTTTATAGTATTATGAATGTATGTTATAAATCTGTCAATTACAGTAAGAGAAAACTTTTTACTAGCACTGTACAGAAAAATGAGAAATAGTAAAAAATTTGGCAGCAACTGTTTTGCATATTTGAAAATTAGATTATCTTCTGGAGGTTATTATTATTAGCCGGTGTAGCCAAAAATAACTAATTACCGCGAAACATAATTATACCTACATCACACCAATTTAACACAAATTATAATGACTATAAGAAGCATATAAAGTTCATTAAAACGCGGAAATTTCAGTTTATCTCCAAAGTGAACATATTGAGCTAGTACAAAATTTTGATCTGGTGAGTATTCAAAAATCCCCAACTATTATTTTTTAAATCCGATCACCTGCCGTCATTAAAATTAAGCAAGTGTATACTCTGGAGAACTGTACAGAACATTTCAAGCCCTTATATATATGCAATAAATCACGAACCAAGTCATTTTTTGATCATTACGAACTCTCTAACGAACTCTCTAATCTCTGAAAGCATTTACCAAATGTACTCTTCGAATCTCTCAGTACAAATTATCAGAAGAGAGCTGTTCAATCTACAAAAAGTTCCAAATCCAAATTGTACTTTAGTGTCAAGTACTGACTGCAAAAACTTTTTTAAACAGTCAGCCATCAGTTACTGGTAAAACTGCTGGTCTCGATCCCAGTACTTGACATGTACCACAGAATTTTGTAAATATGTAACTATGTATTCTGTAGGATTGTTCCTGGTATGAATAAATGAATTTGAATTCGATCTCAATCAAAATTGAGGATAGTAAAGGAAAGTGTAGCTGTCTGGAAATTCCTTCCATCCAAAAAAGAGATCAAATTATTTTAACTCTATTACTTAAGGTAATTTGTATCCTCTGCTCAGTCTCACACGCAAGTCTCACAGACTAGTTAGAATTTCAGCCATCTCCCTCTTCGAATCTTAAGGCTTCTATAGATATACTGTATCCTGAAACTTTTAGAATTGAGGTTTATTTTTCCATTCAAAATAATCTACCTTCTCCACTAGCTTAAGCTTTATGCTTTTAATCTCAATTTCATGATTTATTTTGGGACATGGATAATCTAGAGTTCCCCCATTCTTCTACTCAGTTCCTGGTCTCAAATACCAGTAGTTCCTTTATTCCAAAGACTTCAGTCTTTTTCTCTTAAGTAGTAGTTTTACAGGTGATGTGCCCTGCGATTCTGTAGTGCAGGAAGTACGTGATTCAAAAAATAATTTTGAATAATCGTCAAGTGAAGTTGGAAGAGAAAGCAGTAAGTATACCATCTGAACGAGTACATCAAAACATTAACGAATATTTGAGCATGCGAAAGCTGTGTGTAAAGTGGGTGCCACGTGAGCTCACAATCCATCAAAAACAACAACGTGTTGATGATTTTGAGCAGTGATTGGAACTGTTCAAGCCTGGTAAACCTAAATTTTTGCATCGATATGTGACAATGGATGAAACATGGCTCTATCAATACACTCTAGAGTCCAATCAGCAGTCTGCTGAGTGGACTGCTCGCGATGAACAGAATCCAAAGCGTGGAAAAACGCAACAGTCGGCTGGCAAGGGTTATAGCGTCTGTATTATGGAAAGAACAAGGAAAAAAAGGGACAAACAATCAAAAGTGACTATTATACAGCCTTGTTACAGCGTTTAATGGATTAAATCGTGAGAAAACGGTTCCATTTGAAGACAAAAAGTGTTGTTTAACAAAGACAATGAGAAATATGTTCAAACTAAATTAATTGGGTTTCGAATTGCCTCATTATCTAGTCTAGAGTATTCTCCAGACTAGTCTTCCAGTGACTATTTCCTGTTTGCAGACCTAAAGAAAATGCTCTATGGAAATTCAAAGCCAATGAGGAATTAATCGCCGAAACAGAGGAATATTTTGAGGCTAAAAACAAATCTGTAGAACAAAAATGGTATCGATAAGCTAGAAGATCAGTTTATCGTCCTCGAAGGCATCTACGTCGAATGGTAAAATTTTTCCAAAAAAATGTATAAAATAAAAAATCTGTTTACCAGTCAATCGAAGCAAAGAAATTTCCCATTTCAAAATTGGAATTTTTTCATTTGAAAGAATATTTTGAACACGTTAAATTTAAACTTCAGTTTTAAAGTCCAATTAATAAATTCACGGTCGCCAATCTTGTTTCATCGTCAATTTGAATGTGATGACAACATTGTACAAAATAAATATCAGTATAAAAAAAATTAACTTCAATAGATACACTTTTTGCAGTATTTGCTTCAACCTTATCTCTATATTAATAAACAACGGGACTCTCTTTTTCTTTTTCTCTTTCTATGTAAATAGTTGGGAGACGATCCGCTAAGTGTTTAACCAACTGGAAAATGGCAACCTCTGGCGTTGACATTTGCTGTTCAATTGTTTGTGCGGGAGAAAGAGGACGTCCGTCGGGATGCCAACTGATGCGAGGTCCTTCCAGTGGTGCACGTTTAAAAATGTTTTCACTACGAATCTTTGAAAAATAATGGTCTTTATAAAAGTAGGATTAAAAGATAATTCAAAGGATATGGTATACTGCACAAGGAACAGCTTGAATTATCTGTTTAAATGAAGTAAGCTTCCAAAAAATGCTTCAAAAATAAAAATTAAAACAATCTTTTCCAGAAGAAATCTAAGGATCTCTCAAAAAAGGTTCACATCAAAATTAAAAAAGGATAATGCTAGAACTCGAAGAAGCTCTTAAGCCTTTTGAGGAGGGCTTAAGAAATAAAACTACAATGAAAAATATTCCTGTTAGAAGAAATAATTTTTACTTGAATTCACAATTTTTATATAAGCTTAGACACGGTAGTTATCTTAGTGTAACTGCTTACGACTTTTTTATCCAAAAAATATCTTCAATTATTAATTCCTTATTCCTAGAAATCAAATAATACATCCGCATATCCTTTATGAAGACTGTGTTTCAGCCGCCACTGAGTACTGCAACTGACTGAAATTTATGATGTTCGGGTAGGGGAACATGATAAATCTGCCGGGATGATGACACTTATTAAACCGTTTACTCTACTAATGTCCCCGAATCCACTCTTGTTATACTTTAATGCTTTGCAACATTGTTTCAAAGCAAACTTCAACAAAAATATATTGTTTGACTTATAGTGATAAATACAAACTTTTCCAAAACTTTCTAGATATATATTGTTGTTATTAATGGTTTTACTAAACATTAATAATGAGTTAATTATGTTAAAAAAACTGTAACGAAAGTATTTAAAACGGTTATACAAAAACTCTGTATTAATAAATCATTGAAACAGCAAAAGCTAACATTTCTGACAGATATTGTGATAATTTTGGAGTCTTTTGGAATACAAAAATGGTAAATTATGTGAACCAAAGGTGTTAAACAGTTTTGAGACAATATAATACTAGAATCATAGTTCAAATGAGACTAATAAAGAGCGAAATGACACTCAAAACAGAAGGACTATGTAGTAAAAGTTAATGGAAATGATTACACCTTAGATAGATTTTATGAGGTGGCATTTGGCTTGTTCCACTGCTACCTTTTTAGATCCATTGTGGTCCTCTAAATTCTAGATTATATTCTCCAGCCTGACTCTTTTATAAAATTCTATTAGCATGAAGACTGAACCTTCCATTATAGCTTTCTGCCAATGGCTCTTCTTCGCCCAATGTAAGAAACCGCACATTTGCCAGACTATCGCACTGACACAGAATGTGTTCTGCTGTTTCTTCTTCTATAGGTGACAAAACCTGCAAATATCTTCGTTTGTCAATCCCATCAGCAGCAAATAACAGCTTTGATAGTTTTCCTCTTTGGCCACCAGATCTGCTGTGAATTATGGCGAGTGTTCTAATATGAACTGTTTCGCTTGCCTCTGTCCTGTTGAGTTTCTGCACCATTGTTTATCCATTTCATCAGCTTCCTCCTTGCCCTCATGACCCTCGCGCCCCGGTACCTAGGCTACGCTCACCTAGTATGTTTAGGACCCCATACTAGCTTAGAATGGACCTCTACGGACTAGGATGTCTGCGAAGATGGCAATTGAACGATATGTTCTCTTCTGCCTCTTAATTTCTTCCACATAGTTGTGAATCGGCGCCTGCAAAATTGGGACATTTCTTGATAGGCTTACCGGGAAGGCTATCCTCTGCTTTAACTCTACTATACTGGCTCCTTCGTCGTTTGCTCATATAGAGGAATTAGTATTGTAGGAAACCTCAAATTAATATTAAAAGACCAAGCGAATCAACAGAAAACATCTATTAGACTCACAGCATTGGGACAGAAAGTATTTATGGGGATTATGGATAAGTTTCACAAGAAATAAGAGCAGAGTAATAAGAGCAATAAGATTCGGATGGTTAGTTCATATACAACGAGAGCTAGATATTAGAATGACAGCAGAATATAGGTGGAAAGCAAAAATGGAAGACCAAAAAAGTTGTAGAGGAAAGAGTACTGTACTGGAAAGGCAACTACAATATACAGGAAAAAATGGCTAAAATACGTACTTGTAGCACTTTATAAATATGTGAGATCTCTATTAAAAATCAACACTTACTTTGAATCTACCATGATAATATTTACTACCAGTTTTTCAATCAACACTTACAGAAAAACTGATCAGAAAAACATTGGAAATATTCTCCAATAGCTTATATCTTATTCCCACCCTGACATTTTATTCATTATCATGTTATCTCCAAATAATAATTTATCATCCTTTTAACAACATATGGACGTAGAAAAATTATTATCACGCTAAGCTCTTGTCGAATAAACGAAGACAAAATTAACCAAAAATTAAATATTGTAATGCTAAAAATTGTTTATGGTTTTCATGGCTAAGATAATTAGGTCTACTTGACCAGTATGGAACAAAGCTATAGGAATATAGCTTTAAGTTTAAGGGCAGCACACACGTTACGATTTTTACCGCACCATAATTAAGTATTATAATAGAATTTCCATCAATTACCAAAGAAAACTATCACAAAAGTATAGATTCAAGTAAAGACTGTATTTATTCAAAAAATATTCACAATAGAATCTGACCAGAAGCTAAAAAACTGTAAAAAAAAGCAGCAATATTTATGCAACATTCGGAAAACGACAACAAAAGGCCACATTGATCTAATTATTGATAACCCAATGTTGACCTAGAAAGTTAAGGGTGGACGGGTAGGTTTTTAACCACCAGCTCGCTGGGTGACGGCAGCTCGAACGATCGGTATAACTACAGCCGCCGCTAACGGATATGACGTCACGCCGGAAACTGGAGGTGGCGAGTGGGAACGGAGGCGGTGGAAAAGCCGCCATTGGTGTTTCCGTAATTGATTTAAAACGTTTACTGGAGATAAGTAGTGCGAGGAAGCTTTGTGGCAGATTTTAACTTTATGCCTAATGCTTTCGGTGATTACGCATTTGTATCGTGTAACTGAGATGAATCTCAACGAAAATGACAACTACCAAACGATATTTATTAATTTATAGATGTAATTATGGAAAATAATAATAATTTTTATAATTTATCTCACTTTTAGTAAGGGTAGAATAATGAAAATAGATCTGATAGGAGGTATTTGGATTTTAATAAAAAATAGCGACTCCAGGCTAGTAAAAATGACTCTCAATGATGTGTAGAAGCTTGACAGGGATAAATTGAGATTTTAATTCGATGTTATAGAGATTGCGTGGAGTAGTAAACTATATATATATATTTATTGACAACGAGAAACAATCTCTCCAAAATTTAAAGAATAGTCAGAAACTATGGAAATATAACCAACCGAGACCATGGAAGTGGTTCTTAACATCACAGCTGAAATGTTCCAACCGAAAAGGACGTTCGGTATATATATTTATACCATTTAAATTCGAAATCCGTCTAGTATATATGAAATTTTTTTTGTAATTAAATGAATTTCACCACTGCTAAAGTCGAAATCGTAGGTGGGAATATGATTATGAATTGGAGAACAAGGTATATTATTTGGGTCTTTGCTCTTTCCTCTCTCCGGAGGAATATTAAAGTTAAAGTTGGGTAAAACCGTCAAGTAGTTTTGCCAAGCAGTAGCGTTTAATTCAGAAGGTAAAAGTATTTTAAAATCTACTGTATGATTAGAATAATTTTTGTTGTTGGTTGTTGTTATGAAAATTTCTTTTGCAAAGTGGGATTTTTGTGTGAGAAGGAACAATAAAGATCCACAATTGGAAATGATTTGTTTAAAATTTTTATAACAGCAGTGGAAATTTAATTTACAGGAAGATTATTATCCGCTAGTTCTCTATTAAGAGAACGAGTTTTTTTCCTCTTCGGGTCAGGCTCATCGAACTTTGAAGAGGCTTAGCCACAAGTGGTTCGATTAACCGGTAGATTTAAACCATTAGGCTTTCAAAAGTAACCCTGTATAATCCCGTTGTGAGCTTCCATAAATAAGTAACCATCATTAAAGTTGATTAGGGCCTTGAATGGAGAATACTTGCCTGGTCAATGCAGTGTTTAGATTATACTTGTCTTGTACATAGCTAACCTACTATGCTGATTATTGGAACAAACAATGCAACAGTACAATAAATTCGTGGCGGCTTAATGGATCAAGCTGTCAAAAGCAAAAAAAAATGGCTCTCACTATCTGGATAGTAGATTCCCGTGTCTCCACTGAATCTGATGGGCTCACCGAACTTGGAAGTGGCTTAGCCAAAACTTGTTCGAATCTCGGCACATTTGAAAAGTTCTGTTGCCATCTCACGAACCACTATATGCTTCCACTATCTGGATAGTAGATTCCCGTGTCTACATTGAATCCGAAGGGCTCATCGAACTTCGAAGTGGCTTAGCAACAACTTGTTCACTTGTTCGAATCTCGGCAAATTTAGGAAGTTCTGTTGCCATCTCACGAACCACTATAGGCTTTCACTATCTGGACTTGAAAGTGGCTTAGCCACAACTTGTTCCGAATCCTATCTCACGAACGCTTTCACTGAATAGTAGATTGTGTCTCCATTAAATCCGAAGGTCTTCTTGAACTTGGAAGAGGCTTAGCCACTGTTTCAATAAACTTTTAACTGAAGGACCGATATTTGGCTCGTTCGTATTATAGATAGTTAAAATAAATTTAACAAGACCACTGGAATCATCCGTAACCTTCATCTGAGGCTATCTAGAACTCTGGAAGCTAAGGGTCAAGGGGTCGTGGAGAAAACCACGTGAAATCTGGCACCAGGCCTGCTGCAACTATTCTTAAAGCTTTCAAAAAGAAGACTGGTTGGAAATTGGCACTGAGAACCCAAGAAAATGTTTTTTTTTCAATTTTGAAACATTTGTGCAGCTTAGCAGTTCAAGCAACTTTGAATTAAATAATTATTAAAATGTTTTTATGTCATAGGTAGTTTAAATTTTTTCCAATAATCCTCCAAAAATATAATTAAGGTCTTAATGTAGAACGAAGATTAATTTTTTTTTCATTTCCCAACAAAATAATCCTCCAGACTCTAAATTTAATCAAAACTCTTTCAGATTTATCCACCACCTGCGAAAACTCTCTTAAAACGACAAAAAAGAAACTTGGAAACTATTAAACTCATCCAGCCATCATTCCGAGAACTTTATTGCCAGTAACTTCGTTGGTATTACACGAAAAATTTGTAATATCTACTGAAAAATCACCCTTCTTCGAAGGGCTGACACTTTTGCTGGCTCAACCCTTGGCAGGGCTCCACCCTTGGACACGAGCCTCCCACGCAACGACGTCATAGTGCGCGCGCGGGAACCGAAATTAGGTCACCTATTTGCGAGTATTTCGAAGACGTTACCATCGGGAGTTAGACGTCACACAGCTTCCAGAAGGTGCTACAGCTTGGATCCAAAATGGCGAACACTTCAAACTACAAACTTAGTGCCGCGGTCTCCAATCTCAAATATAATGGTAAGTCACCAATTAGAATTTTTAACACAATTCAAAATTTTCACTTTTGATAATTCCCAACCAAATCAGCTCTAACGAATTATTTATAAATTTATTATATAAAATAACGCATTGTTAACAACTTTTATTGAAACATTATCGATGGTGTTCTTTGTGCCGCCATTTTCCTCTAATTTCGGTTTGACAGCAACATATCATGAGATGGCTGAATGGAATGAAAGATGTTTCCATGGTAACAGATATTGATTTTATCGGAAAACCTTCGGAGCTGTAATAATTTTGGTAGTAGGCACTCGTTTTTTACTCCGGATGACATCCGGAATCAATATTTTCTATTCATCTTTCTTTATATCACCATATAAAAATGTCTCGATCATTTATGTCCATTTTTTTTTGAAACTTTGTATCCTTATCAATGGATTTAACACCCCATACTTGTTATAATACATAAGGCGATTTCGTCCCGCTTTGGTACCCCACTTTGGTCTGTCAATTACATACCAATCGATTTCGTTCCGAAAAACGATGACGTCAATCTAGCTTTGGTACCTTTTTGGTCTGTCAAATCACATACCGAGATCTGCAGCACGGTTACTGAAATTGGTAGCTTTCTATCCTTGTCTAAAGTAGTTTCTGTCTTTCTTTTTATTTGTAAGTATATTGTTCTATGTCAATTCCATCAATCAGCTGTACCAGCTGGGCTATGCTGGGAACCAAACGATTTCGCCTGTTATTGGTAGTTTACGTCATAGCGGTGACGTAGGACCTACCAATTGGTTAACCAAAGTCCCTACCAACCAAAACGGGACGAAATCGCCTATACTCAGAGCTATAGTTCATTCGATAGCCTTTCTGGCGTGCGTCATTGTTTGTGACGTATATCCGGCTTTCGTTTTGTCGTTTATTTTATTCGCTATTTTGACTTGAGAACTTTCAAGCTGATGTTCCCCCGTATATGCAGGCATGTTAATAAATATAACAATAAGATTAATATTCAATTTTCATGAATAATAATTGCCGTAAACAACAAAGTACAAACCTGACAAGAACTGTCAGGGGGCAGTATAAAAGAACGTAAGACACATTATCGCTACAAAAGGTAAGTCTGCATCCTATTGTGAATATATTATTCGCGGTTACTTAGGTACATAAACAGTTCTCAATCAGCCTTTGTGGATTTAGATGGTGACTTATGCTGCTTGATACTGTTTATTACCTACTGTTAAAGAAACGACGCATATTAAAACTATTTACTGCTGTGTCAGATCCATTTACAAGGATGGGTCTTGAAGGTTATTATGGAAACTGCAGCTGCCAACTGTATATTAGAGAATACTGGAATTTCGTGGTTACTATAACGGTCATTATCGAAAGTTGTTATCAAGATTGCCATAATAAGCAACTATAGTAACCACTTTACTTAGTGAATATCCCTGATTATATGGAAACTTTAACGAAATGGAACAAAATTTCAGACTTTGTGTCACCAACTGTCGCTACTCGATCACAGCCAAATATACGTCATCTCTTGTATACCTATGTATATGAGATGACATTCGATCACTTCTAAATGCATTCCACAGCATCTACATTCTTTTTGCTCCACTTATAGGTATGTATATCAACTAATGATATTTTTCTCACTGCTAATGTTAATTTAAATTCAAACTATTGATCGGTTTAATACATTATCATTAGAAATAAAAGCGCCATCTGCAAAACAATGAATTTAAATACCTACAAGAGGGAAAATACACTCCCAGTCATTAAAATAATGTCAGACGATCTTTTCGAAGATTATTTCCACATGACCTAATCTGTTATTCCTTTCTAGGTTCTCATTAAAGAACTCTTTTGATAAGAATTCTCGCTTTTAGGAAAATTAAATGAGCTTTAGCTTTTACCAAAAGGAGTTTAAACAATATACAGACCTAACATTGATAAGATAAAAATAATTAAAACAGATATTTCACCATTGTTAATCTACTTTTTATTTTTCCATGGCAGTAGAAAAAATGTTGTATAAAACACGTTGTACGTTGTACTTGTTTCATAAATAACTAAGTAATCCGCTCTAGTGTTTGCGCTGTTGCGACTTGATCTCATTTTGGAACGTTTTCACCAACGTCTCCGTAGCCGTGATCGTCTAGTGGTTAGGACCCCACGTTGTGGCCGTGGTAACCCAGGTTCGAATCCTGGTCACGGCAATGTGCTTAACATTGTCACGGTGAGATACATTTTTTGCAAAATGTTTAAATCGTTTTTTGTAGGAACCATTTCATAAAGATCGTTTGTCACCTTTTGAAACCACCAGGATATGTTAGGTACTTCACTAGATGAAAAAATCAGTAAGTTCATCGTTCTTTTTTAATTCGTGATGCTAATATTAAAAAGATGGTTCTTTTGTGAGAATGAACGTTTCTTATTACCTTGTCGTGACTAAGAATTTCGGTTTTTTATTCACTTTATTAACTGCTATTACCAATGATCAAATAAATATGAGTCAATAGTAGGTGGTTGTGTGGCTGTATTTTGTTACGGCCAGTGTATACATAAATGAATGTAATTTCATGATTGCATCAGGCTGTTGACACTTGTTCATTACTAGCTTTCCAACGAGTTTTAAAACATTTTTAAGCAAGTCTCCGTAGCCGTGATCGTCTAGTGGTTAGGACCCCACGTTGTGGCCGTGGTAACCCAGGTTCGAATCCTGGTCACGGCAATGTGCAGTCATTGTCACGGGGAGATGATTTTTTTCATTTTTAAAATATTACGAATTTTACTTAAAACATCTTTTTCCCCGAATCTTACAATAAAAACTTTCGGAAAAATTTTACACAATTTTACAAATAATCTTTGGCTCATTAATAGTTAGCAGCTTTCGGTTCAGGTGCAGTAAACCAAACTTTAGCCTTTAATAGAGGTTTAAATACCCTCATTAATCATTCAAACGCCCCATGTAAATGTCTAGAGATACGTAACTGTTGGATTATACTTTGAAATACTTCACATTTTAACCCAGGGGATAATGGCGAATATGTGGTCGTTCTGTATTGAATGATGAAACATTTCCTTCTATACCTAGAACCAGATAATAAATTTTGCTTTTGAAAATAATTTCTAGATGGACGTACCTACCTCATTGAGTTTTAGTTCTGAAGAGTTTCCATAATTACAATATCAAGAGTTACACTTTTTTACAAAAATTAAAGTCCCCAAGATTTTGTTGTCAGGATTTGCCAATAAACAAGATGCTCTAAATATAAATAGAAAAGACAATTTTCTATACGGACCAATATATAAGGTAGATATAAATATGCCCGGGTAGCTCAGTCGGTAGAGCATTGGACTTTTAATCCAAGGGTCCAGGGTTCAAGTCCCTGCTCGGGCGATTCTTTTTTTGTTTTTTGATATTAAACTAGTTTCAATCCAGCTACGGTGACACAAAGAGACTGATTATAATTTTTGTTTTATCAAAATTTTTAGTTTAATGAACACAGATCAAAAATATATATATATCTTATCATTAGGAAGTATCAACCTCAAAATAATTTAAATGAAAGATATGTTCAAAAATTAAAGCCAGTTTCATGAAAAAGGTATTGAACGAAAAAATAAACATCAATTTTCCAAGCCACACCACTTTTCGATAATATTTTATGAAAAAATTATCTCCCCGTGACAATGCTTGCACATTGCCGTGACCAGGATTCGAACCTGGGTTACCACGGCCACAACGTGGGGTCCTAACCACTAGACGATCACGGCTACGGAGCCATACGCTCGAGGTATCTAAATTACACATTTGTATTGCTGAACAATTAGTCACATTGAATGTTTAACGTTTACATTATTTTTCTTTTCTTTGAAAATTCATTACAGTCTACGTCGTAATAATGATCCAATAATCGATTTACTAAATGCAAAATATTAAGTAAACTGAATAATCAAATAATTCAAAAAGTGCATATAGGACGCGTGGCATTTTCGGCTGTATTCCCGAGAGTTTGGATCAACTTCTCAGCATTAGATCACAAATTGAGGATCTACGTTTTGTTGCTCTACATCTCTATTTTTCAAAATAATTTGAAATCGTGCTATCTAATACGTATCCAGACCTACTGCAAAATATTGCATTAAACAATTTATTGCAATGACAAATGCAACACAAGTAATAAAAAATCATTAATTTAAAAAAAATGTCTGCAAAATAAATATTTCATCTTCCCAAATTCCAATCGGCATCATCTTTATCTTATCCACCGACCGTATTTTCATATTTTTAAAATATCCTACAAACCAAACAAAGATTTATCATCAATATCTGTAAGTTCATTCGTCTGACAGTAGCTTTCACGCGAGTTTGAATTTCCAGGCGTTCTAAACTTTCAATTTCCATTTTTCTTCCATAAAAATATCCCGCATTCTACAAAACCTTTTTCCTGCATCGTTTCAATACAGAAAGGGAGAAACTCGTACAAAAAACGTAGATAGCGATGTACATCAAATCCATTGGTGTACATATAAATTATTCCAGTAGATGTGCTAAGAGAGTTCGACGATAACTATAGGGAAAACAATCGGAAGCTGTTCACAACTGTACTAATATATGCAATTTTAATAGTTCATTGCTTAAAAAATATTTGATGTTGGAAAAACCTTTTTAGTTCATATGACATGTCCACCAACTAACAACAAAGATAATTTGGTGATCCTCTTCAGTATAAACAGTTCGAATGTACAGAATCAAAATTAATTTGATTCAAATACGATTAAAATAACGTCACGTTGACTTGCCCTACTCTACGTACGTCAATGTTTGAAAGCATTGAAATATTTCAAGACTAATCCTATTTCCCTTGGTTTATTTAGTGCGGTATTACCGGTATTACCCTTGTCTGGATTCGTGAACGAAAATAGACCCGTGGGTGAAGATTTTGCCGAGAATGTACTATTAATAATAATACAATGTGAGGAGGGACTTATTTTTATGAAGAATTAGGTTCACGTGTTACGATAGGATTCACATTAATCTTTCTATTTCAGGTTAGAAAGCAATAGTAATCTTTACATTCTTATTGTTACATTTATTTAAATAATACAAAAATATCCCTAGTAACACGGAAAAACATCAGGCATTTAGGAAGGATCCGGATGTGAAGTTTACTCGAGAGCACTAAACCTAAGGATTAAGTGGGGAATAAGAAACAATACCAGCGTGGTTCAAACAGAACTGGCTGGTATCTCAATTGCCACAAAAGAACTAACCAGAAAAGGAATTTCTGACAAAAACATAATAATCTGCACTGATAGTAGACAAGCCCTATTAGCCTTGAACAGACAACGTGTTATATCGAGGCTAGTACTAGAGTGCCACCAAGATTTAACTAACGCCTCGGCAGATAACAATATTATCCTGAGGTGGGTTAAAGGGCACGACAGGAGTAAAGGAAATCGCATTGCCGATTCTTTAGCCAGGGATGCCGCTGGACTGAAAATTCTTGGACCCAGTGACACCTACGGCCTGACGACTTCGACATTTGCGGAACTAGCCAAACGTTACAGCCATGCTCAATCCTTTGAGAGATGGGAGGGAATCAAAGGATGCAGTTTTGCCAGGATCACCCTGGGCGACCCTGGGAATATGGCGCCGAAGAAATACTTGGCGATGACCAGGAAAAACCTACGTATAACAGTGGGATTTCTGACTGGCCACTGTCAACTAAGGAAACACCTCCATACTATGGGGCTAGTGGACACACCTCTATGCAGGATGTGTGAACAAGAACATGAAAACGTCAGGCATGTCTTATGCGAGTGTCCGAAGTTATCGTCAATAAGCGAGTGTGTGTTCGGTGAGTGTTGGTCTACACCTGCCGATATAAAGAAGATGCCTCCTAGTGACCTGTCAACCTTCCTGAGAAGGACACGATATGGATGATGACCTAGGAGGACAACTCCTCGGGAGGATGTACAATGTGTCTTATGTGGCCTAAGCACTGTGAGCCTACACTCACCTACTATACAGATACAGAGGAAGTTCTCTTGTATTCTCAGGTAGAAAAAGGAAATGGTAATTATTAGCCTTTCAGAATTTGGCTGAATACGATCCTGATGATTTTATTCATCAAATTTAAGGTTAGATATGTCAAAATAGCAAATAAAATAAACGACATACCGAAAACCCGGATATACGTCACAAACGATGACGCACCCCAATAAGGCTATTGAATGTAGGTACTATATTTTTATTCGTGAAGTAAATTTGCTTATATTGTCAACGTAAGTCCACGTTACGTCATCTGTCAGTAGCCCCTGAGATAAAAATACGTTTCCTGTATTCAACATCACACAACATTAAGAACCTAATAGTTATTTAAATTTAGTTTAGTGCGATATTTTTATTGCTCAGGTATTTGCTTATAAACATTTATGTAAACAAAAAAAAATAACGAACTCACAAATCAAAGACGATTGTTTATCCTTAGGGCGACTGTCATTAATGTCAACTTGTCATTTGGTGGACTTGCGCTATAGAGAATTGGATATATCATCACAAAACCCTGTTCTTTGCGTTTTCTGTTACAGCACACAGATATCACTCCAAGTTCACTTAAAAAATCTACATCTCTTGAAAGTTAACGTAGTTCATAATAAATATAAAATGTCATTTAATTTTTTTTTCAATTTCCAAGGCAATTATTCAAACTTTGAATGGGAATTCCAAAGGAGCAAGTTCACATTGTTGCGTATAGTTCCAATATAATCGCTGAAAAAGGGCCCAAGGGATTTTTAATTAAACCTAACTTACCCTCGGTGGTTTTGAGAGGGATCAGTGGCATAGCACTTGGAAATTAAACGAGGGATCATAATTTTTGAAGAATAGGAATTGCGAATGATACCCACAGTAATTTAAGCATGTGAAGAGCCAACTCAAGTAATAAGATGTATTTTTTGTGTGAAAATCAACAAAAATATTTTAAATTTATACTTCACCTATTACCAGATATGTTGTATCACTTGATTTTCATCACTTTTTCCCAAAAATATCTTCATTCTGAAAGTGAAAGTGAATATTTGTTTGGATGTTTTGACATATCTTTGCAAAAGTAGTCTTGTCAAGAATATAATTATCCACAGGGTCTACGTACGAAACTTCCTCTCCCTTTTTACCTTTTCAAAACATTCAATTCATCGTCGACTCCTTAAATGTATGCCACCCAAACAACCTCTGATGTCCTATGGAATATGTTTTGTTAATTTTAAAATAAGCAGCTCACTTATTTTTAGAAAAATCTCGAAATTAATTGACAAAAGAAGAGCAAAATTATTTTTCATGTTTATATCCCGTAATTTTAACGTACGTCCTGCCACTGATCCGTACACAAGCTGTGCCAGAGTTGGTAGCAGATGCTGCCCGTTCGATTCGACGGGAATATCTCATCCCGACTCAAACGTAGGGTTGGAAAATTATTCGTCGATGCCTCAGATTCGTAATTGAAATACTTCTTCGGTGTTTGCTGATTGTCATACTGATTTATTTTGAAAAGGACATATGGGTTCTGGAATTTTGAATGAATTTTCGCCATAGGGGTGGAGTACATACACACCATCATTTTTCCATTCAAATATAATACTAAGTTTGACACTTTGACTATTGGATACATATTTTATGATAAAAAAATAGAAGATTGAGCAGTATATTGGTAAAGTTTCTCAAAGTCCGCGTGACATCCAAAAAGAAAATTTCAAAGGATAGGTTGTCGGTGATTTTGAAGGCGGTCTTTTGATCTTTGATGGATTTTATACTGACTTTAGATAAATTATATTTGCTCTGTTATCTCTAAAAGGTGGTAGGTGAGTATTTGTATTCACTGGGATATAAAAGATCTATTGTGCCATCTTACTTCTACTTAGTTTTTAAAGAGAGTCTCAGAAACTAGTGGCTTCTTTGGTCCTATTTCCCGGAGGGATTTTAGCATATCTACAGGCTTCAACTTAGGTAAATGTTCCTCTTCTATCCAATAATCTCCCAGGTGGTACTGTACTCTAGGATTCTGAAGTGCTGTGCAGTTGGATGGAGGTTCCTTCTTCCATACCACAATATCTACATTCTTCTTCCTCCGCTATTTTGAGCTTTTTCAGGTGCCCATTCAGGCGACAATGTTCAGTTAGGATCCCTCCTGAAACTCCTAGCGCAGTTTTACTTTGACTTATGCATTCATTTCATCTCAACAGGTTGTAGTCACCCAGAAGAATCTTTGATTGTATAAGCTCCATTAGATCTTTCCAATGGTCAGATCTTCTCTCCTTCTCAGCTTTACCTATTTCTCCCAATATTACATTGGGGCTGATTCCGAAAAAGGGTTTAGTCCCCCAAAAAAGTATTTCGGTCCCCTTCTTTGCTAGTTCATCTGCTATTTCCTTCTATTCCAGTGAGTCCTGGAATCCATAGTAAGGAACTATATTGTTATCGCCTAGTTTATTGAGTTTGTCTAGTTATTTCCATACCATTTTGGAACTTATTAAACAAGCTCAGTGCTTTAATGGCTGCTTGACTATCCGAAATTATGATAATCCCTTGTCCCCTGTATCCTTGATCAATATTGAGCTGGGCGCATCTCTAAAAGGTTACTATTTTTATGGATAAATAGAGATAATTCACAACAGAAGACTAAAAGTGCCACATTTTGACCTCCGCTGTAGCTGCTGTTTCAAATTTCAGGTGAAAAACGTCTTCACATTTATGCACCCTGTATATTCTCAAATTAACTCCGCATAAAAATATGATTCACAGTATTGCTATTATACAAAGAAAATAACCTACAACTAAAAGGAGCAATCAAATGAGTGTACTTCAAGGTTTGAAAATATATCAAATTTTTGACAGACAGTGCATAAAACTCTTTGAAATTTTTGTACTAAATCTATAATTTTATCTATTTCACGAGAAAGAGATTTATCATTGACTGATATGTTTTTTTGGGGCGGGCTAAAAAGACTCCTTAGGGATCTTCTTTTATCCACTTTGATAGATAGATAGATATTTCATTCTGAAACGAGTAGACTGCTAGAGCATTTATTTCTTATTATGAATGTCCATCGTATACAAGATGGCCCGATTAATAACCATTAATATTAAGTAGATACATCAAAAAGAATTTGAAAACCTGGATCCAATTTTTCGAAATTTCTTATGGCCGTTTGTACCAATAGAAGCATAAGCTTAGAATAGCTATGGCGCGTTTAAAATTTAAGGGTTGCTTAGTTAAAGTGGAGTTGCACCAATGTTTTAGCTCTACTTCTTAGCTAAGTGTTTAATAAATTTGTCAACCTCGCTATTTAAGTTGAGTAAGGTTATTTATTTCTCTATGGTTTCTGGTGACTTTTTGTTTTTGTGGTTTAGAATAACGTATTAAAAGCTGTTATAAGAAAATTGTTTATAATGGAAAACACAGTAAATAATGAGAAAATCAGATCGGCAAATTATACAGTGTAGGAATTGCTGCGACAAATATAATTTTCTTGGAAATCCATTTCCAAGAACAGAAAAATAATTAACATGTATGTCAATTAAAACACATGAATGTTAGGTTAGAAATCTCCACTTTTGAGGATAAGTGGAGAATAAGCTAGCGATTTTCTAAGCTTGGCTAGGTGCAGCTTAAAATGACAAGTTGTTCATGGTGCAAAACAAAACTTTCTTAAAGCGCCACTTAACTTTAAGTCTACTTAAATATCAATTGGTGCAAATTTGGTTGACTGCCTCCATAGAATATTATTAATACTAGGCTGCTCTGTATATCAAGAGGTATCACATCTGCCCTACAAGTATTTCCAGGATGGATTGTTGAAATCCCCCAGCATTTGGCATTTGTTGATTTCAATAACAAAGCTGATACATTTTTTTGGTTACAGATCTCATTCCTTATCCAAATGCAAACGAAAAAGTCACACAGGAGTTCCTCCAAAAAGTCGTGGATATACTAATGGATTATGTGAAGCAGCAGAATAATCGAAAGGAAAAAATACTGGAATTCCATCACCCCGAGGATATGATAAAGCTACTCGACCTCAAAATCCCCGAAACCGGTGTACCTCTAGCTCAACTTATTCACGATTGTGCTACTACCTTAAAGTATCAAGTTAAAACTGGTAAGTTAATTTTAATTTTCATATTTAATAAATTATGATTCACCTATCTGCATCTGGGACGTTTTTGAGGAAAATCTAAATTTCGTTTTTCGGTTACGTTTTCATCGACCAATAATATATGAGATTTCAAATTATGATTGATGGCTATGAAAAACAACCAAAATAAGTATTGTATGAACGTCAAACTGACTTATATATTATAAAAAGTCATCTACCATAATTTAAAAAGGTATTTGTCAGTCAATGGAAACGTATGGAAAGTTGAATACATTTTTCTGGAAAACAATTTGTCGAGAAGACTTAAAAAATATAAAATAAAACAATAATTATTTAGGAAAATGTCGATTTTCTTTTAACATCACGTCATAATGACGACATAATGTGTGGTATATAAGATTTTTCCACATTATACAAAGTCCTTAACAAGATATTTACAATATGGTCACGTATATGTTGAAATTGTCGGTATATCCATGTTTGTAGCTTACTGTATATATTATCATAGAGAAATTGAATACTACACAACATTCCGTTCTAATGCCGGGAGCACTGCAGCCTCTAGGCTTATTGTACTCTACTCCCACATTTAGTCCACCCATCCAGTTATCTCCGTACCTTCGAGTAGACAATATAGATCCATTGGATGTGTGCCATATACTTCAGGTGGCTCATTGGCCTCTCCGAAGATTGCCGGTCTCCTCGAGACCAGGGCCTCACAGTCAGATAAGATATGGGTTACGGTCACGCTCTCCATGCCACAAAGTCTGCAGCTCTAATGTGGTCTGCTAGTTAATTTAGCTCTTTCTGGCATTCTTCTACCAGTCTGGATGTAACAAGGAACATCTCGTTTTTCTCATTTCACTATACACCCCAGTCTGTGACCCGTCTGTGTACCAGGTCTCTCCTAGGGGAATCTTCAGTCTGCTTGGGTCTTGCTAGTCCTTTCTGTGAGGTATTCCTACCTTATATTTAAAGCTGGGGAGAAGTTTAGTGGCCACACAGTCTGTTTTCATATTTTAAATGGCTCCACTCATGATGTCCTGATCTTAAGTATACCAACTATTTTATTCATTTTGAAATCGGTTTTATCATTTATTCACTAAAATACGAACTTATATTGCCATTTATATAGAGAACATCTATTAACATCACATAACAGATACACCAACCCCAAAATCTCGAATTTTTGACACATATTCAACCAACAATGTCCCACAAATGAAATAATAAAATCAAACGTTGTATAACTCCCTCGGGTTACAGAACAAACATTTCCAAAACACTCCTGTAGGAGATAGTAATTGAATCAGTGGCAGATATCTGCGGGCGATCTATTAACAGCCCATTGAGAACCCAACGGGGGACGATGCTGATATTGTAGCTTCCGGCAGAGGGTTGTAGACGTCAAAAAAAATGATATAGTGCTCGATAAGGAATCTGTATGAATATCCAAAAATATCAGTTGAAAATATTTTTTATTACAATTTATAGAAAAAAAAATATTCGGAAAAAGCCTTCAATGTCACAAATATGTAAGGACTGAATTCTTCTGAATGCAACATATGGCATCATTTAGTAAATCCTCGGCTTAGAAGAGATAGAAAAAGCTCCGACAATGTTAAGTAAAAGTAAAAGGGGAGTCCTGCAGAGTCGAGTGGCAGGAATCGCGCTCTCCTACGCTAATCTCTGTCTGAATGCAGAAGGAATCATGTCCAGCGGATCGGAAAATAACATGACAGATATACACGTCACGAACGAAGCTTAGACATACGATATTATAAAGGAATAGGTCGTAAAATCCTGTATACAAATAGGAAAAGTATGTTTGGTGAAAGAGTCCTTACACTGAATTTTAACCTATGCATGGTAATCCAAAAGGATGTAACCAATAAGTGGATATAATAATTACGGAAACTGAGGTTGTTTTATGTATGTATTTTCTGGATAACATTTACTGAGACCTAAAAGATCTATTGTGCCCCCTTATTTCTACTTGGTTTCTGAGGAACTAGTAGCTTCCTTTTCCTATTTCCCGGAGGAATTTTACGAAATCTGCAGGCTTTAACTTAGGAAAATGCTCTTGTTCTATCCAGTAATCTTCCAGGTACTGTGCTCTGGGATTCTGGAGTGCTGTGCATTTGAAAAGTATGTGGATGGAGTTTCTTCTTCCATACACAAAATCTACATTCTTCTTCCTCCACTATTTTGGTCTTTTTCAGGTGCTCATTCAGGCGACAATGTCCCTTTAGGATCCCTGTTGAAACTCTTAGCGCAGTTTTACTTTGACTTATGCACAGTGACAGATTAACGCATAGGCCCGGGCCTAGGGCGCCACTATTTGGGGGGCGGGAAAATTTTCAGAACGTTAAAATTTAAGAGCCGAAGAAATATACGGCAATTTTGGTCATAGTTTGGAATGCTATTTTAGATCGTTTTAATGCTGCAAGTAAGAAACTACAAGAATCTCATGCGGATTTATCAACTGTGGTACAAATTTATGGTTCTTTGGCATTATTTCTTCAAGATATGAGGGACAAACAATACTCTGAAATGAAGAAACAGCAAAAGCACTGTCTGGAGCTCAAGTTAATTATCGTTATGATACAGTCCGCAAGAAAACCAGTAAAATTCCGGCTGATGAGTCAAGGGTAAATGAAACAATACCTTCATCTATGGTCACGAAAATTTTCCCACCAATTAATGTGTATTACCAAATTTTAGATACTTTAATCGTAGAATTGGCCGGACGTAAAAGTGCTTATCAAAAACTTCACGAAAACATATAGAATTTTGTTGACCTAAAAGGGCGGCGTATCAGACAGGACCTAGGGCGGCAATAAGCCTAATCCGCCACTGCTTATGCATTCATTTGATCTCAACAAGTTGTAGTCACCTAGAAGAATCTTTGATTGTCTAAGCCATACTAGATCTTTCCATATGGTCAGATCTTCTCTTTCTCTCGGCCCCCAGAAAGGTATTTCAGTCCCCCTCTTCGCTAGTTCATCTGCTATTTCATTTACTTCTATTCAAAGTGTGTCCTGGAATCCATAGTAAGGTTTATTGATTGAACTATATAAATCAAGGTTGTTAGACAAAATATTATTGATCTTCTAACCATGATATAAGTTCAAGTTTGGTAAGAAGAGTATCATCCATATTGGCTTAAATAGTATTATTTTTCCACTAATTCCTTTCCATTTAACGTCTCTCTTAAACAATCCTTTGATTCAAATGAACGGATTAACAAAGTCACATTTAGAGCCTTCTTCCTTCGCCAAATCATTGCCTACAATCCTTTTATGTCCTGTCACGACTACTAGAAATATTGAGTTGTCTATTGCCAGCCTATTGGGAAATTCTTCACAGTCTCGGCTTAGTCCTCTTCTATCAATTCCAGTGCCATTATTTGTTTTAGAACCATGGGTGAACCAGATTTCTCCAGGATTAGCATCAGTACGAAATAGGAATATTTACAGTCTCTGCTAGAACTGTCGATTTTAAACTATGACCCAAATAACTGACTAAACTTTATTGAAAATAAATGTACATTCACGTAATACTGAAAATTCTATTAAAACAGGGACGTAAGTCGTAGTGAGTAGTATTCGTTGTACTGCAAACAATATAAACAGCAAAGTTTGCACCCCAGGATTTGAGAAGTGTAATTAAGGGCACTCAAAGCGACCCCCTTCGATCCATGAGGCAGTCACTGTCCCACGCCGGATTAGAGCCACCCTCTGACATTCCTGTGACTCAAAAGTAGAGGAATGTGCTTTTTTTTAAGATTACAGTTCCAAATTGCTCCACTCCAATTGCTAATGGTCTTTTATCTTATTTCAGAAAATTGTAGTTGGAAAATTATATTTCTTAAAAGTAGTTATTCCAAATTAATGCCAAATTAGTGGTGCTAGTTTTAATATTCGAAAAACTTCTCAAACCTACCAATTAAAACGTATTCAAAGCTCACTCATTGTGTAGTGTATCGAAGAAGTTTGCTGTGGTGATGTTAAATGAATACTAATACATTTTGGACTACAGGGGACTCGAATTGAATGCAATCAGATTCCGTTTTGAGGCGCGAGGGTGATAACAAACTAACAATAGCTTTAGGTAAAGATTGACGCGTGCCACTGATGATGCTTGGGAGTATAAGGGCGGTTCATTTCAGTGTCGGAGTCACAAACATTGTTTCAAACAAGTTAAAGTCAGAGAATAGTGAAAAAAATAAGGGAAAAACTCTACCGATCTTCACTTTACAGATCCTGATCAAGTTTTTGACGCAGTACCAATACAGACACTATGGAAAGTACTGTTTAGTCCACTCACACAGTTATCCTCGTACCTTAGAGTAAACGATGTATGGTATGTATGTATGTATGTATGTATGTTTGGGGTAACATTCACTGAGACCTAAAAGATCTATTGTGCCCCCTTACTTCTACTTAGTTTCTGAGGAGAGTCTCTGAAACTAGTAGCTCCTTTAGTCCTATTTCCCGGAGGAATTTTAGGATATCTGCAGGCTTCAACTTAGGTAAATGTTTCTCTTCTAATCTCCCAGGTACTGTGCTCTAGGATTCTGGAGTGCTGTGCAGTTGGAAAGTATGTGGATGGAGGTTTCTTCTTCCATGCCACAGTATCTGCATTCTTCTTCCTCCACTAATTTGAGCTTTTTCAGGTGGCCATTCAGGCGACAATGTCCCGTTAGGATCCCTGTTAAAACTCTTAGCGCAGTCTTGCTTTGACTTATGCATTCATTTGATCTCCGTAGGTTGTAGTCACCCAGGAGAATCTTTGATTGTCTAAGCCCTACTAGATCTTTCGAATGGTCAGATCTTCTCTTTCTTTCGGCTTCGTCTATTTCTTCCAATATTACATTGGAGCTGATTCCGCAAAAAGGTTCAGGCCCCCTGAAGAGTATTTCAGACCCCCTCTTTGCTAGTTCATCTGCTATTCCATTTCCTTCTATTCCAGTGTGTCCTGGAATCCATAGTAGGGTAACTATATTGTTCTCGCCTAATTCATTCAGAGTAAACGATACAGGTCCACTAGATATATATTTTGTGTCAAGTGACACATTGGCTTCGAACATTGTTTTTTACTTTGAATCCAATGCCTCATAGTCAGACAAGATATGAGTTACTGTTAGGGTGCCGCATTTCATACAGACAAGGACCCCCAAGAGAACCTGTAATTATTCTTAGCTGATTCGTACTGATAATACATTTTCGTCAAATTTAACACATATGTCACCTATAAACGTCTCACTGTGTACTTGCTGCGAAGTGTTCACTATAGTCTAGTACCTACTTTTGTATTTGACATCGGATCACTTCTATTTTGGTCCCAAAGGCTGCTCCTAGTCCGACATGTTTTCTATAAATATCATTATGTCCAGGCACCCTCACTAATCGTACTCATATGGTCTGCCAGTTCATTTAGTACCTTATAGTACCTATAATCTTGCCATATTTTTCCCATCCGAAGCTTGATAAAAACACATGCCTTATCAAAAATTTTTACTTTTGTCCCTTCCACGCTGAATGCTTGTAACGGTGATTGGAAATGCAAGCTTGAACACCATCTTCAAACAGTTCTAGCACCATCTTCAAAGAGTGCTATCTCACAAAGTAAGAACTTCTGTACAGAAGTAAAAAGTTAAGTATGATTAGTTTTGCAAGAATGTAGTAAACAATTCTTAGTTTTTTTTAAATAAGCCTCAGCAAATGACTACAAGCACCATCTTCAAAGAGTGCTAGCTCTCGAAGTGGGAACTTCTGTATAGAGGTAAAAAATTTAGTATGATTAGTTTTGCAGGAATGTAGTGAGCAGTTCTTTAATTTTTTTAAATAAGCTTAAGCACCATCTTCAAACAGTTCTAACTCTAGAAGTAAGAACTGTTTACATAGTAAAAAATAAAAATGGAAAACTTATTGACCAAAATAAACATAATTTTCTATCACAAAGTCCTTCAATATTTTTTTAAATATTAAAAAATCCTTGAAAAAAACTAACTCAACAAAGAGATTATTTGCAAATTTTTCTAATTATTGCACCATCATTCTGGCTCTGCGAGATTATATCTCTAATTCATGTTTCTCTATGGAATCACTGTTTGCTCTTGTATCCCAGCGGTTGGTAATTCGGAGATAATATGTTATCTACCCTTGAGCAGATTGTGGCTGGCATAATAGTAGATATAAGGGTGCATCTTTTTACCAGAGCTGACATAAATTTTCCAGATTATTTAAGTCGTTTCAGCAGCTCTGATAAGCCCGTCGGAAGCGACTGACTCGATTTAATTGAAAAATTCAATTTTTACTCTGAATACGACTAGAATTTTCAGCTATTTATCTTGTTTCAAAAGAAAATTGGCTTTTAGTAGCTTAAACTATTTGGTTGTAGGCCAATTTCATCTTAGACATAACCAGTGCACAATTTTTAAACAATTTACGAAACTGTACATTTCTCTATCACCATCATGCCCCTTTTTTTATAATACAACGGACACACAAAAAACAAAGTATATTTGAGAGAAACTTCACAGAGGAGTTTCGAAATAACTCCAGGACAAATTGAAAAGTTGTATGCGGGAGTGATACTACCGCTCGAAATACCATCATATCCGCCGGCTGTATCAAAGAGGGATTTAGGAGAGTTTATGCTTTTCAGTTATACTAAACTTCTGTAGCTGTATACAGACTGCAACCTACAAAATCTGAATATAATCCAAAGTTTCTAGTTTTGTAACAAGTAACAGCATTCGCTTCAAAATATTTTTGAGGTGGACAGTATTTGAGATACGGGGAGTTGAACTTATTTTAAACGTAACCCATTAAGACATTTTTCCTTTTAACAGTATCACCAATTATTGAAAAATTTAAGTATCAACTTTATATTTATGCATTTGACGTAACTATATACTGTAAGCCGTGTATGTAAACATTTTTATCATCATAAAAAAACAAGACACTCTCTAATAAATTGATTCTGGAGAGGAACATATGTTTTTCGAGTATTCCTATAAGTGGAAGTCAATGTTTTTGCTCCTAACTGTAAGTACATCAAAATAAAGGATTGTATGACGCACAATATTATCAATCATCAACATTGTGTAATAATTTTTTTCTATGACTGTTGAGAAATGGACCCTTTTTATGTAACATTTTTGTTGAGTAACTGGATGCATTACACAAAACAAGCCACGCCCCGTGTGTAATGATCCATTACACACGACTATCTGGCCAATCACCGTCAAAGAATGCCATTACACACGACTATGTTCGGTGTAATGTTTGAATCAGACTCGCCATGAAATGTCATAATTTTACTTTGACAGTACCTACCTATACCTACCTACCGAAGGTGATTTAGAGCTGATTTTTTATTAGAATGGATACAGAAAATGAAAACGAATTCAACTGCTCAAATTTCACCATTAATATTGTAAGCAATAAATAAATTTTCATTGTAGTTTCCAAAATGGAATTGTTTGACATAAAGCATTAAGTTCATTCAATAATATATTCTCTAAATATCTCGTTCGTTTGGATTGATAGGTAAACACTCAGTCATAGAAAAAGTATAGTATTCTACTTTCGTGTAATGGCTATTACTCACTCGAATGATTACGACGTTCGCCTGCGGCTCACGTCGCAAATTTCATTCTCATGAGTAATAGCCATCATTACACGCTCGTTGAATAATATACTATATTTCGATAGATTGTTGTTTATTAACAAAAATTTACTAGCTTTATCTTCGAAAACCACTAAGATCCATTAAAGTTACATTCAAAGACCCAAAATAGTAAAAAGATATTTTTCCCGGTTAAAAGAAGAATCTTTGTAGAAAAAAAGTGTTTCACCTGTAGTCGTCAGGTGTGAATAGTAATGCAGTAGATGTCACTAAGTCCTAAAGGTCCGCTTTCTGGCTAAAGAATCGGCTCCAATCCACCAGAGGTTCATATTGTTATCTACCAAGGCGTTACCTACATTTTGAGGGCCTTGATAAGACACACTTTGTCTTTTCAAGTCTAATAAAGCTTGTCTGTGCAGATTATTATGTTTTCGCCAGAAATTCCTTTCAAGTTAGTTATTTTGGGGCAATTGAGATATCGGCAAGTTCTGTTTGAACCACTCTGGTATTTTTTCCCATTCTCTACTCAACTCTTAGGCTTAGTGATCTGCAGTAGACAATCTGAGCCTCCTTTGGTTTTTGAAACGTTCTCTTCCATTTTGCATTTTGTAGGTTTTGTTTTGACTCAAACGTAGGTACAATCGCATCACTGACATTCTGCAGCAGAGGTAGTGCAGCAAGATTTTCTCGACATAGGCTTAGCCTCAATTCACCCACTCCTACTTTGGGGCTCACACCAAGCTAGCTTGTTATAGTTACTTATCGGTAAACAAGCAAATTCCAAGTAGATGGATTAGTTGTAGACAAATATTTCCCAGGATTATGGGAAATATGTATTTGGGTATTAATAATCGAGTTGTTCTTACAAACATTCGTTTCTTTCAATTTTCCGAATTATAGGAAGTCGAAAGCATTTTTGTGTGTGATAATATCACTCGTGGCAGTTGCTGAGAGCCAGCAGTTTAAATTTAACATGTTTCTGAGCTAAGAAAACTGTGAACTGGTGAGTTAGTCTTCCTAATATCACCAGGTTAACAGTAACTGATAAAGTGACTGTATTGGCAGCGGTTTTTGTTGATGCTTTGTTCAGAGTATAATAATTCGTCACCTAAGCATATATAGATAAATGAATATTTCAAAATATATCCGTGTAAAATGTCCTCTAAAAGATGAAAGGAATTTCGTTTCACATATCTAATCTAAAAAGTTTTCTCGTGCCGGAAGAGTAGCATCATTGGAAATTGTTTGCCATTGTAAAAACTACCAAAGCTATCAATCCACTATTATTTCGGGCTATTGCCCAGAATAATTGAATGTCAGTGGACTTGAAACAAAGACATTATTGCAGGTCTATGCACACCCTTTTTTACCAGCACGTGACCTTCGATTATACTTAATTCGTTTTAGGGGATATAAACGTCACAAAGATGTTTCTTTTTTCTGAGAAATAATCGCTATATATCGGATATATCCGGATAAAGACTTTGATCCAAAAATATTGATGGAATTTATTTTTTTCATCTTTAAAACGCAGGGTACTTTGAAGATACCACTGAATGATGGAAAAATATTGGTTTTTAAAGAATTTTCACCCATATCACAGTAAAAAGGAAGAAAAATGCCATTTAATGGTGTAAGAAAATAATAAAGAGAATTGCGTTAGATCCTAGACAATCCAAACTTCTACTGAAGGGATGGACTGATGGACACGCTAGGGCAGCTACTGAACTACCAAGATGTAGCCTAAGGAAGATAGCAGGACTCCTAACAGGGCACTGCTGTATCAGGAAACACCTCCACAACTTAGGAGTAGAGGCAAGTTCCCTATGTAGGGGTTGCGGCATGACTGACGGAACGTCAGTCCATATTCTCTTGTTAGAGTGTCCACACTGGTCTGTACTACGCAGGCGAATCTTCGGAGTCCCTGTTATGGCCCCTGGAGACACAAGCAGGCATCCATTGAAAAAAGTTGTGGCCTTTATTGAAGGGCTTAGCTTCATGGATGTCTAAGTAGCAGGAATGGCACAATGGGCCCGCCAGTGGCTTCAGTACCGGAACCTAGGCTTAAGTTTGTCCAGGACAAGGCTCGCCTGCACATTTAGTAGTAGTAGGTTTGGAAAGGGCTCTAGACTTTAAAAAAAGGTGGAGAAGACGAATAACTGAAATCACTGAACCATTGGGAAATCTGGTACGGCTTGAACAATCATAGAAACTCCTGTGAAATCAAAAGAATTCACAGTAAGACTGGTTGAGTGTTCCATCAAGGTTTTGCCGTCTGAATGGGTACCTCAAAAAGATGAAATTAGTGGAGAATGCTTGAAGAATTCTCCATTCACATACTTTCCGAATACAGAGCACTACAAAATCTCACGATATCCCTGGATATCCTTAAAGTCTTCGAAATAATAGTACAATAGGTTTCTGTGAAGTGATATCTTTGTTCCAGGTCACCCACACTTTTTCAATCAACTATCCACTGGTCTAGATATTGTTTCCATGGCTGGAGAATGGTTAACAGCTACTGCGAACACCAATATGTTCACTTATGAAATCGCTCCAGTGTTCATCCTAATGGAGAACGTAGTAATGACCCATATGCGAGAAATTATTGGAAGCTGTTGGAAAAGTGGAGATTCCATTTTAGCACCAGGTGAAATTATTTAGAATAAACTTTCTATGAGTTTGTCTATTGTTTGGTTTTATTTTCAGGTGGTTCTATATCAAATCTTTACGCCTTCCTAGCTGCTCGTCACAAAATGTTTCCCAATTACAAAGAAAAGGGAATTGCTGCAATTCAAGGACAATTAGTCATGTATACTTCAGATCAGGTACGATTATTCAATGATAATGATACTGTTTGTACTAAAAGCAAAAATGCAACCAGATGGTGCTTCTAGTATACAAGTTATTGTTTTATGTGTTCTTATTTTTGATTTTCTTAAATTTTCCAGAGTCACTATTCGGTCAAATCTTGTGCTTCAGTTTGTGGACTAGGAACAGACAATTGTATCATGGTGCCTTCAGATGAGCACGGTCGCATGATCCCTCAGGAATTAGAACGACTTATAATGGATAGAAGAACCAAAGGACACATTCCATTCTTCGTTGCATGCACTGCTGGTACTACCGTATTAGGTGCTTTCGATCCTATCAACGAGATTGCGGATATTTGCAAGAAATACGGAATGTGGTTACACGTCGATGTAAGTAACGATGATATGAAATAGTTATCGATAGTTTGCTTGATCACAGAGTGGATTCCCTTCTAATGCTGCTGAAGGTGATACAGAAACACATGGCCAAGAGGAAAAATAACGAAAATATATCCAGGGCGTGATGACAAAGTTAAAGTTTTGTAAGTGAAGACATCATTGGAGACTAAGAACTAAGTTAATATTATTAAAAAGGAAAGAAGCAGCCTTATTTTGGAAGCTCCGATAATGCTGAGCATTGACCCAGTGACACCTACGGCCTGACGACTTCGACAATTGCGGAACTAGCCAAACGTTACACCCATGCTCAATATCCCTTGAGAGATGGGAGGTAATCAAAGGATGCAGTTTTACCAGGATCACCCTGGGCGACCCTGAGAAGATGGCGCCGAAGAAATACTTGGCGATGACCAGGAAAAACCTACGTATAACAGTGGGATTTCTGACTGGCCACTGTCAACTAAGGAAACACCTCCATAATATGATGCTAGTGGACACACCTCTATGCAGGATGTGTGAACAGGAAGATGAGACTGTCAGGCATGTCCTATGCGAGTGTCCGGAGTTATCGTCGATAAGAGAGTGTGTGTTCGGTGAGTCTTGGCCTACACCTGCTGATATAAAGGAGATGTCTCCTGGTGACCTGTTCACCTTCCTGAGAAGGACAGGATGGACCTAGGAGGACAACTCCTCGGGAGGATGTACAATGGGTCATATGTGGCCTAAGTGCTGTGAGCCTACACTCACCCTCCCTACTCTACAGATACAGAATGCTGAGCATTAGCTTGAAATTATTAAAAAATATTATAATATGTTAACAAATACATATGACGTTAAGATTTTTCGTTAATCTAATCTTAAGTTAGTTTTAAGAAAAACCACTTTTAGTAATTATTTTCTATTCACAGGCAGCTTGGGGTGGTGGACTGCTTCTTTCGAAAAAATACAGACATCGACTTTCCGGTATCGAGCGGTAAGTACAAATTTTCTCTATTTCACTTTCAAACTTCCTCTAATCCCGAGAGGGGGAGTAATAATTGCATTTTACTTTAAAATACACCGCAATTAGGGCTTGACTGCGCCCTTATTAATTACACTATCATTAATCACAGCCCGAACTTTACAGAATTAAGTGCGAAAGACTCTTTTTTTAGAGGGTCTGAGCACTGAAGCACTTTAAATTTTTTACTAATTCGGTTACTTTGAGGTTGTTGTAGGTTAATAGTTTTTGTCTTAATGAAGTAATGTGGTAGTATAGACAAGTTATATAATTTTAATTAAAAAAACTAGAGAAAAACAGTAAAAGTAAAGATGAAATTGGAAGTAAAATTGACAATATCATAAAAAAAGAACTTCCGAAACTGAATTCGTTGGTAATTTCCATTTTCACCAGCATTTAGGCCTCCCAAAAGTCTTTGTTTAAGTGCCTGGGATGTCCAGCATAACCTAAACGAATGAATGAATGGAATATTCTTGTGCAGCTACCAGAAACCTTCAGAGCTCCACCACTCTTTACTTTAACTTTAAAATTGATTATAAATATTACCTATACTTACTATAAATATTGACAAAAAAAATTGAAATACACTGGTAATTATTGACTCTAAATCCGTTGACATCCGATAATGGATGAGTTTAAGTCAATAGAAAGTGTTTTACCCCTGAGTGCTTTCGACACTTTGATAGAGAGAAGAGTATTTTTCAAACCCCATAAGTAGTTTCGATGCAAATTGATGCACACTTTAGGGCTTAACCAGGATTTAACCGTGGGGAACCTTGATCCGATTATTGATTTTATAGGGCTGGGCCTTCTGCGAGCGGCGCGTGTTCCTAATGCCCTTTTCGAACAATAAAAACAATAAAAATAAAATGGAAAAGCCAATAGCTAGATAGTTTTGGTATTTTGTTTTGGAATGACTACGTTGTTGTGTTTTTGTTAAAAGAATTTTTCGGGCGTTATTCACTTTTTTTTCCATTCACATCCATTTTCTCGGCACTTGCTCGGTAGCGGTTACAGAAACATCACACAAGGATGAAAAACACTAAGGTTAATGTTATAGAGAGATTTCTCTACGAATATTAGTAATATCTCAATTTATTTTGATCCCCTGCCGCTTTTGCAATTTGTATTGAATTGGTGGGTGTTTTTCGAAGCTGGTGGCCACAGGCAGCTTGGACGGGAAGATCTACTGCATAAGGGCATCAAATAACCTTAAGTCTTCGTAATAATTTAATTTTCTGTACAGATAATCTAGTGGGACCAGTGGTGCGTAGTGAAATGGCCGGATAGATAGTAGGAAAGTTTGCCTCAATTATTATTTTATGGAAAAATTTATTAAAAATACAATATAACAATATAAAAGATAATACAATTAAAATTTACCATTGACACCTACCCCAACACTAGCTTGGGGTTTACCAGTACCTCCAGGACCACCAAAATGCCTTCCATAACTTCCAGAAACACCAGCGTTCCAATTTTTACCACCAGCGAAGTTTACTCTTCCTCCAGCCGAAACATCAGTTCCTTGACCTCGAGTTCTGCTTGCACCAGCAAAAGCTGATGAACCGGACGGAGTGTGACTGTATCCGACACCTGCTCCAACTGAGTCAGGTCTAGCTCCATGTGATCCCCATCCTTTAGATGCTCCCACAGAGGTACTCACTTGGTGGTCTCTATTACCGAATGTACCGGTATGACCGATACTCACTCCACCTTGGTTAGCTCCTGCTTTAACTTCTCTGGAAAAATATTGAAAAATTATTGGAATCATATTTTCAAAAAAATGCAAGGGAAGGAATATTATAAAATGATTTCAAGGACTCTCTTCACTACATTCTTCGCCTTTTATATTAGAGTTTCTTTTTTTAATGGGATAAATTTGAATTGCAAGAATTGTGGACACGTAGCTAAGCCTTCAAACTAGCTCAGTTGGCCAAACCTCGCTCGTTTCCAATCAAGATTATTATTTGCCTGTTCTGGCTTAGTAGGTACTCCGTATATTTTGGTGATAGTTCCTTAATAAACTATTTAGCCTGCTTTTCTCCTGGAAGTTTATTTCGTGTTCTCAAGACTGTTTCTTCGACCATGTACTGTACCAAAAGGTTCCAGACATAATGCTTTCTCTCCATTGCTCCAAAACGATGGATGGTTGTGAAAATTTAAGTTTGATAATGAAACTGACATGTTTGTAACAATATTTAAAATGTATACCTTCTTTCTCTGTGTAAAGGAACTAGTAGAAACTGTTCTCCTTCTTCATTTTCGACTACGTTCAAAGGAAAAGCGGTACTAACTGCTACAAAAAGAACTAATGTGATGAAACACTTCATTTTCACTAGCCGATCTACTTGAACTGTAGTCTTGAAATAACTGGTGCCGAAAGATATACTTTCTTGTATTTATACTGTATTAACCCAAACAATGAATGGGAATTCACAACCTTTTCATACATTAAAAAAGTACCACTTGTATGTTTAATATTTCCGAGAAAAGTAAATAAATGTAATCACTTTCAAATTAAATTTCTTATTAAAGCCAAAAAGTTTGTTTATGTATTTATTAAATAAAGTGAATTTTATTATTCAATTACTGATAAATTATTGAGTAAATTTGTTTTATATACAGAGTGTGTTTTAAGTATAAACGTGTCCATAATATGCCGCGGCCGTGCCAAATAAAAATAGATGAATTTTTGGTTTCCTTCAAAGGAAGCCAATCAGAACAAAAATTTGGGATTGCCAACCACTGGCACTGGCAGCTCGCGACTTCATCAGTGACTCAGACTGTCTTCCAGTTACGCAAAAACTGGACAAACAAGAATGTTATGAATTTGAAAAATATATAACAGTGAAAAATATACGAATAGGTAAACTAAATGTAAAGGTTCTTACAGACGCTGGTTTTGCCAATTGGCATTGCCAACGGTAAATCGCGGCATAGTGTGGACGCTCCATGATGCTCTACGATTTAGCCTGTTCAGCCGACTTATAAAGTTAGCTAAGTAAATTATCGAGCTTAGTTCAGAACTAAGTTAATGATCTATTATTTACTCACAGGACGTTGTTATTTTAATTGGTCGTAAGAAATTATTACAGCCATAGTCGTAAGAAATTACAGCCATAGTTGAATGTACAATAATTATGAATATTAATCAAATTATATTATGAAATAAAACAATTTTAATTTGTTAAAATCTACATAAATATTTAAACTCAAAATTGTGTGCTAACGCAGTAGCTTTATCAAACGAATGGAGGTATAATGAGACATTTTCAATTCATACAGTGCCTTAATACTAAATTATACGGATATTAACAATAAAATCATGATCTATTTACATGGCAATAAAATGAAAAAGGAAATAAATATGTGTCTAAATATGGGATTAACTAAAGTATTTAACAAGTTCACCTGGAAGCTCATTCACAACAATCATACATGAACCTTTCTAGGTAAAAAGGTTTAATAAGGGAGAATTGTTGATATCTATTTGGTCGTTAAGAAGATTATTTGAATATTTGTTTTTATTTATCTCAAGGGCTTCTAAAAGATTTGAAGAATTTAGGTTCTCTACAAAAAAATTTTATCAAAAGAGTGTTGGTTTGCTAATAAATGATTTGAGTAGTTGGAATCTGATTTTTGGTTGTCATAGCTACGTTTGTGTTCTGAAATTCTAGTTTTAAAATTCCTGGATGTTCTACCTATATAAATTTTGTTACAGTTGTCATTACCACATTTTAATTTATAAAATCCTGATTTATTTAGTTTTTAAGATTTGTATATTGTTCTTTTTAATGAATTTGGATAAATTGTTATCGGTTTTGGAGCAAATATTCAAGTCTAAAGTTTCTAAAAATGATTCGATTTAGGATGGTAAACACCTCATCTATTCAATTAAACAAATGTGATATTTGACTGCGCTTCTGTTTTAGTACAAACAACAAAATATTTTTATCTCTGTATTTTCAAGTGATTTGCGTTTTTTTCTGAAAGTTGTTAAAATAAAAAATCAGGAATTATTTTGATAGACTGTTTGATTTGTAGGGAGATAAGATATTCAAATCATTTGTTTTAATTATTTAGTAGTGATTTTAGGGTCAATATCAACGTATTTATTTTACTATAAACCGTCAGGTGTTGAAATTTCAGCCGTTAACAATTAATACAATAATGTTAGCTATGAAAAATGTTTTATTAATAATAATAAATGACAAACTAGTTGAAATTAATATTCTTTTGTTGTGTCTTAGGTTGTATTTAAGTTTTTTATATGTATATTCACCCTCTGGCAAACAAGAAATCTCGCCCACATCTACCACTCCTGAGTTTCCTTAGGATTATTGGTCATTATTTCGTTTCAAAATTTCATTGTTTCCAGATGATCTGACATGAATATTCATATCATAGGATTAATTCATACAAAATATAACCTTTAAAATATTTTTATTGAAAAAAATTAATAACAAGAACTATATTTTTGCTTCGGCGTTTAAAAATACACTCCCCTCAGGTTTTCCAGTGCCATCAGGCCCTCCATAATGTCTTCCGTATTGTCCAGTTACATCAACATTATAATTTTTCCCTTGTGCTATGTTATACTTCAAACCAGCAGCGACATCTGTACCATAACCAGGTGTTTTATCTGCACCAATAAACGCTGTAGATCCCGTGGGGTTATGAGTGTATCCTACTTTAGCTCCAATTGAATCAGGTTCAAGTCCATGAGAACGCCAAGCTTTTGATGCACTGTAAGCTCCGTCGAACTGATGATGGTCATTGTCGCTGGTCCAAATTGTGCCTTTTTGTCCCAATGAATAGCCTGCTTGGTTTGCACCCCACGTTAAGTCTCTGAAATGAAATGAATACATAATCAATAGTAGGCAGTGGTAAATTAAAATTAAAATTAAAATTAAAAATCCAGCAACTTTGATATACAAACCTTCTCTCTCTATGAAAAGGAACAGCTAAATATTCTTGACCGTTTTCATCTTCAAAGACATCAAGTGGTATAGCAAGAGCTACTGAAACCGTTGCAAGGAAATAGAAAAAACTTTTCATCTTCAGGCACTTATTTAAACAATATCGAAATAACTATCAACTTGGTTGTGTTCGAACTGATGCAGAATGGTCAGAATATGGACAATTTATACTAAATCCTAACCTAAGTATAGTTCACATTTTTTTATCGTTAAAAGTAAGAGTAGAAGTATTCTACATGCTGTGAATTACTTTTTCTTAAAAGGAATCTCCAAAGTTAACACACAAGTTTGTTTTTATTTCATCACAGATAAGATATTATACAGCTTCAGAGAATGTGGATGTTTATTATTGGGATTCACTTAATGTGATTCAGATATTTTCATTTTGCTTTTTTTAACAGTTTTAATAAATTCCAAAACGGCACGCCATTTGTGTGCGATTATAAGAATAGATGATTTCTTCAAGGTCATTTATTTATCGGACTTATTTCAACAACAAAGTAAATCACAGTTAAAATTGTTTACGGTTTTTGCGTTTCCGATTAAAATTTCAGATCTTCCTTTGTTTACTACACACTATAGGATATGAAAAAAATTTCTTTGTGTTTGCTACGAAAGGGTTTTAAAAAAGATATAAATCAGTGGAAAATAACAACTTTTTTTTTGGTGAAAATTCATATGAATAGGGAACTAATAATTAGATTTTTCCTTATATTTGTTTCAAAACAACTTTATCAATATAAAAATTAAAACCATACTTTGTTTTATTTTATTGTAATAATCCATTTGTAACATTACCGCACTGTTATTTTCTAATTGCTTAGCAACTGCCCACTATTATGGAATGTTGAGCTTTGCGCAAAGAAAACAGGTCAAAATAGCGTCACTTTTCCCACGATCGGAGAAAACGGCAAATAGTATATTGTGCAACATGTGATGCACACTATACTTTTTCTACGACTGCAAATTAATGGATAATTTAACTATTTTAAAGTAGTATATTTTAAACAAAATAATAAAAAATTAAAAAAAATACCAGGGTCGGGACTCTAACTCGGGCCCCTTGCGTAGTTGTCAAGCACGTTAGCTACTGAGCCATACCCGCTAACGTTTAGTTTAGATTTAAAGTAGGTGATTATACGAGACTTCAACCTTTCTAAATTATACCGAATTTACTTATTCAAAATATACAAAAAGTGTATTCTTAATAATTTTTTTATATTGTAACACAAAATTTAGTTGAAATTTCTTTAAGCTTACAGAAACACCTTCTCTCTACTTTTAAAACACTACCATTTGGGTACTTTTAACGTTTGACGTTTTATGACAGGAGTCCAAAACATTCTATTATCGAGAACTGTATTGATTTTTTCCCTAAAGTACCGCGACCCAGGCCGTGGGAAAGATTTTTTCCCACGGCTTGGGCAACTTTTCCCACGGCATAGGCAAAGTGACACTTTGTAGTTTCGTAAATTGTAGGAAAAGGACTATTTTCCATAGCAGTCGTAGAAAAACGTTATTTTCTTGACGAAAAATTGTCCAGAAAGTGTATATTTTCTGATCGGTTTCAAAAAAAGATTTTCTGTTTAGTTACTGTGCGCCAATAAAAATTTCTCCTCAATTAACAATTTACGATAAAGAATAACTCAAATCTATAGCAATATTTTCCAATGTTTGACAGTAATATACTGTCATTTACGCAAAAATAAGAAGCCATTTTGAACATTTATTTAAAATTAACATTTTTGTTGTTCGACATTGAGAACTCTTCCATTTATAATCGCGACTATAAATGCTGTTGGGGAAAATTTTTCACGTGCTTTCCATCAATGCATCATAATTAGGACCTGCTGATGAATTTTTTGTTAATAGAGTAGCAAGGGTACATTATATCTCACATCAGTTCGGTTCCACCTTTTTGTACTAAAACAGTTTTAATAATTTTTCATATATCTTTAGTTCATTGTAAATTTTAACACTGACACACTGTATTATGTAACCCATTTGTACGTTGGTCAAAAATTATTGAAATCTTCAATTGTTTAAACAAATTAAAGATATATCCTTGAATTTTAACTATCGTTACTCAATTTCACTGGCATTTCCAAATATTCCAAACACAATCGACATTTGTTGACAGTTATTAAATATTTTTAAACACGCAAGAGCTTGTTTTATGAAAATAAGTTGAACACAGTGAGTCGGAGAATCATGAGAAATTCCTAAAGGTGCATTCATTTAACAATTGCAGATTTTTATCTATGAAAATTATGGTTATTATTTTGAAATTTGAAATAACCTTTATGAGACGTGCTGTATAAAGCTACACTTTTTCACCGGGCCATTTTTCCACTCAACAAGCAGTTATTTGAATAACATTCTTATATACCAATATTGGTTGTGTCTCAATCTGCATTTACCTTTTTTAAAACCGTCGTCGACATCGCAAAACCACGTATAAATAACAAAAATTCGAAAAAAGGATTTTAGCGGAAAACGATTTTGTCAAAACAAATGGCGCATGACTGCAAAACTCTTTAATCAACAAAAAATCTTACGCCTCTTAATTCCACATGATTTGAACACGTGTGCAAAAACAAGTATCTAACAGTTTCTTATGTCATTGTGAGTGAACACTGCATTGAGCCCAAATTTTAACTTGTAAGTGTTTATTTGTTGTAATTATTTTTTTTAACAATAAGATTTCAATCTATAACATTAGTCCCGACTGATTTTCGAACCAAGAAATGTTTCCACCTCTATCACTTTCAAACTTCCTTTTGAGCTTTGAACATTTCTCTAATAAATAGTATCTAAATTTTCATTTTTTTCAGATGATATTAAATGGATATTGATGATTAATTTGTACAAAATGTGAATTTTAAAATATTTTATTAGAAACAATAAATAATATATAAATTAACATTCATATTCTATATTTTTGCTTCGGCGTTTAAAAATACGCTTCCCTCAGGTTTTCCAGTGCCATCAGGCCCTCCATAATGTCTTCCGTATTGTCCAGTTACATCAATATTATAATTTTTCCCTTGTGCTATGTTATACTTCAAACCAGCAGCGACATCTGTACCATAACCAGGTGTTTTATCTGCACCAATAAACGCTGTAGACCTCGTGGGGTTATGAGTGTATCCTACTTTAGCTCCATATGAATCAGGTTCAAGTCCATGAGAACGCCAAGCTTTTGATGCACTGTAAGCACCGTCGAACTGATGATGGTCATTGTCGCTGGTCCAAATTGTGCCTTTTTGTCCCAATGAATAGCCTGCTTGGTTTGCACCCCACGTAAAATCTCTGAAATGGAATAGATACATAATCTATGGTAGGCAGTGGTGAATTAAAATTTAAAATTAAATAAAAATTCAAAATCCAGCATTTTTGATATACATACCTTCTCTCTCTATGAAGAGGAACGGCTAAATATTCTTGACCGTTTTCATCTTCAAAGACATCAATTGGTATAGCTACAGCTACTGAAACTATTGCAAGCAGATAGAAAAAACTTTTCATCTTCAGGCACTTATTTAAACAATATCGAAATATCTCTCAAGTTGGTTGTGTTCGAACTGATACAAAATGGTCAGAGTGTGGACAATTTATACTAAATCTCACTTAGTACAAAAGTAACAGAAGCAGTATTATACATCCTGTGAATTACTTATTCTTAAAAGGAATCTCCAAAGTTAAAACACTAGATTGTTGTTATTTCATTACCGATAAGACATTAAAACCGCTTGATAGAATGTGGATATTTATCATCTGGGCTTCACGGTTGTGATTAAGAAAGAACAACAAAACAGAATGTAGTCGGGCTTAAGGGAATTACATTAACCGGCACGAAGATTAGCTTATTATTTTTTTTGGAGTATTCGATTACGAGCGCATGACTTCGAAGAAAAGTCAACGATAACGAGTCAAAAATATCATTTGTACAAATTAAATGTGCTTCTGGCAACAGCGGTTAAAATAGGGGGGCAATCAATTTTTGGCCACTGGTTTCTGGTATTAAGTACACGCCTTGATGACTACGCACAATTATTCTTTATCTCTCTTCCAAGCTTTTTTCTTATATTTTCCTTTTCGCACTTTTCGCACCAAATCCATAAAGAATTGAGGCATTATTATATCGTAAAATCGTTTTTTCCAGTCTCGAATAATGTTTTTCTCTTTTCAGAGCTGATTCTGTCACCTGGAATCCTCATAAATTGATGGGTGCTTTGTTTCAGTGCTCAACTATCCATTTTAAGGAAGATGTAAGTTGTAATTCTCTCCAATCTTTAACATGCTCCTTACTTTTTGATTCTCTTTTCTTTTGATTGTGGTTTAACCTCTCGAAAAGAATATACCACAAGGAAGATATAATTATCCTTTTTCAGGGATTATTAATGAGCTGTAACCAAATGGCAGCAGACTATCTGTTTATGCAGGACAAACTCTACGACATCAGATACGACACTGGTGATAAAGTGATCCAATGCGGACGCCATAATGACATTTTCAAACTGTGGCTACAATGGAGAGCAAAGGTAAGTTCATTTTTATAGAAATTGTCCTTATAACCCCAGACTTCTTTGTATAAGGAGTCCTGTTGTTTCGTTTGACCAAGAAAATTACTACTACGTATGTGACCAGTAATACAGAATTTCACACATTTAAAATTGTGGAAATTGAAAAAAAATGTACTAATGATTAGTTCGGTATAAATAAAGTAATTAAAAATTCACAGGAAAAATTCTGTTTTATATCATAACTATTCAAAGATGATTATTAATAATGAACAAAAAAAATTCCCCAGGTGAGGCTCGAACTCACAACCCCGGCATCGCTCACGACTACTGTCTTATAAGTACCGTGCGCTAACCAATTGCGCCACTGGGGATATGATATAGATGCTTCCAAGACACATATACATACTGAAACATAGTTTTATATAAATGATATACAATTGTTTCATAATAAAAACAAATATTTGATTCATTTAACATTGTTGTTTTTAAAAAAATCTCACCAGAACTTGATTTAAAGCACTCTTTTGTTTAGGGAGACGATGGTTTTGAAGAACTCATAGATAGATTGTTTGAACTAACAGACTACATGGTTAAACGCATCCGAGAACAACCAGATAAATTTTATTTGATAATGGAACCAGAATTGGTAAATGTTTGTTTCTGGTACGTACCCAAAAGGCTCAGAAGTGAACCCCACAGTTCTGCAAGAGAAAAGAAACTAGGAGAGGTACATTATTCTTAAACATACATAGGCGTAGAAATAATTTTTTTTTTTAATCTACCAGAATTGGAAAATAAATAACATTTTTGTTTAAGATGTGTCCACGTCTTAAAGCGAAAATGATGGAAGAAGGAACTTTGATGACTGGATACCAACCGGACGATAGAAGACCCAATTTCTTTAGAAATATAATTTCTTCAGCTGCTGTAACGGAAAAGGACATCGATTTTCTTTTGGCGGAAATGGACAGATTGGGACACGACATGTAAATCTTCCAAATCAAAAATATTACGTTGTTATTGGCTGTAGAGATCTGAATTGGAATTTATTTTAACACAAAACTACTCGAGGATGTTATTTATAAAATTCCTCAGCAGTTTCTAGTGGTTGTAGTATTCTGGGTTTAGAAATTTGATACAGCCAAATACTGAATTTTCCCCCAATTCCCGTAGTGGTAGAAAGTATACAAAAAATGTGATTGCTACAAGCAATAGTGTTTGGATATAGTCAAAAATGGGTGAAGAATTTATTATTTTTATGTTTATTTTTTATTTCCGAGGACATGATCCTCTGAAGTGGTCTAAAGGTGGCGCAAAGTCAATTAAAAATTAGATTTTTGTCAATTTTAGTCAAACCGCGAGACTAATACGGTAGGAATGTCAATTGGTAGCACCTACTTTATTGAATTCGGGCAAAATTTGGTCTAAATGTAGTCTTTATTCTCACCCTAAGTCATAACCTAACTGTATATTGTTTAAATGTGTAATATACTCAAAAAAAAGTAAACAAAATCTATATATGTACGTATTTTAGATAATTAAGTTCGAATTTCCTATCGAACAATACTTTGTCAAGTACGCAAAATTATGAGCAGGACAAATTCAACGACTGCGCCAATTTCAAAACTTGTTCGGTGGTAAAAGTAGATCGTTTCCATTAGGCTTTACTTCTAAATGGTAAAAATGTGTAGCTAACGCAATAATTGAGATGTATAGAAAAATTGTTTTACAATTAAAAATTTTATTCATGCTTAACATTGGCGGGTATATAGAACCTTCCAAAAAGGTGATTCCATATATTTATTAAATGTAAATTTATACACAAATTGTTATTAAAAGAAATCATTATATATATAGAACATAATATCATGTTGCTATTGCATTTATTTTTTATTTATAGAAATATTTATTATATTGTTATCTGCTGCATCAAATTATTTTATTTATTAGAAAAGTTTATTATTGTATATAGAGTGTTCTGGGCGTATTGATCATCCACTCAAAGATTAAAAAAGCTTAAATTTATGTTGATTTGAGAAAATTACTAATAGGAGCTTGTTTATATGTAAAATCATAATTTTGAAAATTGGATAATTTTCACTAACATTTTGTATTAAGTTATAATTATTATTTTAAATTATTACAAAATCGAAATTCTACATGAAATTGTTATTTTGATTAGGAAATTAATATTATAAAATTGTTATTCAAAAAAAAATTGTTTTATATTTTAAATTATAAATAATTATCAAATATATGTTAAGAAATCATAAAATTCTATTGGAAAAGTAATATTTTATGTGAGCATACTTTTATTTTGGTATGATAATTTATATACTGGATGATTCATCAATTCATTACTAGAGCTATATTTAAAAACCAAAAATATTGGCATTGATATTAAAACTTGGGTTTTTGTAATAAATCAACCTGTATATTAGACATAAATAAATTAATCCATCGTTGTTATTATTTAAAATTTATTATATAACTGTTATAACTGCCAAAATTTCAATATTTGTAGCTTGTTTAGAATAAAATTATTAAGAAAAATTGATTACACTTTTTGTTACGTTTTAAAATTGTCACAAATTTGTACCTACAAATTGCGAAAATCCTTATGGAAGTGTGGTTCATACAACAGCCTTTTTGGTGTGCGTCATCGTTTGTGACGTATATTCGGGTTTTGGGTATGTCGTTTATTTTATTTGCCATTTTGACACATATCTAACCTTAAATTTGATAAATAAAATCATCAGGATCGCATTCAGCAAAATTCGACAAGGTTACGAAATTAATAGTCACCAACTTCTTTTTCTAACTGAATATACTTGAGAAATTTCAAAATGCTAATGTTTTCCGTGTATCTAGGCATATTTTTGTGATATTCGAATAAATATAACAATAATATTCATATTAACTTTTCATAAATAATAATTGACCGTGAACAACAAAGTACAGACCTGACAAGAACTGTCAGTGGGACAGTAGAAAAAGATGTCAGACACATTGACAATACGAAAGGTATATCTGCATGCCTATTTTAAATAAAGAAATTTCTCACGATTGATAGGTCGCGCTTGCGCTTGATCTGAACATCAACCAATCAAATTTTGGTAACTCAATGATTAGGATTGACGTTTGTAATAAATTTAAACGAATCATTATTGCGATATTTTGATTGGGAATAATCAAAGACCTGCCTTTTTTTGCATTTCTTTCCACGTAATGTGTTAGAAAGACATTAACAAACGATGACGCACACCAAAAAGGCTGTTGTATGAACCATATGCCAAGTTATACAAGTGCGACAAAAAAAACAGCTGAAAGGGAGAGAGAAAGAATAATTATGCGCGGTCATTAAGGCGTGTACGTTGTTTCACCTTAGGGGTGTATACTTATTTCCCGAGGTTGGCGGAATGTTAATTACCCCCTATTTTAACCGCTATTGCCGGAAGCGCAGATTAAATCGCACGAACGATATTGTTCTCTCGTTTTTGTTGACTTTTTTTCGAAGTCCTGCACAATAGGTAAAATAAAACACTTTCATCCGGCAACATTGTCTGAAAATTCCGCCAGCCTCGGGAAATAAGTATACACCCCTAAGGTGAAACAAAGTGATGACCGCGCAAAATTATTCTTTCTCTCTCTTTCATATATCCTTGTCGTACTTGTGTAATCCGAGGCGAGAGTTCCGATGTAATTTTCGCAATCTGTATTTATTGAAAAATTGTAAATTTCGAAATGAAAGTTCCGTCAGGGTATGTCAGATGTCAAATTACTAGATTCAGTTTAAAAAGAATCTAGGTTTATTATATTTTCAAAATGTATACAAATTGCGTACGTCCAAAAAGTCTACGGATACACTACAAAACTAAAAAAAAAACGAAAGGCTCCATTGAAAGTCTATAAATCTAGCGAGAAGAATTGTCCGTGAGCTTTTAGTAAAGAACTATGGATTATTATTGTATATTTCAAGTGTCCCGGTGTATTTTGCTCCTTGGTGTATCCATTGATTTCATATTTGAAAAAAAATATTCCTGTTTTCGAATCTTAAAACTTTCTACAATAATCTTATAACCAAATTAATTTAGTTGAAAAATTTTACGTAGATTTTAAGAATCTTTATATTTCATTCTGTTAAAAAAACAACAACAAAATTTCAAACGTCTTCCAAAAAGTCCCAGCAAACTGTAACTTCATCATTTATAGCACGATTGTTTTCCAAACACCAACGAAATTTCAGTTTGCTGATAACAATGTGTACCTATCACTTAAATGTATTTAATTGTATCCTTCAAATGTAGCGAATATCACATGAGAAAAAACCTATAACCACCAAGCTTGCCAATATTACTTTTTTACGAATAAAAATATATTGATAAACAGTTGTAGAAAAAGATAACATGTAACAAGTGATGAAAGAACGTTTCTTGTTCGTATAAAACGCGAATTACAAACAGTAGTTCTCAAGAGATTAATGTTACCTTACACCTTTTACTCCAAGATAAAATAGGGTAATACCAAATTCGGAAAAGTCACTAATAACTTATTAGGTGTTCGCAGTGCTTCAAGCAATACTTTGCTAAGTACCGAGCGCAGCCTACGAAAAGTGAGCTTGAATTCTAAAAGTGCAAATAAGCATTAAACTCTTCATATCCGGCTCGAAGAACCAAAATACTTTGTGAACAAATAAAGCAAATCATTTTGGGTCAGTAAGTAAAATGCTTCCTAATTGTTCCAACTTCCTGCAACCCTCTACAGAACCCAGTTTTCATATAAAAAGGCAGTGGTTATTATTTTTTTCTTTCCATTGATTTGCCTACAAAGGTGAAACATAGTTATTTTAAACAATTAGTCTTCCATTCAGAAAGCATCGATTATCCGTATTGTAATTTCTAATAAATGTGTATATAAAATTATGAAAAAGAAAAGTATTATACGTGGTTATTTGTGTTTTATTCAGACACCCACAAGCAATGTATATGATTTGGTAAAGTGAGTGAACATTCCTATAGAAAATGGAAAACTCACATGGAAGAAAGAATATCCTAGAAGAGAAAATACCTAGCAACTACTCAAAAGTCTCCAAGTAAAACCAGTATTGTAGAAGACACTAAGTTTCTGGAATATTAGTAGAAAATATGGAAAATGGTAGAAATATTTACTTCAATACAATAAAAACGAATGAATGAAGAAGAAAAATAAGAAAATAATGGTTCGGTCATGTTTCAAAATTACAGCTCACTGTGAAAAATAAAACAAAATTGTAAATAGTCATATCAGCCTATTCTCACACCAAAAAAAACTCCGTAAAGGAATAGAAAGAAAATTAAAACAGAAAACAGTGAGATATAGGAAGAGAATGATAAAATAAAAACATTTAATATTGAAAATAGTTTGCACATTCATCTCGTATGCTATTTGATTCATTTTAAACCTGTAAGTTCAAATGTTTGTGACCCCGTATTGTCCGTTTCATTAAAATGTAAATTTCTTATAACAACAGGACCGTCCTTAGGTATTCTGTGGGCCTGAACCTTTTTGCGGAATCAGCTCCAATGTAATATTGGAAGAAATAGGTGAAGCCGAAAGAAAGAGAAGACTTGACCATTGGAAAGATCTAGTAGGGCTTAGACAATCAAATATTCTTCTGGGTGACTACAACCTGTTGAAATCAAATGAATGCATAAGTCAAAGTAAAACTGCGCTAAGAGTTTTAACAGGGATCCTAACGGGACATTGTCGCCTGAATAAGCACCTGAAAAAACTCAAAATAGTGTAGGGAGAAGAATGCAGATATTGTGGCATGAAAGAAGAATCCTCCATCCACATACTTTCCAGCTGCACAGCACTCCAAAATCCTAGAGCACAGTACCTGGGTGATTACTGGATAGAAGAGGAACATTTACCTAAGTTGAAGCCTGCGGATATCCTGAAATTCCTCCGGGAAATAGGACTCACCTCAGAAACTATGTAGATGTGAGGGGGCACAATAGATCTTTCAAGTCTCAGTGAATGTTACCCCAAAAAATACATACATACATACATATATACATACATACATAGGTATTCTGTGCTATTTCAAACAAAGTTTAGTGATTTTAATACAAAAATTTAATTTTTTCATGTAAAACGGTCCTGCTTAATGAAAAAATTTTGTTGAATTGAAATTTTTAATAAAATTTCATTTTACAATTAAGATTATTCGAAAAAATATTCATTACATATTGATTTTTATCCCTATAAATACACTGCTTTGAAAAAGTTGCAAGGTCTTGTTAAAAATCACAATGAAGTCATTTTTGAAATATCCGAAAACTAGTGATTTTCCAATAGAAAATCTCCCTTACGGCGTGTTTACTGCCCCGGGAAAGGTAAGTTAAATCTTTTTACAAATATTTCAATAATTTCGATATTTTTAAAAAGTATTTGAATTTATAACAAAAAATAAGTGACAATAATAAATTTCAAGCCTAATCCAAGGATAGGAGTAGCCATAGCAGATTCTATACTTGATTTAAGTGAAGTATCTCATCTTTTCACCGGACCCGAATTAAAAAATCATCAAAATGTATTTAAAGAAGTAAGTTTTCACTTTCTAACTCAATTTCTTTTGGTCCAACTTTCTTAATATTTTTTTTAGTCAACTTTAAACCGCCTTATGGCACTAACCCCCAAAGCTTGGAAAGAAGCTAGGGAAACTATCCAAAATATTCTATCCGAAAAAAACCCAATCTTGCAAAACGACAAACAACTTAGAGCTAAGTACGAACAAATTTTGCAACAAAATATTTCATGAAAATACTTTTTGCATCAAATATTCAAATTTTTAGAGCTCTAACATCTCAATCCGAAGCAACAATGCATGTACCAGTAAACATTGGGGACTATACAGATTTTTTCTCTTCGATATATCACGCTACAAATGCAGGGTTGATGTTTGCTGATCCAAATAATCCCTTGAAACCCAACTGGTGAGATCTTTTCAATCACACCTTCTTTGCTTCTAAATTAATTTCCGTTATTTTAGGAAGCATCTTCCAGTTGCTTACCATGGCAGAGCAAGCACTGTTGTCATTTCTGGTACTCCTATTCACAGACCTCATGGACAATCAGTACCACCAGATGGTAAAAAAAAACTTTTACTATAATTTTGAATTCAAAAAATTATTAAGTTTGATATTCCAGCAACTGATCCAGTCTTTGGTCCATGCAAACTAATGGACTTCGAATTAGAGATGGCGTTCTTTGTAGGCGGTTCCAATAAGTTAGGAGATCCAATTAAAATAGAAAATGCGCAGGATCACATTTTTGGATTCGTTGTTATGAACGACTGGAGTGGTAGATCTTTTAATTTATTAATTGTTCATAACAATTTATTCCTAACTATTTTTAGCAAGAGATATCCAGAAATGGGAATATGTACCATTAGGACCATTCTTAGCTAAAAATTTGGGTACCACGATCTCTCCATGGGTAGTTACCACATTTGCGTTGGAACCTTTTAAAACAGATAACTTTCCGCAGGAACCACAGCCTTTACCATACCTCAGACACTCTGATAAGTGCAATTATGACATTAATTTGCAAGTGGATATAACACGTAAGTCCTGCTAAAAACTATTTACTAAGTGTCAATAATATTAAACGTTACATAAATTTTTCAGCCAGCGCAAGTAAAGTACCTTCCACTATATGCCGATCAAATTTCAAGTACTTGTACTGGACCCCCAAGCAGCAGCTTGCTCACCATACCATAACCGGCTGTAAAATGAATCCTGGAGATTTATTAGGAAGCGGCACGATCAGTGGAAAGGTTTGTCTGCTTTCACACTAAGTGATATTTAGTTGGTATGCCTTGTTTATTTGGTTCTATATCTTACATTACAGACGCGATTCTTATCATTTAACTCAATAGTCGTAGAATAAAAATAGTGTGTAACAAGTTGAGAAAGCACTTTTTGCGCACGTATATTATTTCTTAACGCACAAATTATTTTGTAGGAGCCTGACTCATTCGGGTCTATGGTGGAATTATCTTGGAAAGGAACGAAGCCTTTGACTTTGCAGGATGGCACTCAAAGGACATTCCTTCTAGATGGTGATACTGTTACAATGAAAGCTGTTTGCGAGGGAAAAGACTACAATATTGGTTTTGGATCGTGTGTGGGAACTTTATTGCCACCCAAACAACTTTAACGAGTACTAAGAAATGTTTTGTTTAATCTTAATTTATGAATAATTCATAATAAACTGTTTTTCAAAAAAAAAATTCCTTTTTTCTCTTTCCTAATACTATCAATTAGTTATTTGAAGAATTATTACAGAAAACTGTAATACTGTCTTATTTAATAAAGCGAGTTACCAACAGATATCAAAGAACATTAATAATTCTAACGCTTTATAGGTTTTGAAAAATATTTTTCAAATACATTGACCGTTTAACTAAGAAGAAACAACTACTTCCCGGGCTATAGGCCCCGACAGATATTGGATTACACTTCAAAGTCAAACGGGGTTGGCATATCTACAAGATATTTAAACCAACCATTCTGGTTTGCAGTTAGAAGTGACAACATAACCAATAAAACATAACTTTTAGACCAGTTTCGGCGTATTTGCGCCTCATCAGTACAAGGTATATGTTATCCGTCCGTGAGCTTAAAGCATAATCGCAGACTGAAGAATACACTAAAATCATAATCAATACATGTCTTCCAGTAACGTAAGAGTAAAAGATGTGATAGTAGTGACATCTTCACCTCCAACCACAAATTAGTTATTTCTATTAGAGCCCTGCTATATGATAATGTAGTGCACCAAAAATTGTTCTGTTGACTGTATACTTTACTGCTTGAACCAATATACAAAAAATTTCAACGAATGGTTCCAAATCCAGAGTAGGAGCTGGTGCCAAACTTCACAAGAGTTCCTACAGTACCTACAAATTAAATCCAAACTGCTCAATATTTACAGCTGAATTAGAAGTAGCCATACATACGTACCCATAATAACATTTAGAAAAGAAAATCTCGAAAAAAAATTGGGCAATTCAATGTCTAAATGACGGAAACCTTAGCGTTAAGAGAGTTAGCTTAGGGATAAAGATATTAATTATAATCAAATATAATATAATAAAAAACTTCCCCACCCAAGGCTAAGTGGTCTGGCCAAAACAGAATTTACTTGCAAAAGCTTCAAACCAATGAAAGGTTTTATGACATAATTGCAGTGTAAACTGTCGCTATAAATAGTGGCTACTGGTAATTATTTCTTCCATTATAGAACAAATATCTCGTCTAACTTTGAGTACATAGACCCTGACGATATAGGAAAAATTGTAATATGGGAAATAAGAGCTGACAGATTCAAGTGGCGCTTAAAGACTTGAAAAATGTACACTGGCTTAACTTAACGAATAAAAAAATAGAAGCTGGAAGCCTGAAATGAACAGTGAAATGAAAAAATTCCTTATTCCCACTGATTATCATATGCAAAACCCGTTTTTCCACCTCCAAGTTCAAATATTCTAACCTTACGTTAGAATTCACAATATTAGATAACTTATCAAAGACAACATTTGCTTAAATTAGAACTAAACAATTCATTTCACATACTTAAACAATATTCAGGCTACATATTAATTTTATTTTTGACCTTAACATTTCACTTAGATTTAAGGAATAAGTAGTTTATTTTTTTCAGTAAAATCTTTACGATGAAGAGCTTTTTGAAATATCGTAAGTTTTGTGATTTTCCTATTGAGAATTTGCCTTATGGGGTGTTCACAGCACCAGGTAAGGTGAGTGGAACCATTTTTAAGTAAAATTTGTATATCTTGTAGTGAATATTTATGTATGTTCTATGTTCTATGTTCTATGTTCTATGTTCTATGTTCTATGTTCTATGTTCTTTGTTCTATGTTCTATGTTCTATGTTCTTTGTTCTATGTTCTATGTTCTATGTTCTATGTTCTATGTTCTATGTTCTATGTTCTATGTTCTATGTTCTATGTTCTATGTTCTATGTTCTATGTTCTATGTTCTATGTTCTATGTTCTATGTTCTATGTTCTATGTTCTATGTTCTATGTTCTATGTTCTATGTTCTATGTTCTATGTTCTATGTACTGTGTTCTAGGATTCTGGAGTGCTGTGGAGTTGGAAAGAATGTGGATGTAGGTTTCTTCTTCCATGCCACAATAATCGTATCTACAGTCTTCTTCCTCCATTATTTTTAGCTTTTTCAGGTGCTCATTCAGGCGACAATGTCCCGTTAGGATCCCTGAATATTTAGTATATATTGGATTAGAAATTTTCATATCGGCTGCAAAGCATTTGAAGTATTACAATTGTAATTCTCTGGTTATTGATAGTGTTTCATAGACAAACGTCGAATTAATTTGATACAATTTATGTTTATTTTCAATGATTTTTCAGCCCAAACCAAGAATAGGAGTTGCAATATCAGATTCCATTCTGGATTTAAATGAAGTGTCTCATTTATTCAACGGGCCTGAATTAAAAAACAATCAAAATGTTTTCAAAGAAGTAAGTTTTCAAAATCTAGTTTATTATCATAAGCGTCTCACTCTACCGAGTGAGTATAAATTTTCTCAATTATCTCGTAAATAGGTCGCAAGATGTGCAAGCACTCTGCGCATCACAGAAAATCTATGGAAATCTATTTTCAAGGTAATTGGGATGTTCCTTTGAAGCTGAATGTATTTTTTAGACGACACTAAATCGTTTTATGGCATTAACTCCCAAGGCTTGGAAAGAAGCTAGGACAACTATTCAAAATATTCTTTCGGAAGACAACCCAATTTTGCAAAATGATGAAAATCTGCGAAAAAAGTAAGTTTTTTTGTTATACCCCACGTGAGAGAAACGTGCCGCTATATGCTTGTCGGAGCCTCTTCAGCTATGTTGGAAGGAACAAGGTTCTTTGGGTTCAAGGTATAGGAGTGGTGGGAGCGGTGCTGGTGCCTGAAGGTGCCTGTGTACTGTCTCAGCACTCGCATATTGCTGTGGTTCTTTCGAGTTCAAAACGAAGAACCGGGATTCAACTCCTAGACCTCTGACCTGCTATGGAATGAAAAAGAATGAAATATGGAGGGTGGGAACCTTTCCGTAAGTGGCACTGATATCTCTGGAATACTGGGAAATCCCTGCCAAAAGCACTTTAGATCCAAGAACTAGAATCCGTCGACAAAATGACGAATTTCCTTTTTCCCAATTATTAGTCATGTTGAATTTTTTTATTTCCTATTTTAGAGCTCTAAACAGCCAATCTGAAGCTACAATGCACTTACCAGCACAAATTGGAGACTTTACTGATTTTTCCTCGTCAATACACCATGCAAAAAATGCTGGAAATTTATTTAGAAGCAAAGAAAATGCACTGGCGACAAATTGGTAAGATCCTTTCGACAATATTAATTGCAAAATTGTTAATAAGCGTACAGTTTAACTACGTCTAATGGTGTTAAATTACTTGGTACTTGCTGTCATTTAACTGTCATCCGTCAACTATCGTCTGCCATCTGTCATTGGACATATATAGATTGCTCATGCTCTTATTCCTTGAGCGAAAAAAAATTTAATTGCAAGAAGGTTTTGTCCAAATTATTCCTAGGACAATATTTAAATTTGCTGCATGAATTTTAGGAAACATCTTCCAGTTGCTTATCATTGTAGATCAAGTTCTGTGGTCATCTCTGGCACTCCTATTCACAGGCCTCGCGGACAGGCTGTATTGAAAGACGGTAAAAAATTTTGGTCAGCAAACAATTTGGTCGTTATTATTTATTTCTTCTCACTTCCTAGGAGCTGATCCAGTTTTTGGTCCGAGTGTTTTAATGGATTATGAATTAGAGATGGCGTTCTTTGTAGGCGGTTCCAATAATTTAGGAGATCCAATTAGAATAGAAAATGCACAAGATCATATCTTCGGTTTTGTTATTATGAACGATTGGAGCGGTAAACATTTGAATTTCTTAAGCAAATTTTAATGTTAATTTCAATTGTTTTTAGCAAGAGATATATTGTTATGGGAATACGTACCGCTAGGACCATTTATATCTAAAAATTTAGGTACTTCGATCTCCCCATGGGTTGTTACAACTTTTGCGTTGGAGCCGTTCAAGACGGATAATTATCCACAAGATCCACAACCTTTACCATACCTTAGACATTCTGATAACTTTAATTTTGATATAAATTTACAAGTTGATGTGACACGTGAGTAACCTCAACACTAAATAGATATTTCCAATGGTCAGATCTTCTCTTTCTCTTGGCGCTATCTATTTTTTCCAATATTACATTGGGGCTGATTCTGCAAAGGGTTCAGGCTCCTAGAAAGGTATTTTAGTCCCCCTCTTTCTTAGTTCAGTTGCTATTTAAGTTCCTATATTAACAATAAAATTTTAGCAAAAGGATGTCCCACTCCCAGAACAGTATGTCGTTCAAATTTTAAAAATTTGTACTGGACCCCCAAACAACAGCTGGCTCATCATACAATAACAGGCTGTAAAATGAATCCTGGGGATTTATTGGGAAGTGGTACTATCAGCGGGGAGGTATTTCTACAGTCATAACAAAAAAATACTAATAATATCTACACATTAGGTACTTGTTTTGTAGACACCTGAATCTTTCGGTTCTATGTTGGAAGTAGCATGGAGGGGATCAAAACCTCGAAATTTATTAGACGGATCCGAAAAAAAGTTTCTTCAAGATGGCGACACTGTTACAATGAGCGCCGTTTGTAAAGGGGAAGCACACAATGTTGGTTTTGGAACTTGCGTTGGAACTTTATTACCATCCAAAGAAATTTAATGATCATTTCCATAATTATTAATAAATATTTCAAATATTCATGAAAATGTATTTATTATTTAAAATTCCAACTTTCGCATTCCCCTCGTATATGACTTACTCTCCATTTCTCAATCTTCAAGTTCAAATGTTAACAACCTTGCGTAGTGTATTACATATGAATACAGATAGTGTATCAAAGCAAACAACTAAAATTAAACAATTCTATTGACCTTCATTTAACAGTTAAAAGCATTGGTAATTGCTGGAGAAAATTTTATAGCTTTTGACCTTGGGTTTTAGTTTATACCCATAACTATTTTATTCACACTTATTCAAAAAAAGTATAGAGATGAAGTGCTTTTTAAAATATCCCAAATTTTGTGATTTCCCCATAGAAAATTTACCATATGGAGTATTTACAGCTCCAGGGAAGGTACGTATCATCGATTATATTAGGGATCTTTTATAAAAAAAAAAACTATTATTTAAACGGCAAATTATTTCATAACCTCTAAAGTTATAAACCATTGTCTAGGTATATCAAATGTAACAAGCTTAAATTTTCCTTCAATAATACTTTGTGTGTTAATTATTTTGAGTGATTCATTTTAATATTATGTTATGTAAAAACACTTCCAATTAGATAGGCAATATACTATACATTCGCTCTTTTTCTTTTCTTTATAATATTCTTCACATTGAATAGATTTTAACGTGAAATTAAAAGTAAATTGATTAATGGTAGCTTCAAAGTGTAATGGAAGATGTATACTTATAGCATTTTTCAATATTTTTTGTTGTAACTGCTTGGAGACTTTTGGTTTTGGTTTGAAATAGTGAAAAAATTGTAATAAAATTTGTAATTTCTGGTTTCTACACAAAATGTTGATATTGAATTATAATGGATTTGTTAATCTCTTCTTGGTAATGAATTTCTAACGGTTTCCATTCTTTTATTTATATATTTCTTCATTATTTTTTTACTTTTTTCAAGTTTGTCGTTATTTTTGAATTGTATCTATAGTTATAGTATATAGCTATTTAACTGGTTGAGAGGAAGAGCAAATTCTTGATTTATTCAAGAAATTTGAGCCCTGCCATTTGGCAAACTGCTGTGTAACATCATTAACCTTTTTATGTACCTATTTCTTTATATGTAGGTATACACTGTATGTTTGGCCAATAAAAGCATTTATTATTATTATCATTATAAAATGTTTTAGCCCATTCCTAGGATAGGTGTCGCTATAGCAGATTCCATACTAGATTTAAATGAAGTGTCTCATCTTTTCAATGGGCCTGAATTAAGAAATCACCAACAGGTTTTCAAAGAAGTAAGTTTTAATAAATTAAAAACATTCACTTCATTTTTAACTATTATTATTAAACTTCTTCTATTAATATTTGAATCAAAAGTGCTGCCATTTTTTACAATATTCGTTTTTTTAGCAAACATTAAATGGGTTAATGGGTTTGACTCCAAAAGCCTGGAAAGAAGCTAGAGAAACTATCCAAAGCATTCTATCGGAAGATAATCCAATTCTTCAAAATGATAGTAAGCTACGTAGCAAGTAAGTGTCATCTGTGAGTTACCCACTTCTTCTTTCTCTTTTATTTGGCGTGAACACCATCACAATTTTAAGTATGTCAGGATTTCAAGCAAAAAAATTTTCAATTCTATGTTAAACCCATCTTTTTATAGTAATGAAGTGGAAAATCTGATAAATATTTTTTTTTAGAGCTTTCACATCTCAGTCTGAAGCCACAATGCATCTCCCATCAAAAATTGGTGATTACACTGATTTTTACTCTTCAATACACCATGCTACAAACGTGGGCATTATGTTTAGAAGCAAAGAAAACGCCTTGATGCCAAATTGGTAGATAAAATCATTTGAACTACTTCAATTCATCTATTTTGTACTTTCATAACTTTTAGGAAACATCTTCCAGTTGCTTACCATGGTAGATCAAGCTCTATAGTAATATCTGGTACTCCAATTCATAGACCACATGGTCAAACAGTACTAGCAGATGGTGAGCATTGTTAACCAAACACCTAAACTGCTGTTTTTTTATAACTGTTGGTATTTTAGGAACTGATCCAGTCTTTGGTCCATGCAAACTAATGGATTTCGAACTAGAGATGGCATTCTTTGTAGGCGGTTCCAATAATCTAGGAGATCCAATTAAAATAGAAGATGCACAGGATCACATTTTTGGTTTTGTTATTATGAACGACTGGAGTGGTAATTATTTAAATATTTCAGTTGTTTTAACAATTTAATTCTGAATATTTTCAGCAAGAGATATACAAAAATGGGAATATGTACCATTAGGACCATTCTTAGCTAAAAATTTAGGTACTACGATCTCTCCTTGGGTTGTTACCACATTTGCTTTGGAACCTTTTAAAACAGATAACTTCCCGCAGGATCCACAGCCTTTACCGTACCTAAGACATTCTGATAAGTGCAATTATGACATTAATTTACAAGTGGATATTACACGTGAGTACCAGCAAAGCCTTTCGATCTGATACATAAAAAGTTTCTTGTTTTAGCTAACGGAGGGAACGTTTCCACTACAGTATGTCGTTCAAATTTCAAGTATTTATATTGGACTCCCAAACAACAGCTCACCCATCATACTATTACCGGTTGTAACATGAATTCTGGAGACTTATTGGGAAGTGGCACTATAAGTGGAGAGGTAAATATTTTTCTCCAATGTTTCAATCAATATTTCACAAAATTATTGTTTTGTAGTCATCTGATTCTTTCGGTTCCATGCTGGAACTATCTTGGAAAGGAACAAAACCTCTTACTCTACTGGATAGTTCTCAAAGAAAATTCCTCCAGGACGGTGATACAGTTACAATGAAAGCTGTTTGTGAAGGAGATAGTTATAATATTGGATTTGGAACTTGCGTGGGAACGCTTTTGCCACCGAAAAAACTGTAATGACCAAAAATTTATATGTTTGTAGATATATTTTTTTCAATAAATATTTTGTTATGTTACTCTAAGAATTTCCTACAACATATAAATTATATTCACCCAAATTTGTTGCCACGACAGTAATATTTTCTGTCGATATTGTCCCCTGTAAATGCTGGCAATACAAACATAGATACGAAATTAAAATCGATGCTGTTTTCCACATCAAAGTGAAATGTGAGAGATAAGAGGTAAGACTCGTTTAACTTTCTTAAGAAACTAGAAATACCATGACATTTAGTCGACTTTTTATTGATTTTTCTGTACTTTTCCTTTCTACCATCGTGTGTGAGTTACATTAATTTGGATAAAATTCACACGACTAATTCAAGGAATTGTAAACGAAAAAATCACTATAGATTCTTGCCTACAACGTTATCTAATGATGGAACTTGGTAGACAACAAAAATATGGTACACAAAGAGATACTGAAGGAAACAAAGATATTGAAGCCTTTTCAGAGTGAACAAATAGCAGAAGAAGCATTTTGGGCGGAGTAGAATTCAATGAGACCTCTGGCGGAAAATTGTCGCAACGAGTAAAACAATTCGTTTTGCATTGTTTTTGTATTATATGCAAGTCAGCATAATTACCGTAAATTCGTATTTCATTTGTTCAATTTTGTGTCAGTGACTAGCTTAAAACTGTGTTTGTCTATTCAACTCAACTGTCATTATTTCTGAGGTTATATTCTTATATAATCAGAGATATTATGGAAGAAGTTATGTTATTCTATTTTTTGTTTTCATTGCACTTTTATGAGAGTGACACTTATTCCTCTATAGGTACCATGCAAAAATATATGGCCAGGATTTAAAACTGCCTGTCACTCATGTATGCACCTAGAAGAAGGCTCAGCATTTACAAATTCAAATAAACTTTGAATAGTCAGTATATACCTAATCCATAGTTACAAAAACAAAGAGAAAATAAGTCGGTATTAAAGATTTAAAATATTACTCAATACAACTGTAACTTTTGTATAGTCACTTAAATGTCAAAGGGCTTATACGGCAGCTGATTTGTTTTACTCTTTACTAAGATGACATTGACATTTCGGAGCGCCATCCATCGAATTCTACTTTTCCCAATAAAGCACTCACTTCATAAGCAGATGATGATTTGAGCTGTGGTTTCTTATCGTGAATTCAAAATTATGTGTTGGATATTTCCATGTCAGGAAGAAGAGATAAGGGATTAATTTTTGTATGATAGTATTGGGTTTTTAAAAGGTGGAAACTTGAGAGTTATAGGGTTATATAGTTTTTACTTTCCCCTCAGGTTCAAAGCTCTTAACTTATGTAGAGACTCAGAAAGAAATGGCATCTTTAGAAAAAACTGAATCTCAGGAGAGAAACGACTTGGTAGCCTATTGGAGCGTTCCTTTATTGGATGGTGTTCATACAGTGGAATTTGAACACGGAACAAAGAGTGGCAAAAGAGTTTTAAGAGTTGATGGAGTCGTAAGTTTTATCTATCCAAAAATTAAGTTTTCTAGCAAGTTTTTATTTTAAATTTGTCTGTTTTCAAGAAGTTTGTTATAAATATTTCAGGAAATATTCAGAAAAGATTGGATGTTTAAGCTTGTGGGAGATGAAGAATTTTACTTAGGAAAGCAAGAAGCTAAATGCCTCTTAAAAGTCGATCCAATACCAAATTTTGCATTTTCCTACAGCTTATTAGTAGATGGAAAATCTCTACAAAAGTTCACGGAAAAACAATCTCAATCTATAAGGAGCTGGGCAGTTATAACCGGAGGAAAACGTTACAGGATAGTTTTTGGTAAAAATATTATTTCACGTGACATATAAAAAATCAATTTATTAGGAACTATAATAATTTAAAATAAATAAATGAAATATCAAATCAATTATTAAAATTTTCCGTTCACATTTAAGAAAACTCCAGCTTCTGGTTTTCCAGTACCAATAGGTCCTCCAAAATGTCTTCCGTATTGACCGGTAACATCAGCATTCCAATTTTTTCCCCCGGCAAAATTATATTTTCCACCAGCTGCAACATCAGTACCCCAACCAGGAGTTCTGTTTGCACCGACGAAAGCATTCGAACCTGTTGGATTGTGGGTATAATCGACACGTCCACTATAAGAGTCAGGTTTAAGTCCATGGGATCCCCAAGCTTTAGACGCACCATATGATCCATCCAGTTGATGATTGCCATTGCTGAAGATCGTACCTTTTTGTCCCAAGCTATAACCGCCTTGGTTAGCCCCATATGTTAAGTCTCTGAAAGTAATATATTCAATTACAAAAACAAATTGACAAATCATAGTTTGATAAACATAATAATACACCAAAAGGATGGAATGATTTACTCTACAAAACGAAAATATTATTTTTTAATGAGTTTTATTTTATTTAGTTTCAAATCTATCAAAAAATACATACCTTCGTTCTCTGTGTAAAGGGATTAAAATATATTCTTGTCCATCCTCGTTTTCGAAAGTTTCGATGGGAAAAGCAACTGCAACTGCCACTAAACAAGCAAAACTAACAATAAACATCTTCATTTCGAAAAATATTATAATACTTTGTAACGTTCACTTGTAGTTTGTTAACTGATACATCACATTTGAACCTCCGCGAATTTATACTGGCTTGATACATTCTGCTAGTCGGGTATTTCACAGTTCCCCAGTTTCTTGAAGCATCTGCGGGGTTTCTTTGACTCCATACCATATCGTTATCTCAGACTGGTAGTAAATATCTTAACGTATTTTTTTTAAGCAGGGGACTTGTAATTCACTTAGTGATATGGCGGTTAAAAATATCAATATTTATAATTGAGTTGACTTTAAAAAAAAAGTAAATTTGGAGAATAGAAAAAGTAGAAAAATATTAAAACTAGTTATATCTTGAACCACTCATTTAATTTTTGTGATTTTTTTGTGAACTGTTCTCGAAATAAGGCTTTAGATGTAAATATCAATATATACAAGGTATATAAATGTAGCAAATAAATTGTAATGAAATGTAGCACCATGATGTTTAAGCTGCAGATGTTTTTTTTTAGCTCTCCCATGTCTTTGCTTCTAGTCTTGTTTTAAAATTTATAGTTTGTTATGCAATAGTCAATTCAGTTCATGTCTAATATTGTGCTCTAGTAAGCAGAGCTAAATAAGGCATGTGGATGACGACAATTTTTAAAATGCCAACAGGCCATATGACCACCAGATATATATTTCGCAAGAACTTCATCAAAGTTATAAAGGAGCTTGAGGAAGAGAGCAAATATGTGTAGGAATGTGTGGGAATGCCTAGACAAACTCAATGAACTAGGCGAGAACAATAAAGTTACCATACTACGGATTCCAGGACACACTGGAATAGAAGGAAATGAAATAGCAGATGAACTAGCAAAGATGGGGACTAAAATACCTTTCTGGGGACCAAAACCTTTTTACGGAATCAGTCCCAATGTAATGTTGGAAGAAATAGGTGAAGCCGAAAGAAAGAGAAAATCCAACTATTGGAAAGATCTAGGGCTTAGACAATCAAAGATTATTCTGGGTGACTACAACCTGTTGAGATCAAATGAATGCATAAGTCAAAGTAGAGAAAGTGCGCAGAGATTTTTAACAGGGATCCTAACGGGACATTGTCGCCTGAATGTGCACCTGAAAAAACTCAAAATAGTGAAGGAAGAAGAATGCAGATATTGTGGCATAGAAGAAGAAACCTCCATCCACATACTTTCCAACTGCACAGCAATCCAGAATCCTAGAGCACAGTACCTGGAAGATTACTGGATAGGAGAGGAACATTTACCTAAGTTGAAGCCTGCAGATATCCTGAAATTCTTCCGAGAAATAGGACTAAAGGAGCTACTAGTTTCAGAGACTCCTCAGAAACTAAGTAGAAGTAAGGGGGCACAATAGATCCTTTAGGTCTAAGTGAATGTTACCCCAGATACATGCATACATACAAGCATAAGAGGCTGAGGTGGAGAAGCGAAGGAAAGGTTCAAAAGAAAGCAGAGCTGAAGAGAAAATAACAAATCACCTAAAATTCAGTTGGGTTCAAAATTAAAAGAAATATTTCTCAAAAATCCAAAGTTAGCTGGAGCTGGCTGTAGAGGCATCCCCTTATGTTTATACTGTTGGCATAAAAACAATTAACCCTCCACGGTATTGTCACAAAAGAGTTGACCTATAGTTAACAAAAAAAAATCGAAATTAAGTAGTAACCGGGTTAGAAAATGTGCTGATTTTTTTTTTATTGACAGTGTAAAACCTTTTTGGATTCCCCTGGATTGATATATTTAGAAAATAACTAGAAAAACTTAGTCTGAATACTTGTACTTCCAAATTTAATTGATACGTCTTATTTTGAAGTAAATAATTTAACCTAATTGTCCAAATAACAATGATTCCCATTCAGCTGCAGCACTGGTAATTTACATAACATTCATTGATACGGATTTTCCACTCATTACAAGTAAAAGTTGTTTATGTTGAACTGATAAGAACGAAAGCAGATTTATTAACTATAATCTCTACTATATTTAATTTCATATAAACGGTGATTTACATTTCCCAATAAGATCCCTAGGTATATAAAAGTGATGAGAGACTGGCAAATATCATCAGTTACAATTCAGACTTTTTAAGTTCATACCTAATACAAAATGAAATCTTTCATTTTCGCTATTTTTTGCTTGGCAGCTGCCAGTGCTTTACCAATTGATACTATCGAAGACGAAGATGGTCAACAATACGTTTTGATTCCATTAGAAAGGAATAGAAGGTAATTAATTTAATGTTAAAATTTTGGTTTATTTTGAATTTAATATTTCTTACAGAGATTTAACATGGGGTGCAAATCAAGGGGGTTATAGCTTGGGACAAAAAGGTACGATCTTCAGCAATGGCAATCATCAACTGGATGGATCATATGGTGCGTCTAAAGCTTGGGGATCCCACGGACTTAAACCTGACTCTTTTGGAGGACGTGTAGATTATACCCACAATCCAACAGGTTCAAATGCCTTCGTGGGTGCTAACAGGACTCCTGGTTGGGGTACTGATGTTGCAGCTGGTGGAAAATATAATATAGCCGGGGGAAAAAATTGGAATGCTGATGTTACCGGTCAATACGGAAGACATTTTGGAGGACCTATTGGTACTGGAAAACCAGAAGCTGGAGTTTTCTTAAATGTTAATGGAAAATTCTAACTATGACTGATTTTTATTTATTTATTTTTACAATAAAATTTTAATATTTTACGCTTTTACTTTTTATTTTGCTTATTATCTGAGTCAACTTATCAACATCAAAAAGATCCAGCAGAAAAACGGTCTGACAGATTTTTGAACGAGTAATTTTTTAAAATAACCACATTGTTACCATAGAAGTAGGTTGTAAAAATAACCCTATAACCCTAGGGCAGTAAGTGAGTTCCCTTATAGTATAAATAACTATACCGTATTTTTACTTTTATTATTCCCGTTTCAGAAAAACAGACACTGAATATTTACGTAAATGGTGAACTAGTCGAAGCTGAAAGTAATTTTATTTCTAATGGTACCGAGATGAGTTTTCAAATGGGAACCACCCCAGCTGTAATAAGAGCCGACACTACGCAAAAGAAAGAAGGAGTAGTTCATCAACTTTACGTCGATGGACAATGCATCGAAGAAGATATTATTTTTTAAAAGAATATTTGAAAAACAGCTAAAATTGTCTCTTAGCACCATCTAGTAGTTTGTTTGTGAATTATAATAAAAAGAGAAATCAGCTATTAGTCGACCTACTCGATAACAGAGGTCAGGACTGTCGTATGAAAAGATTTAAAATAGTTTTTACTGCTAAAGAAGGCATTGAACATTTTTTATTGGGAAAAGTAGAATTCGATAGATGGCGTTCCGAAATGTCAATGTCATTTTAGCAACGAGTAAAACAAATAAGCTGCCGTATAAGCCTTTTGATATTTAAGTGGTTTTATTTTGCTGTTTTAGTTATTTTCAGTGAGTGTTTTGTGAAACTTTTGTTTTTTTTTTAATTGTGCTTTAGTATTTTGTGTTGTTAAACTAAATTTTGACTCCTAATATTTTTATTTTTGAATTAATAGGTATGGTTGATATTTGTCAAAAATAAAACAGGTTTAGGTCTGGTTTTGTGTTTTTATTTTATTTTTGATATAGTCACATCTACAAAAGTTACAGGGAAGGTACGTTTGTATTGAGTAATATTTTGAATCTTTAATACCGACTTATTTTCTCTTTGTTTTTGTAACTATGGATTAGGTATAGGTACACTGACTATTCAAAGTTTATTTGAATTTGTAAATGCTGAGCCTTCTTCTTCAATACAATGCAAAACGAATTGTTTCACTCGTTGCGACAATTACAATTTTTCCGCCAGAGGTCTCATTGAATTCTACTCCGTCCAATTTCAAATTAATTTATTGAAAAAAACAGGTATTATAATAAAATCTTTACATAGTAAAAAAAATAAGCTAACAAATAATATCTACACTTAAAAAACTTTTATATATAAACTTGATTAAAATTGAAAATATATATTTAAAATAAAAAAATACATTTTCATTTTTCGAACGTTAGATCGTTATATATGTGACCCTCAGAAGCTTCTCCTTTAACAAAAGCTTTCCTTTTGAAATATTGAAATTTCGAAGATCTTTTTACTTTCCAAACGTTATACATTATGTAAATCAAAATTACCGTACATATAGATAGAACAGCTAAAATAAAAGCGTTTGAAATCAATAAGATTTCACTGTTATTACTGTCGCTTAAATAAGGTTGTTTAGTGGTACCAAGCTTTGTACAGGAAATACCAAAAATATTAGATCCACTTTTAAAGTTCCCAGGGTTAATAGTAATATTAGAATTATGCAAGTACAATATAAAATTTAACAAGCTTTCACAATTTAGTTTATTACCATTTAGACCGATTTTAGATAAAAATGTTAGAGGAGGGAAGTCAATAGTTTTTATTTCATTGTAACTAACATTTAACTCGCGTAAAGCTAGTAGGGAATGAAAATAATATTGACTTATAGAAGTTAACTTATTGCAGGATAAATCTAAATATTCCAGCTTAATTAGTTGATCAAATGTTCCATATATAAGATCAGAAATTTTGTTATGAGACAAATCTAGATAAGTTAAATTTTTTATTTCGAAAAAAAATTCAGTTGAAATTTGCTTAATTTCATTTCTACTTAAATCGAGGAGTTCTAGCGGTGAATAATTTAAAACTATAGAAGATATTTTGTTGTTACTCAAATATAATTGTTTAATTTCACTATTCATAAGTAAAACATCGTCGAATCTAGTAAGAGAATTATTAGATAGATCTAATTTGTTCAAAGCCACTAATCCAGAAAAATCCATCACGCTTAAACCACTCAATTCATTATTCGACAAGTTCAATTCTTCTAAGCTTGTCATATTAGTGAAATTTACATGCTGAATATGATTTGAAGATAACTGTAGGATTTTTATATAATCACCACAATTTAACATTTTATCGGAAAATTTCATAAGTTTAGATTTTGATATTTTTAAAAAATAATTGCTACTAGCATCAATGTTGACGTAAGAACACGTATATGGCCCGATCGATGAAATTTCTTCAACGAATCTGCAATGTATGTAGATTTCGTTCTCATGTTGACAGTAGCTGGTATTAAAAATGTCTATAAAAATTTTACCGTCGTCTGAACAATTTCCTGAATCATGGAAACTGAATAGAATCAAGCTTATCAGCATCCAGTTACTGGAAAATAAAAAAATATATTTACTTTTGTTTGAATTGAGAAAAATTGCAGAAAAAAGTGAGTGCAGTAGGTGAATATTAATATTATTAAACTGTTAAAGATAGGTATAGCATTTGTACATGAATTTATTCTAGAATTTTCACTAGTAATACTAGAAATCAAATTTAAATGAATATTTTTAGAAAATTATTATTAATCACCTCGTGTGGTAATCGGTAAGAAAATTCCAATTATAAAATAAAACAATTTTAATTTGTTAAAATCTACATAATATTTAAACTTAAAATTGTGACGCGTTTCGCTAACACAGTAGCTTTGACAAACGAATGGAGGTATAATGAGACATTTTCAATTCATACAGTGCCTTAATACTAAATTATACGGATATTAACAATAAAATTATGATTTATTTACATGGAAATAAAATGAAAAAGGAAAAAGAATTTGTCTAAATATGGGATTAATAAAGTATTTAACAAGTATACCTTATTCACAACAATCCTACAGGAACATTTCTAGGTAAAAAGGTTTAATAAGGGAGAATTGTTGATATCTATTTGGTCGTTAAGAAGATTATCTGAATATTTGTTTTTATTTATCTTAAGGGCTTCTAAAAGATTTCATTTGAAGGATTTAGGTTTTATATGTTTCAAAATTTGAATCGAAAAAGTGTTGGTTTGCTAATAAATGATTTGAGTAGTTGGAATCTGATTTTTGGTTGTCATAGCTACGTTTGTGTTTTGAAATTCTAGTTTTAAAATTCCCAAAAGTTCTACCTATATAAATTTTGTTAAAATTGTCATTACCACATTTTAATTTATAAACTCCTGATTTATTTAGTTTTGAAGATTTGGATTTGTTGTTTTTAATGAATTTGGATAAATTGTTATCGGTTCTGAAACAAATATTCAAGTCTAAATTTTCTAAAAATGATTTGATTTTCAAGGATGGAATTCCAAAGTATGTTAAGCTTCTAGATTGGTTATGCTTCCGTATCTTTTGATTTATGATATCGTCAATTAAATTTGGATCGTAATTATTTTTTATAACCAGCTATTTGTTTTATTATATTTAGTTCTTTGTTGTAATCGTCAATATTCAATGGAACTGTTAAAAGTCTGTGTATCATATTATTGAAAGCTGCTAATTTATGACTGACTGGGTCGACTGAACTATTATGAATTGTAATGTCGGTATGCGATGATTTGTGAAATATAGAAAAATCATGTCTTTTATTTATATTTGAAATTGTAAGGTTTAGAAAGTTTATAGACATACTTTGTTCAATTTATACTGTAAATTTGATATTTTTATGTTTTGAGTTAATGTAGGTAATGAAGGTATCTAATTGTCTCGTACTACCAGTGAAGCAAGCTAAAATGTCTTATACATATTGGTGCCAGTAAACAAATTTTTTACTAAGGGGGTGTTTATGAATTATCTTTTCCACACCAAATGTATTTATTTCCAACATCAATTTTCGTCTTCATCAAGTACCTACCTACTTGCAAAACATAGTATATAATAATTGTGTTTTTAATATAAACATTAATCATAATGGTCCAAAGAATTTAAAAAATATCTAAGCTTGTACTTTTGAAATGAATCGAAATTATCATGTGAACAAATAAAAATAAGATTGTCAAAAAAATATTTTGTTGTTATAAACGTCAAAATCACATGTGTGGAATTTTCTTAAGAAACCAAAAAAATAAATGACAGACCTTATAAATTTTTTCAAAATTTAAAATAGAGTTCCATTTGTCAGTTCCACACTGTATATACATTATTAAAACCGCCAAGGTCTACATCGGACTACGCTGCAAGATCGGAAACTGGTTTTTAGAAGCTCAGACAACTCCGTAGGGATAAATATTTTTAAAAAGACTACAAACGATGATTTTTCAACACTGTGTTATTTATAAGATGCGACATACGGATTTCTGTACAAAACTGTCAAACCAGAGCGAATTTAAGAAAATTAAAAGTGCATTTTAACTTATTTTTTCTACATTCATGCAAAAAACAACACTTTTGTGAACCACATTTAATGGAAAAAGTGGTACTTTATTGCACTCATCTGTCATTCTTGTGTCAGTTTTGTGATGATTGATGACATTTAAATTAAATAAAAATCCAAAGCAAGTATCTGATCCTGCTTTAATACAACAATAATATATGTATATCTTACTACTTAGTCTCAACGAGTTACAATTATTGCAAAAATCTTTAATTATTTAAAATTTAAATGGTCAAGGCGAAAACCAGCTATGATTGAGTACTGACAAGGTGGAGGCCATAAAGATACAAAAAAAGAAGAACGGGTTGAGTTTGATTAGGTTAGGTTAGGTTCTTAGCATATTTATATTCTAATTTTCCAGTTTTTGCATGAATTTAGAAAAAATATTGTATGCAACTCTTGCAAAACGTGTTTTTTGCACTTGTTGCATAAATAACTATTTCAACGATCTTTCCATATATGTTATTATTAAAGTTAGCTCGCGTTTGACAATTTTTGTACAGGAATCCCTATGTCGCATCTTATAAATAACACAGTGTATATATATTTACCCAATTATCCATATAAATTAAAAATAAAAAATATAAATTTACCTTATAAAAAACATTTTTACTGCCAGACTTTGTTGATAACAAATTATGCGTCTAATATGAATAACTGTGTACTTCTGACACAGATATTATTTCATTTGATACATTTTATATTTTAATGCTGAATATACTGTGGATTCAAATAAGCAAAATCAGCTTTTTTATTTATACAAAGGTATTTTGTTTAAAAAAAAAACTCATAATTTGTTCCTTCTGCAATGTTGAATACAGGAAATTGTAAACAATTCACTGCGATATTTAAATAATTTGTCTTTCTAACGCTTTATAAGTTTTGAAAAAGTTTTTTCAAAAACAGTAAACAGTGACCGTTCAGCTTAGAAACAACAACTACTTCCCGGGCTATAACCCCGACGGCTATTGAATTTCACTACTTCGTAATACGGGATTAAGGAATAATAATGAAATGCAGAATTTAATGAACAAAATAGCTACTTGGAATTTCACATGGCTTTACTTTTTTCTGTATCTAAAATAGATGTTTGTCCAGAAAGAAGCATTCTGCTGTAACCCTTATAATTAAATAACTATTATTATTATTTTATCTATCTATCCTTATAATTGAATAATAATAATTATTATATTATCTATCTTATTTTGTAGTTTTCTCTTCATTCGTAAAAACAAATTGATATTCCTGGGCTAAGAAAGCTCCTGGGCTAAGACAGTTCCTGGACTAAGACAGTTCCTGGGCTAAGAAAGCTCCTGGGCTAAGGCAGTTTCTGGGCTAAGGCAGTTCCTGGTTAAGACAGTTCCTAGGCTAAATAAGCTCCTGGGCTAAGTAAGCTCCTGGGATAAGACAGTTCCTGGGCTATGAGAATTTCGAGGAAAATATATCGTATATTGCTCCTCCTTTATTGAAAGTGTTTGTCATTCAATAATGTGAAGTATCTACTAACCCATTCACTGGTTTCCTGGACAGTAGAAGCATTCCTATCCCAGTTCTTTTTATTGATTTTGCGCAGTCTGTGTACCCTTTACAATGGCATATTTTCCAAGTCTGGTAATGATTTTTGAATCCCATTCCTCCTTGCTGCATAATTTCATTACGAATTTCTTTGGGAAGTTATACTTTTTCATTTTACCATCTTGTGGCATGTCCCAGATTTTCTAATTTATAAAAGGTAAGGAGGTGGTTTTGTTTCAATGATTTTAAATAAAATATAAATGTCTTGAACAAATCCGACCAAATTATATGTATTTAAAATTCCTACGACAGCAAAAAAGTTTTGGATGGGTAAAAGTGATATAAGACCTCAGGTATTCGAATATCTGCACTCCTCCTGCTGGAGTATTATCTAATAACATGGATGCATCCTCTTTTATATGCCATAAAGGAGCTTCTAAATGGTTAACTATTTTTTTTTTGTTGAAGAAAAACGAAATATACGCCACTCTGTAACTGAAAACCGACCCCGCCCGATTTTAACCGAGCTTCAAGTTCAGTGACAACACTGACAACAACCAAAGCAGCCTAGCCGCCCACTGCCCACTTGATCAAACAACTTTTCCTTTCTATATCGCGCCGTGAAGACCAACAGCCAGTTGACGTCGAGTTCTTAAGGTGGCTGTGGAGTGGTATTCAATTGTTCAAGCTGTCAAAATATCCCAAAAAAGCCATGTTTGTGGTCTTATTGTGCAGTGTCGAATAGAATTTTAACGTAGAAAAAGGAATATTAGTGATACTTATGAAATAAAGTTCTAAAGGGGGCGAAAAATTGTATATATGTCAAGAAATTTTTCGTTTTTTTAAATAGAATTAATCAAGATTCGGCACTAAAGGTAAGACAGCATATAAAATAGTATTTTAATCGAAATATGTTTGTGTAGAGTTAAAAATGGTTGCTTCAGGATTTGTAATAGCTTTTTTATAGTTGTTGACCTTGCAGACCATTTCGTTTTTTTTTTATTGTACTATTGCTGGTGGGATGTACATAACCATATGCGTATTAAAAAAAATGTTCGCCAAAAACTGACTAGCTGAGCTTCTTCTCTAACCACACACTAGAGTCTCCAGCATTTTAGAGGTAGCTAAATATTATTAAAACTATAAATTTCTCACTAGATACATTGATGCTGCTTGATAAATTTTTATAAAAAAAAGTAAGGAGACAAAAATTTTGAAAAAGTGATTTTGATTTTGAAAAAAAAAGACGGAACCGATTTCAACAACCTCAGTCACTGGTGTTTTGACGAAGTGACTAGACGGCTTAAGCCATGCGAAGCTTCGGGGGGCCCCGTAATACTGAAAAAATTTTATGGTGAAGAAAAAGCAGAAAAAAGACAAAAAATGAATTCCACTATTGTTAATAAAGCTCATTGGTGAAGTTTTTGTAATACTTCTTCTTATTTGAGGTTTTTCTTCTCCCTTAAGTGGACCTCAGTAAATGTCACCCCAAAATACATACAAATGTCCGTGGATTGTGTGTTGTTGACTTTGCAGTAGTATGTGCTTTATACATCTGGCTTCGTCTTGTAAAAATATTTGTAGTGGTGACAAATTCGGCAAGACCTCCAACGTACTTGTATGGCTCCCGTAATACACAGGCAAGCAAGCCTTTGTGTGCCACTCAATATCCTTACAGATCCCATTTGCAGTGCCTCTGTTCGCCACACCACTGATCCATAGGCTATCATTGGTCCAACTTCCCTTGCATAACCACTGGATTATTTTTCTTTTAAAAGTGAGTTTTCCATGAAAGCCTTTGATCAAAATCCTAGGTACTTTGTCTTTCCTTCTAGCACTACTTAATGACTTTAGGCTTTTAGACGACACTACAGTATTTTTCGTGAAATTTTTTTCCTAAGCATTGACTTTCAGTCTCTCTTGTTAACATTCTTCCAGATACCACCCTAGCAAATTTGCTTCTGTCTGCAGATCCAAGATAGATCCGAGATCCAATGGTCACTCACGAAAAAGCCAAAATAATGTTAAGTACACCCTGTACGTTGGGTTGAATTATTTCCTACTCAATAATTCATTGTTTTCTCTATACTTTTAAAGTTATGAATGTTGTTACTTGCTAACTATAACACGAAGAGTAACATAATGTAATGTAACATGAAAACATTTGTTACGAGAATACTATCATATAATGAATCACTCTGTATAAGCTGCTAACGGCTTTATATTCAAAAAAAGTTATAATTCATTTTAACTGACTACCCAATGGTTATTAACAAGAAAAAACAATTAAATAATCTAGAAATAATCATGGTACAGTTATATGGACCAGTTTGTTGTACAAAAAAATTATTAAATATTCTAACATCAGCTGAATTTGCTCGTGAATTTGTCGTGTTAATATATAGTGGGCGTTATGTAAGATCTACATGAAATCGCTTCAAGGTATCAATTAATAGGATTGAAATCGTGTTCAAATTTGTTTAGATACAAAAATTCTCCTAGACTTCCTTTCTCCAAAACTACACCATTTATCCAAATCATTTAGACATAGTGCTCAAATTATAATTATAATAAGTCATCGACCTCTCCCGTAAATATTGAATAATATTAACAAAAATATCTAGTAGAACTCGAATATACAAAGTGTTTCATTAAAATTTTTATATCAAGCACCAAAATTAACCCATTCAGTTATGACCCCAAGACATGTGTATGACATAAGATTTGTTTTCTAATAAATGTATTCTTTTTAGAGGATATGAAATATGGTAAATATTAAAATAACATTTTCTGAAACACTTCACAATATTATTAGTCATTAATAATCATTTAAAAGATAAGTTATACAATAGTTATGTAAAAACTTATATTTAAAATGAAAGAAAGTATTACGTCCTTTGTATGATAAATATACCGAGTGACAGGATAAAACCTTCGTCAAAATTTTAGTTTAATGTATGCCTATGTACGTAAGTTTATTTCTCGAGGCAAATGATATTCCTAAAGGTGGATTTAAGTAGTTTTAACAGGAACAGTGACGTTTCTTTGAAGTTTCACAGCACAGCACAGCTGTGGTTTCACGTCATAATATTCAAGGTTTCTCGGGGGTTTTCTTGTTCTTGTTTTCTGCTTTGTTACTTTTTGAGGTTATTTATCTCAAAAGTATTACTGCGGCCCTGATCATAGTTCAGTGTCTACATTGCTTTGGAATTGTCGTAATATCAAGAAAACCTCAATTTCTTATTTCATTTCGATAGTTTTCTCAGTGTATACCAATGATATTAGAATAGGACCATTTTGGTACGATGTACTATGATTATAGTTAGGTACCTCCCTTGCTTTGGAATTGTGATAAAGTTAACAAAACCTCAAAACACAATTTCAATAGTTTTATTGGTGTACCTTCGTTGTCCATGGTATAATACCATTGAAATTAAAATATAACCACTATGCAGCAATACTGTGTACAAAACAATCATTGAAATTTCTCAATGAGCAAATAAGTTTTGCCCGAACGTACTTTTGGAGTTGAGGACCTAATCCTTTTCTTTTAAATTCTGTACCACTGTACACATTAAAAGGTACGACTTCTCAGCTTCTGGCTCGCAATATCGGAAAATAAGTTTTTAGTTAAAATATATCTGGCAATAGTTTGGATTTCACACGAATACGTTTATAGCGAACTCATATTTGCAATAGAAAGTTCCAATATTGTTAAAAATGCAACCAATTGACCTTGTGCTTTATTTTCAGATGGGAAAACACAACTACGAAAATTTGAAGCTGACCTTCCTCAAAATAGTGGTAATATACCAGGTAAGTCGTTAAAGCTTTATATTTAATTTTCACAATCATTTCAACCATGAATACCAATAAAGTTCAATCATTACTTTCACAACAAGCAGGCCTTTTCCTGTATCCAAACTTTCTTCATGAATGGGCTACCTCGCTTTCCTCAGAAAGCCAGTTGTTCCTGGCCTTTGAAATAGGGTTAAGCTTCTTTTTAAAAATATTATATTTTGGTGTCCAAGAAGTCTTTTTTTTCTATCTGCTAAATACAAGTCCAATTTCTCCTTTTTTCTCGTTCCGAGATGGTTTTTCTGCTTAAAACTATAGGATTTTAGATAGCTATAGGTCACACTTTTAAATAAGAAATACATTCTTGCTAGGGTAAACGAATGAATAGAGGAATTCAGTCTAAGGTCAGTCTGGCCAACAAAAAGTGGTTTTTTCTGACATGAATGACAGTTAAAATCTACTGTTTAAAACATAAGATTTTGCATGTTTTTTATCATTGCGAACATTTATATTGCTTTATTAAAATAATGAATACACCCCTGAAGCGTATATCTTGAAATTTAAAATGACTTTTCAGCTGAATACTCAACATATCAGTGGCCAATAATCCTAGGATCTTCTGGCAAGTCACCATTTCATTTCTGTTATTCAGTCACTAGTTATGTCAAATGTCAGTTATATTTATTTTTGTTGATATTCGTTTGATCGAGTATTTTCGATCAGATTTTTGTAGCATTTTTAGTTAGCTGTATCTCTATTGTTCTAATTACTTCTTTGACTGAAATTCGCACTTTAAACTAAAGGAAGCTTTAGGCACTACTTTATCTTAAAGTACGATTATGGCACCACTTTTCCAACTTTAAGACAACTTTAATATTTAAAGGCACTTTAAGTTGATTATGAAACTGGCCCTCAGTTGGCCAGTTTCATAATCAACTTTAAAATACCTCTGCCATTAAGCAAGTGCCACTTTTGTTATTATTGAAAACGGCCTTCTTCATTACGTATATAGTTTCATAATCAACTTAAGGTGCCTTTAAATATTAAAGTTGGCTTAAAGTTGAAAAAGTGGTCCCATAATCGTACTTTAAGATAAAGTAGTGCCTAAAGTTTCCTTTAACTTAAAGTGCGAATTTCTAAACTTTACAGAAGATAGAGTGGCTCTAAAACAGACCTGACATAACCTAGTTTTCTCCATATTTTTTGACAACCAGGTTGAATACCTACTTCACGAAAAAATGATGAACATGTTTGATAGTTCTTCCAGCTCTAGTTCATCATCCGATGACGAAGTGATTTATTGGAGAAGAATAAAAAATTATTCAAAGAGAAAGTGTCACTTTGAAAGATATGATGATGCTGACCTTTTTGATCGCCAAAGCAATAATTTTAGGTTAGATCATCGTTAGATAACTAACTAAATAGTGTCTAAGGTATCGAAAAACAAATGTCAGGGCTGCCAACTTAGCTAAATGCTACTTTTATTAAAAAAAGGTGCTACTTTCATTATGAAACGCAATTATTTTAAAGTCTTCTTAAAGGATACTTTAAGATAAAGTCTACTTTTACTAAAGGCACTTTAACTATCGAATTATGAAACCGGCCCTAAGCAATGGCTAAATTAAGGATAACTCTTGAACTATAATAGAGTTGGGACAAACTTGGAACCGTTTTTGTTTTAAGAAGTTCATCTTATACTCTGCTCAAAGCTATGACACTTATCGCCGTTTGCACCAATTGATATTTAAATAGACTTAAAGTTAAGTGGCGCTTTAAGAAGCTTTTGTTTTGCTTCCAGAACAGCTGGTCATTTTAAGAAGTACCTAGCTAAGCTTAGAAGATCGCTCGCTTATTCTCAACTTATCCTCAAAGTGGAAATTTTTAACCCAACATTTTTGTGTTTTGTGCAAATGAACTTAAACTAAGCGACCCTTAAATTTTAAACTCGCCATAGACGTCTATAGCTAGAGCTGTTGTCAGGTGGTGATATTGTTTTGACGAGCTGTAAATGAAAATTGATAAGAGTATAGATTCATTCAACTTTGAAATAGTCTTTATGGAAAGCACGGTACTAGATTGCATCGACAATCACAAATGAAGAAGAAATAAGTTCAGCCCAACACCTCACCCACAATTTTCCTAGCTCAGCATCAAATTAACAGTTTAATTTGCACAAACAAACTGCTTGTTTCAGCAAAATTCAAAGACATGCCAGCAATAATCTGAGTATTTTACTTTCAACTAACATTCTTAGTATAAGATAAACTCTTGTATAGTTTTTACATAATTCATATTAATGAAAACGATTTTATGCGTTTACATTATAGTTAAAGTTAAATGGATAGCTCGGCCTTTATGGCTTTGCATTTTCCTATATACTTAGTTAACGTCACTGGAGTACGTAACAAATATTCTTCAGGGGACATAAAATAGGTTCTGCAGAGATGCCAAGATTCATCGTATGCAGCGTTTGAAAAAATTATGAAAAGCTTTGGTTCAAAAATGTTAAATATCTTCTTTTTTTAATGAAACAACCAAATTTTTATTCTCATTATTGTATAGACTTAGGCTGTGTTATTTATTCTTGTATTTTAGCAGGATGTGTTTTCTCCTGTCATACTAAAATAGTATCAATCAGGGTCGGGTCCAGGCAAAATTTACATTGGCCGCAACAATTTTTGACGAGCGATGTCAATTTTTCAACTCAACTCAACTTAACTAAAGTTTTAAAATTTTGATCTTTGATACACCTACATACTTAGTTCCTTTATTGTGCTCTTTTTAAACTTATAGTTCTGTTAAATATTGGGATGTGCCTAGTTTGATGCATGCCAAATATATTTCCCCTTAAAAACATCGTAGCACCCGCCACTGTTATACAACTTGAACATCAAGAAGATAATTTTGTTACTAAGCGGAAACTGCTACTTCTGCGGAGCCCTATAAGGCACTAACTGAAGGCCATTGACCGTTAATTTTCTTCTTCGGTGATAAACATACACGTTTAAGTCGATGATATGGTGATATGGCTCGTACAAAGCAATTGTTTCCTAAATGGAAAGTTTAAATCATGAATTTTATTGTTATATGAATGAAAGTAACTGCGAACAAGTACCTGATAAGGTTTTTAAAAGGTGAGACATCAATTTCATCTTCAAATGTCGAAGAAAAAAAATGTATAGTTAAATTTATGTACCAAGGCAGTGGAGTGATTCTTTATCGGAGTTCGATAAAGACACTTTACTGGCGTGGTGCATACAAAATTTTATCGACAACTGCTCAGAATTCAGAATACAAAAAACTGAGGAACTGCATTTCATTTCATTTTATTATGACAAAATAAACAGCAAATATAGAACAAATCTACTTATTATTTGTTGTATTTAAATTGAAGGTAGGTAAACCCTGAAGTATTATAAAACTCAATTCCTGAAGTCAAAGGAGTTTCAACAACAATAAATATTGTGAATATTGGCCATAAATTGCGAGTAGAATACTATACTTTGTCCATGACCCTTATTTTATTTTTTAAATAAAAGTCAGTATCAATTTGGTATTACTAACCTCAAAATGTTCTGACAGCTACATCAAAATATAATTTGACATATATAGAGATGGGCGATACTGTGTAAAGTATCAATACAACGTACCGTTATAGTTATATTGTTTTTCATATTGTACCCCCATCTCTAGTCAGTGTATTATGAACCATAATACACTCCAGTGTATTATGAACCATAATTTACTCTAGTAGATATATGGGTACCATATACCTTTTGTTAGGAGGTAAAATATTGACTGTTTATTAGGTGGTCGTTGACAAAATTATTTATAAAGCAAAATAAATTTATATTGTATGAATTTGGAATGATCAAAATGTAGTTTTAATGATCACAAACATAACCTTGACAGCTAATAGCGAGTTTTTTTTCATATAATGAGATGTGCACTCAACTAGGAAACTTTTTGGTGGTTGTGATCGTTCAAGAAGAAACCCATAATAATTGATAAATTATAAAATAGAAACCTCAAAATATTTCATTAACACATGCTCATTATTTTATAACTAAGTAAAGAAGAGGTAGAGTTTATCCAAAGTCAGTTTGAGGACCATAAAATGTTGTCAGATATATTTTCTGAAATTGTTGGGCACACTATACATATGTTTCCCATTACTTCAGCATACTGTTAGCTCGTGATGTTCTTAGAAAACTAGTTTGGAAATATTTAATAATAAATACATAATATAAATTCATTTGTGAGCTTTAAAAAAAGTCGCTCGAAATTGTTATGAAAAGAGAAATTAATTAGAACAGCTTCATGTAAACCCGCTATATTTAAGAAAATTTTGAATATCTGCCACCGCAGCTGCAGGTGGCCAATATCGCCAATCATCGAGTAAAATATTGCTTATAATATTAAAGAGTTTGGGTCACTTCTAAGGCGGACCACTATAACATAAAAAAATTTATGGGATAGGGTGGATGCATTCTTCGAACCCTTTTAAGCGATTTGCTTACTCTCATGGGCGTGTGCCAATTCTGTTTGTATATTTAAAATAATATAGTATCTATTTCTTGGTTGAGTGAGTTTAATGAATAATAATATAATATTAATTTATTGAGTGAATTAATATCAATATAATATTTATTTGTTCGTAGACGTTAGGCAAAGATTTGTGAATATAATTCATTTGTAATTATAATAAGAATGGCATTTTGGAGACCATTTGAAACTACAGTCCAAAATGATAATTTCTATCCACTATATTAATTTGAATTAAATTTGAGAAACATTATTTCACAATAAATAATATGGGTCATCACATTAACATTAGATTGACTTTACCTAGGGTTCATATGTCCATGTTCATCTAACACATTACGTTGGAAGAAATGAAAAAAAAAGCAGCTCTGTGATCAATCCCAATCAAAATATTACGATGAACCGTTTAAATGTATTACAAACGTTTACCCTAATCATTGACTTCAAAAATTTAATTAGTTGATGTTGAGATTAAGCGCAAGCGCGATATTTATAAATCGGGAGAAATTACACCTTTCAAAATAGGATGCAGACGTACTTTTCGTATCGGCAATGTCTCTTACGTCTTTTTCTACTGTCCCACTGACAGTGCTTCATTGAAAAGTACCTAACTTTAACTGTAAATAGTTATTACTTTGGTGGTTTGAAAAAGTTTATAGTAAAATTGTCTTCTACACTTCATAACAAAGATGTTCTATCAATTTTCTATATTTCTGACATCATAAATTCCTAATTACATTATTTTGAAATTACCTACACGTAATAACCATTACCGAGAAACCGTTTGAAATGTTATAAAAGAAAACTTATTGTAACCATATATCCTTATTTGCGAGTGAGAATTTTACAGTTTATTCTTTTTTCAGTGTCTGACTTCCACAGCCATGGCAGCTAACGTACCTTCGTCGACAAGTAAGTTTTACTTTTAACCTTTCGCTAGTTAATTTCTTTAAAAAATTAAATATAAAGTTTTGAGTTACTTTCTCTTAATTACAAATACGACAACATTGTAAACGCGTAGTAAATTTAAAATGAAATGAACCAAGATATATTAACATTAACTTATTATTCACTTCCATTATATAAGTTGATTTTGTTTATTATTGACCATACCATCGACTGATTAGTAGCTTCTAAATATGTCATCTGTCAATTTTCTTCTTTTTTATTTTATGTCAATACATATAAAGTTAACAAGTTGTTTCTTACTAAAAGTAAGTTAAAAAAATTTCCTCAACGGTAAACTTAATTAGTACCTACATTATTAGAAAACGTTAAGTAATAAATTTGTTACGTTGCCTTGATTACTTTACACACGCAAATCTTATTAACTCTACCGAGTGTTGATAGAATTGAATACGTAATTATTGATTTACGTTCATTTCCATTTTTTGTTTTGATGTATGTATTTTTCTTCGTCCACATAATAAAAAGAAAGTACCTTGAAACAATGTAAAATAATAATAGCTTTGTAAGGAGAAAAGATTATGACAAATAATACTTACGAAGGTGGATGAAGGACATTGAATTTAAAATAACCTCCTTCCTAAGCACACGTAGACTGTAACGCTGAAGGTTAAAGAAGGAAACGTCTGCAATTATTTGTTATTTGGTAGAATTAAATTACCTTGGCAAATATTTGTGGTTGGTATTTGGTATTTTTTAATTTGTGATAGGTACAGCTGGGATTTTTTATGAGAAGAAGTTGTGAGAAATTTGTCGATTAAAAATTATAAGTTAACCAAAAGGTACAGGAAATCATAAATTAGAGCACGTGAGGGTAAAGAATAATCTGTATCTGTAGAGTAGGAAGGGTGAATGTATGCTAACAGCACTTAGGCCACATGTGACCCAGTGTACATCCTCTCGAGAAGTTGTCCTCCTAGGTCATCGTCTATCCTGTCCTTCTAGATAGGTGAAGAGATCACTAGGAGACGTCATCTCCTTTATATCGTCAGGTCTAGGCTAAGACTCACCGAACACACACTCTTTTATTGACGATAACTCCGGATACTCGCATAGGACATGCCTGACACTTTCATCTTCCTGTTCACACATCCTGCATAGAGGTGTGTTCACTAGCCTCATAGTATGGAGATGTTTCCTCAGTTGACAGTGGCCAGTCAGAAATCCTACTGTTATACGTAAGTTTTTCGTGGTCATCGCCAAATATTTCTTCGTCTCCAGCTTCCCAGCATCTCTTAAGGGATTGAGCATGGGTGTAATGTTTGTCTAGTTCCGCAATTGTCGAAGTCGTCAGGCCGTAGGTGGGACTGGGTCCAAGAATTTTTAGTTCAGCGGCTTCCCTGGCTAAAGAATCGGCAATGCGATTTCCTTCACTCCTGTCGTGCCCTTTAACCCACGTCAGGATAATATTGTTATCTGCCGAGGCGTTAGCTAAATTTTGGTGGCACTCTAGTCCTAGCCCCGATATAACACGTTGTCTGTTCAAGGTTAATAGACTTGTCTACTATCAGTGCATATTGTTATGTTTTTGTCAGAGATTTCTTTTATGGTTAGTTCTTTTGTGACAATTGAGATACCAGCCAGTTCTGTTTGAACCACGCTGGTATTGTTTCCCATTTCCCACTTAATCCTCAAGCTTAGTACTCTTCTTCTTTCATTTTCGAACCAATTGTATATATGCGTATTGCATTTGTAAAGAACCAAAGGAAGAATGAAATGGAAAAAAATTATCACTTAGAAATTGCAAAGCAAAGAAGATTTGGTTGACACATTTGGCTAAAATGTACCAAGAGCTAATAACTAAGAAATGAAGAATATGGGTCAACAAACGCAGTGAACCAGAAAAATGCTCATAGTCTAAATGAAGGCGATCTGATGAAGCATATACTATTTATTGTTTTTTCTAACAGTTCATATCTTTGTAAATAATATCCGTGAATAAAAAATTTGAGGTTATAGCAATCGTAATAGACTTTATGTCATACTAGTTCATTATTGTGATTTTATTGCTTAGTCACCAACTATCTAATGTCATGCTTTATGGCCCGCGCGGGCATAAAGAGAAATAATCTTCTACGTAGTTTTCTTGCATCCAATTTCCAATTTTTCGTATTCTATGTCGTAAGCTTCTTTAGGCAACAGATTTTCAGTTGCTTTTTCGATAATTTCGTCAGGAATTCCAAAATTTTCGTTCATTTTGACTTCTAACTTTGACACATAACAAAATTATTCCGATTTTATGACATTTACGTTTGTCAACAAGGGCATAAACAGAGTGTATACCCTCGTGCGACTTACAAACCCTCGTGCCCGAGGACCTCTGGCACGAGGGTTTGTAAGACGTCGCCCTCAGGGCATAAACATCTTTTTATACTCTTGGTACATACATAACTATTACCTAAGTACATATCGATAATAAGTGTTTTATGCCATTATTGGTAATAATTAATAAAAAGATTATAATAACCCCGTTCAAAGGTGACATAATACAAAAATAAAAGTGAAACCATTCACTGTCATACGAGCGTTGTGGTTATTTCATATCAATTGATATTTTATCTTGACCTGAATTTCACTTTCATTTATGGACGTTTAAGTAATATCGACTCAGAGAGAAAAGGTGGCGATTAATGAGAATTTCAGGTCAATTTTAGTCTTATACTCGTACATACAGTTTTAATCCAACCAAATAATTTCCAAGCAAATTGCTTTCTATAAAAAGTTGTTACATAATACGTTTAAGGATTTAAAAACCGCTAACAAAACAAAGACCGACAAAATTTGATACACGAACTGAATACAAAACATGTTAAACAATTATGTTCCATAAAATTCCATTTTTAATCCATTTCTTAAAATAGACTAAAAGAGAAATATTTTGACCTTATAAGGTTATAGTTTCGTCCAATGGTTTACCTTGATGATACATGATTTGCATGAATGTATTTTTGGGGTATTATTCACTGAGGCCGAAAAGATCTATTTTGCCCCCTTACTTCTAATTAGTTCCTGAGGAGAGTCTCAAAAACTAGTAGCTCCCTTAGTACTATTTCCCGGAGGAATTTTAGGATATCTGTAGGCTTTAACTTAGGTAAATGTTCCTCTTCTATCCAGTAAACATCACACCCAGGTACTGTGCTCTAGGATTCTGGAGTACTGTGCAGTTGGAAAGTATGTAGATGAAGGTTTCTTCTTCCATTCACAGAATCTACATTCTTTCTCCTCCACTCTTTTGAGCTTTTTCAGGTACCCATTCAGGCTACAATGTCCCGTTAGGTTCCCTGTTAAAACTCTTAGCGCATCTTTACTTTGACTTATGCATTCATTTGATCGCAACAGGTTGTAGACACCCACTCTTTCCAATGGTCAGATCTTCTTTTTTTCTCGACTTTACCTATTTTTTTTCAATATTACTGATTCCGCAAAAAAGTTCAGGCCCCCAAAGAGGTATTTCAGTCCTCCTCTTTGCTTGTTCATCTGTTGTTTCAGCTCCTTCTATTCCAGTGTGTCCCGGAATCCATATTGTACTCGCCTAGTCCATTGTGTTTTTCTAGGCATTCCCACAGCATTTTGAAACTTATTACACAAGAGCTCAGTGCTTCAATTGCTGCTTGACTATCTGTCATTATGATAATCTTTTGTCCTCCTTTGCTTTAGCATCTTCTTTGACCAACTGCCTATTATAAACCACTCTCTATAGTCACTAGGACTGCTTCTGCTCCAGCATATTTTGTTGCTGGACCTCTTTTGCAGTCCACCAGTTCATTTAATATATCCTGGCTTTCCTCTACCAGTTTGGATGTTACATTGAGCCTTCTGGATGTCCAGCTGTCAGTAAGTTTACCAGTCTTCGATTTGATTTGTTCATTCTGGTACTGTCCCTCTTCTAGTGTTCGACCCACCTGCATACCAAGTCTTACCTCTGGTTAGCGTCTGTCCGTTTGTATCTTGAAAATTCATTCTGGGAGGCATCTCTACTTCATCTCTAGGAACATCTTCTCTATCCTTTTTTATAAATAAATCAGAAATCGTTTCGAAAAGTTAAATTATAATTTCGTCATTATGTTGTCAGATTGTCAGTGTAATCTTATTTATTTTTAGTCGCCTTTTTATTGAGACTACGGATTCACTCTTTAACCTCTCGATCCATATCTATCTTCAATGATTACATTCAATATTGACATACACTGTCATCGACAAGTGAATTATTAAAACCAATGTCGACATACAAAAGGATGAGTACAATTAAAAGCTCAAGGACGCTACCTTGCTATTTTTTTCTTTCTAAATCATTTGTCATGTTTTTATGTCACACTCTGGCATTGTACAAGGTTGACTAGTTAATTCAGTGTTATTAAAGCTTCTAATCTCTAACTAAATAATGAAATTATCGATTATTATACAGGGGAAGACCCGTGAAGTATTTACACAATCCATATTTCAAATATTTAACATGAATGCGTTTGGTTCACTGTCATCAGGATGTAGGAGCGTAATACTTTGTATTGTTCTCCGACAATTTCTTTACTAATATTCAAATAGTACTTAGTATTTTGTATAAAAGAGGTTTATGGAGTTCCCAGAGCTTTGATTGAAAGTTTCAATTTGTTTCAGGTACACCTGAGGTAGCCTCAGATGTTCGAGTTCAATGTAACAACGATGAGATTCTAGTTAGTATTACAACTAGATCAGGAAGATTCAACGGTATGGTTTATCCTAGAGGACTCTCTAAAAATAGTACTTGTATGGGAGAATGGATACATAAGAAATCACCTATAGAATATACTTTACCGCTCAGAGGGTGTAATACAATGAGTACTGATTTGGTAAGTTTGTAATTTTGACTGTTTTATCAGAATTGGGCAAGGAGTAAACTATAAGCACTATATAAGCCACCTCTACTGAATACTTTACTTTATTTGCAATTTTTGTTCTTTCAGTGTTTTAGATTTTGTTTTATTTTTTAAGACTTTGCCATCCTTGAGGCAATTTTAGTCGCTATTTATGCTCAATAAACAGTACCAGATTTATCTAATGACAGAAGTGACTACAACATAACCTCACAACATGACAGATAAACAGATTAATCTTACTCGTCGGTCAAAATGTTCTGAGCAAACATATTAACACCGGACTGATCTGAGCGGAATTACAGAATTCAGCTTCACTTCCCCTATCTATAGATGTAATAAACAAACGATTGAGAGTGAAAAGATTGATGGAAACAAATAACAAACGCAGCTCTTGACGAATCAGAATATCACGAGACGATTGCGCATAGTGCATTTGTTTACGTTGGTACCTCTTTATTTTGAACGAAATAGATCTGACCTTGAATTTTAGACAAGACAAAAAATAGGAAAGGATGTAGTTTTATTCAACCAAAACCAATCTTTTGTTTGTAATAAATGTTTTTTAGTGAATTTATTAATATTGATTTAAAAGTTTGCATAATACAACTCCTATTTCAAAATTCGTATTAAATTTCATCACAACTAATTTAAATGGTAATTGTTAAAAGATAAATTTGGTAGTTATGTGGGTTTAATTTCTTAAGATGTTTTTGCTGTGATTTAAGTAATAAACACCTGACCCCATTGGACTCTTAGTTGCATCAGGTACATAAATTGTACTACCAAGTCATAAAAATATCTAGTATATGAAAGTGGATATCCTGAAATGATTCTAGAATTCCAATAACTCTTTTTTTAATTTCTTGGGAAATTAAACCACAATATTTTTAAATTCTTTATTTCAACGTTTCGGTAGCGTTTCAGCTACCGTTGTCAAGAAAAAATAGGTAAAAATTGATTTTTATCCCTAACTGACACAACGGAAAAAATTTGACAACTAGACAATCAAAAATATTTTGAAGTTTAAGGCTACAAAATTTTTTTATCAAATTTTTTTAAGGTCCATTCATAGTAGATCATATCTCTAGCAAAATGTGAAATGAAATATTTCATTTTATGACATTCCAACGATATGATAGTCTACTAGAAATGGAATCCAGTGAAATGCACTTTCCAGGAACGGTTTTTATTGGGATAGCGCGTTTTTTTTCGCTTATATTGGAAATGTTGTTAATAAAACGTGTTTCTTGATACTTTTTTTGTGTATGAATATTCAAGTTTTCAAAATATGTATATATATTCAGTTTTGTGATTTTGTGTATTGAAATGTGTATCGATTAACAACTATTCAAATTATAAATCATAAGAAAACCTGGATAAAAACTTATGATGCTATCCTGATAACGCAGGTAATTGATTATTGGAAATTTCTATTTCTAACATTGGTAACCAAATTTGACTACATTCGGCTGAAATACTAGTTACACATTTATCTGAATTTAGTTGTATTAAAGCACTTTCTTTGATTTTCCGTCTTATATTATTGGATTCTTTCAATATTATTTTTGACGAATCCCATTGAATTTGATGCCCTCTTCCCAAGCATGTTTGCAAATAGCTGACTTAAAGAATTCCCTATCTTTCATATATTTTTTTTTGTGTTCGTTTATTCGTACTTTCAATGGTCTAGATGTTTCACCTAAATAAAATTTGTCGCATTCACATGATATTTGATATATGCAGTTTTTTGAAGATTGTTCTTCATTCTTTGGTTTAGTTTTTGTTAGTATTTATCTTAATGTATTATTCGATTTAAAACTAGTTTTAATATTGAATTGATTACCAATTTTTTTAATTCTTTCTGATAAACCCTTAACATACGGTATTGTCAAGTTCCTATATAAGAATTATGTTAGCTGAATTATTAATATTATTGTTATGGGGTATTAACAATGAGTTAATATGTTAATATGCTTAATCTCCGTATTTACAAATTCTGCAGGGTAATTATTGTTATTTGAAACATCTTTTAAAAAAGCTTTTTCCTTTGTAAATTGATCATCACTAGAACAAATGATTCTGGCCCTATCGTATAAAGATTTTACTGTCCCTTTTTTAACGCTTATAGAATGATTAGAGTCAAAATTCAAATATCTATTAGTGTGTGTTGGTTTGCGGTATACACTTGTTTCATACCCTGTAGATGTTTTATTAATAAGAACATCTAAAAATGGCAAAAAATTGTTGTTTTCAATTTCAATTACAAATTTTATAGATTCCTCTCCTTCATTTATATTTTTTTTTAATATACCACAAGGAACATATAGAAGATATTTTCAATAACTCGTTTTTTTATAATCTTAAAGTTATCATCTTGCTTTGTTTATATGTCCCACGAGGTTTTGGCCAGTATATATCTCGGGAACTATTTAAACTGTCACATAATGACGTTGAACTCACAAACCACCTACCCTTGGACGGCTCTCGTCAATGTTATCCGCGCCATCTGAAGATTTCTATCGAAACTATTAGGTTGCGGAAAATTTAAATAGTTACACTAACCGAGAAAATCCATTATTTTGAAGTTTGGTCATGTAACCTTAGAGAAGGATGTGTTTGGTTCCTGGCCCGAACACTCTACTAGCCCAGTTCCTCCTATTACTTTTGTGCCGTCTATATACAATTGAATGGCATTCTTTCCTAGTCTAATAGTGGTATTTGGAACCCATTCCTTCTTGTTGCATAATTCTGTAACGAATTTCTTCGAAAAGTTGTACTTTTTCATCATTCCTTCTTGTGGCATGTCCCAGGTTGTCTGATTTCTAAGAAGTGATGGAGGACTGAATTGAGTTGGTACAACGTAAATTTTGACCGTTGAACCGAAATTATAATTGATTTTCTCGTGAACGGTGTTGTACAGCTAGGCTTAAAATGTCATTTTTTCCTCCTTGATTTCCATCTAAGTGGTTCTTTTTATTACACGAAATAATGTATCTTAATTCATATAATCGGGTTGAATTTTACCCACAAATCTCAGTCCAATCTATCGTATTGTTTGGAATGAAGACAGTTTCTATTGTTGCTTGCATATCTTTACCAATAAATATCACAGTTGGAAACTATTTTAGACTGTATAACCAGTATTGGAGGATGGATACATTTAAGCTTGATTCGTTTTTTTTTTTGTTTATAAAAAAACCAGTCGTCCCACATAACACACCTTCGTAGTCGAATAAACACCATTCGCAATGTTCGTATAAGGAACCTTGTCGCTTGTGACGTAATTGAAGAATAATATTAGCACAATATAATCCGAAAGATTCAATGCTACGATAAATATAGGTATACATTTTTTTTTAAACAGCCTTCGTTGTTTTTCAACGGTAAATTCCGTAAGTGATTGGGATTTTTCACTTATATCTGATGATCTGAGCATTTGGAAACGACCGACCGTGCTCGAGCTTGATTAATGTATACAAAATTCAATATTAAAATAGGAAAAAAGAATGTTATATTATTGTACAAAACTAGAGTTGTACTTAATTATTAGTGTTAAAACATCCGAAATTCTTATTGTTCACCGAATAGAAAAAACCTAACATTCCTGAACGACTGGCCGTTTGCACCAATAGAAGCATAGGCTTAGAATAGCTATGGCGAGTTTAAAATTTAAGGGTCGCTTAGTGAAAGTTCAGTTGCACCAATGTTTTTGCTCTGCTTCTTAGCTGAGTGTTCAATAGATTTGTCAACCTCGCTATTTAAGTCGAGTTTTGTTCATTTCTCTATGGTTTCTGGTGACTTTTCGTTTTTGTGGTTTAAAGCACAAGTTTAAAGTCACGTATTAGAAGGTGTTTCTTTGAAGATCAAAGGATTTTATTCTTGTTTTTTAAATAAGAAAATTGTTTATAATGGAAAACACAGTAAAAAATAAGAGAATCAGATCAGCTAATTATACAGTTCAGGAAAAAGAATTGCTAATAATTTCATCCAATTCTTCATAATAGTTTTTACGGTTGTACCGTCTTCTTGGAAATCCATTTTCGAGAATATCCAATATTTCCAAATCATCCTCCATAGACATCCTTCTTCAAAAATTAAAAGAAACTCACCTGAAATTGGAAGACAGAAAACGAAAACCCAAAAAGAGGAAAATCATGTACATATAGGTATCAATCAAAACACAAAAATGTTAGGTTAGAAATCTCCACTTTGAGGATAAGTGGAGAATAAGCGAGCGATTTTCTGAGCTTAGCTAGGTGCAACTTAAAATGACAAGTGATTCATGGTGCAAAACGAAACTTTCTTAAAGCGTCACTGAACTTTAAGTCGAGTTACATATCAGTTGGTGCAAACGGCCATTAGCAGCACATTTTATTGATGTTTTTAATATTTACTTTTTCTTTATGAAATTTTGTCTGGAATGCCAAAGTGATTTGCGGAAAAATAACAATAACCAAACAAAAACGAAAACCAGCGACCTCAAACATTTTTATCAATACACTTCTTAATTGAATAACTATTGATGATTGAATCATATTATAAATAATGTATCCTTAATAAGACTTGCAGTAATTAAAATCCACATTATTTGCAAATTTTCAATTATTATTTGTGATCCAACGCTATTAATTGATTATATTCGGCCATGAACATCCGACGGTATCATCAATTCAACAATTTTTTGCTAGGTTATCCGGTAAAACAAATTACAAGTTTTTTTTCCATTTGCACTGTTCCGCCATGTAGGCAGTAACTAAATAATTTTCTTGGCGATGATTTCATGCAACTCAACTCAAGGTGAGGCTGTTGGCCGATGAGTAACGTATTTTTATTCTTCTAATTCAATTTTTTGCTTTTTCAAATCGTGGAATATCAAATGAGATTTTAATAAGATAGTCCAGTGGCGGCTAGTATATTGTTTTAGTATGTTTTGTGTGGTTTTCGCATTGTCATAATGATTTTTCAACCATCCGCGATGCACACTTTTCCCCATAGAGTAATAAATAAAAGAGAGATGTTGAACGTGTAGCGTTTTGTAGCACAAAGTTACCACTAGCGCCTATCTTGGTTACTGTTATGAACTAGCATTCAAGACGCGCGCTTTTTGAATTTGGAAGTTTTCAGCATACTCGTAATTTTGTATTAACAGGAGTAGGAGAAAAAAAACTCAGCTAGTGGGAAATTACTATTAAAAAACAGTTTTCATACAATAAAATATCGAAAATAACACAAAAACAGTCAATAAAAATAAAATAAGAGCAGACAAACAAATAATCCACACTTATACACCAATCTACCTGAAGACATCTTGAAGCACACACCAATATCACACGAACAATATTCGAAATACCACTTTTTCACACAATTAGAACTTTTAGCAAATCTTTCTTATTGTCTGCAAAAAAAATCGATGAAATGGATAATATTGTTTTCATTATTTTACTTTTTCAACTTACCTATGATGAGTTATAATAAATCCTATGATAATAATAGGTGCCAATGTTAAAGATAATCAAATTAAATAGAGAAAGGCCAATAAGAATTAAATAAAAATAGATATCATACATATTACTATGTTCAGAAGTGACTAGCCATGTGACTAACCTCTAATAGAATAATATTGACATATTGACCATTTTCGTGTGCTTAGAGGCGGGGTTTGTTAGTTCAGTTAGTCACTGTGATGCGCCATACTCAACTGGCTGCGCACAAACTTTGTGTCAGTTTCTTCCATATGTTTTAAGACCTCTCTTTTATTTATTACTTTATGCTTCTCCCCTTTGAAGGTCTAAGACTAAGCCATGATTTTTTAAATAATAATATATAAAAAGCCAAAGATAGGCCATTAAAAGATATTACTATTGAAAAAACTGGTGTAAGTATAGGAAAAAGTGAATTTAGTAGAGATATTTATTCAAAAAAACGAATAGATTAGTGGATGTAACAAGAAATACTCTATATTGTTTCCTCTGCTTACTTTGTGGCGATAAAGCTTGAACGGAAAAAGGAATCACGGATCTAGAGCATTTGAGGAGAGAATCCGAAAAAAATGTATAACAAAGTGCGAACCGAAAAAAAATGTAGACAAGACTCAATTTATAAGAAATAATTTATTATAAAAGTAGTGCTTATTCCCTAACTCTTAATTTTCTTGTGTGGCAATTGGCAATAGTTCCAGATATTCAATATTTCAACACGGAAGGCGGAGACCGATGGGAGATAACCAACTTTTTTTTAAAACTGCAGAACATCTTAAAATCTTTACCACGCCGCCGCCACTGTAAGATACCAACAACAAGTTGCTTCTGTTAACTGTATTTTAAGTGACAGACTAACGGTTTTTAGAAAAACTATCACTTTATGCATGACCAATTGAAAATGTACCATGATTTAAAATACTTATATAGTAATTTACGTTACAAGGTTTTTTTGGAAAAATAGACAAAATTCTAGCCGTAGGGCGAGTCCTGGAAGTCTGTGAGTCCAAAAAAAAACATTTTCGGGCGTGTTGCGTACAATATTTTTTCGGCAACCGTGTAGAATAACAAAACATTGAGACGTCACATTTCTTCATTATACATTTTAATAGAGGAGTTCAGTCTAAGGTCAGTATGACCAACAAAAAGTGTTTTTTTCTGGCAAGAATGACAGTTAATGTCTACTATTCAAAACATAAGATTTCTGCATGTTTTTTATCATTGCGAACATTTATATTGCTTTATTAAAATAATGAATACACCCCCGAAGCGTATATCTTGAAAATTAAATTGACTTTTCACCTGAATACTCAACATATCAGTGGCCAATAATTCTAGGAACTCTTGGCATGTCACCACTTCATTTCTGTCACTAGTTATGCCAAATGTCAGTTATATTTATTTTTGTAGATATACGTTTACTTGTGTATGTCAATTTTTTATTAGATTTTAGTAGCATTTCTAGTTAGCTGCATCTTTATGTTACTTTTTTCACTGACATTTGACAGTGACTAAATAACAGAAATGAAATGGGGACATGCCAAGAGTTGCTAGAATTATTGGCCACTGATATGTTGAGTATTCAGCCAGTTGGTCATTTTATATTTCATGATTTACGCTTCAGGGGTGTATTCATTATTTTAATAATGCAATATAGATGTTCGCAATATTAAAAAACATGCAAAATCTTATGATTTGAACAGTAGACCCTAACTGTCATTCTTGTCAGAAAAAGCCACTTTTTGTTGGCCATACTGACCTTAGACTGAACTCCTCTAGGCTTGCCTTAAAAAAGCTCATGTGATTCTTGTGGAGAAGCATTTCTATGGGAAAAAAAGAAAAAAAAAACACTGTAGAAATAGAAATAAAGAACCTCTCAAAAAAAAACTACCAAAATCTTCTACGAGTTCAAGATTCGTGATTTTGAAGATAACCAAAGCATGAAAATAATCCTGTTGAAAGTAATTGACCATGGAATTCTAAAAATAATTTTTTGTTACCTTCCAAAGAAGGCACAACACATTAAACTTGTCTGGTACCGTTAATCTTCACGCTAACAATCATTTTTTTTAAATGTCAAAGCACCGCCTTTTTTTATAACACGTTAATTATCATAAAGTTGTTCAAACGTAATTTCTTAGACCAAGAACGGCTACGGAATACGAAGACTTATAAAAAAGGTATTGAAACGTAACAGGCATTCGTGAATATGTTATTAAACCCAACATTATTATTTTAACTGTTAACACATTATACTATCGGAAATAGGTGACATAACTGCATAATGGTATATCTATCAGGAAGCTTGGTTCAAATAATGTTACTAATAACCATGATAATCATATATAATGAGAGAAAGATAATGTCAAATTCAGCTAGTATGAGTAATATTCGTATTTTCTGGAATCTAAAACATCCAAAAATATAGTTTTTCTCTACAATTACGAATGAAAAGAATCACTTTCTACTCCATGTTATTCTCTTCTTGCAATACCCACTTTCTCAACTCCTTGGAAGCTCTTGTATGTATGTAGGTATGTATGTATTTATCTGGGGTAACATTCACTTAGAACTAAAAGATCTATTGTGCTCCCTTACTTCTACTTGGTTTCTGAGGAGAGTCTCTGAAGTTAGTAACTCCTTCAGTCCTATTTTCCGGAGGAATTTCAGGATATCTGCAGGCTTCAGCTTAGGTAAATGTTCCTCTTCTATCCAGTAATCTCCCAGGTACTGTGATCTAGGATTCTGGAATGCTGTGCAGTTGGAAAGTATGTGGATGGAGGTTTCTTCTTCCATGCCACAATATCTGCATTCTTCTTCCTCCACTATTTTGAGTTTTTTCAGGTGCCCATTCAGGCGACAATGTCCCGTCAGGATCCCTGTTAAAACTCTCAGCGCAGTTTTACTTTGACTTATGCATTCATTTGATCTCAACAGGTAGTAGTCGCCCAGAAAAATCTTTGATTGACTAAGCCTTACTAGAGCTTTCCAATGGTCAGATATTCTCTTTCTTTCGGCTTCACTTATTTCTTCCAATATTACATTGGGACTGATTCCTCAAAAGAGTTCAGTCCCCCAGAAAGGTATTGTAGTCCCCCTCTTTGCTAGTTCATCTGCTATTTCATTTCCTTCTATTCCAGTGTGTCCTGGAATCCATAGTAAGGTACTTAACTGTATTGTCTCTCCTAATTCATTGAGTTTGTCTAGGCATTCCCACACCATTTTGGAACTGATTACACAAGAGCTCAGTGCCTTGATGGCTCCTTGACTATCTGTCATTATGATAATCTTTTGTCCTCTGTATATGAAAATACCCTGCTTTCCAATAGTGATCCTGAAAAGCATATTATAATATGCCACAACCTCCGTAGCTATCAGAGAACTTTACTCTGCACTTGATTGGAGAAAAATCCCCTACCAAATCATAGCTTACCCACTACCAAGTGGAAGCTGCTCATCGATACAAAGTGAAGCGTTTTTCCTCCTGGTCCTCTACATACTCACCGTTTGACTCAGTGAGGCAGAAACGTGAGATCTGAGAATACTGGATACTCCATCCATGCTTATTATTCCATTTCAGTTGTCTCCAATGTTAGCTTTCGAATAGTGGACTTTTAACCATTTTTCTACAAGATATTCCAGCCACATGAATGCTTCTACTTGCCACCAGTCTCTCAGTAACGCTGGTACCATCCTTTGTATACCAACAATGCTTGCGATTTCACGTTTTTCTGATCATCTTGTCTACAATTCTCGACGATCTAAAGGTGCTGTACATTTCAATGACCAAAATTTTGCAGGATTTTGTATATTTTTCAACAACGAGTTTATTATCATCATAATCTTCTTGGGTATCATTTTCACATCGATATATTGACTCTCATTGACGTTTGATTATTCATAAAAATTTATTGTCCATTTTCAGGACGATGGAGGTATAGAATATTACAATACGATCGTAGTCCAGCCTCATCTAAAATTGGTAACGAATCAAGGCAGAGGATTCCACATAAGATGTCGATATAATACAAGAAACAATACTGTAACAAACGATTCTCTCAAAGTCGAGTAAGTACAAAATTAAAATACTATTTAAAGTCACTGATGCCTAAAAAAATCTGTAATATCCCTTATTCTTATATTAACTAACAGAAAAGCTGGTCTTCTTTTTAGACCCATTTCCCTAAGAAATTCAGCAGGTATACGCTAAGACAAGTGTCTTTCTTTCCTGCTGCTATTTCCTTGGATTCTGTATTACTTATATGCCTAAGTATGTTTCATTTCACAGATTCTGCATTCTTCTTGTTCCTCTTTTTAAGGCGCCCGCTCAGGCAGCTGTGTCTTATTAGGACCCTTGTCAAAACCCTTAAAACAGTTTTACTTTAAAATCTTCTCAATGGTTGGACCTCCTCTTTCTTATGATATGCCTATCAAAAGAGCCGGTGTTTCAGTCTCTCTTTTTGCTAGTTCATCTATAATTTTATTTATTTCTATTCCAGTAGGTTCAGGAGCTCACAGTAAGAGGTGACGATGTTGTTCTTGTCTAGTTTATCGAGTACTTCTTACCCTTTAATGTTTGCGAGGTTATATCCACAATGATTGCTTTTTTTCTATCAAAATTGTATTGAACACACTCTACCTTGACAGGTTAGGTTAGGTTGGACTAGAGCTCACACACACTTTGAACTAAAATACTACGTCTAGCCTCTTCTATGATGTTCATAGTTTGTTTATCAAGTAGATTATTTTATTTTTTTAGTTTGATGGCGGCAGATCCGTTAACGGCTGTAGCCCCAATGCCCGGCTGTAGTATGCGCATCTTCTCCGGAGATCCGACCATGAAAGAAGTAGCAGAAAACGTCAAAATCGGCGATCCACTCACTCTGGTAGTAACTTTGGACGAACAAGACATTTACGGAATCCAAGTAACTGATTGTTTAGTAAGAGACGGATTGGGATGGGGAGAACAAAAACTGATCAACGATTATGGTTGTCCTACCGATCCTGATATCATGGGTATGTTTCGGTATTCAGAAGATAAATCCAAAGCTTACGTGGAGTTCCAAGCACACAAATTTCCATACACTGCGTCAGTTTACTATCAGTGTAATGTTAAGTTGTGCTTGAAGGCTGATAATAGTTGTGATATAGTAAGTGGTCGGAAAATAAGCTTTTTCGGTTTCTAATTTTCTATTTTTTCAGGAACCCACTTGTTGGAACACCAACGGAAACAGAATACGTCGACAAGCGCGTTCACAATCCACTGAAGCTGAAGGTACTCCAGCTACAATTAATGTTTACAGCGGTCTTTACGTCAACGAAGTCAACGATTTGGCCAAAGCAGAAGAAGATTCTGTATTTAGTGAAAAAGTAAGTATCGGAAAATATCATTGAATTATTATTATTATCCCTGACAGCCTTCCTAACGACATGAAAAGAAGCATCAATCTAGGCAACGTCGGAATGGTATCCTATTTTCGATAGACTGTCACTGCGCACAAAAGCTGCGCGTACTTATTGTTCCCTTCCGATAGTTATTGGGTGGAGTAGGATTCAATGAGACCTCTGGCGCAACGAGTAAAACGAGTAAAACAATTCGTTTTGCATTGTTTTTGTATTATATGCAAGTCAACGTAATTACCGTAAATTCGTACTTTATTTGTTTAATTTTGTGTCACTCACAAGCTTAAAACTGTGTTTTTTTATTCAACTCAACTGTCATCATGTTTGAGGTTATATTCTTATATAATCTGAGATATTATGGAAGAGGTTATGTTATTCTATTTTTTGTTTCCATTGCACTTTTATGAAAGTGACACTTATTCCTTCTATGTACCATGCAAAAATATATGGCCAGCATTTAAAACTGCCTGTCCCTCATTTATGCACCTAGAAGAAGGCTCAGCATTTACAAATTCAAATAAACTTTGAATAGTCAGTGTATACCTAATCCATAGTTACAAAAACAAAGAGAAAATAAGTCGGTATTAAAGATTTAAAATATTACTCAATACAAACGTACCTTCCCTGTAACTTTTGTAATCAGACCTAAACTTGTTTTAGTTTTGACAAATATCAACCATACCTATTACTCCAAAAATAAAAATATTAGAAGTCAAAATTTAGTTTAACAACACAAAATACTAAAGCACAAAGAAAAAGCAAAAGTTTCACAAAACACACACTGAAAATAACTAAAACAGCACAATAAAACCACTTAAATATCAAAGGGCTTATACAGCAGCTGATTTGTTTTACTCTTTACTAAGATGACATTGACATTTCAGAGCGCCATCTATCGAATTCTACTTTTCCCAATAGTATTTCGTGGTTGGGCCCAACCCAAACGTATAAATGAATGAATCATTGAATTGTAGATGGTATATTGTTAAATTATTTAATTTTCAGACTTCAGACAGCATCTGTATTTCTCAAAAAAGTTTTGCCATCGGTATATGTATAGCAGGTCTAATTCTAATGTTGTGCGTCGTCGCCGCCATCTTATGTCTATTAGCCAAACGAAGAAAGAAGACTACATCGCATTCCAGTGGTTCTATATACAGTGGACCTTACACAAATACCGCTTACAGCCATACTAGTTAAAATATTTAAACGAACAAGAGTAATTAGAGTACTTATATCTTTTTGATGAAAATGGTTATATTTTAGTATTTTTTTTTAACTCTAATTATTATCTGTAACGAACTCATGTATACTGCCATGTTTCTTTTGAGTCCAAGTTTTTAAAAAAGCTCAAAGTGCCATAAACTTGGTGAATTTTCATTTGTCGGTAAAAAAGATAACCAATTTTTTATTATCATTATACCATACGTCAGTATATTATTTAAAAGAACTAATCCTATTGGCTGCGCCATTTAGGTTTGTTTGAATCAAGAAAATTGTTATAACGTCAAAATATATTGTGAATATAGAAGGGATAAATTGATACAGAAATTATTTAATATTAAAATACTGGTAAATATTTATATTTAAAAAGGTTTTAAATATCTTCTGTATGTTCCTTGTGGTATATTATTCATTCTTTTTTTAATTTCTTGGGAAATTAAACCACAATATTTTTGAATTCTTTATTTCAACGTTTCGGTAGCGTTCCAGCTACCGTTTTCAAGAAAAAATAAGTAAAAATTGATTTTTATTCCTAACTGACACAACGGAAAAAATAAAAAAAAACCGTTCCTGGAACGTGCACTTCACTGGATTCCATTTCTAGTAGACTATCATATCGTTGGAATGTCATAAAATGAAATATTTCATTTGACATTTTACCGGGGATATGATCTACTATGAATGGACCTTAATAAAAATTTGATAACAAAATTTTGCAGTCTTAAACTTCAAAATATTTTTGATTGTCTAGTTGTCAAATTTTTTCCGTTGTGTCAGTTAGGAATAAAAATCAATTTTTACTTATTTTTTCTTGAAAACGGTAGCTGGAACGCTACCGAAACGTTGAAATAAAGAATTCAAAAATATTGTGGTTTAATTTCCCAAGAAATTAAAAAAAGAATAAAAAGGTTTTGTTTAAATAATTGTCATGAGGTTTAGCTCTAAAGTTGTGATATTAAAAATCAAGTAGGTATATCGAAAATAGAATAATTTCAAAATCAAAATTACTTAAAATTTTCCACATTTTTTATAGGGACAATGGTGGTGGGTTATTTATATATCTAGGAAAAAGGAAGAAATCGAAAGTAAACATTTGAAATTTTCTTAAATTTTCAAAAAAACGCTTTCCTTTGTCTAAAATAAAAAACAGTGAATATTTGTAAGCCGAAATTTGTTACTCTTTCTATCATTCTAACGAAGACTTTTCAAATGTTTCTTTCCTATTCCAATTTTAAAAAGAATTAACCATTAGTGACATTTATTAAAACCTGTACATCGTTGTATAGAAATTATTATTGACACGTAAACCCGTGCTTATACACAAAGCAAATGCACTGATGGTTTATTCTTTGTTCAAGTACAAATTTTTCCTGAAACTCTTTAAACAGTAGTTTCTGTGAAAACTTGGTACTTGCGTATTAGATTTTAAGTTATTGAACTTTTCTTTGGTTTTGAATCATAGTCTCATTGTGATAATGTACATAAACTGTACAATGGGAATCTGGTTCCTAACCATTCTGGAATGTTTCAATTATGCTGCTAAAAAGATTTGTCTTAACATTTAATAAAAAAATACTTGATAAATTGCTTTTGATTATTAAAACAACAATCTATCCCATATTTTCCCTACAAATGCTAGGAATCAAACTTATCTTCATGTTTTTTAATAATATAAAATATATATGGAAATAACATTGTCGCGCCACCTATGTTGCAGTTGCCAAAGTAATTCTCTGTACAATGTACTGAACTATTGCTGCCCCAGGAAGCCAAACTAATCCTCTGTACAAAAGTTCTAAAATAGAACCCAAAGATTTAGAGCGCTTTTTATGGGTTATCAATTGATGACTCTCCACATATATATACATCAATATAGTTGAAAAATGCACGGTAAACGGAAAAAATTAATGTAGTTAACCATATTTTAGACAACACGCGGCAGTATTGCGTGTTGCCTGCCCAGTAGGTGATCTCATCTCGGTAGCTTTCATAGTTTGACATTGACATTTTTGACAACTATAAGACATTAATGAATTAAAGTAAGAGATTTTAAAAAAATATAAAAGCAAATATGACTTTAATTGATAGAATTTCGCTTGAGCTTGGAGGTAAAATGTGTGCAGGCTACTTTGTATATCAATTAATTTATATCTTCTAGCTCAAGAACCTTGGCCAAAGGATGTGAAATTATTTCAACCTTACGAAGTTGAACAAATTTTATTACCGGATAATGCGAATTGCTTAGCAGTTCAAGCATATCTCAAAATGTGTCAGCTAGATTATTATGTTGAGCCAAGACCTAACGCTGAAGCAATGTCTCCCACATTGAAAGTTCCTTTTATAAAAGCGGGACGATTTGTAATATCTGAGGTAGAAGGAATTGTACAGTTTATTAATGGAAAAGGGATAACTCTAACTGAAAACTTGGATAGTGAAGAAAAGTCTAATATGAGAGCCTACATGTCTCTTATTCATAGTGTTCTTGAAATGGCAGAGGTATATCTCAATCATCTTTAACAATTATGCTCTAGTAATTCTTTTTCTTTGCAGTTATATGTATGTTGGGTGGATGATGAAACCTATAAAGAGGTAACAAGTGTGAGGAATGGCTCTGTATACCCATGGCCTTTAAATCACATCCAAAATAGAAGTAAACGTAATCAAATTATAAAAAAACTTAAAGCATTAGGATGGTATGACAAGAAATTGGAGGAAGTATTTTCTGAAGTTGAAACGTGCTGTGAATCACTGCAAACTCGTTTAGATGGAAAACCTTATTTCTTTGAGCATGGGTAATATTTAATTTTTAACAAAGTGCTAGACAAATTAATACAATTAAATCGTTCATTATTGTTCTAGTCCAACTGAATTGGATGCTTTGGTATTTGGACATCTGTTTACTATTTTAACAACTCCCCTTCCAAGAAGTGATTTAGCAAATATCATTAGAAATTATCCATCTCTTATAGATTTAGTGAAACGAATAGAAAAGGATTATTTTAAGAAAGAAACAAAATCTTAAAATTGTATTTTATTAGTTATAGATTTCATTCTTTAGATTTGTTCAATAAATATTATCTTGTTTCTCAATTTTTCACCATAAACTTCTAGGAAATGAACTATTTTCACTAAAAACAGACTTTGATGCACACATGTTCACATTGCACCACAAAAAAAAACTTACATAGCTAGTTTAGGAGATCAAGCGGAAAGGTGAGGTATTTTTACTAATCTAATTTATATGTCATGATACTAGAGAATAACTGCATATTTTAAATCCATTTTTTTTTCATCAGCTGTTGATAGTTAAATTATTCTTTCAAACATATACAGAGTGATTTCTAATCATCTCAAATATTCCCTTTATATCTAAATTTCATATAATATAAAAAGGAACAAGGAATCATTTTAAGAGTAAATAAAAACTTTAAACACTTACATTTGAATTTCATGACGTAGGCTCCATCCCAATACCATTTGAACTGCACCATTTTTTCCATTATCCAGCACTTTTTAGCACACTTTAAAAGCCCTAAACCGAAATAATCGAACCATTTCCATTCACCGACCGGCGGTTGCCACTACATTCACCACAGACCATACTAGTATACATCACATAAATTTCCCTATGATACAGTAAGTCCACTACGTTAGAGAGTAACTTCGAAACACTACCTGTGGTTACGTGTTATTCAATGTTATGTTCAATGTTATTAACCGATTTGCTCACAAAATGATGCTGCGCTGAAAAACACTTAACCTGGAACAGTAGAAACACATACAAGTATCCTCTTGCTGGGGTGCTTCCAATATTTCATTTCTTTATAAAAATATCATAAGTAATATAAAAAATTGTAAATTGCAAAAACATTTCAGGCATAGTTTTTGAATAACAGAAATAGAAAATATAACTATTCAATCAAAAAATTTACTAGAAAATTGTAAAAACTGTTTCAAAAATCTCTATTTAAATTCTATTTTTGTTATTCTTCACAACAACCACCTACGTACCTTTTGGCAAACCGCGTTTTATGATACGGACAAGCGATTAAATCTGTAAAAAAAAATAACGTAATAATTTAATATTGTTTTATTGGAAAAAATTCATAATCGGTATAAATTTCACCGAAATTTTTATGATCGACATCTTTTGTCCAAGTCCAACATTAACCAAACAAAATGTTAATAAGAATGTAAAGTAAAATGGAGGGGTTTTCTCGATCTCTCATGATGAATATGAGTTAATATGAACAAATATCATAGAAGCAGCACAATCTGCACAATGCTTTTAGCATAGGGGAGGGTTAGGTTAGATTAGGTTTATAATAGGTTAGCATTTATAATGAAATTTCACAATAAAAAATCCGATATAGTTGAAAAATAACGACGTTATTCAAATACCTAATAACGCGAGCTATGAATCACACTGTTATAGTAGAGGAGACAAATTCTAAATACTTATGATTCCTTATAGGAATACCTGCCAATGAAAAATTCTTAGTTTTTGATAATAAAGACAGTATCGAGTACCGCATAATATAATTACTAATAACGCAAATAGGATCAATAAAATATCAATTACCTGAATAACATATCAAAAATATGCGTAATCACTGTTAAGCACACCAACACAATGTACAAATTCGTAAATGTGTCTTTTCTATGCAAAAAATGGCTTCGTTTGCAGCTAAAAAGGTAGGCTGTGATTGGTTCTAATTATGCATGACATATACGGTCGTTATTCGTTTGTTTTAAACTTGCTCGATTCTGTTATGAATACCATAGATGTGAATACGGGTTTTAACAAATAGTTTAGTCAAGGCCACCCTAGGTGGCCTTAGTTTAGTCATAGACAAAAATATTATATTTCTCTATGGTTTTAGTTTAATAGAGGATTTAAATATATAGAGTGATTATTGTCGGAAACAGTGTGCTCATACTGTCAGTTCCAGTTTTAAATTTTCTTTTTTTCACAAGCATACCCATATGGATGTATTAGTTCATGTATGGTGACAAATGAAGAGAAGAATCAAATATTCGTGTCATATGTCAGAAGGTTTCCTGTCAAAATACATTCTTTTACAAATACAAAATGTCTAAGAGAGGTATGTTTTTGTATTTCAATTTGTATCTTAAAAATTATAATCCATCCTAATATATATTCAAAAGATTTTAGGATTATAACATGAAATGAACAATTTACGTTCGATTGTCATGTTAAGTTTTAACGATGGCTTTGTATTTGTATATTTTTCTTGTGTAGTGAATTAGGTTATAAATCTTCGATGTTTTTCAGGACGTGGTGGTTCCGCGGGAGCTAAGTTCAGGATCTCCCTTGCTCTTCCTGTTGGAGCAGTAATTAACTGTGCAGACAATACAGGTTAGTTGACTTTCTTATTGATATTAAAGCCTGTCAGATTTTGTTACTACTCCTTTAATTTAACAATAAGAATGAAAGGTTCCCTGGGAGAAATGAAGAATATAGAATAATTGAACAATACTCAATTAAAGTAACAAAACTCTTGCAAGTTTTTTAAGTTGTAAGTTTCCAAAACAAGCATGGAACTCTTATAATTAGTCTTTGGTTGTGGTCTCTTATGTAAAGATGTCAACCAAATTAATTTACAACTTTTACAAACTGTTCTATTTGTGTTAATGAATTACTTATTTTTAGGGGCTAAAAACTTATATGTCATTGCTGTACAAGGTATTGGCGGACGTCTTAACCGTTTGCCAGCTGCAGGTTCTGGAGACATGATTGTCGCAACTGTTAAGAAGGGTAAACCAGAACTCCGGAAGAAAGTTATGCCTGCAGTAGTCATCAGGCAAAGGAAGCCATTTAGAAGGAAGGATGGTGTTTTCATTTATTTTGAAGATAATGCTGGAGTCATAGTCAATAATAAAGGTGAAATGAAAGGATCTGCCATCACAGGTCCAGTAGCAAAAGAATGTGCAGATTTATGGCCCAGGATAGCATCAAATGCAAGCAGTATTGCTTGATGTGTTAACGTTTAAGAAAAATAAAAATAAGTGTTCTTAAACTTTTACGTTTTATTTTATTCAACTTACCTATCTTGTGCAACGAATGAATGAATTATTTGATAATTTTGCATTACAATTTTCGTTTGTGACAATGATGAAGATCACATAGCTGTTCATTTCCACATTTTTTTTAATTCATATTCCTCGACAATGAACAATTTTCTATTATTTTCTGATCCAAAAATTTAAATTTCACTTATAGACCATAGACAAAATTAAAAAATATATTTCTCTATGATACAGATACAGACCTAGAGAGAAGTCGAACTTGCTTTTTATGGAGTAAAAAGCAAATTCTATTAAAAAAGAAGACAAAACATCAAAAATTTGTTAGGTTATATTTATGTTATGAGTTTAGAATCTTTACCGAATGAATGATTTGTAGAATACAGAATAGTAATTATAAATAAAACAGCACAAATATTCACATGACAGGATTTAGCTAGAACTAGAGTCTCATAATGAAGTTGGTAAGTAAAGTTAATACTCACAATAAATAAAAATAATTAAACATATTCTTTGCAGTATTGCTTAAGTAACGATCCTAATAAGCCATGTTATATTTTAACATTTCGAGAGATAACAATGATGCTAGATTGCGGTCTTTCAATGCAATCCCTTTTAAATTTTTTACCACTTTCATTTGTGCCTTCAAACAAACTATCTAATTTACCAAATTGGATGCCAAGTGATACAACAGACCCTGATTTAGAAGGTGTAAGTAAAAAATCATTGTTCCCCTTTTAAACCTATTTTTTTCACTTGATTAATATGAGATAATTTTTAGGAGTTGAAAGAAAATGGTGATCGAACATTTGTAGATTCTCCTCCAGAATTTTGCCCACCTTTAGATAAACTAATTGATTTCTCACAAGTAGATGTTATTTTAATTTCCAACTATTTGTGTATGATGGCATTACCTTTTATAACAGAAGGAACTGGTTTTAAGGGAAGGGTTTATGCTACGGAACCAACCTTACAATTTGGAAGGTTTGTTGAATGAAATTTTAATATTAATAGTAAAATTATAATATTTGTATTCTTAGACTGCTGTTAGAAGAAGTAGTTATTTATATTGAGCAATGTCCTAAGTCTAGTTTTGCTACACAGTGGAAGAACTTTGTTCATAAGTGCCCTTATCCTTTGAATGAAGCTTTTAAACCAAAATCATGGAAGCAAATATATAATATGAAAAATGTAAATGCCAGTTTGTCCAGGATACAAATGGTTGGATATAATGAAAAAATAGTGGGTATTATGGATTAAAACAAATATTTAGAATAGTCAAGAAGTTACTTTTTGTAGGATGTATATGGTGCGCTTCAAGTTATTCCAGCTAGTTCTGGTTTGTGTTTAGGATCAGCCAATTGGGTAATAAGTACAGAGCATGAAAAAATAGTATATTTAAGTGGTTCAAGTACATTAACAACGCATCCCAGACCTATGGATCACCATGCATTAAAAAACGCTGATGTACTAATAATGACAGATTTAACGCAAACCCCTATTAGTAATCCAGATTCCATGTTAGGCGTACTCTGTGTAGTCGTTGGTGAGTAACTACATTTTTGTATTATAACTTTTTATTTAAACTTTTCTTTTCAGGTTTAACTTTGAGAGGAGGTGGAAATGTACTTATACCTTGCTATCCAACTGGAGTAGTATACGATCTATTCGAATGCTTATCTGGAAAAATGCAAGAATTAGGTGTATCTAATTGTCCGATGTTTTTTGTATCACCAGTTGCCGATATGTCTTTGGCATATTCCAATATTTTAGCTGAATGGTTATCATCTGTTAAGCAGAACAAAGTATATGTACCAGATGAACCTTTTCCCCATGCTTTACTTGTAAAAAGTAATAAGTTGAAGCATTTTAAGCATATATTTTCTGAAGGGTTCAGCACTGATTTTCAAGAGGCAAGCACTTTGTTTTAATTTGATTGAAATTACTATAACACATTCCTATCTTTTATTGATATTTTTCACTGAATTATTTGATTTTAGCCATGTGTAGTTTTCTGTGGCCATCCCAGTTTACGATTTGGAGATGTTGTTCAATTCATTGAACTTTGGGGTAATAATCCAAGAAATTGTATCGTTTTTACAGGTAATTAATTAAGTCGCAATTATTGAATAACTTTTTTGCACAAGCCTAATTTTTAGAACCTGATTTTGACTATATTGAAGCTCTTGCACCTTACCAGCCATTACAAATAAAAGTAGCCCATTGTGCTATCGATACTTCATTAAATTTCACCCAAGGCAATAAATTGATTAAGGATTTGAAACCTAAAACATTAGTTGTGCCCGAATGTTACACACAACCACCTGTATCTGCACCAAACTTAACTGAATTGGTTATTGGAAATCATACTGAAAGTTCTGTAATACCCTACAAATGGGGAGAGGTATATATTCATATATATTTATTTTAATAAAAAATAACATAATTTCGCTCTTGTCTCGTTACTTTAGGTGTTGAATTTGCCGTTGAAAAGAAAACAAGGCCAAGTGTATATTGATACAACAGTAGCTCAACAAATTATACCTGTGGAAGTAAAACCTGGTATTAGTTTGTCAACTGTTACAGGATGTCTTAGTGTAAAAGATAATGTTCACAATATACAGGTATGTAAACAATAGAGGAGTTCAGTCTAAGTTCAGTGTGGCCAACAAAAAGTGGTTTTTCTGATAAGAATGACAGTTAAGGTCTACTGTTTAAGACATAAGATTTTGCATGTTTTTTATCATTGCGAACATCTATATTGTTTCATTAAAATAATGAATACACCCCCGAAGCGTAAATCTTGAAATTTGAAATGACTTTTTAGCTGAATACTCAACATATCAGTGGCCAATAGTTCTAGAAACTCTTGGCATGTCACCATTTTATTTATGTTATTCAGTCACTATTTATGTCAAATGTCAGCGATATTTATTTTTGTTGATATTCGTTTTATTGTGGATGTCCATTTTCAATTAGATTTTTGTAACATTTCCAATAGGCCCCTTGCAGATAATTTTTTTATTGCATTAAAATGATCAATTATACGTAAATATCATCCCACAGGAATATTTTCAAATTTTGTTTGATATTAAAGTCGTAATAAATAATTGAAATTCAAACGACTAAAATGCCGCCAAAAACACATTTCATGCAACAGTGACGTCACAAGGTACTTATGCCAAGTTTTGACGTCTATCAAAGTTAATTTTGACGTTGTTTTTGGTGATTTTTTGAGAAAAAATGGTTTATCGGTATTGTATCGTGCCAGGTTGTGGAAGTACAACAATCTCCACTCTTGGAAAAACATTCATTAAGCTACCCATTGAAGAAAAACTCCGAAAAAGGACCCAGAGGTAAATTATCAGATTGTGCCTTTAAAAATCCTTCAGACATCTAAATATTTAAAATTAACGATAAACAAAGAAACACAACAGTAAACACTATTAAACAATAAATTGATGCTAACATATTTCAAGTAAAAATGCTTTTAAAATGGATAAACGGGAAACCAGATTTGAAGTTTACATTTAGCGGACGACAGGTGTACCTTGTGACGTCACGACCAATTTCATTGTGTTTTCGTGTGACGTCAAATTTAAAGGGCTTCGTGAAACTTTCTTAGGGAATTCATGAGATAATATTGAGAACTTCTTGGAAAAAAAATGTGGAAGGATATTTATTATACTTTAAGAGGTTTTCAGAATACTTTAAGGTGAAAATAAAAATCTATGCAAGAGGCCTATTAGCTGTATCTCTATTCTTCTAATTACTTTTCACACTGACATTTGACAGAGCTAGTGACTGAATAACAGAAATGAAGTGGTGACATGCCAAAAGTTCCTAGAACTATTGGCCACTGATATGTTGAGTATTCAGCTAACAAGTCATTTTAAATTTGATATACGCTTCGGGAGTGTATTCATTATTTTAATAAAGCAATATGCATGTTAGGAAACATGCAAAATCTTATGTCTTAAACAATAGACCTTGACTGTCATTCTTGTCAGAAAAACACTTTTTTTTGGCCACACTGTCCTTAGACTGAACTCCTATATTCAATGTAGTGTTTAATGCTTTCTCTTATATTAATGACTGATAATTTTTAGGAAATAACTGGCGATAATGTACCCAATCAGGTTATTAAGTATGAATGGGGATCCCTAAATATCACGGAATTTTTACAAAAATTGTCACAAGAAGGGGTTACTGATGCTAAAGTTGAATCATTAGGAGGAAATGTTATTGTCATTCATTTGGTAAGTTCCTAATGATGTAAAAAATGTATATTTTATTTATTGAGACCGTACAATTTCAAATATTTTTTTAGCAAGATGAAGACGCTCTTATTCAATTGGAAGACAATAGTACACACGTAGTATGTAACGCAGACGAAAATTTAAGAACAAAATTACGTAACACTGTAATGCAATGTTTGAAAAAGTTTTAAATAAAACATTTTATATACACTTGTTTTTTTTTAAATCAGATTTAATTAATTAATTAGAACGTGTTAAAAAGAGGTATAATCTTACAAATTTTATTTAAATATAAATGTGTTAATGGCTTTCTCCTTTTTTGCCTGCTACTCGCTTAAAGTCACCCATATTGGTAGTGCTAATGGGTGATCCAATTATAGCTAAGTGATCAATTTGAGTTACATCTCCTCCGCCCAAATTGTCCTTGATGAAGAATTGAATGTTTTGAACATTTTGAAACTTAACATACCTTAGGTTCACTGGATTTCCTTCAACATCTTCAGGTGTTAACCTGAAAATTATTGATACCTTAGCATTTTCGAAGAATTGTTTTCTTTCAACTTACTCTATATCTTGGACACTAGTGTAGTTATCAGCCAAATCAAAATCTAAAGTTCTTGGTTGATTGATAAAAATGCGTATATTCTTTGGACCTTTATCAGATGGAGCTTTAATTTTCAAACTGTGGATTTTCACAGACTGATTAAATGTAATTGATATTATTAACTAAAATCAATAAACGTTAAATTACACATCAAATTGTTGTGTATCCACCTACCTGTTCATCGCAATCGGATTGTAAATAACCTCCTGCAGATGTTAAACAATGTGTAAACGGATGTTCATCACTTTCATTTAGACATTCACATTCCACTTTGGATATAAATGGCGAGAGATCCATCTAAAATATGCAATTTTTTTAAATAGGTATAAATATTGACGAATATTTCTATTATTACTCACATGACCTGCGACACTTTCTCCTTCTTCAGAATCATCAGTACCATAGTACTGCTGAATTTTGTTTTCAAGACCTGTAGCATCAGCGCCTTGCAGACGATCAACTTTTGTCTAGAATAGTTTTAAAAATATCATTACAGTATTTCAAGCTAATTCAATTATCGTAATATAGCTGATAAATAATGTTTAGGACAAAAAATTAATATACCTTATTGCGATAGAAAATAAAAGTTGGCATAGCAGAAACACCTTGTGCAGCTGCTGTTTCCTGGCATTGGTCCACGTCCACCTTCAAAAAAACTGCTTTGGGATATTTCATAGCTAATTGCTGGAACACTGGAGCTATCCTCTGGCATGGTCCACACCTATAAACAAACATTTGAACTTTTGTGCATTCATTGTTAATTATGTATTTACATACCAAGTTGCAGTAAAATCTACAACTACTAGTCTAGTGGCAGCACTTGTTAGCTCAGTTTGAAAATGAGCTTCATCGTTGATTACTCTTACTGAACCCATTTTAATTATTCAATAATTTGGTTGTAGAATTATCTAAAAAGATGCTAATTCACTGTTTTCCACATTTACATTTGTCAAATTTTTATGTCAGAGTTTTTTAAGTTTATTTTCATCTTCTTTATTATTATCGGTCTTGAATATCTAATATTACTAGTTAGGCATGCATGTCTACTTTCCCCTATCAGCAGATAGTAAAAAAGAAGAAAGGCAATAATTTAGGTTAGGTAATTTGTTATTAAAAATGAAAAACAAAGATAAAGATACCATTTTCGATTGTAATTTGTAACCATCTATTGAAATTCGCGTTGATGAGAAACTCAATTTTTTTACATGCAAATTATGTGAACATCGATTTCACGCCTACATACCAATTACTATGCTAGTGCAAAAGAATTGTATAACTCAAGAAAAACCATTTGCTTGTGACGTAAAGGGATGTGAAATGACTTTTACGAATAAAGATCATCTAGACTGGCATCATAAGAAACATGAAATGATGTTAAACTTAGGATTGGTTAATAAGACCACAGCGAATGAAGTAGCAGATCAAACTCCAACACCTACAAGATTCATAAGAAACTGTGAGGAAATAGGTCTTTTCCAAGATCTACAGAATGTAAATCCATTTGATGAAATATTTAAAAAAGCAGTAGATTCTGTTAAAAATGGTGAAACTTTAGAAGTACACACAAATAATTCAAATGATACTTTGCACACCCCACATATTTTGCCACACAATATTGAAAACACTTTAAAACAAACAAATGCACATTTAATAAATAGTAGTGAGTTTGAAGTATGTGTCTTTCCCAGTAGTAACCATGATGATAGTAGTAATGATAGTAGTTACCATGATGATAGTAGTAACCATGATGATAGTAGTTCAGATTCCACAATTATAGTAATTGATGATGATGATGAAATAATTTTAAAGAAGAAAATTAGAGAAAACATACAAAATAAGATAAGTAAAGACTTGCAGAGAGATAAAACATCACCTGTTATATCTGTTGTGCCGCTTCAAGATTTAACATATAAAAAATGTGATGAAACTGTGCAAGATTCAACTCGTAATAAAAATAGCATTAAAGTAAATCATTCCCAATCTGTTGTGCCGCTTCAAGATTTAACATATAAAAAAAGTGATGAAACTGTGCAAGATTCAACTTGTAATAAAAATAGCATTAAAGAAAATCATTCCCAATCTGATGTCGACACTAAGTTGGAAAAAATGAGAGAAATGAATAGAGCTGCTCAAAATAGATGTAGAAAGAGGAAACAGAAACTATGGAGGGAAATGGAAGAACAACTCGCTTATTTAAGACAAGAAAATACAAATTTAAGGCGAGAATTAGGAGCTCTTAGGCTGTTACATAGTAAATGCCAACCAGCTTATAGTCAAGGTAAATGAAATTGTATACTGTATTATGACTTACTATGAATTTATATTTTCACAGGTGCAATAATTACATCAATCATCAAAACAGAACCTGATCAAACTACACCACCTGCACCAGTTCCCCTTCTTATACAATTTCTGCCAAATACTCAATTGACACAGGTTTCCCCAGAAACATCGGCACAACCAGTCAAAGATAATACAATAAAAAATGATAAATGTCGACCACTTAGAAAAATAGTACCAAATATATTGAGGAAAAGTAGAGGAACCACTAAAGCAGGTGGAAAGGTAGTATGAAAACATTTTAGATAATTTTATTATCATATAAAAGTTGTATTTATTTAATTTTTTGATAAAAAGTGATTTTGTGTCATAGGTGATTGCTCCACTAGATTATTTATTTTATTTTTACCACTAGGAACTGAACTACCAATTTGATACATCACACATTTATTGAAAATTGGTAAAACTGATTTTCATATTCATAAATTTTGTGTTAAAAAATGTTTTAGGAAGTGAAAATTGTGTGTGATATTTTGTATTTATTATTCAAAAACTCTTCTGTAAGAACATACGACATTGAAAAGTTTTTGGTGGACTTTGTATAACTATTTGGTATTAAGTTGATAATTAACCTTAAGTGAAAAAATATATAGCTTAAACTATTATTTTTTTAAAATTGACTGTTGATAATCCATAAGTGCTTACAATAAATCATTTTTATAATTTCATGTCTCTCACTGCACAAACAGGACTAAGTTGGACCACAGAGTACACCATCTAAGATGATGGTCTACTCTGTGGTTGGACGAGTTCTATACTAGGGAATTGTTACTAACATAATGAACGAAAGAATACTGAAAAAGGTTAGTCGCATAAGGAAGTGGTTTTTCCAATTTATTTTCAGTTTTTCTTATATATTTTGTGTCCCTTTACCACCCATGTGGTACCCGAAAAGTTTGTAGGTATTTTTAGTTTGGGGTATTTCGTTTCTTACAGTTGACGAAACACAAACAAAGCCAAACAAACATGTATTGACAGCTGAAATTAGTGGTTCGTCAACTGTAAGATGTAAAATACCACAAACTAAATAGACCTGCAAACTTCTTGGGTACAACATGGGTGATAAAGGGACTCAAAGCATATAAGAAAAACTAAAAATAGGTTGGAAAAACCATTTCCTTATGCGACTAACCTTTTTCAGTATTTTTTGTTCGTTATGTTGGCAGCAATTCCCTTGTATATTAGACAAAATAAAAAATATATTATATTTCTCTATGGCTCATCCATTCTGTACTAAAAGTGTCATCCCTACTTCAGACTATAAACCTTCCCATGTGATCAAAGAAAAATAAAGAGAAACAACAAGGTGGGTAGATGGAACGCGATATACTGTTCTGTGTTCTGTTGTCCGAAAAAAAATATGGAGGCTACAGAATCAAGGCCACATACAGAGAGGTGGCCTGGACAGAATCTATATTCAGCACCATAGTTATGAAGTACTCAATATCGAACAAGATATTGTGGGAATTGAGGAATTTCAGTGAAGAGGTGAATAATGTACTTGAAACAGTTTTAAAACTTTATTTGACAACAAATAAAAAAATCATTATTCAGAGAATTCACGTTACCTGTGACTATCTTTCATTTTAAGATACTTAATTTTTCGACCACGTTTCCTTTCTACTTCTGTATCCTTTTCGAATAAAGCGCTTACTTCCACTAGTCGCTCGGGCTTTGTTTGACCAAATATTTTGGATACATTATTAGAACTTTGTAAAATTGAGAGAAATCCCCAGTTAGCAGACTTTGACTCTTGCGATTCCAAGCTCCAAGCTGCATTTTTAACTTCTATTTGAAACCTACTAACTTCATCAGCGCTGACGTTTTTACTGACATTCAATCCTTTTTCTAAAGGGTTTATTATATATAGTGGACTAAATTCAGGTTTTGGTACATTTACTGTTTCATTCAAACACACAGCTTTGTTTTTAAAATCAAATTGAGCATAATGTTCGAAAAATTCTTTTAAAAGTTGTTCTAAGGAGTCTTTATTTTCGGATTTATTCTTGTATTTCCTAATGTCTCTTAAAAAAGACACATCTGTTCCATCTTCTAACTGGAATTTGTCGCTAGAATCTGAAAAATAATGTAGATCAATTTTTCTTGAAAATAGTAAAAGCAGATACATACCTGCTAGTCCTGCTAGTTCATTTAGTGAAGGTAAAACTGGTTTACCATTGGTGGGATTTTGAAGGAATGCAATAACAAGTAGTGTTAATGAAAAATTAGAAATCCATCTACCAGGAGAAGAATTTGTAATTCCTCTAGCATATGCCCACTTTCTTATGGCAAATATTAATGGTCTGACTCGCTCATCTATTTCTCCTGTGAGGTACAGAAAGTCTGACATATGAACACCAGACCTAAAAACGATTATTACAGAATTTTAAATATTTGAATAACAAAATTAAATAACTCACATATTCGACATTGATATATCACATTCTACATCTGTTAATTGTTGGTGATATTTTATAATTGGTACCCTGGCTTGTAAAATCCTTCGAACTTGTCCACACCCTGGTAAAAATTGGTGAATTATATCGCCAATTGTTTCCATATATCTTTGGGTCATTGATCTTTCTGATCCATTTAGTGGTTTGCAATGGAAAACTAACCTACCATTTCCATCCTTCTAAAGTGAAACAAACAGACAGTGATCAAATAGAGTATAAATTAATGTAGGTTTACTTACCTTATCATCTGAAAGTTTCAAGAATAAATCTAAATCGCATCCCATTTTACCATAACCATTTACACTGGATCCAAAAGGGTAAGCTATGGCATGTGGGAACATTCCAGTGAGTGCATTTTCTATTTGAAGTGCTGTTAAAAACCTTAAACGGATACCAACATCATTAAGTTTTGTGACATCATGCAGTGTTTTTATTTGATCTGAAATCTACAACTTAATTATTTTAACATATTTAGTTTGAGAAAGTCAAATATACTAACATTATTAGATTTATTTAATAATGCTCTTATTTGTTCTTCTTCCTTTATTTTTGTACCAAATTCGGTCTGTAATGTGGCAGTTTTAATTTGTTTTGGTTTTGATAATTTTCTACTTGGAGCCTTAAACCACAGAAAATGCGATTGTGCGGGCATTCCAGCATTTCCATCTGCACAAATACTTGTCTTCATGATGTTTTCAACGTCTGCTTCTTTTTCAAATTCAACAATAATAAGATGCTAAAAGTTTTCATCGTTTAAAAGAGTTACTAAAATTATTTCATTTAATATACTTTAATGCATATAAATTACCATTGGTTCAATTCCAATCGAATAATGTAACATACATTTAATACTTCCAAGTGAGTTGCAGAATGACCACAATTCTTTAAATGATTGAGGTGACTGTACCTGTACCACTATACTTCTTTTCGCTTCTGAACGTTTTAAGTTAATCCTCTGCAAAAATGGTACAAATGACTGTCTTTCTTCATGATTTTTGTATGTTGTACCTAAAAAATCTGTGCTATAAAAGAATTTATCACAAAAATTACCACCATACTTTCTGAACCAAAATGTCTAACAATTTTAAAATCCTGATTCTTTTTTAAATGATAATATAATAATGACTTCTTAATTACAGGATTATCAAAATATTTAGATCGGCAAGAATTTAAAAAACAATTCATCCTTTTTCACCATAACATAACCTTCAATTTTGATAACGTCCTCTGACTGAATATAGGTTAGGTTTGTTACTTCTTCTTTTTAATAGTTCAATTTCACCATAAAGAAATATCAACCTTCATCAGGACCTTTCTGGTGACATTGCAAAGACGTTACTCAATTTAAAAGAGAAGACGACAACATACACAAATATCAATTTGATAAATTTTTTAATTTTAATTTAAAGGATGCAAAATAAAAATAAATCCTTGACACCATCGAAGTTTCAGCCTTTACAGCGTAAGAATCTTTTGCAGTTTATAAAACAATATATTTAAAATATTTTCTCTCATCCTTACAGTTCCCGTAAGTCCTGTAGCATCTTCTCCAAATAAAAATTTAACTGGATCTGCTCGAGTTATTAGAGATATAGTAGCTGATATTTATAACAATATCCAAAGCTGGAATAATTTTCATATAAAAGGCGCACAATATGTTAAACAAATTGCTTTAATAAAAGCAGAAAGCATAAGTGAATACTCTTCTGAGCTTGAAGATGCTACAAATAGCTTGTATAACATTGTACAAGGTCTGAAACTATGTAATGACAAGTTCCAAGTTTTCAAAGACCAACTATCAGCCTTGCTGAGAATTGAAAAAAGTTGTGAACCTTTATTTATCTCATTGTGTGTAGATGATATTGTCTCGATAGTTGAAACAATAGTAGCTGGTTATTCAGAAGAATTCAAGGTAGATAAATAGATAGTGAAACGCCTAATTTTTGATATAATTTAAGTTTATTTAATTTTAGGTTAAAAAACTGGTGCTGGAACATATAGCTCATAGCAAAAATAAGGATGAGGTGATGTTCTTTGCAGCTAGCTGGACACTTCAACCACACATCACTAGTCAAATCAACCTTAAAGTAGAAGCATTATTAGTAGAAACAGGTCATAGGAAACCAAGCTAGTAACATAATCATGCAGATTTGAGTTTTTGATTCATTGTAAGTCTTTAGAGAGGTATTATTTTGATAAGAGAACATAATTATAAATGATTGAACAGTTTCCACTAGTTACTAATTCCAAATTTTTGTTTTCAAAACTAGCATTTCTAAACATCCTTTAATGAAGGACAAAAATTAAAAACATGAAAGGGCTAGTAGGTATGAAAAGATGATGATTAGGAAGGTACATAATTATCCAACAACAACAAAAATAAGTATTTTATTAATCATCAACAGTTGGAGATTCTCAGAATCAAAATTTAAAATTGAAGTCACATTTTTCAAGGTATAATATAATCCCTATAATAATTTTTATTCAAGAGTGTCTTAGAAGCATTACAAAATGTATAATTTTCAAGTAGATACTTTAAAACAATTCAAGTTTCAAGTTCTAGATACAATTTTTATTTGATACATCAACTATTTGACAGAAATTGAGCTACTTAATATATCAGTTTGGCATATGGACAGTTTGAAATCTTTTGTAAAACAATTGGTCTTGCTAACAATTTTATTTTTTACCCTAATAGCTACTATATGTCTAATTTTATCGTCAATATGTTTTAGACAGTCTTGGCCTGTATAAATAGGTTCATTTAAAGAATATATAATTCATAATTATTCATCACATTCACAGACAGTAGCTCTCAGGTGAAATGTACAATTATAACTCCCTATCAGGTGGGTCCCAAAAAGACTATTTAGGGCAGTAATTATACTAGTTAAAATTGAATAATAAGACTAAATGCCGTTTGATTGAATTGATACAATGTGCATGAAATTAGAGCAAGTCACCTGATGAATATGATGATAAATAAGCCTTCCTTGCACAACATGCGGTTCTTAATAGCTATTTGGATTGTGTTTGAGTTCATTGAACTGTTTATAGTAAAAGGGATTATTAAATCAATATAAAACAAAAGCAAATAACAAATATAAAGTGTCAACTAATTTTTTTATATCTACACTACTTAAACTTACGTTAAATTAAAAATCACATATATGTTTATATCACAATTGAATTTGGACTTAATAATATCATTTGCACAACTAAATTTATGTTATTATCACAAATATTTGTACACTCAGAATAGACAGAATAGTTACCTACAAAGCAAAACCAATCTCAGGTTTGCATATCATTTTAATTTTGAATAATTTTCGAATTCAACATAAATAAATGTTGATAAATTTAGATTAAAACAGATTCATAAAATTCAGTGAGGAACATAGTGAATCTATATATCTGCATTATGAAATTTATGATCCATCATAACCCAACAAAATTAATTGAAAACCATTAAAAAATATTACGAAAAGGCGAAAAATATAACTACAACGGGTACAAGTACGACAAAAATTGCATAAACAGCGCTTCGAGGTTCGCATTCGGAAATAACCACAAATTCTTCGTTCCACAATGTTTCGTTACTTACTAACGGTAACTCGAGTACCATTTTTTCGTAGGAAAAGAATTTTAAATCCAAACTGCAGCTATCTGAAGCATTAATGCACTTCGAAACTGAATTCGATATGTTGTAAACGGTTTTTTCTATGTCGAATTTAACTCGAACGTAGTTTGTTTGTACTTCATTTTCACTGTTGAAAACAAAGAAGTAGTACCCGTTCATTGGTACTCTGAAAGCCAGAAAATAAAAAAAAAATTAATCAGCTTTCAATAGCCTATGTATATGGGCTTAATGAGATCCAGTCTAGGGCCCCCACGCCCTCATTTATTCGTAATTCTATTTGGCTTTTGTAAATGAAGGTAACTTACTTGTAGGTAATAGTATTATCCCTAGAACTTTCTTCGTCTATAGTTCCACGTTCGCATTTTCTATGAGGTAAGAGTGGTAAGTTCAAAATTAAACCTGCACAATTGAGTAATGCTTCCTCGGAACTTGAAAACGAAGACCAAAATTCACTGTTACTCATATCGTCTAGAGAAGTCTCATTAAACGTTCCTCTATGATCTGCAATTCCATCTGGATGAAATTCCTAAGCAAAAAAATATAAATTAAATGTATATGTCTTGTTGACTCTGTTTATTAAATTATTATCTGTAAAAAATTAACTACAGAATTAAAAATAACTTATTATTTCAGGAGAAAACTGAAGATTGAGAATTTCCAAATGTTTGCAACTTTCACTACAGATACGTCACAAACCTGAAGATGAAGCTAGCCACTTTCTAATTATATGTTTTATAACCAGTTACAAAAAGTTTGAAGAACTGTCAAAGTCTATAGAATATGTTTGTCTTTGAGACAGTTTAAATATTATATTATAAAAAAAATGAATAAAAGCATTGTGTTAATATACTATTATTTACTTTTGTTAAAAAAGAAGACGACAGAATTGTGGTCCTATGTCAACCCTTAATGGACGAGTTCTGTATTCCAGGGAGCTGCTGCCAACATGACGAACAAAAGAATACTGAAAAAGGATAGTCGCATAGTGGTTATTCCGATCAATTTTTGGTTTTTCCTATGTTTTGAGTCCCTTTACCACCAATGCTGTACCTGGGAAGTTTGGAGTTGTACACAAAAAGTTTGCAGGTCTATTTAGCTTGGGGTATTTCACATCTTACAGATGATGATAAACTAATGATAGATGTCAACACATATGTGTTTCTTCTTGATGGCATTTGCTATAATAAAAGTAGATCAGAGTCTCACAAATCGCAAACAAAGGCGGAATAAAAATTAGTATTCAATATAAGCAGTAAGCACCAGTAACACAAACAAAGCCGAACAAATATGTGTTGACAGCTGACATTAGTTCTCCATCAACTGTAAGATGCAAAATACCCCAAGCTAAAAAGACCTACAAACTTTTTGGACATAAAATAGGTGGTAAGGGGGCTCAAAACATATAAATAAAAACAAAAAATAGATCGGAATAACCACTATATTTTTCAGTATCCTTTTGTTGGTTATGTTGGCAGCAATTCCCTCGTATAGAACTCGTCCATTGGCGAATCATTTAATAATCCAAAAGTTGGGCAAATTATCCCCTGTGATATTATCCAATAAATGATGAAGAAGAAGAAGAAAAACAGTTGGATTATGATTTTTTGGTTCACCACTATAACTATCAACTATTATAAACCCCTCATTGTTTGAATAAAGAAAAAAATGTCTCACCTCTTCCATACCAAAATCGTTATCCCTATCATCTTCATTGTTTGAAAGCACATGTGAAATTATCAACTCCCTCTTTCTTCTTCTCAATTGATCGATAGCATCCCCAAAATTCACGCTAGGCTTAGAATAATGTCTAGCTTTTATATCTAATATATTGTCTTTGTTGGATTTATTTCGTGAGTTATACCTAGCATTCACTTCCTCTAATACTTTTTGTCCCTTTTCTCCCATTTTACTTAGCGTTCCTAAAATATCGTTCAAAGCTTCTTCGGAGGACGTTTCGTTTTTTGGTTTATCGAATTTAAAATTTGACGTTTCGCCTTGGGCGACAGTAGAGTTTCTGTGAACGTGGTTATTACTGGATGTTTTACTTTTGTAAAGTTGCGTTCTTTCTTGTAGGGCTAAAATTTAGACCGCAAAAATTAATAAACTATAAACTCATTTAAAAACCAGGAGGAGTAATTTGAATTTAAGTTGGCAATTCTGTAGACCTCTGATTGGAGTTCAGTCTAAGGTCAGTGTGGCCAACAAAAAGTGTTTTTTTTGACATGAATGACAGTTGAAATCTACTATTCAAAAATTGAGATTTTGCATGTTTTTTATCATTGCGAACATTCATATTGCTTTATAATCAATACACCCCTGAAGCGTATATTTTGAAATTTAAAATGACTTCTTAGCTGAATACTTGAAATATCAGTGGCCAATTATCCTAGGAACTTCTGACAAGTCACCATTTCATTTCTGTTATTCAGTCACTAGTTATGTCAAATGTCAGTTATATTTATTTTTGTTGATATTTGTTTGATCGAGTATGTCCATTTTCGATAAGATTTTTGTAGCATTTCTAATTAGCTGTATCTCTATTCTTCTAATTACTTTTTTAATGACAAATATGAGGAGTTATTATTATTGTCTGTCAGGTGGGACTGACAAATGACACCATACCACAACACTATGATTATATATTTTAATAATGTTTTTCCTATCAATTAACTGAGGATTATTACCTAAAAGAATTCTTCTCATATCTTTTACATCAGTGATTTCAATGTTTTCGACATTATTGTTTAAAGCTAGACTTCTGTTTTGGTGATAGGTAGTGTGAAATTCCACTTCAGGTCTGTGTCTTTTCATAGTTTCGGGTATGTTCGCTGGTTGATCCTCTTTTCTTTCGTCCGATTCGAAGTTCGAGCTCTCTCTAATTGCCTCCATCTGTTCTTCGAGTTCTTCGGAGGAGTTATCACCGATATAAGCGCATTCATGAAGGTGTTTGTGACCGCGGATCATTATTAAAGAAGCACCTGGCCATCTAAAAGAAATTTTTTAATAAAAGAGTAATAATAATACATGAATAAAGTGATAAAATGGAACTGTATAGATTTTACATCCAACATGACATTCCAGGGTACAGATCAGCTCCAGCATTTTTTTTAAATAATGAAATAAATATGTCTGTGATTGAAATATATATTGACCTTACACATGTTGAAACAGTGACAGAAGTTCCTTTGAGCAAGTAGAATCCCCAGTATTCCTTAGTATCGTCTTCCAATTCTAATTCTCTAACCATGGACATGGGCTTCGTTTGGTTAGACATTTCTGGTGAACTTGATAGTAAATATGCGTTAAATGTGGCGTTAACGCTAACTTTTTGACGCTGCAAATTAGTTGAAAAAATTTAAAGTTGTTTAGGAGATAAAATCATTGATTAAAGAAGTATCTAGAACTTCCAGAGATTAAGATATCGTGTCTTCAATAAAATAAGCAAATAAGATGAAGACAAAAGATGTATTTTCTCGGGGAGCTCTACTCCTGAGTTTGTAATGAATTTCTTAGATATCAAAACTTACTTGACACCAAGTCGTGGAAACTTTGTTATCGATTAATCTCATATCTGACATCGCCAAAGGGTATAACTGATGGTTGTAGACCCGAAATCGTAAGTAAAGCGGAATGCTTATCAACAAACATGGTATTAAAATACCAAGAACAAATAATTTGATCACTCTTAATGGTAATTTCCATGGGTTTCCAGAAGAACCTCTTTGGTATAGACTGGAGTTTTGCAGCGTCGGAAATTCTAAAATATACAACATTTTCATTCCAAACCTATACAAAACATACTTCAAATTTATATAAAAATCGACAATTCCATTCTTCATTACACATATATACTCTCTTAATTATAGCAAAAACAATACAGACTATAGTAGTCTCCGTTTCACAAAAGAAGAGCCACGTGAAGTTGCAGTCGTAAGCGCGAACTTGTCAAAACTACCGCCATATTCTAAATTTGACATTTGACTTATCAGTAGCGTAACGCTTTCACATTTTGATACTGATAAAATATGTAGGGCAAAAAAATAGTTGTCAGATTGCCAAGCAGCCATTAAAGCACTGAGCTCTAAAATGGTAAGGGAATGTCTGAGAAAACTTAAAGAACTAGGCGACGACAAAATCATAGTGAGACTTCATTAACACTTTTGATAGGTCCTCATAGAGAGTAGGGATCTTTTGTTTTTTTCAAATCAGTTCTATCATTCAGTTACGTCTAAGAATCCTTGAGAATAGTTTGTTGGACATTTTTGAATACAGTTTGGTGGTGGAAGGCGAACAGGTATTTAAAGCAAATCAAATAACACTGATAAACATCAAAATATTTTATTGGAATCAGTGGAGTTTCCTCTATAATCTGTTTCCAAGCGGAACCGTTGTTTCGAAAAAGTGCTGTTGAGGGTGACGTTTGACATTAGACATGAACCGATTTTGGGTGAACAGCCATAAATAACCGGTAAATACCAAATGCATTTCGTCGATGTGGTTATTTATGGTTATAAGGGGATAACGTCATTACTGAGCCCCTATAAAGATGTCAACTGCTCCATGCTGTAGCATTTTTAATTAGCTGTATCTCTATTCTTCTAATTATTATTCTCACTGACATTTGACATAACCAGTGACTGAATAACAGAAATGAAATGGTGACTTGCCAGAAGTTTCTAGGATTATTGGCCATTGATATGCCGAGTATTCAGCTAAAAAGTCACTTTAAATTTCAAGATATACGCTTCAGGGTGTATTCATTGTTTTATAATAAAGCAATATAGGTAAATGTTCGCAATGATAAAAAACATGCAAAATCTTAAGTTTTAAATAGTAGATCTTAACTGTCATTCATGTCAGAAAAAACCACTTTTTGTTGGCCACACTGACCTTAGACTGAACTCCTCTATTAAAAATGGAGTTAAAGCATAAAACAATAATAAGTCACTCACCTGTATTCATAACTGTTGTTATAAAATGTACAATAATGTCAGAGTATTTTGGTTAATCGTAAATACATTACAAAACAAATAATCACAACTTTTTATGGAATTAGGTACATAATTTTGATATGTTAGTACCTATCTTGAAAATTTATTATTCCCGTGGATAATATTGTTGTTATAAACAAGAAAGTAGGTCAATTTTTCTATAACAAATGTATCATGGACAAGAATAGATTATCAAATTATAAATTTTATTGGAATATCACTTCTAATTAACTCAAACAAAACACTCTTCATCTATACACTTTTTAAAACAAGTGATAATTTTTTTTAATCCAGAAACAAACAATTTCATAAACTTTTCTCCAACACTTTTAAATCGTAACTACTGTTATCAATTCAATAACATCGCATAGTAAGTAAGTATACCAACAATTCATCTGGGACACTTTACGTGACCTCAGCGATAATGTTAATTTGTTTAAAATATCGGTATTGAATGTTTATAGTAGATTTAAAAATTTGTTTACCATAGAAAATATACAAAAAACATCATGCTTACCATAATATATACTTTCCTCTCGCATTTCCCAGTTGCTTGTTTTCGGTTGATTAACCTAATTCAACCTTAAACAAAAATTATTAAAGCTGCATGGTATGAAATATGAACAGAATAAGTAACGTGATTGACAAACAATGGAAAATTAACGCTGCTTGATCTGATAAAATTCATTTTGGATTTAATTATTTGTCTTATATATGTTTTTTATTTAAAAACACTAAATGTTTAGTACTTTTCTCCAAAAATGAATATACTAGGAGAGTTAATAGACTATGCAATCATTAACAATGTCTAATTTGTTTATTTTGCTTGGAATCAGTGCCATGTCGTGTTATGATTTGTATTTTTTGTGACTCTCCAATAAATATTATAATATAATTATCTATTTGACCCTCGGCTTCGAAATCTTTCACTCTCTCCTTTCCATTTCCATCTGTTCCTCGCCTAGTTTTCCCTGTTTCTTACTCCCACTGTTCTCAGGTCTCTCCTAACCTCTTCCAACCATTTTTCCTCGGTCTTCCTCTTCTCTTTTTACCACCTCCACCAGTCATTTTACCAATACATTTTCTGTCATTCTACCTATATGCTCCAACCATCTCGACTTCCAGTACCTACGTACCACAACATATATAGTTTTCCACAGCTAATGGAAAATACGGAAACATGCATGTCCTTCACCATCTAACTAAGAATATTTTGTCCAATTATTCTTTGCAAATATCCAAGTCTTGTCCAAAAAAAAACAGTTTAAAGACGATTTTCTTCATATCATTAATATACCTTCTCTTCTTCTCAAAAATTCTAGCGTTAGTGCGTCAACATAGTTAGTTGGAGATATGTTTCCGGGAGACACGTTGGGGGCGCCAAAATGAGCATTTTAAGACCTGTGTTAGTTTCACATAATTTATTAAGTAATATGCGAGTAAGGTTCCTTTATTCTGGTAAATATTCCCTTTTTGGCTGGGCTCGTTTTCTTTTACTCTTCTAAGATTTATTGCTCGGTCTTGTACAGCAAGTACAGGGAGTAAGGGTCCACCAATAACAGGTGAAACCGAAAGAAAGAGAAGATCTGACCATTGGAAAGATCTAGTAGGTCTTAGACAATCAAAGATTCTTCTGGGTGAAAACAAGTCAAAGTAAAACTGCGCTAAGAGTTTTAACAGGGATCCTAACGGGACATTGTCGCCTGAATGGGCACTTGAAGAAGCTCAAAATAGTGAAGGAAGAAGAATGCACATATATAAGCAGCCAAAAGCTATAAGGTGCACGAGCGAGCGAAGTGCTGCTAAAGTGTTTGTTGCATGAGTGACACACAACTGTTTTTCGCCTAAGAAATAAAATTAATAAATAGGATAATATAACAAAAAAACTTTGACATGCCGATGTCAAAGTAGGTGATGAAGTTACAGATGGTATAAAACTTCAAATATATCACTATATCAAAATACTATTTGACAGTATTTGACCTTATCAAAATAAACAGTACAAAACATTAAAAATGTAGAGAATTAGTACTTATTTTATCAAATGCGTAAAAACAAACCTTAAAATGAATATTATGAGTCCACACACTTAATCAATTGAAATCGTCTGGATTACACTGTGTACGTCTAGAAAATATCGGCAAAAAACTAATTACACTACCAATATTAAAATATTTTCCCTAATTGAGTCGAAATACATCGAACACTTTAGATAAGACAGAAAGCGTACTTATCAACTACTAAATAAATATGTAACCTTTGATGTTTATGTATAGGAAATCTAGTCTGAGAGATTACAGTATATATGAGGATTTGAGAATTATTTTATTGTTTTCAGATCTCATGTTGAGATAACATAAGAAGCAGTCAAACTATGCATTATTTCCCAAATTAATTCAGTTCAAGTACCTTTATACAACTGTTTCTAGGCAATTAAGTATATATCAATATTTTGAATGGTATTCATATATTGATTAATATTCATTCAGATGGCTCAAAAATGAAGGGATGCTGAAGATGTGGAGTTTACTCCAGAGCACTAAGCCTAAGGATTAAGTGGGAAATGGGAAACAATACCAGCATGGTTCAAACAGAACTGGCTGGGATCTTAATTGCCCCAATAGAACTAACCAGTAGCCTTGAACAGACAAGATTTAACTAACGCCTCGGCAGATAACAATATTATTCTGAGGTGGGTTAAAAGGCACGACAGGAGTAAAGGTAATCGCATTGCCGATTCTTTAGCAAAAGAAGTGGTGGGACTAGGTGACATCTACGGCCTAACGACCTCGACAATTGCTGAACTAGCTAAACGTCACATCCATGCTCAATCCCTTAAGAGATGGGATGGAATCAAACGGTGCAGTCTTGCTAGGTTCACCATGGGCGACCCAGGGAAGCTGGTGCCGAAGAAATATCTGTCGATGACCAGGAAAAACCAACGTTTAACAGTAGGATTTCTGAGTGGCCACTGTCAACTAAGGAAACACCTCCATGCTATGGAGCTAGCAGGATGTGTGAACAGGAAGATGAAACTGTCAGGCAAGTCTTATGTGAGTGTTTGGAATCAATAAGAGAGTGTGTGTTCGGTGAGTCTTGGCCTACACCTGACGATATAAAGGAGATGTCTCCTAGTGATCTGTCCACCTTCCTGGGAAGGACAGGATAAGCGATGACCTAGGAGGACAACTCTTCGAGAGGATATATCATAGGTCACATGTGGCCTAAGTGCTGTGAGCCTGCACTCACCCTCACTGCTCTACAGATACAGAGATATTATTCATTCTTAATCTATACAATTATCTATCAAAATTTCAATATTACTTTATTGCAAATGATAAGATGTGATCATATGGTACACTTGATATCTTTAAAAACTTTTCCTTACAAAGTCGAGTGCTGGTCCGTAAATTTTTTTATAACGTCAAATGTCTTTCTTCTGTTTATGTCTTATTTCATCTTAAGTCATAACCGATCTACTCTGACGCTTGCCCCTTTTTTATTCTTCCTTATCAGTTTCCGTATTTCCTTCTCTATTTCTATTCTTTTCTTCAGTTTTTCTTACAATCAAAAACATAAGGAAGCATTTTCGATGGGTGCAAATATGATAAAACTGATATATGAATGGACATTTGTTCTTTTTAGATCTAAAGACATGAAAAAGTAAAAAGTAATAAGCAGAAATAGGTATGCTTCCAAGTCGTGAACGATATGAAAAAGGCTTCATATGTACTTCTTTGAAAAGAATAGAAATAAGTTGAATTTCAAAAACCTCTACTAGTTTGAAAACCTGTAAAGTAAAATTTTCAAACTGAAAGAGAGTTTTAAATAAATCTACCAGTTTATCACTTGAAAATTTCACACCCTTAATCGTTCTCTAATTAAAAATAATTTGTTGCACCCTCATCTGCAGCAATTCTACAATTATTTGATTTCTAATTACATGAGTTAAACGTGAAAAACGTAATTAAAGAAAATTCTCGAATGACGGAAGAGCCCGTTTGTAAGAAGACAAATTAAAAAGTTCGTAATTGAACATTCTTTCTGTTAGCGAGAAGTCGGCAAGGGTGGAAAAGCGGAAAAATACGGCAATTAAACTCAATTAATCACTCGGAAAATCCGTAGTTTACTCACGACCCGTCCCGAATAGACCCTTCACGTTCTATTGGCGACTGTATTCCCGAAAAATAAACCCAAATAGATATAATAGCAATTTTATTTTGATATAGCCACGTGTTTATTATCTGGGTTGGGATAGACAAGGTGGAACACCTAAAAAATAAAAAGAAAAGGTCAAAGCGACGTTGGAAAATTCATTAATTAATTTTGATTGTTCAGGTTATTACTTTCCGTGAGTTTTCAATATACAATGGGGTTTTTCTTACAAATTACTTGAAGAGCCATCTGTTTTAGAAAGCTAGTACTATTATTCTATTGAAATTTGTTTCGTTACGAAGTTTTCTGTAATTCGTTTACACTGAAAATTAAGCTGAAAATCGAAATAACTTAATTCTGCCATTCATAGATGTCACTGGGCAAATAAGTATTGAGGTAATTTTATTTTTGGTGGTTTTGTTGAAAATTAAAAATAATTATTATGAAAAGTGGGCAAACGAATGAAATTTTTACTGTATAAGCTGAAGACTTTAGGATTGATAAAGAAAATAGAAATTTTTATCTAGTCCTAGTGGAATTCTATCAGGAATCGTTTTAGATATTGTTAAGATTTTTATCCAATAAAAGAAATTATAAAAAATGATTTTTTTATATAAACGTTATAGTAAATTTTACACAGTGGCGTTTCATTGATAATTTTTGTCATATTACCATAACATCAAATATATTTTTAATAAAAATATTTTTAGCCAGAAATTTTCCTCTTCATAAGGAAATGTAGAGCCTGTTCCAGTCTTTTTTTAAATATTCTATCCATAATATAATCTGCGAATAATGCCCTGTCTTGGCTCTCAATATCCATTCACAAACAGTCGGCCAAACATACAAAATCGCTTATTATTTATGTACCTGCTTGAAACGTGGAACTGGGAACACTGCGTCATGCCCAGTACTACCACAGCGCATTAGTAGGCGTGGCTGAGCCAGGGTTCAAGCTTATTCGACCAGCTGTACGGAAAACTTTGCAATACATAGCCACAAGGCTATGGGTAGGAGTAGAAAACTTGTCTTATAACTAAAGCTTACGAATATTCAACAGAGCTCTTCCGTGTAGCCACTAAGTTAGAGGAAAAAAGGAATAAGAGAATAACAGAGAGATCAATGTCTAGTGAAGTCTGTGTTTTGTGAGGTGAAGTATGTGGTTCTCTCTTGGACATATATAATTTTATGAAAAGTGAAGCCAGCGCCAAACGTGATAGCAAGTGATCGCGCAGGCTTAGACTCTCCCAAAAGAATTGGAGGACCACTAATGATAACTGGTGAAATTGGTGGAAGATCTTGCTCTATTTTTGGTGAAGGGAATTAGAGCACTCGCCATATTGAAAATTCCACCAATTTTTATTCGATATTTAAGATAAATATAGAAATTGGTGAAAGATCTTGCTCTATTTTTGGCGAACGAAATTAGAGCATTCGCCATATTGATAATTTTCCAAAAATTTAGAAACTGTTAAAGTAATCTTAAAATTATTATTGAGAAAGCGGATTAAAGCATTCCCCCATCAATATTTCGAGATTAGGCCTCTGTAAAGCATTTGTATGTCTTACTAGCGCTGTAGGGGGAAGTAGCATTGAAAATGAGTTTGTGCGCATGTGGGCGGGCTCGCCATCATGTTTAGCGCTTGCAGTATACCTAATACTGCTCCTATATGAGATTCTATACATGGAAGATAAATAGAATCAAACCCCGCCACTGCTTCTATGTGGTTACTTTCCAAATTTTACCGTCACCCAATTTTATAACATCATCTACCACAACGTAATAGATGATATTAATATATTCGGCAGTACATCCCAATAATCATATGATTATTACCCATCGTAAAACTAATTTTCAAATTCATATCCCTTTATTAACTACGCTTCAGTGTATATATATGTAATCAACTCACTATATATTCCTGTTGAGAAGGATCATTAGTGATGTTCTTCCCCACCGCGTTTCGAATTGTTAAATTGGCAACAGAAAATGTAATAAAGATCTGAAGACCACACAGGTCGCTGCAGTGATTGGTTATTTGGCCCCTCCTACTCGAAGGGTCACGCTGAGCGATAGAGGCGTTGACTATCATAGCGTGGGGGTAAATTTCGAGTAGAGGGGGTGATAAGAGAAGGGATTCAAGGGATTAGGGAGGGAGGTGTCAATTTGGTGAGTTAGTGGACATGATTTATTGGGAATGCTGGCCTAGAAATTGATATATCGTCCTTTCTTTGTAGTTTACGACTTAGTTCTGTTTCGATTTGTTATGGATTAAATCAGTGGGTATGGTAAAATGTTGTTCGGCCAGATGTGGTTGCGGTATTAGCATAAATATGTCTAGATTACTTGTTCTGGTTACGTCTGCGTTTATTTTCTCATGTACAATAAGTATCATCGCTTGCTTTGTTTGAGTTCTCGGCTTTCATACGTATAATCGGGATCGGGAAAATTGGAACGGTTCCTATCTTATTCGCCATATTGAAAATTTCTCCAATTTTTCTTCGATGTTTAAGCATAATAAAGAAATTGGTGGAAAATCTTGCTCTATTTGGGCGAAGGGAATTGAAGCTTTCGCCATACTGAAAATTTCCTGAGAAAAATTTAAAATCTGGTGGAGTATCTTGAACTAATTAATGGAGACTCCTTTTTCCATTCTATTTCAGTCAGATATCAACCAAATCGCGTGAAATCGTTGAAAACAGTTTAAAAGCCCATAAAAAGACTAAATAATGCACAATAACACTTCAATATGCTGTAGAACAAAAGTTAGGTCGAAATTAGACTATTTTCCATTCTATTTCAGTCAGATATCAACCAAATCGCGTGAAATCGTTGAAAACAGTTTAAAAGCACATAAGACTAAATGATGCACAAATACACTTCAATATGCTGTAGAACAAAAGTTAGGTAGAAATTAGACTATTTTCCATTCCATTTCAGTCAGATCTCTACCAAATCGCGTGAATTCGTTGAAAACAGTTTAAAAGCACATGAGAAGGCTAAATAATGCACGATTACAAAGGAGACTAGAGCACTCCTCCTTTTCTATATTTTATAGTTAATATAAAAATTGTGGAATATACTGCTCTATTTTTGGCGACGAAGATTGAAGCTCTTCGCTTTATCAACATTTTAAGGTGAATGAGCATATTGGTGGAAAATCTTGCTCTATTTTTGGCGGAGGTTAGAGCATACGCCATATTATACATTTCCTTCAGGAACTGGGAAAGTATCTAGTACTATTTATTTCTAACGAAGATAAGAGCACTATACTCTATTGATATTTCAAGAGAAATCAATCATCTGGTGGAAAATCTATCTATTTTGGCGGATGAGAATGGAGCATTCCATATTGACGATTATCTGATCAAATATTAAAAACTGATGAAGGATCTTACCCTAATTATTGGCCAAGGAGATAAGAGGGATCCACTTTATCAACATATTGAGATAAATTGAGAATCTGGTGGAAGATCTTGCTCTTTTTCTGGCGAAGTGAGCTGGATCATTCACCATATTAAAAGTTTTCTGAGAAAAATTCGAAAACTGGGGAAGTATCTTAAACTAATAATCCCCAAAGGAGATTAGAGCATTGCCTCTTATAAATATTTCATAATTAATAAAAATCTGGTGGAAGATATTGCTCTATTTTTGGCGACGAAGATTGAAGCATTCCATTATCATTGATTATTGAGATGAATCGGAAAACTGGTGAAGGATCTTGCTTTAATGATTACCAAAGGAGATGATAGATCTCCACTTCGTCAGTATTTTAGGGTTTATCAAGAAACTGGTGGAGGATCCTGCTCTATTTTTGGCGAAGAGAATTAGAGCATTCGCCATTCTGAAAATTTTCCGAGAAAAATACAGCAGCTGGTGAAGTATCTTGTACTGACTATTGCCAAAGAATATTAGAACATTCCTTCTTATCAATATTTCATGATTAATAAAAAACTGGTGGAAGATCTTGCTCTATTCTAGGCGACGAAGATTGAAGCACTCCATATCATTGATTTGAGATGAATCGAAAAACTGGTGAAGGATCTTTCACTAATCATTGCCAAAGGAGATGATAGCTCTCCACTTCATCAATATTTTAGGGTTTATCAAGAAACTGGTGGAGGATCTTGCTTTGTCTCTGGCTAAGAACGTTGAAGTACTCCATATCATTGAAATTTTGAAGATGAATTGAAAACGTGGTGAAGGTAAAAAAAATTGGTGGAAGATAATGCTTAATTTTTGGCAAAGGAAATTAGAGCATGTGCCATATTATCAATTTTCCTAGATAAATAGAAACTGGAGACGTATCTTGCATTAAGAAAATTAGAGCATTACACTTTATTAATATTTCAAGAGAAATGAGTAATTAAAGATCTTGCTCTATTTCTGAAAGATGAGATTGAAGTACTAATTATTGACAAAAGAGATTGAAGCACTAATTATTGACAAAAGAGATTGGAGTACTCCACTTTATCAATATTCTAATATAAATTGTGAAGCTGGAGAAATATCCTGCTCTATTTTTGGCCGATAAGATTGGATCATTCCGCATTTTTCACTATATAGACTTCCATTTTTCAATATTTCAATATAAATTGGGAATCTTGTTAAAGATCTTGCTCTATTTTTGGGAGAGGAGGTTGAAGTTCGCATGCAATATTATTGATTTCATGAGATGAGTTGAGACTGGCGAACAATCTTGAATTATTTGTTTCCGAAGGAAAAAAGACAATTTATAAATATTTTGAGGTTTATTCAGAAACTGGTGGAATATCTTGCTCTATAGAACATTGAAGCACTCCATATTATTGATTTTTTTATATTAATTGAAAAAGTGGTGGAGGTTCTTGTACTAATTATTGCCAAAAGAGATTAGAGCACTCTCCTTCATCAATATTTTAAGATTAATAGAAAAATTGGTGGAAGATAATGCTTTATTTTTGGCAAAGGAAATTGGAGCATTCGCCATATTGTGAATTGAAGTATATTGCATTAATTATTGCCAGAGGAGATTATTGCGCTCCACATTTTCAAGAAAAATGAATCTGATGAAAAATCTATCTATATTTTTGACAGATAACACTACTGTATTCAATATTAGCGATTGTCTGAGACACACATTTTTTTTTTAATTTATATATCTCCGTCACTGCTGAAAAAGAATCTTACAATTTGCTTTAGCAACTTCGAGGAAACTATCATTTCAATGATGATATTCTTATAATCTTATAGATTCTGTGAATTTTTACAGTAACAGCGGGTCGAGGTAAATGAGTTCTATTACGGCTTCTTTATGGGCTATTTAGAAATCATGGCTATTATGGGCTTTAATGTGCCGCGTAATGTGTTATATATATGCGTATTGATGAATGTATATGCAGTGCCGGATTAGTCATACGTTGGAAGATTAGCAAACGCTACAAGCCCAGCAAATTGGGGGGCTCCGCGATCCAACGCCGATTTTGGAGTTAGTGTTTTTAGATATTTCGACAGTTAAGGTGCCTATTTTTGTAATTCTTCCTCTAAAATTTGAAAGTTTAACCGGCGCTAAAACGAAATCGGTATTTTTTAAGCACATTTCCGTTAAAATTTCAAAGAATTCCTTCAAATTAAAAATGGCCTGTTAAAAAATTTCATTTTAAAAGAAATGTTAAGGGTGAATTTAGATAATAACGCGAGAAAAGGTGCATATAAATGTTGTTGGTAAAGTTTTGCTGGAGGAATTAATTTCAAGGGGAGAAAATTTGGATAACTACAACGTATTAGGGACACTAAACGAAATTTGAAACTGAACTGAATTATATTAGCGCATGAATACACCTACTGAAAGCAATGAAAATATTATTCAGATAAAAGACATATTAAGGGTTGATAATACATAAAAAATATACGTGTATACAAAAATGCGGAAATTATTATGTTCAGTGTTCTTTCGGTGCGATTTGATGTGATGTTTAATGTATTAGTTTTACCATTTTTTGCAAAAAATCTGATAGAACCAAACTTTTTCAACCAGTTTATACTAAATAAAGTAAACTTTTCAAGTTTATATTTAATAACCTTAGCGCGGCATCTTTTTCGATTTTTACGGAATAATATTCAGTTTCTTTCCAAGAAAAAAAAACTTAAAAAAAATTTCACAGAGATGAGAAACACCGGCCGAAATTACGCGGAAAGCATTTTATTTTATGGGAAAAATCCTCGGTAATGAACACTTTAATCCACCTTGAAGTAATCTTGATAAGGTATTTATTTGTTTATAATTTTGAGAATGGTCTACATCAAAGAGGACCGCCGGCACGTAGCCGCCATCATTGGTAATTGAAGCAAACCCACAAGACCAGCCATGGTACTTCAGTGAAGCATTAAATAATGTGGTAGGTACGTGTAGTAAAAAGTATGTCTTAATTTTTGGAAAAAGTATATCGTTATGGTTGAATTTAAAAAGGATTTGCCGGTGTCTATAGGTACTTACTGATTTGGCCAATAGAGATTTAGAATAGCAGTAGGTAGGTAGGGTTGAGATTTATAAAATTTCGCTGAGGGGAAGTTATCTCTTGGGGGACCTAGGGGGAGTATTGTTGGGTGTTATAAAAGCTTAGAATATTTGGACAGGTGATAAATTAGGTAATATTAATTATTAAATAAAGAATTTAAACTAAAATTTACGTAAGTCAAAGTAAAGCTGCGCTGGAGAGTTTTAACAGGGATCATAACGAGACATTGTCGCATTTGAAAAAACTCAAAATAGTGGAGGAAGAAGACTGAAGATACGAGTATTATGGCATGGAAGAAGAGATCTACATTCACATACTTTCCAACTGCACAGCACTCCAGAATCCTACAGCACAGTACCTGGGAGATAACTGGACAGAAGAGGAGCATTTACCTAAGTTGAAGCCTGCAGATATCCTGAAATTCCTCCGGGAAATAGGACTAAAGTGAATATTCAAGATCGCCAGATTTGTTTATGTGATCTCTGAGTATAATGTTTTGTTTTTGAAATACTTAAATAAATAATATAAAAAATGTTGTCTGTCAAGTTTTGACAATAAAAGTAATTTAGCATTTTACGTTTCCGAATATTATTTCAATAGTAAAAGTAGGCTGTTCTTCCATTTAAAATCCAGAAACTCTCCTCAGAAACTAAGGGCGAGTTGTACCAAACGCCTAAACTCGGTTTAATGTTAACTGATGATTAGACTGATGTAATTGTTGATAATAAATACATCAATCAGACACAGTCTAAAGATTTTCGCCGGGCTCCACTTCTTGTTGATGAGTATTCTTTGGTTGAATAAACAACTATTTTTAAAATTTATCAGTTGAATATAAATTTTAGATCAGTTTTAATCATACATATAAAAAAGAAAAAATAATTGGGAATACTTTTTTCTTCTCGCATCTTCCCAGGAAAAATTTTAGTCAAATTTATCGTAAAAAACTGCTTTAAATACAAAAAACGGTAAGTTAGTTGGTAAACGAAGAAAAATTGTTTGTCTACAGGCCATTGACTTATTTGATTACAACAAGAATTTAAATTAGTACAATTTTTTTTATAAATAATTTAATTAGCTCGTTAAATGCTGTTCCATAAAAAAAAGAATCGGTCTACATGAGTAAATGAAGTATATCAACTACTCGGAACCATTCAATTTGTATTGGTCTTCGAGATCCGAGTGGATTTATGTATAGCAAACGGCATAATGACAGCAATAAGAACCAGATCAAAACGTCAAACGTGACCACTTACATATCATAAAATTCGTTTATTTGGTAAATACATCGACAACTCTACTCCGTTTTCAATTAATTTGATATCCATGCAGGTATTTTTACGGTGTCGTAATATATTACGGAGTTTTTCTCGATTTTAGCTAATGAAATGATAATTGCTTCGGCAATTACGGAAAAAAATGCGAAAAAGTGCACAGCGTCTTCAATTCTAGGAAACTATCGACGTTATGGTGTATTTTTTTTTTCGAGAAACGACGAAGATACTGATGTTGCGTTATGGCTTCAAATTCCTGTAGAGAGAGTTTAATTGCATTATGATGAGTTTATACCTCTTTATTCTGATTCTGATTACCATCGTCGAGTGTTAATTTCGACATTATCTCTTTCCGTACACGGAATATGTGATTTATTCTTAGAATATGTACAGAGATCTACAACATTCCGATCTCAACTCGAATTTAAATATTTCCATAAACCTCCCATTGTCATAATCATCCTAAATACTAGGAACTTTAGTCTCTATACTAATTCTGGGTAATTAAATGTGAATTTGCACATAAATAATCCAGGACTGTTACCCTAAAAGAAGTCTACAAATATACCATAGTAATAAATAAAAGAGAGATGTTGAACGTGTAGCGTTTTTGTGGCACAAAGTTACCACTAGCGCCTACCTTGGCTACTGGTATAAACTAGCATTCAGCATACGCGTAATATTGTATAAGTAGGAGTAGGAGAAAAAAAAACTCAGCTAGTGGGAAATTACTATTATAAAAACACTTTTCATACAATAAAATATCGAAAATAACAAAAAAACAGTCAATAAAAATGAAATAAGAACTGACAAAACAAATAATCCACACTTATACACCACCTGGAGACATCTTGTAGCACACAACACTATCACACGAACAATGTTCGAAATACCACTTTGTTACATAACTAGAACTTTTAGCAAATCTTCCTTATTGTGTGCAAAAAAAAACGATAAAATGAATAATATTGTTTCCATTATTTTACTTTTTTAACTTACCTATGATGAGTTAATAAATCCTATGATAATAATAGGTGCCAATGTTAAAGATAATCAATTTAAACAGAGAAACGCCAATAAAAATTAAATAAAAATAGATATCATATAGATATTTTCAGAAGTGACTAACATGTGACTAACCTCAAATTAAAATAATATTGACATAGTGACAATTTTCGTGTGGTAAGAGGCGGGGTTTGTTAGTTCAGTTAGTCGCTGTGATGCACCATGCTCAACTTGCTGCGCACAAACAGAAAGAGAATAACTCCAGTGAACTGAAAAAGTATTTTTAGTACTAAAGTATCAAAGTCGCCTAGAAAATCAAGATAGTAGGTAACATCCGATTCAAGAAGTCTGCACGAGTATCAAGAATTTCCCAGTCCAGAGCTTCTTGTTTCGAGCAGCAGAAAAAAAATGTTGATTTCAATTGGCGAATCACATTAAACATTGAATTGAAATAAAAATAAATATATAGCGATAAAGTTAAATGTCCGTAAAATGTAGGTTGAAATTCAGGAAGCAGTATTTCCTCACCTCCTTTCACAGCGAATAGAAAAAGTTTTTATATTTGAACAGCACACTCTTCACTTCCATCTTCATTTGGAGTTCAAGATACAGATTGCGAAAAAGCTTATTGAACCATGCAATATACACAAGTACGACAAGGAATATATTATGAGAAAAACAGCTTGAAAGAAAGAGAAAGAATAATTGTGGGTGGTCAGCGAGGGTGTATACTTGTTTCCCGAGATGAGGCGAGTCGAGGCGAGAGAGAATTCACTAGTTGGTGGTATTCAGTATGTTCCCATCAGGTAAAGTATTGTAAAGGACACTGTTGCCGGATCAAATAGCACTATGGAAATGGTCCCTATTCCATTAAAAACGTTCAACGCCTCAATGTATTTTCCTTTTCGTGAGGCAAAAATAATTTTTGTCTCCTTCAACAAAACTTCCTGAGGATCTGAAAAAAAGTTTTGCACGTTTATAATTCAAATTAATCATATGAAGCAGAACGTTCAATTAAGACATTACATAACCACTAATTATAATACATAAAACCAGAAGTACACTGCAAATTGTTTAAATACCGGTTAATTAATTAATAACTTAATCAATTTACCAAGCAGCAATTTCACCGTTTGGTTTGATTAATATCAGACCGGTAATTTACCACATACATATATTTATATTTCTTGATTTTCATTGAAATGGTGATGCGGAATGCCGTTTTATCTACATTTAAATTAAATGATAATATTCAAATACGCAAGATCTCGTGGATAATTTACATGTTGGTGTAGCTTCGAGGTGTATTAAAAAATTGTCGACCAAACGTGGAACTTTACTGAATTAATGTACCTACTTGGATTTATTTGAAAAATTAAATTTCGCGCCCAACGTAGGGCTCAATTACTTCAATGTATTTAAAAGTGGTCGACTAAACATGGAGCATGGAATTTAGATTTATTTGGAACATTTTATGTGTACCAATCTTGTGCGAAATTAATGTTTTTTCTTCAATGTACAATAAGCTACAGAGCGTTGATTTACCTACAATTTTCACATAATCGTGTCGATACCTTTTGAAGGACTCTAACGTATAGCAAAACCTTATATCAAATGATTCAAAAAAATGTGAGCAATCCGAATTCGGTATAATATACAGGGGTTATCATATGAAAAATAATATGTTTGGTTTGTAACGGAGTATAATTTAATGTATAGTATGGGATAATTTAAAAATATGCACCCTAAAGACATCTATTTTCACTATATATAAGTATACTATTTTTGATATCCCTTAAAATAACCCATAGGTACCTATACCGAAGTTTGTCGAAAGATTGGTACACCCTGTATATAACGTGAATATAAAATTATATACTTATTTGTTGGCCTCTTTATTAATCTTGCAGTCGATACAAAGCAATCCAGGATCCTCAAATGGAAAGTAATATGAATAAAAATACAATATTTCTAGGTAGTATGTGAATATAAAAACATGTCGACCAAACGTGGAAATTTGAAGAATTAATTCAAATTTATTTATAAAATCAATTTTATTTAAGTACATATATAACGGGAATGTAAAACACTGAACGAAAAAGGTACGTTATATTAATAAAAAAGTACATCAAATCAATGAACATCAACATTAATTTTCAGCCGATGAGCTATATCGTTAATACAATGAACGTTCGTACGTTAACTTTTTTATTCATCAAGTTATGTTCAATGTACATTGAATCAATGAATAAAGAACATGGATCTATGACTTCCTGTTATTAATATAACGAACCACATACATTAACACAATAAACGAGAAGCATGGATCCATGACCACCGGTCATTAGTTTATGATTGTTGTACGTTAAATCAATGTACAATAAACATTGATACAATAAACGAAAAGCATGGATCCATGACCACCGGCCATTAGTTTATGATTGCTGTACGTTAAATCAATGTACAATAAACATTGATCGATGTTCACCGGTTATTAATATTACGAACATAAAAATAATGTGGTAGTACTACAATGCAATATTTTTTTTTAGTTTTAAGGTGCAACATTGGCTGAAAATTATCTTATATGTCCATTGATTTGATGTAAGAACCAGTATCTGCAAATAAGAATACAAAGAAGTAAAACAGTCCCAAAAATAGCTTTTAATTATATAATAAGTACTTATTTTTCCCCCAAGAGGGTTTCATGATAATTTGCTTCTTTAATTCTGTCTTTAAACAAAAGTTACTACTAGGTGTAACATGTTATATTGACAAACAATTTTTGTATTTTCAATATATTTCCGCTGTATAAAAAATATAATATACCTACCTAGAGAGTGAAAATGTTAACTACTTTTCGCATTTTCTATTCACTTTACACTTACTACAAATTCACACATTTTATGAACTTTTGGCTTTCTAGTGGTACATCATGTCTACAAAATGACTTTTCTAGAAAGTTCCAAAATATTTTGCTTTCCAAAGGAAAGTCAAAGTTATATAAGAAAAATAATCTCAAAACATAATAATATGTCTACTGCCTTAAGAATATGGAGAAATTTATATCCAATGTCTTCAAAGTAGACGAAAATATTTGGAATTGTGTTAATGTCTTCACCAGTACACAATATAAAAAGCTGAATAGACATTTTTCAAATCTTCAGGTTAGCAATATGGTCCTCTACTTCTTGTTGAGTCTTCGTACAAAACAAAAATGACTCCTGGGAATCTTTGATTGTGTATTTTGTGTGAGTGGATTTCCCCCCAATATGTACCTAAATGAATATTTGAAATAAGTTCACTACAAAAAGAAAACTAAAAGAGTACTCACAATTGCAATATGAAGATATTGTCTATTCGTTGAAAAAATAGTAAATAGTCTATCCTCAATAAAATGGCACAATTTTACCCACTAAAAAATTCAAATCACACAAAATTCACAACGGAGCACAACAAGACTGTGGTTAACCCTCTCGAGAAACAAAAAGACTGAAATATTAGACGCGAAAATGGTCACGTATTTTGTTTTCTATGTACGCCTTTACGTAATATTAATGATTACAATCATGGATCTATGAACGGTTTACATTAACTTTCGCGCGCTATTCTGAGTCCATGTAAGCTGTTCGTAATATTAATGTTTTTAGTTATGGATCTATGAACAAGTATCATTGATTTTAGCGCCTTATTAGAAGTTAATGTTCAAGTTCGTAATATTAACGTTTAGCAAACATTGAAACAATGAATACCGTTTATGGTGTTTATATGTATTCTGTTCGTAAATCCATAACAAAAATTTATTGTTTTAAAGACGAGCAACATCAATTTAATAATTCTCAAACGTTGATTCAATGAACTTTTTCATTGCACCAATGAAAAAAATAATCAATTTTTGATGTTTTTCGTTTATTGCTTAATGTTAGGTAATTCATTGTTTCAGTGTACTAAAACATTAATCCATGATCAGAAATCATTGTAACAATCACCGATTCATAATATTAATGTTCAAAATATTGACGACCGGTGTTCATTAATTTTACGTACAAAATTTCTTTCTGTGAATTTGGCGCCCAACGTGGGGCTTAGTTACTTCAATATATAAAAGTGGTCGACTAAACTTGGAGCTTTGAAATTTCAAAATTTCTTTTTAATAAAGAAGTCGAGGTAGTCAATAGGTACACATTGATTCATTGATCGATTTGTCCCCAAAAGTTAGAGGTTTGGACCTCAGCACCTCAGCCTTTAGGCTTCTTGTGATCTTGGTTGTACCCCGTTTTTTTGAAGAGACTAGTAGGTTATATCAGGCTCAACTTGTTTTGGAAAGGTCCTTCTTGGGGAAATCCTTCGCTAGGTGCTCTAGTCCTAGGAGCTTCCATCTTCAATCAGGCATATTCAAAGCGAGGAGCAAGGACATAGTAGAACCCTAAGATCATTATCATTCGAATATATATTTAGAAGTGATAAATTTGCCTTTACAGTGCAGACTATGGAATAACCTTTCAACTTACTGTAGTGAGACTACAGGTAGTTGATTTTAGTTATATCTATATATGTTGTCCGACGGAAGAAAAAATGATGTCTATATATATTCCGGTGAAATATTCAAAAGAAAATAGTTGATAATACGTATAGGTACGTCAAAAAGATTGATTAAACATTTATTCAAAAGTCGAAACTAAAAATTTCACAAAAGACATGTCAATCAATACTCGCTCTTGTTTGAACAAACGAAAGTTTGTCTCCTTACATCAGTATCTACGACTATCATGTCTTTAAAACAAGACATCACTCCGAAAACGTTCATACGGTTAACATTACAATTGATGAAACCTTAAGGCAGTATAATTGGCGCTTTGTGCATCCAGCATACCATAAATATAAGAAGAGCCAATTTAGATACAAACACAAACAGAATATTCCTTTTTCCGATTCGCCCACCGTTGATGTGAAATCCTCGAGGATACACCTTCGGTATAGTGACTCCGCCTTCCGCCAAACTCACTACGTCAGATAGTCTCCGGGTGCCGTGCCGCGAACATCAACTGTTTGAAAGAGTCTTCAGGATAAAGCATTTTTTTTGAGTTTTAGAAGAAATTCTCGTGAAATAATGTGATTTGTGTAAGATGGCGGCATTGACGAGTAGTTTGATATCGCAGCCGCTACATTTTTCACGCCAAACAATGGAAAGTACTGACGGATCAGTTTCGATGGACTCTAGTGATAATTTCGACAGAGACTCTATCAATATAGACAACGTGAGTTGTTGTAGTGACGATACCGTGCTTTCTGTGGGTAACGAAAATCCAAATCAAGACTGCAGCAACGAACCTTTGACGTTTAAAAACATCGAAAATCATTTAAACGCCATCTCTCAAATATCCACTAGTGTTAATAATACCGATTCTAGTCCTGTAAATAGTACAAACGCAAAATCGAACTTTAGTAAAATCACCGACAATGTAAATATAAATAATACGAATCGTTGTTACAACCAACATAACCTCAAAGACGTTTCCGATAACGATAATCCTCGTTTGAAGTTTTCTATAGATAATATTTTGAAAGCGGACTTTGGCAGAAGGATAACTGATCCTTTGCATATTAAGAAGACAGTTCCTAAGAGAGTGATTCAAGAATGTGTGGACGAAACCAAAGTGCCCGGACCAGTAGATCTGAGCAAAAATGAGGAAAAGGAGAAGAAGGACGATAAGCAGCCGATATTGTGGCCGGCGTGGGTTTATTGTACGAGATATAGTGATCGACCCAGTTCAGGTATTTAGTTTATTTTTATTATTGTAATAATAGAATCTTTAATTGTTATTTTGACTTATTTGAAGTGACAGGATAAATTGAAACTTTACACATTGAGAATAAAATAATTGAGCAGTTTGTTCCAATATCCTGACCAGGATGAACAGGATTAACGATTAGGTATTGTTTATGCATGTACGTTATGGTAAACTACTGTGCTTAACTTTATTTAATGACAAAATTTGAACAAATTATGGCTTAAGAATATCAACTTTATTGTTATAGGTAATTACTACATATTTTTAAAACTTCTTTTTAAACCTGAATTGATATGAAAATATAAAATTATTTCTCATTTTCTAGCTTGATCTGTTTTTTTTTTTAATTTTACAATTTTTAAATTATTATTTTTGACAAAGTCTTCTATAAAATCTTATACATGATAAATGTCGTGCAAATTTTTGTATAGCTTTTGGAAAAGACAACAATTTTTTGGTTATATTTTTTTAAATTATCAAAATTTTTATCTGGAAAAATAAATAGGTAACCTATGCTAGATTAAAAGTATTATATTTATATTATAATTATTATTTTCATGTATTTTCATGTATTTCATTCTGTGATTTATAAAATAAAAAGCTCAAGGAAAATTTTTCTGTCGGTGATAAATAATTTGGATCGGATATTTCACGACATTTTTGTATTTTTTATTGAATAATTCTAATTAATTGTGTGTTTATTTCTTTAAATAATATTTTTATTCGCAATTACAAAAATTATATATTATTATGGTATAGTTAACGACAAGAATTATTTCATTTATATTAATTTTGAAATAAATTTATTTTTAGTAATATAAATTTATTCACACCTTTTCATTTGTACAGTCTTTATCGGAATTTTCGTATAAATTATTCAAAATTTCCCATCCAAATATTACATTGAATTAATTTTTCCCATCATATGGGTATAATTTTAATACTTTTCAAAATATTAAGCAATTAAAAACAAAAATTAAGCCACGTTTTCACTTCTGCACAAAAAAGGACTCCTTAAAATGCTAACATAACTCTAGTCTTATATAAATCTTTTATTTTTGGTCCAATACTGTTAATTTTTGGGGAAAATTTGAGAAAATACCATCCAAGAAGTAGATCAATAAGATTTTCGAATAATGTTGGTTTTATACACATTATACCTACGAAATAATATAAAATACCGTTCAACTCGCAGCTTTGCTTCATTTTCTAGGCATTGTTTTTTTATTAAATCTAATATTTTAATTCGTTTTAAAGCCATTTTCTCTCTCCTTGTTGATAACTTGACACTTCTTCCATAAGAGATAAGGTGTCTTCACAAGGTAGAAAGTTCCAGGCATTATGAGAATAAGATAAATTGCCTAACTAAACATATACATACTAATAATGAATCTATTGTACCTATTTGAAAAAACTAATTTTACTTGCAGAAATGATTTAAGTATCCTATGACTGAGTGTGATCGCTCACGAAACGTCGTTAGCAAAAAAGAAATAAATCAGTATTAGGTATATAAAATGGGTACTTATGTTTGAAATGTCACAATAAAATTTAAAAAAAGTATAGTTACAATAAGAGAAGACCACCCAAAGCCGTTTTTCTTAATCCCCTATCCCTATAGGATATCACGATAGCTACTTACTTTATTTTTTTAAATAGGATTATGAGGAAAAGGTGTAAAGATCACTGCTTTGAACAGTTTTTAAACAAAACGAGACTGTTAGTACTTATTGATTTCACGATAGTAGAAAAAAACGTCTAAAATTAACTGAAATTGATCAAAATCACTATATTGAAAGTGAGCAGGCTAAAAACAACAAAAGCCCTTTAAATAAGTAGCTTATAATAGGTGGAAGTTGTGGAGAGCAGCTCAATATAGCTGAAAATCTAGGAAAATGAACTGAAAATTGTTATTGATTACTGAGATAGCAAAAAACATGAAACTTTATTGAAATTTTCGAATGAATTAACTCAATATGGAGAAGCTAAAGTTAACGGAAACCTATTTAATATTAAAATCAACCAAAAATCCATGAAAAAATTAAATTACAGTCTCTTGATTATCTAGGTAATCGAAAACGTATTAAAAATCCCCAAAAACCTATTAAAATATATGAAATATAATCCCTTAAATATCTAGATAATCAAAAACCTATCAAGAATCCATTAAAAATCCCCAAAAACCTTTTAAAATATATGAAATACAATCTCTTGAATATCTAGGTATTAAAAATCCCCAAGAAATAAATAAATGATGAAAATATAAAAAATACAGTCTCTTTAATATTTGGATAATCATAAACCCGTTGAAAATATCCCGAAACCTATTAAACTATATGAAATACAGTCTCTTGAATATCTAGGTACTCAAAGACATATTAAATATCCCCAAAAACCTATTAAAATATATGAAGTACAGTCCCTTGAATATCTATGTAATCAAAAACCTATTAATATCTCCAAAAACCTATTAAAATATATGAAATACAGTCTCTTGAATATCTAGGTAAACAAAAACCTACCAAAAATCCCCAGAAAGCTATTCAAATATATCAATTACAGTCTATTGAATATTTGGATAATCAAAAACCTATCAAGAATCCCCAAAAACGAATTAAAATATACCTATGGAATACAGTCTCTTGAATATCTAGGTACTCGAAGACCTATCAAAATGAAAAACAGTCTCTTGAATATCTAGGTCATCAAAAACCTATTAAAAACTCCCAAAAACCTATTAAAATATATGAAATACAATCTCTTGAATTTCTAAGTAATCAACAACCTATTAAAAATCTCAAAAACCTATCAAATATATGAAATATAGTCTCTTGAACATCTAGGTAATCAAAAACCTATTGAAAATTCCCTATACCTATTAAAATATGTGAAATTCATCTGGAATCAACCAAAAACGTGTTCAAAATTTTGAGAAATAATTCTATAAAAACTTTTAAAAACCCAAAAACACTAACAATCCATGAATACCTACAATTATAAAATCAACGAACACCAGTGAAAAACAGTGAAATTTAACTAAAACCTGAAATTTTTATAAGTAAATTAGCTAAAATCAATGTGCTTTTATAGATCAAGATGGAATTTGATGAATAATCAAAAATAACCAGAAACCTATTGAAAATAATTGAATTTAACCTAACCAAAAACCTTATAAAATCAAGGAGCTCCTATGGAAAATTATAATTAAATTCATGAATATTCAGCCGGCAACAGTTTCCTTTAAAGAGAGAATGATTAAAGTGTTTAGTTTTACCTATTGTGCATAACTTCGAAAAAAAGTCAACGAGATAAAGAGATCATTTGTACAAATTAATATGCGCTTTTGGCAACATCGGTTAAAATGGGGGGTAATCAACATTCGGCACCTGGCCTCTGAAACTAAGTACACACCTCGATGACCGCGCACAATTATTCTTTCTCTTTCTTTCAAGCTAGTTTTCTTATATTTCCTTGTCGTACTTGTGATAATCCGCATGTTTCGATAAGCTTTTTCGCAATCTGTATAAGTCCTAACGTTAAAGTTGAAATTTTAAGAAAATTCTATCCTTAATTTTATATAAAAAGGCGTCTTATTGGAGTTAAGCCGGCATGCTAGACTAGAACCACATACATTTCCAAGAATCACAGCTACCATATACATGTATAAGGAACCTCTTGCAGTCTTCCATCTACTTCTACCACACATTAACCTATTCTGAGAAAAAATTACGCCGCAGCAAAAAAACGAATTGATGTTCCCTTCAACACGGCAATTACCATTGCTCAAAAACAAAATCGAACTTTAGGCTAATATGGCAGATCACGTACAATGTACACCTTGTAAAAGAGGTGCTGAGCTGCGGTAGATCGCCAACTATATTGGAAAAAAACGCTGGAAGCCGACTTTCATCTAAATGGAATCGAATCAACCTGGTATGCATTCTTGTAACTGTTTTATAATTGTTTTCTTAGATAGTACAAGAAATATTTTTAAATATGTGTACTACTTTTGTATCAAATTGAGTTTAAATAGTTTTCAAATTATTGTTATTACTTTATAATGCCCTGGAATGGAGCACACCACCAGGAAGTCAAATCCAACCCCAATTAAATTATTGATATAGAGTGTGCAATTAATATAAAACTAGACACCACCATCTTTCAACCGTAACGGAAAAGAATAGATTTGCGGTGAGTGGGTGTCTAAAGCCTTCACTGGGACTCCTGCGGCTCATATTTCACCACACAAATTCAGCTCCTTAACAAAGCCAGTTGGTTTGTTAGGTGAATGATATTTCAAGTTCGAGGGCGAGAGAGAAAGACCCTGCTAAACATCAGATATCTGTTTCTCGCCGAGGAGGTGCAGGCACAAATTATATGCTCTGCTGCATCATCACCTTCCAGACAAAGACGTCAAGACCTATCTTGCGACACTCCAAGTATACGATGATTCAGGTGAAAGTGACTTGTTAAACACCATAAGCTATGCTTGCTATAGTGATTCGCATTCGAGACGAGACTCGAGACGATACTCGGACGAGACGAGACTTTTGTTGGTCTTGACTCGAGCCTCGTGCATGAGTAATAGCGTCTCACGCGAGAGTCTCGCAGGTGCATATTTCTGAATGAAAATCAAAGAAACGAGACTCGAGGCTGCTAGACGAGACTTATCATTGCATCGGCGAGACGAGACTCTGTAAAAATCTCGTCCCGTTGGTCTCGTGCGAACCACTAGACTTACATTTGTTTGGAGACACTTTTTGAAGGATGTTTAAAAGCTAGAACTCTTTTTGATGTGCAAGTATCTAGAGGTTGTTTGGCAAAACATATTGCGATGTCAATTATAGATTCTGATCCCATGATCCCAGAGATCCATACCAGCAATACTCTGTTAAGTTCTTCTGTCAAAGCGAATCTACTATGGAAGTCTAATACCAATTTTGACGTTACAGGGTGCTTTCCGAGCCACTTGGATATTCGAGAGGATTTTTATTGTTCTATGTGTGTAATTGGTTTGCTAAAATAATAGAAGACATTCGTTTTGGAACTATATTTACAGTAAGGACTAGTCCTATTCTCCCGAATATAGCTACAACTTCAAATCGGACTATTTTAGACTCCGTCTCCGCAGGACATTAGAAAAATACGTGAGACTCATAACCGCTACGTCTGCATTCTATTTTGAATGTTGTTCCAAGCTAGGACCAAGCAAGTTTCTTGCGCTGCTACACACCTGAATCGAGAAGATCTTCAATAAAAGTTATTTTTTATCTTTTTTATTCCAACTTGTACGTTATGAGATTGGAAATAATTTCATTTTATTTTCCGTTCAATAACTCGTGATTATTACAGTAATTTCAATTTGTCACTGTCACAAATACATCGGGCCACCCCGATAGTGGTAGTTATAAAAAAAAATTGTGTAAGATTTCAGCGTTAAATCGTACTCTTCTCTCGTCTTGATGCAACATAAATATTTTGCGCTAATGTGCAGTAAACGTGATTAAAAAGTTACACGAGTCGCATTTTATAAATCCTTTTGTGGTGCATAAATGATGGGAATTTCGTTAGCATATTTTCTATAAATGAAATCTCGCTGAATTTGGGATGATATGTGTGTTTGGATTACAGATTATCTAAGATTTACTAGGATTAAATGCACTTAAAGTCGGATTTATCGACCATATCTTTCTCACGAGTATATATATATATGAAAGGTAAACGTTTGGATATAAATCCATACTAGTATACAAGGCGTCTCAAATTTATAATACATTTTAAAAAGTATATAAAAGCTGATGTTTTTTTTTGTATAAAATTTCGCAGTGGCGTGATAAAATTTGTATGGGGGGCGTCTAATCCTAAAACAAAAAATTCAAACAAAGCTACGGATTTAACGCCCATTAGTATGCTAAGTAGTATTGAAAAACTCCTCGAGAAGTTCGTTTCTGGACAGATTTTTAATTTTTTAGAACAAAATAAACTTATTATTAAAATGAAATCAGTTTTCAGGAGCAGGCATAACTGTGAATCAGCTATTCAATGTGTGTTGTATGATTGGAAATATGAATTTGACAAAAAATGCCCAATTTTGGCAATTTCTCTAGATCTTCAAAGTGCATTCGAAATTATAGAGTATGTGGATAGTGGGGCAAGCATTGGATTGGTGTAGTGAGTATCTAAGAAACAGAAAACAAAATTTAAAAGTAAATAATATCCTATCAGAGAAAATTTACTTTACTAGAGGTGTTCCACAGGGAAGCATATTAGGTCCTCTTTTATTCTTAGTTTACATTAATGATATTGTTGATTTCAAGAATCAATGTGTCATTCATCTGTTTGCTGACGATGCTGTAATATACTGTTCTTGCAAGGATTTAGATAACTTAGTTGGAGCTGTTAATGAAACACTAAAAAATATTTACAAATGGTGTTGCAATAGTTTATTAAAAATCAATACAAATAAAACTAAATGTGTGCTAATGAGTAATAACTATGTCTATAAGCAGTTTGTCGATAAAGGTCACAATTGGTGGAGATGGAGATGGAGATGGGGGTAGTAATTGAAATTCACAGATCACCGCCGAAGCTTTTATTAAATCTACTGCATTTAAGTTAAATTTTCTATTAAGAAGTTCATTTGGCCCATCACAGTGGACTAAATGTATCATACTTTTTCCGCTTATTTTTTTGGGAATCAAACCACAATGCTTTTAAAGCTTTTTATGTGTTTTTTACGTGAAAAACATTAAGGAATACAAAATTAATTGAAAATAGCCACAAATGCCAGTGGCGTAAAAAATGGGAGGAAAAAAGTGACAAATGTTTTTTTTATCAAAATATGCTTTTTTGCATTTAAAACGACCTGCCAAATGTAAAATTGTAACTGTTGCTAAAAGCCCAACACAGAATTCACTATTTTTTAAAGTTCTAAATCATTATAACACTCTTCCAGGAAGAATTAATCATATAATTTAAATTCTGTAACAGCATTTAAACTCCAATTAACAGATTTTTTAATGAATGAATATTTCTCCAGGAACAATAACAATCTATGAATTTTTAATTAAATGAGTAGTGTAGATATCATTTTAAATTGTTTGTTTTTATAATATTAACAAAATGAGCTAAATAAAGGAATTAATAGAATTTACAGTTACAGATTTTCGGTTTAGACACAGTTGACACTTTAGATTATTCAATGAAATCGAAGTACAGCTTCACTTTTACTTTTAAATCTATTTTTTTTTGTACTTTTCATGCACCTATAAATATAATTTTCTTCTTATCTACGTCGAAACAAATACGATATAGCTTTTAATTGAATTTTCCTGTACGGATTGACGTAATATCATTTAGTATGTTCAATTGATTATTATCGTAAATGATTGAACGATTTAATCAAGGTTGCACCTTGGAAACGCTGATCTTTTATGCCTACTTCGATCTAGCTTTACTACACCTCTATTATAGTTCGGGCGCTTAACCTTTACAATTTAATATTTCTCTTCGAACAACTGAGCCAGTTGAATGCATACATTTTCCTTTTCTTTAACTTTTATAGGGTGAAGTCAGTGCCGGATTTAGAGTACTTGCGGTCCTGGGTCAAATTAATCCAAGTAGCCTCCGAGCTTTGTAAGAGTGATCTACAAACTGAGCATTGTGAGCAAGCCAACTTATTTATTATTACATGTGGTTTAACTCATCACTGGGCGGATATTCTTCTTTGCCACAAGCCTTATAATTGAGGGTGTATGACCAATATTTAACAATTTAAGACTAAGATAAACTTCAGACCTTTTATATCATCCTATATCCTGGCAAGCGTTAATATTTATATTGATATGTACCCCGTTGTATCTTAAAAACCAACTTACGTTTTCTAAAAGGACCAAAGGTAACGGGTGAGATACTGCCCCAAAGACGTATTATGCAGATGGTGAAATTGTTTTTTGCGGTTTAAGCGCCCATACTATAAGTTAACGTTTTACCTTAAGACATGCGTTTAAATAGAATTTATAACGCCTTTAATTAAATTGTAGGTCTGCGGTATTCTACAAAAGCCCTGAAAGTGTTTTATGAGAATTTATTTCTCATCTTTTAGCTATAAATGTAAAAGATAAAATTTAAATGTCCCATTTAGAAGTTGTTACCACATCTCACTTCCACGAAATCTTTCGCATCTTATTTTATTTACTTATTTTGTGACGTTTTTCTCACTCATTAAATACAAATTTGAGTTAATAATATATCTAAACTAGAAATTTTATAATAAATATGTTGTGAAATACAGGGTGTCTTTAGCAAATGATCTAGCAATCGTTTGTTCCATATTTTCAATAAAGAATATACAGTGGCGTAGCGTGAGAGTCGAGGTGGAAGGAAGTATTGCCGTCGGCAACGTTTCGGCATGATTAATCATCGCTATTGAGTAAGGTACAAGTTACGAATGAAGAGTCGTATACAGGGTTGGGCAAAATGAACAGAACATCGGATCTTCAATGATAATTATTATAATTGGTACGAAGATTTGGAGCAAATGAATATTTTTGCATAATTTGGTGTTGTTCTTTCGTTTCTTATCAAAAAATTTTTCCTGATCTATGCTGTTAAAACATTTTTATGCAATTATATTTCTCATTTAACAATTTCAACAAAATAACGTTTCAAAACTGTTAAGGTTAAATTAATTTACAATATTTCGTTAAATTTGAGTACAACACTTGTTAGTTTAGGGCATAGAGTGATAAATAAAAGAGAGATGTTGAACGTGTAGCGTTTTGTGGCACAAAGTTACCACTAGCGCCTACCTTGGCTACTGGTATAAACTAGCGTACAAGCCGCGCGCTTTTTGAATTTGGAAGTTTTCAGCATACGCATAATATTGTACCTATTAGTAGGAGTAGAAGAAAAAATACTCTGCTAGTGAGAAATCACTATTAAAACAACATTTTTCATACAATAAAATATCGAAAATAACACAAAAACAGTCAATAAAAATAAAATAAGAGCAGACAAACAAATAATCCACATTTATACACCAATATAACTAGAGACATCTTGAAACACACATCAATATCACACGAACAATGTTCGAAATACCACTTTTTCACATAACTATAACTTTTAGCAAATCTTTCTTATTGCATGAATTGCCATGATTATGATAATAATAGGTGTCAATGTTAAAGATAATTAAATTAAATAGAGAAAGGCGAATAAGAATTAAATAAAAATAGATATGTTCAGAAATGACTACATGTTACTAACCTCAAATTAAAATAATATTGACATATTGACAATTTTCGTGTGGTTAGAGGCGAGGTTTGTTAGTTCGGTTAGTCGCTGTGAAACGCCATACTTAACTGGCTGCACATAAACTTTGTGCCAGTTTCTTCCATATGTTTTTTAACCTCTCTTTTATTCATTACTCTATGGTTTAGGGCTTATTGCGTTCCAATATTCCACATACTTGTTGAAGTATAGCGTCGAAAATTCTTAGTGGATAAAAAAATGGAGAAAGGTTTTATTGGAAGAATTTCAATCCACCAAATAAAACTATAAAAAAGATTTTATTTTTATTCGCCATTGCAAACCAATCCATTGTGTTTGTGAAACAATGAATTAAAATATCATTTATATAATAAAGCCGAAGGGCATTTTCTAGAAAGTCAATATCAAAGTTTATGCATGAAAGGTAGCGTGAGAGGTTTCGGTAACTAAATCGTTAAGTTACAGCAGTGTCGTTCGTTGGGAATCAACAGATTTAAAAATGTTTTAGTTTTTAAAGGAAAAAAATTGCAGTTTGTTAGTGAAGTCTAATATTTCCATATACAAAGAGCCAGTCAGAATAAACTGTTCTAGAGGATTTGAAACAATCTCTTAAGCAGCTGGCTAGACATATCAGAGTCTGTTATGGGTGCCAGTGGGTAAAAAATTGCCTGGAAAATGCAATGCGTGCCCGAATAATTATGTTGTATCGCAGAAAGCTCGAACATTGGAAAAGGAACTTAATTTACTACCTGCCAAATTTTGCTCACTTAGATACCAAATCAGCAGCTTGAGCCAAGTGAAGCATTGAGATGATGGGATGACGAAGATGAGTTCAACATTATCCGCAATTGCAAAGTACTTGGAGTGGAGTGGAGCATTGAGATGATGGGATGACGACGATGAGTTCGACATTATCCGCAATTGTAAAGTACTTGGAACAGCTCTACTTAGATCCTGATCAGGCCACATACCTAGCTCCAAAACGAATAAAAGATTTGGATCTAATGAATTAAGCTCTGCTCATTCCATTCAAGTATAATATTTTTGATTTACAAGGATAATAAAATGCCTGATACAGTCTAGATTGAAGACAGGTAGGTATTTGAAGTTAAAAAATTGAACAAGAAATATTTTTTGACGGCACATGAGAAAAAATAAAAAAAAACTGTACCGTGTGATATAACAAATGGAAGAACTCTACAAGGACTCCAAACATATTTTTCTATGATTTTTTAATTAATTTTTGAGTGTTATTTGAAAAGTTTTCCATATAATGAAAACTATAGAGAATAAAATTTTGGAAAACTATTCTTTCTCTCCCATAAATATTAATTTATTATCAATTCAAACTACAGATAAATTAAATTGTGTGGAAAATAAACCCTGAATCGCCACTGCTCGATAATGAGCTGCGTGGTCAGTGAACTAGCTACTCCAAAGTACTAACTTCACTTTTATGTTTTTCAGTCACGTATTTTGAAGGCAATTTTTATTTCGAATAGCTTAATATTACAATGACGTACATAATTCGTAAATGGTAGTTTGATAAAAGTTCACACTTTTTCGTGTCTAGTTTGTTATCAATGAATAACTAACGACCACAGCTAATTGTGTTCAATAACTACATACTCATGATACTTTCGTTAATGCAATGTTTTTTTTTAATAAGATACTAACAAAAGTAATAATACTATTTTATATTTAACATAAAACAATATTCAATAATATGACCGATATTTATAGAGCAGTGGTTTTCTGGTACGCTTGTTTTGTCCAACTTCCCTCCATTTTCACAAAATGTGCATGTGCCAAGAAATTCAACACAAATTTAGAACAAGTGTATCTTTTTTCCGCGTATCTCTCTGTCACTACTGCCGAATGGCTCATTTTTATCTTCTCATAGCAACCAATACACCAATACACGGTTCTGGGTGTACCAAGAATCTGTCCTGGCTCAAGCTATAATACATTAGAGTATAATCACTATGCTAGTCTTCTCTCCCCACTTTATCTTCTTGTACTCTTTTTTCTCTCCTTGCACTTTTTCCTCTCTTCTCACTTCCTTCTCTCCTCTTTATCACCACACTCTCTCTTCTCGCACTTTCTTTTCTCTCCACACATTCTGTTCTCTTTCCTTGCACTCTTCTCTTCCCTCGCACTCACCTATCTGTTTCCTCGTACTCACAACTTACTTTGCCCTAGATACCCGAAAACTGAACGTATGCGTTTCTGCAAGGAATCTCTCCTCCTACTCTCCACTCTTTCTCCTTGTACTCTCTTTTCTTTCCTTGTTCTTCTTCCTCTCCACTCACTCCTTTCTCTCCGCGAACTTTCTTTTTTTCGCCTCGCATCACTATCCTCTCTCTCACCACACCTTTGCTCCTCGCACTTTCTTTTCTCTCCACACATTCTGTTCTCTTCTCTTGTACTCCTTTCTTTTCTCACACTCACCTATCTGTTCCCTCGTGCTCACAACTTGCTTTACCCTCGACACCCGTTGAACGCATGCGTTTCTTCAAGAAATATCTTCTCCAATGGTTCAGCCACCGCCTACACTAAAATTGCTTACACTAGAGGTTTGGAAAAGCACTTTCCTGTGGTGGAAATGGAACTTTGGGTCGTTCAGGCAGACGGCCACTCTAGACGGACTCTAACTTCCATTTCTATCACAGGAAAAATATTTTCAAAACTTTCAAGTGTAACCAATGGATTATTGGAAAACGTTGATCACTATAATTTTTTGAGAACTCTCCTCAATTTTTTTGTATTTCTCATTATATCTCACTTTTTTCAAAACAAAGCTATAGACATAGACCAAAATGCTCTGAAATAATAGGTTTGTTCCAACAGCAGTCAGAAACCGTCAGAAACGATCAGAGAATAACTGGTCATAGCAAACAACGAGTTATTTCCGCGTAATTCCTATCACTGATTGCAATGGTCGACTATTCTCTGATCGCTTCTGACGGTTTCTGACTGCGGTTGGAACAAACCAAATATAAAATTTATTTGGAAATCACATTATTATAAATAAAAAAGACTCAAAAGGTCGAAAATATATTTGAAAAACTTTAATCGACGGAAACCGTATATAGTATAATCTAAAACTCTAACTTGTTCTCCTGTGAAATTTACAAAAATATGATGAGATAGAAAATAATTAATCAATAACTTATCGATTACCTCTCGTAGCTACTGAATCCGTAATTCTCGTTCGTTTCGCGCTCCCACGTTATTACCATAATGGCATTTGCCAAAAACCGAGAATCTTAATCCGTAATCAAAGTTACAACTATAATTTCAATTGAAATAAAAGATTATGTACGACCGAGAGGCACGGAAAACGGTAGCCCATCCCCTTATAGCCACTTGAAGGATACCTAATTCGGGAAATTGCAGGCCAGATAAGTGCAAATAATAATCGCAAGCGTAATAAACAACAAACAACCAGCAAATAATGGATTAAATCGGTTGTGGAGTTGCGAGTGAACGTTCGCGATGGACCACCCAAGTCGAACACGATGCCATGAATGAATACGCGGCATAGCAACCCACGGTCTCCGCTGATGAATTGTGATCTTTTTGATCTGACATGACGTATCGTCCTTCGTTTAACCCGAGCTCTTCTTCTTAATTTCTGGCCCCGTCGCTGAGATCGCATCTAGACAATCGCACGATGGGTAACGTACCGACTCTCGTAATTACCCTATTGCTGCCCATTATTCTTGTCTATGAATCATTAGTTTAGATTAGATTTTAACAGTAGGTATGCTTAATGCTTAATATTATAATTTAAAGTTTAAAGTTTCCCTAATTACGTATCTTCTTTTTTCTTGGGATTAGAAATTTGTGGGTGATTTGAATTGACGTTGTTGTCAATACAGAAAAAATATATTTACCCCCTCACTGGTGTTGCACCTTTTTTAGATCTTCCCAGAGATCTAGCTGGGAATATTCGACATTTAAAAGAAATGGCCAAAACTATCCTATCGAAATTTTCCTAGCTGAATATCTTGGAAGGGGAGAAATTATTTCAATAAGTAGGTTTATTTTACTTTTTGTCCCTCCACTTCCTTCAGGCACAAGTCAATTTCAGGATACTTGTCTATTTGTGTTGTGACACTTGAGTCTTACAGGAACTCGTCTCCAGTAACTTTCAATCTCATAAATCTGTCCAAGAACGGTACATTCAAGTAAATTTTGAAAACCTATATATTTTTAATGAAAATTTTATGATCCATAGTACTTTTCCTCATTACTATTCCGCTTCAAAAGCAATAATGAACAGTAATTTTTTTTCATTATACACTCGAGTATTTAACAAGTCAACCGAGAAATTACCGCTTTTAATATAACGTAGTTATTGAACACCTTTTAAATAAGACGCTGTAGGTGTATATATTTAAACAAGAAAAAAGTTTCAATCAGATACGCCTGTTTAACCATAGGTATAGCAATGGATAACAAGATTGGATGGGTTTATAGAATTAGATAAAGTTTAATTTACAAGGGAACACTGTTAAATGTTGCTTAAGACTGGATTTTTTCAGAGTATTTTAGGCTACACCCTTTGGTTATTGTCAATATTTGAAGATTTCATCTTCCTCTTTCATTAGAACAAGGTCCTCTTCATTTCCGCAGTATATTAAGTCTTCGTCAAAGCTTTTCTGCAATGAACATCCCCAGCTTTAGTATTATCTTTTCTCCATGTGTTCGTCTTCTGAGCTCTATCTTAACTTTCCTCTGACTCTCTATTGAAACTTATACTGGTATCTTCTTCCATTTTGTAGCTCCTATACTGATTAATGCCCTCTTCACATCTGCCGGCCTTTTCGATCTGGGTTTTCCACGTCTTGCTCTTCTTCTTCTGGCTTCCATTGTATCATTTCGCTTGTAATAAAGTCTGGTCCTTGTCTCCATATATGCCCCATAGCGTCTTGATTCATCTTCTAAATTAAAAGATTTTAGAGACCAGAGTTAACGTATTAAAAAAATCAAACTTGTGTAGAAGAAAGAATGTTTTGGAATACACCTGGGGGACTGTTGAACAGTAAATGAAGACTTGTCTAAATCTATGCGGTTATCTTAAAATTATGTCAAAGGATTCTTCATTTACTGATTAAAAATTCTATCAACTTGCATCACAGCAAAATTTTTTTGATTCAAAATTTATGGAATATACCTACATATATACCTACAGCCGTTTGGGTGTGGTGAACGCTAAATCATCAATTGTCAACAATTTGCCTCATCATTGGACGGCATAAATCAGTAACAATGTATACGATATCCACGCCCCTTCCAATTATGAAATATGTGAAGCAAGTTTTACATTAAATGTTAATAAAACTCGATTTTTCACAAGCTATAGCGATTTGACCTGCTCAACATCGAGTAAAATCTCGTTAAAATTCATGGTTGGAGAGGTGTCGACAGCAGTTTGAATATATTGAGTAATACACGGGATAATTAGACGTGAAGTGAATAACACCTTTTCCCTGAATTTAATTTACTATATCACTCAGTAAAATGCTGATACCCTCACTTAAAAATTTCTATGTTATAGTCTAACTCATTATTTTAGTCATTACTGGTTTAATTCCAAAATTCCCTTCTCCATCCCAATGAATATTTCTTCAGCTAAAGCAACTACATCCTCGGCAAATCTAGGTGCTACAATCCACAAGAAATAGACCACTTTCAGCACTATCTAGCTTTATCTATGATATCTTTGACATACTAGTTCTCCGTCTAGGTTGGAGTTTACGCCAAAATTTTTGACTTGTTTGTATGTAATTGAAAAGCTGTTGTTCTGTTGCGCCACAGCCCCTGAGGAAGGTAGTAAAGACCTTCAAAGACCATTGAAGACCTTCTAAATAGCTGGATCTTCCCTTCTTTTTCTGTTACAGTAAGAGACTAATTAGAAATACTGGAAAAAAGGAGTATGGTGGTACAATAAGAAAAATTGACGAATATGTGAATCAATCTTGACACAAATTGGATGAGCAACATGTTTATCATTATTATAAACAAGTTAAAACAGGCTGACAAAACGAATAGCATCATACCACTTATACATATATCCGACGTCGAGAATGAAGCATGCTTCCATAGAAAGTTTCCATTTTAGCAATTCAATAGAAGGGTCTTAGTGTTTTACGCTGATTAACCCTTCATTGGTAAGGGTGAGAATTGCACGACATGCATTATGGAAAACGAACACACCCCGAATTATTATCGAGGGGATGAAAATAGCTTCGGCAGAGGTGTTACTTAGATGAAATACTCATTATTTTTGATAGAATAAACGTTGCTACAAATAACTCCGTAATCGGATAATGGAATTGGGGTGGACTTTTGAAAAATATCGTTATTACCTCGTGCCATGTATTAGGGGTGCCAAAAAAACGTTAGATAATTGGTAATGTTTGAGGTTTTTTTCCAATTTTCTTGTTATGTTCAACATACAGCGATTTTTAGCGAGTTACTGGTTATAAGCGATTATTTGCAATAGAATGCGGTTATTCAGTCGCTTAAATGAAACAGTTACAATATTGGTTGTAAATATCATCACCCATCTGAAGAGGAGCAGCAGATTCTCCATAATTCCAGCATTTAACATTCGTATTTTCACCAGCTCCATTAATACATCCATACATAAAACAATTTCAGGTCTAGAGCTTAGAACCACTGTCAGTTACCTACATCTTGAACAGACTTACTGAAGCTATTGCAGATTATTGAGTTGTTTTAAGTCACTCATCCGACGGATAACGGAATTTCGTGCCATTCTCAACCGCTACAAATTGGCGCCCAACGTGGGGCACCAATTGGCATTAAGACTGTTATGAACTTAAGAAACATTTCAAATTTTCAAGTTCATATTTGTTGATTACTTCCGTACCTATACAGTTTATATTTATTAAAAACATCCAATGTAACAACTTAAATAATATTTATTTTTGTTTATGCTTCCTGCTGAATTGTACTAAACAACGAGCTCCTAGAGAGGCAGGAAAACGGCCACATACCATTGAGTCTCTAGAGCGTGTCAAAACTTAAAATGGAAGATCGTTATTATTCCAACTATAACTTTTTACAAAGTAAACAGTGAAAAGAACAAAGTATATGGTGAAGCAACTATCCTATTCGGTCTTCTAAAGTCAATTAATTACTATTTCAGTGACAAGAAACGAATAAATCAAGTGGTATAAGAGTTCGTAATTGAAGGCTGCCATTTTTATTGAATGGCAATTAATAAATTAAAGGTGATTTATTCTTGATAAATCAACGTCAACGTGGAAAGTTTTATTATAATTGTTAATTGTTTTGTCTTACCTTATTAGGTAATAATTTTAATTTGTTAGCTTATCCATTCAAATTGGAATAATATGTTAATAACATCTACAAAATAAGCCACCACAAAGGTCTCTACTATCGTTTTGCTGTTTCATCAAAAAGTTTCACTGAAGAACATCATATATTGTGCCTTTTTTCTTCTCCTCATTTCCCGAGGAAAGACAGCTCCTGGAAGAATGATGAAGGCTCCAGTTTTCTATACAGTAGTCACCAGTTTTTGTGCTCTATGATTTTTTAGAACCCTGCATTCGGAAATTGTGTGAATGAAGGCTTCTTTTTCCATTCCACATAATCTACATCCTTCTTCCTCCACTAGTTTGAGCTTGTTGTGGTACCCATCCAAACGGCAGAGTCTTGTTGGGCCAGTTGTCAAATGTCACAGCTCTACTAGTCCTTTGCAAGGGTCCAGTATACTCTTCTTACGGCTTAGTTCATTTCTTCCTAAATTGCATTGTAGCTATTAATCTATAAGGACCTTTTGACACATTTTGCTCTATTTACGTTTATTCCTGGAAACCATGTAGTCGACATTCTTTCACTTCTTGAGTATCTGATTTTCAATGCTTAGCTGGACATACTTTCCGAGGGCGTGAAGCTCCACTTGAAATATGCTTGGGGTTTTTCCCAAGATTCCAGTGTGTTGGGCTGCTAGCACGTACACTCGTATTCCAGTCCATTTTATCATTCCGAGAATTTTTCATATAAACATGCTTTTGGATGTGTTTTCATATCTTCATAAAGAAATTTAAATGGAGAAAATATTACGTAAAAACTACATTTCTTAGGTACATTTCAAATTGCTTCTTCCAAACCAAACCAATATTATTGAAGTAGGTACATATTTAGGAACCAATACAGATTTCAACGTAGGTATTTCTGAGTCAAATTTTCCACTCTACAGCTATGAAAACGTACCCAATTTAAATTACTTTTCCTTTGATCTTGTTAGATTTATCAGAATGATGTGCTCGTTACGTTGCCAATCTTGAAAATTAATAAGATTGTTACATAATTGTTTGGTATTGGATGGTTGTTGATAGTTTCATCAACCTTTTTTTTCGTTATTAGATTTTCGATGATTGATGGATGAATTAATCCAATTTGAAAAGTTCAAAGCAGAAGCTTTTTATTACTTTCTAAATATTTCGCTTTGGACTAGAGGCAGCTTTATAAAAATTGATGAAAATTTTAAATTGAAAATTTCACAGAAAACGCAATATTTATTTTCCTAATAGTATCAAAGCAAATATATCTGATTTTATTACACTGTTAGTAGCTTTTCCTATATGTTTGTTACAGAAATTCTGCACCACTTATCATTGACCGACAACTATACAATATTGTTGATTCAATATCCTGACCAGGAACGTCAAGATTGACGTTTGATTTGTTTCCCTTCCGCCCAATCACACAAAATGTTTTTTGTCGTTTTTTTCTTGATGGTATTCCATTTATCTTCACTATATCAATAATTTATTCCTAGTTTTGTACTGAATGTTTGAAAATGCTAATTTTTGTGCTGTAAACAATTATTAATATGTTAATAAATGAATGACAAACATGTGAACATACGGATATAAAATCACTATGAATTCTATTAAGATATAAATTGATGATTTGAATATTTGAATCTAATTATTTTAAAATGATTAATGATGATGGAATAAAGTTGTATGTGGAGAATGTGTTAATTTTCGACCCAAAAAAGCGTGTCTATTAATATTGAAGATGATGCTGTCACAAAACACAGAATTAATCAATTTGTAAATATTTTTATTACACCATTAATCGCCTCAAAGCGATATACCAATAATAAAACAAGAGATAACATTTCTGAACTTTAGCCATAAATTAGAAAAAAAAGTGAATTCAAATGAATACAAGCACAAAGTGAAACTTCCTAACACCTACCGAAAGAATTGTGTAGCATGCCGTTACGTTTTTTAGAAGTTAATTATTTATTTCTTCCAAATGCCATAAATAAAAAAGAAGCAAATATTTTATTAATTCATAATATATTGTGAGTTGAATATTTTTCCATCTGGCAGCTCTGCAACTTCCAAGGCTAGTTCTGAGTTCCAGTGACATTTTTTTTTTTCTGTTTTGAAAAAAAAGTGCTTTATCTCGAAATTCTAAAAAGGCGCCCAACGTGGGCGTGGGTGTATTCTTTCGGAGTACTATTGCATCTTAAAAATCTGGAAAATAGTTAGTGATAAAAAAAATAATGAGAAAAATTGAGTTGGCACAAATTACTGACAATCTGAGTATTGAGATTTTTGAACATATGGCAAAGAAATGGCTGCATGCTATTTAACAAGAGGTGCTTGGAAAAAGAATCCTATTTGAAATGAAGAAACAACAAAGTTTTGTCAAAACTAATTATTAAAAAAAATATTCCCCTTTTTGCCCGCTGTGAAGGAAGTATTGATTTTTGGAGTCCCAAGATAGGCATTCAATTTTAAGCCGATGTTTTTCGCAATAATTTTATTTCTTTTTATTTTTTCATTACAATTAACGTGCTCGGCTATTAAGGCCACTCGCACAGGTACAGTAAAGTATACAATGAATACATTATATTCTGTGGTACAGCTGGACATCTTTCAGGAACTGGAGAACGGTGAGGAGATTATCTGGATTTCCGAGTATCTCTTGAAGACTTCCTTTGAGATTGAGCTGTTGTCTTTTAGCTGTGTACTGTTGGCATTCTTCTAAAATAATGTGTTCAACGGTGTAGATGCAGTTACAGGTTGAACAAAATGGTCGATTGTTGGATGACATAAGGTAGCCATGAGTGAATCTAGTGTTACCGATTCTTAGTCTTCTCAGCACCGCTAGGTCTTGTCTTGAGAGATTCGAAGCTCCAATATAGTAAGGGTGGCTTAATGAAGGTTGGATTTTTTGCAGTTTTGTCGGGGTGGAGTTCCAATGATCTTGCCATATCGGATGCAATTTGGATGTTATCTGCATAATAGTTCAAAGTTGTGGCTCTTTTAGCTAGTTGATCAGCAAGTTTTTTTGTGTGACACGTTTTAAACGAAATGCCAGACTGGAAAAAACTGGCAAGGGCAACGAAAGCTTTTGTAACTGATGGTGCACTGGGCACCATCTCTAAGAATTATTTAATTGTAATTGCTTATAAAATAACTTCAGCTCAATAAATGTTCAGCAAATTATTTTTCACTGAAATACTCAAAGGTTTTATGGTTTCCTTTAAACCGACTATGTTAATTCGTTACTTTTACATCCATTATTTGAATAAACATCAGTAGATATCAAGGTATACGAGGACTAGATAATAAATTTCGATCTTTTCCAAAAAACAAATTATATTTTTAGTGAAACTGAAATGCACTAGCTTTTTATTCGAAACTTGGATATTAAACCCATCTTTTTTTTTCTAAAACAGTAAAAGTTGAAACCGGATAATATTCACCTGTTTAGATAAAGAAAAAAGTGCTGTCGAAAATTATTATTCTTGAAAAGATGAATAATTAGAAGAATATAATCAATGAACTGGTATATACTATCATTGTGTTCTTGTGTGGTCCATCACCTATTATAACGTGGTCAAACCTGATCTGAAAAGGCGTTTTAATATCAAAGAGTGTTGAGATGTTTTAAAAATTCAATATAATGGATAATTTATAGGATTTTTTTTGCTTTTTCCTATGGTGGTTTTCTTGTTTCATCATTCTTTTGCTTACTCTGAATTTAGAAACACCCTGAATATGTTTAAGCTTTTTCTATGAGAATGGGCGAGTTCTATACAAGGGAATTGCTGCCAACAACGAACAAAAAAATACTTAAAAAAGTTAGTCGCTGAAGGAAGTGGTCTTTTTAATTTGGGGTATTTTGCATCTTACAGTTGACGAAAAACTATGTCAGCTGTCAACACATATTTGTTTGGCTTTGTTTGTATTTCTGGATACTAATTTGTATTATAGTACCTTTGTTTGTGATTTGTGAGTCTCTGATCTGCTTTTATTATTGAAAATACCATCGAGAAGAAACAAATATGCAGTTTTGACAGCTGTTTTTCGTCAACTGTAAGATGTGAAATATCCCAAACTAAATAGACCTGCAAACTTTTCGGCTACAAAATGGGTGGTAAAGGGACTCAAAACATATAAGAAAAACCAAAAATTGATCGGAAAAACCACCTCCTCATGCGACCAACCTTTTTCAATATTTTTTTGTTCGTTATGTAGAACTCCATTAAGGTTAGACTTTTCCAATTTGGATTCAGGAGATTAAAATTATTAATTAAGATATTTATATGGTATAACATTGAAATTGTTGTTATTCACCCACGTATGCTAATTCAGCTGAATAATAATTCCATAACTGTCATTTACATATTCATGATAAATAAAATTTTGGTAGGTAATTATTAATCACCTTTTTGGTTATTTCAAAGTTAATTTTTTTAATAAACTTGTTTACGTGAAATTCGATATGATTTTGTTGGAATTGGTAATGTGATACGTTCAAAACATTGGCGGGGTAATAAATTTTAATAAAGGTATTTAATTGAAAATAATGAGTTAATTCCAAATATTGAAGTAAGCAACAACCACTGGGCTTTTTAATAGTACTTATATCCAATATGTTGGTCATTCCTAATTTTGTTTTGTTTATAAATTGGAAGGAAAATATTGTAACTCAAATATTTTATAAACATTATTTTACGTGCTGTTGAACAGAAAGAATACCTAGACAAAGGTGAATTGAGAAAAGTATTCGGATTACTTATTGTTAAAACTAGTCACGAAATTAGTAAAACAATAATGACAGTTTTGACATTTGACATTGACACAAAATAAGCACCATAGATAATAGATGCAAAGAGTACACTCGATCATAAAGTTGAGTTACAGGAGATGTGTATTTTTTATCATTTCATGTCTAGCTGGTTCATTGTATATTTCTACAATTAGGAATTTAATAAATATAAAGATATTTTTTCATACCAACTTCTCATTTGAAATACTTTTCCGCTTCTCTATCTATTTTTAGACTGTCCCTCTTGCCTACTTATCCTCATCAATATTGTTAATCTAGAGAGATCTAACGATCAGGTTCCGAGTCCATTGTCCTGCTTCGAATGAATCCTGACTCATATATCACTGGCGCCCAATAGCTTAATAGCCCTTTAGTCTTCTCGAGAGAGTGAGATGCTCAATATCGTCATTGAATCACCACTAAGATCCGTTTTTCGAAAGACTGAATTCAACTACCAATTGAACAATCGAATTGTCTCATGTCACGTAGACTGAAAAAGAAGAAAAGTTAGTTATATGTAGATCTATGAAATAGGTTAACTAGGAAAATGATGGAAACTGGAAAGCCTACCAAAAAACAAAGGGGGTAAGGGGGACTGAATACAAGAGAAGGGTTTAGAAAGAGGAAAGACCATAGCAGAGATGAAAAACCTAACAAAAGACAGATAGGCATGGAAGAAATAGGTACAGGACATGGAATGCATGAAAGAGCAAAAGGAACTAGTAAAGAAGAAGAAGTGGACTCATATATTATCTTCTTCAATGTTCCAGCGGTGCTTCTTTGTTTTGAACCGATTTAAACAATACTTTTTGCATTTGATCCAGTACAGCTTCAAGATATTTTCATAAACATATGTACAGGAAACGAAATTTCTATGAAGAATCTCCTACCCATACTCTGCTTCCGTGAGAACTGATAAGGGCTCAGACGGAAGCACTTTGAACCACCATGTTTTCTTCCTCATATAGCCTAATGATGGTAATAACTTACCGAAACTGTACCAATTGTGTTTTAAAGTCCAGTAAAAGAATGTCTCCATATTGCATCGCAAAATTTATATTATTTATGTTTTTTTCATCAATAAAACTGTACTAAGATTGAGTGCATAATACTCTCGTTGCCGTGGCAGTAGACACCATATTATGAATATACACAGCGTCCGGAGGGTCGGTTCGGTAGTATCTCGCGTGCCAATGGACCACACACGTTGAAACTTGTTAAAGATAAAGCACGTTAACAGTTTCTCTCTGATTTCTACATTTCTTGCTGGATAAATATTATAATTTGCCACATAACTTGTTCTGTATTTGTACGAGTATATATGTATGTGTGACTGGAATTCTGCTGATTCGGCTGTACCCATAATATGATTGTAGGCAGAATTGCCAGGTAGAAGACATTATATTACAGTGGGGAATAAAAACGGCTTTTATAATTTTAAATTCAATATTTCTTTTTTTATGGTCGTTTTGAATTATTTAAATTTTCATGTGAGTCATGATCACATTAAGGTTGATTAGGTTTGAGGAAAAATCGTATACAGAGAGGAGCTCTTAAAAAGTAACATTTTTAATCAGTGGGAGGAAAAGAAAATTGTGGAAATTTTGTTAATACTTCCTTACTTTCCGAAATTATGGAATAGTGAGAGTTACATGGAAAATATTCAGTATTTCTCAAGGATTTCGAAAGGGAAAAAATATACAGGCTGGTGCTAGATCAGTCATAGCTACCTGGGCGGAGAGAAGAACCTACCTAAGACATAACGGGGCTCTTTCACTCGAAGCCGTTCCAACACTACTGCGGAGTACATACTATATGCTCATGCTCAGCCTTGGGAAGGGTAAGGTATAATATATTCGGTTTTAGTACCTTAGAGCCGAACGATTTCAACAAAATATCATAAAATACAACCATGGGGCTAGCCACAATAGACCTAGCGAAGGTCGCTATTGAGGTGGCGAGTACTATATTTGTTTAACTAGGCAGCAAAGTAGTAGATTCCTTCCTAGCCTCGCTACGCTCGGTTATGAATTCAGCTTCGGCAGTCAATCTACTTTGCTGCCGAGTTGAACATATAATTTTTTCTCCAATTGTTCATAATGAGGATATTGTATTTGCAAATCATTACAATTCCCACAATCTCTTAATTTTCGATGGTTGCTAAGGAAATGTATAATCACAGGCGGCAATGTAATCACTTTGCTGCCTAGGCAGGAAAAGTAATACTTTGCTGATTGATATTAGTCAGCAAAATTAATATTTGCTGCCAATCGGAGAAAAAATAATTTTTCAACCAAATAACTATATAGAGACTTCAAGAGATCATCCATTTCTCAAATGTGGTCGTAAAATCCAAACAAAGGATAAATGAAACTCCAAGTCCAAACCACATTTAGCAACTAGTTTCGGTACAAAATTACCATCATCATTCAGTGGATCTTTTTGATAAGTGTAACTTTTCTATTATAGCCTGATAATGGTAATTTTGTACCGAAACCAGTTGCCAAATGGTTAATATTAATATTAAAATTGTGGTTTGAACTTGGAGTTTCATTTATTCTTTGTTTAACAATATAGAGACTTTCTTATTTAAAAATTTATTATTCCAAATGTAACTACTAAACTTGGGGCTATCTTCTTACACACCAAACAACTTAAATATTTCACCTATGGATAAATATCATGACCTGGTAGGATGATTATGAAAGATAGTTTATAGAACACTTCAGGTGTAAAATATCTTCCGGTTTTCAACTTCATCGATTAGATATTCAATACTTAAATACAGCTATTAGAATCCAGCTAAATAAATAGTCAACATAAAATGTATACTTCAAAGTAATGGTAAAATACTTTGATAATAAATAATAGTATTAAAATATATTTATACAAAGTGGAAAAGTCAAATTCGATCTAGGGAAAACGCTTGAACATATCGGAAAAAAAAGAAGTTGATGGTTTTAGTTTGGTATACAATACTTTTGATATATTCTTACAAAAAGTAGTCTAATGGCGTTAGATCAGGAGATCATGCTGGCCATTCTATAGAGCCACGACTACCTTATCACCAATTTGGAAAAATTTGTTTTGCCAAACATTTAATTGGTGCTCTATCTTGCTGTATTGGTAGGAATTTGTCAACATTGACTCGAGATTATTTTGGAGCAATTCCTAATATTTATCTCCTATCAAGTTGCCATCAATAAAAAAAGGAACCTACGATATGATCTCCTATAATTCCTAAAACCCAAACATCTTGAATTAAGTCAATATGGTAGAAGATACTAGCAGCAGCGGCAGATTTGACACGAGACGATTTCGGCTCTATCTGCAACTTGCTAACCAATTTGGTGTTGTTCGGCTCCTTTATAAATTAGGTTTGTTCCAACCGCAGTCAGTAACCGTCAGAAACGATCAGAGAATAACTGGTCATAGCAAACAACGAGTTATTTCCGCGTAATTCCTATCACTGATTGCAATGGTCGACTATTCTCTGATCGCTTCTGACGGTTTATGACTGCGGTTGGAACAAACCTATTGTTCTTCTAAGCATTTTTTTTTATTTTCCAATTTGTTTCCAAGATTCCAAGCGTTATATTTTTTGTTTATCTGTATATTAAGAGCTATGTGTGTCCCATAGCTCAAAATTTTCTCTGTATTACAAAAAATTCCCCTAAGTTATTGAAATGTAACAAGCCTGGAAGCATCTCAAATAGCCACATATCTCCGCACACATTTTATGTATTTTTTCTTAACTTCTGAACAATGGACCTTTTCAGAGGAAACAAACTTTCAAATCCTATGGAAATAACGATCTGTTGTAGACTCTTCGACGTCTGAAGGGAGGCAACAGCAGCACGCTCGCGTTTGGCTTTAAACAAATTCCAAAGTCCAGCTTGAAAAAAATTAAAAATATGGGGACATTTTTTGACAAGGCAATAAAAAAAATTCTGACCTTGCGAATAAAAATTGGTTCGGAAAACTGTTACTTGAACATATTACATAAAACAATGTAATTATGGAAGATATGATAGAAGTTGATGTATTAATTCAAAGATTATTAATATGTCTATAGATTGATAAGAATACGATCGATTTCCTAATAGTGTTGAAAATGTTGAAACAACTAACTCGACATTGCATTTGGCTAGAAGAAAAGATTAATTACTATTTATTCCGATTACCTACATAGTTTTCCATAAATTAAGGTAACTTAAAACGTTATTCACATACATGTAGAGCCATAAATCTGTCAATCAAACTGGCTCACAAAGACATATATCGGCCTTGATGTTTATTGATTGTTTTTCTCATTCCGAGAATTATTGGCTCTTCAACATGAAATTATTTTATTTATTGAGATACTGGTATATATTGCAAATATTTAATAGGAAAACAGCTGCCGCCATTACATCATTATTTTAATAGGGAACGGTCATATCCATATAAAAGTGCAATTTTAAAATATTTCAAATAATTAAATGTAAGTAATACCGTCGTAAAATACTGTTTTTGTTTGTCATTTTAACGGCTATCAAATTCTTCATTGTTGCAAAATTAATCTTGTAGTTGCTGGGAGGTCTTGAAAAATTAACTACAAGAAGGATCAGTGATAATTTTTCCACTTCCTTTCAAATAACAAAAAACATTTGGATGATTTACGTCATAGTTCCAGTTGAGTGTATCAATTCTAAACAGTTTCAACATCTACACTCTATTACAGAAACTGGAATAACTTACTAAGCTGGTTAAGAAGATTTGAGATTAGAGGAAAGATTGAGCAGATATTAAAAGAACTTCCACTATTCAGATAGAACATTACATGATTAGTAACATCATCCAGAGTCGCTAGAAACAAGACAGGAAGTGTTAAATTTGACAGATGTGACAATAATTCAATAGAAAATAATGACGTACAGTATAAATATTATGAAATGTGAAGTATAAAGGTGAGGATGGACTAACAGACTTCGAACCTCTGCAGTAATCGGAGTGTTCCTGATAATTATCCCTAGCCCGTGCCAAAAACGGCAAATATTCAATATTGAAAGGCTGCTTGAAAATTACATTTGCTGGAATGGTCCTTGTGGTTGCATGGGAGTGCTTAGCTGTCACTCCTCAGTTGCAAAGCAAGATTCATACTCATTACTCTCAAATGGTAGTCATTGTCCGTTTTTATGACATCAATGGTATATACAAAACCAAGCTACTAATTGCCACTAAATTTTTAGTGATCGACAATTATGTCTACCTCAATTACTATTCTGGTGAAAGGTCGCGTGCTAATAGAAGAGGGCAAATACGAAAAACCTTTGGGTTCGAAGAGACCACGTTCCAAAAAGAACCGAGAATGCTGATCGACCATTGCTGAGACATGCTTGCCTTCCGGAAAGAACTCAGCAAAGTCCGTAGACAACCTACAAAAGGAATGAGAATATTTAATAGAGCCTTCTTGTTTAATCGGAGTTACCACCTGGAGCATTTTCGAGTATTTTTGGGGTTTCACTGAGACCTGAAAGATCTATTGTGCCCCCTTACTTCTACTTAGTTTCTGAGCAAAGTCTCTGAGGAGGAATTTCAGAACATCTGCAGGCTTCAACATAGGTAAATGATCCTCTTCTATCCAGTAATCTCCCATGTACTGTGCTCTAGGATTTAGGATTCTGGAGTGCTGTGCAGCTGGAAATTATGTGGATGGAGGTTTCTTCTTCCATGCCCCAATATCTGCATTCTTCTTCCTCCACTATTTTGAGCTTTTTCAGGTTCCCATTCAGGCGACAATGCCCCGTTAGGATCCCTGTTAAAACTCTTAGAGCAGTTTTACTTTGACTTATGCATTCATTTGATCTCAACAGGCTGAAGTCACCTGGAAGAATCTTTGATTGTCTAAGCCCTACTAGATCTTTCCAATGGTCAGATCTCCTCTTTGTTGATCGACTATTGCTGAGACATACTGGCCTTCAGGAAAGAACTTAGCAAAGTCCCTATACAACTTACAAAAGGAATATTTAATAGAGCCATCCTTTTTAATCGGAGTCTAGTGATGAGCGAGACTGGTCTTGGTCTTGGTCTTGCAGAAAATGCAAGACCAAGACCAAGACTAGCTTCAGGCTGCAAGACCAAGACCAAGACCGAGCAGTGCAAGACTTATACAAGACCAAGACTAAGCCTGCAAGAGTCTTGCGGTCTTGCGTTTTTACCATTTACCATTTTAACCGAAAAATAAAGATGAGCAGATCATTTTAAACCCCTCCCCCTCCCCAACATATACTGATCACAACTGCTTGTTTCAACGAAGTATTTTTTTCATATACAGGGTGTTCCCGCTCAACTGGTCAAAATGTATAGGGTATATTAATAAAACCTAGAGAAGTAGTTTGAGATAGGACACCTATGTTTGGAAGTGTGCCGTTTCTAAAATACAGGGTGTTTTAATTTTACAACAAAAATCTGTACCAACAGGTGTAAGAAATATGTCAAAATGCATTAACAACACAAAGTATTTGTCTTAAAAATGAGAATAAAATGTATTAAATTATTTTATTAATATTGCAAGAGGAAAATCAATCAATATATTAATTAAATGTCACTGTCATATAATATAATTGTAAGTCGTCTTTAAAAATAAAATAAAGCTTGTTTGCTTTTATCGTTTTTCAATTAAAGAAATACTTCTATGGAACACTGCTCAACTTAACATTTCAAAAACTAAAAATTTCAGGTAAGTAAATAATATTTGAAGCACAATTTTATGGTTTTTATTTTTTCACTCGAAAGCGGTGCGTCAGAAAGAAAAAACTCAAAGGGCCTTTTTGTTATTCATTTTTTTGTAAAAATGGACTCCAGAAAAAATCTTCAAAAAAAGTGCAAGACTTGCAAGAGTCTTGGCGCAAGACCAAGACCAAGACCAAGACTGGACACTGCAAGACCAAGACAAGACCGCTTAGTTGACTGCAAGACCAAGACCAAGACCTTGTATGCAAGAACAAGACCAAGACCAAGACTAACCGGGTCTTGGTCTTGGTCTTGCAATTGCTCATCACTATCGGAGTCACGACCTGGCGCATTTCGGAGTATTTGACATAAAGTTTCGACTTATGCCAACACGATTAATTTCATACCAAAACCCAGTGCAGGTAGTCGTTTTTCCTATAACAGTAACATGGTATCGTATACTCGTTTCTATTAAGTATGATTATTTTACAACTGAAATGTTTGGCTGGCATATAAAAAAACTTGTTTTCTACCCATGCTGGAAGTTAAAGCCATAATATGTAATGATATTATATTAATATCTTTTACATCAAAATCTGAGCAAACACTGATTAAAACACTCGAAACTTCTTTAAATATAAACGATTTCGTAGTAAATAATCATCACTTCGAATTGAATAAAAGCCTTCCTGGTGGTTCAGTCAAATCTCAATACTGGCATTAATAAACAAACATGTTTTCCGAGTCACAGCTCATATAATATCATAGAAGAAAGGTAGAACTACACAATGGGGCATTCCGAGCCGAGTCATTATTCAAGGCAGAATTTTGACGTTTGTGGATAGATCCCATTGTAGTATAAATGGTGATATTGTGGTGACACTGTCCGGAACATTTGTCACACAGACATAATGGGATACATTATAAGCTTCACGAAGTTCAAAATAGACCCTTTCATTTCATTTTGGACCCACACAAAATATTTATATCTCGAAAAGTGAATTTAAATGCAGAAGCTTCAAAGAAATTAATCGATTGCGGATATCAAAGCGGCGAAAATAAATACCACGCAGTGACGTACCAGTGAAAAACATTAAGGGATACCTAATGTATTATAAATTTATCAATCTAGATGTACTGGGTGTCTCGATAAGAATGTGTCTTTTATATAAGAGCTGCTGTTAGAAAAAACCTCAAAAATTTTTGATTGATGGAATAATCGAATACAACCTGTATTTGCGGACAAAGACCACATTTAAATGTAAAAAATTTCCCATCATCCGCAACCTCATCTGCCTTTTACGTCGAAATACCCCACTCTCGAGAGTTCCAACCACAAAAAGTTGTAATTAACTAAATTAATTTACATAATAAAGGTTAATCTGAATTTTATATCAGTTCGTTAGCTCATAACCCGCTGGGCTACCGAATTATTGAGTCATTTAACTGGACTTATATGTCTATATCAGTTGCCCACCCACCTTGAAAGACGGAAAGAGTTGAGCAGCAAAAACACACAAAAAAGACATACCAACATCTGAACGGTTGTGACAGATGTATGAGTTTATGTGCTGTACTTTTTTTATTTAATTTTTTTTCTCAGCTCTTGAAGTATTTTGCAGGTGGTTGGGAATTTATTTTTAAAATATAATAATATGCTTCTAGAAATTGTTTGAAATATACATTTTGCTGCATAAACATTTATATTTACGTTGGAAAATTGCAAGGGAGTAGCTAGGATTTACAACAGGGGGCCAAAATGTAAGATTTTAGGATAAAAAGAGAAGGCAAATGAAATCAAAGCTTTGAGGTTTCAATTATACTAATACATTTTTCTTGGGCTTAAACTAAATTTGTCCAAAACTTTCTTCCCTCTGCAGTCCTGATTTTCCTTAAAAAATGTTCATAAAACACAACCCAGTGAGTCACCCATTGTACTCCTAAGCCAGGTATTAACTAAATGAACTAGACGAGAACAATATAGTTACCTTACTATGGATTCCAGGACATACTGGAATAGGAGGGAATGAAATAACAGATGAACTAGCAAAGAGGGGGTCTGAAATACCTTTCTGGGGGCCTGAACCTTTTTGCGGAATCAGCTCCAATGTAATATTGGAAGAAATAGGTGGAGCCGAAAGAAAGAGAAGATCTGACCATTGGAAATATCTAGTGGGGCTTAGACAATCAAAGATTCTCCTGGGCAACTACAACTTGTTGAGATCAAATTGTTGCATAAGTCAGAATCCTAGAGCACAGTACCTGGGAGATTACTGGATAGAAGAGGAATATTAATCTAAGTTGAAGTTGAAGCCTGCAGATGTCTTGAAATTCCTCTGGGAAATAGGACTAAAGGAGCTACTAGTTTCAGAGACTTTCCTCTGAAACTAAGTACTTAGAAGTAAGGGGGCACAATAGATCTTCCAGGTCTCAGTGCATGTTACCCCCAAAAATACATACATACAAGCCAGGTTTGTAGCCATCGTAGGGTACTGAACGATCTTTCCACGGTAGCAGTAGTAGATGGGAAAGCACTAAATATTAGTAGTGCTTGCCTTGTAACAGGGAAAAAAACATCAGCTTCCTCTAAGCTACTTCAATGTCCTATAAATTGTCTTCAGCTAAATTTCTTTTTCCACATATTGTACCACAATTCCAATTCTTCAGAGACATCACACAACTTATGAAATTCTCCTTATCAAAATTTGAAAATTATTTAATTTATTTTTGCTTCCAGGGAAGGGCAGTTGCCTCTCGCTGCCCTTCGCTGGCTACGCCCATGGAAAATTTCATTTTTAAATGAAATAGAATATTTCTTAAGCTATTTATTAAGCACAGTGACATATCCTGCTTGTGAACATAAAGTGTCTTTAACATACCTGTCAATGTCAGTGCCAGGACAATATACGGGTACTCACTGTGGGCGACAGTTTTTTCCTTTTTTTTTTATTTTCTTTCAAAGTTGTATTTCATGCTTATAGAATTATTAGTTAGATCGAAATTGAATAAATATAAAAGTGTATGTGTTTTTATTTAATTATACGCACCACGGGAACAACAGGGAAGAAAACATGTGTATGGAAAATCAATAAAATCATTCTAAAAACAATCTTTTCATCTACAGCATATAATTATAGAACATATAAAATGGTATATAATTTTTTTATGTTTGTCTAACATTTATCAGATATAAACATTGAATAATACAAAATTGTGAATCCTCCTCTTTAATTTACCAACAATAACGAATGAAATTTTTGTACGTTGCACGCAATAACATTCTAATTACATGCTGCGATTCGGAGTCCATTTGAAACTTTTATTTCTTCATTAAATGTTCCAAAGACCGTGAAATGGTCTTTATATAATAGAATACTTCGTTGAAGTAACGGACAGTGAAGTGACGCCATCATTAAAACTAATTTTTTCATTAAACTGAGTTATATTTTTAGTATTAATTAATTTGTGCCGGCGCGTTTGATGTAAATTTTATTTTATCTTCAAATACTATAACCGAAAGGGTTATCAATCATCAAGGTAAGAGTTGTAAAAGTAGAAACCAAAAATTAAATTCTTATAAACAATGTTAAGGCTACCAATCAAATCAGAACATGGTATTATAAGAAAAAACGCAAAATTTTGTATAGTTACGTACTTAACTTTTGTGTGATAATTTCAAACAAAAAAGTTTTACATCAGGAATTTTTATAATAATGAATTGAAACTTGCTTCATCTTTTTTTTTCAATAAATTTAAATAAAATTAATCATAATATATATTCATATTTATTATTACTGAAGATAATTTGTTTTAATTATTTATTACTTACAATGGTAAACAATTTTTTAATGAACCCAAAAAAATTCATTATGTCAGACTTCATTATTATAATGATAAAATAATTGTTAAAATACTGAATAGTATTACCATAAGGTGAATGCAATGTATATTAAAAAGTGTTATTCGTATTTGACGTAGCTGAAAGCAGCATAGTTTGCAACAAAGCCATTTTTTGGACCTGCGCATGTCTTTTCAGCTTCATTTGAAGGAACTTTTGTTTGGCGTTTTGTTGGGAAATCATTCCATTCTTTTTGAGCAGTGTCTCATATGCTTTGTAGTTTCCTAGTCTATAGACTGAACCTTCGTCGGTCAACCCCATTAGCTTTCTGTAACTGTTAAGCTTTGTGGTTTGCTGTAAATATTGTTGTTGAATGTCCTTTCTAATGAACTGTTTTACCTGTCTCTGCTCTGGTAGAACTACCCACCATTCTAGAAATTTCGGTCCAATGATTAGTATTGATGAGCCTTATCGTTCCACTGACCATTTCGTTGCATCCTTAATCCATGTGACCTTGTACACAGGCTACCATAACCTCACAAAGGTCTTCAAATGCGCTAAGGTTGAGGTCCTCAGCTACATTGTGTCATAATGTGCGAAGCAAGGGCAGCTCTAAACCGACTGGAAAAACAATCAGACCATGACGTGGCACATGGGAGAGGACACATAGAAATAAGGCATGTCGATGACGACAGCTTTGAAATGCCAACAAACCACATAATCACCAGATATATATTTTGCATCACCTTGGACTGATCTGGTACACGGAGGTATCAAGGAATGAGCTCGACACTTGAGAGGGCATATAGAGCAAGTCGAGCAAATATGAAGGAATCGTCTCGCTTGGCATATTCGCCTCAGTATTTTGAGCAGAGGTCTACGCAATATTTGCATGCGCAAGGGCAAATAACTTACAACACAACAGGCAGATCAGGATCTACAGTGACAATCAAGCTGCACTTAAAGTTCTTCAGAGCTCATAACATCTCGGCTGGTATGGGAATGTGGCGAAGAATCGACTCTGAACAGTATTACACTGGAGTGGGTGTAGATTCCGATATGAGTCATGTGTCATTAGTCATGTGTCATTATTTATCAAAAATATGCAACTCCAAAAACGTGGATATGAAGCATAAAAAAGTTTGGGAAATTTGGGATATTTCATTGTTTATGACAGTATATTTTGGACATAGCTATATACCTCTTCAATTATTTCAAATTATAATTATATATTGGGATTATAGATTAAGTAGCAAGGATTAATCGCGACTTTTTGTTGTATACAAAATAACGACTTTATTTATTTTGGAATCCAGCATATTAAAGTTAGGTCATTGCAAAAAAAATCTTGTGAACCTCCTTCGCAGTTTACTGTCTGCAAAGTATGCGGAAGCAATTTTGTCTACAATGCTTGTGTTTGTGAATAATACTACATAAAAGTGACAAACGATAAAGACTCATTAAAATTCAATTTCCACTTAAACACCGATCAAAAGATCGAAATACATAATTCAAATGAACCACAAAGCCATTGAAAATTGTTCACATCAAAGTAATTCTCCAGCATGATATACTGCTAATTACGAAGTTTCATTTCTTCAGTAAATGCACGTAGTCGAATAGCTTAGGGGGTCACACTCTATGAATATGTTTTGTAATGCAGTCATCTGCCACTTTGTCACCGACACTGTGGTAGGTCGGCTTCAGTCTATCTACGTTCGGATTCGACGTTAAGGATTTGAATGTTTTTTTTGGGGACTTATCGGTTACAGATCGCGTCGCTGTTTCTAATTTAATTGGGTCAACGAATACAGATAGGTTTAATGATGTTTTGCTTAAACTATAATCATTAGACGATATTTTAATTTATTAGGTATACAATAGTGAGTAAAATGTCTAATTAGATGTAATAGTATGATACTATTTATCGTGAACGACATTATTATTAAGCTATATACTGGTAATTACTCCGTAATTGAATTGAAATATTCATTTTTACAAAAAAAAACATTTGACTTTTGCACTGAAAAAACCTATTTAAAAGGTTTTTTGCACAAATTATTTCATACAATTTTCAAACACATGTTTAACTGTGAGTGTTCTTGATGTCTTTTTGCAAACGTCCCGGCTGTCTGAAGTAGATGATGGTAGAGTTCATATAATAACCTTTTTGGTGTGCGTCATCGATTGTTAAAGTCCTTCCAACACTTTTAGCTGGAAGAAATGGAATAAAGGCAGGTCTGTGATTAATCCTAATAAAAATATCACAATAACTAACCGTTTAATTAAATGTATTACAAACGTTAACCCAAATCCTTGACTTGGAAATTTGATTAGCTGATGTTTAGATTACGCGCAAGCGCCACCTATCAATCGGGAGAAACTATATCATTCAATATAGGATGCAGACGTACCTTTCGTATTGTTAATTGGTGTTTAGTTTTTTACTAATGTCCCACTGACAGTTCTCTTCAGCTCTGTACTTTGTTGTTTACGGTCAATTAGTATTTATGAAAAGTAAATATTAATTCTATTGTTATATTTATTTAAATAATACAAAAATAAGTCTAGATACACGAAAAAACATCAGCATTCTGAAAGTTCTCAAGTATTTTCAGTTAGAAAAAGAATCTGGTAATTAATAATGTCATATCCCTTTCGAATTTGGCTGAATACGATCCTGATGATTATTTTTATCAAATTTAAGGTTATATATATGTCAAATAGCAAATTAAGTAAACGACATACTCAAAAACCGGATATACGTCACAAACAATGACGCACACCAAGAAGGGTATTATATGAACTATATAGTACTTAGTTGTGACTTGGTTTTCGTCTCTGTGTCGTTGTCGTTGACGTAGGCTGTTAACATTAACTTTCCAATTGTCATCTGAATACCTTACAATTGGAAAAATAACAAATAGAATTACGAAAATAGTCAAAGTATCTCTATTTGTGCACTGGGAACTTTAAAAAATCCATCTAAACACAAATCTGAAAGTCTAAATTATGAACTTTAATTGAAAAAATAAACGTCAATTACATAATTAAGGTCGTTATTATTTATTAACGTGTTTCCTAAAGAAAGTTTCTCGCTCTTATCAACGTAAATGTTCATTAACGTATCTATAAGACTCGTCGAACGGTCCAAACAGCTATATAGAACTATCATCGTTTTGTACGCCCGTCCCAAAAGCAGTCACCTATTTAAAGAAAGGAAAAAGATAGCCGGGTATATGCATGCCATGCCGTCAGTACATTCGTCGGGATGAATTACAGAATGCCACACACGCAGCTGCCACAGGATGAGATGTCTTCATCAACCAACTATTCATGACGTCACCGAAAAAAAAAGACTGGAGACTATCTCACATGTTGCTTAGTATAGGGGCAAGCGTCTTCTTTTGGAAGGAATGAGTAGAGTATCTATATATAGATATCGATAATTAAACAATCTATTTAGTTTGGGGATATATTTTAATAAAGGGGTGTAATTTTGATGTGTCAACGATTCTCAAGACAATTTAGAAGTTAAAATCAGATTGCCTTGGACATGCCGCAAGATGAAAAAGTATTAGAAGGAATGGGATCCAAATACCAGACTTGGAAAGAGTGCAATTCCATAGTACACAGACGGAGAAGAGTTTATGGTCCAGGCACCAAGCCCAGCTCAAAGGATTATCATAATTTCGAATAGTCAAGGCATTGAGTTCTCATGCAATCAGTTCCAAAATGGTGTGGGAATGACTAGGCAAACTTTATGGACTGGGCGACAATAATTTAGGCACCTCACTGTGGATTCCAGAACGCTCTGGAATAGAAGAAAATGAAATGGCAGATGAACTAGCAGAGAGGAGAGCTGAAACCATCTTTTTGCGGAATCAGCTCCAATGTAATATTGGAAGAAATAGGTGAAGAGAGGATATGACTATAACCTGTTGAGTCCTGCATAAGTAATAGTAAGAGTTTCTAGAGGAATCCTAACAGGACATTGTTGCCTGAAAAGAGAAAATCTTAGGGTACAAACGCATCTCCAGTCTTCCTTGTTTAGCATGTAGGTATACCAGTAAGGTTATGTACCTGATCTCCTTCCTGTCTACGTCCAATAAAGCTTCAGTATTGAGATTTAAAGATCCTTTGATAAATACAAAATACCTGCTTTGTATTTTCTATGCTAGCGCCTTCATCTTGATCCAGCAGATAGTCCACAACTATTCCTCTTTTTTTAATTATTTTATTTACCAAAATAACAATTCAAGAGTGTTTTTAGTGTAGTAGTGTAGAGCAATATGAAGAGTAAACAATTTTTTGTGTGTAATTTTTCTTTAGACATTTGTGTTAAGCTCAAGCTCCCAAACTAATATTTTTACGAACCGTATGTGCCCTGAAGCGTCAAAAGAATTCTATAAAACAGCTTGAGTTCTCTATTTTATATATATAATTGCGGATAAATGTTCTATCGTTTTTTAAGAGAAGGTCATCTTGTACTATTTTTTTCTAGTCGTGCTGTTCGTTATTTCTGTTATTCTGACTTTCTATTTTTGAAAAATCACAACAATCTTCTGTTGAATTGACAACAAAACAGTTCTTCTATTTTTATAAAATATAAGTTGGGTTTTTGCGGTATTGTTTATGCACATATTTTTCGCATACGAATCATTTTCGGAGATAGTTCAAAAATAGTTCCACTGACTAGTCACGGCTGTGTGTCCGACAACAAAATTCATGAAAAATCAGTAAGCGACTTCTCTATATTCACTAGGAATTTCGTAAAACTGTAGAACTCAATTTTAACTAGCGGTAAACAGTAACAAAAACTGTTTCAAGTTTTTCCGCGTGAACCAGTTATTACATAATTTTTAAATAAACATTTTTTACTTGTTATTATATTTGTTTATACGAATGTATTTAAAAAAATAATTATAAACAAACGTTTATGTATACGTGTTGAAAAATAAGCTATAAATTCACTTTGATATGCATCGGCATGTTCCACATTTTTTTGTTTCTGTAGCACCTGACGATTTTTTTAGCACCAGCTATTTACTGGAACACGTGTTTAGATAGTGCAACGGAAAAATGTAAATAGAAATAATTGAGAACTGGAAAATAAAAATAAATATAATTAAAAATATTTAAATGGGGGTTTGTTTATGTCTTTTTTTGAAGTAATTGTTGAAATTTATAAATAATATGATACTTTAATCTGTTATTATTGAAAAAACAATTGCGAATAGTTTGACGTATAAAGCTTGTAAATTTAATTGAACATGAAGCAACAGAAGCTATAGTTCTGGGATGCTTAATGAAGCAATATTTGAAAGTAAAAGACCTGCAGCTGCACCACTGCTCATCAGGGAACATAGAATCGCTAGATAGTGTTTTGCTAGTGTTCATGCTTATTGGAAATAAGTTTAGTTTTCTAATAAAACACGTCATTCAGTCGCCAGATGGACGCAAAGAAAACAGCAAAAGAGATTTGTTAACAGTAATGTCCCATTTGGAGATGGGTCAGTGATGTTTTGGAGATCTTACTTGCTCAAAGCTGGTGCCTATGCACTGGAGATTAATAATTGCAAGGTTTCATCTCCAGATTATTGTAGCACAGCATGCTATGTCGTTTGCTCAATTTTTCGTCGATAACGACACGTTGGTGCACGTATTATAGACTATTCGCTTAAAGTAGTCGATACACCTGCATCTACAACTTCTTAGGAGCTTAAAGAGGTTGTTTTTTATGAACGGTGATTATACAACAAGCCACCATCCACAACTTAACTCGTAGAATCCCTGGACGAATGGTTGCAGTTGAAAAAACAAAAGGAGACAATACCCGATATGAATTTTATAATTTTTTTAATAATCTGTCATATTGAATACAAGTTTTTCGATGAATTACACAAATTTATGCTTTAATTTTGCCAAAGAGTGTACTTTTTTCGTACAGGAGATGAAAAATAAAAACATTTAGACCTTATAAATATGAAAATCGTTCAATATTTTGATATAAAACATAAATATCTATTACATTCTTCAATTTTATGGCATCCTAAACAAAATAACTTGGTAAGTACAATCGATAAGTGATGTATTCATTAAATATACACAGTTTTTTGAATTTTTAATACCTTAATAATATGTTACGGTTCGAGTACGGTGTAATGATTATGTCTATTACATTTTACATAACTTGAACTGCTATTATTAAACGTTATAAAAACAAGATTAATGCTAAAACTACATAACTGAGTTGGGGTCTAATAGTATCAAACGTTCTCAGCTCAATCCATAATTATATATAAATGCTAGTGTAATAGCAATTTTTTTTTATTTGTAATATGTGGGCACATACTTTTATAGCTGACACAACATACATGACGATGAATGTCAATGTGTTCGAGACAGTGACTGTAGTTTGCCTTAATCCACCGTCAATTTATGGAGAAGAAATTGCAACAGTTGATACATCTGCTGTTCTTATTGCTATTTACAGCTAAATAAAAATGGAAAAGACATTTTATTTAGCGTTTGCTATCTCCCAATAACATTTCAACGGGATCGTATGTAGCAAAATACTTGTAGTAAAATAGTAAAATCATGAAAATTTCTACGTTTGGGTTTTCGAATACGATCTTTTCAACTGAGATATTTTCAAAGATGGCCGACTTCCGGTTCTACCGGAAGTTGGATGTAACTTTGTTATTTTGAATAAAACACCCTGTATATTAACACATTTTTGAAATCTCCGTAAAATTTTAGTATACTTTTGTCTGAAAACTTTTACCGAAAAATGCACTCTTCTTGAGTTATTAACTTTTTTGTAGAAAATTTGACCGTTGTAGACCCTTATAAATTATTTTTTTACGAGGAGACCCTTAAAGATATGAAAATGATTTCTGTGCGATTACTTTTAGCAAGGTCAGACGTATTTGTTCTATCTTTTTCACTTCACTTTTTTTTGCTAAATACTAGCTTAAATACTTTAGGAGTTTACTGTCAATTATTTTCGAAAGTATAAAAGTATTTATTTTTGCTATGAGAAAAAAAACCTCCCCGAATATATCACAATATACAGGGTGTTCTATTTAATAATTTATATTCTCATTGTATACCCCCTAATGCAAAAACGCTACTGGTGAACAAAGAATAATTTATTAAAATTTATTCATACAACTTTTTTTTGTATCCGTACGCATAGGAGAAATAAAGGGCTGGTCAAATTATAACCAATAACCCTGTACATAATGGTTAAAAAATGTTTAAAATAATGTGACTGTATTTTTCCATCTAGCATCTAGCTTAATGACAGGTTTCATAAAAATTGACAGTTCATTATTAAATTCCCACTCTCACCTCACCTCTTTTTATAACGTTGAGTTGAAAACAAAGTTCAAATCATTAATCAAGTTTTTTTTTCCTTTCCTTCGTTAATGAAGTCAAAACGATTCTTATTTTTTATTTGATAAATGAATTAAATATTTTTATTTAATTGGATCTCGAGAATGTCACTTTATAAGTTTTTTTTAAACAAGTTTTACTATTAAAATTCTAGTAGCCTTTGAATATCAAGTAACGCCATCTTGTTCCAGTCTATTCCATGAATATTTTTCCATATTTTCTAAATATTTCGTAATACTGTGATTCATTCGTTATTCAGGACAATCACTTCCAACAGCGGCTAGAGTAAAAATTTCAGGACCCTGTGACAACTAAGGCATAACGACTCAATCTCTTTAGAGGTGGTATGGAATTAAAGGATGAAGTTTTGCTAGGATTACCCTGGGCGACCATGGGAAGGGGGCGCCTAAAACATATTTGGCGATGACAAGGAAAAACCTAAGTTTAAAAGTAGGATTTCCAACTGGCCACTGTCAACTATGGGCCACATGTGGCCTTAGTGCTTTCACTCACCCTTCCAAATAACTGTTACGCTTGGCGCAGTAATACTGTTCAAATTGGCTACCATTTTCCCAAATAAAAAATGCAATACCAGTGTCCAAGCTCTCAATAATTTTCCTGATATTAATTGGATTTATATTTCAACATCCGTAAAAACCATTACGAACGAAATTTGACGGCAAAATGAACAGTTATGACGTTTGTAGTGCCAACCTAATACTACAGAAGAAACTAGAATTTGCAGCGTTGCCTAGTGACCATTCGAATTTCAAAAATAACTGACGTAAATTAAATTGATGAAAGGTATTCCAAAAGGAGACGAATATGTTTTAATTAATTTCGAATTACTTTAGATTATACAATCCGACTATTTGACCGATCCGAAAAATTTTCTAAAGTGACTCAAATTTAAATAATTTTATGCAAAAATGTCTAAGTTGGTCCTATTAAAAAACTCTAATTAAGAAAAATAGCCGTTCGACTTCCTAATGAGAATAAGAACCCCCTAAACGAAAAAAACAGCCAAAGTATCATTAAGGTTATGTTTGAACAAAAAGGTCCCATTAGCCGGACGTTTATCTAATATTTGTCCACGACCGTGTCTACGGTACCGGCCACGAGAGCGAGGAAGACAGATCTAGTGGTTCGATTACACGTCCAAGAGAGACGAAAGGACCACACAACGCGCAGTCTGGCCACCAATTAAGGATTTGAAGCACATTAATTTGCCGATGGACCTCCTATATGTGTAAACTAACTCTAGGCCGAGAGTTTCGGTAGTCAATATTTTGTCTTTTTTTCACCGGACAATCGGTGAAAAGGACACTGCACTAAGAATAACAAACGAACAAATAAAATTATATTTGTTGTTTGTTTTTTCGTTCTAGGTTATGTTTTCTTTTTCAACAAGCATTCCGCACTCTTTTTTAAGTGCTAAAAATATATATCTTCACCGTTTATGTTCTATTATTTTTTTGGTTTATCAAAATAAAACGTTTCACACGCTTTTAAGTGTGTGGACGTGGAAAAATATGGGTAGGAACATCTGTTATATATTTTTTTGTGGCGCTTCAACGCGACATGCAATAGAGGAGTTCAGTCTAAGGTCAGTATGGCCAACAAAAAGTCTTTTTTTCTGACCAGAATGTTTTTTATCATTGCGAACATCTACATTGCCTTATTAAAATAATGAATACACCTCCGAAGCATATATCTTGAAATTTAAAATGACTTTTTAGTTAAATATTCAACATATCAATAATTCTAGAAACTCTTGGCTTATCACCATTTCTTTTCTGTTATTCAGTTACTAGTTATGTCAAATGTCAGTTATATTTATTTTTGTTGATATTATTCATTTAATTGTGTACGTCCATTTTCGATTAGATTTTTGTAGCATTTCTAATTAGCTGTATCTCTATTCTTCTAATTACAGAAATGAATTGGTGACATGCCGAGAGTTCCTAGAATTATTGGCCACTTATATGTTGAGTATTCAGCTAAAAAGTTATATTAAATTTCAAGATATACGCTTCGGGGGTGTATTCATTATTTTAATAAGGCAATGTAGATGTTCGCAATGATAAAAAACATGCAAAACCTTATGTTTTGAATAGTAGACCTTAACTGTCATTCTTGTCAGATAAAAAACACTTTTTGTTGGCAACACTGTCTTTAGACTGAACTCCTCTATTGACAGTATTTTGTAGAAGCGAAAATTTTCGCTTACATGATAAAAACAAACATAATCTCAATTTTTTTCACCATTAGAAAGTTTTTGTGGGGGAAATAATTTTTACGACCACATTTCAAATTTTAGAAACTACTTAATGTGAATTATCGACAATAATATAATCCTGGCCAACCTGGAGCCTTCTTATCTCAGTTAAAATTTCTTTAACTTGATTTATTTACAAAAAAGTAGCCGACAATTATTGAACACAATTGTCAGTATAAAGGTCTTGAAATATATTTCCTGTGTACCAAAGAGTGATAGATGAAACAGCAGAACGTATCCTTTGTCCTTGTACCACCGTTCCCCCATCTCCCATTCTCCAGCTATACTAATTGTTGGTAAGAAGCTGAGTTATTTTGATGAAAGATGTATAGGTCGGATCCTTAATTCATTTTTGCGAGTCTTACGCCCACTAACCATAAGCTCCTGATCCTTTCCTCTGTTTAGGAACTTCACGTGAAGCTCAGCTGGTTTTTCATCACTCACAAATCCAGGATCTTAAACCTTAAAAGCATTTTGACTAACATGTTTTCAAATATTTCCTAACGTGGGAGGAAGTTGGAAAGTAGGTCTAAATGTTCGGGAAATCATCCTTTCCATTTATGCAAACACCAAAATCCTTCAAAACTTTTCCAATGCTCAAGCACCTGCGTTTGCTCGATGAATATCTTCATAATCTACTCTGTAAATTTGTTTTTTTTCTAACCCGTCATAAAAATATATCCATCATCCTAATGGATATGTTAAAATTCCTCTTCTTCCAATTTTTTTTTTCGTTGTATGGGTATCTCGGACATGTGATATTTTAAGTAAACTATCAGGTGGTGTTTTGTCTTGTCATAGTTTATCTCCGTTGATCTGTTGTTGACTCTTTCGGTTATCTGAACACGAAATCATCATCGACGCAGCTCGTGTAAATTGAGATGTTTCAAAAGGTATTATTTATATATCGAGTCGAAATTAATGTACCCTGGAGCTTTGTGGTTTATCATTTTATTTGTTGTATAAACAAATCTCTCTGTCGCTATTCATCATTTTATAATAATAACCAAGCTGCACGGCTCGCTGAACGTGTATATATATTTTTCAACTTGAAAGAATGTCAAGACATTTAATGGGTTTTGTCGTTAACCGCAGTTTTTTCCCCTTTTGACAAATAATTCTCATCTGGATAAACTCCAGCTACAAACCTGTGGAGTTGGTGTTAGATCATGACCCCTCATCCTGTAAATGGATGTAGTATGCGTGTAGAGATGACGTTTTCAATATTAAAGCAACCCTTAAGTAAGCCGATAAGCGGCGACGAGGGACCCTCCAGGATTTGCAAGGACATTCAATTATCAAGGCGGCTGCGAATACTCTGATAACAACCGGAACACATCCTGAATTTATATTGGAATATGGTCCGGACTAAACTAATACCGCATTTACATAATCTCGTTGTAAGTTTGTACTTTGTACATATTATACTGAATAAAACAGTTTATTTGTTGAAAAATCATAATCTGATGTAGAGGAGGTTTTTTTTATCATCAATTACGTTCTTTTTACCTTACTGGTGATTTATATATCAAGAAAATCTGTAGGTTTTGTCGATAGAAGGATATTGCTGTCTTTTTTGCATATATTTGTGTGAAAATCATCCAAAAATTACAAAAAACTTCCTGTCCCGGAAGAAATTGAGACAAGGACAAACAGTACCAGAAACTATGAAGGCCTACAAAAAAAATGAAGCAAGGAAGGAAAAGTTGAATAAAACTGTACAAACAGAAATTAAACCCTTTTCCCAAACACAAACACAGCAAATATGAAAAAGTGAATGAAACGCTGTAAAAAAATATTCTCTGTGAAGTTTTCGGTGCGGCTCTGACTAACTTTAATGCGGCTGTCGTAGTTGACTGAAAATTGAAATTAGGAGTTTATCAGACCGACAAAACTGTTTTATTAGTTGTTCTGGGGGTCGAAAATAAAGGGCGAAACGATTCGTTGAAATTTTATTAGGTTTTATTCACTCTACACCGATGTCGAGGTTCAGATTACTCGATATTGTACACGACTGCTCTTTTGCAATGCCAAGAATTCAAATCACACTAAGAATAAATTGAGAGCAAAGTAAAAAATGTTTCATTTGTTTATTGAATAAAAGAAGGGTGAAATTTTAAGACAAAATATGTACTAGAAGAACGTGAAAAATCCATAGGAACTTCTTGAATGATATGCAGTTCAATATAAAGCTGGTGAAGGATTACTTTTAATCGATAATTGGTTCTTAAATTGTATGATTACTTGACTAGAGAAGAGAGGAATTTAAACAGCCCCTTGGGAAACGGAGAAGTAGAGAAGTAGATTAGAGTAGAAATGAAATACTGTAAGAGCCAAAAAACGACAAGATCGAACCACTAGAAAGATCTGGTATGGCTGGAACTACGTCCTGGTAAGATCAAGGAATGTGTAGCAGGACAAAGCTGATTGGATGGACTAAGACTAGTAGAGAGGAAATGTGGATTATGTAGAATGGAAAAAAAATCCTCACACTATATAGTCACAGTACACGAGATCTTGGAGAGTACTGGATAGAAGAGCTAAACTGGAGCATGTCGGACTGCTGGTCTAAGTCTTTTATCAGTAATTGAGTAGGAAAAGAGGATACAATACATGATTTTTTGAATTGAACACTGATAAAAATGCATGGGAAGCACAGGGGATGAAGAAGACGACAAAATGATAGAATTATTTCAAAACAGTTTTTTTTTGTGCAAAATAAATTGTTGTATGAATCTGTGACTAAAATAGGTAATAATTATAGCATCAGTTTCAAATCATTTAATAGAAATTAACTTTTTCAATTATACCTTATAAAGACATGTAGCGATTTGTCTTTTCATTATAGTAATATGAGAGAATTCACAACATAATTCCTACTATTTATTGCTGAATGTATTGCAAATTATACTGTACGGCCGGTAAATAGCCCGAGGTAATGCAAGAAATTATAAAGGTAGGCATTAGGTTAACCCCGACTACACGGAATAATAAAAACTCTCTAAATGTGGTGTGGTGATTGTTTTTTTAAACGTAGTTAATGATAAATTGAAATCGTTTCATACACGTTTCATTTTATACATTGCAAATTAATGAAAAATTATAGGTCCTGTTACAGGAGTGGAAATATGTAATTGGTGTTGTGTAAAAAAGAGATTTTGGTAATTTCAAGCATATGGTCCACTTTTTTGTACCAGATTTCTCAACTACAACGTAATTATTTTATAAAATTAAGTACTACGGAAACAGAGAGCATAGTTCTAGGAAATAAGATCTCCATTGTCCATTTGCATAACTGGATAATAATGTTATAGGCTTTGTCTCGTCTTCCATCACTGGGACTTGGCATTGCACACTTGGTCTTCGTCTTAGCGTCTTAGCCTCGTGATTTGCTCCGTAGTTTTCCAGTCTATAGGTAACAGGACCTTCATCTATCAACCGTTCTAGTTAAACTTACAATGACTTGGTACCTAGACTACCATGACCTCTTTCTCTATCTTAGAGTTGACCTATATGGGATCGAATGCATTCAGTGTAGCTTGGCTTTGAAGATTGCAGCTCAACCAGCGAGCTTCAAGTCTTTTTGTTCTAGATATTGCAAGCTGGAATTTTGTAGTGTCTTGGATTCTGCAAGTATGCGAAAGGAAGTTTATTGTCTAACACAGAATTCACTTTCTTCTTTCTCCATTGGTTCAAGCTGCTACATCGTATTCCAGTAAATCCCGGAAACTACATTGGAGAGGCGATGTTCTGGTTTAGATCACCAACTGATTTTTCAAACACCCATCACCTGAGTATTGCTTATTTGATTATCCGACCTTCAAATTGTTTTTTTATTTATTAAATACCATAATATAAGTACGAGTGAATTAAGGCAATTGGTTAGCAATGACCCTGCTGTATTCGTTTTTAATGAGAGAATCCAACTTTATTAGCAATACCTATAAATAGTTATACTTCAAATCCACATTTGATTATCGTAATTTATACAATTAGTAATACGTTGAGAAACGTCTACAGATAATAAGTAATAATTACATTCACTTACTATCATAATTAACGCGATATAATTGCGCGCGAGACTGTTAATTAAGATTTAAATGAATTTGCGTTTAGCATAACATAATATATACGTCAACAGTAGACTCGCTTGTGCTTCTAGACTTTATATTGAAGTCAATTTTTCCATTTTCCATCCTTGTTTAATGTTTTTTTCACTTTAATGGTGCTTAAGACAGAACTAGGATGCTAGAATGGTTCATATTTTGCTTAAAGGCTTATTAGAGACTATGTTAAGAGGTATTTAATGGTATTATCAGTCCGTCATATTGAGTAATCCATTCTTTCGCTTGGGTGGTGCTGAAAAGCAAGGCTCTAAGCCTTTGTACCATTCCAGAAGCTTCGTGTATTCTAGATTGAATAAAACATGTTCAGCAGCTTTGACAGTTCTCTTTGACCAACATATTCGATTTCACAATCATTACAACTAATTTCATAAATACAAATTCATTATTTCGATTCACGCGATAAATATAAATTTCGTTCCCTTTCAGCAAATAACGAAAATGTTATATTATTTCATTTCTTTTGATATCAGTTGTAAACCTCAAGCAGCTCGACGTGCTGATAAAGAGAGAAATGGAAAAGTAACGATAGGTAGCAATTTCGAATTGAATGAAAGTCAGAAACAAAGAAAATCGTTTTCAAGCATGACTACTTCAATATCGATAACAACGATCACGAACCGTTTTGCGGAAACGACACAATGAAGTTATTAAGTGTCGTCTATACTGGAGTAACAAGATTCGTTTTGATTTATATTTTAATTCACGATTGAATATGAAGAAAGCGGTCATGTTTCATATGAAATAATTTTAACCTATTACCTATTTTGATTCTCACACAGTCACACGATAAGGCTCTTAGTAAAATATTAATAATTAACTGAGAAATTAATGGTGATTAATATTTTACAAGGAGGAAGAAAAAGGGGAACAGCTTGTGCAAGCTGTAGTTAAGTTTCTTCTTCCAGATTTTCATTTCGTGCATACTGATATAATTTGTATGAAGTAGAAGCAGAATGACAATTCGCTACAGATATTTATTTTGGCTATGCTTCATGCCAATTTGTCACAGTGTTTTGGATGATGGTCGTAGGAAAATGATGTTTTTGCTTTTGGCAAATGAGTTAGCGCATGATTTGAACCATATAGAAAATATTTAGATAGAGATATTCAGGAGAGAAGGTCTACTGATTAGAACAGAGATAGGCGATGAATTTAAAGTATAAATTAAACAATCTTTATGCTCTTTTTATTACTTAAACTTGTTTTTGTTGAAATACCTTGAAATTTCTTTACTAATAATATATTTTCTTTTGTTTCAGGAAGAAGTAAGTAGATTTATTGGACCAGCCAAATAAATATACAGACGACTCGTGTAAGCTATGATTAATATTTAGACAAAAATTGTTTGTGATTAAAAAATTGCTTTTGATGATCTTGCATTGTATCCTAGACAGACCCAAACTCACCAAAAACTACGATGTTAGTTGCGTTAGTTGCTCACTTAGCAGACATTAAAGCCAATTGAATTATTCCTAGATAAATAAAACAGAAAATATTGAATCTTTACCTCTGACAACTAGCTTTATTGTTTGGATGATTATGATATTGAAAGATTGTTAACTTAAATTTTTTCAAACATTAAAATTCCAAAAATAAATAAAGGCTTAGGAAATTTATAAAAAGGTCGAAGTAAGGAGTATAAATTTATTTTTTCATTACGATGTTCAATTTTTAATTTAACCGTGTTTTTCAAATTTTAATTTATACTTTCTAAACATATCCCAATTCCCGTTACATTTTTGTAAGGACCAGAGCCCGTAGAGGTACCTATGTTTTGTGTGAGTAAGTTGACTAACCTTAATGCTGCAGGTATTTCTATTGATCGCAATTTCAAATTTACGGTCTTCAACTAAAATATCCACCTGACAGCCGAGAAAATCCGATTTGCAAGGGTCGAGTTCATTTTCAAATGAGATCAGTCACAATATTTTGAAGTAAATTATTGTGTTCGAAGAAAAATTATCTTTGACGGATAACAGGAAACGTAAATTTTAATTTTACACGTTGATAATGCACTGACAGAAAATCTATTTAACATCAGCATGAAAAAAAAAACAATTTGGCATGCCTTTTGGAATGAATGGTTACTATATACAATGCCTTTATAAAATAAGTGAAGAAACAAGAATAGGAAAAAATCCCTAAACATTTCTATTTTTATTTACATTTGTCTTCGGAATTATATATCATATAGGGAGAGCAATTATACCAGCAGCATTTTGTAGTATATAAAGCAGGTATAATGTTCTGAATTTCTTGACTGATTCGGTCTCTTTGGTCATAGATATTAGTAACCTTAGATTTTAGATTTCCCCATACAAAGCAATCTAATAGGTGATATAGCAAGCCATTCCAGTGTTCTCCTTTTTCCGATCAATAAACCTGGAAATGCTACGTCCAAAAACTGGCACACTCCATTCTGCGGTCAAAAGTGTTGGCATTCAAGCCTGGGAAAATTTCCTCTCTCATTAAGATTGTAAGTTACGCCCCAACCAAGGCTCGCCATTTTTCATCCAAACTGCTTTTCGATACCTAAGTATCGATAGATATGATATTTAAAAAAATTAGAAAAGCAGTAACATTGTTCCGTCTATGACTCAAAAACCTGACAAGATATAGAATTGTAATGGAAACAAATCGAAGCACTACCCTACAAATACATTTTTAAAATCCTGTTCTTGCACGCAACCCTGACTGTTTTGCCCATGTTTATAGGATTATGAACGGTTATATAAGACTGTTTAGAATTACAGGGTTCTAAAACTACAAATAAAACGTTACCTCACCCGAAAATGGAATGTATTCACAGAATTCAGTTCCGAGGATCGAAGTCTATTTCTGCAAACTCATGGAAGAAACGTACTTGATTTTTTGTGATAAATATTTTATTTCCAAAACTCAAAATCCAAATCCCTGAATATTCTCTGCACGGCATGGATTATCCACTGTCGACAAAATAAGATCTTGTTGAATAATTGCAATAAAATTAGATCTACCCTGCTTTGGTACATCCTCAATATGTACTGATTTGAATTTTCCTGTGATATTAAAGCCCTTGTTTAATCAGTACCAACCTGCTGTGGGAGTGCCTAGACAAACTAATTGAACTAGACTAGAGTAATATAGTTAGTTACCTTACTATGGTTTCCAGGACACACTGGAATAGAAGGAAATGAAATAGCAGATAAACTAGCAAAGAGGGGGACTGAAAAGATCTAGTAGGGCTTATACAATCAAGGATTCTTCTGAGTGACTACAACCTATCGAGATCAAATGAATGCAAGAGTCAAAGTAAAACTTTTTCTTAACAGAAATCCTAACGGGACATTGTCGCCTGAATGGGCACCTGAAAAAGCTCATAATAAGAAGGAACCTCCATCCACATACTATCCAGCTGCACAGCACTGCAGAATCCTAGAGCACAGTACCTGGGAGATTATTGGATAGAAGAGGAACATTTGCCTAAGTTGAAGCCTGCAGATATCCTAAAATTCCTCCGGGCAATAGGACTAAAGGCTTTCCTCAGAAACTAAGTAGGAGTAAGGGGGCACAATAGATTTATAGGTCTCAGTGAATGTTACAAAAAAAATACATACATACATACATATATGTGATACATTTTTGGAATCAGCTTAGCAAATGGAAAAAATAGACCTGTTTCGAGTTTGTTAATTCAACTCTTTATTTTCCTAATAATGAATGTATGTCGAGCTCAAGTTCTTGTATACAGGGAATCCTATGACTAAGAACAGACGGAATCGTATAGGTTGAACCAAAACAATGAAAATATTTTCAATCTTTTGTCTAGTTCTGCTAATATTTCCATCTGTGCGGCCACTGCAATTTATGCATTAAAAATTATATATACAGATTGCGAAAAAGCTTATCGAACCATGCAATTTATACAAGTACGACAAGAAAAATATAAAAAAATAGCTCGAAAGAGAGAGAAATAATAATTGGGCGTGGTCAGCGAGGGTGTATACTTATTTCCCGAGGCTTGCCGAATGTTCATTGCCCTCATATTTTTAACAGTTGTTAGTATTCAGTATGTTCCCAACATGTAAAGGACACTGTTGCCGGATGAAAGTGTTTAATAGTATGAGCTCGGAAAAAGGTAAATAGGGGAGCAATGAACATTCGGCCAGTCTCGGGATATAAGTATACACCCTCGCTGACCACGCCCAATTATACTTTCTCTGTCTTTCAAGCTATTTTTTCATATTTTCCTTGTCGTACTTGTGTACGCATGGTTCGATAAGCTTTTTCGCAATCTGTATATAGTTATTTTTCACGCCTTTGACTTTAATTATCATGGTTAACGGTTCGGAACAAGGAAAATAATGAGTTGCCACTTTTCTGATGATAATACGGGTGTTTTTTTGTAACTTCAATACCGTATAGAGAAGGTATTGTTCTTGTAAAATTAGTAAAACTGTAGTGAACAGAAATGAGAAAAAGCCAGTATCAACAAGCGTAGTTTATTAATGACAGGAAACTCGATGCGAACTAAATGCTCACCATATGTGTTCTACGTACGTTTAAGTCCGCTTTTTATACTCTCTTTCAACTATATTTCCTATTATTTCAATTACCTACTCGTTGTCCGTAAAAGGTAATTGTTGTGAAGTAAGATTGATATTTATGTGTACTTCTCAATTACATCGGCCGTTGGGCAACGTTCGAAAGACTCTTATGTGGAACATGGATTGCATCGATTAACATTTATTCTAGATTTTTTCTTATATCGATGCCGAATTCTGAGAAATACTTTGATAACTGGACGTTAAAAATTAATACACTAGCGGCGTTTCTCATGTAACAATTCTTTAAGTTTTTTTAAACGTTTAATAAAAATATGTTCCTCAATATTCACTTTTTACACGGAAAAGGTAGAAGGAGACGTGGAAATGTAACGGACTGCGTACAAAAAAGAAAAAAAGTATTCGGAGAGATAACCAGTAAGCGCTGCGAAAATGTACACTCAGCTTCAACATTTTTCTGCTCTCAGCTCATTGCAATATTCTTACAAGTTTTATTTCGACCATAGCCAGTGGCTTGTGGTGAAAATTTTATCTGTTGGACCAAGACAAATAAAATGGTCCGAGGATAAATTCCAGAAAGGGGTACAAAGCCAATATACAGGGTGTACCATAATTATCAAATTATGTGGAAGCAATGAATGTTGAATGTAACAAAAAATTCTGAATAGTATTAAATTTTGATAAATTATTTATTCTAAACAAAAAAAGTCACCAAAAGTATAAAACTTCTTTCGCATGCAAATTTATACTAGGGTGAGTTGTGTTGGATCGAGTTATTTTTAGCCCCAGAATATGTGGTATAATTTATGACCTGCCTTTTTGTTGCACCCTGTATATCGCTGAAGAGAAACGTCTAACCAAAAATTAAAGAAATTTATCAAATACTTGCCTAATTAAATATATCTTTTTAAAAATATTTCATTTCGATCTGAATGATTTACTAATATTTATTTTAAATTCTTGTTGCTTTCTTCGTGGGATATCCCAGAATATCTTTCAGTTTAATAACAGTGTTATAAACTGTTCCAAATTGGTTAACCCATAAAATTAATTAATTAGCTGGTTTTTCATTTTGACTGTTGCTTGATGGACCTCACATGGATATAATTTAAGAAAGCATGAGTCACAACCATTTCTTACCGATCAAAAAAGGTATTGCAACATTAAAAATGTAATTTATAACAAATGTTCCAGTTAGTTTTAATTATACAGAACAAATATTTCCGTTGTACTAGTTGTTAAATTTTAAAATATTCAATTCAATTTAACTTGTTATCTTTCTCGTTCTATGATGATTTCCGCCTATTTGTTGTAGGCCACAATCGCACGCGTACACAGAAGTAAAATGATTGATGTTGAGTTCCACTTATAATTCCCCAGCGGCATCTCATGGCATGTCTTTTTATCACTTTGCCTTCCCCCTTTCCTAACACGAGATCATCAAGATGATGAAAAGGTGACTTGCCAGAAACTTAGACGGAAACTAATTGATGTTGCTGGGATTACTGAAAGGCTGTGAGTGTTCGGGAGCGTATCTTCATTGATAAAGATTTTTTATTTTCACATTGCTCAATAGATATCATAAAATACAAAATCATGTTGGTTATTTTCCTATTTCCACCTTTCTTAGGTATTGTTTTCGTTCAGCAGCTCCTCTTTTTAATAATTGCACTTATTGAGTCTCTTTGTTTCCCCTCAAGCAATCCTCATTATCCTTTACACAGTTTTAAGTCATAGAAAGAGCAAACCTTAATATTTTCATACCCAACTAGAGACTAATTGAAAATTAATGCAAAATAAGCTTGTTGAAGAACGAGACTAATTGTAGAAAAGCTGGAACAGCAGCGTAGTGAAAAGGGATATAATAAAAGCTCAGCTCTAAGTATTGAGTATCTTTCATTAACTCTACAGATATTTAATTTTATTTTCAGTGATAGAAACTCATTTACACACTGTTATTTAGTATTAACTAACCGTATTAACACCTTAACGCAACAAAATCTTCATTTTAAACTACATTGCTTGTGTGGAGAGAACAATCTCTCTTGGAAGCTTCACATGTCAAGATAATATGCATTTTTCAATAGTTTTACAATCTACTACTTGTTTTTTTGGGAAGTTTATACTATTGACTGCGCCAATTTTAGTTGCAAGATCATATGATATAAAGTCTTTTGAAATTCTCCAATATTTAAGTACGCCAATGATTTTTGGAAGAAGTTATACTCAATAATACTAAGATGTGACTGGTGACAGTTATATTGGTACGTTCGCAGCTCGTTCTGACAGTTTTGTAATTAGAGATGCTGTAACACGTTAAGTGGTGAAGCTCTTGATCAGCTTTCAGTTTGTTACTCGTAATAGCTAGTAGTCACAAAACGGGAACATTATTTTAACATTCGGTAAGACATTTGTATTTGTGTGTGTGTATTTGCTACTTATTTCGTGTTCTATAATTTGCGTGCTAGTCAATTTGAATTGATAATGTGAATTGAAAGTTTATTTTGTATTTACCGTGATTTTAATAACAATCTTAAATAAATTTAATCACTATTCGTACGGAAAGTGAGGTTAAGGTCAATGCACCACCATTTTGTGTAAACTTACATGGGCTCCTTGAGCTTCGGGATAATACGGATTAGATTGGATTTAAATAATTTGAAAACGGTGAAAACAATTACTTAAATGTTTTATTTTCTCGTTGTTTCAGGTCCAAGAACACGAAGGCCTAAGAAACCGGGAGGCGCTAAGGCGATCAGCACCGTAGGAACCCCCGAAGAAAAACGACCACGCACCGCATTTTCCGGTGCACAGTTGGCAAGACTGAAACACGAATTCGCCGAAAACCGCTACCTGACAGAAAAACGGCGGCAGCAGCTCAGCGGCGAATTGGGCTTGAATGAAGCCCAAATAAAAATTTGGTTTCAGAATAAACGAGCCAAAATTAAAAAAGCCTCCGGTCAGAAGAATCCTTTGGCGTTACAGTTGATGGCTCAAGGATTATATAATCATTCGACGATACCTTTGTCAAAAGAAGAGGAAGAGCTGCAGGAGCTGCACGAAAAAAGTGCGTAGGATTGTCGGTAGCGAAGTTCTAAATGATACAAAAACAAATAAGCAAAAAAGTGGGAGTTTTACTGTTGAATAGTAGTTGTTCCTTTTTTTAATGAGGAAAAGTATGGAATATTTAAATGTGTCATGCGTTTATTTCGGCTACAAAATAGGCTGTAATAAAAAATATATGCTATTGTAAAGCTAAACTATAAAGGTGTTAAAAACGGGAAGATTGAAAAGCCAAAATGTTTTCAAGAGTAGGCAATTTTTAAAACAATACCCATACATTTCATAACTAAGTCTTTTAAGACGTTGAGAACATTTTTTTTATGCCTAAAAGAAAAAACAACAGCATTTCACAAAAAAGTGTATCACGACTTGGTTATAAAATAGATCCTGTTTCACGTAAGAAGAGCCCGCGTGAAGTTGCAGTTGTATGCGCAAACTTATTGTCAATAATGAAATAGCTGTCAGTATGTAGCATCGTTTGTGACGCCAATGGCTTGAATCGCTCGTTAGCAAGCTACGCAAGACAGTTAGCAAACTTCATATGGCTTCGTCTTATGTGAAACGGAGTATAACAAAAATTTGATTTGAAATAGTCAATTTATTTTGGTGATAATTTCATGCTTCCAGTTTGACATTTCAAATTACTTTTATTTATTTATTCACGGATGTGATGGATTGTAAACTTTTGTTAAATAATATATTCTTTAAATAAGTATTTTAAATGTAAATAGTAAATAAATATATCAGTTGAATAAAATATTTAAACATTTTTTTTTATTTCTTGATATCTCAAAATTCGATATTGAATAATTTATTGTTGGGTTCAGTTCAGAATTCTTAAATCGTATATACCCGCCACGTCTAGTTAAATAAGTTTAATTTTCCAACCCAATGGTAATTTAACTTTGCCCTTAAGACAAGCAGAATGGTAAGTTTCATGTTTCAAATAGTAATTCGTCACTCCAATGTTTTTTATTCCAGTTCTCCACATCCCATTTTCGATGGTCTTGTGGCTTAGAGCCAATTTCGGCTTTTTAGCCTTCACAAACGAGAAAAATAAATAATTATCTCCTGCTACTTTATTTTGAACTTAAAAAACTTACCTTGTAGGTGTCAAATGCTACTTTTCTAGCTTCTGTATGACATGCAAACACCTTTCAGAGTACACTTAAAACAGTCAACTGTCCCTAGCTGCCCCGCGTATAATTCTAGCTTTATCTTGTCTATACTTAATTATTATTTTCAGTTGAATTAGATTTTTTACACACCAGGATTTGCCAGATTTCTGTAAATTGCCTGAGGTAAGACGTATAATACGATAATTACGGTAACACAGGAGTCCGTACTAAAAACTTGTAGCTGTTAGATCAAAAAGTATAGAAAGAGGCAAAAATCGAAACATTTTCTATGCTTGGTATAGGTTATTCTATGTATTGGTTCTGTGAAAAAAACTGCAGGCTTAAAATGAAAGTTCTTGAATATTTCCGAAATTGAAACTAAATTTTAATCTTTTGGATGAGGGATTTCAAAGATCTGAATCTCTTCTTTTTTCTTTAATTCAAAAGTTTTCTGGGTTAAGTTGAAATTCAGAAAATGTTTCACTCTTCAGAGATTTGAAAAATTCCCAACAATTGAATGAAAAAAGTTGATCCAAATTTGAAAATCATGATGCCACTGCAGACGACCAGAAATATCAGCATTCAAATGGCATTGAAACTTTTACAAGCTATATAATTAGCGATAAGATAGGGATGAGTTTTAAAAACCTTCGTGTTCCTTATCTCCTGGGCTATTATTTCAAAACAATGTATATTTAAGTAAAATATGTTATCTTTGACTAGGTACATAGAATAATTGGATACATTTGGCAATGAAGGAGATATGGAAAGTTTAATGATACGATAATTCCAAAAAAATTTTCTAACAGGCGCAGACAATAATGTCTACTCACAAAGGAAATCTGAATTCCAGCTATAGATTTTCAGTTTTTCTTGAATTATTTCCAAATCTTTGTTTTTCTGCACCCTGTATGTAAAGATAGAATTATTTGTACCGAAATGTATACAGAAAAAGAATTTTCTTTGTTCATCGTTTTAACTATATTTTTTGCAATTCGAAAATTTTTCATTCTAGTGAATCTGATTCGGGAGCATTCTACCGATCGAAATAACTAAAATTCTGAACAGATTTCTGAACTTTGTTGACAATATTGGTCGTTTTTGTCTGCCATCTCCCGGAGGTATACACTACTGAACAGTCAATGCCTCTTTCTCCTAAAGAGTTAGTCCACTTTTTGTTGACATCGTTTAGTATGTTGGCATTGTTTCTTTATTTCTACAAATTAGGCCAGTAATCAGACACATCTTAAAGTAATTAAAAGATTATCTCACAGTTTTTCAACTAAAATTATTAAAATTCCAATTTTTTTTTCTTACAAACGGATTTTAATGAAATCCATATTTTTATATCAGATCGTTTCATGCACAGGAGAGATATAATTCAAAGAAATTTTCACAGTAACTCCATTTGTCCGTCTAAGTTTACCTTTCTTATTTTTTTTATTACAATGTGACAATAACTTAAGCACATTATTCCTAACTGGAATCAATACTTAGTATCTTGAGCTAAAGGCTCTAATATTAAGATTAATATAAGCTCTATATGTGCTTCTTTTACCTCACTCTTTTGTTATGCTAAAGTGTACTGTCTAGACCTAGACCCTTCCTCAATACAAGGCACATATAAGGCATCTGAACGGCTCCCAAAACGCACAAAAAAGGCATGTGATTCTTCCTCTCCTGTCGTCCAAAACTTTAGTCCAGCCAGTCCTTCACAGTATCATAGCATTTTGTAAGACTTTCTCGTCTCCTTGGCGATGTCTAGATAACCTTTGGCCAGACTTACTCCCGGCGTTTTGTTTTACCATTCTTGAGACAAAGTACATCAATCGAGGGCTCTGGACGAATATGAGCAGATCATGCTGTTCCTTGGGCTAGTGAATCTGCCTTTTCATCACTTTTATGACCTCTAAGAACAGACTGTCTAGAAGGGTTTCCGAGCAATCTTTAGTTTTTGAATTATCTCTGTAGTAGGCCGTTTCTGGAAGGCCTTACTCATTGGTGGTTCCAAAGAATACTATGAATAAACACTCTACCATTGGGAAAATGTCTACTTTAGTTCTGCTTCACACAATCACTTAAATAATTATCTCAGAAGCCTTTTTCTCTTGAGCCTTCCTATGTTGTTGATTTTGTCGATCAATGGCCTTGTCCGTCAGAAATGACCAGGAAGGTAGAAGAATCGATATCAATAAAGCCAAAAAAATAAAGGAAGGTCGAAAGAAAGAAGAAAATTTGCTATTAAAGAAGGACGGAAGCGCAATGCAAGTGAAGAAGTTGAAAGATGCAAGTGAGAAAAAATAGAATCAGATAACAAGATCAGCTAGTGCTAGGACATAATAAAAAGAGGAAGTAGAAGGGCTGGCATTAGCCAGCACTTTCTTAAAATTGTTTGGGGCTAGATTTTTTCGGAAAAGCAGTTAACCTACGATAAGTGTCCCGTCAAAAGCGCTCTAATAGCCGTCAAAAATCGGTTAATTCGGTCGAACTGGCCTATTAAATAAGTTTGCATTGTTTTTTTTCCTTAATTCAACTTCTACAGTTCTCAGAGGTTTGTCTGACAAAAAATATATTAATGTACCATTCATTTGAACACAATTGCGAGCTGTGTGGTACTAAATAACACTTTTTATTGGGTCATTATTGTTTCACAACTTTATACACAACCATATTATTCTCCACTTTGTTTATTTCTGTTTGTTGGTTCACGACATTATTAATATATCATTTAGCTTTATACTAGAATGTGGAAATCGAAATTATTCATAAATTGTTCAATTAATTTTATGGAATACTAGTAATAATTCTTTTTTGGAAGTAGATAATGAGCTGGACATGAAATTTTATACGCGTGGCTCTACAAATCTCTACATATCACTTAGAAAAACATTTTGAACATTTTGAATTTTTTATCTTTTTATTAAAGATTATTTTAAAATGAGAAATTCCGTTAAAATGAGGATTTTTTTTTGAATTCCAGTGGCGTGTACCTCTTAAAAAAATTGTACTTTCATGTAGTTTATATATTTATTATTAGCAACAATTGAAAAGCAATAGAATTTTAAGCCTAAAATTTATAAAATAAATTGTATATATTGTAAATAATATGCATCCTCTTAATTAATGATTTTTGTAAATATGTTTATTATGGTAGTATGTGATTTTAAATAATTAAAAATTTTTGGTAGATTTTTCCATTTTTTTGGATTGTAGGACACAAACTGAAAAAAATATTATCACTTGTTTATATTTCACATAAAGGGGGTTAATTTTAGATTTATTTTGATTTCGGAAACTTTGGGAAAAATTTTTTCAGAAAGGCGTAAGAAATACTATAATTATTTAAAGTTTTTTGTCCTGGGACAAAAATAGATTAGTTTGTGTCCTTTTCAAGAAAAAATAGGGAATATTTTTATTGTTATTTATAAAAGAACTTATTGGGTATTAACAATCGATTAATTCGAATATAATTTGTCGTAAAAAATCAAATAGCTTCTAGTCTTGGCCTCACCAATTCCACAATAGTACAATAATTATAAATTGACTAAAATTTTATTTCAGACTTATTATATTCGACAAATACCACTATGTACGACATGATTGTAGAATAGTTATTATGAAAATGTAAAATAAATATTAAAATAAAGAGTCTATAAATTATATTTGTTTTTTAATTCAAATTATCGGTGCTAAAGTTAAAATAGTCAAGAATAGAAGAACGTATTTATATAAAGCAGAACAGAGTTTGAGAAATTTGGATTTTTAATTATATTCATCAAAAAATTTAAAGTTATCCATTTTATTTACAGTTTCCTGCAAAGATAATGTCCATTATACAGTGAATTAATCTATTATTTCAACAATTAATACTTCTACCTCCTTTTTAAAATTCAAACCTTTTTTTAATCTTGCAAAACATTAACATTGGTTACGTACACGAACAAAGCGAGATAGCACCACCGTTAATTTATCTACACCCTACTCGACCCTAACGATAAGGAATTGGGAGGAAATGGGGGTCAAAGTTTCCCCTAAACCTCCAGGAGAGGTGGGAATGGCGGCTAGGACTTAGCTAATCACGATAACAAGCCCAGAAATATACTTTATGATTTAATAACTTTGATAAGGGGCGTGGAGTGTTGCCTACGAGTGTTTTTGGGCTGGTTTCTTTGACACAAATTAAATATTTATTGAGTGGTGGTGGTTTGCGGTATGTTCATTTTTCAGAGTCGGACTTACCTTATAAAAAATGTAAAAAAATTTGATTTAAATTTTTTCCTTTTTACTATCAGAAGTGCATAAAAGCAAAATACAATTGAAGAAAAGTTTTTTTGATCGCTTTACAGTGTGAAGCACTATAAAAGTAGCAAAAATTGTATATAGTTAATTTAATTATTAATTTAGACGAAGATAGAGATAGCGTCGGCAATGATGATGGAATTGACACACGTAAAACTACTTAATTTTTTGTTTCTAATCAACTACTTAAACCAATTATTTCAAAGTGTACATGTATATTATATACTTTTGAATATCTTTTTTATATTTTGTGTTTTAATATTTAAATTAAGGTCTAACAACAACTATATTTATCAAAATGAATATTCAACATAGGTATACAAAAATAAATAAATCAAAGTCCTGGAAGAAATAAAACACTTGACAAGGTACAATTACATTACCTAAGTGTTCAATTCTTGTTTATAATTTTTGCTTTCATACTGTGAGTCTTCGCGTCCTTTAAGCGCCATCTATTCGTAATATGTCCTGCTCTGCTTCCTTAGCCTCTAAATACACGTATAGTAAAAACTAAATAAAGTTGCGTGCACGTCACCAAGGTTTCATTTCTATCGTATGTGTGGCTAACTTTCTATCGAAAAGTGCATATACTCAAATTTGTTAATTATTCGGTTCTAAAGATACCCCAATCAATATAGCTTTATTGGGCTTAGATGTCCTTCGATGTAAAAATTTGTGTTAAATTCCAATTGTCCAATTATTGACGGTAAAATAGTCACTGCCAGAAATAATGTCATGTTGCCGCGTTGTTTGTGACTTTTCTACTCGTGTAGTGATTTTTGAGGCTATAGTTACTTGCTTTATAAAATTTTCTTGTGACAAATATTTATAATCAAAACTGTTTTTTTTTTCAAAGCAACAAAGCATTTTCTTCTGTGACTGTTAAAATGCCCAAACAGCTGAATAGCCGATGCAAAGAATTTGTGGCTTCATTAGTAAATTATTTTGAACCAAGAAAGGAACAATAATGGTCATTTGTTGCCCTTAAATGCTATACGTGAATAAAATATCCTTACTTTACTTTGCGAAAATTTCTATTATTTTAGCGTGTAGCTGCTGCTTTAAAAATCAGTGTAAGAACAGTTAGCAAAATTTGTCAAACAAAGAAAAAAAGAGAAGAGTTTGAGTCACCAACTTTAAATACAGGCTCTAACCGTGATACCATTTACAACATATTTCGTGAACAATCTGACAACGCTGCAAATGTTCACAATGATGACGTGCACGCAGCTTTGTTTGGTTTTTACTATACACAATATACGTTAAAATAAGTCTTAAATGTACGTACATTGGACATATTTTGATGTTTTTGATTCAACCTCCATTTTCACAAACACACCTTTTCATGTCAATAATTTTTATTCATCCGCTCCATTTCTTCTTTTCGTCCTGATAATTATAAAGAATATATTTCTTATTTCACTGCTACTTGATTTTATTACGTAAATGACACTCCTTCCTTCTGAAACGATTGTTTTTTTAGTCCAGGAGCCAACAATCCTGAAAGCTCTGTGCCGAATCTGTAATCAAACTCATACATATGCTTTTGTGCGAAATTATACAATATTACGTAACGAGTGCGGAAAGTGACATTCTTCACCCGAGTGGGCTTGAGTGTGAAAAATCGCTTCCGCTTAAGTTATGTACACTATTTTTTTCCTACGACCACGCGATATACTTTTACCGAATCAGGTATTTACAATCATGCGTTTTTATGTAGGTAGATGTGAGAGGATTCACATATGTGTTTTTGTAATTACTTTATATAGTTTTGATTACTTACCTTTATATATACCTACCTTTAGAAGGGGCCCAGAAATTTGTGATTTTTATGCGATGGAAAAGAGTGCCTCCATGAAAAAGATAGAATAAATAATGGACACAAAATATTACGAACATTTATTTCAACAACAATTGGAAACCGAGCATCAGAGATAAAAATGTTTTTGTTACATAAATACTGCGAATTAGAATCAATTATTTATTTGAATCACTGTAAAAACTAAAAGTAAAATTATATGGCCAAATCAACTTAAAAAATACGCATTTGACATATACATAAATTTGCAGGGTAGCATTTCAACATTCAATTTGACAGATTTTTTATCCGTACATGTACACGTACACATAAAAAAATGTACATAACGCACGCTGGACATGCGTATTACACACTACATTTTTGCTACGGCTTTGTTAAAAACAAGATCTACACTAAAAAGGATTGGGAAAGTAAAACTTCTGTTAAATGCATAGTATCATTGGTATTCATAAACTTGTAATTGAATTAACTTCATGAAAAAGACTGGAGAGAGGCTAAAGAGAAAAGTAATGGGCCGGAATTAACTTGGAAAACTGGGAAAATAGGAAAATCTTTCAGTTTTGCCGCACTCCGTTTTATGATAAAAGAAGCTGACTAGCCAAAATTCATTCAAACCAAAAGTCGATGACAGCCAATGGTCAATTTGATTTGACTCGTTCGTATTTAAATAAAAATAATTTGTTGTATTTTTTGTTTATTTATTCATATGTCCACTCTGTAGTGATTTTAGCGGATTAAGCCATGTAATGTGTGATTAATTTTAATTACTTGAAAAAAAAATTTATTTATAGTGTAGGTATACAATATGTCCCCCTTAGTTGGAGTCATATGGAAAACTTTATTATTATTATTAACTTTGGGAAAAAGTTATTCCTTATAAAAAGTTTTGCATTATCTAAAACAGGATTCTAACGGGACATTGTCGAATGAGCAACTTAAAAAGTTCAAATAATAGTGGAGGAAGAAGAATGCAGATATTGTGGCATGGAAGAAGAAACCTCCATTCACATACTTTCCAGCTGCACAGCACTCCAGAAAACTAGAGCACAGTACCTGGGAGATTACTGGATAGAAGAGGAACATTTACCTAGATTGAAGCCTGCAGATATCCTAAAATTCCTCAGGAAATAGGACTAAAAGAGCTACTAGTTTCAGAGACTCTCCTCAGAAACTAAGTAGGAGTAAGGAGGCACAATAGATCTCAGATATCAGTGAATGTTACCCCAAAAATACTTACATACAAATTTAACGGAAGCTGGACGTGCGTATAATACACTAGATTTTTTCCACGACTTTTTGAAAAACAATATCAACACTAAAATGGACTGGGAAAGTAATATTTCTTTTTAATGCCTAATATAATTAGCATTCATAAACTTGTGATTGAATAAACCACAAATAAATCGTAACCAAATATTTCTACCAAATTCAATAAAGTTTAATAACCGTTCACAATTGGTCGAACAATAATACCAACATTACTTAATATTGATTTATAGAGAGCGAGGCGCTGTTTCCTAATAATCTCAAATGAGCGAATGGGCAAGGATTCCCACCAATAGCCGTTATTATATCCCCGAGTGTAATTGATTTATGAACGGCGTTCAAATTGTTTTTGATATCAGTTACTCTGGTTCTTTAGTACTATAATTTGAAGTTATGTGCGAGATTAATAGGTTAAAAATAAGAATTATGAGGCTCGTGCACGTTTATTGATCAAATACTCTGTTTTTCCATTAATTAATTACGAATCTAAATCGACTAAAGGCAGTTTCGAAATGAAAGGGTGAAACTGATGGGAGTGATCGGTTTTGATATAGAAAAATGTCTTAAAACATGTATACAATATGTCTATGTCTAAGTTGGAATCATATGGAAAACTTTTTTATTATCAATTTTAGGGAGAAGAGTTATTCTTCATAAAAAATTCTGCATCATCTAAAACCTAGAATACAATATCAAATTTTTCCAGTCGTATACGAGGTTTGTTAAAAAAGATTAGACAATAACAAAAAATTTTGCTATTTAAATACCTACCAATGAGTCAGTCCATATCAAATAAAATTGACCATTGGCATTCATCGACTTTTGGCTAGTCATTTCTTTTATCAAAAAACGGAGTGGAAAAGTTTTCCAAGTTACTTTCCACCCATTTCTTTCCAGTTCCAGTTATCTTATTCACGCACTCTACGTCTTCTCTACCTCATAATTCTAGCCTTTCTTTAATCTTCCAGTAGTTCTCTTTCGTGCTGACATCGCCTTCCATATCTACTTGTTTTTTTGTCAGCCTTCGTCCTTATTAGATATCCAAACCATGATCTATAAGTTTTCGTCGTTCTATACTATACAATAAAGGCTCTATTTCAAGCTCTGTTCGTGTCTGCGTTTCGTATTAAGTCCATTCTTATTGGTTTCTTCATAACTACCTTCGACTACTGAAAATTTGCAATAAATACAACTAATTTGAATACCAATGAGTCATTCCATGTCAGATTGGACATCATCTTTCATCATAAAACAGAGTAGAAATATGGAAAGATTGATGAATTGCTTAGTATTCGCCTATTTTCCCAGTTTTCCAAGTTAATTTCTGCTCATTACTTCTCTTGAACCTCTTTAGAGTATTTGCTCCCTCATTCACATACCCCACGTCTTATACACCTCATAATTCCATATTTTCTGTGATCTTCTTCTCATTCTCTTCCGTGCTAACATCGCCTTCATATTTACCTGTTTTTTGTCATCCTTCATCCTTATTAGATGTCCGAACCATCTATACCGAACCAAATTTTTACGTTTTTTGTATTATAAAAAATATCATAGGCGTCCCAATTATATAACGGTTCGTACAGCTCGATTAAGGAACAAGTTTAAAATATTGTCCTTGGAAGAAAGGCGAGTACTCATAGCTATTTATATAAAATTATAAACAACAAAATTAACTCACCTGAGTTACTATCCCTAATTAGATTCAATGTCCCATCTAGAGTGACTCAACATAATTCAATGTTCCACATACCTTTTACTCGTACTTCACTACATTCGCCTCTTGTAGCCATGTTACGATTAGCAAATTAATATAATGCACTTTTAAATTTGAATTGATTAGGAAGTCAAAATGTTTTTCGCACAAATATTATAAAGTCGCTAACTGATTTAAACATGTAACTTTTAGTATTTAATCCATACAACCTTACTTTATTTTATATTATGAATCTTATACTTTGTTTCTTTTTCTTTGTTACATTATTATCCATGTAATTAGACCCTAGTGGTCTGTTTGGATATAAATAAATAAATAAGTTTTCGTCGTTCTATACCATTCAATATAGGCTCAATTTCAAGCTTTGTCAGTGTCTGCTCTTCGTGTTGTTGCATGGTGCATTATGGTAGTTTACCTAACAAGTTCGGGAAGTTATACTTTTCCGCACGCGTTTGCAAATCCATTTTCATGTCTCACATTCCAGACTGTTTGGAAGATTCATTCTTATTGGTTTTCATATAACCACCTTCGAAGTTTACTAGAAATTTGTCTAGTTTTTTTATATACCAATTTAAAAAAAGTTATGTATTCTTTTTCATTGTTTTTCAAATACACCGACTGGTTGACTGCTATTTTATTTACGGATTTAGTGGCAGGTAGGTGTATATTGTTTGTAAAGCTTGTATAATAACTGTGCGTGGGTGAGAGAGAATTGTTGATAAATTTCTATAAAAGACAGGTTTCTACATGGTTTCCACAATCTAAGATCTAAATGACTTTGTTATACAAATACAACAGCTCGTAAGTTTAAACGGAGGAAAAGATAATATGGTAGTTTTTTGTTTCGGCTTACTGTATTTCCAATAAATTAAGGAAATTACGTGTTAAATTAAATTTATTATTATCTTTCATTATTGTTAGCTTCTCTTCAACATAATAACTTGTATTAAACAAACATTCAACTAAGAAATATCCGAACTAGGTAACAATAGAGAAAAATAAATAAAATAGTGCATGAAGAAGCCAAAGTTGCAGACCAAAAAGTGAAGAAAACATCAAATTGAACCAAAAAAAGGTACTGATGATAGACATCGCAGCATAATAATCATTTCAACACTTTATAAGTTCTGGAAACTATTTTTCAAGGACAGCGACCGTTTAATTAAGAAGTAACAACTACATCCCGGGCTAAATGCCCCGACAGATATTAAATTACACTTCGGAGTTGTCATATTTACAAGATAAAGGATACAGGAAACTTTAATAATACTGTACAGATGATAATTTTCAATAATCCATCTCATTCACTTGCATTTATCTACCACGAGAGACTAAAAGACAACCCCACATAGTTATTAGCAGTAGTGGTGTGATTTGGAATTCTAAAATTTGATGACACATCCCCGGTTTGTGCAAGTCGTTGAATAAAACAAAGAATTGTGCAATTCGAGATGACCAGTCAATTAAATGAAATGGTTGTTGCTAGGAGTATACATTAGAGACAATGAACCCCAATTCGCTATAAATAATGGATAGTTGCCGTAACTGAACTATTGAGGGTGTTTGTTAGGGTGCAGCGTTAGGAAGGGATGTTTGTTTTATCTGTTTATATAATTGTTGACGTTTTATAGAATTTAATTTTAGGTGGAAAACACTTTTTCATTGATTCTCAATTTAAATCTCAATTTATTATTCAATTACTGGATAAAAATGTAACTTCAGACGACTCGTTTTCGTATACGATTGCCTATGAGTATATTTAATTATATATTCGAGTCACTGACAGCATAAATGTACCTACATGGAATATAAGGATCACCAGCGAATAATAATTGACATTAATAGCATTTGATTATGGAGATTTCCGTTTTTAATATCAATCAAATCGCCATATTTTTAGCGCTACTAATAAGCAAGTATCCCATTATGACAAGTTGTTTTTAAACTCTAAACTGGTATTATATGCAGAAGATAATAGATTTATTACTATTATAACGCCTCACAATCTTTTTCAAACATCAGTGACTGTTCAAATTGGAAGAAGAAACAACTACTATGCAGTTACAGACATAACCAACAACATTTAACCAACAATTCTGGTTTGCAATTGGAAGGAACAATATTACTAGTCAAACGGTTTCGACATATTTGCTGTTATCGCGTCTTTAACATTTCCTTTACTTGAGGATATGTATTGATGTGATTTCAGAGTCAACTTCAGTGCAGGATTACGCTTTCAGTGCTCTTTGGGGTAATAGTCACTGGGACCTGAGAGATCTATTGTGTCTCCTCACTTCTACTTAGTTTCTGAGGAGAGTCTCTGAAACTAGTAGCTCCTTTAGTCCTATTTCCTGAGGAATTTTAGGATATCTGCAGACTTCAACTTAGGTAAATGTTCCTCTTCTATCCAGTAATCTCCCAGGTAGGTACTGTGCTCTAGGATTCTGGAGTGTCAGTTGAAAAGTATGTGGATGGAGTTGGACGGAGAATATACTAACCCCGTCTAACTTATATGTGTAACTTATTAATCGAGACATAATGCTCGAGAACTAGTTGTTTCTTCTTAAAAAATCTTTGTGATGATTGTGAAGATTATACAAGTATTAAATCTACTGTCATTCGATATCTATTGGTAGCACACTTTATTAATTACAATGAACTAAAATTGAGCATAATGGTATTACATATTTTTTTCTTTTCAATTGCTGTTTTATTACTCTTTATAATCCGGGTGTTTCAGACTGCTTAGGAGACACAATCACTAAGTCTTAAAATCTATATTTTGCCTCTTTCCTTCTATTCAGCTTCTAGGAATGTTTCAGTTCCTTCAGTGTATAGAGATTTCTTTCACTATTTCACAAAATCTACATTCATCAAGCTCCAGCTTCACTAGTTTGAACTTGTTGAGGTTCCCATTCAGCTGGCAGTGGCTTGTTAAAATATGTTGAAGCTCTTACTTTTCCTAGGCGTTCATTTGTCTTTACGTAGTTTCCCAGGAGTATCTTGTATTGTCTAAGTCATTATTTCCAATGGTCTCCAAAAGGTTGCCTCAGCCTCTTTCTTCTCTAATTCATTTGATTTTGAATTTCTTTTTCTTTTTCATCAATTTTTAACGCAGGAATTTCCGCTGGAAGGATGCTTGGATCTTTCCTCAAGCTTTCAAAATGTTTCTGACTCGTACACTCCAGTCCTTTATATTGCTTTATAGCCTTCTGCATTTTTTTGAATGGGATAGGTAGTTATGGATACATATAAATTTTATTATTGAGATGAACGTTCCACTCTATTGACTAATTACTATGCTGTTATTGTAGAATGTACAATTATTGTTCCAATATGACTCTTGCAGCGTCTATGAACAAAATGAGGAAAGGATACTGAGAAAGGAATTGAAAGGAGAATGAAGAAAATCTACAAACTAACAGGAAAGATATATATTAAATAAGAAAAACAAATACTAGAAGAAAACGGATAATTCAAAGGCACTTTTGCTGGTGATTATTGCATTTATTAAAAATATTGTTTGATGTTCTTTTTTAGCGGTAGCTCCCGCCTCTACCGCGGAGCATTTTAAGATTCGTCGACGTGTGTGGTCCCGATTATTGCGTACCAGCTTCTCTACATACCAGCAAATACACATGCATGCAGACACATTTACTCAAAACCGCCGTTGCGTCGGCAGCGGCACTGGCCAGCACCCTGGAAAAAAATTAAGCAACACAGTTTACACTTTTAATCATTTTTCTCATTTATATTTGCATACAGTTGCCGACAGTGGCGTAACAAATCAGATATTTATTCATAAGAATTTTTGGTACTTCAGTTCAGTGATGTCCTATTTTTTCGTGTTTTTATTAAAATTTTTGAATAGTCTTCTCCAGATTTGATATTGAAAAAGGTCCTGGTCCTTCCTACTACTTAAACTCGTCCTTTCTTCCATATATTTATTTAATAAGTCACAGTCTTTTGCAGATATCTGTATAATCATCTGATTTTTATCAAATTTTCAACATTTATGCAAAAATTATTTATACTCCATATTGAAAAAGGTCCTGGTTCCCATGAATACCTACTACGTTTCCTAAGAAGTTTAGTTTTATTTTATCTCGTCCTTTTTTTCATATATCTATTCAATATGTCTCTTGTAGGTGAAATTCCCAATTTTTGGAAAGCCTCTTGTTACTCCAGATTATAAATCAAGAAGAAATTCTAACATCGTCCTATCTCTATCCTTAAAATAATCCTCATTGTCTGAAAAATTGGGTCTACTCACATAGGTCCAGCTTTTGTCTGGTGCTTTGGTGAAAGGCTTTCAAATGTCCACATTGAGTTGTGTACGTTTCTTATATTCTATAATGGCTTATAACAGTGTTCAGATTATTATCATTATCATTCATTCATTATTTGTACCATTTTTATTGTTTTCTTGTCTAGTCTCCTTCTTTTTCCTAATATTATCCATATTATTTTCCTTGATACTATCCAAACGCCTCTTCTTAATCTATGAATACACAATTTATACTTATTTTTCCTTGTATACATTTTTCTGTCATATGTTTCATAATAAATACATCTTCTTGCATGCTCCTTTCAACTCCAAGCCCATTTTTCGCATCATCTAGTATGTTTTCCTAATCTTCCGGCCCAATATTTATGTTCGGACAGAGCAATATCAGTCCCCTGTAGCTATCTCTTTAGAGTCTATAATTTTTTTGTATATAGAGATAACTGATGCCATTTGCCATTGTTTTTGGTATCTTCTGTTCTTTCCTGGAATTATTTTATATATTTAGTAATAGTTTCTCTCCAATTTAACCTATATTTTTGATAATTTCCTCAGTTATATTGTCGCATCCAGGTGCTTTTCCATTTTTAAACTACAGGGTGTATCAAAAAGGCAGGTCATAAATCATACCACATATTCTAGACCTAAAAATAACTTTATCCAACTAAAGTTACCCTAGAACAAATATGCATGCGAAAAAAGTTGCAACCCTTCGAAGTTACCAAATGAAATTTGATTTTTTCAAATATTTCGACAGCTGCTCGACATATTATAATGAAAGTTGACAAGTGGCTTTCTTATGATAAGAGCATTATCTTAATAAAAAATTAAGGAATTATTGCACCACGTTAAAAATTTATGGGAGTTTGGATCCACTAAACCCCCCCAAAATTTTTGTGTACCTACGTTACAATTTAATGCTTATTGTCCCCTAGTACTTTTTACAATTATCAGTTTTTATCGAGATACTGCCTATTTTTCATTAGGTATGCTTCAAAAATTTCGAGTAACAAAAATTAAAGTCAATGAATTTTTAAGTTTTCCGAGGGTCCCAAATTTTTGATTGAATCCTATTTATTTACAAATGCGTAGTTTTTATTAGAAATGGCCCCCATTTTTTCGAATGCACAATCGGTACCGTTTTACTAACGAAAACCGAATAATCTGGAAAAGCAATGGCTTCTGACGATATCTAATTGCAGCCAGGTTGTAACTTTTTTCGCATGCACGCATTTGTACTAGGGTAACTTGTGTTGGATTGAGTTATTGACGATAACGCACACCAATAAATGTTTGTTTCTGTATTATCACTCATTTTATCTAAGTATTGCCTTTGATTAATTCTCAAAACAAGCTCTTTTCACTTATTGAGCATCAATTTATTTCAATTTTATTGTAACTGACAGCTAGACTAGATAGATTACAACAACAACCGCATTTTGTCAAAAATGAATAGAAAAATTATCAAACAATAAGAAAAACTTAGTACATAACTCATTAAAATCCACCATTAATTATATATTATATTATATGATTGTTTGAATAGTTAGGCCGTGAGTATATTGAAGTCTAGGACGTTAAACAACCTTTTAACTCTACTATTAACTACAAAAACAACTAGATAAACCTGTGTTGACCAATTAACACCTACTTCGGGTGCCTTGTAGTATACCCCGGTTATTCGTTTCAGCTACCGAATTTGACCGTTGTTCAAACGAATCTGTCTGTACAACAAAAGAGTTAAAAACGGGCGCTAAAACGCGTCGTTCGTTTCAAAGTGCCGCCTTCATTAGCACTCAAGATGCATGGCCTGCTTAGCTCCTAATGACATGACGCATACGATACCCTATTACGAGACTACTGTACGGTGACGTTTCTAATAAATTTAATTACTACTCTTTGAGTTCGAATAGTTGACTGCTGATTTATAGTGTTATGATTTATAACGATTGATGCGGTATTTTTATTTTGTAAGCGGGCTATTTTCGGGTGGTGCTCGCGTGCGGGTATGACTTGGGAATTTGTTGCAGAGGCGTTACAGTGGCTACAAAAATTCGTAAAGGTCACTTATTATTTGACATTTCTGAAGAAAAGTCACAAAATACTTTTGCATTCGACGTATAGCCTCTAATTCCATCAGCTGCTACCAGAAAACATCGTAAGATCTCCAAAAGCAGAACATTCAGTGAGTCGTTACACGTTGCATGTCAAACTTCTTGCTTAGAGCGAAAATACCTGCACAAATATCCATCTTCTATGATTTATAGTACATTAAATAGTCTTCTTGGTGTGCGTTTCCGTTACGAAAGGTACGTCTGCATCCTATTTCTCCCGATTGGGAGACGTTTGTAATACCTTCAAACGGTTCATCATTGTGATATATTGATTAGGATTAATCACAGACCTACCCTTTTCTCAATTTCTTTCGACGTAATGTGAAAGACATTAACAATCGATGACGCACACATGGAATGTTATTATATGAATTCTAGTAGAGTTTGTTCAACCATCCATTGCCGTTATATCATACATTGTCCATCTTGATCTCATTCATGAAATGGAAAGGATGGTTGAACAAACTCTAGCTCTCTGTATATAGCATGGTGCTGTATTTTTGATGAGATAAACAATCTATAATAATTGAGCTTCTCCAAACTGTTTATGAAGTGTTCAACAGATCTACTTACTACGGATTCCGATTCTAAGGTCCACCTTCTTTCGTTAGTTTCAGCTGGAGCTTCTAGTTGCTGGTAAATAACATGTCTCCAGACCTAAGATAAGTCTTGCAAGATCCACTTCACAAGTTTCCTCACCTCTCTTTTTATCTCCTCGCTATCTTTGCCAATTTTGTGAAGCTACTATCATCATTTCAACAAATTATCCTTAGTGGCCTCTTTATAACCCATTAAGTCTAATTTTCTTGATCATTCCTACTTCTTTTCTTCCTATCACAATCCAGCAATCGACTTTTATGCTATTTTCGCTTCACATTTATTTCCTTTGAAAAAAAAATTAAAATTCTGATAATATTCCTAACTTATTGTTAATTTCTACAGTGCGCCACTGGCGCCATCTTATATTTAAACTGTGTGTACATATTGTCGTGAATGAAAAATAGATTCAATTAGAATACAAAAATAATTCTGGAATCGAGATCACAAAAGGTTAATTGTGTACCATCAAAAGCAGTGACGAGACGAAATTTGACAACTTTAAAATGCAGCGTATGCTGTTGACATTTATTGTTAGATTAATGGACATGTCGATCATACAATAAGTATGTTGAATCAAATATACAGAGAGTTTTATTGAAAATGGTTCATATAGTAACTGGAAGAACCGTAGAATAAAGTATTGAGATTTAACCCTTGTGACGGAAACGTAAAAATTCCAAACTTTTTCAATTAAAACTAAGTTATTTCCTGGCCGTTTTCACTCGTTTATTTATTGTATATAAAGTAATTGCAATTACCTTATATTTTCTGAGTAAATACACTTTAAAAAAATTGTTGGTGGGTTCTCCCTCAATTGCCCATAAATCCCCAGTAAATAAATCTCGCGTTTTCATGTTGCTGGTCAGAGTAAAGCTGCAAAGCAGGAGCAACAGCGATGAAGCAACGAAAACTCTGTATAGGCCAGGTAGTAAGGCTAATCTATTCATACCTATCACGATTTCTGCTAATTATATTATTTTTTCAGCTACATCTTTCTTGCTTCAGTATTCACCGCGCTCATCCAATAATTATAGAGAATCATCGGTCTCATTTTACCAGCACTGATAAAATTTTCTTGACGTTTCCCATTCCTCAACATTATTTTCTAATCGGACTGTTTGCCGTTTTGTTCCAAACTTTTTTAGACTCACAAGCTCAAGACAACAGAGTCTTTAAGGCAGTGTGGCTATCAGACGAAATATATATTCCGGTTGAGTTTGAGATTCTCTTAACCACTATAATCGGTATTGCCATTGTCTAATAAGTATTGCTAATAGTTCCGCTTGAAGTATTGTTGAAGCGCATCCCAGGGCTGTTATTATCCCATTATAAGGTAGTTTAGACCATATTCCTACACCTTTATTTGTTTTCGACCCCTCAGTATGGTAAATAAGGTGAAGGTGAAGGCCTAGCAAGGTTGCGGTTTCACTTATTCGGAGAAGAAAAACCGAAGGCAGAGAGCTACGCAAAGGAGGCGGTAACCAGGCTATTAAGTCTAATAAAAAGAATAAAGCTGGATATCGAGCTCTAATATATAGGGAGGACCACAATAGATCTGCAAAGGTCGCAGTGGGATAGGACAAAGAGCCACTCCAATTTTAATCTAATCTAATCTAATAGTAAATAAGGTGCCCTTCCATAATTTGGAGAGTGGTTTGGGTCATGTCCCTTTTCGCAGACGCAAATTCCCTGTCATCTTCATGTAGTATTGGGTTACTCCAGCCATGAGTATCTGAAGATGTCCCGTTAGATTAGAGCGTTCCTTTGTACATGCAGATGTAGTGGATAAATACTTCTAAGGCTGCGCTTTGTTCCACCAAACTGACGCAGCATTGATCTGACAACTGTTAGGATTGACATTCAAGGTTGTGAAGAGGCAGTATAAATATCCACTTCTTAACCAGTAGTTTGGTAACATTTTCAAACCGTATTAACAGAAATTTGAACTTCTTTATTGTTGATTTCGTTTTTCTGCTCACCGCTTTCACGTGACTACGACACATCTACTAATATTTTCCTGACTGGCCTATAACAGCAACCCGAAGCCGGTAATGCATTTAATGTTTTATTCAAATGACGTCGGTGGGACCGTAAATCAAGCGCTTGGGACCACCCGTGCGACCGTGCTGGTCTCGGACACCCGACACTAGCGCCAAAAATGTTAACAAGACACATGACAACTGCCGGCAGAGGTGTCGCTCGGCCGCCACCGAGCCAGGGGCCCCGGGGGCGGATTCAAGGCCTTATTTTCATCGACAAACGGCCTTAATCAACATTTTTTCACGGTTGGGGATACTAGTAAATGAATGGTAGCTTTGTTAGTATATGTGGTAGTTATTCAAAATCATAAATCAGGTGAAAAACAGACTAGACAAGTTGAAATTTTATTGCTTCGTAAAAGTAAAAGATAAATATGGCAGCGATTTTATTTTCGCTTAGTATTACTTTTCTGTCTTCAAATCAAAGCTTTTTGTGCTTAAGCAGATCGTAAATCAATAAAATCTTGTAGCCTCTGACTCCCCAATGAAACAATTAAATTTTTGATCACTTAAAACTCTGATATGCAAACGACTTTTCATCAGAATAATTCCCTCAATCGCCGTTGATTATTTCACAGATGCGATGACTTTCATCCAATTGATTATAATATGTGCTGTAAACAGTAGTACACTAATAACGATCGTGAAAATCTGATAAGTTGATTGAATAGATAAATTAGAAGTAATTGAAGTTGACCTGAATCTGTTTTAAGATCTTATTTTATAATCAGCTCATTTGTTAGAGCGACTAGAAGCCGAAATCAATTTCGTGTTAGATATTTCTTTGATTTAATGAACAATTACATCAATAAAAAAAAAGAAAAAGTTAACTTACATATACGTAAAATTATATCTCGTTTGTTACACAATCCATAAATTTAATATAAGTTGGTTGAATTAAGTCAGGATATTCCAGCTGGCGTCATTTAGTCGCAGTGCTATTTTGTCGAGCGCCATTTTGTCCGCTGCTGTTTTTGTTTTGCGTTATTTTTGTGCAGCGCAATTTTGTCCAGCGCAATTTTGTCCAGTCCTATTTTGTTCAGCGCTATTTTGTCCCCTGCTATTTTTATTCTTCGTTTTTTTTTGAGCAGCGCTATTTTATCCAGCGCAATTTTGTCCAGTCCTATTTTATCCGATGCTGTTTTTGTTCTGCGTTATTTTTGTCCAGTCCTATTTTGTCCGATGCTGTTTTTGTTCTGCGTTATTTTTGTCCAGCGCTATTTTGTTCTGCGCTGTTTTTGTTCTTCGTTATTTTTGTCCAGCGCTATTTTGTCCAGCGCTGTATTTGTCCAGCGCTATTTTGTCCGCTGCTGTTTTTGTTTTGCGTAATGTTTGTCCAGCGCTATTTCGCTCTGCGCTGTTTTTGTTCTTCGTTATTTTTGTCCAGCGCTATTTTGTCCAGCGCTATTTTTGTCCAGCGCTATTTTGTCCGCTGCTGTTTTTGTTTTGCGTAATTTTTGTCCAGCGCTATTTTGTTTTGCGCTGTTTTTGTTCTTCGTTATTTTTGTCCAGCGCTATTTTGTCCTGCGCTGTATTTGTCCAGCGCTATTTTGTCCGCTGCCCAGCGCTATTTCGCTTTGCGCTTTTTTTGTTCTTCGTTATTTTTGTCCAGCGCTATTTTGTACGCTGCTGTTTTTGTTTTGCGTAATTTTTGTCCAGCGCCATTTTGCTCTGCGCTGTTTTTGTGTTTCGTTATTTTTGTCCAGCGCTATTTTGTCCAACGCTTTTTTTCCAACGCTATTTTTTCCTGTGCTGTTTTTATCCAACACAATTTTGTCCGCGCTGCTTTTGTCCAGCGTTTTTCTGACTGACGCTATTCTGCTACAGAGCCAAAAAAGGTACTCTTTACAAAACTCGATACTGCGTACCGTTTTCGGTATAAGTATTTTGAATTGAAAATTATGAAGTAATGGTAAAAGTAGATAAAGATAAAATTTCCTGTTTTTTTACGTGTAATTCGACAGTAACGTTTTCTTTGACACGTCCATTCTCCCTTTTAACCGTCAGTGTATATACACGATCCATTTGATTCTCGCCTTCAATTTCAATGGTTTAATAAAAAAAGCGGAATCGGCTGTCGAGAGGGGTGAGAGTGAAATTTTGCGAATGCGATTTTCAATTTAAAACTTTTCGGAATGCATGACAAATCAACAACTTGCTACGCGTCGTTCTCGATGACGTCAACTTCATTCGTGAAACTTATTTAAATTCCAAAGTTTCAATTGCCGACACATAATACACTGGCGAATTGTTGTGTCAAATTGAAGCCGGAGGGAGCAGACTGACTGTTTCGAATTTCATGCTAGGACTGGAAATTAAATACTGTAGAGTGATATATACTTTTTAGTTTTTATTATATTATATGGGCTTATTCAATCAAAAACGCGCATGATTTTGGGAAAATCCAAAAAAAATGATTAAAAAATATCAAATTAATAATTTTAAACCACCTTGAATAAGTCTATTAGCAAGGAATTGCAAGGATAGCCTCTGGACTACGTTTTAGATCCCAGCAACACCTACAGCCTGATGACTTAGATAATTGCGGAGCTTGCCAAACGGAAATAGGAATTGAAAAGCGAAATGGTGCTCAACGTTGATCTCAAGGCTTCAAATGGGGACAGAGTTTGACGAGAACTGACGATCTTCGCGGCGTGAGACAAACAGGCCTGAAGTGGACATGTTCTGGGTGAAAAGCTGATTATTACACGCTTAGGAAAGAGATGAGTAGAGGAAGAAAATTTTAAGCGAAATAATGAGAGTTGTTATGAATCAAGTACTTTGAATGTAGCTTGACTGTCTGTGAAGATGGCAACTGAACTAACACATTATATTCTTTCCCTTTTCCCAATTTCTTCAACTTTTCCAAAATATTCATTCAAATCAACAAACTTAATGAAATTTAATACAGTTTAACCAAAATATTGAAAAAATTACATGTAGAATATCTAAGTTAACTAAAACCCAATCATTTTTAGACTTCCGCAAAACCCCATCTCTTAAGTTTAGATTGAAACAAAAAAAAGCAGGAAATTCTCACACGTATGAAAATCTTGGAAATTTTCGGGCTCTACACAAAATAGGTATTTTCAACACACCTTTTTGTACTTGCGATAATATATCAATAGCTGATCTTAACCATATTTTTTTGCATGTGAAGATCGACTGACATAAAGAACAGAACTTTATAATTCTCTCATAGCATACAACTTTCCCATGCCTGTTAATTTCGGTTCACTTCTAGTAAAAAACGAAAAGATTATTTTTGACTCACTTATTACATGGTTTATTGATTATGCTAAACTGGAAATATAGACTTTTCCTTCAGATTAATATCTAGACTTTCTATACACCCTGTAGTTAATCGACACCGTCCGAGATTGTCTCTCTCACACATTACATTTTTCTCAATAAAACAAGAAATACCTGCCAATAATCCTATTGATATCGCTAGATATTATCAACATTCTGTACCTATTTCGTGTGTGGAGTTTAGTATGTATTAAAGTAAGTTTTTTAGTGTCAATAAATCAGTTGGAAGTGATTCGGAGCGTATTTTGTCGCCGTATCTTTTCCACACTTGTAGTCAATAGATAATGTTTCCACTAAATAAACTACTGGAATGATCGCAGTCGCCACCCTCCACCGAAACTAATCACATTTTATAGATTTATCTGTATTGACGTTTTACAATGCACACCGTGGTTTTAATAATACGAGTACCTACGAGCAATACAGACACAAATGAAAATTTTTATTTAGAATGTATTTATTTAAAAAAATAATAACGAAAATACCAATAGTTATTACAGCTTAATTATTGGTGTTTTTTATTGATATTGTACGAGCATATGTCAAAGATAATCTATAATTCTTCTTTATTATTTTTATTTTGCTGTAAATAGTATAACGGAATCATAGTTATTGTTGAGACAAGAGAAGCATGATAAATGCAGTGCAAAAAGGTTGAGAGCAGTAGCCAGGAAAGATACATTTAAAAATGAAGAACAAACAATTTATACGACAAAGAAAACTAGACTGGTTGTGAAAAAGAGAAAAGGGAAGTTCAAAACAAACTTAATTTTCTTTTTTCTCCCATTCTGCTGCCTAGTTAAACAAATAACTATATTCAGAATTTCCTCTCAATTGTAAAGTCAAATAAACCCAAAATTAGTTATGGTCACAGTCTTAGCAATAACTCAAAGTACATGTTACTTTATTCTTTGGTCAAAGAACTTCAACCTATGGTTATAACGGAGCAAGTGGTCCTAGGACTGCAAACCTCGTGTCAGATCTCGTTAACCTAACCTAACCTAACCTAATCTTAAATTTTACCAGCTTCTTTTTCTAACTGAAAATAATTGAGAACTTTCAAAATGCTGATGTTTTTCCGTGTACAGTCGACAGAAGCAAACATGAGCCCCGGAAAATATGCGAACTAAAAGAATTTAATCGCAACGAGCCAATCAGGAGCTAACGTAGCGAACGTGCATTAGTAATTTGTTAACATAATCGAAATAATATGACCGAGTGATTTCATCGACATTCATAATTTTATTCATTTTTAGTGTCTGTATCAGTTTTGTCAATTTTATTTTATTATTGATACAATATAAATTTTTTTATTAATATTTAGAGTTAAATTTTTAGCAAGTTTGACTTTGTTTACATATCTCTTAACAGTTGACATTTATGGTATCGATATTTGGTAATCGATTCAAAATATCGATTGTTACTACAAAAACAACTACAGCGACATGAACACGCCCACCAGGGCTCATGTTTGCTTCTGTCGACTGTATCTAGGCATATTTTTGTATTATTTGAATAAATATAACGATAAGCCCATTTTGAAGTTTTGCCCAGTCACGTTTGACAACAAAGGAACAATTCAAGTCAAACAAATAGCTGTGTCACTTGTTTGGTTTTTAATGACGTTCATTGGGATTTATGTTGTACCAGCTATATACGTCGAAGCTTGGCTTGGCATCCGAGCGAAAAGTATAAGGTGTTACAGTTGACACGTAACGAAGGAAGTACGTTGACGAATTAACGGGGCGATATTCCGTTAAAGTACGAAATTTGCGTACAGATTTATAGACAATATGGTTGTTAACCACGCAAACGAGATTGCAACTGGCGAAACTAATGACTTCCAAATTTTATGACGTTTTGGCAGTGAATCGGTTTCAGATTAAATTGTCCGTAATAATGTTCGAGAAAATGTTCCGTTAACGACAAAATAAATAAAATTCATGTATGGGTGATAAATCAAACGGAAATATGAAAATTTCATGCAGGCAAAACTGTTCGATACCTACTTTTAAATTAGGTTTATAATATACTCGTACATGCTACATTTAAGAGCTTCTATAATAGACTTGCACGATCCAAAAGAATGAAAAACAATACAAAATACAATTTTTAGGCAGTACCCAATTATTGCTAGTAAACATGCCAGCTAGTAACAAGATTTATATAATAGATGGTCACGATGTGATAAAATTCAGTGCAAAATTAAAAAACTCTACTCTAAAAGTGAACATTTTTTTCTTTGTTGAATAATAGTTATAAACAAATATTATAAAATTGATTTCAATGTACCGGGTGGCCGAATAGATGTGACTGGTGCTGACCTCGGACTGTAGGTTCTGTAATTATAGAAGGAAGAGACTGCGGAGCGAATACTATGCTCTTGCCCAGCTTTTGACAGAGTGAACTATAATATATTCGGTTTTATTATCTTAGAACCGAACGACTTAAGAAAAGAATCACCAAATACAACCAAGAACTTCGTCAAAAGCACAGGCTCGTAGGGTGAATTGTACTTCCTAGGGGTGAGCCACAATAAACCTAAGGAAGGCCGCAGTGGAAGTGGCCAGCTCACATAGAACCTAACCTTACTTAATACCTGAGGGCCTGGATTTAGTAAAGCTTGGATTTAACAGAAGAAGCCAGCAAATTATTCACAAACCTGGCAATTTTAATTCCTATTGGAATAATTAATACTTGGTTTTTTCAGCGGAACCAGTCAAAGCTTGGAAAGCCTCGAAACCTCAGCCTTAATGCTTTTTGTGCTCCTGGTTACATGGTTTATGTTAAAATACCAGTGGTCCTAATCTGGCTAAACAGTCTTCCACTATAGTCCTTCTGGGATGCTCTTGTCCTAGGAGTCTCCGAGGATTTTTTGTGCTGGAGCTCTCTGTGCTCCTGTTTTGGAGGTGTCTCCAGTAATTTACCGAAATGTACAATTACGTGCAGCAGTTTTTGATATTCCAAATACTGATTCAGGACCAAGCTTTACTAGGGCTGCTCTCATGAGGCTCAACGGTTTTTTCACTAGGTATTTCTTGGTTGCGCTAGACCTAGGAGTCTGTATTACCATCTCATTGGTGTGAAGGCAGTCCCAGATCAGTCTATATCTCATCTGAAGACATGCTAAACATTTCAATGGTGACGAAAGCATATCATGTAACATTGCGTTTGAAAGCTGTTAAAATACTGATCTAAAAAATGTAACCTTTTGTTCTAAAATGCACAAATTATATTTAATGAAAAAAGAGCAATTGGAAGAGGGGGGTAACAGTTATCTCAAGAAATTTTACCCAGTTCAATTTAGAATAATTAATTTTGTTTTAAAACTATCAGTAAATTATGCGAACTTTTTCCGTTAGGAATTTCACACATGTTAAGCGACCATTCCATACCAAACTGGCACCCAACAAAACCGAACTCCTTTCAAAAACCCACCCATCCTTCACCCATTAGCATCATTATCTCGGTAACAAGCCCTATATTAACAATGATAATGTCCTTAAATAGCCTCATAACGAGTCCTTATTCCCTTGGACCAATATTTCAAGCCGAGTTAATACTGTTCTAATGGGCCTCGCTGTTTGCCTACAACGCCACAATCGCTCTAATTAGGGACAAATGTTGTCATTTGCTACTGATATTCCATAGGAGTGATGTCACCGGGGGTGAATTATGTACAAGAAGGTTGGGCTTGGGTTTATAATATCCCTTTTGTTAAAAATGCTTAGCAATTTTAAATGAGAGTATATGTATAATTTATCCTTGTTTATATAAAAAATTCTGTGTGGACCCTCACTTTGTGGAATCTACTTATACTTATAACTTTTTCACATGAAAAATATACTGGGTGATCCTTTTAATTCCGACACATTTGATAAGCCCATAGCTGTATGTTTTATACAATCGGATTTGCATTTTATTAAGACTTTACAAACTATACTTAGTTCTAAAGATTTCTGTCACATAGTGGTTTGGTCCTTGACTTCCTTATATTATTGAAATATGTTACATAAAATTTTTGTACGTCCCCTGTAACTTATAACAATCGAATAAGCGTTGCATATTTCTGATATAATTCGTCTCAGAACGTGACTTAAAGTTAAACATCTAAATTTTTATTCCTAATGACAGGATATGGTCCGCCATCCATCAAGCTAAGTAATTAATTTATACTGCAAAATAGCACTTTGAAAAATATTTCAGATGGATTTTTGCAGTTGAGCTAATTACCTTGTTCCGCTGTCTGAAATTTCGACAATGGTTGTTTTGTAAATTACTGATAAAACATTTTTTAATGGCAGACGCGTTCAACAAACAGATCCGGCTTTAATAAGAATATAAATATGTTTTTTTCAATTCAAAATCAATTAAAAATGGTTATATTAAATTGAAATCAATGACGCAGCTGTCATTTACGTCAAATATTATGTTGATAAACAAATAATGTGACGTAGAATCTGTATATGTAGCTGTATTTGTGGAGTAGGGAGGGTGCGAGTGTAGGCTCACATCATTAGGCCCATAATACATCCTCCGTTGTACTCTTAGTTCATCTTTGAAAAGTTTACCATCAAATCTTAGAAAGTTAACCAATGGTCAAATGCAATTTCACTTGTTCTATTCGAGTGTCTTTTTTAATTTATATCCGCAATTGACTTTTTATACTTAATAGTAATAGTAAATCTCCCAGTTACAACTGTCATCCTTTGAAAAATGTATCTAAAAAAATGTTAGTTTATGGCAGGCACGACCTACGATGTCAAACAGGCTTTTTGACAGGCCACTGTCATTTAAATCATCATATTATGCTGAGACTTGGACTGTCTGAAGATTCGACTTGTCATTGTTTTTCAGAGCATCAATTATTGCAGACTACTCTTTTTCCAACGCGTATGTCGAACAGACCAACGAGTTTGAGAAAGACTCTTAGTTCTCAAATGTGTACGCTGCTCTAAGAAATCCCAAAGATGTGTAGATAAAATCGTATTCGTTAATAAGCTGGATTTGTTTGGTGAATTCTGAATACGTAGTGAAATGACATACACACACTCACCAAAAACTCAACCTACAACTGTCAAATGTCTTGTTCTTGACCAGAAAGCCTTTCTACTTGTATAAAAGTCTGCTTTGGTTGGGTTTTATCATAGCACGTCATTTTTTTAGGTATAAATAGCTCAGATTTGCGTTTAAATTTTGTAGGTTTTGTGGATATACAATAAAACAATATTAAAAACTCTTAAACATTCGATATATTTGTCAATTTAGTACATTTAGTACTCATATGATATACATTTCTACTCAACATTGCACAATTATACTTCGCGTACTTTGATTTCTGTACTTTGTCAGGAAATTTTTTTCACAGGGAAATGATGCTGGGTTTGAATGAGAAAAACTATAAATATTAACATAATTTTCCAAGCAATTCAATAAATAATTTAAATAACGTAAAGGAAAACACGAAAACTGTAGAAAAAACTGTATCTGTTACGTTGAAACTGTGATATTGTGTTCTTGAAATCAAAGTAAAAGAACAACTACTTAATCTAACATATCAGTCTATTCCAAAGGCTCCTCTTTAAAGCAATGTACACGACAATATCCTATGAGCGAAATAAAGTCTGGAAAAAGCTGTACGTATACCATGATATGCCAAAACATTTAATACTACACTGTACAATATTTACAAAATTAAAAAAAAACTGTACAAAATAAATACTTTTCACTGAGATCGTTAGAAACAATTGTACATTTTTGTTGTGATAAATGAGATCAAAATGAAAAAAAATTATCATCAAATTTCAAACATTGGATTTACTAGTCAATGACGGTTACTTTTAGGAGCATACGTGGCATGAACTTATGGTCCTCCTACACTTACACCACGCCGCGTCCTCTTTGCCACGTCCTCGAAGGAAGGCTGCTCAATGTGAATTGCGCCTTAGAGGTACAAAATAGCACATGTGTGTTAAAAAATAAAGGTATTTAATTAGGAATCTTAAAATTATCACCATAAAATAAAAATTATATTGCAGGCTCTAATTTTTTAGTATGTTTAATCTAAAGAATGTCATAGTGAGTCATAATTTTATATCCTCTCAAAATACCAAGTAAAGAATAACATAAAATTAATGTTAATGTATTCTCAGTAGTAATTTCGAACATAAAAAATTGTATGATGATGGAAGAAACAGAAAAATATTTAAGTTACTGATTTCACTTATCACAACGTTTTAAAAACAACAACAACAACAAAATTACGGCGACAAAGGCATGTCGTCTTCGTCGCAAGCAACAGTCGAATGATTATACAACCCTTGCGCCATCAGCTGAAGAGCGAGGGCGTTTTTTTGACCCGAGGACTTTTTAATTTTCGCCCTTTTATTTTGAAACCAAATTTTAATTTGTGCTTCGTTCAAACCCAACTCGGCACTTAACTGTTGTCGTCTTCTTTCAGTTAAATATCGGTTTTCGTTGAATTCGTGCTTTAATCTTTGTAGTTGGGCGCTGGAAAAGGCCGTTCTCGGCCGTTTATCTTCCGTGCTTTTTGGACTTTTTTTCATTCTCCTTGACCTTGGACCTGTAACAGAAGAAAATAATTTAATATCAAGCCGGGCATCAGTATGAAGGAGTAAGTATTATGAAAAAATGAGCTTATATAACACAACTTACAACTACGTGGGAAATAAATTAATTTAGGTAACTTGCTGTCGAATTAGAAGCTTTTTCTTGACAACCCTAAGTCTGGGGAAGTGAGGATATGAAATGGAAAATATTTCCACCAGAGATTTGACTTTTTGGAACGAAAGCTCGAGCTTGCGATGCAGCTTGCAAACATAGCTTGGAGCACGTGAAATGCCACAGTTTTCCGGCCATAAATTTTTTAGATTTGATTCTACAAAAAAATTGTATGCATCAAAATTGTAGGAAATTTCATACCCCATAAGAGACTTTTTTCAATCCTTAATTTTTGAAAAATCGAAAAAAAAATCTGCAAAATGGTTTTTTAAGCAACAATCATAATTAGAATAACAATAACGACCGCATAATATATGGAAATATAGTAGTCCGGCAACTGAAAACGTTGGTGTTTTTAGATTTTGAAAATTTAAAATAGCGGCCATACAAAATTTCAATATAATTTATTCAATCTTGCCTCATTTCATGAACATTAACGCTATCGATACCCAGTTTACTGCAATCAATAAATGATAATTTGTACTTTTATGGACGAATTGTTTTAGATTACCTTCCAAGTTGATATTCAATTTTCCTCCTTACTTTCCTTATTACTTTCGTTTAAGTTCAGGTTATTTTCTTTCATTACTACGTAAAATACACTAAACAGGAAGCGTCACTATAGGAGTGATTTATATTCATCGAACTGATAAAGTGGATTCGTATTTTCGATAATGACGTACTCAGAAAAATCAACCCTATCATAAACAGTCGATAAATTTTCCATGAAAATTACAAATCTACCTAATGAAAACTATAATTTTGCTTTCAGTTTCGTAGATAAGTGCTTGTGTATTATTAATCTGTCATCAAAAATTAAAATTCAGATGATAAACGATCTAAAAAGAATCTTTGAAAGGTCTGCTTCTCCGTGTCAACAGCGATTTAAGTGCTTTTTAAATATTTTATTTTCAGGCGACGTGAAATTAAACTTCTGGAAATTCTTCACACACTCCAGAGATATAAATATCCAACTGAATATTATTATTTAATGGATTGTTTGAGGTTAAATTGTTTTAATACCTAAGATTTCTCAATCTAAGTCCTTTTCTTAGTGATTTAAATTTATTTCTTTAAATATAAACCCGCGTATACAATCAACCACTTTCTCTACGAAACGTGTTCTAGATTTCAACCCCTAATAGATCACGACGCTGGTAGACAACCAATTCTCGTCAACTTTATCTGATCCCGCTTGAAATACAGGAGCACCGCACTAATTAGTCTTAGATTCAGCTTCTAGAAACAATAAGAATTAATTCCTATCATCGACATGAAATATAACGCCATTGTTAGTGATGACGTGCCGAAGTAAAATGTTGACCAGTTTTTTTTTATAAATCGATTAGAGATAAGAGACAATGAACCATTAAGTCTACTGGTACTACTTATCGACTAAAATGAATAACACAATGGATATTAGGCACTTATTTGACTTTGAAATTGAGAAAAACACGTTGAAATCAGTAGAACGTATTTTTTTTGTCCTAATAATGGTCGGTGAGTATACGGTTTAGATATACAGGGTAGACAAATGTGACATACGTTTGGAAACGGGTTCAAAATAAAAATAACTATACAGAAAGCAACTGTAGTAGTAGGGCTTTAGGGCCGGTTTCATAATTCGATAGTTAAAGTGCCTTTAGTAAAAGTTGACTTTATCTTAAAGTATCCTTTAAGACGACTTTAAAATAATTGCGATTCATAATGGAAGTAGCACCTTCTTTTAATAAAAGTAGCATTTAGCTAAGTTGGCAGCCCTGAAATTTGTTTTTCGATACCTTCTATTTAATTTAGTTATCTAACCTAAAATTATTGCTTTGGCGATCAAAAAAGTCAGCATCATCATCTTTCAAAGTGACACTTTCTCTTTGAATAATTCTTTATTCTTCCCAAATAAATCACTTCGTCATCGGATGATGAACTAGAGCTGGAAGAACTATCAAGCATATGCTCATCATTTTTCCGTGAAGTATTCAGCCTGGTTGTCAAAAAATATGGAGAAGACTAGGTTATGTCTGCTTTAAATCCACTTTATCTTCTGTAAAGTTTAGCAATTTGCACTTTAAGTTAAAGGAAACTTCAGGCACTACTTTATCTCAAAGTACGATTATGGGACCACTTTTTCAACTTTAAGCCAACTTTAATATTTAAAGGCACTTTAAGTTGATTATGAAACTGGCCTTTAGACAATCAAAGATTCTTCTAGGTGACTACAGCCTGTTAAGATTAAATGAATACATAAGTCAAAGTAAAACTGCGCTAAGAGTTTTAACAGGGATCCTAACAGGACATTGTCGCCTGAATGGGCACCTGAAAAAGCTTAAAATAGTGGAGAAAGAAGAATGAAGATATCGTGGCATGGAAGAGGAAACCTCCATCCACATACTTTCCAACTGCACAGCACTCCAGAATCCTAGAGCACAGTACCTGGGAGATTACTGGATAGAAGAGGAATATTTATTTAAGTTGAAGCTTGCAGATATCCTAAAATTCTCCCGAAAATAGGACTGAAGGAGCTACCAGTTTCAGAAACTCTCCTCAAAAACCAAATAAAAATAAGGGGGTGAATGTTACCCCAAAAAAAATACATACATACATTCTGTAGAATGAGTAGACATACGAAGCCATGTACTAGGCGATCAGAAGCCAAATTATCAAATAGTTTCAGAGGAACTAGAGACCTTGGTGCAACAAATTTTTGAGGACCTCTTTATTCAAGGCGGATTGACTCTATCGACAGAAGTCTGCAAATGAACGAAAGAGGGTATAGAGGCCAAAATATTCTTATATTCCATAAAGGACTTTGTGAAATGACTGTTGAGCTTGATAAGGATAGTCCTTCACGTGAACAGAGCAGCAAATAGCATAAAAATACGGAGGTGTCAAATATTCAAGACCTTAGTCCCAACTTTTGTTGAAAGGTAATATTTTGAACCAAAATAAAACAATTTCACCACATTTTCTGTACAATTTTAGGTGACGATGAAATTATTCATCAAACAGTTTTGTGGAGTATTTTGACGCTCTCTGTTCACAAAATGGCACAGCTATGTTCGCATTTGCTTTGAATATCGCGATTCTGTTGTTTAATAACTCTTCCTACCTCTAACAAAACAAAAAATGTTGGGTAGCTAAGTTGTTTAAACGACCTTGCTTATGTCCAGCAGGTGACGGGATCTAATTATCACCCAGGACATGAAGTGGTATAACCAGTGAAATAATTACTTATTTATAGTCATATTTAATAAAAAACTATGGGTAGCTGCCTATTATAATTGACTCACTTGGCATGTACAAAAGTCATCTTACCATTAAAAATCGAATAATAAGAAAAATTGCAAAGCTTATTATCACTTTTATGTACGAAAAAATAAGTGATTATTGTGTCATAACTAACTACACACAAACGCATAATTTCTTAGCGTTTTGATATGGAAATATCACGCGAAAGTTGGTTTTTGTTTTGAGATACGTTTTTTTCTGTCCTTTGAATTTATTTGACAAATCGCAGTTTACCTGTTATGACTAAAGCACACGAAGGTAGATAAACGAGTGAAAAATAGCTCTAAATTCATGAGTAATGCGTTATTACAGATATACAATAGAGATGATGCTTTTTCTGTAAAAGATAAGTAGATGTAACTATAGCGTGCTCATATTCCTGCTTACGCAAAAAAATATGTTGGTTATAAACTGAATAACCGGAGTTTAATGTTTAGTTTAGTATTGCCGCCGAGACGAGAAGGATATTTTCTCTTTAATAAGGCTGTCTCGTCGAGAAATTCTCCTTTTCTCGAGCAAAAAAGTCTCTTGGGTTTTTTAAAACTTTTTTGAATTCTTCTTTGGAAAAATATAATGAAATATTAGGTAGGTTTTGTCTTAAATTTGGCCAGTAGTATACACCACAGTGATGAAGACATTTGTTAGCCTCGCACCTTATTCCACGTGGCTAAAAGTACATTAATATGAGTAGATGTCTTATCTGTATCTCGTGTGGATGCGTCTATTTATATTAATGTATTTTCGGCCACGCGATTCTTTTCAGACACTAGTGATGGGCCACAAAGTGTCTCGTGTGAAAGCGCTCTTGATATATTTTTAGCCACGCGATTCTTTTCAGACACTAATAGCTGGTCATAAAGTGTATCGTCTGAAAGCGCTTATAACAATAGTCTTCGCCACTTTGATGTAAAATATACTATTGTGAGTGTCATCGGATATTTTAAATAATATATTTCATTATCCAGGGTTTGAATACGTATGGGGTTTAAAAAGATTAACTGCTGTGTAACAAAAATCAGTAGATTGGTGTCTAATTTGCTGAAAAACTGAACAGCTTTCGATTGAACACTTTTCTATTATGTCATTTAAATAATAAGTGAACACTTGGTTGAGTTTTCTGGATTTCTATATAAAATACTGTTATAAAGGTATATTTTTTGTATCAACATAAATAACAAAACTAAATATATCTATACAAGCATTTCGTTGACTTTTCTTTTCTTATGGATTCCTCCCTAGCTGGAAAAACAATTTTAATGGTTTCCTCACCACAAAGGTTAGTAGATTCTCCCCAAGAATTAGCGACGTGTGGTAATAAAACAATGAGAACACACCTTTTTCCCGAATGAAATTTATTCAAGTCCATTAGCAGGATGAAATGATTCATGCCCTTTTTGCACGAACTATCCAGATTGAATTTAATATTATTTTAGTTAAAAGAAAACTTTCTACACTTCTTACGTAATTTTACTTGTTAGGTATTTTCATTGGAGAAAAACTAATGATTTCAATATATTTGTGGCTTTACCTATATTCTTATTCTTTGTTCTCACTTTTCTCCCACATTGTGGGTATTTTTTGTTACTTTTTTAGTTCAGTTTGAATAACTAGAGCTTCAAAAAATTCATAAGTAATCAAAATGTCAAATTTCAACTAAGACTATAATAATAATTGGCCAGGTTTATCACAACCTGTTGAGAATATTCTGTTTCCTCTTCCAAATACCGGATAAGTTTCATCGTATTCTTTGATTCTCTTCAGCTCGCTCCTGCTTCTTCAAAATTTCAGATAAGTTCTTCTGCTTTATTTCTTTTCGCAGCAATTCGCGCCTGGTATTCATGGAATAATTAAGAGTATTTTGCCTAGAAATGTAGTCCCCCTGCTAATTTGGACGTCTTTTTTACATAGTTTTGATCATGGTTTACCTATAATCACGTTTTCTCCAAGGTAATAGTACTTGAAGGATCTACTCAGCTCTTAAGAAAACTTCAGATGTCCAAAGTCTTATGCTTGAGCAAGTATTTTTCTTCAATTTAGTAGTCTTCAGGTTGTTGTTGTTGTCTTCTGAATTCTGTATTATCATACATTCCGCAAGAGTGTGAATGGAGGTTAGGGACTTCTTCTTTCTGTCCACACAAACTACATTCTCCAATCTTGAATGGTTTAATAATTTTGATTATTTTACTTACTAGGGATATTCGACTGATGTCTTCGACTAGCCAGAGTATTTTTTTGTTTATTTTTGACGTACCATATGTCAGGAAATTCATATTAAAAACAAATAAGTGAAATTAACCATTGTAAATTGTTTTCAACCAAAAACCATCTCAAAAAATTACAAGAAACGGATATTAAAATATTAAAATGTTTTATGAACCTTATATGTAAATGAAAAATGTATTATATATAGCTTTTCCTGGCTGCTTTTCCGTTCAGATAACGATCGGAAAGTGTGATAAAAACAAGTTTTTCCATGAGAATAATAATGGACAACTGAAAATTCAATTAACGTTGAATGTGACTGATGCCATCGTTATTGTTAACTGGGTAATTTTGAAAATACTAATTCAATTGAATAATTATACAGTCCACATGCGAAGTTAGCGTGCCTCAAATTAATTTCTAACTAATTTGGTGATATCAAATTGTTATAAGCAGGGTTGTACTCAAAATACTGGAGAGGAAAAAATATTTCAGGCTCTTTTTGGTTCTGATAAGCGGCAGCTGTTTGAATTAAGCACATTTCAGGTTAATTTACGTAGATGAATTTTCTTTGTAAAGCAAAATACATTAAAAATAACTAAATATCGTGAAAAGAGATAGTGCTTTTGAAAGGGCATAAAAGGTGGTGATTAGATATGACTTTCGAAATAGATTACTGAAGTGGCGATGAGCTGGCACCTCAAGGAATAAGCAAAAAATTATAAAATAGTAAACACAAACGCCAGTAAATGCAGAAAAAATAGTAAAAATATGTGATTCTGTGGAAAATGGTTAGTAAAAGAAAGTAAGAAGACATGGTATGAAGAAAAATGTACTGAAATGCAAGAAACCAGAGAAATTTAAAAAACGGGAAACAAATACTTATGATATCTCATCTAATATTACTCTAGAAAACACAAAAACGGTGGTTGAAGTGGACCAAAAGTTTTGAGACAGATGTTGGACCAAAATTACCTGGAAGATACACAATTGAGTTTCTTTATATCAATATCATCAGAAATAGAGTTAAGAATTGCATGCAAAACTTCTATAGATCAACAGAACTGAAATTCAGAGATATCCAAAGCTACTCATCCTTTATACAGCTTTCAAAGTGTTGGTAATTAGGTGATGAGGGTGTTAGCAGACAAGAAAACTGGCAGGAAGGCCAAAAAAAAGTGGTATGGTAAAGCAGCAGCGGATAAAAGAGAGGAAAAATTACTGGATTGGAGGGTAAGAGCAAAAGGGAGGAAAGAGAAGATTACCACTAAGCTATGAGTATAAGTCGAGACAAACCTATCTATAAAATATTAAACAATTGAGTCAGAATCAAAAACAGAAGCAAAAAAGTGCTATTAATTTGGACAGGATCCTTGAAGCTGTAAACTTTCTATTGCTGGGGTATATTTTGAATAAACCTTTACAAATATTCAAAACTTGCCTCTCTTTTTCTTCTCGTTATTATTTTGATAAAAATCAAGAGTCCAGACCTGCTCCAATCCATAATTTATCTGAATGTTATCAGACCTCAAGTTAATTTTTGATCGAATTTTATATTTGTTGAAAGTAAATAAATTTCAAAGTTTTGTTACAATACCAACTAACGAGCTTTTGATATATTTGTCCATTTAATAATAATGTACCTACGTTGTTCTATAAAATGTTTTTCAGCAAAAAACCCTGTTTGTCGAAAACATTATGTTTAATTTTAATTTGAAACAATTTAATATCTTCACTGATGATCATTAGGCAATAATTTTTAAATTACCTTTTCATTTTTATAATGGTTTTCAATTATCATTTGGTTAAAACGTTTAGATTAATAATTAATAATCACAAACTAGGAAAGTAATAATAATAATAACTCCCAGTTGTTTGAGAATTATTTACAGTAATATACAAGGGCGGATCCTGAATTTTTTTCTGGGACAATCACAATGTGGAAAAAGGGCGAAAAATTTAATAAAAGTAGGTTCCTTGCGACGACATAAGAGATCGGAGCATCAAAAATGGAGGTAGCACTTCTTCTGTTTCCCTGTCTTTCCACCGATCTGATCTCACATATCTGTTTTTTCTTTGGGAGATGAGCTGAGTCGCAAAAGAAAGTTCCATCACCACCTACAACAACCCCTACGGGATTTGTTATGTCGGGTGATGTTTCATTCATGTTTTTTCTGATATTTGACATATAATTTAACACCTCTACACAAAAATACCGTCTAGGAGGCAAGAGGGCTTGAATCCGCTCTTCATATATAATGAAAGAGTCACTGAAGTCGCCTAGAGTGTCAATATTTGTAACGGACCCGATCAAATTTCATTTCAAAATCAATTTAATTCAACATATGAACATTTCTATGGCTTAACACGTTAAACTAGACACCACACAGAGATATCTTTGTCATATTCGATATCACATGACTTGACAAAATCAAATTTGAATAGGGGAGATTGTTAGATAAAGAATAAATCAATTTATTTCACCTAATCGAAAGGAATTCGCCGGTCGACGTGTGTGGTCCGCTTTAAGACAAATGGAGTGACATCTCTTGGTGAGATATAAAAGCAGGAGTTCGTTGCCTCTTGTTCCATCGTGGGCATTGGTACTTTTGTGATTCAAATCTGCAGCCTCTTCAGAGGCGGAGAAATTGTACAAAGAAAAAAATATGTAGAATCTAAAATCGCATTTTATAAAATTGATAATTCTTAAATATTTTTATAAAAAAAAAAACGACAACTGATGACGATTTTTTTAACAAATACACCAAATACCATGCTAAATTCTAGTCAAATTTGTTCAAGAAAGGAAACAACTCGAAATTTAGAATCATTTGAATAGTATTAAATTTTCACTCTAAAAGTGAGTCGAATCATGACCAAATAAATCGCATATATGCATTTACTTATAAGGGGTTGCACCTTGGATACCCGGGGCCCCAGGGCCTCCAAAATTTATGGGGAACACACATAGCTGCGCTTCTGAGTCGAATTTTTTACTGGATAAGTCAGGATCAACATACTGTAACTAACTATGGGTATTAAATGATAGTTTTTTTGCTTAAAATCATAAGAAATTCTAAAGTTGGAATCTTATTTAAGAACGTAACATATCCACGTTTAATATACCTATAAGGTGTTCAAGAAATTTCAATTTGAATGTAAAATATATTTGAATTTCATCACTCAAAACAAAACTTAAAAGTTTCTTTTCTGTACACCCACCTGTATCTTTTTTGGTCAGTTTTTTAAAGATTTTCCTGGAAGGTGTATACGGGAAACCCATTCTGAGATATAGTCATCCACATCTGTTACTCAAACACACAGTACAAGGAACGCCAAAAGGGCTCTAGTACAGTTTTAAGTTTGGGAAATTTAAAAAAAAACAGTTCTATTTAGTGACTTGAAAAAATGGTGAATGCGTATATGGTATTCTGAATTTTGAATTTTATACCTACAGGTCAAATATAGACACCGTTAAATAAATTTTAATATAATTTTTTGGTAAAGTACCTACTTATGTTTGTAGTATTATATCAATCTTGAAAATGCAGAAGCATCAGAAGACAGTTTTGGAGCAGATGTTGGACCAAAATTATATGGAGGATAAACAACTATGTTTATTTATATCAATATCATCAAAAATAGGATTGAGAAGAGCATGCAGAGCTTCTATAGACCGACAGAAATGGAATTCGGAGATGTCCAGAGCTACTCCTATCGAGATACAGTTTTCAAAGTGATGGTGATGAGATGAAGGTGTTGGAAAACAAGAAAACTCTTAATCCTGACTGAAAGGCCAAAGAAAAAGGTGATATAGAGGAGCAGCTGCGGATATAAGAAAGGAAAAATTACTGGATTGGATTGGAGCAAGGGAAAGGAGAGAATGGTAGGAAATTACCACTAAGCTATGAGTATAAGAGATAAACCTATACATAAAATATTGAACAATTGAGTCAGAATTAAAAACAGAAGCAAAAAATGCTGTTAATTTGAACAGGATCCTTGAAGTTCTAAATTTTCTATTGCTGGGATATGTTTTAATAGATTCGAATGTAGAATAGATTCAAATTTCATCACTCAAAACAAAAATTAAAAGTTTCTTTCCTGTACACCCACCTGTATCATTTTTGGTCTGTTTTTTTAAGATTTTCCTGGAAAGTCTATAAGGTAAATACCTTCTGAGGTATAGTCTGCTACATCTGTTACTCAAACAGCCAGTACAAGAACGTCAAAAAGTCTCTAGTACAGTTTTTAGTTTAATATTTAAAAAAAAACAGTTTTCCAATTCTATTCCAGGATTTAAAAAAAGGGCGAATGCGCCTATGGTATTCTAAAATTTTGAAAGAGGCCACACTAAGCAACAAAAAGGGATTATAAAGATGAAAGGTGTAAATATTTGAATTTTAAGCTGATCAAATATAGACACCGTTAAATAATTAGTAGCAAACAGCAATTTTTCAGTGAAGTACCTACTTATATTGTACATTTTATAAATGGAGAAACATTCGTGATTCATTTGTAAGATTCTTCCTGAGTGTGTTGACTCGGAAAAGATCAAAATTTGAAAAGAAGAATGCATATTCCCAGTAAAAACGAAATATTTTCGTCGTTTTTATTAGTAGTGTTCGTTATGCTTTTAATTATCTAAAACAACCCTAATATATTTAAGGATATTGAAAATTGATCATTTTCTAATTATTCGGCCAAACTATAGATATAAGGTTAAATCACAAATTTTTGAGCATTATTCAAGAAAAAAAGATTCTGGGACTTACCCGAACTAGGTCTATCCGAATACCTCGTGCAATACACCCAAGCAGGCCAAAGCTTAGGTACGTTACCATCTTCGTTGTCCTTTTTAATTTCCTCAGGGCTGGGCAACGGTTTGACAGGACTCTTCGGCCTTGAAATCGGTTCAGAACTTTTTTTGATCAAGCTTCCTATTTGCGAAACAGTCTGGCACAAACTACCCAATGAAGCAACTGGATTTTCTCTGGACTTTTCACATTTTTCATAAGGTTTGAATATAACTTTCGGTACAGATCGAGTTTTTGAAAGAGCTGATTTTCCAAAATCGGGTTTTAGAATATTATTTATAGAATATTTCAGCGTTTGGATAGTCGGTTCGTTTTGTTCTGACGAAGATTTCGAGGAAACACTTTCTGAAGGTGACGGCGATCTAAAGCTCCTCGGACTATTTGTGTCGCAATCGCTGGGTAGTGCGAAGGATGTTATCCTGAAAAAGGATCTTCCCATTTCACATTTTTGATATTGATTCGGAGATGAAACGAAATTTCTTGAATTTTCTTCGTGATTGATTGTCATGCAAGTGTAAGAAGAAGTCCTGGTCGATTCAGGGGAATTGGGTGAGTTGGATTGTTCGGTGTTGTTCGGGCTAGCCGCCGCGCTAGGACTCGATCGGTCTTCCAGTGCCATTGGCGAGAAATTAAAATTCATCAAGATGTCAAAAAGTGTGACACACACCAAAACACTGTCAAGAATCACACGATCTAGTGTACTCACTGGTAAAGCAATGCTGTCAAACTGAGTGAGATTTCAAAATAGTCATCTTTATCAGGGAGGCATGGCTTCGCCCCGCCTATCAAGACATGCGCTACATATTGAAACATCTTTCTCTCTCTCTTTTGCTGCATGAAGCCAGATATGCACATAAATGCATAATGTTGAGTATATTTGAATTTTTCATCTGCATTACAGAAATACGCTAATTAATATAATTCCAAATAATACGTTGAATTCATTTCATGATTCCCTCCAAGTTATTGATTTTTCACTGTTTTACTTCACCGGTTCACGGTGAATTAATTCTTAGAGATGGGAGACTATCGTATGATATAAAAACATATCCTGAGTAGAGCACCGGAAATATAGAACAGATTTAGCTGTGACACAAATGAAAATTTGTCACCATAGATATCACTCGTGTTACGGTTAAGCGAAGTATCTATATCAATTAAAAGAACATTTTTATTGAAACCTCTTCATACACAATGAGATTCTAAGGATGGGATATATTTATTTTCTCTATGACATCTGTAAATACTTCAAACACTCATTTCAAAGATGTCTCCTAGTGACCTGTTCACCTTCCTAAGGACAGGATGGACGATGACCTAGGAGGAAAACCCTTTGGGAGGATGTACAATGGGTCACATGTGGCCTGTCTGTCTTAGTGACAGTCATCATGTCTATTATGAATTCGAATGAAAAGTCCTATCTGTCTTCTCAACCACATAATATTTTAATTAAGAAGGGTAGCGTGTGTTTAAGGTTTTCAATTGTTCATTCAACAATATAGAAATTTTTTGTTATAGAATTTTGATGATGAGAGCATTTTTATTTTGTGAGATATATCATCCATAAAAGGAGGTTTTCCAGGTTAAATCAGCTGTCAACCGCGATTTCAAACTAACTCGAACTTAAGTCGAATCAATAGAAACTTAGTATCAAGTGCTCCTTAACCTTGGTAAACCATATCACAAAATCTTAATCGACAATCAGGATTACCGAGATTTAGTTTCTGAATCAGATGAATTTTGATGTGGATAATATTTCTCTTAATTGAAATTCTCAATATACCTAAGTAGATGTTTTACTTACATCATTATCACCACCTACTTCTTTTGTAGTGTGAGTGTTATCCACAACCATAATTCTAATTTCTCATGAGAAGAGTCTCAGAAACTATGTAGCTTCTTTAGTCCCATTTCCCGAGGTATTTTAGGATATCTACTAGATCTTTTCAATTGTCAGATCTTTTTTTTTCTCGGCTTCACCAATTTCTTCCAACATTATTGGGGCTGATTCCACAAAAGGTTTCAGACCCAGAGAGGTATTTCAGTACCCCTCTTTGCCAGTTCATCTGCTATTTCATTTCCTTCTATTCCGGTGTGTCATGGAGTCCATAGTAGGGTAACTAAATTGTTCTCGCCAAGTTCACTGAGTTTGTCTAGGCATTCCCACACCATTTTGGAACTGATAACACAAGAGCTCCGTGATATAATGGATGCTTGGCTATCTGTCATTATGATAATCCTTTGTCCTTTCTATTCTTTATCAATTTTGAACTGGGCGAACTTTCTTATGGCGTTGATTTCCGCTTGAAAGATACTTGGGGGTTTTCTCAAGCTTTCAGAGTGTCTGGTTCCAATGTCTCCTTGAATATTATGCATAAACCTCAGAATGCGTGCAAATTCAAACTTTGACTGCAAACATATCCGTCACTAGGAAGGAATATAACGATATGGGCTTGGACAGTTAGAACCAGGTGACATTTCAGGAGTTGCTTGAATCACAAGATGGAAGATTTAGCTAAAACCAACTTTTAGAAAATGCCCATTGCAGAAGAGGCATTGGAAAGCACTGGAAACGTGACATTTATAATTTTAGGAACTCGGTGATTCAGAAGCCGGTCCTGTCGGGAGCTACAAATTTTGGCGAATGCGACCTTTCTAGAAGATTCCATAACAGAGTAATGCGATTATTCCCAACTGTTCTGGAACTATGGAGAGTATACGCAAGGTGGTGATTTCAAGAAGATTCTAAAGTTGCGAAGGACTATATATATTTATGCAAATTTGTAAGTGAGTAAATCACTGTTCTGAGTCTAAAAATTCAACTTAAAAAAATTATTTTTTTTACTGAAAAAGTAACGTTAGGGTGATAACGAGAAAATCCAGCCTCTAGAGTTCTTGCACTACATCTCACTCAAATCGACATAGACACCGATGGTGGTTGGGCGGAGTCGCGTTAGTTGGAGGATGATTGGTATGATAGCGTTGGTGGGGATAAAAGTGACCAGATTGAGATGTACATCTGTTAGTTTTTGCAGACTATAGGCGGGTCCATCGACTGTAAACGAGATAATTCAATATGATAGGTAAGTAGTGCGGATTAATAAGCGGTTTCTGATCAATGTTTTAGTCTTTTTCGATATCATAATTGACATTTTGCTGAATTGGATGCTGCTACTGTAATTCGCACTGCAACCGCATTTCTTGATCATATAATCATTGGTTTAGGTGAACTATTTATGTTTGCCTGCATTGAAAAGTCAAAGGCATGAAGGTAATAATAAAAAAAATCAATTTCATTCTAGCCACAAGCGCACAAGATTTTTGGGGTACTGAACCCCCAACTAGAAGGGAGCCCCACTGAAGGATGCACCGCCGGTAACAAAAAACTTTTGGTTGCCTTTACTGGCAGCTGCTCTGACCTGCAAAGAAAGAAATTATGGACCACGCCCAGCTTTCGTCAAAATTTGTTTTTGTTTAGCCTTCATTACTTCATTAGTTGTACCCAACTCTTCAACCTTTTGCATCATGTATTTTCAATTGCTTCTTTAGGTACTTTTGGTGTTGGTCGGTTGAGGTGGCTTTGCTACTCTTTAGGGTTTAGCATCTCCCTGTTCCTCCCAGCTGCACCAATTATTCTAGCAGTGCAAGTCTTTGATCAGAGCAGCTGGAGATAACTTAATAAAGAATTATTGATATATTCTAATTAGAGGGATATTAAAAGATGATAAAGTGCTAGAGCTAATTATAATTATCCATCCTAAAGCTCAGATTCGTCTGCTTCTTCTACTATTTCTTCTTCAGTGAGGATTTTCCTCCCAGTGGAACAGTATAGATATAGGTATAAAGAATCAGGAGAAATCTAATGATCCTAAATTCAAATTATTCTTTAAGGTTGGAATTATATCCGGTTCTTAGTGATTTACAGAAGCACTATGGAATCCAAACGGACCTCATTGCAACTGAAAACTGCCAAAACGTTTGGGTAGATGTTTCACTTCAATAGAGTGCTATCACCAAGCTGCAGGACTGTGTGTAAGTCCTGACAGCTTTGCAGTATTTTCTTTTTGGATCTTTTTAACTTGCTTAAGTCATCGAGCAAACCAACATTTTCAAAATTTTGATTTTAAGACATAAATCTTGATTCCATGTAACTTATCACAAAATCAATAATGGTATTGAAAAAATCTGTTTCATAGCAGACTTTATAGGCCGATATCTGCCTTCATAATCGAAAATCGGTGGTCCGCACCGCATACGCCTTTTGTTAGTGATTCATTCGAAATGATTATCAAAGGCCTTCTTCCTAATATTGAATATAAGGAAGCTGACAACAAATATATAAGTACCTACTATGGGTTAAAGGGCACGACAATCGTATTGCCGATTTTAGGACCCTGTGACGTCTTCGACAATTGCGGAACTGGCCAAACGTTACCCCATACTCAATCCCTTAAGAGATGGGATGAAATCAAAGGATGCAGTCCTGCCAGGATCACCTTGAGCGTAACTGGGAAGCTGGCACCGAAGAAATATTTGGCGATGACCAGGAAAAACCTACGTTTAACAGTATCTCTGACTGGCCACTGTCAACTGGGAGAACACCTCCATACTATGGGGCTATTGGACACATCACTATGCAGGATGTGTGAACAGGAAGATGAAACTAAGTCAGGCATGTCTAATGCGAGTGTCCGGAGTTATTGTCAATAAGAGAGTGTGTGTTCGGTGAGTTTTGGCCTGCCGGTATTATGGAGATGTCTTCTAGTGACTTGTACACCTTCATGGCAAGGACAGGATGGACGATGACCTAGGACAACTCTTCGGGAGGATGTACAATGAGTCACATGTGGCCTAAGTGCTGGAACCCAACCTTTTTCACAGATACAGAAGAACCTACTAACGAAAAAGATATTTTCCAACGTAACATATTTAGCGAGACGTTTTTATTATTTAAAATTGTGCACGCATCTTTGATAAGAGAATAGCGTGTCGAGCAAACTGACGAGTTAAACATATATTTTACACATTCCTTTCTTTTCATACAAGTCAGGTAAACATAATAGATATCGATCCTATTGAATCTAACACAGTTAGGAACAAGACAACGCGCTGGATACCTCCTGTGAGCCCCCCGTGAAATAATTGTTTCGCAGTTGTGCTAAAATCGGATTTCAAAGACTCACCCTGTCAATATTTGGACTAGAGTGGAACATCATAAATTTGGGTTGACAACCAGAGCAGAGGGGCTTTCAAATCCCTTTATCCTTCAACCACAAACGATACAAACAATGCAATTGTAACTTCGGTGCTTTTAATAGCCGTCGCTAATTTTTGGAATATTATGTCAAGGTTTGAAATTTTATTTTATCAGATTTAAGCGATTTGAAAAATATTTACCTTTTCTTTGAATACTAAGGATTTTTAGTACCGGTGAGTTTTTGTTACAATTTTTGACGCTTTTTATGGAAAAAAATATATTTGGTGTGTCATATCGTGTCATATGACAGTGGCCAATGCCATCTTTCTTATTTTATACGCAAATCCCAATACCGTGGAGTCACTGAGGTATAAAAATGATGTATAGTACATTAGAAATAGCCTTTTTGGTGTGCGTCATCGTTTGTGACGTACAGAATGCGAAATCTGCTTCGGAACCTGGGTCTCGAATTACACAAGTACGACAAGGATATATGAAAGAGAGAGGAAGAATAATTGTGCACAATCATCACTTTGTTTCACCTTAGGGGGTGTAAGCTTATTCCCGAGAGTTACCGACTGCTCATTGCCATTCTAAGGGTAAACATAATTTTAATGAATTAAGTGCTCAAATAAACCACCTTGCTGTGCCAGACAATAACCAAATCTGTGATAAACATTTGATCTTATATCTTTAAGATTATTTGTCAACGAAAACGAGAGAAAAATATCATTTTTACAAATTAATCTGCGCTTCTAATAGAAATAGCGGTTAAAAATGTTGAAATAGAGGGGCAATGAGCAGTCGGTAACTCTCGGGATTTAAATTCACTCCCCAGCTGGAATTAAATACACGCCTCGATGACCGCGCATAATTATCTTTCTCTCTCTTTCAGCTGTTTTTCTGTCGCTCTTGTGTATACAACGATGGATCGTTAAGGATTTACACAATCTGTATATCCGGGCTTTGGGTTCTGCTATTTTGACATATACCTACCCTATCTAACCTTGAATTTGATGAATAAAATCATCAGGATCGTATTCAACCAAATTCGAAAAGGCTATGAAATTAATAATCACCAACTTTCTTTTCTAACACTGAAAATAATTGAGAAATTTTAAAATGCCGTGTACCGAGGAATATTTTTATATTATTTAAATAAAAGTAACAATAAATAAGAATAACAGTTACTTACCGTAAAAAACAAAGTACAGACCTAACTAGAACTGTCAGTGGGACATTAGAAAAAGACGTAAAACACAACGAAAGCTATTTTGTATGTTGTAATTTCTCCCGATTGATACGTCGCGCTTGCGCGTAATCCAAACATTAAATAATCAAATTTTTGCGAAGTCAAAGATTAGGGTTAACGTTTGAAATACACTTAAACGGTTCATTATTGTGATATTTTGATAAGAATTAATCACACACAGGACTTTTTTCCATTTCTTCCAACGTAATGTCCTAGAAAGACATTAACAAATATATTATTATGTAAACTGAACCTTCAATCTTGCTTTCATGTACTTGAAAATGAATCAAGCGTTTGGTAATTTAGGAAATCTTGTATTTGGGGCATGTAAACAACCCTGATCAATGAGAAAGGAATTGAAAGTGCAAACAACCGTTTCCCTCACGATCGTGATGTACAGAACCCCTTAAATCTATACTTTCAACAGGACTGGACTTGTAATTATTGAAAAAAAACCTATTTGTGGCTTGTAGAGCTGAATACCTAATTCAAAATACTTATTTATCATTATCATTCTATTCGATAATGTGTTACAAAGTAATGAAAATTACAAAAATTGGAAATATAAAATGAATAGTGTACCTACCTTGGAGGTATATGAAGGTATAATGTAAATTTGCAATTGCAAGGCTCATAAAATAGGATTGACAGCTTGATGGCTGCATTGTAAACTTGTAATTATAGCTTCTTATAATTCCGAGTTCCAGTTTTTTCCACATACATCCCGAATAGGATCCATCCTAATCACATTACCAACGATGCTCAAGAAAAGTGGTCTCACGTCTCGCAATAAAAGTCTCTTTTATACCGGGGATCCAAAATTGAGATTGGTATATATTCAATTAGTCTTTCGATAGCGTGGGGCTGCCTGAAAGCCAATATTATATGCAATTCATCCACTTTGTATTGGTCGGCTTCAAGGTCCCATTCAAGAATTTTACTTTCTGGTTTGTCATTAACAGATTTATTGAGTACCTTTTAGGGAAAATAATATTTAAGAGCCCTCTAAAATTAACCTATATTTGCAGCTCAAAATGTTTAAAGGTCCGTAAAAAACTTATTATAAAGACCTCTATATCAATAGATTGAATCTATTAGTTACAAATCCGGTTCTGTTCTTTTGCTCTTAACACAAAAGGAGTGTCTTCTCATTTAGCAATTTTCACAGTTCTCCTCTTCTACCGAAAGCTTCCAAGGCAATATTCAGTAATCGATCTCAGTCTTTTCCCAAACGTTCATTTTGATTTTATTCACAAGTGATGTAGAAAATTGAATTTCTCGCTCTTTTCCCCTCTGTCGGCACCGAAAAAAGGTGTAAGATTCCATCTATCTTTCCGCGGCAACCGTCCCCGACCCTATACCTTCTTGATCAATCGATAAGGGTGATGCGGATTGCTTTCGAGAGTTTACTGAAAACACGGATTTTTTTACCCACACTTTTCCTAGCGCGGAAATAAATTTTATACACCAGTCATCAATCGGAGATAAAAAATAACAATTTAGATTTCAGACTATATAATACTTAATTTCATAATAAAATTATATATTCTACCGTTCTCATTGTTGTTGTTTTTAAAGAGTGTGCTTACCAAATATGATCGTATATTATGCAACCATCTGTATACAGGGTGTCCCACGACGAGTGAAAACTATCTGTATGTGACAAAATACTTATAGTGAAATCATGAAAATTTCTACGTTTGGGTTTTCGGATACGATCTTTTCATCTAGAATATTTTCAAAGATGGCCGACTTCCGGTTCTACCGGAAGTCGACTGTAACTTTGTTATTTTAAATGGAACACCCTGTATATTAATACATTTTTGAAATCTACGTAATATTTTAGTATACTTTTGTCTGAAAACTTTTTTCGAAAAATGCACACTTTTTAAGTTATTGATTTTTTTGTAGAAAATTTGACCGTTGAAGAACCTTATAAATTATTTTTTTACGAGGGGACCCTTGAAGATATGAAAATGGTTTCTGTTCGGTTGCCTTGAGCAAGGTCAAACGTAATCGACTCTATGTTGAAAATTTCCCATTTTATACAGGGTGTGAATAAAAAGTGTTCAAAGTTTAACTTCATAAATATCAAATTTCTTCATTTTTTTAAATACAACCACCCTGTTTTTTTCTATTTTAATGCATTCAGGAGGAAAAAATAAGGCAAGTTCATGTATACTTTCCTATACCTATACCGTTATCCAGATATTAAATAATGTTTTCAGTAAATGTCCAGAGATGCAGGTGTGGTCTAAATTTTGGTACAAGCACTAAGAAATAAAAAAGTCTTTTTCTTCATCTGTCTCTAAAAAAAAATCAAATCAAATTGTTTTTATTAATCCTATTCCAACTTTTAGTAGTTTCCGAGATATTTGAGGTTTAAATTTTTCATGTATAGTAGGCTTTGTAATAAATGACACTTATTTAACTGACATTAGTTAACATCTAGAGAAGATTGTGAGCTAAGAGTTCGAAATTCCTTCAATTCCCTTTCTGAGATGATGATTAGCCGTGCGACGAATGAAGGTATACTGAGAAGGGTTGAAAAATGCATTGAAGTTCAAGGGAGCAATTTTGAACATTCACTTCAAAACATCAGACTATTTTTCTTCAGCTTTTAATTTTCCACAAAATTTTGTAGCATATCTTATTATTCTCACAAATGGTTTAACTCGATTAACTTTTGCTTAAAATGAACCGAATAGCTTCAAATTGTTAAGTATTCTTTTAACAATGTGCGATTTCGATCGCGGTCAATCTGGATATCTTACTGCAAATAAAGCACATGTTCTTGTAAAAACTTTGTCATATTTACCATGTATTAAAAGTAAATTCACATAATAATTTTTATTTCTTAGTGCTTGTATCAAAATTTAGACCACACCTGCATCTCTAAAAATTTACAGAAAACATTTAATATCTGGATAACGATAAGGCTAAGGAATAGGAAAGTATACATGAACTTGCCTAATTTTTTTCCCCTGAGTGCATTAAAATAGAAAAAACAGGGTGGTTCTATTTAAAAAAATGAAGAAATTTGATATTTATGAAGTTAAACTTTGAACACTTTTTATACACACCCTGTATAAAATGAAAAATTTTTCAACATAGATTCGGATACGTTCAAACTTGCTTAAGGCAACCGAACAGAAACCATTTCCATGTCTTCAAAGGTCCCCTCGTAAAAAAATAATTTATAAGGGTCTTCATCGGTCAAATTTTCTACAAAAAAATCAATAACTTAAAAAGTATACTAAAATATTACGTAGATTTCAAAAATGTAATAATATACAGGGTGTTCCATTTAAAATAACAAAGTTACAGGCCATCTTTGAAAATATTTTAGTTGAAAAGATCGTATCCGAAACCCCAAACGTAGAAATTTTCATGATTTTACTATAAGTATTTTGCCATATACAGATAGTTTTCACTCGACGTGGGACACCCTGTATAACCGTTAAATGCAGAGCTGCATGCGCTATTTTTCACTCGATAAATAATGGAAAGCTATCAATAAAATTTATTTACATATTTATATTGATGGAAATAACAGTAATTACACGTAATTCTTTAAAAAATTCTGCTCGGGTATCACCATGGATATAGGAAAACTATAAGGGCCCCCGCAGATTGCAAACTTTTTATCGGCCGATAGTTTGGTCGGCTTCTTAATCAGTATGGAGAGGAATGCATATTATGCGATTCAGTATCGGCCAATAAAAAAGTTTGATAAGCTACCCAATTACATTCAAACTAATCTGTCGGCCAACTATCGGCCGACTGTTTAATCAGTATTATGGCGTTCAGTTCGCTCTGTGATTTGGAAGTAATTTGGAATGCATAGTGTAACATTTTCCACTAACTAATCTATCAATGAGAATTGGTCGCACCCAATACTCTCGGAATCTCTTCTTGATTTGCCTCCTCCGGAGTATAATGAGAGAAATAATTTTTCTGGATAATATTTTCATTGTGCGACCGCTTTAACAGTTGGATAGTCTGCGCCCTGTTCACCAACCAAACTGTTTAGTTGGCTCGGTGTGCGCACTTTCAGCCCAACTCGGCTAAACTATCGGCCGATAAAGAGTTTGCAGTCTGCGGGGGCCCTAAAGATTCTATTCAATAACACTTATTATGACCTTCCATAATTTCTTTCTATTCCCACCTTTATCAACGACTCAATATCCTTGATTGCCTTGTGTGAGGGTGAAAGTAGTGAGTTTATTGGAATTAAAACTTATTTCCACACCATTCGGTATGTTCACACCATGAAACATCACTCACACAAAAAATACAATACTATTATATTCAAATATTTAAATTATTGATAGATATATCATCTCCGCTACTGTTATTTGATTTTAACAAGCTATTTTTGGGTAGAACTATATAGTTTTTGTACTATTAATCATTTCCAAATCAAGTATAAATGGTTCAAGGTCAACGATCGCTTTTAATATAAACAACAACTTCTGACATTATAATTTTTAATGCAACAAATATAAATGAGCTGTCTCACACACCTTTCACATAAAACAAACAGTTTCATTTCAATTTCTCTTTGATTCTTGAAATTTATTTTTTGTCTCGATATACCTATGCCAAGAAGATTTTAAAGCGTTCTTGAACTATCTTTACTTTGAAGTAGGTATTAGGACGCTTTCAGACGAGACACTTTGTGACCGGCCTCTAGTGTCTGAAAATAATCGCGCTGCTAAAAATGAATAGACGCATTCACACGGGACACAGATAAGGAATACGTGTCGTTTAATATATTTTAAGACGCGCGATTCTATTCAGACACTAGAAGCCGACCACAAAGTGTCTCGTCTGAAAGCGCTCTTAATATATTTTTAGCCGCTCGATTCTTTTCAGACACTATTAGCCGGCCACAAAGTGTATCGTCTGAAAGCGCTCTTTTTAGCCGCGCGCATCTTTTCAGACACTTTGTGGCTACTAGTGTCTGAAAAGAATCGGGTGGCTAAATATATGTTAATATAAATAGATGCATCCACATGTGTCTGGCTGCGCTGAACCTTTTTTTTAGTTTTTTTTAACAGGTTTTGTCTGAAAAACATAAAATTTAAAATAAATTAATAATTATTTATTTCAAAAAAACTAGAAACAAAAAGATAATCATTTCAGTGACTAATCGAACCGCCATACTTCAGTCTTAACTTTTTGATACTTTTGTGTCCTTAATCAGTTAGCTATGTCCTAAGCACTTGTAAGTATTCGAAAGTACTATGAGAATGGTGTACTACTTTTTTAAACATGATCATACATTTTTTTATTAAACCAGAACGAATTTAGGACAACTAAAAGTGCATTTGAACTTATTTTGTAACGACGTTTCCAAATCCATTCTTATTTTTTATGAACGCTATTTGGTAAAAAAGTTAGCTCGCGTTTGACAGTCGCATCTCATGAATAACACAGTGTATACAAAATATAAAAGACAACCAGACTCCCAACCTTTTTTGCAACATTCAACCTTTTGTCCTTTAGCCTAAAGAAAACTATATAGGTAATAATCACCATACCATAATTATTGAGAGAAATTAAAAATCCATACCAACAATTACTTAAATTCAATCTTGAAAGAGACTAAAAGATGAAATGTGGGTGTCTCATCTTTCATCATCATTTAATCCGTTTCAATCTTGCCAGACTACTGGTTTAATTTCCAACTGAACGTCGTCGTACCATGCTATTGTTTATTATCAAGATCTTCAGAACAGAAGTTCCACATAGCACAATATGAACATATTAAAGTGTTACCAACATGGAAATTACGAGGGTGAACTTTTTCAAGCCATCTTCATCTAATTAGTTTCGTTAAAGTAACTAAAAAGAATTATAGAAACTCGTACTTTAAAGTTTGAATTCCCTCAAGTAATTCTCATCAAAACTTCATTTAATAACGCACCGTCAAAGTTATTTCAAACAATTTATATTTATTTCATCCCTCGTATAAATTCTTGCTATTAAAGCACTTCCCACTGCGACATTATAACAACATATATATAGGAGCTTTTTCAAATGCAAATATTTCTCTTTATATAATATACCGTCTGTAGATAACCATGACTACAGGGACTTATATAGGTAATTAAAATTAAGCCCGTCATAATACCATCATTTACCAACACGATATGCCTTAGCCAGCAAGTGATAAAAATAGAAAGAGGTACATTTTGCGCCATCTACGTGTTTTCCCATCAAACTTTAATGAGGTGAAGAAGGGCGTATTAAATAGAGTCGGCTTCAGCCAAGTTGACTCGAAGCTAGGAATTTAAAACCGAAAAGACTGCTAATACGAAAGATGCGTCTGCATCCTATTCTGAATGATGTAATTTCTCCCGATTAATAGGTCAAACGTTAGTAATACATTTCAACGGTTCATTATTGTTATGTTTTGATTAGGATTAATCACAAACTTGCCTTTTTCTCCCTTTCTTCAAACGTAATGTGTTAGAAGGACATTAACATTAGAAGGACATTAACAATTGATGATGCACACTATGAAGGATATCATTAACTCTTTCTCAGCATAGATACGTCTATTCCTGTATGTCCTGGAGCACACAGTACGAAGATTACTCTCAATTACATGTCTAAGCTTGTTGAATTTCTTGTAGTCCTTAAACCACCCTTCACATGAGTTATTATTTATAATTAAATCATATAAGTTTTCGTTTTTAATTAATTTGGACGTACTTTTAAATTTCTGTTAGGCTCTATTAAAATTTAAGTTCAATTTTTTTGTAGCTCCGTTTTTATTTTTGTTCACCAAGAAATTTCTTTCCTGCAAATGGTTTTCCCATCCCAAGGAAGGTCCTTGAAATAATGAAAGACCTGAACTGCTTATTCAACGTGTGTGGTCCTCATCGCAAGCAAGTTGCCTGCTCACGAGTGCCGGTTAACAATCTCTTTTCTGTATAAAACAAACTGCCGCTTATTTAGCTTCTCTCTCTAACAATCACAGTGTTGCCGAATGTAACATCCACAGGAATAAATCTTTAATCGCTATTGAATTTCACGTAAATTAGATCAGCAACAGATCATCGATGGATTTTCATTCAACTCGACGATTAGCTATGATACCATGAAAAACCTTTTTTTAATGTGAAAATTAAAAATCAATTGCTACCTCAGAGCGCTTTCACACGAGACAGGTTGTAGCCGGCTATTAGTGTCTGAAAATAATCGCGCTTTTGAAAATACATTGGAGCGCTTTCAGACAAATACTTTGTGGCAGGCTACTGGTCTCTGAAAAGAACCGCGGGGCTAAAAATACATTAAGAGCGCTTTCAGACGAAACACTTTGTGGCCGGCTAATAGTATCTGAAAAGAATCGCGCTGCTAGAAATACATTAAGAGCGCTTTCAGACGAAACATTTTGTGGCCGGCTATTAGTGTCTGAAGAGAATCGCGTGTCTAAAAATACATTGAGAGCGCCAACAGACGAGACACTCTGTGATCGGCTAATAGTGTTTGAAAAAAATCGCGCTGCTAAAAATACATTAAACATCACGTATCTGTGTCCCGTGTGAACGTGTCCATTTATATTAATGTATTTTCAGCAACGCGATTCTTTTCAGACACCAATAGCTGGCCACAAAGTGTCTCGTCTGAAAGAGCTTTTAGGAAACATTGTTGTGTGGTGAAATGGGGATTAGATTGAGTTTGGGGAGGTGGCTGCTTGACATTTCCACTGCAACCTTTTTCTTTTGTATCTAGAGCCAATCTAGACTTATCCTATCATGTGGTTAATTTCTTAGGAGTTTAGATATTTCAGACGATCCGGCAACTGTGGTTTATAAGACAGCGATCATGGAGAATCCTGCTGAGAAAAAAGTCAGGCAAAAAGAGCGGCATCGGCATCTCATTACCACTAGCATAAATATTCAGTATAAGCGAGCTGGAATGGCATTATTATCAAAAATTGGATGTTTTGCTATTTATAACGGCTATTGTTAGCTGCTTGCAATTATGGCTCTCGTAATGGCCTGCCTAAACTTGATGTATGGTGTTATTTTTATACCGTTTACGAACGTGATTGTATATGATTACGCCTTGCACAACATTATAAGTTTAAAAACAACCAACACTCAATAAATTTTGTTTTTTTTTTGTTAAAACAAAAGTGATTGAATGATTCATTACAAAAATTTACGTGGCAATGATTTAATTTTCATGTAAGAAGATGGAGGAGACATTGCAAACAATTTATGTTTTTTTATAAGTAAAATTGTTGGTATTAATTTTTTTTCAACCTTTTTAGAATAAAAAATATTAAGGCTGATGTGATTAAAATCCCTGCTACTTATAAACTATTCGCTCTATTACCCTGGAGACATATTATCAAGACAACATCATTATACTAAATTTTCCATGAGTTTAATGCAAAAAAAAAAACAGTTTACGATCAAAAATTTCTGCATGCAAACTCAGTGAAATGTGAGTGTACTAAACATCCCCACTAGCTTAATATTTATAGGACTACATAATCAAACAGCACGGAAAAATATCACCGGCAGCGCCACAGAGCGGCACAAGAAAGAACTATCACGATCCTTCGGAGTAATGGGCAATTCGTGCCTTATCTGCAACCTTCTTTACACCACACTCCGCATGGAGAGAGATAAGCATGTAAATGGATGGCCTCCAACTCATTCACTCCGATATCGGTGTAATGAAACGTTTTTGAAGTGTACAGATTTCATTAAGGATGTGAGAGATGATTTGCTTTTACAATTTGACGAGTTATTTGCAACAAGAGTTAATATTGTAAAGGCAGGGACGTAATCAGTAAATGAGTCTAACTTAAAACATACTCCTGATTAATAAGTACATAATAGATTCAATTGCTGGAAGTAATTGCTGAGTTTCGAAAAACCAGCCCCCAACGGCGATTGATCTTCTTCCAAGTCTATGCTAGTTTCCACAGAGCTCGGAAAACATGTGAATTTTGGATAGTTTGCATTGCAATGCTCTGTATATGAAACGAAATATAACAGGACGTTCTGGTACTTAATTGTGACCTTTAGTGAGAGTCCCAGTCCAGATCTATCGTTTTATTACGAATTCGCGTGCTATATTCTAAAAACCAAAAACCCACAGTTATTGGAAGATTACAATTTCACTCTAGTAAATTATGCAACGTCATAATATCATGTATTACATTCCTGCTTAGTAACTAACTGATTTTCATTTCTTAAAGTTTTTTTCTACATTCAGGCAAAAAACAACACTTTTGTGAAACACATGTTAATGGAAAAAGTGGTTCTTTTTTGCACTATTGCAATAAAATTTTTATTGCACTCATCTGTCATTCTTGTGTCAGTTTTGTGATGATTTATGACAAACATGAACATTTAAATAAAATAAAAATCCAGAGCAAGTGTCTGATCCTGCTTTATACAACAATATTATATGTATATCTTACTACTTGGTCTCAACGAATTACAATTATTGCAAAAATCTTTAATTATTTAAAATTTAAATGGTCAAGGCGAAAACCAGCTATGTGAGTACTGACAAGGTGGAGGCCATAAAAATACAAAAAAAGAAGAACGGTTTGAGTTTGATTAGGTTAGGTTAGGTTCTCAACATATTATACTCTAATTTTCCAGTTTTTGCATGAATGTAGAAAAAATATTGTATGCAACTCTTGCAAAACGTGTTTTTTACACGCGACGTGAAATTGTCCAACGAGGTCTTTAGGCCGAGGTGCAAAAAACACTCACTTTTTGCACTTGTTGCATAAATAACTATTGAATCTAGGTATATATACATGGGAGTTTAAAGCCTTACACAAATATTTTTCAAGCAGGACAAGTTTTGTTGAATGAAATAACAAATTTTAAGAAGAAATAGATCAGATACTCTTTTCTATAATAAAAAATGGATCAATTTCCTTGTAGATTACAAAGTTGGCTTGCAATTTGACCATTTTTCATTGTATTTTAGTTAAATACAGACCAAAACGCGGAAGAGCCCTGAAAACAGTCTAAAACAATAGTAAAACATATAATTCTATGTAATTATATCCAAAAACTCTCAATTCCACGTAACTTAACTCCGAAACAGTCAACGGTCCTCAAAATAAGTCAGTTCCACATAAAAAGTACAAAAGAAGACTAAACAATGCACAAATTCACTCGCACTACTTTGAACTTTGAACGCAGCTTGCAGCTGGACCATTTTTCATTCTATTTAAATCAAAAAAGTACCAAAATGCAAAAGAACGCTGAAAACAGTCCAAAACAATAAGAAAAGACACACAATTCGGCGTTATTTCATCTAATATCTCTCAATTTCACGTAACTAAACTCCGAAACAGTCAACGGTCCTCAAAATAAGTCAGTTCCACATAAAAAGTACAAAAGAAGACTAAACAATGCACAAATTCACTCGAATATTATACTTTAAACGAAAGTTAGCTTGCAGCTGGACCATTTTTCATTCTATTTCAATCAAATAAGTACCAAAATGCAGAAGAACGCTGAAAACAGTCCAAAACAATAAGAAAAGACACAATTCGGCGTTATTTCATCCAATAACTTTCAATTTCACGTGAATACAGTCCGAAACTGTCCACGGTGATCGACATAAGTCAAAAACTCTAAAAAATCTACTTGAAAAACACACAAGAAGACTAAATAATGCATAACCAGAACAAAGCTTGTAGATTATAATATTTGTAAATTAATCTACAATTTACATAATAATATCAGGATACAATTGAAGTTAAAAGTGTCAACTGTGAGATATCCAAAAAAAATTATTCCTCTGATAACCTTCGAAAACATTGAAGGAATTTAAATAGAGTTAATTTCTTGAATATTCTTCAGAATAATAATTCTTTTAGTTTGAAAATTTCACGTTAATCAGTATCAAAGAAGATTATAATTTCTTTCCAGTTCCAAAAAATCTGTACCTCGGCTTGCGCCTCGACAAGCAATCTTCAGAGTCGTTCGGAAATGTCAGACCTTTCCGCCTAGCACATAACATACTATTTAATTGATTTTTCTTCATTCACAGTCAGTTTTTTTAATTATTTAACATTCTATGACTTCATACTTCCATAATTAACAGTAGTTTTGTAATTTTTGACTTTAAACGCGTTGGAATTTGTATCTTGTATCTTTTTATCAAGTTATAAATAACCAAATTAGTGCAAAATATAATCAACTCGAAAACAAATTCAGTCTAATGCCGAGCTCTCAAGGGGGCGTACCAACCATTTTCTTGTCGTCGCATTTATGAGCTTTTAGTTTGAAACTCGTTAAGTTTATACACAAGAGACAAATTCCGGTTAATACCCCTCTCTCGGCAGAAGCTCGTTCCCATTACTTTTCCATTTATATACTGAAGATATAAATTACTATGTAAATAGATCCACTTCTTCGACTTCGGCTGATCGTTCAATTAACATGAAGTGGTTTCAGACATGAACTTTTCCCACAATATCAAACAGGTTCGTATTTTGGAATTCTTTAAATGCGCAAAATAATCTACCATAAATATTATGACTACAACTCACAGTAGTTGTCGGAATGGCTTTGGTATTTTTGTATAATTTACTTCAGTCTGTTTATGGAGGATTTTTCAATAATTTTCAAATTGAAAATGGAGTATTTATTTCCCAATCAATAACTTCCTTTTAAAGACTAATAGTTTAAATTAGTATCGCTTAGTTACCAATTTATACCCTGAAATAGGAAACTTTATACTCAATATCGGGTTTCTAACAATTAAAATTATACAACAAACTGAAAAATTTTCTGTCATCACAATCTGATAAGAAAATATGTGCTGGAAACTATAAAAAGTGTTAAACATTAATACGTATCGTTTGCTTCCATTTGGATCTGTCAAACGTCAACTGTGGTTGTATAAATGCAGGATATAGACACATTATCTAAAAAAAGTATTTAAAAAAGTATATAAACTGTTAATAGAAAAGAAAATCAAATTTAAAGCATTTGAGGAGTGAAAAGTTGTGTTTCCCTAAAAACCTGTACCAGAATTTACCAGAAATCTTTATTTTATTCTCCATTGAGATTGTAAATTGTAAATGAGCGTCTCTAACACCAAACACCGATATCTTGCTTCTCGCCTGTTCTCAGAAGCTACCTCCAATCAAATTATCTCAATTTTTATACTTACCTTGTTCATTTTGTATCAATCGCTGTGGCAAGCCTAGCTTTTAGGACATCTTAGCATACACGCCTAATGCCCAGTGAGTCGTTTGGCCCAGCAGTCATTAGAACTTGCTGGTATTCCAACCTTATAGCACACCTAGGACAATTTTAAAGCACTCTCAAGCTACCACTCTGTTCTAGCCAAAAACCTTATGGTAAATTCAGACAGAAACCCTTCAGAAAGGGAGTGATACAACCTATAGAAATATATCCAGTATCCAATGAAGAGCACACGGAACTTGTGAACAAAACTTGTGCTTCCCTAGAAATGTTCACGATAATTTACCAGAAATCCTTTTTAAATTCTCCCTGACAACTCAGTATCCAACTCGCCATTGGAATCAATAGCTGTGGAAGGCCTTGATTTAAGAACATCTTAGCATACACGCCTCAAGTGTCGTTTGGCTATGCAGTCATTAGAACTGCTGCTAGTCCAAGGATATAACACATCTAGGACAAAGTTGAGCACAATCCAAACAAATGAACTGCATTACGACTTCAAGGAATCTCAATTAGTAGTTGAGCAGATTTGATGTTAACTGATGTATCATCCATATCAGTATCTATTATTCTATACCACTCTTCAAAGTATTGAATATTTTCATTATATTTAAGTTCACGAAGTTAGAAACACCCTGTATCTGACACCGCTTAGCCTTATCGACATCAAGTAAGTTTTTTACGATTATTTCGTTAAATTATCGCTTAAAAAGATGTCTACCTACCCATAAATTCGAGATATCTGGGTAAATTTAGATTCAACGTCCACTAATTTGTTGCCGCTATCTACTTTCTCAGAAATAAAATACTTAAAAAAATGGCGGTTCGACCACTTCGGAGCTTGTTCGGCCTCTCTTCTTGGGCCCTATCGTGGTTTTCGAAGAGCAGGTCAACGCATACCGACGTTTTCAATAAACTAATAAAAACCTGAGGTGGCCATCAGCTGGCACGGCAATCTTGATTATATATTTTATGGGGAGATAACGACGAACCACAGTAGCGTATCTAAATACAGAAAGGCAACTAATATATAAAAAATAAAATAAATAAGAGTAGAATTTCATGCAAAGGAGCCAAGAGCAGCTTAATTCTACTCTATTTATGAAAATATAGAAGGCAAAACATCATTGAACTAGCCAAAACCAGCATTATCCCAACTATAGGTTCGAGGACACACTGGAAAATAATGAAAAAGCAGTTAAACCAGCAAAGAGAGAGGTTGAAATACCCTTTTGGGGACCGCAGCCTTTTTGCGCTATCAACACCTATCTAATATTGGATAAATTAGATGAGAAAATCTATAAGCTTCAAACATAGCAGGTTCTGGTACCTACTACAAAGAGAAGAGATATTTTGGCGATATGTTACCAGTTTCCAGATCCTCTGGGTATGTATGTATGTATTTTTTTGAGGTGACATTCACTGAGACCTAAAAGATCTATTGTGCCCCCTTATTTCTACTTAGTTTCTGAGGAGAGTCTCTGGAACTAGTGGTTCCTTTAGTCCTATTTCCCGGAGGAATTTTAGGACATCTGCAGGCTTCAACAGGTAAATGTTCCTCTTCTATCCATTAATCTCCCAGGTACTGTGATTCTACATTCTTCTTCCTCCTCTATTTTGAGCTTTTTCAGGTGCCCATTCAGACGACAATGTCCCGTTAGGATCCCTGTTAAAACTCTTAGCGCAGTTTTACTTTGACTTATGCATTCATTTGATCTCAACAGACTGTAGTCACCCAGATGAATCTTTGATTGCCTAAAGCCTGCTAGATTTTTCCAATAGTCTGATCTTCTCTTTCTTTCGGCTTCACCTATTTCTTCCAATATTACCTACATTTGGGCTGATATACCGAAAAAGGAATCAGGCCCCAAGAAAGGCATTTCAATCCCCCTCATCTGTTTCATTTCTTTCTATTTCAGTGTGTCCTGGAAACCATAGTTCATTGAGTTTGTCTAGGCATTCCCACACCAGTTTGGAACTGACTATCCTTTTGGGTATCTGAGCAGACAATTTTCTCCGGTCTTTTCATGAATAGATCAATAATCCGAATTTGCTCTTGGAATACAGTGGTCTAGGTCCATAGAGAAATTCACATTGTTATCCTAGGTCTTGCAAATTTATACTAAATCTCAAAGTAATAATAGTATTGTTAGATATTTTCTTCTTCTGATTGAATTTGTGCTGGTCCTCCGCCTCTGTCGATTCTAGCAGGCTATCAAACACGGCGTAGCAAACGCTAATCGAGATCTGAACGTTACGTTTTCAGTTAACTACCTACGGACCAATAGGAATTCTCCACTTTTACAATCACATATTCAACTTGGGTGGTCTGCATTTTGTTTTACTTGCTCTACGGCTTGCTTTGCTTTATAGCGGCCGGCCTGGTTGCCGAATTAAGCTGGACGTGGACGCGCTATCTCTTACTAATCACCTCATCTTGCTCCCTTTTACATATAATTATGCTATATCGGGTTTCGACCAATGGTTTCGGTGCAACCACTGTATTGCAGGTCCGGAATTCGAGAAAAAAAACTTGATTGGTACCTAATTTTTTAATGTTTGTAACATCACGATTTGAAAACAGTTGAAATACATCAAGCAGTACAATTTTTACTTGAACAGAACAAGCTCTACCTGTACATCATAAGAGGCATTTCTGCTTTGTATTTAATCTGCCTTTCGTATTTGTTCTACACGAGTTTACTGTCTAGAGTCAAACCTAGATACTTGACATCTTGACTCTCCATTCCACCTCTTTAACATCAAGTTTAATGGTTTTCTTAGTGAAGAATAGTAAAATGGTACTAGTGGAGATGATGTTGAATCCCACTTGCCTACACCAGCTATTTGTATAGTACAGACCCTTTTTTCACATATACAATGTCTTTGCTCGTACTTGTCTCTAATACTCTTGTAGTGAGAAGTTCCAACATTCATTTGGAAGTTGTACTATCTATAATACTCTTTTGACAGCCTCATGAGTATTGTCATCATTCATTCATACGTTTGGGTTGTGCTCAAAATCCCAGGAACTTGAACTGAATAAGTATTTGTTCCATTCCCCATATCTACCTACTTCCATTTCAAAAGCTTCGTGTCTTCTATAACCATAACCAGTTTGACTGGAGAGATCTTCGGTATTTGTGACGGTTGTGTTATTTCCACTCCAAAGTCTGAGTCCTTGTAAGTTCGCACAGAAGCAGAGTATGTGTCTCACTCTCAGAGTAGGTGTCTCATCGTAGAGTTCACATTTTCTGCACATAGGTTCAATAACTTTGCCCTTCCTGTACAGATGCTTCCTTAGGGTACAGTAACCAGCCACCAGGTCGGAAACTGTCTTCAAATTTCTCTTACCCAGTTTCAACAGCCTGGACAAGAGTTCCTTGTCCACCTTAATCAGTAAAGTCTTAGTGTGGAGGTGGCCTTCTCCTCTTGTATTGTCGTCAATTACTTATATACTCTAGAATTATTCTCTTGGGAATGGAGAACATCTGTATAGTCAACATGGACTAAGCGAACTAAGATAAGCAATATTCAGACCTGCTCAATCAGTTGAAACAAATTTTCGCCATCAAAATTTTCTGAGCTTTGTCTTTCTAAGATTGATGTTTAACGCTATAAACTTTTCCAGTGTTCTCAACTGTATTGGAAGGAATTAGTGCATGGAATTAGAGGAAAGGGTATGGAAGTAATGGAGCTAGGTACGTAGAGACCCAGTATTAGCTGGTTGCAATGGTAACAGATTTATTAATTTATTGATAAGTATGGCACCAATAGTCAGAGGCATCTCAACCTTCAGGGCTCTTGTGTTCTTGGTTGTAGTATTTCCTCTAGGTCCTTCTTGGGGAATTCCTTCTCCATTTACATGTACTTCCTTAGGGTATGGGCAGTATTAGCTGGTTGTAGTAGGATCAGATTTATTAATTTATTGATTTGATTGGCACCAAGAGTCAGAGGCATCTCAACCATTAGGGTTCTTGTGTTCTTGGTTGTAGTATTTTCAATAGATCCTTCTTGGGAAAATCCTCCATTTGCATGTACTTCTTCAGGGTACAGTCAGTATTAGCTGGTTGCAGTTAGGAACTGATTTATGAATTTATTGATTAGTTTGGTATCAAGAGTCAGAGCAATCTGATCCATTGAGGTTTTTGTGTTCTTGGTTTTATAGTATTTCACTAGGCCCTTGTTGGGGAGATTCTCCATTTGCATGTACTTCCTTAGGGTACAGTCACTTTCCTTATCTGGCTCCTGATGGTGTTGAATATTCAGTTGGTTAGCGAATTCGATGGTTTTTTTGTATTCCAAGATGTATAACCACGTGCAGCAGTTTTTAACATTCCAAGTACTGGTTCAGAGCCACTTAGTGGATACTTTAGAAGAAACCCAACATTTTATTTTGAAATTCTTGCCACACGTATCATTCTTATGTAACTTCTCTAACTATTAGAATCGGGTTTTTCCTTTTGCTATTTCCAGTAACTCACTTCAATGATATAAATTTGTTGTAATTGTTTGTTTATAAAAACCTATTGCTTTCTTAAAATCGATTAAAGTACTATAACTTATATCTGACAGTATTTATGGGTCGACTAAATGCCCATTACAGTACTAGTCACGTATGTACCTACGCATATTAATTTAAAACTTGAAAGAAATAAACAAGCACTTAATAATATCATGTAGCTTTAATGAACAGAACACCTACATAGTTTTTGCATGAGGTTATTGAGATAACAGTAAATAATTCTTCAAGGTATTCACGTTTTTATCAAATCTTCATCAACTATGGAGCAAATTCATTAAATTATTAACACAATTATTGTTGTTAGATATGTCGGAAGGGGAAGTTTGATCGATTAAAAACATTTCTTGACCTTTAATAGGTGTTGATCTATTCAACCCAAACTGTTTAGAATAAAGTTTATATTGGAACTAAAAAGGTTGGAGATGAGGAAATACCAAACAATTTTTGGATACCCTTAACCTTATTTGAATGGATGACATCCTTAAACAACTAATTTTAACTCAAACTATCTTAAAAGAAATTGCATTGGGGTGAATAATATTTTTGAGCAGCCTCATTTCAATGTCGAAACTGTCTCTTAGCCCAAATGGTCTGAAAATATAAACCTTAGTAGACATACACTATGTACCTTTTATCCAGAAAAAAGTGCTTTAGAGAGTTCCAAGATTCCAAGGGTTTCGAGAGTTCTAAGGCTTCGCACCTTAACTAATAATCATTCTCCTTACTATTGTTATAAATGAGTCGGTGAGGGGTTAATGGGGTAAAAAAAACATCCAAAAATGATGGCCGAGGTAGGGACTTATAAAAAGGAAGATGATAGATTTGAAAAGACACTCGAAGATGACGAGAAATGGACAAATATAGGTAGTTTTACCTCCAATTTCATTGCAGTCAAGTATATACAAAAAAGGAAATCAAATATAGGAAATGGAAAAGGTAAAAATGTTACAGTTGGATTTAGACACCTTACAACGGTAAAAACTATTTACCGCAATTTAACTACATTTCAATTTTCTATAATTATCTTTAAATTTGTAGTGATAAAAGTAGAGAAAAGAAAATTAAAATCCCAACACAAAAACCTAAATTGTGGTTGAGGCAAATTGAAAGTCAATTTTCAATTTATAAAACTCAATTCCAATTAATAATCATTCAAGTCCCGCTAATCTACAAATGGAAGATCTTCACTACAATAATAGATATTGTGAATAACCCATCAATAAATAATTAACCTCAAAATAAACTTAATGAATAGGTATCTAAGATGAGGAAGAAAGATTTTTTTGCCTTGGGCGCTGGTTACCTCTTTTAGCAACGAAAATTTTGAAGCAAACTATATACCTACAACTAACGTCAAATAAGTCAAATGATGGAAATGTTTGTATAGATTTTTTTTGTGTACATTCTAAGTTTTTCTCTTTTTATGTAAAGTCTTTATGTTTGTAAGTAACAGTTCCTTTCATTGTTTATAGTGAAAAAATCATAATAAAAATGGATCAAAACAAGCGAGCTGTTTACATGGAATATATGTCAACGTTATACAAACTTGGTAATAATTTTAACTACCTACCACGAACATAAAAGCTAAATAAATTAACCAAACTATGCACCTGTCTTTTATGAACCTGACACAAGTCACAAATCATGATTGATTTTCAACAAGGTGCTTCAAAATATTAATCACGAAATATACGTTGGAAGCATCACACATCTGAATAACATGAATTTATCTTTATAACAGTCAACTAAAGTCTTTTGATGTTAAAAAGATGATCAATTTACAAATTTGATGGGGTACACAATGAACAATTTTTCCTTCACACCGGATTTTTTTTTAATCAGTCAAATGGGTAGACTTATTAAGTCAGGTGTCTTTATATCGGTTTCGGACAGACTAGTTCTTCATCAGAATAGATTTTTTAGAATGGACAGGAACGGACCAGCAGAAAAAAATAAAAGAAAATTTTTGTTGAACGAAACTGGAATAGCTTGAAAAAAATTTAATATGTAAGACAAGAAAAATGAAGCAGGTTCGGAAATAGCATATAAACCAGAAAAAATAGGAGCTAAAACAACTGCTCGTTATATTTAAAAAAATGGGAAATCGGGAAGAATTGGAAATATTTAGTAAGGCTAGGACAATCAAGGAATCTACAACCATAAGAGATCAAATAAATGCATAAACCAGATTGAAACTGCTTTAAGAGGTTGTATGTATGTATGTATCTGTATTCACTTAGACCTAAAAGATCTATTGCGCCCCCTTACTTCTACTTAGTTTCTGAGGAGAGTCTCTGAAACTAGTAGTTCCTTTAGTCCTATTTCCCGGAAGAATTTCAGTATATCTGCAGGCTTCAGCTTAGGTAAATGTTCCTCTTCTATCCAGTAATCTCCCAGTTTCTGTACTCTAGGATTCTGGACTGCTGTGCAGTTGGAAAGTATGTGGATGAAGGTTTCTTCCTCCATGCCACAATATCTGCATTCTTCTTCCTCCACTATTTTTAGTTTTTTCAGGTGCCCATTCAGGCGACAATGTCCCGTCAGGATCCCTGTTAAAATTCTCATAGCAGTTTTACTTTGACTTATGCATTTATTTGATCAGGTTGTAGTCACCCAGAAGAATCTGTGATTGTCTAAGCCCTACTAGATCTTTCCTATGGTCAGATCTTCTCTTTCTTTCTTTCTGCTTCACTTATTTCTTCCAATATTAAATTGGTTCTGATTCCGCAAAAGGGTTCTGGCCCCCAGATAGGTATTTAAGTCCCCCTCTTTGCTAGTTCATCTGCTATTTCATTTCCTTCTATTCCAGTGTGTTCTGGAATCCATAGTAAGGTAACTGTATTGTTCTCTCCTAGTTCATTGAGTTTGTCTAGGCATTCCCATACCATTTTGGAACTGATTACACAAGAGCTCAGTGCCTTAATGGCTCCTTGACTATCTGTCATTATGATATTCTTTTGTCCTCTGTATCCTTTATTAATATTGAACTGGGCGCACTTTCTTATGGCGTGGATCTCCGCTTGAAAGATACTTGGGATTATTCCCAGGCTTTCTGAGTGTTTGGTTCCTGGCCCGAACACTCCTATCCCAGTTCCTCATATTGCTTTTGAGCCGTCTGTGTACCATTGAATGGCATTCTTTCCAAGTCTGGTAATGGTATTTGGATGCCATTCCTTCTTGTTGCTTAGTTCTGTGACGAATTTTTTCGAAAAGTTGTACTTTAAGAGGTTTGACAGGACATTGTCCACAGAACAGGCACCTTAAAAATCAGGAAGAATGATTGTGGATTCTTTGATCTGGAATTCAGAATTCTACACTATAAGGAGTCTACTGGATAGAAAAGAGGAACACTTATCGAAATTAAAGCCTGTGGATGTTATACCACAATTTCTTCGGGAAATACTATGTCTAAAGGAGCTACTAGTCTATGAGACATTCCTCGGGAACTAAGAAGTATAGATATTTTAGGTTAACTGCCTGCACACTGTACAAAATTGATTTTTTCCAGGGAATGGTTTTCTTAGGCAATAAAAAAGTTTTTTCGTAAACTCTATACAAATTTATAATCTTTTCTTATAGATAAAGCGAACGAATGTTTTACAAACATATTTTAACGCACGCAATATACATTTTATATAGTTATCATGGTAGTATAGTAATTCATAATTCCCTAATCATATGTTTTCGTGTATTCTGTAGTTCGCCTAATTTAGGTGATTAGATATTCCATAAAACCATTGTTTTGTTATGTATTGTGGTCGTAACAGGGCCCACCGAACAACCTAATTTACGACGGAGGGTGTTCTTTACCGACCTATCTACAAAAACTTAATGGCTTATTTATTCAAATCATCGTGAACGATTCAAAATGGCTGAATAGAAAACCGCAGGTAACCTCTGTAGACACAAACTGCTATATAAGGTATATATATGATATTCAGTTATTAAAGAGGGAGAATGCGCTGTCAAATATAAAATATAGATATTTTCAGTAAAGTTTTGCCGTGAAAAATATATTCGAATATAAATGTAAGCACGAATGGGTTCATTGATTTGATGGGTCATTGTTAAACTTTGTTACAACTAAACTACATAAACGGGTGTGAATATTAGCGTGGAAAAAGATGAAGCAATGAATATTTATTGGGAAAAACTAATTAGAAGAAATTGCAGAAAAGAAGCGGAAGAATCTACCTATTGAAAAGTAAGGAGAGGAAACTCCCGAGGATGGAAGGTGTAACGGAAATAAGAGAAGATAGTAAATATAGTGACGAAAGAAAAAGTAGTCGAATTTAAAAGAAACTACGTAAAAAAGAATGAAGAAAGAAAAAACTTGAAATGAAAAAAATACCAAATATATATTGACTGATAAAGAAACATTGTAAAAGAAGGAGAAAGGAAGACAGAGCGGAAAAATTATGGAAATTTTGCACTAATAAAGAAGGGAAATACTATGTATGAAGATGAAGAATAAAGGAAGAAACAACTACCAAAGGTGGAAGAATTTTGGAATGTTTGTGAAAAAGAAAGAGTCGAAAAAATCATAACTGTAGGTACGAATGGAAAGAACAAAAATAATAAATATACACTACTCAACGATTGAAGTCGATAATATAGGTACCCCAGGGTTGCCTAGATGACCTTCAATATGCGTATGGTAATCAGTGTATTGTTTGTGGAGGCTGTTCAAGTCAATTCATTCCCTGGACATTTCAGTCCAAACATGCTTAATGCAATTTATATGACAATATCCGGCCTTTCACAAGCTTGCTTGGTAGGGACGAGCATTTTAATCAATAAAAACAATATAAACAAACATTAAGTCAACGGTGTTAGCAAATGGTATGACTATAGACTCAATAACCAAGTCTCGATATCCTACAGTAGTTATGGTTGGCTGAATCAAGACAAGCAGCTCAGTGCGGTCATCGCAACAAACGCCACGTTACACACAAACTACACCTACACCTAGACGTTATTAAGTCTAGTGGCTTGTCTGAAGAAGCTTGAAGTCATGAATGTTGGAATTCTCCCAGCATTCAGGAATATTAAACAGTCCAGCTTGAGTTGGAGCTTGATCTCATCCTCCTCCATATGTATAACTTTGCATTTCCAGAAGCAACATGTCACGATGCCGTTTTGAGACACATTGAAATGTGTAGCGACTTGCAGGGATTTTTTTTTTTTTCGGGCCGAGATGGGAAACTCATGTTCGACTGGGTCCTTAACCAGTACCCAGACAGTGTTGGACTCATCCCCGCGGAGATGCCTACCAACCAAACCCACCTCAAACTCGCCGTTACTCCCGCCTTGGAATCACTACCCTAGCATACTTCAAGACGGGCGGCGGTCCCTCACACACTCTCCCTCATCTTCCTCCTTTCACTCCCACCTCTCTCATTCCATAGCGAGTCCTTCTCTTTCCCTTATCATGCTTTCCACTACGCCACTTATCTCCATCCATTCCTCCTCGCCCCTCAACATAATCTCCACCATATTTTCCCAATACCTCTCCCAGTTTACTCTCCAACTTCTTCAAAACTTCCTCATTCTTCCAGCATCTAAACACATGTCCCACATCATCCTCCACTTCACATCTCTCGCACACTCCAGTTTCTCTTTTCCCAATCTTGTGGAGGTAACCCACTCTCGACCCATGCCCTGTGAGCACCTGCGTCAAGAAGTAGTTCACCTCCCCAAATTTCCGGTCCACCCAAGACTTGCATGGATACACCTCTTCAAGTATCCAACGCACTAATTACTCCAGCTGCAGTGCCTGTTATCGTTGCAGTAGCTTTAATGTAATAAGAAGATTTATTGGTGAAAACATTAGTAATATACAGCCGATATCAGCTTTTCTCTTCGCTAAAATGTTGGTAAACAGTATTCACAAATTTTTCAGTTGAAAAGATAAGAGCCAAGGTAAAAGAAAAAAATTATAAACAATATAGATTATGGATAAATGGTCATACCTACCATACAGTGTGATCACTTTGACAGCATTTTTGAATAAAATATTTGCAAAAGAATCATTTACTACTCAAATTTACCAGGATGTAACATGGAAACGATAAGAAAGACATATAAGTGGAAGCTAACTTACCCTGGGACTTTAACAAACTCCAAATTGATCTTCAATCTGTATAATAATTTTTTTACTTCCAATTCAGTTGGTGTTTCGAGAAAAGACATGCTGTCTCCGAACAAAAACTTCTACGAAGACCCAACAAAGTATTCAGACAGGAATAAATCAGTGCAGGTATAAATAACTTTATAGCTGATCCGATCTTAATAATATACCCATTAAAAGTAGATCTTTTTTCGCGGAAACTCGCGTTTACCTTGAGAATATTTTTATAGAGAAGACAATGTTATTCACTATGATAACATAATGAGATTCTTATGAATTCAAATTGGTTTTTGATAATAAAAAAGTTTAAATAAAGAAAAGAATACATCAGCTTATTAAGAGATTGGAAAAATATTATAATAAGTTTTGGGCAACGCCACCTATAGTCTATTTTTACGTACAAGAGAGTAACAAAACTGTACTATGTATTAAATTTAGGTACAGCAAGCGCAAAATTTGATGGCGAGCCTGCCCCTATGCGCACAAACTCGTTTTCACCTCACTACAGCTCTTGCAAGACATCAATGATACAGAGGCGTATCATTAGTTGTCCTCCAATTTTGTTGGCGTGTGGCATCGTCTGAATAATTTGGGTACGACACTGACCGACAAGAGACTTATCGTAATCCAATAGTAATTTAGTTGGCAGAATCTATACCTCCGCGATCGCTCACCATCTCGTTTAGCGCTTGCAGTACCTGAACTAATACAAGATTTTGGTCTTTTCTCATCATAAGCTTCACAGAACAATAGAAAAAGGTTTGGACAGGCCAAAGACCCTGTATATTGAAATTACAAAGAAGAAATGAGACTCGAACCAGATTTTCAGACGCCTTGGACGAGTAAACTGCACAGCTGCCCATGCTCCTAGATTATAGTTTCCTTTTAAAATAACAGCTAGCTTCTATTAATTCCTATATAAAACTATAGGTGGACAACGGTCGCCGCAGCTACAAGATGGCGTCCATTAAAACGGTCTAGGAATAATAACAACTATTTTATCAACCTAAAATAGTCTTCGTAGAAACGCCCCTGATTATAATAAATCGAGTATACGAATCCACTCTACCACAGATGTTCTCGTTCTCCACCACTCCAAAAAGTCTTTTCAACTTATTTTGATGTTATTAATGCACGACGGCGTTTCGATTATAATCGTCAGTTAGATTAACCACCGAGAGGTAGCCATTTGTACGAGTCAGCCGAAACTTTTTAAAAGGGATGTTTGTACGTTATTATATTATGTTCTTTGTGCGCTGCATTGGATGATAACCTTTCGGATTATCCGACTTAATGGGTTACAAGGTATCATTTGACGTCACAAAAGATATATTTCGCCAAGTCCCGGCGTCAAATTCAAAGTCGTAACCATTTAGTTTTTAAAAGAGGATATTAGTTTTTTCATGCATTAAATGATGTAATATTCAAGTGAAGCAGTACATCAAGATTATTCACGTTAATTTCTGTACATAATTCCCTTAATCCTTCCCTCTTCCCACCACAGCACTTACAAACGCAGCACGAGAAGCGTTTACCTTGTTCTTTGTCTGTTTTCGTACCATAGATTATGAACGTACTCCCTATGTCATCAGTCATTTTTAGTTGAGCGCGAATTTTAAACTAATGGCATTTAAATTCAAATAATTTCATCTTAATACGTAATTTTAGGCAGCAAATACGTTAAAGACAATCTCCTGAGCATACAAAATTATGTTGCACAAGTTTTTGTTGAACTAATATCTCAATATATTTCAATTTGTCCATTATTAACACGCTCTTTTGACGTTTCGGTGTATGAGATTACGTAGCCTGGATTCCTGTTGGCAGCATTTGCCAGAATTGTGTCAAAGCTAACGTCAGCTGGCAGTTTGCTGTTCTGTTTAGATTTGTCGTGCTTATCCGGGAACAAGGACAAATATAAGATGGTTTTATTATTCTCAAAAGCTATGCTCACCTCCTTGGATTATACAAATTAAAATTAAAACCATGTGAAAATATTAAAATCCTCACGTTTATTATTCTTACTCTTCTTACTCTTTCCTATTTGTATACCTCATACCACAAAATAAATCTTGTCCATTTTATTTGTTGTTACTCATTTCATTTCATCAATTTTATTTTTATTTACTTGTTTATTTCTTTCGTTTTCATTCCGACGTTAAAAGCCTGAATCCAACCCTTAATGGTTTTCTCGTGCACATCTTTTACCTACCCCCGGAAATGTATTTCTATTCAAGAACCACCAGAAAAATATCAACATCAAAAAGAATAGTAATTATATATTTTGGGAACGGACTCGAGACCCTATAATTTTTTGTTGTCTACTCCAAACCCGGAATAAATTGATTTTTACCAAGATGGCTTTCAAGATTGAATCTTCTCATAGACGGATACATGGAATTACCTAGGATTTTATAATTATAATACCATGATTTTAGGGAAGGTTTTTAATTGATTCAGGTGGGCGTAATTTTTTGGAACTATGTAGAAAATTATATAATACAAAATAAGCTTGTCTTTTCAAAATTAGACACTTGATGATTTTAATATCCTTTACGGGTTTATCACAAAACTCACCTATGCTTGTCTGTTTCGTGGGTTTTATTTTATACGTTCTATGTCACTTTTCGTTTGAGAGCTAAGACATCAACTACAGTATTCCCTGATAACTTTATTCCGTTCTTCTATGGAAGTGTCCAGTATACTAAAGTCTTGGAAGACACATTGAACTGTGAGCAGTAGGGGAACATAATAAACCCCGTTCAAATCATGTAAACAAAGACCACGCGTGATCTATTCTATACATGTCGCCTCCGTTCAACCTTATCCACTGGTCAAGGTCATTCAATGTTCACGTGATTTTATTTCAAGCGGGATTCTTTGAACGAACCGACTATTAAAACATCTATTTATGGTATACTAAATTTTTAAGTGATATTTTCACTAGAGTAAAGAATTTGCGATTTAATTTATTCACCTCCCAATTTATTGACATCTAAAAATACATGAGATCTCACTACATGGAGAAACATTTAAAGCGTGTAATAAAAGTACCATAAAATTTTTATGGTATCTGTTTTGAGAAACGAGAAACATAAAATGATATTAGTGAATACATATTTATTTATCAACATCATCTAGAACTTCTAAAGTTACTTAGATATTTTGACCTCCATATGTATTTGGATAGATCCCGATTATTTTATATAGCTAGAGGAAGCCTAGAAGGACACCTGGAAGCTTAACAGGTGCCGTAAGTGTATTATAGTCGGTACTTTCTCAAAAATCGCTAAAAACATAATCCTGTGAAAATTGAATGACCAATGCACGTGTATATGGTTGAACGGATTCTATTCCAATGCGCAGCTGACTTAGAATAGATCACGCTTGGTCTTTTGTTAGATGCGGTTTTTCCTAGTACCTTATAGACTGTGGAAATAAACAAGTATATGTGTTGTGGATATGCTAGGTTTAACAGTAGAACATATCATGTGCACTTCCACCTACAGATAACCTTACTATGTGTGTAGATCTATTATATCTGTTCTACCAAACACAACAGACCCATAAATCTCCTGACAGTCATGCGCAATATTACATCAGAACTGGTAGGTACCCCAAAAGTGTTCAGGATCCTAGTGAAGTGTTTTTACCCACGTCCTTACTAGTTCATCTGCTATTTCATTTACTTCTCTTCCAGTGTGACATCCACAGTGAGTTGATGATGCGTTTCAGACTCATTAAGGCTTAGGCATTCTCATACTATTTTGATTACAAAAAACCTCAGTGCTTTAATGGCTGCTTGACTATCTGAAGTGATGGAGGACCTATTAAGGATTTCTATAGAAAGTTGGAGTCAAGACGATACAGCGTCTGTTGTCGTTCTGGATTTTCCACATCCCTTAAAACTTTAGATGGATTAAACTTCCCTTTGGGATCTTTTCAACCGGAACTTCTTATAAGCTTTATTTCACTATATTTCACTTATCACGAATCAGGTGTCCATTTTTCTTTGAATATAAATATGATGCACATAATTTATTAAATATATACATTCACCAACGCGCACACAGTATATTGGTATTTAATAATGAGTGTTCAATGATGATGCTGTCCATTTTCAAACACGGTAAATATATGTTAACAATCCGTGATTATTACATTTTATGTATTAGTTATTATAACTATTAACATGAGCAAAACAAGTAGCTCAACGAACACCTTTAGCTGTAATTTCACCGTCTATATAGGTAAATTGTTCATACATTATTCATGTAAGTACGACATTAATTATATAGGCTGGCAAACGTTTACTTTTTGCTTATAAGATGAAAAATTTTAATTGAAATTCAATTCAATATTGTGGAATATTTCAGTAGCAGCAATTTTATTTAAAGAAATTATAAAAATGAAGTTGAGTTGGGTATTCAAGCGAAATTCAAGCGTTGAGAAAAGTGTGCCTCGTTAAATATTGATGGAAGATGTTATTTCGAATGATCAAAAGCATTTGGGAACAAGAAACACGAGAAGATAGAATCTGGTGAGGTTGGCAAATCCACATCAAAGAAACACAGAGGAACATTTTATTGCTGTTTGACGCAACCTGTTTATGGAAATAGAAACAACAGCAAAAGTTCTCCAATAATTCTGTCTTTTGTCTTCAAAACGAAGATTAGAACTATAGAGCTGCCATATCTCCATTGAAACGCGTATGCTTCACGACACAAGTTTCGAGTGAGGAACAAGCTACAACATGTCCTCACTCATAAAAATACCGTTAAGAAACAAAAAATGTTTACCATGTTTCTATATCTCCTTCGATCTATGCCACTGAATATGGGAACAAACAACTAATAGGAACTTTTGTTGCTGCAATAGGAAATAACGAGGAACTTGAATAAACTTTTGGCAAAATTCAGAAACAAATTCCTGAAACAAGCGGCAGAAACATAATGTTTCTGTTGTGTTGCTTTCGGTGTGGACGAGGCTTAAGACAATTGAATATACTTTTGGCACAGATTCTTTTGGTGAACTACGACTAGATGAGATGGAAATACTATGCCAAAGTAAGACCAAAATTCTACATGTGCCCTACCTGGACACTGCTGTCTAAATGGGCTCCTCTAAAAATCTACTTAGTGAGGAAGGACGAATGTTAAGAGGAATGGAAAAAGAAACGAGAGAATCCCACAATAAAGGGTAGACTACTGGATAAAAGAGGACGACTTCCTTAAGCTTGGGTCAAACGTTATCCTAAGAATTTTCCCTCACTTCTATTTGAGACTTTCTTCAGGAAATGAGTAAAAAAAGGGGTACAATAGATCTTTAAGTTTTGTTTCTGTATTTTGTTATGGAGGCATGAACTAGTCTATCGTTGGTATAAACATGTGTTTCCAAATGGACTTAATGCTCAGCACAAAGCATTAGTGTGTCAAAATGGCAAATCACTCAAATTGAGCTGCAGCATTTAGCGAATTATGTGAAGAACAATGCTTAAGGAAAATAGCAGGATACAGCAAAATAAAATCATATTAACAAGTTGACAAAGAGTATCGCACAAGAATTATTTAAACGATTATAAAATTATCATTAACGACTACCTGCTGTGGATTTTGGTCTTAAATCAATCATGTTGTCATAAGTCAAAACGAAATATCTTGTAACGAAGTATACACCTCAAATTCGAGTAAGAATACCCTTACGAAATGCCAAGTAACGTTTAAACAATTATTTATTCCGTTCTGTCTCAACTGCTAATAATAAATGTATAAAATCAGATATGGTAATGGTATTGGAAAGTACCGAAAAGAGGTTCATAATATAGAAAAAAAGACATTTATTCCGGCGCTGACAATGTCGATTTGTGTGCGATAGCGAATACCACACAGCTCGTCACACTGGGACGCCGTCCATCACTGAATTATGGCCGACCTTTTGTCTGTTTTGACGCTAAACACTGCTATTTACCCGTATACAGGTGAAAGCTAGTCAAAACACTTTTTAGATTTTACCGCCTTTTGTAACCTTTTCGGGTGGTTGTTTTCCCATTCTGTTCTAACAGATTTATGAGACAGTGAAAAATTATCTTTTATAGATCAAAGCTATGATGCCTACATTTAAATATCTGAAACTAGAAATATAGCAAACATATTTTTTTTATTTTAATTTATTTTTAAGCAAAATTAGGTGAATTTTCGGAATATTTTTCAGCTTCAAGGAATATTTAATCCTAAAAATAAGAGCAAATTAACTTGCTGTTCCTTGCAGCGTAACACTGAACGTTATCAGAAACTGTGGAAGAATCGGCCACTTGGCCTAACAGTTCTCCCATTATTCACTTATTTCTGTTTCATGTAACTTGTATAGTGAATAATAAATGTATTATTATTATTATCCTTTTTCTGTGTAGTAATTCATAATTGGAAAATGCGAGGACTTTCTTCACATTTAACCCTTGTATATTTCCATTGAAACCCAAGTCAATGCTGGTCTAAGGCAATTCAGTTTTCAATAAATTATGTCAAAATATAGATATTCCTCCAATGTAGCTTTTAAGATAAGAAATTAAAGGTAGATTAAGGAAATTGAAGAAAAGTTAGATGAAAATTATCATGACAGATATTCAAGCAGCCATTGAGGCACTGAGCTTTTGTGTAATTAGTGGGCGAGAACAATATAGTTACCTTACTGTGGATTCCAGGACACACTGGAATATAAGGAAATGAAATAGCAGATGAACTAGCAAAGAGGGGGACTGAAATACCTTTCTGGGGGCCTGAACCCTTCTGCGGAATCAGCCCCAATGTAATATTGGAAGAAATAGGTGGAGCCAAAAGAAAGAGAAGATCTGACCATTGGAAGGATCTAGGTAGTAAGGCTTAGACAATTAGATATTCTTTTGCATGACTACAACCTGTTGAGATCAAATGAATGCATTAGTCAAAGTAAAACTGCGCTAAGAGTTTTAACAGGGATCCTAACGAGACATTGTCACCTGAATGGGCGCCTGAAAAAGCTCAAAATAGTGGAGGAAGAAGAATGTAGATTTTGTGGTATGGAAGAAGAAACCTCCATCCACACACTTTCCAACTGCATAGCAATCCAGAATCATGAAGCACAGTACCTGGAAGATTACTGGATAGAAGAGGAACATTTGCCTAAGTTGAAGCCTACTGATATCCTAACATTCCTCCGAGAAATAGGACTAAAGGAGCTACTAGGTTTAGAGACTCTACTCAGAAACTAAGTAGAAGTAAGGGGGCACAATAGATCTTTCAGGTCTCAGCGAATGTTATCCCAAAAATACATATATACATACAGACAGTATAAAAGAAGTGCCAAGGTCAGTAGAAACAGTTAATTCCAAGGAAAAAAATTTCATAAAGACACCGTCATATTTTTCGAAATAATAACGCAATTTACAACGTGTTGATTTTCATCAACTTCGGATAATGATTTTAAATAGAAACAGGTTTCTTTTATACAAATTCTATTCTTGGAAATTCCTCGAAAAAAAATCTTTCAATTGTCGATAAAGAGTGAAATTTATGTCGCCTTTAATTAAAGCTGGTTTTCGTAGTGGCTGTAAATTTAATACACAAAAGAAAATCGCCCTGTACAAGTGTTCGTTGTAAGCATGATAGCCGCGGCGAAACCTCAGACTATTGTGGTTTATAATAGAGGTTGAAAACAACATAATTTACGACATAGGGTGTTCCACCACTCCCGAACTACAAAAACTTAATAGCTTATTTATTCAAAACGTGAACATTTCAAGATGGCCGCTTATAGAGAGACCAGGTAACCGGCTACACCACTATAAAACAGCGTTAATAGCTGGTTTGAGTATTGTGTTCAAAAAATCTAGCCTGCCAAGTCGTGTAGACAACTCGTCTTCAATACAACTGGTTTGTTTTCGTCATTAGGCCAGTCATTCCAACAATATACCATAATCTTACTAGTACAGTAGTCAAAAAATGTAGGCACTGAAAGTCACAGTATTCTGGGAATGACCTCTGACATAATGTCTCCAACAGTAAACTACAACCTGCCTTATACCGTCCTAATTCCAAAAAGAGATGACAGCTGCTGGTACACAGGCGGTTTTAGACTGTTAAAAAAGTATATCGAGAAAGTATTGCCGGTATGGATCCCTGCCAATTCTGGCATGTAAGGAAACGAGAAGGCAGACTCTTTTTGCAAGAAAGTGGATCAGAACCTACTATTGGCATTGCAATAAGTTTTGCAAAACAAACACACAATACCTGGATAGCAAGAAGAGCTTTAGACTTCTGGCATAACCAGGATTGATTCATTCAAAGGCCTTTATACATCCTTCGAAGAATGTCTCCAAGCAAATGTAAGACTATAGCAGGCATGGTAACCTGCGTTGTCTAACAGGCGTTTTGACAGGAGTCTGAATCATCGAATGCCATAACTTGAACTGTCGGTAGATCCGACTTGCCGTCTTTGCCTGGAAGATGATGAAACAGCAGAGCATATAATTTGTGCCTGTCCCGCTGCGGCTCGAATCAGGAATCTGATGTTTGGCAGGGTCTCTCTCTCACACTTGGACCTGAAATATCATTCACCAAATAAACTAATCGGCTTTGTTAAGAAGCTGAATTTGTTTGGTGGAATCTGAACAACATATCCATTTTGAATACACTAGAGTCTTTGATCAAGCTGATTTTTCCTCAACAGAGACCAAATAACATTAATTTATTGATCAGGCTGGTTGAAAATATCTTCAAAATCAGAGCTGACAATGAGTTGATAATGAGAATTATGAATTACTTTAAGAACAAGAAATCAAAGAATGTTGCGGTAGATTCCAGTATTTCACAAAGTTTGTGTATAGATGACAGACACTTTTACCTAAAGATTCATTTTCCTCCAGTCGCCAGACAAAATCTCCAGTAACATTGTATTGTATTTTGCTAAATTTGTAAAATATAATAGCTGGGTTAGTAATACTGTTAGGTCTATCTTTTACAATCAAGTCTCTGGCATGCAAAAAGCATATGGAAAGTCTTCGTTGCACAGTTCTAATTTTTTCAGCTGCTTCTCAGCTTGTGTTGTGCTTAATTAGAAACCTGGTATCAATCATCACAGTATGAACAGATTCGCTGGATGGTTTGTCGTTGATATTTACCACGTATTTTGCATGTTGTTCGTTGATCCAGAGCTCTTCACAGATCTTCTTTTTGGTACGCCAAAAATATGTCCTAGTTCAAACCCTCTTTTCGCTATTTTGTCAGCTTTTTCATTGCCTGCGATATCCTGGAAACCTGGTACTTAGATCAGCAAACGTCTTCAGCCCTTCGATGTATTGACTCGTTTTTCGGTTGTGTTCAACAACAATCTTAACTAACTCTTTGTACCTCCGTCCCATATCGTCTTCCATTCCAGAAGCTTCAGTTCTCGACTGGAGGGATTCTGAGTACTTGTAATAATTTCTTCTCCTTGTCCTGGTGAGTTCTCACAGATTTTTGATAGCTTCATAAGGAAAGCCTGATTGTCAGTTAATATTTTCTTTTCGATGCAATCACATAAAATATAGGTATCTTTCAGTACAAGTAGCCCAGTTTGAAATAAATAGACAGATTGGAAACTCATGCAATATAGATACTTTCAAAATAATCAATGTTGTTTGTGACTGGCCTAAGTATATATCAAGTTGACTTATTTCTCATTGTGAACACGACTCGAGGAAGGTTCAATGTGTTAATTATGCCGTTTTTTGTCATAATTCAGCCAATGAGATCTTTATCTCCGCTCTACGCTCTTCTTCATGGCACACATATATACATAATTCAATTCCTTTTTCAAAGAAATTCACTGTTTTTTCGAAGTTTTTCAAACAGTTTAAGTAAATACAAATTGTAAATATATTCTTTTTAAGAGACGTTTAAAATGGTATTTGAGGTTTAGCGCTTTATAAGGGAATATTATCGATTATATTTGGTTCAAAAGTAGATAGAACATTCCTCAAGTTTTCTTAGAAACTAAATATGTTTCAACAAAAACTGTAATTAAAACGTTCTAGGTATGTATAAACTATATAAATTGCAGTGAATGATAATCTATTATACAAGGTGTACTGAACCTCTTCTGCCAAACATCTAATATTCCTTTATCCAAAAGTTCCTCCTTGCTTAGTCATTTTTGGAAGCATATCTTTTTGTCCAGAAGCCAGCTGCAGAATCTATCTGACCAGGGAAACCTAGCACTACTTTTTGAATAATCTTTCATACGGAAAGTTTATAAATTGCAGAATACAAGTCTTCATTAATCTTACCTAGCAACAATCAGCCATTAAGAAAAAAAATTACTTCACATTTTCCACTGACAGCATTGTCATTTTCAAAGGACACTAGCTTACTTAAAAAGAACTTTTGGATGAAGGTAAATGAGGTTGGTTGGACATTAAATCTAGTATAGTTTGTTAGGGCAGTTTCTAAACACTCTGATATCATAGTGATGGAAAATATTTTGCATTGGCTGTAAATATTTATCCAAAATACAATACATTTTAAACAAAAATGACTAGATTTATTTGATGTTTCCAAAAGAATAAATTTTATCTTGAACATTAATATGATCATCAGGTATCAGGTATCTTGAAAACGAGTAGAAAGTAGTATAATGAGGTAGCTCAAACACACCGATTTCTTATATTAAAGTTGCCGTAGGTGTATTAAAACACGAAAATAAGATGTATACTTTATGACAGTAATGAAATTTTATAATAAAATTACTTACTATCAACTTGTGGGGCCCACACGTATCTTTAATGAAATTATTTCTCGAGTGTACGTGAAGATTTTAATACTGATACGAAAAAAATTAATTATATTAACGACAGAGAAAGAGTAGGTTTACAGATTTAATTTGAATATTAATATGGGTAGTCTTAAATTAACTTCAAAATTATTTAACTTTAAATATGTAAAAATAAAAAGACTTTCACGAATTCAATGATTCAATGACTCGCTTTCAAAAAAATGTCAACCGCGTTCAATAACTCAAAACAATAACACTGGTCAACGACTTTGCCGTTTTCAAATTATATCTATCTTATTGTGGATTCAAATTGAGATCATAGCGCCAGAGCGGCTATACCTCAATTAGGTTATATTTGTTACTTCGGCAAAACTATCTTTTCTAGCTCCGCTTTTTAGACCCAAGATCTTCTTTAAATATTTAATGGGAAAGCTGGTGAGAAGAATTATTTTAAAACATCTGGAAAAGCTTTATCTGTTTGTAAAGTTTCACTGATATGACTTTCTGTATAACTCTATAGATCCAACTAGATAGTGTTATTGTATTTATTTCCCCTGTAGACGACCCATTTCGCTTATAAATTTGAATCACGTTAAGTGTAAATTACCGGCCATAATTTTTAATCAAAAATTTGATTACTGTATCTTAATAGAGCCGAATTACTAGAAACTAACGGGTATAACGGGTAATTTTCAAATCTCATTTATTTTTTTACAACTTTCCTCCTGCCATAACGACCAAACTTACTCAATATCTAATTCATTTTGATAATAAACAGAACATAATTGAATTTAAATTATAGTATAGAGTGTGTCATTAAAAAACAATGCGCGGCACTTTGCTTTCGACGTGATATAGGGAACTGCTTCAGAATAACAAGCATATTTTTAAGGACCTTGACTGAAATATATTCCTGTTTTTATAAAGGTATGGTACATGCATACAATAGAATTGCATAGCTTCAACTGACACTAGCCATATTGTATTTGCGAATAATAGAAATAGATTTCAAAGACATGTTAACGATCTATTTGTGTACATTTGATTTTTTCCACTGAAAACCACTGATTTCATTCAATATAATAGTGTAAGGACGATCTGTATCTCTGTATCTGTAGAGTAGGGAGGGTGAGTGTAGCCTCACAGCACTTATAGGGAAGAATCACGGAGTGGGCGACATCTACAATTAATCGTTCGAAATACTCGGAGGGTGAACAACAAACTAACCCAAATGTGTTTATATGGGCGAAGTGAGATTTTTATACAATTTTAAGTGATTTAGGTCGAAAGTGATATATTTTTACGTTATTTTATGAACAATAGTTGTTTCAAATAAACATCAAATCTTAAAATGCAGCGGATTTGAAGAGATAATGAGGTAAGATCACGCAAAATGTGCTCAGTTCCTCAATGTGCATCATACAGTACTTCGGATATTTCTCTACATAAATTCCCTTTGAATCCCAAGGCAGTAAAGAAATGGCAAAAAATCTTGAAGATAGGGAAGCCTATCTCAAAATACATGGTTGTTTGCAGCAAGCACTTTCTGAAAGAGGATTTTTTTTGTGGTAAGTTCAATAATTTTTACTATCAGATTCTCTTCACTTCAATTTATATTTTTTATTATTCAATATATAGTTACCTCCACAACACACAGAGAGCATTTGAAAAATGGATCCTTTCCTAGCCAGAACCTTCCAGTGACTAATTATCAACATGCAAAAAAATATATATATGTAAGTAACCGACAGTAAGTGAGAACTCAAAACAATTACTTCTGGCTTATTATTTTTGCTATACCATATTGTATTCTATATTTGTTCATTTAGTCAATTAGTATTATAAATGTTTCTTTATTCGTATTCTGCATAAAATAGATTAAATGATATGAAAAGCAAAATTTGTTTTTATTATTGCATAAAGTCTTCCACCTATTTATAATTATTGTGCAAAACCATACATACCCTTGCTTATATAATGAAACAATAACTTTTTTATATTATTTATTTATTTTTTATTGTGATACAATACATCTTGCATAATATGATCTGGATGTCTGAAATTAAAAACAAACAGCACATAAAAGAGAACAGGTGAGTCAAACAGATGAAGCTTTTTTCTCTCCAATCGAAATGGCCGATATGCCATTTTAAAATTAAAACAACCTCTCCTTATTACTTGAATCATACACTGGAGCACCCATTTGATCTTTTATTTGACAATATCTTCCCAAAAATGTTGCCAAAGCAGAATCCCTACACCTGCAGGTATTAAAAAAGTGCTCATGTTCAACATATTCGAATGACTTAATTATTGTTCGTTTTCATTGTCTAAAACTTACTGTAGGCTAGAAGATTTTTTGTTCAGTTCAGCTGTTGTATTGTATTTTCCCTTTTATTAATTCCTGGGTGACTAAATGACTGAAATGGCTCTGGCCTACTGATTCTCTCTATGTCTTTTTTCCTTTCTATATTTTTGAGCCAGAGATCAGTACAGCTTACTGGTTCTAACATCTCATATCTGAAACATGAAAAAGAGAGGAGGCAAACAGGGATGTGTGGTGTGGTTTTGAAATCATCTACCTACTTGCTTTCTTAGGTAATTGAGAAAACTTATTTACCTGTTAAATCAATGTAGCAATAATATCCTTGCTTTACAGGAACATTCACAAATCCAGGACTCACTGAGTTTTATAATGAGGGATTGTAATATTGTTGAAGATCTTTTTACATAAGCTTCTAATAACTTTTTCATTGGAACCTCACCTTCATTAATTGGCCGAACACGTTCACCAACAATCCAGAATATCCGAAATTTATATCTCTACTTTCACAGGCATTATTAATAGATATCTTATGACACAAATCCAGCAATACAACACAAAAATTTCGAAAACGAAGCTAATATCAAATGAGAGAATATTTGTTGTTCACCCTCCGATCCGACATTTTGGATTTCACAGCGCCATCTCGCGGTTCGTGATTTTTCCCTATAGACCACATGTGACCCACTGTACACCCTCCCGAGGCGTTGTCCTCTTAGGTCATCGTGATCCTGTCCTTCTCAGGAAGGTGGGCAGGTTTCTAAGAGACATCTCCTTTATATTGGCAGGTCATCGCCAGATATCTCTTCGGCGCTAGCTTCCCAGGGGCGTCCAGGGTGATCCTAGCATGACTACATCCTTTGATTCCATCTCTTAAGGGATTGAGCATGGTTTAACGTTTGGCTAGTTCCGCAATAGTCGTCAGGTTATGATAGCTATCATAGGAGCTCTTCGGTTCACGCACTTTATACTAGATAGCGTAGTTATTAATTAAAAATATTTAAGGTGACCAAGATACTTGCTGGGGTCACATTACCAGCTTCTTTTTCAACATTCAATGTCTTTTTTGTAATAAAAAATCCCGTGTACTTCCTTTCACAACACTAACAATTAATCTATCAATGTAACCTATATAAGGTGAAATTCAAAAATCCCCAGGCGACTTTGCTAAAAGCTTAAAATTTCTATGTGTACTTTTGCCGCGCCTATTCAACAATCTCTTTACGTGTTTCCTTTGATACCTGAAAAGGAGTGATATATAGCTCCTAACAATTACTTAACCTTGTTTACCACAATATGTCAAAACGAACTAATCTTCTTATTTTCAAACTACAAAGGCAACTACAAGCAAGGACCGCTATACATATCGGTATATCGGCGTTTGATTTTTCAGGTATTGTATGCCCTTTTTGTTGATAAAGCGATGCCACCCGGACTTTGACTTTTCGACTAGAAGCGGCACTTTGTCGCCAAATGATAAGGCAAACTTTGAGCTTTTGTTAGTTTGTGATATATTTTGACTGGAGGTGTCTAATTCGTTTTAGATGTTATTTTTGATGGGTTTTAGGCATTGTTGTCAGGAAAGTTACGCTTCTATATTTTATCGATTGTAACCCACACCTCGTTGGTTTTTCAATGGATTTGTTGGGGGTATATTGAATTTACGGGAAGCTCGATTTCTTTCAAGTATTCGACATAGTTTCACTTTAAACATTACTAGGAGCTTCTTTATTGCATAGGTACACAGTGTTTTTTATAGGGATACCTGTACAAAACTGTCAAACACGAGCTAACTTTTTTACCAAATAGTGTTCATAAAAATAATAATGGCCGTTTGCACCAATTGATATTTAAGTCGACTTAAAGTTAAGTGGCGCTTTAAGAATGTTTTGTTTTGCACCATGCACTTGTCATTTTAAGCTGCACCTAGCTAAGCTTAAAAAATCGCTTGCTTATTCTCCACTTATTTTCAAAATGGAGTTTTCTAACCTAACATTCTTGTTTTGATTGATATATGTAATTGTTTTTCCTCTTTTCGGTTTTTCGTTTTCTGTCTTCCAATTTCAGGTGTGTTTCTTTTAATTTTTGGAGAAGGATGTTTATGGAGGATGATTTGGGAGTATTGGATATTCTCAAAAATGTATGTCCAAGAAGACCGTAAAAACTATTATGAAGAATTGGATGAGAATATTAGCAATTCTTTTTCCAGAACTGTATAATTTGCCGATCTGATTTTCTTATTTTTTACTGTGTTTTACATTATAAACAGTTTTCTTATTTAAAAAACAAGAATAACATCCCTTGAATTCCAAAGAATTGACTTTCAACAATACGTTACTTCAAACCACAAAAAAGAAAAGTCACCAGAAACCATAGAGAAATGGACGAGTTCTATACAAGGGAATTGCTGCCAACATAACGAGCAAAAAAATACTGAAAAAGGTTAGTCGCATAAGGAAATGTTTTTTCCAATCTATGTTTAGTTTTTCTTATATGTTTTGACTGCCCTTACCACCCATGTTGTACCCAAAAAGTTTAGAGGTATTTTTAGTTTGGGGTATTTTGCATCTTACAGTTGACGAAACACAAAGAACACAAACAAATCTAAATAAACATGTATAGACAGCTGTCATTAGTTGTTCGTCAACGCTAAGATATAAAATTCCCCAAGCTAAATAGACCTACAAACTTCTCGGGTAAAACTCCAAACTTTTCGGGTACAACATGGGTGGTAAAGGGACTCAAAATATATAAGAAAAACTAAACATAGATTGGAAAAACCACTTCCTTATGCGACTAACCTTTTTCAGTATTTTTTTGCTCGTTATGTTGGCAGCAATTCCCTTGTATAGAACTCGTCCATTGATAAAACTCAACTGAAATAGCAGGGTTGACAAATGTATTAATTACTTAGCTAAGAAGCAGAGCAAAAACATCGGTGCAACTGTACTTTAACTAAGCGACCCTTAAATGTTAATCTAACCATAGCTATTCTAAGCTTATGCTTCTATTGGTGCTAACGGCCATAACAGATTTGGAAAGGTTGTTGAAATGCACCTTTTCTTCTTAAACTCGCTCTGGTTTAATAAAAAAATGGAAAGTTATGTTTAAAAGAGTCGCACTCCATTTTCAAACCAATTTCGAATGATCTTAACCACTTAGGGTATAGCCAAAAGAGAACATATCGCTTAATTGCCATCTTCACAGACAGCAAAGCAGCGCTGCTGGCACTCAACTCCGTGGAGGTCAATTCTAAGCTAGTGTGGGACTGTGTGCGAGCCCTAAACACACTAGGTGAGCGTAGTCTAGGACATAAGGGCAACGAAAAAGCGGTTGAAATGGCCAAACAAGGCTGAGAAACAATGAAATAAAATTTCTCTGGGTTCCATCGCATGCATGAATTGAAGGCAAAGAGAAAGTGGACCAAATAGCTAAAAATTCAATTACAAATCCCACAATTGATACCACTTCTTTCATTCCTCTAACAGACATTAAAATCACCATCAAGGACCATATTTATAACACCTGACAGCAATTATGGAACGTGAACGACGCAAAGCTTAAAGATATCAAACCTCGAGTGAGATCAAAGCTACCTCTTCCACGGGGAAGAAAAAACCAAATCATTATGAACCGCCTCCGTATTAGTCATACAGCATTGACGCATCTCCACCTCATCACAAATGAAGAACCACCAAGATGTAATTGTAACATACAACTTTCCTTCAACCATATCCTATAAACAAGCTGTCCACAGTACCATCAAGACAGAACGATAGCACAATGGAAAATGGACAATGTGTTAAGCTTCTTGAAGAACACTACCTTATATAACAAAATTTAAATTGTATGTCTGTTGTATTTAATATTAAAAAAAAAAGGTCATCAATGCTATTCGTTGGCCGTAACCCTTCTGCGGTGTTGCAAAAAACTATAATAACAATGGAAAAAAAGAAATGAGTCGCCCACACATCTCTGAAATGGTGGAGGAACTTACCTGGACAGTGGAAAGCGAAATAGTTCATTGAAGAGCACTCGCCAAAATTTACAGAAAATCTTTCCAAAGATAGGAAAACCGTCAAAACTGTAGTGGGTTTGTTAAGGCGAAGAAAAGCCATTGGGAGAGAGCTCTATGAAAGGTTTAGTCTCCACGCTAATAGATTTTTGCAAAAGAGTAAGGCTAGAGAATGTAATCTAGAGTTCAAAGGACCACTATAGATCTGAAAAGCTCGCAGTGGAATAGACCAAAAGCCACCTCATAAAATCTATTTAGGGTATAGCTTAGGGACACGAAAAATTAAAAAGTTAGTTCTGGAGTGTGACGGTTCGATTCGCCGCTGTGGTGAAACTTTTCTTTTTGTTTTTAGTTCTTTTTTCACAATTTTTGTAACAAACAAATTAGATTTATTTCAAATTTAATGTTTTTTAGACAAAAATAATTGTACCTTCACTAGCTGTAGGTATGTAGGTACCTACTATTAATAAATACTTAAATGTTTTGTTGTTTTGAGTTTTATGTCAAAAAAATTTTATCCGAATTATCAGATTTTGAAAAGTAATATCCCTGGGACATTGACAAATGCCTAATAATGTTATAACAATATTAAATAATAAATAAATAAACATATCTCTCGTACCTAAAAACGAAAATTTCCAAACAATTTTTGCGTCAATATCACAGTCACAAACTATTTTATGCGGTTCATGCAATAAATGATACAATCGCACATCTCACTAAACATTTACCGATTCAATTATTCGATATACTTGAAGCAATCAAATAAAGATTTCGCCGCACCCAGCCATGAAAAGTACCAACGCGAATTTCTGATCATTTCACAGATCTTTGCCGCTAATGTCTCAATAATAAATATAATTTTCTCCGGCCACATGAATAATTACCTCATCAAAATGAGAATACGCAGGCTCTCTAAATTAGTGTACACATACTATACATGAAACTTGAAAATGAAAAATTACCTTCTCGATGGTGGTCCTCACATTAAAGCGCCGTTTGGTACATTACTTCTAGAATACAAATATTATTATTCAAGTCGTTGTCAAAAAAATAGCAGTAAAATTGAGCAAAAATATGTCAATTTATAAACACCTAGGAGCAAAGTTACCTGTAACAACGTTCCAACGCTTTAGCGATAAGTAAGTTTCATTATATTCTGGTTCCTATTCAATATTTTGAAGGTAAAGAGTGCAAAACAATTTTTTACAGTTTCACACAAATAGGATCTCGTTTAAGTCCCCTTTTAATACTTTAATCAGCACTTCCCTAATTCCTCCTTTATGCAGTGTGCATACTGGAGAATTGTACGGTATTCTACAAGCACAACAACCATTCCAATAAAAAAGTTGCCATCTGTTCGGACTCTCCAGCGTCTATCCTATCTATCCAAGAATTATTTACTGAACATCCCATTGTCCAAGAAATCCATCAATCTTATCACCATATTTATTCCCTAAACACCACAGTCACCATTATATGAATACCCTCACACATTGGAATACCTGGAAATGAACTGGCCGATCAGCATGCTAAAACAGCTTCCACTACTGCCACAATTACTTCTCATATCCAAATTTGCAAGAATGTTAAGGCAGTTAAGTGAAAAGAATCGCTAGATATATGTGGCAAACTCACTGAAGCTCCACCAAGACTTTCCTAGTATTTATCCAGCCTATTCTCAACACACCTTTGTATACTGAACCCACTGAACTCTCTAGACAAGAAGTATCAATACTACGGAGACTTCGAATAGGCCACACCAAACTCACCCATAGCTACTTAATGACCTCAAGCAGCAGTCCTTCTTGTCAAAGTTGCCAGTGCCCACTTACTGTTAAACACATCCTGGCTGATTTTCGGCCAATTTACCACAAGAAGACGACAACATAATCTCAAATCCCAGTTGCAAGACTTCCTAGGGGACCCAGACCAAATCGAGACAACACTAATATTCTTAAAAGATATATCACTGTATCATAAACTTTAAACTTTGTTTTATAACTATCTGTAATAATTACTGTTTTCTATAATCGTCCTGTGCAATTGGCCATAGTTGCTGAGCACGTAAATTGAATAAAAAAAAACTTTTTCTGGCAGTACTGATGGTACAAATTGTACCTATAGGCCTTATAATTTTTAATATAAAATATTTATGAGACTATCTTTGTCCCTTTTGCTATAGAAATATCTTAAAATAGTTCAAGTTTTGGCTGCTCTATATAGACTACAATATAGTGACATACTAAACACTCTCACGACACCATAAGCAACACTTTTTTTCTGTTTAAGGCACAAAATACATTCTGTCAAAAGGTACTTATCCATTTGTTCCAGAATTGATAATTAGAATTATAGGTACTGTCTTAAAATAGTTGATGTTTTGGTTGTTTACTCTATGTAACACTGTTTAATACTCACTACAACCACACGCGTTAGATAGTGTAAAGTGTTAGGGTAGTGTTGGTGTAGGGAGTGTAAAGTGTCGAGTTCTATTGTAAACGATTCCAGAACTCCCTCCGAAAAATAAGAGAATTTTCCAAGTAAAGCTAGTTGTTTTACCCGCCATGTCTCACTATTTGAAAGAAAATTCAACATTTTCCCTATTTCGTATTACATTCAAGTCAAACATTTGAAAAAAATGTGACTTCAAAAAATAATATACCAAACGACGTTATTATAAGGTTGATATTCCATTATTTCCCTTAATAGCCTGGTACGATAAACTGGACCAGGTGATTAACAGATGTCTGAATAATAGCATACCTGTCGGGCGAGCAGGGAGACTGGTTCTGCCTTCCATTGGCCAAAGCGTTAGTGCCACGCCCATTATCACACAGTCTGCCGCAGGAACACCATGTGTGGCATATGACTTTGCTATGGTGGAGAAAAAACCTCGGAAAGAGCTTACGAATAGCTCGACGGTCGTTTAGAGGTTTTAATAAAATACCAAATTGCTTTTCGAGAAATATGTTGCAGAATGTTGAGTGCGAGATGAGTTATGGACTTTATATAAGGTGCAGGGATGGTTGTAGATGAGAAAAAATTTTCTCTACATTGGAAGAGAAGAAAGTTCAAGTCAAAAAAAACTTTCCGAACATAATAAGAGGTACATCTTATTAAAATGCTATCTTTTTTCAATCCTGCTGCTATTCTCATTCAACTTCTTAAGATTCTCCATTCCATCTTTCCTCTCCATTAAAAAATATTGCTGTCTATCAACATGTTCTAGTTTCCAGTTTTTTCATTGTGTAGAGTCTTTTCCAGTTCTTCTCTGCTAGTATTTTCATAATATTCAACTTCTTTCCATTTTTTTCATACCCAATTTTATGCCAGTTCTTACTGCTATTTCCCAGGAAATTTTTAGTTCTCCTCCCATCCAATCCAAGCTCTTTTTATTCACTTAGTATAATGGTTTTTCTGGATTCCTTTACTGATGGTACTTGGTCGTACGAAACAAAATGTTTTCTATAACGTTTTTTTGGCAGTATACCAATTTCGTTCGTAGTAAAAATAGGTACTCTCGATTATGGAACTACTTCTGATCAAAATATTCTATAAATCTGTCGAAAACAAAAATACCTATAGTAAAATATAGAAAAATTGTAACAGTAAAAACAACACTTCCTATATTTGTTAGGAATGTGTATAGGTACCCGCAGTACCCATATGAGAAGCAGAGGATTATTATTGTCGGATAGTCAAGCAGCAATTGAAGCACTGACTTCTTGTCCAAAATGGAATGGGACTGCCTTGGAAAATCAATGAACTAAGGAAATACCAATGTCGTCATTCTACGGTGTATTATAGGACAAACTGGAATGAAAGGATATTTTCCAAGAGCAGACTCTCGAACTTTATTGCCAGCCCTTGCTATCGCTTCTACTCTAAAAACTGTTAGGTACCACATTGGAGAAATATTTGGCACATAGCCGAGAAGAAATACCTAGCAAATTTAGGCATCTAGTCTGTCCGGGCTGTTTTGCGGGTTCTTTAATAACACATTTAAGCTAAATGTAACTTTTTATTGAGTGTAATTGAACATTTTACATCAGATTTTACATTAGACCGAGCATGTACTGAACGAAAAAGGTACGTTATATTAATAAAAAAGTACATCAAATCAATGAACATCAACATTAATTTTCAGCCGATGAGCTATATCGTTAATACAATGAACGTTCGTACGTTAACTTTTTTATTCATCAAGTTATGTTTAATGTACATTGAATCAATGAATGAAGAACATGGATCTATGACTTCCTGTTATTAATATAACGAACCACATACATTAACACAATAAACGAGAAGCATGGATCCATGACCACCGGTCATTGGTTTATGATTGTTGTACGTTAAATCAATGTACAATAAACATTGATACAATAAACGAAAAGCATGGATCCATGACCACCGGCCATTAGTTTATGATTGTTGTACGTTAAATCAATGTACAATAAACATTGATCGATGTTCATCGGTTATTAATATTACGAACATAAAAATAATGTGGTAGTAGAATGCAATATTTTTTTTAGTTTTAAGGTGCAACATTGGCTGAAAATTATCTTCTATGTCCATTGATTTGATGTAAGAACCAGTATCTGCAAATAAGAATACAAAGAAATAAAACAGTCCCAAAAATAGCTTTTAATTATATAATAAGTACTTATTTTTCCCCCAAGAGAGTTTCATGATAATTTGCTTCTTTAATTCTGTCTTTAAACAAATTTACTACTTTGAGACAGTGAATTAGGTGTAACATGTTATATTGACAAACAATTTTTGTATTTTCAATATATTTCCGCTGTATAAAAAATATAATATACCTAGAGAGTGAAAATGTTAACTACTTTTCGCATTTTCTATTCACTTACTACAAATTCACACATTTTATGAACTTTTGGGCTTTCTAGTGGTACATCATGTCTACAAAATGACTTTTCTAGAAAGTTCCAAAACATTTTGCTTTCCAAGGGAAAGTCAAAGTTATATAAGAAAAAAAATCTCAAAACATATGTCTACTCCCTTAAGAATTTGGAGAAATTTATATCCAATGTCTTCAAAGTAGACGAAAATATTTGGAATTGTGTTAATGTCTTCACCAGTACACAATATAAAAAGCTGAATAGACATTTTTCAAATCTTCAGGTTAGCAATATGGTCCTCTACTTCTTGTTGAGTCTTCGTACAAAACAAAAATGACTCCTGGGAATCTTTGATTGTGTATTTTGTGTGCTTGGATTTCCCCCCCCAATAGGTACCTAAATGAATATTTGAAATAAGTTCACTACAAAAAGAAAACTAAAAGAGTACTCACACTTGCAATATGAAGATATTGTCTATTCGTTGAAAAAATAGTAAATAGTCTATCCTCAATAAAATGACACAATTTTACCCACTAAAAAATTCAAGTCACACAAAATTCACAACGGAGCACAACAAGACTGTAGTTAACCCTCTCGAGAAACAAAAAGACTGAAATATTAGGCGCGAAAATGGTCACGTATTTTGTTTTCTATGTACGCCTTTACGTAATATTAATGATTACAATCATGGATCTATGAACGGTTAACATTAACTTTCGCGCGCTATTCTGAGTCCATGTAAGCTGTTCGTAATATTAATGTTTTTAGTTATGGATCTATGAACAAGTATCATTGATTTTAGCGCCTTATTAGAAGTTAATGTTCAAGTTCGTAATATTAACGTTTAGCAAACATTGAAACAATTTATGGTGTTTATATGTATGCTGTTCATAAATCCATAACAAAAATTTATTGTTTTAAAGACGAACAACATCAATTTAATAATTCTCAAACGTTGATTCAATGAACTTTTTCATTGTACCAATGAAAAAAATAATCAATTTTTGATGTTTTTCGTTTATTGCTTAATGTTAGGTCATTCATTGTTTCAGTGTACTAAAACATTAATCCATGATCAGAAATCATTGTAACAATCACCGATTCATAATATTAATGTTCAAAATATTGACGACCGGTGTTCATTAATTTTGCGTACAAAATTTCTTTCTGTGTGTACTATGAAAGGCGCCAAGCCAACCTGACGTCAAACGTCAACCTTCATGTGTTTAATCATGGCAGCCATGTGGTGCGTTCCGCAATACAATGGCGTATAGGCCGCGTTCAGTAATAAGGCTAGAGCAAACCAGGCGCATCACATAACACGGGCACTAAATTATTTTTCACTGTTAGTAGGTACCCAAAATCTCGAAAATATTCTTTGTTGTTTTTGCAGCAATTAGACTAGCAAGGAGTGTGGTTGAAACGCCGTATTAGGCACGAAACATTTTTGCGCTAATATAATATTCAAAACCAGAGAAATTATACATCTAGTAGGTACTATCGGAAAAATTTAAACAGGCGGTGAGATGGACAAGCCAGAGATGCATTAAAGTTTGACTGTTGTCCTAGCAGGATATTGTCGACTGAATAGAAACAATTAGCTCAAACTAGTGGAGAAGGAAGTATAAAAACTCTGTGGAATAAAAGAAACCTTCACTTATTTGAGTACCTAATGCAAGGTACCTACTAAAGAATCCCACATCTATCAGACTTGTTTAAACTGTCATATCTCAGGAACTTAATAGAAGGATGTATAGTTTGGCAAACCTATCTGAAGCTACGTAGCATAGGAAGGAGGCGAGAAAACATGGCCGATATCTGTCATAAACATTCCAATGGCGTACTGTGTTAAGAACACCAACCACAACTAACATTTTGTTGACAATCAAAAGTATTTTTTCTACCTAGATACTTTAGCACTTTAGATATTTCTCAGTTAAGCGTGGCAATGTCGAATGGTTTTTAAGCTCAGTCCTTTTACAGCTTCAGAATTTGTCAATATGTATATTGAGATGCTAGTCACTTTGAACCCTTTCTTCCTCCATTCCTGATGGAAGAGTCCAAGACATATTCTCTAAGAAATTTTAGAATACCCGCAGGATTTGACTCAAATATAAGTGACTCTTTTTTACCCAGTTGTAGGTGTTACGCCCTAGGACTGCTAGTCATCCTGCAATTATATTTATCCTGCTACCGTTTATGGTGCCCATTCAGGTGACAGTGACCTATCAGCATACCTGTGAAAAACTACTATCCTGTGGCATGTCCAAGGATTTCTAGTTTCTAAAAAGCAAGAAGGTAGTAGTAGAAAAAAGAGACACAATATATATTTTAGCTTCTCATACGTGTATCTTTTCTCATGTGTGTAGAAAATTTTAAAAATTGTCCGTCACGAAAGTCCCTCTCTGCTTCACGTTAATTGTATGTAAATCGACCCACCGATTTTTGCGAACTTAACAATAAGAGCATGTAAAGCAGACGGGCAATTTGTCAACGGCTTGCATTATTTATGGGCCGCATGACAGCCACGCCACTTGCGAAGAAGTATCTGCAAACCGTGCATTGATAGGGATGCGATGGTATTTATAGATTGTTGGGCTGTTTCTGTTTTTTTTCCGGTTTTTTCTTTGGATTATTTCAACGCTTTTAAATACCTATATTAGGCGTTTTCGATTATTTACTTTTGGCTGCTAGTAGCAGCTCGTAGTGACTGAATTTCGTTCGTTTATTACCGGGCGTGACGCTTAATCTTACCTTCCCCTTGCCCCTCGAGCACATACCGAAAAGTATGGGCTTCAAGCCATGGACATTGAATATTTGACGTTTGTCAGGTTTGACGTTTATTTAAAGGTTAAAATTGTGCCTATTACGATTTAAATCTTACTGGAAATATTTAAATATGCAAAATTATATTATCAATAACATCATAGTCGAAAACTGTTCTTCTAAAAACACAGGAAATTCATTAATAATATCAGATGATAGTTTGGATTATGACATTATATGACAAGTAGCTTTGAGGATCCTAAAAATCGTGTTCGTTTTTCTCAAAAGTCTTGACGACTGAGGCTTCACGCACAAATGCTTGAAGCCCAAATAAACGAAAGCAACAATTGTTGTTATTCATATTACCAGAAATTCTACTTAGCCGTATCAAAATATCTACTAGATAGAGACCATCTTTATTGGGACACAAAAATAATTGGCTGGAGAGGATTTCAATGAGACCTCTGTCGGAAAAAGGTTCTAATTGTCACAACTAGTAAAATAATTAAATTTGCATTGTTTTTGTATTACCTATAGTTAGCGATTTAATTCAACTGTCATCTGTCTGTCAATTCAACTGTCTTCTTTTCAATGAGACGTCTGAATAAGTTTTTCTTAATGGAAGGTGTACCTTCACCTGGATTCATGTCCATGCCTTCCATGATTAGCTTTGACACATGTAGACCTATGTCTATGCACAATTGCACAGATAGATTTTATGAGGTGGCTCTTGTCCTATTCCACTGTGACCTTCTCAGATCTATTGTGGTCCTCTGAACTCTAGATTACATTCTCCATCCCGAATCTCCTACCCAGGCTATCATAACATTGCTACGCTCACCCAGTTTGCTTAGGGCCCTCATGAATTCCCATACTAGCTTAGAATTGACCTCTACGGAGTTGAGTGCCTTTAACGTTGCCTGGCTGTCTGTGAAGATGGCAATTGAACAAGCACTGTGACAAGTCAGGTGGTATTTAAGCTATTGGAACTTATCAAATAATTAAAAAATATGCACCCCACTAATTTGTTAATTAGTTCCAAAAATTTTCTACGTGTACTTTTTTCTGTAAGCCCATTTTCATCGCCAGAAGCGTATAATTTATAATTCCAGCTCAAGTTACCGATATAAACATTTCAGAACATTATAACCAGCCTTTACATTTGTCGAACAAGTGACATCGTCGAGTCAGCGAATGAAACCGGTTCACGTGTACACTGAAAAAAAAAGTTCACAATGGAGTAAGTGCTTATTATAGTCTGAAAAAGTAGCAAGTGAATTCGTGCAAACATTTGTTTTTAAGTCGCAAGGGGCAGGACTACAAGGAGCTTTCAGACTGCCATCAACTCTTATTATAGTTATTTGCCGAAGATGATCCCGTGCATTCTGGGAAAAGAGACATTTAACAACGCGATGCATGGGCGAATTCTTTTAAACAATTTCGGTTTTTTAAACTGGTTTAAGAAGGTAACTATCATTATAAGAAAAAAAGTGGTTTTAATTGTTACGTTTCACCTGAGACTCAGAGCGATGAAGTCTTTACTATCGGCTAGGTAGTCATATGAAAAACGATTGGTTGTCGCTAAAAAAAAGATTTAATCGTTTCAACTTGAGCTAAAAAACACGAGCCGCTATTATTATAACTACTGATCGAGATCAAAACAACATAACAATCACAAATTGAACAAGGTTATGTAAAATCTTCACGAAAACTGGGTATTAATCACAAAGCAGCGCTGATAATAACTATAGGTAGGTACCACGTCAAAAAGATGAACTCAAAACAAACCACACTTAAATAAAGCGGAATAATTAGATCAAGGGGTCAATTTTAGACTTAACGATAATCTAAAGGCGGGTACTGACTAGAGCATTTTTACTCGCACGAATTGCGTGCACACACAAAAGCGAATATATTGTTCGCGAAAATTATTTTTAGCATAAAATTAGTGCGCGTTAAATTGTCGTTCCAGTGATATTGTTTCATGCCATTTTCATTTAGTTCACTAGACAAACAACAAAATACAACGAAAACAACGTCCACACTGAGCATGCTATGCGTTCGAAAACCTTTTTATCTTTTCGAAAAACCGACAGCCCCCGGATCGTGTTTGTGCGCGCAGAATTGCTATACGCGTACGCATGTGCGTGGCGTCCTTATCTGATGTTTACGCGTAAGTCGTTCGTGCGAGTGAAAATGCCTTAAGAACGCTATATTATAGCAAATGATAATGCGTTTACGAATTTTTGACCACCACTCGTTACGGAGCCGTAGCGTATACGCTCAGAAGCGAATGAGCAATAAGGCAACACAGCAAAAGATGAGCTGGAGATGTATTTTTGGGGTAACATTCATTGAGACCGGAAAGATCTATTGTGCCCCTTACTTCTACTTAGTTTCTGAGAATAGTCTCAGAAACTAGTAGCCCCTTTAGTCCTATTTCCCGGGGGAAATTTTGGGATATCTGCAGGCTTCAACTTAGGTAAATGTTCCTCTTCTATCCAGTAATCTCCCAGGCACTATGCTTTAGGATTCTGGAGTGCTGTGCAGTTGGAAAGTATATGGATGGAGGTTTCTTCTTCCATGCCACAATATGTGCATTTTTCTTCCCCCACTATTTTGAGCTTTTTCAGGTGCCCAATCAGGCGACAATTTCCCATTAGGATCCCTGTTGAAACTCTTAGCGCAGTTTTACTTTGACTTATGTAGGTATTCATTTGATCTCATAATTATAGTAAGTAAAGAAGGTGGTGAGACTAGATGCACAAGAATTCCTGCAATAAAAACTTTTAATCGAATGTGTTTTAAAAGATTTAAATTGAATTATTGGCAAATTTACGAATATGTTCAAACATATCGGGAGTTAATAACTGAGAACACGGTTAATCAAATATCCCCTTAATTCTTTTGATAAACGGTTTTTTAATTGGTTATGTTCAGCTTGATCTAAATTCACAATAGTAAATATATGCAACAATTCTTTCATCGTTTTGCCTGAAAAGCTAATTGTTCTTCTAATTCGTCGATTATTCTATATTTTCACTGTTTACGTATCTAAGAATACCTAATAATGTGGGTACAATCCAAGGATATTATGGTTCATACAACAGCCTTTTTGGTGTGCGTCATCGTTTGTGACGTATATTCGGGTTTTGGGTATGTTGTTTATTTTATTTGCCATTTTGACACATATCTAACCCTAAATTTGATAAATAAAATCATCAGGATCGCATTCAGCAAAATTCGACAAGGCTATGGAATTAATAGTTACCAGCTTCTTTTTCTGAACTGAAAATACTTGAGAGCTTTCAAAATGCTAATGTTTTTCCGTGTATCTAGGCATATTTTTGTATTATTCGAATAAATATAACAATAATATTCATATTAACTTTTCATAAATAATAATTGACCGTGAACAACAAAGTACAGACCTGACAAGAACTGTCAGTGGGACAGTAGAAAAAGATATCAGACACATTGACAATACGAAAGGTATATCTGCATGTCTATTTTGAATAAAGAAATTTCTCCCGATTGATAGGTCGCGCTTACGCTTAATCTGAACATCAACCAATCAAATTTTGGTAAGTCAATGATTAGGATTGACGTTTGTAATAAATTTGAACGGTTCATTATTGCGATATTTTGATTAGGATTAATCAAAGACTTGACTTTTTTTGCATTTCTTTCCACGTAATGTGTTAGAAAGACATTAACAAACAATGACGCACACCAAAAAGGCTGTTGTATGAACCATAGATGAGAATAGGATTGATCAAAAGCTGAAAAGTGTCAGCCGAGTTTGATGACGTCACTGGTTACCCATGCGCGCGTCGGCTTGCGCGAATTATGAAACTGTGAAATCCGTGGTGTTATTTATTTATTTTTTAAATTTTAATAACAAAAAATAAAGTATTTAATGTATAAGCAAAATTTTTCAACATGTTTTTTTTATGTTAAAATCATCATGGGTATAAATCATGTAAGTCAATATTCCTTTTACCTTAAATAATAATTAATTGGGCGATTTAAAAGCTAGTTCAGGGGATAGGTAGTATTCTGGAAAAACATAATGCCATTATGTAATAGCATTTTTATTTGGCCAACTGCAAATGTTCAAGATAATCCGGATAAGAATGATGGAGAATATGTTTACGCACATGACAAATTTTTAAGTGTAATTTTCAATAAGCAATAAAAAAAATGATTACTATTTACTATGTTAAATTATGTTCCACTTACCCCATTTCTTGCTAAAACAACATGTCATGATCAGTTTTTCAAGTTTCTTTCATTATTATTATTTATAAACTGTGTAGGTAGGTTATTCAATGTTTTATTTTTTTGCAACTCAAATATGTACTAAATTTAGAGTAAAAAAGTATAAGTGTATGAAATAGCTTTTATTGATTTCTAAAAAAACTCGAATTGTGTGATTTATGAGGTTTTTGAAATGGCTGATTCAATTTTATACTCATTTTTATTAATCAGCAAATATAATAGGACAAAACTGGTATTTTAACATGAAAATAAAACTACACTAATATCCTTGAAGAGTTTCGCCTTAGAAACAGCTGTTGCAATTATCAATAGTTACACTATTACAATACAGTTCGAAATCTGTCTTTGTTTACTACACAGAGAAAAAGAAGATAGACATATAATTGATGGAACACCAATGTCGACAAAAGAACGTTGCTGTGACGTCACTGGTTACCCAAACGGCTAGCGTTGCTCTTATGGGAATAATCCATCCTATTCTCATTATCCTTGGGTACAATCAGGTACAATCATGGTACAATTACAATGACAGCAGGGTTACGGCAAAGCCAAACCAAGCTACATGGCGAAGGTTAATGGCGTATGCTCGCGAACTCACCAAAAATCGTACATCGCTACATAGCGAGTGGTCAAAAATTGACCCCCAGTTTTTTTCTTTAAATTCACTTTCTTTTTCCATTATATGGGAAAATGAAGTAGCCGTTATTACATAATCAATTCTTAAATAGTATGGAAATGCATATAAAATCTTAATCATAGTGTAAGCAAAAATAAAATTATTTTAAATTCTGCAGTATTTAGATTAACATAGAAAAATTAGAACAAAAATTCACTAAAATTATGCAACTTATAATGCAGATACGTCACTAGTTTAAATGTGAAGTTATCAATAATCTTAGGGGAGCGAGGGGCTTGTTGTAACAGTTTTCATTAAAACTAATATATCTTGAAATCTATTGATTAAATTTCTACTAAATAAAGATGGATGAATACTGTAACTCTTCCTCTACCAAATCAAGTAAAAATAATACCATACCTATTGGTCATTATTTTACAATCAATTATTTTCTAGAAGAAGTGCGGTGTTACAACTTACCTCGTGCTTGGGGCAAGTTGTAACATCTACCGGGGCAAGTAGTAACGACAATAATACCTTTAATCATTTATTCTTTGTTTTTTTTTTTTAAATTGACATCTTTCTAAAATAGGTATTACGTAATTTTTATCAAAAATCAACTCAAATACATTTTTTTAGTAATCAACACTTAAAAATTAAGTAATTAACAGTTTTATTTAGTTAAACACTACTTATAATCATCATGGCACTTTTAAATCACAGTAAGTAATTAAATTATTCAAGGTATACTCGTATGCTCTTCTCAATAGCTATCTAACAAAGTATTATACTTATGTAAGAATCAACATTTGGTGGCATGTAGTAACACGTTACAACAAACCCCGGGATTTTGTTACAACTAACCCTTTGGTATGATTTTCAACATTTATCAAGATAACTATTTAAACAATTTAGCAATCATAAAAACTGTTACACATTATCAGAGATAGATGAATTTGAATGGAAATAAGATATAGAAAGTTTGAAATTAGTCAATATTGAATACGCAAACCGAAATTTTACGATAGTACAATTTTATATTACCTGGCAGAAATGAAACACATGCACACTTCCCCTCAATGCACCGGCCGGCAGGACATTGGCTATGGCAACATGATGCGGCGCGGTTTATAGGTTAAATCGAGTCAAAGAAATACTTTAATAGCGTTTAAGATCCTAGTGAAAAGGGCCTGTTACTACTTACCCCTGTTACAACAAGCCCCTCGCTCCCCTACTTTGATGTTTCACGTTTCAGCACATTCTTCTTTCTCTTCTATGTCGATGTTTGAGCTTATTCAGGAAAAAAAAAAGTTGACATCTTCTGATATAAGTATTTAACTTGTTCAGTTTAAATTTGAAGCATTTTGTGAATAGAAGAACAACCTTCTCTTATGATTATTTTGTACCCTATCAAAATATTTGACAGCTATTGCTTACTTAAATATGACAATTGTTGCTGTAATAAACCGTAGTTAAGGAAATAACTATAAGGAAGACATTTTGTCAATATGAATTTTGGTTTTTGTGATTAGTTGTGAGGATGTCGCTATTATCGCATTTTTAGCTTTCCCTTCGCTGGAGTGAATATATTTATGTGACTTCAGTGTTATTTCGAGTCCAGAATTATGCTACCTAGTTACCTACAATCAAATGAATAAAAACATATAGGTATATGTTTGAAATATTAACATCACACTGTATATTTAGCGAAAAAACATCATCTGAACATTTGTTGCAAAAAGTTTCCCATTCTCGTGAACTGTGATTTGATAAAACAACTTTTGTCTCATCTTTCAACTATTGTCGTCATTGGTATCCCGAATGCGGTGATCATTTATTGCTGTATATACGCGAATATTATCACCATATGTTAGCTCTTTGTAGCAGTTACAAGATGTCGTTAGGAGCAACTGTTACACGAAAACCATAACGTTGATATCTTTCCAAGTCGCATCTTTTAGGGTTTGAAATGTTATATTAAGGATTTTTATCATCCTGTTTTATTAGCTTGGGAGAATTACATCTATTCACAGATTGGAACCAGAATATTATAGAATGAAATTGAGAAATTTTTTTAAATGAACGAAGTTACATTGTGCTTATGGCTACAGGTATAGTTTTGAGTAGAGTAGACTATTATCGCTATACTACCAATAGAGGAATTCAGTCTAAGGTCAGTGTGGTCAACAAAAAGTGGTTTTTTCTGACAAGAATGACAGCTAAGGTCTGCTTAATGCATAAGATTTTGCATATTTTTCATCATTGCTTTATTAAAATAATGAAACTGTCCTCGAAGCGTATATCTTGAAATTTAAAATGACTTTTTAGCTGAATACTCAACATATCGGTGGCCAATAATCCATTACATTTCTGTTATTCAGTCACTAGCTATGTCAAACGTCAGTTATATTTATTTTTGTTGATATTCGTTTAATTGTGTACGTCCATTTTCGATTAGATTTTTGTTGCATTTCTAATTAGCTGTATCTCTTTTCTTCTAATAACTTTTTTCACTGACATTTGACAGAACTAGTGACTGAATAACAGAAATGACATGCCAAAAGTTCCTAGAATTATTGGCGACTGTTATGTTGAGTATTCAACTAAAAAGTCATTTTATATTTCAAAATATACTCTTCGGGGGTGTATTCATTCTTTTAATAAAACAATATAGATTTCGTAATGATAAAAAACATGCAAAATCTTATGTTTTCAACAGTAGACCTTAACTGTCATTCTTGTCAGAAAAAAACACTTTTTGTTGGCCACATTGACCTTAAACTGAACTTGGGACTGTTTACACGGGAGGAGAGTTCGTATGCAGTGTAGTGCTGCAACTATCCTGGTGTTGTTGCTTGGTTTTTGTTTGTACAGAGATAAAAATAATTATAAAAAAAAAGAAAATGTTTCATAATTGTGTGAAGGAGGTTGCCAAAGCTCTTTTACCAGAAATGGTAGAATCTATAGAAGAGGAGATGAAAGTAAGAACTGTATGGGTAAGAGAGGATTAAAGAAGGGATTAACGTGGAGCAGCTATTACGCTACTCACGTTGTGTTTGTTGTGTTGTTGTGTTTACATAGCCGCTTTCGGGTGCATCACGTAGAGCACTCCGGAGCTGCTCCGTAGCACTTCGGTTGTACTCTTGCCCGTTCGGGTTCTTGAAGTATGGCGCTCTCGGATCACTCCAGGCTACCTCGTCCCTCTCCCCTGATGCACCTACCGTTTTTATGGAGTTTCAAGCTCTTAAACGTCAAAATTTGGTTTTGTAGGTTATATACGGCTTTTATGAATAATTATTGGTAATTTTTATAAAAGTTTTATTTAATATTTATTGTAAACGAAATTGAATAAACCACAGTCCACAAGTAAAAACATATTGCCAAAAAAATAAATAATTTACCATAGATAAAACCATTGTATCATGGATAAAATCTGTCTCAGTGATGAAAAGGGGGGATAAAACTCTAGAAACATGGAGTGACATTTAATATTTAAAAAGTTGGCGGTCAATGGTCATGGTTCTGGAGCGTTCGGGTGCACGAAAATCAAGAGTACTCTTCAAATCACCGGTGCTTAGTACTCCCGGAGCGTGAAGCACTTCACCCGAAAGCGGCTCAGGTGTATAGTGGAGAGACAAGTCGAGTGTTTCGGAGTGGAAGGGGTAGTAGAGTAGAGTTACTTTGCCACGTGTGCGATTGTACTCTACTCTACCAGCAACTAATCCACTCTTCTAGAAACTACTCTACTGATGTTTTTGAAGTGTTTTTACGGGTAGAGCTACTCTACTCTACCCAGTACTCGCCTCACAACTATACTTGTGTAATTCAGCTATAAAAGTTTACTTATAAAAATGGTGGTCGAAAGTATTGAAGAAAGAATTGGATAGACTTCATACCTATAATAGCATTTTTGGTGTGCGTCATCGATTATTAATGCCTTTCTAACACATTACATCGAAAGAAATAGAAAAAAGGCAGGTCTGTGATTAATCCTAATCAAAATATCACCATTTAAATGTATTACAAACGTTAACCCTAATCTTTGACTTCAAAGATTTGATTGGTTGTTTATTAGATTACGCGCAAGCGCTACCTATTAATCTGGAGGAATTAAAACATTCAAAATATGATGCAGACGTACCTTTTATAAGGTAATGTGTCGAAGTACGTTTTTTTCTAATGTTTCATTGACAGTTTTCGTCAGATATGTATTTGGTTGTTTGTGGTTAATTATTATTTTTAAAAAGTGAATATTAATCTTATTGTTATTCATTATCTTTCTACGTCTTTACATTTACGTAATTAGTTATAAGTTGAGACCATTGGGTTTCAATTTTAAAAAAAATACTACCTACTCGACAGGTGCGTGGAATCCCACAAGAAAAACGGACCGTCGAGGGTAAGAGCCCTATACAGTGGATACTGAGGGTCTAAAGTTACCACCGAATGCTCGTTCATATTTTGTGCATTAAACCAAATATTGGTCTCGGCATGCCTTGATGGGTCTCATTAATAGCCCGATGTGCAGCTGTTATTTTTTCCATGGACCAATCAAGCGCTCGCCGCCTACCGGACGCCATATTGTGAGTAATTTAGAGTTTTGAATTTTTGGGTTGCCCTCTGTCATTTCGAATTGTTCGAGCCCCACAGAGATCATTATTTTTCTACCTTCACAGGTACGGATTGAAGAAAAATGTTGTTTTTTCCCTAAATATCTAGATATTGTGATATATTCATCTTTTTTTGGGACTGGATTACAAAAATAATAATGAAAATACAAAAATTCATTTATATATTTTTTGGCTCCCACCTCAACTATATTTTGTACGTAATACGCGAAATATAGAGATTTATAATTAAACCCCTTTTGCGCATGTTCCCTAAATTGACAAGTGTCAAAACTATCCACAGTTTTTTGACATTCGTCTTCAATTTTCTCACTATACAGCATTTATCTATGATATAATAGTTTGCTAGTTTTCAAGGAATTAGCAGCGTGTTTGAAATTATGTTCTGATGAAGAATATTTTAAAGCTAAAAACTGCTTTTGAACTGGTAAATCATAAACTTTGTCGATGAAAAGAGCTGCTTTTTTCTCCATGTTTAATTAGAAAAAAATAAGTGTAAGCCAAGACAAAGGGCATATGATAACATCGAGTAACACTTTTGAAAAAAGGAATACATGAAAAGAAACGTTGTAATTATTTACTGATGCATGCTTTTGTAAAATGAACTCAGGCTTATCCTGCTTCAATGAATGAAATATAACCTTTTTTTAAATAAAATTGAAGCTGCTGACTCTATAATTATCAATTGATTCGAAACGGTCCGGTCCTGGATTTTCTAAGATTCCAAAACCATTTTTGTTATTCAAAATATACCGCAACTGTCGTAAATTTTTCGGTATAATGAATGGTCAGTGGTTTTTTGTGTATTTTTGTGGTTGTCATTCTGAAAGAAATGACGGCTTTGAATTTGCAGTTCGATTTGCCGTTGGGGAGACTTAAAACGTTCACGCAAAGATTCTTCAAATATATTTTAAGAGATACAGAAAAAAATACACGCACTCATATTTACATTAAGGCTGCTTCACAAGTTCGGATTTTTTTCACAAATCTTTGAATATTTGCCAAACGAATGAATTTTGGATATAGATAATGAAAAATATTAGCATAAAATGATACATGGTCTGATTATTTAAATTGTCAAACTGCAACAAGTTATCGATGTATAAACCTGACTATTTTGAATTACTACTGATAAAAGTGACATGTCACACACTATTCCTATATTATAGAATAAAGGTTATGTCACATTTATAGGACAGATTATATTATATAGAATGTAAAATGCCAAACTTGTATAATGCTTTTTTTAGAAAGATTTTGGAAACCAAGTTCAATTTATCTTTTGGTTGTCCAAAATGCTATTTATGAATTGTTATACGAGAGGATTCAGATGATAAATGACTTTAGAAAGTGCTTGTGTGAAAGTCCCAAAAGTTTGACAGACAAGTAGCATCCTTCAAAACGATGGCTAACGCTGCCTAATTCACGAGAACAGTTCAAATGTATTGAACCAAACTAAGACTATCAAGATAATTTGGATCAAAATGCAGGCAATACCAAGGCAAAAAAATGAAAGAACGTTATTATTTAGTTGAGAACTATAAAAATTATTCATTTCTTCTCATAAGTATATGTTAATGAGCTTCTGCATTTTGTTCGCTATATATGCTTCCGGAAGTATAGTGAAATTTCTCTTTCAATCCACCATTTCCCTTAGTAATTTGTACCTATACTCCCCAATTTCTTCTTGTTAATTTCTTGGCCTTGAAACATTTCCATGACGGAGATTTTGCCCTGTAATTTTCATAATTCATAGACATTTTCTGTCTCTTCCAAGCCTCTAATCTCATAACCTTTGAATATAGCTGTACCTTTTGTCATTATATTTTGCCTCAAGTTTTATTTTTTCCCACTAAGTTAAGTTTCATCCGATATAACAAGTCTCTGAATAAACCTTAACAAATTGTAACTACTATTAAGTTAACTTTTATAAGATTCAAATTTGTAGGTACATTAATAGATATATTTATTCAATTCTGGTTTACCCACGATTTCCCTTGAAGGAATCGCACTTAGATCCACTTATCCAATATGCAAGCAATCAATAACATTTTCGCGCTATGTAATTTAAGATCATTCTCATTTGAAACGCGAGTTATTATTGATAATAATAACTAGTTGAAAAGCGATGATGCCAATAGCATAACCGGTCATCAAGTATATAGTGTCGGTGTTCCGGTTAGGTGACAAAATAATGATAGTATGCCGGATACACTTGGAGAAAATAATAAAGGGCTTCCCTATAGTTATGAATTGCTTTTAATTAAGTGTATTTTGTATAGATACCCACTACATCGTACCTATTAAGTTTTTTTTGACTAAGCGTTTTTGTTATGGTGTGCGTATAATATTTGACAAGGCTCGTTTGTTCTAATTTTCCTTTTAATTTTATAGTACTATACCAAACAGGAAAGACTGGAAAAAAGGCGTACATATAGGTACATGTGGATGTTACCAGACAGGTCAAAGACGTTAGACGGCGTAGGAGTCAGTATAGTAGTGCTAAAGGAAGGGATAGCCTTTCCATTAAGTCTAACAAGGAATGTCACAATTTTCCAGGAGGAAATAACGGCGATTCACCATTGTGTGGAAGAAAAATTAAAAGTCAGAAGAGAAAATATCGTTCAATTGCCATCTTCACAGACAGCCAAGCAGCGCTAATGGCACTCAACTCCGTAGAGGTCATTTCTAAGCTAGTATGGGGTTGTGTGCAGACCTCAAACACTCTGGGTGAGCGTAGCAATGTTACGGTAGCCTGGGTACCGGGATAAGGGGGTCATAAGGGCAACGAAAAAGATGAAATGGCCAAACAAGGCTCATCGAATGCCATTAGTTGGACAGGAACCCTTCTGCGGCGTTGCAAAAACCATAATAAGAATGAAACAAAGCTGTGGCTTCCACTAATCTTTGAAATTGTGGAGGAACTTACTAGGAAAGAGAAACAGGTCATATTAGAACACTCGCCAAAATTTACCTACAGCAGATCTGATGGCCAAGGATAGGAAAACTGTCAAAGCTGTAGAGGGTCTGTTAACGTCAATAGGCATTTAAAGCTGATGGGATTTACAAACGAAGATATGTGCAGGTTTTGTCACCTAGAAGAAATGGCAGAACACATTCTGTCAGTGCAATGGCCTGGCAAATGTGCGGTTTTTTGTATTAGGCGAAGAAATTAAGCCATTGGCAGAGAGATATGAAATGTTCAGTCTCCATACTTTAATAGATTTTTAAAGAAGAGACAGGCTGGAGAATGTAATCTAGAGTTTAGAGGACCACAATAGATCTGAAAAGCTTGACAAGAGCGACCTCATAAAATATATCTATCTATCCCACTTTGAAGAAACCTATGCATTTATGTATTTATGGGGTAACATACACTGAAACCTAAAAGGTTTATTGTGCCCCCATACTTCTACTTAGTTTCTGAGGAAAGTCTCAGAAACTAGTAGCTCCTTTAGTCCTATTTCCCGGGGGAATTTAAGGATATCTGCAGGCTTTAACATGGGTAAATGTTCCTCTTCCATCCAATAATCTCCCAGGTACTGTGCTCTAGGATACTGGAATGCTGTGCAGTTGGAAAGTATGTGGATGAAGGTCTCTTCTTCCATACCACAAAATCTACATTCTTCTTGCTCCACTATTTTCAGCTTTATCAGGTGCCCATTCAGGCGACAATGTCCCGTTAGGATCCCTGTTAAAACACTTAGCGCAGTTTTACTTTGACTTATCATTCATTTGATCTATTAGAAGTATTAGTTGATTGGACTTTCAACTATTTCAGGCATAAACTTGTATAGGAAAATGTCGAAAAAGTATCCAGCAGTAAAGCAGTGGATATCAGATTGCGTGGGAGTACCTAGAGGTTGAAAAGACAGGCAGAGCTATGAGCCTGTGCGACCTAGCATGCTGTTCTATACATTTTTCGGATTACTAAGATAAAACCTTGATCTTGACGCTCAAAAGCGTGAACGCTGCCTTTCTGTCCAGTTTACTCTCGATATACAAACCGATTTTTTCAAGAAGCTATGAACATAGTAGATTACTCTACAAATCCGTCAGGCTTTTGTCAAATAGAATCTAAGTTTGTAGTTAGATGTCATTATATAATCGCATATTTATTAACTGAGATTAAATAAAGCTACAACTGTCCAGACTCTTTTCCATTCAATGATTCTAATATAATAATAATTGATCTTAGATAAATGTTTTTGTAAATTTTTCTTTGTGGTCCCCATCGACTTTTTATATTCTACTTTTCAAACTGCCGAATCCATTTGATTTTAATCTTTTTTACGTGGGTTTTCTTCGCGATTTATCATCACTCTGGTCTATAATTTAGCCATCGGTTATAATTTCATCACAGTGCGTGTGAAAGAAAGTTTAAATCGGTGGGATATATTGTGTGAAAACCTGTTCGGTACAATCTGTTTGATTCTGTTATGAAATAACATCAATCAAAACATGTTTGTTTAGTAATAAAAAGTATATATCTTGATCGAAAAAAGCTCGGTACGCATACAATCTTACGTGATTATAAAGTGGTTTCTTTTAGCACGGTCCTGGGAAAACTGCGCATTTTAACAATGTCTATATTTGCACAACATTATAGTTGACATGAAAATAATCATCTGAATGAAGCTTCAAACACATGTTCGATTACATTGCACGCAATGACACCAAATACAATAATAAATTAAGTGGAAATAAACAATATAGCAAAAAGTGTACGATGATTTGACTTCATCCACTACTTTCCCGTGTATGAAATACCTTGGGTGCATATTTATATTGAAAAATAATGTTTTTAATTCTAAGTTAGGTATATTTACATCGTTTTCGCCAACAAAATTTAAATGTCTGCATTATTTTGAGCTGCAAAACTTAATTTATGTAAAATGACGGTCCCAATTTGTCTAGCGTCTTCATACAATTTCACTCAAACTGGTAGTGCAATACAATATAACTCCGATCCGCCATTTGCAAATAAGTATAAAACACACAAAAATGTTTGTATTACGGTCCTGGTTTTTTCTTTGTAGTAACGGCAGGCGATGTCGGTATGAGAAAGCGAAAAAGAATAAAATTCAGACAAAAAGAAGTCAAGTGACGATGATACCCGGGCAGGCTTCGTTCCATGTACCAAAGTACAAAAGCACGCGCATCATTCAGTGTTTGCGTTTCGAGATATTGAGAGTTTCTACAACAGCTGTACATTCTCAAAGACTTTTCTCAGCTCGTTAAACAGACGCCATCAATTTTCTTTTGCTCCCTAATTGATTGCAACAATTGTAAACATGGCAGATAAATGATGTCCCACCGCTTGAATCTTTTCAGACCGGATCTTTTTTCATTTTTTTGTTGTTGTTGTTGTGAAGGTGTAAGTTGTATAGGGATCTTGGATGCTGGAGCCATTACATTATTTGAAAGGACTAGGTATACCGTGAACGTGCTTTATTTGTTTAGAAATATTAAAAATGCATTTGTGTGTTACTTTTGCATCGTTGCAAATACCTGCCTCATTTTAAACATGTAAAAGAAAATATACATCGTATTGATAAAACAGGCAGATTTGTTGACATTTTTTTTTAAATCTTCTATTTATTGACAGAATTAAATGCATATATTCTCTGGCGGAGATTAAGGATCCACAGAGCCCGTTGAATGGAGAAGGGGCAGCTTTAAAGGGGGATCGTTTTAGATTTTTTCAAGTATCAATAATAATAACAGCATATTGACTATTTCACTTTTTTAATATAAAATAAGATAGTCACATCGCATATTTAATATTCCCATGTATTTAAAAGGTTATTTAATTGTTTTAAAGTTTTTAATATGAATACTAGTGGCATCTTTATTTGTAGTGACAAAGCTTCGATTTCAGAACAACGTTGCCTGTGTTAAATTATAGTAAACTCTATGCAATGTTGAATAAAAACATCTCGCTTCGGTACCTACCCAATAGATGTCACTTACGTTACGCTTTACTACTTCATAGCTGGTTCACCAGCAGCAAAGAAGATGGGTTTGGGTCCTTGTGATGGTACGCCTGCTTGTTAAAAAAGAAGGGAAATATACGTCAGTCGAATTTTGACAGCTAGATCTAAAGTCAATATTGACATGTCAGAGGTCAGTCAGACCAAAGGTGTGGAGTGTAAACGGAATATGCAGTTTTCGATGTTCTCTCCGTAAAATAATTTGTTCGCTTTAAATGATATACTAGTGAAGTGTTTTAATGAAATCAGCTTTTGATTTCTAAATTAGATTAGTCCCAGTTAGCAAAATGGCTTCTGGAGACACAATCGAAATTATTCAAACCATGGATTCAATTCAACTGACGAATATGAATAGCCCCAAGGAAATTCCAGGATATCGTGAATCATCAGAAACTGAAGACACTGATGGTATGTTTTATTTTTATCCATTAATACATTTTCACACATCTTTCATCAATACCAACTCATAAGGAAGTTGGGAATTTTTTTGGACAAAGTAGGAAGAAATGTTATTATTGTTTTAGTTAACAATGGTATAAAAGAACTATAAACAATAGAGTTTGTGTACAAGGTTTTTTATATCATACCTATTACATATAACTATAAATGAATAACTTATATTATAAAAATATGATTTATTGAGAATAGTAATTTTTTTTCATAACAGATAGTGTTATTTATATTTAAAACTATTATATTCACTACTTGATTATCAAAATTCACTTGATAAGTTCTTTTGTATAAAAGTGATTCATTATAATCACAAGAATTCTCTACACAGAAAATCTTGACATACTTTTAAAGTCTATCCTTATATACATTCTATTGTTAAATACTTAATGCTAGAACTACACCTATAATATGTAACAAACTATTGTGTAAGAAATCTTTAAATTAGTTGATATTCATTACAAAATAGAGGTGTCCATGATATAGGTAGTTTGGTTGTTGTAGAATGAATAAAAGGAAGCATATAATATTAAGGATAATATCATATTTGTTAGATTTCCCTGAACCAATTGCACAAAGCTACTATTCACCAGCTTCAGATTCAGGCTTGAAACACACAAAAATACTGTTTAAAGGGAACAAATGTCTAAAATAAAATTATTTAGGTTGCCAAAAAACACATATTATGATTATGTCACTGTTTTTTTGTATCAACTTGAATTAAAAGAATACATGAATTACCATTATTTAAAAAAATTCAGTAAGTAGGCCATGGACTGGCGCAATTTCACCATTTCTCGGTAGAGTGATGCTAGAGTTTGATATTAGCAACATCCAATTTAAATATATAGGTAACGTTATAAAGACTGGAAATTTTAAATTACCTAATCATCCAGTTCATTCAATATGCAATTTATTGTAATTTAATTTGATCAAAAAGTAATATAGATGAATCATTTTACTTGAAACCCAACCCCAACCATCTCTAATTGTATCAAAGCAAAATTCAAGCATATTTGCTCACATAATATAATCATGAAAACATTGAAAACTAATGATTATTTTAATGTGAATTGTAATTCAAAATGTGACCTCTACAAGCACATCATTGATGACTAAATTGCCACCTTCAACTTTACATAAACATGTAGTACCAGCTGTTAGCAATAAAAATGTGCAAGGAAATAATACTATGGGATAGCATTTAAATGTTATAATGTTATAAGTGATTATTGGACACACTAAGTCATAAGCAGATAGCTTTTTCAAAATTTTTATCAACCAAGTTTCACAAGGAAAAGCTATTAACTAGGATCTTAGTTTTATTAACCATTATTTTTGCCACCACAATTAAATGGTTTTAAATGAAACTAACTATTTCTAAATGACTCCACAATATATTTGAAAAAATTGTAAAAATTGCAAGTAAATTGACAATTGTTTCGATATATAGGTATATCATCGTCAGAATGACAGAAGTTACTTTTGACATGATGTATACTTGATATATATTTGGCTAGTCCAAATAGTGCCTATCTAGTGATTGACTTAATATATATGTGAAGAAAAACTAGATGTTTTCTTGATTTACACAAACTTTAATTAACTTCTCAGTACAAAATTACACAAGTAGTATTAGGTGTATACACGTTTTAATACAAATTTCACTACACTCTTTTTTATGACGTTTTACACATTGGTTTTGAAAACTATCATGCTTGTTTTACTAGTGGATGATTTTACTTCAATTTTGATATAGTTTTTAAATGCTTTGGTTGAGGATGGATGAGAAAAAATGTATATCTTTTTTATGTGATGCAACACGTTTCCAAACTCGATGTCGGCTCGTAAGGGTTGTTGAAGGGGTGAGAGACAAGGATAGAAAGTGATATATGAGAAGGAAACAATTTGAAGAAGGTAGCGTGGTAGGTAATTATGAAAAAAGGAAACAGTTTTAAAGAGTAAGTTAGCTGCTAGAGGGGAGGTGGCGTTAGGAGTAACATTAGTAATTAAAAGTACAGTTGAGGAACTAGTAGTTTTTCAACATACTGCCCACCAAAAAACAAGGCCAAGATAAACACAGATAATGTAAATTTACCATCAAATACTCGAAGGACCAGGACATTACTGTCCAAATAATAAAAAATACAGCCAGGTCAACTCGCAAGCGGATCCCAAATCACCGCTTTAGCGTTCCCTCGTGGCTTCCTCAAGGACAAAAATAGATGTTTAGTGAGACAACAAGAAAAGGATACCTCAAACGTTGAGTAATTAAACTTAAAAATAAAAGAGAGGTTAGTATAGGTTAATTTTTGTTGAAGGATAAATACAAGTGATTGAGTACAGGATTATTCTTCTGCAATAGGATTTTCATTGATTAATGGTACAATTTTAGTAATTGGTCGTATGAACACGCCTTGTTGTGTTCGCACGTGGACGGCTCTGATTTTGCCATCAGAACTGGGGATTGTGTCAACAATTTTGGCTAATGGCCATTGCAAAGGGGGTGAGTCTTCATTCTTAATTAGCACCAAGTCGTTAACTTGTACATTGGGATGAGGATTAGCCCATTTGGGTCTTTGCTGCAGCCTGTTAAGATAGTCTGTAGACCATCGTTTCCAGAACTGCTGGTGAAGTAATGTACATTGTTGCCAAAATTTCAATCGATTACTAGGAATACTAGTAACATCAACTTCAGGATAAGAAGTCAAAGGAGCTCCGATAAGGAAATGTCCTGGGGTAAGAGGAGTCATATCGGTAGGATCAGTTGATAACTGGCTCAATGGCCGGGAATTCAAAATAGCTTCGATTTGACAAATAATAGTGTTGAATTGATCAATGGTAAAAATTGAATTTTTCATCATTCTGTACAGGTGAAATTTGGCACTCTTGATGGCCGACTCCCACAAACCACCCCAATGTGGGGAGCGAGGGGGGATAAATTTCCAAGAAATTTGTAGCCCTACTAACTGGGAATGAATTTCTGGAAGGTTATTTAAAAAAAAAGAGAATATTTCATTCAATTGGTTACAGGCACCCACAAAGTTGGTGCCATTGTCGCTAAGAATAGTTGAAGGTAACCCTCTACGGGCTATGAACCTTTTTAGAGCAGCTAGAAAAGAGTCAGTGGTTAAGTCGCATACTAATTCCAGGTGTACTGCTTTGGTTGCAAGACAAACAAAAAGTGCTAAATACCCTTTGAGGATTGGGGCTCTTCTAAGATGAGATGATTTGATTTGAAACGGTCCCCCGAAATCTACTCCTGTATGGACAAAAGGTTTTGATGGGGTTATCCTTTCCTTAGGAAGAGGAGCCATTATTTGTTGGAAAGTTACAGCTTTGAATCTAGTACAGAGAACACAATTATTTATGATTCTTTTGATTTCTCTCAAGCCATCTAACGGCCAGTATTGTAGCCGTACGTTTGAGAGGGTGCATTGTGGTCCGCTATGTCCGAGTCGTCTGTGTTCATGGGTTAGGATTAATGATGTAAAGTGATTTTTGCTAGGGAGTAAGTAAGGGTGCTGTTGGTCATATGGTATGTCAGCGTTGGACAACCGTCCACCTACTCGGATGAGATTGTTATCAAGAAACAAATTCAATGAGTTTATTTTCTTAGATAGAATAGGAGTGCTTCGTTGCAAAGAATTTAGAGTATCAGAAAAGCTAGTCGTTTGAACTTGTTTCATAAGAAAAAGTTTAGCTTCCAATATATCTAAGGGAGAAAGATAATGTTTTTTGTCATGAGGGTATTTACAATTATGTACAAAGTTTAAAATGTAAGCCATTGAGCGAACTAATTTTGTAAATGATGAGAATTTGGCTATGAATGGTATCCACAAGTTTTCCATTTTGTGGCTAACCAAAAGAGTTACCTGTTTTTCTTCTGGCGGATTAGGGATGAGACTAAAGGTTTGAAATTCCTGCATGTTGGCTTGACCATCTAACAAAAACAGAGGTCCATTTTGCCAAGAAAGAAGTTTGGTGTTATGTATCCTCCCTCTTGACAACATGTCAGCAGGATTAAGTGAGGTTTTGATGTAGCGCCAGTTTTGTGATTGAGTTAGTGATTGGATCTGTGCAACTCTGTTAGCTACAAAGGTATTCCATCTAGAAGGATGAGCATTTATCCAGGAAAGAGCTACCTGAGAGTCTGACCACAAAAAAGAATTAGATTTTAAAGGATATTTGGATAAAATATTCAACAGTCTAGCATAAAGAGATGAAAGCAGTGTCATGGCACTCAACTCCAGTTTAGGGATGGTTACAGTTTTGTTCAGCGGTGCTACTCTGGACTTAGAAGCTATGAGTTGAGAGGAGGCGGTTTGATCTGAATAAATGGTTCTAAGGTAAAAACAACAACCATAAGCTGAAGAGCTAGCATCACAGAACCCATGCAGTTCGATAATCAATATGTTCTTGATTAAGAAAGTGGGGCGGGGAATTGTTATATGGCTTAGGTTCAAAATGTTTTGAGAAAATATTTTCCAATCAGTAATAATTTGAGGATCGGTGATTATTTGGTCCCAGCTAACTTGCATGGACCATAACTTTTGCATGATAAGTTTACCATGTACAATGACTGGGTTGACTAAACCTAACGGGTCGTAGCATTGGGATACCAGAGATAATATCTTGCGTTTCGTTAGGGGTTCTACATCAAGATTCGAAGGTGTTGATATGATGAAATGATCTGAAGTGGGATTCCATTTAAGTCCCAACACTTTACATGGAGATTCGTCTAGATTTAGATTCTTTTCTTTAATGCTAGCAGGAATATTTGGAGGCAAAGATGAAGTATTGGTTCTGAACTTGTGCAATGTAAATCCTGCATTGTTGAGAATGTAGGTTAGATCACTTTGAAGGGTTTGCAAATCGTTAAGGGAATCAGCACCTGACAGGATATCGTCGACGTAGGTTTGGTGGAGCAATGAGGCTTGAGCAGATGGAAATTGTTGGTTATTCAAAGCTACTTCTTTTAAAACCCTGCAAGCTAAATAAGGGGCACTTTTGTGTCCGAATGAGACAGTTGAGAGTTCGATACATTGAAATTGATGATTTGGTGAATCTCGCCAGAGAACATTTTGTAGAGAATGATATTTAGGATCCAGTTTGACTTGACGGTACATTTTTTCAATGTCGGCCGTTAACACGTAAGGAAAAGTTCGAAATCGAATCAGTATATCAAAGAGTTCAGGTTGTACTAGAGGCCCTCTCAGTGATATGTCGTTAAGGGATAAGTTGGAAGTTGATTTACTAGAAAAGTCGAAAACAATTCTAGTTTTAGTGCTTTCACTTTGCTTTCTGATTACACAGAGATGGGGAACAAAATACTTATTTTCAGAATATGAATTTTTTAATGATAAAGGAATTAATTTTGCATGTTCGAGGGATAGATATTCACTAAGTATGGCTTTATATTCGGATTTGAGGATAGGGTCTTTGTTAAGTCTACGTTCTAATGATAGGAATCGTTGTTTGGCCGTTAAAAATGAGTCTCCTAGAGTTTTTTGAGCGTCCGGATGAGTTAGAGGCATATTTACTTGAAATCGTCCACTCGGTAATATTTTAGTTGTGGATTTGAATGTTTCTTCTGCCAATTGGTCTTCTAGGGAGAGAGATGAAGGTTCAGGAAATTCTTCTTGGGTCCAAAATTTCTCGACCAGATTGTGTAACGACATATCAGTATCATCGGTAATCAAAGTTGAAGAATTCTCTTTTTCCGAGTTCAAAGTGGTTATGTGAAAAGAATAAGCAGAAGGACTTTCTTTGCTGTTAATATTGGATAGGGGTACGGTGCCAGATATTATCCATCCCAAATGAGTATTAAGCAAAGTAGGAAGTCCATTTCCCAGTTTTACTAATCCATGTTTAATTAAGGAATAATATATATCGGCACCTAGAAGAATGTCTATGTCTGCAGGTAAATGGAATTCATCATCAGCAAGATTATTTGAAATGTTGGAAGGAATAAGTAGACATTTTCGAGCTATGGGCAATTGAGGTATCTTTTGTGTGATTTGTGGTACAACGGCACATGATACTTTAAATATATGAGAATGAGAAAACTTGGAGTGGATGTTAATTTCGGTGAATTGTTCAATTATATTCTGGTCATTTAGAATTCCTGAGATATGTAAGTTGCGTTTGAAAATAGGAGAAGATAACTTTTTTTGTAGAGAGGTAGTTATAAAGGAATTTTGGCTACCTGTGTCTAACAAGGCCCTGGCTTGTACAGGTTCTCCTTGTTGTGTGTACAATAGAACTTGAGAGGTAGCTAATAAGATATGGGATTCTGTTTGATTGATGGATGATAGAGAAGCAAATTGATTTCCATTTGAAATTGAAGGTGGGGGTACTGATACGTCAACAACGGGTTGAGTCAAATTTTGATTGCTCATATGTGCAATGTTTGCTTGACTATTTCTTTGTGAAGGATTTGCTAAGGATTGATCTGTGGGATTGGTAGAGTTCGAATTAGTAAAATGCAACAAAGTATGGTGCCTTTTTTGACATATTGAGCAGTTTTTAATATTTCTGCAGAGTGCCACAGTGTGTTTGGGTATAAGGCAGTTAAGACACAGATTGTTTTCCCTTACAAAGTTGTGCCGATCCTTCATAGATAAAAGAGAAAAACTATTGCAAGAGAAAATGCGGTGATTTAATGCATTACAAAAGATACAATGAATTTTCTGATTGTGTACTTGTTGATTTAAAGTGGGAGTAAGAGGATCAGAGGATTGACTTAATAAAGATACTTTTTGAAGCTTAGTATTAGAATTTGGCTCTTGAGGAGAGATGTTTTCAAGAATAGTACATTGTTTATTTAGAAATTTGAAAAAGTCACTAGTAGATGAGAGCTTAGATACATCACTTTGTTCTTCAAAGGTTCTTTTTGTCTTAAAATCTAGTTTCTGTTCCAAGACCTGAACAAGAAAAGCTTCAAAAAGCTCTTCATTAGTACAATCAACAGAGTTTAGAGCATCTAGTATAGAAGTTGAAGTTGCAGAAAATTGTCTTAAAATTTGAGAAGTACATTTTGTTACAGGTTGAATGTTCAACAATTGCTGAAAGTAATTGTATACCAACTGTTTTTTGTTTTCATAACGCTTGGACAAGAGTTCAAGGGCTACATCAAAGTTTTCATCAGTTATAGATAATTTTTCAATTAGTTGAAGAGGTTCCCCTCTCAGGAAAGATTTGAGGTAAAAAAATCGTTCAGATTTTGATTGTAATTGTTCATTTTTCACAATTAAAGCCTTAAACAAGTTTATGAAAGAAGGATATTCTGTAAAGTTGCCTGAAAAAATGGGAATGCTGATACTAGGTAGCTTTACATTAGATTGTGTTGGATGAGAATTGGTTGAGGTTGAGGTTTTGGGAACCGGATTAATTTGTTCTAAATGGTTTTGTAAGTGTGCTTTAATGTCAAAATAAGTGTCTTCAAACGAGTCTCTATCTTCTTCATCGTCTCCATTATAAGGAGATTGGGATAATTCTGCATGCACCTCCGAGTAGCTATCAAAATTTTTAGATAATGCTTCAATTCGATTACTTATTTGAAATTTGTCCAAAATTGATTGTTGATTTTTAGTATACCAGGTCTGGATGCGAAGAATATTATTTTTGTAAGAATTTCTTTGATTTCTGAGAGCTTCTACTTTTTTGTTAGAAGCCATTGTTATAGGTTAAAGTATTGAGTGAGTAAAATAAGATAATGGTAATGGAGTAAGACTTAAATATATTATTTTTGATTGGTTCCTTCCTTTACTTTGATTGGAAACCTCTATATATGCATAATTGTATGATAGAAGTACTAATATTTTTCAAATACAAAAACCAAGTTGAATAGCTTTGAAAACCAAGTGCAAATTCAGTCGCAACAGAATAATAATAATATTTGTCAACAGGATAAACTAAAGTATAATAAATTTAAACCATAATTGATAAATTATTTGTACCTACATACAAACATGTAAGTTGCTGCAAAAATATTTTTGTACGATACAATATAAAATTAAAACGTTTTATCCTACGAATATAAAATAATTCACATAAAATCAATAATAATCAATAAACCTTGTTTTTTTTTTAAATTATTCAAAGATCAATTTGATAAAATAAATTTTCTTATCAAAAGAATATGTACATACACAGAAAACAATGATAATCAATACCCGTGAAACGTTTCTAGTTTTTCACAAGTTAAATTTTAAAAAAATAATAATTTAATTTTTTCTCAAAGGAATATGAAATTATACAGAAATGAATTATATATACAATGAATTTACAAAGGTAGAATTTGAAAACATAAATTTTTTCTAAAAAGAATATGAAATATTATACACAGAGATTTCAATAGATTTTAAACTATAACACAGGTTAAGTTTGAAAAATTAACTTTTTCACGAAATACCATGGAATTATGCACCTAGAATAGATTTTTTACATAATTGTAATATGAAATTTCAACAAATAATTTTGCTGTTGCAATTGAAAGTTGGCAACACATTATACTTCCAATAATAGATAATAGGTATTCTACACTCTTCACTTGAAATGTTATTTTATTTTCTGAATTTGAAACTAGATGTTCACAATGTGTGCACTGCACACTAGAATTCTTTTAATAGGGAGACTTACTTGGTGGCTGATGAATCGTTGACTGTAAAACATTCAAAATCTTCGAATTCGCTGGCTGTGATCCGGCCGAAGTGACCATGAAGAAAAACTAGATGTTTTCTTGATTTACACAAACTTTAATTAACTTCTCAGTACAAAATTACACAAGTAGTATTAGGTGTATACACGTTTTAATACAAATTTCACTACACTCTTTTTTATGACGTTTTACACATTGGTTTTGAAAACTATCATGCTTGTTTTACTAGTGGATGATTTTACTTCAATTTTGATATAGTTTTTAAATGCTTTGGTTGAGGATGGATGAGAAAAAATGTATATCTTTTTTATGTGATGCAACACGTTTCCAAACTCGATGTCGGCTCGTAAGGGTTGTTGAAGGGGTGAGAGACAAGGATAGAAAGTGATATATGAGAAGGAAACAATTTGAAGAAGGTAGCGTGGTAGGTAATTATGAAAAAAGGAAACAGTTTTAAAGAGTAAGTTAGCTGCTAGAGGGGAGGTGGCGTTAGGAGTAACATTAGTAATTAAAAGTACAGTTGAGGAACTAGTAGTTTTTCAACAATATGAATAGAAAAAAGAGAATTTACAAATAGTAGCTTTGATATTATTAGCCCTATGGGGATATTCTGGATATCTTTGTCCCATTTAAGATCAGTATAACTGTGCAATGATATAGGAAACCAGGAAAACTATATCTGCTGATCTTTACAATTATTACTTAAGAAGACAGTTTAATAATGGAGAACTTCCTAGATTCAGCTGTTCATTGAGGACTTCATATTGTGGGTCTGCTAAGTGTCTTCTAATTTCTAATTCTTCAAGGAAGTCCAGTTCTTGCTTCCTATCACAAACATGTAGTATTTCTGGTTGTGTGTTAGGTGTTACTGAATGTTTAGTGTCAAGTAGGTGTTTTGCATAATGTGATTTATCTGGTTGTTTTAATCTGTATGCTCGTATGTGTTCACTGTACCTAATTTCAAAATTACGAATGGTTTGACCAAGATATACAGTGAACACATACGAGCATACAGATTAAAACAACCAGATAAATCACATTATGCAAAACACCTACTTGACACTAAACATTCAGTAACACCTAACACACAACCAGAAATACTACATGTTTGTGATAGGAAGCAAGAACTGGACTTCCTTGAAGAATTAGAAATTAGAAGACACTTAGCAGACCCACAATATGAAGTCCTCAATGAACAGCTGAATCTAGGAAGTTCTCCATTATTAAACTGTCTTCTTAAGTAATAATTGTAAAGATCAGCAGATATAGTTTTCCTGGTTTCCTATATCATTGCACAGTTATACTGATCTTAAATGGGACAAAGATATCCAGAATATCCCCATAGGGCTAATAATATCAAAGCTACTATTTGTAAATTCTCTTTTTTCTATTCATATATATTAAGTCAATCACTAGATAGGCACTATTTGGACTAGCCAAATATATATCAAGTATACATCATGTCAAAAGTAACTTCTGTCATTCTGACGATGATATACCTATATATCGAAACAATTGTCAATTTACTTGCAATTTTTACAATTTTTTCAAATATATTGTGGAGTCATTTAGAAATAGTTAGTTTCATTTAAAACCATATGATGAGTAGATTCCACGAAGTGAGGGTTTATACAGTTAACTCAACCACAATTAAAATCTGCTCCATCACTAATCTATGATGTAACATCCCCTCTCTCTCACTGCACACCTGTGCTATATTCTAAATAGTGTAGGAGATAAATTATCCTGTTTAAAATTGGATAAAACTTGTAAAATATTGTGATTTTTTCATAGGTACTCCAACTCTAATATGATTTCCCTATTTTTACGTAATCATTGTAACTTTCACTTTCAGACTTGTGACTCGTGAAAATGTATTTTCTAGGGCTTCCAAATGTTTCTTTATTGTATGTTACAAGGATATTAATATTGATACATAATAGGAATTTATCACAAGCCATTATTCTTTATATTTTTATATTCCATTCTTCAAAACTTTTTTATTATCTAATATTCTTTCTCTTTTGTTCTTTGTAGAAATAATTAATTTTTTGTCATCTTGTATATGGAGCAAATATTTATCAATGCATATCTTTAATAAATAAATTCTGTTATCTGATAGTGACGCACAAATTCTTGACTAATAAGATTTTTTAGAGTAGGTAATTCATATCACATAACTATTTTTCGAGCTGTTTTTGTAGCCTTAAAGTTGAGTTAAAATCAAATGTGGTTCATAAGTGGTTGAATATATCAGGCAGTTCACAATGACATGTAAGTGAATTGTACATGAATCATTAATAAGACTAAAAATAGGTAGAAATATTGTAGATAAGACATATATTTATAATAATAGGAGCATGACAACCTCCATATTCTATATGGAGGTTCTAGATATTAAGAGTACCTATGTTGTAGTCTTTCTCGATATATCTAATAATGGGGATGTTTTACAAACAATTCTGAAAGCCACATTCTTTGATCATGTATCATCTATGTATATAAAAAAATGTTGAAAAGTATTTAGTAATCAAATAGTAAATAGTAACAGATCCGTAGTCGGTAAAATTCAGATACAACTTTAATTTATGAATTGGAATTGAACAAACTAAAAACTATTGAAAGGTACAGGGTGGCTCACCGTAAACGCTCGGATTTATTACATCTAATTGGCAGATGTTATCGAAAAATATTTCAGTTGAAATAAAATATATGCTCCTTGTTCCTTAGGACAATCAGTAGGTTGAGAAGAGGAAATCAATTTCCTGATAGCATGTTTGATAACTGCTACCTACCCACAGTCAGAAATATATAGAGATGGAGGTTAACTTTATTCATGAATATTGACTTAATAATTTTTAGAATGTTTGGAGGAATGAAAATAAATTGTCGAGGGCGATGGTTATTAATACAGGGAAATATTCCAGATGTGTCTGGAACTACTTATACCTATTTCAAAAATTTTTTGATAAAAATGATAAGGTATTTAGATAACGACTATAATTAATTGTAGAAGGATTATCTGCCAAAAAAATTAATGAAGTTAATTAAATACATCCTCTACTAGGTTATAATATATTATTTCTTAGTAAATGTGAGAATATTTTGAGTATTTTAATAGTGAATATGCTTTAGAGGGGGTGGATTATTAAATTTTTGATATTCTCTAAGGGAATTTCTGTGTTATTTCAATTTTTTTGCGACAAAAGAATCTAATATCGCAACATACTAAAAAATGTAATATTTTCTTTCTACCTGCATACTATTTAGTACAGTCGTTTCATGGGAAAAGAATACGTTGTTTGGAAAGTTTTTCTTGAAGTTTGAAAATTTGTGATTTAATATTCCAAAAGAGCACTTCAAAATCTATAAAATCACCGGAAAATATCGAATCCGTTGGTTAATTTTTAGTTTAAAATTAAATTTAAAAATAGAAAAACACGTTTATGTAAATTGTTTCTATTCAAGGCGGAATTATAAACTTTACGTTCGCGTTCAGTTCGCAGTTGGTGTCGTTCACGTCGTTTCCATTCTGCAGTTCAGTTCAGTTGGTAAATTTTTGCGTTTATAAACTCACAACTTTCAGCTGGCAGCTAAGGATTTTATTGGTTGAAAATTATATTGACAATTCTGATAGATCTCAGCTGATTTTATTTATATTTTGTTTTGTTCAAGATGGATGAAAATATTTATTTAATTTCAAGTGTATTTGCTACAACATGTTTACTATATGCTGCTTTCAAGAAAAAACAGTAGTAAGAGTACCATAAATTAAATAGTTGCAAATGACGTTTCTCACGTGGTGCATAACTTTCGTTTTGATTGGTTTATATCTGAACTGCCAACTGCGAACTTAAATCTTGGTCATCTCGAACGCGGACGCAGCGTAACGAACGTAATGGAAACTGCGAACTGAACGCGAACTGACTTTATAAACGTAAGTGTGCGATCCCTTTAGTTCAACTTCAACTGAACTGAACTGCCAACTGCCAACGACGAACTGAACGCGAACGTAAAGTTTATAATTCCCACTTCAAATGGACGAGTTCTATACAAGGGAACTGCTGCCAACATAACGAGCAAAAAAATACTGAAAAAGGTTAGTCGCATAAGGAACTGTTTTTTCCAATCTATATTTAGTTTTTCTTATATGTTTTGAGTGCCTTTATCACCCATGTTGTACCCAAAAAGTTTGGAGGTATTTTTAGTTTGGGGTATTTTGCATCTTACAGTTGACGAAACACAAAGAACACAAACAAAGCCAAATAAACATGTATAAACAGCTGTCATTAGTTGTTCGTCAACTGTAAGGTATAAAATTCCCCAAGCTAAATAGACCTACAAACTTCTCGGGTAAAACTCCAAACTTTTCGGGTACAGCATGGGTGGTAAAGGGACTCAAAATATATAAGAAAAACTAAACATAGATTGGAAAAACCACTTCCTTATGCGACTAACCTTTTTCAGTATTTTTTTGTTCGTTGTTGGCAGCAATTCCCTTGTATAGAACTCGTCCATTGAACACATACTTTGAAAATACGAAGATGTTCGGCATCCGGCAACAGTGTCCTTTACAGAGAGAATGATGAAAGTGTTTAGTTTCACCTATTGTGCATGACTTAAAAAAAAAGTCATGGAACAAATTAATATGCGCTTCTGGCAACAGCGGTTAAAATAGGGGGGGGGGGCAATCAACATTAGGCATCTGGAACTAAGTACACGCCTAGATGTCCGCGTACAATTATTCTTTCTCTCTCTTTCAAGCTGTGTAATCCGCATGTTTAGATAAGCTTTTTCGCAATCTGTATATGTAGTTAGCTCCTGAACTAAAAATTGAAGTGGATGCAATCTTGGATAATTTTCATCATACACTTGAATTATAACTGTTGAGTAAACATGAGTTAACGGCTTTGATATTTTAACAATTACTGCATTTCCTGGATAAAGCTTGTCACTTCTAGTCGATAAAAGACAAAAGAGAATTCCTGGCTAATACTGAAGCTGATTCATGCAAATACGATTTAAAAAATGTTTAGTATTCAATGACGTTATTTTATTATTTCAGGTGCTTGCTTTGAAGGTGATACACTAAATTTTGGATGAATACTAAATATTTTCCAATTTCCGGTTCTTTTTTTTGTCAATGTTAAAAAAATAATCTAATCGCGTGACCTTTATGATGGTCAACTTCGTGGAATCTTTTCAACTATATTAATAAAATTCCGGTAATTACGCGGGTCATAGCTCGTATCATCCGTATTTTTAGCGAACATATTCATATCGATCCCATATCAACCCGTAGAGTAGTTGTTGAATTAAAAAGTTTTGACAACATCGATTTGGCGCCGAATGCAGAGTTTCCTTCAGAATTTGGGTAATTTATACTTGAAATTTTCATTTATTTTCACTGTTTACGATCCACGAGTCTTGCCAGAAGCACCACCTAAAAACGTTACAGCACAAAATAGTTTCCTGCTATCGAAATATAAATAAATTGTTATATAAGAGATGCTAAAACAGCAAATTTTGTTGGGAGATTCAACTCGGAGACTCTACAAGTGAAAAGAAGTTGAAAAGATTAAACAAAACGTATAAAAAGATTGAATAGAGGAGTTCAGTCTAAGGTCAGTATGGCCAACAAAAGGTGTTTTTTTCTGACAAGAATGACAGTTGAGGTCTACCGTTCAAAACATAAGACTTTGCACGTTTTTTATCATTGCGAACCTTTATATTGCTTAAATTAAATAATGAATACACCCCCAGAGCGTAATTCTTGAAATTTAACATGACTCTTTAGCTGAATAGTGAACATATCGGTGGCCAATAATTCTGGGAACTCTTGGCATGTCACCATTTTATATATGTTAATCAGTCACTATTTATGTCAAATGTCAGTTATATTTATTTTTGTTGATATTCGTTTAATTGTGTATGTCCCTTTTCGATTAGATTTTTCTAGAATTTCTAATTAGGTGTATCTCTATTCTTCTCTTTTTTCACTGACATTTGACAGAGCTAGTGACTGGATAACAGAAATGAAATCCGTATACGTTACGTAACGTGATTAATCGAAAAGAAGTATGAAGCAAATGCGTTCGTAACGTAACCATGCATGTTTTGATTTTTAACCTAAAAAATAGTAAGACACTATTATTTTGACATCTACTAAAGAATAGTCTTTCTTGAAGTGACTTATCGTTTCTAGGTCGTTTAGTCGTTGAAAAACTCGAACACGAAACACGATAAAGCGATACGTACGTTAGGTACGTGTGACGGATTGATACGTCTCACGTAACGTAACGAAGCCCACGTATCGCTTCTACACATGCGCTTTGCGATACGTATACGGATAAGTGGTGATTTTTAGAACTGCTTTAAGTCCCTAATAACGCAATATAGATGTTCGCAATGATATAAAACATGCAAACTCTTATGTTTTGAACAGTAGACCTTAACTGTCATTCTTGTCAGAAAAAACCATGTTTTGTTGGCCACACTTACCTTAGACTGAGCTCCTTTATTAGGAATGAGTTTACCTTGATTAAAATAAATAAGTCACATTCCTTATTTATATGTCCATTGTAAACTTGTCCTTATTCATAGTTTAGTGTAAAACCAGCTCTACGTAGTGTTCTGTTTTATCGGTTGATAAAACATTTTTGACGGAAGTGAATAATGCCTTTGAGAGAGAGAATGTCAATTGTCATTTAAAGAGAAGCTTATATTATGTGTTGTTTGGTTTTGTTACACTTACACATTATGTTTTTGATAATAATTTAAATAAAGCTCAATCGTTATTTAACAAGTCTGTACAATTTATTACATCCTGTTACATACAGAAAGTCAAAAGTTCACAATGGAAATAGACTTTTAGAAAAAGTAATTAGGAAAAATTCTATTTTTTTTCGGTTATTTTTTAAAATGAAAACACAAAATTAGATTGTAAAGAATAACGAGGAACATTTAAAAGATAAGGGATGAGATTGTTAATGTGCTTGGTCAAAATACGATTGGAATCTTCTTAAAACTTTGTTATCTTGGAATCCTTCTAGATTTTAAAAATAAAGTTAGGGCACTTATGGTAAAGGGAGGTATTAGCGTATATTACGTTATTTTTTCTCGGAAATCATTGTAAAATTGAGTAAAAGTTCAGTTGAATTCAAATAGAAAAAAGGTTTCTTGAATAAAATCTTACAAAAGTGTATGGTAATATTCCCAAATTCCAGTCTTTGTTAGTCTTGAACAAAAGTGATTGAGCAAACTGTTTTTTGTCTAAATTAATCCAAGACATTCACGCCCAAAACACAAATATTAATAAATCCCTTGTAAAATTTGTAACGGGGGGAGGGTGTTTAAAAAAACTTGAAACATGTGACCAAGGGGAAAGGGGGGGTTAAAAATTCCTCACGTAATCAAGGGACGCTCTGTAACTGCGAGAGCAAGGAAATTACAAAATTTCACATCAGGATGCTTCGGAAAAATGTAAATTCACAAATTAGGCTACAAAACTGTTTTTTGTTTGAATAAATCCAAGAAATTCACTCCCAAAACACAAATATTAAAAAATCCCATGTAAAATTTGGAAGGGGGGTGTAAAAAATCTTAAAACATGTCACCAAGGGGAAATTGGGGTTGAAAATTCCTAAAAAATTCCTCACTTAATTAAAGGACGCTCTCTAACTGCGAGAGCAAGGATATTACAAAACTTCTCATCAAGCTTCGGAAAAATTTCAAGCAAACAACAAAAATTCACAAATTAGGCCACAAAACTTTTTCCTCAATACTAATTATATTTTTATTATTTCAGATAAGGACGATACATCGGTACCATTCAAAAGCGTACAAGACGTAAGTAATCACTACAACTTTCTCTTCATTGTAATCGAATGGAAAGAATGTCATTGGAAGAATTCTAATTACTGCCCATATTAGGGTCAAGAAGTGATTAAAAATTAACGGCATGACGTTAAATTATAGGGAAGTTTTCGCTGTTTTAACCTATATACCCTATACAAGATTCAAATTTAAACAAGTATGGTGTCCAATTAAAATTTTAAAGCTTAGGTATTATGCATAAAGAATAGTAAAATAGAGATAGCAAATTGTCTAATTTTTAACCGTGCGTTAAAAATGAGTATTTGCTTACAGAATTACTACTATTGACCTGAATTACATGTTGATTTTTAATCTAAATAACAAAAACTAGACTATAATGAAGTATTTTAATAAACCAGTACATTTGAAAACATGATAAATACATATAGAAATTAATTTTACAATAATTGTATCACACATACCAAGCAAGCGTAACCAGTAAGGTATGCGAAACTATGTAAATTGTATGTTCAAAATATGCAGCACGAATTTCATGTTCTAACCTCTTTTCTTTCATTTACAATGACCGCCACTAGTATAAACAATATAATATTTGCTTATACAGGGTGTAACAAAAAGGCAGGTCATAAATCATACCACATATTCTGCTGGGGCTAAAAATAAATAAGATTCAATCAAAAATTTGGGACCCTCAAAAAACTTAATTCATTGACTTTGATTTTTGTTACTCAAAATTTTTGAAGCATTTTCTAAATATTTGAAAAAATAATTTGAGTTGGATCGAGTTACCTTTAGCCCCAGAATATGTGGTATGATTTATGACCTGCCTTTTTGTTACACTCTGTATAACAGGTAGAGGTGATAAAACTATTTTTCCGCCTACCTCTATCCAAAGTATACATTTCCTGACCTCATTGTAGGGAGCAAAGTCTTACTTTTCCTCTTTGCTGGTTTGCAAACTGGGTACATTCTAGAATAATATGCTTATTTCCTTAACTTCATATTTTTATTACATAACTTTGTTATAGATAAACCAAAAAACACTCTCAATAGATAATAAACCCAAAAATGAACGTGAAAGGAAGATTGGTCATCGGAGGGTTGGAGTGGGGGGAGAAATTACGTACAAGAAAATTCAATCAACACAAATTATGGGCTCGATTCAACTGGGTAAGTATTTACAATAACGCCATCTATGAAATTAACTCGTATGAAGGTTTTTTTAACTTGATTATTCTTGCCACACAAAGGCAATCTTATCTGTTCGATAAATGAATGCAACTTATGCTTTATGTTTATTTAAATGTTTTCGAGTTGAATATCTATAACCTGACCTTCATTGAATGATTGTTATATATCCGCATATATAATCGCCACATGAAATCTGCATTGCTTTGAATGTTTGATACAAAAATTGAGGAAAAATATCCAGCAATCGGCTTACAAAATACCAAGTGACGATTTATACCAACCAATTCTAAAAACATTCGAAGAGAGGAGTTCAGTTAAAGGTCAGTGTGGCCAACAAAAAGTGGTTTTTTTCTGACAAGAATGACAGTTAAAGTCTATTGCTTAAAACATAAGATTTTGCATGTTTTTTATCATTGCGAACATTTATATTGCTTTATCAAAATAATGAATACACCCCCTAAGCGTATATCTTGAAATTTAAAATGACTTTTTAGCTGAATACTCAACATATCAGTGGCCAATAATTCTAGGAACTCTTGTCATGTCACCATTTAATTTTTGTACGCTTCGGGCATTTATTCATCATTTTAATAAAGCAATATAGATGTTCGCAATGATAAAAAACATGCAAAATCTTATGTTTTGATCAGTAGACCTTAACTGTCATTTTTGTCAGAAAAAACCACTTTGTGTTGGCCACACTGACCTTAGACTGAACTCCTTTATTCCAAAAACATTGGAATTTAGGTGAATTATTATAATGTAGGGTTTAGGAGGAGCCTTGCCAATACACGTGGTTCACTGAAGCCCACCTCCAGTGGAGTGGTTCATACAATACTTCCAATAGTCATCTGCAAATATACTGGTGGATGCTGTGGAACTCGAAATTCGAATTTAAGCTTAAGACAAAAGATAAGTGATCCTGGCCCCGTGCTGCTAGTAATTTTTTGCCCAAACCAGGAGTTAGTAAAAAAGGGGTATTTTGCGGAAATTACCTGTTTCCAACATCATAGTGAGCCGAAGTCAGGCTTGCAACTGAATTTTGAAAGGTTGATGTAAATAATTGTCCGAAAATATCCAATAAAGCTTACACGTGCGATTTTATGGAAAATATTTGCAATTTTTTTTTCACTTGTCAAAATCTGACCTTTTGGTGGTTTCTTAACCAATAGAAATACATTATTTTAGCCAATTATTCGGCATTATACTGATAATTTTTTACTAAATATAGTAACCAATCAAATTACTTAATTTTAAGTCATGTGTCAAATTTCATCCAATCACCTCTGGATTACAGCGATAATACCCTACATGTCGTGTTTTCAGTTTGGTTAAAGGTCAAACTGATTAAAACTAATAAATTGTGTATTTAAAATTATTAAACGTCAGATTGACAATCAATTTTTTGATATCTACAAAGTAAAAAATTATCTTATCGAATACTCCTCGGGCCTTGATAAATACTCAAAATTTTGTCATAGAGAATCCTTCAAGCGAGTTGCTCAAGGATAATATTATTATCAAGCAACACGCTTTCAGCATTCTCTATGACAAAATTATCTCGGTATTATCAAGACCCTAGGGGTATTACTATTGATAATTCTGCTTCCTCATCGACTTGTTTACATCGAGGTCAACATTTTACTTTGAATTTGTCATAATTGACAACTAAAAGTTCTTCGAAGTTTATTGAAAAATAAACACAAACCGATTCAGTGCCATCACCCAAGAGAATATTGGAAAAATAAAGCAAAATCCTTTTATAAATTGTTGAAAAAAATACAACTCGCTCTTCAAATTTTATCACATATTTTTTTATTTTCATCAATAAAACTCAAACAAAAATATAATATTTTGTTTAAACAAATCGAATTTATCAAAGGTAATACCACGAGTGCTTCAAACTTTATCGATAATAGTATTTTATGCAACGAACATGTAATGATAGCCATTAAGACACGAGCATATTGTAGGATACGAAACGAGCCGCAGGCGAGTTTCGTATATAATATGCGAGTGTATTAATGGCCATTACATGAAAGTTTCATACAATAATTTTTCTACTCCGATTAATAAAAATTATTAAATCAATAATTATTTAGTTTAATTGTTACTTTTGAAAATTAAAATTATTTGACAGCTATCAAATTAAGTGTCACTTCATAGGTCTGTTCGCCTGCAATAAAAGTGTAGCACTGAGCTATATAATTTTGAAAAATTCAGGTCTATCTGTGAAAAAATACGTGTAAAATTACTAAATTTGGGAATATCTATGTATATTGCATTTGTATACTGCAAAAAGCATTAAAACATAATTAAAATGAATAAATTCGTATAGCTCAGTGCTACACTTTTATTGCATGGCCACAGACCTAATATAATTAATTTCAGAAATGTCAACCAGGTATCCATGGCTATATTAAATATTGTGCGAATGTCGCATTCCTATTGGTTTAAAAATCTGTATCATAATGAAAATCTGTATCATAATGAATTTCATTATGATACAGATTTTAGTCTTTTAATAAGTATATTATAAAACGGGAGTAGAAAAATTATTTTTTCTACATTCATGCAAAAAACAACACTTTTGTGAAACATATTTAATGGAAAAAGTGGTTCTTTTTTGCACTAGTGCAACAAAATTTTTGTTGCACTCATCTGTCATTCTTGTGTCAGTTTTGTGATGATTTATGACAAACATAAACATTTAAAAAAAATAAAAATCTAGGGCAAGTTTCTGATTCTGCTTTAATACAACAATAATATATGTATATCTTACTACTTAGTCTCAACGAATTACAATTATTGCAAAAATCTTTAATTATTTAAAATTTAAATGGTCAAGGTGAAAATCAGCTATGATTGAGTACTGACAAGGTGGAGGCCATAAAGCCATAAAGATACAAAAAAGAAGAACGGTTTGAGTTTGATTAGGTTAGGTTATGTTCCCAACATATTATATCCTAATTTTCCAGTTTTTGCATGAATGTAGAAAAAATATTGTATGCAACTCTTGCAAAACGTGTTTTTTGCACTCGACGTGTTGTCCAACTCGGCCTAAAGACCTCGTTGGACCACTTTTTGCACTTGTTGCATAAATAACTATTTTTTCCACGAAAACTTGTTTATTTAGAAAAATATGAAAACAAACCGATTGATAAAATCACGGCTCCGTTAGGCAAAGGAATTTAGATAAAATAACTCCAATTTTTGCTAAATAAACAAGTTTTCGTGGAAAAGAACAAATTATCGATACACACTTGGTATTATTACCTTTGAAAATTTCCATTTGTTTAAACAAGACATTATAATCTTTTTGTTTACACACGTGACGTGTGTTATTTTTTTTCAACTAATATTTTTGTCGTCTTAAAGTGATTATCATGCCACAGCAATCAAATGTCTAGTGAGATAAAGATAATAAATCTGTTAAATAGCAACAACATACGTCACAATTGGAGATAGGAATATTAATTCATAATAAATTGTTTGAATAAATAATAATTCCTTATTTATTTTTTATCTTTAACATTAGATGTTGAAAGCTATTTGTGAAAAAAACAAACAATAATAGACAGTAAAATTTATCAACGAAGAATTTTGAGTGCCTCACTAATATGTCGATATGATATTTGACATCTTTAAATTATGTAAAACGTTATTGTTAGAGTTCATATACCCTTATTGGTGTGCGTTATCGATTGTTAATGTCCTTCTAACACATTACGTTGGAAGAAATGGAAAAAAAGGCAGGTCTGCGATTAATCCTAATCAAAATATCACAATAATGAGACGTTTGAATGTATTACAAACGTTTACTCTCTTCTTTGACTTGAAAACTTTGATTAGTTGATGTTTAGATTAAGCGCAAGCGCGACCTATCAATCGGGAGAACCTACATCGTTCAAAATAGGATGCAGACGTGTTTTTCGTATTGGCAATGTGTCTTACATCTTTTTCCACTGCTCCTCTGAGATTTCTCGTCAGGTAATTATTAATTTCACAGCCTTTTTGCATTTGGTTGAACCGTTACAAACGATGAGGCACACCAAGAAGGGTATTATATGAACTGTACTTCCAAAAATCACCACAATTGTCCGTTTTGTGAAACATTTTCATATCCTTTTAGTATTTATTCTAAAACTGCCATTTTTTTAAAGGTATACAACACGCTGTGGGTGGCTTAGCTTCCAAACCAGAAAGAGATCTTTTAATGCAAGATTTTATGACAGTAGAAACGACAAATTTTCCTAGCGAAGGCTCAAATCATACACCAGCACACCATTATTCGGAATTCAAGTTCAAAAATTACGCACCCATAGCTTTCAGGTACTTTCGCGATTTGTTCGGCATTCAACCAGATGATTTTTTGGTAAGTATTTCTTTTAAAACATCAATTTTTCTTATATTTCATCTAAAACAATCAATATATTTTATAAAATTTTGTTTTCATTATAATTAAAATACCACGCATATTTTTCTTGATCTATTATTTTCAGATGTCGATGTGTAATACAAGATTAAGAGAATTATCGAATCCCGGTGCCAGTGGTTCCATTTTTTACGTCACCTTTGACGATGAATTTATTATTAAGACTGTACAGCATAAAGAAGGAGAGTTTTTGCAAAAGTTATTAGCCGGTAAGTAGCTTTTTTCTTTATTTGTACTTATATTAATATCGGATAACCGCACCGTGCCGCGTGACCCGACCTTAACATTCCACATTACTCGGTGCCGTTCTCTGTGTTTCAACCTTTATTTGCGAAACGTTTAATTTTTGTTAGGTTTGTTGATATTTATCAAGTTTTTACTCCTTAATAGTTGTCGATTAAATAAAATTAAATTAACAAGTCGTGTTAAAATTTGTTTTGCTGTAGAAACTGGTTAATTAGTTGGACTTTGTGTCTTTATTATTAAATTAATTATGCGTATCACGTCGAAAGTGTATTCTCGACCTAGAGGCACCTACCGCAACGAAATATACAATACAAAGAGAGCACGTTTTTTCAGATCCGTACTTAGCCATGAACCGTCCGCCCTCACTAAAAATTATAATCTGGGTTTAAAAAAAAGGAATTTTTTATAAAAAGTCAGCCTTCAGAACTATACCAGCAATAATGATTATTTTAATTTTTCAAGGTGGAAATATAAATATTTATCAGCGAAAAATATAGGCAATCTCAAAAACCCGATTAGTTAGACGAAATCTAATGGCTATTTTCAATTCTGCAGTCAAAAATTTTCCTAGTAAGGTCATGACAAATAAACAAAGTTACTGTATAAATAAATAAAGGACGTATCGATGAAATTTTTATTGGAAATTCATTTACCTAACCTTGAACAAAACCAAGTTATTCGATTTCAATTTTGCGTCACTAATTTTATTTTGAGATAATAAATAAAATTTCCGCCATTACTAATTATTCAGTATTAATTACAGTATAAAATTAAGAGAATTCCAATTCAAATACAAAACATTAAAATACCATTATATAGTTTTCAATCAACAATATTGAGTGCAACAAATTAACGAAACCAACATCCAAAAATTTCACAATTTTTAGGTCTGTTTTCGCTACTCACCTGATCCATAGATTATGAACGCACTCTTTATGCCAACATTCATTTTTGGTTAACCCCAAATTCAAGGTAATGGCATTTTTATTCAAATAATTTTATCTTGTCTATGAAATTTCAAGCAGCAAATATGTTGAAGACACTCTCCCTGAATTCTCAAAATATATGAATTTGTCCATTATAGACCTTTGTTAACAATAGAAAAATTATCAATCACTAATAGAGAAATTCAACTTCAATATTTGTCAACTTTCCAGCTAGTAGTTTCACTTTGGCATGCATTTATTTGATCAGGTTGTAGTCACCCAGAAGAACCTTTGATTGTCTAAGCCCTAGTAGATCTTTCCAATGGTCAAATCTTCTCTTTATTTCGGCTTCACCTATATCTTCCAATATTACATTGGGGCTGATTCCGCAAAAAGTTTAAGGCCCCCAGAAAGGTATTTCAGTCTCCCTCTTTGCTAGTTCATCTGCTATATCATTTCCTTCTATTCCAGTGTGTCCTGGAATCCATATATTGTTCTTGCCTAGTCCATTGAGTTTGTCTAGGCATTCCCACATCATTTTGGAACTGATTACACAAGAGCTCAGTGCTTTAATGACTGCTTGACTATCTGTCATGATAATCCTTTGTTCTCTGTATCCTTTTTCAATATTGACCTGGGCGCTAAAATTGCACAGCTATTTCTTAAAATTCATACTAACATTTCTAAAAAATGTCAATCTGTAGTGTAATAGTTGATAACAAAAATATAAATATTGAAATCTGTAACCCAACTCACTAATAATAATGGGAAATTTAACAGAATAACTCATCTTTAATTTAGTTGTAAGATACATTGTTATTTTATTTGAATATAAAATTATGTAAATATAACTACATGAAAAACCAAGCTTTACGATGACCGGATACAATGTGGGATTTTGATTTAAAATTGATGAGATTGTCTAAAAATAACCAAATATTTTATTTATCTCACTTGATTAACAAGAAGCATAAATAATTCGGCAGAAACGTACCTACATGCTTATCCATACAATACTGTTTTAGGTAATGTTTTACACCAGAATATTATTGTTAATTATGTGACTCATTATAAGTACTTAAAGTATCACGTTTATTAAGAACTAGAGTTTGGTACTTCCGTATTTTTAAACTTCTACAATATACTTTTAAATGTTAGCAATGAGATAAATTAACAAAAATAACAATGTATATAATAACAAACCAAATCAATTTAAACCTACATTCGATACACTACGAAAGGAAATTATTTTATTGTATCGCTTGGTGATATAACTAAAGTAGTCATGTAATGTATTTTTAAGTGGTATTAAATTTTTTCTCTTCACTTTCAAATTAAACAATAGTTTTTATTAAGAAATAACGTTTTGTACAACACCAGACAAATTAAATAATGTGTAGTGAGCTACTTAGTGACAGAATAGGAGTAAAAATATTTCAGTCTTACTTACGAGGGGTACTACAAGTGTAGAAGTACTTCAGAAGTATAATCATGATCATATCTTTTTATTTTTTCCTTTACATCATCATACCATTTGTATCTTTAGAGTAGGGAGGGTAAGTGTAAGCTCACAGCACTTACGCCTCATATGGCCCATTGTACATCCTCCCGAGGAGTTGTCCTCCTAGGTAATCGTCCATCCTGTCCTTATCAGGAAGGTGGACAGGTCACTAGAAAACATCTCCTTCATATCGGCAGGTGTAGGCAAGAGTCACCGAACACACAGTCTCTTATTGACGATAACTCCAGGCACTCGCATAAGACATGCCTGACAGTTTCATCTTCCAGTAGCCCCATAGTATGGAGGTGTTTCCTTAGTTGACAGTGGCCAGTCAGAAATCCTACTGTTATACGTAGGTTTTTCCTGGTCATCGGTCATCCTGGCCGTAGGTCATCAAAGCATTCACCTTCCTCTTCTCTGCTGGTAGTGTCCGTCGGCGCATATACGTTTAGTAGAAATAGATTGGTCGGTTTTGCTTCTACCCTCAAGTGTGGGTCTGAATTCTAGAATATTCTGCCTCATATCACCAAACATAATTAAGGCTACTCTATATTTTCCTTATGTCTAGAGATTTCTAAGCTTTACTGTTACAAATTAATAAATGTATGAATTTATATTTACATTTATACAAGTTGAATCAGGAGAATTTTTGAGTATTTTTTTTAAATAAGGTGAATATCATACAATATTTAATCGATTTTCACCTGTAGAATTTCTATAATTAAATAAAAACCAAAAATAATAGTTATTTCTCAGAAAATCCTGAAAATGAATAAATGACAGGTAACTATACTGGTAAATATTTATGGGAAATTACATAAACGTTTATTACGGTCGATTTTGATGTGCCTCAAATATACATACACTTTCGATCGTTAAACGATACTATTTTTAAACTAGATTGATGTGTATATTTAATACTGGAATTCTAATTGCTAATATCTGGAAAAACAAAATTACCAGACATGTAGAAAATATTTATTAATTTAATACCAAAATACTTAAAACCAGCGAAAATTTTACGTTTAAAAGTGTTGACAAAAATAATAACTATGATGTTGATTTTGTTTGTTGCAGGTTATTACATGAATCTAAATCAGAATCCTAGAACGTTATTGCCAAAATTCTTCGGACTTTATTGTTATCAATGTAATAGTAAAAACGTAAGACTGGTCGTAATGAATAATTTATTACCTAGTAGCATTACCATGCACCAAAAGTATGATCTGAAAGGTAGTACGTATAAGAGAAAGGTGAGCAAAACTTTAAATTCAACCTACCTCTAACTCTAGTAACGTTTCCGAGACAATTCTTGCCATTTCAACTATTTTTTAATAAAATAAAAGGAAAAAATTTAAGAGGTTCAAGTCTGGATAACTAGTAGGTCACTCAATGCATATTTCGCACAATTATTCATTTGGAAAAGTAGCACTTTGACTTCCTCCCCTTTTTGACTAAATAAGAGGCTTTTCAGTTAAATAGTACTTTCAATAAATGGTTCTGTGCTGAGGAAAAAAGTAAACAATTGTTATGCTAAACTTTTTGTAGGCTTCAAAAGCGGAAAGGGCGAAACGGGCGCCTACATACAAAGATCTGGACTTTATGGAGCACCATCCAGACGGTATTTTCATGGAAGCTGATACTTACAATGCCTTAACTAAGACAATTCAAAGAGATTGTAGGGTATTGGAAAGTTTCAAAATTATGGATTACAGTTTGTTGTTAGCCATACACAATTTGGATCAGGCTCAAAAAGAAAAAATGGTAAGTACTAATTTGACAAACGGAATTGAATGAACTAAACGAATTTTATTTTTTATAGGAAAGGAAATCTCAAAGTCATTTGGATAAGTTAATGCAGGAGGGCGAGGCGGGCGATACAAGTGCCAATATGATTATCGAAGAAAGGGAGAGAGAAAAAGAAGACAGAATGTGTACTGCGGGTGAATTGAACCGTAGTAGATCGATAAACAGGCAAAGGCTGGTTGCACATTCCACTGCTATGGAGAGTATTCAGGCTGAATCTGAACCTATAGATGAAGACGATGATACACCGTAAGTTGAGAACTCAAAAAAATTGTATTTTGATTTGTTTTTATACATTTATTCTTTCTAGTCCTGGCGGAATACCTGCAAGGAACGCAAAAGGTGAACGTCTTCTGTTATTTATAGGAATTATAGATATTTTGCAGAGTTATAGGTTAAAGAAAAAGCTGGAACATACTTGGAAGTCGATGATTCATGACGGTGTAAGTATAATTGAATGTTTTCCTTCTGTTCAATTTTAATCATTTAGGATAAAACTGTGAAATCTAAAAGAGTTCTTGATTCATTATTGTGAAATTATTTCTTTTCCTATGATAATAAAATTTCAAAAATGTCTTCTTTGTCAACTTATACAGAATGTGTCTTGAAATGTGTAATTGTTTGGGGAATCCCCAGAAGTATTTGTGAACTTCACCTTATATTCCATTCTTTGAATACAAACAATTTAAACATACCTAGATATTCATTTTGAGTTATGAAACCATATTTTCTTTGGTAACTGATTAAAAAAAAATTAAGGGATGCATCTGGGAATTTGTTAAAATTGATTGGGGAATCCCCAGGAGATCTTGTGGACATCACCTTATTTTCCATTCTAAAAGATTAATTAGGAATCCATATGATCTCTAGTGAACTTTTTTCCCATGCTATGAAGTTAAACGTTAAAAAATATCCATTTTAATTAAAATAACAAATTATCAAATCCTTATACATACAAGGTGTGCTTGGAAATTTGTTAAAATTTTTTAAGGAATCTCTAGTGATCCTAAGATTTCTTGTGAAATACACCTTATTTCCCATACTATGAAGTCAAACGTTAAAAAATATCCATTTTAATTAAAGTAGCAAATTATAAAATCCCTAAACATACAGGATGTGCTTGAAAATTTGTTAAAATACTTCGGGGAATCTCTAGTGATCCCTAGATCTCTTGTGAATTTCACCTCTTTTCCCATTCTATGAAGTTAAACATTAGAAAATATCCATCTTTGATTAAAAAAACAAATTTTAAAATCTTTAAACATACAGGGTGTGCTTGGAAATTTGTTAAAATTCTTTGGGGAATCTCTAGTCATCCATAGATTTATTGTGAACTCCACTTTATTTTCCATACTATGAAGTTAAACGTTAAAAAATATCTATTTTAAATTATTAAAACATATTTTATTTGGTAACTACTAATCCTAAAAATACAGGGTGTCTAGAAATATTTTGAAATTATTTTCTAATCACAGTGTAAAAAATAAGTTCCATTTTAAATTATAATTTCAAACAATAAATGTAGTATAATATATTTTTATTTTACAGGACACTGTATCTGTACACAGACCTAGTTTTTATGCTCAGAGATTCCAGAAATTCATGTCACAGACTGTATTCAAAAAAATTCCATCCCGTAAGTATTTTTCTTTTTATTTTCAACTAGTTATTTTTCTAAAATTGTTTTTCTTTTGATTGATCATCGCTTATCATATATTCAACATGTTCATCGATTGGATTCAACTGAAATATCGGAAAAACTGTTTTAATAATGAATATTAATTATCGTTTCGGAAAATCAGGCTAAATGGATTATTTCATTGAACAGGAGTTTTTACTACTGGAAAATGAGAATACCCAATTAAGAACTATGGTGTTGCGAATTAGGATTCTTTAAACTCCAAAATAAGAAGTTTTCTACTTCTTTGTTGACGGTATAGAGTTTTCTAATTGCTTTTTGATTAGATCTGTTTTTTGGGTACATATCCTCATTCCCCGGTATCTACAAGAGCAGGCCGGAATGAAGGGTATATATATCGAATGGCTAAGTGAACATGTACAAATTTAAATTTGGAAAAAGATATGGTCATGGCAGTTTCACTCTGGCTTTTTACTAGTAATCTATAAAGAAATTGGTGCGGTTTGAAATGTTCCTATCGAGTAGTATTTAAAATTTCCCCTGTAGATTTTGTGGCTCAGTTAAATCAATGAGTGTGCTTTTTGAATCCCCATTAATGTATATTTGTTCAAACCATTGTCTTTTAGAAATACAGTTTTCCAATAAAGAAATTGAGAAACTAAAATGCTATTTTCATCACTTCCTGTATTTGATAAAAGACAATAGTTCATTACATCTATTTCAAGATTGTTTTTGGTTGTTATCTGTTTGGAGTGGTAAGTGGTAATTTAAAGTACAAAGGTAGATGATAACAATATGAATAAGTTGTCTCGTTTTTAATTATGAAATGATAGAAGGAAAGTGTTCCGCGTTGACATACAAGAATTAAAAAATAGTAATTAGTTATATAAAGATTTCCTTCTGGATTTTTGTAATGTACATGTACATGTGTAGTTTGATTTTGCTTGAGAAGAGTTTTATGTATTACATATAGACTATAAATATGTTACACATTAACACATTCTTGTAAAATTTCAACTGTAACGGTCGCAGTATGTTTGAGTTTCTTCTAATATTGGAATAAAATAAATATTCCATTCCATGAGACAAGTTGTGCTAGAATATTGTAACTATGTTATGGAACATTTTGTTTTTCGGTATGATTGAATACCAGCAAGTATTCAATTCAATTACTTTAAACGAAATCAGTATCGCAAGTTTATCAATTTCTGCTGTTAATTACGTGAAAGCATAACTAACGAACCATATGTTTCAATGCTTCATGTAGTGGACTTACCTGAAATAAAAGGCAATCACCGCAAGTTCCGTAACCTGGTAACCAGCTATATAGGTAATTTAACCATTCGTAATTTACTTTCTGAATAGGTGCAAATTTTTTACTTTTTTGCTGTTTTATAATTTTCGGCATACATTTTTAGCTTAAAAACCCCAAACCTTAAAAATAGTTTATCAGAACAGAATAAATAATATTCATAAACCTCTTTCTGTGGTACCCATGCGTGAAATTCTCATTTCAATAGAATAAATTACTTGGTTTATTGTCAGGACCATTAGTACCGAATGATGAATGAGTGTACGAGACGTAGGCGGCCTATTCTAGCTGCCTTTCAAATATTTGTCAGGTTGACTTGAAGACAATCGAAAACCGAAGAGGGTATCTTTGAAAAATAGCATAGAGGGTGTTTGGGTATTTCTGCAAAACCATTCTTATCAAAAAAAACCAACATAGAACAGTTAGTTGAAGCTGAAAGTAAATTCAAATGTATAGCTGCTTGTTGTATGGTGTTCATGTCTAAACAAACTCAATGAACTAGGCGAGAACAATATAGTTACTTTACTATGGATTCCAGGACACACTGGAATAGAAGGAAATGAAATAGCAGAAGAACTAGCAAAAAGGGGGACTAAAATACCCTTCTGGGGGCCTGAACTCTTTTGCGGAATCAGTCCCAATGTAATATTGGGAGAAATAGGTGAAGCCGAAAGAAAGAAGATCTGACCATAGGGAAGATCTAGTAGGGCTTAGAAAATCAAAGATTCTTCTGGGTGACTACAACCTGTTGAGATCAAATGAATGCATAAGTCAAAGTAAAACTGCGCTAAGAGTTTTAACTGGGATTCTAACGGGACATTGTCGCCTGAATGCAGGGCACCTGAAAAAGCTCAAAATAGTGGAGGAAGAAGATTGCAGATATTGTGGCATGGAAGAAGAAAACTCCATCCACATAATTTCCAACTGCACAGTACTCCAGAATCCTAGAGCACCTGGGAGATTACTGAATAGAAGAGGAACATTTACCTATGTTGAAGCCTGCAGATGTCCTAAAATTCCTCCGGGAAATAGGACTAAAGGAGCTACTAATTCCAAAGACTTTCCTTAGAAACTAAGTAGAAGTAAGGGGGCACAATAGATCTTTCAGGTCTCAGTGATTGTTACCCCAAAAATACATACATATATACATGGTGTTCATTAAATTATTTGGTATGCTAAGGAGGTGGTTTTGGCATTCTTTATAACTATTTTCACTTATTCTATTGCCTCAGATCTGTTTTTACAACCGTTGTTACTATACTGACAATTTCATTAAAGTATTTCAGAATAGAACAACAAAGTCATGAAACTAAATACGATTTAATAGAAAGAGTTAGTCTTCTGAGTATTATTTATTCTGTGTTATCAGCATGCTCTTTTTTAACAACAACAATCTACTATCAAGACTAGTAGGTGTGTAAGTATTTTGTGTCTTTTGGTGTAAGTAAAAAATTGTATATATATAAGCAGATCCATTAGTTTTCGATGAAAGTGTGTAGTTGGACGATTTTGTTATCGATTCTTTACCCGAAAGTACAGTACAAAGGGAGATGATTCTGTTGTTGGTATCGGGCTAAAATGTTCAGAATAATCTCCTTCTCCAGTGTACTTTTGTGGAAAAAATCGGCATTAAAATGGATGACCCAATTGCGCACACTTTCGTAGAAAATATAATATAGATAGCATGGACAACGTTTTTTTTCTCATTAAAACAATTTATTTGGACAGTTTGGTCTACTCCTATTTTTCTCACAATGTTATCTACTTCTTCAGTGGATACTACTTCTCCATTAGTAAACAATTCTGAAAGATTTCAAGGATATGTATTTCATTTTATTTAACTAAATCTCATACCAAGAAATATATTATGGTTATTGTCACTTTTTCATGATAGCATGTTTGCATGAACAAGATTTCTCTGCATAAAACAATTCTAAGTATCGAAATAAAACTGTTACACGTATATATTTCCAATATTTATTATTGTTAAAACAAAATGTTATTACAACAACTTCAAAGTGTGGAGCTTCCATTAATTTTTCTTCTTTATCTCAAAATCTACATTTAAAAAATTCGATCGAGTAAACTAGTGGTGTTAAAGAAGCGTAATTTTCAAATTGTTACAGCTTTGAAACATTCTCCTTCGAAAAGAAAATCTTTGTCGAGACCTTTGGGCAGGCATGAAGAAACGAACGAAAGAGAAAGTAAGTATAGTATATATAAACATCGCTAGATTTTCTCTCTCTAATTTTCTACCGCCAAAGTATAAATTTTTCCTTATTGAATTAATTTATTGCTATATATACGCAGCTATAGTTCAAGTGAAGGTGAATAACATAGTACCTCATGGAGGAAATAAAACTGGTAAGTGGTGTTTGTGGCCGTTGGTATAATTTACGTCAAACTAAATATCCATAACTCCACTTTGCTTTGTTTAAAATGAATTCTCCATACAAAAAGACAACCCTGTTATTGCATACAGTTTTTTTGGTTCGACAAACAAAAGCTTCAAGATTAGGTGGTTGATAATGAATGAACTTTACTTTGCGCTGGAAATGGGAACAATATGGTCCAGATTTAGCAGCTATTGATTCATGCGCGAAATTGCGAAATTTAGACAGTTTACATTGACTTATATTCTATTGAAGAAACTGTAATATTGTACGAGCCCCATCCTATGGTAATGCCTAATGAGATGCACTACTACTGAACTGCACTGTTGCATATATTTTGTTTTTTTGTTAGAGTTTGACGTAGAATATTGATACGGCTGTTTTTGCTTTGTAACAGTTTCAATGATACAGAGGTTATTATAAAACAAGTTATGAATTTTTTGCCCCCCTCCCACTTGATTTTATAAAAATATCTGTGATAATGTTGGGTTTCCGAGAATTTACCTGTAAGCTACAGCATTTGTAACTTGAACCTTTACAGATTTGCAAAATTTGCTATTCTCGAACCAAATCTATAAGAGTCATAGTTACAGATTCTCACCTTATATAGGTTTCAACTTCACTTCTGTTTATGATGTCATAATTCTAACCTCAAAACCATTAAAAGTGTTTAAAAGCTCTGTGTGTGCACCTACTTGGTAAACCTTAACACTTATTGATATTTTTCAATTTGTAATAAAAAAATGGTATAAGTAAAACAACTAAAGTGATATAATAATATGTCAAATGTTATTAATATATTTAAATACTCATAGGTATTTTGTAGAACACAAAGTGTAAAAAGGAATTGACCCAAAAGAATACCTCTCCAGAGCAATTGGAGTTATACTTACAATTTATGGAACATGGTTACATTTTTCGCAGTAATACTATTAACCCTACTTTAGATATTTAATAAAAAAGTAGAAGAGCTTGTAGTCCATTTATTCAAATGCATTGGGACTGTGAATTGATTATTATTACTTTCACTACAAAGAGAGTTCCTGAATTATTCTCCATAACTTATGAATTAAGAATTGAACACTATTTTTGTCCAACCGAAACATTTGTCTAAAATGGTTGTCTGGCATATCAAACGCATTTAATTGCTTTCTTCAGTGTCTTCGTTAGATTCTCATATGATTTCTGGAAATACAGAAAGTGTATTTTATAATAATACCGAGTGTTATACTTTGGCAACAGAATTCCGGCGAAAATATATAATTGCCCGTTTATAGTTCATATTAATGTCAATGCAGTTCAATTAAAAACTTAATAATCATTTGAAAATCACAAAAAAACTAAAAACTCTACTACTTTTTAACTAATAATACAAGTGTACCACATCCTGGACAGCTTACAGTGACAGATGTCCATCCCGTAAATATTTACTTTATTCCTGTAACTCTTACAGATTTCGGCTCATAGATCTTACCTATGTTCTCTGAATTCCACCATTAGTCTAATATTATTGCTCAACTTTCTTCTTTTATAATAATTTCTGTAGTGACGTGGTAATTTTGAAAATAAACCGAACCAATTGAATTTTTTCACGCCGCCCAACTTGGACTATTTATCATTTTGTTAACCATTTCCTCCGCAGTTCCTCAACCCGAGGTAGCATCAGCGAAAACTCCACTACCACCCTCCTATCCAACATCCGGTACTTCCCTTTCTCCCGCCTCATCGTTAACGTCACCTCCATCGGCCTACCCCGCCGTCTTGGTGGGAAGATCGAATAGCGAATGTAAGGGCAAAGTCCCGCCGCCTGTACCTCCTCGGGGAACTCCAAAATTGAAGCGCGGCGCTGGCGAACACTCCGATAAAGGTGCGAGGTTGCCGGTAAACCTAGTAGACGACGCTTCTGTGTGGCATGTGCCCGAACTACGTGATCTCAAGATTGAATATAGTTAGTGTAAATTTAGATTATACAGTAGAAGTAGATTAGGCACAGTTGTTCTTTCAAATATCCTCACCAGTAAAGTAATTTTAACCTCTTATTGTTTCCTAAAAATACCAATAGAACAATCAAAACGAATCTAATACCTTAAATAATTATGGTAACTCTTAAACTCCAGTTTTTATATTTTGTTACGTGATGGCATGTTATTTTAATTTCATTTCTTTTTTTTTTATTTGCTAGGTTCAAGTAAGGCACGGCAGGGAAGATGGCACTGTTCGATTTCGTAAATTTTTTTGTATGTTTTTCAATTTTCGCACCGTTTTGCTTGATGTGTTATAGGTTGTGCCGTTACTCGAGGGCTTTAAATCGATATAAACACTCAGACACACTGAGAGCCCTCGATTTACTTATTTATTTCTAGCTTTAACATATAGTGATTGGTTTTAATCACCTAACCTAGTTTTCACGTTTTATATTGTTTAAAACATCACGTGTAAGATCTACATTAAAAAAAATCTTATTCTGTCTTTATAGGCATAGCTCCGAGTTGCTGTAGCACCCCACCGCCGACGTACGAAGGCCTAGACGATGACCCGTCTCACGTAAGACTGGCCATGGGAGCAGCGTCCTCGTTACCATCTCAAGTACATTCAGGTTCTCATTCCTCACATTCGACCCAATCGTACGTATCCTTACATCATATCGCTGTTAAAAACTTCAAAGAGGATACTGTTAGGTGAGTTTTAATTTCACTTGATTATTTCAAATATCTTCATGTTACAGTGGATCTTATTGTTGTGCGGTCTAGGCGAGTCGAAAGTTGATCTCTTAGAGTAATAAATAAAAGAGAGGTTTTAAAACATATGGAAGAAACTGGTACAAAGTTTGTGCGCAGCCAGTTGAGCATGGCGCATCACAGCGACTAACTGAACTACCACACGAAAGTTGTCAATATGTCAATATTATTTTAATTTGAGGTTAGTCACTTTTGAACATTGTATATGATATTTATTTTTATTCAATTCTTATTGGCCTTGCTCTATTTAAATTAATTATCTTTACAATTGGCACCCTCCTACTCCTACTAATACAATATTACGCGTATGCTGAAAACTTCACTAATTCAAAAATAGCTCGTCTTGAATGCTAGTTTAAACCGGTAGCCAAAGTAGGAGCTAGTGGTAACTTTATGCCATAAAACTCTACATGTTTAACATCTCTCTTTTATTTATTACTCTATGGTTGATCTGGGGTAGAAAATCCAGAAAGTGTCACGTCGCTAGATCGCACCTTAAAACGATCCACCGCAAAGTGAAGTATGTTCAACCATCCACTTCCATTATCTACAATTTTCATTCTGTTTATTTTCTTTATATTTGGGGGGTGTATCGCTTACGCATAATATGTTGCTAATAATTCATTGATAATTGTACATATTCATTTCATTTTAATCTTAAAATACTATCAAAATGATCTATGAGTGAAGTCACTTCACTATAAGCATCAACAGACTTCACCTTAAGGTTTTCAACTTAAAGTATTTAGATTTTCAATCGACATAAACATGGATCATTTGCTTTAACATATCATCATGTTGTGTATTGTGTTTTTATTGTAGCTTTAGTGACATAAAGTTAGAATCTCGGCCAGAAAACAAATCATCATCGCTTAGCGTAGAGTCCGGCAGTTCAGGTGCGGGTGGACATTCGAGTCATTCCAGGGGGATGGCATGGACTCCCCCAACATCCGTTGAAGGCTCCACTCCGACCTGGACTGAAGGTACACCTTCTTTTACCGAATCATCAAGTAGTGGAGATATGGGTGAGTGGTGATGATACCGTTGACGAGTGTTTCGGTTTTCGCCTTTTAATACTTCAAAATTTGGTATCGAAATCCTTAATTTAAACTCGAAGAATTATTACTTCTCTTAGGTGCTTCAATTTAATTTTCAAAAGGATGATACTTTAAGTTGTATTCAGAATACACTAAATTGTGACATCATTGTGTAAAGAAGAATTCAATGAAATAGTAGTTTACCTAACTAGTGCAGAAAGTGATACTTTTCCGCACGCTATTGCAGATGGCCGAACGACGCTAGCGGAGTTCGGCCAGCAATCGCGTGCGGAAAAGACACTTTACGCACGTGTTAGGTACACTATTTTTTCTACTAGCATTCAGAATAAATCCGAAAAGTTAACATAAAGACATTTATTATTAAATATATATCGACAACTCAATTATATTATTATTTGACATCCATTTGATAAGGCATTTACCAGGGCCAAAAAAAAAATTTTGAAAAAAAATTTTTCTTTTTATAAAAAAATTGTAGCAGAATTCTAATGAATTTCTTAATATTTCAGTCATTTGGTAAACTACAACCATACAAATACATATTTTGAATACTCAAATGTCGGTATACTCCCCAAAAACTCTACAAATTTACTTTCCACACTAGTGCGGAAAAGTGACTCTTTCCGCACGCTCTTTAGTGTGGAAAAGTGGACCTTTCCGCACGCTAGTAGAAAAAATCTTTAAAAACATTTTAACTTGTCGCCTTTAGTGTTCTTAATAATATCAGTTAGTAAATATCCACCGAAGTCTAGAGCATTTCAAGGAGTTGATAACTTCATATAAAATGGATAATGATAACTAGATCTTAACAAACTAAGGCTGGGTCGATACCCACAACACATAGACCCGATTGAGTTCCTCTTGGAAAAGTGTCAAAATCTGAATATCAAAGCCGTAATCTTAAAAGTATTATTTATAAATACAAATACACGAAAATGTGACTGATTTTTACTAAGTTAAAGAAGGTACTTGGAGGATATTAGTTATCAGGCATGGTATGCTGTCCATTAGAATAGCACCCTGTATTTTATTGACTTGCGCTAGGCTATCCCTTCTATCGTACTTAAGGGAATGAATGTGTGATGTGTTAGAAAAATAGAAATAGATCTTTGAATTGCATTCCTTAATACAGCCTTAATTTACAAAGTTCAACAAACGCACCTAGTATGAACCTACAAGTAGATGAAATTACCAAACGAATCTGGTTCATTTGACCAGAACACTTCTGGGTCGTTGCGAAAACGTGCATAAAAAGGGATACAGTGAAGCACACCAAATCCATGGAAAGGAATGAAATTCACCAGCACAGAGAGAAATGACAAGTTCACAATAACGACATAAATACTGTCAAAACTGTTGCGAGCTTGCTAACTCCATGGAAACTTGAAATCGATGACAGATTCTGTCACATAAGACAGGAGGATCTGCTATGTCAGTTCGGTTCTCTGCACTATACCTCATTTAAGAACCAGGAGGAGTAATTTGAATTTAAGTTGGCAATTCTGTAGACCTCTCATTGGTCAGATTCTGCCCAGTTTCATACAACACATTCTAGTATTGACATTAGCTGATATTTTCCATTTTTGACAGTTCTGACAGATGAATATAATTAATTTTGTCATCGAATCCACTCTTTATTTTATTATTTTCACTCAGTTTCGTTGAAACTGTTCCTTTTAAAACTTCATTAAGCAGTTGTATTGAATATCTGCAATTATGGATCCTTTTACTTCGAGTTCCAGCTCTTCGCTTAGTCCGGTAAAACAATGTAAGGTCATTTAGTACCGTCAAAAATTAAATACATTCATCTTATATCTACAATAAACATCTAAATAATCTACCGAACAGACGAGAAATCGTCTTATGGCTATGGGTGGCTGATTTCTTCATCAATCAAGGCATATTTAATAGATTTGGAACACGATTGTTGACTACGTTTTCGGAACACACCCTGGTAACTTTTAGTGGTGTGAGTAGGGCTTTTCAAATTACTCCTCCTGGTTATTAAATGGACTATAGGCAATGAAAAGCCACTGACAAAGAATATTCAGTCTCTAATCTGGTACACTTTAAATTTGTCAGATAAAAACAGGAACAATGCCTGTCGGTGTGTATAGCCCGGAAAGTAGTTAATTCTTTTCGGTAGATGTTTTGAAATTTATCCAAACTACGTAATGTGTCAAAAAATGTTATAATTGTTCTGCTTAGTTTAGTATTATTTTCATTTTATCACTCAAAAATAAACCATAAATTACTTTTTTATTAAAAATTGTGTTGTATTAGGTTGTCCAACTACACCACTGAGGCAAGGAATCCACTCGTCTTCAAAATCTCATCACAAGAAAACAGTAGAACATGCTATCAACTGTCTTACCACTGAAATGGTAAGTAAAATTTATTTCCTTTTAGAATATAATACTGTGAAAGAGAAATAAAGGTAGAATGTGTAATGAGAGGCTTAAAAGTAGAGACTGAATAGACAGTTTAGTGACTTTATGAATAAAGGGTGTCGAGAATTGTCACAGTAAAAGAGAGCGAGAAGAAGAGAGTATCCCAAAGTTGAAAACCATTCAATGTACTATTCGTACTAACAGTAGTTATGTTTGAAACAATTTTAAATTGTTTTTTGTTTTCAGAATTCTTCCATTATGACAACAGAATCATCAAAGGCGAGAAAGTAACGACATACTTTGGAAAAAGTTGAAAAATCGTTACCATTCTAGGCCTTGCTCTGGATAAATGGCTGTACGTCCTCGCAGAGATAAAAAAAAAGTTGTCCAGTCGCAGATGCGAGCGTTCGTCGGCTTTTGATATAAAACTCGCTCGAAATGCTCGAACTTTTTCCTCAATAAAAAAACCGCTGGTGTTTTTGTGAAAAGCTTTAATATCAATGTACAAAATTTGGTGGCACGTTTTGTTGTGTAAAGTTTCGCTGCAGATGATCTGTGATAAGATTATAACGTTATATGTATGTAATCGTATCATATTTTATCGGCTTATTATATAAATATGAATATATAAGATTAACAAGTTTATTTGTTGTTTTTTAACTTTACCCTCTTCCTGATTGGGAATATTTTAGGAGAAAACTGGAAATTGAGAACTTCTAAATGTTTCACTACATACACGTCACATTCTTCTTCTTATAATTTTTTTTGGTCTCCACCTTACAGTATTGCGACCAGCTTCATAGATTTATTTCTATTTCGTCACTTTATAATTATGTTTACTATAATAATCTTTCTTATTTAATGGTATCACACGTATTATCGGTAGCTTTCGGAAATCCTCGGGTGTTGGTCGGAAAGTGCATCTAAATTTGAATTTTATTTTGAAATTTGGAAGTAATTTGAAATGGAAACTGGTTTATTTCCTATTATTAGTTATTTTTAATATCAACTTCACAATTACAAATTAATATCTAAGCAAAATATGAAATATGCGTGTACGCTATTGAACGTGCATAAGCTAGCTATACCCAAGATTGAATGTAGGCATTTAGGGCGGATAATCCGTAACATGGTAGAAGTAATCTTCCGAGACACCGAAGTGAAGGTGCTTGTCTGCGGCCATGCACAGGAGGCACAGTCAACGGAGAAGACAATCGCATGTTACTTTCATGCAACTGGAAAATGTAACAAGGGAACCAGTTGCCGATACAGTCATCTCGTTTCGGTTTCTTAGTTCCAGGAGGAACTGTCTCTTGGGGAGGGGGCAATGTTACGCGAGTGCCCCGAAACACCCTTCTGGGGGCCTGAACCTTTTTGCGGAATCAGCTCCAATGTTATACCTACTGGAAGAAATAGGTGAAGCCGAAAGAAAGAGAAGATCTGACCATTGGAAAGATCTAGTAGGGCTTAGACAATCAAAGATTCTCCTGGGTGACTACAACCTACGGAGATCAAATGAATGCATAAGTCAAAGCAAGACTGCGCTAAGAGTTTCAACAGGGATCCTAACGGGACATTGTCGCCTGAATGGGCACCTGAAAAAGCTCAAATTAATGGAGGAAGAAGAATGCAGATACTGTGGCATGGAAGAAGAAACCTCCATCCACATACTTTCCAACTGCACAGCACTCCAGAATCCTATAGCACAGTACCTGGGAGATTACTGGATAGAAGAGGAATATTTACCTTAGTTGAATCCTGCAGATATCCTAAAATTTCTCCGGGAAATAGGACTAAAGGAGTTACTAGTTTCAGAGACTCTCCTCAGAAACTAAGTAGTAGTAAGGGGGCACAATAGATCTTTTAGGTCTCAGTGAATGCTACCCCAAATATACATACATACGCGAGTGCCCCAGTGAAATTCCCGTATGAGACGACTATGACTCCTCCTCTCACTAGTCGAGAACTCACTCTTCGAAGCTCTGAAACTTTCAATTCACAAAGTTTCTTTGCCATCTTCCTGTATATTTATTTTTTAACCCCCGTACCTGACACCAATGTAACGTGTATTTTAATTTATATTTACAATTACTTGATTTATATTCACAGATTTATATGTAATACTGTCCTTATTTAATAATTTATATCATACACTAAACACTAACTTTAATTTATATTATCACTTAATAAACACTTTATCGATGCGCGATTGCTTTCCTTCAGTATAAACACTAGCTGTCTATCTATATGACTATATCATGTGCATGATGCTCGTCTATTTATACTCGCGCGTGGAGTATAATTCTAGAAATCTCTCGTTCTGCTGAAAGCACTGGATAGTCTAGAAATTTCTCGACAAGTGGGAAGGTGCAGGGTAGGTAGTTTCGATGGTTCTCGACTATATTATATAGTGAGTGGAAGAGTCATAGTCGTCTTATACGGGAATTTCACTGGTGCACTCGCGTAACAATATAGAGAGGACCTCTGGACAGGTCTAGAAAAGGAGTTCTAGTATAACCTAAGGGAACACACAATACCTCTGCAAAAGTTATAGTGAGAGAGTCTTAGAAGCACAGAAGCCCCATTTTAATATTATTTAAACAGTAAATTTAAATAAAAATGTCAAAATTAGAAAAATATATATATTTATGTATAATTAAATAAAAAAAAAGTAAACAAAATAATGTTATTCCTGGGTAGGCTTAAATGTTTCATTAAATATTCCTTTTCCTGGAATTGGAGCGAGTTTTTTAAATTTAGCTGATGAAACGGAGGAATTTGATTTGGTTCTTTTAATTCCAGTTTGTACTTTCTTTGGCGATGGATAAATATCTTCTTTACTAGATCCTCCTAGTCCATTATATACAACTTCCGAATTTTTAGGTGCACTATTCACATCTGACAATGATTTTTGGTTCGACTTGAATATTGTATACTAAAAATAATACAAAATTATAGGATTTGATAACCACCTTGAAATTTGTTACCCCTTTGTTTGATGGAGCACATGAAGGTTTACTGGTTAAACTGTTGGCAGGAATTTGAAACTTTGTGTCTAAGAAAGATCCAAAATTCTTTTTCACTGGTAAATATGGTGAATCAGAAGTTACTATAGTTTCTACTCGTTCAGACTGAAAAAAATTAACCTATAAAGTCAAATTTCCAGCTCCTATATCTAAAGAAAAAAATGTGTGCAGAATATTTTCCTGTTACAACTTAATAAATGTATATATATTAAACTACTTACCACTGAAAATGTTGTATCATAAATGGAAAAATCTTGTTCATTTTGTGATGTTTTCTGATGTGACTCATTTAATTTACTTAAACTAATATTTTCTAAACCAGCATCAGGATTGGCAACAACAATATTATTCCTATTAGAACTATTCTTTGCAGCAGTTATCCTCTGTTTTAAAATTGTTTTCTCCTTTTCAGATTTCATTTTAATTTGTAGCAAATCTCTCCTATAATAATAAGCATTTTTAAGATACATTTGAGTAATTTGGGCTGGTATACCTTATATCTGCATTTTGTGATTCCAAAAATGAATATTCCTTCTTTTGCTTACTCAATTCATGCTTATATCGTTTCAAATTGTGGTCTAAATCCCTGACTTTCTTCTCAGAATCAAGAAGTGCCCTGAAAAATAGTTTTTCTTTGGTTGAAGTAAAACAATGAGATATTGTCCAATATTTACTTTTTTAAAGTTGCTGTCAACAGCGCCAATGATTCAGTATTCTGTTCTTCTCTTAAAATATCATTTACTTGGTCCCTTGACCCATTTATAACCACCTCTAGATGTTCCATATCTTTTATTTTATTCTTTAATCTTATAATTTCAGCACCCAACCTATCAGATTCTTTGGATTTTGATTTAAAATAACCAATTTGTTCTTTAAGGGCATGTACAGTTGATTCCATTCCTTTTTCATTATTTTCTAGTTTAGCTATTTCTTCACGTAGTGATCTATTCTGTTCTTTTAATTTAAGTTTAGCTTCATTTATATTCTTGATTTCTTTTTCTTTTAATGACAAGGTGAAGTTAACATTTTCTAATTTGTACATTAAGGTGGTAGCATCTAGTGTTGAGTCTTTATTACAAAAATTGAAGAAAACTTTATGTATTGTTTTTTCGGATGCTCTGTTTCTACATTGTGGACAAGTTTTAGATCTGAAAGGTAGTGAAACCAAACGAATTTTCAATAGGGATTACCCATGAATAAAAGGGGGACATTATTTTTAGTTCATATAAAATAACCCTCACCAGTTACAATGTCAAAACAAATTACAAAAGTAATAAAGCAGAGGTTTTGTTAAATGTTGAAAAAATGTTTACCTCTCTAACCAATTAATTAAACAGTGATAATGAAATACATGTCCACATTGAGTGAAATAGAAATCTTCTCCAGGAATAAATAATTCACTGCAAATAACACATGTTATATTCATCCCGGCAATAGAACAAGGTAATAAAAACAAAATTTTCTGGTTATTTAAAAAATTCAAATATGTCAAGTACAATAAATGTCAGATAGCATGACATGACAATCATGTCATTGGAGATTAGAGGAGTGCGTTCAGTAAACAGGTTATCTATGGTTTAGGTCAGCTGCTACAGGCGCGTTATATCAGAAACCTCAACTCGGTTTAATGATGAATGATGTTTGATTTCTTACTCCTGACTTATAATATGTAAGTTTTCAAGAACAAATCGTAGATAAAAGACAGCTTTGTATCAAGGAATTTTCATCTAATATCCTTGGCTTTGTATAACAACTATAAGCAGCAGAGCTATAGTCAAAGGCACTCTTATCGTGCGGTTTCAAAGGACACTAACCATATGTATCAAATCAGAAAACACAGAGGTTACCAAAATGTGAGATTACACTGATTGACGAATTTCCACTTCTTCTTTCATTCTCGAAATAATCCATCGAACTAAGTACCATTTTTTTGCTTGAGGATACAAAAAAACGGAAAATTGCTACTTATTATCCATATTGTCACTTTGAATTGTCAAAGTGACAAAACTGACATATTTAAATAAAAACTCTGCTGGTGAAAGACTTTTTAGAATCGCTGAAAACTAAATACATATCCTTCTTATTCCCGTCAAAATTGCATAAGTCTGTCTTATTTATCTAACGGATTTCATTAAGAATTTATAATTAAACGCAATAATGCCCGGTTTTATAAGCTCGGGTTACCCCTGCCCCGAGAGTTAACCCATTGACCGTCAAAGGGATAGCTCTCGGGGCAGGGGTAACCCGAGCTTATAAAACCGGGCCCAAAAGGAAACAAAAACTGTCTTTGTTGAATCGTATGACCCGCACGATAAGACTGCATCTGACTATATGCATTGAAGCAGGCAAGAATGCATGTTTGGTTGCATACCAACTTTAGATGTAACTTTCTGGTAGATGGCAGCATCGAATGAGTCACAGAGTCAGAGTCACATCCTAGTCACAGATAAACCACTTTAGAGAAATATATTTCTTCATGATCCCAGTCGGCATACTCTGTCTTTTGACCCTCTTACTACTCTCTCGCCATCTGCCGACAACGATACCAAAGTCTGTTTGACTTTTGTCGTTTAACTTGTTGCCTATTCATTTGAATTCAGACGTCAAATAAGCCCGATGACATAGTTCTGTGATTTAGCTGGTTAATCGTAAATGTACAATATAAAACAACTTAAATATGGAAACATATTTAATATTTTTTAATGTAATTGTCTGCAGCACTAACCATACGAAACTGTTTATCGACCCTGCTAACTTCTTGATAAGTCTCTTTAAGCTTCTTTGCACTACATAATGGTGCATCAAAAGCAACTACTTGTTTAAATTTCCTGTAATCCACTATATAACCTCCACTTGCTTCATCATAGTCAACGCATGGCATGAAACGATGACCCCAAAGTATATCACTATTCGAATAAGATATTCGGTTTTGCGAAACTTGACCAGTTATATTGGAGCTTCCTTCTGCCACCGCTATTATTTCAAACCTGAAACACAAAATACCATTGTATCACATTTTTGGGTGTATAGATATACTTACCTTGATTGTAAAATATCGAGTGGACGAAATGACCATAATGGACTGTATTCGTCTATCACATGTTCTATTTCCAAAGGAAAAATTAACAAACCGTGAGGTTCAATGTTCATTTGAACGATCTCAAACTCGGAATTGGGAAATATAATTTCTTTATCCATAAAATATAAAGATATGTTTGTCCCACACCAAACTTTTTTGTTAAAATCGTGAATTCTGAAGACAAATCGTAGCTTACCATCCCTCATACACACCTAAAATTTCAACTGTGTTCAAAATTTGGTGAAAACAGTGAATAAAATTGCACTTACAACTGCTTTTTTGCTAAATAATGATGTCGCTGTAGTAGTTATGGGCTTTGTGATTTTCACATAAACTATACTAACTAGTGTGCCTTGGACAGCCATACCAAATAAAATTTGTATTGTTTGCATCAACCATCCAAAATTACAGCGTTCCGTTGGATATCGATAGCCGTATCCTATAGTTGTTATTGTTTCTGCACTCAGCAAAAAATACCCTACAACACAACCAAATAATTGAAAAAACGCTACAATACAATCAGCTCTAGCAGCAGATTTTTTCCGTTCGTATTGGTGGATTCGTTGCATTCGACACCCAACTATTTTTATCCACCAATATAAAATCTTCTACTCCTGAACCTCTTGTTTTTATGGGGCGTAAATAAGATTTAAACAGAGTATAGAATACCGAATTGTACCTACCAACCTGTTAAAGTAATTGTATTCACTATACAAGGGTCTGTGGCATTCGTTTCAAAATCTCCACTACTATGAGCGATTATCGACCATAACATACCAAATATTAAAAAGCAGCCCATGTTGACCAAAAATAAAGTGATAATTATCCATCGCCACCGGATACCAAGAAGTGTATTGCCTAAATCTCTCATGAAATATATATTTTTGTGTGACAGTTGTTTGAGGAAGATGTTAATTTTACCAGATTTACTGATTATTCTTGCAAGATCTGTGGTTTTGGTCCTTATTTTCTTTCTGTTTCATAAAATCAACCGAATAAGTTCAATATTTTCTATTTAAATGAATATAAAATCAATATATTGAAGAGTAGGCAACCAACAAACACATATGTAACGTCAAAAAGCACTTTACTTTTTCTCTTTGTTAATGATTGAGATTGTTGATGGCTCTTTTAACTGTAGAGACTGTACAACTTGAATCCTTTCTTGCAATATTTAAAAACTAGAATATTTAAAAAATGTTTTTACAAAAGTTATAATTATACTTCCGTAGAATCATATAATAAAAATGATAGGCGAGTTGAAAACTAGAAGAGCTAATAGTCAGGTTTACGCCTTTTTTTCAATATTATTGTATGTTTGGTTGCCTATATCAAAGTTGTCCATTAATAGGGGCATTGTATTATAAAGAAATATTAAGCTACATCCTCAATCAATCTGCTATCGAAGTGGCACTTCAGCACGCGTGCTGCAAAACGGGATACCCATCCTCAATACAGTCTGCCTGAATTTTATCGCACATGCGCATTTTCATTGTTATCTTAAGGTAACGAGGTATTCAAAAAGTTCAGCCTGTAATTATAGTATATAAAAGTAGTTAAAAATGGCATCAAAGACAACCAATTAATATAATTACAATGTTAGAAAATATTGTATGTTTGTTTACAAAGATAATAGAATGAAATAGGGTTAGGGTACCTAAATTATTTTTTCCATGATTAAATGCGCATGACACAATTCGGCACGCACCGAAAAAGCTTACAGCTTGCAAGCTTGCACTTCCACATTGGCGCGCATGTTAGCACGAAATTGAATTGAGGATACTTACGTTTAAACGTCATTGTCCAAGCACGCGTGCCGAAGTGCCACTTCGCCACTAAATTGATTGGGGATGGGCCTTAGACAATGATAGGAGTAATAATTGAAGCTCAATATAGCGCACGGTGGACGGAAAACTTAAATTGGAACAGTATTGCTGGTTGCCTATTAAAATCTTATTTGACTCATAATACGTTACAGACTTTGTTGTAAATTTTTCATTATGATAAAATACCAAACAGTACTTACATTCTTTTTCTTCTTTTTAAAATCAACAATGGATCAATATGATGTTGGTTTTCACTAATATCTTCAGAATCGTCGGTAAATTCATTAAAGCTAACTTCTGTGTATTGGTCTAGAGCACTGTCATATTCTAATTCTTCAATCATGATTCTAATATATTTTATTAATCCCTTATAATGATTTATTACAAACTGATTTTGCTATTATTGCTAATAATACCCAGGTAATTAATTGATTAGATAATGTATATAGTGATAACATATATTTTCGATTCAATGCCATTTTAAATCCCAATAATATTTACCTACTTGATTATCTTCATAGTAATCTCTTACAATTTGAATGAGGAGGTAATCTTTTTTGCTTACAATAACAACAAAATTTCAATATAAATTGAACTATACAGATAGTTGCTTGATACTTAGAAAAAAAAGCTGTTCTATAATGACAGAAGTATATGATTGCATCTTCACTGTAAACTGTTAATTAACTTCAGCATACTTACCTCTTGTATTATTGGTACTGACTGACCCAGGTGGTTTTATCAGCACTTCCATCACATAGGTACCACAGCCTAATAAACAATATTATGCTGTGTAGGTACTATGATTAGCTGCAATCATTTTTCCACACAGTAACTACATAACTATTATGTGTTGTGCTGGTGAGGTGGATCTTGAGGCACGTCACTCGGGAAGTAAGCGGGGCAAACAACTAGTCTTTTTTTTTCCTCCTTCCGGGGGTATTGTTGAAATACCTGTAACGGCTGTAACATCATCCATCTACTGGTTCTCTTAAATTTATTCTGATAAGCAGGAAAGTAACTGAGAATGAAATCATTGTCTCTATCCCAAACATTTAGCAGCAACTTTAACGCAAATATATAGTGAGATTTGTCGCATAAAATTGTCAATTTCGAGTTTCAAGAATAAGGGGCTCTGTGATTACAATATGGAAGACAGTCATCAAACAAAGATCATCCTCAAGAATTGAATTTCCACAAATCAGTTTTCCGACGATACCTACGATAATCCGAAAGAAATACAACTAAAATAGTTCCCCTGTATAAGCTGGGTAGATTATCCTCTTTTAAAGAAACATATTCTTTTGTGATTCTGTGATTCTTTGTGTGAATCACACGAACAAATGAGACTAAATTATCCCTTCTAATACATGTTTATTTTTCACTTTCACTGACCTTGCAATATATTGCCAATGATATGCCGATGATATTGTAATAATAGCCATGGAAAAATTAAAAAGAAACACCATTTGTGATATCCTACAACAACTTGAGTCAGGCTGGAAGAACACAATGAGTCAAGTATCTAGGTTTAATTCTTGACAGTAAACTAGCTCCTTGTGGGAAATTCAAATGAAGGAGATTAAGTAGAGGGAATTATTTGAAGAAACATCAGCTCATTTCTTAGAAATTAAATCAGAAAACATGGGACATGCTTTTGCTTGTGATAGGTTAGAATTGTCTTCTTGTTTTTAACATACATAATAGAGTACTCTATGGTATAGAGTACAGCTACTTATTTTCAGTTAAATCCATATCTGTGGCGAAGCCGCGAAGGGTTCAATTTGACATTGACAGTTGACACTAACACTAACTAAAGTTCTAAACGAACAATATGCTCTTTTTATTCGGAGAAATTGGGTACTTTCCCAATTATTAGTATAATATAACATAATATCTTAATGAGATTAATAATTCTCGCTTGCTGATTATTACATTTTATTCAAATAGAGATATTGATAAGCTTTGCTGATTATGTCAAATATTATGAAAAGTTATTTTTCAATTTAAAAATGTAGGATGTGAGTAATTTATTTTAAATACACAACTAAATCGTATCTTTTCCAGTTCCACAAGGATGGGTGTGATGGACAAGTATATTTTATGTTGTATTTTAACAATTCTCATTTATAAAACGACAAGTTCTAATGTTACTATCACATCTAGAACTGTTACATCCTATTTGGAACAGTACAAATCCTACAAAGATATAATAATGATACATTTGAAAATACCTCAAGATACGCTCTTTGCTTCCTTCAAGTTTACTGCAGATGAAACAAGAATGTCCATCTTTCGTAAGATCCTATATACTATTATTAAGTTGTGTTTATATATTGTACTTTAGGGTTTTGTACTTTCACTTCCTTATAAATTTTTCAAATAACAATGTCAGATAATTAAATTAGTATTTGCACACTATCTGTAAGTGAAAAGACTACTTTGTCACTTATATTGTGTTACTTTTTGAACAGGTAGATACATTCATATTTATATTTTAGCCTGCAAAATTAGAAATGTTTCTTTGTATATGAAACATGGTGCTCCTCCAGTTGTTAACCCTGACGGTTCACCTTTTCCTAAAACATTCAAAAATATCACTAGATGCCCTACTTATAACACTGAAATACAGACAAACAAAAAAGAAAAGTTTATCAACATCACTTCACCAGATCCCGGTTCATATTTTGTAGTTGCCTTTCTGGCATATCAGGATCCAAAATATAATGCAATCAGCCAACAAGGTAAGCCAAGTACATATAATATTCAATTATCTGTATCTATCAACTGGAATTTTTATTTCCTTTAAATTTTTTAGGTCCAATCTCCCTGAATTTCTTGTATGAACATAGAATCCTTTCCTTACCAATATATCCCATTTAACCAAAGGTAGCTTCTTAAAGAAATAGGTTGAATGTTCAATGATAAATCTTTGTATGTAATCTTTTCAGGTTTACGTGCAGACTGTTATTCCAATGTTGAAGCAACTCTTTTTATCAATAAAATTGATAATCCATTGATGGTAACAGATGACAGTTTATTTCAGTTAATTTCACATCCCAGTGAAAGTCGATATTTCAAATTTTATGTGCCTGCTTCCAATGACCAGGGCATACTCTACATTCAGAATATAATTTTTCCAGACAATGTTAAGAAACTGATGATTAGAATTGAAGTCAATAAACCTCCATCTGATGAGGTTCATCATAAACAAGAAATTATTTATTCTAATGCAACTTCTAGTACAGTATTCTTTTCAACTAATCCCGATTCATGGCACTATATAGAGTATAAATTTGAAGGAGAATATGATGAGGCTACCAGTGGCAATTTTACATTTGAACTTAAATTTATTTCAAATGAACTCCCAGAAGATTCTACTTACTATGAATTATTACAAAACGAAACATACTTCAATAATTCTTTTTCAAAAACTTTTCACAATTACAGACTTACTGACTTGGTACCTTACAAACAATACGAGTTAATTCGAGAAGCTACTTCGGAAACATTTTTATTCTCTTTCGAATTAGAACAAGAATTGGAATCGAAAATAGCGATTCCAATTAATATGACCAGCTCGCATTTTTCTCTAATGAAATTTAAAATACGCGAAGGAACAGACGTTGGAGGAACGTTACAATTTATTTTAGCCTTCAAACCGAGGATATTGAAAAATCAATACCTAGGTTTTGTAAACGAACCCAAAAATCATGTGATAGTGGCTTGTATAAGAAGAGAAGGCATAGAAGTACCAACGTGGCCGAATAAGTGTGTTTATAATGGTATAGAAAGCCCATCACAACTAATCTTGAACCAAACCACTGAAAACTCCACAATTCTGATACCGTATCCCGAGAGTGGTATTTGGTATGCCACATTTAAACTTTTTTGTGGTGAGTGTGTGCCTTGTAATTGTCCAGATTCCTGCCAAAAACAGTACAAACAATGCCTCATTGATTGTGAACTCGCCTGTCCAGGGCCTGGGGAGTGTAAACAATGTACTACAAATTGCAGTAATAATATTATAGACATTGATGAATGCAAAAGCTGTGATTGTGAAGGGCCTTGTTTGAAAAATGAAAATTCTACTTGTAACACCAGCCTTATTTTTGATATTGGATCACATGCTTGTATTTTTGGACAATGTTCAAGGAATGGAAGGTGTATGTTCGTCGTTTCTGATGGAGTGGTGTTTTCTACGTGTTCCTGCATGAATAAATATAGAGGTAAGTTGGATGATAAATTGTTGTATTGTATTGTACATATTCCAAAGGTAACAAATACATTATGAAATAAAACAATTTAAAATCTACATAAAATATTTAAACTTGTTAATCAAACCCTCTTTACTTGTTAAATACTTTAGCTAATCCCATATTTAAACAAATTCTTTTTCCTTTTTTATTTTATTTCCTTGTAAATAGATCATAATTTTATTGTTAATATCCGTATAATTTAGTATTAAGGCACTGTATAAATTAAAAATTTCTCATTAAACCTTCCATCGTTTGATAAAGGTACTGTGTTAGCGAAACGCGTCACTACTTTTGTTTTGTTTTATTTCATAATTTAGAATGGATCTACATCAAGTAAAAGCCTCATCTATTCAATTTTTCAAGTAACAAATACAAATATTTTCATGAATTTAGACCAATTAATATGTTGTCTCTTTGCCCAATTCCACTAACTACATGCAAACGTTGTAAGTGTCATTTGAAAACACCCTGTATAAACAAAATCCGAAAAATTACCTACCCCCATAACTTCAACCTAAAAAAATAATTCAATCAACTCATTGTATTCAATTAATTTCAGGTTGGGACTGTTCTGACAACACCCAAGCAACTCCTTATTTCATGGTAGTAATAGAATTGTTACTATTAGTGTTCAGCAACTTGATGTTCCTGCCAGCAGTTTACGTTGCCTATAAACGTAAATATTACATTGAAGCCGTCACCTACATCTTTATATGTTTCTTCTCGATATTTTACCATGCCTGTGACGCAGGTGAAAATTTGATAAATTTCTGCTTGGTACGTCTTTCAGCTTTACAATTCGGTGATTTCTTTTGCGCCATTTTAGCCATATGGGTAACGCTTGTAGCTATAGCGGACATTCCGCAATTGTTCACTTCTATGTGTCACATGGTGGGAGCGATAATTTTATCGTTTTGTACCACGATTAACAAGACTTCTTTGTGGGTCTTCGCTCTACCAGTCGTTACGGGTTTGTTAATTGTAGCTGTTAGTTGGTTTTTGAAATATCGTAAAGTCAAACAAAGATTTGCTAATAGACGGTATTTGTTTTATCAAATACCTGTTGGGGTGACTTTGGTAACGGTAGGTTTAATTTGCTATGCGTTTTTGCAAACTGAAAACAATTATAAGTATTTACATAGTTTTTGGCACATTCTTATGGCTGTGGCGTTAATAATAATTTTACCAAAGCCTAATACATTCCTACCAGAAGTTATTCTATAAGTGCTTTTTGTTCAAATTGATTAACCTTACCAGTATTTTGTCAGAAAGTTGTCCTATAATTAATGATTAACTTTAATTCTCAGTTTTTACTCAAGTTATTGAGAGTTTACAGTCTTTTTGGTATATTGAGTTAATTATCAAAAGAAAATAATATAAGTATATTGAATTTTATACCCAGTATAAGTTTTTATTCAACCAAAATATTATGGAAATGTTGCACTATTTTTGTTACAAAGATTACGCATCCATTAGCTTTTTAATCATAATCAAAGATAACAAATGACAACATGAAAAAATCTCATATCTTTTAAATCAGTCGTTAAAAATCTGGATATCATTACCGAAGAAAAAGTTACAGGACTTTTTTTCGCATTATACGTTAATATAGTCCATTTAATAACCAGGAGGAGTAATTTGAAAAGCCCCACTCACACCACTAAAAGTTACCAGATTAGTTACTAAAGGGTGTGTTCCGAAAACGTAGTCAACAGTCGTGTTCCAAATCTATTAAATATGCCTTGATTGATAAAGAAATCAACCACCCATAGCCATCAGTCGATTTCTCGTCTCTTCAGTAGATTATTTAGATGTTTATTGTAGATATGAAATGAATTTATTTGATTTTTAACGGTTCTAAATGAACTTACATTGGTTTACCGGACCTAGCGAAGAGCAAAATTAAGTATATTTATCTGTCAGAACTATCAAAAACGGAAATTTTCAGCTGATGTCAATAGTAGATAGTGTTGTGTGAAACTTTGCGGAATCTGACCAATCAGAGGTCTACAGAATTGCCAACTTAAATTCAAATTACTCCTGGTTTTTAAATGAGGTATACCAAACTGTCAACTAGCTGACAAATGACATTATAAGTAATACTATGAACAAACTGTTAAGCTATTACATATTTGTAGTTTCAACTCTAATTTCTTGTCGATATACACATACAACCCGTATGATTCTACCTCATTTTTGTATAATATTTCTCACAAATAATTTATTACCAATTAATAGAAGGAAGAAAATGAAGTTGTTAGGGAAAACAGAAACTTGTGTGGGCTATGAGTCATCTATGCGTAGAACGTTAATTTGAGTTGTTATAAACAGCGAGCTAAAAACATTGGTAAATGTCACAATCACATACAAATGTTTTTCAGATTTTACACTCGTGTTTGGACCAGACTTTATTAAACCCACAGCTCTCGATATTTTCTGCGGACTCTATCTTGCTGCTATAGTTCAGGTCCCTCAGAAATCGCTTAAAAATGATTTTCTCTTATTATGCTTTTGTTTATCGGTGTAGAAGTTTTTTTATGACTTTATTTTTATATATTTTTCTAGATCCCACTGTTACTAAATATTTTTGAGAAAATACCGCCGTGAGCTTAGTATTATAAACATGGCGCAGTCAGTAAGAGTTGAAATTATTCATTTTATATAAATGTTGCCAACATTAATACTAATTAGAAATTGCTATGTAGGCTGCTTTGCAGAGTTTCTTAATTTGAAACTTAGAAAGAACAAGCTGTAGGTAGAGTTTGTTCAACCATCCTTTGCCGTTACGTCATAAATTGTCCACCTTGATCTCTCATTCATGAAATGGATGAGACGGAATTTTGAGGTATTTCTCAACTAATGTCGACGTAAATTGTGTTTGTTACTTTTGACAGTTCAGTTGTCATATTGTGTAAACAATTGAACACAGTCAACATTTAATAATATGTCATTGATTATGATTTTCGGGTTAAGTGTAAAATAATATTCAACCAATATAAGACAAACGTAAAACAGCAGGATACGTCACAGATTATGACGTAACGGCAGAAGATGGCTGAACAAACTTTATATTTGTTTATTAACATAACTATTTTGCTTTTTATATGAATATAGGCATTGATTTTTGAATTTTTTATCCAAGCTATTGTGATTTTTATAGTCTAAGAACCAAAAATGATATTTAATTTGGGTTAATAAGAATAAATTGTTTTTAGAAATAAGTCAGTTACCGTATATTTATATATATTCACAAACTGAATTGCCAATACACCAATCAAATTTGTTCGGTACTTTTCGTTGGTATTTTGTGCCCATATATGTAAATATTTCTCTTCATTAACTGTGATAGGTCGGCAATTAGTATAACATATATATTACTATTACACTTTTAAAGTTATTAAAAAAATATTAAATATATAATGATTGTTAGGGGCGTTCCTAATCTTTATTTTTAATAAACTCTTGTTACATATTGAACACTAATATCACGCCATTTGTTCCCAAACATCGTTAGACGCTCTCGAAAGACTCCGTTGTCAAATTGTTATAAAGTTTTGAATTTCATTATTCACTAGTGCTTGCACTCTGTAAATGTTCTCAAGTTTATATGGAATAGGCGGGCAAATATCAGACTATTAGGATCGTTTTTCTTCATTAAAAGTGTTTGAAACTAAAACGGAATTTAAATGTACAATATATTAAATTTAATAGGTACATGATTTTGAACAACTGAATGATATTTGCGGCGATATTAGGAACAATATCCCGAAATTGTCAACATATTATTTATTGTAATGAAAATTGTAGCTAGTTTAATCGAACTATAGGATTCAGGGTTTAGAAAAAGAACTTTTAAATACAATTAATTCGATAGAAGACAAATCTAAACATATAAATTGAGATTATTTAGATCAATTAAATTGTAACTTAAGTGTTGGTAAATTTTTCTAAACCTACCTTTATTTAGGACCTAATTGCCGACAGCTAAATCATTCCAAATATTGTTGATTGACATGGAATAAGCAAAATTGGTTTGCTTCATAAAACATAACTGAACATTATAAATTTGGACAAAGCGTTCGAGATAATAATTATAACCTTACTTTTTATTAAATGAAAAACACTAGACTGATGTTTTCATAGCCTATTTAACAATGTGAACAAACTTTTTGTCTATTTCATATCTCTTAGCTTTACACTCTAGAAGATTTAATCTTACCACGTTTACTATGTGAATTATATTATTCTTTATATAAAATGAAGGTATATTTAGTCACTTTTTTATCCCTATATATCATTACCTTACCCTATTATCCTTACCCAAGTCCAGTATTTTCTACTGAGTGTAGAAGAAATAAGAAAAAGAAAGACCGCAGTATTAAAGCAAAACTTACAGGTAAACGTTAATCAAAGACGGGGAAGGTTGAAATAAATAAATATCTATAACTTAACTATACTTTTATTTGTCATTTTCATATAATATAGGTAAAACAAACGGTAAAAAAAGAAGCGTACTATATAAATGTTATAACGATAAAAAGACAAGAATAATTAAAATACTATTTTCATTTAAGTTTTTAATCATCTATTCTAATACTTTTATGATTGTATAGGTACATTTCTTTTTATAATTCATATAAATTAACAATATTTTTTTTTTTAATGATAATTGACCTTATAATAACCTGTATGTATCTATACGATATATTTTAACAACTGTTTATTAGTACATTTAAATAAAAAAGCTACCTACTCACATGGTCACAGAAGTTAGTTTTAAGCTTTAAAAAAATAAATAATGTTTAAACGCGAGGGAAGTCATCAATAATAATTTGCGTTTCCACTTAATCTCAAAAGGAAAGTATGCCGATTTCGATAAATTATTGATTAAATATTATTACGGCCTTGTGTAATCCGTTATAGAATGGTTTTTGAACTAAGCAAGAATCACATCATCACCGTTAAGGATTACAGATCACATTGGAATTGATAAAGAGAGCAACTGAAACTTTTGGGAACCAGAACTCTTTTTTCTATCTACAACTGAATAAAATAGGAAAAACCTACAAAGAGAGATCAGGCGAGTGAAAAAATCCAATAGGGATAAACCTACGGATATCCTAAGATTCCTTCTAGAAATAGAACTTAAGGAACTACTAGTTTTTGATAATTTCCTCAGGAGCAGCGTAGAAGTACCTATCACAGGAATAAATTAACAAAATGGAATTTAAAGTTAAAAAGTGTCCTCAAAGATTTTGATTTACTTTGACAGTTTACAGATAACACTTATCGGACTATAGCCTTTTTTCTTTCACACAATAACTGGATCAACCGTAAGTTGACCATTCAATATTCCTTGACTTCCATTCCAAACCATGACGTAACAATTAACCAACCACACAAACCAGCAAACTGTTTGACAGAGTAGCTAGAGGCATATCGGTAACCCAAATCGCGTTAACGTTATTTTTACATTTAACCGCGTTAACCGACTTGTTGATTCTTAAAATAGCGTTCCTAACGACAATGAGTATTTGAAATAACGCTTTATAATTAACATGATGGGCATACGCAGAGTTTTTATATATATGTTAAAGTTAAAGGTTAAAATGTTTTAACATTAATAATACAAAAAATACCAGATATGGCTTGGACAAACACACAAATCTACATAAAATTTTACAGGACACGCAAAAGACACAGTACCTCTAACAATAAAGCTAGGTTAAGTCACATTTTCAAATAGGGCATATAGCGCTGAAATATCGCTTGATGTTAAGTCAATATCGCAGGATGCTAATTATGTTCACTATTCGTTCGCTATATTCATTTTACAGATACCTCTCTGTTAGGTATCTTATTATTGGTTAGGTGTTTATTTATTTCTGAGTTTCCGCAAACCTTTACGTCATAGTTTTGTTAACCCGGTTTGCGTGGCGAGTTATAAGAAAAATGGCTTATAATATAATTTTTATGCCCCTGTAAATATTCAATCCATAGGGAGGATAAAAACTCACTTAACCTCAAAATAAACTAATATGCATCTTAAAAACTAACTTCCTTTAATTATTTTTACAAAACTTTCTATTTAAATGTACTAAATTAAAAAACAAACAACTTATAAAATATGAACTATTATCTAGCAACGATTTAAAACTTTTTTCCTTCTATACATATATATTTATAAATCTTTGACTGCACCACTCGGCAATTTTTTTACTTTTTAGAATTTAACCTACTGCTTTATACAAATCAACTCAAAACAGCCCATCGCATTCGCTGAAAACGTCATTTTTAAATATTACTATTATTAATATCATGAAATTTAAAAATCTACAAGGCGAATTTTTCGAAATCTATCTAGATTATTTTCGGCGGACGCGAATTGTTTTCATAACGAAATTAAAACGGCTATTTCTACTTATTAAAATCGAGCAAGTCTACAACAATTGGTACAAGACAGTCAATAACATTCACGGGATGTCCATAATTAATAATAATATATATTGTTCAATAAGTTGCAAATGATATAATTCAAAATGAACGAGGTAAATTCAACCAAACTATAGTGAAGCTCTCCAAAAAATAGACCTATCTTCCAGCTCTATTCTTTGCGATTTACTTTTCATTTTTATTATTGTGTACTTTTCAACAAAGCTTGATACTAGAAAGAGAAGTTTATCAACAAAAACCCCAATAAACATCAATGACAACAAATTAAAATATGAACTTTCCCCTAATCGGTACATCTCATGTTTTGTGCTTGACTCTCTTGCATCAAATTATCTTCCTGCTATCACAGAGCATACTGTACGACATTTCTAATTTTCAACTACATGGAAGTTCTAGGTACTCTCTGACTATTCACTACAAGCTTATTCAAGCAATAAATAGAGAAAGAAGGTGTTGAATAATTTTTTTAATTTTTTTGCCCAAATAAATACCTAGTAAATTTTTGATATAATAAATAATTTATCTGGCGTCTGAAATTCCAAAAATCGACAAAACTTCAAGTCATTTCTACTCCCTTATTTACCTGATCTACTACAATGTGGATTAAATTAGTTATTCTTCAAGATATCTAAGGAATAGCAATATTTTCAACTTGTTTTCTATTGTGATCAAAGCTGATAGGCATTAACATTTTAAAAATTGGACCAAAAGTGCCTAGAAATATACTAATTGCCGAAAGACAGATTATTTTGTTTCAATAAGCTAATTTTAAAGATAAATATGAGGGAAAGTTAATTTAGAATGGTATTGTAGAAAAATTGTTGAATAATATAATATTTTGCATCAGAATGGTACCTTGATTTTCTACTGATTGTCATTTTTGGAAACAAGTTTAAAGTGGTACAATATGCTCTAATAGAGAAGTTCAGTCTAAGGTCAGTATTCCAACAAAGAGTGTTTTTTTCTGACAAGAAAGTTAAGGTCTATTATTCAAAACATGAGATTTTTGCATGTGTTTTATCATTGCGAACATCCATATTGCTTAATTAAAATAATCTATATTTTGAAATTTAGAATGACTTTTTAGCTGAATACTCAACATATCAGTGGCCAATAATTCTAGGAACTCTTGGCATGTCACCATTTTATTTCTGTTATTCAGTCACTAGTTATGTCAAATGTCAGTGAATAGAAGAATAGAGATACAGATAATTAGAAATGCTACAAATGCTAATCGAAAATGGACATAAACGAATATCAACAAAAATAAATATAACTGACATTTGACCTAACTAGTGACATATGACAGAAATGGAATTGTGACATGCCAAAAGTTTGCCACCGATATGTTGAGTATTCAGCTGAAAAGATATTTAAAAATTTCAAGATTTACGCTTCGGGGGTGTATTCATTATTTTAATAAAGCAATGTAGATGTTCGCAATGATAAAAAATATGCAAAAATGCTTTGAACGGTAGACCTTAACTGTTATTCTTGTCATAAAAACACTTTTTGTTGGCCACACTGACCTTAGACGGAACTCCTCTATTCTAACTACTTTGGTATTGTACAAGGGTATCGGAATTTCTAGAGTAACAAGATATCCATAGCATTCGATAAGTACCTACACTAGATTTGTTCTTGATAATGAACACTTAACGCCAATCGATACTTTGGCAGCTCAATGTCTTTTTGAACATCAAGCACCGCTGTTTCAAGATGGCGAATAAATTTGGTGGTTCATAAAATGACAGCTTAACCTCTAGAAAAAAATTATTGAATAAATAGACGTATGAATAAAAATTAATTTAGAGAACTGACTGTGCCATTATGTAAAGTACATTATGTAGTATGAATCTGTCATATTTTGAAGCTCTTTTGCTTGATCTAAAATTAAAAGGAAGACCTTAAAACAGGGAAGATCATGTAATTGTAAATGAATAGCTTAACACGTGATAGAAGAATGTATAGATCATCGAATGCTGAGGGATATTTTATTTGAGATTTAATCTTCCGATTTTGGATTGTTAAGTAAAGATCAGCTACACGATTCTATGTCATTTAAGTCTACAACTACATCAGTCGACTCTTGTTCATCTGCAGGTGGATGATTATCGTCCTCGGTTATTATAGGACAGTTTGTTCCTGTTTCCTCTTCATTATTGTATTCTTCACTTTCTCTGTGCACCAAGACTTGTACTACGGTTGACTCACTATTTTGTCTGTTTAAAGGTGGCCTTGTCAAGTGGCTGTCTGGGGAAGCTTCTGTTACCAAAATGCTTACATCAGAACTGAAACTGGAAAATTTATTATTAAAAAAAAAAGATATTATATAACTATATATACTTGAAGAACTATGGGTAATAGAAGCCAGTGAATATTGAAGAAAATGAAATCAACAGCTAACAATGCACAAGAGCAAAAAAATAGTAGGGAAGGACGTCCAAGATGATACACCATAGTTTTTCATGGATAGCAATTGAATTCATCAGTACAGACATTAAAATTATAGTTGAATTGAACCACCAAATGATTCCTGTGAATGATAATGCACCATACCACAATGTTCAGTTGAATAAAAATCCAATAAAAATATAACATTTATCGTCCTCCTCTGCTCTTTTATTCTTTCTGCCATCATGTCAAGGTGATAGACATTCGAGCAAACCTGCTCAAAGCTACGAATAAGAGAGAGTCCGACATCATTTCCAAATGCTCGGATTTATAATAAAGTTACTCTACCATGCTGTGTTGTGCTTGAGTGGTGCAGTGCTAGTATTTTACGTGCTACTTCCAATGAAGATTTTTCAAAAAGTCTCCTGGATGTTTGTGAATATAATTTCACTCTAAACAACGCAAAGTGGTAGGAAAGATTTTCATTATTTGGGAATGAATAGCGTAGCTTCTCAAGACTAAAGTGTAGGTACTATTTTCATGCAGTTTTTCTATCCAGCCTGTGCAATTACATGAAATGTTTGATCTTTCAATCTTCTTGTTCTCCAAATCTATCTACTTTCTACCATAGTTAGTATTTTCCGAGCACTCTAACAATTCTAGTATCTCCCATACAAATGGAAGATAATAAGGAATAGAAACCTAAATATTTTATAATAATCACAATACACTGGGAATGCCAAGATTAAGTTTTATCACCTTATAATTGTTTATACTTTTTTTTATATAAAGACCATTACCAACTTACCTAGTACACTTTTCCGACTGTGTCCTTTGACACCCTCCACCGGTCATTGATGTAGGCCGAGATTTGACAGAACCAGCCCTTTTTCTTCGAATAACGCTGCCTCGTTTGGGCTTAACATCTTCAGCTGCAGTAGGGTGAAGAGATTGGGATGTTTTTAGCTCTTTCTGACCGAGAAGGGGAGAAGATGACTTATCGTCAGGTTTTTCCACAGCGTCTTGATGACGTAAAAAGAAAGGGAAACTGTAAATACTTCTACGCCGGGGTTGGGACGAAGGAAGGGGGATTGTGGGAGCTGTACCTAGAAGCAAAATAAAGTGTAACAGTTATATACTATGTCTATTTGTGGTGGTTTATTGGAGTATATTATTGAAAAAGGTGGGAAGAAACAGGAGGTACTGAGAAATAAACGAAGAAAAATTTAGAAAGTTTGAGATGGAAAAGAATAAGACAAATAGAAGATTGAGTTGCAATGGTAAACATTTACAAAAGTGCAAAACATACAATAAGCAAAACAAATAGGAAAAACAGACATCAAAATGTCTTTTCCTAGATGGCTCTTTTCGTTTTCTACTAGGATTTTTTTCATAAACGCACTATTTTCTTGCTCTAGTGATTGGTCTAGACGTAAAGACCTTCAGTTAAAGCAATAAATGGTCTGCTTTCAAGATAACGAAGTAAGATGTAAGAGCAAGATTGTATGTTCTACTTGGATGGCCTGAATAGCTGTTTTGGATGATGGGGAAGGAAAAACCACAACTTTCCCAGTATGCATGGGGTCTGGCCTTTGGAGTGAAGTTAGTAGGTAATAAGAAAAAGGTCAATCTGATAAATAATAATGATGCTTTAGAATATGGAAAATGAAGAACATTAAATAGAAGTATCAAAAAAAGACAACACAACTTAAATGGAATATCTTTAATCCTTCCATGGACAGCTTCTACTTATTCGCCTTCTTCAGGTCGAGAGTAATTCCAGTTAAAGTGGATTATTCATCATGATCAGGACTCATCTATGGTTCATACAACAGCCTTTTTGGTGTGCGTCATCGTTTGTGACGTATATTCGGGTTTTGGGTATGTCGTTTAATTTATTTGCCATTTTGACACATATTTAACCCTAAATTTGATAAATAAAATCACCAGGATCGCATTCAGCAAAATTCGACAAGGCTATGAAATTAATAGTTACCAGCTTCTTTTTCTAAACTTAAAATACTTGAGAACATTCAAAATGCTAATGTTTTTCCGTGTATCTAGGCATATTTTTGTATTATTCGAATAAATATAACAATAATATTCATATTAACTTTTCATAAATAATAATTGACCGTGAACAACAAAGTACAGACCTGACAAGAACTGTCAGTGGGACAGTAGAAAAAGATGTCAGACACATTGACAATACGAAAGGTATATCTGCATGCCTATTTTAAACAAAGAAATTTCTCCCGATTGATAGGTCGCGCTTACGCTTAATCTGAACATCAACCAATCAAATTTTGGTAAGTCAATGATTAGGATTGACGTTTGTAATAAATTTGAACGGTTCATTATTGCGATATTTTGATTAGGATTAATCAAAGACCTGACTTTTTTTGCATTTCTTTCCACGTAATGTGTTAGAAAGACAATTAACAAACGATGACGCACACCAAAAAGGCTGTTGTATGAACCATAGAATTAATGTTGCTGTAAGATCCAATTCCAATGGTTTATGTACAAACAGTTTGTTGTTTAATTGGTGATATGCTTATGCTGTTTCTGTCAATTGCAATAGTGTTATTTTCGTGTTGATAGGTGAAGATATAGGTACTTTTATTTGGTATACGAATATGGTAAGCATGTAGAGATGTTATAATATTCGTGAAGCTTTATTAAGAGCGCAGAAAAATAAGAATTAGGAAGCGAAAATACAAATTGGATGAAAAATTGTGAATTATAAAAACAAAAGAAAGGCATGCGCTTCATTATAAATAATCAAGTGTCAAAAAAAATGGTCTTGTGTAATACTCTAAATTTCAAAAGCCTAAAAGTGATGTTTTTGGGTGTGAAAGTGGATTGTAAGATAAGAAATTGTAGGATAACAGGTTTTGAGGTTAAATTTATAGATAAAAAATATTTTTTAAATAATTTGTGCTTAAGTGCATGCATTCTATTACATTAACATTTTAATGCCAGTCAATATAACTTCTCTTTGAAATAATGTTTAACCTCAATAAAGTAATAATTTTAATTAATAAATAATATTATCAATACACTGTTTATAATCAGGTTTATTATGACCCAATGGATATTTTTATCTGCAATAATAGAATGTCTGCTAATTGCTTGGTATAATTTCTACCTAGGTACTTTTGAAAAATAAAAAACTTACCAGATTCTGGTGTTGCCTCGCTGACCTTGATGCTTACATCGGCGGTGTCGCGCGTCAAATCTAACTCCTCGGGGGACATGTTGGTGGCGCTGGAGAGCAGCAGCAACGGTAAATTCAGCCAAGGGCCGCCAAGCTCACTGAGATCACTAGCGTCAGACGCCCTAGAGGACTTGCGAGAAGAAGCGCGACTCCCTCGATGCACATGCAAGAAGGCAGATAAACGCCCTTGCCAACCAGTTCCAGGTGATGAAGTTTGCGTCATTTCGTCTTCTTGTTCTCGTTCTCTTTCTTTTTTGCGTCTTAAACAAATAATATAATTGTGAGAATACGTTTTATACACCTAATAAATGTTAACCTGATTTTTCACTTACTTTTGGTAATCTTTATAAGTCCTTTGTATAAGCCTAGCAGCTTTATCCTGCCTTTTCCAAATTCTCGTAGACGATACAATTTCCAGTTCCTTCCTTGTGGGAAACTGCTTCTTAAATTTGATACTCATCTGCTCTTGTAACTGACGGAAGTTGTCGGTCTCTTCAACGTGTCCTAGTACGTGCTTTACTAGCGCATGTAGAATATCCAGGCAATGTATCTTATTGCCTTTCGCGATCGGTAAATTAAAACTCACTAAGGCCACCGTATTCGGCTTTGATATGCCCAACGGAGGATCCAAGGACGCTATGAAATCCGACAGCTGAGAGAAACGTATGAACTGCGCAGCGTGTGGATCGTATCTAGAAAGAATGCAACGTAAATAGGAATGTCTTAGCTCCTGAGCCAATTTAATACTAACTTGCTCCATCTTATGTAGAACATTTCTAGATCATCTTCTACAATTCCGATTTCTTCTTCTTGATGTGCTTGATTGAAGTTCTCAAGGATAATAGCAATGTACATATTGATAACTATCATATAATTTATAATAATAAAACTGGTAAAATATATTATTGCTAATAGTGGATAACCACAATCACCATTACTCTGATTTTTATAATGTGGATCACAGTCTGGGTACTCGATCATTAACGACTCCAACACATCATTCCAACCTAAAACAAATTCATTATAAACAAAATCAGTACCAATATATCCACAGTTTAATGATATGTGGGAAATATCAGGGGAAGAACGTGAACTGTTCCTTGTCTAGTACCATTTTTATTACTTTACTGGGCACTTAAGGCAATAGCTCAGTTCATCCATTTATTCGGAGGATTGTAGTTTTTCCATCCCTATCACCGAAAACATTAGCCTAATCAAGCCTTCGCAGTAATACATGTATTTGTTAAGTGTACAGTATTCCGTGAGGAGTCCTGGTGGTCGCATTTTCTGGTAAGTACTCCTCGATTATTTGCGGCTGCCGGTGCTGTCCTCATACCTCCCGTGACTGCGTGGCCATTGACCACCATACCACTCAACCATAATGACTTTGGTTCATAGCCTCTGGGATCACCTTGTGAAGAACTAGTAACTTCAACTTCATAAGAACTTTCTCCTTTGCTGAAACTACTATAGTGCTTTCCAAAGGGTTCACAGCTAGTCAGAGTCAACTACAAGTTTAATTATTTCGAAGGAATTTCTATAGATGTTAATATGCTATTGGGAATTGAAGGGATTCCTGGAAAATATTGGCAGGATTCCTTATCAAATTTAGTTTCAGTACCACCACATCAGCACCAACCATCTGAGTATATTTCACGAGGACAGTAGCTGAATATTTATTCTTGGTGAAGTCATAAGTAATGGTTCAAGATTTGTTGTAGTGGTACTCGCAACTGAATTGTTTAAATTATAATAATTGTAAAGATATTCACCTGCTGATGTGATCAGCCTAAAAAGAAGATGCATAGACCTTCCGAACGTTTCGAAGTTGACCATATCGTCTAGCGCTCCTTGTTGGCGCACATGGCCGAAAAGGAACATGCCAATAATAGCGTAAATGAAAGTAATTAGAGCAAGGAGAGCTCCAATGTTAAACAATGCAGGAAGAGATACTATTAGAGCGAATAGGAGCTTCCTTATACCTTTGGCAGCCTGAAAGGAAACAAAGTTTTATTAAATAAAAAGATTTGGATTAGAATCTTTAGGATAACTAACGACTAACAAAAAAAGCAATAATGTTATATACAGTATAAGTAATTGAAGTGAGATTTTTATCGGAGGAAAGTTGTAGTAGCGACAGCTTCAAGGCTTAGTACTGAAACTCGAGATTTTATCACTTGAAACTAACAAAAAAAAATGAATAGAATGTTACACTCCATAATAATTGTGAATTAAAAATGATAGGGATGTGATAACTTTGATTCAGTTGTCGTCTAGTGTATCTCTCACAGTTTGAGTAGATCTTTGGGGAACAGAAAACATCAAAGAACAAACCTATTCACCAAACAGTCTAAAGCTACCCATTTTTGCAACAAAATGGTTAATGGATGAGGTTGTAGCGTGAGGGTAACAAAAATAATTATACAGTTGTTGACAACACCAGCATAACATTATCAATAACGGTCAAGGGAAACACATTACAGACAATACGTTAAAATAATACTGACCACAGCTTTGGGATGGTATACCTAAACGGTTATACTTACAAATGACTATAGTAGACCAGTAAGCAAAGTTACCAAGAAGTTTATAGTAAATTGTTAATATTATGTTTGTTTATTATTTCCTTTGTTGTCTCTTGAGAAAAAGCTTTTTTTTAACATGAAAATCTTTGAAAAAAAAAATACCAACGAAGGAAATATAAATGCTTTAGAATAAAATTAATTTTATATAAGATATGAATCAATGTACTTACTTTAATCAATCGTAAAATTCTTCCTATCCTAAAAACTCTAACTACCCTAAGAAGAGTCGGAGATACAGGGAAATCTATCATGATATCTTCCATGAGAATACCAAGAATGGAAGCCAAAACTAATAGAAAATCGAAAACGTTCCATGGAACAGTAAAGTAGTGGTATCTTAAACCTATTATTTTCACTATTGCTTCTGAAAAATAAAAAGATTCGTTAATAGATTCATGAATAATGTAATGGAACAATTTGATTAATTATATGATTCCAGGTGAAATGCTGCTTAATTTAGAGCACAAAAGATTAGACAACTTGTAGAGGGGAAGCAAAATATATTGCTTGTCAGTGTGGAGGAAATTTAGTATAAAAAAGTTTAAAATTGTCAAAGCTGTAGCCATTATTTATCAAATGTTTCGAAGGTGGAGAGTCCAACTAGGCTAATTCTTCTTTCCATTTATTGCCTATAAGTTGTTATAAGTACTCATCACTGCATTCCATGTTTGTTTTGGTTTGCTTTCCCCTTTCTTTCAATCTGCGATTTCGCTTTGTATATACGTGTCACTTGTCTAAATCTCTTTTATATTCATAAATTTTTGATTCGTGATTATCGTTCTACTTTTTCTTTCTTTGATTACAGCTTCTTATTTTCAAGTTTGTTCTAGGAGTAGTCCAATTTATTTCAATTCTTCCACTAGTCCTTTTCCTTTCAGGCCACTCCAAACTTTTACTCTGTGTAGAGTGTCGAAAGCTTTTTCAAGGTATACGAACGATGGATATAGTTTTTTATTTTGCAAGCACGTTTTTCTGTTAATTGCTTGATCTTAAGTGTTTTATGTGAAGTTGTAATTTTTCATACTCACTCTTTCGTATTATACGATATGGTAATGTGATTAATAATAAAAATCAGAATAAAAATGCAATGAATCTAGTCAGTTCGACTTACCTAATCCAAAAACCGTTGTAAAAAACGCATTACTAACTTCTAGAACAAAAAACACAGAATGCGGTTGGCCGTAATGTTCGATGCCCATGCTGAGCATATTTAAAAAAATTAAAACAAATATTGCTATCTCGAACCGGCGAGAATTCGACAAGTCATAGAACATGGCCAAACACTGGTTCATTGGTCTTTTTATCACTTTTTGTGGCTTCTTTCTTCCTAATTTTTTCATCGCTGTATAATAATGTTTCTGACTTTCAGTAAGAAACATTTCTAGTACACCTCCTTCGTACTAAAACATAAACATTAAAAATAAATAGATTTATCACTTGATAATTAATTTAGTAGATATTCACCTTTTTCTTGAGCATATTGAAATTATCGATGATGACTCCTATGAATAAGTTTAGTGTGAAAAAAGATCCACATACTATGAAAATTACAAAATAAATGTAAGAATAAAGATTTGCTTCTCTTTGAGGCTGTAAATCTACGCCTCTAGCATCAACAGCGTCCGCCATAACTTCCATCCATCCTTCGAAGGTAGCCTATAACAAGAAAAGCTCTGTATGTATGTATATATGTATGCATGTATGTATTTTTGGGGTAACATTCACTGAGACCAAAAAATCTATTATGCCCTCTTACTTCTACTTAGTTTCTGAGGAGAGTCTCTGAAACAAGTAGCTTCTTTAGTCCTATTTCCAGGGGGAATTTTAGGATAACTGCAGGCTTCAACTTAAGCAAATGTTCCTCTTCTCTCTAGGATTTTGGAGTGCTGTGCAGTTGGAAAGTATGTGGATGGAGGTTTCTTCTTCTATGCCACAATATCTGCATTCTTCTTCATCCACTATTTTGAGCTTTTCCAGGTGTCCGTTCATGCGACAATATCCCGTTAGGATCCCTGATAAAACCCTTAGCACAGTTTTACTTCGACTTCGCATTCATTTGATTTCAATAATAGTCACCAAGAAGAATCTTTGATTGTCTAAGCCCTACTTTCTTTTGGATTCACCTATTTCTTCCAATATTACATTGGGGCTGATTCCGCAAAAGGGTTCAGGCCCCCAAAAAGGTGTTTTAGTTCCCCCCCCTGCTAGTTAATCTGCTATATCATTTCCTTCTATTCCAGTGTGTCCTGGAATCCATATTGTTCTCGTCTAGTTCATTGAGTTTATCTAGGCATTCCCACACCATTTTGGAACTGATCACACAAGAGCTCAGTGTTTTAATGGCTCAGTAGGTCTGTTATCATAAAATACTTTATTTTTTCTATTTTCATTTTTATCAGTATGTAAGCTATCTCAAGATTATTCAATGAAAACGCATATCAATTTTTTGGAATTGGATCGTATATATACTTACCACTTGGAATAGGGCCAAGTAAGCAATACCCACATGGTCAAATGATATTTTGGAGTTCATCCAAGTGAAGTTTTGTCTCAAACAGTCCCATTTTGTATCCACAATCTACAAGAAAATGGAAATGAAAATTAAGCTCCCGGAAAATACAAGGGCAATTATATGAATGATAAAATTCTAGATTAAAGCATTCTATAATCTTCTGGAGTGTTAACATTTAAATAGAATTCAAGGACGTCTGCAAAACAAAGAAACTCACTGAAACAATCACGAATATCATTTGAAAAAATGCCAAATTGCAGAGATCCTAAGTAGGTTCATTCTGTACATAATAATTAAGATTGGATAGTGATAGATGAAACTCATATTTTGTACAGCAGACGAAAAGCCGATTTTTCATTCGGAAACTACTAATTTTTTTGTAAAAGTCGACGATAATAAACAGTTTGCCGTCCTCGAAATATAAATAACTATTCTACGACGACTTCGAAAAATATACATTTAATATTTTGTACTGACTGTACAGAGCAAGCATATTCCAAATTTAGTCGACCACCGCAATAAAGAGTTGTGAGCATTGTTTCCCTCCTGGTGGCCTATTTTGCTTGACAAGAGGGCAAAATTGATGTAGAGGTAGATACACTCACCCCGATCTCTGAAGTCGTTGCGGAAAATTGTTAAACGAAGTAATAAGTGATTTCAGTGAAAATAACGTATTCGTGCATATCTTTTTTACCCTTCAATTTTATAGAAAGAACGTTGGGAACTTTTTTCTCTTACCAAACTAAACTTTTTACGTTAAAAAATATCAAATAGGTCCGGAGTTATTCTCAGTATTATTAATAAACAGATAAACAAAAATAAACAAGATATTTTTATGATGCCCTCATACCTAATTATCCCCTCAAATTCAAAAATAACGAAACTGGAGACTGTAACTTAATTAGTTTGTGATACCGACCTAGAATAGATCACGCGTGGTCTTTGTTTACATGCGGTTTTTCTTGGGACTGTCCAGACTGAAGGAAAATATACTTACAGAAGCGTCAATTCTTTCTCCTTCATCGTCTAAGCATTTATAAAATTTTCCGCTAAAAAACTGTACACCCATAATGGAAAATATCAACCAAAACACCAAGCATACTAATAATACGTTGAAGATGCTGGGTATGGCGTACATAAGAGCATTTACGACTATCCTCATACCCTGCCATCTACTTATGGCTCTTAACGGTCTTAATGCTCTTAGAGTTCGTAGAGATCGTAGCACTTTGAGGTTTTCGTTTTCTTCTATTAACAAACTAAATAATGATACCTGAAATTGAGAGAAAAACGTCGTCAAGTCGTCAAGTGTAAGCTTTAAGATATAAAAAAGGAAAGTTTGAAAGTTTCTTAATCGTTCAAGCTTAAAATTCGATCACTCTGTATATTTGAAAAGATAATTCGGCTATGTACATTTTTCTATACAACAATAATACTTTCCAGGCTTTTCTATTTTTTACATTATTCACTTCAATGTTGAGAAGGGGCAAAATATTGTCATTAATCCTAGAATTTCTAAGCGCATCTTTCTAAAAAGTTCTATTTACTCCGTTTCGTATTTATTTCAAGTCTCCTGTGAACGGTAATTTCATTTCCTTTATTTTGCTTTAGGGTTTTTGTGTATAAGCTTTTCAGCTTTCAGAATAAATGGTGATGATACGACGGCGGAAAATCGATAACTGTCAAATTTTCCCCCAAACAACATAATATTAGCTTGTCATAGCCGACAATTGAAAGAGGTGTACCTTGGATAGTATTTAAGATTTTATTATGAACTCAGGGTTCCAATACATTGGTAACTCGTGTGTTCGAGTGCACTAGCTGCGCGAGCGCTCAGTGAGATCACATGGCGTGATTCTACTGGTGTGGTTGCATGCGCGAGTAGGTTGTGCTTGTTCGCGCACGCTACAATGTATTTGAATCCTCAATAAATTAACTTTACTTACAAAAACTATTAAAAAGTCCAATAACGTCCAAAAGCTCGTAAAATATTTATGGAAACCCAAGGCGATCCACTTGAGGAACATTTCAATGATAAAAATGATAGAGAAAGCGAGATTCGTCCAGTATAAAACGAGCTTAAGATCCGGATTTTCATCTAAATGAATGTCTTCGAAACAAAGCGTCACGCTCGATGCGAATATCAAAACCAATATGAACCATTCGAATCCTGCCGTGTCCACTATACTCATCACCTTTTGTCTCAGATTTGACCATTTCACCCCAACTTTGGAATCTGCACATTTGTTTAAACAAACACATTTTTCATAAATATTGCTGGGAAAGCAGTCCGGTGCAATTCTGGGCGGCTTCTTTTTCCCAAACCCCGGAAAATTACCCATTCCATCGATATATTCTCCTTTGGAATTTCTTCTACCTCCGACTGTTAGCTCGTCTACGTAAGATACCAAAGTTTGCCAGGGCTTATCTCCACCATCAAAGATGTTTTCGGAATTTTTTTGTTTCGGTGTTCGGGTACTTTCGGTCTCTGAATCTACCGATTGGTTGTTGACGCTCGGGTTAATTTGGCTGCTTTCTTCTGAAATAATTAATATAAGATATTATCCTTGAAAAGAAGGTTGAAAATAGACCAAATAAGCAATAAGTTGAAATTTCCAGGGCTACTAAACATCCCACATATTTATTTTCCGACCTTTCACTTGTTTTCAAACGTATTCCATTAACTTTCAATTTTCTATCTTTAGTTTATAAGTTCAAGGTTAAAATTAATAATAAATAATAAAACAAACAAACTACCTTTGCTATTGTTAGTTGTACCCAGACCTGAAGACATATTTTGTGAAAGTTTCGACTCTCTAGATTTGTTCTCGTTTCTCAAAGTGCCTGTTTCACTCGACGTATTCGCTAAGCCCGAATATAATTTTGATGATTGTTTACTTTTTTCGCCCTCTGCAATTCTTTCCTGAAAATATTGATTGATTCATTCATTATTTAAAAGCAGCAAATTATTTTTATCAAAACCAAACTAAACTCAACATCTACAATATGAATTCTGCGAACTATGCAAATGAATCATTGTCAGATTTCGAACAGCTTCTCGGTTACTTGCCTGATATTCCGGAGGATCATAACTTATTATTGAAATGGGTCTATTCATAGCTTCCTGATAGCTGCGTTTGTCTCTTGGGAAGCCTACGATTGTTTGAGGAGGCGATTTTGACGTCTTCTCAGCTGAAACCATTAATTTCAGACTTATAGTTATCATTTCTCTAACAAAGGTGCTCAAATTATAGTTCTATGACGCTTACAGTTTATTTTTTACAATTAGTCCAGGAGCTAATGTGATAAAGTGTGAATTGAGACAAATAATTTTCGTTTAAACTTGAAATTTCACATGTAGTTTTAATATTTTTCATTCTATATGTTTAAAAATAATATTGGGAGGAGATCTGCAATTTTTTCAAGCCAGTCGTATTTTGTTGAGCATCCAGCATTTTTACAGGAACACTGCCAATTAAGAAATAAAATAGAATGGATATCGCATACATTTAAAAACATCCTGTAAATATTTTTTGCTATTACCAGAATACCCTGTATACACCAACTTTTGATTGAATATAAATTTATTTTGAGAATTACCTGCTCTGAGAGCCTCCTCTTCGGCATGTCTCTGCATTACTTCTCTTACAATTTGCTCCAATCTTGAATTGTTCTCGTTTTCTCTTTCCATTCGCCGTTTTCGCACAAGATCTCTGATTCGTTGAAAACTTTGTGCAAGTTTTGATTCATCGCCAACTTCCTATTAGAATAATGACTATTTAACAAGAATGTCTACATTAGAAGTGGAACGTATTTTCAGGTAAATAGATCTCTTTTACTTTTGGCGAAAAATCATCCCATTCTAACTATGATTTGTTATGTCCTTCAATATTTGTTTCCGCTGGTTAATAATTAACAATACTACTATTTTAAATGCAACTAACTGTTTCTAAAAGATTCAAAGACAGTTAGTTTAATTTGAAAAATGGATAGAAGCTATTTAGAATTTCCAAAATTGAAAAACCAAAGCTCATTCAAAAACATTTGCTCTATGTTATCAATTTGGCATTAACTGCCAATTTAATTATACTCAACTAAACAATATTTTAAATTGTTCAACAATTTTTGGAAGATTATGTCTAAAAGACAAATTTTTTAGTAGTCTACGCTGTGCTTGGACCTGCGAGGCCAGCTGCAACAGAATTTAAAAAAGAAATTTGGAAAATAATTTGATATATTTTTGATTAATAATTATAACATTCTATCTAAGAAAAATTTGATGTTTGTGTCCTGAGTTTCCTGGGCTGAGACTAAGAACAGCTGGGTTGAACACTCTTTAATGATGATATAAATAACAAATATGGTATATGGAATAATAGAGGGAAATATACTCACCTACAACTGAGTTGGATATATACCAAATATAATAATATGCCATAAAGAAATCATGCAAAAATAAGGTTAGATATAGTTAAGCAAACCTATCTGAAGCTACTCGAGTGAACTAACATCCTCATATTCATCTTTTCTTCGCAAAATCAACCAAGTTAACAAACATATAAAACTTGATCCACATAATGTTACATAAGTTACCAAAAGTTGAAATAATTTTCACGATTATTATTTATTATATTATGGTTATTGATTTGCCTATAAATATTAGCAATCACTTCTCTCGTTCGGCTATGGAGAGTCGCTAGGACAACTAGGACAACAATTGCGGAACTAGCCAAACGTTATAACCATGCTCAATCCCTTAAAAGATGGTATGGAGTCAGAGTCAAAGGATGCAGTCTTACCAGGATCACCCTGGGCGACCCTGGGAAGCTGGCGCCTAAGAAATATTGGCGATGACTTGGAAAAAACTACGTTTAAAAGTGGGATTTTTGACTGACCACTGTCAACTAAGGGAACACCTATTGACACCTGCCGATGTAAAGGAGATGTCTCCTGGTGACCTTGTCCACCTGGATGGATGATGACCAAGGAGGATAACTCTTTGGAAGGATGTACAATGGACCTCATGTGGCGTAAGTGCTGTGAGCCTACCAAATCTGTTAATACTAAACTATATAATTACGAGTACCTATATTAACAATTACTATCAGATAAAAATCAATTAGTTTCACGTTGATTCTCAGGCTGGAAAGATTAATGCAAAATAAAAGCTCTTTGTTACCTCCTTTTATGTGTCCTGCAAGGATTCAGGTGCCATTCTTTGAAGTCACTGTCTCAAGAATGTTTTAACTTCGGACGGTTTATTTTAAAATCAAACGTTAGCAGATAAATAATTCTCACACGTAAAATATAAACATAAACATGCATTTCAAAATTTACATAATAAATAAATAAACAACTTTTTACCTCCTTCCTAGTTTTTAACTCTTCTGAATTGAAACTGTTGAGTAACAAGGCCAAGAACAAGTTCAACACCATGAAGTTACCCATCACCAACGTCGGAAGGAATACGGCAAGGCAAATTCCAGATCCCTGTATATTTTTGAAAACATTATTGTTTTGAAAATAATTTTCAATTTTGTTATAATTACCTCTGCTTTTTCAGCTCTCATACAATCCCAAAGTGGTTCTATCCATTCTCCACATAAAATGCGAAAAATCATCATAAAGGAGTGAAAAAAATCCGTGAAATTCCATCTGAAAAATTGGAGGCTTATTGAAGTACAATATTTCACTGAAAAAAGTGTTTTTATTTTGCGCCAACGGCGTTTTCATTGATCTTTTGTAAAGCATAACGATGTTAATTATCAAAATTAGCCACTTTTTTATGAAATTCAAATGGTTATCTGAAGCAAAAAGTGCTACTTTGTCTCTTGAGGAGAAAAAAAAGATAGAAATTTTTGTCCACCGATCTTAATATTAATTTTTATCGACTTCCCTTCTCAGTTGTACACTTGCACAAAACCTTGCTGTCTATTGTTTTATTATTATTTGAAATATTTTCGATTGAGAAAAAAAACTTTGCTAATATCCAGTAGAAATGTAACGGGAAAAATTTTAGCTATAAAAATAAAGGTGAATTCCTCTGCAACAAAATTGGTTTTTATACTATGCGGCATTTTTGGAGAAAAACATCCCCCAACCGATAAAAAGTTGGAAAGAGTTTATAAAAAAGCCGACCGGCTGGGAAAACGAGCAATTTTAAATACCTCGCATACATAAATAAAAATTTTGAATACACATTAATTCATAAATTATTAAATATTTTACCTTGGAACTGGATCTGGAAAAAACTTCTCCTCTGTATAATCTTTAGCAAATAATTGCATTCCAATAACTGCAAATATGTAAATTACTATCGCTAGAACCAACGTCAAGTTACCAAGTGCTCCAATGGTACTTATAATTATACTGAGAAGTACCTTCATGGTTATCCACGACTGAGCTAATTTCAATACCCTCAACTGAAAAAAAAATTTGTTTCAAGAAACATTTCTTTCCAGAAGTTTAGTTGACAAAAATTGGTTCATAAAGCTATCAAAATATTTCCAAAACAACATGTAGAAATCTATGTCTATTCACTAACATTAGGACGAGAGTAGCATGTGCACTTTACAAATGTGTACTCTCGTAGGAGATCTCATTGTTATTGAATAGACATATTATCTTCAAAGCACCCAATTGAGTATTCCTCAAAGAAAGACACAGTGAAGAGACTGTTGAACCTGACAGGAGTTACTGGTCGTCTCAGATAAACGCTACAACCAAGAGCGCAACGAGCCAAGCCAAATCAGCGGTTTATGTAGTTTTGTTGAAAAGCAGAGCTTAGTGAATGCAGGTTTTACTGACCAGAGAAACTAAGAATGGGGATAAATGGTTCTTAGGAGGAGAAGTAACCAGTATTTATTAGTTAATCTTTGAGAAAAATTTAATCTTCTCTTAATATACAGTTGATTAATCTCGTCAAAGAACCAACTAAAAGTTTTCTAGTACAAAAAGTGGTAGAAGTTTCACGTTGCTGAGGTTAATTAACCTCAATAACAATTTATTGAAACAATTCTCTGAAGCGCTTTACTGCGGAAGCCACTTTCCAAGAAAATAATTCACGTGATACTGTCGTCGTTTTTTACAACTTTTCCAGCAGAAGTGGTTTCGAAAAATAGATTAAAATGGCGCGATAAACCAAATTAACTGCATCTTTCACCGAATTTAATGAATTTAAAAAAAATGTTTTGTCGATTCTTTGGAAAATCAGGCGTGAAAAAGTACAAATATGTATTGTTTTACTGATAAATTGTGTACTTACCAAACGTAAACCTCGGAGAACGGAAAGTCCATCTACCAGTTCGAATATTAGATCTAATAAACTGGCCGAAACGATGATTAGATCGAAAATATTCCAACCACAATGAAAAAAATCCTTGCTTAAAGCCATTATCTTCAGGCAGCACTCGAAGGTGAATATGGAAGTAAAAACCTAGAAATTTAAAGATAAAAAATGAGAAAACGTCATTTTATAATCTCCCAAGTGATGTGCCTTAGTATTCTGGAATGAACGATGGCAAACAAAGTCAATGTTAGTGGGTATAATTTACAAAATAAGATTACCTTATTGCCTATATCCAAGGCTCTAAGAATCGATTCACTCATACCATGATGCTCCATAGCTAGGAACATCGTATTGAGTACGATACACACAGTAATAGCAAGCTCAAACAAAGGATCTTTCACGATTTGATAAAGTCCTTGTTGAAACTGCAACCAACCATCGTAATCAATACAACACTGTTCGCAACCATTGCAATTTCTATCTGGAATTTCTTGATCTGGAAAAAAAAGCTCAAAGTAAGTAAAGGATTATTTATAGTAAAATGAAGATGACAAAAAAATAGATGACTCACTGATAACAACAATATGTGAAAGATAATCTGGCTGGAGAGTATACATTTCTTTCTTCTTACAGCTTCCCACTCCGTTACATTTGATGACTTTTATTTCCTTAGGGCTAACAGCTACCGTAACAGGTGTCACCTCAATTCTCTGTAACAAGAATAACATGGATTACCGTCATGTATTTACGGTATTCCTTTCAGGAACGTTATAAAAGGACGTAAAATTGGAAAACATTTCCAACTTCCGACGTCGAGGTATGTAACTGGAGAAATAAATTTTCTTATTTATGAGCGGAGGTAATTTAAATGATCACGAAACTCGAGTTTTATGTTTCGTCGAAAAAATATTTGCATGGAAAGTACGTTAAGTGTGTTCAAACAGTACTGGTACGGAGAAATGTTAAGAAAAGTGTCCAGACTTAGTCAAATCTAAAGATTCCTCTAAAATGGAAAAGGGAAATGGAGTGGGAATTTCAATTATTGCTTCCAGTACCGTCATTAAAATTAGGCTACCAGAAATGGAAAGGGAATGCAGATATTGTGGCATGGAAGAAGAAACCTCCATCAAAATACTTTCCAACTGCATAGCACTCCAGAATCCTAGAGCACAGTACCTGGGAGATTACTGGATAGAAAAGGAACATTTACCTAAGCTGAAGCCTGCAGATATCTTGAAATTCCTCCGGAAAATAGGACTAAAGGAGCTACTGGGTTCAGAGACTCTCCTCAGAAACTAAGTAGAAGTAAGGGAGCACAATATATCTTCCAGGTCTCAGTGAATGTTACCCCGAAAACACACACATACATACATGGAAAGGGAATACTCTGGAGAGCTGTAGAATCTACAAAAAGCTATTCTTTTTTATGGGTTTCTTCACACATAAAGATTAATTGGAAACAAGAAGACAGATCTGAAGGCCAAAAATACAACTGAAGATCCAAATAAAAACTTCGTTGCCAGCTACTGGCAATACTGCTGGTCTAGATCTCCATCAAAATTGAGGAGGTGAAGATAAGTATAGCTGCCTGGAAAATCCTACCAACTAAGAGCGAAGAGATTGAATAATATTAACTCGTGTAGAATTGGAAACACTCCTTTCTCTCACGGCCACATGATGCCTCATTTTGCGTCACCCATATGTGTAACGTGTCAGACTCCAGTGTGGCAGTGCATGTGCTAATAATCCGCGTTTTTGGAATTTCAAAGTGAAAAAAAAACTGTACGAGCCTTAGAGGCACTACACTTTTGAGTATACCAGGAAAAATATCAGCGAGTATAGTGGAAAAAAGGTTAAGAGACCAAATAGTTTGGTTTCAGTACTTATTTCTGGATGGTACACTGTATGTACGCGTAAAAAAATTTCACTAAATCACCTTGTAATATGGAGTAATTTATCTATTGGGGTTAAGTTTTGTTTTCACAGATTTCGTTAACAAAAATTTAGTCAGGATTAATTACGGAAATTTTTTTGCAAGCTAATGGCCTACGGCAAAAAATATGTCGACAGCTGTAACATTTTAAACAAATAACCCACAAATTGTTCCCAATAAACACAACACATCAGCTACTCCCAGCTTCGTATATTCGAAGTGGGGAAAAATCATTTCAGTTCTGCCGCAGACAGGTCATGATTAACTGGGAAAAGTTATCTTTCGGCATTTACATACCAAAAAAAAGTAATCGACTTGGGAGCTCGTTCCCGAGATCTGATTGGAACAATGAATAAACATAACTAATAGCTTTGCAGGTGGTTGATGTGGAAAAGCTTTTGTTTGTGTACGTTTCGAATTAGTCTGATTTTTTTATTCCAGATAGGGCTGGATTTGAATGTAGGTTACTGAAGATTCAACCACTGCAAAAATTTTCTGGATGATAGAATGTAATAATTAATGGATTTGTAAGTCACTAAATCGTTTAAAATGTTTAATAAAAGAACAATAAAGTATATATCATACAGATTTAGCAGTTATTTATGTTTCGTATTTATCCATACTATAAGTGGAAGAGAGGAAGCTATATAGTATTTTTGGAATTTTGAGTTATATCTACAATTAGACCAGTGCCGAAACCTTCATAAATGGTAAAAAGTGAAAAAAATAATAGTGGGATGAAACCATTAGAAAAAGAGGGGAATATAATAATATCGAAAATAAAAATAAATTACAGGCGATCCAAGTTCGGGAAGTGGGAGGGGGCGAGTTTTTAAGGGTAAAAAATGCTTAATCTCGATTTCTGGCAAAACTACAAGTCCTATGGAAAAAAGTTAGATGGTAAAGTTGTGAGTAATAAAAAGCTCTACAACTTTTGTATGCACAATTTTTACACATAACCTCAAAATTTATGTGAAAAATTCAAATAACCAAGTTTTTGGTATTTTATATTTATCTTTTTCAAAAAAAATTATTTTTTTCATGAAATTTCGTGAACACTTACTTTATTATGTTCCAAATACACTGTAATTTATTCGATTTGAAATATTTCTTTTTTCACCTTATTTTGTCTTTATACAAAATAAACACCCTAATTTTCAATAAAAAACTAACGCCTCAAAATATTAGCTTTTTTCAAAAAGTTGGTAGGATTTCTGTTCGTTGAAATCTCTATTTTCTGATAGTGTGAAAAACAATGCATTTTACTATGGTAAATGTTCTCAAAAATTGCAAAAAAAAATCGAATTCGAATTTTTTCAAACATCATGTAAAAATTCATCGAAAAAATGTGATTGCTGCAAAAAAACCCTAAGTGATTAGAATTCAAGATAGAACAAGATTAACGATTTTAAGAATATTATAATGGAATAACGTAATCAGAATGAAGTATCTAATTTCAATAGTACGATTTACATGCATATTTACATTTGATGAGATTTTCTATGACATGAATGTGATTTGAATTTAATGAATAAACTTTTAAACTGAAAAAAATTGCACCAATCACATACTTCAGATGAAATTGTACATGGTGATTGAAAAAAATCGAATTTCAGATTTTTAATTTTTTTGCATTTACTATGTATATATGTATATATGTAAGGAGAGATTTCAACGAACAAAAGTCCCACAGACTTTTTGAAAAAAGCTGATATTCTGACGCGGGGATTTTCGATTGAGAATTAGGGTGTTTTTTTGATATTAAGTCAAAATAAGGTGAAAAAAGAAATATTTCAGATCAAATAAATTACAGTGGGTTTGGGACATAATAAGGTAAGTGTTCACAAAATTTCGTAAGAGAAATATTTTTTTTTGAAAAGATAAAAATAAAAAACCAAACACTTGGTTATTTGAATTTTTCACATAAATTTTGGGGATATGTGTGAAAATTGTGGATACCAATTTTTGTTACTCACAACTTTGCCATTCAACTCTTTTCCATAGGAATTGTAGTTTTGTCGTAAATCGAGAAAAACCATTATTACCCCTAAAAACTCCGCCCCTCCCACTTCCCGAGCTCGGATCGCCCGTAATTTATTTTTCTTTTCAATTTTATCACATTTACCTCCTTCTCTAATGGGTTTTATCCTACTGATATTTTTTTTCGTTTAAAAAATTATCGTCCCTGGTCTAAATGTTTTTTATCCTCCTGTACAATAAAAAAGCATTTTTTTTCTTTTCAGAAGCTTCTATTACACATCTACAGCATAGTTTATCATTTACAACTTTCAACAAAAGAAGAGAAAATGGGACATTAGCTGACAATTTTATAAAATCTCGACTCGACATTTTTCCTGGAAAATGATGTATGAAAATTTAACGCGCCGTCTACAGAAAAAAAACCATAGTAGGAAATTCTGGCTTTGGGGAACTCTTCGTAGAATTTAAATAAGTGGCTTCATCGTGAGAAGCTTCGTCAGCAAAACTGTGTGGGAAAATATCTCCGTAAAATACATCAAGTAAAGCTTGTGACATAAGGAATTTTCAATACTGAATGGGAACTAAGACCAGGGATGGATTATACTTTTTATTACTTAAATTATTTGGACTAATGAGTTTATTTATTGGAATAACAGGATCTCTCTCGGTGTCGCTTTTTTGTTAGTGGAGCATTCAGAGGTAGTAGTGACACCCATGCTCAGTATCAATCATCGCTACCTAATAAAGATACTTACCCTGTTACTTGGTGTAAGATGGGAGGTGACTTCTTCTGAAGTAGCATCACCCTCCGGTTCGTGATCGTCAACTACTCCAGAATCATCCAGAGATGATTCTCTATTATTTCCTTCTCCGCTGTTACTACTGGTCTGCCTGCTTTGAAGACCTAATCTATTAGGATTTGGACCTGTGAAAAAAATGTATTTCGTAAGATAGAATGAAGTCAAACTACATTTGGTAGGTACACTTGAATAGAAGCTTGTTTTTTCAAATTTCACTCACCCAATGTATTGTGAGGGTGTAACGTATCTGTCCTTTTGGGATCGTTGAGTTGTACGTGCTTCGGAAGAGGATGAGGTAAGGGTAATGCTTGAGGTCTAGGAGACTCTTGACTCTGCTGACTATGCGTACTATGTCTTGGACTAGGGCTGCGACTTGGAGTAACGGATCTGAAACATTACAAAGAAATACAAAAAATTGAAGTTTATTCTAATTTAAAAGCAAAATTTAGAAAAAAACATTATTGGGAAAAATTATGTTGATAAAGGAATTGCTTGTGAGCCATTTCCTTTTCACACAAAAGTTATTAGGCCAAATGTTAAAGTGAAAAGTTTTGACTGAAACGAACCGTTTAATCTACAAAACAAACAAACACATAGGTATGCAATGTTTATCTTTGAATTACCTCCGGCTGTTTTTCTTTGGAGACAACTTAAATATACTAGAGTCTTTGGTCTCTTGTTTATTGCCGTTGTTTTCTGTTGCGCCCGCTTTGGTAGCGTTCGTCGAACTTCTGTTTCTTTTTCTGCGACGCGTCTTTTTTCTTGTATAAGACGACAAAAGAACCCCTTTCCTGGCGTCGATCTTCTTTATTTTTTGCTTCGATAATTTCCTGACGTTCAACGTCGATGGATCGAAACTAAACGTGGAGTCCTCCCGGTGGTCTACTAGTTCTTTTTTTCTCTCCTGAAAATTGAAGCCAATCAAGTATCCAAGTATGAAAATATGATTGAGTGTTATTTACCTCTTGAGTAATTTCTGCTTCTTCTTCATAACTAAGAGCTACCACAGCCAACATTAGATTAATAAGGTAGAATGATCCGAAAAACACTACGACTGTGAAAAATGAAACGCTTATAGGACCACACGCTGACAACACCTGTGAAGAAAAAAGATTTTAGGAATTAAAAGGCACAAATTATTCCTCTAATGATGCAAGAATACAAATTTCCAAGGAAAACTCGTTGTATTGTAAATATACCGAGGAAAATCCAAACGACGGAATTCGAAAGACTTCAACACAACTTTGAAGAGACCTTTGACAGTAATGGAACCGATTTCGATGAATTAGAATGAATGGGAAAATATTTCTCCTTTAGGTGCAGAAAACGAGGGAAGCAACAAAGAAAATAACATAAACAAATCTTGAAAAAGGAAGCAGAGATAAAGAATTACGGAAAAGATAAGACATCTGCTTGGTGAAAAGTATGAAAGATGAAAAAAGGTGGATGGAAAGTTCAGTTATGACCGTAACGGAGAGTCAAGACAATTAGGTGCAAGATGTAATTAAGAGAAATGCGTGATCAACAAAAGACAATGCTTCAAGTTATCTGTACAAGGTAGGGAAGATATTTTCAATACCTTTTGGAAAAAAATGACATCTTGGGTTAGTGGAAAGTCGTTCGTTAGCACTATGGATAAGGAGAAAAAAACAAAAAACTATTCCAGATGGTCGACAATCTTAAATACAAACCTAGAAAAGTTTCGGTATGCAAAATAATGTAACTGTCAACATTAGACATAAAATAAATGGTCAGTAAGAAGCTGGTGCCTATCTGCTGAAAAAAAACGAAAAACAGGATGTCTCACGTTCGCGATCAAAAATTGAGATGGAGGAACGAAAACTTTTTGTAGAAAATCTTTTGAAAGCAATCGCAGTGTAATTTCCGCATTGGTTACAAAATAAGTATATTCAATCCTGAATTTAAAAGCGTGAATTTTTTCCTTATTTCAATTCAATTCACTCGAATGACTGTCACGTAATAGAGGAGTTCAGTCTAAGGTCAGTGTGGCCAACATAAAGGAGTTTTTTTCTGACAAGAATGACAGTTAATGTCTACTATTCAAAACATAAGATTTCTGCATGTTTTTTATCATTGCGAACATCTATATTGCTTTATTAAAATAATGAATACACCCCCGGAGCGTATGTATTGAAATTTAAAATCACTTTTCAGTTGAATACTTAACATATCGGTGGCCAATAATTCTAGGAGCTCTTGGCATATCGCCATTTCATTTTTGTTATTCAGTCACTAGTTATGTCAAATGTCAGTTATATTTGTTTTTGTTGATATTCGTTCAATTGTGTATGTCCATTTTCGATTAGATTTCAGTAGCATTTCTAGTTAGCTGTATCTCTATTCTTCTAATTCACTTTTTTCACTAACATTTGACATAACTAGTGGCTGAATAACAGAAATGGAACATGCCAAGAATTCCTAGAACCATTGGCCACTGATATGTTGAGTATTCAGCTCAAAAGTCATTTTAAATTTCAAGATTTACGCTTCGTGGGTGTATTCATTATTTTCATAAGGCAATATAGATGTTCGCAAAAATCTTATGTTTTGAATAGTAGACGTTAACTGTCATTCTTGTCAGAAAAAAACCCTTTTTGTTGGCCACACTGACCTCAGACTGAACTCTATTGGATCAGCTCCATAAATCTATTCAGAATTTCTGGCGAACTTCGATAAAACATTGCACACATCTTAGGACAAATTAACTCCAGAATTTAGTGATGCATCTAATTATAAACCGCTTAGAGATGGAGCCTGCTTTGTAAAGTTAACGAATTGAAGTTACGAATAGCCCTATAGATTTAGCATAATGAATGGACTTCTGATGACAGAATTTGAAACGCTCTTAAAAAGTTCAAATGATACGAAATACCATATTATATTGAAAAAAAATTTGTTTTATTGAACAGACCACTTTAACGTGTAATATACAAGGTTTTTTCTCTGTTATTTAACCGGACTGTCGCTTAAAATTGAGTACATACGAAACTACCTGAACATCGAAAATATTAAGCTTTATCTACAATTTTGAAAATATAAAACCATCTCTAAAAATAAAGCCGTCAAAGAACTCGATAATACTGACCATGTTATAAACATTTTCCCAATAGTCAAGAGTAATGAGCTGGAACGTAGTTAGCATCGACCACAGGAAATTGTCGAAACTGGTGTAACCATGGTTGGGATTTCCGCCGGTGCAAAGGCAGGTGTGCGTCGGGGGACAGTGTCGAGAGCCTGTTACATTACCGCATAAATACGGATCCCCCGTCGAGTTCCGCCGTAACCAGTTAGACGGGTCTGATGTCCAGCTAAAACAATATTATCACGTTTATACTGACTTTCATTGAAGATGATACTGTTATACGAAATATAATAATGTTACATATATTTTTGAAGCTTTTTTTTTTGAGTATTACACTTGTTGAAACGTGAATCAGATTGATTTGTGAATTATTTTCAACTAAATTAGAAGTAGCAACATTCTAGTTGTCGTTTAATTTTTTTTTCAATAATCGAAAAAGTATATTAATGTTTGAAGTCCCATTTTAACAGAAAATATCAATCGGCTTACGCAGCAAAAACCTGCCTCGTTGAAAAATAAAGAGTCATCGACTTACTTGAACCAGACTTCATAGGAAGCATTGTGATCATCCATTTTGAGCACGCATTTGTTACGGAGTTCTCCTTTGTACACTTGCAGAGCGAAAAGTGCAAATACCATCAGGCAAAAGATCGTGAGGGTCATGACTTCGGCTAACTGCTTGAAGGAGTGCAGGAGAGCATTAATAATGGTTTTCAGGCCTGAAAAAAATATAAATTTGCTTATATCAGATCGAAAATATTGAAATGTGGTGATGAAATAACTGCAAATGAACAAGAAGAATATGCTCATATTTTATAACGTTTATAGCTGTTGTTTTCATCACAGGAATTTGTAGCAAAAGTTGACATTTTCGTGACAAATGCTGAAGACATTATTTAGTAGAACGGTCCATTATTAATATTACACAATCAATATATTATTAAACAGGACAATGTGAGTTCGGTAAATCATTGGCTTGCCAGAAAAATGTATTATTTATCAAGACAATGTGAGTTTATAGAGTTCTACATTCGAGAGGCCAGATAAAGACATTCAAACAAGAGTGTCAAAATTACATTGAAAAGAGAATTTTTCAAGCAACCGTGAAATTTTTAATGATCTCTTCTAGATTTTCGTTTGAGGAATTCAAATTGTGCAGTTTTAATATATTACATCTTGTTGGTGACAGCTTGTGCTATGAATATTATATAATATGCACACTGCACACACAATCAAACACACATTTTGGTTGGTGAAGTTTCTCACAATAATACACAACAGCATACGCTGCCGCTATATATGTGTCTTGATTGATATTGTACATCCCAGAGGTGGAAATATCAATCTTCTTTTTGTTTGCTCACTGTTCACATTAATTGCAAGCTGATTTCTGCGGAGAATAGTATTTATTACATTTCGAGATTTTGAAAAACATTTTCTGAAATGAATGAAAAGTTTATTTGTGGAAAGATTGGCAGATTCCATTTTGATGAAATTGTCTTCTTATGTGCCCATACTTCTTCTTTCCGAATATGCCCAGCTTTTTTCAGCAGACTGATTTCTTTGAAAGACTGGTGCTTGGACTTTTTGGACTACTAACCTGCATTTATCAGTATCTGTAGAGTAGGGAGGGTGGGTGTAGGCCACATGTGACCCATTGTACTTCCTCCTGAGGATTTTGTCCATTCTGTCCTTCCCAGGAAGACATCTCCTTTATATTGCCAAGTGTAGGCCAAGCTCACCAAACTCACACTGGCCGATCAGAAATTCTACTGTACGTAGGTTTTTCCTAGTCATCGCCAAATATATCTTCGGCGCTAGCTTCCCATGGTCGCCCAGGGTGATCCTAGCAAGACTGCATCCTTTGATTCCATCCCATCTCTTAAGGGATTGAGTATGAGTGTAACGCTTGGCTAGCTCCGCAATTGTCGAAGTCGTTAGACCGTAGGTGTCACTGGGTCCTAAAATTTTTAGTCCAGCGGCTTCCCTGGCTAAAGAATTGGCAATGCGATTTCCTTTACTCCTGTTGTGCCTTTAAACCAGCTCAGGATAATACTGATATCTGCCGAAGGGTTAGCTAAATCTTGATGGAACTCTTTTACTAGTCCCGATATAACACGTTGTCTGTTCAAGGCTAATAGGGCTTGTCTACTATGAATGCAGATTGTTATGTTTTTGCAAGCAATTACTTTTCTGGTAAGTTCTTTTGTGGCAATTAAGATACCAGCCAGTTCTGTTTGAAATACGCTGGTATTGTTTCCCATTCCTGACTTAATCCTTTGGCTTAGTGCTCTGGATTAAACTTCACATTCTGAGCCTCCTTTCATTTTTGAGCCATCTGTATATATGCGTATTGCATTTGCATCATCTGACTCTAAGTTATGTTTTATTTGTAACACAAACCTGGGTTCAATTGCATCTAACCTAACCTTCATTTATTATAATAGTAAGTACAGATATTTCTAGTTTTGCTGTGATAAAAGCGGAACTAAATTTTCCCTGTATGCGTACTGATTATTAATTGAAAAGTTTTTGCATTGGGTAGACCATGATAGCACAAACGACATTTTGAATAGAGATAACGAGTACAGAAACGAGTCTCTTTATTACGTAAATAAATTTTGATTGGATTTCATGAAAATCTCGAATAAAGCATAATGATAGATAGTAGGTATCTCGTTGATTCGTATCAGTCATATATTTATGGTTTGAGTGCAGTGAATGGATATTTTCTTTGAGCTATAATTTAATATAAATAAAATACCTACATCGCTTTATATCAACACGGATTGAAACAGATTATCTTTAGAATTTTTATTCCTTTAAATGGTAAATTTAGCTTAATAAAGTCACAGGTCACAGTGTAATTCACTTCTTCATTATCCAGAGGGCAATAGTTATTCGAGATTTGAAAAATGATCACAAACACCATTATGTTCGCTAACAGCTTCCGTTCCGGAAATATTCGGTCTTAACGTTTTCGTGTGTGGTAATTAACAGCGTTGAACACAAAACATCACCGGGGTCGACTTATGTTTCAATTATAAATGGTAGTTTACGATTAGTCCACAATAAAAAAGACCCAAATTCTCTGGCAACTATATAATATAGTGAAATAACTTTTGTGGTGTAATATTTTCACTCTATTAAGTATACATTTTTTCCACTTATTCCTGTCAGTGACCAGTTTTTTAACTTCCACCAAAGTTTTTCCTTTCCGCTGCAATATTTCCCCTATTGTCTCATCCCAAGTCTTCTTTAGCCTACCTGGCAACTATACAGCCTTAGACTTTATCCCTTTTTTTGACTAAATTGAGTGTGAAATTATCTTAATATTCAGGAACAATGTCCTGTTAACAGACTTCAAAGCTTTGCAGGCAGAACAGAGATGTTAGAATACAATAAAAAAAGGATCTAATAATGTCTTTTTTTATTACGGTATGTAGCTGCTGAAAGTCCCAGTAAAGGACCAAAATAGTCGTGCCTTCTAGTCTTGAATTTACATGGACAAACAAAAAATGTAAGCTTAAGATTTTCATTTATAGGAAACAAATCAAAGAATGGGCTATTTAAACACGTCCAATTATAGAAAGACTGGATTTGTGCATGGCAAGTTAGCAGATTTTGAGTATTAAAATAATTAGGCAATAGGTGCATTTTGTAAATTTTCTATTATAAGCTTCTCCGTTATTTTGGAGTATGTTTTCGGATGGAATCTATTTTTGGACTGTGGACTGCGGGCTGACAATTCCCACTCCAAACATATATTCCCTAGAAACTCTGGCTACGTGCATTTCAACTATGCCATGTATAAAAATAACATACTTATACCACTCAGAGGCTTCGATTCATCGGCACCTCAGCCTTTAGGTTTTTTATATTATTGGTTGTGAAGAGATCAGTAGTCCTTTTCAGTCTAAACACTACTCTCTCTTGGACGCTCTAGATGTACAACCACGTGCTTTATGCAGTTTCAGGCAAGGGAGCAGTTAGTAAGTAAAAAATAAACTATGTACTTGCCAAAACAGAAACACTAAATGGAAGTCACTGGTCAATTGGAGATAAAAAATTATTCATTTGAGAACAGTGCCCTGTTCCGGTCAACATCATTTCTGATGTAGCGATCCTTTCACAAGATAATCCAAAGCTCATCTAACGCTCTTCTCTCTAACATTTATATACTCTAACTTATTTGAGTCATTCCTTTTGATGAGGACTCTTTTTCGCATGGATCATGATCTTCTAGTCATTATCTTGATACGCCGGTAGACTCTTAGTACACTATAAACGCGCACAAAGGTATTATGTTTGTTAAATAAACCCAAAAACTCATAACCAATAGCAACCGTATGTGGCATTTTCTTGAAAATCAATAATAGATCTCCTAGGATAATCATCCCCTAAAGTTACTTTTAACTTTGTGAGTGACCTTAATTCTTTGCTACAGAACTAATTATTCCCATCATTTCAGTAAATAATTATTTTCTTCAGCAGGTGTAAACTGTACTATAACAAAATCCATTTCTTGTAGCTGGCTTCAACGTTATCCCTAACGAAAAGCTATTAAACTTTGCTACATAATTTTCAGAGGATTAAAGTTTATATTCCAAGTGGCCGACTATGTACAATATAAATTAATTCTGCAACAATGCAGTTACAGTTTGGATTCGTGCCATATATAGAGCAAATACTGTTATTAAATAATATGATACTGTGTAATTTATATCCGACACGAACGGTAGAAAACTATCCTGTGCGTGTTCTCTCGTTTGGCGTTAATAGTTCATTTAACAGTGGTCGGATTTATTTTTCGATTTGAGAACTAGCAAGCTATTAAAAAAGTGAATGCCAAAAATTATTTATGACTTATATTCGAAACAAGGTTTAAATTTTGAGTAAAACACTTAAAATATAAAAAAACAATCAAGGATGTATACTTTTTATAAGCGAGGCCAGAAATCCGATAAAATTGTCATAATTTACGAAAGCGCCGCGGAGTTATTCACTAATAATTTGGTTTATTATTATTATAAATATATATATTTTATTATAAAGGAAAGGATGACAATGATCAGATTATATTATCTTTTCCATTCTTAAAATACTCAATTTAGGAAAAAAATGTGCTTGTAATTCCATTTATCTTTTTGGATTTGTAAGTCAGGCAGAAAATGGAGGTTGGGACTCGAACGGAATTCTCGAAAATATAAACTTTAGTTCGCCGTTAGACGGAATTTAGTTATCAAATGTCAGCAGTTCTCTACTTGGACCATCAAGACAACGACAAATTAGGTGTGTAACGTAATATTTATAATAATATATTTTGTCCACGACTATATGATCCTTGATTTGGATCAACTATCTCGGGATTCTTATAGTTACATTTGAAACAAAGCGATGATAAAAAAAACAATGCAATCCTCAATGATCCAAAAATGATTTTATATGTACCAACAATTCAAAATTCAATACCCTTTCACATTAAAACAATATTGTATAAATATTTTAACTTGGCGATATCCAAATTACCCATCAATTTCCATCAAAGGACATAAAGAAACTTATTTTTCTTCTCAAGTAACTTTTTCGCTAACTAAAAGATTTTGTTTGTTGGTCTAGTCTTGCAAGACTGATTGCTGACATAAATGAATCATCAATTCTGGTCTGAGATAGTTAGAGAAAGCAAACAAAACATTGAGGTTTGAATACCAGGTGTTTTAGAAGTTTTTGATGCATTTATATTGCAAATAACTCCGGCCACAGACCAAAGTAAGAACGCTTCCAGACAAGACACTTTGTGACCGGCTACAAGTGTCTGAAAAGAAACGTGCGGCTAAAAATACATTGAATACCACCTATTCCTTATCTGTGTCTTGTGTGAATGAGTCTATTTGAGTTAATGTATTTTCAGCTTCGCCATTCTTTTCAGACACTAATGGCCGGCCACCAAGTGTCTCGCCAAAAAGCGCTCTTTTCAGACACTAGTAGCCGGCCACAAATTGTCTCGCCTGAAAGTGGTTTAAGTGTTTATAATTGTGAATATCAGTTTTTAAATAAAGCGCACTTTTTTTTCTTTGAAAAAGTATTCTTTGTTGAGCTTCAATTGGAAAATCGGAAAAGTAATGCTTTCATGTAAATGTTTACGAAAAGCAGGTATATCTTATAATATTTGGAATAGGGAATGTCAAAGCTTAAAAGTTAATTTGTATTGAAATAGTTTTTAAAACGGAGCAAACGTAATGCAATAAAAGAGGATAGAATAATGGATTTGTAATAGGATCTTTTCCGTTTTGTGTCTAAAGAACAAACTGTTAGTGATAAGGAACAAAAAAATATTCAAAACAAGATCCTACTTGTTACCCAGAGGAATTTCGAGGGAATGCAATATAATTGGGTTTATTTCAACTAACTTTTAATAGAAAAATAGAGGAAGTGTTATTATAAGTCAACGAACTGGAACTACTAGAAAACATATTTAGTTTTTTAGCATTTACCTCTCTTTTTCCTCTTCTCAATCTCATTTTGATTTTTTAATTCCACAATTTAAATTTAGTACATTTCACTTCATTAATAAAGGCTACTTGTACATTTCTTGGTGGACGGATGATGATGTTCTTACCCTTCCAAATTTCATACAGCCTGATGATGGTAATTGTTACCGAAACTAGCTGCAAGTTTTGAGTCCTACTGGACATTAAATATAGATATTGTGGTTTGACTTCGAGTTTCATTGAACCCCTTATTTAATTAAATATCTTTTAAATCTAAATTTTTCTTTTAACTGGTATTATTTCATATTAAAGCTCCCTCAGTGTGAAATTGAAGTCATTATTTTGAAAATTCCGTTGAAAATTGTATAGATATATTATTGAATTTTTACTTTAATTAAAAATTATCAAACTAGCGTCAAAGAAACAACTACTCCCTACGACCTAAAAATGTGACTTTTAACACCCCGCAACTCTGTATTGTAGTGGTTTATCCAAAATATCAGGTCCTTGCTTTAAAAAACAGTGAAATAAAGTAAAAAATACAATTTCATCAGTTTCTCAAAACAAATACTATGAAATTTCGCAGTGGACTATCTCTTGGAGCTCCCTTTATATAATTTTATTACTTAATTACATTCCCATGCCTCTCACATTCATTTAAGTAATTGAAATTATTTTAATAAGTTGAATTTCAAAACATTTGCGATTCAAATATTTTCAATATATTCAAGCGCTGGTCTGAAGTGTGGAATAATCTGATTTATTTTCGAGTGGCCTCTATGTATCAAGTTGTTACAGATTCAAGACTTGTATTGCTTTATATTTTCACCCGTTTTCAGGAACACGACCAGAATATATTTCTGTCATATATGAACAAAGGAATAGAGAATAACCATGACGTCTTCTTCAGGGAAATTATATTATTTATGGGAATAAAAACTAGTTGAATAGAAGATTAGAAATTCAAATGGTAATGGATGTTAAATATCTCGGGATAATCGTGGACTCGAGATTAACAAGATAGAAAAAATAAGAAAAAAAAGGGAATATTTTTTAAAGGAACTTACCAGGTAATATTGATATCGTTTTCAAGGCCCTCAAGACGCGAAATGTTCTGAGTCCAGCAAGATTTCCCACCTCCATGCCGATTGTAGCGTATCCGCTGGTGATGACGACGAAATCCAGCCAATTCCAAGGATTCCTCAGATATGTGTATTTGTTCAATATAAAACCTTTTGCGATTGTTTTTATTATCATCTCGAGGGTATAAATTGCTAAAAAAATATACCTGGAAAAAAATGAAACTCTCAGTTTATTCGAAAATGCCCTTCAACTAAGTGAGGTTATGTATGGAGATGTACTTACTCGGCTTCTTCAATTGTTTCGGCCATGGCAAGGAAGACGCAGTTGAGCAAAATTGTAGCCATAACCAAATAATCGAAGTATTGATTGGTGCACAGATATATACATGTTTTTCTGATTGGACTAAACGGACTAAAATAGAAGAAAGAGCTCGTAGCGGTGAATCGATGGATGTAATTTTTTCGAAATCTCTTCGACACTACACAAAACGTCTGTAACAAAAGATAATAGTATACATTTTTTTTTCAAGATTTTGAATTAAAATTAATAATCAATATCTATATACCGGGTGTCCCGTAAATTAGGGTGATGGTAAAGAAACATTTTGAATACTCAGATACTATTTTTGTTCAACCTTGTTTGTTTGTGAGATACAAGCTGATAAAAACAGCAGATGCAATATAAATTTCCAATTTTTCCTTCAAAACATAACAGAATTAATTTTGTACAATTCTATTGTGCCAGTGGCGTGGTACTGTGGGTTTGTAATCTTTGATTGTACTATACTTGAGAATCTCTTTTAAGTTAAAGGTTTCTGCTTATAATACTTCGGTAAATTTTGAAAATAAAAGATAAGTACTCTTTGTTAAACTCCAATTTTTTATTGCTATAAGACACTACCTATATACGGAACACCCTTTATATTCAATAGATGAACATGCACCCAGAAAAAAACTTGAAAAAAACTTTTTTAAGCGATATTTTTAAAAAAAATACTCCATACATAGATGTGACTGGTTCAAAATATTTGACCATGTCCAAAGTACTGCTTAAAAGTACCACTAATTCTTAATCAACCGATTAAGTACAATTATTTTCAATAGGAAGAGCTTTATATGGGCATAAAGTTTTGCAAAGAAGTACCTACACAGACACACACAAAATCTGAGAAAATGGAGAAAGTAGTTATTGCATTTTATCAATCTGCTGACAATCCCAATTTGGATTAAAACAAATTTAGTTAGATTAAAACTCACTTAGAACCAACAAATTCAAATAATTAAAACCTGAAATCATAAGCCATGAGGTTTAATCAGGAACTGCTAGCAAACTTCATTAAAAAATGCCAATTCAGGAAGTCTTCCATTTGGAATACTTCATTAACGATCTCGCCAAAAAAAAAACTTAAAATAAAGAAACCGGAATCCTGGTGAATTTGAAATCTTTTGTGGAATTAGTAATTGTACTTTTGGGGCTTAACTTAGGATTAAAAAATTATGAGAACATTAAAATTGAGAGAGATAGAAATTGCAAGGATTTTGAAATAAGAGTAATAGTGAACTGAACAATAATTGCAGAAAGATAATGAATATTTCAACAAAACTTTAAGCGATTATCATGATCCAGAAGGACATCAAACTCGTTTGTGTTGTCATTATTGCTTTACTGGCTTAGTTCTAATAGTGAACTGGAAAAAATGTATAGTAGTAGGTACATTGGTCCTTTGAATGTAGACTAAATTATTTTTTGTAATTTTTTGCCAGACAGCACATTCGCCAGGCGCTGAACTGGCATAGGCCGTGCTTTGCAATTTTCTGTTAACCGGTTAAGTTTCTATCTTTGCTTATTATGTTTGCCGTCAAACAGGATGTCCTCTAATGAACTGTTTCTCTTGTCTTTGTCCTGGTGAGATTATCCACCATTCTAGAAAGTTTTGTGCCACAAAACAAGAGCACATCAGACCAATACGATCTGTATGCTGTAACCTGTATCTGGGCAAAATCCTACTGAATGACCTTAGCTACTTTGTCGAGCTTTGGAAGTCGTTTGAAATTATTTTATATAGCGCGGAGCTTTACAAGATAATATTGATTTTTGTCCACGACCACCTAATAATAAGTCAATATTTTACCTCCTAACAAAAGGTATATGGTACCCATATATCTACTAGTGTGAATTATGGTTCATAATACACTGTAGTGTATTATGGTTCATAATTCACGACTAGAGATGGGGGTACAATATGAAATAAACTATTAAATCTGTGTATTTTGTATGGCTATCATAAATTGCTCGTTTAATAATATACTATTTGTAAACACTTTTTGTTGGTTATATGTTACTTAATGACATTATTGAATGAAAAAGATTGGAAGTTTTTCTATGTTTCTTGGGCAAACCTTACCAGTAGCATGAAATCTTCTCAAAAACATCGACAACCATCAGAACAAACATCAGAAACTTTTTTGTTGTATTCAGAAGAGAGTGTGACCAAAAAATAATATAAAATAAATATTGTACTTTCTCAAAAACCATTAATTGATATTATCAAAAGTTTATTACCGACTTTATAAATCAACAAATGGAACCCTTCATTTAATTTTCATTTCCTACGCATTGCGGGCTTCATCTTGAACTCCAGAACTATGTTTATAATGACCTCCTAAGCCGCATAGGGTACAAGCAACAGTTATTTGAATAAGCGGTCGTATATGCAACAGGATTAAACTTCCTGATACGGCTCGACCCTCGATCAACCTCTGAGGTTTACAACCAGACTTTAAGTAGGTATTGGTAGTTTGTATATTTATCATCTCTGGTGTTAGCTCACAAATTTGAAACAAGACTGGTTGAATGGAACTGTGAGATTTGATTATTGGAAGATAATGTATGATGATTTTTTGTTGAAAAACATACATTTTAAGATAGAAGATTAAGTTCTCGCAGTAGCTGAGTATCTGAGTAGGTGTTTTATCGTAGAGTTCACAGTTTCTGCACATAGGCTCACCTAACTTTGTTCATCCTGTGCAGATGCTTCCTTAGGGTACAGTGTCCAGTCACCAGATCGGTAACTGTCTTCAAATTTCTCTAGCTCAGCCTTAGAAGCCTGGACGAGAGCTCCTGTATTTGAGCTGGTATTCCCGACTTCCCCTCTTATGTGACTCTTTGAAATTACACAAAATGGTTCCTGAGCTGTGAAGGCGCCTTTAGATAAGATGAATAACTATTATTAGGATTAAATGGACAAAATTAAAGATAAAATATCCATTAATATATTCAAATGTTAACATTTTTTTTTCATTTTTAATGAAGCTCATTTTTTCAATTGGCGGTTTTCACTTTCCGTTTGTTATGTTAACATTATATCCACCATCCATCAGTAGTCCTATAGCAGCTCTACAAAAGTATCACTTACATTTTGTGGTACAAAACAGTCACTATATTGTAGAATTAAATTCGAAGGCCAGTATGTTTCACTAGGACTTCAAAAACAAAACAAATATGAGGTCGAAATTGAAAAACAATATTTGGAATAAAGAAAGTTCAGACTCACTTTGTCTATTTTATAAGGATCCTCAATGAAGATGAAGTTATCCATGTTTCAAATATCTAATTGAATCAAGTCACCCACATTATTAATACAATCATGTCACAAACGTAGACAGAGAATTAATCTGGTAAGTTATTTACACTGGTGTTGATTATTGTTGTTGGAACATGTCAGTGGCGCGACAAGGAAATAATAAATGGAAAGGTTTATTTTATGATCGTTAATCATAGAGATTGAGGTTTTGATTTATTGTGTGATATCGATAATATGTGATTGGTTTTATTGACATAATAGTGGTAGAAGACTGTTTCTTTTTATAATGCAATAAATTTTACTTTAACTGAATAGAATACATATTAGATTTCATGTTACCGAAATCTGTCGTAAATGATAATCTAATTTCATAAGTATTTCTCTGTCATATTTCCATTCGGATTTACTGGCTGTAAGTAATTTTATGTTAAAGAAAGATATATTGACTCGAGTCGAACATATACATTTTACATAATTCCGGCTTAACGGAATAGCTTTTGCTGGTTTAACGAAATTTATATCCGATAAATTTATGACTATAATTTTTCTGGAGTGCTAGAGGATATGCCAATTTTATGATATATTGAAACTAACGCAGTTAAAAATTACAGTGAATTTGAACAATATTCTTCGACAGCAAGTACAAATCAATCCCATCCAGGTAGCAGCTCTTGAAGAAAATATAACGAAAAGACTTAACTTTGTAAATAACCTCAGATATAAATAACTAGCCAAGAAAATCCACCATCAGATTAGCTGTGTTCCTTCTTTTTTACGTGACTACAGTAAGTCTAATGCTTAGCTAGAATGGAAGATCCAACTATTGGAAAGATCTAGCAGGGCTTAGACAATCAAAGATTCTTCTGGGTGACTACAACCTGTTGAGATTAAATGAATGCATAATTCAAAGTAAAACTGCGCTAACAGATTTAACAGGGATCCTAACGGGACATTTTCGCCTGAATGGGCACCTGAAAAAATTCAAAAAAGTGGAGGAAGAAGGATGCAGATATTGTGGCATGGAAGAAGCAACCTCCATCCACGTACTTTCCAATTGCACAGCACTCAAGAGTCCTAGAGCAGCCTTGAACAGACAACGTGTTATATCGAGGCTAGTACTAGAGTGCCACCAAGATTAAGCTAACGCCTCGGCAGATAACAATATTATCCTGAGGTGTGTTAAGGGGCACGACAGGAGTAAAGGAAATCGCATTGCTGATTCTTTAGCCAGGTAAGCCGCTGGACTAAAAATTCTTGGACCCAGTGACACCTACGGCCTGACGACTTCGACAATTGCGGAACTAGCCAAACGTTACACCCATGCTCAATCCCTTGAGAGATGAGAGGGAATCAAAGGATGCAATTTTGCCTGGGCGACCCTGGGAAGATGGCGCCGAAAAAATACTTGGCGATGACCAGAAAAAACCTACGTATAACAGTGGGATTTCTGACTGGCCACTGTCAACTAAGGAAACACCTCCATACTATGGGGCTAGTGGACACACCTCTATGCAGGATGTGTGAACAGGAAGATGAGGCTGTCAGGCATGTCCTATGCGAGTGTCCGGAGTTATCGTCGATAAGAGAGTGTGTGTCGGTGAGTCTTGGCCTACACCTGCCGATATAAAGGAGATGTCTCCTGGTGACCTGTTCACCTTCCTGAGTAGGGCAGGATATCCTAAAATTCCTCCGGGAAATAGGACTGAAGGAGCTACTAGTCTTAGAGACTCTCCTCAGAAACTAAGTAGAAGTAAGGGGGCACTAAGGACCTTTTAGGTTTCAGTGAATGTTACGCCAAAATACATACATACATACATAGCTAGAATGGAAGAGAATAACAACACTTTGTAGGACCTAAACCATTCTTTGATGATAGTCCTTATGCCTTATGTGTCCTAGAAATGTTCTTAAGTGTTTATGCTAATTATTTTTCATATATAGTTCATTGAATTGAGGTATTTGCAATCCAAATAATTCCAGTAGGTATACCAGTTCTTTCTACATGTACCAATTTGAAACTTTATCATCCAAGAGACTATCAAGACCCTCCCAGCGATATCTTATTTTCAAGTGAATCAATAGTATATTATACACCAAGGTGGGGAAAACTATTATTATTCACCGAGCACCAAAATTATTTCACGAGGGGCTTTGTTCATATTTTTTGCTCACTGTGGTTTCTGCAGTTACTTCGTAAATCTCGAAAATATATCAAGCAGATTAAGAGCTTTGCTTTTATGTTATTTTTATTGTTTCAGTATTCACTGAAATTGTAATAGGTAGTGGAGCAGAAAAATCACTTTCGCGTGTTAATGGAATTAAGTCTAGTGCGAAATGGGGGTGCAGATTTACTGAAAGTGAAAAGATTTTAATACAGAGTGAGTTTAAAGTAATGAGTGAGTGAATTTCAACCGGATTAACTACTTGACATTCTTGACGAATCAGGTTTCCTTAATGAGTTGGAAAATATGTGGCTGCAGAAAGGTTCATTTTATTGAGAGAATATAAATGTAAAAATATACGTGCAAAATACAGTATTCGAGTCGACACTGATATAAATGTTAATTTGTTGAATTTAACTTAATGACTTTACTGATTAAAAAATGGAGAACAAGAATTTGAATATTAAATTGTTTCCAATATTTACTAAAAAAAAAACAGTTTTCAAATGAACTGAATTTTATTGTATTCATTTGGAATAAAAATATATTTTCAACTATTTCCTAGATAATAAGGATTCTTTCCCACATTCGGCGGATTTCAGTTCAAATATGACCATTGGAAAAATCCAGTACAGGTTTGACAATCAAGAACACTCCATTGAAGTTACAATCAACGATTGGATTCCTCGACCAGAGCCAATTACACGAGCGCTTTCATACGAGACACTTTGTGGCCGGCTACTAGTGTCTGAAAAGAATCGCGCCGCTAAAAATACATTTATATAAATAGACGCATTTACACGAGACACAGATAAGGAATACGTGGTTAATGTATTTTTAGCAGCGCGATTCAATCCAGACACTAGTAGCCGGCCACAAAGTCTCGTCTGAAAACGTTCTAATGTATTTCCAGCCGCGCGACTCTTTTCAGCCGGTCACAAAGTGTCAAGCGCTCAAGAGTCCTAAAGTGCGGCAAAATTCTCAATACGCACATGCGTAAATCGACATTTTGGTAGTGAGAATCTTTTTTCGTCATAATTGTTTCCACTTCTATGACTAATGATATTTCCATATTTATTATTCTAAAAATAACCTAATTGTTATTAGGTAGTAACCAATAATTCCAATTTACTTTTTAATTAACAGAAAACAAAATTAAATGTATCATTCGTTTCTAAACATCAGCAAAATGTGGCAATATCTGAGTGTTTTTCATTTCGAACACTGTGGCAGATAGTTTCCGAGAAAATTAAAAATTTCCTCTGCAATACAATAAATTTTATATCATTCTGGGATCGACAGGTGTAGAAAATGGCTCCATTGCTCATGAATTATGGGATCTTACTGTTGATGCAGTCGAATCTGCAAGGATAAATATGAAATTCATTATAGCTATGAATAATCTCTCTTTATCATTTAATGTCAAAAGCTTGAATGCGCTTAAAAGGTATAAACTTTGATGAACTATTCCAGATAATTTTAATCACAACTAAATTTTAGATTGCTTTGATTAATTCAATAAGAATAAAGTCGCTGAGGATTCTAAAATATTATTCCATTTTTGTAATATAAGGAGTAATTTTCCTTTCATTTATACGTTTGGGTCGTGCTTAACAGCCCAGGCACTTCGTAATATTGAGTATATTGATGTTTTTTTTGGTAAACTGAGACCTTATGACATATTATCCTTCCTTTTTCCACTAAGTACCTGAGAAAACTAAGAGCTTCTCAGTCCTATTCCTGGAAACCATTTCATAATATTCGTAGGTTTCTTTTTCTATTCAATGGTCTACCAGGTGTTGTAACCTGGGACTCTGCAGGACCACGCATTTCGCAATGAGTGAAATGAGTGAGGATACCCACAAAGCCCATAGAGCAGACATACTTAACTAACTAGGCGAGAACAATATAGTTACCTTACTATGGATTCTAGGACACACTGGAATAGAAGGAGATGAAATAGCAGATGAACTAGCAAAGAAGAGGGTCTGAAATACCTTAATAGGGGCCTGAACCTTTTTGCGGAATCAGCTCCAATGTAATAGATATAGGTGAAGCCGAAAGAAAGAGCCACTGACCACTGGAAAGATCTAGTAGGGCTTAGACAATCAAAGATTCTTCTGGGCGACTACAACCTGTTGAGATCAAATGAATGCATAAGTCAAAGTAAAACTGCGCTAAGAGTTTTAACAGGGATCCTAACGGGACATTGTCGCCTGAATGCAGGGCACCTGAGAAAGCTCAAAATAGTGGAGGAAGAAGAATGCATATATTGTAGAATGGCAGAAACCTCCATCCATACACTTTCCAGCTGCACAGCATTCCAGAATCCTACAGCACAGTACCTGGGAGATTACTGGATAAAAGAGGAACATTTACCTAGGCTGAAGCCTGTAGATGTCCTAAGATTCCTCCGGGAAAAAGGACTGAAGGAGCTACTAATTTCAGAGACTTTCCTCAGAAACTGAGTAGAAGTAAGGGGGCACAATATATCTTTCAGGTCTCAGTGAATGTTACTCCAAAATCACATACATACAGTCTGTTCGCTGAATCTTTTCCCATGTATGAAATGATTCACATACTACTTTTTGTATTACGTCTCTTTCCTACTCACAGAATCTTAACCCCCGAAATCAAACCGTTTGTTCCATTACAGCGTAATATAACAAACAGAGATAGCCATATGATGAATGTCGGCGATAGGTTAAACGCGAATCTGTACGTTGCCGTCGTTGGCAGACCAAAGACTTGTTTACAACTACGACCTACGTGTTATTTAATGTATTGATTTATTGCGTTTGTATATTAATGATGACGCATGGGAAAAGATCCAACGAACCAACTGTACATACATACTTCAATTCTTTTGGTCGTAGTTTCACAGTTCATTTTATTCTTATTTCCAATTGTGCAATCTTATTTAATGATTCTTTCTGCTAATGCCTCATCCTCAGAAGAGTATCTAGGCCCTTCTCTTTGCTAGTACATTAGCTACTTCTTCCCTTGCTATTCCAATGTGTCCTGGTACCTACTTTAAAGTGATCTTATTCTCCATTAACTATGTTTTTCCAAAGTCTGACAATGGTCTAATGATACCACTCCTTTCTGTTTAGTACTTCATGGTACAATACAGTTTTGCAGATGCTATAACAGAACACTACACAAGTGAATAAAGACTTGTTACAACGAGAGTTAGGGCGAAAAGGTGAAGGTGAAAATAGAGCAGGAATTACAGGGAGAAAACTAGACAGTCGATCTGAATAAAGTCGCAAAAATATTCATTCCAGAACTACAAAAGGAGTATTTTAGGAAAGATTGTTGTCCAGTTTTGATCACAGATAGATGCTGATGATGATCATTTTGATAATGACGATGAACAAAAATAACTAATGTCCAACCTCTCTCCAATCCAGCTGATCTAGATAAGAAGCAAGTAGACTATTCTCACATTTTCCCTTATCCATTTTCGAATATTTGAGAATTTCATACCGTATCAACAGTGCAAGAAGGTTAAACGTATTTTAAATGTATTTCTGCATACGGAGAATATATACTGAATTATTCAGGAGACTCATAAATCAGCGTTTGCTTGTTTATTTGTTTTACCTCACATGGATTATAAAAGCTTTCAGCTTTCAGATTGTTAATTTTTCGGAGTCGGTATATGAATGAAAAAAAAGCCAGTTTTAGTATGACAAATGCTTTTTACGTCAAACATTCAGAATTGAAGGATTTAGTATTTTGGAAATAATGAAAACGAAAAAAAGCAGTTGTTATCATAGTGGTGTAGAGTGTATATTTTTAGTTAATTTAATAAATCCTTCACTTAATCAAAATTGTCATATTTAAGTGAAGTGTGTTATCAATAGATGTGGTTGTAGTCCAAAAACTCTGAGCTGAGCTATAAAACTCAAAGATTAGCGTCTATATATGCATTACAGTAGAAATGATGTGAATAAGTCAGAATCAAACACTCTAAATGCTTCGGAAAATCCTTTCAAGCTAAAATTCACGCCAGAAGAAAGTGTGCTCAGTTCAATATTGATAGAGGATATAGAGGGCGAAGGATTATTATGATGTCAGATAGACAACCAGCCATTAGAGCTCTCTGTAATCAGTTCCAAAATGGTGTGGGAATACCAAGGCAAACTCAATGAACTCGACGAGAGCAATATAGTCCACCTTACTGTGGATTCCAGGACACACTGGAATGAAAGGAAATGTACACTAACTAGCAAAGAGCACCTCTCGGGTGTTCTGGGCGACTACAGCTGGTAGAGATTAAATAAATGTATAACTCAAAATGGAACTGGACTAAGAATTTCAACAGGGATGCTATTGGGGCAGTGTCGCCTAAATAGGAACCTGAAAAAGCTCAAAATAGTGGATGAAGAAGAATGTAGATATGTGGCATGGAAGAAGAAATCTCCATCCACATACTTTCCACCTGCCCAGCACTCCAGAATCCTAGAGCACAGTACCTAGGAGATTACTGGATGGAAGAGGGAAATTTACCCTAGCTGAAGCCTGTAGATGTTGCTTAAATAAATCTTGCAAAGCTACTTTCCTCTTCAGAAAAATATTTGAAGATGTTAATGACATCTTTTTTACAATTATTTTGATATGAATTCCCATTTCAGAGCCATTTCAAAATTTTCCCAGACCAGACTATCCGATTCGAAATTTCTCTTCGAATTTCCATGATGAACGCTTTTGTCGAAGAATATCAAAATATTGTGAATTGATTTAAATTCACGTCACGACAAGAGGTCAATTCACGAGTTTGAATTGCGTGTCTTTGTGCTTTACTAAAATATATCCCAGTTTGTCAATTGGGCTTATTCGTCGAATAGAAAATGAGTGCACAAAATAAATGAGTTTTTGATAAGAATAAGATTTACCAGGTGAGTAAGAATTTTATTTCGACCAAACAAAATAACAAAAATTATATATCTTTGGATAACAATGAAAAATGATCGAGTTTTCAAATGATTCGGAAAAAATACAATATATAAATATACAAACATGATTATTTCTCAAAAATTGATTTTTGGTGGAATACATAAGTCTTTTCAGCCAAATATCAAAATATAATATAATCAGATTTTTACTTGATATATTTCCTGACTATCCCTGTATACATCGATATTTTGTGTCCAAAAATAGTCTTAACTAATACTTAATGGGTAAAAATCTACAGTTCATACAAATAATGTTACTTTTTAAAAACCTCTCCTTCTCAATTTTAACGTCCTGTATCTCAACAACTAGTCGTATGATTGATATGCCCTGCATTGACAAGAGGAATACGAGAATATCTTTCTCGGTCTATCAAATATGCAAATTGAGTTATTGAAATATGTATATTTTTCGATTACAGGTTTTTATTTCCTCTTTTGCAATGTAAGTTGAAGTGAAGCTTCAATTCTAGAAATAAATTCTGAATACTTAAATATAATATCATTAAAAAAATAGGAAATAAATTGGAAACTTTTCAGTCATGTGCTGTTCATTGTCAGTGAATTTAATTTAAATTTGTTTGCTTAAAAGGTATTAATTATTACTCTGCACTGTTATTAAATTGAGATTTATGGTGAATGTAATCAAAGCACAACTATTACTTCAAGAATATATCCTTTGCAAGCAAATAATAGTAATAAAACTTAAGTTTTCATCGTAACAGTCATATCTCTACTCGAAGCAGGATATTTCTACTCCCATCAGCAAAGTCATTAGTTTCATTAGAATAATTACCTCCACAGAGAGGAAACTTTGTATCAACCATCATTAAAAAATACGTGGAATATTAAATGGAAACTTTAGTTTTAATAATGTAACTTCAAAGTTTTTAAAACCCAGTTTTTTATCGATACCTTTTGTGTAAAAAAAGCAACTGTACCTAACTGTGTTAGTTATAAAAATTAATTCGAAACCTCATTATTTCAAAATTATTAGAAACTTGTTGATGAGACTAGAACAAAATTCGTACAAAATTTTTATTGGAACCGTCAACGACGTTTATCGCTTTCAATTTGTTTTTTTATTTAGCATGTTATTAATTTTTATTAGATCGTTCTTTGAGATTTAGGTACTCATTTTTGTAAATATTATCCTGTGCTGCTATAGGTCGAAATGTACCGCAATTTTTGAATGTATTTATGTGTCTTTTTTTGCTTAATTTCTACAGCTCCATTTGTTAAGCCCTCTTCTGACTTCTTCCTGTGATGATGTGAGTTTTTGGTGGTCTGTTTGCTGTTCTCCGCGAGCTCCAACATATTCTTTCAACATAATCTCTCCGAAGTCGCTTGCTTGCTCTAGCCCACTCCAACACATTCTGCAATCCTAACTATATTCTCCAATATATTGTCCTTCCATTCTTGTTCTTTCCCTGATGATGAATACCTTGATAGGTTTTGTATATTCTTAGTTTTGTCAATCTCATTATTCTTTTCGTTGTTGATGCTTTGGCCGTGGCTCTACATTCGTTTCAAATATTCTGATTTCTCTTTTTTAAATCGAAAATCTCATCAAGCCAATAGGTTATTAGCAAAGGCTGGATTTATTGTACTAACTACAACCTAACCTCACTCACTACCTCGTTACGGCGACAAAATTTGGTTAGGACGTGACGCCATAAGTTCTATCCTCCTCCTGAAAACTGCACAACCTCGCAAAAGAAATTTTTACTCCAAAAAGTATGTCAAACCATTTATTATTAACTCGTATATGTAGGCTCTTCTTATCTTTCTATTGTTGGATGACAAAATGCCACTTTAAAAAAATTGTTAACGATACAGACACAAACCTAAAAATATAATTGCTGACGGCTTTCACGAACAATTAAAACACTCTGCAAAATTAAAAGGCTGGAAATGGTGTCCGAATACAACCAACTCCCTAATACCTCAACATGTTGAAAAAAAAAATGGGTACATTCCCTTTAATTTTTCATTCGTCTGTGACTTTGACAAATCACCACTTCTGTAACTAAAGGATTTTCAAGAATACTGATGTCATATACAATTTAAAAGCACTCGGTGCTGGATGACAGGATGATAGAAATAAATATATTGGTAGTGTTGTTATCAGAGTTCTTGACCCAAACATCATGAAATAAGTTACAAACAGTGGCGTAGCTAACGGTATCTATCCAATTTACATACTGATTATTAACAATTAGATTACTTAGCAGCTAAAAAAAGATTTTAAAACTACATTTGTTGCATTCAGTTCGAGGAAAAATTACGTTTTTTGAGAAGAAAAAGTAATTGAAACTGCTTCATGAATTTCATTAATATTTTACCTCCGAAAAACAGTAGTTTTTTCAATTTTTCACTTATTCATCCGCTGTGGCTACAGGAAATGGAATTTATTCAGAACTATGGCGAAAAAAATAGACCTATTTTTGGGTGTTATGGATACAAACTGTTATTTTGCAATTAGCACAGCCTCAAAATTAATGTATGCAACGGATTATCTTTCATAATGATATTTTTGAGTGGTTCCAACAAAAATTTTGTCTACTGCTCTCACATACTTTTATGTTTCAAAAGTTTTTGAGCTAACCCAACTGTACTATGAAGCCTCATTGAGAGGATTACCATAGAGGGAGGCTTTTGATTTAGGGCAAGGAAAACAGACTCATATTGACCTGTGTGTCGTATCATGGAGTGGAACGCGAGGAAAATACCGACCATCTAGCAAAAAAGGGATCAGAGACTCTATTTATCGGACCTTAACCATTTTTTGACACTGCTAGATCAGCTATAGCTATTTGGGCGGAGAGGAAAACCACGTACTAGACAGACACACCGGAATTTTCTCACTCAAAGGTGCTCATGTACTACCCTTCGAGTACAAAAAATAAGCATATCCTGCTTACAGGAAATTGTCGACCAAATTACCACCTAAAGAAGATGACTCTGGTACAGATCTCAGACTGTAGTTTCTGTAATTTAGACGACGAAACTGCGGAGCACATACTATACTCATGCCCAGCTTTTGGAAGGGTTAGGTATGATATATTCGGTTTTAGTACCTTAGAGCCGAACGACTTAAGAAAGTATCACTAAATACAACCATGTATTTTGTCAAAAGCACAGGCTTGTTGGGTGATTTGTAATCCATAGGGGTGAGCCACAATAGACATAACGTGGGTTGCAGTGGAGGTGGCGAGAAGGCCCCATCCACATAAAACCTAACCGAACCCAGACTTTTGACTTAAGCTTATTCTGGGACAGCACCACTGAAGTCACTTCTAGCGTTTTCCCGTATAATCTAGAGTTGAGAAAAAAACACATTTTCAAACTCCTACAAATATTGAAAAAGCTGCTAAGTTTAGGAATCAAACTACATTCGAACTCCCTATTGGATATTGCACAAGACTAGAATATCTTTTCAATGAAACAGCCGCAAAGATGAAAACTTCCAGAGAAAGCTAAGCTCTATTCTACTTATTATTTTGATGAAAAAAATATCAAGAGGGTCAAAAGGATCGGTGGGATTGGGACATGAAGGATGCATTCTATTTTTAGAAACTGTACCTAAAATCGAACTGAACAATTCTAATCGAATTTGTGGTAAAAAAATTTTAAGTTGTCGGTCTTTTTTCTTTTATATATAGTCTGAATAATAATGTGATTATTTTTGCAAGTTCTAGTAGAATTTAATATTTTTATGGTGTCATATAATAATACCAAAAGAAGTTTCATTTAAATATTTTTTTATAAATAGTTTCGTGATGTAGAATAAATCTTTGTTACCTATCTTAGCCTTAACAAAGTTTTGTCGCTTAGAAGTTTGTTTGATAAAATTTACTGGGAAACTATGTGGTTTTCTAATCAAATTTCCTTAAGAGAATTGTTTGGGTATTGTAATATCCTGAAAAGAAGCCGCAGGGGCTTATTATATTAAATCAATCAGTAAATTTTGTCCTCGCCACTGAAACTTAAACTAAAGCTCCTGTACAGTACCCAAGCCACTCAAGAGCAAACACGGGGACGATATTAATCCTCACGCTATTCACCCAAAAAGACTAAAAATCAAACAGTAGGTATTCAATATTCAATAATTTGTGATAATTCTTATCCTCATTCATTTTATTCACATTTTTCTGCAAATAAATTGTCATTTTAGTAAAGCGTGTTATTGATGTCAAAGAAAATAGTATAATACTATCATAACGACTTACAGAGACGTTCAAAATTAAAGAAAAAAGGCCGTTCAATAACAAACAATAACTACTTCCCTAGCTTTTTGCCACGAAGGACATTCAATTACACTTCAAAGTAAAACGGGGTATTTGCCTCATCAGTATAGGCAGATATCAACCTCTGAGATATTGATGATTTCTCCAGTCCAGAATTATGCTCTTGTACTTGTACTTTCACAGTTTACCCACCATTATCTGCAAATTATAACAAACTACCTATTCTGAATCTTCTAATCAGATTGTAGCAGCATCCTTGAGCTCTCCTAATAGTAATTTTTATCAATTTATTAGTTCATATTTTCCCAGTCACCGGTAGATGGCAGTAAATGAATAGAAATAAACATATTTGATTTTGCTTTAAGGAGAAAATAACTTAGAACTTGATATTTTCTATTACAGAGTGAAAATAAAATTCCCTGAAAAATCTGCTTGTTAATATTTACAATTTTGAAACAAAATGTTCCGTTAAATTCGCAATGTATGGAATTCTTAGGTATCTTACGCGATGACCTTGATTAGTTTTCTCTGCAAATAGACTAATTATTTATTTCCATTATTAAGAATACCAAATTACTTGAAGATATTTTAAAGTATGTGAACTGAAGAAGATGATATAGTTTAAGTATAAGAAAATCTAATGAACATGCATCTAAAAAGTATGACTGGATAAAATTGGAAACGATTTGTTAACAGGAACCTCGTCAAAACTTTTTTAAAAATGTTCCTGATAATGGTAATGTTTCAATTTTATCTGAATAATATATATTTTATTTAATAATATACAATAGTTGCAGTTAAAAGTTACATTATCAAAGTTTGATTGATTTACTTATTGAAAGAATCAGGCAACAGCTGTTTTTGAGAAATTTTTCGAATAAAAATTATTGATAACCTATAACTTATTCAAATATAACCTCTAATTCATTCAAAAAATTGTAGGAAGAAATTTTTGGTTTCTATTTCAGTTTCTCATGAAAGTAATTTGTGTTTTGAAAGTAAACTGTTGGTTGTTTTGCACAATTTATTCACATTTTTCGAAAATAATCAAAACATCAATTCGTAGTTATTCAATTTTAATATTTTTCCAAGTTGATTTTAAACATTGCAATGCCCACTATGAAAGAGTACCTATGAATGATGGTCTAATATTTTCCATAAGCATGGAAAGCACCTTTCTTTCCATATACAGAGTGGACCAATAAAAAACGTTTATCTGGCATTTTAAGAAAATACTGATTGATTCCAGTCTACTTAAATAATAAATTAATACTTAGGATGAGATATTATTGTTAAAATTTTCTTATTTTTCATAATATCTTGTAGAAATAATTTCATAAATACTCCTGAAATGAAGTCGAATGAATATTTATAGAATTAAAAATTACATTTTGTAAGCTTTGACCAAACTACTGAATATTTTCGACACGGTTTCTGTCAGGACTTCTATTTTCCTGTAAGAAAAACGTAAAAAAAACGACAAAAATTGTTTTTAAGTGGCCCGCTCTGCTTAATAATATTAAATTGAAAAATATATTCAATTGATATTGTAACTTTACAAGTAAAAATATATATAAAAATGGAAATATATGAACGATCCTATAACAAAGTACCTCAAAAGATAACCAACTAATTTACTTAAAATAAGTTAACTGTATAATATTCATACAGGATGATTATAGTAATTTATACATGAAAATCTTCAGCATCACCCTGTACCAATATGGAAGAATAAAAAATATAAACGAAGTAAGTAATAACTTTACCTTTTTTGCATCTACACAGGCAAGAGTGAGAAGAAACTGTATTTTGGTGTCAGTGTGTCATGATACAGGTTTTTTGTATCTACAAGAAGAATTTGAGAGATAAATTTATCTACATTACTTTGTAGAAGAAAGTTTCTACTTGGATGCTTTATTAAAAGTGTAAAGAGAGTTTGTATTGTTTCTTTTTAAGATTAATATTTGAAAAGAAATTATATTACAACTTTAAAATCTTGTACCTCAGTTATTAAATCTCTTATTAAAAAAATATAACATTGATGTGTCTCTTTCTTATAATGAAGAATGTTTTGTGAAAATGTTCAAGATTCTTTCATCTATTCAACTTTAATACTTGTTTGTTAATAATGAAAGTTTTGATGATTCTTTAACTACAAACTCTCTTCGCATTCTCTATGCTGGTTTAAATTACTCACCAATACCAAAGTTTACTTACTGGAACCTAATAAAATACATACATTTTAGTATAGAATTTATTATTTTATTTCATTATAAAAAATACATCTCACGCAATTTTCAACAATAATATATTAAGTACATGCAAAATTGCTTTTCACTTGATTTTCGGTGAAAATCAGTCCTCGGTCGTGAATTGAAAATTGCTTGGTTGATCTAGAAAAAATGTTTATTTACTATTACCGAGACAGCTAAGAGACTTCAAAGTCATATTTTATACACCCCTTAGTCTGACAACATACAAAAGAAATACGATATCTTTCGCTAATAATATTCAAAGCGACCGCCCTTCATATTTTATGATCCTGTTTGCTTTATCGAAGGGACAGCTTAAAAGCTTTTTCTTGAAATTGATCGTCCAGATGTTCATCCGCCGTATTAAGAATTTCTATAAAATATTGTAAGCAATGTTCCACATTAGGTATTGCATAAAATAATTTATTTTACGCAATATTTATTTTCACCTTGTATAAGTATATTACATGCCTCTCAGCACCTGAATTCTAATGTAAACTGCTCATTACAAAATTTGTTTTGTCAGGTTTTAATCGTATTTCACACAAATTTCCAACTACGTTTGCATATTCTCAAACCGATTCTCCCTTTCCGCCCTTCTCTAATTTCGTTAGTATTAAGCAAGTATGTTTAGTGATTATAATTTTGAATAAGGGTTAAGGTAGTTTCGGACCTGTATCTCCGTTGACGTTATTTCCCTACCTGCTTAAACAGGATTACGATCATGTATTTTAAACAACAAAATGGAGACTACATAATATTTTAAGAGAAATAGATGAAGTTTTTTCACGTAATTTATCAGATATACCGGGATCTTCTTAAAATATTTATTACACATCATTAGTTATATGTAACTGATGATTATGGCAACGTTCTGTCAAAAACTATGTCAAATTCCCGATCATTGGGAAGACCTGGTACACTCTGAAAAATATTTATAGGAACTGCTCACTTATTTTTTAAAAAGTGGTCTACCAATATTTCATCTCACCATTTTCACGTTTTTCTAAGACTAAAAAATTGGGAAAATTGATATGAAATTTCCTGCTACAAAAAGCTACTTGAAATAAATCATTCATGCCGCAGACATACCCATGGCAAGCGAATTTTTTCTTCTCTTTTTAACGAAACTCGTTACAATGTTCCCCCAATAATTATGCAGCGTGGGAACTTGCAGTACCCCTTCTCATAAAAAAGAAAATAAATATTTCCCGGCAAACTCACTCGCATAGTACCTTTTGCACCGAGAACGTGTGTATGGGAAATAATAAGAAGGCCGGCACAAAGAGTGTGGCATTTTCGAAAATTGTGCTACTCCAAATTAAATAATTGTGTATTTTTCTTTAATAATTATTATAAACTTAAAAGTGAATAATCCATGTCTCAGTGTACAAATCCAAATCTATAACGTGCAATGTTTGTATGAAGTGTATAAAGTAGAATATTTTAAAATAAATCAAGCTAAACGAATCTCACTGCATTTCTTTTGGGAAACAAGGTAAGGATACGACATCGTCACCAGCAGCCTTTAATAGAGGAGTTCAGTCTAAGGTCAGTATGCGGCCAACAAAAAATGTTTTTTCTGACAAGAATGACAGTTGAGTAATACTGTTCAAAATATAAGATTTTGCATGTTTGTTATTATTGCGAACATCTATATTCCTTTATTAAAATAATGAATACACCCCCGAAGCATATATCTTGAAATTTAAAATGACTTTTCAACTGAATACTCAACATATTTGAGACGTATGGGTGGCGCCAAGTTGAGAACCTGTAACATCTATGCCTGTAACTCCTTTCACGTGGTGGTAGTTCCAGGAACTCTTGGTATGTCACCATTTCTTTTCTGTTATTCAGTCACTAGCTCTGTCAAATGTCAGTGGAAAAAGTGATTAGAAGAATGAAGATAAAGCTAATTAGAAATGCTACAATAATCTATAATCAACAAAAATAAATATAACTGACATTTGACATAACTAGTGATTGAATAATAGAAATGAAATGGTGACATGCTAAGAGTTCCTAGGATTATTGGCCACCGATATGTTGAGTATTCAGCTAAAAAGTCATGTTAAATTTCAATATTTACGCTTCAGGGGTATATTCTTTATCATAATAAAGCAATATAGATTTTCGCAATGATAAAAAACATGCAAAATCTTATGTTTTGAACGGTAGACCTTAACTGTGATACTTGTCAGGAAAAACCACTTTTTGTTGGCCATACTGACCTTAGACTGAACTCCTCCATTAGTGAAATTACAGTCCACTTCCATTATAAGATTTGGGTGGATAAAAAACCCCCGAATCTTCAGATTGTATATGTGAATAAAATCTAGAAGCATTTATTCCCTGACGTCTCTAAACAACCTTATCCAACTGCTTGTTATTTATTTGCAGAATTTTATACAAAAAACTGTTTCACCAACATAAAGAGAAAAAATGTTAGGTTTATCGAACGAAACTAACGAATACGTCATTATTTTGCATGCGTTAACATGCTATTATGAACACGCAACTGTTTAGATATAGAGGCACCACAGCATGCATGTGGCTTGCCACAAAAATATTATCGTTTCTTCGAAAATGGTCTCTTTCTCAACTGTTTGCTAACAGCTATAGTGGCAGTGGCAATAAGAAGACTTTGGATTCCTTACTTTCTATGGCTTCAGTTTTCTGTGATTTGGAGAAGGTCTTAATTTTTCCTTGATGACACTGGTATATCCTAGAGTAGTTTAAATATAATCATTTTAGACTCTATATCATATTCAAGCATCTCGTTACTTTTAAGTCCTGCTTTAGCTCGAATAGGCCTTATTTGAACATTGAAAGAAAATAGGAACAAAGGAATGAAAAAGTAACTTTTTGATGTGTGAAAATATGCCGAGAAAGTTACAAATAGTACGAGGCGATTTATCTAAATCGTACGATAAAAAAATTGACTAGTCCCAGCTAACTTTCACAAACGCACACGAGAGGAAGTCGTTAGTCGATAAAAACCGTAATGTTATTTTTTCCCGGAAGTATTTATCTTATCTTTATGAAGACTTGGGGTCGGTTATGGTCGCTTAAGACCCTGTTAAATCAAATTCAAGTAAACATAAAATGAGCACGATACACTCAATAAAAAGACCTCGATTTCATTAGGTTTCTTATGTCTACAAAACACTTTCAAGGCACCGCAACTTTTTAAAACATCAACTCGTTGCTGGTCATGATGTCGAGCGGTTCTAACCGAAAGATCTTCTTACTTGACTTAGTTTTTTTCCTTAAAAAACAAATTTTCCAAATGAAATTGATTTATTAAGTGTAGATTATTTTGATTCTTATTTATCAAGCAATAAATTATTTTTTTACTTGTCTTTTCCAATTCCAATAATCTCAGTTATATCTTTTGATCCAAGTATTTATTCGCACGATCTCACATAATTGAATACTTCCACTTTATAGGCCTGGTTTAGTGGTCACGTATACCACCACAATTTTCGTTAATTTTTCTCCAGTGTACCCACTACCCACATCGATATTCCAGAAGTCACGTTCGCAATAATTGTATCAATGGCGAAAACCACTTTTCTTGGTAAACTGACAAAGGAAATCTTCCATGAAAATTACTCGCCGTAGAAAAGTGCGCTTACTAAGTTGATATGTAATCGTTTCTTAAATGGTATGCTTAGAAAATCTTAATACTTCCGGATATAGGGAAACATCCAGAAAATCAACAATGCATAAATAAAATATTCGAAGAAATAGGTAAAACCAACTCCAAAGGGGATCAAAAATAAAGCATTAACTGCCCAAAGACGTTCAACAGTAGGGATAGCAGAACACTAGTTCCACAAAAAGCTAAAGCTAGTGGAGAAGTAAATAAAAATCATCTCGTAGGCCAAGTGGTTTCATAGGCACTTAGCCATTCTGGCAAGGAGGAAAATGAGAAGGCAGACTCTCTTGCAAGTAGGGGTGCCACTCGTGTCGATTTCGGACTAGAATCTACAATTAAATACCTGAACAGAAAGAAGAACTTCAAAGACTTTTATGAATCCTTCGAAAAATGTATCCAAACAAATGTTATAGGCATGACTTACGGCAGCTAACAGGACAGTTAACAAGCCATTGTCGGCTGAGTCATCATATGCTCAGAATTGGAAGGAAGTGGAAATCCTTATAGACGCACTCAACACAAACCTAACCTAATGGAGAAAGAAGCTCTATTGAGACATCTCAAGGAGAAAAATTATTAAAAATGACTTTATATCAACTAGAAAAGTGGGATTTACAACACAATTTCTTTTTTATCCTAAATGTCTCATTTAAATGTAAATTTTTTCTACCAAATATTAATTTTTTCTAGCCCTACACTGATAAAAAGGTACAAATTCTATAGCCACTTTATTTCTAAATCGTCTACATTTTGTATAGTTATATAAAACACATTTTCCAGAATGATTTTTATCCTCAAATTATCTCTGATACAACCTTTTGAACTTGCGTGAAAAATTTACATTCTAATCTCTTCAATCTTTCATTTCGATGGGTTCGGTAAGCGATTTTTTAATTACAAAAATACTTTTTCTTGCTAATTTTCTGCTCTTTCAAATGCTCCAACCATAAAGTTACTCAACCAGACAAAAATTTAGCACATCCTCCTAATCTGATGAAAATTTTCATTGAACAAGAGAACATAATACAGCTAAGTATATTCCCAAATAACATTTAATTTACTCCAGTAGTTCAAGAAGTATTGCAAATCAAATATCCTCAATTTTGTTACTGACCTAATCACTAACCAATCATAGTAATTCTAAAAGACATACAAGTTTCAAAAATTTGAGCACAATCAGTTTTCACGTTTTAAAGAAAAGTAAATCTTGAACATACATTGAGTAACCAGACATACATTTACTTACATCTAATCTAGAACTACCATTTTAATTTCACATGAATTAATTGCACTGTATATACTGACATAAAACTCACGTTTACCCACATCGAATTCAATCAAAGATCAATGTGGTACATCGACAAGTCACTCTGGGTTATTTATTCAATCAAAAATCCTATAGCTTTGATGCGGTTCGACATCAAAGGATACAGTTAAGAGATGCACTTCAACTTATAGGTTTCACGAGGCAGCGAGTCATCAATTTCAACACGCCAACCCAAAAAAAAGAAGAACATGAAGAAAAAACTCCAACGATATTGATTTATTCATTTGTCAGTGTTATTAACACTTTTTCTATAAAAACTTGTACTGATTCCTTTATTTTTAAACCTGTTATTGTTAAAAGAGTTGCAGACTAGGAAGCAGTATTCAGTTCACTGCCTATTTGTCAAAAAATTTATTGGTGATTATTTCCATGGAACATTTTTTCGTCCTACTACTCCGGATAGCTTTTAGATTAATCCTTCTTCCCATCACTTCACTTCTATCTGTGGTTATAACAATTCCATTTCTACTTCCATTTTGTTTAGTTTTCAATAAGTTTTCTCCCTTGAGGTACCCATTCAGGCGTTCTGTTATGACTCCTGTCAAAGCTCTTTTGCAGTCCCACTGTAATTCAGGTATTCATTTGCTCTCACTAAGTCGTAGTTTGTCAAGAGTATCCTTGATAATCTGGATCATTCGAATGGTAATATCTTCTCTTTCCCTCGACCTGATACTACAGGGTGTTCCATTCTCCCTCTTGGTTCATCTGCTATTTAATTCCTTTCATTTTGGACGTACTGGAATCGACAATAGGTTGTTGTGCTTTGATAGCTTTTTGACCATCCGATATGATAATCCTTTTATATCAATGATTCAATTGGAATAGACAGTAAACTGTAGCGTGATTTTCCAGTTAAAAGATGCTTGGGGGTTTTTCCAAACTTTCGGAGTGTTTGGTTCCTCTTTCGTATGCTCCTATCCGAGTCCCTTCTATTACCAGAAGGAAGTTCAACCACAGCACTTGAACTCGCAATTAAAAGCAATTAATTTGTGACAAAAACGTAACAATAAACAGCCTTCTGACGCCCTAATGTTCGCTTAAGCGACTGTTTATGGTAATAGTTAACGTGATATGATAAATGTGAAGCTATTAATATTTTTTTTTTTTGGAAAAAAATCTAAGTTAAATAATATATTACAATCTGCGATATGTGCTGTAAAACATGACATTCCGCAAAAGAGAAGTGAAGCGGCAGTAATTACAATGACGGATAGCAAGAATTATTTTTGAGTTACCTCATTTTTCTCGTCACTTTAATTCTGTGGAATAAATTACCTGACAATGCACGGTAGATAATGATATTTTTATTATTTTTATACTGTTTGTTACAAATTACAGCGAAAAAAGCTCAATAAAAGTATACAAAATACACCAAATATAATATACTTTACATCTTCTACTTCATTAGTGATATTAACAATAACCAAGTGAAATAAAGGAGTGATAACAACTGGCGACTGTGTAAATTTTAATAGCAGGAGATGTATTAATCTTGCAACTTCAATTCAGGATTTTATTTAGAGTTGAAAATGCTTCAAATAACTTCAATTTATATGAATTGTTCCGAGTGAAATTCTAAGCTTTTGAAAATAATATCCATTATCAACAACTCTATTACAGGTTTTTTAAATCGATCCACTACGAACAACTGATTCTAATAGTAAACCTTAACTCTTGTAATAACACTGGCGCTGTAGTCGTTGGAGAGCTTCAAATACCTTGTACCAAACAGCTGGAGTGGCTAGGAAGCCCGGGATATGATATCAACAAATAATATTCGCATACAAATCTCATCAAAAATAATACCACGACGAAGATAATTAAATGTGATACGAATTAAATTGTGAACTTGTCGCTTGCATTTCGGTTAGGTTAGGTCGCTTGCATTTCGGTATTGTATATGAATAAGTGCACATGAAACAAAAACAAATGGAATCCCGCTGCATATTTCAACACACATCGCTGAAAATTTTGCATGTGAAAGCTCCTAACACAACCATTCATGGTTCCGGTAATTCTGTAAATATGTTGAATCCAATTCCACTCCTTTTCTGCTAGCTGGAGCGTAATATGTGACAATGGCGTGACTTTTCTTGTTTCTTGGTTAAAATCCTCAAATACATTTTACTTTTTAGAAGATTTTTCAATTTTTTTATATTATTGTTTTGTGAATACTGTTTTTCTACTTGGTAATTGGCTTCAATAGTACGCTCCGTTAAATGATACACAGACGGCTCAAAAGCAATAGAAGGAACTGGGATAGGAGTGTTCGAGCCAGGAACCAAACACTCCGAAAGCTTGGGAAAACCCCAAGTATCTTTCAAGCTGAAATCCATGCCATGAGAGAGCGCCCAGTTCAATATTAATAAAGGATACAGAAGACAAAGTATTATTATAATGACAGATAGTCAAGCAGCCATTGAAACACTGAGCTCTTGTTTAATATCAGTTCCAAAATGGTGTGGGAATGCCTAGACAAACTCAATGAACTAGGCGAGAACAATATAGTAACCTTACTATGGATTCCTGGACACACTGGAATAGAAGGAAATGAAATAGCAGATGAACTAGCAAAGAGGAGGACTAAAATACCTTTCTGGGGGCCTGAACCCTTTTGCGGAATTAGCTACAGTGTAATATTGGGAGAAATAGGTGAAGCCGAAAGAAAGAGAAGATCTGACCATTGTAAAGATCTAGTAGGGCTTAGACAATCAAATATTCTCCTGGGTGACTACAACCTGTTGAGATCAAATGAATGCATAACTCAAAGTAAAACTGCGCTAAGAGTTTTCAAAGGGATCCTAACGGGACATTGTCGTCTGAATGGGCACCTGAAAAAGCTCAAAATAGTGGAGGAAAAAGAATGTAGATGTTTTGGCATGGAAGATAAAACCTCCTTCCACATACTTTCCCACTGCACAGCACTCCAGAATCCCATAGCACAGTACCTGGGAAATTACTGGAAGAAAAGGAACATTTACCTGAGTTGAATCCTGCAGACATCCTGAAATTTCTCAGGAAAACAGGACTAAAGGAGCTACTAGTTTCAGAGACTCTCCTCAGAAACTAAGTATAAGTGAGGGGGCACAATAGATCTTTCAGGTCTCAGTGAATGATACCTCGAAAACACATGCATACATACATACAAGTACGCTCCTAAATTAGCATAAGCTTTTCATCCCTTGCTTTGAATATTAGCTACCCCAAACGGTTGTTTACAATAAGCCAGTTTAGTATGAGATTTTATTTAAGTATCTCGGATGTTGATTATAAGCTTTCTATAAATATTTGTGTGTAAAAATAACGAAGAGGGAAAGTGGTAAAACAGTTTAATACGTGAACATAAACTAAGTTTGAAAAATATATCCATAGTCAAGTACACATTCTTGTGATAGCATTGGAGATATACAGGGTGTCTCAAAATTGACGCCCGTCCTTTCAGAATATGAATCGGCGGGCTAAAACGAATTAAAACGTAAGAATAAAAAAATTGCGCTATGTCCATGGTTACAGAGTTATTGACAAAAAACAAAGATCTAACATTCAATGTTCAAGCTTTATTAAAAACGAATATTTGTTACAAAACAAGAAATTAATTTATAAAAGGTGTTCAAACAAATCGCCTCCCCAGCTGCAGCACTGGCATTATCATTATGTACACCTAATACTTTTAACATATCAACATATTCTCGATTGTAATAATAAAGTTCCATTTTTAAAACAAATAACCGTATGAAATTATACTTATACTTATTATGACAAAAGTTGACAGAACTGATAATCAATATTTAACATTACCATACCAACCTATGCTACACATTTGTTTTTAGCTGACTTCGTTTTTAATAAAGTGTAAACATTGAATGTTAGATCTTTATTTTTGTCAATAACTCTGTAACCATGGACATAACGAAATTTTTGTATTCTTACGTTTTAATTCGTTTTAGCCCTCCGATTCATATTCTGAAAGGACGGGCGTCAGTTTTGAGACACTCTGTATACGGAGTAGCAAGCTATATTTCTGAAAAACTGCACTCGTGGGAAAAGTATAACTCGTACAAACTACTATATAAGGAGCTGTACAATGAGTCGACAACAAGAAGCTTCTACTTCGTCGTCTGACTGACAAGTATTCTGTCAGTTTTCGCTCCATGGATTATGAACGTACTCGTTATGTCATTAGTCATTTTTGGTTAAGCGCGAATTTTAAACTGATAGTTTTATCTTTATAGGTAATTCCAAGCAGCAAATATGTTGAACACGATCTCCAGCGTATACAAAATTATGTCGCACAAGTTTTTGTTGAACTACCATCACTGGATTGTCAAAATATTTGAATTAGAATTTAACCTATATTGGTTAATAATAGGAAAAAATATCAACCAATAATAGAGAAACTCAACTTCTTAGCTGGAACAAATGGAGTGGAGTGGAGTGAAAAACTGAAATGATTGAAACGAGTGAAAAATACTCACGAGGGAAGCTCTGGTGGAGCATGATTTCACAGCCTCTTAATAAGAAAATAATATAAATTCAGCTACTAAACTTGAATAGCTTATACCAGCTAGAATTTTAATTACAATTTTACTCTTATGCATTATTGAGAGTAATTCTTCTGGCGATTACATCCCACAAAAACCAAGTGTAGGGTTGAAATAATACACGTCGGGTATTGAGTGGCATAAACTGGAAGTAATGAGAATTTAAATAATCTATGTGAGGCCATAACCGTTCTACTACCGCATGCCGTGGCCGTACCTATTTATTTTACCTAATTCCATGTAATTCTAACGTGATCGTTTGGATTAGTGTAGCTTTAATGACGACTGATCTTCCCAATTACCTGGAACAGAAAAGAACGGTATTAGTAAAGTGGGTTTTGCGTTTATATTTATTTGAGTGTCAATGGATCTTGTATTATTAGAAGGGAAAAGAACTATTCAATAGGGATAGAAAAATCAATTCAGTTTTATCTAAAACTGGCTTGATAATTATCAAAAAAAATGAAATACATTTATAGATCTTATTAAAGCAATTGTAATGCAAAATCACGGTGATATTCGTTTAGGTTCAATCAGAAATAACCCATGGGTGCTAGAAATCCCTCAAATTCCACCTGAAACTCTGGAATTTCCTATTATGAAATTTTTATCAATTTTCAAGCAGATATGCTATCCACTTCACTTCAATTTAGGAAATTACTTTCATTCTATAAACATTTTTTAATATTCGTTCGTCGCTTTAACACATTTACATGTTATATAAATAAATAAAGTCCTTTTTATACAGATATTATGCTGAATTCATAAATCCTTAAAACTCCAACACTTGCCAGCAGCGCCTAACATGTCTCTGCGTCATATAAAATGCAGACGTGCGAACCATGGAAAGTAGAACGAAATTTACAACACAGCCATTAGCCACGTTCAGTCAACGAAACCATACAGCGTTTTAGCAATTTTGACAAAATTAACCAGGTATATTATATAACCTGATGTTTATACCTTTATGGCTTTTCTTCACAATTTTTCATGACATTGATTCATATTTCCGCTCTATTTGGCATCGTATCGTATCTCAGCCGAGCGCAAATTTCAGAGCGGTTAGGTTAGGTTACATTACAGACTTCTGTCAATTTTATATTTTCAAATTATTGGAAGCGATCGTTGCAAGTTATTTAGTAAGAACGTGCTTCTTGTTGTTCAACAGTATAAGGCAAAGGAATATTTAATGATGTATCGCTATAATATTCCTCCATTAGGATGTTCCAGGAGATTGTTAGTTAGATGTTTCCAAATTAGGATAACTGCCAACCTCTATTGTATGAAATTAAAAATTCCCTCAATTTTTCGCGATAAAGGGTGTTTCATTAAAAAAATAGTGAATTGACTGTTTACCGTGCTCTCCTATTTTTAATAAATTTATAAACATCTCGACAATTTGAAAATTAGTAAAAACAGTTTCTGGCAAATGATAGTATTTAAAATCACACCACGAATCTGAGATTGTATTTTGAATGCAAAGTCTTAAGATTTTCGAGATATTGGAACATGACAATTGCTAGGAAAATCATAATCTTACAACGATTTCCATAACATTTTCGTACATTTGAATATTTGGTGAATGCTAGACGCATTCGCCAATAATTCAAGTGCAAGGTGGATATCGTAGATATCAACGTTAGTGTAGATGAATTGCTATTTTTCCACGTGTGACTGTATAAAACTGTTATTACAATTATATCCAATATCCTGAATAATAAATCCCATTATTTAATCAATGACTTGTTTAATTATTTGCTTTCATTGTAAATATTCCGTTATTTTGTTCCAGCTTTCAATTAATTGTATACCTACTGGGCTTTTTTGAACAGAAATCCTAAACGAAAATGTTTACTTTTCCAATAAAAGTAATATACATTGACGAAAATAAATTCTGTAACATTACACCGGGTAGTTTGATTGATTTCAAACAATTTGACGCGTATAATACATTTTGAGGTTATATGATTTGAATAACTATGAACATAAACAATCGATATACGTGACAAATATACTGTGAAATATGATTTTTCCTCTCCCCATATTGTAAACAACGCGTTTTAACACTTTTTAAAAGTATCACTTACGTCCAAAAACGTATAGATTGTTCTTGACAACGGGTTACAAGTATCCAACAATAAATTCAGCGAAGATAAGAATAAATTCAGCGATAAGAAAAAAAGTTTATATACTTCACGAGATGTAGGTGTATTTACGAATCTTGAACTTTATTATTGCCTTTATTGCAAAATCGTTCTGGAACTTACATCCATTAGTGTGTAAATAACTATTAGAATATAAAATTGTCACTGAAGGCTACATTCAACATAACCTAAAAATCGGCGTGATTCAAATAATCAATAAACTGTAACATGGACAAAGAAGTAGCCACATAAGTATGTCAAAGAAACTAAGAGGTGAAAATAAATGATTGCCTAAGCAAAAATAAGTTTACACTGAGAGTTTTGAGAAGGGTGTAGGATACTACAGCGTGCGTGGTTAGACTGACCTTGGAATATTCTGCCCAAAATATGCCTATACAATTGTAAGAACGGCTAGGAAAGAATTTAAAACTGCAATTTGTGACATTGAACAAAGAGGACTTAACTAATGTGAAGTAAAGTCTACGAATATACGTCATTCGTCAAAATAATTTGATATCTGAAGACAGGATAAGGTATAAATAAGAGGAAATTGAATTTTTCTCTTTTAATTCAAGAGGGAAGACCTGTGGATGATAATTTATCTTTATATATGAAATTCCTTCTCAAATATCTCCGAATGAAAATGTAAAATGAAAAAAAATACGGAAGTGCCTCTCTGGATTTGAATTTTTTATTCGGTTGTGGGTTTAATTATAAATCCAAATACGGAATTGTCTGTGTCGGTTTTTCTTTGGTATAGTTTAAAATTTATTCCCGAAGTTTTAATTACTTCTCTGAACGTTAACAGGTTGAATCTATTTCGATTCCTGGAAAGTTCTTCCCAATTCCAATATCTAATCTAATACACGATTAGTGTTTGATTCAATTTACCGATAAACGTTTCAAATTGTCTATTAAATATTCATTTGAATATTTTCTTTTTATTTTTGGTAACAACGTTGCCAAAAATTATAAATCAGCAAACGTCTTGATATTGTATATAAAAGCGATGAACTTGTCAATATTTTAACGGAGAATTGGTTGGATATAACTCTTAAAATACCCCGTATAACAGGGTCTCGAACAATTCAAATGCAGTGTTCAAGGAGTGTTTAAACTTAATTCGGGTTTTAAAAAAATTCCACTTCACAACAATGTTAGTACTTCAGCTACAATGTTAATACCTATTAGAAATGTCACTTTTGACTTTGTGATGCTAAATTCATACACCGTGGCGTTGTAGTCTACGCCAGTGGACGAGCTTTATACAAGGGAATCGCAGCCAACATAACGAACAAAAAAATACTGAAAAAGGTTAGTCGCATAATGAAGAAAAACCAAAAATTTATCGGAATAACCACATCCTTATGCGACTAGCCCTTTTCGGTATTTTTTGTTCGTAGTGCTAGTAGAAATTCCCTTGTCCATATCACTACAATCTTCAGAGTTTGATTACAAAATAAAATATATAATTTCTGTGGATTTCAGTGCCAAAAATAGATCGTTATCTTAACTAAAGTAATGACTCAGACTTTCTACTCACGAGGGCGTTCGAATAAACTGGCAGTGACCTTAAAGCACCTGTAAAATCCAATTGAGTTGAATCACCTAGTTCTAGACTGATGTATTCGATAATAAATATTTTATGTAGGGAATTCCCACTTGGTATATCTAGACGCTCTAAATGTCATATTCTCTGGAACGGTTTCCATCTAGAGATCCTGAGAATAGTTAAACTCAAAGTGGAAAATGGATTATTTTCTTGGCAGTTCAAACAGTAAATTGCGAGTGTTTTGATTGATCGGTTTAATATACTGTTTTGATCGATTGGAATACTCTTGTTTTGTTAACAGTTTTCTGCAGCGCTGTTTGTAGAGGTTTCAATTACTGTTAGTTTCAAACTAATAGTATCACCAAACAAATATAGACACTTCGGTATCAATTTATTGAGGATTTATTTGGATCTCCTGTTGTGTTTGATACGAGCTTGGCTTGGTAATTTTTCAACTATAGTAATGAAAATCCAAAATGTATTTTTGTTATTAATAAATCAAAAAATATCAATTCTAGTAGATTTTTAGAAGGTATAGAATGGAAAAATTTTAAGCCAGCAAAAACTTATTTTTATATCAATAAACAAATCAAACTTTCATCCGTGCAAATCATTCCTAAATCGAGTCTCTATGTGCATAAACAATGGCGCTACAAGCATTACTACCTCCTCTTCTTGGCTTCATTTCACTACATTAATAAAGTAATTATTTCTCGTGGCAAATATCTTCCCCAATTCACCTGATTTGACGCTTTAAGATGCATATATTCAGGGTGTACTTGAAGACTAAATATTTAATTCAAATTATCTACCAGCAAATATTGCGGAGCTACCCTAGTTACATTTGATGATACATTTTCAGACAATTCAGTCTTTGCTCTTTTTTAATATGTTTGATAATATGCAAAAGAGATATAGGGCTTTTTTATGTCACATTGGTGTACATTCTGATCATCCAGTGTGACTCTAGACACATTGTGATCTTCCTCTCTACCCTATAAATGATTTTGAGTTTTTCCTGACATATTAAACTACGATATTCAATTTCGGAACTGTTTATTTTGACTTATACTGTATTTGTGAGAAATATTGATTTTCCTATCAAACAGGTACGAATTTTCTCCTATCTCCGTTTTCCTGAAATTCTATTTCAATCCCTTTTAAAGTTATACAAGAAATTATCTTTTTGTCGCAATACAGTCCTTTTGACGCCATCAAATAATTTCAATGAAATGTTATCTCACCACTTATTATCCAGTAATGTATTTCACTGTGTGGTATTGTTCACAAATGATACTTTCTATTTGTATTGAGAATGGAAAAGCGCAGCATAGGTTAAGCTTAGAACTATATACACGTAGGGTCCATAAATAAATAAGCATCTGGAGAGCGAGATGCTTTCCAGTTCCACTACTATTCCACAGAGAAATCTTCTTCCACCTTGGAAATTAAATCTGTTTTATTCTAATGACTGAACTCGTGAGATTTGAAATAAGATTTTGGATCAGAATATGGAATCGGAATCATTCAATATTTCACAGGTAACATATTCGATAAAGCTTTTCATAAAATAGAGTGTGAATTTGAAACCTATCTCTCGTTCAGTTGAAACGCTATCTCAATTTATAGATTTAAAGTTTTTTTTGAAGCATTGTTTAATTTAGGACGATATCTCCGGGGCCCAATTAACAATATTTCATTTCTATGCCGGTGCTCCGTTTGACAGCCATAACTTTTTTACATCCAAACTACACAAAAGTGTATCGTAAACAAAACTGATGACTATGACACCCATAAAATATTAAGCTTTCTATAATGGTTTTTTGACTTAAACATAAATTTTAATAGGGAAGGGTTCAGTCATGTAGTATTTTAATTTATGATCTGCTTTCTAATGATATGTGACTTATTTGAAAGGTTTTGATTTGAGCTATTAATTCCAAATTATGAAATAAAACAATTTTAATTTGTTAAATCTACATTTAAACTTAAATAAGGACTTAAGGAAAAGATTAAGATAAATAAAAACAGATATTCAGATAATCTTCTTAACGACCAAATAGATATCAACATTTTCCCCTTATTATCAAACATTTTTACCTAAAAAGGTTCCTGTAGGATTGTTGTGAATGAGTTTCCAGGTAAACTTGTTAAATACTTCAGTTAATCACATACTTAGACACTTTTATTTTTCCTTCTTTATTTTATTTCCAAGTAAATAGATCATAATTTTATTGTTAATATCCGTATAATTTAGTTTAAGGCACGGTATGAATTGAAAATTTCTCATTATACCTCCATTCGTTTGATTACGCTACTGTGTTGTTTTATTTTATAATTTAGTATGGATCTACAACAAGTAAAAGCCTCATCTATTCAACTATCAATTCCAATTCTCAATTAGCCAAAAACTATGGAATGGAGAACTAGTGAAACATATTTTGGTTATCTTTCCATGCTTCTCTATCGTTTGCCAATGTTTCCGCTTCTTTTCACAATTGATCTCTGTCTTGTAATATTTCACCTATCATTTCGCTCCATGTCCGTCGTGACCTCCGTCTTCTTTTTATGTTCTTTCCTAACACACCAGCTTTACCTGCATTCTTTTATTCATTTTGTGAATGTGATACTACCAACAGCGTTTATATTAGTTAAAACCTATTTGTTTCGAAATATTTTTCAAAAATTGTAGCCTCGTTACAAAGTTTCAATTCTATGCTTTTTTTAAATTAACAATTTAATATATCCAGTTGATAATTATTTTTTTGCTAAATCACTTCTTCTTGTAACCACAATTTTCTCAGCCAAAACTCTCTTTCGTCGTTTTTTCAATGTAAGAAAAACAAATTAAAATCAAAAAATTAATTTCTGTTAAATTCTCCAAATAAAATCAGCAACAATACTAGGTCATGTATGTTAATGTCAAGGTCGTTCTCGATTACGTACTGTCTATTTCAAAGATCCGAAACGTATCAGACAAAAACCATAAAATTAAATGAATATCCTACCACCGCACCACTGGCACTAATAATAATAGCCACCTAGTTTACATACCCTTACCCTTCACAACATCAATACGTTCTCAATGAATTCAGTCACGGAAAAGTATCGATTAACTGAATATACATATACAAACATGTGATTGTACGTTCCGTAAAAATTCAATATAAACATCGACATTAAAATAAATGAAATAAATGGTACTAATATTGAATATATTCAAAGTTGGAAAAGAGTGATTTTGTTTAGAGCGAAAATGAGGTTATTTGTGAAACTTTGCAGTCATTAGACGTGCTTTTTTCTCAAATAGATAAGTCTGTATCTTTAATATATTCGTACTACGATTTCTCCATACAGCCCCCCTATCATGCGCATCGGATACACGCTGTATCCGCAGTATCTTGTGAAATTAAAATAGACAACACTGCAAGTAGAACTTTGTGAGTTGAACACTCCTGTTAATACGAAATTATTCCCTTCCTTCTAGTTACAAAAAGTACGTTTTTCCACTACTAGCTGTGTAGTTGAAAATTACTGCTTTTTCTAGCCAAGATTTCTCTATTAGTGGCTTATAATTTTTTCTATTATCAACCCAGGTCAATAATGGACAAATTTAAATATTTTGAGAATCCAGAGATAGCAGTTCAACAAAAACTTGTGCAACATAATTTTGTATAACCAGGAGATTGTCTTTGATTGTATTTGCTGATTGAAATTACCTATCAAGATAAAATTATTTGAATTTAAAGCGATTCTTAATAAATGGAAACTGCCCAAGTAACTCGACTTTAGTAGGTCTTAACCCACAGCAAATAAATATTAATTATTACTGTTAAATTGATCCAAAAAATTGTATCTACATATTTTGTTAGTCTGTAATGATAAATTGAAAATGTGCTGTCATTTATATTGTTAGAGAATCTGAAATATAACCAAGAAAGCGAAATGGAAAAAAAGGTACAATTATCCGTCAAAAAGAACATATAAGTTTGATTTGTTGCTTTTATCCGATCCAATAACCAATTACTTTTTTCTCTTATACATCAGTCTTAGAAAAGGCGAGATTTTTATTTTTATACACGTCGCTGGATGAAGTTTTGACTTATACTTACTCAACTGTAATTATAATTAGTTGAATGAATCTCGAGTCTACCATGAGATTTTATTTGAACGTTTGACAGAGTTGCAAACAGGATAATGGCAAAGAACAAAATGATCACAATCGACCTATATGAAAATACAACTATTTGACAGCATGTGTGTTCATGAAAGCGTGTCACTATGGATGGATGATTCCATTAATTCACTGATTTGTTTTTGTTCCTGCATATGATACGATTTCGACTCTAATAGTTGTTGTTATATTGTGAGGGCTAATTATAATCTGCAATATCAGTGAAATTAGTCAATTATTATTGTTAAACATCAGTTTGCTATGAAAAAAGTGTAATTTATAAAGTCGGTTTTTATTATTTCACACGAAATGCGAGAAGAAAAAAAATAAAAATGGCTGTACAATGATGATTATCAAATAAATTAACCAATTCCACATCACAACTACAACTGGGGCCTTCTCAGCATCTCAAATGATCACATTTATGATTTTATGAAAATGAAACACAACAAATACCTCACCTAACGAACTAGGTGAGAACAGTACCTCCACGTTATTGTAGGTTCCAGAACACATCGAAAAAAATCGTTGCCTGTACCATTTGTACTCGATTGTCTTTAGATGTCTTTTTGTTGTGCCAATTTAGATATTAGTCAGCATTACAACTTTTTTTTTTGAAAGTATTTACATTTTTAATGTTTTCACATGATTTTAATGATCTCCTTGTCCATAGAACGGCATTCCATTGCGGCATTTTGCTCTGAGAACAGTGGCTCTTCTTACCTGCTCGAAGAAATACACGCTCTGTGTACTACTACTACTAAGTGTGCAGGCGAGCCTTGTCATGGACAAACTCAAGCCAAGGTTCCGGCACTAAGGACACTGGCGGGCCCATTGTGCCATTCCTGCTGCCTAGATACGCTCTGGGTAACTATTCACTAACTAACCAGAGCTGTCTCCATCTCTATGGGCGAGTTGTATCAAACACCTAAACTGGGTTTAATGATAACTGATGTTTAGACTGTGTCTGATTGATGTATTTATAATCAACAATTACATCAGTCTAAACATCAGTCAACATTAAACCGAGTTTAAGCGTTTGATACAACTCGCCCTATAGCTGCTAACATGATTTATCATAAATGATAACTTCATCGCTGTTTAATAAACGTAGATTGCCATAAATTTTTGGGTGACCTGTGATTTGGAAGGCAAAATTTGAATGGCTTATTACTTGAAAAAGATTTACAAAAAATAACGAGAATAACATAAAGAGCGAGATACTTTACGAATATCCACGCCACGCTCTCTCTGGTTTACCCAGTAAAATAGGTGCATAGGAGAAGTACTACAAATTATGGAGGAGTGGTGCCTAGAAAAAGTTAACCAAAAAAAACTGGCTGCTTTTACGAAAAGAAGAGTTCTACAGCTTGTAGAATACTGATGTTCGTGGAAAAATTAGAAATATCCAAGGAAGTTAAACTGCTGGTTATAGTAATCCTGGATTCCAAACTAAATCGGGAGACTCATCTAGAAAAATTACTACCAGTGCGACTAGGTTTTTCTGGCAAGCAGAAGATTTATGGACAAAGCCTGGGAAATACAACCTGGAGTGGTTCAGTGGCTTCACACAATTGTGACAATAGTCTGGTGGAGAAAGACAAAAATTGTCCTCTGCATTGATCACATTAACTGCAATGCAAAGATAAGCCCTTCTAGAATTTACCAGAGCAATTAACAGTACGTCAAACTATATACAAGACATCAGCTTCTGTAATGGAAGTAGATAATATAAGAAATGGAAAGTAAAGGTTTATGTCTATCGAATAAATGAATGGGGAGTATGTGCACTTAGATTGAATAATATGTTGCATGGATTGATCGTGGGTGAAGACACTTGATAGGATATGATTTAAGATTAAACAATTCACAAGGTTTATGTATGTATATCTTGCAACAAATGAGTTATTACATATTTGCCAGACAAAGTAAACTTTGCGCTTCCTTAGTCGCGCTGTTCGTTTTCCTTTATATTAAAATTGGGATTAATTTTGAAACTCGGAATATTCGTCTCGTTGAGCTCTGGAGACCGGTATTGTGTTATTTCAGTTATATTTTAAAGTTATTTGGAGCGACGAAGTAATTTTTTAATTGACGAAATAATTTGATGCCAGAAATTCAGTTGAAGTAAATACAGTGAATACAGTTTAGCAAGAAAAATAAATTCACTTACAGCGGAGCATTAAAAGCGATTCAATGGGAATTTTCGGATATTATATTAAAGTATTTTTTAAATTAACCCTTCTTGTAACCTTTTACAGGACTAGGCTACTATTTCATTCGATCTAAGTAATGATTCAAACCTTCGTTTTAATTGGATATTCTTTTTCAAAGCAAAGCTAGTAACAGCTGATGCTTCCAGCAATTCAAATTCACTTATCAACGCTATTCAGAGTTTTTGGTTCACTTCGTTAGTTCACAACTCCAATTTCAACAATCAAAATTGAAGCAATGTTTTTTGCGAAATATAAAACTGCTGCAGTACCAATTTTTCTATGCACTCACTTCTCTATCTCTTTTTATTAGCCGAACTAATGACAGCAGCGTTGAAACTTATTCCTTCTGCGCAATCAAGCTTTCTTTATTACGATAGGGGTTTTCGAGAGTTTTTTTCATTTCGCAAAAATGAAGGAAAAAGTTTTAAACTGGGCCAGGTGAAGATGGCGTGGAAAAGAGGATGAAGAGTTGTAAACAGTTCAGATTATATTATTCATTTTATTTAACTAGCTACTAGCGTGGAAAAATTGTTTAAACGTTTAGCGAGATGATCAAACACTTTTTTGTAAATACAAAATTAAATCAATGACTATAGAATATTCTACAGAAAAACTGTTCAGCATAACTATCATCACATTCATTTATACGTTTGGGTTGTGCTTAACAGCCCAGGCACTTGAACTGAATATTTGTACCATCACCCATGTTTAACTGGAAGGATCTTCAGTAGTTGTCATGGCTGTATTATTTCCACTCCATTGTGCTTCCTTCTGAGTCCTTGAAAAACAGAGTATTTGAGTAGGGATTTTGTAGTAGAGTTCACATTTTCTGCACATAGGTTCACTATGGCCATCCGGTGCAGATGCTTTCTCAATCCAGTCACCAGGTCGATAACTGTCTTCAAATTCCTCTTACCCAATTTCAACAGCGTGGACGACAGTTCCTTTCCTACCATATTCAGTAAACTCTCAGTTTGGAGGTGCCCTTGTGTCAGACTCCATTTTAGTTTGTGTTCTTTAACTAGCCAATTCCCAACTTCCCCTCTTATGCAATCCTTGTGATTCCGCAAATTGTTCTCGGACCTATTAAGGCTCCTCTAGAACCTTCTCTAGCTAACTGGTTTGCCATTTTATTTCCTGCAATTCCCTCTTGTGCCGGCACCCATACTAGAGACACTTTGTTGTCTCTCGCCAGCATGTTGAGGGATTCTTGACAGTTTTTACCAGTTTAGACCGAGTTGTTGGATTGCTAGTAGCTTGAAGCTACTATTTTTCTCCAATGTTTTCATCAATGCAGGCTATAGCGTCAATCATCTCTGCTTAAAACACATTCTTGGATCGACCAAAGCTAAGGAACACTTTCATCCTAGGTCCACTAATACCAGCCCTAGTTCACTAGCTCAGTGATTAAGTTCCTCAAACTCATGTGCATTGTCTCAGTTATTTCAGTGTGTCTTTCTAGAAGATCATCACAATTGTATATCTAGAGCTGAAAACTCATCCAGAAAAACTTGTTTTGTTGTGAAATGTGAAATTTGTTCCCAAAATGACGTTGAGAAAATTGTTACTATATAAATAGATAATATATCTTTTTCCCAAGTTCTCTGCTTCTCTACTTCTTTCCTTAAATGCTTCATTCTATTACCTTTTCTCACTAATATAATTGTCAATCAGTCAGTATAGATATTGAATAAATCAATTAATTCCTTCTGCTAACCATTTGGAAATTGTGAAAAATATTGTTTGACAAAGTTTTACAATTGTTTGAAATTCATACAAGGCTACAAACTGAAAGTAAAGGAGAAGTGTGTGACGCAAACCATAATCTCTAACTAAAATCATCACGCAACATTCTTTGAAATCCCCGCAATGCAGCCTGATTGCTACCCTTCTTGGTGTTTTATAAAATAATCCCAACATTTTTCCCGTTCAAAAAAATATACGGAGGAAAAACTAAGTCGACTTCAGCAAAGTTTCAGCTTTACCTAACTTTGAGAGTTACGAATTTTCGATCGATACCTATAAAGATGGGATCTGTGAAGTTTTCCACATATAATCGCAAAAATAATAATAACTGGTTTGATTTGGATTGATTGTTATATTGCTTTCATGAAACTTTTATCAATTAAATAGATAAATAATCTAATTTTAATGGAAATTACAATCTTAAGTGGATGTTTTCTTAAAGCGTAGTGAATAGCCCAAAATACCTTTAATTTCAAGAACTTATTCTGCCTAATTGCGGTCTAGTTAGAATTGAAACATCCCTGGTTAAGATACACCCAACTTATTCTGCTTAATTGGACTGAAAGTTGCGTAATTGAATGCTGCTCAACCAAACATAACATGCTAATTTGAATAAGAGTGTATTAAAGTGTCAAATGGCCCGCAGAGACAACATTTGATCGCTGGCGAAGACAGGCGGGCAGCCTAGAGAAATGTTTTTTTCTTTTAAATTTTAACAAAGCATTCATTGCTGCCACAAGGAGCATACAGAAGATATGATACATTTATATTAATTCCCTGAAAATAAGAGAAAACACAAATTTGCGGTTGTTATAAAAGCCGCGTTGGTGTATTTAACCCGTAAGTTATACCCTCTTCAATTAGTGTTATGTTTAAATTTAATGAAACGGATTGAACAAACGTATTTCGAAACTTTCACAGTTCTGCTTCAACTGTTCCCACGTTTCACAACGCGACGTGTCATTGTAAAACCTGATTTAATTACTTAAAAGGCGAAACGGGACGAATTAACTGAAGCGAAGCTCTAACTACTATCTGGAAAACACTTGCTAGAGGTATTGTTTGTTAAGACAAAAGTTAACCTTCCAAAAACTACTTTCACCCTCCTGATTCAATCCAGAATGAACCTCATTATCCTTCTATTATTATTATCTTCATAGTCTTTGATTCCTACTTTCGCTGCTTCATATAATATTATCCCTTAATCTCTATTCTGATGTAATGTATCATCATTAACACAATCACAACCAATGAATTAAAACCAAAACAAACTCTAGTGCATAAAATGTTAATCTATTTAACCAACAATAACCATTTGTCTTAACATCAGCGTTCTAATTCATAGTCATGTCCTCCATAATGAATTGTGATAAACGAATTTACAATTTCAACTAGTTCTAAATGATCACGTTCTTGCACACATGTACATTTTGTAATTTATTATGTCGTCTGGATAGCCAGGACCCAATATGGAATTTATTATATTGTGGCCATTAATTAAAATAACAACCCCATTGCGATCGTGCTGTAACCATTGACAAGATAATTGAGGTTGCTCGAACAACATATATATTAATCGGTTGATATTGTGGAGAGTTTATGTAAGGTACTACAACACTTTGTGAAGCTTTATCTTAAATGCTCACTCAAAACAAACAAACAGTATCAAAATAGTGTAAGCATTTTTGACAGTGTACTTACTACGATAGCTCCATAAACGAACTAACAAAGAGAGAAGATAAATATGTGTGCTTGAAACGACATCAGTTCGGAATTATTGTCATTGAAACCTGCCGTCCATTTTCACTTCGTAACTCTCGATTTAGATGGAATAGGTATGTATCTCCGGCAACTGCGAAGCTTCCCATTGTTCCAGAAATACTATGGAACCTAGCCAGCTGTTAACATAAAATGTTATGTCCTTTTGTCACATCCATTGACATATTTGAACCGTTGATACGTTATTGTAGATATTAGTTACATTTCGATATAGAAAAATAAAAACACGAGCATATTCTTGAAAATATCAGACTGGAATGGTTTGAGAAAAGGGACGTTACTTATTTTATATAATGTTTTAAGAAAGAAACAATTAAACATCACTGGAAGGCAGTGTAAGTATATCATTTTCATATGGAACCTAGACGACATATTAAGTTTGAGGCATCCAAGACGAAGGTTGTACTAATTAGCTTATCAAAATAAGTCAAAATTATTCAAGCTAAAGTAATGGCAACTCACCACTGCGTTGAATAGTTCAGTTGTCACCTCCACAAACAACCAGTCTGGTCTAAAGTCACTCGATTCCATAGAAATGGATACAAAGCTACTACTACTCTACTACTACTAAGTTTGCAGGCGAACCTTGTCCTGGACAAACTCAAGCCAAGGTTCCGGCACTGAGGCCACTGGCGGCATTGTGCCATTCCTGCTACCTAGACATCCATAAAGCCGAGCCCTTCTATAAAGGCCACAACCTTTTTCAATGGATGCCTGCTTATGTCTCCAGGGGCCAAAACAGGGACTCCGAAGATTCGCCTGCGTAGTACAGCCCAGTGTGGACACTCTAGGAGAACATGGACTGACGTATCGTCAGTCATGCCGCAACCCCTGCATAGGGAACTTTCCTCTACTCCTAAGTTGTTGAGATGTTTCATCATACAGCAGTGCCTCGTTAGGAGTCCTGCTATCTTCCTTAGCCTACTTCTTGGTAGTTCAGTAGCTGCTCTAACGTGTCCATCAGTCCATCCCTTCAGTAAAAGTTTGGATTGCCTAGGACCCTGCAGAGCATTCCAATGAGCGAGGTGCTGGTTCTTCAGCCACTTCTTCGTCTCCTTGCGTATTCTTTGTTAGGCCCAAGGTCGGGCCCGGGCCGCAGAAGGGAGCTGCCGCCCCTTCCGCAGCCAGTGCATCCGCCATCTCGTTGCCTTCAAAACCAGAGTGGGCTGGAATCCATTCTAGCCGCACCACGTTGTGCCTTGCAAGATTAGCAAGTCGTTCTCGACATTCATTAGCGAGTCCTGAGTTGCTGGTGCACCGACTCAGGGCTTTAATTGCTGCCTGACTGTCGGAGTATATGGTTATGCGTCGATCCACATAACCTCTGTCTAGGTTTATCTGCGCACATTCCAAGATAGCATATATCTCGGCCTGATATGCAGATACACCATCACCCAATGGTACACTAACTTGTGTTCTTGGGTTCCTAGAGTAAATTCCAGCCCCTGCTCCATCACCGGAGCATGAGTCATCTGTGTACCAGACAGTCCCATTAGGCTGTGTATTCCTCTCTTTTTCCCAGGATTCTCTATCCCGGATCATGGCCATACAAAGCTAGTATTGGATTGCGTAAATGTCTTCTAGCTTCACGGCGCCAGTAATCTGGGTATCAGGATACAGAAGTCATAAGAGCAATAGGAATTAGGACGAAATTTCCAGGCAAGAATCATCTAGCTGGAGCCTCCTCCGTCGCTTCAAAATCGACAATAAACATCGCCACAAGATATTGGTTGTCACAGAAATCTATAGAGCAATGGAAAATATCACCAGGACAAAGACAGGTGAAGCTGTTGTCAAAATTAACCACATACCTAATAAGCGAAAAAAAAATGTGAAAGCATTTTATAGGAATCCTAACTGTAAACTTGATAGGCAAGCAAAACTAATGTGGTCGACAGGCGAATCCATGAGCAAATTCTGTAGTTTAGAGGTGGGAATCATAGATAACATGTGGGAATTACAGAAACCTGCGCAAGTAGCTACAAGAAAGGTTTAGTGGACGATTCCGAGGATCACAATATATCTGAAAGTGAAATAGGATGTTAGATATTGGACCATTCAGTAGCTGTATCTAATCTGCTTTGAAAATAAATTTATGAACAGTTATTAACTGTTGACGATACAAATAATTTGGGAAACTGGAAAAGTATTCTCCTATCAATTATTCGATCATAACAGGTGACCGGATGCGTGAAAAAACGTTTTTGTTGTTATTGTTCAATTCCGAAACCAACAAACTTTCAAACTCACAACGGTGAAATTACTGTTTTAATAGCGCGGTAAAATCACTTCCCACGCAATGTTTTTGTGGTCACTAATGATCGCCAAATCGATAACCCTATTTTATCATGATTTGTGAATCAAACGCTCCATAACTTAGGCATAAATAGTTAGTTCTATATTGTTCTATTTCAATTTATTATAATCGATAGCTATGAATCATAAAGTGTTTAATGTCTACTTGACTACTATAATATCTTAATAGTTACAATACGTTCGATGGATTCTATTACGTGAACGAAAATGTTGATGGATTGAAAGATAGACGTAGTTGACAGACAGTACTCAACCTCTACCACAATAAAACTATCTCAATAGCTCATTAAACTTGATGGAAGCAAGGTCGAATAGGGACAAAGAGTAAAATGGCTCTAATAGTGTGCAAAAAAGGAAAAATTGGACTTATTGGAGATTTAAGCAGATAAAATTTTTTAGTGTATAGTCTGGACGGGCCCAAGAAATACTGCAAGTAAACAAACACCACGTGTGATCTATTCTGAATTAGCTGCGTATTGAACGGAATCATTGAAATTTAAGTTGTAGGGGAACATAATACGCCTCATTCAACCTTATTCACAGTCCTAGATCATTCAATATTCACGTGATTCCATTTTCGAGCGGTTTTTCTTGAGATTGAACCGACTTAAGTTATTATTTCAAATAAGTAATCCTCTGAGGATCAGTTCCAGTTACATAAACTCTAATATTCCAGTATTCCTGATTGAAAAAGTTTTTATGGTTAAAGTGGGGAGAAATGTATTACTATAAGCTAATCCATTCTATAACATTCATTTCAGGCTGTCGTGAGACACTTCTACACACCAACTTATTTTTCTGATGCCCTATTTTCACTTCCGTTTTTAATTATCATGGAAAGCGACGTACTAAGCTTATTATGCAGCAGCACTTAAATTTTTATTTATTTTAAAAACACCTAAGGGAACGGTGCTAAAGCCTGCCGTATTCGGCTTCAATTCTGAATAAAAATGACAAGGAAGCTGTTGGTACACAGACTATGAATTTAGGACATTAAATTCTCTAAAATTATCCCATGAACGATTTTTGTGAAGGACTTTAAGACCCATGGAAGCTGAAGTTTGGAATATACTTGACTCCATACATTTTGCTTCTAAGGTTTTCAACTGCGAGGTTGCTCTACAAGACAGTCTAATAAAACTAAGTCTCCACAAAAATTTCTACAGAAGGTTGTTATTTGGAATACTTGTCACACTGTCTGTAAATGTCTTAATATGTAATTGATGAGCCTAATTCCTTTAGCCTCTACATACGCTCGTGACATTACCAGCAAGTGGGAACTTGAGATAATAATAATAATAATGTGATGGGGGGATCCAATACTGACTGGATCTCAAGATCGCTGTTTTATTCAGCTAAACTTCACCATGTGATAATCAAATAAGGTTTGTACTAACCCTCGACAATGTTTTCAGTGTTTTTCAAACAAGCTAGAATCATTGATTTATATTTTTTCACACTTTTTTATTACCTTATCGACTCATTTTCACCAGTAATTCAAATTTTTCTATACGGAATATTAAAAAGAACCAAATCCAATAGAAAATAAGCTGAGAATTCGAAGAAAAATGGTATTTCAAAAAAGACGAAAGAGGAAAATATGTTATGTGAAAGTAAAATACAAAAACCTCTTCTATATACATAGACGTGAAGTTATTATTGAAATAAATTTCATGGAATATAGGTAGCGATATAAAATGTAAACCTTTCTACAAAGCAAGCGTGTGTAGAAGTAGGTCAAGGGGTCATATGCAACAACTACTATTAATGTCATAGTTCGATGTTGTCGTGTCACTGTCTATATAGGTTTTATGAAAAAACATAATTTAGACTACAAAAACATAGCTTAGTGGTGCATATGGTCTTAATTACGTCGATTTAGAAGTGTTTTTTAAAAGTCATAACAAAAAATTATGTTTTCAATCCACAAATTTTTTTTTTCGATATTTTATCTTTTCTTCCAAGACGTTAATAAGCTTCACAAGTCATTTTGCTGATCCCAGTCTTATAATCAACAATGTCGTCAGCTCTACAGGCAATAAAGGCCTAAGGCTTGATTGGCTATTTTTCTCCATTCTCGTTCATGTTTTTCCACCTCTTCTTATCTGCGTATGTTCATGTACAACAGCTGTAGGTTCTTTTCAACTGCTTCTATCCACTTTTTTTTGGTTTTCCCTTTTCTCTTTCACATCTAGCTCCTCTTCTAAGTACTTCTTGTGTTGCTCTGCTGTTTGCGCCTCTCTATGTGCACTAAGTATCTCATACGTTGCCGCCTTGTATGTATGTATGTATGTATATTTGGGGTAACATTCACTGAGACCTAAAAGATCTATTGTGCCCCCTTACTTCTACTTAGTTTCTGAGGAGAGTCTCTGAAACTAGTAGCTCCTTTAGTCCTATTTCCCGGAGGAATTTTAGGATATCTGCAGGCTTCAACTTAGGTAAATGTTCCTCTTCTATCCAGTAATCTCCCAGGTACTGTGCTCTAGGATTCTGGAGTGCTGTGCAGTTGGAAAGTATGTGGATGGAGGTCTCTTCTTCCATGCCACAGTATCTGCATTCTTCTTCCTCCACTAATTTGAGCTTTTTCAGGTGCCCATTCAGGCGACAATGTCCCGTTAGGATCCCTGTTAAAACTCTTAGCGCAGTCTTGCTTTGACTTATGCATTCATTTGATCTCCGTAGGTTGTAGTCACCCAGGAGAATCTTTGATTGTCTAAGCCCTACTAGATCTTTCCAATGGTCAGATCTTCTCTTTCTTTCGGCTTCACCTATTTCTTCCAGTATTACATTGGAGCTGATTCCGCAAAAAGGTTCAGGCCCTCAGAAGGGTATTTCAGACCCCCTCTTTGCTAGTTCATCTGCTATTTCATTTCCTTCTATTCCAGTGTGTCCTGGAACCCATAGTAAGGTAACTATATTGTTCTCGCCTAATTCATTTAGTTTGTCTATGCATTCCCAAACCATTTTAGAACTGATTACGCTAGAGCTCAGTGCTTTGATGGCTGCTTGACTATCTGTCATTATGATAATCCTTTGTCCTCTGTATCTTTTAACGTTGCCGCCTTACTACCAGCGATATCTCATATAATTCCATGAGCTCCTCGTTTTTTTCTTTTGATCCAGATATTCTCTAGTTTTCTTCTCCCATAAATTCTTGAATATTTTTGTCCCCCATATATCTAGTAGTTTCTCTTCTTTTTTATCCATGATTCAGAGCTATGCCTAATGTCATATATTGGTTTTGTGATAGTTTTCTTTGTTTTTCTTGATACAGTTTTCGATTTAAATGTCTTAAAAAGTGTTGTGGCACTCCTGTTTCCTTTGGTTATTCTTGTATAAATTCCTTCTGACTCTTTATTTCTGTTATTGATATTAATTCCTAGGTAGCTTATTTCGTTTGTATTCTTAATAGTGTACTCTTTATTGTCTGAAATACTCTAGAAAGTCAGATCTCTATTGGACTTTACCCAAAAATAATATCAATAAAGATGGAAAATTCAAATCCTTCATAGTCTACAACTTTTAATCTCCTCATTTTAAATATTTATTCAAGAATTTACTAGAAATTTCACTAGAATTAGTACATCAAAAGAGTAGATTTTAGTTTCTTAATACTGGTTCTATTTTATTCTACCAGAATTCACAATGCCGTGTATATATGTGTGTATGTCGACAAAACAAAGAAGTATAACTGTTCTAACGCATTGTCCCTATTGTCATTTATCTCATTTGTATTGAAACCGTTGCGAGAATATAGAACGAACGCTCTAATGAAACTGAGCTTCAACTTGGCATTGATTTTTTCGTTCTGTGCTCAAATTTTTATGAATAGTGATAAGAGAGATATAGGGAATATTCTTTCTCAATAGTTAGATATAGGGCATGTCCACGACAGTTGACATTGACAATATCACGATGGTAAAACAATAAACAATAGACACGATGAAAAATTATCAAACAACAAACAACCATTAACCTATATTATATAGTATTAAATATGCAAGCCCAACAATTAAAATAACTTTAAAAGTAGATACACTGAAGCAAAACCAACCAAACTCAAACTCACAAACACATCTATCATTATAAATCAGCATAACCTCTATATTAAGTACCACGTGTACTGAACGCTTTGTTTATTGTTTTGCCACCAGCTAGTTGTCAAAATAGTTTGTGACGTCACGTAGACATGCCGTATTACCTATGCTGGAGCACTTATTCCAAGAAATTTATTATCTAACTGGATGAAAAACTTTGTTAAAAAGTTTCAATGGAGAAAGCTAACTCAGTTGGAGTGTACATCAATTTCTTCAGTATTCAAAGACTCGACTTAGAAATAAAGGAGGTTAGGTTTTTACAAGGTACGAACTCGCTAAAATGGTTGAGATACTTTTTCATTTGTTGTACTCTTCTTTTTTATTAATAAGATTACATAGTGGCTACTGCTAAGTAGAAAAGCATCCATCAATCATTAACTAGTATAAATTGTTGAAAACAAACACTCTGCAAGACTATCTCTCGCAATTTTCCAATAAAGAGAAGCTGAGATGCTCTTTCAAAAATAAAATAAAAGCAGTAACACATTTTTTTATATTCTTGACTGAAATGAAGTTATGATTTATCTTATCCAGAGCGTGATATGTTTTATAAGCTTCAAAAGCAGCTTTGACACATGTAACTGTCATTTTCATTGGTTAGGTTAGGTTTACATTGGGAAAAAGGTACACCTGTTCCATATTACGCGTAGTGTACCTAATCTATTATAGACTTTCTCTAAACTCTAATTAATGGTTGGGTATTAGTTTTTCTTTTTCTTGTATCGATTTTATCCATAAGTGGAGGATAAGAAGCATCTTCTGCTGTCGTAAATGAAATATAAAAAGGGATTTTATACTTTTAGCATCAAAAACTGTTCAGTGAAGTGAAGTCAAGAAGAGAAATTACAGACAAAGTTTATGTAAGATTGCAAAGACTATACGAGATTTATTGGCACCTCAGCGTTCATTCTTTTTGTGCTTTTGTATCAGGATAAACTTTTCACTAGGCTCTTCTTGGAAAAATGATGACAGACACAAAATTAACAGAAATTAACGAAAAATAAATAAAATTCAGTTGGACTGGGAATTCAAATAAATTACCACTGGTCGCAGAAATTATTACGTAAAAATAAGCAGGTATTTCCTTTTTGAGTCCGCATTTATCATTCCAACTACAAAACACAATAACTCATTCAGCTTCTCGGAATAAGATTTCCTTTAATTTACTTCATCTCGAATTTACGGTCGTTTGTTTAAGTATTTATCATGAAAAAGGCCGAGCCGGATGAGTGAAATCGACGAGTTGAGGGAAACCTGAAGAATTTTCAATTTAGAGCCGGCTTTTAATTAACAATATATACATATGGAACGGGTGTTGCCGAGACCGGAACCGGGTGTAAAACATTGAGGGCTCGCCAACTACATAACATTTCTTAAAAGTACGTTAACTTTGGAAAGTTAAAAGTGCTTCAATCCTTTAAAACTTTGTTGCTTATTCCACTATATTCCTACTTTAGATTTCAATTAAAAAAATAATAAGCTGCATAAATTTAGTGGATTTGGAAATTAGATATGAAAAAGGAAACAAATAGACGCAGGAAGAGATTTATTCCTTCTGATTAAATTCACAAGAAGCTCTTCCTTCCAAGTCTGTCAGAAGATCCAACGTACTATTCTTGTTTTGTATCCTGTTCTATCTAGCATCCTCCTAGGTGTACGTGTATGGAGGGTTATTCTCCTATTCTACAGAATTTAGGGTTAGAGTCTTCTGTTAGGCCACCTGATAATACTTCTTAATTTGAGCTCATCTAGTCGTATTTTCCCTGGAGCATTGTTGATTAAGATTAACGCAAAAAGATTTAGGTCCCCCAAAAGGGTGTATTAACCTCCTACACTCCTGGTTATCTGATATTTCATTTTCCTTTATTACTTTGTCCTTGAAGCGTCTTTATGTAGCTCTATTTATGATAAATACTGTTATGTTAGTTGGAAAGTAGAAAATGTATGAGATACCCATACTTTTCAAATAATAATGTATGGTTCACACTTTACTTTGTCAAAAATGTACTACAATTTTTCAAAGAAACATCACATTTCTTATTTATTCCATCGAATCGGGTTCAACAGCCACCTGGAAAAATAAAAATATTGTTGGGTATAGCAAAACCTCGATAAAAATCCTTATACAGGTGAGCATGTCGTAAAATTCTAGAAACACCGAAATAGAATTTCCCCAGGTCGGTCGAGGTAAAATCCAACGCGGCCATATTGATTACTTAGAGCAATTTTAAGCCTATATGCAAATTTAATGGAACTGTTTTCCACTCAACTTTTCCGTGATATTTGGCAATTCATCAAAACATCGACCAGCTCAAACTTTTTTTATTTCAGCACGAAGTTTCGTTGATAAGAGATCTTTGTTCATCCAGACATTTTCTTAATGGAAAACAAGAGGATTATGGGATTTTATAGCCATTTTTGTTGTGTTTAATTAAGACAAATTCTCTGAATTTGTGTTTTAATGTTTAAGACGAGATAAAAATACAATTAACGAAGATTTCACGTCTTTTAAGATAACCTTTACATGTTGTTTGGAAAAAAACAAAGTAGGTATGTAGAGAGCTTGAGCGCTCTAAAACGGAAAATGTCTCGAAATAATTATTTTAAATAAACTAAATATATCTGCACCTTGGAGTACACAGATTATTGTAGTACTTATAATATCTGCATCTTGGCTACACAGAGGATTGTAGGACTATTAATATCTGCATTGAAGCGTACAGAGATGATTGTAGAACTAATAATATCTGCACCTTGGCGTACACAGATGATTGAAGGACTAATAATAGCTGCACCTTGACGTACACAGTTATTGTAGGAATGATGATATCTCCATCTTGGCTACACAGATTATTGTAGGAATTATGAATCTGCACCTTGGAGTACACAGATTATTGTAGTACTTATATTATCTGCATCTTGGCTACACAGATGATTGTCGGACTAATAATCGCTGCAGCTTGGCGTACACATATTATTGTAGGAATTATGATATCTGCACCTTGGAGTACACAGATTATTGTAGTACATATAATATCTGCATCTTGGCTACACAGATAATTGTCGGACTAATAATATCTGCGTTGTAGCGTACACAGATGATTGTAGAACTAATAATATCTGCACCTTGGTGTACACAGATGGTTGTCGGACTAATAATATCTGCACCTTGGCGTACACAGATGATTTCTAAATTTAATTGATATAAACAAGTACTAGACCTTAAAACTTCTGTATTGATTGAAAAAACACTTGGGAGACCTATCCCCTAACATTTGTGGAGGCGGCTATTCGACCAATTTTTGCTGTACACTTTTTTTTCCTGATAGCCATGCATATTCTGTTCCTTGTCCAAACAGCACAGTGCTGTGTGTACAACTGGCAGACTAACTGTAGTTTTGGATTGGACAGTCCAAATCCACATCTAACTTCGCGTCAATAATGTGTGGCCAACGTCGATCCATGCCTAAAATCCATTACAACGGACACGGGCCGGACGGATACCGGTAAGTGAATGGGGCTCTTAACAAAGATTGGGTATGAAGTAAATTTAAGAGGGTCTATCACACGTGACATGACTTCAAAACATTATATTTTGCTGTTCCTTATTTTTGTATCAGCAGGTGGACGTGTGGAGCGCAGAAAAAATTAATATTAAAGTTTTGAATGAATCCGGAGAAATCAATTGAAAAAGAGCTGTTGGTATATGCCACAAGCTGAGAAAATAATATAGAGAAAATGTGATGAGGTTTCTGTATTTGTTGATGCATGAAAAAATGGAGAAAGGTTAAATTTAAGATTTTTGATCTTCTCATTTCTTGGAAGAGTTACTTTTGATTTTGATTTGAATCCTGTACACAACGCAAGCAATTTTATTGCAATCTTCACCCGTTTACCTTTTTATGATGCATCAATAGCGAAATTTAAATGAGCACTGTATATACAGCTTGTCAAAAAACTTAATTGTGATAGTAACAATGAAAAATATGATCTTTCTATATAAATTTTTTTCAAGTATTTCATCATCATATGCGAAAAAGTGGTAGCTACATAAAAGCTGAAAAAATTTCGTGATTCCGTGGCTATCTCGTTTCAGATCTGTCGAGAAGAGACTCTCGAGGATTCTTTTTTCCGAGTTTTAATTATTTTGCACAAATGGTGGCAGTTCTCTGAAAGAAAATCAAACAAAGCATTCTTGCAGTAGACTCGGCAATTTGCGACTCCTTATTAAAAAAATTCTAGATAGCGTATATATGACAGACAATTGTTTTTTATACAAAAATATAGTTCTAACTAGCTGCAACTATTATATCAATAATTGCTTGGAAACTTTCTGTAATAAATGGAGGGTTTCTAAGAACAAATAATCACTTTAGAGCTTGAAATTTATCGAAGGATTAAGTGAATACAGCAGTAGGAAACAATTGTAAAATTGCTTGAATATAAATTACCTTCTTGACGTTACTTTTAGTTCATTTTACAAAAATAAAAGATCTTGTTCACATCTTATAAATTGTTCAACAAATTTTGTTACTTCGAAGCTTAATATCATCAAACTACGTAAACATTTGTTCACAATACAATTTATTTTCTGATTTCTCTCGGCTTTTCAGCTCCTTACTCGTATTAGTTCCACCCGAAGAAAGATTCGCGCCAGTAGATCTACTGAAATCTCGAAGTCTGCCTTCTCAGTTTAAAAGAAAATAGAAAAAGGAAGGCTCAGCACAACAATAAAGTGGTATTTGCTCTTCCCTTCATAACAATGTTTTTAAACAACTGCTCCATATATTTTACGTGAAAATTGATACTTTATAACTCAGTCACATATCATTTTGTTTAATTGAAAGTCAGTTTGAAAACAAATTCTGCACCTCACTTTATCACATTAAGCTAGCATTTTTCTTACTCTCACAATTTTCATAGTAGTAACTCTTGAACTCAAAATACAATGTAACCATCAAGACACTGACTCACTGGAGATAGGATCAGTTGGAAGTAGCGCTTCCAAGAAGTAACTTCGAAAAGGACCTTGTGGAAGACTGTTTAGACTGATAAGAAAAACCAGTGCCGAGACCCGGAACAGTGTAAGCAGACTAGAAACAGGAGTCAACATCACAGTCTCCTCGCTGTGGATACCTTACCTTGCTGATGAACAAGGATGAAATAGGTAATGAGCTAGACAGTAATAAGGCGACAGCAATAACCCATTTTGTAGAACCTCAACAAATCTTTAAGTTTGATTCAAATGCTTTCGCAGTGAAATCAAGGAAAAAGAAAGTAAAATATATAACATATCACAGCTATAACTAGCAGCTACCAAGCCGTGGCACAAACCTACTAAGAATTCGAAGTAGTTTTCTAATTGCAAACTTGAGCAGCATTAAATTTCGAGGCTTTTATTAGGATACGCCCACCTCTATAATTCACGAGGTTATGTATGTATGTTTTGTTTGTAGCTGACTACTTTGGACTCTATTTTGACACACTTTAAACGAATAAAGTAATTCGAAACTTCTCACACTCGTCTAGGACATATGTCGATAAAATATAGGGTGTTATAAAACCTTGAACTTATTTTATGAGAAAATTCATGAGGTTATACCATTTTAAACACGCTTATCGTTTTTATATAAATATAATGAATATGAAAAGCTGAATACTACCATCATATTAGCTTCAGTTTGTACCGACAGATTTAATTATAAAGGACTTGTGCTTAAAAAGGCTAAAAAGTTATAAATAATTCAATAAAACCTTCAATTCAATAAAGGGTATCATCACGCTGCAATTTTTAACAATTTCATTCGTGGTTGGAACCGTAAATATTGTTTTGCTGAAATCTATCGCGTTTCTAGTGAATAGTCGCGTCTCTTAGCTGGTGTAAAGTGGTGGCGTCATGAATTTCAATCATTTCTTTCAACAATTCTCAAAAGAATTATCGTATTTGTACGAAAAATGGAATACGATAATATAAACTATAAAACGTTCTAAGGATTTCAAATTTGCTACATGTGAAAAATTTAAAATATTCGTTCTTTCTTGAAGAATATTCAGCTCTTGGGATTAGACATAATGACAGAATTCGTTCACGAGAAGGCAACCCGTCTACACAGCTAAGCTTTGCTGGTTGCCTGGTAAAAGACCCGCGTTGGATTTTTATTTAAATTGCTACAGAGAGTGTTGCAAATGCAGTAATTATGGTTATGAAAACAAAACTACTACTTTGGAAAATATGCGTGCTTGACTGTTGCAAATTATCCAGAATTTTACACTTGCAATGTAGTAAAATACACGACAGACTTTTCATAACCCTTTAGGGTATTGCCTACTATTTTTTATTTGACTTTTTCATTCGCTTTGTACATTAAGTTTATATCTTTGAATGAAATAACCCAAATGTATTATAAATAATAACCTTGAATGAGTGAGAGTTGCATACACTGAGAATCATAATAAACGCTTACAGCTACTACACGTGAAATAGATCATTCAAAAAAATAGTTTAACCACACCAGCAGACTTTGATCCAATTTAGTTCTGTGAAAATACCATAAGAAAGGAACGCCACATGTGATTGTATGACATATGACGACTAATTTGGAGTATGGCGTCTACAGACTGGATTTAATCCAAAGTTTTGTTTCTTGGTGCTGCTGGGCTGCATTGGAGTAGGTTTATTGTATATACATTCATTCCAACAACACTCTGTTTTTCTTTATCCAATAAGAAAATTCTCACCGCTTCTACGCAAATAAAAAAAACGTGAACTTCAGGCAAATAACTGCTCTTTGGGTGTTTTTTTTTTGTTTTGATTAATCAGACAGTCGAAATAAGTGGCCGCACTAACGATATATCCAGTGAGAACGATCGTGAAATCTAAAAAAGGACGACCGACGGTTGCCCGAAGCAATAAATTTTTGAGACGCGTATTTAACATGGAAAGCGATGGCTCTTTCAGAAACTGACCTACAATTAAATTTCCTATTGAAAATAACACTTCGATCATGCTCGTGAGTGGAAACAGGTGCTGGATATACGACAATATCGATCACAGACACGATATACTCATATTTTTCGTTAATATCATTAATTGGAGCAAATATTTATTATAATTTCTGTCAGATGTATGTATGTATGTATTCTTGGGGTAACATTTACTGATACCTGAAAGATCTATTGTGCTTCTACTTAATTTCTGAGGAGAGTCTCTGAAACTAGTACCTCCTTTAGTCCTATTTCTTGGAGGAATTTTAGGACATTTGCAGGCTTCAGCTTAGGTAAATGTTCCTCTTCTATCCAGTAATCTCCCAGCTGCTGTGCTCTAGGATTCTGGAGTGGTGTGCAGGTGGAAAGTATGTGGATGGAGGTTTCTTCTTCCATGCGACAATATCTGCATTCTTCTCCGTCCACTATTTTGAGCTTTTTCAGGTGCCTATTCATTCATTTGATCTCAACAGGCTGTAGTCATCCAGAAGAATCTTTGATTGACTAAGCCCTACCAGATCTTTTTTTCAGATCCTTCCAAAGCTAGTAAAACTCATTCCAGAAATTCCATCTTATTATCTACTGCTACTTCCTATTTTATGTGGCTTCGCAGACATGTTCTACCATGCGCCTCTAAATAGCTTGATTCTTCTACTGCATTAACAATTAGTGGTCCCAACTTCGCTATGGTTTGCCTTCACAACTTTTCGAAGCTATTTTCCAACAACAAAGAAGATCTATCCATTAAATTCAAGTAGTGGAACGCAAAACTTTAACTCTTCACGCTCTATTCATTCCGTAGTACGTATGTTTGGTTTTAAAATACTTCCAAACATTAACTGAGTGACCAATTTATATAGTCACCCTACAAGAAGGGAAAAGAATGCATATTTTTGTAAAAGTGCTCACTTCTTATGACCTGAAAAATTCCTTCCTTTGCCTCTCTTTTTTTTGTCTAATTTCGCTTATTTTTCTTATTCATCTTCGTTATATTCTTCAATTTCTCCGTCAGAATTATCAGTTTATATTTCTTCTTTTTTAATTTTAATTCCACTTAGGCTTAGCTATGGGTAATTATTATACAATTATAATTATTTCACAAATAAAATTAGTTTATTAATATTATGAATTATTAAAATTACAATCAAGAGGATAATTACTGCACAAAACAAAATTATTCTGACTAATAATGGAACATAATACCCTTTTAACTTAAACGAACGAAAGCCAATAAATATTCTATTTTATCCCGAAACTGCAATTTAATACTCCATACATCGAAAACTCTAATTAATATCCTGGATGGTTTCGTGTGAATTTTTTTCTCATAACAGCTCAGCTTAAATTTTTCCGAATGTCATAGACTTCCAAGTTTTCTTCAAGAACAAATAATAGTCAAGTTGTCAGGAACAAATATGAGAATAAGTTTAAGTCGAAGATGATAGTCTGGAATATTTCAAGCTTAGTACTTTTTCACGTTTCAGGACGTTGTTTTACTTCAAGTGGATCGCTTGTAGTAAAAGTCACCGACAAAAAGAGAGTATGGTGTATTTTCACCACAGTCGTTCGGCGCAGACCCCCAATTGGATATTTCCCTCGTTTCAACATTTAGTTAAATACCAAGCTTTTGTGCGACTTTGTGTTTTACCTTTCAGTTCCTCCTCTGAATCGTTCGTTTTTGGTAGGTACTTCGGCCACTTGCCCGAAGAAAGTTCTGAAGGAGTTTTCATAAGTCCGGAACCGTTAAGTGCAGAAGAGGGAAAATCGGGAGCCCCAAATTGAGATTGACACTTGAGTTTACTGAACTTGGTACCTAAGAAGCTTTCAGGCTATTCAAACTAAGTAATAGACACTTATCGACCTGATGGCTGGACTTTGCACCCTGAGGAAACATCTGAACAAAATGAGCAAGGTTAGTGGAACTACTTATGTGTAGGAAATATAAACACCTACTCACATACTCTGCTTCTGCGTGAACTTACAGAAACTCAGACGGAAGCACTTTGGAAAGGAAATAATAAAATCACTAAAAATACTTAGTGGACCATGTAGATGATACAAAGCTACTGGAATTGAAGTGACTGAGCAGTTGAACACAACCTCATTTCATGAATGAGTGCTCCCATGTCATATGCTTTTGATTAAATTACTCTCACAAAATTAACAAATCCAGATTTGTCTGATCACTGATTGCTCCAGAAAGTGAGTTCATACTTCAAAAATGTTTGTCATGGCCAATAAAAATTCCATTATTGCAGACAATCAAACGTCTCCTCCACATACTCCAAATCTAAAATATTTCGCTTCGCCGAGTTTAAAGATGTGACACGTTACACTGCTTCGCCTCAATACGTCTTCGTTTATTTTTGTTTCTAACGCATCACCTGTCGCTGAATTCTCGCTGGAGCTGGATAGTCACGGAAAGGATCCGTTTCTGCTCTCGGGAGAGTCGGTTGACAGCCTTTGTGCTAATATTGTACATATGCCGAATTATCCGTGGAATTTATTTTCAACAGAGTGACCGAGGAAATGAATGAGTTTAATATTTTATTCTTAATTAACATGTTATTCACTTCCTGATAATTCATGAATAAAATATTCTACAGATGTTGGTTTTGTTATTATGTTATCTAACAGGGATGAAAATTTCAAGTAAAATGATATAGAGAGACAGTCCACATGAAATTTTAACTCATTAGAAAATTGTTTAAATCTGTTCACCAACTTGAAGATTGAATAGAAATGGAAAGTAGATGTTCTTTCTTTTGAAAAATGAGATAAATGATATAAATAAAATAGCCAGATTATATCAGATTTATCACTTGAATCAGTACGGATGCAGTTTCTCAGCACACATAGTTAATGCTGCTTACGAAAACTGAGCTTGTACAAGAATACACGATTAAAATTCAGTTTGGATAATCCAAATACTCGTAGATCGCCGAGCTGTGCTTGTACAAATTGCAGTTACGTATGAGGCTGTCTTGACTCATTTATTTTAAAACAGATTTTAGAATATCTGCTTGAAATTCCGAAGGTGCTAACAGCGTCGTTTTTCACGTGAGGAGATTAGGTACGTGTTTCGAATAACAAGTGAGTTTAGCTCAATTAAAAGAATTCGGTACAGGAAAATTTGATCCTTTAAAAAACAAAACCTGGCACTAGTTGGAAAACTTTCACCGTCTTTTCTGTAAATTTCCCTGTAAAGTTTCAATAAAGTATTTTTGAACTTCACTTCATTATAGACTAATCATGAGTTTACTAAAGAAATAAATGAAAAAGTTGATAAGAAAGGATGTTTGTGGTGCGTATTGAATAAAAAGAGGAGATTGAATTAAGAAATAATATGTTGGATGTCTTTAGTCAAAGATTAATCGTTGCTTTCTGTGGAGGTATCTCTTTCCCATTTTCGGAAAATAGATCACTCAGTATTTGGAATATCAAAAACTTTCGGTTGTGTATCTTATTGGATTCAAACTAAACATCAAACGTACTGGAAGCTTATTTCCCTCAACTGGTGCAATAGATTTGATTATTTTAAATCTATACTCCAAGTATCTACCCTCCTATACAAACTTACTTTTCTCAGATAAACATTTCTTTTAAATTAACATACTTGCGGCACTGCAGACAAGAATTGCATTTTCTACCTGAGGTGTTTAAATTGCTGCATTTGTACGGAAATTCAGGTCTACCTTGCAGCCACAAAGTATATCGCAAGAGAAGCAGTAAATTTCAGAGAACTTGGATTAATTGTAGTCTGGTAAAATGAATGACACACTTAGAAGGTGTAAGAGAGCGTTTTACGTGAAATTTTTATAGATAACTGGAATATACATAAAGCAACGTAAATATATGTGCTTTATACAACCAAAAAATCGTTATATGCGAGTTTTTGGATATAGAAGGCACTTTTTCAAATTTTTCTCTTGAGGCTGACCAAAGAGAATTAAATGGAAGAGGTGCATACAGAACCACATCCAAATGGATGTCGGAACTGCTCGGACTTTTTTTTGACAGTCGAAACATTGCCCTGCACAGATCAAAAATAGAACCAATATGACTATAGTTTACATTTGACAAACTTTCTTTTTTCTCTCAAGTCTTCAGGTTAACTTCAGTATATTATTTTCAATTTTGTCTCGAAATTATGCAGTCTTTTTATTCACTTTGAAATATTTAACGTTAAATTGAAAACGAAATCACTTGCAAGCATGAAATGCAAATCAATATATCAGATAGAATAGAAATACTTGTTATGAATTATATTATATACGTGGGTATATATCTAGCACGGTATTTTTGGTAAGTATTTACTTTAAAATATTTCCACAGTGAAAAGTAATAAACTAGCCTGAAGTTTTGAAAACTGCTTACTTTGAAATCCAATATTATAAATATTCCATGAATTCCGATCTTAATGATATTTGAACTTGATTTAGTGGATGTATATATATAATATTGAGAATATTTCGAGCTTAGAAGCTTCTCTTCAGAAAGATATTAATACGTTTTTGAGGAAAGTCTCAGAGACCAGTAGACCCTTTAGTTTGAGGATATCCTCAGTCAAGTCTTCCTCTTCCATCCAGTAGTCTCATATGAGACACAACTTATGTGGATTTATGTTTCTGCTCACATGTCACATATTTCACATTCTTTCTTCTTTTTCCACTATATTTTGAGCTTCTCCAGGTGCCTGTTGAGGCAACAATCTTTCGTCAGGACTCTTAATAGTGGACTGAAAAAGGAGCAAAAAGGTTTCAATTTTTTTTTTGAAGGTACAACCACATGTGGTCTTTACAAAATGATAGAGTAGGTCCCTGGCCATCTGAAATCGAAATTACAACATTTTTTAATAGGGACAACACTTTTTATTGCGAAATTTGTCAAAAATCTGTCAAAATTATGTTTTATTACTTTTTCACACATACCTCGGGACTAAACAAGATATTTTCAAATTTTTTTTTTAATCGACAGAAGAAACATGAGCGAAGATTACTGTGTTAGTTTCATTTGTATAAAAAACCTAGTTTTTTTGTAAAATTGGAGAAAACTGTAATCTCTACTTTTTTTGCATCACTATTTTCAGTAATCGAGAAACTTTTTTTATTTTTCAAAATTTTACCAAACTATCTGCGTACCAAATAAAGCTAAAGCTTCAAGGAAGTTTTTAAAACAAGAATCACTATTCTAAGTATCATAGTTTTTGAGCAATAAATACGCAAACTTGAAAGTTTCTGCAGCCGCGCCTAAGTATTGTGTGTGCAGGCATCTCTCGCATACGCATGCGGTCTATTCCTATGGTCTATTCCTGACAAATTTGGCAGATAACTTGATTCAATTGCTAACGTCTTTGTTTTAACTGCGATTAGGTAGATATTTTTTTGGATGTGTGTATGTCTATTGAGATTTTTTGGAGATTGAAAGGATTAAATACAATAAATACAATAAAATGTGCTGCAGAAAACCAGAAAAACACTTGTGCTCAAAAGATTTTGTAGTAAAAGGAAGACATTCTAGGAGGGAAGGTTGGAATAAAATGTCATAAAACTTGCAGACAAACATTTATTACTTCACAAAATACAAGGTGTCCCAAATAAGAGTGACTGATTTTAAACATAAATGTCCAGCTTATTAATTGCTCCAAAGAGATGGGTTTTTCACTTGTTTTACTAGTTTATCAAAGAGATTTTTTTTTGCTTGACTGGCATTTAATCTCATCATCACAGGGTGTTTTACTGATGCTGGTCAAATTCAAAGTAGAAAATATGTATTATTTTGAATGGAACACTTTATAATTCTTGATCTCATTCGAAACAGCAATCATTTTCCTTTCCAAAAATGTATAGATCTCTATATTTTGTTCCATTAACAAAAAAGGAATTCGAGGTTTCATGTACATTGTGAATTAGTATTTTTATATGAAGTTATTTTGATGCCTAGAATCAACTAATGCTAAGCCTAACAATTCAGCAGAGCTAAAAAATAATATCAGAAACATTATTGAAAACATTACACAAGAAATTCATTTGAAAATTTAAAATTTCGCTTGCAGTTATGCATAAACGAAGAGGGTAGGCATTTATTGTTCTTTTTTGTTCTTCATTCTCTATATGTATTGAATAGTGTTATTATGTTTTCTTACTAAAGAAACTGTTTGTTAGATTTGTTGGCAATTATTTACGTAATTTAAAATGCATACTACATGAGACCGATTTAAATGATTTTCTTATACGTCAAACGGTCGCAGCATGAGTTGATTTTAGGCATCAAAATACGTTCATATAAAACTACTAATTCAAAATGTCTGGATTGTTCTCGGCTAGTGAACAGAGGAGTCATAGTCGTCTCATACGGGAAGTTCACTGGGGCACTCGCGTAACATTCTGTTGGTTTCCTGACGCGTATCCCAGTCCGCATTTGATTGCTTCTGTGCCGCATTGGATGATATTCTTCACAAGTCTTGTTTCATAATTCGCAAAAATATTTTAATTTCCTCTGTACAATAACTTGAAAGTATTTTCATTTCAACCTGTTTCAACCATGTTTATATCAAAGTAGTTTCTGGCAACTTACCAGCCCGACATATTACTTTGATATGGAGTTTGGTTATAGAAGGTAGCAGGTGGTTGTGTTTGCGGAATTTTATCTCAAAACTTCAGTAATTATGAGTTATTACGTGATATCAGTATTATACAGAGTACTTAAATGAAAACTATTCACCCCACATAATTTATGGAACTGTCTCTTACGAAAAAATGAAAAAACAGTGTTTCCATTATCAAATACTTATTTTTAAAACCCAAGATATACTATAATTCAATTGCAGTGAGAAAGACAGAAAAATCTGTTGTTTTCCGCTAAAACCAATTTATGAAAGTCGAAATTCATATACTTTTTTGGTTATTTACATAAACCTTAATATCTAGAGGTCCAATTTCACAAGGGCAAATATTTGCTGTCCTAGAATATTATTTCACAGTAAACAAAATTAAGTGAACTGACTCTAATAAAGTAATAAGTTATGAAAGGGATGCTGCCAGTATTTACTAAATTTATATAAAGATATGAATCCAGGCTATTGAATTCTCTATAAATATTTGCTTGAACCAAACTAATGGAAACAAAATATTAGATCTGGAAGCTTTGATCTTGCTAAAGCTTGTTTCACTCCTCTATACCAAAGAGACTCACTTGACTTAATTTGACTCTATTGAACTCGTAGATCATCGAAAACGATATAGTCGAAGATATCAGCAAGTGATATATCCAATGACTAGACAGACGCTAGCCAAGACTACACTCTTCTTTTTTATTTCCTCCGAGCGAACAAGAGACAAAAATGTTAAAAGTTCCACATTTGTTGAAGAGTAGTTCACACAAAACGAAGCTAACCATACCATTCGTATCAACCGATCGGTTTGTGGTTTAAAGTTAAACAAAAACTTTTTTCCAAACTAGGAGATAGATAGTGTACACCTCTAGAGTGCTTTTCCTTTAAGTGGAAATGCTAGTTGACAGATAATTTAGATTTCATAGTACATTTTTCTTCCAATTGATGTATTGATCATAATGTTTGTATGGTTACACTGTTACTGTAGGGTGCAGTAGCGCATTTATTAATTCGGATTGAAATACTGTTGAGCTGGTTTCGGATATCGAGGGCAAATATTAAATAGGTAATGATGCTGAGGTTGAAGTTTTAATAAATTGCTTAGGTGAAATTATAGGCAATATAGCACTATTGGGAATATGGGCTCTCTCTCACTTGAAGCGTTCATATACAAAAAATAAGAAGATCCTGGAATGTAGGGTAGAACAAACCTACGTATTCTGTCGGAACTGCTCACAGGAGATTGTCGACTAAATTACCACCTAAGGAAGATGAGACTGGTTCAGACCTCGGACTGTCCACTCTGAAACTTGGAGGACGAAGCTGCAGAGCACATATTATGCTCATGCCCAGCTTTGGATTAGGTAAGGTATAATATATCAGGTTTTAGCACCTTGGACTTCAAAAAAGTATCAACAAATTCAACCATGGACTTCGTTAGAAGTAAAGGCTTGTGGGGTGAATTGTAATCTCTGCGGGTTAGCAACAATAGTTCTAACGGAGGTTGTAGTGGAGGTGGCGAGAAGGTCCAACTCACATAGAACCTAACCTAACTAACCTACATCCCAATATTTTTGAGCACCTAGGAATTCTTGAAAGATTCAGCAACTAAAAAGCGTGGAAATATTTGATGATTGCTCTGTTTTCCACTTCTCCATTCAATTTCAAACAATAACTCGATTAACTCGAATTTATTGTTCGCATTTTCTCACGCCTGGCGCCCTAATTACAAATAAAATTAGGGCATATTATTCCACCATTCTTCCATAGAAAATCATAAATTATGAACATTTTAATATAAATGGGAAGGTGAGTTCCATTACAGACAATTATATAAAATATTTGAGAAAAATTATAGTAATTTATCTGAGGAATGTTTGATTTTTCTCCAATCCCTGGTAACTCTTGTTGATGGAAAAGTAAAAAATTTAAGCTGGTGGAACAGAAAGATTAAAGTTACCCTTTTTCCGACGTCAGACGGACTATTATAATAAAGACCACTTATATTATTGAATAGGGAATTCTGACGTTGAGTAGGATCGTGAAAAACGTGTAAAATAAACCGAATGTTAAATGTAATACAAGCTTCAGAAGGTGCTGGTTAAATTGGGTAGATATTGAAATATTTCTGTCACGATATCACGAGTACGAGGCTGGGTAATTATCTGAAAACAATGGAGTGTTTTTTTTATAAACTTCAAGCTGCTTTGACAAGACGTTGTGGAGTGATGTTCAGCTTCACGCTGAATAAACAAGAGACCGGATGAATTCTTGACATTTCAAGGTTAGCCAACATTGCATTTATTTTTCCTTAATTATGTTGTAGATATATTTGAACCAAACCAAGATACAATATCTGATAATAGTTTAGCTATTCAACTCGAAAAATATGTTTCGTCGATAAATATGATTTATTTTTTGTATCATAATGAATGTAGGTAGTTCAAAAAATTCATCGTAAAATATCAGCACAATATCGCTTACAATTTCACACATAATATTCGTCTATTATTTTTGTATTGTGGACAATTATGTAGAAAAGATGCAGTTTCAAGCCAATCCATAGCAGATTTTCCCATACTGTCTCAATATACGAATACGTTATTAGACCCTTCAAGCTATTTGTTCATGCTCAGAGCATCCGAACCCTAAAATCTGCTTATCCATCTTGAACGCCTAACAGACTGTTCTGAAAAAGTTAACAGTTTAAATATTTTGATTTTATTTATTGGGTTTCTAATAAAAAGAAACTAGATAGTGAAAGGAACATGAAGAAGAAGTAGAGTGAAGGCTTTCTTTATTTCCTCGTGATGAGAAATTAAATTTTTTGTTCAAGTATGCAGCAGAAATCCGTGCCTGGTCCTACTAGTACATACGGGAATATAAACATTTGTGATTAAACTACCCAAACGATGTTATTATATTTTTAAGCAGTACTTGTGAACATTTTCTTTTTATTCAGAAGTAACTAAAATAATGCGTTAGTTATCCAAAGCTTCTAAAAGTCTATCCATCCAATCTCTTGAACCTCAAATATTTATTAACCTATTAAAACTTCGTATAGTTATATAGGTAAAAGCGATATATCTTACTGAAAACGTAAACTCCTTCATCAATCATAGGAAAACAGATGCTTAAGACTGACAAATTAACAGATCGAGTATGAGCGAAATTGAGATTTATTCCACAAAATGAAACTTGATATAAACATCATTTATCAACATAAAAGTTAGTTTTTGTTCTCCAAGGGGCGTGATAATTTGAGTGAAGCCGAGTAGAAATTACTTTTATTTTCAAATAGTGAAACAAAGGAAATCTCTTGTATACAGTGAGTCAATTAAAAAATTCACCCAATTCATTAAGACTTTGGGTTTTATAGAGATGAAACTAACAAAGTTTAAAAACTTTCAGTACCTACTGACAGGATTTAGTTTAAGCTGTTCCGTTGAATACAACTGGAGAATCCCGTTTTTCATTCCCCAAATTACCCGACCTTCTAAATTTTGGAACAAAATAACTTCTTTCCATGCATTTCACATCTAACACCTTATTTGTGTGTCTGTTACTACTGTTATACTGTATGTGATTGTCTAATTCTTATCCTGGAATAAAAAAAGAAGAAATACCAGATGAAATTGTGAAGAATAGGGCAGAAACAACCTATTGGGAACCAGAAAAACCAAAAAAAAAAAAAACAATAAGATTGGATCATTGGAAATTACCTAATTATAGCTAAGACTTTCGAATATAATTCTGGCAAACTACAACCAAGTGATATTAAAAGAAATAAAACTGCTCCGAGAGTGTCACTAACAAAATAGTTATGAGTAGCTGACAAACTCAAAAAGAACAAATTAGTGGAAAGAGAAAAATGTGGATTGGAGAAGATACCTCCATTCAGCTCTTCACAAAAACTCTGCAACATACTTAAGAAACTACTGAACAGAAGAGGAGCACTAGCCCAAACTGACCTAACCTAACCCACGAATATCCCGAAACCTATTTACCTCTAATAAAAACAACTATACATACATACATCATCATCAAATCCTCAATATATCCAAAGCAGCTTGAACTGTTCAGGAGAGGAATGCCAAATCTAGGACTGATTATAGAGCTTCTTATAATTACCATCTCATACCACTAAAGTTGTGTGTAGTCCCTTATCATAATAAAGGACTTATGCTTCTGATTTAATCTTTGGTTACAATAATCATTGTTTTCGTACCACAAACTTGATTTGGTGAAAGTCTAAGAGTAGGGAGAGTGAGTGTATGCTCACAGTACTCAGGCCACATGTGACCCATTGTACATCCTCCGGAGGAGTCGTCCTCTTAGGTCATCGTCCATCCTGTTCTTCTCAGGAAGGTGGACAGGTCACTGGGAGACATCTCGCATAAGACATGTCTGACATTTTCATCTTCCTGTTCACACATCCTGCATAGAGGTGTGTCCACAAGCCCCATAGTATGGAGGTGTTTCCTTAATTGACAGTGGCCAGTCAGTCGTGGGTTTTTCCTGGTCATCGCCAAATATTTCTTCGGTGCCAGCTTCTCAGGGTCACCCAGGGTTATCCTGGCAAGACTGCATCCTTTGAGTCCATCCCATCTCTTAAGGGATTGAGCGTGGGTTTAAAGTTTGGCTAGTCTAAGCAATAATAATAAGCATGACAAAATTTCAATAACAATATCTCCATAAACTTCAATGTTCTCAGCAAAATTGAATAGAATATTTTACGTTGGTCAGAATCCAGAGTTTAGTAACTCACTATTACTCCTATTATTATAAACCACCTTCATATTTGTAAATTTTTCAATATATTTTTACCGCAATAAAATAATCAAGCTGAAAATATTCAATAAACGCTGAATAATTCAGTGTAAGTGCCTGGAGACAATTCGAAATGAACATGATGAATATAAAATAAAAGAATCCAATCCATAGTAATTTTCAAAATAACAAAGTGCCGATTAACAGATTCAATGCAGTTGAATCTGTTTATGTTTATTAGTAACAAATGAATTGCTTTGTTATGAAAGCAATGAACGTGAATTAGTACATCTGCAGCATTGATTTATTTTGATATATTTTATCGTGTCATAATTTTTTGTAAGTCAGGTAATTGAATTGATTTAATGCATTAAAAATTAAATTTGTGCTGCTTGGCATGGAAAATATCAACAAGAAAACAGTACAGTACGTCTTGGAGGCGGTTAAATAGTATAAAACCATAAGACTAGACAAGTTTATGCTAATTTACTTCCATTTTTCATTATGATAAACCTTGTATAAAGAAGTGGTAATATTTCACTTGTGCTTAGTGTTAGGTATGAAAATATATAGCCTATACCTATCGTATCTCAGACGCTTTTGTTTTAGAATAATAGAGAATGTTAATAATTTATCAATTGACTAAAGGCTAGCTTAGAACAACCAGAGAATTGGAGAACATAAACGACAAGTATCTGCTCCCAGTGAATTGTGGTGTTGTTGTTTATAGTTCACATATCCAATACTTAGCCGCATCCCAGAACGGCAATTTTGATGTTTCAAACTTTAATTAAAGTTCCATTTAGACGAAATTATCACTAGATTTAAACGAAACTTTCAAAACGAGTCTTCAGTTTATGATAATTCTCTTACTTTCTCCAGAAATCTGTATTTTTTTTACTCACTTCTAATTTATAGAATAAGTGAATAGAAGAATACTTGAAAGTCTAGTTAAGACATTTTTGGATAAAATCAAGTTCTGGAGACAAGGAATGGGGCAAAAAAAATCTGAAAAAGTAGGTAGAACGTAGAAGGGTAAGGCCGTTACCCCAGCAGGGGCCCCGTATTTTACGCAGTCTCTCCTTTTTTCCTTAGCAAAAAGTATAATTGGATCTGTGAAAAATCGTAAAGCTCAGAAACTAGACAAATATATTGGATATACTTGATGATTATTAGACCAATGCTTGGTGGTCGAAAGCTTCACAGCGATTAGCCCAAACAAAGCTCTCTGTCGTAAAGGGACCAGCATCTCTATCAATTACTGTTGACCTTAGCACCTCACCTCACTCTACAGACATGAAAACTCTTTAAGATCTACTTGCATATCTTTGTGGAAAGAATGACTAAATTGGCATATAGAATTGCGCATATGTCCAACTGCTCAAAACAGGCCCTAAAGAGAGTATCAAATACTGAAACTCACGGGTTCACCTCTTGGTTCACCGTAATAGGAACTATGTCCTCAATCTCTAGGACAAAAATATGAACTTGCTGGAATTTATGAAGCTGTACTCCAGGTGAAAATTTATTGTAGTTCTCATAAATGTGTTACAAAAACTGTTTGGTCTGTTGAATAAACTGAAGTAGTCAAAATTTCAAAACTTTTGTTATGTTAACAATCAAATAATCGATATTCTTTTAAACATATTTCAAATATATATTGTTCTAGTTCTGAGCTTCAACTTAATCAAAGTAAGTTTACAAAGTGCACCTAAATAATGTTCAAATGAAGATGCGGCATAAAAATATTATGACTTGTTGACATTGGTGGCCTAGTTTGAGAACTTATAAAAATGCAATTCATGAAAAAATGCATACAAATCCGCGCATGTGCCTACCCACCTCATCATAGATGAAATTGTCGATCTCCTCCAATGGCCTGCCATAGAGTTTGGAGGGAAAAGGTTCAAACTTTGCCGGTAATCGCGATCCATCCTCGACACTCAACTTCCTCCTCGGTTGAAATCCGTATTCTCGCACTAATTGCACAGTCTTTTTCTGTAGCTTTTCAAGCGATTCCTTCGTAAACGGTTTCACCTGGGTCTTACTCCTCTGTGGCGGAGGACGCAACGGATCAGAGAGTCTCTTCTGCGGATTGAAAGTGTCCAGCTCAACACTACTCTCCGGTCCACAAGGATACGATACGGGTCGTCGCGACTTTGGTGACGAAGCCGGAGTGTCCTCCACCTCGACGACGCGGTTGTCATGTCCAGTGGACGCCGACGCTTCCTGGGTAGGACTCGACATTTATTTGAACGGAAAGCTCGTCATACGTAGCGACATGGTGAAGAGCTCGCGGTAGACTGGATTCCGACGACGCTAAGCGGCCTTCGGGACAGGCGCAAAACGGGCTCCGATGACGGATTTGTAGCAAAGAACTCTTAACATTGGTGCTATTATTTGCGGCCTTCTATAATATGACGAGTTTAATGCGTGCTTAAGGGTTAAAGGGCTGCCTAATGCGGATGAAATTTGATTGATATTGCACCTATGGCGTTACCTTAAGCAACGATAAGATTTCAAATAAATGTAAGTATGCACATTTATAGTAGTAATTTTTTTTTAAATATTTCATGAGACTCGTTCCAAACTTTTACACTCATAATAAATTATGAATGCATTGAAATTTTCCGTTTGTTACGAATATGAACAGATTCAGTTCAATAAATGAAATTGAAAAGAAATAATACATCAGATTCCCTGACTCTATTTGTTGTGAAATTATCGTTACCTTCATTTTCCAGTCAGAATGTATGTATTTTTGGGGTAACATTCACTGAGTCCTAAAAGATCTATTGTGACCCCTTACTTCTACTTAGTTTCTGAGGAAAGTCTCTGAAATTAGTAGCTCCTTTAGTCCCATTTCCCGAGGGAATTTTAGGACATCTGCAGGCTTCAACTTAGGTAAATATTCCTCTTTGCTTTGACTTATGCATTGATTCGATCTCAACAGGTTGTAGTCGCCCAGGAGAATCTTTGATTGTCTAAGCCCCACTAGATCCAATGGTCAGATCTTCTCTTTCTTTCGGCTTCACCTATTTCTCCCAATATTACATTGAAGCTTTTAAATTAAATGTTTTGAGAAAATGTACTAATAATAATCGTCGAGAATCAACCAAACTTTTGATGGAATCTCGGGATCTATGAATTTTTTTGAAATTTGAAACGGTTTTAATACAATTAAGTTGATACACTTCACCGCCACGAGGTAAATGTCGCTGTATGACATTTGACACTACGTAAGTGATATTTGTTTTGACATAAGTAACATTTGATATGACGTGAGTGACATTGGACACAACATTATTGTCTTAGCGCATCAAATATCACTCATGTCACATCAAGATTCACGCACATCATGTCAAATGTCACACAGCGAAATCTACCTGACATTTTTTCACATAATTTTGTGGTTTATCTACTCTCTTAGGCAGAGGAAGATATTCATCGAAAAATGTATGTTAAGGGATCTCCTATAGCAATGGATATGTTCATTAACATGGCAGACATATGAGTATATTTCGTTGGCTGTTAATTTAGTAACTTCAGTCTCAAATAATTTCAAGCTAGAGATACTCAAACACAACTTGGTTGCCTGACATCTTGGGAGATTCTCTCCAGAATAGATAATTTGTTTTAGTACTTGGAAAATGCTCTAAGCTGGTATGGTTTTGTATAGATGTCTTAACCGTACTTGGAGATCGTTGCAAGGTCATGGTAGCCTGACAAGGCTCATCAATACAATTTTCTCCTGCATAGTCGCAAAGTCAACAATAAATATGACCAGAAGAAGGAGGGTGGCACAGAAATCATTAGGATGGAAGGTAATTTCACCAGAACAGATACAGGACATTCGACAAATTTCACGGCAGACATAACGAGTGAAGAAATAAAAACTGCCAAAGCCCCTGTATTCGCTTTAAAAAAAAGGGCTTTAGAATGTAATCTAGATAAGGATCTTAATAAATCTGGACATTTTCGCAGAATAGGCTGATTAGCCACTTCATACCATCTAATCTACTTTCGAGTATTGATCATCACCTTCAAATCCTTAAGAGTCTATTTCAATTCCAAAGTAAGATGCAGCGAAACTAATATTACCTCTAATGTGATAATATAGTCACTTCCATAATTTCCATTCACGGAAGTATTTGCAGATTTATATTCCCAACTCGGGTGGTTGTTTCTTTATATTTTTCTCTACAAAACTAGAGATGGAAAACATTTTTTCCAATGCTAAATAGGATCGTTTGATACTTTTTATTTATCTATAAAGTGCAGGAGTGGATAATAGATATAGGAAAAAGTTTTACAACGCTAGAGATGTAAGGACGGTCTAAGTTATCTCAAGAGAGTTTTATAGTTCGTTTTTTTTTCAATTCTATTGGAGTAGTAGCCACTGTACGTATTTTATTGCCTGGAACATTTTTGTTTTTTTTTTGTTTGAGTTTCGTGCGTTTTCCCTTCCATATATTAAGCTCGGGGGTTTATTTGATTAATGACGTGTAAATGGTTTTCAGTATACCACAAATTTTTTTTAATTGCCTTTCATAACCTTGTTTCTAAACAACCTCGGTCATTAGCTTTTTGAAATAAATGCGAACTCATTAAGGCTCTACTAACATTTTATGATAAACCCTACCGAAAATTTTAGAGTCGTGTATAGACATCTGGAGCAGAATCCATGAAAAATAATAGAATACGTTTGAAAAAAGGCTTGAATTATATGTTCAAATTATTCACTCTGTATATTGAACCAAGAAAACGATATTTTTCTATGTGGATAGAAAAGTCTCATGGTCTCAATAAATTCACGGAGATACACAAATTAAAATCATACGTCAAAAAAAATTAAATGAAATAAACATAGCAGTGAATGCGCAAATGATTATTTAGTGCCACTCTAGAAGCAAGTGATTAAGTAATGGCCAACCGATATAACTTTACTTCAAGTTCTGAATCAAACAGGACCATTTTAAAGGTAACGCAAGAAAACAACATTAAAAAATTATGTATTGCAGTTAGATTGTTATCAACTTGTTAACATTTGACAGTTGACATAGAACGTTTGATAGTTGACGTTCTTGATGTTTGAGCATTAGCATCAAATGAAAATATGCCTCAGGAGATCTGTATTTGTATCTGTAAAGTAGGGAGACTGAGTGTAGGCTCACATCACTTAGGCCACATGTGACCTATTGTACATCCTTCCAAAGAGTTGTCCTACTAGGTCATCGTCCATCCTCACCTTCCCAGAAAGGTGGAAAGGTCACTAAGAGACATCTCCTTTATATCGGCAGGTGTTGGTCAAGACCAAACACACAGTCTCTTATTGACGATAACTCCGGACACTCGCATAAGACATGCCTGACAGTTTCATCTTCCTGTTCGCACATTCTGCATATACCACTAGTATCAGAGTATGGAGGTGTTTCATTAGTTGACTGTGGCCAGTCAGGAATCCTACTGTGATCCTGGCAATACTGCATCCTTTGACTCCATACCATCTTTTAAGGGATTGAGCATGGTCGTAACGTTTGGCTAGTTCCTCAATTGTCGAAGTCGTCAGGCCGTAGGTGTCACTGGGCACTAAAATCTTCAGCCCAGCAGCTGCAAAAGAATCGGCAACGCGATTGCCTTACCTTTCCCCTGTCGTGCCCTACAACCCACCTTATTATAATAGGTTTGTTCCAACCGCAGTCAGAAACCGTCAGAAACTATCAGAGAATAGTCGACCATTGCAATCAGTGATAGGAATTACGCGGAAATAACTCGTTGTTTGCAATGGTCGACTATTCTCTGATCGTTTCTGACGGTTTCTGACTGCGGTTGAAACAAACCTAGTATTGTTATCTGCCGAGGCGTTAGCTAAGAGAGACCATATATATAACACAGTGGCAGTATTGGCTAATTGACTATTTGATTGTTATTATTGTAAAATCAATCTAATGTTTTCCGTCGACCGTGTATTAACATATGATATCAACGGTCTCAAAACTTGACAAAATCATACATTAATGACCACCATCATTCCATTAATGCATGATTTACCTATATTACGATTTTCTACAGGCAACTCAACGCACATCTTATATATTGACATTTTGTAGGTAACCAAACATGCAATAGCGTCTTCAAAAAATGAATCCTAGTATAGAATACTTCCAGTTTTTGACTTACTTATCGGTTTATTTTATTATTCTACAAAATTAATAATAATTATTATAGTGTTAAGACATTCAAAAAATAATTTAAGAAAAACGAAAACAGTTACATTTGAACCAGCGACAATCTTTGTGACATTCCAGTGTCATTAATTATTTTTACAGTACTTACCTATGAAACAAATAAATATTTTTAGTTTCTTAATATTGAGAAAAACGAATACAACTGTTACAGTCGACGGAAAAACTTTGTAACTATCACGAGTATCAAAAGGGCAATAAACAATCTCAAACATCAACGCATTCGCCCTGCTCGATTGTTAATGGACCTCATTACTGCACTTGTTGATTAAATAACTATTAAGTGAAATATATATTGAAAAATTAACCATAAATGCCGTTTTGCAATAAAAGTATATTCACAGTAATTGTTAATATGCCGCAAAAAACTATAAAATTACATATGCTGCGAATGTGTTAGAGCTACTGACAGGACTCTGAAGGTGGTGCCACCCGTACAAATAGGGGGCACCACGGGTCAGCTTCCCATCTATAATTAGGTTATTTGTGACTGTCAATTTTTGCTGGTCAAGTTTTTGATGACTTTGTTTATAAAATGTTTATACATATATTTTAGATTACATCAGAGCATATTCCAGCTCCTCTCTTAACAAACAAATATTTTCCAAAAAAACTGCTTTATCGAAAAGCGAATTTTCACTGAAAGCAATTTTTTTCCGAAAAACTCTTTTCTTCGAAAGCTATCGAACGATTGAATAATCGTAGCGATTCAGTGCGAGTTCCGACAGTTTTATAAAACGGAATAAAGTTATTTTTCAAAGTGTAGGTGGTTGAAAGAAATTAGGCATTCTTTTTTCCGTCGCATAGAAATAGCAAAAGTGGAAATAGTGACGTGTCGTGACGCACTGAGTCCCGCAGACTGACGATCGATATATATACCTACAAAACATAGGCGAAACGTTCCAATTATTATTATACAATATCCTATTATAATTTTTTAATCAAATTTTCGAGAAAATTCTAAACAAAAATATATTTTTCTATGACTGTTGAGAAATGGACCCTTTTTATGTAACATTTTTGTTGAGTAACTGGATGCATTACACAAAACAAGCCACGCCCCGTGTGTAATGATCCATTACACACGACTATCTGGCCAATCACCGTCAAAGAATGGCATTACACACGACTATGTTCGGTGTAATGTTTGAATCAGACTCGCCATGAAATGTCATAATTTGACTTTGACAATACCTATACCTACCTACCGAAGGTGATTTAGAGCTGACTTTTTGTTAGAATGGATACAGAAAGTAAAAACGAATTCAACTGCTCAAATTTCACTATCAATATTGTAAGCAATAAATGAATTTTCATTGTAGCTTTCAAAATGGAATTGTTTGACATGAAGCATTAAGTTTATACAATGAAATATTCTCTAAATATCTCGTTCGTTTGAATTGATGGGTGAACACTCAGTCATAGAAAAAGTATAGTATTCTACTTTCGTGTAATGGCTATTACTCACTCGAATGATTCCGACGTTCGCCTGCGGCTCACTTCGCAATCTTCATTCTCATGAGTAATAGCCATCATTACACGCTCGTTGAATAATATACTATTTTTTCCATTAAAAACTTCAGTAGACAGATGTGGTAATTTGCTTGGGAATTGAAGTTGAATAAGTACTTAATGATATTATCACGACAATCTTTCAACTTGCTCACCAGCGCTGCCACAAAAAGGACTTGGATAGTTAATAATATCAAGCAGTAGTTTAATTAGTTTGACCTTTTGGTACTTGAACTCCTGAAGGGAAAGGAATGATAACGGATAATATATTTAACAGACCGTGAATTTCGTCTTGGGATGTATTAACTTTAATTTGGAAACTTTCTAAAAATGTTAATAATGAAAAATATCAACTGCGCTATGGAAATTGGTTGAAGATATTGTTCAAGTTTCAGAGCATACTTGACAGTGGAATTGTGCAAAAATATCATAAAGACGAGAAATTGGATTTTATAAAATTGTTTGCTAAATTCCATCTCAATTTTGTACTGTGTTTACAAATCTTGTATTATAATAAGAAACAATTAAAAGTATATTATACACCAAGGTGGTGAAGACTATTTTTATTGATCGAGCACCAAAATTATTTCGCGAGTGGCTAACGGAATAATGGTTTATATACAGTTTTTTCCACTACTAGCGAAATTTAAGACAAAAATTAAAAATAATCTAGAGAAGCGTTCACCCTGTCGTCTAGCTGACAAGTATACTGTAAGTTTTCGATATATCACGAACGTACTCGTTATGTCATCATCCATTTTTAGTTGAGTGCGAATTTCAAACTAATGGCATTTTTATTCAAATAATTTTACAGATAATTTCATACAGCAAATATATTAAAGACAATTTCCTGGGTATACAAAGTTTTTGTTGAACTGCTTTTCCTGAATTCTCAAAATAATTGAATTTGTCCATTATTAACCTAGGTTAATTATAGAAAAAATTATTATTATATAATTGAGAAATTATTGGCTGGAAAAACCAATAATTGTCAACTTCACAACTAGTAGTGGAAAAAATAAATTAAAAACTTGGATACGTGAAAAACTACCAGACCAATGGTTTATTGAATATATTATATCCAAAAATCAACAAAACATATTTTTTTACTTATTCTGGTTGACCCCCTTCCACGGCGCTTGGACTAAAAGAGAAAATAAATAAAGAAAAAACAGTCAGATTGTTATATTGTCTCCGTTTCTACAGTTTACTTTATCCATAATTCAATACCACAATCATTAACTACAAGATCTCATTTAACATTATCTGGTTCATTGACGATCATGTGTTTATCCTCCGAAGTCCGCGCTGAACGCTGTCACTTATCCCTTGTCCCTTGTTTTCTTCATGAGCTATTCTACACACTCACGATCAAACAGTTTACTATTCTACACATAGAAAACAGTTTATTTTACAACGCTACTTCAAACATGTTAGATTATAAAATATATTGTAGTTACCAATGTCCGCTTACAACTTTATAACGTAGTCTAGATTATATCTTTAAAAAAGATATAAGAAAAGTTGATTTTACTTCTTATATTCCTATATTGATGGCAAATTCGGGAGATCTTTTTCGTAGACTCCATTTCATATCAGAAGAAATCACGTGAAGTTCGCCAACTGTCTTGCGCAGAAGCTAAAATTGGCCTTGTTTACCTATGTCGCCTCGTAACTACCGTTTCATGCAAATAACCACTCCATTACTCATTCATTTACAAAATGACGCTGGCTTTGACAACTTCGCGCAACTTCACGTGGGTTTTTCTTACATGAAACGGGATCTGATTGGTGAGTGTAGTATTTTAAAGTCACCAGGGATCATTTTGTTCAGTTAAACACAACCGTTATTTGTATTACTTCATTCTCATGTCATTTCAACCACTGTTTTATTTCTTTCAATGACGCGTATCAGAAAACTCAGATAAATAACACGTGCTTTCGTTTAAGTCATTAGGGATTTCCCTGTCGAGATCTTGATGAATCGGTACATGTTTTTTATATCACTGAGTTCGTTATAAATAAACCGTTTTGACAGAAGACATCTTGTGGTAGTGGCGACCGTTGTCCACCTACAGGAAACTTACAGAAGCACACCATAATTTTAAAAGAAAACTGTTACTTACTGTGGCCAAGTTTACGGAAAGTTACATTTCTTCCTTTTTCTAAGGAGGCAACGTCCAGGGAACAATGAAGATTTATTTATTTATCCATTTTTCCCGCCTTTTAGAATCTTTTTCGAATTGACGAGGTCCCATTTCCCTTTTTATTTCGTGTTCCCCTGATGAATCTGGTGATTAGCACCACGTGGTTCTTGATAGTTACTTAATTTGGGCTATCAGTTGGTGGAGATTCAATGGTGATTTATGATGAATTATGATAATGAAGATACCCTCCTCGTATTTTTTATATTTGCTTACCATAAAAGATATGATAAGCACTTCGTGAAATCCACTGTTTTTACGTTGCTAGTTTCTTTTTGTCTAATTATATCCTACTCTACATTTTCCTTCTATTTCTGTATAAAACGGAAATATTGTGTTTCATTGTTAAAATATTCATAAAGGAAAATCTAAACTTGCTTGAAATCGATGTTAACAAAAACAACGGACATACCGCGACATCTAGTAACTAGAAATGAAACTTTACTGTATTAAAAAGCGTTCTACTGTCAGTTATTGTATACCAGGTGCTCTCAATATTGCGCACAGTTAAATTAAATACTTTAAACTTAACTACAATTCGGAGTTGATTGATTAGTTCATTATAATTAATTAATTCACATACCAAACTTTATAGTGCATTAGATATCGTTATACTTATTGATTATTTTCCGTATATGAACGTTTAGAAGTAAGACTTGTTTTATATTAATTAATTAATTAATTAATTAGGGATTTTAATAGTCTACCACCGTTACAACATTAAATGTTAGTTTTTTTCCAAACAAAGCAGGTTGAAAACTAATGGAGTAAATCTTACTTAGAGCCTTCGAAACTTGGAATACTTTCTTGTCTGTGCATTCCAGAATCACATAAAAACCATACAACATTCAGCTGAACTAGAATATGAGAGAAGATAGACTTGGCATGAAGAGGAAGAGTGCTAAGTATATTCTATTGGAAACAACACATTAACTTGTGAAATTGTTGGTTCGAATCACACCAAAGTTGAATTATTGCTTCTTTTATTAGCCATTATAATTAATAACTCTGTATCTGTAGAGTAGGTAGGGTGAGTGTAGGCTCACAGCACTTAGGCCACAGGTACATCCTCCTGAGGAGTTGTCCTCCCAGGTCATCGTTCATCCAGTGCTTCCCAGGAAAGTGGAAAGGTCACTAGGATACATCTCCTCTATATAGGCAGGTGTAGGCCAAGACTCACCGAACACACACACTAGCCCCATAGTATGGAGGTGTTTCCTGGTCATCGCCAAATATTTTTTCGGCGCCCAAATTATCAGGGTCTCCCAGAGTGATCCTAGCAAGACTACTTCCTTTGATTCTATCCCATCTCTCAAGGGATTGAGCAGGGGTGTAACGTTTGGCTAGTTCTGCAATTGTCGAAGTCGTTAGACTGGGTTCTGAAATTTTTTGTCAGCCGCTTCCCTAGCTAAAGAATCGGCAATGCGATTACCTATACTCTTGTCGTGCCCTTTAACCCACCTTGTTATCTGCCGAGGCGTTAGCTAAATCTTGATGGCTCTAGTACTAGCCCCGATATAACACGTTGTCTGTTCAAGGCTAATAGGGTTTGTCTACTATCTGTACAGATTTTTATGTTTTTGTCAAAAACTCCTCTTCTGCGGTTAGTTCTTTTGTAGCAGTTGAGATACCCAGTTATGTTTGAACCACGCTTAGGCTTAGTGCTCCGGAGTAGAGTAATCAATAACTCAAAACTGTATAGAAAAAGTCTAGTTTCAGGTAATTAAAAATTTTGAGAATGGCTCACATTAACATCATATGAAATAAACACACAAAAATATTTTTTGCAACATTAGTATTTCGATAAAGCCGTTAAATTTTTCTCTGGGTCAGGCTGTTTGCAATAACTGTTCTATTATTCGAATCAAATACATTTTTTTTGTTATTTCGAACTGTATTTTTTCTAATACTATTTATATTCATTGATTTCAAGATCAAAGACCTTGGCATTGTTAAGTTGATTGATTTTCAGAAGGAATTTGAATATATTATTTAAATATTTTAATCTGTGAACTCATCTAGAACTATACTAGATCACTGTGCTTATCTAGTAGCACATTTAAATAGAATATCATACGAGATAAGATTATTCATTAATTTTTACAGTTAAACACTATACCGATTGTCCGCTATATCGTTTCCTATGAAATGCTTTGAAATTTATTCATTTAGGAAGATATTTGCTCTCCTGGCTCAGGCACAGCTGTACGTTGAAGAGGCGTTTTCTACACCTTTTCTTCTCAGCTTCAGACCTTCTTACATCATCTCAGATATAATGTTAATGTTTTTACATCCACATGTATAGTGCCTTATTTTTAGATTTCTTATTTTTTCAAATATTGATTCTGCTCATTGCTTACTATTTTATACTATCACTCCTAAGTATTACTTAGAGCGTGGTGTAACGTTAATTTGCCTTTAGGAACTCCTAAATCCGATTTATTTATAACCTACCTCCAGAAAATGATTGGTGGAACTATTCAAATAATTTATCTTCATTTCACCTTTTTCCTTCACGAAAATAAGTTGCTTCTGCTTCATTTATATTCCGAAAAGGTGTGACAAAGTCAAGGTAATGGCAAGACAATCAAACCATTGAAAATATTTCTTGGATGGGTGGTAGATGGTTTTACACGCTGACTCACACCTTTTGTTAACCCGAAAGGGTGTCGCCTTATAAGTCGCAAAGTCATTCTGCGTGTATAAACACTTTTTTACTAATATTAGAGGTGATATTGCAGGGTTGTAAACTGAAAATAGTCTTAAAATAATAAAAAACAGTAGTTAATTTTATTATTATAATTTTATTATGTTTCAAATAGCCGCCCTGTATATAAAATCAACTTACAATCTTGCGTATTTCGAGCCTCACAATATTGTTAATATTGCAGGAAGGTTCTATTAAAGGAAGATCCTTCGCAATATCTATTTGGAAATCTAATATGCTTATGAAGGTGATGGAAAGCATGTCTTTCATACTGATGAGCATAATGTGAAAAAATATATTAATAAATTATATAACTATAATAATAAACGCCCTAGAAAGGTTGCATATATGAGTAGTTTTAGGAAGAACGGTTTTTCTAAAACAAATTTCAGCTTTACATAATAAAAATGTATAATACTGAAACCATAAGAATTTTTTATGTAACACATCAGCGAAGTTATGAATATTTAAAAAGCTCCGTTCATAAAACCATTGAGTTCAGTGAGGGTTCATTAACTCGAACAGAAAAATCTGCTCTAATAAAAACTTACTTCGAAACTTTAAAACCTAAACCAGTTCGCCTAAAGCCGACAGGATTAACATTCCAGCTGAGTGCAGCAACGATGTTGAGGCTGTCATCTCGTCTTTTTTATTTCACACGAAGAAAAAAAATTACTAACATTTTATCTCTGTATGGATCGATAGTTTGAATAGTTTTTGCGGAGGAAATGGAAAATTTTACTCGAACCAATTATTAACAAGAACATTCTTTTCAGTGACAATCATTTCGAGTAATAGTTCTGTTTAATATCATATTAGATGGTTTCCGATAAATTATAGGTGATTAATTAATTTCCGATTACCAGTGAGGAAATTAGATCATCATCTGAGATTACACTTGATTAATAATCAATAGATTATTGGGACACTAATTTATAATTATAGTTGATAGACATTTTGGAGAATTCCAGATATTGACATGCCTTTGAATCTATGGGATTAATTTTCAAGATGTTTACTGAAACTCTTCACATTATTGTATACATAAAATTAACAATAATGAATACCAGGAAAAACAAATATTTTGGTTACTAGAAATCTGCTCACAGTGAACAAGGCGAGAGAGTGTGGATTCCTGGCAAACTGGAATAAAGGGAAGTGGAGTAGCAAACAAGGGGGCTGAAACACCCTTTTGCAGGATTCAACCCTTTTGTGGTATCACTTCCAATGTAATATTGGAAAAAATAAGCAAAGCTGGAAAAAAGAGAAGATCTGACCATTCGAAAGATCTTGTAGGAAGAAATATACATACTTGCAAAATGTACAGCAATTCGGAATTCCAGGAAAACGACACCTGGGATATAATATTGTATAGAACAGGGACATTTACCTAAGGTAAAGCCTGCAGATATTGTGAAATTACTCCGGGAAATAGGAGTCTTCCCTCAAAAGCTAACTAGAAGTAAGGGGGTACAATAGATCTTCCAGTTTTCAGTAAATGCACCCCAATATACATACATACATCCTCATAGGACACTGCCTCCTGGAAGGGGACATCAAAAAGTTCAAATTAGTGGAGGGACAATGTAGACTCGGTAGAATGGGAGAAGAAACTGCAATTCACATAATCGCTGAATGCATAGCAATACAGAATCCTAGGTGAAAACACCTAGGACTCTGCTGGATAGAAGATAGACACTAAAGTTGGTGGAGCTTAGAACAAGATATTTTAAGTGATCACATATTGGTAAAATACAGCCATACTTTGGCAATCCTTATTGACTTCTGGTAGGGAAGAGTATGAATTCACCAAGTAGGTACACTTGGTTGGGTTGGGACTCTCCAATAATACATTTCTCAATTATTTGTTGTAATAAATATTTGTGCAAAAATACAAAAGGAATTTATTATTAATACGACTGTATTCTTTAGCCACTCGATCACGTTTCTCAGTGTACAATTTTTTATTATTATTTTCATGATGTTCCTGTTGATGTCGATGACACAAAAAAAGTGTTAACCATCTTGGATCGTATAAAAGAAAGAGGTGCTTTGAATAAATAATATTGTTGAGCTGACACTGAGAAGTTAACAACCTTATTTTTATGCAGTGCATCTTTTTGTTTTGAGTTGAGGTACCTGAAAATTAACATTTTGAAAAAGGTAAGTCAACCAAAGACAATATATATTTTAATTAGAAGTTTATTCTATATTAAATATAGATATCAAATTTGGTTGAAAATATTAATTATGTTAAACAATATTTTATTGAAAAAGTTGTATATGAAAACTGGTATTGTGAGTTCATTATTTAAGACATTTTTTTTTAAGACATTAAAAACGTATCATTCTATTGTTTATTACAAAATACCTACATGTTTAAAGATGATTCAGATAAATGAGATTTTTTCAAATCCAAATACTACTAGAAAAATAATTTTTTGTCAAATCTAGGAATATAGTGATTAAGATTAACTTTATCTGATAGACATCAACCAAAACACAATAATTGTTATTTAAAATTTCCTAAAAAATATTTATCAACGGAAATAAATTTCCAATGATCTAATTTTGTACATTAATGCATTATAGATTATTATTATAAAAAGTGGTATATAAAGAGGAACTGTCCTAATCTAAATCACTGTTACTTGATTTTTTTAGAATGTTTCTCACTGTGATACTAATTGGTCTCTTTGCCACACTACAAGGATTGGGTGAGTTTTTTCACAATTTAAATCGTGTAGTCCATCAAACTTCCAAAACAATTCTTATTTCAAAACTATTCAAATTAATATAAATTCAAGTTAAAACAATAAATTTTCCTCTGAAAATGAAAAAACCATAACATTTTTTTTATATATTTAAAGAAGCAACTCCAGCAAAAGTAGTATGTTACTTCAGCAACTGGGCCATATATAGACCGGGTGTTGGAAGGTACGGCTTAGAAGACCTTCCGGTAGATCTTTGTACACATATAATTTATTCATTCATTGGTGTTGATGACACATCATGGACTGTACTGGTGATAGATCCTGAGGTAAGATATTTACAATCCATACTTAAAAATGACAATGACATTTTGACGTAACTGAAGCTACTTATAAGAGCTCTATAAGCCTTGAACAGACGACGTGTTATATCGGGGCTAGTACTGGAGTGCCACCAAGATTCAGCTAACGCCACAGCAGATAACATTATTATCCTGAGGTTTAGTGTTAAAGGGAAGCGGCTGGACTAAAAATTTTAGGACCCAGTGAGACCTACACGGTCTAACGACTTCGACAATTGCAGAACTAGCCAAACGTTACACCCATGCTCAATCTCTTAAGAGATGGGATGGAATCAAAGTATGCAGTCTTGCTAGGATTACTCAGGGCAACCCTGGGAAGCTGGCGCCTAAGAAATATTTGGCAATGACCAGGAAAAACCTACGTATAACAGTAGGATTTCTGACTAGCCACTGGCAACTAAGGAAACACTTCCATACTATGGACACACCTCTATGTAGGATGTGTGAACAGGATGAAACTGTCGGGTATGTCTTATGCGAGTGTCTGGAGTTATCGTCAATAAGAGAATGTGTGTTCGGCAAATATATCTTGGCTCACACCTGCCGATATAAAGGAGATGTCTCCTAGTTACCTGTTCACCTTCCTGGGACGGACAGGATGGACGATAACCTAGGAGGACAACTCTTCGGGAGGATGTTCAATGGGTCACATGTGGCTGTGAGCCTACACTCATCCTCTCTACTCTACAGCTACTTATAGGTATAGTTATCAACGATATTGCTTTGTCTGGTTTTAACAAAATATTGCCAGTTTTGGTATAACTTTGTTGCCTGAATATTATTGTTATTTCTTCAGCTGGACGTCGAACAAAACGGTTTCAGAAATTTCAGTGATATTAAAAAGACGCATCCAAATGTGAAACTGGAAGTTGCTGTTGGAGGATGGGCAGAAGGTGGCTCTAAATACTCCGCAATGGTTGCGCAAAAATCCAGAAGAGATACATTCATCGGCAGCGTTATTGGTGAGAAAAAAATGTTGTTAATGGTGTAATTCTAACCAATAATTACATTATTTTTCAGCATTTATGAATGAATATAATTTGGATGGATTCGATTTGGATTGGGAATACCCAGGAGCTGCAGATCGTGGTGGTAGCTTCTCTGACAAAGATAAATTTTTCTATTTCGTCGAAGAGCTTAGAACCGCGTTTAATAAAGTAGGGAAAGGTTGGGAGATAACTATGGCAGTACCAATGGCTAAATTCAGGCTTCAAGAAGGTTATTATGTACCAGAACTTTGCGAGTAAGTTAATAATCAAATATACTGCGCTTGTTTCCTGAATTCTAAATTTATTTTTTAGGTTAGTTGACGCTATTCATGTAATGTCTTACGATCTTAGAGGAAACTGGGCTGGTTTTGCCGATACTCACAGTCCTCTTAATAAAAGACCACATGACCAATGGGCATATGAAAAGCTCAATGTTGTAAGTTGATTAAATTTTCAATGTTAGTAATAAAAAAATAATAAATAATATTAAATAATTCATCGTAGAATGATGGACTACAATTGTGGGTGGATTCAGGATGCTCTCCAAAGAAACTTGTTGTTGGTATACCATTTTATGGAAGAAGTTTCACTCTAAGTGCTGGAAATACCAATTATAATCTTGGAACTTACATAAATAAAGAAGCAGGAGGTGGAGCGCCTGGTCCTTTCACGAACGCAACTGGATTTTTAGCATATTACGAGGTAAATATCTTCTCCGTATTTGAAAGTGTTAAACTTCACAATAATATCATGTTTTCTCGATATTGATAATTAATGGTGGACAGAATAGTAATGTGGGATCAATAATTTTTATTGTTTTCATTCTGACAAGGTTTATATGTCGATTTAAAAATTCAACGCATGGATTTAAATAGTTCGCCATCTATGCTGTGACGTACATACCCTAAAAGAGAAGTTAGCTACATAAGGGTTGACATAGGACCAAAATTGTGTCGTCTTCTTTTTTGAAATCGTGTTACATATAAGTTAAACCTATAGGTTGACACCCCATTGAAACGTTAATTTTTTTGTTATTCTGGTGTTCAGATCTGCGCAGAGCTCTTAGAAGAAAGTAATGGATGGACTAAAAAGTGGGACGAACAAGGACAAGTTCCTTATGCTTATAAAGGTAATTCAATAGCAAAGTGAAGACAGATTTGAATATATTCTTATTACAGGAACTCAGTGGGTAGGCTACGAAGATCCGGTATCGGTCCAAATTAAAATGGATTGGATCAAATCCAAGGGGTATGCAGGCGCAATGACTTGGGCCATAGATATGGACGACTTTCGTGGACTATGTGGACCGGAAAACGTCTTAATTCACATTTTACACGCCAATATGAAATCGTATGATGTTCCCGAACCACATATTTCCACTACTCCCAGGGTAAACATATTTTAAGAGCACAAATTTAATTCCAATTATAGAAAAACTTGTTCTTATATTATAATTTTCTAGCCTGAATGGGACAGGCCGAAAAGTACCACTCCTTCAGACGGTACTCCAGTGATAACCACAGCGAAACCAAAGCCAACGTATTCTAGTACAGTTACTTCAACGACTTCAACAGAAACAACGCCACATGGCTCAGCACCCACTAATAACCAACCATCTTCAACAGCAAGTTATCCAGATGATACTGACAACTTAACTGAATGTGAAGCTGACTTCATGCCGCATAAAGATTGTAATAAAGTAAGTTAATACCTACGTCTGGGTACTATTTTAAGTCCAAGGATTTTGGATGTAAAGCACCTTAGTAGATAGCTTGAGAGGAAAGATGAATATGAATAGACACAATTATTTTTTCTAGTATATTCGCTGTGATCATGGCAAACCAACAGTTTTCAATTGCGAGCCTGGAACTGTATTCCACACAGGTCTCAACGTCTGTGATTGGCCTGCAAATTCTGACAGAGAAGAATGTAGACCAAATAGCTCAATTTAATATTATGTTAATGTTTATTTATAAGACTTATAAGACTTTTTAATATAATTTAGTTTAGTATATTTCTGTTTTTTTGTCTTTGTAGCAAGGTATGTGAAAAAATAAACAATCCACAAATGTTCCCATGTTCTCCAGCTAAAATTTAATTTTAAATTTCAAGATATACTCTTCGGGGGTGTATTCATTATTTTAATAAAGCAATATAGATGTTCGCATTGATAAAAAAACACGCAAAATCTTGTTTTGAACTGTAGACCTTCACTGTCATTCTTGTCAGAAAAAAACCTTTTTTGTTGGCTACACTGACCTTAGACTGAACTCCTCTATTGTGACAAATACGACATCGACATTTCATATTTGTCATAAGGCAATTAAATATACAGCTTACCAACATGTTAATCGATTTTAGGCGAGAGACCAAAAAAACTTGACTATATCTATATCTTCAATCATAACTTATGACAACTACAGATGTCTCTGAATATTATGTATAGCTTTTTTCACGAGTAAGTTTCCACCCCCTGGTACTAACTTAGTGCTAGTTCCATTCCCAAGTAATAGTACTAGAGCTTTGGCACTGATTTTTCCTTTGTTGACGCTTCGTTATACATAGTTGTTCCCAAACTGTTTTGGTTGTTTTCCATTGTGTTTATTGATATGTCATTGTCAATAGCAACTTTTGATGTCTGCTGGATTATTTCTTTATGATTCAGTCTTCTTGTATAGATTTTCCTGCATGGTTAGCCTGTTGTAGTCTGTGTGGGGAGATGATTCTATCCTTAAAAATACGATTGTATAACATGTTCACAGAGATCTCATTTGTTAGTTTCCAGTCCTTTATGGTGGTCTGTTTTCAGCAATCAACTGGTTGTTATAGATATCTTAATCGAACGTGGCAAGAGCAGAGAATATGTAATTAATACTTTTTGAAGTGGAGTATTAGAATATTTTTTTTATTAACTTATTTGTACTGTCGTCTAGTGTATCCATATAATATTATGAAGTAGATATAATTAAAGGTGTTCAATGTCTTATATTTGTTTTTCTACATTCAGGTAAAAAACAACACTTTTGTTAAACACATTATATGGAAAAAGCACTAGTGCAATAAAATTTTTATTGTACTCATCTGTCATTCTTGTGTCAGTTTTGTGATGATTTATGACAAACATGAACATTTAAATAAAATAAAAATCCAGAGCAAGTGTCTGATCCTGCTTTAATACAACAATAATATATGTATATCTTACTACTTAGTCTCAACGAATTACAATTATTGCAAAAATCTTTAATTATTTAAAATTTAAATGGTCAAGGCGAAAGCCAGCTATGATTGAGTACTGACAAGGTGGAGGCCATAAAGATACAAAAAAGAAGAACGGTTTGAGTTTGATTAGGTTAGGTTAGGTTCCCAACATATTATATTCTAATTTTCCAGTTTTTGCATGAATGTAGAAAAAATATTGTATGCAACTCTTGCAAAACGTGTTTTTTGCACTCGACGTGTTGTCCAACTCGGCCTAAAAACCTCGTTGGTTGGTTAATTTCACGTCGCGTGCAAAAAAGACTCACTTTTTGCACTTGTTGCATAAATAACTATTTGTTCCATTTCCACATCAATATTATTTAGCTTTTTGCCATTGCACTGAACTGGAGTCATAACCTGGAGAAATAATATTATTATATTATTTTTTGTAATGAATTAATTTTGGTTCAAAAAATTTTTGAGGCTCATTATTTAGAATTATATGAAGAATACCTGGTGATGACTTTTTGTGTTCGCTTATTTTTATTTTCATGACTGGAAGATAATCCCAGCCAAAAGAAAATATAATCAATCGGTCAAAAAGTTAACAACCGACGAAAAATATTCACCACAGGCTTACAGGAACTTTTCTACCGGCTGCAACCTGCTAGAACTTTGTCTGCTACTAGCAAAGTGCAGTTATAAAAATATACAAACAGTAAAAAATAAATACAAACTCAACAAAATCTTAACATCCAGGTACACACATTTATTACAATATTTATACAAAAATATAAAATGTTAACAACCCAATATCACCACTATTTTCCCAACCCTCCCAAACTCAAGCTTTAGCATGCAAATATTAAACCCATGCAGTTAAGAAAATAAACATGCAAGCGTACTTAGGAGATCAGGGTGCCGATTCTCGGGCCAGGGAACAGCGCTCTCCGGGAGAAGAGATCTTTTGTCTCCATTTCGTTTGGTTACTCTGTCATTTCAGTGACAAGGACAAAAGATCTCTTCTCTCGGAGAGCGCTGTTCCCTGGCCCGAGAATCGGCACCCATATCTATAACTGGTAGAATTTCTGGAACAGGAAATCAAACAAAATTAAAAAATTCGTGGATTATTCGATGGGATCTCTAAAGACTGTAAGAGAGTGTTAGTTTTCTGAAAAGGAAGAGCTGGAAAAAATGTTTAGTCCATAACTGCCAAGTAAAGCCATTTTGCATGCAACCTCCTTGGGATCTACAATATTTTGATAGTCCATTACTGGACAACTATTCCCCCTACTTGTCAGCCCATGCCCATAAGACAAACGGAAAACACTCAAGCGCGCTCGCCCCATCGGGATGACTGCTCGCTTTGCAAACGAGACTTACCGACAACCTAAGAACAAGCACTTTCCCACAGTGTGGTACTACGTGCATCCGTGCAGGAAATAGTCAATCGTAAACCACCAAATTGGAATACATGTGGCTGACTCGACAGTAGAATAAAAAGCTTACCAATACCTGATGAAACGAGAACCAACTTGATGAAGGAAGAGAAGACAACATTTGGAAAAATGGGAAACGACATAGCTTACCTATGTCTTTAGAAAAGTAACCAACTCATAAAAGAGCAGACAATATTTGAAAACATGGGAAACGACATAGCTTACCTATGTCTTTAGAAAAAATAAGCTATTGTAAAAGAAATGGGGACAATATTTAGAAAAAGAAGGAACGACATAGTTTGCCTATGTCTTTTGAAAAAAATAACCAGCTGGTAAAAGAGAGAAATTACTATCAAATAATCATTTCACATGTAACTTAGGCATCTACGATATTTTGACAGCCCATGCTGGGCAACTATTTCCCCAACTTGTCATACCATACCATACCCATTCGAAAAACGGAAAACACTTGAGCGCACTCGCCCTGTCTGGATGACTGCTCGCTTTGCTAACGAGACTTACCGACAACCTAGGAACGAGCACTATACCACAGTGTAGTACCATTGTAGTACTACGTGTATCCGTGCGGGAAAAAGTCAATCGCAAACCACCAAGTGTTCATATGTGACGTACTTAATAGATACATATTTAGAAAATTGAGGAACGGTATAGCTTAGCTATATCTTTAGAAAAATATCTAGCATGTAAAAGAAAGAAAGGACAATATTCAGAAAAATTAGAAATGATATAGCTTACATATGTCTTTAGAAAAAATAATCAACTCATAAAAGAAAGGAAGGACAATATTTAGAAAAATTAGGAACGACATAGCTTACCTACGTCTTTTGTAAAAAATAACCAGCTGGTTAAAAAGAGATATGACCATCAAGTAACTATTTCACAAGTAACTCAGGAATCTACGATTTTTGACTTCCCACACTTAAGCACACTCGCCCTGTCTGGATGACTACTCGCCTATACCACAATGTGGTACTACGTGCAGGTCTGGATGAAACCCTGTTGAAGAAAAAGAAGATTCTTCTGTTTTTTCTTCTTTTCGTGAATCGCAGCAACGTAAAAGGTAAAATATCCCTTATAATACACATTTATTTTGTCGATATATACACTGCTCGCCAAATTTATACTGAAAATATAATTAGATTAAATAGCAATGGAGGAGTTCAGTCTAAGGTCGGTATGGCCAGCAAAAGGTGGTTTTTTCTGACAAGAATGACAGTTAAAGCCTACTATTCAAAACATTATATTTTGCATGTTTTTCATCATTGCGAACATCTATATTACTTTATTAAAATGATGAATACATCCCCGAAGCGTATATCTTCAAATTTAAAATGACTTCTTAGACTCAACATATCGGTGGCCAATAATTCTAGGAACTGTTGTATGTCTATGATATACGCCAATGAACTATACATTTATAGTTCGTTGAAGCATTGTCTAATAAAAAGTATTGGACAATTCACAATGGTTGAGTTGAATTCAGTTGAAGTGAATTGGGATAAGCAGTCGCAGTCCTGTGGTTGACGTTTCTACTGATATTAGTCATGAAGGTTCTCCATCTCATGTTCTCCATAAATAAAACTTATATCTTTGCGATGTCATTGCAGATGACTACTCGTTGAGGTTTGTGGTTACCGATATCTATGGATTTTAGTTAACATCCCTAATAAAACGTTTCTATGGTTCTGGCCTGAATTCTTCTTCTTCCTTCCTCTTTTGGGCTATATCCTGAGCGATAATTTACCTAGTTTCACAATATTGTTCTATGGTTTCACAATTTCACATAACCTAATATCTATTATCTGTAAACATTTATAAATTTTCAAATTATATCCTTTTAATTTGATTATTAGGGAATCAAGATGAATTCTGTTGGTACAATCAGTAATAGGTTAAAGAGACCCATTTTTAGTCATATGAAAAGTATATTTAATAATATTGTTAGAGTACTATGAATTATAATATTATTTTCAGGATATCTCTCAGATGATAGGAAACAACAAAATGATCTTTTCAACGTTGAACAATCTCGACAAAAGGAAGCAATTGGGCGAATAGAAAAAATTGAAATCAGTTATGAAGGGACATCAAAAAATGAAGTGCTTGTTATGAATAAAAATATCTCCACACCTTACGACTGTGCCAAACGTAAATCTAATCTACTGATTATAACACTATATTTTCTTACGTGATTCATTTTATAGATTTGGGAGATCAGTTGTGTAATAAGGCAGTTATTGGTTTATTAAATGGTGAAGCATTATGGCACATGCACAAACCATTACCAGATTCATGTAAATTAGATTTCCTTCATTATCACTCACAAAACCCAACGTTAGTAAATAAAACATTTTGGAGAAGCTGCAGTTTTCTAATGGGTGCAGTGGCTTTACAAGCATTTAAAGATAATGTTAGTGTTCGCTTACATAGTTTTCCTAGTCCAAATGGTGAGTTTAAATAATTTTTAAATTATGTTCAATTAATAATACATTTGTAGTAAAATCTGGAAGCTTTGTGTATGATGTACAAATAGAATTAGACGATTGGAAGCCGACAGCTGCAGAACTAAAAGTATTATCAATAGAAATGATTAAATTTTGCCAGCAAGAACACCCGTTTGAATATTTAGATGTCTCTACAGATCTAGCATTTGATATTTTCAAAAATAATCCTCACAAATCTCAACAAATACCTAGTATAGCAGAACACAATAGTGGTAAAGTTACATTATTTAGAACTGGTACCCATATTGATATTTCTAAAGGACCCATGATACCGAATACTAATCATTTGGGCAGAATCACAGTATCGAATGTAATTAAATTGAATACTGAACTTCCTGGTGGACCTATTTACAGATTTCAAGGAGTAGCCTTGCCCAAAACACTTGTTTTAAACCATTTTGCTTATGGTATACTTGAGGAAAGAGCTAGATTACTGGTAAGACAATTAAATGCCTAACTAGTCTGTCAGACACTTGAAAGTGATTTGTTATTTAATTGTTTATATTTTTAATTCCAGAACCCAGCAAGGATCCCAGGAGCACAAACTATAGATAATGAAGATAATACTTTTGTAGCTAGTATTTCAGCTTAGTAATAAAATATTTATTATCTTGTTGTGATTTTATTCAGAGGGTAAGGTGAGCAAGTTTGTTCAATATTATACCAAATGTAAGTGAAGGAATATAGCTTGTCTAAACAACTTAGAGACGCTATTGAACTCTCTTATCAAAGCTGTTCTGAGAAAACCCGTTCTTACAGAAATAAATCAACACATTGGAGTGAGGAACTTACCAAATTAAAATCAAGAACTTTCAAACTGTTTAACAATGTTGAAAAAACAAGAGTGGGAAGAATATTACTCTATTTCAGAAAATCCCTGTCAAAGTTCCTGTTAATCCCATAGGCAATATATTAAATTAAATTTTATCATTATTAGTTTTCATTTATGATAGTAGTAGATATATCTCATAAATAGAGCAGTTCAGATCTACTGTTTAAAACATGTAGATTTTAACTGTCATTCATGTCAGAAAAAACCACCTTTTGTTGGCCACACTGACCTTAGACTGAACTCTTCTATTAATGGAATGACTGGGTTTGTTGAGGAAAATAGGTACACCTGAATAATTACTTACATTGAAATGATCTTTACAGCAATAGCAGCTAGTTGTAGTATATTACTATTTTCTTCTAGCAGCCACAAACCATAATTTCCATTGCAGACATAGCTACAAATTTTTTATGATGTGTTGTAACTGTTTTGTTTGTGTTTACATTATGCTACCTTGAAAAATTGTGGAGAAAAACTGAAGTTAACTAAGAACTATTATCCCAATGCTTCATAATATAGAAACATCAAACTAGTAAAAACATAAACAAACACAACAGTCATATATATCATAGACTTTGACAGTTCTTCAAACTCAAATGGCCTTTTTGTAACTGACTATTAGTTCATAAAACATATAATTAGAAAGTGGCTAACTTCACCTTCAGGTTTGTGACGCACCTGTAGCGAAAGTTGCAAACATTTAGGAATTTTCAATTTCTAGTTTTCTCCTGAAATATTCGGTTTTAAAAATTTTAAAATTAAAAGTCCTGTGAAAGAGCCTGGTGTTGAAAATTGAGGCTTTCCTAGAATATCAAGAAATAGAACGTTTCTTGATATAAGGGTGTCCTGACACTGCATTTGTGATATGAAATATTGCATCATGGAGATGTACATCTCTGCAAATTCAAATAAAAGAAAACGTGCCAACGCGGGACCACGGCAAGCTCCTGTTCAAAAAACTTTTAGAGTCGCTGGAATATTAATGTAGAGGATGAAGCTATCGTTCGCTTGTACATGGAAGAGGACGAAGCATAATAAGTACAACTAGTCTCCCTTCATATAAAATGTGCAACCAAGAGTTGAGGCGCCTTGGAATTGAAGCTCTTCACTCTTAGGTTGTAATGCCGCAAAAACGTAAATAGAAACGAGTTTAATGTTACGATTTACTGAATCAAAAAAGACAAACATTTTTTAAATAAAAAATTGCAAAATCTTCACTTCTAGAGAGCACATGAAAACTTTTCCTATTATTTACATAGTAACATAAGTAGGTGTTGTCATCACACCACAATTGTTATCCTTCGACGACATCAAGACATACCCATCATTTCCCCAATAAGTCGACCAACTATTTTTAACCAGCCAATACTTCTTTCCATTTATACTTCCGTATCCTACAGCAAGCACAGCATGATCCAAATTTTCTTCCTTGTTACCACTACAAACAAATAAAATTATTGTATCTAGTTCATTTAATAACCAGGTGGAGTAATTTGAAAAGCCTTACTCACACCACTAAAAGTTACCATATTAGTTACAAAAGGGTGTGTTCCGAAAAAGTAGTCAACAGTCGTGTTCCAAATCTATTAAATATGCCTTGATTTATAAAGAAATCAGCCACCCACAGGTATAAGTCGATTTCTTGACTATTCATATGCATATTGTAGATATAAGATGAATGTATTTGATTTTAGACTGTCCTAGATGACTTTACATTGTTTTACCGGACTAAGCGAAGAGTTGGTACAATACAATAGGCATGATGACTGTCACTAAGAATCACCGAAATATTGATTTGATATAATGATTTAAGATGCAGAGATTCTACAGAAATCACTTATTTTTCATTTTCATGTGTGATTACATTTATTTTCGTAAAAATATAAGCACAAAATTTAACCATCCGCCATCTTATCTCAAACGCCAATCAGAAGAGAGTGACGTCATGCTTTCGCAGATATCCATTATCCGACCCAAACCAAATCCGAACATGTGTTTTGTCGTCTTTAAATTATCTATGGTTTTGTATTTCCTTTGTTGCTGTTGGCTTTTCTTGGTTCATGTGATATTTTCTCGTTATATACTATCAAGTATCAGTGTTTTTATTACCACAAAAAACCGTTTTTGAAATTATGTTTATGTATCAAAATAAACTTTTAACCTGCAAGCTGTCAAGTGTTTGAAGTCTGACTTTGACGATATTACTACATGACACAGATCATAGATAACCTATCGACAGTTGACACTGTTAAGAATTGATGACGTCATAGAAGGACGCCATTACTATTATAGCGTTTTGGCGCATAATTTAAAATGTGTTTTTAAAAGTTGAATTTTTCCTTTGAAAACATCTTTTTTTACAGAAATAACATTTATTGTAGATAAAGTATATACGTGAAAACATCGTGGAGCAGTTTTTCAAAATCAGTCATCATGCCTATTGCTTACTGAAGTTTTTAAAGAAACAGTTTCGATGAAACTGTGTGAAAATAATAAAATAAACAAGATGACAAAATTAATTATATTCATCTGTCAGAACTGTCAAAATGGAAATTATCAGCTGATGTCAATACTAGAAAGTGTTGTGTGAGACTGGACGGAATCTGACCAATAAGAGGTCTACAGAATTGCCAACTTAAATTCAAATTACTCCTCCTGGTTTATAATAACACTTTTAATTGAAAAAGCTCTTACCAGGTTTCATCATAGTAAACGCCATTTGAATAGAAACTGAAAGTTCTATGACTGGCATCGATGGCAACACTAATAGGACCGTGACGGAATATAGCCAATCGTAGAGCGTCTTCATCACCTGAAGTTACATTTACCCAGCCTGTAATTTGAGCTACTTTAGGTAAACTAGCTGCATGGCAGTAACCATCCTAAAAATGAATAAATATAAATAAAGATTAAACAAATATTTGTTTTAATTACTTGTCCTAAATATGGACCGTAATCTTCTTCAGAGGGTAAACCTCCGTGTTTTTGTATCCACTGATATGCTCTGAAATCTTCACCACCATCACATCCATTATTACCATAACTGAAATAAATTAGATAAGCAATTCGGTAATAGGAGATTATTTCATTTGTCTTACCCCCAAGAACAATCAATGAGTGCTTGTTGGGATAATCTAACTAGATTTCCACCATTTTTCAAAAAATATGCTCCTTCTATTGCTCCTACTGTTCCAAACGACCAGCACGAACCACATACAGATTGATCTAAGAGAAAAGTGACAACAGAATCAACATTTATCAATATTATAGATTGTTATCATAATAGTGCTTATTAGAGACTTTTAGCTCGTCTTAAATTTCTCACGTATCCGTATACGTAACGAACTGCGCATGTGTAGATACGATGCGTTGAACGTATTGTTACGTACCCTACTCCGTATACTTAAACGTATCCGTATCCCGACCAAAGTCAGTATTCCGTGCTATTAGTGCTATTTTATAGGTCTTCTTATTCTTTGATATTGGTTTGGTTTAATATGCATTAAAAATAGGTCGTTAAAATCATCATCGTTCTTGTCTAGCAGCAATGGATTGTTTAATATCGCCCCCATTTTACGTTTTACAAAAATATAAAAAGGTAAAATAAAAAAACTTTGAGGTTATACAATTAAAAACAGAACGAAACGATACGTTTTCTGCTAAAAAGGTTTTCTTGACAAATTCTTTACGTCAACGTAACTCCAATACGGATACGGATACGTGTAAAAACTTCTGACAAGCTAAAAGTACCTATTGATACATGTGTTAAGGCCGTTTACACTCAGTCTGTATAAATAGAGAATAGATGAGAAAGTTAGGAAGACTGATCGTGTATGCAGACCTTTAGTTACGTTTACATAGTGTAAGCTAGTCTGGCCGGATGCTGCAAAGCAAGAGGCCAAGAATCAGAAGAAGAAGAGTGGTCTAGTAAAAAGTAGGGTTATAACTTTCATATGTCAAATCAAATCGTACAAACATTTATAAAAGTTTATTTATAGGGGTCATTAATGAATGATTTTTAAACACAAATTGTTTGTTCAAACATCGATACCGTAAATAAACTAATGTACTGGACAGGTATCAAGGGAATATCTGGATTGGGATGAAAAATACACATTAATTAGGAACCTTTGCACTAAATTTTTTCATTTTTAGATCAACTGTACTAACCTTTAACTGGAGTAACTGCACCTAAGATTCTCCAATCAAACTGATCAGGAACACCATCTTGTTTAGTAGTTTTATAAGGAAAAGGTTGTCCACCATTGTAGACGCCTGTATACTTTTTACCACGAAGAGCTTTCAATTCACTTTCTGATTTATCAGCGAGGTGATTAACAGTTAAGGTATAGCCTTAAAAAAGATTAACCTATAAAGAGTGCATACAAATATCCAGTGTAGCAATAAACCTAACCTAACCAATACTCTGTTACTATTGTTAGTTTTCATTACATAAATTATACCGGGGTAAGTTATAAAATGAATAAATCAACTAAACAAAGATTTTATATTGAAATTCATTTTTATTTACCTTTATTTTGTCTATTGACCGAATAGATGAATCGAATATTTTGTGAAAATATTGATTTACGCATGGTGTGCTCTTTTTCATCGGCATATTGTTTTCTATGTTTATTAATAAACTTATTAAATTCGAAATCAAGGTGTCCGGTGTATTCGGGTTTAATAAATTCAGCCATGGGATTGAATGTGTAAATGTGTTTGTCACCTGGTCCAGGAAAAGAGCCACATACCAAATCTATGGAAAGAAAATGTTTTATTGTATACATATTTATTACCTATAATAATTACTCACCTGTAGCAACTTTGAATACGTCTTCTGGAATAGCACCAGTGTCGTAGAATACATAATCTAAATAATAGTGATCATAGTGACTGCCTAAGAGGGAGTTGAATCCCTTCATTTCATATCTGAAATTAAATAAATTAAACAAAAATTAATTTGACCCGAAAATGGGATTGTTCTCTAAAAACTTGAGTAAATTACAGCAAAACTAACTGTTTTTTACTAACCTCACAGGAACTCCTTCAGATGTTATCCACATACTGTATTTATTCACTTTATTTCCAATTATTTCAATTAAGAGCCATTTTTCTGTTTCAACTCCATTTACTACCTCAGTTCCTACAATGATTGATTTTGTTTAAAGAAAACATTATTTTTCAGTAGGTATATAAATACACATACCATCTTTTTTGAATTGAGTTAAATCTGGCAATACACTTTGAGGGGTAATTTTACTATCTTCAGTTCCATTAACTTGAAGACAAGTTCTTACATTTTCTTCTGTTTCTGTTGTGATAGGTGCTACTTTCAAACTAGTTCCATAGCCTTTACCACCCAACTGATAAGTCTGTACCATGTCACCATAGTAATCAATTCGGGATTGTTTTGAAGGTTCATCATACCTGAAATTTAAGATATACGTACCCTGTATAGAAAAGGTATTGTAGACATTTATTATTGCTAGAATTATTTGCTGACTCAGATAGGTCAAGAGGTTGTTGTCCAGTAAAGCCAATGACTGGGTAATGTACTGATTTCGATTATGTGTTTTCAATAAATTCTTAATTTATTTCTCTAATATCAAGTACCTACCTGGATAAAATTGTTTTTATGGTTATAAAATAGCATCCTAGCTGTAGTGCTGTTATTGTAAAATAATTTTTAAATAAATATTTACAATTATCCTGAATGTTTTATTTTCTAATTATTATAAGTACCTAACAGATAAATATATTCCATAGAGATAAAAAATTATTTTTACATTAAAATGTGTGCGTTTCAGGCAATATATGTTTCAAAAAAAAATGTTGATAATATAGTTGAAAGTTCAACATTTATCAATTGAGAATGTAAATTTAACTGAAACTTTTCCAACATCTACAGTTGTTAAAGCTTGGTTTACTACTTTTTCAAAGCTTAGAACAGCCAGTAAATTAAACCAGTTATTTTATTTTAACGTTTAGGTTCATACAATTATGAACATGCATCATAGTTTAGTAAATTCAATATCATACCAAGCAGAGAATGGTTCCTGTATCTCAGCATATGGAATGTTTAAAACTCCTTTTACGGAATATGTTTTCTTCCAAACAGGAGTTGGTGGATCTGGGTCACCTAAACCTAAAAGAAATTATAAATCAATTATTTATGTTTTTTAAGGAAACGCAGGAACATTTTCAGTGCGATAAATTTGAATTTAGGTAGCTACCGATACTTGGCAATTAAAAATTACTCTCAATAATTTGTTAACATAAGTCGGAATAGAAAAATATAAAAAATTTTCAGATTCTGGTTATATAATATAATTTATGGAATTACCTACCTGAAGAAATGAAGGTCAACACGAATAACAAAATATATGCATCCATATCCAGGTAATTAAACTAACTGCATCAAAAACTATAATCCTAATAAATTATTCAGAGAATAGCAATATCACAAATAAAATACTGAATATCTTGCCACCGTCAGTCGGCAATTAAACAAAACAAACACTTTTTTCTACTACCGTGTGTAAAGTAGGTACTTTAGACACACTTTCGAGTGCGTAAAATTTGATTTTACGCACTAGTGCGTAAAGAGTTTTTCTTTACGCACTAGTGCGTAAAGTAAAAGTTCCAATATTATTATGTATGTAGTTATGTGTATCTGAATAGGTATAAGTTGGCGGTGAGTGACTGACATTTCTTTAATTGTGAATTGAATCTGACAATTAAAGTTTAAATTGAGATCTTCCGACTATACCTAGGGTAATCAATTGTATTTTGATGTAAGTATTGAATATTTTTAGGAAACTATGATGTTATTTTATATTATTATAATTATAAGATGGATCTATCAGAAGATTACTTCGCAAATAGTGTGGAAAAAATAAAATGATAAATTTCGAAAATGTTCTAGTGGCATATTACCTAAACTTCTGTATTTTGATAAAGTTTTCGATAGTAGAAAAAATTTTGTATGTAATTCGTGTGTAAAGACCTTTTTTTCGACTCATGTGATTGTCGCATTCGCCTGCGGCTCATGCGACAACATTCACATTCGTCAAAAAAAAGGCTACTTTACACACTAGTTACATAAATAACTATTGTTTAACATTTTATGGTCAAAGTTCATACAAAATGCGATACAAAGCAGTTCATTTCTTGTACTAAACAAACGGCATAGACGTCTGGGAAAGTTTAACATAAATTTTAATATAACTACTTCAATCGTAGAAAAAATTGAAAACACATCACATTAAAAAATCGTCTGAATTACAAATACCTATAGAATAAAAAACAATTTTCTTTATAATTGTTAAAATGAGACAAAAACTACTTGTTTCTGCACGCCAATGACTACAGCATTCGACGTACAAGTATTCAATGAAAAATATGAAATATTGTTGAAAAATGCTTAATTCTGTTGATACTTAAGTTTAACTTTCGCCAGACCGCTTTCGCTGATTAAATTTAAACAAAATAGTTGATAGTTGTATTGTATTGAACCAGTTACACTTGTCAATAAATACAGTGGTGTAAGATACTTTGCATACCTATTAGGTTGACGATAGCCATATAAGATAAACATAACAATGAATTAAAATGTGATACCGACAATAAATTCCGCATTTCATACATATCACTGTAATCTAATGATTTGCTTTAGCCTGAACAATAAATAAAGATTTAGATGTTACTGTATAGCTACTTATAGCTATTCTAAAAAAACTAGAAGATGTCAAGCTGACTGGTGACAGTCGTGACATTGACATAAGATTGAAGTTTAATTTTCTGTTTATTCATTGCCATCATCCGTCATCGGCTAACCAACAATTTAATTATATTTCGATTAGTATTGTTTCAAAAAATATTAAATTTAAAATGAGTTTAGCTGAAGTTTGTGGTATGTCAGACTACGATTCAAATGAAAATAAGTTATACAAAAATGACTTGCATCATTTCTGTAGTAACTTCAACAGTAACATGAGTTTGGAAGTGCCCCCTTTCAGTGATGTAAAAACCATTTTATCTACTAGTTGATAAAATCTAATTGTGTTTAATTTCAGCCAGCCAACAGCTTATCTGCATTCACAAAGGATGATACTGGACGTGAACTGAAAATTAACTTCGATCATGGTACAACCACTCTGGGATTCATGTATCAAGGAGGTGTAGTTCTTGCAGTAGACTCGAGAGCTACCGGAGGACAATTTATTGGTTCGCAAACTATGAAGAAGATTGTAGAGATCAATGACTTTTTATTGGGTAAATTTAAAATGCTAATTAATTGAATAAGATTCAAATTCATATTTTGGTTATTTCAGGAACTTTGGCTGGAGGTGCAGCAGATTGTGTATATTGGGATAGAGTTCTAGCAAAACAATGTAGAATGTATGAACTTAGAAATAGAGAACGTATCTCAGTAGCTGCAGCTTCTAAATTAATGGCTAATATGGTATACAATTATAAAGGAATGGGATTATCTATGGGTATGATGTTAGCAGGATGGGATAAACGGGTATGAATAATGATTGTTTAATGATAAATATCAACTGATTGGTTGGTTCTTTTTAGGGACCTCATCTCTACTATGTTGATTCAGAAGGCCTCAGGACAGCTGGCAAAGTATTCAGTGTTGGATCTGGTTCAATATATGCTTTTGGTGTTCTAGATTCAGGCTACAAGTGGGATTTGAAAGATGAAGATGCCTATGATTTAGCTCGTAGATCAATTTATCATGCTACTCACAGAGATGCTTATTCTGGTGGTACTGTAAGAGTCTACCACATGAAGGAAACTGGTTGGGTCCACATTGATAACAATGACTGTAATGATTTACATTATAAATATATGGAAGAGAAGAAGGAGCTAGAAGGTGTATGTTGAGTTGTTTGAATTAATGTTTTATAATATAAATTGTATTTCTTAAGAATTTTCAAATAAAATTTCAATTTGGGTGTTTTGGTTTGATATTAAAGTAAAACCTTCACTTGATGAATGAAGATAATTATATTTGAGGACACGCTAGGTCTAGATAAAGACAAAGAAAGACACTTTTCATGAGACTTAAAAAATGGAGTCAATGATCATCAAAATTCTAAGTTTATCCTATATAATAATAGTTGTTTAAACTAAGTGGTACCTATATGTGGCCTCATGATAATTTTTTTGTAGCCTTCAGGCTTCTTTTTTGTAATATTTTCTGTAGGTATTGATTCCATGTCAAATTCTGGTCTTAAAGTGTTTTACTTCTAGGTCAACCTGAATTTCTATCCTGTTAAGAGCTAGTGACTCCTCACGGTCCTTTCTTGTTGGTAAAATCGACTATCTTGGTTTTGAGAAGACCCAGTTAGTTCCACCTCTTGACCACAATTGTTGATCAAGTATAGAGACAATTTGTGTCTGCTCCGAGATTGTTTCTGCGCCGTAGTAATTCAGCAATTCATCTAATAGGATAGCCCACAGTGCCATAGTGAGACCGATTATCACTTACGGAGTCATTGCATAGAGTAGTAGACCTAGTCTATTGACGAGAGAAAATCTCTCCAGAATTAAAAGTCCTTGTATATGTAGGAGCAGTGAGAACATGCCTAACGGCAGCTATCCCATCTAGCAAGGGTACGTCATAATGACGTCATTAATTGGTGATTACTGGTGATTACTCGTCGAAAACGTTCAGATGACCAAAAATCTACGTGATAATGACGTCAAATCTTGCTAGTTATTTCCACAGAGCACACCGTGATTGTTGATATGGCATGGGTTGATGGCTTGTCGTTTCCGTGTATTTTTGGTTTGCTGTTTAAACAGGGAATGAATGCAGTGTTTTATTTTAATCTTTCTGTTTGTTTAATTGTGGTGAGTATAATAAATTTATTTATAGTTGGGTATATGAAAAATATCTGCTAACGGTTATGGTTACTTCTGTTTAAGGCATGGCCGCTTTATTTAATGTCTGCTCAGGATAAATAAAGTTTATAATAATAATATATATTGTTTAATTTTCATAGGTATGCTCCTTTACCTTCATAATTTTTTAAGTATCTTTTTTTAATAAAACAAATTAATTAAAGTGAAGATTTTTTAAACTGGCGCAAATTAACGTGATATGGACGTCAAAATCACGTCATAAGTACAATCTCGTCTCATATAACCTGTGAAACACGTCATATAAATGACGTCATTGGTCCGAGACATTAGGAGGTCATATTCACGTCATTAAACTGGTAATTTCTAGTCATTTCCTGACCATATTTTGACGTTATTTTCACGTGACCCTGCTACCTGGGATTTATCGAAGTGATTCTGTTCCTCACACTACTAGATACACAGTGGAATGTGTGTGGCAGGAAAAACAAGCTACAGACACGTATAGTAATAATTAGTAATAACCTGGGGTATACCAAAAGATGGTAGGTATGATGATGAACAAGTCTATATTTCTATAGAATTTGAAGCAACAAGAAGGAATGGGATCCAAATTTTATAACCAGACTTGCATGTAATGCCAATCAATGGTACATCGACGGCCAAAAGCAATAGAAGATGCTGGGGTAGGAGAGGACACAGGAACTGAACATTTCGAATACCTCCAAGCATATTTCAAGCGGAAAAGACACGCCATAAGAAAGTGTACCCAGTTCTCCATATAGATGATGTGAAAATGCTTAGGCAAACTCAGTGACTATAGGCAAGGACAATATTGGACACCTGAAAAGGCTCAAAACATTGAAGGAAGAAGAATGTAGAGTCTGTGACATGGAAAGAAGAAAAACCTCCGCCCACATACTTTGCGAACTGCACAGAAATTCAGAATCCTCTAGTGCACAACACCTAGGCAGATTACTGGATAAAAGAAGCCTGCATCAGATATCACTAAATTCCTCCGGCGGTATATAGGACTAGCTAAAGGAGCTACCATCTACTACTAAGTAGAAAGCAAGGAGGCAGAAAAGATCTTTCAGGTTTTAGTGGATGTTACCCCAAAATATATACATACCTAGGATATCCCCCACAGAAGAGTTGATAACACCTATCCTTGCGCGGATAACCCCTGCCTTTGCTTGCTCTAGCTGTAGCATGTGGTCTGGCTGGTGTATTACGATATCTCTATTTCATAGCTCGCGTTCATCGATTGACTTGGGATGAATTCTTTAATCCTAGAAATTTGGTAATTATATCTTGTAGAAATCCATTTATTAAAAAAGGCTCCAAGTCTGTTGACTTATTCTGATACGCATATTAGCGTATCTTTCATTCCAACGCGTTCAGCAGGAATAAGGGCCACTAGCCCTGAGGCGTCATATGCCATTTAGTCTTTCCTTTTATACAATTGCTAGCTTTAATGCGAAAAGTATAAAAGGTAGAAATGATTGTACTGCCCTCGTTTATATATCCTTTTATTACATAGGAACCTATCAACTTTAAAACCAATGAAAATAAATTATATCATTTGGTGATTTTAATTGTTATGTTAAATTAGTGATATTCATATACCTATACATTTTGTAGTTGAAAATTAATTGCAGCGCAGTCTTTCATAGTTTGATCAAATATCATGTTAACTAGGCATAAAGTTATTGGAAATATGTGGTATAAAATATTGGCCTTAGTTATTTTGATAGTATTATATGTAGGTATGTGCCTATGTACAAATAACCTTGCAATCAATACAATTATAGTTTATAAAAGGTGACAGTGATAAAAGTAAAATTTTTAAACATTAGGTACACCTGGGTACACCGTTAACTACTTATTATTATATTTTGTCCAGCTGCACTTATTGAGCATTTTATATAGTTCACTCTTATTTGAAATTTTAGTAAACTGCAATGAAATAGACGATCATCCAAACTGGAGATATTTTTCATTAGATGATTGTGGACAAACCGTATATCACAGTTTTACTGGTAGAATAATTGGAGGTAAAAAAGCGAAGGTAGGTCAATTTCCGTGGATGGTGAGACTCGGATGGTTTCCAGGTTATAACCAAGACGAACCTTTATTTACTTGTGCGGGAACCCTAATAACTTCATTATATGTAGTAACAGCCGGCCATTGTGGAGATCGTCACACTATGTAAGTTTATCTAAGTATATCTATTTAATTTTTTGAGATGTATTAGGCGAGGAAAATACTTTTTTTCCATTCCAGTAAACAAACATTGTCATCTTAGTAAAGCCAGAATGGTCATGGTTGCAGATATCCCATATATAAGTCAATGTCTGTCGTAGCATATAGACAGAAAAGTAGTTGTTGCTTCTTATTGAACGGTCTGCTTATTGAAAAGTACTTTTCTAATCTTTGTAACTGAGTAGACCCCTTTTTTAATTTTTTACAGAGTTCGATTGGGTGAATATGATTCTACCATGGAAGTCGATTGTGATGAAGATGAACAATATTGTTCTAATTATCAAGATATCGAAATAGCAGAATATGTTTGCAATTATTATAACAAAAGTAATAAAACTGATGATATTTCTGTTATACGGTTGAAAAAACAAGCTGACATTAACGGTAAGCTTGTACATATAATAATAGAGCACACTATAATAATCCTTTATTGATTTTGTTAAGTTAAAAAGCGACCGGTCTCAAAGATCAATGCCACACCGAGTACTAACATGACATATTGACAATAATGACTGCAGTCTTCCTTAAACAAGTTCAAAATAACTAAAAGATACACGTGTTTGTTGTGCAAAGAATGTTGACCACTGTTACATAACATCAAGTGGATTGTTCGTTGGCTTTGTTGTGGTGTAATTTTGTAGGAAAGAAAATGTTGGAGTAGTCCGTTTCACAGAAGAAGAAGCCACGCGAAGTTTGCCAACTGTCTTGCGCAGATATCAAAAGCGGTCTTGCGTTTATCTATCTTACCATTGGCATTACAAACGAACATCATATCAATAGGTCAATGAAAGCATACATATTTTAGCGATACCAATAAGTATTTCCATATACCAGTGTCTCTTGTATGTGAAACTATCTCGAAAAGCTTAATGTCACTCCCAAATATGTTTTATTTAAACTATATACATACAATTAAAACATTTTTAATATTATAATTTTGTGTTAACCTACAAAATGTGAAAACGTTACACACTATATATGATCTGAAGTCGAATGTCAATTTCATAATATTGCGCAGGTTTTGACAATAAGTTCGCGCATACAGCTGCAACTTCAAGTGGCTTCTTTTTACGTGAATATATTAGGGAGCAGTTGAATATCAGCTACATTTTTTTCACAGATTTTGTAAGACCTATTTGTTTACCCCGAGGATCGATAATTGACTATGATTTAACCGGTAAACAAGCTCAAGTTGCCGGTTGGGGTTATGTGGATAGCGATACTCTAACCGTAGCTACAAAATTGACGTATGTTACACTACCAATCATTGACAGAAGTGAATGCGATGCCTTGTACCGACATACATTGACATCTTCTCAGTTATGTATAGGAACTGCAGGTATTGCAAGCAAACTATATTTAAACTGATCAGTTTTAATCGATTTTCAATTATGATTTTAGGAAAAGATTCTTGTAATGGAGATTCCGGAGGTGGAGTAACTAAACTAATGAAACTGAATCATCAATTTAATTTTTATTTGATTGGTATTGTTTCTTATGGAAAAAAGGATTGCGGAAAAGGTCCTGCTGTATATACTTATGTCGCTAAATATTTGAAAGAAATTTTAGATGCCGTTACGCAATAAGCAATATTAAGTACTTATTACTTATAAATAAAAGAAAATTACAACACATTATTATATTTCAAGTAGATATTAGGAGAATTGAATGAACAAAAAGGTAACTGTTATTGAAATTGATTGACTGATTGCTCGTATCACAGTCTCTGGCACTTGAAATTATTTGTGGTCTGATGCTGTACCTACTGTTAATGTGCAGAGATTGATGAGTAATCCTTTATCAGTCGTCTTAACAGCCTTTTTACTAGATCCTCCTTGGAGAAACCTCTTCCTTCATCACTCTAGACAAAGCTAGTCTATGGGGGTGTTCGTACAGCAGTCATAAATGGTTGGAAACTGGACACATGCGCAGTGAATAAATACCATTCACAGAAAGACTGGACACATGACAAGACAACGACATTTTACATTCATTTGGCCGTCGTCATCTGTCATTGAAGTTCTATAAAGCGCTATCCATCAAGAAGCGGTGGAACAGCTGAACTTAAACACCAGAAAATTGTTTGTTTACAAAATATTCCGTGTAACAAATTCAGGAAAATTGAGATTTCATATCTACAAAGTCGCATTCTCTAGGATTTCCTTTGGGGATCAGGTTTTGGCGTTCAAAATGGAGACCACAAATTGTCAAATTCACATCATCACTTATGGCCGTTTGCCCCAATAGAAGCATAAGCTTAGAATAGTTATGGCGAGTTTAAAATTTAAGGGTCGCTTAATTGAAGTTCAGTTGCACCAATGTTTTTGCTCTGCTTCTTAGCTAAGTGTTTAATATATTTGTCAACCTCGCTATTTAAGTTAAGTTTTATTAATTTCTCTATGGTTTCTGGTGACTTTTCGTTTTTTGGTTTGAAGTAACGTATTAAAAGCTGTTAAAACTCAATTCTTCGAAAATTAAAGGATCTTATTCTTGTTTTTTAAATAATAAAATTGTTTATAATGGAAAACACAGTAAAGAATAAGAAAATTCGATCGGCAAATTATACAATTCAGGAAAAAGAATTGCTAATATTTTCATCCAATTCTTCATAATAGTTTTTACGGTTGTACCATCTTCTTGGAAATCCATTTTCGAGAATATCCAATATGTACTTCCTAATCATCCTCCATAAACATCCTCTTCTGAAATTGTAAGACAGAAAACGAAAACCCGAAAAGGGAGAAAACATTGACATATATCAATCAAAACTCAAGAATGTTTAGGCTAGAAATCTTCACTTTGATGATAAATTGAGAATAAGCGAGTGATTTTCTAAGCTTAGCTAAGTGCAAAACAAAACATTCTTAGCGTCACTTAACTTTAAGTCTACTTAAGTATCAATTTGGTGGAAACGGCCATTAATGGCTTTTTTATAACAATCTAAAACTTCACCAAAATATCTGATCTCCAAGACAAAGGTCAAAGTTATATTGTGTTGGAATTTCAATACTTATAATTTTAATGCATTATTTATATTTGTTGTTTACAAAATGACCTAAATTTTGCTGCAATTCAGGGGTGTCAACTGTTTTGAGGTGTCCAAAATGTGAGGCCAGTTCACCACGAGACTTTAAGATTTTAAAATTAATGACATATTAAAATTACCGTGAAAATGATTTTAATATTTCACTGACTATATCTATAGAGTTGTTCCAGATCGTAGGTAATATATTGAAGGGAAGCATATTCTGTCTTAGTTTGGACCACCCTATATATGTATATATTTTATATCCCATCTATCTATAAGAATATACTTAATTATTTTGTTATGATCATTACTGAAATTTTTAATAGTAAATATCAGTAGGTACACTTGATTTGCTGACTAGTGTATTTCAAGCAACTATAATAATACGTCACATGAAATTACGTTTCCTGTTAAGCCACTACCTCAGACGCTGGTGTTTGGTATTTCCAAGGCTGGCTGGGTAACTAACGTTTGACCGAAAGATCAACATGGGTCATCAGCGAATCAACTTTTAAACTTGTTCAGTGTTTTCTTTAATTTTGATTCGAATGTATTTACAATAATTTGTGATTTTTTTAATAAATTAGTTGTTAGAATGGATTGTGATTTAAAAATTTTAACAATTTCTGTAGTTTTATTTGGATTATTCAGTATTTGTATAGCACGTAAGTATTCCTATTTGATTTTTAATAGTTTCAGTAAAATATTTTTCAATATTATATTTTAAGTGTGTGGGTAATTATCATGTATCTTCTGTTCATTCCTTGACCTCTCACGATGATAGCGAGAGTTGAAATACATACACATATTTTATGTTAAACAGTTTATACACTTTTTTATATTCTTTATAACTATTTATATCAATTTTTTTCTATTAAAACAACTAAATATTTTTTTACGAATATTATGGGATACGCATCTTTTTCTAAAATTAAATATTATATTATAGCACACTAAAAATAAAATACTATAGTAACACTTTATATATTACAAGGTATTCTTCTATATTTAATTTTGATTAGTCATTATTATTAAATAAAAACTTGTACAGTGACATATACACATGTTGATTCAATTTAATTTTTCTCGTTTAATCAGAATAGAAAGGAATAACCTTGAATAAACTAAATAACAAAATACAGTAAGTTGAAATTTGGTTTTTCTATTTAAAAAAGCAATATTTTATGGAATATCAACTGACTTCAAAGTTAGTGAATAAAAAAGAACGTAAACATTACCGATTTGAGATGTGACCTGTAAATCCTGTCCAAGCGGTCAATTCTGCTACAGGCTCTCCGTTTATTATGCAGATTGTATTATAACTGGAAACTGGAACACTCCAAAGTAAGATCCCCGAATAGATCATCAACCATTTGGGTCGGATAAAATAATTAAATAGAGCATATTTTTGAAGAAACTATTCCTTGCTGAAAGTTAAAAATATGCGTATATTATAACGAGTATACCGAGATATATGCTTATTAGATACTTAAGAGACTGTCTCCGTCGACGTTCCCTTGAATAGAGTTGTACAATTCCTATGTCCTCTACCTACACCAGTTTGTACTCAGCTGGGTGTGCTCCATCTCTTCAGGATCATGTTACACTATAAATGTCTTCTAATTCATTTGTCTCCTGGTGTTTATTTAGTCATTCTCTTCCTGCTTTCTGACCCAACTCCTTACAACGAAATTTGCTCTAGTTCAGAATGTTCGTTATATGACCATCTGTTTAAAAGTTTGTCAGTATTTTCATTTCTTTTAATACCCAAATCATCTGATATCAGCTTGACATTATTCCGTTCCGCTATCTTCTTCGGTTCTTTGATGCAATCCCATATTAGACGCTACATTCTGACTCGACATAGTATTAAATTGCTTCCTAACTGTCTGACATAATATGATGGATCAGCTTGACCATGAGAGCTCTATTTTCCTTCACAATTATTCTAGGATTTCAGTTTCCAGGAGTACTTACTTATAAATGTCATCTGGTTTGTTGGAGACCTAGCCTTGCGATTAGTCTAGGGATACCTGGGGAGGTATCCCTAGTATCCCTAGTAAGTATATGGCTCCAGTAGAAGTGTTTCCTGCGACCTCAGATGTACCCAAACATGCATTTACTCAGTCTCATCACAGCCATGCCAAGTCGAGTTTTTGGTAACCATACTGTAGAAGCACATGCTCCAACGGGCTTTATGAAAGTCTTAGAAAAATGTACAGTAATAAGTTGAAAAGAGTATCCAGCTTAGTAAAAAAGACATTGTCATAAACAGTCTTAGAAGGCTATAATAATGAAATAACTATTTTGATTTCCACATTTTCGTCGTTCAAATAGTTATAATACTTAGCTGGATTCCTCGCCTCGCTACGCTCGGCTATGAATTCAGCTTCGCCAGTCAATCTACTACTTTGCTGCCGAGTTGAACATATAATTTTTTCTCCGATTGTTCATAATGAGGATATTGTATTTGCAAATTATTACAATTCCCACAATCTCTTTATTTTGGTTGGTTGCTATGGAAATGTATAATCACGGGCAGCAAAGTACCCACTTTGCTGCCTAGGCAGGAAAAGTAATACTTTGCTGATTGATATCAGTCAGCAAAATTAATATTTGCTGCCAATCGGAGAAAAAATATGTTGTTGTATCGCCCTGTTCATTTAATGTTGATATAAATGTTCATATTGGGTTATTAAACATTAAGTACACAAAAGTAGATAGGAAATTATATGCCGAACTATGGGAAATACATTGTCGTTTCCTTACAGATCAGTTTAATTATTGTGTGTAACTTGGGATTTCCACAAATAAGTTTATTTCTTGATTATTTTGTTTATCTTTCAAATATTAAAACACCAGCATGTATCTATGATACAGGAAAAGACAAATTGTTTTGTTGTTATGAATCTGTTAATTTTTTCAGAGATTGATACCTGTAGAAATCCACCGCATGGACAAACGGGTGACTGCAAAATACTCACCGAATGTGAAAGCTTATTCAATATTTTGAAAAATCGTCCAATTAAAGCAGCTGATGCTAATACACTGAGGCAGTCTCAATGTGGGTTCGAAGGTACGTTGCCAAAGGTATGCTGTCCTCTTGATGATAAGCTTGAATCAACCACCGAAAAGCAAGTTAGCTATGAGAATGGTAAGTAGTTTTTTCAAGTACCTACGTAGATGTTTACTAGATGAAACCGCACTGACGTCACTGTTTTTATTTTCTGTGACGTTCATTTGAATTTATTTTGTATCAGCTGTAGGTATACATGATAAATATTTTATTCCAGTTTCATGATCTAATTTTGAGAAAGTTGAGCCCATTTTTATCGGAATATTACCTACTTCAAAATAAGTAAAATATATTAAGCAGAATATTCACTTTTGCAACTAAATACATTTTAATGAATAATATAGTATGTTGAATAAATATATTTGAATCTTTTACATACTACCTACTTGGGGATTTCCTTGAGAATAATGTCTTTAAACCGATTAGTGGGTAAGGATCTTTTACATATTAAATTAAAATTATTATAGTAGGTATAAGTCTCTTTAGTTGGTAGAAATGAAATAGTTACTTATCTTGTTACTGGAAAAACCAGTTATTTTCAAAAAAAGTAGTATAAAAAAACCGAAAAAAAGCAACAAAATTTATCATTTATTACCAATCTGCAGACTGTTTAAATATAAAGATAATTATATAATTGGTGGCATTAAATAGTAGTTAGACAATGGGCGTTCTACGCACTGGGAAATAACTAATTAAGTCACACCGAATGGTGGTAATAAATCGAACTAGTAAAAGTTGAAAATATTAGACATACTGTTCAAATTTATGGAATGGTTTACTAATAAATATGATTGAAAATGCATGTTAAAGTATTTCCAGTTAATGAACAATCGTAAAATATAAATTAACGTTAGGTGAGTAAGAAACAAAGAAAATGGAGTAGCTTGTAATTACTTTTCTATACAATCAGAAAACATCCATATCTGTTAAGTTTTGATGACCTAGCTAGATCTTTGGTTATTTGAATGGGTCAACTATAATTTTCGTGGTTAAAAGAGCGCCCAACGTTCAAGGCAGTGAAGCAGTAATATTTTGAAAAATATTTGCTATTTGATTTAATTGTTGATAAGTTATGAAAGGTAGGTGTGTTGAAAAATATCTGGGAAGTTTAAAGAAGTACCTGCATGACAGTATTTTTTTTCGTTAGATTGTTGTTCGTTTGCCTAAAATTGTTGATCAGGTTTGGGATTCAATAACTTGATTCGAATCGAATGTTCAAAACAACAAAAGTTGTGTTTTTCCCCAGGTCCTTTAAGTGGGGTTATTCAGATTTTAAATAAAATGAAAAACCGCACAGATATATTAATTGTTACTAAGGTAGAATTTGAACCACTTTTTTAAACTAACGTCTGATCCAATTAAACCAAAAGAATTGTTGATATAATCATTGCAGTTCGTAAATAAATAACATATTATTAGACAAATAATGATTTTCATTGCTTTCTGAATTGCATTTATTAGTATTTTGCTTCTGAAAAACGGCTGTTTTTTTACTCATTCATCCGCTGTGGCTGCAAGGATGCGAATTTTTACATTTTGACTCACGGAATTTTATAGCAAATTTTACGCTCTATAATTTGGTTTGTATACATATGCGCGATAAATTCAATACTTCCCGAGTAAAATTCGAAAACATGTCTAAAATAGGCCTGGTTGTTTTAGCTATAAGCTGTTATTGTGCAATTAGCACAGTCAAAAACCGGTGGAGGCAACTGATTATCATTAACCATGATATTTTTAAGGGATTCTTTCAAAAATCTCGCCTACTGCTTACACATCCAGGTTTTGATAGTTTCTGGACTAACCAGACTGGACTATATTTAATTTACTATCATATGGATTGAAATTTCAATAACCGACAGTTTCTAGATTACTCCCAACAGCAACCAGTTTTATTCTTGTAATTGATATTCAAATTCACGGAACTAACAAACCTTACATAATTATTTTCTACTTTTGGTATTTTTCAGCGAAGCCTGCGGACAGTAGCCTTTTGCCATCAACGGATGTATGTGGAGGAGCAAGTTTTGATAACAGAATCTATGGTGGAAACATCACTGACATCGATGAATTCCCTTGGATGGTTTTAGTGGAATATGAAAGAGGTAAATATACAAAATACAAATATCATATGTCGTGGGGTATTCATTATCTTTTTGTTAATTTATTGGGAAATTAAACCACAGTATTTTTTGTGTTTTTGTGGATAACTTTATAACGGAAACTGGAACGTTATCAAGACGTTGGAATATAAAAAAATAGAATACAAAAGGTGTTGTTTATTTCAGTGGGTTTGGGTTTGTTGGTGGAAATAAACTGAGTCCAAAAAGTTGACAAAAATTCAATTTAATGAACAGAGTTTCAAAAATGCATCAAAAGGTACCTGCCGATATACAAAATAATCAGTATCCAATTTGACAAAAATATAGCTCAATTTTATAAAATTTCAACACACCTTTTGGATATTTCGACAATACTTTTAAACGAACAATTTTGACAATTTTGACTCTATATCAAACAAAAGTAAGGTTTGTATTCTGACTGATGAAGTAGGATAGGGTCAAGGTTGGGTTAGGTTCAGGTCACCTGTCAATTGATCAATTCTCAACAAAAGATATTATGGTTTAATTTTCCAATAAATAACAAAAAGAATTACGAATATCGTGCTAGTTATATATTTATTTTCACGTGGTTTTATAAAATACAAAAAATAATCTTAAAGCTAGATTATTGAATAAAAGACTGAACTTTTTTAGATAATGGAAGACATGGGTTCTATTGCGGAGGTGTATTAATCAATAACAGATATGTTTTGACTGCCGCTCATTGCTTGAAAGGAAAAGATCTGCCCAAATCATGGAAACTGTGAGTAAATTCTTGAAAAAAACTCGTATGTTGAGATTTTGTTATTGCTGTTTCATACTACTAGAAATTATGCAATTATTTATTTTATTATGTACATAAATATAATTAAATATAATTAACCAAGCACGACGTTGAAATATGAATATACTGGACAACATAATATTTTACAAAACATTATTGGAAGCTGAATAATTTTGTTGTTTTTTGAAAATTATTATTCTCAAAATTCATATTTTTTTCCAAGTTTGATGTAGAAAGTATTATGAAATAGATTCCAGTTTACTAACAAAGTAATTTAATATCGATTATGTGAATTTTTGATTAATAAATTAATATTGGAATAAATATTACCAAGCACGTAATTACAGGGCAAGTCCATGTGATATTAGAAATAATTTTCAGTCATCCATTTATTTGCGCATAAGACATACTTCCGAGTATAGGTTTTGTTCTAGAGCTTTTTTCGAGGATGTGCTAATTACCTTGAGCTTTCTTCTTTTTATAACAAATGTACTATCATCTCTACTTAAATGGAAAATTCTTCAGGTAAAACGGAATCAATTTCTCTAAAATGTACCCAGTGTAGAGTAGAAGTCTGTCAGATTTATCACAACTTCGTTATTTGACATTTCATTTGGTGTTATCCATTTTTCCCATATTTAAAATCTATAACCGACTGTGTATAATAAAAAATATCATTAAATTGAATCAAAACAACCAAATTACAAATCTTCAAGCAATTGTTCATCCTCAGGGCGACTGTCATTAGTGTCAATTGTCAGTTTTTCCAAAAGGTCAATCAACCTAACCCATCTCTTTCTTCCTTCTTTATAAAATAGAGGTTGGTTATTGTGGTTTACTTATCAACATAAGCTTAACAACCATTCTGCTAAATAAGAATTACACAAAGTGTTCCAGTTTAAAAAAAAACGCCTACATCACCAGAGGGAAAACTGAGATCTCAGTAAAAAAGAACGCACCTAAGAAAAAGTAGATGAAACTTTTTTGAAGCAAATAAATCATAATGCGTTTTTCAATTTTATTCTGTTTTACAGTGTAGGTGTACGATTAGGAGAATACAACACGGACACAGACGAAGACTGTCAGTTAACACCCAAAGGAACACAAAACTGTGCTCCACCACCGGTAAATGTGGCCGTAGAAGAAAGAATTGCTCATGAACAGTACAATCCTTTCGATGCCAATCAGTACCATGATATTGCTCTTCTTAGATTGAGTAGAGCAGTTACTTTTACCAGTAAGTCTTATACAATATATTGTTCATAATTACTTTTGTAAAAATATCCTTTTCTTATTATAGACTTTGTTAAACCTGTCTGTCTTCCAAAAACGGCTGCTAACCAAGCTGTACAATACGTTGGAAAAAATTTAGTCGTAGCTGGTTGGGGTAAAACTGAAACAAGATCAGAAAGCAACATTAAACTGAAACTAAACGTAAGTGACTTAAAAGTTACCGAATCCAATAATGGAAGCAATTTTGGGGTTTGTAAGCTAGCTGGTAGTACCACAAATGATAAAAAGCTTCTCCAAAAATACCTCATTATTTGCTATTATATGTAGATAGGTGTTTCAAGTAACCATAATTTCATTTAACATCTTGAACATAAATAGTAAATAGGAAAAATGAGGCAAAGAGAAGAAAAGAAAAACGTTGTTAACAAATTTAAAAATGATTGCAGTTAAAAAAATGTGTGTTTCTATATTATAGGTTCCAGTTAAATCTAACAGCGATTGCTCGAGAACCTACCGTCAAGCTGGAGTTCGAGTGAACTCTGGTCAACTTTGCGCTGGAGGAGAAAAAGGTAAAGATTCTTGCAGAGGCGATAGCGGAGGGCCTCTCATGACTTACGGAGTTGACGATGAAGGTCAACCAGGCTGGTACATTATTGGTGTAGTTTCCTTTGGACCTTCTCCGTGTGGTATGGAGAACTGGCCTGGCGTGTATACAAAAGTAGCCAACTACGTACCTTGGATAGTATCCAAGTTGAGGCCTTAAGTGGATTGTTTCCGATTGAAATTTTTTTGGATTGAATAATTTTATTGAATAGGCAAACAAAAAGAAATCATTACAATTACACAAGGAACTTCTTCTTTTTTATTTTAAAAGGAAATTTGTACATAAACTGTAAAAATACACTAGTAGTGATATATTTGTAACCTTTTTGCTTTTAAAATAAATCTGTTTTGGACTGAATGTGATGTGTTGTAATTTTTTAATATTTTTATAAATGAAAACTGTCATTGAATAAATAATTTTTAGATTACAGTGCTTTTTATTTTCCTCTCGAATATTAGGTAAAAGCTGTTTGTGTTTCTGGTTCTTGAGTGTGGTGGACATGTGTCATTTATTTTCAGTTATAATTGCACAAGAGGTTTGTATTTTATCGGATAAATTTGGATTGTTCAATGAGAAACTGTTGCCTAGCAATTAGACGAGAAAAACTGTCAACTATTAAAAACGCGACACCGAAGGTGGAGCGTTTTCAGGTTGACAGTTTTTCGAGTCAAATTGCTAAAGGAAACAGTTTAGAAGTTGAACAATACAAATTTACCCGATATCAATACAAACATCGAGTGTAATTCGGCAGGACAATTCAATGAATCAACTCATTGTTAGTGTTTAGAAATTCAATAAGTTGTTGACAAACATGTCAAACTATTTATTATGGTAACCAGCACTGCGATAATTGATGAACAAATGCATAAGTGAAAAAACCACAAGTGCATTTATCAACAGTAAAAACACAAGAGCTTTTTTTTTATCGGATAAATTTCTCTTTGAAACGAAACAGTTTTGCCAATCAATAATTTAACGAGAAAAACTGACATGATAAAATCGCGACACCGAAGGTGGAGCGATTTTATCTAATGTCAGTTTTTCGAGCAAATTTAGTGATTTGCAAAACTTTGAGTTGAAGAGAAATTTATCCGATTAAAGAAAAGCTCGAGTGTTTTTTGGCAAGATAAATTAACGACAGAATATATCGATGAACAACAACAATAATTATCTCATTGTCATTGTGTAAAAGTGACGTCCGCTTACTAGAATTGAGGAAGAGAGGTTTTTATCGCGATAAAAAAGGATGCACCTTTTTTATCGATGTCAAAGTGACAATAACATTTCCAGGTATATGACATTTTAACATTGAAGTTAATTTATCGCTGTAAGTTTCAGCTAACTTTTGCCGCTATCAAAGTAACAATTGCAATGTGGCATATGCGATTTTTCATACATGAGTTGAATTGTCAAAATAAACATATTCAATTTCGTTTCCATTTTTCGAAAAGATCGGAAATTAATTCTATAAGATATAAATAACAACTACCCGGTACAATCGAGGCTTCAAATTTTCTGCAATTCGTTTCTTTGAATCAGAGACTCCCAATCTTTTTTTCCCATTTCAAAATTTAGCTGGTTCCGGTAGCTACATTTCACGATATTTCCAAAACTCGACATAAATTTGAAGATTAGATCTTACTATGGAAATTTGCGTTGCGGCGTAGATCCAACCATGATCCAACTACAAAGAAAAAAAGGTGAAATTTGATTGGTTGATAAGGTTTATTATTTAATTGATTGTGCTACGAGTGTATTTCAAAAAAGAAGTACCTATAATAATATAGAAAACTTACATATACTCACCTAATAGAAGTGACAGCCAAGCTGTTAAGAAAACTGACCGGTAGATTCTCTCAATCGGTGCATACCTATATACTAGCAAGTGGACAAAGAATGGACGATTTAAGGTGCCGCTAATTTCTCTTAAGCCACCCTGCCTAATTTAGCCAGTCTTCTTGGATTTATAGCGATTATTTTTCGATTTTCTTCCATCAAACATAATCCTGTTAACATTTATTCTTCTTCGGGTCTTAATACTAATCTAAAAGTACTTAAAGATCGTATTACTTTATCTAAATACATAGGATTATAATCAAATGTGTCTGTCTTATGATCGGTAATAAACGTTGGATTGCTAACAAAGTCAATGATTTCAATACTCTTTAACTTGTACTGGGTTATCTTTTGATTTTTCCTGAGTTTAAGCACAGTAGCGTATCATTTCTAAAGAGTTTAATTAAGTTGTTTCATGAAAATAAATAAATTTTTCGTTTCAATGGAAGGAAACTATATTGAAGGTCGTAGATAATAAAACTTTTTCTTTTTCATAAGTTATAGTGAGGCTTTTCCATGAATATCAAGCCTAAATCAAGTAATCAGCTTCTTAGATCGTGAAAAGAACCATGCTGACTTATGATATTAGCCTCGTACAGAAAATTGAAAAAAAATCCAGTTTATATGTCTTAAGCGTGAAAAATGGAATATATTATAGATAGTAAAAAAAACCAGTTTATAGACTCCATAAAAATCCGTCCAAATAATTCTAGTTAACGTTAAAATTGATTATTAAAAACAACGAGTGGTCATTAGAGATTGTATAATATGGTTGACCAAATCAAGCATGACGAATTGTTTATTAATTAGAAATTGGAGCTGAGTAGAAAAAGTGTGCTGTATAAACATAATCAAGACTAACCACTCATAAATTCATCATAAAATCGACAGTTGGTGAAGTTTATTGGACTTGACCTGGATTTTTATCGAAATGTTTGCGATTTTGTGAAATTCGAGCTTTCTGCATTATTAGTTGAAGTTCTGCTATGGGAGCAGCTGAAAAAAACGGACAGAAAGTATAGTTTTATAACCTCTAAAAGGAGAGTTAAAAAACTAAAAAAGTGTAACGAAAACTCCCATGGCTTCGATAAATTAAATAAGTATATCAATGCGAAACGCTCTGTTAATTACTTTTATGGTTTTAACAAGGCAATGATTGACCGAGTGGCCTTACAATTCTCTCGATCTAACGCCTACTATTTTAAAGCTAAGGTCTACATTTCGCAACCCTTTAGCATTGAGGTGCACAAACGGATAATTACCAAAGAATGTAGGTTAATTTCCATACAAACTAAGGTGAATATTATTCAACCAGACTAGACATTTTCACGAATAGATTAATTTGTATTGTCTTGCCGTCTATAAGTTGTGTATGCCTAATTTTAAAATTATTACCTGGTCTGGCACACATTGTTAATTCAATTTGTGAAAACGTGACTTTTTAATGAATACATTCATCAAACTTGGAAATAAATGATTTTAATAGAATAAATTTTATGTTCTATCATAATAAATTCTTTATTAACATTATTTTTCTACATACATGCAAAAAACAACACTTTTGTGAAACACATTTAATGGAAACAGTGGTTCTTTTTTGCACTAGTTCAACAAAATTTTTGTTGCACTCATCTGTCATTCTTGTATCAGTTTTGTGATGATTTATGACAAACATGAACATTTGAATAAAATAAAAATCCAGAGCAAGTGTATGATCCTGCTTTATTACAACAATAATTTTACTACTTAGTCTCAACGAGTTACAATTATTGCAAACATCTTTTATTATTTAAAATTTAAATGGTCTTCTGATTGAGTACTGACAAGGTGGAGGCCATAAAGATACAAAAAAAGAAGAACGGTTTGAGTTTAATTAGGTTAGGTTAGGTTCCCAACATATTATATTCTAATTTTCCAGTTTTTGCATGAATGTAGAAAAAATTTTGTATGCAACTCTTGCAAAATGTCACGTCACGTGCAAAAAACACTCACTTTTTGCACTTGCTTTGCATAAATAACTATTTGATTACCTGTGCAAACAGTTACATGGAAATATTATGAGAGAGACAAGTATAAGTTTTAAGTTAACGAAAAAACGGACAAAATTGAGCTGGATTAATGAACTCTATTTTATGTATGTATATTGGGTGAAAATGATCCATGGAAAATCCAATGAAGGATATTGCCAAATAATAATTTTTACAACGGAAATTGGTAAAATATGTGGAATATTTGATAGTAATTATATTGATTAGTAATTTAATGGGAAAAATAATAAATATACCTACTTTACCTTTATTATTTAGCAGACATTTCTATCTTATATTACGGTTAATTCAATACAATACAGCTCGTGTGTTTTTTTTTTTGATCAATTATGAAAATAATTTCAACCTACTAATAAATTTTCATGCTTTTTCTCAATATTTTTTTCTTTATTTCAAAAAATACCATCACATAAATCAATTTCAATCCACCATTCGTAAACCCTTGACCAATAATCAAAAAACCACTCTCGCTAACTTTCACAAGGCAAAATATCCCCAAAAACCTTGAAGTTACACAAATCACAACCAACTAGACCACCACAATTCACACCCAGCATCAGTAGCCACGCTATAGAGAATCCCACCCCATTGAAGAAAGAAACCAGTGAACGGCACGGTCTTTTCTCTCCTGATGACGGTTCACCAGTTCATCTCCGATTAGAAGTTGAAGAACTAATCCGTAGCGTGTCAACCCCGAACCGTTTTTTCTTCTTACGATTTAAGCGCATGCGCGATAGTTGGTCCTTGCGCGTGTTTTTTTTTATTCGGTGGGTCTTAACCTAGTGTACTGAATACGTTCAGCGGATGTTTTTTTTGCATATTTCGGTTTGTGCAGAATATTTCGGAAAAATTGTATGAAAAAATATTAATTTTATAGAATATCCTGAATTTTAATTCAAATTTGAAAATTCACATCTCAAATACGGCTAAAATTGAAAGTATATTCATTAGTTTCATGATTTTTTATCAGATTATATGACAATTTAAGTGAAAGATCTTAATTGTGAAATAAGAAATAATTTGCCTTTATTATTCACTCTATTTTAGCCAGGTTTAGATTCAAAAAGAGTCAAAAAGTATACACAGATAAGCTTTGTATTCAAACACATTATTTTGAAAAAGAATTTTGTAATAATTATTAAAATTTAATTTCAATAATATGCACTTTAGCAATATCGATAAAGGTTTAAAAAAATTTGAATTAAGAAAAATTTTAATTTACAATTTTTGAATTCAATAAAAAATTGGATATTTAAACATACAACATAATATAAGCAATAAAGGGTGTAAACTTGAAAAAATCACTCAATTGAGTGAAGTGACTTGTCTTCTTTTTTCACTGCTTCATTGTTATTATTCAGGACATTTTATAAAAAGTGAATACATTGATAAACATAGAGTCATCTAATGTGAATATTTGAATTGTAAATAATGCCACCAATTGAATCAGAGACAGGAATTAATTCGGAAAAATGTTCCGAAACTCCTACACAGGTGAACACTCCAGAAAAATCATCTCAAGTTCCCGATGTAATTCCCCCAGCTTGCAAAGACACCGAAGAAAAATGCGAAAACATGTCAATAGTGTGGAACAGCAAAAAACAACTAGATAACTGTCAAAATTCGAACAAAAACGAGAATCTAGTTGAAGATACGATAAAACCGAACCCCGAGGAACACCGTAGAAATTCCGGAACAGCTGCCAAGCTCGTAAAACAAAGTAAAATTGACCGTTATATCGAAAAAGTAAACAATGATGTTTCGGCGTCGAAACCAATCGTCCCGACGATTAGTAGCGTGCCTGATAAAATATCGGTGGATGAGCGTCTTGCTTTACGTCGGAGATCTTTAGTGCCCATGTCGAGTATGGAAGAGGAGAATTTGAGGGAAAGGTTGAGGATGGCACATTTGAAGAAATGTCAGGAAATTGTGTTTCTAGAAGAGAAATATTCCAGGGAAACGTTTAGAAAATTATTCCAGAATAAGGTAAGAATAATTTCTTTTGTTTTGTTGATTAAAAAGAACTACCGCACGGTGGGTATCGAATATGTAAATGAAACCACTTCTCTGACCGCGTATAAAGTCAATTCTTCGCATTCCCTCCGGGAAAAAAATCGTTAATAACGCCAACAGACGGCAGGCCTTTTGAATTCATATCTTTTTATTGATACGCAATCAACACAAGAGTGATGCACAAGTGCATGGCGGCATCACGCGCTACAAATCTTTGACTTTCCTTAATTAATTGAAGATTTAATGAATCCAAGGACGTTATCATAAATTTATTTGAAGAAAGATGGGAGCATTTATATCCTGATTTTCTGGTTTTAATGTTTATTACGCGAATAGTCATGCGGGTTTTGTATAAATATATAATTTTTCATTTTTAACGATTCATTAGGTAATGTTTATTTGAAAAAGGAGCTTAGTTAGTTATATTTTATTTTAGAATATTTCCCAGCAGACTAAAGTCTTATATTTATTACTAAAAATTGTCCTTTTGAAAATATTTCAATGAAATTTACCTTTTAATAGGTTTAGGATGAACATATTATGGATAAAGACAATACACAGCAACAATCGAAGCATGGTAGATAGTATATCATACACCAAGATGGTGTATATACAGTTTTTTCCACTACTAATCAAATTTAAGACAAAAATTGAAAATAATTCATAAATAAAAGTGTTCACCGCGTCTTCTGACAGACAATTACACTCTCATCTTTCGATACATTATGAACGTACTCGATATGTCATCAATTTTTTGTTGAGCGCGAATTTCAAACTAATGGCATTTTTATTCAAATATTTTTATCTGGATCGGTGATTTCGAGCAGCAAATACGTTAAAGACAATCTCCTGGGTATACAAAATTATGTTTTTGTTGAACTACTGTCCCTGAATTCTCAAAAAATTTGAATTTGTCCGTTATTGACCTAGGTTAATATTAGGAAAAGTTATTAACCACTAATATAGAAATTCAACTTCTCAGTTGGCTAGAAGAAGCAATGATTGTCAACTTCGCAGCTAGTAATGGAAAATAGTTATTTGTTTAACTGGCAGCAAAGTAGTAGATTGACTGCCGAGGCTAAGAATTCAATCTACTTTGCTGCTGAGTTGAACATATAATTTTTTCTCCGATTGTTCATAATGATATAGGAGGATATTGTATTTCCAAATTATTACAATTCCCTCAATCTCTTTCTTCACCATGTAGTGTTCAATTAAAATAAAATTTGATAGAAATCGCAGTTGTTGGAATGGTTGGTTGCTATGGAAATGTCCATAATAATTATTTAGTTTGACAATTCATGAAATTTCTGACAGTTGTGCGAAAAACTATCGGTATATTTAAACTATTATATAATGGACAGTGTAGTAATTTTACCATCAATGATAACAACTAAACATATGTTTTTAAATTCTTGTTAAAAGTGTTATGTAATAATTGCTAATAAATGTTTACGTCAAATGTTTTATTCCAATTGAGTATAATCACAGGCAGCAAAGTCACCACTTTGCTGCCTAGGCAGGAAAAGTAAAACTTTGCTGATTGATATCAGTCAGCAAAATTGATATTTGCTGCCAATCGGAGGAAAACATTTTTTTCGGTTATTAAAATATGTAACTGCATGCTCTAGCACTTTTTAAACATTAATGAGAAATAAATTATCTGCTGGAATATCTTATAAATAAACAAAATGTCCCAAAAATCTCCAGTGAAACGCGTCTACAGATAAAATATTACATAACCCCCAAAAGGTCTCCTTCTTTGCTAGATAATCTGCTAACTATTCCTATGGTGAGATGGAACGTACAGCTGAGCGTGGAGCCGTGGAACGACTTTTTAAAGGACGATGTCCCAATCGAACAATATTTAAATACTATCCATCTATAAGCTTAGAAGAAACCGGCTCCGTAGTACCTAGAGGTACTGAAACTGGTATATTTGGCAATTTCCTAATCCTTCACATGGAATATTAGTCACAAAGAAAACCTCTATCCGTTTTACTTTGAAAAAGTTCATGTCATACTAGATGCTGATTTCCCAATATCCCATTTTTTCCCCAAAAATTATATTTTGCGATCAAGCTTTAGATACATTTATATTTTTCAGTGTCTGAGAAATAAGCATTCAATAAATAATATGAAGTATCATATTCTATTTAGATCAATATTCATGAGCCAATGATTCAATGAAGTTATGAAAACTAATATAACTAAATTCATTTCCAAATTAACATTTATCTCGCATAACATAATCAATTTCAATTATTAGTCTGTGGGATTGAGAGAATTTGCATCATTAATTAACAAATTTCGATTTGGCTTGTATTGAAACTGAATATCATCATTTGCATTCATCAAAATATTTATTATTGGAAGCTGTTCAAGCAGAAGCACTTTGAACGTGGATGTAATGTTTCTTAATGAACTTTGAACAAAAATCAATCTCTTTTGTGTTTGTAGTGAGAAAGGATTGCTTTTTTTCAAGAAAAAAATCTTTAGAATTTCATTTTAAAACCATTTTAGGAGATTGATTCGAATAGAACAGTTTTATTTAGAAGCTACACAGGGAAGTGGAATGGATCTGCAATTTAATAAACCATATTTTGGACTGACTGAAAGAGACAGAAAAGACACTTTGTGGCCGGCTACTAGTGTCTGAAAAAAATCGCGCGGCTAAAAATACATTAATATAAACAGACGCATTCACATGTGCTGTGTGATTGTTTTCAGACACTTAGAGCTCTTATAGTAAGTGAAACAGCTGCTAACAAAATTTATAAGAATCCAATGAGTAATAACAAAATGGAAAAGATAAAGTTGACAATGCATTGGAGGATTTGATACTGTAGAACTAAATAATTCCTATCAATGAAGGAACTGAAAAAAGTTGAACAATCCAAAAGACAAGAGACTTTTGCCAAGCACTGTATGATGTAAACAAAAATACATGTAAAGCAGAATTTTCCCAACCATCGTTTTGATTCTCATGAAACTAATAATATAAAATGGAATAACTCCAAGAAATAAGATTGTAGAATATTTTAGAACTCCAAATCCAGAATTTAGTTCGGCTCTGTCTACATAACTACATTTTTTTTAAACTACTTGTTGTTTGAATGAACGTCTTTTATATGTTAAAATATTTTCTGTAACTAACTAGAAACCAGCATCAACAAGTATAACTTGTCTTGCTTTTTCAATGCTTAGATCTAACAGCTACCGTGATAGCTGTCAGTCATTGTTTGTTTGAACGTCAACCTCTTAATGCACTTTAAAATTTGTTGTTTCTATTAATTAATTCATTGAAACAAATAATTTGATGGATTTCGTAATCTTCATTTGTAATTCCTTTCTTTTCTTTGTAGTATTTAGAAAATAAGCAGCATGTGCGATGCTTCCTTCTATTTTTCTATTTGCAGCCACAAAAATATCTTTTGAAAATGAGTCTTCAAAATTAGAAGAGCGTCCAGGGAAGTGTAACGTCAAGTATGGAAATTCTTCCAAGCCATTAGTGATTGGTGTACTCTGCACCCATTATTCTTAATTTTTTGTCCATTGTCCTTTTCTTCAAGGCTGAAAACCTCCCAATGATCTGTTGTTAAGCGTTCGTTCTGTGCTTCTATCAAACATAGTGTTAATGAATCCTATTCAAGAAATGTTATTTTTTGACATTAAAATTCGATAATGTCTACTGAAGCAGATACATAGTTTGTACTTATCGTAATACGACGTAGACAGCTTGAGACTTTTCAATGGTTATTAATAAAATTTGTTTCTTTCACACGAATATCATAAATATTTTTTTAAGATTCGCAAGTTATACGTCAATCTCCTTGTATCTAGGTTTGCGGGATTTCTTTACCTCTTTGTAGTAGATATGTCACGATTTCACGTCATTGTTTTCCAGATTCTTAGGAACTTCTGCCATCATTCCGTTCTCAAGTCTTATTTATTTTTGCCTAAGATTCTAATTGAGTTTTTCTCTCCTTTTATTATAATATTTTTTCTTATAACGCTCTAATCTTCGACGTTCTTTCATATCCAGTATACTTTTTGGATAATTTATTATAGATTTTTCATCCCTTACTCTTTATTTCAATTACCATGTCTGTTATTATATCTTCCGGTTCTAAAATTGCCTTTGTTTATTTTTGTCTTCTTCTGTTCCATATACCAATAACTAAACTTTCTTTGATTTTTTCCCACTTTAGTGTAATCTTTTGAATGTTTTCCAATTTTCTACTGAAAAATTCCATGATAACTCATCTCATATACGTTTAAAATATGTAAATTGACACAATAACATTTAAATTTATCCGATTCCAATACAGATGAATCATATTTAGACCATTTAAATAGCTGTGAGCTACTGGAAATAAGTATTTACTAAAAAATAAATCAACTTAACTGATAACAACTGCATTTTTCGAAGTAGCACACCTCTCTGTGATATCCAATCGAGATATTTACAATTTATGTTGCTATTCCATCCCATTGCATTAAAAAGTGCAGTTAATTTTAACGAGCAGTACCTTTTCAAACATTTCAGCTGGGAAAACAATACGAAAGACGGAAATAGTTGTATTGTATACGTTTTTTGGCAATTTATCAATTATTTCGATGTTTGGAGAGAAAAAACATTCGATTAATGGGGGTTACACGGTTGGCTAGCTAGCTGCTTAATTGTTTCTCTGTTTAATTAACAACAATTCTTTTTTTCATCAAACAACCATCAAGAAATGATCGTTGATTAGCTAATCAGTGTTATAGGGTTATAGAGTTAACAATTTAAAACTATTTACTAGAGAACAAGAGGTTTTTGAAAGGTATAGACGTAAAGCAACAAAACGTAATCTTCAGGGCTTATTTTTGCTTCTCCAAAGACAAAGGATTTTTGCCGGGCTCCACTTCCTGTGTAGTGAACGCGTGGAATTATTTTTTCATTAGGAATCGATCTTTACAAACTGTCTAATGTCCCCTGTATTATCTATCTACTATATTGTACTAGCGAAGTTCCGAAATACGTTTTTGTTGCACTTTGTTAAATAATTTTTTGCTTTAGATACTAATTAACACCAAAATAGGCAGATACAAAAAGCTGTTCAATGGTATTACTCGACGTTTTTGGTCATTATTCATAAAAACCCGTTCTCATTGGTAGAATGAACATTGCGAGGAAAACTGCCGAAATTATTTTCAATGGCCGCGCTCTTTTTTTTTGTTTTTATATTTAAATATAGTAAATAGTGGTGAATACTGTTTTTATTGACAAAAGCTCCAAAATTGCAAGGCTTATAAATGTCACCATGGTGTACATACAATTTTTTCCACTATACTAGCCAAATTTACGACAAAAATTGAAAATAATTCAGAGAAGCGTTTACCCTGTCGTCTGACTGACAAGTACACTGTCAGTTTTCGATATATTATGAACGCACTCCTTATGTCATTTTTTCAGTCATTTTTGGTTAAGCGCGAATTTTAAACTAATAGCATTTGGAGTCATATTATTTCATCTTAATAGGTAATTTCAAATAGAAAATATGTGAAAGACAATCTCCTGTGTAAACAAAATTATATTGCATAAGTTTTTGTTGAACTACTATCCATGGATTCCCATGATATTTGAATTAGTCGATTATTGACCTAGATTAATAATATGAAAAATTATTAACCACTAATAGAGAAATTCAACTTCTCAGTTGGCTAGAATAAGCAATAAATGTGAACTTCACAGCTAGTAGTGGAAAAAATATCATGTTTCTCAATAAAAGCACTTCAGTTTGATCATAAGAACTATCATTTACTATCGCGATTACTCTAATGACTTCTATCTAATAACTTCTAACTATCTTTCAACTACTCCTGCTGTTTTAACTGTTTGTTCAGGGTAAGAAAAAATAGGTCTCTTGGTGCCAAATAAGGTCTATACGAAGGGTCTTAACGGTTTTGTTGGATTGATGTCATAAAAGTCTGCGGCAAATAGAGTTCTGCCAACACACCTTTCCATTTTTCTTTTTCTTCATTTTTTTGGAAATGAAACCACAATATTTTTTATATTTTCTACATTTCGATATCGTTCCAGCAACCATTTTCAATAATAATTAAATTTTCATTAAATTCTGGATAATCAATAATATTTCATGTGTGATATTATACCCCAAAATATTTCCAGCAATTTACATTATATAAATGATTATTCACCTGAAAAGATTATGGAAAATGTATGTACATTTTCTATTCTATGACTATTTTATGGTTGCTGTAAATAACGTTGTTGATATATCCTAACGCTTTATTTTTTGAATAAAAATCCAGCGGGTAATTAATTTTCAGGGTAATCTTAAATTCAAACATAAATGCTTTGATAAACCAAAGCCTGACTATAATTTATGCGCGTTGTTGAAACGGGCATTGATACTGCTAATTATGGGAAACTGCAATAATTTGAATAATACTAGGCTATAAATTAATTCAATTATTTGTAATAAAGATAATTTATGATTTTAATTATTGCAGTGGACGATGGAAATCTGCTGGGAATACTTAGTAAAAGGTTTTAAAAAGAAGAAAAAAGAGAAAAGTATGAAATCAAATAACTGTAGTATAGTTTGTACTGCAGTCAATTGAGCGAACAAAAAATTAGGAGGCCACTGAAAGACCTACAATTTGAATTCATCAATGAGCAGATACATTCACGAATTTCTCCACTATTGAACTGTGAACAATTGTGAAGTTCAGCAGATAAAGTTTTCCTTAGCTTCCTACAGAATTGCATAGTTATAAATAATGTTAAATGGCAGATAGATATCCAGGATATCCCCATGGGAATTATAATATCGCATCTTCTCTTTTTCCTATTCATATATATTAAGTCAATCACAAAAGAGAGGTCACTACTTGTTCTAGCCCAAATATTAAACATAAGATGTACTTTCTGTCATTGCAGTACAAGATTCCATCACCACGGCGTTGTAGTGCTATTTTTGAATATAATAATCTCAACAAATTCATAAACATATAAAAAATATTAACCTCGTTCCAGTATAACCATCTTATTGAGCTAAATATGGAAGATACAGTTTTTTTTTTATTGAACACACGTATCATTATACACCAAAACATACGTTACGTTACCAATCACATGTTCATTTGCATTGTCATTTCAACATAATGTACTTAAACATTTCTAGAACGGAATAATGTGCTTGAAAAGGCTATGAGATTTCCTATCTGTTCCTCTGGTATACATTTTCTAGGCGTGATTGAATGTAATGTACTTAAACATGACGTAGTTGACGTGATCATTCATCAAGCCTACTCGGGAGACAGCTTAAAGATCTTTTTATTTGAAATCTGAACTAACTTCATTGTAATAAGTGTATGCATTATACGCTAACGGTGTTCTTTTATGTAAACGTTACGATTCAGGCTGTTTGTATTTGTTTATATTAGTTTTGTTTTCATTTTATGTGCTTTCCATTATGTATTTTAACATTTCTTTATAACTATTATAGTTAGAAGTCGACGGAAATATTAATGTTAAAATAGTATACTATTATTATTTGCTCTTTTTTTTTCTCTTATTTCTTAGGAATCAAACCACAATAATAATTTCTTATGATTTTTATTTCAACGTTTCGGTAGCGTTCCAGCTACCGTTGTCAAGATGAACTAAATGATAACTAATTTTTTTCTCCCTATCTGACAACAGAAAAAAATTTGACTATTATTGAAGACATTATTTAAAAACTAGATTATTGCGTTCCTTGAGTGAGGAAGTTATACAAACGCTCTCACCCCGTCGCGTCGTCTGACTGACATATACACTGTCTGTCAGTCTGTCTCCAATCCCTAGATTATGAACGTACTCCTTATGCCATCAGTCATTTTTGGTTGAGCGCTAATTTCAAAATAATGACATTATTATTTAAATAATTTTATCTTGAGAGGTAAGTCAAAACAGCAAATTATGTTGAAGACAATCTTTTGGGTATACAAAATTCTGTTGCACAAGTTTTTGTTGAATTCGTATCTCTGGATTCTCAAAATACTTAAATTTGTCAATTATTGGCCGAGGTTCAAACATAATGGAACAAATTATCAAGCACTAATAGAAAAATTCAACTTCTCGGTTGGCTAGAAGATGCAATAATTTGTCATCTTCACAGCTAGTGGTAGAAAAAATAATAAAATCACGTTTTTATTTTTCCTGTAGGTGTAGAAAAAGTATAGTGAGCACCGAGTGTCAAAAACGTTACTTTATTCATGAGTGACTTAATATACTATTCTTTCGGTCTTGCATACCTAGGTATATTTCTTCCATTTCTGAATTTCCTTTCTTCACTTTTCTTTGATATCCAGTTTCCAGCATGGCTTGATTTGTTAACGTGAGAACTGATTAGTTACAACAGACTTTAGTGTCTCTTTCATTGAAGATGGATACTTTAAGTGACCTTTCCCACTTTGTTGAGAAGTTTCCTTTTTCCCATGCTTTGTTAAATTTTTGCAGCGGTAAATCTTCTCATTTCTTTCCAATACTTTTTATCATTTCCACAATTTCAATAAATTCCTGTGCTTTGCATTTCTCAGTTCTTCAATTATTGTTTTCAAATATTCCACGATCCAGCGCGAAATTTATGGACAATAAAATTGCACATACGTTTTTTAGTAACTCTATGCTTATTATACCCGCAGGGTACGTATCCGACTGGCGTTGACTTACTAGATAGTGTAAAAAAATTTAAAAGCGATAATTAAAGAAACCGATCGTTAAAGATTAATTAGAAACGTGCATGCATTCAATAGTACTGTTTAAATGCGCTATAATTATTAATAATTACACATTACACTCATATGATATCATAAAGCTGTCCGTGGCCCTGTTTCGCCTCACTCTCTTCATCGTCATCGTGAAAACACGTTGGAAGAAATGGAAAAAGGCAGGTCTGGGATTAATCCTAATCAAAATTTCACAATTTCATGCTATTTACGCTTAGGCGTATTCGCGCCTCATCAATACCTGCTGTCCCTTATTCTAATGGGGTGTTGAACCAATTAATATCCTGCTTCATTAAATTATATTTGCACTATTTAGGAGAAAACTGAAAATTGAGAATTCCTGAATGTCCGCAACCTTCATTACACATACGTCACAAACCTAAATATGAAGTTAGCCTCCGATTTAGTAACTGTATGTAACTCTGCCTGCAGTAGAAGTTTTTCCAGAATGTTTGCGATGTATTTTCTTCAGAAGACGGTGGCACTATTGACTTTATTATGAAGAAAAACGATAGAAGCCAAAAACTGCGTGTGAAAAGTGGGAAAATGACATTTTGTGTTTGCAAGACTGTATCTCTGGGAAGAAAACAGTTGGCATTGCGTTTCTGTCCAAAATATAGCTTATATGTATTCGAGAATAACATATCCAAAACTCGAGTGAATCGAAGTGGGCGTTTTTTGAGTTTTCTCCAGTTTTTCGCAAAATTTTCCAAGGTCTTGGAAAGGTTTCAATACGATTTCTTGGCCTGAAACGGCGAACATTTTAAGCAAAATGGTTTCACGATGTATACTTTGACATGGTGCTAAAGGGTTCCTAAAACATTATTTGGAGAAAAGAAAAGACATGTTTCCCATGGAACCACAAGTAGAGCATGGTCTCGAAAATGTGAAATCGGCCATAAGTGTGGTTGTTCCTTCTTAGTTGAACGGTCGTCGTTTTTTAAAAAAATTTTCTCAAAAACTTTGTAAGGCGTTGTAATATTATAAAATCTATTTTCTTCGATCTTTAAGTCTCCATTCTCATATTTATTTAAAGCACAGGAAAGTAACCAGTAAAAATTTATCACTATTTCGCCTAATTTATCACAAGAAACTTCAACCTTTTTCTCTTCATTTCATTAGGGCGATATTCGAAAATATTTACCACGCCTGCAACATATTAACTTTACTTATCTTTGTCACGTAATCTTGCCGCTAAAAGCAGGTTTCGAATTTTAGTACCGAATTCAGGTGTCTCTTTTCAAAATAATAAGCCAATTAAGCGAATAAAAACCTCATAAGGTGCCACCTACACGTACAATCGTAAACGACTGTGTAGATTCAAATGAAATCGAAGATAAAATTTATAATTTACTCGTTCGAACTATTTGTAGGTGGAAATATATTGAATTCAAAGACATATATTTCTAATGATATCTTAACTATTTCTTGAGTAAATATGTCTTGAAACAGGTTCAAGTTTGTTAAATGTAAATAATTTTATCTATTTGGGAGCAACGATGAATAAAATACTTAAGTATAGAAAATATAGATGAATTTTTAAGTTTTCTAAAAGAGCACAGCGTGATAAACATTAGTAACAATCGAAAAAAATATTAACGGAGCTATTAGGTAGCCATTTACTATAATGGAGTATTGACAGGTCTACATTCTTGGCCGATTTATTAGGCATAGAATGAATAATGAATATTTATCTGATTGAAATAGGTTTTTGAATAGAATATAATGATTGTTATCTTTTTTAAGCGATTTAATTCGAGTATTTTCAAATGTTTGTAGCCGCTGTAAATATTTTTCATACAATTTCTAGTTTTAAAACAAAAACAACATTTAAATAATTGTTATTTAATAACGGAGTTTCATTATGATATAACCATTCATTCCCAACCACATTCCTTATGCGATCTTTTCAGTCACCAAAACAAGAATATTTATTGCACTAGACAGATTTATTTGGAAAAAATAATTAACTACATACCTGAGATACGTCTAATAAGGAGGCAATTACTTTGGACAACATTGAGATATTTCTTAGCCATATCTCAAAACATGTTTGCTGTTCATATTAGATAATTTTCATCGATATCCAGCCGAGCTTGTACGGATATTCAATGAAATATGAGCTGATATTTGTGTATAAAGAGTAGATACGTGGGAATTTGATTTTAAGTGATTTTATTCAAAGCTGGATGAATTATTTGTTTAAATGGAGATAAATCAGTATTTTATATGCCGCTTAATTCCTTTAAAAATTGATGGAAAAAAGCATATTTCAACGAAAAACGTAGCTGAAAGCAATATTTTATAACTGGACAAACATAGGCTGCTTGTATCCTGAGTTAAAGGGAAGAGGCTGGACTAAAAATTTCAGGACCCAGTGATACCTTCGGCCTGACGACTACGAAAATTGCGGAACTAGCCAACCTTTACACCCATGCTCAATCCCTTAAGAGATGGAATGTAATCAAAGGATGCAGTCTTGCCAGGATCACCCTGGGCGACCCTGGGAAGCTGGCGTCGAAGAAATATTTGGCGAAGATCAAGGAAAACCTACGTTTATTAGAAAGATTTCTGACTGGCCGCTTTCAACTGAAGAAACACCTCCATACTATGGGGCTGGTGGACACGTCTCTATGTAGGGTGTGAACAGGAAGCTAAAACTGTCAGGCATGTCTCAGGCGAGTGTCCGAAGTTATCGTCAATAAGAGAGTTTGTGTTCGGTGAGTCTTTGCCCACACCTGCCGAAATGGAGGAGATGTGTTCAGTGAGTCCTGGCCTATACCTGCCAATATAAAGGAGATATCCTAATGATCTGTCCACCTTCCTGGGAAGGACATAGTGGATGATGACCTAGGAGGACAACTACTCGGGAGGATGTATAATCTGGCCTAAGTGCTGCGAGCCTACACTCACCCTCCCTACTTTACAGAAGGAGAGATACAGAACTTAGGTAGGGGGTACAGGCGTTGCACTGGTGGAATGGAACCCCAGGACAAAGACACGCTAAATTATTCCTTAAAAGCCCTTCGGCCAAACTGTCACACGACCTACTACGTCAAAGTCGAGAAACGACGAGGATAGTAGTGGGAATGCTTACAGGGCACTGTAGGCTGAGGAAACATATGGATACAATTGGACTAGCAGAAGACAGCCTATGCAGGTTCTGCCAGGAAGAAGACGAAACCACGGAGCACGTACTTTGTGAGTGTGAAGGCATAGCAAGGTTGCGGTTTCACCTATTCGGAGAAGAAAAACCGAAGGCAGAGAGCTACGCAAAAGAGGCGGTAACCAGGCTATTAAGTCTAATAAAAAGAATAAAGCTGGATATCGAGCTCTAATATAGGGAGGACCACAATAGATCTGCATAGGTCGCAGTGGGATAGGACAAAGCCACTCCAATTCTAATCTAATCTAATCTAATCTAGTGTGTCATTTTGTAGGTAAGCCAACTAAAAAGAGATGGACAATGCCTTAAGAACGAAGGAAAAAGTTGAATATAGTGGAAAAATAGTGGAGAAAAATAATTGATACATCAGTAATCGTACAGTTAAAGGTCCAAACAGTGAATTCAAACAAAAAAATCAAACCACAGAGAAGATAAATGTAGTTGAAAAATACCGGAGTCTAAAAACATGTAATTAAGATGCAATTCAAATCGATAACGAGGAAGATACACAGCTCTTAAGGTTTAATATCGATTCTTATGACTTTACAAATGATCTGACATTTCCTCAATAAAATATTTTATTTTAAATCGTTCATACAAATTATGGAAATTTGTATAGATTCTCTTAACCATAAAAATATTCGAGTTATAGAAAAATGCCACTATGAAATATGATGAAACTTTATTTTAAAATATCTTATGATCGTTAAATTAACATTTTTACATGTGAAAGCAGAACATATTATGTAACTTTTGAAGAGTGATGTTTAACCCAGTGTTGAAGATTTATTGGATAATGGATATTTATTTTCTAAGACATGAAAGTTCAGTTTAAAAATTAGCTTAATAATATTTTTTTAGTCATATTAAGAGATGTAATATATATGTGTATATTTTTGGAAGTTGAGAAAACAATAAATGATTCTTTTTTGTAGTTTCTGTATAATTTAGAAAATTCTGGAATGTGATTTATTGAATTTTTTGTTTGTTTTTCATAATGGAAATATGAATGCGAGCAGCATACCTGATTCCAGATTTAAAATGATGAAAAGCATAAGTGGAGTTGAATTTTTATTATTTTCTCTAAACCCTTGTGCTTTTTGTACAAGATATTCGACCGGAGAATTGTTTAATTTATTTAAATTCCTATTTTTTTTCCATTTCAATTTTTCATTCCATTTCTATTATCATTCCTCATATACATTTGCAGTTGGATGGTTCTAGCCTAACACTGTTTATTATTGTTAGTTTATTATTATTAGTGTAAAATCCCTCAGTCGAAATTATTCTACAATATCACGTTTAACCTTAAAGAACAAAAAAAACTCCATGAATTAGTTACAAACCCATCCTATGCGATCACTGAAATTATTCTTCCTTACCTTGACCCTGAACTTTACTTCTATAGATTTGTTTGTTTTGTGGTGATAATTGAAATTTAAAATAAATACAAAATTGAAGAGATTTCTTTATCAATCGTGTAACCCATAAACAGCATTGATTTACCACTAGATATGATAAGATTGAGTCTTAGGAATTCCAAGTCAAAATCAGTTTTCGAAAGACCCAAAAGACAAGCTTTTTCGGTTAAATCATCTGTCAACCACAAAAAGTTAAGTCGAACTTAAGTCTACCTAATCGGAAAACTTGAGGCTACCATTTCTACAATGTAGCTTAATTTATGGTATCTTTTGTTACACCCAGTATAATTTAACCCTATGATATACATAAGAATATCAACATTAACCTACCACTGTGTCAATAAATAAATAGCTTTAGCATCATGATAATTATACAACCACATTGGAACAAATCGAGAACATTCCCAGACCAAGCCTTATCTATTTTATAGCAGCATATTATAAGACCTTTAGTTTAATCCACATGTTCATCTACAGATAAATCCCAATAAAAGACATTTACCAATGTAACTGAATACGCAGCTTCGAGTATAGAGTTCTATGATTATAAATTAATTTAGCTTTAATCATTAGTTACCAAGCATTCAGATTTCTTTGAATTAGTATTTTCAAAACATAATGAATGATTTTATAAATATTAACCGCATTAAATTTGCGGGTATGTCAGTAAAAAGTAATTTGATAGTTAGGTATTTCAAGCAATCATTCAATATTTTGCATTTTTCTATATTATTCAGGGTCATGGTACAACCAAACTACTGCACGTGTTTAATATTCACGATTACTTTTAATGGAGTTGTCAATCAGTGAAATTTGATAATTAGAATAGAGCAACTGTTTTACAGTTTCCTGTAACAACTCTCATATTTAGGTAAAGCTTGTTATCGATAGATATCCAGATAAATATGCTGTTCAATATGCACTAGGACTATGAATTGTAAAGCGATTCGAGAGTATGTGTAAGCTTTCGAAGGTGACCTTTCAGGACACCATGTTAATACTTTCTGTAGTTTTATTTTGGCTAATTCATTTGTTCTCATCAGAAGTATCTCTTATCGGCGCTTTTGCAATATTCCCGGAAAAGATTTCTAGACACCGAAATGATGTCTCAGCCCCTCTATTATCTTCAACATAAAAGAAGACAAAGCTACTGACCTGAATGACTTTTCCTTTGCTCTTTCCAAGCAGTTAAAATATTTTAGGCTTGTGTAGAGTGGGTCTATAAGTCCTGCTAAGGATACTCTAAAGATTTTGTAACATAGAAAAAGGATTTATTCTCCTCTGCTGCTCCTGTGATGAGGTGATATAGGAAACCATGGTTATTTTTCTAATGTGAATGTAATTATATTATCATGAAAAAGTGACAGTCAAGCTGTCCCTAAAACACTTTAGAGCTCTAAGGTATGGGTTGGCATGGGAATGCGGCGAAGAGTTTAGAAGACTGGCGACTCGGAACAGTGTAACAGTGGAATGGTCCCCCAGCTCACAAAGGAATCGCTGGCAATGAAAAAGCTGACGAATTGGCAAGAGCAGGATCGTTAACCCAAATGGAAGGACCCGAACCAGATGCTCCACTAGGTCATAGTTGAAAGGGTGGGTGAAAAAACAACCCAATAAACACTGGAAGAATAAGTATAGGCAAACGTATAGGAAGAAATTCATAGAAAAACCATCGGAAAAAGTAGCGAAAGAACTGCTCTCAATGAGCAGGTATAAACTACACTCCATAACGGGGCTACCGACGGGATATTCTCCCACAAAGGAGTATATGAACAAAATAGAGCTCTTGCGTAATCAGTTCTAAGATGGTTTGGGAATGCCTAGACAAACTAAATGAATAGGCATGATGACAGTCAATAAGAATCACTAAAATATTGATTTGATATAATTATTTAAGATACAGAGATTCTACAGAAATCACTTATTTTTCATTTTCATGTGTGATTACATTTATTTTAGTAAAAATATAAGCACAAAATTTAACCATCCGCCATCTTATCTCAAACACCAATCAGAAGAGAGTGACGTCATGCTTTCGCAGTTCCGACCAGAACCAAATCCGAACTTCTGTTTTGTCGTCTTATCTCTATGGTTTTGTATTTCCTTTGTTACTGTCAGATGTAATCTGTGGTGACTGTCAGTTACTGTTGGATTTGCTTGGTTCACGGTTGCTTCGTTCATGTGATATTTTCTCGTTATAAACTATTAAGTATCTCTGTTTTTTATTACCACAAAAAACCGTTTTTTTTAAAACGTCCAAGAAACATTAGTTATGGAACAAGGTTTCGTGAAGGCAGATAGCTCAAATTTGCCAAGAATCGATTTCTTCATGCTGGGAGCATTTTTTTCGTCTAACGATGACTTTTGTTCAGCTGAATTTCGAAATGTTAAAACTTCTATGTAAGTATTGCATATTATATTAGTAATTATAACATAATCTAGAACTCATATCATAAAATTAATTATACATACACATTATTTGTACTTGTATTTAGTGCTTGCAGGTTATGCTTATATGAAAATATTACTAAAACTAATACAATTTTTTTTTATTTCAGATCATCACGACCATCGTATGGTGATGACGCTGTGAGCTATGTACAGCTCAAACGTGATGGAAAAATGTGCATAGTAAAGGGAAAAATTTGCCCAGAGCATAAAATACATGCAAAATTGTATGCTGTCACATTAATAGTGGATGAGGAAGAAGAGGTTATTATATCCATTCAATGTCACGATTGTGTCGCTTCTAGTGGGGGCTGCAAGCACTCCATAGCATTTCTCTTGTGGATCCACCGAAGGAGTGAAGAGCCATCCTGTACAGCTGTAGCATGCTACTGGAAAAAATCAAAACTATCCTGCGTTGGAACTAGCCTGAAAAGCATGTCGGCGAAGGACTTGTCGAAAGGGAAAACTAGCTTGCCATCAAATCCTACAGTTCTCGAAAAGTTTTTAGATATGGGAAAAAAACGAAAACTGAATAATTGTGAGTTATTGAAATATCAACCTGACTATACTCTTAATGATACTCACAGTTTATCTATGCATCAACTTGTGCTCAAGTATAAGGAGAAGTCCTGTGAGACATTCCTGGATAAAGTGAAGCTATCTAACAAAGCTATTGTTGAAGTAGAGGTAGAGACCAGGAAGCAGCACCAAAACAGTCTTTGGTTTGAACTGCGTTATGGCAGAATAACAGCATCTCGAGCCTACGAATTTAGTCGGTGTAAAACGAAGGATGGTACTATTATGGCATTAATAATGGGAGGGAGTATACCAGACACACCAGCAATGAAACGTGGTAGAGTTTTAGAAGATGAAGTGAGAAAAACTGTCAGCAATATACTGGGAAAAAAAATAAAAAAATGTGGTCTCTTTCTCTCCAAACAGTACCCAATGATAGCTGGATCACCAGATGGAATTTGTGGTGATTTCATTGTTGAGGTCAAATGCCCCACAAGTGCAAAGACATATAAAAACTATGTTAACAATGACAAACCTACTGCAAAGTTTAATACACAGATGCAGTTGCAAATGTATTTGACAGGACTGAAAAAGGGATACTTTTGTGTGGCTGATAGTGATTACACTACAAATAAAAAAGTGGAAATTATCACTGTATTGTTTGATGAAACATACATGTCTGATTTCCTTAAGCTTTTAGTGGGCTTGTGGAAAGAAAATGTGTACCCAGTGTTGCATAAAAGTGTGTTGTAAGTAAATTCACAAGTCTTATTCTCAAATACCTTTATATATAAAATAAAACACAGATTATATCCAGAACATTTATTAAAAAATACACAATGTATATCGGATGTTCATGATTATCAAACAAGATCTGACTTCTATGTACCCACGGCTTCAAATTGTTACAGTCAGAATGATGTTTTTCACAATGGACTTATTATTATATACAATATTATAATAGCTTACCCAATGTTGTTAAGAAGGCAAAAAATGTAAAAATAGTTGTTAGAGAATGTAGACAGTTTTGTAAAAAAATGTGTAGATAAAAAAGTGTTTGAAAAACATTTGAATTCACTATATTGTATCATGTGTAATATATATTGTCATATTTGTTAGCACACGCTATTATCAATAAATTATTATTGTATAAATAAAATGCACAAATGATAATTTTGTAGTTTCATTTGATTAGAGAGTCTTGTAAATTTATCAAAGCACATGCAATTACAATAATATCATCAAGTACCTTTACAAAATTTGTATTTAAGCATGCATGGGGCTTCAACATATTAAACTCTCTTAACCGTCTAATTACTCTCTCAACATGTATCCTCAAACTAGCTATCTGCTTTGTTTCCTTGACTTCATGTTTTGATAATTTAGCTCCAGTGACAACACTTGGGGGTCGTACAAGATGCACACCAGCAGTAAATAAATATTGTTGTACATGTTTGAACCCTCTGTCTGCCATCACACACATACCAGGCTGTAAACACTTAATGAAGTCACATGATTCGACTAAACATGTATCGGTGATTCTACCTCCATAGCCTGGTGAAATATAATTTACCAAACCATTTGGTGTACAAGAGACCAGAAATTTTATAGTGTTGCATTTTTTGTATTCCGACCATGATACTGCTTGATTAACACTTTTAGAAGGCTTTTGCACCTCAATTTCTAGACAGTCTATTATGCAACTTGTGTTGTGAAATTTATGTCTGAAGGCCATTGGCAATGTACTTTTGGTTAAATCTTTATCAAGAGTTACAATAAATGGTTTCATAACACTAGCTAATACTGGTATATTTTTGAAAAATATTTTGCTTGCATACGTTGTACTGATAGAAAAATCATCGGCAAGCTCTCTAAATGTGCTATTTAATCTAATTTTTTTCAAACAAAGCAGTATATGGTTAGTGGGAATTCTCGTCTGTTCTTCAATTATGTCTAATAAATAAATACAACATTTAGGAAGACCTATATAAGAACGTGGGCTCTTCATGATTTTCATTAAAGTGTATTTCAGATTTTTAAAGGCCTCTTCTTTTTTTGTGTCTTCGCTTAATTCACTGCAGTCTGAAGTGGATTTCATCTGAAGAGATTTTGTTGAAGGTGATGCTTCTTGTTGAGATACAGATGGTGAATATGAAGTATCACTGTCAGATTGTTCTATTTTTGAAAATTTAAATAGGCTTGATGTCCCTGGTTTAGTAAAACCACAACTTTTTATTTTAAAAGGAGATGTTGATACTGAACAGCAATCAGGTTTCATAGGTGATGTTGACTGGTTTACTAATTTAAATTCTGTCTGAACAGCTTTACTTCTAAATTTGTGAGTTATATATACTTGTACTGCTTTATCACATGATTTTGCATAGATAATAGGTCCATTGTCATTTTCTTCTAATGTTTCTAATACTACAAAATAAAAATAGAGATATTATAAATATATAATATGCTACTGTTGAAGTGTTTATATGGTTAGTACTCTATAGACTGGTTGGATAGTATACAAAATATGTATATAATAAAAATATCCAATACTTTATAGGTATTCCATTAGCTATGTAAACATTTGTAGCATTACTATATATTACACATAGATTTATGATAAAGTGAATTTTTATTATGAAGCAAAATTAGCATTTGGTGTAATATCATTGATGGAGAAAAAGACAAAAAAATGTTACTCGAACTAAAAAAATGAATGTATTTGTTGATAAGAGAACTGAGAGAATAAATTGATATGTTCTACCTGGAGTTTCTGATGAAGTGTCTACAGAATCTACATGTATTGTAGGTGTACATTTTTCTGCTAAATCTTTTTCACTTTCTTCAATCTGCATCTTCCTTTGTTTTTTGGGAACACATGGTTGTTCTGTAGTATTAGAAGTCCATGCTCTTTTTTCTGGTTGCCATTCAAATCTTGTGGGGACACACTCTGACTTCATGCGCACTTTTGAAACTGTACCCATTACTTGATACTGAATATAATTTTCCATATCATTTGGTAACTAAAACCGGAACAAAGTGTTTAGATAGTCACTAAAGTAGACAGTAAATAAATGAAATATAGCCGCAAACAAGTGATTGGCAATTTTATTGAAGAATCTTGATATTTTATTAACCACTTATTATTATTATATACTGATCAAAGTAAATACTCACGTCAAAATGGTCTTCGCAGAAATATATGACCGAATTTGATGATACAGTTGCTGGATCTCTTCTTGCAAGATTTAGCCACCTATCTCTAACCATTTTTTTCATTGGAACGTTAACAAATATCTTGTTCGGAGTTTTTATTGATGTATTCTTACATTGTGGTACCGCACACCATCGATACACGTTAGGATTCATCACTATGATAACTATTCGCACAAAATGATAACTCTTCTCGAGGATATTTGCAATAATAAAAGCAGATCAGAGTCTAACAAATCACTGTATCAAAATAAACTTTTAACCTGCAAGCTGTCAAGTGTTTGAAGTTTGACTGACGATTTTACTACATGACACAGATCATAGATAACCTATCGACAGTTGACGCAGTTACGAATTGATGACGTCATAGAAGGACGCCATTACTATTATAGCGTTTTGGCGCATAATTTAAAATGTGTTTTTAAAAGTTGAATTTTTCCTTTAAAAACATTTTCTTTTACAGAAATAACATTTATTGTAGATAAAATATATACGTGAAAACATCGTGGAGCAGTTTTTCAAAATCAGTCATCATGCCTATTAGGCGAGAACAATATAGTTACCCTACTATGGATTCCAGGACACACTGGAATAGAAGGAAATGAAATAGCAGATGAACTAGCAAAGAGGGGGTCGGAAATACCCTTCTGGGGGCCTGAACCTTTTTGCGGAATCAGCCCCAATGTAATATTGGAAGAAATAGGCGAAGCCGAAAGAAAGATAAGATCTGACCATTGGAAAGATCTAGTAGGGCTTAGACAATCAAAGATTCTCCTGGGTGACTACAACCAAAGGAGATCAAATGAATGCATAAGTCAAAGCAGGACTGCACTAAGAGTTTTAACAGGGATCCTAACGGGACATTGTCGCCTGAATGGGCACCAAATTAGTGGAGGAAGAAGAATGCAGATACTGTGGCATGGAAGAAGAAACCTCCATCCACCTACTTTCCAACTGCACAGCACTCCAGAATCCTAGAGCACAGTACCTGGGAGATTACTGGATAGAAGAGGAACATTTACCTAAGCTGAAGCCTGCAGATATCCTAAAATTCCTCCGGGAAATAGGACTAAAGGAGCTACTAGTTTCAGAGACTCTCCTCAGAAACTAAGTAGAAGTAAGGGGGCACAATAGATCTTTTAGGTCTCAGTGATTGTTACCCCAAACACACACACATACATACATACAAAATAGGACTGTATAACGGAGACCTTACATGCAGAAGATGCAAAAAGGACACCGAAACAGCTTTGCATATATTATGCAACTATGAGACGCTGGACAATAGGAGGCCGAAACTGTGGTAGACCCCAAATGACTCCAGAAGACTTCTACCACCAACCAGCAGAGAACCTGTATAAGCTAATACAGGGAGCGGATTGGCTGAATAGGCTGTGGTCAGATTACTAGGAGGATCTTCAATAAGCTCAGGTGGCTGAGGTGGTGCCGACGAAGGGACGGCTCCCTTAAAGAAAATAATTAAAATGTAATTATAATGGACGTTCTATGAATTCGCCTCTAGTCTTTTCACATCTTTCGAAAATATGGTTAAATTGCTGAAAAAGTTTATGTTCAAAGTAACCAACTATTTGTTTCCCCCTGGATACTATCCAACTTAATACCCATATCACGTTGGTTGTCTTTAAGAAGAAAAATTGCAAGAATATAATTAGATATGTTGATCGTCAAACAAGCAATTGTACATCGTTTCCAATTAATACCGCTATAAAAAGATTCAGATAAATTTTGTTTGGACTTGTTTTGTTACAGGTCGATAAATTTTCAAAGAGAACATACGGGATTTACAGCAATGAATAATAAATAAATACTGATTCTCTTTGAGGAAAACCGATACAGAAAAACAGCAAAAATGTATTTTTGTGTGTCGTTGCAATTCCTCGCGTTTCTAGTGTCATCATTCGATATTTTTCACAAAATTTAATCATTAATAATGCAATTTAAGGAAAAGCACACGTTCTATATGCTTTTTTTCTGTTTTTTCAACATTTTAACCAAAAGTGGCAAACTTACGGATTAATTGAGTATGTGGGGCAGTGAAGAACAAGAGGGTGAGAGCGACATCTATAAGTCATCATGCCTTACAAGAAAAATTCAAGTACAGTGCGATGGTTATGCCTAAGGGGAAGGATGGATGGCGAAAGATGTGTGAAGAAAATGTTTCTTGGAGGTGAAGGAGGTTAGGAAAGAAGAGGACGACATAGGAAAATATGCACGAAAGCTGTTAAAGAAGACCTGAAACAGTTAGGAATAGAAGGACTGGAATAGGATTGCAAGAGATCGAATAAAACGGAGAAGCTGAAGCTATTAGGTATTCAAACACAAATATTTAGTTTATGAAGAAAACGTTCGAGTATGTTTTGAATAGTTTACGAGAGAAAAACATTAAAATTCTTTGGATTGTATAACCAATTTATTCATGTCTATTAATTACTGTCAAATTTAAATTCGTGTTCATGTAGTGTTTTCCAAATCAAAAATAATAAACAAGATACAATCGACTACTTCAAAATAATTTCACAACATCCAATTTGTCATTCCATTTAATAAATCGATTATTTCTAATGAATGCGAGGTACTATATTCCACAAGGTTTCTTCTTGAAGTTAAACAGCCCACGTTGCTGACTTATCGAGTAATTACATATTGTCTATTTTCTAATCGTTTGGTAAGTTAATGAGTGGGCAGCTTCTTTAAAAAATTTCATCACCATAATTATTTAACGATCAGGAACGGACTAATCGTTGTTACGGTTATATTCAACTCTTTGAAAAATTCTCCAGCAAGCAACAAGCTATTTCTACTTGAATAACAATAGCAATTTTTTAACATATTTTCTCTTATAGTTTTATGAGTTGATGATTGTTGTAGCACAATACTACCTCCAGTATTTCTCATTCAATATCAATGTTGTCAAATTATTTGTCGTAATCCGCTGAGAAATTGAGGTATTTATTCGTGGACACTTTTCCACCTAAACTAGTCGCCTACGAGTATCTTCGTTCACGTTCAGAAATACAGCCCCACGTTAAGAGGAACAGAGCACTTAGAACACTCAGACCAAAAAAAAAGGAGAAATGAAGGAGAAACTAGCGGAACGTTTTCTTTTTTGGTTAATAGCTTCTTTCAATTTCAAAATATTACTCAGTAACGTGTTTCTTTGATTTTTTCAGGTAAAACTAGATGATATTACTTGAGAAAAATACTTCACGTCTAAAACACGCGATTTTTCTGTTGGTTTAGTTAGTTCACGTCTAAAATACACGTTCAGTTAGCGCACGTGAAAAATATGCGATTTTCAGTAAGTTTTAGTTAGTTCACGTCTAAAACACGCGATTTTTTAGTTAGTTAAGTTAGTTCACGTCTAAAATTGACTATTTTTCAGTTAGTTTTGTTAGGTCACGTCTAAAATGACGATTTTTGAGTAAGTTTGGTTAGTTCACGTAAAAAATACAGGATTTTCAGTTAGTTTTAGTTAGTTCACGTCTAAAATAAACGATTTTTTGGTTAATTTCAGTTAGTTCACGTCTAAAATAGACGATTTTTTAGTTAGTTCACGTCTACTATAAGTGATTTTTTCCTAGCTTTAGCTAGTTCACGTCTAAAATAAACGATTTTTTGGTTAGTTTCAGTTAGTTCACGTCTAAAATAAACGATTTTTTTGGTAAGTTTCAGTCAGTTCACGTCTAAAATACGTGATTTTTTCTAAGCGTTAGTTAGTTCATGTCTAAAATAGACAATTTTTAAGTAAGTTTAGTTAGTTCACGTGAAAAATACAGGATTTTCAGTTAGTTTTAGTTAGTTCACGTCTAAAATAAACGATTTTCAGTTAGCTTAGTTGGGTTGAGTCTAAAATGACGATTTTTTGGTGGTTAGTTCCAGTTAGCTCACGTCTTTTTTTGGTTAGTTTCAGTTAGTTCACGTCTAAAACACGTGATTTTTACTAAGCATTAGTTAGTTCACGTCTAAAATAGACATTTTTCAGTTAGTTTAGTTTTTCACGACTTTTGATAAATTTTAGTTAGTCCACGTCTAAAATAGTGATTTTTTAGTTAGTTAAATAAATGACATTTCATTTTAAAGTCAAAAAGCAAATATTTTTTTGTTTGTTGAGCCATCCTACGTTGATACGGCTCTGGAAACAGTTTGATACGTCCAATTATAAAATAGCTAAGATCCAGCCAGATGAGATTTACAATTTAATTGATCTCATTTCTGACTACCGACTGAAAAAGTTTATCAAAAGACGGCATCGATTTCATTGGTTCTTATCTTCCAGTTGGGTGAACAACATTTTATTGTTTTTACTCCAGTAGAAGTAACTAATGAAATTCCAAAATATGTTTGTAGATAACTGTTAGCTCCTACAGGGGATGCATGAAAAGCTCTACTTCCAGTATACCTAATAAATGTATATTTTATATGAAAATGTGAGATAGATTTTCTGGTACTCGTTGTTTGATGTTTTTCCCATTATCGCTTATACATTATATTCGTCCTTATTTAATTTAATGAATCATTCGCGAAAAGTAAAGAGAATAAAGTTTGTACGTTATTTTGAACGAGTAGTGTATATTAGGCTTTAGCAAATAACACAACGACCATTGCTAATTAGTTTTCGAAATATCACCAAAATTTTTTGCTTTAAATTGTTTATACACTATCAATATGACAGTAATTTTAGCAAGCAAAACTTTGTTGGAATATGTTCGATTTTGAGTAGTTTGTGTGGTTTCTTAGTGTTTGGAATGGAGAAATTGTGAGGAGATTTCAAAAACCAGGTACATTTTGAACATTTATGAAAATTATACTAAAATTTGACATATAAAACCATTTTTAAGTTGATCTTTACTATTATGAGATGCTTCTGAAAATAAAAAGGGTTAAGGTAAACTATACTGCTCTACAAGAAGATGTATATAGGAATCTACTTAAAATTGACATGAATGATTTACAGGAGTCTTTCCTGATGGGCTTAAGGGTTTATTAGAAGAATAAGCAATATGCATTCACCTTTCCTTGAGAAATAAATGGATATAATGATGTAGTGTGACAGTTACACCAATAATTTGCATAATTCATTTCATAAAGCTTATTGGAGGAAGAATTTCTCAATTTTAATTTCATTTGTAGTTACTTTTCACTTTTATATGGAAAATTTTTCATTTAATCAAAAGTTTTCACCAGCCCAAACATTCTTAGAAAATTCGCCTAGTGCATTTAAAACTTAACTGTATTGTTCTAACATTTTTGATAAATCTGTTGTATATGTTAGTAAGAAGAGTCAGCTGGGCTGTTTATATTCTACAAGTGTAGCGAATATAATTTTCAGTTAAATATTTACATTGTATTAAAAATAGAAATTAAACGACCATCGAGGAAATAAACTTTTGTTTCTGTCGGAGAATAAAAGTTTCCGATTCTACGGAAAATCCTTTACGTGCGATGGATACTTGAATCAAATTTTATTTTTAGTCGAAAAAATAACGGTGATTCATTGAATTTTAAGATACCATAGGTTTTCGAGAAACGTAGCTAAGATCATTACTGAAGAATCCATTTTTATAAGTTATCGAGCCACTTAATTCATTGTAATCTTCTTCTTTCTTCCATATCAGCTACTCTTGTCTTGTTTTCCTTCACTGTTCTCATTCTTTTTTATTCTTAGTGCAGATTTCCGAACCACATAAGAAACTGGTCTGATTTCGATTTGGTATTTGTTTTGCCTTGGCTTGATTTTGCTCTTTGGTTTCTTATCAATATTTACTTCAATATTTCTTATTTTTTTATTGGCTTTGGAAAGGTTGATCCATTCATCTACAATTTTGAACTCTCTGCTACAATAGCCAGAATAAAAGAATAGGTATAGTATATTGTGAACACAACATTGACCAAGCAAGTACTCACCATTCACGGCTCTAATCAACTTAAATGATGGACACTTCAAAACTTGATTTTTCTCGCTGAGGTGCCTTTCATAACGAGTTTACAACTGGCAACGGATAGGAGATGAATAGATAACATAGGGATACACAAGAGGAACAAGACTAAACTGATATATTCCAAGATATCTCAAACTATAAACTGTTATCTATCAGCTATTGAAAGTAAAATCTGCTTAAAATACAAGATCATTTTCTGACTTTAGCGTTCAAAATTCCACCTATACCTAATCGCCGATTTTTATATTTTTCAATTTGTTTAGTCTGTAAATATTTTGAAAATAACTTCTTGAATATAGATATCAAATCTTCCATTAATTCAGCAATAACTTTTCTTGTTTTAAATATTCCGTTAATTCTTTTTTTTCATTACCTTTATTAGTATCATTAATTTTTTATCCAACTGCTCAACCAAATCTTATTTTTGAGGATACTTTAACACGTGACCCGCAAGGCTATGTTCCTATAATTATCAAATTTCAATCTAGATTTTTTCAAATTAGGCACATTATTGCATGCTTCTGTCATAAAATCGATGAGGTTGAAAAACGTAACTATTAAAATTTTTTCACATCATTAGTGTAGCATGTGGGTAATAAGTAATGTATCACGATTATGATCCTAATACGGTAAAACTTGAATATTTTATAGAATTAATTCATTTAATTTATGCTCAAGAATCAGTGCAGTAGATAATTTGAAATAATCAATACAAACGAATGAAGCAGCTATAATAAAAACCTACGAAGTAGCAATAAGATCAGAGTATTAATGATCCTAAAGAGAAATATTGTGAGGAAAATATTTGGACCAACAAAAAATAAAAGCAAGGAGATCTCAGACCGATCGTGCAACAAGAAATTCAAAGTCTTCTTGAAGGAGAGGATATTATCAAAGTTATGAAGGCACAAATATTTAAAGGACCGCAACAGACTGTAGTTCTGGAGCAGCCCAACCAAAGATGAGATGGCTGGAGCACTTGCAGGATGACAGAAAACTAGAGAACTAAAATCCGTAAAGAAAAAATTTGAATAGAGTCACAAATGAAGCGAGAGCAGGCATCAATCTAAGAGTGATCCTCCGCATGAGAAATCAAGCATCTACTACTGAAGACGAAGATTTCAAATGTGCAGCTCCCAGACTAAACACTCCGTAGAGGGCTTCGAGTTTTGTGAGATATTAGAGTTGTTATTGGTAAGAGTTTTTTCTTCAATTCTTCTAAATCTACAGCATTTCTCTCCAATAATTTGAGCTTTGTGAGGTTTTTATTCAGACGACAGTATTCCAATTGAAGCTTTATATTTGGAAACAAGTATATTGGATGTGAGGAAATTGTTTTTCTTTTGCTTTAGAATTTCATGTTAATGAACTTTCAAATCTGCAAGCTTTGCAAGCTCATCTCCTATTTCAGTGAGTCACTCCTTTAATAGCTGCTCGATTATACGACGCATGATGATTCTTTTTTCCATTATCTTCCATAAATTTTGACCTGCAAACGTTACTTACTTATATAATTTTTCCTGGGTGCGCTACTGTGTGGTTGTTTGTTACGAAGTGTTTTTATAAGTGTAAATGCCTCCTAGGTGGATGCAATATTGTATGTATCTGTATATCAACTTATTTATTACCGTAGTTATCAAACCTTATTAAAATTTCAATAAAAGTTAAATCAACATTTTTATAAGAAAGAATTTATATACTCAGATTCCGGTTTAATTTATGTCTAATACATTTATACACTTGAAATTTTTAAAACTGAAACATATGCGGGTAATAATGTTTTGATGAGTTCATAGTTTTTTTTTGAATGAGGCTGATTTGAAAACCAAAATATTAAAAAACTGAAATTATTATAGGAACTGTGGAAATCTGATACAAAAAAAACTCAAAATGGAGAGTTAACAATACAATATTCGACATGTATACTATCAGATATAAATGAGTATTGATAATTTTCACTTAGTAAATATGTGAATATATCGTCGCCAACACTAAATAGCTCACATTCGTTTCACTGTATCCGACTTAATTACTATTTTATCTAGCACGAAGATTATCTTCAACCATTTGAAGAAATCTGAGAATGCAAACGAATACAGCGTGGGCAAAAGTAATTCTTACTAAGCGATGCATGTAGAGATAAATAGATACCAGTAGCAAAGACATGGAAGAATAAGTACATTTATAAACTGTTTTGTGTGGTCTTTGATAAATGAGAAGTAGTATTCCTTCTTAATAAATATACAGTTGCTTTTAGTAAACAAGTAGAAATATCGCGAAGGTTTATAAAAAAATGTCAGTTGTCTAGTTTTTATTAATAATTTTCTTTTGCTGCCTGACTAGAGAAAGCAAAAATTTTAGGTTAACTATCTGGAGCAACTACTGTATAGTGAACATTGTACATCCTCCTGTGAAGTTTCCTCCTAGGTCATCGTTCATCTTGCCTTCCCTAGGAAGGTGGACAGAGGTCAATAGGAGACATCTCCTTCATTTCGGCAGGTGTGACTCACCAAACACTCATTTATTGACAATAACTTCGGATACTCGCATAAGACATGCCTGACAGTTTCATCTTCCTGTTCACACATCCTGCATAGAGGTGTGTCCCCTAGCTCCATAGTATTGAGGTGTTTCCTCAGTTAACAGTGGCCAGTGATCCTGGCAAGACTGCATCCCATCTCAACGATACTAGTTGTAATGTTTAAAATTAACTGTCACCAGGGAATGCAAAACAAAATTTCAATTCGACCAGTTCTTCAGCTAAAGTATATTAACGTTTATTTCATAATTTGTTTTAAAGTGAGCCAAACAATTATAAATACTTCCTCAAATGTTAACAGCCTTACAATTTCCATATTACTATCGTATATTAGTTCAGCTTAACACTTCAATACATTCGAATACGAAGATTAAAGCCAAGTACTATTGCGGATGTGAAGTGATTATTTATTATTCTGTCATCTTGAAACGCTGTTTCATAGAATTAACGCGAGTTTGTCATTGTTTGAACACGAGGCTTTCAAACAAATACAGAATGTATATGAAGTATATAATTTTAATATGCTTGGCGTGTTTTTGAAAATACTGATAGTGACATCTAATTATACTGTTTTTTCGTGAAAATTCTTAACAAACATTTAAAAAACTCTAAATTAGCACTGCTGGTTATTAATGTTACATACATCAGAGCCAACTGGTGCTTTCGTTAACTTCATTATATGTTGCCACTATTTTTCTTCTGCACTTCATGGTGGCCACAATAATTAATCTCGAATTTTATGGTCGAGGTCTACCATTCGTGATGCGTTTTGACAACTATGTTTACAGACCAAGACTCGTTCATTAATAAATCATAATTAAAAAAATATTGATTATATACATTAAATTCGAAAAGTGTACGTCAAATAAACATATGGTTGAAAGGAGGTTACCAGTTAAAGTAATAACCTTGAAAAAGCTATTTTTCCACCTGAATATGAAATAATCGACCATTGGTAAACTTTGTTCTGACTTACTGCTTCTGATTGACCTCTAGATGTGAAGAAAACCGTATTTATATCTTCATATTATATTTACAATAGCACTACATGCCTATATCTTGCTACTTTTTTCTAGTCTTGAATTCACGGTTTTCTTTACATTTTGCATTCATCCTATTCTTGGCCTTCGTCTTATTTTCCTTCCTCCCATCACGCCATTTATATATTTTTCAGGCATACTATTTTTGGTTCATTACATAATAGTTGTCTTGACTTGAAATTTGTTCTTCTCTCCTATCTCCTTTCTACTTTCTTTCCACCAAACATTTTTCTATCCCCTTACTACTCTTGTTTTGCAAACTGTTGGTCCAAGCTAGTTTCGTTTTTGCTTCCCTCTTTATCCTATTCTTTCAGGTGGTAAATCTGCACATTCCACACCATTAGCTTGGACTTTTCGTATTATTCCTTAGCATATTCTCCTCTCCGTCTTTTTCTCCATTTCTAACCCATATTGGGATGCATCCAGTTATCTTTCTGATAATTTCTAACGGTTGTCGTCTCATAACTGCTGAACCTTGGAGCCTCTGTGAATTCATAAATTACATTTTCTCCCCCAAAAACCTTCCCTGTGTCTCCATTATTTTTTAATCGTACTCTCTCCATCTTGTGAGCTATTTGGTCCCAGAGTAGCTCATAATCTGTTCATTTTCCTTACTTTTCAATAATTTTTCTCCTTGTTGGTAATAATTGTAACTATTTCCATAGCGTGAAGGCTCGATGACATGCTTATTCTTGCTTGGACTAAGCTAGGAAAAGTGACCATACGTACACGTAATATCAACGTAATATCAACATCTTTAGTGAACAATTCAAATTTTCTCCATCCAGCAAATCCATTCACTTTTATAAATCTGTTAATCGTGGGTAGATGCATCTGTTTTATAAAATAAAATCATGTTCGTTTGAATCGGATCGTCTTTATTACTATGTTAATGGTTTGACTAAATGTGGAAAAATTAAAGATGCACGTATTTTGTTGAACACCTACTCTATTCTTTGATTACTTAAATGGTTTCTTGATTGTTTGATTGAATGTAGTTGTAACCTTATTTATAATCACATTTAAGTGAATTTGAAATTTAAATTCAGCTTGGATTTATTATAAAATGAGTTTATTTGAAAACTAAAAGTACAAGGGGATCTTAAGACCTTACAAATTGAATTAAATATTCTTTCGATGAATTGAAAAACAATTTCCAACTATTCAATCACGACTACAATTTTATTTCTCATGTTGAAGATTGGCTACACCAAGTTTTTTAATGTTTCAAAGGCATACAAGTAATTTTTGTACTCATTCAAGGGAACAGTAAAATTGAGAAAATTATATTGCCGAAAATAACAACTTAATAACACCAGTTTTTTGGAAAAAAAATATGCAGCTGGTTCAGCGGTTGATGATATATTTCAAAATGTGACATTAATGATACAAAGAAGTGGAATTGGAAAATTCAAACCAAAAATATTACAGCATACAACAATTACCGAAAAAAAGGATGCAACAACTTTTTAAATAATAAAAATACCGTTCATTTTAGTACTTAATTTCTACACCGTGTTTATTGTCAACGTGACAGTTGAATTGTTTCAATTTCAATTAAAGATTATATAGCCTTGATAACATTTTTCAATCCGCCGCAAACTTTACGTTCATGTATTTAACAAAAGTTAATTATTGTTGTGATAAATTAACTAAAGAAATAACAAATTGCATTTCTTAGTAGTTGTATTAGCATAAAGCCAAGTAAATGATGGAGACTGAATATCGATCACGAACATATTCATGACTTTGGGACGTCCCCGTTAGGTGAATAGTTACCAAAGAAATATTCACATAGAACATTATCGACAACAACACATGTACTAGATATCTATCTGAAATATAGACTTGTATAGTCGATAAATGATTTATGAAGTTTTTTTAAATATAGATCAAGTAAATCGGGTTGTTTATTGGAAACTTTTTTCATGGTTTAAATATGGTGCAAAAAAAATGATGCAAGTTTCAAACCAAATTAAACGTTCTTGCTTTATTTATATTAATAACAATGATATTTTTATAGTGACGCCAATAGAGGAGTTTAGTTTAGGGTTATTGTTGCAAACAAAAAGTGGTTTTTTCTGACAAGAATGACAGTTAATGTCTACCATTCAAACCATAAGATTTTTCCAGGTTTTTACATTGTTTTATTGAAACAATGGATACACCCTTGGAACGTGAGACTGGAAATTTGGAATAACGTTCTAGCGGAATTCTCAACGTATCAGTGGTCAATAGTTCTAAGAACTTTATCTGTCACTAGTTTTGTCAGATGTCAGTGAAAAAAGTGAAAGTCTAGAAATACAACTAACTAGAACTGCTACAAAAGATTATTAAAAAATGGACATAAACGATTGAACGAATATCAACAAAAACAAATATAACTGACATTTGACATAACAGATCATTGAAGGGAAAAGTCAATATGGAAATCGTATATGAAAAAGCTTTAAATCAATGCCAATATGGGCTAGAATGAAAAGCTTGGAGATATTGTCATTTTTGACGTTTAAATAATGTCTCTGGTGTCTAAAATAAAAATTAATTATTAACTCTTCAAAAATGAATCAAAATTTACCGTCTACGAACACTATAAATGCACATTTTTTTGGCGTTATAGCTGATTTCTTATTTCCTACATTTTTTTGTTTAACTCTATTTATCGTAACGAATGAATATGTCTACAAACATCGTGTAATGGTACGCCCTCCCGGGAAGATAATATCTCGATCGTGCGTTACCGAGATAATGTCTACGATGCGGCACTTTGATGTGCCGCTTGGTGGTATTGGAAAATTGAGAATTGCCATAACACTTGTATAAAAACGTGTCAGAGCTTCGTTAGGGGAGTTAAGTCTATATATTAATCCGGTTTATACGAAAAGGATGCTGCAAAAAAAAACAGTATATTTGTATGACTTGCTAAACATTTTTTGTTTAACGAAGATTCGGTTTATGTAGCGGTGTCGTGAAACAATATATATTGAATTATAATTAGATAATCAAATGCAAAAAGGACACCAGCTTTCCATATATTAAGCAACTGTGAGATGGTGGACCACATGAGGCAGAAACTGTATGATAAACTCCAGAAGACTTCTACAACCAACAAGCAAAGAACCTGCATGAGCTAATACAGGGAACATATTGGCTCATTCTTGAAAAAAATTTGTAAATTATTAATTTTCATTAGGTGATAATACTGGGGGACTGAAAAATTGGGAAAATTAATCGCCAAAAATTCTATCTGAACAAAATAATGTAGTGCGCTTGCTTGGGGTGGAAAATTATTAATAGGCCAAAGCAATGGACAAAAAAATGCACTAGTGACTGAGATGAACGTTTTATAAGACAAAATTTACCAAGAATCTTAATAGTCACTTGTTTTGTGATCTGAAGCAAGCTGGAAGCTGTAAGCAATGTCACAGTGAAACGGTTAAAGGATTAGACAGTGGGAGACCAGCCACTGCACTATAGAGTACAGAGTTACCATGTCTGTGGTTTATTAGAACATATTTTATTCACAGAAAAAGCTAATGCTATTTAAAACATCCAGTTGGTAGTGAACGAGTTTCGCGAACATCAGAAAAGTGGATTTTTTCTGAGCAATATCTCTGTAAGGATCCCATTCGCTGGTAGCTTATCATGTTTTGACATTCTAATACATCAAGTTCCTGTTCTTACATGATTTATGAATGCTAATTATATCTAAAGAATGAAAAGTGCTGTTTTTCGATGCTTTCGTAGCTGGGGAGATACTTGATTACCCTAATCAAGTTGAGCAGCTGCCATAAAAAATCCTGGATCCGAATCCAATCTGGAATCACCTCAAAAATATGTGAAACATCAAATACTTGTACGTAAAAAGCTGAGAGAACTTCTTACATAGTCTCTTATTTACTTTTACTAAATTTTTTCATATATTTCGGGCTCTTCTTCTTGGTATCAACCTATCTAATTCTTTTTTTTATATTCCCCAAATATTTGTAGAATTGAAGTAGTGTTTAAATTTTTCCGGTAAAAAGAAGGCTCAATAAAAATATCAATAGTTTCAGTGAAGAGAAGATAGGCAGAACTTTCTATAACAGTTTGATACTCCACAGTAAATAAACTCACCTCTCAAAGTTAAGTTACACACTGTATGTACATCCGTGAAATAAAGTGACCAAGAAAAAATTAATTTATTAAAACGAAGTCTGCTAATGTAAAATATGCTCATTACCAAAATTGTTTACACAGCCTTATCCGGTTAATTTAAACAACTTAGTCCGCCGGTTACGATTTTCAGTTAGCGGGCGCAATTACTGGTAAAGAAACCGATGAATATATATTTCATGGTAATGATGGCCGGCAACTTATGTGAAACCAATATACTACCTGTCGATTCTGAATCAGAAACCGATCATTAAGGGCAATGCACTCACAAATAAAGAGCTTTCTTTTTTAGACAGTCTGAAAAGTTGATGCAAAACGGGTAGTACAATGCCCGAAAACATTTAACAAGAAAAATAAAACAAGCGCTGATAGGTTTATAAAAGATTCCTTTGAAGAAGTAGAAACTACAACCAAATCTAATATTGCTAGAAACTATCGTGTGATTTACCTTTTGATTGTGATTGTGAAATGATCTAAACTATAATAATCTACTAACAAAATACAAAAATATATTTTGTGGTCACTTTTGTGTAGGTAAACATTTAAAATTAAACTAATCGTTGTGGTTGTCTCGTTAATAACCATCTCTAACAAGCTTTCAATTTCAAGTGGACCAATAATATTATGGAATTTATTGAAATAATTCCTCAATATCACGTTAAAATCTGAAAAGCATTAACAGGTTCTTAATTATTTCGTTACAGTTTTTTTTTCGAAAATAATTCTTACTTCCCAATGAAACCATAGATTATATCGTAAAACTAAGGATGAACAACTTGTTAATTATGTAAAATTTTCAATAAACACAAGGCGGATTTTATCTCAGTTTAGTTTTTGAAGAAAAATACTTGCTCTGCTCTTTTTATCGTGATATAACGTCGTTAAAAATTAAAAAAAGCTTGGGCGGTACACACGGCTCTAATGAGGGATGGCAGATGGATATGTAGGCTGATCAAGTGGAGATCAAGGACAGATAAGTGTAGCAGGGAACTGTTGGAAGAGATACAACTTACACTACTATGGGTAAAATTGAATATATATAAAAGAAAAAGAATACGCTGATTCCAAGACGATCAAAGAATTAATGCAAATGGTCATTACATTAATAGAAAAATGACGTTTTTATCATTAGTTTAACCATTGTAACTTTCATCAAATAAGGAAGTTGGAAGACTAAGTGCCTCTAACATCCAGCTGCAGTAGGAAGTTGAAAAATACCATGTAGTGATTTTAGATTTTCAGCCACCAGAGAGCAAAAGTAAAGAAGAAAGCTGGGAAAAAATGAAGCCTGAGTCCAAAACATACAAAAATGTGGTCAAGCAATTGATCATATACGCAGCTTTGTTATAATAGATGAAGTTAAGCAACAAATACTTGCTTGTCTCAGCTAAACACCATGGAAGTAATACGGGATATTTCCCTATAGATATAACAATTATGAGGTAGGAAAGAATAAGACGTCAAGGCAACTGAATACGAGCAATAGATCTGCTCACAACGAAGGGAATGATGGGAAATAACATTCTCGAAGGGCTCTGTGGTAGAACACATTTAATGCGATAATTACCTTCAAGCACTGCCGAACGTGGTAAGTACTTGGATAGGTGATCATGGCAGGTAAAACCGTTGTATAGGGCCAGTACAGCCAGCAGATGAGTAGCATATCACAGCTTGTAAGCATTGGGCTTGTTGAAGATTGTTACCACTGGTTGGTGGTAGAGTACTCCTGGCAAATGACTCCTATATACTTCTTCAACATTAATTTCGAGGTGATTGTACAGGATCGAAGGGAATGGACAAATAAAAAGAAACAGCGAACGAGCATTGAGAATATACACTGTTTACTTTCCTATCTTTCCAGAAAAATAAGAATAATAAAAAGTCCTTATTAGGAAGAAACTGGACACTGGTTATTTACAATGTAAGGGATGTAAATGATATTTATGAGTCAAAAACGAGTTTGCAAGCCTTAACAGAGGCTAGCAAAAGGCTTCGCCTACCAAATCAGATCCTAGGTTAATTTTCCAAACCTGTGCAATCAATGACACTTGTTTATATGACAAAATATCGGTTTTTATGTTCAGCTTTTCAATTTAAGCCGGAATTTTTTGTGACTACTGACTTCTGAAATATAGAAACAACGTTTTATTATATTTTTTGTTTTCTGTAGCCTCGAACAAACTGTTTTGAGAATTTTCACTTTTTTATAATAATTATTACCTTATAAGAAAACAAAAAATAATTAATTAAATTCTTCAAAAGCCACCAACTGGTGAAAAGTAATGAGAAAACATCCAAATAAGAATGTTTTATATCTTACAGTCAATATCCAATCCAAAAGAGCAAACTTCTCAGTGCTTAATGCATTGAATTGCTCAAGCTTTTTTTTTCATGTCAAAATAATGGATTTTACAAATTTGGTCATGTAATTACCGTCTTAAATATGGACAAATTATGTGCAGAGTTGTTGGTAGTGTCATAATTTATTATTTGATCACCAGCTCGAACTAATAAACTTTTTAATTGTTTTTTTTTGTGTTCGGATACAAGTCATTTGTCGTATTTAGGAAACAATTGAAAATTAATTATATATCACGACATGAATAAACTTTACAGACGCCAGACTATGTACAAAAATAGATACACAATACCAAAGAGAGTGCTGGACACAAATATGACATTAATCTTTTTATTCATTAATATGCTGTAGAAAAATATAGAGCAATTACAATATGAATTCTCACGCCGAGCGGCTCGCGTGAATATTCTTAATAGGGAAAGCAATATTACAAAAATTCTAGGAGTAAACAGACTGTGCCATCATATATGTATAAGTCATTACGTTATTGTGCAATGCTTTTGCTATACCACTGAAATGTTATGGTCCAATGGGAGCACACTGTGCCTCTTCTCTGGCTTGTGACTGTGTGCCTCTCCATTATCCTTACTGAGTAACCTGGTACCCAAGCGAAGGACAAATCACATCAGTTGTTGTAGTGTTTCTTTCTGAATTCCTTTCTTTCTTTGAACCGATAAAAATATGCAGATGATGTGGTCTTAGTAGCGAATACAAAGAAAAAAATGCAAAAACTAATGAATATTTGGACTAAGGAAATAGAGAACATGAAGATGGAGGTGAACATAAATGACACAATAGTGATGATAATAATTGAAAAACAACTAGGTGATCAAAAAAATAAAAAGATCAAATGCAAAAACCAGACGCTAGAAAGAGTAACAGCATTTGGATATTTGGGAAGTATAGTAAAAGAAGATGGAGAAAATGATGCAGAAATATAAAGCAGAGCAAATGAATCAACAAAAATATGCTACTCTCTAAATAAATCGATTATTAGACATAGATATAGACTAAAAATTGGAAATGAAAATTTATAATATGATAACAGCTCCTACAATATTGTATGCAAGTGAAAATTGGACTGTGCGAAAAACGACAAAACTAGAATAAACGACACAGAAATGAAACATCTAAGAAGAATTGCAGGGAAAACTGAATGAAATAGGATTAGAAATGACGTCATTAGAGAGAAAACTAAACAGGAACCAATAACTGGTGAAATAAAAAAGAGACAATTTAGCTGGTATGGTCATATGGTAAAAGTGGAACCAAATAGGTTAATAAGAAAGTAATGGAGATTGGAAAATCGATGGTTAGACTTAGCAAGAGACAGAAAGACATGGAATCCACATCCGACGCCTGAAAGGGCAGAAAGAACTCGAGAAGAAGAATTCTTAAGAGCTGATAGAAAGTGTTTTGATTCTTCAAAAAATGACGCGATCTTTGAGGTAAGTGGAAAGTGGATATTTCCATAACGCTTGAAATTTGTGGTGAATTGCTGTCAACATTTTTACCAATCATAAGCAACTGATGCACAAAGTACCTAACACAAATTTCCATAACTCAATACATTTCTTCCAGATGATTATTTATTATATTCATGATTCTCACTCCTACTCTTCCTAACTAAATAATGCATTTTTCTTGAACATAAACAATTGAAAATTTCTACTTTCTGATGTTTTTCATTATCATTCTAACTTTGCAATAAACTCATATGGTGCAACAAATCATTGAATTATTGATGTTAATGCTAATTCTCAATGATATATTTCTTATTAAATCGAGACAGTGTGTTGGAAAACGGCATTTGATGACATATCCTCTATGATTAGTGCGATATTAAATAAGCTGCACGCATTGAATAATGTCTTCATCAAGAAAATTACACACGTGCTGAGGTATACATTTTGTAGTAGCATGTCGATTAAGCTTTTATTTAGGAATGCTCTTGAAAACTGGTTATTCTAAAGTTGAAATTTATAACTGGTGGTATTTTAATTTCGAAAATTTTATGAGGAAAAGTCTACTCTAGAAACTGAAGAAGCTCTGATTTTATTTTTTTAACTACAAGTTTGTTTTTAATACTTGCACCGTGTCAACATTTTTCTTTGTACCTGATATCCATTTTGTTTAACGATTTCTTGCGGCATTTTTAGACTTATAATTTCCATCAAGTGACAGGACAATCTCCAAGCTATAAACCGGCGCTTTTAAACTTCTAAAAGGTGCCTTGGTTTTCTCATTTATTTATCAACTTCATTAATATCGTACCAAAAAAAAAACGTCATTTGGATAATTAACTGCAGATATACTCGACAGATAACGTCTGAAGATTTTATAATTAATAATTGTGAATGGTTTTTGGTAGCAAACTGATGGGAACCTAAATTAGTGCAATTCAACTCTCGTATTAACTCAACTGAAATTCATTACAGTCCTTATCATTCGAAAATTCCTTGTTTAACGACCCCCAATTATATTTTTTTTTGGATATTTTATGGAATCCTTGGCAATTTCATTCCAATAGAATTTAGTTCATTTTAAAAATGTTTCACATGAACAATCAGATTTATACTCAATGTTAATTGATAGATATTTTTATAAAAATAATGATGTGAAAATATTTCTTGGTCAAATCTCAAGCAATTATATTTTGAAATCATGTTACACCTTTTTGGGTAGGTATTCACCAACGAAAGCGAATAGAAATGAACTATTTTGTTAAACAACTTGATTTTGATTGAACTCAGTAGTTTTGTAACTCATCATGGCTTAACTCTCCCCTAATCCCTACCAATAAAAGAGAAAATGACGTTTATAAAAAACTAAAATACTAAGCAAAGATATGGCATGTGCTTAGTTCAACTTACTTCAACTTCGAAGCAATCATGTTTTAATGTTCTCACCAAGTGACCAATGAACAATAGAAATAAAAGATCTTCCTAACCAACTGAAGGAGAAATATCTTGGTTACATTGTGAAGAAAATAATGCGTATTTAAGATTGAGTTGTCGTCTTCTTAGATTGGCGACAATCAACCAGGATGTGTTGATTGAGAAAGTGGGTACTGGCAGCTTTGGGAGGAAAGTCTGTTGGTTGAGGTCATTAAGTAGTTGTGCCTAAGTTTGGTGTGACCAATTCGAAGTCGTAGCATTGATACTTCTTGTCCAAGCAAAGAGACCAATGGGATTAGTAAACAGTGGTGAGTTGAGAATTAGCTGGAGGGATGGTGGGAAAGTAATTGTAGATGGTGTCTTAGGTGGAAAAAGTGATGGTTTTCTTGGATGTTCAGTGAATAATTTTTGGATAAATTTGATAGACGTTGAAGAGATTGTGCGCTAATGAAACTGACGAAAACGAGGCTAGAACGGCGGTCTTCAGCAGAAAACCAGGAAACCCAGAGTGAAAATCGCAGCCAACCTGGGCAGGTACGCTACCGTCTTTCAGGCTGAAGTATACGCTGCAAAAGAGGTGATGAAATCAACCTGTTGTAAATTAGAACATACACATCCAGTCAGATAGCCGGGTTGCTCTTGAAGCACTGAGCTCGAACAGGATGAAATCTAACTGTCTACCATTCCTTGGAATACTAGGCAAGGAAAACTGAGTCATTTTGACCTGGGTGCCGACGCATCGAGGAGTGGAGTGCAATGAGGGATCAGAGACTTCATTTATCGGACCTGAACCATTTTTTAACATTGCGGAAATCACTGCTAGATCAGCCATAGCTACCTCACCTGTGTGAGGAAAACCTAAACGTACTGTGCTGACTAGCCAGGGCTCTCTCACTCGAAGACGTTCATATACTACTCTCCGAGTACAAAAAATAAGCAGATCCCAGAATGAAGTAGAACAAACCTACGCATTCTGTCTGGCCTACTTACAGGACATTGTCGACTAAATCACCACCTAAAGAAGATGAGTCTGGTTAAGACCTTGGACTGTCGGTTCATTGATTTGGAAGACGAAACAGCGGGGCACAAACTATGCTCATGCCCAGACCTGGGCAGGTTGAGGTAGTATATATTTTCCTTTAGTACCTTAAAAGCGAACGACTTCAAAAAAGTATCGCCAAATAGAACCATGGACTTCGTCAGAAGCACAGGCTTGTGGGGTGAATTGTAATCCCTAGGAGTGAGCCATAATAGACCTAACAAAGGTCGCAGTGGAGGTGGCGAAAAGGCCCCACTCACATAGAACCTAACCTAACACTGTACAAATGGCAACTATTTTATCCAAATGGTTAATTTGCTTAAAAGTAAAATATATTGAAGTGAAGGATCATCGCAAACAAATCAAACTGCTTTTAAAGCTTGTTCAAAAGACACTTCATTGTAAATATTTTATACCCTACCAGTACTGTCTGCGTATATAAACCTTGCGGTTTATTGTCTCACTGTTTGTGTTTGATGTTTTTTTGGTATTAAATCGTGTGCGTCTCTTAACCGACCTTTAAAACGTAAGAAGATAGAGATGGGTCATTAATATTTTATAACCAATTAAACTGAATTTATGAATGCCGTTTAAAAGGCGGCAGAAACTCTCACATATCCCAGTCAAGAAATCAAAATCAATCAGATCGACTTCCTGAACGTCCAGCTCAACACTGCGTGTTTAAAAAGTTGATTCAATTAATAAAAATCACTGCATCGCTTCATATTATAAATCAGTTTCTCTTAAAGGTTCGCCAGCGTTAGAAAGGAAACTATTTTTATGGAAGCCATAAAATATTAAACTTTTTCCGTTCGGTTGAAAATGTCGTTGGTGAAGCGTAAAAAACGTACAGATTTATGAAGCTTTTATGACGTTGTACATGTCTTTTTACGATATATACCTATAAGGTTTTAGACGAGAGAAAAAAATGACAATTTTCTTTCGTTTCCATCACGCTACTTCTCTCGACTTGTTTATTACACTTGCACTGAAACGGAATTCATAGGAAAAAATCGATGGGAAGAAGGAACTTTCATAGAAACTCAAAACATTTCCATTTTATTCAAAGTAAAAGTCGTATTGATAATCACTCTTAGTTTTATGTACTTCAACTTCTCAGTTTTGTTATATTTTATCTAAAACAACTTGAGTATAGAAAAAGAAGCTCAAAAATAGCGAAATCTTTCAATTCATTTGTCCATCATCATATATAAAAAAAATTACAAAATGATGTAAGTAAATTTCATACTTAGGGGGCTAATTCTTCTGGGTGACTACCTCTTGAGATCAAATGAATGCATAAGTCAAAGTAAAGCTGCGCTAAGAGTTTTAACAGGGATCCTAACGAGACAATGTCGTCTGAATGGGCACCTGAAAAAGCTTAAAATAGTGGAGGAAGAAGAATGCAGATATTGTGGCAAAGAAGGAGAAACATCCATCCACATACTTTCTAACTGCACAGCACTCCAGAATCCTAGAGCACAGTACCTGGAAGATTACTGGATAGAAGAGGAACATTTACCTGCAGTTATCCTAAAATTCCTCCAGGAAATATTGGACTAAAGGAGCTACTAGTTTCAGAGATTCTTCTCAAAAACTAATTAGAAGTAAGGGAACACAATAGATCTTTCAGGTCTCAGTGAATGTTACCCCAAAAAATACATACATACATACATACATAGGGGGCTATTCACACGAGATTTTAAAGGATATTATATTTTCAATCAAAACTCATAGAGAGAATGGGTTTTTTTTGTTAGCGTTGCTCAAATGAGTTGAAATATATTTACTGTTTATAATAACATTATTCCTCGCAGCTCGGCATTGATAAAATATAGATAACTCAATGGAAATAAAATTTAAGAAAAAATTTTTATTGACCATTACTCGCTTGTCCGTTACAATTTATTTATCCACATTAAACAGTGTAAAAGTTGATCTGGAGCGAATCGAAGGGCATCAACATTTCACTAGAATGTCGACTGACCAATTATAATCCGATTTTGTTCACCAATCACCTGCAAACGACTCTTTGCAGGCCTGACCTACGACTATATTGCGTAACTGTTTAAGTGAAATAAATATGTATTCGTAGCACAAGTACAACTAACTTTTGTCCTGTTTCATTGGCAACTGGTCGACTAACATTTCAAATTATTGTAGTATGTCGTTAATTTTTCTTCAACAGCTGGTGAGGATACCTAACTAGGGTTATGAACGGTGTTCCTCAGATATTGAGGAAACACATTTCTGAAATTGATATGTTTTATAAACGTATGTATGTATTTTTGGGGTAAAGTTCACTGAGACCTGGAGGGTCTATTGTGCCCCATTACTTCTACTTAGTTCCTGAGGAGAGTCTCTAAAACTAGTAGCTCCTTCAGTCCTATTTCCCGGAGGAATTTCATGATATTTGCAGGATTCAACTTAGGTGAATGTTCCTCTTTTATCCATTAATCTCCCAGGTACTGTGCTTCTAGTTCCTTTTGTAAGAGGGCTTCGTGGATTTAATGTCTTTTCATTTACAACTCAAATGCTTCAGATTCTAGATCCGAGACTCCTATACTTTCAAGTCCTGGTGAAAGCGACTACTCCTGCAGGACTAAAACTCATCGAAAAGGCTATTTATTATCCTGTTTTGAAAGCGTTTTATAACAGGAAAGAAGGATTTTCTTATAAATAAAACAGAGCTAAAAAAATTGAAATTATCATACTCTATCTCATCCGAGCGAATTTATATGATTAAAAACTAATAATATAAGAAAGTATACGCATTTTAAAATTTCATTCGTTTTGTTCCGCTTCGCCACCATCCCAATACGCTCCTTAATGACATTAAAGGCGGTAATTTCATATTTTTATTCTGCTAGGTAGACCAAATCGATCAAATCAATTGTTCATGGTAGTCAGAGATGAATAAAACGTGTTCACAACCGTATAATTTTTTTCTCAGCCAAAATTGATTAAAGAAAGAAACAATCATAGAAAAAATCGACTAGACTGGTGGTCTTCAAGGTTATCGATATTTGACTAAATTAATTCAATCTACGGATGCACGTGGGATGCACTAAAAAGTAAAGCATGGAGATTGAAGAGAATATCATTTATAAAATTGAAGTTTATGTTATAAATGTAATACTTAATTATTTTAAAGGAATTGATAATACGTTACTAAGTAGAGTAGGTAAAGATGGTCCAGTGGTCCTCTGTGACCACATGGTTAACCTGCAGAGCTACAACACATCCTCAGATATGCGCACAAAAGTACCATTGGTTACATTGCTTATAAATAACAGTTAGTAGGGTAATTAAAGAGAGATAATAACCTATTCCTACGTATAAGAGAAACGAGAGAGATTGTTTTTATACTCCCCTGTTAAAAACGAGTTTTTGGATTTCACCAAGCATTTCCTCCAGGAGTTCCTAATTAAACAAGCGCTGAAAAATACCTTAGAGTAAAAATGTCACTCACAAACACAATACAAGAAGCGTTTACCTAGTCTTCTTATTGACAAGTATACACTGTCTGCTATGAGCGTATCTCCTACAACTCTGAAGTATTTCTGTTTCTCCTTAAGATAATTTTCATCTGAGTTTACATTTTTCTGTAAAGAATCTTTTGATATTTCCATGTAAATCTACTGATTTCAGGAAGTTTCACTTCTATAATGTGTACGGTACTTAACGCGAAATTATTATACCTTTAGATGTATTTTCTGCATTTTACTTCCAAGATTTTCAATATCATTTTACACACTCAGTTGATTGACTGGTTTAAATTGTTGAATGCTAATAGAACGTGTTAGTTCTGGTAATCAAAGTCGGAAAAATGCAAAATATGAGATGGGCTGCAGACAAGAACACGTCAAGCGAAACGAAGCTTGTCAAGAGTAAAACGGCTTTTATCAGAACCGACAGAATTTCAACGGGATTTTGAAATTTTTACTTAATAACGAATAAGGAAACAAAAGGTAATAATTTAATGCTTACTAAAAATGTGGAAAACAACGGAGATAATGAAAAATTATTATTGAAGGTTCTTTAACGGCAAATAGTTATGAAAACGTATGGAGAAAATGATATTATAATAAAACAAATATTTCCTACATTGTAGAGTCCGCAAAATGTCTCGTGAGTTATGATAGACATCTATGCGCTGCGCAGATCACTAATTGAGATTCACACAGCAAGCTAACATTCTTTTTCTGGTTGATTCCTTCTCACATGACTTCGAGGACGGTAATTGTGCACTTACACACGTTTGCCGCTTCTAGCGATATTTGTTCTTCGGAAGAAATTATTTTAATAATGTAGAAATACTGACATCTGATGTCATAATATTATGGTTATTCAGTGTTGTTAAATTTCTTGTTGAAACAAGTAATTGGTACCTTTGTAGCTTCAATTGATTGCATTTTTGATATATTCTTCAGAAATAATGAATTTCCCTACCTACAAGATTGAAAGTTCAAATATTTCTAATCTCTTCCATGCAAATTTTATTATGCAAACAACCTTGAATATTCCGTTGAAAACAAAAGATGACATAGTTCATTAATCAACGCTTGCGGGATGAAGCTTTTTATGATAATTACATTTTAATAACTGATCTTGACTAACCTCACTTCAACGTTCCCATTCGTCTTATTCTCATTACCATCTCAGCAGCGGTATAAATAAACCTTTTCGACGTATCTAACTGTCATAACATTTGAAACATTTCAAAATAGGTTTCTTAGGATATAATTTGTGAACCTAAAACAAGTCTACATAAAATTTCCGCTTCTCTTTTTATATTTTGAATATCTGAAACTTCTAGAAATTCCTCTTCAAGAAATTAAGAAAACTTTGCTCACTATACTTACAGTATCTCAATGATAATTTGGTTTATGAAATTTTGACGGAAGATGTCGCACCCTTCGCTTGTTTTGGCGAAATAATAATCTATTTTGGGGAAATAACAATCAACAACCAAATCAAATATTAAATGAATTTAATTGATGTCGCTATTGATGTTATAAGGTGTTAAGGTCATTAGTGAGCCCTTAAGGACGTCACTACTTTGACATTCTTAACCCGATAATTAGTCAGCTCTCGATCTGTGTAAATACCGCAGTTTTAGTTGTCAATTCGTTTTTGTGAATGCTGTAATGCGAAGAGAGGGACTCTAATACCTTTTTGAGGGCCTGAACTGCGCTAAGAGTTTTCACAGAGATCCTAACGGGACATTTTCGCCTGAATGGACACCTGAAAAACCTCAAAATAGTGGAGGAAGAAGAATGTAGATTTTGTGGCATGGAAGAAGAAGCCTCCATCCACATACTTTTCAACTGTACAGCACTCTAGAATCCTGCAGATATCCTGGAATTTCTCCGGGAAATAGGACTAAATGAGCTACTAGTGTCAGAGACTCTCCTCAGAAACTAAGAAGAAGTAAGGGGGCACAATAGATCTTTCAGGCCTCAGTGAATGTTACCCCAAAAACACATACATACATCTATATCCTAGCTCTCACCTGGTTGTTCACCTAAAATTAATTATTCGTTATTTGAAGTGACATATAGGGATATAACCAAGGTCGAGGAAACATTAACCGAGGCTCACAATTGTGAACGCCTAAAATCACTTCATGTTGAAAGTTATTGTCGCTAATAAACCCCTTTCGACCGTTATCGTGATGTTCTTATATCCTGTCATTTTGAATTATACTCAATATAGAAAGATTCCGATTTTAAATAATTATCAGATTGAAATCTGAGCTTGATTTTGGTAACTCAATACCTCTGGAAAATACCTTGTAACCACTATTTTATAACGTTATAAAAGACGTTGATTTCATTGTAATTGAACACCAAAATTGTCACTTTAAATTAAAAAATTCCCAACTGAACAAATCCAGTTAACCTTCTTTCCTATTATTTATTTATTTCTCAACGAACAAGTAATAAACAACTTGAAAATAAAATCTTTGATTTTGAGATTAACTCTGCGAACATTAAAAGCCTTACTGTAATCCACTTTACAAGTTCCTACATTATTTTCCTTTTTATTTTGTTATAAAAACCAAATAATGCAGCACTGAAACTGTTTCAAATAGCTGAGTATATCGAATAAACCCCTAAGGACTTTATCTTCGAATATTCGCCGGCTATAGTTGTAATATCTCTCAACTGTAATAGTTTCAGCTATTTCTAACGATCATGTACTATTATAAATAATTAATTATAATTAAAATTGAGTACGCTAGAGACGGTGTATGACATTAAGCTGAAGCGAGAACTATTAAAATTAAGTTTTTTTACGATGTGTAAGTAGATTGTTTATAATGATTGGATTGTAATTGAAGATAACTAACTAATCACTACGAGTTAATGTTGAAATGCTTTCAATTCAATTTATTTAATATACTTAGAAGTTTTATAAATTATAGGCTTGTGTGTACTAAAAATGAAAATTTACAGCTGAACGTGAAAAAAAAATATATATAGAAATATTTAATCGTAACAATCTTGAATCCATTAAAAAAATCCGCTGAAGGTCGGGTTATTACGAGACACCTTGAAAGAAATTTCAACCCAACAAATGTGAGACCAATACTTGAAGAGAAAACATTGAACAGTTCAATTCAAACTTCTTTTTAATATTTGGCACAATTTTCATGTCAATTAAACAAATAATTATAAATAGTATTATGAATAAAAAGAATTCTCAATTTAATAACTGAAGCTGGGTTACCAACGGTAATTTTCTTTGTATTTGCTATCACTGGCCATCGCTAGAGGACGCTACATTGATCAACAAAGATGTTTAGTAAGGGCACAGCACTCAGCTACTCATGTGAAATACATTTTTGCTAGCGCTAGCGTTTTAAACTTGACATTGATGATAGTATCAGCACCTAACGTGCACTGAGAAAACTGTTGAAATAACTTACACTGCTAAAAAGAGCGGTATTTAAAAAAAGAGGTATTTAAAAATACCTCTATTGCAAATATACACGAATGGCAGACTTTAAAAATAATCACCAAAATGACATAAGCAATTCACATTTACTTATGCAACATTATATAAGGAGGATTCACCAACAAAAGGAGTCCAAGTTTTAAATGGAAGACATAATGTGTGAATCGCGAATAGACTTTTCCGAATCTGTATATTTTTATTTTACTCTTTGGCTTCGGATTCCGGCTATCAAGGGAATAATTTACAATAAATCGGATGATTCTCAGTACGAATCGAAGTAGAATCGCCATTGTACTAATTGTATTTTAGCCAGCGGTAGATTTTTATTTAATAAAAAACATTTTCAACATTTTTCTTGCAGACTATATGTAATGTAGATGTTTGTATTCAATAAAAAGATAAATCTGGACTTACAAACGCTTTTATAGCTTCCTTTACGAGACACTATCATTTGTTGCTTTATATTCCTTTGCAGTAGTACCTAGCATGCCAATTACAGCGACCGCGTGCGCGACAGGGATCGGTGTCAGTATTATTTTATTTCTACCGCTTGCCATCTTTTAGTAAACATTCATTTCAGCTTTTATTTTATTGAAATTCAACGATAAGTACCAAGTTGAAAATGAAAAATAGTTTTCCCATGACTATTTGATAATAAACTTCTCCATTACTCAATTATTTTCAGCCAATATTATACACCAAGGTGGCGAAGACTGTTTTTATTTACCGAGCACCAAAATCAAGGCATAAGAGGCGAGTATCTTCTGTATGTTCCTTGTGGTATATTATTCATTCTTTTTTTAATTGCTTGGGAAATTAAACCACAATATTTTTGAATTCTTTATTTCAACGTTTCGGTAGCATTCCAGCTACCGTTGTCAAGAAAAATAAGTAAAAATTGATTTTTATTCCTAACTGACACAACGGAAAAAATTTGACAACTAGACAATCAAAAAAATTTTGAAGTTTAAGACTGCAAAATTTTGTTATCAAATTTTTATTAAGGTCCATTCATAGTAGATCATATCTCCGGTAGAATGTTAAATGAAATATTTCATTTTATGACATTCCAACGATTTCTACTAGAAATGGAATCCAGTGCACGTTCCAGGAACGTTTTTTTATTGGGATAGCGCGTTTTTTTCGCTTATATTGGAAATGTTGTTAATAAAACGCGTTTCTTGGTACTTTTTTTGTGTGTGAATATTTAAGTTTTCAAAATATGTATATTCAGTTTTGTGATTTTGTGTATTGAAATGTGTATCGATTAACAACTATTCAAATTATAAATCATAAGAAAACCTGGATAAAAACTTATGATGCTATCCTGATAACGCAGGTAATTGATTATTGGAAATTTCTCTTTCTAACATTGGTAACCAAATTTGACTACATTCGGCTGAAATACTAGCTACACATTTATCTGCATTTAGTTGTATTAAAGCACTTTCTTTGATTTTTCGTCTTTTGTTATTGGGTTCTTTTAATATTATTTTTGACGAATCCCATTGAATTTGATGACCCTCTTCCCAAGCATGTTTGCAAATAGCTGACTTAAAGAATTTCCTATCTTTGATATATTTTTTGTGTTCGTTAATTCGCACTTTCAATGGTCTAGATGTTTCACCTAAATAAAATTTGTCGCATTCACATGATATTTGATATATGCAGTTTTTTGAAGATTGTTCTTCATTCTTTGGTTTCGTTTTTGTTAATATTGATCTTAATGTATTATTCGATTTAAAACTAGTTCTAATATTGAATTGATTACCAATTTTTTTAATTCTTTCTGATAAACCCTTAACATATGGTATTGTCAAGTTTCTAAAAATTATGTTAGCTGAATTATTAATATTATTGTTATGGGGTATTAACAATGAGTCCCTCTCTATATGCTTAATCTCCTTATTCACAAATTCTGCAGGGTAATTATTGTTATTTAAAACATCTTTTAAAAAAGTTTTCTCCTTTGTAAATTGATCATCACTAGAACAAATGATTCTGGCCCTATCGTATAAAGATTTTACTATCCCTTTTTTAACGCTTATAGAATGATTAGAGTCAAAATTCAAATATCTATTAGTGTGTGTTGGTTTGCGTTGAAATAAAGAATTCAAAAATATTGTGGTTTAATTTCCCAAGAAATTAAAAAAAGAATGAATAAGAGGCGAGGCTTATAAATGTCTTCATCAGATAATCTCCAGGGTATACACTATTATGTTGCTACTATCCCTGAATTCTCGAAATATTGGAATTTGTCCGTTATTGACCTAAGTTTAATGGAAAATGTTTTCTTCATTCTGTGGAAAAATAACTGTGCACAGAACACTTAAAGTTCGCTTATATTAAGAGGCAATGTATGTATTCTGTTTTATATAAATACATCCTTATAGAAAGCAAACGAATAAAAAACAATTTTTTGCGGCTGCTTTCAATGTAAAATGTATTTATTTTCTCTCCAAAAGCCGGATCCTTAAGTGATCCACTGATCCGATAGCATTTTGCAATCAATCTTCATTAAAAGTCTTACAAGTCAAGTTACAATGCATTTTTGCTACTCGTACATTCAACCGAGTATTTTGGAATGCATCAGACCAAAATCTTTATTATTTTTAGTCTTGGTCAACGCCTTTTGCAAATAATAAAGTATAAAGTATTGGAAGAAACTTTTTATTCATAATTTCAACACTCACATACAGGGTTGTCCTTGTAACTGTAATTTTTTTTATACCCTGGATACTTGGAAGATAATAAAATGTAAGCTCCTAGAAAACAGGATGGACAAATTATTATTGTATTTCAGAGAAATTCTACACACCGATAAATCGATCGTAAAGTGGGTTTATCCTAATTTGCAAACAATAGAATTGCTGAATTGAAATAATTGTTACTATAGATAGTTTTAAAAAATATAATATAATAATGATGATATGTTTTTAATGTATTTTTCGCTTCAATGTAACTGTTTTAAACAATATATTTTTATTTCATAACTTTTCATTGTTCAAGTGTACTTTCTTTGTGAACTTTCAAACTGTAATCCGCTGTTGATAGTTTTTGAATCACTTTTGGTGATTACCACACATAAAAACCTTATGAACACTACAGCTTGCACGCTGCTGAGTATTTCTTTCTGGCTGCTCGAATTTGCTTTCAACAGCTGTCGATATGGAACAATAGATATCGTTATCTCACTTGTCTAGTACATCTAAGTAATTTGCTACTACTTTATTCACCAGAATGTTGTCACTTTTATATCTCATAATATTATCTCTTAGACGAGACACTTTGTGGCTAGCTACTAGTGTCTGAAAAGAATCGCGTGGCTAAAAATACATTAAACACCATTTCTCATATGTGTCTCGTATGAATGCGTATTTTTAGACATGCGACTTTTTTCAGACACTATAGTAGCCGGCCACAAAGCGTCTCGTATGAAAGAACTCTAATATGTATAAATAGACGCAATCACACGAGACACAGATAAGGAATACGTGGTGTTTAATGTATTTTTAGCCAAGCGATTCTTTCCAGACACTATAATAGTAGCCGGCCACAAAGTGTCTCGTCTGAAAGCGCTCTAATATAATTTAAGACTGTATATTTTCTAATAAGTCTGCTACGAACGATCTACCTCTCTGGTGTCTTTTATTTTGTAAGAACTATTGTAATAATGACAGATTATGATATAAGAAACTCTTGAAAATAATTAGATGAAATAATATGATTGGAATTCTCTAGACCCCATGTTTACAATACAATCTCCTAGTTGCCTACCCTATGATTGATACAAGCTATAATTTTTTTCATGTACTTTCAACGTTGCTTTATAAAATGCAAATTATTAATGATTAGATCCGTTAATAGATCAACTAGTTACGTCTATTCGAAAATACAACCTATAATTTTTTTAATATCAACAAACTAATTCTTTTTTATTGAAACGAACAGAGCAAATCCCAACAACTGTGTCTAGGTCAATCGATGAAAGAATCTTGTTTGAATAAGTTGTTTGGTATTTCGTAATTGTACCACAATTTTAAAGTTTCTTGGTATTGCAGTATTTCTGTATAATTGTTGTTTACTGTTCATTCTGTTGTGATAGGAAGGTCAGTAGTTGTTGAAGAAAAAACAAGATATTTTATTATTAGTTTCTTCATTTCGGAATGGGTGGTATTTTTAATAATTGGAACTAGATGTCAGAGATAATGGTTGAATATAAAGTTTTTTAAAAATACCGACAACTATTAAAAGTTTATTGAAACTATACTTGAAAGCTTAAAAATTATGTGTGCAGATGCAGAATGTACCTTACACATCTAAAAGTTTATCATGGACGTTTTCCTCGGCTTGAAAGAACACTTCTTGGTAATTGCGATAATATATTAATAGCTAATCTCAATATTTTTTGTGAGGATCTACTGGTAGAAAAAACAGAACTTTAACTCGCTCCTTCCCTACAACCTCCCCATGTCTGTTAATTTCTTCTGGCGAAAAACGGAAGGGTTATTTTTGAACTTCTCAATATAGAGTTTCCTTTCTTATTATTATCTAGATCTTCTTCACTCCCTGTGGTTAATGGACAATGTCCGAGACATTTCTCACACACATACACCTGTTATTCCATAAACAAAATGGGTGCCTAGTGAAAAGAACAAGTTTTTCAATAAGATGTGATGGACTTTGAACGACGTTACATTTGGAGTTTTATCAAAGGAAGACCATCCTGGCTACAAAAGCACACTTTGAGCAGAAAAATTACTTTTCCATTTCTTGTAACATAAAATGAACTGAAATGTCACATGTAGAAGCCAGACCCGAAAATTGTTTCGACAGGGATTCCTTTTTGTGTAGTTGAGTTTTTTGTGAGTATCGAATAGGAAAAAATAGCAGCTTTTGTCTTATTTATAAACATGTTCCTCAAAGGAAATGGATTTGTCGATTCTGTCACACGCAAATATTTATCTCTGCGAACCACGGATCGTTTCTTTGGTCTGTTTTTGCTGTTGATAACTGAATGAATGTTTCCACAAATGTAAAAAATATATCATACGCTTTCAAACTCTTATTTAAAAAAAAGTTTATTGCCACCTGCAATTACCCCAGCAAGAACACCACGATTTAATTCAGGAACTTCAGAAGTCGGTAGCAAATTTGTATTAATTTACATTTTAACTGTTGCACACATCGCTAAATCAAATATATTTTTCTTTTATTCAACATGTCAAGAGCTACTAAACACGACTTATAAAATAACCCGAAGACACTTTAATGTTTCAAGTAATTTGCATGAACTGAAATGAAGACAGGTCACAAAGTACGAAGAATAAATACAATATTCCAATGTAATTATAAACGGAATATTAGTATTTATTGAGAAAATCGTAGTAAATAAATTGATGATAGTTTAGCTACCGTTTGAACGGTCGATTAATCACATTGGAATAGTGGAAGGTTACGACAGAGTGCTTGAAGAAAATTTAAGTTCTAAATTTTACATCGAATAAATTACTGCAAATGTTGTAATAGATTATTTTGGATTTATTAAATATTTAACTGTTTTAAAAGCATAAAAATTACCAGATTAAAGTGTAGTCAAAAAGCACAACATCATGAATGTTATAATCGAGTTTTAACTGGAATATGTTGCCTAGTCATTGAAATGTCGAATGAATACTCAAGTGTGCTTCCAGACGACACACTTTGTGGCCGGATACTGAACCTCATTTAAAAACCAGGAGTGATTTGAATTTAAGTTGGCGTCGTAATATAATTAATCTACTGTGAATGGACTGCCATTGATAGCCATTTTTTGCAGTTTTGAACATCACAATATGATTGTCAACTTGTTGAACATGCTTTTTTTGTATATAATTCACCATTCTATTATTATTTGCCAGAAATGTTCCAAAATAAGCAACACCTACCACCCCTGGCTGTATTTGCATTTATTTGAAGGAGCGTTTCGTCATTTTCCAGTTTTTTCAATGGAAACCAGGGTATATACTAATTGCTCTTCATACATTCGATGTAGTTTTTTCTTAATAAATCCAACAAGATTTTTTTATGGACCTGGATCACGTCTTCTGTGAACTGTAGGTTTGTTGCTGAATATGAAGGCGTGTTTGCCAATGCAAAGACTCGTTAGCATTTTTCATCACATCATTTTTTATCACGTTTTCACATTATGACTTATGATTCAAGTGATAATTGGGGTTTTATTGCAAACAAAAGCCTTCTGTATAATTTAAACGTAACTATACCAGCTATACCACTCTCTTCATAAATATTTGGAAGTTTTTACATTCTCAAGTTAGTCACTTATTATTCACATATCATTCAAATCAGAGCACCAACACTTGATCTTACAAATCATATTGAGGATTGAAAAAATCCTTTGTTGATCTAAATTGAAGAGTGAAATGATAAACAATAGTTTGTGAACCATATGGTACATTGTATGCAAATGTTTTTAATATATAGGGTAATCCTTCAAATATTCCATTGTGTTGCCAAGGATGGGAATTTCATTTGATGGTAATCTGTGTGACATATGATTGGATAGATATATAGAAAATAATTGGGTATTTTGTTGCAAAACTATTAAATTTAATTTTTAAAATAAAAACAAAGGTCGTTATTGAGTTTAACGTTACATATTTACAATATTATACAGAAAGGATGTATCCAAGAATGAATGAGTAAATAAGATTATTAATGAAAAAGTTTTACAAAAGACTAAGAATCAGAACAGGAGCATAAAACTATAGATAACAAAGCCAGATCAGATGGACGTGAGTTAAAGGAATTTCAAATTCATATTCATAATAGAAAAAAAATTAAGAGCACCACTTATTTGTGACAGCCTCTTTCTCAACAAATAAACTAATAGGCTTAGACTCTTGGGAGACGCAGTGGACCCCACTCACCACAAACCTAACCTCACAAAAAATCTTAGTGGAAATGATTCCAGGCGACTGTACAGTCCAGAAACTTTGCCTGGCATTTTGTTTTACTCAGGAAACTTGTTTGTTTCCAAGGAATTGTGCCCAAATATTACTTTGAGATACAAAAAAAGAAGATATGTGAGTTGGATACCTTTGAAATATTGACTGCAAAGTTAATTTCACCAGCTGAAAATGATAGATAGGAATATACGGAAATATATAATGAGAATCAAAAATAAGATGGAATAAGATTTGGCATACTAGACAAAAGAAGTAACTAATAAGAGGAATCTAATAATTGTTCCATATAACGTGAAGTGCTCATGAAATAGATAAGCCTGGCGGCATTTTTTTCTTTATAATTGCAAATTATTTCCAACTAATTATCGAGCAATAAAAGAGTTGAAAAACACTAAACCTAATAGTTTTATTAGAAATCAACTCATATGGCGTGTTACGTGAATTTGCTCTTTGGTAAGCAAATAAAAATAAACGGCAACGCAATTATTTTTATTTGCTATGAAAGTATGTCAATGTTACGACTGAGATACAAGTGACAATTTTGTTACAATTAACCAATATCTCAAGAACTATCTACGACGCAGCTAAAAATTTGCTCTAGAAAAGCCGATTCATAGATGTTAATAGAAACGAAGCAAAATTGTCGAATATTCAAAGAGGAATGTGACATGAACCTCAAAATAACGTAGAATCAGTACCAAGAAACTTATACGGTAACAAATTTTAATGAAATATGACAGGATAATTGGGTTTATTTAATTTGGGGTGAATTTCTTGAGATAAATTTAGCCACACTTCCATTTTCAATGAAATTTTATGTTGAAATTAGCATATTAAGGAGTTTCAAGGACAACTCGTAAAAGCAATCTTCTATAATTTGTTTTTTTTTAATACACGACATTAGAGAAAAAGGAAGAAATTGTTGAGTTTTTTATTTTTTGAAAAGGAGCCGTCCCTCCGCCGGCACCACCTCAGCCTCCTGGGTTTATTGTGGATCCTCCTAGTGTTCTGACTGCAGTCTATTCAGCCAATCTGTTCCCTGTATTAGCTCTTAAAGGTTCGTTACTGGTTGGTTGTAGAAGTAGAACGATACAGTTTCTGCTTCCTATGGTCCAGCGTGTCACAGTTGCATAGTATATGCAGAGCTGTTTCAGTGCCCCTTTTGCATCTTCTGCATGTAAGGTACCCGTTATACAGCCCTATTTTGTTCAAGTGCTCCTTCATGGGAAAGTGTCCCTGAAGTAGCCCCGTTATGGTGCGTAGTTTGTTCCAGTTATTTCGCTACTTTTTCTGATGGTTCTTTTATGAATTTCTTTTTTGCCTGGACGCATTCTTCCAGTGTTTATTGTTTCTCATCCACCCTTTTAACCATCACCCAGTTGAGCATCTGGGAATGCCCACAGCTGGTACGGGTCCGTCAAACCCTGCTCTTGCTAGCTCTTCAGTTTTTTCATTGCCAGTGATTCCTTTGTGACCTGGGACCCACTCCAGTGTTACACTGTTCCGAGTCGCCAATCTTCTAAGTTCTTCACCGTGTTCCTACACCAGCCGAGATGTTAACTTAAAGCTCAGAAGTGCTTTAATGGCTTGAATTACTGTCTTCTTATCTGCACAAAATAGGAAAAAGCTGGAAAATTTATTGACCTGCATATCCAATAATTAATAGCTGAACCTTGAAAAATTTCAACGTAGATAGTTTCAATTAAAAATAAGAAATTTACAATCAAAGCAATTCATGATAAGTGTAAAATACCGAAAAAAAACTTAATCACTTTAAAATTGATCTTATAATATTCTACATGTATTTATGTGTAGTAAAATAACAATTTTTTATTTTTTAAATGACTACATCTTTCAATATTAAACACGTCAAACATTTAATTAAATTCGAGGTACTTACACTGTTCTTGTTGATCGGTAATTTAATTTGTTGCCTCGATTATCGAAACATGTGTATGTCTGCCATATAAATTAGATCGCTCAGAATGATCAATGATCACCGGATTTTGTTTAATCATCTTTATGTGTGATTAGTGCGTTATTCATCTAGTCATTTTTATTGTACTTCTACTTACTGACATTTACCTTTCAGTTTATATTCGACGCTAACATCAATTAAATCAAAACAGGAAAAATAATTGAAAAAGTAGTACTAGGTATTATTTTGTACGTAGAATCGATCCTTTTTGATTTTGCTACAGATTTGAATAGCAGAATTGCGCTTTTTTGAACAAAAACGTTGAAATGAGAGGTATAAAACACTAACCTCAATATTACAAAAACATAGTTTTGGAGACACGAACCACAATATTCAACATCAAATTTTGATCTCAAATATTAGTAAGTGAAAAATGGGATAATCAGTTATAACATTATTTTGAATTCAATTTTAAGATTAACAGGAAAAAAATAAGAGAGAAATATACTAAAATCATGCAATTGTGATGCATCTACGTCCCTGGTTTAAAGTGAAGTTGTTAATAGTCTTCCCTTGATGTTTTATATTCCAGCTCTTACTCTTTATTTCTCTTTCATTGGATGTCCTGGACACCTACCACACTACTGTTGCTCACCTTGTTCAATTTAAAGTTGAAAAGTCATAAAATTCAAAATCGAACATTCAAACCAAGATGAAACTACTTACTCACGAATGCAAACAGCTTACTGTCCTTTAACCTAAACTTATTCTTTTCTTCTTCTTTGAGTCACAACCTTCTTTGTAATTTTGTTCCATGTTAAAATATTTGACTAAATTCAGCTTATAGATACTGGTTGAGTCAAAATCTGGAAGGCGAGTTTGAAGAACACTATTAAATTGGATAAAATACGGTGCGAGTCAATTTTACAACAAAATGAATATTGAAATAAAATTTCTTCCACTTGCGTAGACTCTGTTTTACATAAGAAGAAGCCACGTGAAGTTTGCCAACTGTCTTGCGCATAAACCAAAATTGGTCTTGTTTATTAATGTTGCCTCGTAACCTATAAACAATGAAAATATTACGCTACTGATTTGAAGTCAAATGTCAATTTTGCAGTATGGCGCCAGCTTTGACAATAAGTTCTTCGCGCATACGACTGCAACTTCAAGTGGGTTTTACCAATGGTTTTACTTACGTGAAACGGAATCCATCTCCAAATATATACCTTAGAATAGTTACAATTTAGGTATTGCCGAGAAACCATAGTTTTTTCGATAGCAAACGGAAGTAATCACATTGGTCAACATTCCTGAATCATCAAAAATTGTAATTTTGAATTCAGTACCAAACCGCATTTGCGCAGAAAATAGTTTTATGCAAATGGTCACTGGAATACGCTTCAACTTTCTTCTTTCATCGGATATTTTATTCCAAAACTATGTGATCTTAACTATGAGACTACAATAATTTTTCCTTTGATTCAATCCTTGATAATCCAACTAAATAATTCATCGTGATATAATCATATAAATATTACTTTCAAGACAGGTAAAAAGAACGCCTTTAATATATAGAAATCGTGATAAAAAAAGGGGTGTTTCTTGAAAATATATTTAATTCTTTACAACTTAATTAGTACTTTTAAAGACTTTGAATATATGTTTGGCAATGAATAAAACAATAAGTTGAGATCTTTTTCAGTTGCGTGATAAATTTATTGAAACCGAAGCAAAATATACGTGCATAATTCAAAGTGAATGTAGGTTATCAATGGAATCCTACATTAAGTTATCCGGCGGATCTCTTAGTCACACTGAATACTTTTATAATATTGGATAGATATGTTTTGCAACAAACATAGTAGTATTCGTAAGAATGAATATATTAAGTTTTGATATTGATGATATAATATATACTTTATATATCATTATTAAATCCATTTTGTATAATCAATACATCTTTATAGTTTTCTTTTGACTTGAGAATATATCAATATTAAATATTGCACTTGCTGTAATGGTATTAAAATAGTTTATTTGACGATTATCGACAAGAGAGCGCTTCGTGTAATTTTGTGAAGATATAAAAGAGGTTCAAAAGCCCATTGGCTATGATTTAATTGAAAAACCGATTACTTTTATTTACAATCCTGAACTGACAAATGCTCGTAAAGGTATCAAAGTACAACGAATTAATGGAGTAACTTTATGTTTCGCCATTGTAATGCCAGTTAAAGTTTTAGTTGAAAATGCACGAACTATAAACTGTTTGTCTTATATTTACAACGTGAATCGGAGTATTGTTTTTAATATAATCTTGACAGGCGGTAATTTCAATCCATGAATTTGAAATTGGAAGTTCTTTTCTATTCGCCTGTCGAATTAAATAAACTTGGATGGTAAATAGTTTGATAATCGTCTCCTGTATTTACCGAAAGAATGTTATCTTGGGTTAGGTTCTATGTGAGTGGGACCTTCTCGCCACCTACACTAGAATTTACAATTCACTTCACAAGCCTTTGTCTGACGAAGTCCATGGTTTTATTTGGTGATACTTTTTTGGAGTCGTTCGGCTTTAAGCTACTCAAACCGAATATATTATACCTTACCCTGCCCAAGGCTGAACCAGACTCATCTTCTTTGAGTGGTAATTTAGTCGACAATGTCCTGTAAGCAGTCCTGACAGAATGCGTAGATTTGTTCCACTCAATTCCAGAATCTGTATATGAAAACGCAATGAAGGCGCAATCCACATCTTTACGGATGGCTCTAAAACCAATATGAGCTCAGGAATTTACTACAAATCGCAAGATCTAAACTATAATGGGCGATGGGCTGTACTGTCAGCCTATCTACATCGCACCAAAAGAGATTACCAAAAGAAACACTACAGGTGATAAAATTCACATCCTAACGGATAGTAGACAAGCGCTACTAGCTCTGTAGAGACCACGTATCACATCAGGACTAGTACTGAAGTGTCACCTGTCCCTGATCGAAGCATGTAGTAGCAACGAAGTCACTCTAGGCTGAATCAAGGGCCACAGCCTCACAAAAACTCTTGGGACCTGGCATTTTCTTTGATCTGTCGGCGTCAGCTATGACTGACCTAATAAAGGACTCCCTTGAAAAGTTTAAGGGTAGATAGGACGATACAGAAGGTCGCAGGCTTGCCAAGAAACTGCTGCAGTACCCAGACAGCAAGGTAGCCAAAAATACGTAACTATGAACAGACTAAACCTTCAGACAGCCACGGGTATTCTGACCGGTCACTGCCACCTACGAAGCTACCTCTACAGACTGAGTCTGTCTGATACTCCACTTTGTAGAAGATGTGAACAGGAAGATGAGACTGTTGAACATATTCTTTGTGAATGTTCTACACTTTCTCAATTTAGGTTTTCTGTATTCGGTGAGTACAGGGAGTACGGCGATAATTGAGGAACTAGCCAAAGGTTGTACCCATGACCAATCCCTTAAGAGATGGGATGAAATCGAAGGATGCAGTGTTGCTAAGATCAGCCTGGGAGACCATGTAAAGCTAGTGCTAAAGAAATATTTGGCGATGACCAGGAACAGTACGATTTCTGACTGACCACTGTCAACTTATGAAACACCTCCATACTATGGGGCTAGTGGACGCACCTCTATGCAGGATGTGTGAACAGGAAGATGAAACTGTCAGGCATATCTTAAGCGAGTGTCCGGAGCTATCGTCAATAAGAGAGTGTGTGGTGGGTTGAGTCTTGGCCTACACCTGCCAATATAAACGAGATATCTCCAAGTAATCTGTCCATCTTCCTGGGAAGGACAGGATGGACGATGACCAAGGAGGACAACTCCTCGGGAGGATGCACAATGGACCAATTGTGACCTTAGTGCTGTGGGGTCACCCACCCTTCAAATTCTTACAGATACAGATAAAGATGAACACCTTCGAGTGAGAGAGCCATGGTTTGTTAGTTGCCTATATTTAAGAAATTCAGAAACTTAGAAAGTACTATTTGTTTTATTACTAAATATTTTCTTACTCGTCTAGAAATGGATCAAGGAATCTTATTAAATATAACACGACCTTGATAAGTCAGCTACTACGTTAATTGCTACTAAATTTCACGCATATTTCAAAGTTCGTCTCGACATAATTTTGGCATTGATAATCAAATATTGAAGCCCTCGAGCCAAAGGTCTCCGGCTTCAATCAGATAATTCATGCTAAAATTACTACGTAACGGATTCTGAAATGCATTTGGAATGTAGATGCAATAAAAATAGTGGACCAATTATTGAGTTCTTGTTAATCCACCTTTGGCTATTTTTTAATAAACCAATAGATTTTTTTAATGAAAGGGAGACTCGGTGATGATGGCATCATTTTTTTTCGATGTCTAAATTCATAAAATTTATGGAGCAAATCAACGTTTCAGTTATATGAAAAAATGTTATGTTAGCTTTGTTCACAGAATCCTAGGGTGCAACAGCTAGATTCCTCCGGAAAATTGGAGTAAAGGTGCCGCTAGTCTTAGAGACACTCCTCAGGAACTAAGTTGAAGTAAATTGGTTCCCTCGACATTTTTGATAACCATCTAAATTCACAAATATCGAACATCATAATACCAAATCAGGATTTCATTTAATATTTTTGAATATATTTCCATATATTAACTTTTAAAATGAGAAGTGCTCGTATATCTTAGTGAATGTCACTGTTTTCAACTAAATTATTTTCCAACTACAGAAAAAATTTGATATTAATCAAAATTTTGAAATTTTGACACAAATTTCAAGGAATTCTTTTTATTATAACAAGATTTTTTCGAATAAAATACTTCTGTCATCATTTATCAAAATGAAACATTTTTTTCATTATAAAGATTTATTAACCATCAAAATAATCAGTTATTCAGTAGAAAAATGAGAGTTGGAATAAATTCCACATTATTTATTTAATTTTTCTTCCTCTACTCCTTTCGGTAGTTATTTTTTTTGTGAAAGTAACAAAAAGGATCAAATAATATACCTCAGGGAGCATATACAGAAGATATTTCTCTTCATACCTGAACTTTCCAATGGAAAAATTGCAAATAAACAGCATTTCACAATCCATTTGGAATCCCTTGCAAAAATTGTGATCATTGTTTTATTGGTGAATCGTCTAGTGTTACTTCAGCTTCGTTTCGGTTCACTTTCATTTCATTTTATTATCGATACTTTGACCTAGCTTCTACATCTACTTTGTTTCGTACATTTTTCAAACTACTGTTATCACTATGTCTTCACCATAAGCATATATTCGCTCATTATCATGCTTTGTAATTTGTTGTATCTTACGTCTATTCTCCTGGATTGCATTTATTATTTTATTCATAAATATTATTAATAAAATTGTGTCAGATTTTTGGGTGAAAGCCATATCTGATGTCTTAAGAATATATCAAATGCTTTTTTGAGATCTATAAAGCAAATATGTATATCTTTATTGTGTGTCAGAAATGTTTCTTTTGAATTTATAACAGCAAAGACATGATTTTGGGTACCTACTGTAGTATGGTCTGACTCCGCTTTGTGTTTCATGTAGCTTAAATTTTACTATCCTTCCTAATATAATCTTCAGGATTTTGTCATATATTTCACTTGCAGTAGTAGAATTATTCCTATGTAATTTCCACTATCGGTTTTGTCTCATTTTTCATATGTTGGTAGGTACCTATGATAATTTTTATTTCCCATTCTTGTGGTATTTATAATTTGAAGTAGAATTTTAATTAAGTGAGTACTTTTTACTCACTTTTGTTAAGCTTTTGACTGCTACTCCTACTTCCTCCTTTAATATTTCTTCATTCGTCCCATTATTACAATTTCTTAATAATAATGCTGAATTCTCAAGCAGCCTTAATGTTTATACAATATCTTGAAACGTATCAGCACATTATTTGGCAACTTAATTATGTCATATGTATTTCGATCTAAAAAAAATCGTAAATCTCTAAGTATAATTAAAAAAGCAAATATTTGGTGTAGGCATTTCGAGCACAGGTGTTGAATCCGATTAGAGAAAGTTGTTTAATATTGAAATATTTAAATATGGGTACACCTCTGATTATTAGGAGAACCCAAGACACATGACTGCATTCAGATACAATTTAAATTATTATGCGTATATCAATAGATCAGATAACTATAATAGTAGACAGACCACACTTCTGATCTAAGTATAAACGAAACTTTTCTAGGGATCATACGGTTTCAGTTGAATAACAAAAAAATTTAATGTTCTTATTTCATCTTTCGATATAATGTTGTTTATCCACGACCACCTAATAATTAGTCAATATTTTACCTCTCAACAAAAGGTATATGGTACCCATATATCTACTGTAGTGAATTATACACTGTAGTGTATTATGGTTCATAATTCACTACTAGAGATGAGGGTACAATATGGAATAAACTATTAAATCTGTGTATTTTGCTCAGAAAACTTGTTTCTGGAAGATATTATCGTATCGATAAAATATTGTAATTTTTAGTATTGATACTTTTCATAACGATATTTTCTAATATTAAGCATTTTAAAACAATATATAATTATTTTATGTAGCTGTCACAACATTTGAGTTTAGTAATCCTAAATCGTTTCAGGGTCGTGGACAAAGTACCTACAGTATTTTTCACTACTAGCTATGAAGTTGACAATTATTGATTCTTCTAGCCAACTGAGGAATTGAGTTTCTCTATTAGAGCTCAATAATCCTGTTTCCTAGGTCGCTATAATAGACTAATTCAAATATTTTGAGATTCCAGAGAAAGTAGTTCAACAGAAACTTGGGAAAAATAATTGTGTTTACACAGGAGAATGTCTTAAACATATTTACTGCTTAAAATTACCTATCATGCTAGAATTATTTTATCAAAAAAGCCATTAGTTTGAAATTCGCGCTTAACCAAAAATGACTGATGACATAAGGAGTACGTTCATTATATATCGAAAACTGGCAGAGTACTACTTGTCAGTCAGACAACGGGGTAAAAGCTTCTCTCGAAGCAAAGCCCCTTGCAAAATAATTTTGGTGATCGGTCAATGATAAAAGTCTTCATCACCTTGGTGTATAATCTGAATCAAAATATCTTCAAGTATTAAAAATAGAACCTGATAATTATTGAAAACAAATAATTCTAATATATATTTATAAAAATATAACCGTGTTTCACAAGACAATATGACGGCTTTTCGTGACCAAAGTATTTAAAGATGGTATATAGTTGTTTGATAAATGAAAATATTTATTAACGTATGGTGCATGTTATTCGTAGACTATTAGAGAACATGCTATCATATTAATGGGTGTAAAAGTACTTAGAATTCTACAAAAAAATGTAACTTTAATATATTTCCTACAAATAATAATTGATAATAATATTTTATAGCATTAAACCCTGGGACATTTTGTACAGAAAGCATAACTATAGATCAAAGATTCCACCCAGAATTTGCAACATTTTCTATCGAAATTTTTTTCAACCATCGGACGCTGTTATATCAGTCACTTTCAGTCTTACTCTTACTGCCTTTCCGTTAATGATTGTCTTACATACCATGCCTATATGAAAAAAATATTATGATACATTTTTCAAATAACATATTTATTTGGATACTCGTGAACTGCGGAAGATTATCGAGACTTGTACAGCGTCCGCCTGAAAGATCCTCAAGAACTGACCTGCCGTTTGGGTTGTGGTACTTATATAACCGCGTAGTAGGTACTATAGAGCGGTACCTGCCAAGACGCCCTGTGGTGGTTCATACGTGACCGGCATTTCTGTGGAGGGCGACCAATAATGTTGGTGAAAGTAGTTATTGGGACCCAGACGTAATTGCTGGCTACTTAATTCATGGTTTGGTTAATAGCTACGTTGATAATATATACATAATGTCAGTAAAGACAAACCGTCGTCTCATTTAGATTATCTACAGATTGTTCCTTCAATATACAAGTCTTTTACTTGCTGGAATAAAACAAATTGATTAATTTGAATCTTCACCATATTTAAGCCTATGTTCAGCTTAAACTTGTGACGCGTTTCACTCACATAATAGCTTTTTTCTACATTCATGTAAAAACAACACTTTTGTTAAACACATTTAATGGAAAGAATGGTTTACCTTTGCACTGGTGCAACATAATTTTTGTTGCGCTCATCTGTCATTCTTGTCAGTTTTGTGATGATTTATGACAAATATGAACATTTAAATAAAATAAAAATCCAGAGCAAGTGTCTGATCCTGCTCTAATACAGCAATAATATATGTATATCTTACTACTTAGTCTCAACAAGTTATAATTATTGCAAAAATCTTTGATTATTTAAAATGGTCATAGCGACAACCAGCTATGATTGAGTTCTGACAGGGTGGAGGCCATGAAGATACAAAAAAAGAAGAACGGTTTGAGTTTGAGTTCCTAACATTTTTATTATCTAATTTTCTAGTTTTTGTATGAATGTAGAGAAAATATTGTGTGCAGCTCGTGCAAAACGTGTTTTTGCACTCGACGTTTTGTCCAATTTCAAGTCGCGTGCAAAAAACACTAACTTTTTGCACTTGTTGTTTAAATAACTATAACAAGGGTTTTGTACAACTGCCATTAAAAGTGACATTTTAAATGCTTGTCAAACGTGTTACAAGAAGTCGCTTACAATATAGCGTATTAAAAGTAAAATACTCTCAACACTAGTCTTAAAAGATACATAATCATTAAAATTTTTTTACCAAATAGATAAAAGAGACATGATGCAGCTTGCAGACGACACAATACTTTCAGCAATTGCATTTTTATAAATAATTGATTGATCGATGTAACCCTAAGCTAGTATTGTAGACTTCTTCTTGCTTTTTCATCTCTGTTATATTTGCTCCTGAGTCTGCCAGCTAATAAGCAGAAGATCTTCTATAACAGTGACCTGTATATTACTTTTGAATACTCCTCCTATATAAATATTGTAACGTTTATTCTAATTTATATTCACAATTACTTAATTTATATTTACAGATTTATATGTACTACTGTCCTTAATTAATAATTTATATCATACACTAAACACACTAACTATAATTTATATGAAAGTGACTTAATAAACACTTTATCGATGCGCGATTGCTTTCCAGTATAATCACTAATTGTCCATCTGTATGTCTATATGACGACTGATACCACAGAGTACACCATCTGTGTACTCTGTGATATGACGACTGATATATGTGTGCAGCGATGCTGTCTATTTATATCGCCCGTTGGGTATGATTCTAGAAAGCTCTCGTTCTATCGAAGACGCTGGATAGACTAGAACAAGTGGTAGGACGAGGGGTAGGTTTCTGGATTGTTCTCGACTAGTGACGGGGGAGCGCAGGGTAGGTAGTCTCTGGATTGTTCTCGACTAGTGAGCAGGATATAGTCATAGTCGTCTCATACGGGAATTTAACTGGGTCACTCGCGTAACAATATGTTAAAATATGATCAATCTATCAGAAACAACTTTTAGTGATTCTTTATTATTAAAATAACTTGAAGATTTCCATCTTATATCAAAAAGGACATTAGTACCTGATCGCTTGATTTTTTTTTTGTAATACCAATTATGATTTCTATATTTTCGTAGGTGGTACGATCGGTATCGGAAGATTCACTTCAAATCTTGAATTAACTACTAATCAAACCAAACGCAATGGCGTGAAAAATCGACAACGATACCAATCTTCAATTTTCTTATAAGACCACCTACTGTTTTGTTTCGCGAACAATTTCTGCGATCATTATCGAAATCATTTGCAGTTAAGAACTGGTGTCGGCATAATTTGCGGCAGTTCATTTAGTTTGGGGCTATTTACTTCGATTAAAGCCGTATGGGGTTTAATAAATATAAATCGGAAATACTAAATAACAACACATATTCTTTTAAGTATTAAAAACGAGTTGTGAGATATGAAATTGTTTTGAAACACTCACTATTTGGTGAAATTGCCATATGGTCGTAGGAAAAATATTGTACATCACTTGTGCGGGAGAAAATTTTCACATTAGTTATGTAATATACAATTTTAGGATAGAAAATATCCAACAGAAAGTTATGACTGATTTTCGCCTTATTTCTTCTTCATAACTTCCTTCTCATATACACATCTTTGACGAATATTTTTCTTCTTGCTATTTTTACATCCACTCCGGTTTTTTTTGGAACCGTCAGTCTAATTTTCTGACCAATTTGTGACTATGGTTTATTCAATAGCCTTTTTAGTGTGCGTCATCGTTTGTGACGTATAACCGGGTTTTCGGTATGTCGTTTATTTTATTTGCTATTTTGACACATATCTAACCCTAAATTTGATAAATAAAATCACCAGGATCGTATTCAGCAAAATTCGAAGTGGCTATGAAATTAATAGTTACCAGCTTCTTATTTTAACTGAAAATACTTGAGAGCTTTCAAAATGCTGATGTTTTTCCGTGTATCTAGGCATATTTTTGTATTATTCAAATAAATATAACAATAAGATTAATATTCACTTTTCATAAATAATAATTGACCGTAAACAAAAAAGTACAGACCTGACAAGAACTGTCAGTGGGACAGTAGAAATAGATGTAAGACACATTGCCAATACGAAAGATATGTCTGCATACTATTTTAAATACCTAAAGAAATTTCCCCCGATTGATAGGTCGCGCTTGCGCTCAATCTAAACATCAACCAATCAAATTTTGGCAAGTCAATGATTAGGGTTGACATTTGTAATACATTCAAACGTATCATTATTGTGATATTTCGATTGGAATTAATCACAGACTTGCCCTTTTTTCCATTTCTTCCGACGTAATGTGTTAGAAAGACATTAAAAATCGGTGACGCACACCAAAAAGGCTAATGAATGAACCATATTACTATTGGGATCTAGCTTCAAAATTCTGGATAACTTTCGTAACAGCATTTGAGAATGATTCAAAAATAATCTTTGCGGCATCGGTATAAAAATATACTGGTTAGATCCTCGTCGAGCCGTCTGCCTGAACGACCCTATGACCAATAAACTCGAACCAAATCGCATTTTTATGTTTTTTTTCGTAATGAATGTTATTAAATTAAAAAACATTTTAGTTGTAATTTCTTGTAAGAAAAGTATTAACAGTTACTTAACCCAAATAGATCACGGTAATGTTGAGTCGTGTGAGTACTCCATATATTAAACATTTCCTTGGATTTAATGTATGTCTAAATGCCATATAAATCGATATTTATTGAAAGTTACAAGGCCTCAATCGTAGGCGTAACACATCTTTAGCCTGTTCCATATTTTATGATTATATCAGTTTTCATTCAAGCTTTCAATAAATCAACCGGTGTACTATTAAGATACAATTTGCGGTAATAATTCATTCGTGTTATATCTTATATACTTCACGCTAAGAACATATTACTTACAGTACAAGTCGTAATTAAATGGATGTCCCCGATTTCTTAAATTATTCACAGAGGCGCACGGGAGAAATCTTACTAACACGTTGGATTTTCATTCTCACCAAAATGATTCCATTCTTCAATCTCACCAGAAAAGGAATTTCTGGCAAAAACATATCAATCTGCACTGATAGTAGACAAGCCCTATTAGCCTTGAACAGACAACGTGTTATATTGAGGCTAGTTCCAGAGTGCCACCAAGATTTAGCTAACGCATCGGTAGATAACAATATTATCCTGAGGTGGGTTAAAAAACACGACAGGAGTGAAGGTAAATGCATTTCCGATTCATTAGCCAGGAAAGCCGCTGGACTAAAAATTCTAGGACACAGTGACATCTACGGCATAACGACTTCGACAATTGCAGAACTAACCAAAAGCTACAACCACGCTCAATCCCTTCAGAGATGGGATGGATTCAGAAGTGCAGTCTTGCCAGGATCACCCTGGCTGCTGGCGCCGAAGAAATATTTGGTGGACCAGGAAAAACCTACGTATAACACTATAAGGCTAGTGGACACACCTCTATGCAGGATGTGTGAACAGGAAGATGAAACTGTCAGGCATGTCTTATGCGAGTGTTCGGAGTTATCGTCAATAAGAGAGAGTGTGTTGGGTGAGTTTTGGCCTACACTTGACGATATAAGGGAGATGTCTCCTAGTGACCTATCCACCTTCCTGAGAAGGACAGGATGGACGATGACCTAGGAGGACGACTCCTCGGGAGGATGTCAAATGTGACCTGAGTGCTGTGAGCATACCCTCACCCTCCCTACTCTACAGATACAGATACAGAATCTTCAATCTAAATCGACAGCAACCAAGCTTATCATCATAACAGATTCAATGAGTGAGTTACATGTCTTAAAACAACGTTATTCTTCACGTCCCATTCCCATTAAAAGTGAAATTGAAATCATACGCCTCACCCAAAAAATATCTTATTACTATAGATTCCATCTCATTATGCCATCAATTAGCTGTAGGCACAACATCTGATGAAGAGGCAACTGGCATGCAAAAAACTCCTCACACTGACCATATTAATACAATGAAAAAAACATATATTCAATTGTTGGCAAGTAATATGGAATCATACGACATCTAAACTTTAAGAAGATGTGCCACAAGTTCAGTTCTGTCTTTAAATAACGGACAAACGAAGTGATCAAGTTGTCTTGAACCAGTACCGGAATGTACAAAATGTCATACTTCTCTTATAGTGAAACACTTTATCTTGGAGTGTACTCGATTTTCCAGACATAGAAGACAGAATAATCTTGTGCGGTGTTTTGTTTTGTCCTTAACGGGACATTCTAAAGCACCCTTTTCCAGCGAAAATTAAAATAAACATTTTATAAAAAGATAAGCTACAATTAACATTGAATATTGACGATGCTTTTTGTACTTACAGGAGCTTTTGGAGCAGTTATTTAAATTATTCGATCAAGACCGAAACCAGTGTTTGGCGCAAGAAGATTGGATAGAATTCTTGAAGCAGAGATTAATGTAAGTTAACCATTTATATGTTATAATAATTCATTAAATAACAACATAAAGATTACGGTATGATATGGACGCTATTAAATGAAACCCGAGAAAATCTATAAAATTAATTATGCATTTAAAAACGCTCTTATAAAAGTAAATGGGACAGGATTATGTATAATGCCGTGAGATGAAGGTTACTTTTAGTGATAAAATTCACAAAATTTATATTCGATTAATGAACCTTTCGAGCGAATTTTTTGGAGCCTTAGATTGAAGTTGAAATGTGCCGACAGTTCCCACTATATTTGAAAATATTCTATTCTTGCATTAATTAGCAGAAGGAATCTAAAGTTAAAATATTCTTAATCAGATAATAAAGTTGCTTAAAATCCTAGAAAGCAATAGACATGATAGAAGGTGGTGAAGAAGTGCTTGAATCCTTATAAAAGCTCCGTATCTACAGAGGGAGAGAGGAAAGCAAATTGCAACTGTTTATAAACCAGTAGATCAGGTATAACTGGTTATAATTCTCGAAAATACATTTCTAAGGTGTCTCCCTTTGGTGATCCTTCACAGATCAAAACAAAGCTGAACTGGAGCTATGGAAACTGCATACTTGCATAGATTTGCCATGTTGAGCACAAAAGGTGCTATAAGTAGCACGTTAAGCCAGAAACAGGAATGTCTGAATATAGGATGGAATGCGATGGAGTGCGAACGAACCAATAGTAATTCTATAATAACAGATGTCACTTCTTGAAATGAGTTGCAATGTCTACGCGTTTTGGAAAGTTACTTATACTTTCCGATAGGCAGCACTAAAATTCTCCAGGTCAGATCCAGGCTGGTGACATTTAGTCCATAGGATAACCAGATTCACAAGTATTGAGTTAAAGAAAAGGAATATATTGGTTATAAGCTAACTCAGGAAACAACAATGGGTTTCTGGCCATCGAGTGAACGGATGCAAATGTTTTAACGCTTCCTTAACCTAAGAAAATATGAGTAAAATTGAAATTTTCCGTTGTATTAGAATAAGGCATCTTTCTAAATGTTAATAGTACCTTTTAATTTCAGAAATGAAACACATATCGACTTTGCCGAACAACTAGAAAGTGTAGCTTATTGTCTATGTGGGGAAAAGCCTATCTACTTAGAACATTTTTATTTAATTTTTCTAACCAAAGGGGTAAGTGAACCTACTAAAATAAAAGCTTTTTTCCTTATTAAATTATACAAATTTGCTGCTTGGTTTATTACCACACTAAATTTTATTTCGAAAATTCCAGAATTTCCATAATTTGCATCCATTCATCCTCTGTTTTTTAGATTGTGGATAAATTATTTCGTCTGATAGATGAAGAAAACTGTGGGGTGATATCTGCTGAAGCAATAATGGAATTTTTAAGCTCGGTAACGAATTCAAGGTGAAAGTTTGTTATAATTATTCGTTTTCATAAAATTTTGAACAATGTTTGAGCTTATGATGTCCAAAAAGCTGGAGAAACTTGAAAAAAATTTTCATTTTTGCAGACCTCGTACTGGCTTTGATAAAAATAGCATAGACCGACTGGAGCAACTGTTCAGACAGACTGTTGGAGAAGGAAAGGAAATTAAAAAAGAAGACTTTAAAAATATTGTCGTCTCGAAAAACGTAAGAATAAACAATTTAGGATGATATTTTTATTAAATAGGAAGAGAATGATATTTTTAATTGTAATTGCAAGAATAAATATTGAATCTTTTCAATTTTTTTATAATTATATACTCTTTTTCAGCCGTTTTTTACGGACAGAGTTTTCCAAATATTCGATAAAGATAATTCAGGATCTATTTCATTGCAAGAGTTTTTGGATGCGATGCACCAATTTGCTGGACAATCGCCAGATGATAAAATTAGATTTTTGTTTAAAGTTTACGACTTAGATGGTGAGTAATTTTTTTTCCGTTGAGAATATCTCAAAACTCATTGAAAGGAAACTAAATTATGAATTTAACGTCGTCAGCTTTGCTGGTTACTTTAATTTGTTTCACCATTTCTTACCATTCCTTTTAACATCATCATCAACAATTTAATCACCTTTTTTCTAGAAATTTCGTTTATCTATTTCTGTCCCTGGTATGTTGGTGTTTCAAGCCAAATCTACACATATACATGATATGACCTCACTTTTTTCACCAAAACTCATAAAATTTTTAAATTTTTTTGCTAATTAATATATAATTTATAATTTAATAGATTTGTTTTTTATCTCATAACAATATAATCACTTTTCTAAATAGGTATCTTAGATAAGGACATTAAAGCAACTGCAAAGCTTGAGTGCCACTATCAAATTCATTTACAGGGATGTAGGCTCAAAAACTTTGGATAAGATTACTTTCAGTGCCTCCCAATAACATAGTAGGTGTTCAATAGTTCTTCTTCACCTCCTCCATAGAAGTCATCATTTGATACCAGTTATTATGGTTACCACAGACTATTATTAATTTTTCCCCTGACCATCCTGGACCACAAGGTAGAGGCTAAGTAGTTAATTGACCCATCACTCTTTCTGTTGGTTTTGTAGTTACTGCCGTTGCAGTGTCTACTTCTCTTCCTTGCTTTATGAGTGCATCTGTTTTATCGTTTCACGTCAGATCCTCTTCACCTTCGGTGCTTCTAAGCTGCAGTATTGAATTTTCATCTCAGTCTTTCTTTCGTTCAGAGAAGTATCTTTTTCCAAAAGTTTCTCTTGGCGATTAAATGGTCTGTTGCTTAATCAGCAGTTTCCTTTGAACCATGATTCTTATCTCTCCGCTACAAACCTTAAGATTTAATAAAACTTCATAGGTGATGGTTTGATACAGCATAGAGAGCTCCAGCATGTTATGAGAGCTTGTATGGAGGAGAATGGAATGCAATTCAGCGAAGAACAAATCAGCGACTTAACTATGGCAATGTTTGAAGACGCTGATTCCAACAACAGAGGAGCTATTACGTACGAAGCTTTGAAAAATCAGTTGGAAAAGCATGGAGGACTTTTAGAAAATTTATCAATCAGGTGAAATTTCTTTAGCGAATCTACTTCATTGGTTTTTCAAGTGAATATAGTTCTGTACGATATTTGTTTTAGTATTGATCGTTGGCTGGTACCACCGCAAAATAAAAATAAAAGGTTGTCGTTATTGAAGAAAATTAGGACTTGGAGACCGTATTACTTTACACTTCCTTATGTTAAAAACAACTATGTTTATTTGACGTTTTTATTAGGGTTCCTTCTAGTCAATGCTGCTTTATTTATATCAAGATCAATTCAATACTCAGGATCAAATTGGTACACGATATTTGCCAGAGCATGTGGTGAGTATAACATTGAGTTGTTTTATCAAATGATTGTTCATCCTCAGGTCGACTATTGTGTCTACCTGTCAGTTGGTGGACGTACTCAAAACTCCTTGAAGCTTAAATCGCTTAGTCTACAGATCCCAAAATAATTCGTGGATAAATTGAACATAACCTCAGACAAAGATGGTTCCCCACACTTTTTATTATCTATTTAGGTGTTCTTTGTGGGCTGGAATAACCCTGCATAAAATGTTTTTTTGGTCTAAATAAATGAACCAATCCTTTAACTAAGTAGTTTTTTTCCAGGACAGTGCTTAAACTTCAACTGTACATTCATATTAATACTGATGTTAAGGCAAACTATAACATTTCTTCGAACAAGAGGATATAGTTCAGTTTTACCCTTAGACCAGCATATTTATTTTCATAAATTGACCGGGATGTTTATTTTTGGATACAGCGTCATTCACACTATCATGCATGTCTGTAACTTCAGTAAGTATTACTAAGGAGTAACTGTAGGTATTTTAACAATAAAGAATCGCCGCTTTTTGCTCTGAATAAATATGTTTTGACATTTGCGCAATTAAACGATTATAATCGATAGTAAATGAGTGAATAAATAGAAAGTAGGTTACTACTAACAAACAAATTCAAGGGGGTACCTATAGATGCCAGAAGATCCTTCTGCTCTTAGAGAGTCATGCAGCACTGAAATCCTTAGCATGTCCCCAGGTCATATTTAGACAGTTATGGTACTGACACTACTGACTGCAAAACTGTAATCTCTGCCGAGTAGATCTTGAGTGGGTCTTAGGCGCAAGGGCATTGAAAGAATGATACTATGACTAACGAACACAAGGGAGAACTTCTCCAAGAAGAACCTATTGAGAAGACTGTTAATTGAGTCTGATAAGTACTACTGGTCTCTACTAACAAACATAACAATAAAGATATCCTTTCCGTTGCCTTTGAGAATTTTGAAACAGTTTTTTATTGCTACAGTTTGACAAACAAATTTTTACTGATTACAGGTCTTGTTGTCGTTAACGACTCTATAATAAATGATAGGAATTTCACAGCTTCTGAATGGTTGTTTACCAGTAAACCAGGTCATTTTGGCCTAATAAATGGCGTCGCTAATCCCACCGGAATGGCACTTTTGGTAATACTTATCGCCATAGTAATTAGCTCCCAAGCTTTTGTTAGAAGTGGAGGATGCTTTGAGGTAAATGTATTAGATTATTATACCTATAAATAAACACCAAATTATTTAGTTATTGGGATTTTCCACTTACTTGTTCCACTTACTGATCTCATTGGAGGACTAACTAATACGCTTCAAAATTTTATCGAGGAAATAATCCTTCTAATGTAAATTAGTTTAAAAATATGGAATTGGGTGTTGCAAATTTCTCCATCTCCATCTACTTTTTTTCTTGATTTCCTAGCTTGTACTAACTCAGCTGCTTTCGTCATCACAACAAATCGACATGATTTCAGTAATCAAGTAGTTATAATTCTAACTGGCAAACTCAATTGTACTTCTTTGATGTCAACTAAAACTATTCGCCATTTTATCATCACCACATAGTGGATTTTTATATCTCAAAATCGACAGTTCACAGTTCACACCATGTTCACATTCTTGTTGACACTTTGTCACGATTCTGCTGTCCCGAAAGATTGTCATCTGACATTCGTCGGTTAAAATAGCCACGAACAGAAAACATACAAACACACTGGTCGTATAATATATCGTATATCTTAAAATAAATTGAAAGAAAGATGAACATTTCATGCTAATGTACCTGTTCAATCGAATTGGGAAATTTACCTGTTTAAAATGTTAAAAGGATCTTTGATGATGAGTTTGTTGATATTCAGGCGAAAAAATCCCAATACGTTTTCTGTAGCAGATTTTTAAATATTTTATGATAATAGGACTTTGTTGTTCAAACTAAAGGATTCTCAAATTGTTTAGAATCTTGACAAGTTCCTTGATAATAGTTTTCTACCTTTTTTCGTACATTCAATCATTAACAGAAGCTCTAAACCTTTTCCGTAGCAGATATTTCAATATTGAATCTCAGCAGGGATAGATAAGGAGCCAGGACTACTAACTGGTCACTTATCGGCCGGTTGTGCATGTAGGAGGAGGAACAGCCCCTTTATATTTTCTTCGATTCTGAAGATATAGACTCCTAGGACTGCAGAGTCCAGTGAAAACACTGTCTGATAGGAGTCTGCCTGATAGCTGGGGTTACCGGTCTCTTATTAAACATGGCACAACCAAGACGCAATAGCTCAAGAAGCCTAAGCGTTCCGATACCGAGGAATCTACGACTCTGACTATGTCAAACCAATCAATCAACCTTATTATTTTCAGCAGCAGCAGATTTTTCAATAATCCATATATATAAAGTTAATTTCAACTTGTTTTTTCCAAGGTTTTTTATTACACTCATCTCATGTACGTGCCTTTTTGGATATTGCTCATCCTCCACGGTCCGAATTTCTGGAAATGGTTCATCATACCTGGAATAGCTTATGGATTAGAAAGAGCCTATAGATCAACTTTCTTAGTCACAGAAAGAGGAAAAACATACATTAGCTCCGGTCTACTTTTACCATCGAAAGTAACACATTTGGTTATCAAAAGGCCAGTTAGTTTTGATTTTCACCCTGGCGATTATGTTTTTGTTAAAATTCCTGCCATAGCCAAATACGAATGGCATCCGTTCACCATAAGCAGTGCACCGGAACAAGAAGGTAAATTTCCAACTAAAGAATAATCTCTGTAACATTCCTGCATTTTTCCAACGGACCTTTAACGTTCTCAAATCGTACTTACATGTTCTATTCGGTTAGAACTTCACCTTTTTATTATTTTCAACCATATTTTAATATAACTTTGTGTTTAGATTACATGTGGCTTCATATTCGGGGTGTGGGTCAGTGGACAAACCGATTATATGAATATTTTGAAAGAGAGCAGGAGAAACTTCATAACGGTGAAATTCCTGCAGCAAATTCATCTAGTGAGGTAAAAAGATTGTCAAATGGTAGCATTCAAAGCAGTCTTCAAAGTCCTCTAAAAAAACTACACAGCACTCTCACTAGAACAATGTCGAACCAAAATAAAAAGCCTGGAATACAATTAGTTGGTTTTACTAACGGTACTTTTCAAAATGACGAATCCAACAAAGATTCTAGCGTAAATATTGAGTTGGGTGAAAGAGCTACTTGCAGTACTTCAGGTGAGATTAATTTTTATGCTAATTGAAGAAATATTTAGCGAACAATAATGATTATTTTAAGATTTGCCTCATGCTAGATTAAGGAAAATATCTCCCGAAAAAAAGTTACATAGATTATTGTTTACGAATAAAGCTCCTTTGGAGAAATCATTGTCTATGCCTGACATGCAAACAAAAGCTAAAAAACGGGAGCGAATGATGGTGTAAGTATATTATTAAAAAAAATGGAAATATTAATATTTCGATCCCTTTTTTAAATTATTCAATGCTCTAGATTGAGAGAATACATGAGATCTGAATCGGAGAAAAGTTTCAACGAATGTCAGATACGACGAGCGAGATTGAAGTCGTTGGGTTTGGCCTATTTGAGCCCGCAGAATAAGAGTTTGGCTCAAAGCTTCCGTTACATGCGAAATAAACCGACAATTATAGCGTTTAAAACTCCCAGCTTGGAGGATTGTGGACAGAAAAATTCTACAACGTCGCTCAGTCAAATGGGTAAGTTAGTTTGACAAGATGGATGATGGACAATAAATTGATCCAGAACCATGGAGAAATGTAAAATTACGAAATAATCATCTTGACTACTATTTCCTTTTTAGTTCGACAAATCAGCCAGAAAAGTTTCACATTTTCGCCAGAGAGGGAAGTCGAAGAAGGACGTGTGGAACTAACATTTACAGACTCCCAATTTTCACCCAATTTTGGCTCAGTAAAACCAATGAATTATCCTGTTGGCAAACCTTTGAAGGTAAGAACAGTACTGAGAGCTATGTCACGAAAAAATAAATAATACTCCTGGGGTGAGAAAACTATTGTTTAAAATGTAAAATTTCCAAACGTTTAGAAGAAAGAGAAAAGTCACATTGTTGGTGCAGTTGTATTTGCAAATAGTTTTCTATTTACAACCATGTTTTGATGTGCAAAGGATTTTTAAATGTTTTGAAAGGTAGAAAATATAAATTATAACTTCACTTTTACCGTTGACTTTGTAAATAGCTTTTGCTGTACATTTTCTTTGTAATCGAGAGCTGTGCCATTTTGTCATTTTTACACAAAAAGATCAACAATTAAGTACCTATAATTGTCGGGGATAAGAAACGTGTCTTCTGTGTTGAAGTTGAAGTGCCAAACAATTCAGTTAAAATTCCAACATTCAATATGATTATGTATTTATAATGATATTATGGCTGTAAATAAAATAAAGTACAAACCTCGGTGGAAAGTCGAGCACAGTTTTGTTATCTTTGTTTCCTACAAAAACAGAAACTCTTTCTACTTGGGTATGTACATACAGATTGCGAAAAAGCTTATTAAACCATGCAATTTACACAAGTACGACAAGGAAAATATGAGAAAAACAGCTTGAAAAAGAGAGAAAGAATAATTCTGCGTGATGAGCGAGGGTGTGTAGTTATGGTTGACTTTTTTTCGAGCTTATGCACTATTAGTTGAAACTAAACACTTTCATCCGGCAACAGTGTCCTTTACAGCCTCGGAAAATAAGTATCCACCCTCGCTGACCGCGTACAATTATTCTTTTTCTCTCTTTCAAGTGTTTTTCTCATATTTACCTTGTCGTACTTCTGTAAATTGCATGGTGCGATAAGCTTTTTAGCATTCTGTATATCCACTATTTTGTGATATATTGGCATTTTAAAATTTGCTCATTTTTGTGAAATTTACCAATTTAAATTTCATTAATCACGAATAATCTATTTCATCCGTCAATTATAAGAAAACGAGAGCAAGTAAAGTGACTAAAGGAGTAACAGATGACATACGAATTGAAGTATTGGATAAAGAAGCAACGCAGGTGATTTATATATGTGCAGTTTGTGATGCTTTGAGTATACCTTCATTGTCATATAGCTTAACTTTCAAAATACTTTTAATGGAAAAGATTTATGGTTTGATTTACTAATACAGTGTTGTGTGTTGCTTTTGCTGCTTCAATTTTAAAATCTAAATAAGGACAATGTATTGTAGGTACATGATATTCATGGACAATGAGATCCTTGTAGGCTCGTCACTCAATTCTGATCTACTTCCCTTCAGATCGATAGGTACAATGAAATGCCTCCACCAAACATATTCAGATGCCTTTTCCTTATTTTGTTCCTTGTAGTTTCAGCAATGTGAGTGATTTGTCAATTTTTTTTAAGATCTATCTAGATGGACCATACGGAGCCCCATCGAGTCACATGTTTAGAGCTCAACATGCGGTTCTAATAGCAACTGGTATAGGTGTAACTCCTTTCGCATCGATTCTTCAATCAATAATGCATAGATATTGGAAAGCTAGACATACATGTCCTAAGTGCAAGTTTTCATGGGCTAGCGACATACCAGCCACAGTTATGAACCTCAGAAAGGTAGACCTTATACAAAATTTAGTGCTCAATATACAATGTTTCCAATAATTATATTTTAGGTTGATTTCTTTTGGATCAACAGAGATCAAAGATCGTTTGAATGGTTTGTCAATTTACTGTCTCAGTTGGAAATTGAGCAAGCAGAGCTTGGAGGTGCCATGGAGAGGTTTTTAGAAATGCATATGTACATTACCAGTGCTTTACAAAAAACCGATATGAAAGCTGTTGGGTTACAACTTGCTCTGGATTTATTGCATGAAAAGGTAAAACAATATCGCTTATTAACACGATAACTGCTAATGAAATTCTGAATTCTGACCCTATAGGGACTGGGAAGTTTGAAATTTAGGTATTGGTATAATTGTATCACAATTTGTTTTAGGAAAAACGAGATTTGATAACAGGTCTGAAGACTCGAACCAACGCTGGTCGTCCAAACTGGGATAAAGTCTTCAAACAAATACTGGATCAGAAGAAAGGAAAAGTTACCCTATTTTATTGTGGACCACCCCATCTGGCAAGGATTTTACGAGTGAAATGTGATCAATATGGTTTTAACTTTAGAAAGGAAGTTTTTTAAATATTTCCTAAATTGAAAATTATGTTTGTAAAGTATTTATTATTGTAAATTTTAGAATTGTTATATTATCTTGCCAGATGAACTATGTATAGTGAATAATTTATTAACAAAAACCCATAAAACAATCAAGTGCTTTAAAGATAAAACATTATTTCACTTTTAATATAAAAAAAATGGCTTCAATTTTTTATGAGCATTGAGTTTGAAGAGATATTTCTGATTTTATCACTAAATAGAATTTTTTTTTTTTGAATTCCTTTAGCCTTCTCCATATATTTTATTAGACAATGCCAATACATAATTATTTTCAATATGTCATATAGATATCAATCACTTTCTCTACATTTTCTTGAATCTTGAGACTTGTTCATTGTTGACTGCATCTTTTATAAATATGTCCATAAAATTAAGTAGGTTTTTTGTAACAAATTTACATTTTTTAATTATAAATTGTTTTGAAAAAATATCAAAAGTACCATTTGTTCTTTCAATAACTATATCTACATACAATTTGGCATTATTTATGGGTTTTGAAACAATTTTCACATATTTCAAGTTACTAAAAAGTGACAATTGAAAATTTGTATATTTCTGTCACATATCATGTATTTAATTATTTATTTTTATGAATATCACCCTGTAAAGTTTTTAATAAAAGGTTTTAGTATAATAAGTATTTTTAATTTTACCTAGGATTTCATTCTTCTTGTTTAAGATTGTTATAATGAGTGTTATAATAATTCTACAGTTTCATAAACATACTTTTATTTATCTAAAAACAAGTAAATAAATGTAAATCAACATTGAGGATCAATAGAGTTAGAAGAAATATTTCCCTTTGCTTTTGCAAGCAAATATTGCCTTTTCATTTCAAAAACAATAATTCCAAGAGCAGTTCCAACATTTAAACTGTCAACTTCATTACCTAAAGGTATGTTCAATCTAACACCTTTCAACTGTGAAGCTAATTTATATGACTGTTCACTAATTCCTTCAGTTTCCCCTCCTAAAATGAGAACATTATGCTTATGTGGATTGAAATCTAGTCCATAATATGGTACAAGAGGTATAGAACCCACTATATCAGATAATGCTTCTTTATCATGACTTTCATCAAGAGTGTTGAGTGAAACAGTTTTATTATCAGCAATAAATATATTATATTCTTGTGGTAGAATATTTTTAATTGTTTCAAAATCACATTTTTTTATGATTTTAAGTTTAAAATGAGCACCACAAGCACTTCTGAGAACCTTTGAATCCCAAACATTAACACAACCTTTGGTTAAGAGTACTTGTTGACATCCAGCACCACTACTAGTTCTTAAAATAGCACCTAAATTATCAGCTTCTCGAACACTGTCACAGATAAGAGTTAATGGTAAAACATCTTTTGGAGGTACATAATGTTCCAAGTCAGGAATTTTAAAAATTCCCATCACACCAGGACTGGTAGTCAAATCAGACCACATTTGAATTTCTTTGTAGGGCATTTTGTATAATTTAGCACCTAGTTTTGGAAGTGAAGGTCTCAGGTATTCTACTTCATCAAATCGGCTAAATAATATATACTCCAGCTTACATTTAGCATCTAGTGCATCTTTAATTAATCTTTTACCTTCAAGAAGAATAAGATCTTTCTTATCACGTTCTTTACTCGACTTAATCTCGGTGAGTATTTTAGTAATTCTCACATCATTATTGTCCAGTTTTGTATAAATAAAGTTACCCTCCTGATCTATTGTTGCTTCCAGCATATCCACAGCAATTTTGGGCGCTGGGACTCGTTTTAAAATTGTGAGTGGTTTGATATTTCCATTCTCGGTAGATTTCTTTGTGAAATAATTTTCATTCCACCTAGTTATCTTTTTATTTTTATGAATAATTCGAGTGTCTGTTTCTTCATCATATTCCTCACTTGGAATTACATTAACAGGTGAGCGATTAATCCATCTCGCTAAACAACGAGACTGTTGAGTAATATTGACTGAGCTTTCAGATAATATTAAGGCTGTTATTTTGTTAAACATTTTCAAGTTAACAACACTAGGCTAAACTTTAAGCAACTGAGCTATTTTCTTCTTCTTTTTTTGAAATGAAATGCAACGGATGCTTTACTCAAAATTGAAGTATGTTTCCTACATATCTGTGATCATCTATACAAATGAGTAATGTCAGTTGCCTACACTTGGTTATGATTTCAAGGAATATTTTCTTCCTGAGCAGCTCAGTGGGATCAATACTACCAATACTTTTTTTAGTTATGCCAGTATGCATTTTCTCTGTCTAATCCATGAGTCCATTCATTTGATCTCCACCATCTCCACTCGACAAACTTTTTTGTCTATTGTCAAATGTCATGTCAACACACATTTCATATCTCTGTCAAAACAAACTGAGCAAAATCCATAAATTTCAACAAGAAATCAAATGGACAACGTTAACATCTCTTTTTTTGACTTTCCTTTTATTTGTCGCTTATGTTTATCACGAGAAAATCTACAATCTTTTGAGGAACCCTTAAAAAATATATTCAAAAACTTTACTGATATTCAGGTAAAAACACTAGGCTATACTCTGAAATGTAAAAACAAAACTTCAGTTTGTAATGCGTTATTTACAAGAAATTATTGTTATAGGTTGATGAAGATAACAGTTTACCAGAAAATGTTTGTATAGATTGTATGAAGATACTTAAAGAGACTGAAACCTTTTTCCTTAATGTTAAATTAATTGATCTCAAGCTGAAACTCATATCACAAACAGAACACAGTTATAACAATACTGAAATATTAGATAATGATACCAGTGATATTGATATATTTAAAGAAAGCAATGATAATATTGAAATTGATAACATTCAACAAGAACTAGAAGAATTGAAATGTCAATATTGTAATACATCATTTACAACTTGTGACTTATTATCCGATCATCTGAAGAAGGATGAAACCTGTAAATTTAAAAAGTTTTGTTGTTCCTTTTGTGGAAAGCAATTTAGTTTCCAGTACAAAAGAAAAGCACACATAATGGCTGAACATCTGGATGAATTACCCTTTGAATGTAAACTTTGTGGCAAGAAATTTAAATTTTCTCAGAATCTTTCCAGACATGATAGATCAACTCATAAAGGCTTGAAACCATATAGATGTGAAGTTTGTGGAAAAGGTATGACTGTGTTCCATAATTAATGGGAAAAGAAAATTTGTCATGTTTATAATTCTGCTTACAGAGTTTTCAAGACTAGAAAGAAAAAAATACCACCTTAAAGTTCATTCTTTTGAAAAACCCGACAGTATCATATACTTCTCCTGCAGACATTGTGGAAAGGCATTTACAAGTCGTTTGGAATATAAACAACATTTACAAGGTCACAAGATAACTAGTGAAAACTTCAATTTCATTTGTAATGTTTGTAATAAAAAGTTTTCATCTAAATATGTACTACAAAGTCATATGGCCATACATGAAGGGAAGAAAGAATTCCTCTGTACAATCTGTGGTAAAAATTTCTTGAAAAAATGTTATTTGGATATTCATTTGAAGATTCACTCAGGTGAAAAGCCTTATGAATGTAAACAGTGTGGAAAAAAATTTAGGCAAGCCTCGTCTTTTAACAATCACCTGATAATACACACAGGTTAGTATATATTTGGTGAATATTGCATATAACAGCTTAACGGATATACTTTCCCCAGCATTTATACCTTATATTATGACATCATTCTCTCACTGGTGTGAAATGGCCAATTTTCTACACTAGTGATGCAACATACTATGTCAAATGTGCCTTTTTGACTAGATGGTGCTGAAGTCACATCATTACAGTATACACAGTAAAGGAAACTCTTAGAATGCGATATTTGCGCTATCTATACCTCGTTTAAAAATCAGGAGGAGTAATAATGTAGTAATTTGAATTCAAGTTGACAATTCTGTAGACCTCTGATTGGTCAAATTCCGCCCAGTTTAACACTTTCTAGTATTAACATCAGCTGATGATTTCCATTTTTGATAGTTCTGACAGATAAATATGATTAATTTTGTCATCGCATCCGCCTTTGTTATTTTATTATTTTCACTCAGTTTCATTGAAACTGTTCCTTTAAATACTTCAGTAAGCAATTGTATTGAATATTTGCAAATATGGATCCTTCTACTTCAAGTACCAGTTCTTCGCTTAGCCCGGTAAAACAATGTAGGGACATTTAGGACTGTTAAAAATCAAATACATTCATCTTATAATATAATAAACATCTAAATAATCTACTGAACAGACGAGAAATTGACTTACGGTTGTGGCTGGTTGATTTCTTCATCAATCCAGGCATATTTAATAGATTTGGAACACGACTGCTGACTACTTTTTTGGAACACACCCTTTAGTAGCTAATCTGGTAACTTTTAGTGGTGTGAGTAAGGCTTTTCAAATTACTCCTCCTGGTTATTGAATGGACTATACCTATGAGTTGAATCTGTTTGCTACTAGACAGAATTTAATATGGTGGACCCAAAAACTCATCAATCTAAACAATTCAATTAACACACTTCACCTTTTTACCTGAGGTGTTGCACTACTATTAAATTTGTCCTGTAATATAATTTTTGTGTTTTATGTGTTGCATACTTGTAGGGACTGTGTAGTTGTTTGTGCTTGCTTGATTATTTACATTATACAACTCATCCCAGACATGTTCGATGGAATTACTGTCTAGACTGTGGGCAACCAATCGAACTATTTAATTCCTCAATTGTGTTTCCTGCCAGCGTACCTACCTATTCACAGTTTTTATAAACTAGGTACTTAACCAGTCTTTAAATACTTGATTTTTGGTTGTAGGGGAACGTCTATATAAATGCGAACAGTGTAACAAAACTTTCAAGCAAAAACCTCACCTTAAGCGTCATGAAATGCTCCATTCAGGATTGAAACCGTTCAAATGCACTTATTGTAACAAAAACTTTTCGCAGGCTAGTAATCTGAAGTCACACATAAGAATACATACAGGAGAAACGCCTTTCCAATGTATGATATGTTCTAGAGGATTTTACGATTCTGGAAGTATGAAGAAACACGTTAAAGGGTTTCATAAAACACAATAAAAATGGAAGTTTCTAAATAACAGCATTTCTTCTAGTTTGTAACTGCCAATCGCCAGTTAAGTGAATAATAAAAAAATTATATTTGATATACAATATATTCTCAATGGAATATATTTTTTTGATATTTATTGTTGGCTGCTGAAACTCTGTATTATGTTATCTATGGCTAAAACATCACTGATGACATAGGCGTCCCATAAAGGTGATTCATACTAGTTATCAGTAAACAGTAAATTACCTATATTTATTTCAAGATTAAGATGAAAATGAACAATGCAGAACAATTATAACACGGAAAATATTAGGTATAATATGAATTATAGATTTTTATTTTTTGTACTTTACTGCCATTCTGTCAATAAAAACTTCGAATTGTTCATTGTTTTTTTACATCATGCCTTCTCCTAACTCCTCTTCACATTATCACCTTGAAGAAGTAGTTTGGGCGTTGATTGTCAGGCAACAGGCTTGCTCCTATATCAGATCCAGACTGCAGAAAGCAACAAACTTTTGGCAAAAAAAAGTAAGACTTATTGGATATATTAAACCTCAGTCGGGGTCAAATAAGGAAAGTGATGGGATTAATCATCAATCACATACAATTTTGGCATATACTGAGACTGTTTGTCGGATATACAAGGAGCATTTAGCCTTATAAATTATCTTCAAATGTGAAGCATTGTGTCATATACTCCTAGAACTAGAAAGCATAAGAGAGGATTTATTTGAGGAATCTAGTGAAAAGATATAAGGATAAGGACAAATAGTCTTTTCACATAAAAAAATAGTACAACCAAAAAGTCAGAGAACTGAGGCGTCGACGATGACTTTAAAGTCTGGAAAAGTACTAGGTACACACCATTTAAATTAATTGTAGAGCTTCCTGATTAAATTCATGTAATGTGTAGAATCAGATATAAAATTGATAATTGTATCTATTACTTGAGATGCAAATTGAAGGTAAAGCAGATATCGAATTCAAATAATGATAATAGTTTGAAGAATACAACCTATTGATATCAAATGTCAAAGTAAAATTGCGCTAAGAGGTCGAATATAAGGGATCCTAACGGGACATTGTCGCCTGAATGGGCACCTGAAAAAGCTCAAAATAGTGGAGGAAGAAGAATGCAGATATTGTGGCATGGAAGAAAAAACTCCATACACATACTTTCCAGCTGAACAGAGGAATATTTACCTAAGTTGAAGCCTGCAGGTATCCAAATTTTCTCCGGGAGCTAGGACTAAAGGAGCTACTAGTTTCAGGAGACTCCTCAGAAACATAAGTAGAAGTAAGGTGGCACAATAGATCTTTTAGGTCTCAGTGAATGTTACCCCAAAAAATACATACATAGGTAATGTGAAAAAAAAAACAATCTTTTCCTTAAATAGAAGTACATAAATATAACATATGAAGAAGAGGGACTGATGTGGTTGCTACCCTTGGTGAGCAAATGCAAACAATAGACAGAAGACAATTTGAAGATGACATAGCATGTTGCATAGTATACAAAAGAACACACATTGCAAAGAGTGATGTGTGGAATTTACTGAGCCGATAATATAGAATCTATAAGTGAACATATTTAATTTTTGTATATTGCTAACTTTGAACAAAACCTCATTTTAGTTTTCCACTCTTGACGAGTAAGTAGAATGAGGCTGATTGGTTGAGCAGAATGCAATAATTTTCACTTCATCAGCAGCACTTATACATTCTGTAAAAGTTTTTCAAACTCGAATGTATTTATTTGATGGGAGTTTTAACTTTCTGCAAACTAATTTCTGTTAGTTCGTTAGTGAAACGAGAAAGCAGATCTAATTAACGGGCATTCAGAAAAATATCAAATCGATTATTTAAAAGTTTTGCTACAACTCGAGAAAAGTCATTAGTTTACTTATAGTACGAAGTAAATTGTTTCCTTTTTGACTTATTAATCGTATAAAACATAATTGCTGAGGATTATATTATGAAAAATTATAGGTAGAGGTACCTATACTTTTTGCTATTTTTGATCTCTTTAAAATCAATATTATACTGGGTACTTATTAAAAGTTGAAGGCATTTTATTTACATTGACAGCTAGTAAATTCCTCATTTGAAAGTTTTTTTAATGTTAGCTGAGCGTCAAAGGATATTTTATTATTTTTTTTATCTTCCCTCTGTAATCCAATAATACTAACCTTTGTAACCATTTAAAAACAATTCTGTTTGCTCAATACATTTCACGTATGCATATACATGTAAATGCGGATGCTTTCATAATTACATCCCTAATTTCCTCGAGCAATTTTCAACTAGGTACGTAATTCAAAATTAATTTTGTAATGTTTTAATCAATACTGAATATCTAACTAAATGGATAGTTTCAATATTAACTCAGTTGAAGTGTTATCGGGTTACCGTCTCTAAAAGCTACGAAGTTCTCCCTTTTAAATCTGAAATAACAATAGGGAATTTCAGAGGCTTGGATTTTAAATATATTCTGAAATACGCTGTAGGTACCTACCTATCTCATGAGAGAAAAAATAAAATTTTGATTCAAGATTTTTTATAAATAATGATACCAAGGAATCCATATGTTCTTCTCTCCAACGTTGTCAAATCGTTTTAGTTACCTAAAACGTATTGAGAGTAGATGGAAAATACATAAATGAAATATACGATTAAAATCACCACCTCCAGCTGAAATATGTCTGAACGTAATTTACGTCTTATCTCAGGTTTGTAAACTATAATGACTTGTGACGACACCAGTCTCTACAAATTAAAATCCCCTCCACAAACAGTATGGCGCTGTCGCTGGAAGTATATTCATAAAGCCGGAAACACATTGTTCTGCTGCTACACGAGGTCACGCCACATATCCGACTTATTATGATGCGTCAGAGATATATTCTGTGCAACTGTTGCCACGTCATTCCGAACCAACTCCATTGATGAAATTTCATCGATTTTTGCCGCCATTCTATATGATTCCACCTTCGCGTGTACTACACCTTACAACTCGGTGCCACGTGACATGATATCATATTATGAAAATCAGGAAAAAGGGGATTCGTACCATGTCGAAGGGCGTCGAATCGCGTGGGATAGGATTTCATCAGAACCGTGTACACACAATATATAAATATGCATTTAAATCTACGGTTTCAGATCGTTCTGACGTTGCGTCGTATGACGTGGCGTGGTATAGCATCAAACACACAGAACAGTGTGCTCCCGGCTTTATTGTTCATGTAGATTAAAGCGATAAACCCTCCCTTTAAGTGAACATAGTTGAGTTACGCGTAACACATACCTGATTAATATACATACAATAGTAGATTATACTGAATGACTGTTGGCAAAAATACCGTGTATGGCATACCTATATCCTTGAATTTAATACATTTTACAATAACCAAAACCAACAGGTATTTCAGTTTATAATAAAACAGCCATTTCTATAGCACACATTATCATGTTCGTTTTAAATGGGTGATTCGTGCCGTTATAGAAACCTCGCTCTGTCCGTTCACTAACTAGGTACCTACATGCTCCTATCTCATATTTTATCTAAAACTACATTATGCATTTGCATGTTATAATTGTAAAACACAATCTGCATGGACTGCTGATATACTGTACTTGTAACCTCGGAGTAATATATTTTGCGTTCTTCGTTTTATTGTTTGAATTATGAAGTCAGGTAATGTCTAAAAATTACAACTACAATTTGAATAAACCATCATATATCACATCTGGCACTGACGTTATCAATTTGTTAGAGAAAGAGAGTGATAGATCATCTGAAATTTCAGTTTGATGTATCGATTTGTAGCAATAAACATATTAGCGGCTGCTTGCAGGATGGAAAGCAATGGGAATTCGAGATATAACCTTCTAAAACTTATAAAGCCTGGAACACATTGCATACCACGCCATTCGACGCAACATCAGAAGATCAGAAGGACACCATGGATTTTAATCCATATTTATATGTTGTGGGTACACTGTTCTGAAGCAATCCGACGCCACGCGAATCGTACCGACATGGTACGAATCCCCTCTTGTCTGATTTTTATCATAATTATATCACGTCGCGTGGCACCACGTTGTAAGGTGTAGTAACAGTGTGCACGCGTCTTTATAATATAAAAAGTAAGCACTATAGAGACCAGAATTTGAGAGGAGAAGCTTGGGAGGATATTGCTCAGAATATGAGCATAATAAGAGTGAAGCTGATGCTGCACATTCTAATTCTCTATCATAGAGCTTATCACTATGCAATATGTTACAAATTCAGTGACACGAAGCTGGAACGGGAAGGAAATGCAGTACCTACTTGCGTGAACAATACTTATTTAATGATTCTATCGTCAGTTGGAACGAACCTTATGATTGGCCAAATTTGTCATTAAGCGCAGAAATTGTTATTTTAAAAGATGAGACGAGAATGTTGTACCTACCAGTCACCAAGTGGAATGCCTCTATCATACTTTTGTGATGTTGCCTCTGTTAGTTTGTAGGATAGAGCGGTGTATTTATAAAAAGTTGACTTGTGATTAAGGAAGTAATAAGGATGTTGTGAATCACTAATTAATAATTGAAGTGATTAAGGATGTTACCATAGCACAATTTCAAAGAACTGTTTTAATTTTGTGTTTTCTTCTTAGCGTGGCTACACCTTGTATGTATAATTTTGTTTTTGTAGCCAATTTGAGAGTTTTACTAAGAAGATTTTTTTCATTTCATTCCACCCTGCTTGGATGAGTTTTAAAGTAAGTATAAGTAGTCTGTGATGAACAAACAGTAAGAAAATATGAAAACTTTTAATAATCCATCAGACAGGAGCTCGTACAAGATCTCGAAACTTTAGGACAACTTATATTGTTATTACAACTTCTTGACAGGATCGTAACAGGACTTTAATGACTATTTGTGTCAGTTGCGAAGGACTCAGTAACCATGAACGAACCCTTTGATGGAATTAAATCGTAACAAGCAATTGATGCTTTGGATTAAAAAGTACTTTGAAACTTGTTTCAACGTAGTTACCTACTAGATTGCTCAAAGCCATATCATATGCACAGAGGAAAACTTATAATCTCACGGAGATAACTTGGCAGATTATGAGACGTGTGGAATGGAGATTCAATTATCTCACGGCACTGTCATCTTTAAGACATATAATATACATTTATGATAATGTATACATACATAAGTACATACATATCTGTGTTGACAGCATACCAAAATATGCTAATAAGTTTTTTGCTTAATAACAGTTGCCTATAACAAATGTCATATTTATTTATTTATAAACGAGACGCCTTTTCGCTGGCACCACCTCAGCCTCCTGGGCTTATTGAGGATCCTCCTAGTATTCTGACTGCAGTCTATTCAACCAATCCGTTCCCTGTATTAGCTCATACAGGCTCTTTGCTGGTTGGTTGCAGTAGAAGTCTTCTGAAGTCATTTGGGGTATTTCATACAGTTTCTGCCTCCTGTGGCCCAGCGTCTCACAGTTGCAGAATATATGCAGAGCTGTTCCTCTGTTTTTGCATCTTCTGCATGTGAGGTCTCTTGTTGTGTCCCGTAAGAAGCCCTGTTATGCTGCGTAGTTTGTTCCTGCTCATTAAGAGCAGCTCCTTTGCTACTTTTTCTGATGGTTCTTCCATAATCCTGAGTTTATTGTGCTGCTCAATGTCATATTTTGGTAATGTGAGTTAGGAATAGAAGTTGTAGTGAATTCAATATCGAACTAACTTCAATTAAATCTACTAATACTAGAAAAACTAAATCACAAAACTAGTACCTAATCATCTTTAATTAAAGAGCTGCGCATTTATATATGTTTATAATAAACTGTGAATGTGATGAATTTTGCATCTGTCTAGAATTTCGACCTCACTTTTAATGCCTGCGAAGCCAGTCTTCAATAGTATATTGTGTCACAAGGGCATGAAATATTCTTTAGTATCCCGAGGATATAAGTTGCACAAACGCTTCTTGCATGTGTGGCACACAGTGTTTTCCACTTTCCAAATAAGCCAAAAAATAGGTAATCAAAACAGCAGACTTTGACATACGCTGGGGTTTAATTAAAAAACTACGTGAAATATAAAAGTACTCAAGAAAGACTTTCTATCCTTTTTTGGGGATTTTCAGGTAAGGTACAAAGCCATGGTGACAGCTGCATATAGAACTAAAACGAGCAAAAAATCTCAGTTTTACATATTTGTGAAAATTTCAGCTTTCTAACGGTAACGGTTCATGAGATATAACCTCTTGACAGACGGACGGACCACGAAGCTTTAAAAATAGGGTCTGTTTTGGGGTACGGAACTCTAAAAATAAACTGAAATGAAGTAACTGTATTCTGTATATTGGATTATTTTCCAGAATCAGTATATTTTTTACAATAAAACATTCACAGACAAGAGGCAATAATAAATGAACGTTTGTTCCACTCCCGCCCATTCCACGTCGACAGTTTAAGCATTCGATACGTTTTGCCAAACGTAATTTATGAACATTGGACTGTCCACCCACAAGATTAAGTGCAAATACTTCGATATTCAAAGTTTGTTCAGTTATTCGAGTTTTAATCTCCTTCAGAACACAATTTGCGAAGTATATTGAAGTTTAATATTCATTGTTAAATGTACAATGATGAAACAATTCAGTTAATTAAATGATGTAATTTACAATTTTTTCCAGTTTTCTTGAACCAAAATCAAAAACTTTCCCATTTTTATAATGACTACTACTAATCTATAAATAAATAAATAGAATTAAGAAAAATATGGCAAATGATCGATAATAACAATTGAATGGAGTTTGTCTGATTTTTGTTCAATTAAAAATCTCGTTAAAGATCCGCATTTGATAACCTGGAAATTGAAAATTCCCCCACCTAGTTCACTTCATCTTGCGTCTCAACTTTCGCTCAGGTATCCCTAAATTTTCTTTCTCATGGCTCTCAGCGTCCAGTTTATGCAAATATTTGAAATCTGAGAAGAAAAGAGATGCTATGCAAGCAAGAGACAGCTGGAAGTATCCAAAACAGAAGAGCTTTCGAAGGCTCAAGAAAGTATAAGATTTAGTTTGGGGAATTTATTCTCATACTTGCAAAGGCACTAGTGTGGGTTTTTGGCATGAACATTAACTGAGACCAGGAAGATTCATTATGCCCTTTTTCTTACTTTTTTCCTAAGAAAAATTACAGAAACTGGTAGTTCATTTAGTCCTAGAGCCCACAGTAGTGTTATGCTGCTCTTTCTTTACTCAAATACACACGGTTTGGAGGATTTACTCAAAAAAGTTGAATGAAACAATGAAAAAGTAAACTATTTATTTCAATAACCAATAAATACCTTGGACACACATTGAAAATTCAGAAATGTTCATTCTATCTTACAATATCTTCATAAACAGCTTCTCCGTAATTTGGATTACATTCAGTTTGAATCCAAGGTATTGGTTGTTGTTTTTGTATAATCTTCATAATTTTAATCTCTTTTTCAAAATATTGGAAAACGCATTTGGTTGTCATAGAATTACTCAAGCAATTAAAAATGTAGCACTTGCCTTTCTTTTGCTTTCTCTGAATTCTTCGAATTGTATAGTAATTTTGTATAACATCAATCAAGAAACGAATCACAAAAAATAAACACAGTACGTACAGTAGTAAAATTGTTGATATGAACGCCATGTTTATTTATTTCATAGCATCATTTTGATATTATCACTAGTTGAAAAGTATTGTTGGAAATTATCGATAATAAATAATTGAGTAGTAATAATCTATTTGTGATAAAGTGATTTTCATTATCTCTTAATAGACGATAATTATCGGTAATCATGTTTCATGTTTCTGAGAAAAAAAATTAATTTGAAAGAAAAGTGTATGGAATTAAATGTCACTAGTTTTATTTCGGCAGATAGACATGATTAGTTAACTAACAAGTATTTTGTCCTCAATTTTATTCACATATTGATGAAACTATGTTTCTCTAACCTACTATGCCATTTTAAGTCAATTTTTCATATCCACATCTTAAGGAATTAGCGACTTCAATCAAAATGACATCCCAAAAATGTTAACGATGCCCTTATAGAAGGACAATTACTCGTAAGGTATATGTGGCCTTAGTACTGTGGGCCAAAACTCACCCTCTCCACTCTACTAATACAGTGACAGACAACATCAAAACACCAGACAATCCTTAAAAGCAAATAAAATCACCTCTCTCCAAAATAAGCACTCTTGTGTATATTAAACGACCAGAACCACATTTTTGTTCACCATAGTAAGCCATATTGAATTTTATTTAATTATCAGGCTGCACAAACTGGGATCCTAGGATCTGATACGTTCAGCAGCCACACTGTAGCACATAATTTGTTCAGCCGATTCATCTTCTGAACAGACACGACACGAATGTTTTTCTGCAGCTTCATTCTGTCCACGTTACAGCTTAGTCCGCAATGGATTCCAGTACCAGACTTGTCCATATTTATTGGGGATTTCACTGTGTTTTTTGTAGGAAGCAGCTTACCCTGCTTCTCCCTGCCTACTCCCTTTGGTCTGAGCTAGTCCTTTTGAGTTTATAAGTCGAAGAGTTTCACCTATTTCTCCCTTTATTATAGCTAAAGTGCTACCGGTACCCAAAAAGTTGCTCCAGTCACTCTTTTTGCTCATTCTTCCGCTATTTTATGTAGGGCACTATTAAAACTATGACACTTTTTATCTATGATATCTTGCGTATCTAACATTCTATTATTTGTGAATGTTTTATCCGCCTATATACTAATAAAATTTTATTATTGATTATTTCCCTACAGTATTTAATTCTTTTATTGCTGCTTTTATCAGATAAGCTATATTATGTTTAAATAACACATAATTCAAGACATATTCTATTCAGTTTCGTTAGGAATAGATAGTTTTGTACAAAACCATGTTAAATACTGCATTACAATCGTTGATTGATTAGAGTTAAAAATGGACGGTGAAAGTATTATTGCTGTTCTAATAACTTATGTGATATGTAGTTTACTATTGGCTGTTTATAACTGCGTTGTTAACTATCTTACGTTGAAAAGGATACCTGGAGAGGGGAAGTATTATATGCTGAATTGTTTGAGTAGTGCTATGACTCTCAAGTGCATCCAAAGGAACTTCGAATTAGCTAGCTTGAAAAAGGATCAAAATCAGTTCATGTCCACACCAACTGTTCAGGTTGTTCAAAATACTGTTTACAGAGAAAATGTTAAAGTTGAGGGTGAGGATATATATGAAGATTTTGAGAATTACTACTCCAGACCTCCTGTTGAAGGGGATAAGAAATTTTAAATTTTAAGGTTATGTTTAGTTAGTTTTATTAAAATGTTAGGGTGGTAGAGAGGTTCAAATCATTAATTTTTTGTGTTTTGAGGTGTCTAAACATATTGTGTTTGTTTTTAACATAAGTAAAATATTTTATATATATTGTGTATTTGTAGAAATCAATAAATTTCTCTATTTTTATCTTTATACCACGCTTTATTTTTTATATTTCTCATTGTTTTGTCTTTAAACACTTGTTAAATTAAATAATTAAACTACACGATAATAGAAATTGAACTCTTGTATTCGTAAATCGAATAATCTTTATTGTACTGAATTAAATTAGAAATTTTAAATACCCAATAAACTTAATAACAACTTCCATAACGGTCTACCTACAGAAGTTTTCCACAAACAAAAGATATACCTATAAGCGAGTCATTTCTCGCATTAATTCTTAACAATTCGACAATACCGTTAACATGATGGTAATTGGGTTAGATAGATTGAATTACCAGTAATTATCGCGTTTAAATTTAAATTTGTACCGTCAACGAAACACAACTGTGCATCGAACCAGAAGAGAAACGGATAAAGCATAATTCTCGCTCATTAAACAACGCGAATCAACAACTTCGGTCGAAACACGATGAGTAAAATGTAAAGCCGACGTTTCCGCCTACCTCCTCTTCAATATTGATTAGTACTGTAAATCCTCGACCGCTCTGTATAAACTTAACACGCACACAGTGAAGGTGTTACATTTGTCTGTTCCTAATTGTTGTCGGTTATATATTTGAATAGTTTTATCACAAAAAACACCCTTATAAATTGGTATAGTGGAATTAACTCAATTAATAATAAAGTGTGCAAAATAGTTTAGGAGGTAATTTCCCGTATAAAATTATAATGGGATCTATATCTGTAAAGTAGGGAGTGTAAGCATTGTACATCCTCCCGAGGAGTTGTCCTCCTAGGTCATCGTCCATCCTGTCCTTTCCAGAAAAGTCGACAGGTCACTAGGAGACATCTCCTTCAAACCGGCAGGTGTAGGCCAAGACTGACCGAACACACACTCGTTTATTGACGATAGCTGACAGTTTCATCTTCCTGTTCACACATCCTGCATAGAGGTGTGTCCACTAGCCCCATAGTATGAAGGTGTTTCCTTAGTTGACAGTGGCCAGTCAGAAATCCTACTGTTAAACCTAGGTTTTTCCTGGTCATCGCCAAATATTTCTTTGGTGCCAGCTTCCAAAGTCGCTCAGGGTGATCCTGGTAAGACTATATCCTTTGATTCCATTCCATCTCTTGATGGATTGAGCATGAGCTTGAAACGTTTAGCTAGTGTCACAATTGTCGAAGTCGTTCACTGGGTCCTGAAATTTTTAGTCCTGCCGCTTCCTATGGCTGAAGAATCTTCAATGCAATTACCTTTACTCCTGTCGTGCTCCTTAGCCCACCTCAGGATAATACTGTCGGGGCGTTAGCTTCGGGTTTCCCCTATGACAAAATTTTCTCATCTCACCTCTTTTATTCCTAGATATCAACCCGAAAAGAAGCCTTACCACCGGAGCTGCTAAACTCCTTCCAGATCAATATGGTGCACCTGCAGAAGTCAGTTGTGCAGGAATGGTGTATATCTTACTCATGTAGAGTTTACGGCTCCGTTCTTATTAAAATAAGCTTCTATTATTGGGTGCCCATATTGTCAAATTATTGTTTATGGTTTCCAAAAGAAAGTGGGGGGCACAGAAATCTCTAGAATGCCTTAGCAAAGACAGGAAAGCTGTCAAAGCAGTAGTAGGTATGGCTTAACATACACATAAGCTAATGGGTTTGACAGACAAAGCCATGTTTCTGTTACCTAGAGAAGGAAACTGCTGTCACTGCGATTGCCTGGCTAATATGCAGTTTCTTGTACAAGACGATGGGAACCACCGGTAAAAAAATACATGAAAGGTTCAGACATATATTGGCTATTTACTTAATATATGGTTGCTTTCTGCAAATTAGTCAACCCAATCAACTTCCATGCGTTTCACTGCACTTTTTCGTTCCATGTGTGTAGCATTCCTTTTTATTTGCAATAGAACTGTTTATATAGTTTCCAAGTTTAGTTATTCAAACTGGGCAAAGTTTTCTCAGTGCATTTTGGGTGCCGATACTGTCATAATGTCATAAATATCAGGCCAAAATAACTCACTAACTAATGAAAAAGTCCATTTGTGTCCCTTCTGGGTTAAAAAGAAAGTATTAATGTTAAGTTCTAATGATACAGACTTGTTTTATTGAAAATTCGTAAATTACATACCGAAGCTTGTAGTACGTGGATTGAGGAAAAAGTGGCAAACGACTCACTCACTAATTAGATACAGTTTATGCAATTATTGGCGAATTTCTGTTTGATCTAAATTAAATATATCGAACAAAAAGTTTATTGCAATCCATCTCGATCTATATCTCTTCTCCAGTAATTGCTGTAGAGTAGGACGTTTCTTGTATAACTGAATTTTAATTGAAATCATATTGGATTCCGAACGTATAGCTGATGTCGGCAACGATTTCGATGCAATTTCTTGTCCGTGTCTTAATTAAGCAAAGCGACATCCATTTTGGTCGTGCAACCAGACAAACGATGCCACTTTGTTTAGAAATAATTTGAATTAGTGCTGACGATATATCTGGCGGTGTCGCAGGCGAGTCTATCGTGTTATCGACATGTTTAATACAACATAATATATACATTTCCAGTCCTCAAAATTATAGAATCTTCTAGGCTGAGAGATTTTTGACAAGAACATAGAATGATATCCACTGTCATAGCGGCAACGGTCAGGCGATAATCTATGAAGAGTTTATAGTTTGATCATCCTTTGCCTAAAAAGTCATTTTAAATTCCAAGATATACGCTTCGGGGGTGTATTCACTATTTTAATAAAGCAATATAGATGTTCGCAATGATAAAAAACATGCAAAAATCTTATGTTTTGAATAGAAGACCTCAACTGTCATTCTTGTCAGAAAAAACTACTTTTTGTTGGCCACACTGACCTTAGACTGAACCCCTCCATTGACAAGATGTCTCAAATGTTAGTTTCATGTCAAAAGCAATACTGGTCAAATTAATTTAGCTGTTTGCCTTCATATTATCTGATATTATCATCTTGAATCATTTCCAATTATTAAGTTCTGTGGTCTCAACAAAAACGAACGTTAACTTGGGTGACAGGTGACACCTCCGCTTGACGTTCATTTGATAACGTTTATTAAAGAATTCGATGAATTTCGTCTGTGGTTTATTAGAGCCACTGTTTGTGGAGCTGTGGTATATCGTTTATCTCAAAGGGATGATATAGCGTCATTAACTCGTTGAATAGCAAGCAACGTTACAACACTGTTCGTACTAGTTCATACATTATATTTATCCACCGTCTACTGCAAATACGCGTGGATTGTTTAGTTTACCTTCATCCTTATTAAGTCTGAAACGAGTTAAAATGTATTCCTCGCCTATCCAAATATGACCGGCAAACTGGCGTAATGTAAATATCCCCGCATTCAACATTTACCTATTGGTCTGGATTGATTTTCTGTACCGTATCTATAGAAATATAAATTGTACGCATAGAGAGATATTCGCCGGTAAATTAGTCAAACGAACTGAATATATAAATGAAATGGGAAATCAATATCAATACATAAAAGCTGAATATAATGCTCATGGTTATCTACGATGCAGTTACACGTCATTGGAGTTCAACTGTATTTTGTTTATTCGGGTACTGAATGATGTCCATTGGATTCGAACGTGTTCAATGTTTTCTCTCTTTGTTTGTGTTGTATTTGTTCAAATCTGATACCATAAATAACTAGATCGATTCGTTTTATTATTTTTTTTTCGGAGCGCTTAATGTGTATGTCGTACTTTTTTGAATTCAATTGAATTTTCCTTTCATTATCAATGTTTTGGCTTCGATACCGTATCGGGTTCACTATCTCCCAATTAGTCTGGAAATAACAAATTTTGTCAAACGTGAGCTATTCCACAAAACCTCCCTTGAAAATATACAGTAAAAATTGATTATGATACAGTTTTTCCATTTATTTTTGTGATTTTTAATTGACTTTGATGTTTGTTTCAATTCCAATGTGCACACAAAGTTGTATCTATCACAGGTGATTACTCCTGGAATAATAGCTATCCAAGTATCCAGATCCTTGAAAAATATGCGATAATATGTCAAGCTCATATTGTCTATAGTTCATTTATACATTCAAATCCTTCACCAGGATCACCTTCATCTGTCACGTGCCACTTGAGTTTGCTGAGTTTAAGGGTAGTATTTTTAATATTATCGTTTGGAAACTTCATAAAAATGATTTAGAGGTGAGATGACCGTGACTAGAATAACTATAGTGCATCATACTAAACTTTTGCCATCTAAGTGAAAAATATAGCCCATCACCACACCATCCAATAGGAGCCATGAAAACAATACCAGCTGAGGAGCTGAGGAGCTGAGGAGCTGAGGAAATGCTATTAGTTACTGGTCTGACCCTTCTGGTCTTGTACGTCAAAGAGGTTGCGTTGATGGCCATGCTACTATTGAACAAGGCTGGTGTAAACCCCGAAGTAAGAGTAGGTCAAGACAAAGTCTATGGCGATAAGTGCTTACTGCACTACCTCAGATGAAGTGATGCAATTGAACACAAGTTTAACAAACCTTTCAGAATATTAATAAAATAAAGCACGGAGTCAGATGTCGCAAATGCAATATGCATATACAAACAAAAAGCAAAAGGCTCTGGATGGAAAGTCTACTCCAGATCACAAAGCCTGACAATTCAGTGGGGGATAGGAAGATGTATGGTTGAAACATAATTGGCTGCTATTTAAATTGCCACGAAAGAACTAACCAGAAAGTGGATTTTTGGAAAAGACATAATAATCTTTACTGATTTAGCTTCACTGTTGTTCCTTTGCATCTGTTTCTAGCAAACGGGTTTCACTTGCACGGTAATAAAAAAATCCATAAAACTTTTGAACCTAATAACTTAAGTGGATGCATTGTATTCACATCAAAGTTGAAAGAATATACAGCATCATTGAAAATATGTATTTCTTCACATGTTGGCCAACACTATTCTTCAACAGATATCCCAGATCTTCCTTGATAAATTCTCCACATCATCTAGTTTAAATATGCACTACCCAGTTTTCAATCAGTGTCCAGATTGAACTCCGGATAATAAGGTGGACACCGCAAAACTTCCGTGGACATCCTTCAAAAAGTCTTCATTGCTTCAAATAAATTGAGTTTTATTTCACTGGCATCATGGACCATATTGTGGTCTCTAAGTTATTCTAACACTTCTGTTCTGCTAGTGGCTTCTTCTTATTTCATACGTCTTACTGAGTTGATGATAATTTGCTTCCTAATTTAACATCAAAACTAAACTTTGCACACTTTTCCATGTCTCGACTTCTATTTCGTACACTTCCACCAAGTTCTTCTTTTTTTCACAATGACTGCAAAAAAATTGAGAAAACAAGGTCTGTGAGCTAATATTATTACAATACCTCAGAACTAAATAAATGTACATTGAATGGAATACGAATATATACTGACAATTGGTCGCGAAAATTGTTCTAATGAACAAAAAAAATTTTACGTTCCGTATTCAATTGGATTACTGAGCGAATCGTGTTAGGATGTTGCCTTTCATTAGAGCTGTGATGATAAAAGAGCTTTTTAGACTTCCTCACGTGCTAACCAAAGACGACCCACCTTGATGAGTCCATTGTCCTGCATGCATTAAAGTGACCCCACGTTCGCTTCATCTCCGCCACTTCCTGTGGGTTTCTGAAGGATATATTTTAGGTAACTTTATTATTTACCTCGTAAATCTAGAGAATGTACGAGTAGGTATGGAAGGATTTCAACAGAACGACGCTCCATTTTACCCAAATGACAAATTTCCCAGTCTCAGATATTTTTGTCAATTTTTCTAATGGTGGTTTTGAAGAAAATTGAGTCTCGAGTATATCTTTATCACTACGTTTTATAATCTTTCTAGATTAACTTACATTTGTTACATTGAATTACCATTTTAATGGGATCATTCAGTTTTATTTTTATATCAATAAAACAATCTACATTAAGTAGGAGTATTTAAATCAACTGTCTGAGTAGAATCGAGAAAAGAGCAGAGATGGGAATTGATAATGCTATTAAAAAAGGCAAAATATTGAAAGAATTACAGACTGGACTTCAGTAAGGATATTTTTTCTCCCTCCTATATTCTGAACAATGCATTTAACACTGCTTTGAAAGACGCAAGTAACAATTACCAAATAGCTATCGCGGTTGGACATCAACAGTATTCGCTGGCAAAGTGGCCGACGAAGGAGTGTCTTGGATACTCCTCAATTCAAAAATAGAACAGTTTACTTGGAACCGAGAAAGTTTAGTTTAAGATTGGATAAAAATTCGTAATCTGGGATGTTATAACAACGTCATTTCGAACTATTTTGTAGTAACAAACCTTCTCCTCACTTTTAATTCACCTGCATTCCATTTTTTCAACAGGAAAAGTAACATCTATGACTCAGTCCATTTTCATTACTCAGAGTTAATTAGAACGGCAATCTCTAGCAATTAATTCCCATTATCATTATAAAATCTTATTCATTGAAAAATATCTATGTCAAAAAAATTGACTTTGTGTTTAAGATCTGGAATAATACATCAATAATACCAGTAATATACAATGCGTAAATTGTTTCCGTAAACCAATCCTGTTTGTTTATTATTATTATAGTTTTATTGATAACATGAATGGAATTTGTACGTAGAAGATGATATATCAAAGATTATAATTTATAGCCTATATTTAATGAATAATTATCTGTCTTTAAATATGAGTAATGACTTGATAATTTGAAACGGTAGGAAAATAAAGGTACCATATTATGTGGGCTTCTGCAGATGTTGTGCTCGACAGAAGTTGAATGACAAGACAACTAAATGCGAGATGTTTCTCCATAGCAGGGTTTATTCGGATAAAGTTGATCTTGCAGTATTAAATATACGAAGAATTATAGGTCTATGTGTAACATACCTACTTATTTTTTACGCACACTAGTTTATAAATAATTTCCAGGTGAAGTGTCGAGATAGCTTTTGTAGTTGTTTCAAGGGAAATAATTCCCTTATAATGCTACATATTTGTTGATATGTCTACTTATGTACTGTTATTATTTATACCATATCCCATTCTTCTGGTTATCTTCTCATATTTTACTTATTATTTACTTTTATCAAATCGTATCTTTCATATTGTATAAGTTGAATAATCGTTATTTCACCACCTTTTTCATTTTCACATTTTTTTATTTTATCCGTTTTATCATTCTATTATTGGCTTCGTAATTATTCCTCTGTTACTCACTTTCTCTATCCTCACACATCCATTGTTTATTTTTCATCTCGTTTTTTCTTATTTTCTTTCGTAATTCATAAAGTTACAGTTTCGTCAAAATACTTTTTGTGCTTATATTGAAGGTTTGTTTCTCTAATTCACTGATGAAATTCTCAATATCTGTCTTCTTAGCTAGATACATTTAAAATATTGTTTTTTCTCTTAGTTTTTCATACTCTACCCTATCTGTTAGTACTTGAATATCTCAACCATCAAGACCCATAAACTATTGGGAAAAGTAGAATTCGATAGATGGCGCTCCGAAATAACAATGTCATCTTAGCAACGAGTAAAACAAATCAGCTGCCGTATAAGCCCATTTTGCTGTTTTAGTTATTTCAAGGCTGTGTTTTGTGAAACTATTGCTTTTTCTTTGATTGTGCTTTAGTATTTTGTGTTGTTAAACTAAAATTTGACTCCTAATATTTTTATTTTTAGAGTAATAGGTATGGTTGATATTTGTCAAAAATAAAACAAGCTTGGGTGTAATTTCGTGTTTTTATTTTATTTTTGATAAAGTCATATGTACAAAATTTACAGGTAAGGTACGTTTGTATTGAGTGATAGATATTTTAAATCTTTAATACCGACTTATTTTCTCTTTGTTTTTGTAACTATGGATTGGGTATACACTGACTATCCAAAGTTCATTTGAATTTGTAAATGCTGTGCCTTCTTCTAGGTGCATAAATGAGGGACAGGCAGTTTTAAATGGTGGCCATATATTTTTGCATGGTACCCATTAATGAAATAAGTGACACCTTCATAAAAGTGCAATCAAAACAAAAACTAGAAAAACATAACCTCTGCCATTATATAATTATATAACCTCAGAAATGATGACAGTTGAGTTGAATAGAAAAACACAGTTTTAAGCTTGTCACTGACACAAAATTAAGCAAATGAATTTCGAATTTACGGGAATTACGTTGACTTGCATATAATACAAAAACAATGCAAAACGAATTGTTTTACTCGTTGCGACAATTACTATTTTTTCCGCCAGAGATCTCATTGAATTCTACTCTGCCCACATCAGTAACTACATAATATAATCAGAATTCCAAACACTATACAACATAAATCAATTGATCAAGCCTTCCAGAAATTTACGACGAAAAGTCAAGATTACGGCTGATGGACCTAAAAATTTGAATAGCTGGAAATTGTCACCCTTTTTTATTGAGAAAACATGGAAATAGGAAAATATATCTCCATTAAATGAAATTTGTATAAGGCTGGTATTCCAGCTCGATCCATTTCCGATAATTGGTGAAAAAGTGAGAATATATGGACAAACGAGATTCTGATTCCGTATCTCTTTCATGATAAATATAACTTATAAGGTGAAATATATTATACAGAGCTACTAAAAAAAAGTTGTTAATAGCTAACTTACATTGAAAAGGATTTACTGGGAGTTTTGGGAGTACGCGTTTAGGAAAATTATTAGATAATAAGGAATTTTGTGGGGTGGATAGTTTTCATTGAAATACTCTGTATATTCACAATAAAAATACAAATTGGAGTTTCACTGTAGCATCAAGAAGCATTACTTTACTTTTTACAGAACATTTTATTCCGGAAATTGCAGTTTCAAGAGCCATTTAGGAAACAGAAGAAATCGTAAATCTTCTTTTGTACTAAATTGTTTAGTAGGCGTATTGAATTAAACGTTGATTCAGAGATACCGAGAATAAGACAATTACCATTTAAGAGAAACTACAGAAAAACTACCTACTTTTCTGCATACACGCATGTAAAAAAGCAGGATTTTCGTGAAATGGTGACAATGGGCATGAAAAGGAGGATAATTACCATAACTATAGGACTGCTATGGTATATTTATTATTGCTCCAGGTCTATAAATGTCGTTGTATATACATTTTTCACTACTAGCCAAATTTGAGATAAATATTAAAAATAATTGACATTGTACACTATTTCAATGCTGAAATATTACAGCGGTATTGCATCACGAGAAGCACTTGCCTCGCCGTTTGACTATAATAAGTACAATGTCTGTTTTCGCACCATAGATTATAAACATACTCCAGACATTTTAGGTTGAGCGCAAATTTTAAACTAATGTCATTTGAATTCAAATAATTCCATTTTGATAGGTATTTTCAAGCAGCAAAAAGACAATCTCCTGGGTATACAAAATTAGGTGGCACAAGTTATTGTTGAACTGAATTCTCAAAATATTTGAATTGGTCTATTATTAACCTAGATTAATAAAAGAAAAGAGAGAGAAATTCAACTTCTTAGTGGGCTAGAAGAAGCAATAATTGTCGACTTCACAGCTAGTAGTAGAAAACCACAACTAATTACACAGACTCAATAAAATTGTTTATATGTATCAATAACCGTATGAGCAAAACAGGCATTCTTATTGCTAGGGAAAGTCTTTTTAAAACTAATTCTTTATTGAAATTTTAATTGACACTGCCATTATTAAATTCACGTTTGACAGACTTTCTATAGTCACATAGATTTCTCGTATTCTCAGTCGACATTGATTTATATAATGTCTTTTCGGTTTGCTCTGCTTCAGAAAGTTTCTGTATTCACGACCGGTGAAGTCTAAGGCGACGATTTATCCAGCCCTGTCGATGTTTTAGCAAAGACGTGCATCGTAATCCAAAATGACAATTTCACCCTATCCAATGGCGTAGCATTGCGTTTTTATCTCTAAACTTTCATAACCAACCTATGAGGTGAATTAAATGTCTCTCAAATGCTAAAATAGTAACAGGCGGCTACTATTTTCAATTCCTTCAAGAAAACCCCTTCTCACTTCCTAGAGATAGAAAGATATCCTAAAACATGCCACAAGATGATGGTATGATGAAAAACATTCGATAAGGAATTGAGCGACAAGATGGAATAGGATCCGAATACCATCACCAGACTTGGAGAGAACTTCTTTCAATGGTACACAGATGGCTCGGAAGCAATAACAGTGACTGGAATGTATGGACCAGGAAGCAAGCACTGTGAAAGCTTGTGTCTTTCAATGGGAAATTCACGGTATAAGAAAGTGTCCCCAGTTCAATATTGATAAAGGATATAAAAGGCAGAAGATTATCATAACGTCAGATTGTTAAGCAGCCAAGTACTGAGTTTTCGTATGGTAAATCCAAAATGGCGTGATAGACTTAATGAACTGAGCGAGAACAATATAGTCACCTAACTAAGGATTACATGGCAGACTGGAATGAAAGGAAGATAAATAGAAGGTGGACTATCATAGAGGAGGACTCAAACACCTCTTTTGGTTCCGGAGCCCTTTTGCAGAATCAGCTCCAGTGTAATATTTGTGGAAATAGGTGAAGCCAGAAAAAAGAGAAGATCTGACCATTGGAAAGATCTAGTAAGGATTTGGGAGGCTGAGACAATCTTCAGCAGCTCAATTTTCAAATGGACCTCACTCACTGAAATTATTGTTTGGTTTGTTTCCAGGACCCGCATTTTTTTGTTGATGGTAATATATTTTTTATGTAGGTACTTCAAAAGAGTGATTTTACTCCTATCGTTGTCATTTTATTGGTGCGCTCGGGTCCGGAAGTGAGCTATCAGCATGTCATTTTCATCTCCAATCTGCTGAACTTTCTTCCGAACCACTACAAACTGTCGCAGAAATCTTTTCGTCCCCACTACAAAAAAAATATAACAAATAGTCCATATTATATAATATGAGCAATCGTAATAAAAAACTTTGATTACATTTTTTGAGTTTCTTAATTGTTTTGCCTTTGATTAACTATTTCATGCCAAAAAATACTATTAATAACAAGTATTAAATGAATGTTCGAAGCCAGGCTGGTGTTATTAAATAAGTTGGCCGAACTTTTTAAATTAAGAACCTTTGTGGTTTAAATAGAAAACTGTAGACTAGCGTGATATACAGCGATATAAGTTTTTAGGTTCACTATGTACACACAGATCTTTTATGGCGTTTATATTCCTTTGTATGCGGATCTGTAGAAAGTTTAATTAACTTTATTTCACTTTCAGCTACAGGATATCCAATCAGCTGCTTATAAAACCGTTTAATCATCATCACCCGAATTTGTAAGACCTTGTCGTGAGTGGTTAGGGTAACGATATTTGTTTTATTTGACATTTGACAACTTACTTGCAGTCATTTAAATCAAACGCCTCTTTTCTATATTTAGGTAGGTAGTTGTAATCCTAACACATTAACAATTGGTTTTCGGTAGATGATATATCCCAAAGCACGGTGTAATATATGTAAATTATTCCCAAACACTGTTTCTTTTACCGCCTCCACGTCGCTAAGTTACTAATGATAAATTACAGCGGACGTTGTCTCTTTTTGTCATTTCAATTATGACGTAATTGCGCCGACCACAACATTTGAATATGCAAATATGGCTGCTCGACGTTACGCGACGACTCTTTTTATTCAAATTACTAACGAAAACGTTTGTTTTGTTCATCTATTCCGTACGTAACAAGGCTCATTGTGAGACGTCGCCGACCATTTTTTTTTAATAATTACTTGTCAGACTCGCTTCTGGTTCATCTACATAATTTTTGTTTTTTTGCGAGTTTCGGGAAAACCGTTCTAGGTAGATCGGCAAACGTCGGATATTTTTTTACCACTTTAAACTAGACTGCATTTTTCAATTACTCCAAGCACTTGGATTTTTATCAAAAAATTAAAACCGTAGAGCGTAATTAAGAACATAAAAGTAATCTTAATAATATGGAAATTAGCATTTTTTTATTCAACTACCCGTTTTAGCTGCATGGAAACGTTAATAACATATTTTATCACTTATATTCTTCAATTTATGTGCAAATGGTAGGAAAGAAGAAGATTTTACTTCCCTTTTATTAGTATGTACGTATTATTGGAGTAATCATTTGCATATATAGTGAGCTTATGTTCACGTTCATATAACATTCATAACTTAGGTAAGAGTTGAAATTGAGGTTAACTCATCAAGAATCACTCACGTTACATTAAAAGATTTTTCCGTGACCTCTATTAATGCACGATTTACCTATATTAATCAACGATTTTCTGTAGGCAACCCAACGCACATCTTATATATTGACATTTTGTTGGCAACCAAACATACAATAGCATCTTCAAAAAATGAGACCTAATATAGAATACTTCTAGTTTTTGACTTACCTATCGTTTTATTTTATTATTCCACAAAATTATGATAATTATTATTGTAAAGACATCCAAAAAAGAATTCAATAAAAGCAAAACAGTGACATTTGTACCAGCGACCATCTCTCTGTAACATTTCAATGTCATTATTTATTTTTGACACTACTAACCCACGAAACAAATAAATATTCTCAGTTTTTTAAATATTGAGAACAACGGATAGGTACAACTGATGAGTCGATGAAAAAGCTTTGTGACTAACACGAGTATTAAAAGGGCAATTAACAATATCAAACAATCTCTGCTCGTGCGTTAAATTATTTCGATTGTTACTGGCCTTATTAATACACTGGTTGGTTAAATAACTATAACGTATCATGTCAAGGGTGACCTTGAGCTTTGACTAATATGAAATATCAGCAATTTCACACAACGTTGTCGAGTGTCATTATTTGGTTGAAAATGTACCGGAGTTTTCCCTAAATTTGAGTTAAACATGGTGATAAGTTAATGTTAAATAACATTTATTATTGCTCATTTCACCTTTCTCTTAGATATTTTTATCTATTTCTCTTAGATTATCCTTTCAGCCTTGTGGTTTTAAGTAAAACAAACGATTAGTATTTAATTTGACAGTTGACGTACAACTCAGAGACTCAGGAGCAGCCTACACTCAGTGTACCACACACAGCGACTATGTTGCTCTGAATATAGGTCTACATATTTTAGATTTTTCTGCACATGCTTTAAATGTCAAACTTGATGAGAAAAAGTGACTTTGTGTACGGAAAATAATTCAATCGATTTATTTTCTTGTTCCATCGAATGAACACGAAACGGTTTACCGGTAGTGTATATCTTTGTGAAACAATCGAACTCACCGGCATTTGTTCAGTAGTAACAAAGCTGACCGCAAATGCCTATGTCAAAATCATTTGGTTTCTACAACGAGTATAGCCTTTGACGTTCGAATGCGATTGTTTATTGTGGTCAGTGATTGACGAGTTAATCAATTGTACGTCAGTCGGTGGCCGAACACTAACTGCTTAGTTATTACCATTCATATTAAATGATGCGTACTTGAAGGTCCGACCCTTGGAAGGCATCTCTAACTAATATCCTTTAATCATGAAACTCGCTAGTGATTATAGGTCGTTTCGTCGTTACGATTTTAGTTAGATGGTCAGCACAACTCAATTATTGGTCTACTTTTCATTATATTAGACCTAAATTGCTATATGGTTCATTCAATAGCCTTTTTGGTGTGCGTCATCGTTTGTGACGTATAACCAGGTTTTCGGTATGTCGTTACTTTTACCTGCTATTTTGACATATATCTAATAACTGTATCTCTATTCTTTTGATTACTTTTCCCACTGACATTTGACATAACCAGTGACTGAATAACAGAAATGAAATGGTGACATGTCAAGAGTTTCTAGAATTATTGGCCACTGAAAAGCTGAATATTCAGCTGAAAAGTCATTTTAATTTCCAAGATATACGATTCGGGGGTGTATTCATTATTTACTGAAGCAATATAGATGTTCGCAATGATAAAAGGAAAAAGCACTTTTTGTTGGCCACACTGACCTCAGATTGAACTGAATGTAGTGTTTTTGTGATAAATTTCAATTCAATTTGTTGACATTTGGTATAACTTTCCAGAGCTGTTTCTTAAAGATTAAAGTACTTTGAGAAGTTCGGTAACTTATACAAGTAACCCAAAATTTTACACGCGTCCTTTCCTTGATCACATTTACCATGCTTTCCACAATATCCTAAGATAATATTCTAGGTTCACTTACTACAACTTAATACTATTACTAACTGCTTACGCTGCTTTATTAGTTTGCTGAATTTTCAGTAATGAAGTTAACTTGTGTTTGCTTTGATGTTTGTGTATGTAATTTTCATGTGTCATACATGGAGATTATCCTGCGGATTACCCATTCCATTATATTTTGTTGCTCAAAACACCAAAACACAGTAGCGTTACAGTTTTATTGTTTTAAAACGTTCAGACATGCTTAAGGATCTAATTTGATTGGAAATTCCACTTGGTGAAAAAACCAAGATGGATATTTACAACCACGATTGAAGAATGGGACAGATAGTGATACATCACAAAAAGTGTCACGTCTCATGACACTTCCGATATTAGTTTTGAGCTTCAAAATTTCCTTTTTATTAATTTTTTATTCAAAATGTAGCGTTAATGAAATAAAAAACGTTCAAACGCTTTTTGTAACATACACACCTTTTATCGTATTAGGGAAATAAGAGTGCTTTTCACCATCACTTGACGAATTACAGGTTTTTCACATTTTCCAGTGTCGTTTCATTGAATTAAGAGGAGCAGGTGTTTGTCTTTTCATTTAACTTTCAAAAAGCGTCAAAACAATGTGCCTGAAAGAGTTTTGTCATTATGTTGCTTTCTATTACATTTGTATTTACACAATAACAAGTTTGTTTTACTTAAGTAAATAGACTTCTGTTTTATACAATTAATAATAATGAGGTATTGCATACGATTCTAACGAACCCAATCAGTTTTTGTATCTGGATTTGTTAGGACAGAAATTAAACAGTTAGAAGGTTTCCCTACAAATCTTATGAGTATCATTAGTTCAAACTGCTACACACAAGACTGTAGCTGTATGACGCCGATCATAAATTGACCAGCTTTCTTGTAAATAAATCAGTAGCCTTTGCTTTATAATTATAGTCTATGTCTTTTCACAAGCATACCTTGAGTTTGCTTTAATTCCTTACTCCTTCCATACAAATCAGGTGAAACTAAAAAAGCCTGCACCTTCCAGTGTACCACTTTTAGAGAACTTTTCCCACATACCATTAATTGATTGTTTTGCTTACTACAAATGTTCAAGGTTTTCAGTCCATGGTACCTTAGTCTTTCTGTTCGAAGTAACACGCTAGCCCCAGGATTTTAAATATCCACTGAAGGCACTTTTTCCATCCACAACCGACAGATTAGTTTCTTCCCATACAGTATCCCATAACTCGGTTCTTGAAGTTTTGAAGCTTCTTGAGTTCCACTTCAATGAAATACAAATTCTTCATGAAATGGGAGGTGACGATACAGACCAACCAGTTTTGGGTAATTATAATTGAAAATAGTATATTGCATTACAAGGGCAGAAAATAAGCTTCAACAGCTCAAGACTAAAAGCTGGTAATTATGAAATGAATGAAAATTATAGGACCCAGTGACATCTACGGCCTAACGACTTCGACAATTGTGGAACTAGCCAAACGTTACACCCATGCTCAATCCCTTAAAAGATGGGATGGAATCAAAGGTTGCAGTCTTGCCAGGATCACCCTGGGAAGCTGGCATCAAAGAAATATTTGGCGATGACCAGAAAACCTACGTTTAACAGTAGGATTTCTGACTGACCACTGTCAACTAAGGAAACACCTCCTTGCTATTATGGGACTAGTGGACACACTTCCTATGCAGGAAGATGAAACTGTCAGGCATGTCTTATGAGAGTGTCCGGAGTGAGTATTGGCATAAACCTGCCTATATAAAGGAGATGCCTTCTAGTGACCTGTACACCTTCCTGGAAAGGACAAGATGGACGATGACCTGGAAGGACAACTCCTCCAGGGGATGTACATGTAGCCTAAGTGCTGTGAGCCTACACTACAGATACAGAATTAAGGGCTGCCAAATCGTTTCCTCCATGCGTGCAAACGACTGTTTTCCACCTATTCAATAAACCAAAAAATAGAAAAATATAACAAAAAACTTGGACATACACTGATGTTTCAATGAAAGATTCATATGAAATCTCTTAAACCTTTCAATAAAAACAATCAAACTGCGAATCAATCAGTAGAATTAGCAGTTGAAAGCTGATGTACAAGGTTTTATTCTTTCAGCCTCTCCACATAAAAAAAGTTTTAGAAGTTAAGATTACATCTAATACCTTTTGTCGAGTAAAAATCCCAGAATGTGTACCGGTCTACCGAAAGGAATTAAAGCCGGGCTTATACTACCGCAAGCAAAGCGGTGGCTGCATGTTTAACCAACCACAATTTGCAATGTCAACTAATTATAGAATATCCGTTAATTAAAACCACCGACCCACCATTAATATGATTAATCAATTCTGTGTTGGAGCGGTCCGAATAGGGGATGGAAATTTAGCAGGGTAGGGGCTTTTTCTACCACACCGATTCATATATAACTCTTCAATAATGTACATTTTTAATACTTTTCACCTCGTATGACCATTGGACGGGATTTCAATAATAATCGACCGGCAGAAATGATAATGGTCTAGGAAGTAGTGAATTTTGTATATATTTTTCCAGTCAGTAGGTAATTGTCGTTTTTCAACTTCTCTTGAGTTCTTTCATTTCTGCTTGTCATATGAAAACGATTGATAGGTACGAATAATACATGCTTGTCTTTGTAGTGTGAAGCATATCCATACTAACTGACAAGTTGACACTCATGACAGTCGCCCTGATGATAAACAATCACTTTAAATTTGTAACTTTGTTGTTTTATATTACAAAAAATCATAAATAACTCCCAAAATACCCACGTGATTAAACAATGGTGAAGTAAACACCGGAACAAAGTTAAATTAACTCGATCAAGATAACTATAAGAACCGCGTGTTGTGCATCAGATTCATCAGTGCTTGACGTTACGTAGACTTGCCCTATTGTAATTATGGATTTCTACAATTTTGGTTGAGGAATAAAGACTTTGTTGAGCATAAATAAGGTCATGGGAGGCATTATCTGTAAACAAGTAACACCCTTTCCATTATTGGAAATCCTAATTGATCTTCTTTGAATCACTAAGATATATTTGGCAATCGACGGAACAAAACTTTCTATTCTACTAAACCTGCTCTGTGCTCTTAAACTACATTCACGACAATTGCTACCCAAATGATTTAAAATCCACCAGACTAATATGCTTCCATTTTACTGAACAAACTATTAATTATAAGATTCATTTGGGAGAATAATTATACACGTGTAAAATGCAGCTTATACGAGAGCAACGCTTAAAACTAGAGCGAGAGAGAGAGGGAGTTTTAAGAATAACAAAAAAAAGGGAGCTACCAGAAGTAAATCTCACTTATTCTCAGCACATAAAAGCTGGTGCGGGTGCAAAGAGGCATTTCAGGAACGAGCTAATGGAGGAATAGTTGGGAGAAATAAAACATTGTTTAGCTGCTCATAGGAAACATTGAAGGAACTTGAAGAGCTTCTTTGCGCTACAACCGGTTTAGTTAATGTCCGAAAAATCCTAAAACGAAGTGTTTTATGTTGAAATTCAAGTGAATTTGGGTGGGGAACCTATATACTGTTTTTGAAAAGGTTGTAATTAGCGCCAAGTTAGTATAAACGTATAGGACAGACCTTTGATATTTTTCATATAGAGGAAACTTTACTCTTCAAATAAATATTTATAATTCTAGTCAGATGAACCACAAGGACATTCGCATAATATGGTATGTGATCAGGTCCTGTGGTCATCTTTGGATTTGAATCCTTCAGGGTAAGTTTTGCTAAAAAAATCAGCGAGTTAACAATGTCCTCAAGTGAAACCTTCAGAATGCCGTTATATTTCATTGTATACGCCAGATACCCCCTTTTTTGTGTCAACAAATGACCTGAACTTTTGAGGAAAGTCGCCTATGATGACAGGGTGCACATGATGGCATACCTGCTGTAAATATGAATGTATCTGATGCATATTTATATTCCACTACGTCTATATGTAGTACTGGGCATGTAGAGGAGTATTTATGTTTTTTTTTTTGAGTATAAGTAAATTAGTAGGTAGTGTAGTAATATTATCGACTAAATATCATATTGTACTTGTCACATGTTATCTACACGAATGAATTCTGCAGTGGGGTGTTTGGGTGTTTCATGTAGGTACATGTGTGGTTGTTTTGAGGTTATGTTCTTGTGGAGAAAGTACTTTAAAGTCCGACTTTTGTCTATTATGGTATATTGCGCGGTCACCTTTGATGGCATACCATGGCGCATAGGTGTATGCGGGGTATGCCATCATGGGAATCTGTTAAGGTGAAATTCGAGAATATTTATTTTGCTATATAAAATTGGCTTTGCGGAAATTTTAGCAGTTTTGAAAGTTATTTAAAAATGTATTATTGGTTGTTGTTAAAGAAATTATCAACGAAGGATGACGTTTATCCAATATACAATAGTTTATAAGAGGATGAGAGAAATAAGCTTGGCATGTAACAATTTTAATTCCATTTTTCCAAATTCTTGAGCAAACAGACTAACGAAGCTCTAATAGAACTTTTGCCAACACTCTTTTTTTGTGGATTCACTCCTATAGGTACCTATAAGCGCCTTCACTATCACTTTTCTTTAAGGAAAACAATTGAAATGGGTACATACATATACTTTAAACTAATTAACGTGGGAGGGTAATATGTTTTCTCCTAGGCAGTTTAATTATGTACCCACTTCCTTAATAACGTTTTCGTCTAAACAGACTAAACAAAAATAATGTAACGGAAAGCATACCTCATTGGGTTATAAACTTGAACAACATTTTGTTATTGCTGTTGTTAAGTTGGATGTACTGGGTATCCAAATAAGAGTGGCTCTTTCGGCAATATCTCAGAACGTATGTCATGCCTGCTTTGGTCTAAAATTTCTTTGGAAACATTCTTTGAAGGATGTATAAAAGCTTTTGAATGAACCAATCCTGATAAATTATGTCAGAAGTCTAAAGCTCTTCTTGCTGTCAAGGTATTGAGTGTTTGTTTGGCAAAACTTAATGCGATGCCAATAGTAGGTTCTGGTGCTATAGAAACAGGTGCGGCTCCCTCCCTTGCAAGCTTCTCGTTTTCTTCCATGACAGAATGTACTACCTATATAGAATGTGAGTAAAATTTACTAGTCGAGGATAAAAGTTATGCTGAAGACACCCATTTCATAGAGGAAAACATACATACTCGCAAGTATCCCAAGCTTTAAGCGTTAAAAAAAATGGCAGAAGGAGGTTATCAAATGTCATGAGATTGTAGTAGATAAAGTTTCAGAAAAATGGTAAGTTGGTGCGGTAGCAAATTCACATAAGTATTAAGCACATTGAAACAATTCTCAGAATTAAGAACATGGAGACTAGATAATTAAGAAGTTCACGCTCGACTTTAATGATGTCCATACTTGATAACCTCCAAAAATGGTTTCACTCTAATAAAATGACGTTAACAAATCTTCTCAATACTTGCGCCTTCCCTATTTTTGAAATCTACTGAAACACAGTGGCTCAAATGTTTTATTACTCTTATTCACTTTCAATTACAGTTGTATAAAAATTACAGTGGCTATAAAAATTGATTTTCATAACTATATGCATCCATTAAAAACGATATTCCGATTCCATTTTGGATTAGTGTTTGTATCGGGGGCGAGGTCGTTCGCTCCTATACGTTTTTGTCTTTTTTGTTTGAATTATTTATTGATTTTTATACACAAATACATTATCAATCATGTTTGGTATTAATCAATCTAATAAAATATTCACTCCAAAAATATACTCACTCCAAAAGTCGGTGGTGTGTGCTGTGTACTTTTTTGTTTTTTTATTCTAGTTTGGGCTTAAGTGGAAATTAAATAAAAACTTTTGTGAACGAACACGAAGGCCATTGGTTTTCGAAATTCCCAAGGAATTATCTGCTTCCAATGGTTGTCCAGCTTGTTCAGTAGTCCATTAACAGATGGCAGTTGACATAAGCGGTGCTGGATTGAAATTACTACACAGGAATTTATGTTTATGAAAAATGAGTAGGACTTTTCTCACTAAGGATACAAATAGCTGCTCAAACCACTAGAAACGCTTATAATTGCCTAACCTAAACAAGTTTATCTATCATTGAAAGCTTTAACTATAAATATCCTCATTATATTTCGATAGGAACACTAAACACAATTGCTTAAATTTTCTGTCAAGATTAAATTCTCTGTTGATATTCCATTGTCCTTTCTATATACAAAGGATTAGCATCCATAATAATTAAGGTCCGGTCATTATATAATGGCTTTACCTTAGGATTTACGCCTCAATCAAAACTTACCTGCAAGCGGCATTGTTACAATAAGGAACGTGTACAGCTTGCAAACGAGTTTCTCTATTACTTACTTAATTGGAGAAGAAATGGCGTATGAATTATCATGATTGCATTTGGCCTGAAACTACATTTTGATAATTGTTCCGGTGTCATACGTTTAACTACTTAGTGGTTATAGTTATAATACGATTTAAGATGAATAATAATCAATAGTGAGACAGTCCTTGAAACGAAGTGCATGATAAAAGGATTCGAAGACAACCCAGAACGCTGGAGTTTCGACCTTGGGGAAAGTTACAGTTATAAGAGCCTTCTCCTTAAAAACAACCAATAACCAGAATACATCGGACATGTAACAAGATAGTATGGAGTAAGCATATAGATTTTCAAGAAAATTCAATTTTAAATTGAGCAACTAGAAGGCATGGGATCAGACAACTTGAAACTAATAGATAGGATTAGATAGGAGTATACGAGCCAAGCACCAAACACTCCGCAGAATTTCAAGTGGATAATTCCAAGGAATGAAGGAGTTGGAGAAGAAGGTAGTTTGTATAGGAAAATATTTCCCTATCCACCCCTTGCTTCAAAATGTTCGACAACAAAAAATGTTTGAAATGCCTGAAATTTGTCTCTAGGGTTTTTTGGAACTAGCAAATGACCTAGACAGTTTGTCTTTGTACAAAATCATGCATCCTCCTTCAAATAAAATCATGAAAATTTTGGAAATCCTCTTTCCAAAATAAAAGATAGTCATAACTTGACTAGCTGATTTTGAGCTCATTATTCCAAGCAATAAGGAAGTAGGCACAACCAGTTTATATCAAATAATTCCAAACCTACCCCTGGCTCCAAAATTTGAGACAAAAAAATTTTTTCGGCATCAAATTACTCAAAATTCGTCTAGGAAGGTTTTTTGGGGACGAAAAATTGACTGCTACAGTTTGTTTATGTATGAAATCATTTTTTCTCCTCTAAATGGACTCATGTTTCTGCTCCAGGCTTTTAGACATACCACGTGGAGAATTTACTAAAATTTTTCAAATAAACTCAATGCTCATTCTCGTTCATACCACCCATTAACATAATTCTCATCAAATTCTCAATTACTGTTTGATGATTCCACCATAAATACCAATTTTAATTTAGCATCTTCGACTACCCAGAATATTACATTGTCTATTGCAACAGCGAAGTTATAAAATGACAAAGTATCTAATTTCCTTCGAGTTTAACTAAAAATTATATTAAAACATGTTAATGCACCGCACGGCTATTTGCCTATTCGCTTCACACTCGGTATAAACTACAAGTCAACACATAAAAACTTGGAAATTACTCTCGAAACAGTGAGCGGTGAAGTCCAAAATCGCGTAATCTGACTCAGAAATTCAGAAAGTTTGGGACGTGTTCACCGCTTTCTCGCAAAATGATCACATAGAGAAGTAAATATTTCCATATAAATGAGGAGAATCAACTTCAATTAAAACAAAGTATGATAACGTTATGAGGCTTTGAAAATTTCGAAAAGATGCGACTAAAAAATTTTATTTATCACTTTTCCAGATTCCCTTGGACTTCAATTTATTTTTTACCTATTGCAATATAAATAGAAGACCCTATATTTCACTTCTATAGTATCACAGTTCCTTGACAAGTGTGAAAAAAAATTTCGAACTAAACTGAGCATTTAACGTGGGTAAAAATCGAGTTTAAAGTTTGCGTTATAAATGGAACACCCTATATTTCACTACTATATTGTGTAGTGATCTTTCTTTAACAAGTGTGCAAAAAAAATTATAATTAATCTGAACATTTAAAGAGGGTAGAAATCGAATTCAAAAGTTGCGTTAGAAATATCCAAAGGATTTGGTTAACAATACTATAATTTCGTAAATTTAAACCCTTCCACAAAAATGCACCGCACTGCGCTGTTGAAGCAAATCAACTGATTCATAATACAAGTTTATTGGTTGTTTGGATGTTTCTTGCCGGACACGAAGTAGGCAAGCTTCGACAAGTGAATTTTTTATGCCAATGCTTATGCGCATTTTCAATGTTTTGACATTTCTTCTACCTAATTTTGATTAAAATTTCATTGAGTTTCTAGAATATGATTACCTACACCAATAAGCGCGTGTGGTGAAGGTATATTTGCTTATATGAATAATAATATTGGCTTTTAGTTTCGGAAATAAATGTGTATTGACGATGAAAAAGAGAGTTAATTAGTGATCTATTTAATTTTTTTTGATCGAAGATATTTTTTAAGGAAGTAATAATAATAATAGTTGTAAAAATATCCTATCGGGCGAAAACTATTCGTTTTAAATCGTTTGTCGTGGATGAGGCTTTTGGTTGGGCATCAGAAAAATACTTGAAAAATATTAGACGTGTGTCTGTCACATAATTCTGTGAAAACATAATTGACTGTGAAAAGACTGCTTAAAATGTGATTGCTCTCGTTTAATAATAATAATTTTTCGGAAATCGTTTTTGAAGCTTCATGTAAGTTTTTTTCATTGAAGGTGATTATTTAAAGACTTTTTACACGCGTATTGTGAACAATTTTCTTCGTGAGAGCTGCTGCAAAATGGTTTGGCTGGAAATATCTGGACATATATAGGGTGTAGCAGTGGAGCTTAAAGGTGAGTGTCTGACATAATTTTATTAAATATTCGAGAAGCTACAGGTATAATAATTGTGATAGAAAATGTGAATTGGAAAAAATTTATGCTTTTCAAAATAAGATTCTAAGTATATTTGTTTCAATATTTTCTTAATACTTTCTTCTTTTTTCGGTGTATTACAGTCCAAATTGTTAAAGTGAGATGGAAAAATATTCTGCATACATCAGTTGATTGTTTTTTTCTCCACATTTTCAACAGTTTTCAACCCTCGCTTATAATATTAACCAATAGTAGCTCGATTTTCTGAAGGTATAGCTTATTTGAGATTTTTTATTATTCTAGAAGTGATGAGTTGGTATAATTGGAAAATTTTCCCAGCAGGGATGTTTTTTTAATTTTTTAATTTTTTTCTGGAATAGTTTCAATAGATGACACAAATTTAATTTCATATTTTATAAATATTTTGTCTTTCAACGGGTGAAACATATTTGCCGGCTGAATATTTATCTTTATCACCAGAGATGACTACCATAAATTCATTTTTCGCCTACTTCTCCCTTTAATTTAAGTCAGCTTTGGCATCGTTCTAGTGCATTTCCAGGTGCTGATTCAATTTTTGTGTCCAACGGTCCTAATTTTCTATATAAACTTAACTTTTGGCAAGATTTCAGTTGAAAAGTTAGGGTCATAGCTACAAACCGTTTTCCATTCGACATAAAATTGGGTATTCAGTAGCGCATAAATTTGTAAATTCAAGAAGAAAAAAAGCTGATATAAAATATTATTGGCAAGAGAATATTATAGATGTTATATAAGAGTGTACTTTATCTGCATCAAAGTCAAATGATTTCGGTTTTGATTCATATTCCTTTTTATGCTTGATAAATAACATCGAAAAAACTTCAGAGGAAAAAAAGCCTTTTTCGAACATTGAAAACAATAACTCCCAGTAAAGCTCCTTTCACTGAACCATAAATATGATAAACAATTCCCTATATATTTCGATTCTGGTAAACTGTAAACTGACGAAAGCGCTTTCAGACCCATCTGAGAAAATCCGATTGGTGTAATAGAGAAATTGATATGTTTTGTTTCTGACTAATATCTAAAGCGATACCGATTCTTGAGTAAAGGCAAAGAGTGGATGGGATGATGGTGCAGGGGTGGGCTCACCTATACAAAAATACAGATCCATATACAGTCAGTTTATTTGATTTTTTATGAGAAAATTGGTTGCAAAAAGAACAAGCAATTGAAAATATTCGTTTCTGTACAGTGTGACCCATTTTTTTTGAACAATTTTTGTAAAACTCCTATTTCTCAACCGATTTTGATTTTTTGTTAGATTTAGTATCAAAAACAGTACTTTGTCACAAAGTTTCATAGCCTAATTATTTTTTTCAAGGCACTCTAATGATTATCATAATTTTGTATAATAATAAAGTGTAGGAAGAAAACTAGAAATATTTTATTAAGGCAGTCAGCATTACAAAAATAACTTGTTGATATGTTTGGTTTCCTATACCAAAATCGGTTATTAATAGAAAATTGTTTATTAATACCTATGGGTGAAGTATAGATGATTTTGAATACATTAATATAGCTAACAAATGAAAGGGTCGACGGAGATAGTTATTTAACCAACAAGATTATTAATATTAGGCATCAATCGATATATCGCTCTGCTCGCGAGTTAGCCCATTCAATACTAGAGTTGGTTATAAAACATTTCTGACGACTGTATAATTTCGTCCCATTATTTGAAAATCATGATTTTTTTTTCAAATGCTAGTAATATCAATAATAAATGACATTGAAATGTTGAGAGAAGGTCGTCGGTTCAAATGTCAGTTTTCGTTCTTTAATAGTTATTTGTTTAACTAGGCAGCAAAGTAGTAGATTGACTGCCGAGGCCAAGGCAGTCAATCTACTTTGCTGCCAAGTTAAACATATAATTTTTTCTCCGATTGTTCATGAGGATATTGTATTTGAAAATTATTACAATTTACAATATTGATATCAGTTAGCAAAATTAATATTTGCTGCCAATCGGAGAAAAATTTATTTTTTTGATGTTTTAACTGTAGTAATTATTATAGTTTTGTGAAATCATGAAATAAAAATGATAGGTAAGTTAAAAACTAGAAGTGATTCGAATTTAAGTTGGCACTTCTGCTGCCTACTGGCTGGTCAGGTTGCCGCCCGTTTTACACCGGTTTTTGTAATACAACTGACAATGACATGACAATGACAGTAAGTATTATTGAGCATTTTCATTTTTTATTCACAAAATCAATGTTCCTCTGTTTTTGTTGATTATATACCCGAATCTCTCTAATTTGAACATAAGGTTTTACACTTATTACAGTACAATATTATGCTTTTTTTTCAACATCAAAACTACAGTTCGCTTTTAGTTTGTACTTTATTCTTCCAATGTAAAATAATAATACTTACTTCAAAAAGTAATTTCATTTTCAACATACTCAATCATCATCAACTTATTAACAAATCACTAGATCATAAAATACTCATAACCATGAATTTTGTCACAATAATACGACATTTGGTAGCTACGTTCATTTCCTGCCCTCATGTTTTGGGACCAATGACGATTTGATATTCAAACAGGATAAAAAAAAAAGATAAAAAAAGATAAAAAAAAAAAAAAAAAAAAAAAAAAAAACCAGGCCCTTGATCACTTATTTGCCACGACAGCTGCTAGTGTCAAGTGATTGAAAAAGTTTGAACACGACGCATAGCAAACATTGAACCTAGTAGTTTTTTAAAATGCTTTCCCTAACTAGGGAGAGAAGTCAGTTTTTCAACTATTTCTGTTGATAATATTGTATGATTGGTTGCCTAAACCAAAATCGATTATTAATAAAATATTTTTTATAATTAGTGGTCATTAATGAATCATTTTGTGCACTTTAATGTAACTCAATAACGCACGGTCAACATAGACAGATCCAATAGACATGAAGAAAGAAGAAAAAAAATCTATGGCCATTGGCCTTTGCTTCCACACACACAACGCACGATAGACGGAAATTATGAAATAAATTTGTACTAATAGTGGAGAATTTTCCTAAATGCTTTTTTTTATAATATTTGGTCGGTTATGCGATCTCCCAGTTCGATCCGATTTAGGGAAATAAGGCCACGAATGTTGAAGGATATATCTATCCATTCGATCGAGGATATAACATATTTTGCCTTCATCTTATTACCCAACAGACGGATTTAGAAAAAGTGCTGATACGTCATTTTCTATAACCATAGTCTTTGATCGGAAGTCGACTGATTCTCGAAAGTGAAAAGAGACTGCGATATATAACAATACATGCATCAAAATTTGAGAAAAAATTTCTTAGTACTATCAAATAATACAAAATGAATATTTATTTTGTAATCTTTGATTACCCTTTATTGTATTGTTTTTATACAGAATACAAACAAAAAACGAAGAATTTCATCGATCAATCGAATTTTATTTCATTGTGGAAAGCGTAGCGCAATAAAAAACTATGTAATGAAAGTGCACTACCTCCATAAAGTAGATATTCCCTTAGCGCCTTCTTTTGTCATCACTACGTATTTGTCAAAGTTGCGTAGTGACGAATACCCGCCGGAGAGATAAGGAAAAATATTCAGGTCACAAAGAATTGCTACCTAGGGGCGGTATATGTCAATGTGATGCCTCTTTCTCCGAACGTTATTCCGAAGACAACGCGTTGTTGGGTCAGTCATCATTTCAGTTTTCTTGTTTGTCGCAAGGGAGCGTTCAACGCTGATAGTACGGTAGAAGAACGACTAAACTTTAGTGAAAAAGAACACGAAGAACACGTTCAACTCCATTGGGGTTAGTTGTTATTTGATATTTTTTGGACAAAGAATAAACAAACTATATAGTAGAGGCGCTCTTTTTATTTCGCGGCGAAATGTTTTTATCTAAGCTGTGCGGTGAATCGTTTCTGAGATACACCCGGTACATAAGTTATCTAATGTTATACTCTCATGTGTCTAGTTTGATTCTTCCCCATGTTTTTCTTATTTATTTAAACAGTTTCCACACTAAAACAAACTTAAATTTATATACACACTACTTAATATCTATTCATTCATCTACACTCATAATTCTCAACCTCACCCCTCTACATATGGTGGTGGAAAGTGTTGCAGAAAAAACAAGATACAGACTAAGTAGAGAGGGAATCATTAAAAGAAAAATCACCTCTAACTTCTTAGAAATCAGACAACCTGGGACATGCCACAAGTCGGTATGATGAGAAAGTACAACTTTTCGAAGAAATTCGTTACAGAATTCACCAAAAAGAAGGAATGGGATCCGAATACCATTACCAGAATTGGAAAGAATGCCATTCAATGGTACACAGATGGCTCAAAAGCAATAGGAGGAACTGGGATAGGAGTGTTCGGGCCAGGAACCAAACACTCCGAAAGCTTGGGAAAAACCCCAAGTATCTTTCAAGCGGAAATCCACGCCATAAGAAAGTGCGCCCTGTTCAATATTGATAAAGGATACAGAGGACAAAGGATTATCATAATGACAGATAGTCAAGCAGCCATCAAAGCACTGAGCTCTCGCGTAATCAGTTCTAAAATGGTTTGGAAATGCCTAGACAAACTAAATGAATTAGGCGAGAACAATATAGTTACCCTACTATGGATTCCAGGACACACTGGAATAGAAGGAAATGAAATAGCAGATGAACTAGCAAAGAGGGGATCTGAAATACCCTTCTGGGGGCCTGAACCTTTTTGCGGAATCAGCTCCAAGGTAATATTGGAAGAAATAGGCGAAGCCGAAAAAAAGAGAAGATCTGACCACTGGAAAGATCTAGTAGGGCTTAGACAATCAAAGATTCTCCTGGGTGACTACAGCCTACGGAGATCAAATGAATGCATAAGTCAAAGCAAGACTGCGCTAAGAGTTTTAACAGGGATCCTAACGGGACACTGTCGCCTGAATGGGCACCTGAAAAAGCTCAAATTAGTGGAGGAAGAAGAATGCAGATACTGTGGCATGGAAGAAGAGACATCCATCCACATACTTTACAACTGCACAGCACTCCAGAATCCCAGAGCACAGTACCTGGGAGATTACTGGATAGAAGAGGAACATTTACCTAATTTGAAGCCTGCAGATATCCTAAAATTCCTCCGGGAAATAGGACTAAAGGAGCTACTAGTTTTAGAGACTCTCCTCAGAAACTAGGTAGAAGTAAGCGGGCACAATAGATCTTTTAGGTCTCAGTGAATGTTACCCCAAATATACATACATACATACATACATCTACACTCAGTATAATAATAGTCCTAATTCATCCTCAACACTCATATATTGAACTTTTCATATTCACTATATACTGAAACTGTTCACCGATTCACTTTATACTGAAAAACTGTTCGACTCACTCAAAAATCCGCGTATATTATAGTCCCTCGCAACTCCAGAACCTTCTTGAATTCACCACCTTTGCGTATACTCCATTATTCCATAACAGTCGGGAATAATTGCATTACTATGTTATGGAATCTTCTAGAAAGATCGAATTCGCCAAAATTTATAGTTCACGACAGAACCAGCTTTTGCATCACTGAATTCGTAACATTATAATCGAGTGCCATTTACTAAATTACACAAAATGTCTCATTAATCTTTCTCAAACAATTTTAAGAGTAAACTATCTTTTTGCAATGTTCCGCCATTCACCAATCAATTATTTATTGACTCATCTCAAAAGCCTCAAAGTTATAATTGAATCTAGACTTTTTTGTTATAATGACGAGATGCTGACTAGGCTTGCTTCAGCGGTAGGAATAAAATTAACCTAATTTTTGTCGAAGTAACATTTGCAAAAGTAGAAGACAGATACTTCCTGAAAGCTGCCTTTAATCAAGCTCGGACAGGGTAATTCGATTGAGAAATTATAGAGACGTTTCTTTTTGAGAGCTGAAATATATCTTTGGATAAATTAAGTAACCAATTAAGTAGTATCTTGGGATTTTGTAAATAGAAGATTTTCTGAAAAAATACAACTATGTAGTATGAAACATGAAGAAGTTAAACTTGGAAATGAATCGGTACCTAAGTAGTCAAACAAATATGGCAGGCAAGACCTAAGAAGAGGAAGGGAAAAATACCTGGTGAAAAAAAAATTTAGAAAACCCTGGAAGAGAAAAATCTAGCGTTGAAAACATTAAATTCTTTTGGTGTCTACCGGTGCACGGCTGCAGCATCTGCTATATTCTATTCCTTTATTCCAATGTTTCTTGCATACTTCTCTTTCTGGGCATCTCTCCACCATTTTGGAACTGATTCAATCCTTTGTCAGCTGCTTGGCTGCCAGACTTGATAATAATCTTCCAACTTCTTCTATCAATGAATTTTAATTAATTATGCCTCCGTAAACAAAAATCATCAAATAAGTTATTTGTTCTATACAAAAAGTTTCCCACAAATCTTGTAAAAAAATATGATATGAATCTAAGAAATCTGTAAAACAATCTCTTTTCTGAAGGGTGTATATTAATTTGAATGATAACATTTGAAACACGAGACAGAAGACTTAAAAATGGACGGAGAAAGAAATTTCTTTTTAAACTATTTAATATTCATACAGGCAACTCCATAGGGTCTTGTTCATTTTGTCCAATAAACTAGATTCAGGAAAGGATTTGGATAGAATCCCCAACGTAATATAAGTTCATCTAGGATCAGAGAGGGAACGTAATTTTTTTCGTGGGGTTTGTCAACTCAATTATGAATGAATCAAAAAGGAATAATACTAGAATTGGAAAGATCTTTCAGTTGGCCGGTTACCAAGGAAACCAAGGTTTAAAATAACCAGGAACTTGACCAGGATACTTGGAAAAATTTTTCACACAGTAAAGTTCTGAATTTTTCAATTATCTACCACATCAACATTCAACCCTTCCCACAACAAAAGACAGAATTTTTTCCCAAATTTTAAATAAAAAATTCCCCATCCCACCTCGCTTAAACTTTTTTCCATTATTTGGGCTATTTTTTGAACAATTACGTTGTTAGAAAGCAAACCTTCTGGTGCTGGTGGTAACAAAAAATGCGAAAGATAGGAGCGCTAGAGTCGAGTTGCTTTCCACTAATGCGCAACTTATTATATCTATTGCGTTCCTGTCCAACGTTTTCATGTCAAAATCATACCATAGATTGGAACTTTTTCGGGTTAAATCAACAGTCAAACGCGATTTTGAACTAAGTAAAGCCCCAATCGTTAACAAACTCAAATTACTTATTTAAATCTTCACATGCACTTGTGTTATTCATAAGAAAGGATATTCTTAGTATTATCCTCAGTGAAATCCTTTTGATATTCCGAATCTGTACTGACCCTGGTCCTAATTCAGTTATATCGGTCCAAGACCGCACCAGATAGAGGACGTTGGTAGGAAATTTACGTATGGGCTCGATGCAATCATTACATTTGCATAATCCCCACAGCAGACCGTTCGTTGACCATCATGGAAATTTCTGTTTATTTATTACCCAGAAAGCAGGCTACATCTGCATGTTTTACCACGCCGAAGAGATTCATCCGTAAATCTCTATTCTGAAACCGTTAGAGCTGATTGGATCGTTTTTACAATTTCATAACTCGATTTACTTGGACCAATTGATGGAATTGGGCCTGAATGTGGGTTTCACAATTTCATTTTGTTTACTATAATTTTTGAGAAAGAAATTTCTCTGTTGGTGTAATATAATATTGAGTTTATATATAGAAATTTAAAAAAATGTATTTGGTAGTCAACAAAGAGAAAAGTTATTCATAATCGATGTCGTCAAAGTAATTTATAACGTTTATATTATTATTCAGCCTACGTTTTGATTTATAATTCTTGAAAGAGATTTTAAAATAATCGATTCTTGACAGAATGTATTGTAGCATCCTCGTAAACACCGCGTACAGTCCTTTCTCATTTTCTCCTAATTTTTACCCGCCAGCAAATTTGGAGTTGTACATTTTCTACTCGATGAACTTGTACAAAGTCGGAACTTTCGAAAATTAAATTATTTTTTCCTCCTTCTTCGGTTCCTGCTTCGTTATGTTTCATTGTTTTAACGCGACCGACCATATTGTCGACAACTTTATCTGCCATGAAATATTCAAAAGAGGAAATATAATAGTCTAGCTTGAAATTTTTGTGATTTTCTCACTGGCAACGGAAATCTTCATACCTATTCTATTCAAAATTGTAATCTTTTGATTGCTTTTAACAAAGTTGAAATGCTTTGTTCGAAAATGGACAAAATTACGTAGCAGCAATAAGAAAGATTCACATGTACACCTATTTCCAATGAAATTGGTCTCTAAAGCTGAACATTATTCACAAACAAAGTCTACCGGGTGGACCAATAAGCCGATCCAAATTTCAAGAAGCATCTGTTATGCATAGAGAAATGAATGATAATGGAGCTGTTGAACGAGTAATGTTAATAAAGTGAACAGAGTTTGTCCAACCATCCTTTGCCGTTACGTCATACATTGTCCATCTTGATCTCTTATTCATGAAATGGATGAGACGGAATTTTGACGTCATTAACGTATTTCTTCAATTGTCATATTTTGTAAGCAATTCAACAATATGTCATTGAATATAATTTTGAGGTTAAGTGTAACATTCAACTAATATAAGACAAACGTAAAACAGCAGAAAACGTCACAGATTATGACGTAACGGCAATGGATGGCTGAACAAACTATACTAGCGCATACTTTGGCTACTTAAGACGCATATTTTTCAAATTTTCAAACTTTTATTCTGCAATTGAATAGTTATGCACTCCAATATTAGTTTTTAAGTCATTCAAGTCCAATCTAATTGTGCTAAATCATAATATTTTTAAAGAATTGTCAAAAAATCCCTTGCAGGGGAGGAAACATTATTGATTTGACATTATCCAATTGAGGGTACTCTACATTTAAAGGTCCACAATATGATAGATCCCAGTGAAATTAGTAAAATCTGATTCAATCCAATCCAGTTTTATTTCTCAAATCTATAGATTATCTCACCAAGAGCCAAGAGATCAGCTTGCTGCTCCACCCAGTACACATTAAAAGCTTTTGATATCTATAAAAGTGTCAAAATAAACATGCACCAGAGAAAATACCTACACACATTGTTTTTCATAACTAATTGTTCACTAGATCCTTTGATTTAAACCAAATTATTTAGATCAGTTTTCGGCGCATTCCTATTTCGGTACCAAAAGAGGAGTGTGTTTAATCTGGACTTTTCGTAGATAATACAGTTATAAAGTTTTACGTAATATCTAACAGATTATTGAAGCTGGAATCTGCAGATATGAGGGATTTCTCGTTATTTATCCCCTTGCTTAATGGCATTAGTGGTGATACTATATAAGCTCCGCTTTTAACTTCATGAGAAATTTAGTTTGTAATAATTAGTGATTATGGAGTTTTTTTTCGATATTTAACTGTAAAAACTTTGTGAATGCAGAATGGTCCAGCAAATTTGCTTTAAAAACTCAATCGTTTCTTGATCTGGGTGTGAACAGTATAGGATAATTTATGACCCACTGTTAAGGCTGTGAAGTTTCCAGATCATTGTTATGTATTTACCCGCGGTGTACACTTTCCTTGACGGCACCATGCTGTAAAGTTGGCAGTACGGAATTAGCGCTGTCAGCCAAAAAAGTAGGCGGCAAGGGGACACGTGGTCCGGCAGTTTGAGCAATAAAGTGAATCTATTTAACCTAGAGTTTTATTAAATACACAATAATCATCTTCTTTTGCGCCCATTTCTCCAATTTATTGCTTATTTTCCACTTTTTCACAACAGGTATTTCCGTGAATCCATGAATTCCTCAATTTAAACACTAATGAACATAAGAGAATCTCCGGGAACATCTGATTTTCATTGTTTGGACATCAAAAGACTTTCTAATGTTGATTAAATTAAATGTCTTTTTTTTCACCGAGGCAAAGCGTTCATTTTCAAATAAAAAAACATCAACCAGAGATGATCATTTATTTCATAGAAAAAAAATGTCATTATTTCAACGAAATATGGTATATATGTATTATGTAGATTATAAACAGATGTGAACGGAATTTTTTCCACTCTTTTTTATCTCTCTGCTGGCCTTAGCTGTATAAAAATTACCAATTTTATAAATTCATCCGAATGAATGGCCAGTAATGAATGCCGTTTTTTCATTTACTTCTATTTACAATTCGAAATGCGTTTTTCAGTTCATATGAATTATGAAATCAATTCGGTACAGTTACTGGAACAGAACCGTACCTAGTTTTTTTCTATTTTTAAAAATGGAGCCGACCCTTCGCTGGCACCACCTCAGTGTCCTGAGCTTATTGTGGATCCTCCTAGTGTTCTGACTACAGCCCATTCAGCCAATTCGTTCCCTGTATCAGCTCATACAGGTTCTTTGCTGGCTGGTTGTAGAAGTCTCTGGAGTTAATTGGGGTCTACAATACAGCTCTTGCCTCCTGTGATCCAGCGTCTCACAGTTGCATAATATGTGCAGAACTCAGTTCCGGTGTACTGTTTGCATCTTCTACATGTGAGGTCTCCGTTATACGTTATATTTGTTCAGGTACTCATTTGTGGGAGAGTGTCCTGTAAGTAGCCCCGTTATGGTTCGTAGTTTGTTCCTGTTCATTGAGAGCAATTCTGTCGCTACTTTTTCTGATGGCTCTTTCATGAATTTCTTCCTAGGCGTATTCTTCCAGTGTTTATTGTGCTGTTCTTTCACCCACACTTTCAACCATGACCTAGTGGAGCATCTGGGAATGCCCACAGCAGGCTGATTCGGGTTCGTTCATCAGGGTTGACCATCCTGTTCTTGCTAGTCCGTCAGCTTTTCATTGCCAGCAATTCCTTTGTGACCTGAGATCCACTTCGGTGTTACACAGGAGTCACCAGTCTTGTACGTTTTTCACCTCATTCCCATACCAGCTGAGATGTAACCTTGAAGCTCTGAAGTGCTTTAAGGACAGCTTGACTGTCACTAATTAGTCCCTACAAACAGAAATTGGAATATATTGTAACCAACACTGACACTAAACTAAAGTGAACTTCGAGAACAGCCTTATTTTACCAAAAAAAATCATCCAACCTGATCAAACAAAAATTATTAGATAAATGTAATATCAGTTGCTTTCGTTGTTACAACTATCTTGTCATGTAAAACGGGAGTGACTGGTGACCCGTCCAACCAACATTATAAATTGGAAATTTCATATTTTATGTCGAAAGTTTTGAAAAACAAAATGCCAGTGGTGGAAAAATTGCTATATGAGCCACAAGTGTATTGATTAACCTCGATAATAATACCTGACTCACAGTTTATACAAAGTGTACGAAAACTCGCGTATTTACGAGTGAAATTCGTCAACGAACCTAACTAAAGAATGCGTTTTATGAAAAATAACACAGATATTCCCAGAAAATAAAAATATTTGTTATTGGCAAAGTAAAAATTTTTCATAAATTTCAGTTATTTTTATTTCTTCGATATTTGAAAAGGGTGCGTTTAATGTTAAACAGCATCAATTGTCTAAACACTGCCGGTCCTGTCAGCTCATTCGACAAAAAAATCAGCAAAAGGACAGAAAAAACGACAATTGTAATTCTACATGCAAAAAGGGCATTAATAACGACGCGCCAACCATTACCGCACTCTATATAATATGTGCCCTATGTGGATTTTCAAAGGGATGTGATTAATACGCTGGGCGCTTGCGGCACCAAAAAAGGGATTTCTTCGATGAGAAATATCTACGGGCTTAATTGGAAACACATGAAAAGTCCCTTTTCCAGCAAATACTCTATCTCTTGCAACCCTTTTTAGTTTGTTATTTTTTCAACATCACTTCATAAATAAAAAGTTTATGTAATTTTTTGACAACCTCTTGGGTGTGAAATTGGGAATTTTGTATTAAATAAAAAAAAACTTCCATACAAATTAGACAAAAAGGAATATTAGAAAAACTACTTGAAAAGAGGAAAGCGATGGGCGAGTGTACAGTTCCAGCTACCAATCTGATATGAAACCAGCGTTGCCAGTTTAGATTGTTTGGTACCTTTTAACAGCCCACAATTCCACAAACAGTGGTGAAGTATGAGGATCAAGTAACCTTAACCGGGACACTAACCTTTAGAACTTTATTTACAATTATCATTTAACTAATGGAATTGTATCAAATTTTGTTGCGTTGGTATGAAAACCATCGATAGTATTGTGTTCTATGTCAAATAAAAGGAAAAAGGAGACCTTTGGAGATTATGATTCACAGTTTTTATATTGAAACTACCCAACGCTTTGACTATAGGATTGGAAATAGCCTCCTTAATATCTTCCAACCAGCTTTCTACTGTTCACTTGGACAAACGAAATCTGAATAAGAAATCGTCGAGTTCTTTGTAATAATCACGTCTTGTGCGGATAATTTTTGGCCGTCTGACTCTATCGTCACTGCTATATGCATTAATTTTTCATATTTCCAATTGTTTGTTGTTGAAAATTACAATATACAATTTTAAAATTTGACAGTTGGTGCAGTTAACAACCATAAACTAGGTTAGATTTCCTTGGTTAGCACAGTTACCCGTACTTTGGATTGCAGCTATATTTTTGAATGGTTAATCTATACTTACACTCTTGACCACATATTGTGAAACGCAAATTTTTTCGTGACCGTGAGGGCTATTATTGTGAAACTGGCTGTGAGGAATGAATAACGTATTCTGCATTCTACTTTTAACACGGGATAATAGAATATAATTCATAGATTACTGCTATGAATGCAGCTGTTTCCAACTAATTAATTCCAACTATTTAATATTCAATAATTATATATTGAGTATTTTTTCTTCTTATAATCATTGGATATTTTTAAGCCATTGACGATTTCTCTTACATTATTAGGAAACTTTTTGTTGGGCTTGGACATCAGAGGATTTCATAAAATTATTCACTTTTGATTTATATTGTTCGGATTTCAAAATGAAACAAGCATTTCTCTTTTCAGATTCTGTTAATGTGATACCCAGCAAAAAAGCAACAAGAAAATAAGCCATTTTGACTTAAATTTCCTATCTTTTGATATCACGTGAGGATTTCGGCCCCCGAAAAGATATTTCAAACCTCCCTTAGCTAGACGCACGATTGACAGAAAGTCAATTGAGTAATTCCTTCAGTTTTTTAGCAGAAAATAAGAAATTCATCAGATGAACTCTTTTATTCAATTTATTACCCCCGCATTTTCAGTGAGATGACATTTTCTAAAAAAAACACGATTTCTGAACACTAGTCAATTTAAGTATTCGCTAGAGGGCACTGGTTATCCAATGTTGCCATAATAATTCCACAAAAACATATTTTCTGTCTCCTCTGTCCCAGGATACACCATATTGTGGTTTGTTTAGGATAAAAGTTCTTAACATGCTAGTTTGGATCTAATCTGGAAAGGATTTCGGTGCCAATCATATAATTCAAGACAAATGCATTCAATCCTATCCCAAGTCATACCTTTTTGTGAATTTAATACTTTAAACTATTTGATTTCCCAGAACTTTCCACACCTAAAAGCACTTGAACCTCCCGAGTTTTCCATCAAAGGATTCTCATACGCTACAACTATTTTCAATTATTATCTCTGCCCCTATGATCATCACCATTACTGTGGTAAAGATATAAGCTTCTAATGCGGGAATTTTCATGATAAAAGTATCATCAATTAATAAGTTTATCTCACTCGTATAATGTCAGATTACGTCTTCCAGTGTACAAAATGTAAAATTCACCCCTACAGCAAACGGAATTTAATCTATATCCAATTCACCCATCCATTATCGCTTGTTTACGCATGACTTAAAGAGCTGATCATAATACAAAATTGTAATTGAAAACGCGCATGTCTTTTCCAACTTTATACACGGTTGTATATCTGTCACGTTGAGATTTCTACGAACGAGAAATATTATATCTATGAACCTAAACAACAAGTTGCAATAATTGATGTTGAAAGATGATCTGCTCATCTAAATCCCTAAATATGTACTCGCGACGGGTATATTGGGAGGAAACGGCACATATACGTATCCATGCATAATTTAAGGGGTACAATTTCTATGGAAACAAAAACTGGTAGAGAGCTAACAATAGTATATTATACACAAGGTGGTGAAGACTATATTATTATTGACCGAGTACCAATAAGGTGCGAGGTTTATAAACGTCTTCAACACCATGATATAGATACCAATTTTTCCACTACTAGCCAAATTTAAGACAAACATTTAGAATAATTCACAAACGCGCCACAAGAAGCATTTACTCCGTCGTCTGACTGACAAGTACACTGTCAGTTTTCGATATATTATGAACGTACTCGTTATGTCATCAGTCATTTTTTATTGAGCGCGAATTTTGAAGTAATGACATTTAAATTCATATAATTTCATCCTTATAGGTAATTTGAAGCAGCAAATAAGTTGAAGACAATCTCCTAGGTATACAAACTTATGTTGCACACGTTTCTGTTGAACTATTATCAAAATATTCGCATTAGTCCTTTATTGATAATAGAAAAATTATCAACCAATAGAGTTGGCTTTCTTTGAAAGGAGTTTTATAAAATTAGTAGAGCTCTTCAATTTTTCCTCCTCCTTTCAAATTAACATCTCCATCCAAAGCTTTGTTGTCTCTAAATTTAAATTCAGTTTGGCAAAAACCTAACCTACATTATCCTCTTTCAATATTTTTTTTCATCGCCCTAAGAGACAGTTTTGTTTCAAAGTTTCATTATAAAAGTAACATTGGAAAAATTCAATATATGATACTTCAGGATGGTGAATAATCTCATCTTCACTTATATTTTCACAAATATTTGACATTTGACAAGCAAACGTTATTTCGTGTCACTTATGTCACTGTAAGGAAAGGAAAACAATTTACTTTTGATTGAAATACTATTCATTCTTAATGATTCATCGATTAATCATAATTCATAAGCTTTATATTTTTAAAATAGAAAAATGTGACACGTCTTTGGTGTAAGTACGAATATCATCCGAGTTTAACTGAATTTCCAAGTCTGCAGATTCTGCTTGCGCCAACGTTGATGGATACGCTAAGCCTAAGCATAACACCATTTCCTTATAGACTGCTTTCGGAGACACGAGTAAATATCGTCTTGGTTTGCTTATACGCTGTTAGTAAATATTGATAGCTCATAATGTAACTTCCTTCCCTCTGCAGTATGCAATGCAATTTCTATCGATTTTAGAGGAATGGAGGAGCCGATTTAAACCTCGTATTATGTGAGTGACGAACGGGTTGTTGCTTCTGACGGATTTCGTTTTCGACATATTTATTTATTATGTGGAAATAAATTGGATACTATCGATTTTTGTCTTCGTTTATCCGGTGATTGGAATAGGTGATCACGGTTCTTCATCACGTCGTGGGAAAAAATAGATACTTCTCACAGTTTTGTATTCACGTTACCTGCACCTACAATAATGGACTAATTTGATTCGAATATTATGGAAATCCAGAGATAATAGTCCAACAATAACTTTTGCAACATAATTTTGTATACCCAGGAGATTGTCTCCAACGTATTTGCTGCTTGAAATTATCTATCAAGATAAAATTATTTGAATCAAAGGGCTAGTTCTACAATTTGAGTATATAACTGGTATACGCTATACGTAGGATAACGGGTCACTGGCTATTAAATTCCAATTATAAACCAGAGTTTAGGTTATCTATACCAGTGGGTGTAACCGAGGAATAAAGTTATTCTGCATTTCAATTGGTTGGTTTTGACATATAAATATCATTACATAACCCTACTTTTTTGTATTGGCTAAAATTCATGGTGTTTTTTTGTTAAATACTAATGATCTACATTGAACAAATTGAGATATCTACATTGAACAAATTGAGATATCTACATTGAACAAATTTGAGATGGATTCTTCCAATCTTCCCAACATTTTTGAATCATATGATAGGGTCATTAAGAGCTTTCCTTTCATGTCCCGGAACAGCTCTGAGTGACTCCAGTGCAAGCGGAGGCTTGATTCTCCTGAGTTACACCGAGCTGCCTTCTCCTTTTCCTTTATGCACTACCTAGCGAGGTGGGGTTTCGAACTCTTTTTCCTTAATGCCATACATCCATTTCTAGTAGTAGATATTTCCGATAGTTCGGATAAATACTGGGATAGATATTTGTCAAAAGAGCTACCACCTGTGACAGACGTCAGTCAGAACAAGCACCACAACACCCATACGTATTAGGCGATTGAAGATCAGACAGTCGAAAGTAGATCTACTTGGGATATATACAACTGAGGATACAAGTAGGCTGTTCCACTTATGTCAAAGGAAAAAAAATGCGCATAGAAGACAACAAGAAAATGTCTGACAATTTCCGACTGACGTCTGTGACGGGTGATGGCTATACAGATGGGTGTGTGGTATCAATAAAATGTCAAAAATTCTTCTGGGGCTCACTGGTGAGGAATTTGAGAGGAAGATGGATCCAACTAACCTACCTAACGTGATTGTTGATGATTTTGTTTGGTTTCATTGTTTCCGCTTACTGTTGAAACATTGGCCTAACAGATTGACCATTGCGGAGGCACCCTCTGGAGAAATTGCGATTCTGATGGCACAGAAGTGTGGCAGACCTCCTCATGAGCCACCGACATACAAGACATTTGCTATCATTTCGATATTTAAAGTGCTAGGAAGCAGAATGTTATGCTCAGGACGCAACTTCAAGACGCCACCACCGCCAAACCGGAGGGCCTGCATAGTTTTAATCCATCACGATCTCTTAGCTATCTATCATCAAGACTACAACATATCAAAAAAAATTGACAAGAACCAGGATTACCTATGAAATGGTGCAGGGTTTTTCCATTCCTCCCTGCGCACGGAATAAGGAACAAAATTAATTAAGAACCAATGAAAACCGAACCCTATTCTTATAATTTTTCCCACATTTTCTGAAAACTTGTACATTTAGCCTTGAAAACTAAATAATAATTGATATTAATCACCACTTGATCGTCTCAGACATACAATATTGTTATATTAATTTGCTTAATCTTCACTCAAAAAAATACTCGTATCTAAAGTAGAATTTCATTATTCCTCTTCTACTGAGATCCTCTTATCCCTCGATTATTAAAGTGCTGAAAGAGTTAATATTGTCAATCTCTTTAGTCCGAAGCGGTTTTGGGAAGTCCCAAATCCCTCTTTAAGTTCAGAGGATTGCCTGTAAAGAGTAGATAAATATATAGCGGAATAACTCCTGGTGAGAATATGAAATAGCCAAGAAATTGTATTTTAAGTAAGTCGTAGACGATTGTTTTCAGAGGAAAATGATAAGTTTCATTCTTTTTAACAAACGCTTGAAGGTCTTTGGAGAGTTATGTAATTTTTTAATTTTTTTAACTGGGTTCTTGTAGTGGGATTCATTGAAAGTAAGTAGAGCTTTATTTCAAATAACTGGAACATAAAATTGAAAAATGGCATTTGAAAAAATGTATAAGAAAATAACAGGATGGGAGTAGATTTGACTCCAGCTCAGTCGCCTTATGTGAGCACGTGATTTGGGGTAGTTATTAGTTATAAAGATGATTTTCTGAAACCTCCACGTTCAATTAGTTGATTTTGTGGAGAAATTGTGGAGAAAAGTGACTTAACTCAACTAATTGACACAATGCTTTTATTTTTTCATAATATTGAAATGTCAAACTCGTATAAACTGTGAACAAAACTCTATGAACAAAACTTCAACAACAAACTTCCAATTCGAATGGCCTCTTTTTAACTGCCCATTAGGTTAGAAAACAGAAAGTGGCTAACTTCATCTTCAGGTTTTTGACTCGTCTATTGAAAACACTTGAGGTCTTGAGGTCCGGAAAAAGAAAGTGACTATAGCTTCATCTTCAGGTTAGAGACGTAGGTATTTGCTGGAAACATTCTTTTTTCCCAGTTTTTTTCTGAAGTAGGTCTCAGTAGGTTCGAGTACATATCAGTTTAAATGTTTCCAATCCTAACCTCCAGTGTCTTTGGGCATCTACACTTAATTGCTGGCTTCAAATTGCCTCTCGCATGGATACGTTTCAATGTTTTGGTTTTGCAGTTTTCCAGCCACATACAATCTTTATCACATTTAAGGAACAACCAATCCTTCTATAAATCAGCCGTTATTTTTATCCCGACTCTAAGATTGATGCCAAACTTGTTTGTTGATTTTTAATCGAAGACGAACGCCAACTATCACAAACAAGTCTATATTTTAACGCGAATTCGTTCACGGCAAACTAAGTGTATCGATTGACCGATGTGATCGCAAAGTGTTTTGACGAGATATTTATCCAGCGAGAGGCGGCGAGCACCAGCGGGTGGTAGCGTGGCTGTGAGACCGCATAAATAGGCGAAGAAGCGGATGAATATACGCCCTACAGAGGCGCACGTTTCTTTTTTTTGAGAGGCCAATAATTCTAGGAACTCTTGGCATGTCACCATTTCATTTATGTTATTCAGTCACTAGTTATGTCAAATGTCAGTTATATTTATTTTTGTTGATATTCGTTTAATTGTGAATGTCCATTTTCGATTAGATTTTTGTAGCATTTATAATTATCTGTATCTCTATTCTTCTAATTACTTTTTTCACTGACATTTGACATAACTAGTGACATATGATAGAAGTAGAATGGTGACATGTCAAGAGTTCCTAGAACTATTGGTCACTGATATGTTGGGTATTCAGCTAAAAAGTCATTTTAAACTTCAAGACACGCTTCGGGAGTATATTCATTATTTTAACAAAGCAATATAGATGCCCTCAATGATAAAAAACATGCAAAATCTTATGTTTTGAACAGTAGACCTTAATTGTCATTCTTGTCAGAAAAAAACACTTTTTTTTGGCCATACTGACCTAGACTGAACTCCTCCATTTCCTGGTTTAATGCTCACAGAGTTTTTGGAAATTTATTAATATGTGAGTTACACATTTTTAAGCCGTGTGCTCCGATTTAAGTTGATATCCATTGTTGGAAACACTACTTCTTCTTTCTATATCATCTTCTACGTCAAGTAACACTCTTTTTTGACTATCGGATGACATTGTAGATTAAAGTCTAGCCACCATTAGCAATAAACAATGAAAATATGAGGAACCACATCAATATGTCCGATCTGTCACTCCTGTCAGTGATATCATTCTGATATGGTCTATTAGTCACTCACTTTTCATGAAAAAAACAATTTTACTGAGATTCTAAAGCTATATCTGATTCTGTTGCTTGAATTTTATCAATATTATTCTCGAATTTTAACGGTATATATTTGTATGTCATCTTATAGGATACAATTTTGATGCCCACAATTTTTTTGTACAATCAAATCTAAAAAAAATATGGACGAAAGACTTTTGCATTCCACGTGCTCCAATCTATACTTGCAAGCTGCACCGCAAGCTCCAGGAAAATTTTCCAACAAATCAAAAAAGTAGTCTATACTACATATACTTTCGTTTAAAAAAGAACAATTTCCGGTGGAAATATTTTCCATTTCACGACAACTTTCGGCCTAGCTTCCCCGGACTAGTATGCTGAGACTGTTCTCAGGTACTGAGTAGAAGGAAGGGGCGCCCTATATTTTTCAAATCTCACTGAGTATTGCCCCAATATACTCACGTTCACTCACATAACCACTTTCTGCTCAAACTAAATTGAAAGTTTGTACCCAATATAATTCTAACCCTCCATGGTTTTCCATGGTTTCTTAGTATCTAGTCAAGCTTAGTATCTTGTCAACTGGCAAATATTCTTGAACATTTTGGCCAACTTCAGAGTGCAATATTTCCAGTTTTTGAATTCATTCACTAAAAGCTTTCTTTGTTGCCAAACTTACTCTACGTTGCAAAAAAATTTTTGACAAAAAATCCCTACCCAGGTGTTTTCTCTTTGTAAGAAAAATACTGACATGGGCGTTTTCTCACTTTTTTTTATTTAATTTAGAAATGTTTTATTTCATTGTGAAGGATATCATTGAGTTTGCGCCTGTTTTGCGACGCTGCTGTCTAAGTGTTCGAATACTGAAGAGTACTGCAAAGTCGAGAAAGGTAGGTAGATAAATATTGGGAAAAAGAGCAGATTATTTTCATTTTCCTATTTACATTTCATGATAAAAAACCCACCTGCTGGAATAATTTCTACTCGGAAGGTATTTTCCAGAAAAATATTTGTTCGTTATATCTGAGTGCTTTGGAAGCTTTTACGCAGCAAGACGGAAGCAACTACGGATAATTTTAAGTGTATTGATAGATCATCTTGAAGAAAAATAAATTGACGGTAAAATTATATTTTCTTATTTGAATTTAAATATTCTATTCACAATTTTAATAATATTTCTTGGAACTAGAAATAGTTTTTTAACTTGGAAATTTTTACAAATACAAACAAAATGAAATTTTCAAAAAGTCTAAGAAATTCCGAATGTTCAGGCCGCCGCAATTCAGAGCATATGGCCGTTTACACCAATTGATATTTAAGTTGACTTAAAGTTAAGTGGCGCTTTAAGACTGTTTTGTTTTGCACCATGAACAACTTGTCATTTTAAGCTGCTCCTAGCTAAGCTTAGAAAATCACTAGCTTATTCTTCACTTATCCTCAAAGTGGAGATTTCTAACCTAACATTCTTGTGTTGTCAATGTTTTTCTCCTTTCGGGTTTTCGTTTTCTGTCTTCTAGTTTCAGGAGTGCTTCTTCTAATTTTTGAAGAAGGATGTTTATGTAGGATGATTTGGAAGTATGGCATATTCTCAAAAATGGATTTCCAAGAAGACGGTACAACCGTAATAGTATATTACGTAACGTGTGTGGTAAGAAGCATTTTACGCAATATTTGGCTATTTGGCAATATTTGGCTATTTCTGCGATTTCCATGATAATATTAAATCCATCTCACTTTCACTCGACATTTTTTAATTGAATAAAGCTTTCCACAAAATAAACAAACCAGTTATAAGTTATAAGGATAATAAAAAAGTGTTTCAAAAGTTTCTTGACAGTTTTTACGCAAATCGCTATTGCAGCCTATAACTAAGTTTGATGTTTTGACAGCTTATTTCAGATTTTTGAATAAAATGGCGACGTCTATTGACAGTTGCTAAGATGTTGCTAGGGAAGCCGTGCGATTTACTTTACAGCTGTGCGTTTTTTTTACCGTGCGTAATAGACGTCATTACATTAGCGCCGACTGATTACAGGGGGGGTCGTAGGTAAATACTATTATGAAGAATTGGATGAAAATATTAGCAATTCTTTCCACCAAACTTTATAATTTGCCAATTTTGTTTTCTTATTTTTTACTGTGTTTTCCATCATAAACAATTTTCTTATTTTAAAAACAAGAATAAAATCCTTTGACTTCCAAAGAATTGACTCTTAACAGCTTTTAATACGTTACTTCAAACCATAAGAACGAAAAGTCACCAGAAACCATAGAGAAATAAATGAAACTCAACTTAAATAGCGAGGTTGACAAATGTATTAAACACTCAGCTAAGAAGCTTAGCTGAAACATTGGTGCAACTGAACTTTAACCAAGCGACCCTTAAATTTCAAACTCGCTATAGTTATTCTATGCTTCTATTGGTGCAAACGGCCAGTAATGGTATAGTCCGTTGTGAATTGAAGGACTTTGGATGGGAAATATGTCATACATCACAAATTGTGTTTGGAATAAAATCGATTGTTTTCGAATGAGGGTTCGGCACTGAAATTTTATTCGTTTTATATAATAACATTTGCCATAAATGAGCCCTTCTATCCGAATCAGCATTTTTGATTGCTGTCAACAGAATTTTACATTTATGATAGTGTCAGTTTTTTTAGTGGAAAACGTGCATGGAAAATAAAATTCGACATTTTATTGCTTACTTCGGTTGTATAAAATGCAACGGATATGAGCTACTATTAGCTTCAAACGTATTTCGTTCAGGTAATCAAATGTATTTGAAAATCAAAACTATTATATTGGGTTTGAAAATTTTACGTTTCAAATACTTTGGAGGTAACCAAGCCACTTCCTCTTCATGCTCTTGCGCACTACTTTCATTTTCAAGCGCTAACCATGGACAAATTATGTTTAAACAATATTGAAACTTATCCGTTATTTGCAACATTTTGACCTTCTGATAACTATATAGTGCACTCATTAGTCTTTTGGGTGTGCGTCATCGATTGTTAGTTAATGTCCTTTCATCACATTACGTTGAAAGAAATGGAAAAAGAGGCAGTTTTCTGTGATTAATCCCAATCAAAATACTACAATAATCAACTGCTTAAGCTCATTACAAATGCCAACCCTAATCTTTGACTAGTTTGTCTGATTTGATTGGTTGAGGCTTAGATTACGCGCAAGCGCGACCTATCAGTCGGGCGTTCAGACTACGATGAACTCGTTCCTTTCGTAGTGGCAATGTGTCTTACATATTTTTCTACTTTCCCACTTACAGCTCTTGGGTGCTTATAATATTTTTCAAGGCTCACATAAAACAAAACATACCTATATTATATTATTTTAATTATATTCACAAAATGACAGACAACGACTGACGTCCCATTGACAAAGATCTACAAGATAATCACGGAAAATAAAATATGAATCACAGAAGATACTCTTGATGTTACGTTTAAGAAACAGAAGATAAACTGGATGTGAGATTTTCGCACACTAGTGTTGAAAGTGATGTTTTCCTAATGTCAAGCTCGTGTTTTAAATGCGGTTTTAGTGACGAAGTTATAAAATAGTGAGAAAAGAACTCTCCTTACTTATACTTTTTCCACAACTGCACAAATTTAAAGAATAGGTACAATTCAGGTAACTTAATAATATTCATTTTCATGATAAGCTAGGAAAAAAAACACTATTTCTTCTCCACTTCATTTATTTTTCCTGATCCAATTCAGACTTTTTTTGTGGAATTTCTGGCAACGAATTTAAAATTACTTTCGCAGCTCCTTCCAATATATCCGGCGTATAATTAATTTCAAAATCAAGTGAAGTATGAGAAATACGTCACTTTTCTTAGTACTTGTAGAAAAAAAACAGCAATAATAACTTTACTTTCTTCATAGCATGTTACCTTTCGATGTATCGTCAGTGAACTGGCCTAATGGACAACCACTCGATACAGATAAAAGTATTCATGTAACATGTTGTATCTACCTAATGTATCGTTTACGTGAAGTATCTTTTTTGAGTAGATTATTTTGATGTTCGTCCATCCATTATTCAAGTATCGCTCACTGCATGCGAGGAAATACATCATTTTTTTTTTCAAATTGAAGGATTACAATCGAATCATGATATTAACGACCTTTTAGTTGCCTGTCGGATTTGGAACTTTTTTCATTCCATAACTTTCGGTGCTCCACTGCACTTAAAATTAAAAACATTGTTTCTATAAACCCGGAATTTATTTTTGTTTAGACGCATTTACGATGCTTACAGAGGCTCCATCTATCAGTTTGTGCGGAATTTATTCATCGGAAAAAAATGTAACGTTGAAGTACATTGTGATGTTCCATTTCATATTATTTCAAAATTTAAATCGATTTATTCAATCAAAAATAAATTCCACTATACTAAAATTATTTAAATTCATTTACTTTGAATTGTTTGTTTACAGCATAATTCATGTCATTTTTATATGTTTATCGAGGTCTCTTAGGTGAGTAGAGTGGAAAAAATAAAGTGGTATCTTGCCTACCACTAAATTGTACCTTTTCAACCAATCTATCATTAAAGCCGCATTCACACGAAGCCAGTAAGTGGGCAGGTTACTTGTAACATGTAGCATGAGGCAAGTTACTTGGGGACTTGCAGTTGACCCTGTCCACACGACTTCAATTGTGAGCGCACAGTATTATACAAATGAATGAGTTAACAATTTAAGCAATAAACAAACATCCAATAAAGCGCTGGTTGTTACCAATTCCCTCACTTGCTCGTCAATGAGTTGTCCACACGGTGTTAGTGCAAGGCAGGCTGTGTAGCAGGTACTGTTTTCTAGTGTTGGGAGGCAGGTTGTCAACACCTCGTACAAGCATGGTCGCCCACATGGGGCAAGTTACTTACCTCAGGCTACTTGCTCCAAGTAACTTCGTGTAAACGCGGCTTAAAGGAAAATTGTATTTGAATTGCTCTCTGTTTCTTCACGCCATCTTTCTGATATTCGTTTATATAAGGAAATAATCGATTTGTTTGGAGCGTAATTATAATACGTTCAATTAATCGTCATATAAAATTCTTTCTCTCGTTTCTTAGTTTCAAAAGATAATCCCTTGACGCGTAACTTCTCAGCAGCGCTGTACTTCTTATCGTAAACATTCTACGACAAAAATGATCCATCAAATAGGTTGTACTAATAGGCTGTGTCCAAGAAAACAACAGCTTCTGTCAGATACTTTTGATTGTAATGAGGCTTAAAATTTGTTGATTGATGTCGCAAAGAGGAAAATGGAAAGAGGTCGAATATCTTTACAGAGAAGGTTTTCGAAACAGTATTGAAAAAGCTGTAATTTGAATGTCTTTGACGACTTCTCTTCGATTGTAATTTCCATCGATCAAGAAGCTCTCCTGGTGCTGATTTTTATATTATTTATTAGTCGTGAAAGCAGCTTCTATTGTTCTCACAGTTCTTCAAAAACTCTACAACAAAGAGATATAATTCTTTGACAATGTGCTGTAAAAAAAATGTTTTTCTTTGTGAAAAATAAAAGTCGGTGGGAGAAAAGTACTTAACAACAATTTTTATACCTCAAATATTAAAATCCTTTTCTTTCGGTCTAATACTGTTATGTACTTCATATTTTTAACAAAAGGTGAGAATAACAGAAAGGTTTTTTTGGTATACGTGAAATATTAGGTGGTTGTAACTGCCGCGACAAAGACCGTTTTTTATATTTATATCAAAAGGTTTTTCAGGTAAACTGTAAAAACAGTTTTCCATGACGTCATAACTGTCATAACCACACAAATTGCAGAAACCATCTGAGAAATGTCAAAATTTTACATAATGAACCAATTTTATACGCGGCAACTGTGTGCACTTTCTCTAATGTCTAGAATTTTATTAATTTTAAGCTGCTACTGCCGTTAGTTTGAATATGATATTTACTCATCCAACGAATCATATTTGATTTGAAATTGATAACAAAATGTTTTTCCAAATATATATTCATATTTCTCAATAGAATGCGACCTATCAATTTCGAATGAATGAATGATTTTCAAATAAACTAAATTTTCATTATAAGGTATTATCATTAACACAATCAATCTTTTCGATTTATAATCATTATTATAAACTTTTTCTATTCGTCAGTGTCATAATGTTCGTTGAAATTAATGGTCTTCAAGTCACGATTTCTTGAATTTCAATTCTAAATACTTGACTGCATTTTCCGTAAACCGATGAGCTTCAAAATAACAAAGCGCTAATAGAGAAACGTGTTCTCGATACTAAGAATGTTTCTTTTTATATTCGACATCTTAAAATTCACTGTACATTAATTCCACTTGGGCAGATGTCGAGCAAAATAGCTCAATACGATTTCCTTTTCACTTATGGTTAAACAGTTTTCAAAATGGCTTCTCACAGAAATTCAAATTCCATTCATAAATCATTCAAAAATATAATAAAGAAATATAGGTTCTTCTTGATAACCTATTCATAACTTGACAAAATTAATGATGGTGAACGGGGAGTTAGGACCGACATCTTCGTGTGAATTTTAAAGAACTGTTCAATGACCTACTTTAAGCGATTTGGCAAATCTGCCAGAAACAGAAATGACCCCAATTCTTCTTTTAAAAACATCAAACCAAATAAGAAAATATCTGGAATAACAGGCCACTATATTGGGCGGAGTAGAATTCAATGAGACCTCTAGCAGATAATATTGTAATTGTCGCAACGAGTAAAACAATTCATTTTGCATTGTTTTTGTATTACTGTAACTTTTGTTACAGTAATACAGACCTAAACTTGTTTTATTTTTGACAAATATCAACCATACCTATTACTCCAAAAATAAAAATATCAGGAGTCAAAGTTTAGTTTAACAACACAAAATACTAAAGCACAATCGAAGAAAAAGCAAAAGTTTCACAAAACGCACACTGAAAATAACTAAAACTGCAAAATGAAACCATTTAAATATCAAAGGGCTTATACGGCAGCTGATTTGTATTACTCGCTGCTAAGATGACATTGACATTTCAGAGCGCCATCTATCGAATTCCACTTTTCCCAATTGACAAATTTAAAGAAGTTTTAGTGAACCGCAGGCTGCGAGGACAATGGAACCTTAATACCATTACCATTGAAATATATTTAGAAGGGATAAATTTGCCGTGAAAGTGCAGTTTGGTTGGGTTCTATATTCTATATTCAATTCAATTTATCAATTAGAAAGTTCTACATATTATGAGAATGATTTTTTACCGTGAAAAGGGCTAGTTTGAAGATGATGTACCTGATAAAAATTCCATTTCATCATAATCTGACAATTGTTCGATTCCTACATTATTTTTTATAGATTCAAAGGTTCTATCTATGATATTGTCCAGCTGCCACATCCTCTGTTATTCTTTATGCTCATGACTCACAGCTTTTTAACCAGCTCACTATATAGACACTTTTAACAAACAGTTTCGCAGTGATTGATGTACTAGGTCTTCCAATTTATCAGTTTTATAAGTAAATTCCATGGTTCGTTGCAGTGTTAGGGTCTCTCACCTGAAATCTTGCTATCAATAAGATAAAAATATATTATAGCTGCTGCTTTTCAGTGAACGGTCTTTGCTCTTCGATTTTTCAAGCACTCCGTTCATAAGGCGTTATAATAGTATGTATTCTTCTATTACCTTCAACATCTATTCATAACACGGTTTACTAACAATTTATTTGCAGGAAACTGTCAATAAACTAGATATACTTAGTTTCTTTCGCGTAATTAGCGGATACCTAATTACGATGTTGAATTCCGCCACGTGTCTGAACTTCCTTTCGGTTCTTGCGATCTTTACAAATAAAATGTTGGAATAATTTTTCTTTTCGTGAATTTGTAGAGCAGAATTTTAACGGTAAACAACCCCTCTTGTGTTAACGACCTACATTTCGCATCCTAGTAAATCTGGCAAAGACACAAGTGACCTCGATTTTCCTCTTCTTTGCTGTTTGTCGCGGGCGCCCGCAAAAACAACTATTCGTCAGTGTCCCGTTATCTTTCACACGAAATGTAGGGATTTGAAAACTGAAATTTTAACAATATGGTCACCAAAAATGTCACACCAGGCGTTAAATTTTTGTGGTGTTTCACTATGAAACTCCCGCAATTCTGTCTGGCTGTGGCTTTTGCAGACTCATTGTAATCCTTTAGAGGAGGAGAACCCAATAATGTATAGGGTGTTTCATTCAAAAAAACTGAGAAGGGTGAACATAGGGGAAAGGAGATTGAAGTTATAACGTTGTGAGTACATCACAGAGACTGCATCCCGACGAGCTACAACATCAATATTTTAAAAACTACTTATACAGGGTGCTTACAAGAAGTTTTATAGCAAGGGCTTTAAATTTTTTTTGTATATTGATGAAGGCTATATAAAAGCTTTGTTTGACTATATAATCATTTTCATGTTTCTTTAACGGTTAGTTCAGTCAATTTTCGCCCAGTTCCTATTTTTAATGATGTCTAACCATCAAACTACACAATTTTCAAGTACTAACAATTTGTAATTGACATGGTTTTCGCATCTTTTCCGAATAATTAACTGCTTTGCTGTTTCTTGTTGTTTTTCCTTTCCTTCTCTTAAAAAATGAGGTTAGCGAAGAGGAAAATATATGTTTCATAATTATTTTAGTTTGTTTGAGCAACCAATTCCGTGTGCGTCTGTCGCATTACCCGGTAAAACTTTGTTTTTCTTTCGTCCGTTGTATAAATGGAACGGTTTTTCCCCTAAGCGATAGCTGATGAGGCTAACATATTTGAGAAAAAAATCCTCTCTCAGTGATCTAAATTTATTTGTTCATTGGGGGTATGAAGAGGTGAAAATTTGGATGAATTGCTAATTTTTACACCCACCGTATAGAAAACCAATCATGTGAACACCAAAAATGAGTATTTTCCAGCAGTCCAAGTGAGGAAAATTGATAACACTACATTTTTTTAAGTTTTCCTCCATTGAAAATTTAAATTTATTTTCTGCATTCAAATTTTTGGCGAATACGCCTTACGCATTCACCAAAATTGTTCCGTGTGCGCACCCACCTCTAGAGATGGGAATATACTCGAAGCATCGCGTTGCCAAGCAACTGGAAGTCGTCTCCATAACGACGCCCACCAAAAAACATTCACAACAAAGGAGCGGGATTAATAGCCTCGCAGATAATGTTCTCCCGGTGTTTCAAATGGCAAAATAAGTGTGTGTTGTTTGTGTAACGACAGTAGCTCTTTTCGGTAACTACGAAGTGTTCCGAACGCACTATCTATTTGGCTTTTATAGTCGTAAGAAGAGTTTCTGGCACCTGCGCGCACTTTTACTTCCGTCACAGAAGATAGTTGTGGATATTTATCTAAGCATATGCTACATTTGTTTTATATACTTCTGGTTCCTTAGTCTATACAAAAAAAAAGAATGACTGACTTCTGTATCTAAGTGATATTGAAGCAGATGATAAATCAGTGGAAAGTTTCAATTTATTGGGCTTTCTGTAGAGGTTTAACAAAGCCGTTAATTTCATTAAGTGGAAGTGCTAAAAAATTATATACTGTCAGCAAAATAAGTTTAACTCTTTATAATAGAGACTTATAATATAAACTGGTATTTATTACGTAGTTTCATACAACTTCTTGAGCTATTTTTGAAAAAAAAAGTAAGTAAGTAAGTAAGTAAAAACACAGTAATATTGGAAAAATATGAAAATATGGTCTACCAATTTTATTTTTGTTTTTAAAGAGAGAAAAAACTTTTAATCAGCCCAGAAGGTTTCTTATTCTAACTACATCAGTTACAGCCTGCTAAAGGTGCACTATTAAGAAATATAAAAATGTAGATGCTGGATATTTTTTGTGACGTTGTAAGAAACGCCTTATCCATGATACCAACCAAAACAAAAACAGATATCTGATAATGTGCCTGGTGCCTGAGCTGGATTCCATCCTCCTAGATGTTTCTGTGGTTTTTTGGTGGCCAAGCTGGATGCCATCCTTCTCATGCTTTCTCTTCTTCGTCAATGACAAACATTCCATGGAACAAACTCTATTTGGACAGCTTCAATGAGATGCAGCATAAGCTTTTTCCATATAACTTCACAATGGGAATTGAACGTTTTTCTAGCTTTTAGTTTCCATTCCGTGCTGATTGACAGCTGTTTTGACACGTTCCACATCTTCTTTCTCCTTAGCTGTTGTCTTGACATCCTGAGTTAACTTCAGCCTTCAGCACATAATAAATTATGTTAATCGGAATTAACATCAACAAAGACATTTTTCAACAAAGTAACATTGATGGTTATAAGTCACCAGTCTCAGTGAATAAAAACCATGTTACGCGAGTAGAGGACTATACTTTTTGTTGACTTTTGTATTATTTTATACCAAATTGGATTTCTTTAGATATTATGTCGCTTTTTCTGCTCCAATATTATAACTTTCGGTATAATATTCAACTTCAGATGTATGTATGTAATTTTGGGGTAATATCATTGAGGCCTGAAAGATCTATTGTGACCCTCACTTCTACTTATTTTCTGAGGAGAGTCTCTGAAACTAGTAGCTCCTTCAGTCCTATTTCCCGAAGGAGTTTTAGGATATCTGCAGTATTCAACTTAGGAATTCTATCCAGTCATCTCCCATGTACTGTGCTCTGAGATTCTGGAGTGCTGTGTAGTTGGAAAGTGGATGGAGGCTTCTTCTTCCATGTCTCAATATATGCATTCTTCTTCCTCTACTATTTTAAGCTTTTTCAGGTGCCCTTCCAGGCGACAATGGCGACAATGTCCCGTTAGGATCCCTGTTAAAACTCTTAGCGCCGTTTCACTTTGACTCATACATTCATTTGATTTCGACAGGTTGTAGTTACCAAAAAGAATCTTTATTGTCTAAGCACTAGTAGATCTTTCCAATGATCTGATCTTCTCTTCCTTTAGGCTTCATCTATTTCTCCCATTATTACATTTGGGCTGATTCCGTAAAAAGATTCAGGCCCTCAGAAAGGTATTTCAATCCCTCTCTTTGCTAGCTCATCTGCTGTATCATTTCCTACTATATAATATTGTTCTCGTCTAGTTCATTGAGTTTGTCTAGGTATTCCCATATTATTTTGGAACTGATTACACAAGATTTCAGTGCTTCGAAGGCTGCTTGACTTCAAATTTAGAAGTTCCTTGGTGAGATTCTGGACAAATAAAATTGAATTCCAAAGAATCTCAATAACGGAAAAAAAGATAATAAACATAACTCATTGCAGTTTTGAATTACCATACACAGGACAATTTATCAATAGTACCAAAACAGAAAAATAACAAAGTTGTTTTTCAGGTCGAGCATTTCATACGTTTGAAATATGAATGTACCAAAACCAATTCCATTGCGACTATCTTCCAAACAGCGGGCGCCTACGTCAGGAGCTGTTAACATTATTATATATTCTTTTCGAAATTCTTCTTCTGTACACTGGAAAATAGTGAAAATTTGGTACAGATACTTATAAATATCACATTTAACGTGGATAATTTTTAATACAGGGATTCCTTTTGGAAAGCAAGCTGAAAAATAAGAACAAGATTGTAAGATATTTGTTCTGCTTAAGTGGTCGTGTTCTGTATATTTCATAAACAATGTTTAGTAAGTATTTATTAACAACATACCTCTTGAAGGCTTAATATTTGCAATTTTGATGAGATTTATGAATCAAAACCAATCAAACTACCTCAAATCAATGTCACAACGACAACTTATCTACTTCACTTCGAAGATTACTGTTATTTATTCAGTCACTCTGTCGTGATCCTTCCAATTTACGACTAGCCCTGTTTATTCAGGATTTAAATTGTTTTCGTTTGAGTTTAATCCTGTTCTGTTAAGAGCAAGAACGTATCTCACTAGGAGACCGAACCACGCGGTCGGATATTCGACCCCATAAATTAATGTCCGGACAGTGAGTGCCATAACTCGCAGGACGATCTCCTCTCGAGACAATACTGGGACGTAGATTCTGCCTTCGTCGAGGGGGACCTCCTGGTGACATTTCGTGATATCTGGCACTGTTTGATACACGGTTTGAATGAGATTTTCTTAATTATTACAGTTAGTATTACACAATTCTGTGGAAAGCATCGTCAGAGATATATTTAGATAAAAAGCAAAGTTACACAGCTTGAGATTTTGGTGGTATAAGCGGAGAGATAGTGTGGATGGCTAAGATAAACGATCTTTATACTTTTCTGTGAACGAGAGGGTTCGTGAAAATTGGTCGATGAAGATAGGGACAAACAAAATTTCGATTTACAGAGATACTGTCAACGAATGAAGAAACAACAGTTCTCATTTCCAATTTCTGCTTTTTTAAATTGAATTTGAATTTTTTTTCAATATCCACTGGGGTATCATCATAATTATGCCACCCTTTTTCCTTGTTCATCAGTTACGTACTTAAAATATTTAAATGGTCATGAAAAGGACAAAAATGAAATAATACACACAATCGTTTTTTCTCCATTAACGTTTGACAAACGTTGACTCTGTAGTGTAATTTCAAAATGCTGCAATTCATAATATTTATTTTTGATCATTCAGGGAAAATTCTTGAGTGTCATAAAATAAATTCCGTCGTTTAAGACAAATTTATTGTGTCATAAACCAGTATGGCTTCCTATTTTCAAATAGGATAGTGACATATAATATGAAATTAAAATTCTGAGAATCTCACTCAGAAGATTGTTTTCTGAGCTTTATTATAGAATGATTTAATTAACAAACTTCATAATATATTATTTTATACTGGAACTGTTATCCATTATATATCTGGAAATATTCCGGAATTATCCTCTAAATTATATAAGATGCATAATATTTAATCTACAATACTTCTCCATGCTTCAATTGAATATTTTTGTTGAGGATTTAGCGAAATATGATCCTTATACCATTAACAGAATTGAAAAGAATGCTATTCAATGGTACACAGATGGCTCAAAAGCAATAGAAAGAACTGGGATAGGAGTGTTCGGGCTAGAAACCAAACTTGTGAAAAACCTCAAGTATCTATGATGCGGAAATTCACGCCATAAGAAAGTGCGCCCAGTTCAATATTGCATTATCATAATGACAGATAGTCAAGCAGCCATTAAAGCATTAAGCTCTTGTGTAATCAGTTACAAAATGGTGTGGGAATGCCTAGACAAACTCAATGAACTAGGCGAGAACAATATAGCAGCCTCACTATGGATTCCAGGACACACTGGAATAGAAGGAAATCAAACCGCAGATGAACTAACAAAGAGGGGGATTGGAATATCTTTCTGGGGGCCTGAACGCTTTTGCGGATTCAGCCCAAAGCTAAGAGTTTTAACAGGGATCCTAACGGGACATTTTCGCCTGAATGGGCACCTGAAAAAGCTCAAAATAGTGGTGGAAGGAAAATGCAGATATTGTGGCATGGAAAAATAAACCTTCATCCACATACTTTCCAACTGCACAGCACTCCAGAATCCTAGAGAACAGTACCTGGAAGATTACTGGATATAAGAGAAACATTTAGCCAAGTTGAAACCTGAAGATATTCTGAAATTCCTTCGGGAAATAGGACTAGAGGAGCTACTAGTTTCAGAAACTCTCCTCAGAAACTAAGTAGAAGTGAGGGGGCATAATAAGTCTTTTAAATCTCAGTAAATGTCACCCCAAAAATACATACATACATCATGATTTAGCGGATCGTGAATGCTAGGGGTACAAATTAGGTCGAAACGTATTTTATGAAACTCATACCCTTATAAAAACCTCTAATACTAGAAACAACACTTAAAATTTGCCGTTCACACTAGTATAAGTGAGTCCCATATTTTGAAATGGAACAAAATAAGGTTTATGCCTTTTGATAATGAAATGCTGCAAATTTAAATTGTACAAGGTGATCTTATGTTAGATTAGCAAAAAGATTGTAATAAACTCCTGCTCACTATGCCAAATTTCTCTAAAAGTTATCACAAGAATCATCACTGGTCACTGTTACCTCAGATACCATTTCTGCAAGATGAAAAAAATGCACGAACAGGCAGACTTTTTGATGTTACAGATAAGATAACGGATCACATAATCTGTAATTGCATATCTGCAAATGCCTCAAATCTAGCATGCTCTATAAGTGAGGATCAAAAGATTATGTGAAGCTCTTTTCTATTCATTTCCTACTGTCAGTACGAAAAATACATCCGCATCCTATTTTGAATAGTATAGCTTCACCCGAATAATAGGTCGACATTTAGTCATAGATTGGGGTTAACGTTTGTAATACATTCAAATGATTCATTATTGTGATATTTTAATTAGCATTAATCACAGAGCTGCCTTTTTTCCATTCCTTCCAACGTAATGTGTCATAAAGACATTAATCTTGGAAGTTTCTAATACTAGGGGCAACAATTTCCGTCAACTTTTCTCATAAGTTTTCAAAAATAGATATAATATTGATTCTTTGCCAAAATAATGAGAAAATTTATCCCAAAACTCTCACACTTAAATCGACCTTGCGAATACCTCCCACTTCATTTATAATAGAGGTCTGGTCCACATTGTTCCCTTAAGTACGTTATCAACTTTGTCGTATATACGTGAAGGTAACAAACAAAACAGTTCGATACACTCTCAATTATGGTTCTGATAAGAGAGATAGAGATATTCGTTATTATTTTGTGCGACACATAGCCCGATCTACGATAAGTAATGACATCGACCTAGATTCAGCCGAAATGGACTTTAATTTGGATTACACTCCGGGATAGAGGGTCGTTATTATTAAGCGGAGAGAGAGCTGCTTGCCCTGCTCTTGTTGTATCGTCTCTTGAAAACCTCTCGGATATCGGATTTAACTGTTCAAATTAAGTATTGCCTTGAATATGCTTGATAGATGAGTGTCGATTTGAAGACACTTACTTATTCAAAAAAGTAGAACGAGTGAAATGATAGGCTGATACTATTTTGTCGGCTTTGTGTAGAAGAGTATACAAGACGTTGATTACGTTTGTCGAAGAAGGTTTTAACTGGTGCTTGAAATTTGAATTTTCAATTAGTTACTTGGATTATGTTTCTCCTCTGTTTTGGCTGGAAATATCCTGAATGGAGCTAAGAAGGCTTGACTTTTACACGACCCTCATGATATCATGAAACGATCTTCTGCCGCTAGGTGGAGCTACACTAGACTTCATAGTTACAGATTTTCAAATTAAGGGTGAAAAGAGGCTTCCAAATATTGTCATCTATATTCTTTTCATCCGATCTTTATATTCCTAATGATCAACGGGTATCAAAAATATTGAGGAGAAGAAAACTACTACAAGATTTTATGTAAACTCTAAAAGCAATACATCACCATAACCCATACTCACTTTATCAAGATTCTAAAAAAGAAGACGATGTAATTGTGGTACTGTCAAATTTGTGTAGCTATTTTCTCTCCTAGGGCATGAACGTCACAGCATGAACAATTGATTCCCAATCATGATTTTGTCCACCACTAATTATCACCATTAAGAAAGCATAACTTTTTTGTTAAGTTTAATCAACATATCGACCAAACAATAGTAAATTTCTAATTTCTGTCACAAAGTGACATATCAGGATTTGATGCTCCGATTGTCATTGTTTATGTCGCTTCTCCCTTCCAATTTTTGAGACGAATTGCGTTTTATTTAAATTGAAACTAGTAATAACAGAATAAAAGAGATGAGACGGCATACTCTGACTCTTCCTACCATGTGTACCTAATCTCAAAACAACGCGCTGTTGCCATATCTTCGACTGGAGATAATCTAAATGAGTTTCCGAAAAGACCCAACAAGATATTTGGCATGAATAACAGTGAATGTTTTAAGTTTTTAGCGACCCAGCAGTATACCAAAAGATAGTAGTATAGTAATATTTATGAATATCATATAAGCGAGATAAAAATAAAGATTTATTTAAGTAGAAATAATTTAAAATGCTTAGAACGTCTGTTCAGATAATATATTCGTAGGAAAATGTGAATCGTGAGTCGTAGATATTTGCGGTTAGTTTTGGAAGTTGGTAAAACTGGTTATTACGACAGTTCCTCGGCGCGCTGGTGTTTCTTCGTAACGGAAGCGGCACACATTACCGCCTCCGGATAGAATTCCCTGAGAAATGACTTCCGGTTTTTAGTTGGCAGCCAGGCCACCTGCTTATTCATATCTCTGGCGGTTTTCGGCATTTCTTCTTTTATTTAACAATCTTTTTGTTTTTGTTCATTCGCTGAAAATATATATTTTCACAAAGTTATGTCCAAGGGGACGAATAATACAAGAAATAACCTAAATATACTACCAATAGTACTCTGCCTCTCCACCATATTATTTTTATGACGTCGCTATTATAATTATTGTTTTTTTTTATATAAATACGACCTACAGTAGGTTAAATATTGCTGTTGTATTATTTCTATATACTGAAAGCAATTGCCTCAAAGTGGTTTGAGTTTGGGAAAAGAAAAAGTCGACGAAATCATATCAAGGCAATACGGTGGTTGTTCAACGAATCTTGATTAGTTCAAGGTCACAAACTTGTTTACAATAGCACTATGTCGTTCCAAAATTCTCATTACTTTTCGGTGGGCACAGCTGATCTATTACGACAAGTTTGGTACCTCAATCGCTCCATAACGCTCCTGGAGTCTTGGAGTGCCTTTTATACAGTTTCGTTGAAGAGCAATTCCTGTAAAGTTGTGGCTGAAAAAGTTAATATTTCCTTCCTCGTGTCCGTGAAAAATATCATTTGGATTATTCATATTCTAGAGAAAGGAAAATATCCGCTTTAAAAAATTTACAAAATTCTGAATCGAAAAAGTTTTTGTTTGATTTCGGCTCGCCCAATATTTCATTTGCATACAGACAGCTGGAATAAAGTTGAAAACTTCCGAACTTTAGATTAATTAATTAATTTTTCATTTGCCTTAGGCAGATCGAGGTTCATTCTCTGCATCATAGTATTAATTTAAAATTGTTTTTGACACATTTCGATGATTCAATTCCCTCTATAAACTTCCCAATTGACATATCAACAAAAATTAAACTTTATATTAAAATCGACTTTCCTTGTTTAGTTCACTTCAATTCAATATTTTCCAAAAGGCTTCTATGGCCACCATTTATTGGCATGGAAACGAAATACAACAAGACCAAAATAGTCCATTTTCACAATCTATTCAGTGAAATGCGCATTTTAAATGGCCATATCTCCCATTTCTCCAATCGTACAAAGAAAACTCATTTGAGTTGTCTTATCAACGGGCACAAATTATGCTTCTTTGAAGCAGGAAGAAATTAAGAAATCGCTTAAAAATTGGGATTTTCCGGGTAAAAATCGAAGTAAAAGTAACATATTCTCAAACACAATGTCTTTAATATGAATATGGAATTTTCAACAATTTTTCTTTTTAAAAAATAAAGACAAGACATTAATTCGATAGAAAACATCGAATGTACTGAATCGACTAAGTGAATAGCTCATTAGAGTCTTGGTATGATATTGTCTACGTTAGAGAAGGATAGACACAGAAAGGGAACCGGTGCACACCTAAATTGAAACGAGACTAGAATTCCCGTGGTGAGAGAAGCAAACAGGATCGTAATCAAGAAATCTTAAACTCAAGTAAATTCATTCCTTTTTAACAGTTAGAAGTATGGTGTAAAATCATTGAATTAAACAGAAATCGTTGTTGAATTGATGAACGAATCAAGTAGTCTACCCCTCTTGTACTTAGTTGAGACCAGCATAATCCTATTCCTCTTTTGAAGTGCAGTGTAGGATAGCATTCTGTCAATAAATGCAGTAATGCTTCTCTTTTCTCTGTAGTAGAAGTGATAATCATTAAATACCTTCAGCTTCATGCTGCCCAGGTATTGATTGAGTTCCTAATGTTCTTTGGTTTATGCTAAGTGCTGCCTGGCCGTTGATCTCTTCCAACTGTATCTTCCGAGATATATTTTAGACTGATTCAGTCCTGGTAAGCTTCCTAGTCAACCAGGAAATAATCTGACTGATTGTTGTTGGTCATTATTTTTATTATAATTATGAGGATCTGCACTAAAAAACATTTGGACATGAGGTTGAGATGGATCATTCTGTCCCGAAACTGCTTTATCTTATTTCTGGCTTTTGACGAAGGTAACCAGAATTAGCTCTACTTATAAATTTTTATTCAGCATAATCTACGTTTATCTATCAAGTCGGTGTTGTCTGAATCGTTTTATGGTGTAGTCTATGTCTGGAAGATGATGGAATACGACGTGGTTAATCTTTCTATGATTGGATTAGGTTTCTTATGTTTAGCATGGTCTGGCTCTCGTCATCAGCAGAGCCGACAACAAACATGGCCACAATAAAGTGGTGTCACAATCCCGAAATATAGCTTGTACCTTTTGCCTAGAGATACTCATCAATAATGATTCAGGGATTGCACAAGTGTGAAAAGAGCCTCATTATGTCACTATCTTTCTTGGTATTCATAATAATATCATTTATGTACAGGTACCACTGAATGTAACTCGATTCCGGATCTGTTAGGCAGCGTGTTCTGTTCCCGACACCTTCCAAGATTAATCTATTGTCACTTATATCACATTGTTGTCGGACAATCCGAGGAAATGTCATTCTTAAGTAGATTTCCTTTGAAGGGATTTTATTAAAAAGGTGTTTACAAGCACTTTTCTCATAATATTTTGTACATTATGCTAATGTATTCTGAGCTTTGCATAAACTTGTCTGTCACTGTAGTAGGGAAGTGTACCAAAGAAGCTTTTTAAAGGAAAAATTAATGTCTGTAGTTTCACAGTAGTCACATAAGAGTGGTGATCGTTTCATTTCAGAATAATGAGAGCACTGAATTATTGTATTCGTACTGCAACACTAATAGAATGAGGTTTCTGTATCTACCAAATTATCAATTTGGACGTGAGCATGCAACAATGGAACGAGTCCATCGGGTAATTGAAAAAATAAACATTACCAATTATAGTCCCACCTCAAAGGTCGCTATTCCCTAGTTGAATACCTTGATGAACAAACACCATTGTTCAAAATAAACCGCGGGGCTCCTCAAGGCCGTATTCCAGGGCCGAAAGTGCTGAGAATTGTTGTAGAAGCTCCATAACTTCTCCAACATTTTCTGATCTTCAAGTGGAAATAAAAAACTTATTCATAAGCTATAAAAATAGATTGAGATATTATCCAAGACATCTACCCTCATATGGTACATGTCAACTGAATTATCACACAATTTGCTTATTATAATAATTATTATAGATTGTAAATTAATAGGAAAAGGGAATTTCAAGTTTTGGACAGTTGATGAATAACCTGATAATTTTTAATAGTAAAAAATCAAGTGCATGTAAAATTGATAAAACTATGCATGGGGCTTTATTGCTCTAAGCTAGGGACTTAAACTGTATTCATTGGTCCTGAGCCAGTATGTGGGATATCAAAAACTGCTGCACGTGGTTGTATATCTCAGTGGATTCAAACTAAGCATCAGCCGCACTGGAGACACGTGCAAAAGCAGAACACAGCAAACTCCTGGTTTAAAAACCCACGGTGAAGCTGACTAACGAATTATTCACCACAAAAGGGGCCAGATATGAACAGTGACTGGTTTTCCGGCAAGTCACTGTACCGTGAGGAAGAACGCGCATACAATCAGCATATATAGGGAAGATCCTATCTGTCGATTGCGAATGGGAGAGAAGGAAGCCCTCTCATATTATCTTCGACTGTGGAGCATTATCTTATTGGAGATAGAGACTCATAGGACTAGAGCATCCAAGGTAGGATTTCTCCAAGAAGGACCTAGTAAAAAGTCTGATAACGGCTACAGGTCTTTGCACACCAGGAATACAAAAAGCCTCTTCAACTTCTAGTATCGAATGAGTAGTATTTAAGGAATATAAAAGCAAATTCACGTTTCGTGCAAAGTTTTCAGAGACTTTTCATTGGTTAAAGGTATATCGACGAACAAGTTTGGAAGTAGTATCAGAATAATTGCGTTCTAACTACACGATAAATTAAAAGCAACTTCCGGAAGTTTTACACTTTCGTGTTTCTAACGATAAATTTTTCTTTGTGGACCGCATGAAGTTTCGTTATAAGTGTCACGAAAGTGCGATCAGACTGTTCATTTTTTTTACGTCGCTCATTAATTCTTCGAGCTGTACGACAATTTTTTCCGTCTCTCTACAATCCGATATTTCAACTTGAAGTGAAGTGAAAATGTTTTAATAAACTACTACTACATTTTTTTCACGTGTCAGACGGTGAAACTCCAATTAGTTTTCGTCATCCAGCCTCGACTGAACATAATTCATAGTTTCTCGACGGATTTGCATTTGTAATTGACGAAAATTGGACAGTGTAACTCATAAAATTCAAATTAGACTTACAAAAAAATGATGGCAAAGCAAAACATCTCTGCAAAATACCCGCATCTGCATAATGTCACCTCCAGTGAATTAAAATGATATTAATTTTCCGCTGACGTCGTTATGATCTTTCTTGGGCCCTAGTGGCTATTAGAGGTACAATTAGTGCAATACTCTGCTGATTTCTGTTAGCATTTCATTCATTTCCACTCTTTCCATTCTCTCATAACTAATTACCGGATAAAAATGGGAATGGAACAAATATTATTTCATCTATTATAACAACCTTAAAATGTTCAGGAAACGGTTACATAAACAATTTTCATATTCCAACGTGTAATAACGACATTATTACAACTTTTTCGATAGAAATGGAAAAATTGCAGAGTTAATAAAAGAAAAAAAAATAAGTTATCGAAAACTGCAGAGGTTTTCCACTGCTTGATGTTGTATATAAGATATTTTGCAAATCTATTGAAAACACTTGGTCACTACGAAGAAATTCTGGTTGGGCATCAATTGTGATTGAACATTCAATCCAAAACAAGTACTGTCCATTATAACAAAAGCTGGAGTACACCAGTGGGATCCAATATTAACAAATTCACTCATCTTCACACCAATTAATACACACACACATGAATATACTTTCTGGCGAACGCAACTCTCGAAATTGTTATAGACATTTAAAACGAAAAGAGAGTTTGTTTTGTTAAGAACACAAAATATATAACATCGTACCAAAGTAACGATTCATTTGAATAGCATGTGCAAGGGCAAATAACACATGAAAGCCTACAACAATAGACAGATCAGGATCTACAGTGTCAGTCAAACTGCCCCTGAAGCACGTCAAGGTAACATCTTGGCTGGTATATGAATGCGGCGAGGAACTTAGAAAACTGGCGACTTGGAGCAGTGTAACACTGGAGTGGGTCCCAGGTCACAAATGAATCGCTGGCAATAAAAAAGCTGACGAATTGGCAAGAGCAGGATTGTCAACCCTGTTGAACGGATCCGAACCAGCTGCGGGAATTCTCAGTTGCTCGACTAAGTCATGGTTGAAAGGATGCGTAAAAGAACAACACCGTAAACACTGGAAGAATACGCCAACACAAACACATGGGAAGAAATTTATAAAAAAACCATCAGGAAAAATAGCGGAAGAACTGCTCGCAATGGAAAAGAAGAAACTACGCACCATAACGGGACTCCTTACGGAAAACTTTCACACAAAGGAGTACCTGAACAAAATGTAGAAGATGCTAAAAATACACCGAAACAGCTCTGCACATATTATGCAACTATGAAACGCTGAACCACAGGAGGCAGAAACTGTATGGTAGACCCCAAATAATGACTCCAGAAGACTTCTACGACCAGCCAGCAAGGAACCTACATACGCTAATACAGGGATTTCCTGAGCAGCAGGTCAGAACACTAGAAGGATCCACAATAAGCCATGGAGACTTAGGTGGTGCCGGCGAATGGACGGCTCCCCTAACAAAAAGGTAATGATTTTAATATTTCGGTGGGATCGTCATTCTCTGTTGCAGACATGGATGTTGAAGAAATGGTTGTAGTAGTAGTGATAATGTAAATAATAAAGAATTTATTTTGAATGAACCCATTCAAGATACAACAGAACATAACCCCAATGATATTTTCGAACAAAAATTACACAATGTGCCACTATTAACTAAACAGAAACTACAGAAACACAAAAAAAGGTAAAAGGCACCGAACATTTGCGAAAGTCTCTGAAACTAGTAGCTCCCTTAGTCCTATTTCCCAGAGGAATTTAAGGATATCTGCAGGCTTCAACTTCCTCTTCTATCCAGTAATCTCCCAGGTATTGTGTTCTAGGATTCTGGAGTGCTGTGCAGTTGGAAAGTATGTGGATGGAGGTTTCTTCTTCCATGCAATATCTGCATTCTTCTTTATCTACTATTTTGAGCTTTTTCAGGTGCCCACTCAGGCAACAATGTCCCGTTAGGATCCCTGTTAAAACTCTTAGCGCAGTTTTACTTTGACTTATGCATTCATTTGATCTCCAAAGAATGTAGTCCGCCAGAAGAATCTTTGATTGTCTAAGCCCTACTAGATCTTTCCAATGGTCAGATCTTCTCCTTCTTTTGGCTTCACCTATTTCTTCCAATATTACATTGGGGCTAGCAGGCCCCCAGAAAGGTATTTTAGTCCCCCTCTCTACTAATTCATCTGCTATTCCATCCTTATATAAAAATGTAGATCCTAAATTATTTGTGATATTATATTGAATATTTTCAATTTATGCATAGGGAAATAGGTTTGAAGAAGCAACTCAGTTTTTTAAACTCTCCTCAAAAACTAAGAAGAAGTAATGGGGAACAATACATCTCCCAGGTCTCAGTAAATGTCACGCCGAGCACCGACCATCGGTCTTGTGAATTATTATCAAATTGAAATTTAATATAATCCGATCAAACATTTTCCGCGTCTATCATACGAAGATTCTTCTCGACTTTCATGTTACGTAATTTAATTTTATATTTCAATTTTCGCACATGCGTTCCCGACCGTGAAATTATTATTGTCTCTGGCACTCATGCAAATGAAGCTATGGAAAAGGTTTAATCGTCAGCTTTGTGAATGTGCTCTTTTGTGACATTAAGGTAATTCAGGAAAAAGTTTCAACCACAGGGATTATCCATGGCTTTTTTTGAAATTATTTTTTTAGCGGTTCGAAAACCATGAACAATAAAAGGGAAACGTCATGTGTAATTATTGCGGAGTGCCATTGAATTCCCTTTGTGTACGATATGATAGTAACGATGTTTTTTCAGAAAAGTTAATCACTCATTTCAATTTATTTATTTTTCCCTTGTTTTTATTTTTATTTGTTAGGAGTTTTCTAAACTCCTGGGAAAAGTCGTGGTCTTCTCTTTGTTCCTGAATTGATCAAGGATTTTATTGGAATAAACCTATAAACTGGTGAATCTACTGGAAGTGAAGCTTAGGAAGATATTCTCGATATATTTACCCTATTTTGATTTCTTTTATATCTATTTTTTTGAACCTGTATTAGAAACAGCGCCTCTGGTGGGATAACTATTGAGTTAGACGAAAGCTTCTTGCTTACATTATTCGCACAGTTATTACTTCAGATTAATCAAGATTCGAAAGACAAATCTTTGGTGGAACAGAATTAAATAAATCGCGTAGTAAGCTTGAAGGCTTTCGCTGACTTTGATTATAAATTTATCTTTTAATTAGCTCTAAGACTTGAAATTTCTGACATTAATTTTTTTCCGTTGAGGAAACTTAATTTGAAATTTTAAGACATTGAAGCTGATCGGTTTTCAGCAGAAAATGTCACATAACACCACTTGTGTTATTTTTCTCCATGATTTGATAAAATTCCAACTCCAAGTGTTATAAAATGGCGGATCTTATGAACTAAAATACGGTGCGTAGTGCAATTTCCCCAACTATGTGACAGAATCTGCACGAAGTTACGTTTGTTAACTCCGTTACTTTGAGAAGACTTTTTAAGCTTAAAGTGCCTTGTTAGTATACCAACTAATGGTGGGTAATTCCTGCGCATCATTAGAGCCATCTTTGCTTCGTATTTAATCTCCTTTTCGTGTTTGTTTCATAGGAATTACCTGTATAGAGACAAACCTAGATAGTTAAAATTCAGAGAAGACCATCGAGCATCCAATGAACTATATTGTGGAGTTGAAAGTGTGAAATATCCCATTCTCACTGTTGTTAGTTCAAGTGCACATGACATCCTGAAGTTCAAGATACTTGGAGGGTCGAACATTTTTTTGGTATCGGCCGTTACCTGGTAGGGCATAATGAAGCTTCAAGTATAGTGTGAAGGGATGCATTTATGGGAAATTTGCTCAGAATATTTTTAAAACGCATGTTTGTCAGTGGCAATGATTAGATGAAAATAAGTTGGATGGTTGGAGTTGATGTTTGAATCAATTGTTCTGAGTCTAGGCTGCGATTTTTCCTGTACCACTATTTTTATTCATGGTTTCGTTTCCATCTACTTGCCGAATCCGTTACTTTTCGAATCCAGAGATAATCCATTCTACAATTCATACCATTTCTGAAATATCAATTGCTTTTGGCATTTAAAATGTAGAAAATGCACTTTCACATCCATTTTATTCAATTTTCATACACTAAGTCCATTATTTCAAGCAATAAGGTCGTTAGCGTAACTAGTTTATATTAAATATTTCCATATCTACCCCTTGCTTTAAAATTTTTGACAAAAAAAATTGTTTCCGAAATAAAGAATGCTTAAAATTTATCTAAAGAGGTTTCTTGGGACAGAAAATCGACTGGCACAATCCGTTTTAAAATAAAATCTTTTTTTTTTTCTCCCAAATGTAGTCATAAAATTTTCGAAAATACATTTCTCAAAACTGAAGATGCCAATAACTCTGCTAATATAATAGATAGAACGTTCCAGTCTCCGGCAATCGATTAACGGAAAATTTGACGTATTTCAATGTAATCAAAGTTCATTTTATTGAGTAATGAGAAAGGTAGCGATACCAGTTAATATTAAATATTTCCAACTCCAGAGAAAATCCATTTCACAATTCACACCATATCTGAAATATGAATTGCTTTAAGCATTTAAGATGTAGAAAGTGCACTCTCACATTCATTTTATATAATTTTTATACACAAAGACTGTATAATCTGGAGTTGAAGTGTGGTATATTTATGTTCGCTGCTATATTCTTCGAAAACTCGAAAGACTTAACAAATTAAAGCTGCATTTTTCATCCGCTTTTCTAACTTCTACTTCCGTTCGCAACTTTCCGTTATTTTTTGATCGATTATAAGAAATCAATTCCATCCATGATGTAGCATCCTCAATGTCCTTCGTTGATGGAGAAAACGTTTGTAGGGAAACCAAAGAACAAAGAGAAATATAACACAGTCTATTAGCTCTATAATGATATTTTTTTTTCCAATCTATTCATCAAAGCTATAAGAAAAATTTGGTCTGGAAAAAGTATCATTGAATACAGGGTGGGTTTTATATGTATATTTTTTTATCCTAGACATGAAACATCGATAGATTTAATGGATACCAGTACACGACCTCAGTGAAAGGACAGGTTAAATCGACAAAAGGGATGTGCTGATGCTCATTAGACCAGAGCCTGGCGTCGCAGCATGGAAAATAAATAATGTCACAAGGAAGTATGTGGCACAGAAATCTCTAGAAAGGAATTTTCACCAGTGTAGGGACAGGAAAAATGTCAATTATGTGGAAGATCTGCTAACGGACACTGTAAGCTTAATGGTCACGCGAAGCAGCTGACGATTCTTCGTACAGAACATCAAGAGGGGGAAATAACAGTGCACATCTTATGGCATTACATTTTTTGTATTGAAATATTGGATACCTGAAAAAATAGATAATGAATTTGAAAGCATAAGACCACAATTAGATTAGATTAGATTAAAATTGGAGTGGCTCTTTGTCCTATCCCACTGCGACCTTTGCAGATCTATTGTGGTCCTCCCTATATTAGAGCTCGATATCCAGCTTTATTCTTTTTATTAGACTTAATAGCCTGGTTACCGCCTCCTTTGCGTAGCTCTCTGCCTTCGGTTTTTCTTCTCCGAATATGTGAAACCGCAACCTTGCTAGGCCTTCACACTCACAAAGTACGTGCTCCGCGGTTTCTTCTTCTTCCTGGCAGAACCTGCATAGGCTGTCTTCTGCTAGTCCAATTGTATGCATATGTTTCCTCAGCCTACAGTGCCCTGTGAGCATTCCCACTATTATCCTCGTCGTTTCTCGACTTTGGCGTAGTAGGTCGTGTGACAGTTTGGCCGAAGGGCTTTTAAGGAATAATTTAGCGTGTCTTTGTCCTGGGGTTCCATACCACCAGTTCAACGACTGGTTGTTTATCCATTTGTGGATGCTTCCTTTACTTAGGCATTTGGCAATTCCACAGGAAGGTTCTGGCCCTATCATGACCTCCGCTGCTCCCTGCTTGGCTAATTCATCGGCCTTTTCATTGCCTTTTATTCCTTGGTGGCCTGGTACCCAGGCTAGGGTTACTTTATTATGACTACCTAGTCTGTTGAGGGCCTTGCGACATTCCCACACCAGATTTGATGTTATCTTATATGAGCGTATCGCTTTTAGTGCTGCTTGGCTGTCAGAGTAGATGACGATTCTTTGGTTATTCACCTCCCGTCTTATCAACTCTTCTGCACAGCATTGCACCGCTATTACCTCTGCCTGAAAGACAGTAGCATGTTTCCCTAGGCTTAGAGAGATCGCTATCTTCTCCTGTACCCCATATATTCCGGCTCCTACTCCAGAGTCTGTTTTAGAGCCGTCAGTGTACCAGTTGAGATTCGCCATTATGGGAGGCCCTGCTTCCCAGTCCTTTCTCTCTGGAATGACGATTGTATATTCGTTTTTAAAACTATATTGTGGGGCAATCTGATCCTTTGGCATTCCCAGTATTGGATCTGCCTTTATTTCATCATATAGTTCTTTGTAGACCTTACCGTGTTCTTGGCTTGTCGGGTCCCTGTGATAATCTGTGGCTAACAGATCTTGCATTTCCTTGAAATAAGACCACAATAGTTGATATCTATCTCTCTTCTATAACAACTATCATCCTTAAAAAGTGTCAGCATGTTATTTTAGAAAAGGAACGTGTTTACAACTCATGAGGCATTCAACCTTGAAGGAGTTTCGATATAATTCACAAGATTGTGCTTGAAACGGCAACAAACAATATTTTGAAGCCTTACTTCCTTTTTCAAGGAGTGTTTAGGACGACAATAAATTAAGAATACTAAATGTAATAATGCACGATAAGCAGCTGCCACCTACACGTTTGTCATTTTATTTTGGACGATCGTGGACATAAATCTTTTGTCGGAAACATCGGCAATAAAAGAGCGATAGGTCTGTAACAGACTGCTCAGCGAATTTTCCGGAAACTGATCCAAAATTCAAGTTTCTGAATTCAGGTTAACCACAAAATAAAATCCTCCAGTAAATCTCCTGATACATACTTTTATGTTCGGTAGAATGTTTGAATGTTTTTCTATACAGAGTGTTGGTACTAATTGGAACGTAAAGATGGAACTGAAATGAGGCAATCTTCAGGAAATGAGGTTGAATAGTTTTATGCCTTTTCATAAAATTGAATGTATCGATTTATATTATCACCAGAACAGTATCTTGCGAAGTACACATATTATGTAGCTCAGTTTCCATAAAACTACCTGTTTATCAAGACACAAAACAATTCTTAAAACCAAATCCAATTAGTGTTATTAAAAAAAAATCGTTTGTTGTGAAAACACCCCATGGATGGAACATTTTAATGAGAAACGACAAGTGACAAGTTACAAATGACAGACGACAAGTGACAAACCAAAAGTGGCATATCACAGATTCTAGAAGGACATTGGCTAGCTTTAAAACTGAGAAAAGGATCTTCAAGAGAGGGAAAGACGATGGAAAGGGGAAAATGCTTCATCGACAAGGCCCCTTCTTTGGCTGTGGAGGCATTGGGCTTCAGAGTATACTACGGTATCCCCCCAAGTCCTGAAAAGGCTAGATAGCAAACCTCAAGCACAGTAAAACTACAACGGTGAGAAAGAAATGACGGAATACAAGAACCTTGATTTAACAAGGGACAGGAGGAGAGTTATTTCTCAATCTCTCACCTGCTATAATGGGGAAATTTCCGAAATATACGACTGCTTGAAGGTTTAGACATTAATGAAGTATATATTTTAAATTTCAAAGTAAATATAGCATTCGTTTCCATGAATATTTCAAATAACTGCTTCCGATATCAATTCCACGTACTAGATATATCAGTACAGCTTTGCATAGCTAATCTTAATTGCGTGGTAGTTAGAGCGATTAATTTTCCTCCCTAACTCGAAAGTTACAAGCTTCCCAAGACAATATGAGTAATATCGATAGTCCTCATTTAACACTTCTCAAAATCGATTCCTTCTAGATCGTTTATTATATTTGAGGAAATTTCCTGGCGAAGGGGATCTTTCATCGGGATAAGGAGGGGACATCGGAAGATGCGTTCCGTTCTGGTTCACTACAGATTATCAACATTACGTTACCGTTCGATCGGGCCTCTCGCAGCGATATTGAGTCATAAATTAGTGGGGCACAATGCCGGCCATTACCGGCTCCGGCGATGTTTTCAGATAAAACCGTATATGTGTGCTTGTTGTCATTTCCATTCCTACGTTGGTTCTCGAGAATTTCACCGGAATGTTTCAGCCATTATTTTTTTTAATATATCAAATAGGCTTCGACAACTTGACACACTTTATGTTCTCATCGAAAAAGCTTTTCTGATATTTTTGGAATTCTTCAGATTCCACCGAATCTTTTGTTACTTGCTTCGTAATATCCGCAAATTATCTCGACCAGACGTTGAAAATTAGAATCATTATTAACCAGAATGTCCTCCAAATCTTGTGGTGTGGAAGACATTGGTACCTAACAAAGAAAAAAGCTACAGACATGGTAAGAAACATGACAGAACGTTCGCTTGAAACATGGAGACTAGATACAGAAACAACAGACACCCAAGTGCATGCAAAATTTTAGTTTGGACTACTTCACTGGTCCATTTTCTGTAAAGTGTGAGTAGGTGAAGCGCTAGTTGATGTGAGGTAAGAATAGATCCTAGATCTCGGAATTGCTTGAAAAAGATCTGAAAAGGTCGCAGAGGAATAGGCCAAGAGCCACCTCATACATCCTATCTATCTATTTAAACGTTTCATACAATAAATCCCTAGACTCTCTAGTTTGTCTTATTTGATAATTAACAGATAAAAACTGGAAAAAATTGTCCTCCAATCAATGCAATTCCATGGAAAAAAAAACAGAAACCTTCAATGGCTGCGCTACTATAAAATTTGTAAAAAAACAATTCCAAGATCAAGTCAAGTTTCCTCACCACTATCAATATTTCTTCTCTCCCTAGATTATAGAGCAAAGTAATACGTTCTTTGAGGTTATTTTTCTTCGGAAAATTTCCAATTTCCGTTCTGGTGTGAGAAACGATTAAAGATCCAGGCTATTTTGAAGGTGAAAATAATCACTTTATCTCGATCAAAAAGCAAACTATAAAATTTCATAGTGCAGTTAACACAATGTAAAACAAAAGTTTAAATCACATTTAGTAGTAGATACTTTTTCATTTCGAATAACTGGCTTGTAAATCATGCACCAAACAATGAAAAAGTTAACCGTCCCATCGAAATTGGTGATATGTTAAATGATGCGCAATGCCGATTGCATGTGAGGCGGATAATGAAATATAGTTTGGCTATGGAAGTTATTTCGATTTTGGAATCACACAATCTATGAATTCATGATAAACTAATTAATAATCTGTATAATTGCTACAGATATGTGCGTTGTTAGGGTAGATATTTAACAATGGGATGTTCCAGAATGATTTTGTGTTTGCTGTGTACCTACTGTTAGTTGTTTGTTAAATATTTGATGTTGTTTTGTCTCTCAATTAAAAAATTTCACCATTTCAGCAATCAGTTTTCGGAGAAATTTGATCGCTTGCTCCAATTTTGTATTCAGATCAAATTCCAGCGGAAGCTTGCAGAATATTTTTCAATAACGTCCTGAATAAGCTGGTTGTGGTTGACAACATTGTTTCTTAGAAATAGTCCCATTTTTCCTATGTCAAACAGCACATTGTTACAAAAAAAGATCATTCAGTGTATTAGTAGAACGTAGCAGACTGGTCTTGGACTGCCTTCTTTCAACCCTGGCTTACCGTAATAATGTAACTCTTAAGGGGTTCACGGTGCACCAGGATAAGGAGAGGCAGACACCATAGCGAAGCATTCACTGTTCCTGAACTGCTGCAAGCGGCTGTTCACTCCGAGATTAAGTGGGATTGGTATGATCTAAAAGATTCAATGGAAATTATAAAGGACGACATCACTTGTAGACCGGCTTCGACGTTTTTCTCATCAAAGTACAAAGCAGATATTCTCTGTCCAGGAGTTTTGAGAAAATAAACACGGACTGAAGATTGTAAGCAACTACATATTCCCGAGTAGAGGAAATGTCAAAGTCGTTTCAACAGCAGCATGGTCATCCCCACAGCAAGCCAAAATTTTAGATTAACTCAAACCCAGTGGTTTGTAATTATAAATATGCTTATATTTTCCAAAATCCATTATATCGCTCCTGTAGCAGACATTTTGTCTTCTTCTTACAAGAATCAAAAATTTTTCTCTCATTCATCTTGCCTTTGTTGGCAGTTAGTGTTAAAACCTGGTAGTTACAGTAATGGCTTATAAATGGTTCGAAATAGTTTTTTCTCCATCAAGTTATGAATCGCGCAATATTGATTTACTGACAGTTGAGAGCATGTTAAATTGCGAGCTTAATAAAAAAAGTATAAAAGAAGAGAAGAAACAAGAACGAATTGAAAAGCAGACAGATTGTTATCTCACATACATAATTTTTTTTCATCCATTCACAAGGTGATTCGTTAGTTATGGTTTAATAAAATAAGTTAACAAAATCAACGAAATTAGACCCAATGAATGGAGTATCTTTGAACCGATTCGCAGTTTAAGCACTGAAAACTGTCTTATTTAGATAAAAGTTCAAGCAACATTTTTGTTTGGAATTTTCTTATGGATGTAACCTATCCTTTAACAATATTGGCCTGTATTTCTCGAGTAAATTGGCGTCGTTTCGAGAATTGTTAGAATATTTTCTTTCTCTGGGAGATATGATCGTACCGTATTGTTATAAAAATTTCGAATTGGAACAACAGGATTTCTTCGAGGGGAGGAAATGAGTGTATTTGAAAGGAAGATGCTTATCGAATTTCGTCTGTTGTAGTTTTAAAACAAGATGGTAGAACTTTCTATATATTTTGCTTCAAGAAACTGCAAATAATTCCGTTATTTTGTTGGTTTTGTAGCAAAAAATTGTGAAAATGTAACGTGAATTGATGAATTTTCAATATGTAAGCTCCTTTTTTTGAGGAAATTAATAAAGCTCTGTCAATTACAAATAGATTGAAAGATGGTGCTAATAGGCCTATTCCACTGATGCCTTTTCAGATCTAGTGTGGTATAGTTATTTCAAATATCCACTAATGAAGTTCATCATGAAGATATATTTATACAGTTCAGCATTTAGTAAGAATTGTTATATACAAAATGCGAAAATTGGGAAAAGCGAGAGCTTATTTAAAAGAACTCACGAACTATGAAGGTTTTCGAGAGCTGTTCAAGCTGGAAATGATTCCTGAAACCTCTGGAAACAGAGACAAAAAGTTAAAATCCACTTGATACTTTATTGAAATAGTGCTTAAACTATGTTAGTTTTAACCAAGACCAGCTACTGCAAAAACTGTCTAAGCTGCACAAGAGATATCTAACTTGACATTTTCAGTTGTCGTCTAGCAGAATTTTCATTGTTTATTATTATGCTATTTGTTTATTGTATAAAGGGTTATAAGCTTCATTGCCATGGAAAGTTTCACAATTTTATGGGAAAAGCAACATAGCTAAGAAATAGATGAAATATCATAATAAAAATGAACAGCAACAATTAAGAAAAGTGTGGGCTCACAGCACTTAGGCCACATGTGACCCATTGTACATCCTCACGAGGAGTTGTCCTCCTAGGTCATCGACCATCCTGTTTTTCCCAGGAAGGTTGATAGCACTTTACATCGGCAGGTGTAGGCAAAGACTCACCTATTGAGGAAAGTATTGGTACTTAGTCGAGCGTTTCTGAATTTTTTCAGACATAGTTAGTATTTTAAATTCCATTTTTATCATTTTTCCGATTAACTGATTTGGTACAGTGTAGAAAAAGAGATAAGCAAACTGAAACTAGATGGAAAATCGATCAAAGATAACTGAACCTTTGTTCGAATTTTTGTTTGCATTCGAACCTTTGTCCTTTGTCCTCGATTCGTTACTGTTGCCTCCAGAAATGACACAATTTCGCCGCACACAGGGTGAATTACACCTGAATAAATATTTCCTTTCTCCAACAGATTTATACGGTTTTTCATCGATAAGTTATTTATGAGAAAACTCACATGTATTCTCTCAGATAGTATTATTACAACGTCAATCAGTTCTAGAGAATCTAGGACATTGTACAGGATAGGGTGACATCTTCAGTACATATGTTGAGTCAAAGGGGAAGAGGATGGCTGCTAATAGTCTTGTGCTACTGAGCTATGTTCAACCACTGGTCCTGTGACCAGTGGGTTAACCTACAAAGTTACAACCCACTGAGGTTTGACAATTGTCACTACAGCCCTAATGATCACTCCAAGAAGATTAAACTAGTAAGTAGAGCAGGCAGAATGTGATAATATCCTTCGTCAATTATAGTAGATACCTTTCTTATGGCATGATCTTTTTACTCATATCATATGAAGTAGGAACGAGCTTACAGCTGCTTGAGATGATTTTGTTTTTTTTTCACTATTGCTATTTATAGCTTTCTTATTTACTCTATTCGACGTAAATTTCTTGGAAAAAGTTCCATTTGAAACTATATTTATATAACGACAAAGATACTGAGTTTTATGCCTGAGAAAACGTTTTAACTTCACCAATTGAAATAGTTTTTTCAGAAGAAACTAATTTTCTTGAAAAAGTTTATTTTTTAAAAATCTGTCGTTTCTATGGATTTCTGTGACTAATTGTGAAACTTCTCAAGATCATATTTAAAAGTTTTAATAATTTCAAATTTGAGCAAGTGAATCGTAAGCGTTTTGGTAAATGGCGCAAAAAAATGAATTTAAATTCAAAAATTCAGGAAGTTTATTTATCCAAGTTTTTTTCTCAACATCAATTCTCGTTTTCATTGAGTACCTACTTGCAGAACATAGTATACAATAATTGCGTTTTTAATATGAACATCAATCATAATGGTCCAGAGAATTTAGAAAACATCTAAAATTGTAGTTGAAGTGAATCAAAATTATCATATGAGCAAATAAAAATTAGATTGTCCAAAACAATATTCTGTCAGTATAAACCAGGATAAAATTCATCCGTTGCGTTGGTGATCTGTCAGAAATACACGTTCTGATTGGTTAAAAATCACAGGTGTGGAATTTTCTATTGAAGATTGGTATGAAGACTAGAAGGAATTTTGTGACGTCAGATTTAATTGTGGATATTGTTTAGCCATTAGACCAAAGATTGCTTAAGTATTCATCAAATTTGTGTCTGGTTGCCTCGAATGCTCCTTTTTCTTCCTCCATCGATTCTGTGCTCCTTTCAGAATCATAAGTTTTCACGAAAATACCTAATGGTTCTTCCCTCAGTATTTTCATTCCCTCAAATTTAATTCAGTTGATTCAATTGCTCTTCACGTCTGATCTTCTATCCACCAAAGCTTTTTCTAAACGCCTTGTACAATAGAAGTGTTTTCCTTCCATTTTATGTACAATCAGAGGATTAATCAGTCTACAGCTCCTCATGATATTTACGTAATTATTTGGAAAATAGATTATCTGTTGCAATGCACCCAAAATGAGTATCATAAGGAAGTAAACTGACCTGATGTAAAAAATCTAACTAATCTTAGTCAAGGATGGATGGACATCAAAGGCTGCTTTTAACATGAAGACGAATATTCTGTTTCTTACTCCACAAATGTCCAAAATAATCAGAAATCTGCAGGACTGGATGTCTGGTTCATTCATAATTTGCCGGAAGAAGCCAGACCCAGCCTCGTGTTAACCACCGGCCTCCAACTAAACATTGCATCCAGCTTAATTAGTTTTTGAAGTATGTATGTATACACATATTATCTTTCTTTATTCATCTATTGCTTTTCAATGATATCTTCGATTTATTTGACGATTTTAAGTATCTTCCTGTTTTTGGTGCATATCTTGCTAGCACTCTTTTCTAAAATATCAAACCTGTATTGCGCGTAGCCTTTTTTAAAAGTCCTTTTATCAAACTAATGGGCTTATTCTGTACATTTATCTGTAACAGCTGTAAATTTAACATCGATGTAGTTAAAATCGCGATGTTAAATCAAATTCAACAGCGCGGTTGAAAATCGTATTCTGAACTGCCCGATGTAAAATAATTTTTGACAGCGCAATATTACATCGCAGCTAACTTAACTTATATTATGTTGTGTAGTAGAATTTGTATAATTTTCAAGTTATTGGACCGATACTGTAAAGCAAGAGGTCAAAGATAGTCAAGGTAACAGAAGAATTTCAGGTTATTATTTATTAGTGGGTGTAATCAGGTTTATTTATGCATAATTATTATTTGAAAAAATGATGAATTTGCTAACACATCGTCATCATGTGAATAGTGAGTACCTACTTAGATAATACAGTTTGTAAAATAAATTATTAAATAATTAACTATTGTAGAAAAACGAAAAAGAAAAACATCAGATGATCAATATGAATTATATTCAAATGAAAGGAAAATGATTAGGTCTGCAGAAGTGGAACAATTAACCCAACTCATAAAAACAATATTTATATATATTGGTTTTGAATAAAAATTTATTTAAAAATTACAATAAATTGTTTGAATAATATGCCCTAGGATTTTGTAAATCACGTAATATTTTTCTTTCTATTCGCATATAATTCCTAGATAATAATTTCAAATTATAACCTAAAATTTGACAAACAGTGTCAAAACACTCCTAAAGTCGAATATTTTGGTCGGTGTTATTTTAACAGCGAAAATGTTATTATACATCGATGTAAGTTACATCAAAATCGCACAGAATAGCTTTTTCGTAACATCTCTCGACCTTGAAATTTAACAGCGCTGTTACCGCTAACATTTTTGTACAGAATAAGCCCATAAAGCATTCAAAAAATGTACTTATACTTCAAGAATGATATGGAAGACGTTACAGTATCAGTAGTGAGTAGCTAAATATTTTGAAAAACTTCTGGAATTTTATTGTTTTCAAAGCCTATCCCTCTGCTGGCCTTATAGTCTCCTGTGCCAGATCTACACCGCTTGACTATCCAAACGCCGTTTGTAACGTTAGTTAGTTGGTCAACTGAGGCAAACTTACACCGCATTAAATGTATCTTAGACACATTTGATTGTCTAATTTGATTAGCACTTAGCTCCGCGTTTTTGCATTTTTTTACACTTTCTAGTACTAGATGACATGAGAATCTCGAAGAAAAATGAATTTATGTCGCTTAGTCGAGTGAAAAATATTACCCTGTATGTTCATGCTGGGATTGTTTTTTTGTCGAAAGATACTTTAAATGTTTGTTTTTGTGAAGTCTTCCAATGTAGCTTGGATTGTTTGTTAGTTTTTAATTACTTAACTTGACATCCAGTGCCTTCTTGTTTAATTTCATTGTATTTAGAATAGACCGCTATAAAGTGAACTTTGTGAAATTGAAACTGTTTGTTCTGGTATAGGTAACAAACAAATAGGAAACGTAAAAACTTTTATGTTAATTTATTCTCGTTTCCGCTAAAAGAGAGCGTTTTCTTTGAACTTGAGCGACTAATTGCGAAACTTTTAGGACGAAATTCTATAAAGTTTAATAATTTTGAATTTCACAAGTGTCCGTAACGAAGGATTACAAAGACTATTCAATGTTTTCCCTCATTGCTCAGTTAGATTCTGGGTAAGTCTCCTAATTGGATTTTTTCTTCTCCTTTAGAGAACGATGAGAACAAGAAAAGCAAGTCTAGTTTCTTAATTCGACCAGACGAGTGTAAGACACAATTTCGTTTTGATGATAGACCTTTTGTTTGAGTATTACTGGAAGTAGGCTTAAATGAGATTCTCCTTTTATTTGTCTTGTTTGTTTTGTTTTCGCAAAGAAATGTATATCGACGATTGCGTTAAAATTTATGAAGCTACAATTGAAATTAAAAAAAAAACGTCCAACCAAAGCTTAGTAGTAAAGGGAATTATTGATTGTCATGAATTTTTTTTCGGGCCAAGATGGGAAACTCGTATTTCAATGAGTCCTAACCAGTACCCGGACAGTGCTGGACTCATCCCCAAAGGAGGTCTACAACCAAACAAACCTCAAGGTAGCTATTACTCTCGCCTTGGAGTCACTACACTAACATTTAAAACGGCAGCGGTCACTCACAAATTCTCCGTTTCATCACTACATCTCACAAGCCATATCGAGTCCTCTTTCCCGAATACGACACTAATCTTCATCCATTCCTTCTCACCCCTCAACATTATCTCCACCATATTTTTCCAATACATCACCTTCCTAGTTCATTTCCCAGCTTCTTCAGAGCTTCCTCGTTCTTCTAGCATCTATACACATGTCCCACAACATCCTCCACTTCATATCTCTCGCACTGTCCACTCTCTTTTTCCAATCTTGGTATCACCCTCCTTTGTTGTGCGTGAACAATTGGTAACTTCCTACAAACATGCCTAACAGCGTCCATGAGTAGTTCCCAACCTTACACCACTACATATGGTGGTGGAATGTGCTGAAGATGTAGTGACGATTAGAGCCGATTTTGTGCGAAGAGCAAAATCATCAAAACACAAGACAAATCATCAAAAAACTCCTCACTGAAAATTAAGAAGCCATTTCACAATCTGCAGCTGTTGAGATGTGGGCTCCAAAGATATTCTTCTGTAATATTTAACAAGCTCGCCGGAATTCATTTTATTCGTCCCATCATATTGATAGCGAACATCAGATCAGGATGGGATAATCGAAGCGGGTGCAAACCCCACCTCAGCATCACCGAGCACCAAAGCCGCTAACCCCGCAAACCAACCCTGTCGATAATATATGATAAAACAGCCGAAATCGCAATAATTTATTAGCATGCGAGATTTCAAGTGCGCGCAAACGACGCGACAAGCAGCAGGTAGTAGATTGCGAAGCGACGGCGCGTGAACTTGCGCTGTGACGCGAGCGTCGTTCGATAGCGGCGTCGTTGTTAGTGCCGCACAACCAGCCCCGGCGTCTGGTGCTCAGCTGATCCAGAAACGAAACAACACGCGAGATCACAACACACACACACACATACCTAAAGAGAAACGTGCCTGAGGAGGGTCAACAAATCAAACTGAAACCTTTTACTGATAAAGTGAAGATTCTTAGAGGTTATGTGTCACGTGTCGGATGTTTACCGCGTACCAGTGTCGATTACAACAACGACGTGGTGAAGAGTGATTAGGTGATGTACTGAGTGTTGTTATTGTAAGCGACCACGTGTGAGTGGGGGGTCAAAGACTGCCTCACAGTGCGTGTACCAGCGGGGCTTGTGACAAAAGCTGGACATGTGCCGCCCAATGGGGAGGCCACCACCGAGGAAAAAGCCTCCATACCGGTGGGTTTTCTTTTATAATTATTTATATGTATTTCTGATTACTCTATAGGTTTGTTCCAACCGCAGTCAGAAACCGTCAGAAACGATCAGAGAATAGTCGACCATTGCAATCCGTGATAGGAATTACGCGGAAATAACTCGTTGTTTGCTATGACCAGTTATTCTCTGATCGTTTCTGACGGTTTCTGACTGTGGTTGGAACAAACCTTATATTTGTTTCCTCGTCCAGTAAATTTGAGACAACACAAAAAATGTGAAATTAACTTATGTTTAACTAATATATGCTTGTGGATATTGTTTTGTAATCAATATATAATCTGGTACCAAGCAGTTCAACTAGTTGAAAAATATAACATTTAGGACATCTAATTAAGACTACTAAATCTTACATGGAAATGTTCAAATGTCAAACATTTCATCCTATTTTGGAGAACTATCTGTCAATATCCATATCTCGCCCCTGTCTAGGTTTAATATTTCGTTAGTTAGCTTCTCCAAGGGTTTTTGTTGACCGGAAGTTTGCTGTTTGCCGATTTTGGCACGTGTCTCAAGTATGACTGATGTTGAGTTTGAGTCCACCAAGATATACAACCACGTGCAGAAGTGTCTTCATAGTAGATATACCTAAATAAAAATATAATATGTCTCTAAACGTTCAAGAAATATTTTAACGCTCCATATAATGTTTTTGTTAACAATTCTATTAATACTTTTGTGATAGTAGCTGTTTTTGTTTAAGTGGATATGTTCTACTCCACTTCACTCCAGAGAGATACATCAAATTTTATAAGGATAGGGAATTTATATTCTCATAACTATCCATCATGCTTCATCAACTTCCACTCCATATAGTATAATACAATGACTTAACTAAGGAAAAAAAAAGAGGATACCATGATGAATTTATCTATAAACGCCTCCTCATCAATTCTATTCGCTAAATCATATAATTGGAAAATAATAAACACTCCCATGAAGCACTGATAAGATATCACGGGCAATACGGTGTCGATTTCATTTGTGTTCTAGTATTGATCTTTGTATTGGATGGAGCAGATTTGTATTGTATTCCATTTAAAATTGGAATGAATATGCCATTGATATACTGCAGATGTATAGGAAGTAGAAAAAAAATTGAAGCATCTTTTTATATATTTTTCCATTTCGAAAAGTGGTCCTGTTCAAGTATAATTTAATATATAAAACTGCACTCTTTATTTCACACAGTTCCTCCGGAACGTCCCAGAAACTACTACTTCCTCGAGTCCTAACTTATGAACCGCAGGCATTCAGTTCAACTCTTAACTTACTAGTTTAAGCTTAAGCACCAATAAAAACTCTCCAGCTCAGCGTCACTCTGACTCTGATTTCAGTTTCCAAAGAAACAAAGTACCCAGGGCACATTTTGATAAAATGTTTTTCTACTAGCGTGTGGAAAGAGTCACTTTCCGCACTAAAAAGCGTGCGGAAAGAATCACTTGGTAAATTTTTTAAGTTTTTGGGGAGTATACGGACATTTGAATATTTAAAAAATATATTTGTATGGTTGTAGTTTACCAAAAATGACTAAAAAAATCAAAAAATTCCTCAAAATTCTGCTATAATTTTAAATAACATTTTTTAATAATTATTCAATGTACCCGGTGTGAGCCTCATAATATAAATGTCAAATAATAATAATTAATTTGTTGATATGTATTTGAAGATAAATGTTTCTTAATATTAACATGTGGCCTTTTCCGCATTTTAGTAGAAAAAATAGTGTACCTAACACGTGCGTGGAGTGACTTTTACGCACTAGTTAGGTAAACTACTATTCCATGGAACTCTCACCTTCAGAAGACAACACAGGAAGCAACCATTATCTGAAGATGGTGCAACTCATTTACGCAACGACCACCAGTTATAGCTTTTATAATAAGTTCCAAATAACTTCACCAGGTAGCTTTTATAATAAGTTCCAAATAACTTCATCAGGCAGGAAAGACTTGAAGGAAGCTGTACCCGTACAAGCTGAGGCAACCTGAGGCAGGAGAGGGAAGGAAAGAAAGCCCCATCCCATATCATTTTCAAACTTTTACGCAGGAGCTCAGTGCTTCAATGACTGCTTGCATATCTACAATAATTAGGCTACACTATTATTGTAAATTACGTTCAATCCCAGTTTTACAGCATAACATTTTTGTTTAAAGCAGAAACTTCAACATTTTCATATAACGCACCACTAATTCATCAAAGTTTTGAGCCCGTGTCTGCTTTTATCCATTTCATACCAGCACAAACATCAACAGCGTCATCAGAATTCCCTCTAGACTTATTCAAAGCGTTGTGTTCGTTCGTTCTGATATCCGTTACGATATTCTGAAGTTATAATTAGACGCAAATGTTCATGATGTGTTTCGCTTGCGCCACAAACAATAATAAAATATTCTGACAATAAACCTACCACTCCATTTCGTTCCATCACTGTACTCATACTCAGTAGCGTGTTGGTTATTTGACGGGAGAATTTCATGAATCGTGACGATAGGAACCAAAAATTTTTTGGAAAAACTACAAGTATCTTCCAAGCAGATATTTACGTCAAAAAAGTGAACTCAGTATACAGTGCAGTTGTGAATTGGGCCCCTTATCATAACTTTATCAAACGAAGGGGGGTTATCCAAGTAGCGATTCAATTGAGCAGCCAAAAAAACGTTGTGTGGAGGTCCCTGCTTCAAACCAATTTGGTCAATTATTATAAAAATTGGATTTCACAATACATTTTGAGATGTATGGGATTGTTTGAATCGTTCAAGTTAGTCTGTTAACATGAACGCGGTTTTTCAGGTGGCTCCAGTGAGAAAAATCAGAAGTGTCAAGCCGGGGGATCTTGCCAGCCACTCAATTACATCTTTTTGACCAATTTATCTCTAATGGAAAATTGCATTCAAATATTTTCTAGCATCTCTTTCATAATGTGAAGATGCACCATTTTATTAAATTGATTTGGAAATGGGTAATTGATTTATTTCAGGTGAAATTAAACTTCGGAGTTAATCAGGGTATTTAGCAGTGGGAACATACCTTCAATAACATGAGAACGAATGGTTTTTCACCAAACCCGCCCAGAAATTAACTTTTAGTGAACGCTATATACAAACCTTCTCAAACCAGTGCTTTACTGAATACCAAAAATTCAAAAAAATTGAATCCTTATCTTATTTCTGTTCCACAAAATTGTATTCGCCCATCAATATCATCCTAATACATTCTTGAAGATTCTTGAGGCTCCCTTAAGGCGAAATTTTGGATTGAGGTGAATGAGGTTAGATGGACATAAAAATGACATATCTATATTATCTGTAGTTTGGTAGAAGGAACATATTCAGTTCTCCAAACAATACAAGAAATGGAAAAATATTCAAGACGATCCATTTGAGATATTAAAGCTAATTATTTATATTTCCTGAAAAACGGCAGGCCCGAGGGGTCAAGTTTCGTTTATCCGAAATCTGTTAAAAAAGAAAAAAAAAATTTGTCATTTAGGTACCTAAGGGAGTATATTACTGAAATTCACTGTTGCCATTTTTTGAATGGGGTTTAGAAGAAGTTTTTGACACAGATCAATGAATAATATCTATTCTTATCACCTCAATATCGCTATGGTCAATGAAAAATACAAAGATTTAAAAAAAAAATTGTCAACAAAGCAAAAAAAATTTCCGCGGAAAAAGTTATAGCAAATTATTAATCAAACAAAAATATGTAGTTTTTATCTTCCTATCACATTTCGGCTTTTCTAAATCCGGAAAAATCAATGAAAATTATTGTGATAAAAATACATTTTCGAATAAAAATTAGTTCGGGTCGTTATATTGAATGTTTTTGCATCGTTCTATAATGAAAAAAAAATATTAAAAACACCGTAAAGTTTCGAATTTTAGTTATAAATAGAAAAATGAAAAATTCGAGTTTTCTCAGGAACGAAGAATTTCCGCGGCAAAAATCAAATTATGTAGTGCTAGCTTTCTTATATAGAATCATCCTATAAGCCATTATTCTATGTAACTGATTTCGGCTAAACAAAACTTGAGCCGACCCGAGAACATTGAGGCGTTCCATACTTGAAACTTCCTCTGTATGTGGATAATGAAATCCTCTAGACCAATTTTCATTGACTTTTGAACGTCAAATTGAATACTAAGTAGTTTAATGATAATTAATTTCCACTGCCCTGACTAGAATTACCAATCCATTATTTATTTTATTTATTTATTTTGAAAGTGCACGCCTATAATATTTTCTATTTATTGATTTTTAAAAATTGAAACGTTATTGTAAGTTTTTTGTATGTTTTAAGTTGGAATATTGAATTTAAAATAATTCTGCAACGAAGAACTCGGCTATCAGTGAACTGTTTTTTTTTTAACAAAAAACATTATAACGACTAAGTATGATTAACAAAATAGAATTGGTCGATTTATGTGCATTTTGTTATCAGAGAACTTATTTATTTCGTATAAGAATTTTATGATCGACGGTTTTGTACGTGAATCGGGGGTGTATTTTTCGGAAAAAGACTTTAATTCACTATTAATAAACGTTGCTTTTGAGACGAATTTTAAAGTGAAAAATTCTACACAATGATCTGGTTTCATCGATGTTTGAAAGTTTTTGAAATTATAACTCCTTATTGTTCCTGGTATAAGGTGATAGAATGTATAATAATTTATATTGTCTTTCTATAACTTCTTCATTCAAATTATCATTTATTGAAAGGAAAATAATTTTGCCAAAATTTTGGACAGTCCATCTCTAGATATAAAAAGGATGGATCTCTTCCTCATGTCCTATTATCCGTTGTAAATTATTTAAAAGGAATATTTCCTTGATATTTTTTTGGAAAAGTCTTGAATATAATCCAATTCGGTATATTTGGATTCATATAAATCCTTATAATTTTATAATAATAGAAAACGCGGATGATTTTATAGGGATATAGAATAAAAAATTTTCCTATAAAAGAATTAAGAATTGAAGGCAGGGACTCTATTCTCGTTTCACTCCATTTTGTTTGTCACGCTATACACTATTAAAAATTATAATCCCTGTATTATAGAAGGTGAGGATTTCCTTTTTCTTCTGACACTCTGAACTGTTAAATTGCGCTTTTCGACAGGCTCTACTGACAGCCTGTTCACATGAGTAGAGCTCTATAGGTTATGATATATTATTTTAATAACATCTCAAGAATATTATAATAAGCAGAACTACGTACGTTGTTGCAACGGCCATATTTCAACATTAAAAATTCCAAGGATGATTTTGACATTAATATTACCTTTTTAATATAAGATGGGATGATTTACGAGGATGTTTTTTATGTTTTTCGTACATTGCTCGATAAATATTTCATTATTCGAGATACATAGACTTGAGAAAATGTTTTTAATTGGCGAATGTTTGAGTTAAAAATCATCATCTCGGCTTAGCTCGTAGAAAAGTCAAAAACGATCAGATACATGCAGATTTAAAAAGAAAAACGTTGATAGCAACAATGTCAACATCAGACATCTAACTGTTGTTAACCTTGTTTAATTAGATTTCGAAGCATTTTATAAATGAAAGTGAATGAATATGAAACCACATGCAATAGAGTTCAGTTTAAAGTTAGTGTGGCCAACAAAACGTGGATTTTTCTGACAAGAAAGACAGTTAAGGTCTACCATTTAAAACTTAATATTTTTTATCATTGTGAACATCTATACTATTAAAATAATAAATTTACCCCATCGAAGCGTAGAGTTTGAAATTTTAAAGAAAGAAGCTCACGACATGGAATACGAAAAATTGGAAATTTGATGCCAAAAACTAGGTAGAGGATGACATCAGTTAGTTGGTCACTAAGCAATGAAAACACAATAATAAATTAGTATGACATAAAAATCATAGATAATAGAGAAACTGGACAAAGGACTCTGAATGTAGAGTTCATACAACAGCCTTTTTGGTGTGCGTCATCGTTTGTGACGTATATTCGGGTTTTCGGTACCTATGTCGTTTATTTTATTTGCTAGTTTGACACATATCTAACCCTAAATTTGATAAATAAAATCATCAGGATCGCATTCAGCAAAATTCGACAAGGCTATGAAATTAATAGTTACCAGCTTCTTTTTGTAACTGAAAATACTTGAGAACTTTCAAAATGCTGATGTTTTTCCGCGTATCTAGGCATATTTTTGTATTATTCGAATGAATATAACAATAATATTCATATCAACTTTTCATAAATGATAATTGACCGTGAACAACAAAGTACAGACCTGACAAGAACTGTCAGTGGGACAGCAGAAAAAGATGTCAGACACATTGACAATACGAAAGGTATATCTGCATCCTATTTCAAACAAAGAAATTTCTCCCGATTGATAGGTCGCGCTTGCGCTTAATCTGAACATCAACCAATCAAATTTTGGTAAGTCAATGATTGGGATTGACGTTTGTAATACATTTGAACGGTTTATTATTGCGATATTTTGATTAGGATTAATTAAAGACCGGACTTTTTTCCCATTTCTTTCCACGTAATGTGTTAGAAAGACATTAACAAACGATGACGCACACCAAAAAGGCTGTTGTATGAACCATAATAATTCACAGTCTTGAACAAAATATAGTACCTATTCTACTTTCAATTAATTAATTAAGATTCGAAATTAACAATTTTTTCTTTCAAAGCTACGAAATTTCATCGCATACAGAGCTGCTTAAGTAATTAAGTCGTTCTAAATAACTAAGTTTATGTAGTTGAGTTGAAGATTATCCTTTCGTATAACTTTCATGGGAAAGTTAAATTCCATCTAACAAAATTTATTTCTATTATGGTAAGTTACTTCGCATTGAGGCTTTGTCACAGCTCAAAGGCTTCATAGTTTGTTCAGAATTTAGAAATATAATTTTACAAAAGATCCTTTTGAGCCTAACTGGTGGAGAAAATTGTGGCGAACGTGTTGAGGACGAATTGTTAATGGAGGCGATTTATGAATAAGCGACTTGATAAGTTTTTACCCATTGTGTATATTCATGCTTAAACAAAAGGTCTAAAACATTGTGGTTACTTGCCAAGGGTTTCCCGAAGTTGATAGGAAGGGTCAAATGTGAAGTTTTCACTCCCAAAAAACAGTCTTCACAGATTTTTTGGTGTAATTCTCAACTTTGCAGTTACATGAATGATATTGTAAGAGATATCTATGAAATATGAAATATACAATATAGAATTGGCCCTTGCCTCTTCACTTGACTGTTATTTAGGTGAAATAATTTCAAGAAGGTCGTAAATGATCGTAAATTTTATGATTGCTCGCAAAAGCTAACACGATATAATTTGAGACAAACTATACAGGGTGTCCCACGACGAGTGAAAACTATCTGCATATGGCAAAATACTTATGGTAATATCATGAAAATTTCTATACTTTTGTCTAAAAGCTTTTTTCGAAAAATGCACACTTTTTGAGTTATTGATTTTTTTGTAGAAAATTTGACCGTTGAAGAACCTTATAAATTATTTTTTTACGAGGGGACCCTTGAAGATATGAAAATGGTTTCGCTACGGTTGCCTTAAGCAGGTCAAGCGTACTCAAATCTATGTTGTACAATGTTTCATTTTATACAGGGTGTTTATGAAAAGTGTTCAAAGTTTAACTTCATAAATATCAAATTTCTTCATTTTTTAATGCATTCAGGGGAAAAAAATAAGGCGAGTTCATGCATACTCTCCTATACCTAAACCTTACCGTTATCCAGATATTAAATGTTTTCTGTAAATTTTTAGAGATGCAGGTGTGGTCTAAATTTTGATACAAGCACTAAGAAATAATAGTATATTATTAAACGAGCAATTTATGATAGCCATAATTCACGATGGGTGAAGTTTGGGTCACGAGCCGCAGGCGAGGGGCGCCACCCAAGTGAATTATGGCCATAAATTGCGAGTAGAATACTATACTTTGTCCACGACACTTAATTTATTTATTAATAAATGGAAGTCAGTAACGATTTGGCATATTACTATCCTCAAAATGTTGTGGCAGCTACATCAAATAATTTGACATATATAGAGATGGGCGATACTGTAGAAAATATCAATATAACTCACCGTTATAAGTATATTGTATTAAAATACTTAATATTAGAAAATATCGCTATGAAAAGTATCAATACTAAAAATTACAATATTCTATCGATACGATATATTTTCGAACTCTTAGCTCACAATCTTCTCTAGATGTTAACTAATGTCAGTTAAATAAGTGTCATTTATTACAAAGCCTACTAAAAGTATACATGAAAAATTTAAACTTGTTAAAAAATATAATAACAATTTAAAACCTCAAATATCTCGGAAACGACTAAAAGTTGGAATAGGATTAATAAAAACAGTCTGTTTTGATTTTTTTCAGAGGCAGAAGAAGAAAAAGACTTTTTTATTCCTTAGTGCTTGTATCAAAATTTAGACCACACCTGCATCTCTAAAAATTTACAGAAAACATTCAATATCTGGATAACGGTAAAAAAATGAAGAAATTTGATATTTATGAAGTTAAATTTTGAACACTTTTTATACACATCCCTGTATAAAATGAAAAAATTTTCAACATAGATTCGAATACGTTTGACCTTGCTTAAGGCAACCAAAGAGAAACCATTTCCATATCTTCAAGGGTTCCCTCGTAAAAAAATAATTTATAAGAGTCTTCAACGGTCAAATTTTCTACAATAAAATCAATAACTCAAAAAGTGCGCATTTTTCGAAAACAATTTTAAGACAAAAGTATACTAAAACATCACGTAGATTTCAAAAATGTATTAATATACAGGGTGTTCCATTTAAAATAACAAAGTTACAGTCGACTTCCGGTAGAACCGAAAGTCGGCCATCTTTGAAAATATTTTAGTTGAAAAGATCGTATCCGAAAACCCAAACGTAAGAATTTTCATGATTTTACTATAAGTATTTTGCCATATACAGATAGTTTTCACTCGTCGTGGGACACCCTGTATATTGGCATTTCACTATATTTTGCTGAAATTTCAACTCAATATCCATTTTTGTAATCTTTCCCCACTTAACACTGGTTTTGAAAGGTCTTTGGTAGAGATTGTATCTGCGTTTGATTATCGAGTTATTATGGACCAACTGTATGATAGTTCTCGTATAATTGGGTTTATGAATGGTCTCTTAACTAAATTTCACTAAACTGAACATCTGAGCTATTAATTAGTCTAAACTTTGGGAAACATCAACAAACAAAAGCCTAAAACTGGGTTAAGAGTATTAGTTTACTTGTATGTTCATCACTTTCCTTTATTTGCTTCTTGTTAATAAGTTTACAAATAAATTGTATGGAGGATTAAGCGAATAATTGTTTATTGCTTCTAGTCATGTTTGAAGAAACTTTGACTAGATCTTTCACAATCTTTATAGTTGGAAAATGGTCACAAGATTGGTTTATAGAAAAGGATTTCCAATTGATAGGGTGTTCAATTACAAGTATATTCACTAGTAATACCACTAAAGATCAAATTATTTTCTCAAAACAATGGTTAGCGAGAAAAAATTTCCGGATTTAATTGGTCCTCGTGTGGTATTCGGTAAGAAAATTCACACCAAATGTGTTTTTTCCCAACAACATCAATTTTTGTCATAGTATATAATAATTGCGTTTTAAATATAAACATTAAACATAATGGTCCAAAGAATTTAGAAAACATGTAGCCTTGTAGCTGGAATGAATCAAAATTATCATGTGAAAAATAAAAATTAGATTGTCAAAACAAATATTCTGTCATTATAAACGTAAAAAAAATGTCCAGTATAATTCGCTGTTGGGTACCCACAAGGAAAAAATTTCCATTCGTCGCTACCTTTCTCGCCTGGTGATTATGACAGTCGTTTGGGAATATTATGCTTTTCCCACTAATTATACAATATACTACTACATGTTAGCATCATTTTTCTTAAGTTGAGGAAAGTCATGTTCTATTCCAACGATTTTGTTCTCGCTCACCTTAGGAAGCCAGGTTTACCTATCCACCAAACCTCACCCCCATCATTCACTACCTTTTGTGCCGAAACCGCCAGTAGCAATACTTCTAGTCAAAATAGGAGGTCTACCCTAGTCTGAAATTTTCGTCTGGATATTACTACATCCCATTATATCTGACTAAACAATAATTAGTTTGTCACATTTTTTTCCGTGATATCGAGACCTACTTCTCTTTTGTCCTGTGCTCCACCATTTTTTTGTATGCTGCAATGCTGCTACTATAATTTAGAGAGTATCTACTTCATAGTAAAACTACTGAAAGTGACATTTTATGCTACCTTTGCAAACTAATTGAATTCAAATCTTAGTAGACTTCACATTATTCGAATCGTAAGTGGGTTTATAGGAGAAAACATACGTCGAAAATTTGCACTGTCAAACTTACTTCTTGTCCAAGACCGATGAGTGATTACAGAGGTAATGACCCAACTATAATGACACCTGACGTGGCAAGAGAAAAAGAAAGTAGATGGATGGCGTCGTTAGGGAATATATTCTGAAGTTTGAGATTTGAATTTCATCTATACCTGATATATCTCAATGCACATCGTAATCGAACTTCGTCATCATGATTAGGATAATAACATGTATGAAAATCTGGCGAGTGTCAGTTATCCTATTTTTTTTAATCGGCCTTAAGCATTTTGATTTCCATATTATTTTTGGTTTTAATTAGATGTTGACTATAAATATTTACCACTTGCTCCAACTATGTGCACTGGTACGTGCCCAGATCAACTTTTTACAGTGCAGTGCAGCTTTCCATGTTTGGATTACTAGCCCAAATATCATGGATAAAAATCCGCGTTTTTGGTTATGAGCAATTGTTTATACTCAGCCGGTTTCGAACTTTTTTGAACTGGAATTTTCAGCAGTGCACTTAAACACCACCAGTTAAATGTGAAACTTCAAGTACATTGCCAGATCATAACAAAAAAAGGGAGAGCAGGCACCAAGCTATATTTTGCAAATTTTTGTTTCTCATTTTCTCCGTTAATAACTGAACTTACACAGCGCCAGTTCTTTTTGTAACAAATACAATAACAAATTGTTTGTTAATTGGATTTTTTATATTCCAATAAAAAGTACCTACCTAATAAGTTTCAATCCCTCTACTAGGACAGTTGATTGAAGCAATGAACAAAGTAAAGGAATAACTATGTTTACGTCACGGATTTGATTTCCTATGACGTGAAATGGGATTTATGTTGTACAAGCTGTACCTATATTATAAATGTCTGCCAAATATTATTCGTTCCAATATTGTTTCAGTTGTTGTTTATGTGATTAGTTTAAAATGTAGGCAATAGTAATATAATTGTCTGAGAAAAACAATAACGCAACAGCAGCGCCAACAAATTTTTTTCCGAAAAATTAATTTTTGGCTTGACATCAAGGTTAACAAAAACTCAACCCATTTATCAGGTTAATCAGAATTTTTATTTTTCACCTAATTTACTGAGCTTAACGTTCGAATAATTATCTTAAAGTTATCTACTTCCAATCTGGTTTATTCATGGCGTTTGAGCTGTTTACATTTAAATTCATTAACATTATTTATGTGAATGTTAAGAAAAGTTATCGATTTTAATTATTATCTACTACTTGTTCACTGCTGCACACCCACCTCATTTATAAGCGAATGAATTTTTCGATTTTCTCACAAATACTTGATGATTGATGTTCTGAATAACACCCGAGTGATTTAGAATGAAATTTCTATTCTTCGAGTATTCATTTAACGGGTTGAATTTTCGAGGACAAAGCAGCAAACAATGGCTCTGACTTTATTGTCAATAAATTTTGTAATATTGCTTCCAAACAGTGCCATTCAGTGAAAATGAGTCGTTTTGGAAGTGATTCTATGACTATTATAATATTGATCTGACGATTGAAAAAGTGTAGCGATCAATACCGTTAAAACCCATACCTACGTCAATATAGGACAATCTACGGAATTCTGCTAGGATAATAAATACGAGCTTTTTGAAACTGCTGAAGTAGCTTTTAGAGCAACTTTAAACTGAATATTCTGTTAGGTACTCATTAATTATTGGTCTTGTCGAATACCATTGGGGAATCTAATTTTCACTTATAATTGCACAAGAGGTTTGTATTTTATCGGGTAAATTTGGATTGTTTAATGAGAAACTGTTTCCTATCAATTAGACGAGAACAACTGTCAACTATTAAAAACGCGACACCGAAGGTGGAGCGTTTTTAGGTTGACAGTTTTTCGAGTCTAATTGCTAAAGGAAACAGTTTAGAAGTTGATTGTCATTGTGTAAAAGTGACGTCCGCATACTAGAAATTGAGGAAGAGATGTTTTTATCGCGATAAAAAAGGATGCACCTTTTTTATCGATGTCAAAGTGACAATAACATTTCCAGGTATATGACATTTTAACATTGAAGTTAATTTATCGCTGAAAAAGTTGAAGCTAACTTTTGCCGGTGTCAAAGTGACAATTACACTGAGGCATATGCGATTTTTTATACATGAGTTGAATTGTCCATGTAAAAACATATGTTCCTATGATTTATTCACGAATAAGTTTTGACAGTTAATGGAAGCAATCAATAGAATACATGTAATTAATTATCCAAATAACAACCGCCAAATCCCAGAGTGTGAACGAGAGTAACTAAAACCCAAAAAGCTTCAATCAGTGTCACCATCTTGCGTTTCAAAAAATTCCCCACGTTGTCAAACTCGTTCGGTGCATAAACATAACAGTTTGCTTAAGCGGGCTTGGTACTATAAAAGGTATGAGCGGTTGATGATAAATATTTTTCTCTTCGGAATAAAATCTGAAAATGGACCACTGCTGGAATTAATTTCAATCCATCAAATGTGTGGGATGGGAAAGCAGGAAGAGATAAATATCATATATGGTGAAATATTGTTTCAAAATAAGCATATTTTCACAAACCTTCAATCTGCTTTAAATTCATTTCGAAAGAGCTCTTTTTATTTCTTAGACCAAGCAGCTCCTAGCCTTTTAAGATCATTGTTGTGAACACTACTCAAATTGTGAATGACCGAATACTTTCTTTTCTTAACCTCAGTATTATTTGACAGCTGCGATCTTCCTATTTTTTTTTTAGTTTTTGCATCACTACTAACCTTCTTTTCTTTTGGTACATTCTTCTGTTTCTTTATTACTTCAAAGTCTACAAGTTTAATTGTTAGTGTTCATTATACATCCAATATCTCCTATTTTTCTATTTATTTTGTCAGTTTTCCCTGTCTACGACCAAGTGGGATCGGAAGATTGCGTTGGACAAAATTTCTGGCATATATCGTAACAGGGCACTGCTTGAATGGGCATAATGAAGAAGGGAGAGAGCTAGAACGATTCTGTGTAATGGAAGGAGAAATCTTGGCAATGTTTTTTGAGCTACAGAAGCGCAAGGCCCAGCAACTAAAAGTCTGCTGGATAGAATAAGAAGAGCTTCATGTACGAAAGCCAATGTTATGCCCACCCCAAAAATCCCAACATAAAGTTGAATTTCCAATGTAGCATCCTTGAGGGAAAAGCTCTATCTCCATCTTAACACAGTGGGACATTATGGCGATTTATTAATTTGATTTCCGACTTCGCCTTTGCATTTCATATAGATAATTTCTGGACAGACTGTAAAAATATGCATCATCTCTACCAGTATAAAATTCAGCATGTATATGAGTGAATATTCAGTCTCAAGAATGGTTATACATTAATCGTGTATGCTGTCTGGCTTTGAAACTAGCCCACATACTTGTTAAACGTATATAATACGTGTGCTCTAAATTCCAGGAGAGATGTGCTCCACGGGAATCTCCAATTTATATGTGTATTTACATTTGCATGTTAACACTGGAAGGTAGACGGAAATAGTTAACAAGCCATGATGAAACATTTTCCATACATGTTGTTTTTATATATTTTTTTAATGCAGTTTGAGTTGTGTTATAAAAAAAAGGAAAATAATATTAAACTTCACTGTCAGAGGATTTTGGTACAATGAATTCGTTCTTAACAAACAAAACTCTTAATTATTGAATGAAAAGAAAGAAAATCGGATTCTGATTTTGTGGAGACAACAAAACTCCTGTCATTTTATCACAAGTATCGATTATTTAAGTTTCTTTGAGGAAAATAACATCGAAAAGTAATTTGACAAATTAATAAGGCATTTCTTTCACCCAACGAATTTCTTTTACCCGCCTCTAGAAAACTTTGAGATTCATTAAAATGCTTTCAGCTTCCAAATTCGCAGACAAAGTTTGCGTGAAATTTTAATTGTAGCGTTTCTTCTAATGGAAATCGTTTTAAAAAGAATTATTCTAATGTGAAACAAAAGTTTCGAAGCATGAAGAAATTGTAGTTTTGTTCGGTGTCTCTTGAAATAATTATCATGGTAGTTTCCAGTATTTTTTTTCAATAAATTTTTTACAACGAAAAACTACTTCCTATTAATATACAGATTGAGAATAAGATACTTAAAACTTCAAACTGTGACTATTGATTGGCAAGATATGAGATTCTGTATAATTAATTTGATGTCATAATATTGTTTCAGAATACTGAACAATTCATATTATACTACGTAGATGCATATGCACTTAACTCTCACCCATCATTGTCAAAGATGGTGACCAACTTCCAAAGTACTACTATAGGTACCAAACAGTAAAAGGAGCTTTGACCAATAAACCAGTCTGATCCTAGGCTTTGATACATATGTATGTATGTATTTTTGGGGTAACATTCACTGAGACCTGAAAGATTTATTGTGCCCCCTTACTTCTACTTAGTATCTGAGAGTCTCAGAAACTAGTAGCTTCTTCAGTCCTATTTCCCGGAGGAATTTTAGGATATCTGCAGGCTTCAACTAGGGTAAATGTACCTCTTCTATCCAGTAATCTCTGTGCTCTAGGATTCTGGAGTGCTGTGCAGCTGGAAAATATGTGGGTGGAGGTTTCTTCTTCCATGCCCCAATATCTGCATTCTTCTTTCTATACTATTTTGAGATTTTTCATAGGTGCCCATTCAGGCGACAATGTCCCGTTAGGATTCCTGTTGAAACTTTTAGCGCAGTTTTACTTTGACTTATGCATTCATTTGATGTCAACAGGTTGTAGTCACCCAGAAGAATCTTTGATTGTCTAAGCCCTACTAGTTCTTTCCAATGTTCAGATCTTCTCTACCTCTCGTCGTCACCTATTTCTTCCAATAAAACATTTAGGCTGACTCCACAAAAGAGTTCAGGCCCCCAGAAATGTATTTTAGTCCCCCTCTTGGCTAGCTCATCTGCTATTTCATTTTCTTCTATTCCAGTGTGTCCTTGAATCCATAGGCATTCCCACACCATTTTGGAACTGATTATACAAGAGCTCAGTGCCTTAATGGCTGCTTGACTATCTGTCATTATGATAATCTTTTCTCCTCTTGTATCCTTTATCAATATTGAACTGGGCGCACTTTCTTATGGCATGGATTTCCGCTTGAAAGATACTGGGGGTTCTTCCCAAGCTTTCGGAGTGTTTGGTTCCTGGCCCGAACACTGCTATCCCAGTTCCTCTTATTGCTTTTGAGCCGTCTGTCTACAATTGGCATTCTTTCCAAGTCTGGTAATAGTATTTGGATTTCATTCCCTCTAGTTGCTTAATTTGGAACGAATATCTTAGAAAAGCTCTTTCTCATCATACCGTCTTGTGGCATGCCCCAGGTTGTCTGACTTCTAAGAAGAGGGGAGGTGTTTTTTCAATGATCCCCTCTCTACTTAGCTTTGATTCATAAAATCACCCAATAATTCTTGGACTACATAACGATACCTATTTCCGCAATCATGCTTCCTAGGTTAGCATATCGCGTGTTGGGTGACAGGCTGCAGGTGTCAAGTGATAATAATTATGTCCAAGAGAGAACAACATACACTCTCTCCAGGAAACACCCACTTCTTTAGACATTGTCTCTTAGTTATTCCATAGCTTTCTCTCTTCCGAATTACTATATGGATCATTATCATTTACCGAATCTGTATATATTTATCGGAGTTGAAAAAGTGGGGCTTTACTCATGAATATTGTTTGTCATAAAATTCACTCTCCTAGTCGTACAATCATAGCATAGTTATCAGATTATATATAATGCTGTTTGTGGAAATTCTATTTCTTCGAAAGGATGAAGTTGTGAAAAGTTTGGATAATATCCTAAGACCAAGGACAATGTTTTGAAACGTCTGTTGAGAGGTAAAAACTCAATTTCGTTGATTACTATTGAAAAAGTTTTCCATTCAATTTTGGAAGGATGCCAGATTCTTTCAAGTTTTCAAAATTGTTTATTTCCAAGCGTTATAAAAGTTAAAATATGTAAATACTATTAAAATCCATTGTGCAAGTTTTCCAGTTGAACATAATAGTTTTAAGATGAGGTTATATCTATTTTTCATCCAGTTTCAAACTTGTTAATGTTGTCAGTGCCTAATTCAATAATTTTCTATCTTTCAAACAATTATTCAGTGTTGGGAATTGAACACTTTGGAGATTTGGGAAGTACCCCAAGCAAAAATTCATGCTGCTGGGAATTTTGCCTAGCTCAGTACTGAAGTACTAAGAGATCTAGAAGGAAAAGGCACCTAAAAAATCGCAAACTAGTGATGTATGTAGCAAAATAAATGTAGATTTTGTGAAAGAGGAGGAAGAATCTCTCATTTTCATACTGTATGGCACCTGTATGGCACATGGCACCTGGGGGGCTTATTGATAAAAGAGATACTCGTACTGAAGGAGAAATCGGGAACTGACTTGATAAGAAACACCAACTCCAACTCAAATGTTCAATAAGGTTAGTTACTGCAAACTCATGAAAAACAGCATAATCATCTATCGATCATTTAAATCTCTAGTTCTCATTGTAGCGTAATAACGTCGTAGCTCAAGTTATTGGAGTAGCACTTCAACCAAGAAAAATAAATAAAGCCAGTAGTTCAACCGAAAAATTCAATTGAATTTTTCCTTTATCCGTCTAGTGGCACAAAGAAAAATTAAGCCAGGTTGTCTGATAATGAATTTCTTTCGGATGGTGTTAGTAAGCTGGTCAGGGGTGGATTTAACTGGAAGAAGAGATTGAAATTATTGAACACTCTGTATTATCAAATGGATATACCAAAGACTTATTGATGAAATTGGCTATCAACCGGATAAGTTTAAAAAGTAATAATATTTCAGAATCCTAAATATAATGGGTACTAAAGAAAAGTATTAATTTCCATAAAAATCTAATGTATATAACAATAAATATTGGAATTTATATTGGAGAGACAGTGAATAATTCAAGATATAGTGAAAAGTTTTAGAAATAAATCAAATTACGAAAACATAACATGTAATTTACGATTGATAATATCATTGAACTTTTTATACAGTTATCAAAGACTAAATTCAGTATTATTATTAGAAATTGATAAATATGAGAAATATGTTCAATATATTGTCAGGAATGAACCAAACAGCGATGCTTTCAATGTTTGATAAGTTCAACATGTTCCAAAACGTACTTCACGTTATTGTATTGAAAGGACAAGATCAAACAGATTTCTAATGAAAGGAAATATTGATAATATCTCAGATGCGACTCATTTCCAAATAGGAAATTACACAGAAAACAGAAAGTCCTTTCTAATATATTTAATATATAAAGGGTGTCCCAAGAGTTCCTACCAAATACTGTAAAGCACTATAGTTCGTTTATCAAGGGCGTAGAAGAAAAATTTTATATAAAATATCATCATTATTTTTTGGTACGAACTCCTGGGACCCCTCTAGGTTTATTGAATAAAGGCTAAATTCTTGGACCCAGTGACACCTACGGCATGACGACTTCGACAAACGACGGAACTAGCCAAACGTTACACCCATGCTCAATCCCTTGAGAGATGGGAAGGAATCAAAGGATGCAGTTTTGCCAGGATCACCCTGGGCGACCCTGGGAAGATGGCGCCGAAGAAATACTTGGCGATGACCAGGAAAAACCTACGTATAACAGTGGGATTTCTGACTGGCCACTGTCAACTAAGGAAACACCTCCATACTATGGGGCTAGTGGACACACCTCTATGCAGGATGTGTGAACAGGAAGATGAGACTGTCAGACATGTCCTATGCGATTGTCCGGAGTTATCGTCGATAAGAGAGTGTGTGTTCGGTGAGTCTTGGCCTACACCTGCCGATATAAAGGAGATGTCTTCTGGTGACCTGTTCACCTTCCTGAGAAGGACAGGATGGACGATGACCTAGGAGGATGTACAGTGGGTCATATGTGGACTAAGTGCTGTGAGCCTACACTCACCCTCCCTACTCTACAGATACAGATTGAATAAAGGCTTCCACAATTTACGCGAATTTCTCAAATGAAAATTAATTATACCAATGGAATTGGAGAAATTTCATTTTATCAAATCTGAGGAAGATTATTTTAGCACGCAAAGACAATGAAATTGAAATTTCAATAGTCCTGAAAATGTCAAAGAAACTACCAAAGATGCAACTAAAACTTTTACACAAAATGATTAAATAATAATACTTCAATAAAGGACAACCCCATAAGATATAATAAAATTGCACAAACAAAAGAAACCTCTGCGTTATTTCAAATATTTATTGAATTGGATGGATAAATTTTTCTACTTGATACGATTACACTCTCTAGTGGACGTTCTATGAACTAAAAACAGTTTTTGGCGAGTCCAAACGAAATAATTTCATGTTAACGTTCTATCTGTAACCGAATTATTGGGTAGTTTGCTACTAAATCATACATGACTATAAAATGATTGGGTATATGATGCGGCCAGTCCGACCGTGTGCAGGACTTTTGATTTTGCAACATGAGCCATTCAAGATATTTTAATTACAAGCTAGACAGTTCCTTTGATATTTTTCGTCTGCTTTTGATGTCGTGATACTTTTCATCTTTCGGGTGACTGGTAAATTGGTAAAAGGAGAGTAGGTATTACTCTAAAGGGCACATTTTTATTTTTGGAAAAATCGGTTATTCGATGAAAATTCAACAAAGGGTATTTATATAAAATATATCATATATTTCAGAAATTACTTCAATTCGCCTCACTCCGAATATATTCAATGTACTCGTAGATACATAATACAAACCAGTATGTAGTTCATGAATGAATTCGCTGAATTTCCCATTCCTTTATGACGTTTTAAACGACGATATATTTATATTCTATTGGCAATATACAAAGTGTATTCAATTTTATCGTGAAACATATTTACCATTCCTGCTTTTCCATGAATTTTCATAATGCGGAAAAGTTTTTAAAAAAAAAACTGTAAGGAATGTTTTCAATTTTTTTATACTGTATCGATATCTGTTTTATTATAGCTTAATTTGTGTTAAAAAATATTCAGTTGGGATGTTTTGCAGCAATTGATCCATTCAAATGATTTGTGATATTTTTGTCCCTTACATCAAGCCAATTATGTCAGTATTTAGGACTCCATCCTGATATTTTGAGTCTTTCTAGTATTTCAGGCTACCATTTGGATAATTCCCCGTATACTGCCTCCCGTTTCAATAAATAAAAAATTAAAATATACATCTTACTAAATAATATATTTATTTCTACTCATAGCTTCATACGAAACAAAACATTAATATACTCTAAGAATATGTAGTACTAAATTCATTTCATTGAATTTTGTTTGTTTATAAAATGCTGTTCTTCCTTAAATTGCTACTGTTCTATGTCGGATATTGCTAAAAAATTTTCTTCACGCAAACCGTAAATACGTTTCAATGAAATTTGTTTACATTGACATTACTCTCTAATGAGTAACATGGCTAAAAATAAAAGAAAGTGAAATATTCAAACGCATAAACTAGGTTGGAATCGTGAGTGCACCGATTTTATGTAAGTTTAGAGAAACATTTTTATGAATACTTCTAGCTTGCATATACACTATCATCTCACGCTAGTAAGAGCATTGTTCGCGATTTGTTTTAGATTTTGGGTATCTTACAGGAATGTATTCAGCTGCTTATCCAGAAAAGTATAAGAAACATAGATGTTTCCTTGTTTAACTGGTTAACATTACATTTTTCTCACGATTTACTTAGGACTAGTCTCATTAAAATTTTTAACGTCAAATTTTAATGTATAAACCCGCTTTTAGAATACTTATAAAGTCAAAGTAAGACTGCCACGTTTGTTGGCGAAGTGTTCAACTTCAAATACTTTTAGGGTTCCAGCCTTGGCAAAAGTTTTCAACTTTTTTTAATACTGCATTGGTTGTTTAAATTTTGCATCCGATTTATACAGATTCGGATAATAATTATGTTCAGTATAGCCATTCTGTGAGTGTGAGAGAGGAAGCTATAGAATAACAGAGATAACAATGTCTAGAGATGTGGACGTTTCGTGAATTGATATAAATATCATTTTATATTATGGTTTGATTCTGTTTTTTTTTTCAGGAAATTAAAGATTTTTGTGAATTAAGTAGCACTAGACAGTGTACTAACATTTTTCTCCATGAAAACTCAGCTTTACAGGATTCGTATTCGTGGGTTTCTTGTGTAATAAATCTTATCATCATTTATCACTTTATATACGTCAAATATCAATATCAAATAATTATTTCAACTTTGCCTTCTTGCTACTCTATATTTAAGAAAAAAACCCACGTTTTCCTTTCTTTTCAAAAATTGACAACCTATCAAACTCAATTTTTCTTTCTCAACCTGAATCTGCCTCTTTGATTTAAGGTACCAATAACTTTTCATCGAATACATCTCATTATATATTGTTCAATAGATTTCTTTTCATATAAAACTAATATTTCATATTTCTAATTGGATTATTTTTTGTTTCCATCTTTTAATACTTTTACTTGGCATAATTTTGAATTTTTCTAGCAGTTTTTCAACATTTTTTGTTATTTTTCATCATCTGACATTTCCCGATGTTTAAATCATTATCTCAAGTATTTCAGATTTTCCAATTTCTGCTGTAATCTTCAATATTTCTCGATTATTTTTTGTTCAAATAAAATTTTTTTAAAGAATTTATGAAATGGGATTTTTTCAATTCTCTTGACCTTTCCCGAAACATTTTTCAAAATTTTTCCTGTTTTTTGAAATATTCCCTTCTTTTCAATCGTTGATATTACATTAAATATTTTTGGTATTTTTTTGGTGATTTGGCGATCAATGCTTTCAGTATTTATTTTTTTAAATCTTTCTCACGAGCTGTTGACTTACTTTTTTCATTCTGTTTTTTGAAATATTCCCTTCTTTTCAATCGTTGATATTACATTAAATATTTTTGGTATTTTTTTGGTGATTTGGCGATCAATGCTTTCAGTATTTATTTTTTTAAATCTTTCTCACGAGCTGTTGACTTACTTTTTTCATTCTTCAATATTTTTTAGTAAATTTTCTGGATAAAAAGTTTTCCATAGCGATATTTTTAGAGGATATGCGGTATCATTTAAAAAATTCAGTTCAGCTACAGACCTTTTTCATTTGTTCGACCCATAAAATTAAACACAATTATTATCTAATCTACGGTACTGCGCTCTTTCGAAAGGTCGAAATATAACGATGACTGAAACAACATTTTACCTGAAAATGTATATACAACGTCTGTGAAAATACACGACAAAAATAAATTCAAAAGTAAACAAATTAATTTATACGGCTACATGTTATCATTAATATTAGAAGCAGTAAAGGCCGAACAACATATTTTTGTTATTTTCTAAAATTACTAATATATGTGTGTATGTAATGAGAGGGCAAGGTTCATCTTCAACTAGGGCTACGACTTCCATTTCCATTGATAATTTTTGAATTATTATCTCAATCCTTCTTAGTTTCCACTCAGGTAAGCATCGTAGCTGAAAAATTAAAGTTTCTATTCCCAATTGAACCAGTTTAGGCTACTTGAGGTGTCCAAACAGTCATTCCTTCATACGTTTGGATTGTGCTCAACAACCCAGGCACTTGAACTGAATCTTTTTACCATTACCCATGTTATCTACCTACTTCAATTCCAGAACCTTTGTGTCTTCTATATGGGCCACCAGTTTAACTGGAGGGATCTTCAGTAGTTGTTATGGTTGTTTTATTTCCACTCCAAAGTGCTTCCTTTTGAGTCCTTGTAAGTTCTCACAGAGGCAGAGTATGTAAGTAGGTGTGTCATCCTTGAGTTCGCATTTTCTACATACAGGCTCACTAGCTTTGCCCATCCTGTGCAGATGCTTCCTCAGGGTCCAGTGTCCAGTCACCAGGTCCGTAACTGTCTTCAAATTTCTCCTACCCAGTTTCAACAGCCTGGACGAGAGTTCCTTGTCTAAATTATTCGGTAAACTCTTAGTATGGAGGTGTCTCCGCTTCTTTAGAAGCTTCTTCAGTTAACTGGTCTGCCATTCAATTCCCTGCAATCCCCTCAGGTAACAAAATCAATATTAGAGACACTTCGTTGTCTCTTGCCAGCATGTTAGGGGATTCTGTACAGTTTTTTCACCAGTTTAGACCTTACTACTACTTTCTGTGTTACCATCTTTTTGTTTATGTGGAGTTTATTATCTTAATTCAGGCCAATATACTTGACTGTCTTTCTCTACTTAATATTACAACTTCCAAATAATCTAGGAGCTTTCTTGAATATTGAATATTTGACTTGAAGCTGGGACAGAAAGGGAGATGTACATGTGGAAGATAATTAGCTGGAACTTACATGGCTATAGGTCACTAATTCCTGGCTAAAAACAGTAAAAAAACAGTTACAGAAAATGGAAAGACGTGTATATGGAAGGAAGCATGTTATTAGGTAATTTTCAGTAGAACACATGTCGTAGCCGTGTTTTCTAGAAACCCAAAAATACTAAACAATTTTTGGCATCAAAACTTGAAAACGGAGATGGTAAATCGTTCGAAAAAAGTGGCGGCAATATACGAGATTGCAAGTGCACTTATAAATAGTTATTATACATTACATGACTCACTATTTTTCGTGAACGAACGTCTTGGCTTCATTTCGTTTTTATTTTTTGTATGCCATCCAGATTTATTTCACATCTGTGAAATTCGGAATGAAATTGTCAGTCTAGTAACATTGTTTGTCATTAGGTATTAAAAGTTGATTGTTGAAATCCGCAAAATAAACAAAATAATGTAGATGTGACCCACGTTTTAATAAAAATGAGGACCTGGAAATCGTAAATGCACTTGTAGCTTGAAGAAGTTTTAAAGATTGTGTAGACATTTTATATAACAAATGAACATATAAAACATAATTACTCCTAGAGAGTTTTTGCATTTTTTTCCCAACAACCTTGCATGTAATTCAAAACTTTCAGTTAAAATCTAGTATTCAACCGTTAAAATATAGGAATAGCCTCATTTTACATTTGATATATTAAAAAATAAAATCTAAATTTCGTTGTTAAAAGTCCCAGTATCCGCTGTTGCAGGCCTTTTCCATTAAAAAGTCCATTATGCTCGGCCAAAGAGGCAACATGAAATTCCGTGTAGCACTTCAAATGTATTGTTCCTTACTGCTAATTTGCTCTGTGGCGACCATTATCGAACAGAAATAGCTGTAGGGAGTAATATGGACATGCATATGGCAGACAGCAGGAGTAGAAAACTAAATAATTTAAGTCACAAAGTTAATACGATGTTGTCATTTTCTCGAATAGCCTCATCGGTATTATTCTTAACGATAACTATTTTGTAATCTCCCAAAAATTAGCTCCAATTCAAAAGCTTTGACAGAGCAATCAGGACAAGCTGTCTATATCATTGAAAATTATCAATTTCATGTTTGAGCTGTTTGTCCAGCTAAGTCCTTATTACTTAACTCCTTTAGCTGAGCGTCAGGACTTCCAGTATTGGTTTTCTCTCCTCAACCTAGTTGTGTGTTCTGATTGCTGAGATTCACTGATCTTTTTGGTAAAACCTGTGTCTTGTGAATCTGCCTCTTTTTTGCATTTGTGATGAGAGCTTCATGATACCTAGGGTACCTAAGTCTTGTGAGGAATGTAATTTTCGTATGCTATTATGAATCAACTAAAACTGCGCTAAGAGTCTTAACAGGGATCCTAACAGGACATTGTCGCCTGAATGGGCACCTAAAAAAGCTCGAAATATTGGAGGAAGAAGAATGCATATATAATGTGGCATGAAAGAAGAAGCCTCCATCCACATACTTCCCAGAATCCTAGAGCACAGTACCCGAAGATTACTGGATAGAAGAGGAACGTTTACCCAAGTTGAAGCTTGCAAATATCCTAAAATTCCTCCAGGAAATAGGACTGAAGGAAGTACTAGATTCAGAGATTCTCCTCAGAAACTAAGTAGAAGTGAGGAGCACAATAAATCTTTTAGGTCTCAGTTAATGTTACCCCAAAAATACATACATACATACATAAATGAATCAACTATAATTTATACAGTTATACAAGAATGGCTTTTTTTGCATTTCCGGTAAACGTCCCCAAAAATCTGGCAACATATGAATATTTTGTGACCGTCTAAGCACAGAGTTTTGCGGTAGGCAGCAGGTGGACTGGTTACTTTAGATACATTCTAAACGCCAACAGATTGTAGAAAGGTTTCTAATTACGGAAAGAGAAAACAGATTTAACTCGGGAAATATGGTTTAGTTTCTATAAAAGTTTCGTGTGGAATGCAAAGCTCAACATATTAAGGTTATACAAATACTATCAGTAGAATTTAAATGGTTTCAAATATAATATACTCTTATGTTCAATACTTGAAAGTTATAATCGAAATATAGTGCATTTTATTTGGAATTCATTGAAACTGTTCACTGTTCAGAACCTAACTTTGTGAAGTAGAACATAATGATTTCAATCAATCATAAAAAGGCTACCTCTCTACCCGCATCAGCATACTCATGGTGCAGGCAGATCTTCGGAGATATCAGAGGTGCTCTAATCAAATGGATATTTGAACTGATCACCACTGGATGAGCAGATTCGATGATGGGCAAAGTTCATCAGTACAACCAGAGGATATCTACAGCGAGGAGTAGCATCACCATACATGTGGAGCCTGGTGCCTGAAGAGTGGTTGGAATGTCCTCGGAATATCCTGCTAAACAGCAATGGTAAAATTTCAAGACACTCTTTGTGACATTTTACAAAAGGGTCTATAAGACTATACAAATAGCTGGTATAAGCAAGGATCAACTCCATAGAAATTATCTTAATATCCTACACTAAGAAAAGGAAACTTAACCAAAACCATTGACTTTGATGGGAGCGAGGTCGAATGGAGACAAAAAGTAGAGCATACATAATATGAAGAAGCTAAAATGGCTCTAATGATATGCAGGAATCTGGCAGGGAGAAATTGCTGTTACCCAAAAATCCTGAGCTGAAGTTATATACTGCCAATGTTTAAAAATATTTGTATTGTCTTGAAAGCTCGGTCTACACTACATATATGCCCATATTATTTCCAATAAAACGTCTTATAACGTGGGAAGTATTCTGTTCGATTATTGGCGGTTAAAACTCAATACCGAAAAGTTTATAGTGGACTGTATTAGGTTTTGATTCAGGTTGATTATTTTCATTCGGTATTATATTACTTATCACAGTTTCGGAAAAAGAAACGGACACAAGCAGGAACTTTCTCGGACTGTTTAACAAAGGTTATATCAATTACTAATTATTAATAAAATATCCAGTTTGTTGCACTTGATTTTTAATGAACTTAGCTCAGATAGGTTCTGAGAAACAAAATAACACAAGATAAATTTTTACAATTATTGCAATTTCATGCCGCTACTTGGCACAAGTGAGATTATATTGATTATAATATCGCTTCGCGTTGAATATTACTGCATTTGCGAGTGTACAAAATGCAATCAATAATACTAGTGACGAAATAGTTGAACAAGTCTTAACAAGTTAAAAGTAACAAATTACACACGTGTTACTGAGGGTTGTTTTATATGCAAAAACGAGAGAATGTATACAGAGAAAAAATGAGTGCTTTGGGCGACACACAGAAAGCTACTGGCGAAAAGATCGTTTCTTTCGATTTTCTGATCTGCCACCGGACGTGGGGAATTGGCGCTAAGTTTTGGGAAAGAGAAGGAGCGATACGTTTTTTAGCATGTAGGAAGAGATAGCTGAGAGAAAAATGCATATTTGAGCTAATCTATTGTCTTTAGGGTAAAGAAGCTTGAAATTCGTTAGAACTGGGCAAGTCTAAGTTACAATTTGTTGTGTTTCTAGGGGGGGTAAACTGAATTGAAGTGAGATGAGATATTGTTTTGTTTTCAGTGGAAAGTTTTTATAGGCATTGCGTAAACAAAAGCTGTGCTTTTTTTTATGAGTTTGCTGTTAGGATGGGAGAACTAAATATTAGGTAAACAGAGTCGGTTTAAGGAACTGAAGGGAAATCTTTACATTAATTCGAGTGTTGCTTGAACACTTCAGTTTAAAAGACAGTTTATGGTTTTTAAACATATTCTAAAAGCATAATTCATTTTTATTTATCATAACTCCTTACACATAGTTGCGTTGATATTGAAATTATGATCCTCAATATCGGTAAGGCGGTTAGAAAACAACTATTTTGCTTGATTTTGATGGAAATTATCCTACGTTAAAAATAAGATGGTCTTGGACATGTTGACATTATTAATGTTCAATAAAATGTATAAGGGACATACGTACAATCGATCACTACTCCATAAATTAAAATCCTTTAGAGACCGAAACCACACTTAAAAGCCTTTTGTTAAATTTAAAACACTGAGATTTGATAACAATATAACTAAATCCTTTTCATGGAGTGATGCGTCTTTGGAAGCACTCAGCTTTGATGGTGTGTCGTCAAAATAGATAGCTGCCAAAAATACTATCCTCAATAGGAAGACCCTCTGGTTTGATTCTTTTACATTTCTGGTGTTGGTGTCAATGGAAACGCGGACTTTCAACGTAGAGGGTCAGAATCTGCAATTGGTATCTCATTAAATTCTGCTGGACTGATTGAAAAAGAGTTTCAGACTTTACTTGACCAGTTTAATATACCAAGATCTGTTCGGAAAATGTCTGAAAACAGGTATCAGACTATAGCAGATATCGCCTAACAGAGGTAGCATGACACTGTCGTCCAAGTTATCATTTGATTAAAGCTTGGACTGATGATGATGATCTGATGTTCCATGCTATGCCACATGTTTTGGGCTGAAATACGCCAGCCTATTTCCAAATAAATAGAAGAAATATAATGGAAAATGTATTATAGTCCATAGTTCTTTGCTAGGTGGCGCAATCTATAGCTATGTTATCCGCGTAGAACGATATTCTGCTTGAAAAGTGAAAAAGGAAATCGCAGATGTTCGCTATGAATGGCAAAGGTCCTTTAAGGGAACCTATTTCCCATTTAATGTTGTCCAGAAAATGATTCTCTCATTCTATCTTCAAATTGCCTATCTTATGAAAAGTTATCGATCCACAGATGCGGGTGGCCTCGTTTTACAAAGTGTTCAAACTTATGTAGAAGTCTTCGTATAGGAACCCTTAAAAGCTTTGGAGGAATCTAAGTTTAGAGCAGCGACGGACTGTTGTTTATTATTATTCCGAAATTATATCGAATTTATTTCCCTCTTTGAAAAGGAAAGTGATTGACTTATTCCCAGTACTGTTTCAAAAATCTCAACAATTTGTCCCTAACAATCATAACATCGATGAACACTTTTTATGCTTGAATTATCCAATAACATCAGAGATAAATTTCTCAGTTTTTGCAAAATATTGACTCTTCGCTATTTTTGTCAAACACACATGTGGTTTCAGAGAGTTTCGCTCACTTTTCAGATGCAAATATCACACATGATTGATGTCGAGTGCCGGCGGTTTCATATACACACACATACAGACACGCGTTTTTTGTGCTTTTCAAGTGAATCTTATGTAACGTGAAATAAAAAGAAGGGGCAATTAATGAAAAATATGAAGAGATAAAGAGACGGTCTTATCTATAACAAGTAAAATAGGCGAGCGACAACCACCCTAATGATGATATGGTAGCGTTTCTCTTGGATTTCATTCAGTGAGCGAATTATGAATCTAAAATTTTTTATTAATATTTTTTTTTATAGACAATGATATCAATTAGACTCAAATTCAATATTTTTAAAATCTGAATACACATAAGTATCATTGGTGTCCAATTGTTTTAATTGTAATTATTGAATTGTTAATTTCATCTAAAATGTAAATTGATCGTAATGAAGGGATTGCAATGAAAATTGAAGTGATTGTTCGTAAACACAAGTACTGATGTAATAATAACTAAAATTATTAGTGCATGGTCATGAAAGTAATATAATTGTTTTATTAGAGGGGATGCCCTATCTTTTAATATAAAATTTTTTCAAGTTGGAATTTCTGAAAAAAGGGTAATCTTTATGTTTGGGGCTTAAGTCCAATGCACCAATCTGCCATATAGAAATTAGCAGATAATATAGGTAATTCAGAATAACTGTGTTCTGCAGGATACGACGTCATCGCTGTTTTTTATCGGTAAGAAGACTGCATACGTAGCGTTAAAAAAGATGAATAATTGAGTGATCTTGCCAATCTATGTTAGTAATTTTCTATCTGTGTTGTACGATTCACGTAACAAGTCTAAGGCTATTCGCATAGATATTAACTCATCAAGATATAATTTAGCTTTATTGAAAAATTCATGTATTGATAAGTTACCACCTTCTAAGCCTGCATTAGAAAAACACATATTGAGATGCATTTGGCAAATCAACGAATGGATTCAGGCGACATTTTTCACGATTTTCATAAAAAACTTAATAATATGGATGGTTGATCGACGAGGGGAATGTATTACCTGAATTTTACAATGGATTATCAGCAATGGAATATTTACAAAATTTCTTCTGTTCTTGTGCTCAAAAATCTTCTTGCTTTACCGACGTGTGCCCTTGTAAAAATCTAGTTTTGAATGCTGTGATTTATGTAGTTGCCGAGATTCATGTACTAATAACGTAAATGTAGTTTATAATGAATGTACATTGTGAATAAATTTTTATATTTATACATGGTTTCCTACTAGTATTTATTGTATCATTGTTTATAAAAAAAAAATATTAATAGAAAATTTTAGCCTCATGTTATTCCCTCACACTGCATGAGAGAAACGCGCCCAGTGCAAGCGTCGAGCGATTAAAACGCTGAGGTTTTTGTCAATAAACATTCGAAATTTTCTGAAAAACTTCCTTATACAATACACTTTGAGACTATATATGTAGAAATTGAAAGTTAAAAACAAAGTCAGAAAGAGTAGTAAAAAAATTTCCGAAATTTCCCGAGCGGTTGGAAATTGCTTTAAGAATTTCGGGTATGTTTTACTGCCTCACAAATGAGTTCAAAAATGTGTGATTAAATTTTTATGAAAAAATATTTATTATTCCGTGAATGGCAGCGAGATGAAGTTCGATATTCGCGAAAAATTTTTCCCAATTTTTCACTTAATTGTAGATTTTAACAATGTTCCCCCAATTTTTGGAAAAAACAAACGTCATATTCGTATTCAGCACCCTCGAAAACATGGAGTAACATGGTTTTTAGCGATTAGAAGTGATCTGGTCACTTTTTCGTTTTCTAAACGACTTTTTGGAGGTGTGCCGCTCCCCTAAAATATGCGTCCGGCTTTATTAACTTTATTGATTAGTTGAGTAGTTATTTGATTAATCACCGAACTAAATCGCATTTTATTCGTCTTCATTCATCTACCAACGAAGCCTTATTTCATGGTACATAGGGGGATTAAAGCGCCATCATGACCTCTCCTAAGACTACCCTCAGGCTTAAATGGATTAAACTACACATGCAGCTAGTTCCGAATGGAGTAATGAGCATGAAGGGTTGACTCCAGCTACCAGAGCTTCACCTGCGATCGAATCTGAGTAGTAGTGCAATGGATAAAAGCGATTAAATACGCATTTTCCCGCTCCTGATACATTTGTGATGTGAGAACAAATTATTATTTAACCAGATATTTCAAATTCAATAAACTTGGAAGTTCTAAAACATTATTTACTCATGCGCGGCTGTATCGAGTGTCCATTAAAATTATAGCAAGTTTGAAAATCAAGCATCTAGGTTTGATTTTTACTTGATCGACATAACTCTTTACCTCTACCAATGATTTTTGTTGTGGTATATCCGAGGGTATATCAATAATAAATTATTAGTTTCTATAAAATTTTCATGTTTCACTGAACATATAATTTACGCCAAACGTGGTATGTGTGAACACTTGCGGGTCATCGTCCTTTACCTTAATAGTCAGCATTAAGTCTAGGGTAAAAGCCTTTTGGATCTATTTTTATATACTCCGAGATGTCGACCATAATGATCGTTACCGCTGTTAGTTGTAATGCGTTTTCAATGATACCTTTTGGAATTCTGGATGACGCGTCTTTTTCTCTTTTTTTCTACTAACAAAAGCCCTTTCTGTATGCCCGGATAACGATGAGTTTTTATGTGAACAAGTGTACATTCAGAAAAGAGAGAAATATATGTTTCTCACAATTTATTGTACGTCATGTGCGTTCCTTGATAAATTCTAAGTGAATATCATACAGGGTCCTACATCTAATCTGCTTAATTTTCCCAATTCCCATATATTGAAACTTTCAAACAACCAAACAAAACAAAAATACAAAATCATAGTAGTATATTATTGAACGAGCAATTTATAATAGCCAATATTCACGATGGGTGATGGCGCAAGTCACCCGGGTGAATATTGGTCATAAATTGCGAGTAAAATACTATAATTTGTCCACGACCCTTAATTTCTTTTATTAAATAAAAGTCAGTAACGATTTGGTATAACTAACCTCAAAATGTTGTGGCAGCTACATCAAATAATTTGACATATATAGAGATGGGCGATACTGTAGAAAGTATCAATACAACGTACCGTTATAAATATATTGTTTTAAAATACTTAATATTAGAAAATATCGTTATGAAAAGTATCAATACTAAAAATTACAACATTTTATCGATACGATATATTTCAGAAACAAATTTCCTGAAATAAATACACAGATTTAATAGTTTATTTCATATTATACCCCCATCTCTAAATTGCCTTATTATTAGGTGGTCGTGGACAAAAATTATTATTATCAAATGAATACCACTACCACAAGCATTGAATTTGTTGTTTGTACCTTTGTGGAATCTACTCTTGTTAATGTTATGAATGGAAGTAGCTGTCTCCAATTAACTCCTCTATTCAATAAATAAATTATGAGCATTATGGAAGGATATAAATAATAGTTCAGATATTCAGGGCTATTTACTGAGCAAAGTTGTTATGGATAGCAGCTGTAAATTGTCGTTATGTTCAAGGTCAGCTGCTAAGCGTGAAATTGGTATTCACTATTTAAGTAAAGTCGCTATAAGAGCTGTTATGCATAATGACAAGTTGCTATGAGAAGTGGTTCACTGGCAACTGCTCCAGAGGTGTTGTTAACGCGTCAGACACTTCTTATTTATTTATGTGAACAGTTGAATATTTTAAATTTATAAAAATGACATTTTTAGTACATATAAACATTTTATCCATTCAATATGTGTGCTCCTAGACATTTGTCAAGATTTGAATGAATATGGTTACGTTTTTAAAGAAAATTTAAGAACCGAAAGAAGATTGAGATTGAGAGATTCTAGTAATCCTTCCGAATTGCTAGATATAACATTTCGAACTTTGCTTAAACTCAATGAAGAGATAGATATTATAAATGAATTGAATCAATTTCTACCTGATGAACAACGGGTGACACATATTCCCAATCATTTGAAAGTATTACTAACTTTAAATTTTTATGCCCTTGGATACTACCAAAACAACTTTACATTTTCCAACAAGGCAAGCATTAGTTAGTAGAATTGTGACATTGGTTACTGAAACTATTAGTGAATATATTGATCTCAGGGAAATAAGCCTTCCAGGTAGAGCAGATGAATCAACCTCACCGAAAAAATGAGCAACCACAGAAATATTTGAAGTTTATTTTTGTGTTTACTTTTTCAAAGCAAATAAACGACCTTTTTCCGCACATTAGAACTATCTTGCAGCGTTGATACGTCCATTTTCACGTATGGATCCTGGAGGTTGTTATAATCAGTTATAATAACAGCAGTTGCCATTCGACTATTAGAGAATACTAAAATTTAGCAAGTGGTAACTAAGGTCATTGTCGAAAGTTGTTAGCAGAGTTACTATGGTAACATAGCGATATTACAAATATCAGAGCTTTGCTATTTTTAGTCCTATGGGGATATCTTACAATTCTAATATCAACAAAGAACTACTTTTTATCCAGAAAACCAACATCTCAACAAAACTGGAAACAAACATACCGTTTCTTTATCTCTTTTGTTAGATGTAAAATAAAGAGCCACATCTCAGATAAGTTTAAAAACAGCTGTTGGCTAGATTTAAAGTTAGCTGGTGAAGAGCCATATATAGCAATAACAGAGGGTTTTAGGTGAGAGCAATATAAAATGTCGACCAAATAAAGTTACTTGTCTATTCGGCATGTCGAGGAATATTTTTAGAGTGGAAGTGCTCTGTTTAAGTTACGGTCAGGTTGCGGTCGACTGGAATGAATTATTCAAGAGAAAAAGATACGCTAGCGGGTAAAGGGTAGAAAAAGGTTTTTCTTGGTATAAAACGAGCAAATATATTCTTGCGATGGCTTGCTGAAGACTCAGTCTCAGTTTTTTCTGGTGTTTAGCGTTGTTATTATTGTTGTTTGAAAGGAAAGATAAAATACACTCTTAAGGGTTATACATTTTAGGAACATTGGCTTTTGAATCAAAATTTAACACCATATAAACACAATTCCTGGATAAACATAGCTGAATAATTATAATTATTCTAAAGTTTTGAAAAACACTTTTCAAAAATAGTGACCGTTCAATTAAGAAACAACTACTTTCCGGTGTAGCTGTCGGGGCCTATTTTTGAACAACAAAAACTGATGAGGTGTTAGTATAATTATAATTAGTAAGCGGCATCTATTGGTAATGCGCTTTATTAAACGACAATAATACAGGAAGCTGTAATAATACTTTACAATTGCTGAAATGATTGTTTTATCATGAAAAAACACTGAACCTATGAAAACATTATGAAAATCTTTTATTATACTTTATAAGGAGAGAATGAAGGAAGAACGATTAGCTATTTCATCTCACACATACCCACAAAACCCTTGATAGGTATATATCATTCTTGTCAATTTAATAGTTTATTTTTGTTTCAGGTAAGTTGAACCATATACCAATAAGTACTACCACCATGGGTAAGTATATATAACCTACTTTTCTGTATTTTTATTCACTAATTTGAATAGCACCTTCCGTTTAAAAGATATAACAAATATTAAAATATTAAAAAATTCAGCAAAGCCTTGGCGAGGCAGATTTCTTGAGTAAAAATACTTTAAGCGAGTGCTTACAACATTTTTTTCCTCCAACCACTACGCAAAACACGCTTTTCTACACAAATTTTTATACGCAAAGCAGGCCTTTTCTCAATTCTTTTGATAACCGTTGTAAAAATAATGCGAAAAGTACACGCTATGGCACTTTTCCGCACCGAAATGTCAAACAAAGCTACCTATGACCTGTCAACTTTTTTTGACAATTCAATTTAATTGAATTTATTATTGGTGTACAATTTTTAAATTTGAACTAAAAGTAAGTAAACTATCTATTTCAATATTTATTTTAATTTATTAATTATTAAAACATTTACCTATTAAGTATTATTTAGGAATTATAGAGAAAGAAAAAAAAATTATCTTCTGAGTTGTCCAATTCGGATATTGAAAATACTCCTCCAGATATTATAGAAACGGCTCAAACTGCAACCGAAAATTTATTACTTGGAGTTTCAATAAAAAATTGTTTAAACTTCACAATTTATAATACATTCAACTGATTTTTCTATTTATTCTCATGTTGTGAAATATCTATATAAATTGCTGTATTTCTTTCATTAATAAATGTGGTTGTAGAAAAAATATTGTGTACAACTTGTACGCAAATCACTTTTCCCACTCGCTAGATTTGCGGCACTCGCCTCACGGCTCGTACTACAAACTTCAGCGCTCGTGGGAAAAGTGACGCTTTGCGCACTAGTTGTACAAACTACTATTAAATAGGTGCAGGTTGGTATAGGTATCAGTTTTAATTTTTTTCCTGAAAAAATTGGAATGGGTCGTTGGTATTCGAAGAATGCTTATAATTAATTTCAAACCAATTTGTGGACCTTCCTTTTTCTGGCTTGTGTGGATTCTTTGTATAAATGTACGTAGAAATGTCTTATTAATTCCAGTTTGGACTTGATCCAAAATATCTAATTTATTAGAGGAATCGTGTAATTTCAAAAATGCAATTCATTGGCAATGATCGGTTTGTTATAAAACGCTTTACTTTCTATCAATCTTTTGTTTTGAATTGTATCCAAAAACCAGATTATTATCTGGTCGGTTCCAATTCAAGTGACAGGTCTGTTATAAATCGACTTTTCGACTAAACAGAAGCATGAAAATTTGCTTCACATTTATCTTTGATGCACCTTTTCTTATTTCCTGTAGAAGTTGGATAATAATAAAACTTAAAGTTCTCGTAAACTGTTATAAGTTTTCCTCTTTTACTAAACATTTCGCTTGAATCTGAAAAATTACTATGACTTATTTCCGCCATTTCAAAATTGAAGTGCTTAGTGGAAGTAGGGGGTATGTAACAGAAAGGAAGTTTATAGGTAGTTTATAGATATCAACAGTTTTCCCTTATTGAACCTTTTTACCTAGAAAGGTTCCTGTAGGATTGTTGTGAATAAGTTCCCAGGTAAACTTGTTAGATACCTCAGTTAATTCCATACTTAGACACATTTTTTTGAGATTAGTAATACGAAATCGTTACTGACTTTTATTTAAAGAAGAAATTAAGAGTCGTGGACAAAGTATAGTATTCTACTCGCAATTTATGGCCAATATATTCACTCGGGTGATTTGCACTATCATAAATTGGCTATCATAAATTGCTCGTTTAATGATATACTATTATTTCATAATTTAGTATGGATCTACATCAAGTAAAAGCCTTATCTATTCAGTTATTATTATTTTCCGTTTGCTGCCTCTGTCTGAGCATTTGAGGTCTCAAGCTACATTGGTCGAGCTGTACTGACCTTGCAAGAAACTGCTGCACTATGTCACATCAAAGACAGCAACGTACAAAGCAGATCAAAATCATACCACGTTGAGTTTTCTTTTCTATTTGGATTTCCGTCAAAAATATCCATTACTTGGCCTATTATATTATATTATAATCTCTTTTGAATCCACTGGGTTGAAAACATTGACATTGTATTGTTTTGTGTTGGAAACAAACAAAGAACGATTCACCCGAGACTCTACTTTGTTGTTCCCAGCTTATCAATATAGGTAGTAGCATTTTTGTAAATATTTCAAAAACTGTAACATCAATATCCATGATGTCTTCCAAAAAATTTTCCAATATGTACTCCTAAAACCAAACAAACAGAGATAACCCATTTTCCGTCGTCTGAACATAACAAACGCCGACAGTAAATCTCTCGAATCGGAGCGTATATAACGAATTTATTTCCGAGATACAGAAACCTAACCTCATAATTTAGCAATATGTTTTGTCTAAGGCCATAAAAGTTTTTGCTGGATGATAGATTCTGTTTTGCGATTTTACATCGTTGTTTTAAAGCAAAAAACACCAACAACCGTTCAATTTGTAATAGACTGCAGCTGACTGAAGTTTGATTTTGAAATTTAAATGCCTCGAACAAGTAGCGAACTTTCAACATATTTTATTAGATGATCGATTAAATTTAATACAAAAGCTACCCTTTTTTTTTGTCGCTCCGGAAATTTAGAAATAGATTGAAAATCAATTTTTAACGAAAATATACAGGGAGTGTCATTTAAAAATAGTAAAATAATGTCATTGGGCAGGAATTTTTATGTCATTCACAACAATATTGGATTGTCTTTCAAATTAGGCGAGATATTGCCTGTGAACGATAGCTTGGGACACCTTGTAGAAAGATGCGGACTATAAATATTGGATGCATATGCCTTCAAGTCAAGTCAAGAAAAATTTGTTTCATTATCTCAGGAGAATAGAAATGGAAAAGTTGAGGGTGAAAGGCATATTCAGGAAACAGTACACAAGGGATGATATTTTTATTTTATTTGTCGTAACAACGTTCTAAAAAATTTACATAGGTACAATAAAAACAATGTCTTATTGACAATATTTTTTATAGGCCTCTACAATTTATTACTAGCTAACAACTTCAACAAAAGCAATATCCCATGGGATTCGTAAAATATATCCATGAGATTCTCATTTTCTTATGGGGCAGGGAATCGTCTTTTTGTTTTTAATTTGCAAATTTTCATAAATTTACTGAACATTACACGAAAGGCAAGCAAAAGAAAAGCATACAATACATTTCTTGTTTTATCACTACAATAATTTTGACGAGTTTATAAAAGCCAGCAAAGCAAGAAAAGAAAAATGTATATCAGGTTGTGATTATTTTCAAACTGTATTTGCCAAATCGGTACAATACAAAGAAATGTGCTTGCTTTTTATATTCAATATCAAATGTGTAAAGAAAATGTATTATTTCAAATGTAGTGGCGAGATATTTCAGTATAAACATTGATACGTCCAGTTTTAGCAGCCATCCACGACGTTATTTTGCACCTGTTGAATCACAGCTGCAAATAAAACATTAGATATCTAAATAACGATTCATCCATTTGTCATTTAATTTGTTGGCAGTAATGTATTTTGTCAGTCTATCTCAAGCACTGGCTGAATATTCGAAAAAAAATTGGATTTTTCAAGTGTGGTGCCATCTAGAGTTATCGTATTATAAATACATGATATAGTAAAGCAGATATCTTGAAATGGTGGTTCCCCATTCATTCACAACCATAAATGAAATGTCATTACTAAAGTCATTGAAAGTTAGAAAGTGTTCACTTTCCGCCCTCTCTTCGCACCCTCACTTCTCGCACTCTAAAATATTATGATCGTTAATATTATCTAGAAGCTGAAAAGAGAGGACTGAAGGTAAATCAAGAAAAAACTGAAGCAATGTTCATATCCAGAAATAGATTCCAACATCAGTCAATGAAGATAAGAGAATACGAATACGAAGTAGTGACTAGTTTCAAGTATTTAGGAGTCTACTTAAAAGGAGATAACGATAGAACATCAGAAATAGATCAGCAAATACAAGCTGGACATAGAGCTTCCTTCAAATACAAACGATACCTTCAAAATAAGAAAATCAGTGAGAATAAAAAAATTAAAATATACAAGGCAGCGATCCGACCAGTGGTGACCTATGGCGATGAAAAAGCGAATCTGACAAAAAAACAAGAAAATAAATTAAGGATATTCGAGAGAAAAATTATGAGGAAAATCTACGGACTAGTTAAAACGGGAGAAGGAGAATGCAGAAGACTAATGAATCATGAAATTTTACAAAAAAATAATGGGCAAGACATTGTAAAATTTATAAAAGCACGCAGACCGGGATAGTACGGACACATTTATAGAAAAAGTGTAGATGAAACACTGAGAAAAATAGCAGAATGGATACCAGTTGTAGACAGAGCTTAGGGGAAGACCTAAAACAAGATGGGAAGACCAAGTAAACGCGGATTTAAATATCATGAATGTGAAGGAAGCGAAACATAAAGTAAAAGATAGACAGTTGTGGCGTAAAATCGTAGAAAAAACTAAGTCACATCACAATATCCTGGAATCAAAAAAATACTACAATGAGCTGATTCCCCATGTTAAATGGATCGACAATACACAAACTTGGGTTTGACTACAATTCCCATGGGAATGTATAGTTGTTTATATACTATTATCTATTTGAGATGAATATTTTTAGTATTCAAAGATATAAAGGTTTTTGGCTTTTGATGTCCAATAACCCATTAAAAGTATTACTTCCATCTTAAAAAAGTATATAAAACAAGATTTTTGAAGAGAACACATTCCATTTAATGAACAAAACTTTGAAATTATACATATCAGCATCACAGAGAACAATTCGTTTTGTTGTTAATATTATCAAACACATCCCTATACACGCAATAATGTACATATTGCCGCCAGAATAATCTGTCTTGATTTTTCATTCCAAGCAACCACAAACCAGTGAAGTTCAATGGATAGATCTTAAAAATAGTTCGATATGTATCAGTGTATCGTTGAGGGACCAATCGTTTCTTATAAAATCGGTTGAACAACCGACTTGCCACTAAATGTTTTATTTCAAATTGTTTCCCAATTAAACTATCTCAAAAAATACGCACGCCTCTGAACATACTGTAGTTACATTCCTTCTATTAAATGCCAACGTAACTCTTAGTTCAATTTAAGGGTAAACAAATTCTAGTATACTTTTTCCATCCTTTTGTTGTGTGCCCTCGTCTGCCACTTGATATTTTTTATCGGCGGCATTTTACTCCACTGGAACAACGCCAACTGCGACTTTTATTTGTTTGCAGACAAACAAAATGGGTCGTGGAAGTGTGGGTGACAATGGCATGGTATTTGTGTTTTGACAGGCTGTTTGGCTGTTACTGTAATCTGTACGCGGGCGAAAAATATTGCGTCAATTCCGCGAGCACAAATATTTTCTAGAATAAAGTTCTCGAAGGCGTTTTTACACCAGAAAAAGAGTAAACTTTTTATATCTTATCACACTAGTTACTAGTATTTGTCAAATTTATATTCAAATACAGATAATAAAAAGGTTGAATCTGCTCCATATTGTCATAAAATCCTTCTCGAATTAATCTGGAATTGAATATTGCAGCTTCCGAAGAGCGATAATGGAGTAAACGAGGATGGAGATGAAATGTGTGCTCTTTTTTGAACCTCCACTCTCTAAGTCCTGAATATGTTCCATGGCCGATCAACCGGATGTTCTCCTGTCCTATTCATATCAATATTGCACATAGTAAAGTTCCAGTTCATTTCTAATAATTTGATTTTCTCAATAAAATACTGTACAAAGCAAAACAGCATTTTTTTAAATAGTTTCCCAACAAAGTACATTTTTGTCTGCAAATCAACAAGCTACGAAGGCAGCTATTTGCGCGACTCCTCTATATACGATGTGTGTTTTAGTGTCGAAGACGACAGCGCGTTTCACTTGAAGCTTACTACGCAGTCGGCTGTAACGCGACACGCGACATGCTACATACGATAGAAGGACAAAAAATATGAAATAAAAGTTTCACAGAAAAAACGTGCAGTTCGTTTTCATTGAAGATAATAAGATAATCTCTTGAAGCTACTGTTTAATGTAGTATTGTCGATACCTACCACAAGTGCCAAATATCTGTCCTTTTCTGTCCATGATAAAAATTATACAGTAACTCTGTATCGTTCAAAAAATATGCTGTTGTTACAATTGAATCAAGGTTTGATGTTAGATGCACAATTTCCCCCACAATTATAATCTTTTTACCGGCTTTTTGATTTCTTCGCTGGTAAAAAATTGTGAAAAAGTAATTTTTTGGTAAATTGAATTACAAATCTCACAGCATAACAATATATACGTGTAATAAGTCCACTGGAGTTTGAGATTGCTTCCAAAATTAACGACATGCAACATAGTTAAAGCACTGAGTTATGAATGTGTGCCAAAACAAACGTAGAATCTTATTGGGAATTTTCACTTCGAAAATAACAAAGTTTAATCATGCAGTTGTATTTACTACGTTTTATATTCTACAAAACTAGTATCACAGACCTAAAAGTAACTAAATTTTTTATAGTCATTGTATCAAACACATTTTCGAGCGCGAAATAAAATTTAGAGACAGAAAAAAATTGTCTAAAATGATGCATTTAAAACAACCTTAATCTGTTAAGTCTAGCCGGTTGTTTTTTGGGTTTTTTTATAGCCTCAGATTGTTTTAGAGTCATAATGTTGTAGGTTCCAGACCCTTTTAATTAGTCTGGATATCAAACACAATAATTATTAACGGTAGTAAGTATTTGCTCTAATGTTTGGTACGTCTGTTTTGTTTTTGTTAGCAATTTCAAATTGCACTTTCCGGCCCAAAACACAATCCAAAATCTACTCCGCTCGGTGTATTCTAATTAAATCACAGATTCTCTGTATCATCTTCATTTTCACAATGACTGGTCTCGTCCTGGGTATAGTTATCTATGGAAATTTGCCTATCTCGAACTAAATACCGACCAATATATCACGTTTACGGACGTTAATATACACAATAATATGTTGTAATGTGAGTTGCATATCCTCTATTTCCCCAGCCACTTGATATACTAATACCATTACGTTATTATAGAGCGATTGAAGGCAATGGTTTTATTTCCTATGGAATGGATACAATATTAACTAATTTGCCTTTGAGTTGAGATTGTAATTGAACTAAAACTTGGAGTATAAATACCTATGTATTTATATATTAAGGAAATTGATAAACTACCAGACATGCGCAATGAGCATATCTTTCAGTCACAGAACAGAAGCAATAGAGGAATCTAAGGTCAGTGTGGTAACAAAAAGTGGTTTTTCCTGAAAAGAATGACATTTAAGGTCTACTATTCAAAACATAAGCCAGTCCCAGCCAGTAGAAAATATAATGGATTGGTGAAAAAATCTACAGCTGAAGGGAAATATTCCCCACCGGCTTACAGGATGTTTTCTACCGGATGCACCCTGCCAGAAGTTTGTCTCTACTAGCAGTAATGAAAATATACAAACAGAAACAAATAAATTCAATCTTCACAATGTCAAATAACAACAAACAAAATATTAACATCTACCTATATTGATTACAATATCTAAGAAAAATAATAAACACGAATTACACAGCTTATACATATTTTCAATTTAACATATCAGTGGTCCAATATATCACCATTACTCTACCAGCCCCTACCACACTCTAGCTTGAGCATGCAAATATATATCCATGCAGTTAAGAAAATAACCATGCAAAGAATACTTGACCAGATAATATAAAGATTTGGAGGTGAGCCTACTAGCAAGTTTGAATATATCGATATATTCTGAATGAATTTATCCCTGAAAAAATTCTGCCAAGTATAACCATTTTGCATGCAACCACTTAGGCATCTACGATATTTTGATAGCCCATACTGGGCAACTATTTCCCCTTCTTGTCAGCCCATACCCATTCGACAAACGGAAAACACTCAAGCGCACTCGCTCCATCGGGATGACTGCTCGTTTTGCAAGCGAGGCTTACCGACAACCTAAGAACGAGCACTTTCCCACAGTGTGGTACTACGTGCATCCGTGCAGGAAATAGTCAATCGTATGTTACAAAATTTGTATACATGTGGCGTACTTAACAGGTGAAATAAAAAGCTCACCAATGTCTGTTGGAGACAGAACCAACTTATTGAAAAAAGGGAGGATAATATTTGGAAAAATGAGGAGCGACATAGCTCACCTCTGTCTTTTGTGAGAAAACCAATTTTCCAGAGAAGGGGAGAAAAATAATCAGAATAATGAAGGACATAGCTAACATATTTCTTTTGAAAAATCGACATAGCTCACTTATGTCTTTTATAAAATAGCCAACACGTAAAAGAAATGGAAGACAATACCCTTGAAATTAGAAACGACATTGCTTACCTATGTCTTTTGAAAAAATAGCAGACTTGTAAAAGTAGTAGAGGATGATAATTAAAATAATGTGGAAGGACATAGCCAACCTATTTCTTTGAAACTCTGCAACAAACGGCTTAGGCGCACTCGCCCCATCGGGATGACTGCTCGTTTTGTAGGCGAGGCTATCCGACAACCTAGGAGCAAGTACTTTGCCACAGTGTGGTAATAGGTGCTTCCGTGGAGGAAGTAAATAGCAAGCAAGCTAGTACATGTAAGCGTACTCAACAGATAAAATAGATAAGATTCATACCAATGTTTGTTGGAGAGAGGACGAACTTGTGAAAGAAAGGCAGAACTATATTTGGAAAAATGAGGAGCGACATAACTCACCTATGTCTTTTGGAAAAAATAGCAAACTCGTGAGTGGAGGGGAGGATGATAATTAAAATAATGTGGAAGGACATAGACAACCTATTTCTTTGAAACCCTTCAACAAACGGAAAACACTTAGGCGCACTCGCCCCATCGGGATGACTGCTCGTTTTGTAGGCGAGGCTTACCGACATCCTAGGAGCAAGTACTTTGTCACAGTGTGGTAATAGGTGCTTCCGTGGAGGAAGTAAATAGCAAGCAAGCTAGTACATGTAAGCGTACTCAACAGATAAAATAGATAAGATTCATACCAATGTTTGTTGGAGAGAGGACGAACTTGTGGAAGAAAGGCAGGACAATATTTGGGAAAATGGGAAACGATATATCTCACCTATATATTTTGAAAAAATAACCAGCTTGTATACAATATTTAGAATATTTAGAAAAAAACCAACTTGTGAAAGAGAGAAGCACTTTGAGAAATTAAGAACCAATTTTTTTTCAAAGGTTAAGTAATTAAGGAACCTCATCCTTTGAAGATGGAAGACTGTCCCTCATAGCAGGAAGATGACCCCAGCCAGTAGAAAATATAATCAATCGGTGAAAAAATCTACAGCTGACGGAAAATATTCCCCACCGGCTTACAGGATGTTTTCTGCCGGATGCACCCTGCCAGAAGTTTGTCTCTACCAGCAAAGTGCAGTAATGAAAACATACAAATAGGAATGAATAAATTCAATTTTCACAATGTCAAATATCATCAAAATATTAACATCTATACCTATATTGATCACAATATTTCAACAAAAATATTAAACACGAATTACACAGCATATACCTATTTCAAAATTAACATATTAGTACTCCAATATATCACCACTGCTCTACCAACCCCTACCACACTCTTAGCTTAAGCTTAAGCATGCAAATATTAAACCCATGCAGTTAAGAAAATAAACATGCAATGAATACTTAACCAAATAATATAATGATTTGGAGCATAGGCGTACGCAAACCTATATATTGGGGAGGCAAATATCAAATCTGAATCTTTTAATGAAAGAAGCAGAGCCGTGCCCTCCGCACAATGCTTTTGCATATACTAATAATGAAAAACTCCTCGTATCATTGAAAGAACGTCAAAATATGAAAATCATAGAATGTTTTCAATTATATTTAGACATTCTGAAAGTTTCAACGACATTGCCAAGTCATCCAGTAAAATTCCAATCAATTTCACCATCTACGCATATTAAACACAGTATTTAACAGATATCTCATTGTTCTCCTAGCACCTAAGCACGGAATCAACTTGCTTCATAACCACCATCGTTACAGTTCTCATAAAATCCATATTACATAAAAAGAAATAATTTAATTCATTGGAATTACTTATCAAATAATTCAGTGTTGTCATTTCTAATTTAAATACAATGCAGTTAGTTATTGTTTTATAGTAGGCAAATAGTGAATAAACACGTAGGGTCGTGATTGAAAGATAGTTAAGAATGAATGTGCCAGTGGGATGCCAGAGAACTGTCACGTAAAAAGGACATTTGACCTAGGGCAGTATGTATATAGGCTGACGGGGTAGAAAAACGAGGAAACACACATTCCAATTTGTGTTAGTTACATTCCAATTAAGGTTTTCCGAATAGGCAAATCAGTATTATAGGGAGAGAGAAGTAATTTTTTTAATTCCCAAAAGAGATTTATGAAGAACACATTAATGGAGTCCCATTATCGGAGCTGATCAAAGAAAATTGTCATCATATAGCGCATAATCGTGAAGCTTTTCCATGTTTTCAATTCCGTTATAGTCGTAGAATACGGTTATGGGTGCTCCGCTTTAACTAAACTCAAATCTAACAAGAATTTATATTGGAACAGCAGCTGTTTCAATTGTATTATATCGTGGATTTGCGTTGCAAATTCCTTCCAGTACATATTTGTTTTATTATTAGACCGTTACGTTGTATTATAGACTCGTAAAAAATGTACTTCCAGACATATAGACCGAATAAAACTCAGAATCATAGAAGATCTGATACTCACGTATATGCCATTATGGCATACAATAATACCGCTTGGGCTTGTTTTCCTATTTCACTCACTTTTCCACTTCGCTTGAGTTTCATTAAAGTAGACAGGATCTTAATAAGTATGTACGGATATGTAAGATGTTTCTTATGAACAGTATATTCTATTTTTATAGATGCTCATTAAAGAAATTTTGTATTAACATTGTTTATAAAGGGGTTGAATGACCCTTCTTACTAAAATATTCACAAATATTGCAATAATATTCGTGAAAATGAATTAATTCTCTTCCTTTAGGCATACAAATGCAGCTGCTGGACTTTCAGCTACTTATAAGCTGAGATAACACTTGGTATCTGAATCTGTAGAGTGGGGAGGGTGAGTGTGAGCTTGCAGCACTTGAGTGGATCCATTGTACATCCTCCCGAGGAGTTGTCCTCCTAGATCATTGTCCATCCAGTCCTTCTCAGGAAGGTGGACAGGTCACCAGGAGACATCTTCTCCATATCGACAGGCGTAGACCAAAACTCACCGAACACACACTCTCTTATTGATGATAACTCTGGACACTCGCATAGGACATGCCTGACAGTTTCATTTCCTGTTCACACATCCTGCATAGAGGTGTGTCCACTATTATACGTAGGTTTTTCCTGATCACCGCCAAATATTTCTTCGGCGCCAGCTTCCCAGAGTCGCCTAGGGTAATCCTGGCAAGACTGCATCCTTTGATTCCATCCCATTTCTTAAGGGATTGAGCATGGGTGTAATGTGTGGCTAATTCCACAATTGTCGAAGATGTTATCCCGTAGGTGTCAATGGATCCTAGAATTTTTTGTCCAGCGGCTTCCCTGGCTAAAGAATCGACAATGCGATTTCCTTTACACTTGGTATTTTCTGCTCTCAAAAGTTTCAAAAGTCCTTTAATAAAAGCTTTGGCCTGCCTTAAGTCTGGTATCTTATTCCAGTAAACTGGGTCATTACCCAGAATTCTAATGTGACATGGAGGAGCTCATTGGATACATACAGTCGATCTAAGATTAGGCTTGTTTCCAATTAGAGCTTCTGGATCTTAATGCTGGTTTTGCAGCCTAGTTGTTATGGATGATTTCTTATCAATAGTGTCCCATGTAGGTTCCTAACAGTGTTAAAGGTTTTCTCAATCAACAACTGTAGCCTGAGTAATTGAACAGCATATTAGCATATTTGTGACAGTAAATCAGTTGGGGCGATAAATATTGCCTCAAGGTCATCCTGGCTGCTGTCATAGCATAGCTTAACTTTGGAATATTTGTTCATGAAGAAGACCAGCGAAAACATATATATATATATATTTGAAAATGTCACAATCATTCGCATTTGTGAAGGTTTCCAACCGGTTTTTAATAATCCTAAAGTTCAATACCTAGTGAAAAAGCGTCTTTTAGACAATAAAATATTTTCAGTCGGCTTGGAAACATCTTGTAGAATAAAATACAGCTCGATTCGTTGTTTCTCTTTCTTCTGACATATCGGTTTGTTTCCATTAACATATATTTTCACCCAGGGCGATTCGGTGTTTCTTTTCAATATCACATGAAACCCTAAGGGAGATGGCGCACTCTTACGGATGAATATAAATATAGGGCAAATGTAAGTAATATGCTACCATCCCAATTCCCAACAGATGATTCTTCTAACATAATAGAAAGAAACAGTAAGTGCGTGAGGGATGATTGATGAACATTTGGAATCGACACGAAGGGGAGGAAAGGGAGGCGGGATCAAAACGGAAGATACGATTCATCGGCAACATAACCCATATAAATCATATATATGCCCCGAAGTTACCCAGTTAATGATTGAATTTTCAGAAACGCTTGGAAAATGTTGGAATAAACGGAAAGTGAATAATAATTACAGCTTTGAAAAAAGTTAATAGATTATTTGATTGGAATACCTACTTGTTTTGAAAGAAGTTATTATTTTCATTTCTATTTAAAAGACATTTTGACAGACTCGAGCACAAAATGTATATGTAATAAGGAACAAGAGCCAGATTTTGGAAGACACTTAAGAAACCAGATGAATCTATGGAGCATTCCACTATTAAATCGTCTTAAGTAACAATATGAAGTTCAGCAACAATTTTCTATGACACTGTTCTCATTTTCAACCAATCATCCTCAGGAATCTAAGAAACAGCAGCTGAAGCATTTAAATTGTCAATCATTCTTGAAGCTCAACCATTTTCAAGTGCACCAATTGATAAAATAAACAAATCACCCTATCGTTTAATAAATACAATCTCTTTAATCTCGCGAAGTTCATAATGTAATTTGCTTCATCCGCTTAAAATAGCGTATAACACCCGTATTAACTTAACACTGGATTTACAACGTCCTCAGCTATTTAAACGACTCCTTCGAGAATAGTATTTACTGTCTGTACGCCTCTGTCCTCATCTAGTTTAAGAAAAACAGCAGTAAAATTAGAACATGAAACAAATGTGGTTTTGCAAATGGACTCTGAATGGTTAATTATTACAAGCCGGTTGAATAATAGAGGTTCTCTTTTTTTTTTAACTATAATGATTCTAACAAAATCCATTTAGTAACAGGTGCACCTTCTTTATTGTAGTAGACGTTAACCCAGTTAAAGTGTGCCAAATATTTTGGAACGACCGACGCGGTTAATATTTTTTTCCGATTTAAATCCAATGGCGGAATGTAACAAACAGTTCTTTCAGCATTTGCTACTCAGCTTTTTTTTGAACCATTAATTCCATTTATTAACACAAAACACATGACGTAGTCAGTCAACTCTCTGAAATGAATTAAAAAATCATTGGAATGTACATAGAGATCACTCAAATGGTCAGTTAGCTGGGTTGAAATAGCCGAAATTCTAAGACAAACTACCCCATTTGTTCCTTACCGCATTCCACACTCCACAACACTACAATTGAAGTCACTAACTATCATCACTAGTAAACAATGGAAACAAAATGGATTATGACCTTCCAGAATAATATGTGCTGTGCTTTGAAATGATTTCTCTGAACATCCTTTTTACGAACTTTCTAACAACTCATTACAAGCAGAGGTTAACCATTCAAATTTTTTTCCATTGCCACTTTAACTTCTTCCTCTTTTCTCCAATAATGGTTGTGAGATTCATTTGACATTCTGTTACTCTGGTTCATGAGATAAAATTTCATTTATTGCCAACCATTAGTAAAGCCGTCAATCATCAGATTGATTTCCGGAACAAATAGTTTGCGTACAATATTTTTTCGGCAACCGGGTGGGAAAACAAAGCATTGAGACGTCAAATTCCTTTATTATATATTCCAATTCTTATTTGAATTAAACAGAAAATACTAGATATTAACAAAAACATTCTAATTCTTATTTATATTTCATATTCATATTTATATCAAAATTCGAGCAATTGCTAATGTTGAAAGGATTTAATTTGTTATTTGAAGTGCCTGGTATATTTGAATTGTTGAAGCTACATTTTCTGACAACTAATTTCATATGAACTGTCAGCAGTTAATCCGTTGCTATGGTAACGAGGTGACTAGGCCGGGAAATGATACTTTCTCAAAGAAAAAGCGCCCGGGAAGTGTGTATATCCCGGACGGTTGCCGGAAATAGTTGTATACTAAGGCCGCAAAATGCTTTTTCGCGTTCCGAGAGAGAGATTATCGCCGAGGCCGCTCCGGCCGAGGCAAGATAATCTCGAGGTCGCGAAAACATTTCGCGGCCATAGTATACACAATATTTTTCGTGCAACCGTGAAAATTACATAATTTCAATAAACATTATGTCTCTTTAGTGTCAGTGTCACACTTCTCCCTATAATGCCTCATTAATGGTTTTCTTGTGATTTATTTATAACAAATTATTGTGGGAACTCCTTGGACTGCAGTAATTGACTTTTATAATGCTTCAGATATATCAAATAATAGGTAGATTTGCTTATTACTTTGTCATAATAAAATTTAATGGAATATATCTGTTTTTTATATTCTGAAATCTTGTAGAACGTTTTTTGAGAAGCTCTGATAAGCACAAAAATGTATTGCTAATAGTTGAATTCCTTGCTATTCGCAATATGCTCCGTAATCTAGGAATATATCTTATATTGCACTTGAATCTAGTGTATCTTTATATCATTTTGTTGCATCTATTTATCAATTTATTGTAATAAAATGTGTCTTCTTTGTGCTTTGATACATGAAATTATTTTTAATTCCACTTGGGCAGCCACAGAATTGATTTTTACATTTTCCACTTTCTCCGCAGTTGAATTTTTCATAAGCAATCATTCAGGAGCCCGGTAATAAAACGCTTGTTTGCTTATTGAATCATATATTATTGTAACTGAGTCGCATATTTCCAGTTATATAAACAAATATTTTTTCAATCTCTCGTTTCATTCATTCCGACATTCGCTGTACACCTCCCTGCCATTAATAATTTATACGATTTACTAATAGTCTGTGTATAGAAAAATCGACATTTACCAGGAACACAAATTTTAAGCTTCACGTAAACTGCCATGACGAGCCTTACATCGACAAACACGCGTATTACAAAACGCGTAATTGTGGTTATTACGTTCAACCAACGTTGAGTTACTGTTAGCCATGGAGCAGGCCAATATTGGCGTCGTCGAAAACAGCATCAGTTTTTATTGTCGCTGGAATCATGGAATCGCTCCAGTCTTTGAACAAACCCGAGTTTCGATCGAAATTAGAACTCGTTACTGAAAAAACATTTTTGACACCGGGTACTTAATATAGCAAATATAATCAACAGTCATTGTACTGAATTCTTTTAAAATTATAATCAGTCGCCTACATGTTTTTCATTATCGACGTTGGAAGTGCTCCGATTAATGACAGAATTGAGTAATGACCGAAAACTATTGTTATCGATCCATCCTGTATAATTAATTAAAAATAAATTGCTCTCGGCTATTAAATTTATTGGTCCAAGCCTACTAATCGATGGTTTAATAATACGCATTCCATACTGCATATTCTAGACTATATATTGTGGATGACAAAACTGATGAAACAAAAGCAGTATAATTACATTCATTGCGTTCAGCAATGTCAATATAGGTAGCGGATTTATATTGATACATTCGAATAGCTGCAATTCAAAGCATAATTATATTCCGAGAGTATAGAGCTGCTACAATTTAATTGAAACTTTTCTCCAGTTTGAGATTATTAAATATCCAGTAGGCTCCATAAAAAAATCAATGTCTAGCGTCGAGCATTTATTGATATTTATCAAACTGTCAGTTGTTTTTTAGATATGGATTATTGACATTAAAATTTGCTACAAGCCAGGACAATCCCAAGATAAGTCTTGTCTGGTAATTTCATGCTGGTATTTAGACTACGGTGACCTCGCTGGAGATAGTATGTTCTTTCCTTCCTCCAACGAAGTGGTTAATCGCAGTCACTCCCATATTGAAAATTATAACATTTTTGGAATAGCTTTTGGTTGTTTCAGACCCATACAATTTCGCCTCCTACTTCTACCCCTGCTTTAGAGCCGTCTTTATGTGTTCATAACTCGCCTAGATCGTTCTTGTCTTCGGCAATAGATTCAGCATAAAATTTTACATATTCCAGTGTATTTTTAGTCTATAATTACAACCAGGAAAGAAGTAGAAAGAAGTAGAAGCACGATGCAGTTCATATTAAATATTTCCATACCTACCCCTTGCTTCAAAATTTTCGACAAAAATGACGTTTTTGCCATAAAAATTGCTTAAAAGGTGTATGGAGGAGTTTTTTGATGCAAAAAATTGACTGGCACAGTCTGTTTTCGTCTAAAATCATTTTTTCTCCTCCAAATGGAGTCATGAAATTTTCGGAAATCCACATTTTGAAACCAAAGATGCTCATAGCTTGGCTAATATGATAGATAGAACGTTCTGGTCTTCGATAATCGATTCAGCGGACAATTTTACATAGGTCAATGGATTTTGAGCTCACAAATTCGAGCAATAAAAAAGTTAGCGAAAGCCTTGCTCCAAAATGTTCGACAAAAAAAAGGTTTTTGATATGATAAATGCTTAAAACTTGTCCAGAGGGGTTTTTCGGGACGAATAATTGAATGGAACAGTCTGACTTGGTAGATGTATTTGAAAGTAATTTGAGCTGCCTCTAGGGGCATCTACTTCTAGCTTTCCGATAACCTATAAGGTTTGCTGAGTATATCAGTGCTGCTTGGCCATCCGGAAGAGTTTGTGTATTTCACTATCAATTCAAGACATCTATTAGTCTCCCATTGCAGCTACGGCTTTGACAATTTTTTTCTCGCTCACAAATCTGGAAGTTCCCTACGCGAGTGTTATTTTGTGGAATAGGAATAGTTTTTTTTATGAAAACTGTATTCAACCTTCAATAGAGTTGGAAAAGATTATCTCAAAGACTTTCGGAAGTACCCTTACCCAATTTAATAGATCACAGTGTTTATATAAGTTCGTTTGCTTTATAATGTTAATTTTCACTCTATTTTCGCTCGGAGATGTATAAAGATAAATAATAAATCAATTAATCATTTTTTGTTCGTCGGTTTCCACGCAAAACCGTGATTAATAGAAGGTTAAACTGTCAAACTCACATAAAATATAACCCATCGGTTACTTAATATATAACGTATCCCATACAACAGCAAAGGTTATGAACTCACGCAAATGGGAGTTTGGACACGTGTTCCTTATTATTTTCAACTCCATTTTCCATTTTCTCCCATATATAATATTTGTTTTCGTACAATCTCCATGCTATTTGCGAACACTAACAATCTACATGTTTAATGAGGAACAAATTACGGGGAAGGTAGATAAGTGTTTATTATGGTGTTGGACTGTTTTACAAATTATACCTTTACACTTATTTGGATAGTCGAAACCAATCACGCTATCAAATACTTGATAGACTGGCACTTTACGTGACCTTTCCATTCCTATAATCAATTCAATGTAATTGTGGTTCTATCAATAGGGAAGCAAGTGCGTATAATGATTTATACAAATTTTCTTTCCAACAATTATTGTTACTTATTCACCTGGAAACTTTTCCCACTCTTTAACTCACTGCTTCAATGTTTATATGCTTCTGAACTCGACTAATTCATGTCTCAGGTACTCGTATTACATAAAAACTAGCAATTATATCTGTCATGAACATCACCACAAAACCAACAAATTCACTTCTGCGCAGATGACACCGCTCTCATCAACACTGCAAAAGACATAGACTCACTCGAAACAAACACGAAGAACCTGCTTACACTTGAAGAGCTTCCAGACGGGACACTTTGTGGCCGGCTACTAGTGTCTGAAAAGAATCGCGTAGCTAGAAATACATCTAACAACACAAATTCCTTATTTATGTCTCGTGTGAATGCGTCTATTCATATTGATGTATTTTTAGCCGCGCGTCTCTTTTCAGACACTAGTAGCCGTCTATAAAGTGTCTCGTCCGGAAGCGCTCTGAATATCTGAGAAGAATCGCACGGCTAAAAATAAATTGATATAAATAGACGCATGCGCATGAGACACAGATAAGGAATAATATGTGTCCGGCTTATGAATCGAATTGTCTCCACCCCTCTACTGTGTACACGTGTACGACTACTGTCTGATATGAAAGGTTCTTTATTAAAGGGAGATATTTTGTATCTTGAATCTTGATTTTAATGGCCAGCCACAAAAGTGTCTCATCTATAGCGCTCTTAGTAGACATTTTTCATCAATTCTATAGATTTTTCCTTCCCAAGTTCCATTCTGATGTTTTTAAAACTGCTCGCTTCTAGGCACAATAATATTCGATTCGATTGATGTAGGCATAATAGTATATTATCAAACGAGCAATTTATGATAGCGATAATGCACGATGGGTGACGTTTGCGTCATGAGCCGCAGGCGAGGGGCGCAAGTCAGTCAAGTGAATCATGGCCATAAATTGCGAGTAGAATACTATATTTTGTCCACGACACTTAATTTATTTGTTAATAAATAAAAGTTACAATATTTTATCGATACGATATATGTCAAAAGCAAATTTCCTGAACAAAATACACAAATGTGATAGTTTATTTCATATTGTACCCCCATCTCTAGTTCATAATACAATACAGTGTATTATGAACCATGATTCACGACAGTTGATATATGGGTACCATATACCTTTTGTTGGGAGGTAAAATATTGACTTATTATTAGGTGGTCTGGACAAATAATATTATTCAAATTTTGATAGGATGTTTCGCTTGTGAGCATACTTTATGGTACGCATCTGATTTATGTAAACTCTCATCGGGAACGCAGTACACGATCGTTTCCGATTAGTAACGTTTTTAATTGCGGTAACTGCTTATTTCATGGAGTTGTTTTATGACTACTGCGACTATGGATTCGAACATAATATAGATTGTGACTTGCCATTGCGGAATATATAATGGAAAACCAGAATTCCAAATTTGATTGCTTTGTACGGAATTATCGCACGAGGTATATTCGGAAGAAAAATCGTTTGGTGTGGCATATCTGCGATGCCAAGGCGATGATTCAATAGTTATAATCGTGTATTTTTCTAGTAAATTTGGCTTGACAAAAGTATAAAGCGTTTTTTAAGAGATGAAGCATACTTACTTCCATTTCTAGTCAAAAATACATTTCTTATGCACCATCTTTTTTTGTTTTCGACAATAATTTGGCTTGAACATTAGTTGTAGTCTAATTTTGTAAGCCCCACTGTATTATCTCTCCAATGTTTTCGTTTTTGGATTGACCTAATACTTCCGATATCACATTGGAGCTGACAATACAGAAGGGTGGAGGCTCAAAACATCTGCGCATGCTTGCTCTACGTGCTCTACTTCGCAAGGACGAGTACGTAGAGTCAACTCTATTTACGCCACTGTGTACAGAGTTGAATGATACAATTTCCACTCTTATGTCCATACTAGAAACAATTTGGAGTGAGAAGCGTCAAAAGTGTCAAGCGAGTGACCAATCCGAGCTCACCTATCTTTTTTCTTGTCTTGGTGGTCTTACCCATTGTTGAAATGTGTATTTTTGAGTGAGTTTTTATAGAATATCAATTTAAAGTTTTATATTAGTGTTATGAAACTTCTTCAAAGTACTTGGGATGAGAAAACAAACATCAGAAAAGAGATTGCTCAAGTCATGAGTTTATTCCATGAAATACCAATATATTAATATATTCACCAACGTAAGAAGCTCACTCGGCACTTCCAGAAAATTGAATGAAATTCTAGAAATGTCTCTTCTCAAGATAAAAGTAGAAAAGCAAAAGGACGTATCTTTCTACTCCAACCCATACGTCTTAATATTTATTGCAAAATGTTAACTTGGCCCTGCAAATAATCGTAGATCACTTAAAGTACTTCATTTGTACACAATTTACATGAGCTATATTCGAAATCGGAGTGAATTGAAAATAAATTTCAATTAGGAAAGGAAAGTATCCTTAAATTGGATTTATAGCGACTCTGAGTTTTCGCTATTAGTTTAACGTTTACTGGTCTTTAGAATAAAGAGTAGCTTTTAAGAGGCATTACAGTCAAAGGAAATTGAAAAGGAAATATTTACAAAATATGAAATACAATAAATTATAATAAATAATAGGAAAAATAGATAAGGTTTATTTTCACACGTAAGTAATATATGAATAGGCCGGAGGTCATGATAGGGACATAAACTTCCTGTGGAACTGCTAAATGCCTAAATAAAAAGAGCATCCACAAATGGAAGAACAGCCAGGCGCTGCGCTGGAGGTATAAAAGCCCTTCGGCCAAACTGTCACACGACCTGCTATGTCAAAGTCGAGAAACGACGAGGATGATGGTGGGAATGCTGACCGAACATTGGCCTAGAAGATGACAGCCTATGCAGGCTTCGCTAGGAAGATGACGTAGCCGCGGAGCACATACTCTGTGAGTGCGAAAGCCTAGCAAGGGTGCGGTTTCACTTATTCGGAGATGAGACACCAAGGGCAGAGAGCTACGCGAGGAAGGCGGTATCTAGGCTACTGAGTACTAAAAAGAATAAAGCTAGATATGGGGAGGACTACAGTAAATATGTGAAGGTCGCAGAGGGATAGGACAAATAGCCACTTTAATTCTAATCTAATCTTATCTTATCTAATATATAAATAAAATGACATCAGCACATCAGTTGTATGTGTTTTGTGCAGAACACCATTACTTATAATATGTTTAATATTCAAGAATGGATGACAAGATGATACTTGACTTTTTTTCACTGTTTTGCCTATGACTTGTTAATTTTTGTTAACTAACAATCGCTCAGCTCGTTAAAAAATTGTTTCTTTCTGCGTGATCCTATTTCCTTGAGCGTTGCAAGCACCATAGTTCATTTGAATGTTTTAAATTGAGGAATCGTCACGTTCAAATTATTTTATATGACTTTTTAGAGGCCACGTGCTAGAAATAGTAGCTTGAAAACCGTCCATTTCCAACGTTTATTTGAAATTATTAGCAATTAAAGTAGAGATATAGAAATTGGGACTTTTATATTTCGAATTTCTTCCTCTTTAGTAAGCTTTCCTCAGATTTCAATTATCTCTTATAGTTTCTGCAAAAAAATGAAACCTTTTTTTCATATTAATTTGCTTATAATTTTGTTTACGTTGATACCTTTTGATTTTTAATCGGTAAGAACGGGAAAAGTCAACCACAGTTTAAATGATTGTCGTTTCGTGATAACACCTTGTATAAAATACCTGTTTTGAACGACGTATTTATACATCAGCGATGATTTTTTCAATTAATGTTATGTCTCAAACAAATATATGTTGTGTTCGCATTCGTCGTTCGAATTTAAGAGTTTTCCTCGTCAACAAAACATACACGATGGTGTCAGTTTCTTTTTATAGAACTTGGGCGAATGCCAGATCTACATAATATATATTGTCTATCTATATGAATGTATCTTATCGTGGACATTAGGCTAAGATGTCTCTAATAACATGAATGTATTTTTGAAATTACGCGCCAAGGACGTACTATTATTTTTAACTTTCATATTTGAAATTGATCATACACGTTATACTCTGAAAACAAATGACTGTCACTATGAATCATTCAAATGAAAAATAACCATCACAGTATAGTGGTTTTTGGTCAATAATGACGCCTAGTATATATTTAATTCTGCATCCTTATTTCTATTATGCTTATTGTAGGCACAGAGGTACGATCACACTTTGGATGCTCTCATTTTATAAAGTCCGCATCCTATTACCAACATTAATCATCTCTAAAAACGCTTGCATTACTCCGAAAGTCTGGCTTCTTCTTATATGAGGAACTGTCATTCTTATACTGCCCACAATTGGAAAAAAATTGCCCTGTAGTAACTGCCAAACTAGCAATAGGGAACAGAAAGGCACTGAATTCATAGATCGTATCAACTGTAGTGAGATCTATCGATCCATAGTCTGATTACCAGATACAGTGAAAAAAAGCTTTTGGGGACTTTTGGGAGCATATCTGCCGAAATATCCTCAAGGCAGCACAGAAATCCTAAAAACGCTCTCAGATCATATTTAGACAGCCTCAAACACTTTAAACTCTGGTAAGACACTATAGGGTGACACTTAAGTGGGTCCCGGGGCACAAGGGTGCAAAAGGCAATAGCAAACTAGCAAAGCTAAGGACTAGAGGGATCAAGAAATGGTTTCCCCATAAAAAAACCTCCAACAAATAATAGTAAGTCTGATAATGACCACTGGTTTTTCCACATGAATGATTCAATGATATGACCAAGAACACAGATAGCCTAGATCATTCTTTCCCAACGTGGGAGATACCGCCCCCTTGTGGGCGCTGCAGGCCTAAAGAGGGGCGGTAAGAGACCCAGAAAAAAAGGGGGCTTTGGGGTCGATTTATAATTTCATCTAAGTACCTAGCTAGGAAGACTTAGACACCGACTGAGCTCTCGACTCTCCTGTGAACAACAACTAATATTACCTAAGATATAGTTCAGTCCTGTATAAATTGTTCAACGACATAAACCTCCAACTGCAAGGCGATGAACTAAATTTGATTAAAACAAAAATTTCGTTGCTGCTTTCGCAGCCAAACTGCTTCTGCACAAATGTCAAATGTCACCACAGCAATGTCACCTCAGCTGGAAGAAGAACTTATAGAATTGACAACAAACGAAGAAATAAAAATCAAGTTAAAAAATGGATATCAAGAATTTTGGATATCAACAAACTTATTGGACAGCATCAGATTCAACCTTCACATTAGTTTTTATATAAGAATTGATTATGTTTGTTTTATTTTGTTGCGTTTCAATAATCAGTTATTAGCGGTTTTTAAGTATGTTTAAAAAGGGGGGCGTTAAAAAATAATTCATTCTTAAAGTGGGCAGTAGACAAAAAAAGGTTGGAAACCCCTGGCCTAGATGATAATGTTGTTTTATTTGGTGGTACTTACCTAACTATAGTTACGTATTTTCAACATTTTTTAAAATATTACCGGAAAAACTGATTCATTCCATTTTTTTTCCAGGTTAGTTATCCAGTTCCTTTAAAAACATAGCAACAAATGGTAAGAAAGGTTATTGGCATGCTCTTCTATTAATACATTATAAAATATATAAAAAATTATCATAAATTCACGATGTGTTGGCAAGATTTTCTTTCAATTACGCCCAAACGAATTCAAAATGATTATGACTGTCTTGAAAAATTGTTAGCCATGTGTTTGGAGAAATTACGTTTTTATTTTTCATGAACGTAATTTAAACAATCAGTTTCTCAATTAATTATTCTTACTTGTCAGTCTTTTATTAGCTCAAAGCTGAAAAAAAATAGACTGACATATTATTTCTATGATTAACGCATGTACATATTTTTAGATATTGATCATGACCGATGCACATCAAAATAATATAAATTAGTAACAATATGCTTCTGAACGTTTTCACTGAAAATATGCTGTTAATAATCCAATAATTGCATATTATTATAGGAATGTAGTTAGATTTTCAATTATAGATTTCGGCATATAAAATATTACGTGAGAATTTTTACCATCTTTCCACCACCTAACACATCGTTCAACCTCTTTTCCTCTTAGTACCCTTATGTAATCAATGAATAGCCTCCAAAAACCCCTACCCCTCGTTCTATCGACTTATTTTTAACACCTAAAGTGGTATAAATTATAACCAATTTGTTTGTAACGCTCTATATATAAAGGAGTTTAGCTTCAGTTCGAGATGTATGATAAATCCAATTTAACATTGTATTGTTCATCTTCTACAGCAAAATTACAAAAGGATTGCACTGTTATTACACCACGTTATCCAATTTCCTGCCAGATCTCTAAGCTACTGTATCAAAGGCATGGTGATATACAATAACACAAGAAGAGGGAGCTCATCAACTTCAATAGAATGATGGTGTTATTTGTAGTTTATTATTTTTTAGTTAAATTTGATAGATTTTCATATATCTAGTTGCTAAATCAACCGGTTTAATCTATGGAAGATAATTGAGGTATTCCGTACTTAAAACTCACTCCGTATAAAGTCAGCTGGCATTTCGTATATCCAAAATTCAAATACGCCTACTTATAGAGAAAAATGTCCGCTATATTTTCTAATATTATCACTTTCATTTTGACGCTTAAATACACTATTCAAATTGTTTAACAGCTTTTGAGGAATTTATTGTAATAAGGACGTGACCACAAACTACAATAAGTGTCAAATTCTTGATGTTCCATAGAATAAGTACATAGATATATTTATAACATTTGGCAAGATAGAAATCATAATTTATCCAAAATTGGCTTTGTGAAAGATATTTTTAATAAATTGAGAAAAAAATATTTATTAAGACAGAAAAATGTTTCAGTAAAATGAACCGCCGTCTTTTTAATTACATTAGTTGCATACCGATGTAATTAATCTTGTAAAACTACATTCCTTTTTGCTGACAGGACATTGTACACTTTCTTGGCATTCGCAGTTGTGTATGAAGTAATGCTTTGTGTTTCCAAAATTAATTATTATGAGACCAGAGTAAATTGTGCAATCCCAAGATTTATGGAGTTTTTTCCTTGCTTTACTCGTGCATTTGTTAAGACTTGTCCAATTTAACAGCGCAATTTTAAATTAAACCAATTTAAATGTTCAAGTAAGTTTATCTTTGCCTTCTTGTTACATTTATTTGTTTGTTTTTCGAGCTCAACAGAGAAAAAAAAAACAAATTCGATTACTGTAATTCTATTTTATGGATTCATCAGAACATTGAATTACCTGGCTATGGTGCCACTATGCTGCAGACATTAAGTTAAAGTGTAAGGATTGAGAATGTATACGATCCCAACTTGAATCGTTCAACATCAAAAATCCTCAAAATCAATGTCATTCATTTACATTGCTTGACAAAAAGTCCATGCGAAAATATAGCAGAAATTTTTCAAACAATTATTGAATTTTCCTTCTCAAAAAGAGTTACCAGTTCATTTCAGCATTAAATACCCTTTTTGCGCTGTCCATATAACAAAAGTACCCTTTTGATACCAAAAGGTGTTAGGATTTTTTGTTATTGCCATCTTTTTTGCTTCTCTTCATTTTTTTGCAGTATTCCTGCATCTTGTTGCTTCCAAGTTTCCTTCCTCTCTTCCATTTTGTATCAACTCGTGCTTCCTGGTACTCACTGGTCCGGTTCATTCCTATTTACTGTTCCAACCAGCTCCTGTTTGTCTAGTACTTCTAGTACGGGTTCTACTTCCAGTTCCTTTGTCACACTCTCATTTTTTTTATATCATACCCTTCAACCTCCGCACAAATATTTCATTTTCATGTCCTGGATTCGACTTCTGGATATTTGTGACAGTATGCAGTATAGCTTCAATAGGTAAGCATTGGCCAGTACTGTTTTATAAGATGTAATTTTGGCTCTAGTGCGATGAAGTTTTGACGCAATGATAATCCTCTCATTCCCAATTTTGAATTTTGTATATTGAAAATTAAATACCTAAATATCAATTTTTTTCTCGTGTAAAAGCAAACTCAGTAAAAATGATTGGTTTCATCTCTTCATAATTATTTTGCCCTGATAATGTCATCCATCACAATTATACACAGAAGAGACTGCACCTTATCTAAGTCCATCTTTAACTCTGAATTTACAGGATTTGAGGTTATGTATCCTGACGTGCTTACAATTTTGGTTCATTCTTTGGAATCGATCTTTGGTCTGGGCTACTCCAAACAATTTTTTATGAAAGCTTTGGTCGAAAAAAGCTATAAAAAATTTTGATTTTGTGTTTTCTTGTGGCTTTTCGTTTGAGCCGAGATGTGAAACTCATCAGGTTCATACGGGTCTTCAGTACCCAGGCAGTGTTGGAGTTATCCTCATGGAATGCCTACAAATCAAACGCATATTTTGGTCCACAAAAATACGTTTCATCCTCTATTCTAATATTTATCTATATTTTTATTATTATTTCTCTGTTTTTAAAGATTATCTTTTCTTACTTTCAAGAGATTATATAAAAAATTATGTTGAAATTCCATTCGAAATAGTCAAAATAACCATAAAACCCCGCTTAAATAATCGATTCTATCACTCTAACTATTTTTCCACCGTGTAATAGTGAGTACTGAAGTGGGAGCGAACAGCAAGCGTCACGACGCTTAAACAAACGCGTTCAGTGGAAAAGTCGTCGGCCGCATAGACGCTTCCCAAAAAGTTAGACGAAAACGTACAAGTGTTCGCGAAATGCGTGTAGCCTACATTTCTTTGGCAAAGTGAGATAAACTTTTATTCAACCGAGGTGATCTAAAAAGTGATTATATGTCATACGTCAAAGGTTAATATTAATAGTTTTTTACGGTGTACATGTTCGGTTATTAATAGTGCTCTTGTTTTGCGACTTTTGTTGATATTTGAATAACTTAATTTAGCTTTTCTCATTATTTTTGATATTTTCCTATCCTTATCACCTGCCGGATCTATTTTTCACTTATTTTCCTTCCAATATCATCCATTGGATTTATTTGACTGTCTGCGGAAGTGATGTATCCTCAACGTTTCAGTTTTCGCCTCTAACATAGTATATTGTTAATTATCCCACACTTGTACCCATTTCTACGGGTTTTCTACGATGGTTTCTGTATAATTATACTCATCTTATGATATAAGTTTATCTTTATATAAATCACCACGCGGTTAAATTTGTCATGCGCGAACAGTTTCTTCTTGAAGCAATGCGTCTAAGCCTTTTTGTTTAAGTAAATACTTATTACATTGTAACTGATTGAAATGACATATTTTTAATTGCGTTTAAATATGTGGTAGTGTGAATGAAACTAGAATTTCTTAGATTAGTATTTGTCTCACAAATTACGTAGACTGAACTAAGCAAATTAGAAAATATAAATCAGTGGTCTAAAAATGTTGTCATAGAATGAGAAATTATCGAAATATCGATAATATATCACAACCGAAAGATTTATAGTAACAAAAATAACGAAATTAGATCGAATCTGTCACTTAACATTAACGAGTATAATTATATTTGACAATCCGCTCCCAGAAAATGATTTGTGAGTGTTGAAAACTACACAGAGGAATAAAAAAAAATCGTTTCACTAACTTGAAATGAAATTGTGTGAAGATGTGACCTACAAACGTTGTTTGTTCTGGTGATTGTGAATATTATGTGCCAAAAATGCGTTCGTGCGGCATAACGTAACGAGTAAACAAGAAATTTTGTGTTTCATCTGCAAACTGAGGATAATTTTCCTTCGGGATAAACAACATTTTGTTTTGGAAGTCTTTTCATGGAATATGCTGAGTTGGCTTGTAAGTAAATGTTTTTGTTTTCACTTTGTTTGGTTATATTTAAAAAAAAATTTGTAATTTTGGAAATTAAAATTGAAACATTGATAGTTTTTTCGGCCAAAATAGATTAATTGAAATAGTGAGTGTTCCAAAAATAGATTTATTGATCTCTCCACAATTTGTGTGTGATCAAACGATCAAACTTCAAATAATGTGATTATTAATTTATGCAAATCTAATAAACACAGGGCAAACGCAAAACAAAAACTTTAGCATGGTCGTGCGTCATAAACTATATATACAAGGAGATTCCTCGCAGTTGGGACATACCTTTGAAGTAGATCATTTTCTACCAACTATTTATCTAGAACAGCGTTTTGTGCCTCACATGCTCATAGCTTCTTTTTTTGCTATATTTTCTCAATTTACTAGATCTCTTGCAATCATATTTCAGTTTTCTAATAATAACTGTTTCAATTCTAACAAAATCCATCAATTTCTTTCTAGGCTGTCGCTTTTTTTTCTTCCTCCACATGCAAGAAGCATTTTCTTAACTCACCTTCCGTCTTCCATCCTACCCACATGGTCCAATCAACGCTTTCATCTGTCACTGTTACCCCCAGATATTCAAAATGACTCAGTTTTCACCATTGCTTGTTATATCTATTTCCGTATTTTCCCCAGCACCCATTTCCAAAACCAAATGATATAGAATCTTCACAAACGAATTGATTCCTTCGTATAATTCTATCGTACGCTTATGGTGTTAAAAATTAGTCAAATGTTATCAAACGCCAATATTGTGTGTGGTAGGCATAACATGGAAAGCCTGACGATGACACGAGTTCAATTTTCTTAACCAAAAAGTGCTAATCGCGCCTGAAGAGGTTTACAATTTGAAAATTACTCTTTCTCATCATCATTTGGATAAAAGGACATAAATATAAAACGTGAATAAGTGCCATTGGTGAAAAGTGTTCATAAATTCAAGACAACTATAAAATGAAGATTATGAACGACTCTGTCTCTCTAAAATACTATTTTATGGAATAGTAAAGATGAGAATCTAGGAAAAGAGTTCGATGAACAATAATTCTCATTCTAGAAAATATGTAGAGTTCAATTGGAGCCAAGTAGTGAAATATATTCATACGTTAGTGCTCATAAAAGAGGTGCATACCGAGCTACAGGAGCTGGAAGCTGGAAAAACTAATCGCAGTAGTCCAGTAAACCTTCGGGTGAAATTGTGCTTCATAAAAGCTTCAACAATATAAAAGTTTAGAAGTTCAGAAGTTTAGTAGTTCAAAAGTAAGTCGATGTCGCAAAATATCATAGAATCTTTGACGGCTCCCGATGTGTTCTACTTTTAGATGCTATAAACGACCGAGAGGAAAAAATACGACAGCGTTATTGGAAATTTGAACGCAACGAAATTTTCACATTGTGGATTTGTTACTGTTTGAACTTAAATTCAGTTACAAACTGCGAAATAGTATGTTTTGCTGTGACTATTTTCTCATCTTCATTTCCACTAATCACATTTGCGCAATTTTGAATTAGAAATGGTTTCTAGATAAAAAAAACTCACCTGTCAGCAGTTTTTTCGAGTTCACTCCGGCAAAACCTTCTTGAATAAAAATTTGCAGTCACAAGTCCACTCTGGGAAGGTTATCAGAATGGCCATTCGAAAAGGTTTCCAAATTTGGTCATATTTTAAGTAGGTATTTAACCTGTTCCTGATGTGTGATAAGTGATTGATCTGTGAATTTTGCTCGTAGTGTATACCCTTTCATTCAACACCGAACTAGTTTGCTGTTCCGTGACGTCACCCCCATGTTTGCTACTATAACTTACGTTTTAGATGCCCTGATTAATATTTCCAAAAAAATATTGACATTAGATATTGTATGATAGAAGGAATATGAAATTAAGCTAATCGTGTACGTTATTTTTATCCCTAATTATGATTATTTGTCACAACCTGTATCAATCAAGCTGAATCTACATTGCTTATCTCCTTAGCGTAAATATGTGAATAAAAATAGTTCACTCTGTCTATTACAAAGAACCAGCGTCAACTTTGCCTATTATCCGTGCTTTGCCGCGAACAACATCAGTTAGGATTATCCAGGACGTAAGCATGATGAATGCACATTTCCTAGCGACAGGGACTGCGGTGCTTTGTTTATAATAAGCTACTGGTGCCAGAATCCCCAACGTATATTTTTTCAAAAGGTTTCTTGGTTCAATTAAAATATTGAAGCTCAAAATTATACTCAGAATATAATGAAATAATGAGGGTTGTGAGGAAGAGTTAATTTACTGAATCTTTCCAAAACATGAAAACTTGTGATGCTTTGATAAGCTTAAGACTTAATGAATAATATAAAAAATCGGACAGATTGAGTACAACAGTTCAGTTGTTTGGTGAGGTGTTGTGTGTTATTTTGGATTCCACATGGACCAGTGGAAATCCGTGTCCTTTGGGAACCGTTCAAATGATCGTATGAAAACTACAGTATGCACTGGGATGTTTATGTTTATTGTGTAACTTAACTATTCACACATTGTCTAGCTGTACTTAAGCCTATCATGTTGATTGAATAACATAAATAAGATGTTTAATATCGATGCTTGACAATGAACTACATTGAAGGGTGTGTGTACCCTCTACCTCATCATCATATATAGGTACGTACTGCCCTAGATCAACTATCCTTTTAACGTGACAGTTCTCTGGCCTCCCACTAGCACGTTCATTCTTATCTAGCTTTTACTCATCGACAAGTATAAAACAATAACTAGATGCATTGTTTTCAAAATAGTGATAGAAATTTTGATAATAAACAATTTCAATGAATTTTATTCTAGGTTTTCTTTTCATATAATGCCAAAAAGAATCACATATCGCTTCGAACTTTACCCGTGCTGGCCTTGATGGAAATATTCTCTTATATCTCAGCCTCCTGCCTTTGGGAATTAAATCAAATGGTCTTGAATAGATGAGGCTTTCACTAGATGTAAATCCATACTGAATGATGAAATAAAACAATTTAATTTGCTTAAATCTATATAATATTAGACTGAAAATTATATCAAACGTTCGATAAAGCTACTGTGTAGCGAAACAAAGTTTAATATTATGTGGATTTGAACAAACTAAATTGTTTCATTTTATCCTTCAAATTGTCTTGCATGACATCACCTGCATACCTATATGCAACACTTTATACACATTATTCTTTATTTACTAATTTGATAGTCTAAAATATTTATTTCTTGATAATTCAATAATTCAAATATAAAATTGGTCCTGTTTTATTTTCTCTGAATATATTTATTCGTTTTTAAAACCCCACTTTTTAAATTAAGTCCTCAAACTTCGTACTACATCCGTATCCTCAAAAGATATTACCGCACTAATTCTGGAAGCATTAAAATTCTTAAAACAAAACCATTTCCGACACAATGCTCCATTTTGTTGGTCAATTTCGACTAAACTAACTGAAACTTATTCTTTCCCAGCCATTATCACTGCAGTACTTAGAGCAGTGTTCACCATAACCGACATCTGCATTTAATTTCCAAACTGAAAATGTTTCCGAGAAATTAACAGAAATTGCAGCTAGTGAAGTGTGCTGGGGTCATCAGTTTCTTATTCAGTACTATTCTATCGATTTTAATGTTTTTCCGTGATATTTATAGTAGGTACATGAAAATTCACACAATATGCAGTAAGGAATTTAATAATCAAATTTTGATGCACCAGCATTAGGTTGTCGTGTTGGTGCGACTGGGTTAACCCACCTGTTTGGATACATAGACATACTTTGAGAAGTTCAACAAAAATTCTATTACATGAGGAAGATGATAATTTGGAAAAATTCATCAATTTTTCCAAAATTGCATATCTTTGTGGTTTTTCAAGTCATAGCGTTGAAAAAATAAGACCTGTGTATGCTCTTCATGTGGACGAAAATCAGGACAATTACTTTTGTTGCTATATCTGTAAAGTAGGGAAAGTGAGTGTACGCTCACAGCACTTGGGCCACAATATGTGACCCATTGTACATTCTCTTGAGGAGTTGTCCTCCTAGGTCATCGTCCATCCTGTTCTTCCCAGGAAGGTGGACAGGTAAATAGAAGAGATCTCCTTTATATTAGCAGGTGTAGGTCAAGACTTACCGAACCTACACTCTCTTATTGACGATAACTCCGAACACTCGCATAAGACATGCCTGACAGTTTCATCTTCCTGTTCACACATACTGCATAGAGGTGTGTCCACTTGCCCCATAGTATGGAGGTGTTTCCTAAGTTGACAGTGGCCAGTCGAAAATCCTACTGATTTACGGAGGTTTTTTCTGGTCATCGCCTGGTCGACGCCAGATTCCCAGGGTGATCTTGGCAAGACTGCATCCTTTTATTTCATCCCATCTCTTAAGGGATTGAGCATGGGTGTAACGTTTAGCTAGTTCCACAATTGTCAAAGTCGTCAGACTGTAGGTGTCACTTTCAAAATTCCTTGTCCAGCCTCTTCCCTGTCTAAAGAGTCGGCAATGCGATTATCTTTACTCCTGTCGTGCCCTGTAAAACACATCAATATACTTTTGTTGCTATTGCAATTGCTATTTTTCCAATGCAATATGTCTGGATGCATTATAGATAGTCGAATTTTAAATTTGAAATAAGTTATGAGGAATACAGATATAGAGCAGTAACTCACTATTGTTCCACTTGTAGTTCTTACTTAAAAATCACACGTAAAAATTGGAAATATCATCACTTTCAACAATATCAGCCTTGGTCTCGAACGTATCATTTTACTTCTCAACATTTTACGAGGCATTCTATGACTGACTTTACATTTTATATATAAGTAACGACAACCAATTTGGTACAATAAAAAGTAACCAAAATCATTTCTCCTATCCATGAAAGAATACAGGAGTGGCGTGTAGTGTGCTAAGCAGTTTCTCCTTCCAAAACTTGAATTTCCCTTTCAGAGAACGTTGTTTTTAGAGAGTTTTCTCATAATTGATAATAACCAGTAGCCCAATCTAGTTCTAAAATATCGGATATTACTAGTTTATCGAACAATATCAATTTTTTAATATTGGTTGGCTGATTATGTCGGTCCATTAACAGCTCAACACAATATTACATGTATATTAATAGAGCCACGTTATTACATCGATAGTAAGTGACCACTAATTTATACTTTATAGGTTTCATAAAGCTTTTGTAATAAGCTGCGGTTGTAGTACTCTATAGATAATTTTAATTTGCTGATATTGGAATCGATTAACGCGAAAATGTGCGGTGAAGGTTATATAAGGCTTTCAATTATAAAGTTATTAGCCACAAAAATTTTGTTGGAGCCAAACAAGACCATTTTTATAGTATAGTCGTGGGAATAGTGTCATTTCTTTCAAATAATTACATATAAGGATTGGCTCTGAGGATCGGGGCGTGTCGGGTTTGGCGAGAAACGGGTCACAGCTGACGTGCCGGGCCTGGGCGAGATGAACTGGTTGGAGCCTCTCCTTCGGGAGTTGGTGATAATTATGGATCCGAGCTCAGATCCGTGCCCTGGCCTCCTGCGGAGCCGTCTTGCTGCGAGGCTCCAAGTTACCTCCACGGGTGTTTGGATGTCCTCCTCAGTCGCCATTCAACGGTAAGCTCAGAACTGGCACTGACTAGGGTAATCCGACTATCTAATTGTAGCAAAACATTTGATGGCTCCAGCGGGTGTTGACTCAATGTGATTTGCGCCCAGTGCTCTGAATTTCAAAGTGAAGAATTTCAAGCAAGCGCGGATAAAGGGCGGGAATAACAGAATAGATGAATAAGCCGTAGCAAAAGTAACAGATTCCAATAACACTGTCGTACTTTGTTGGTGTTTAACTTTAATAATTAGTTATTGGAAAAATTCATAGATTACTGAGGTAGGATTGAAAATTTGTTAATAACTTTGAAATTAAATTAATAACCTGTAAGAAGTTCACCAATAATTCGTAACCTCACTTTACAAGTAAACCACGTACTGTTAAATGTAGTTCATCACAGATTTTAAACTCAAAGGATATTCAAGACTTGTTATTGGCTGTTGATGTTTTGGTGTCGGATATTTGGTATCTATCGATCACATGTGCTTTCACAATTTGTCAAGGAACGGGAATACATGGAGCGGTCTTCACTCCATAGACATCAGCCTATGGCGTGCTGCTAAATGACTGAATGTGGGCTAACGCGATAGTTTGCTAATCTCTATCATCATCAAAGAGATGTCTTGTACATCTCTAAGAGTTGGGAAATTGGAAATTTCTTAAATTCTGTTTCATAAGTATACTTTGGAAAATTCTGGGAAGTTTTCCAGCCCATCAATGCCCAGAATTAGTTATGTTGGATGGAATGCATTTTCTCTTAAAGTGTGCATCACTATAAAATCTAAATCGTTAACTACCCGTTGTTTGACAGAATTCATAGTTTTCATTTACCCACATAATGTTTTTCTCAGAAACATTAATAATAAACCCCAATTTATGAAATTAAATTGATATTTTCGGTGGAAAAATAGATAGTTATCAATAAATCTTTGGATGTCTTACATTTCGAGATGTCATTTTTCAGATTCTAGCTACATCGGAATCTAATATATTTCTTTTTTATTGACACATAAATTTTCTAATTTACTATATCAATTTCCTGTTTCTGTTTACTATTAACCAGACTAAAAACAACTCCGAATTTATCACTTAATTGCTGACCAAGCTATCAAAGCAATTCCCTCCATTCTTTCTATTTCCGAAATTAATTTCACTTCTTTTTATTAAATGTCTCGGTTTCCAGTTGACTCTGCTTCCGTTGATTATATTTGCGCAAATATTTGATACCATTAATCACTATATTGCTAGAAGTTCGTTCAGTATTTAGTTTGATCTTGCTTCACGATTCCTGCTGATTCTAACTAAATATAGAACTGAGCTTTTGATTACCTTTTCTTTTGAGTTTTTATTTAATATGATTTAGACAACTCCCAACTTATTTTTCCAACAAAAAATTATCAATATATACCAAAGGGTGAAATGAAGTTTTATTTGAGCGTATGCACCGTTAAAAAGAATTTGGTCTCAATATTCCACAGACTTGTCTAAAACTACACCACATCCACTTTTGCTGGCTTATTTAAGAAATGATAATTCAGGACAGAAAAATCTGTTGCTTGGCAATTTTGCTAATGATGACATTTTTAACAAAATCACACGCAAAATTATCTCCCATTTAAAAATGTCTACTAATGTATGATGTACTTACGCTTTTTGGTACAAGACAAACATTTTAATTTTCAAATAAATCATCACAGTTTTCACGTAAAACATCCTACACTTGGAAAAGCACCAGCGTTTCCTAATTTGCTTAGAGTTTTTTTTACTTGTAAAAATTTGTAAATGAAATCCTGTAATTTATTCCGAATCTTCCATCAACCGTGAAAAATGTGTTTGGCTGTTTCGGCCGCAGGATATTGAACACACACCATTAGAAAAGCGAATATTCTTTTCTTTTTTCTAGCCTCATTGTTCGCCAAAACAATATTTGGCATTCAAGTCTGGCTTTCTATCGAATCGTTTCAGCTTAGGGAAGGTCGATTTATTTCCTTTTAGAACACAGGACCGAACTAAGTTATAACTACAAATAAAGAAAAATGTGACATGGACAGAAGGTTCAAAATGGTGGAGAAAATACTACTTAATGAGTTTTTAGCTTCCATGGGACTAATCAGGATACATTCAAAAGAGATCAGAGTATCAAAAAATTTAAGTTTGGGTTTTTGTTGCAGCCGGTATTTGTCAGGGAAAATTGTCCACTTCCATTGGTATTACAACTGATCATTATCCGTTTTTTGATGTTTTGACAGCGTCAACATGTTTTCTTGTATGCAAAGATTTTGTTCGTACATTGCAATTTATGCAAGTGAATACACACTATACAAAGCTACTCGCTGGAGTGTATATTAGATACTTTCACGGATTTCCAATTTTCGAATGAAAAGTAGACTATTTCTGAAGGCAAGTACCTTTTTTTGGTTCACAGGCACTTATTGATAACTATGAACACTAATATCCACACCACAGTCTCACTCACACATAAAATTAAGCAAATTTTGTCAATAACTAGTTATTGTCAAAGTCTTGTATGCTGTATGTATGTATTTTAAGGGGTAACATTCACTGAGACCTGAAAGATCTATTGTGCCCCCTCACTTTTACTTAGTTTCTGAGGAAATTCTCTGAAACTAGTAGCTCCTTTAGTCCTATTTCCATGAGGAATTTTGGGATATCTGCAGGCTCCAGCTTAGGTAAGTGTTCCTTCTATCCAGTAATCTCCCAGGTACTGTGCTCTAGGATACTGGAGTGCAGTGCAGTTGGAAAGTATGTGGATGGAGGTTTCCTCTTCTTTGCTACAATATCTGCATTCTTCTTCCTCCACAATTTTGAGCTTTTTCAGGTGCCCATTCAGGAGACAATGTCCTGTTAGGATTCTTGTTAAAACTCTTAGCGCAGTTTGATTTGATCTCAACCGGTTGTAGTCACCCAGAAATCCACAGTAAGGTAACTATATTGTTCTCGCCTAGTTCATTGAGTTTGTCTAGGCATACCCACACCATTTTGGAACTAGTTACACAAGAGCTCAATGCTTTAATGGCTGCTTGACTCATTATGATAATTATTTGTCCTCTGTATCCTTCACCAATATTGAATTTCCTTATGCGTGGACTTCCGCTTGAAAAATACTTGGGGTTTTCCCAAGCTTTCGGAGTATTTGGTTTCTGCCCCGAACCCTCCTATCACTTACACAGCCTTAGACGTTGCCTTAGATAGAGGCAACAAGCTATAGGCCGCTGTGTGAGTGAGAAGGTCCGTCTGAATTTCGGTGAGAGAAAAAGACAGATCAGGCGCTATCAGAGGAAGACAGCCTAAGCCTCCGACTTTCTACATATCTCTAAAATGCTGGATAGGAAACAAATTTGTGCTCCAACGATAGAGCGATATGGAACATGGGAATTGCTGGACTGCTGGTGCGTGCCGTTCTAAAGTGAGCTCAGTGCAATACAAATGGGCATTGTTGAATCAAGGCGTGAAGTTATAATTGTTACTATTACTGACAGTGACTAAATTTGACATGTTATTTTGAAATGGTTCCAAATTACATTGTTATAAAACATAACGACTGGAAACCCTCAACTTTTGGGGATAGTTATGTATGGAAGAGCGTCAAGTATTAAAAAGAAGTTGCGAATAAAATTTTATACAAAATAACGAAGCCACAAGTAGCCTGCAGTACTTCAACAGTAACAGAAACTTTGTTAGAGGTGGAGACATTTTGGAGCTTAAGCAAATTAATAATGTTGACTCACAATACGTTGTCAAAGCAATATATACCTTTCTGGCAATTGTTAATTATGTCATTTGAAACAGTGTCAAACAGTTGTTCACAAAATGAGGGGGAGAATACAGTATTTCTTCCTATTTATCCAGTGAAGCGATAAACTCGTGGGGCAATCAAATGAATAAATTGGATAAATCCTGCTATATCGAAAAAACTAATTCAAAGTTCAACAACCTTATCGAAATTGTAAACAAACAAGAATAAATATTGTACACGCATGAAATAGGGTAATAAAAGTTATACGACCAGTCCTGGTAGCTTCGGCAAGGTCGATTTATTTTCCTGAAGCCGACGCTATCGAGGAGATGTAGGTGAAAACCCCAAGAACTGAAAGATTTGATTTAATGCTGACGGTGCGATAGTAAGGGCTTTACGGTTTTCAATCTGAAATTAATTAGTTTTCTATTCTTTTCGGTGCTATCTTAGTGAGACCGGGCTTTAAGATAATTACGTTTTCTTGAAGGTTGAAATATTTGTGTAGTTTGACTATTTTACCACATTTTACGACGCTAAAGATCTCGTGAATTTACCGAGATAAATTCATCACTACCTACACCCTTTTCCGTAGAAAAATAAAAAAAACATTATCTAGATATACCATTGTACTTTACAAAGGAAATTCCTTTAAAAGCGTTAGCACCGATTCAAAACTGAGATTGCATTCTTCCCCAGCTTATAAAATAACCCAGTCTACTTCTTTTCACCCCACGAATCATTTATCAAATCGAGAGATACGTTTCTAAGCAGTTCATATATTGGGACCCTATTTACCAAATAATTGATGTCACGATATGAACCTTTGAGTAATTATTTAAAAAGCTTCTTCAATTTGTATTGTTTTCCATTAATTCTCTTATATTTCTGAAATAATTTGTTCCATGTTTATTTGGGTCTACCTTTTTTTTTCATTATCTAACATCTTAGCTTTCCATATTCTTTCAGTTTGTCTTGTGTTTTCCATTCTTCATATATGTCCACACTGTCCCAATTATCTGCACTTCATTGTTAATTCTATTCACATTCTCTCTCTGGAATCTTCTCCACTAGTTTATCACATCTTGCTGTATTGTCTTCTTTCGCGTTCTACTTAGCACTCACTCTTCTTGTGTTCCTTGTTACTCAATTGTTATTTGTAAGTATCGAAATACACTGATTAATTCAATAGCTTTTTTTGTCCTATAAACTTATTTTTTTGTTTTGTTTAAATTCATCACCAATACACTCCTCTTCAAGATACTATTGGTTAACTATCAAAAGTTGTCTCCCTCAAAAACAAAATTGTGTCTCGGGGTTCGTCGCAAAAACCTCCCCCGCCAACAAGGTAGACTGTTTCTTATACGCCACCCTGTTTATCAAGATTAGAACTTTTGCTTAGCTGAATTGAAAAACAGCGATCACTTCAAGACTCGCTACCTAATCAACTTTGTTGTGGTGAACGCGATTAATAATGTTTAGCTGCAATATCAATTATTGAGAGTTTCAAGTTCTTTCCATCACCCTAAAATTGTGAATACAGGTGCTAAGTTCTTGTCCCTGATGAATTTTCGTTCGAAACAAACAACCACCGAATAAATTTGGACCCATTAAATATACATTTCTGTGAAACTTTTAACCACTTACAGTCGTTAAGTATTAGAGTCATTAGAATTAGAGTGTAATTCCCACACTAAAACCAATTTTAATGCGGCTTTTTCATGTTCACTCGAAATTGGATGCAGTCACGAAAACCGAAATATTATTTCCATTCCAGTCCGAAACTTTCCAATTTCGTATACCCATTAACATGCATTTGCACTTGATATGGTGTGGCTTTAATTATACAGGTATGTGTATACGAACGATCCAGCAAAAATTTCAAGTAGTGTATGAGGGGAGTTTTGCTGTCACGCAACAGAAAACTGCATGGAACTTGCTTAAGCCAGAAACACATTGTTCTAATGCTACACCACGCCATTCGACAATCCGGTACGACGCGACGCTAGGTTACATAATGATAGAAAATTAGCAAGAGGTGATTCGTACCATGTCGGATGGCGTCGAGTCGCGTGGGATGGAATTGCATCAGAGCAGTGTAGCCACAATATAGATATGCATTAAAATCCACGGTGTCAGATCTTTCTGACTTTGCGTTGGGTGGCGTGATGCAACATCAAAACAATGTGTTTCCGGCTTTAGTCGCCTTAGTATTTGTTGAGTTTTCGGCCGATATCTGAAACAGTTTGTTACTATAACGGAACATTACTGAGCTTTCTTGTTGTCAGGTTTGCATAGCATGTTTCATCACCGGTGACAATTCGTTTAATAAATTTGGGGTAGCAAATAATATTTTTGTCAACCCACACTTGATTCAGTTTTTGCGCACGTTTAAGATACAAACAATCGCTTGAAATAACATATCATACTTTTTATTCACTACCAGACCAGTACAGGATCTGTGCATACTGTGTTAAGGCCTGTAGGTGCCCCAAAATTCTTACGAGAAATATATCTAGAGGGAAATTACTTTATGAGACTGTAACTAGCAAACTATTCCACTGATTCGTACATACTATCTGAAGATGCGAACGAATTGTTGTACGAAACGCAATTAGACATATACAAAGACTAGTTTTTATCATATTCGAGAGGAAAGTATAAGCGATAAAGGTGAAATGTCGTTAAAAGTGACTGTTTCAATTGACTTTCAAACAATGTGAGATTTTTTTTGACACTTTAGAAACATCATATCGTCTATAAAATCCCTTATATCACCTACACAAAAAATCAACCTCACGAAATGGTAAAATGTAAAATGGTCATATATTTTTCTACCAAATATATTCCAATTAATTTATTTCTCATTTTACCAATAATTGTTGATAAATGCTTGTTTTCCTTTGTTACAGAATGATAGCGTAGCCGATTCTGAACCCGCTTCAAAAGACATGACAGCTGTCAATGCGGTAAGTCGAACCAATTCATTTTTAGTTGAAAAAAAAAAGTGAACACACTATGAAAGCATGTAGGGTGAATCCAATGAAAATTAAAGTTAAATTGGTTACGATGTTGCTGTTTATCCCTTTTTTAATGGATTTATTTATTAATTACATCGATGTGATGTCAAAAGCACTTTTTCCATATAAAATTATACAAATTCTTTAAATAAAATAGGTTTTTCACTAGTTATTCATCAAAATAATTCAATAGGACTTTTAGTGCACTTTTAATTTGAAAGTCGTTGGAAAAAAGCATGGAAATTCCACCATGGAAAAGTAGAAAAATATAATATGGTGTGTATAGTTCATAAGTTTTATTTATTAATGACAATAATGTAATAACAAAAAATTATACCTCACATCTCAAAATTGAGACAAATTACTCGTCGGTTATTAGACCGTTCTGTTTACAGCGAAGTACATTTAAAAGCTGGAATTTTATATGGTCGTAAAATATCAAAAATTAACCCTACTAAACTGTAAGAAACTTTGAAATTGTTTCTGTCGCAATTTTGTTTCCTATGTACCCCCAAACTGAAACTGGGAAAGGCAATTATGAAAGGAAAACGGCTTACTTTGAATTACTTATCGCAAGATGGCGCAGGATATTGAATTTTCTCGAGGCTCTTTATCGAAAACAGTTTCTGTTTTGCTACAAAGGTAACGATTTCCTTCGAAAGCAGTTGCAGTTTATACAAAACAAGAATATTCATCTTCAACAAACTTGATAGTCACAGATATAAGATTTTATTTCTCTATTGAATGATTATATACATAATTATAATATGTAATATGTAGGAAGAAGCATCTCTCCCAGTATTTATATTAATACGATTCATGTAGATACTTATAACTTTTTGTGTTGAGTTTTCAACTGTAATTTTGTTAAAACATTTTCCCTAGTTCAACAACTTAAATTTTCTTTAACGGTAATAACATGTTTGTGAGTATCTCATTCCATTCATGTATGTACCCACGTTTCATAGACAGTTCTAACTTCTATATGTATAAGGGTTTAAGCGTTTTAAATTTGTGAGATAAAATCATGTTCTTTCATGTATGATCCGATACCGTATCTGAATTAACTGTGATTTTAGCTTGCAGTTATAATTTCAATTGAAAAGCTGTTAATATTTTTGAGAAACAAACTCTTTGACCCCTATTGTTTCCGTCAGTCCTAGTTTCATGTAACAGAAAATATAAATAGTCAGTTTAAAACTGAGTTACCAAATAAATTTTGCGCCAAAGCTGTAAAATGTTGAAACAGCATGAGTTATTTTATACATTTTCAGAATCCAACTTTTCAACTAGTTTCAATTTCAAACAAATTGTTAATTGGTATGGTTTGTTTTGAATAAAGTTCACCTTTGTACTGAACATGGAGACTATATAATATGTATATGCAGTTTTTATATATAAGTCTCCATGGTACCAAGGCTCAAAAACTGTAACTAGGACATACTTGAATTGATGTGGGAATCAAATTTCAAAAAACCTATTAAAATTAATTTTTACAAAGTAATTCCTGCTCTGGATGGGAACTGTAATGCTATTTTATTTATTGGCAATACTGAAAAAGATATTTTGATCATTTTCAAGCACACAGGAAAAAAGGAAATTTTAGTTACAGTAGTTGTTTTCCAACAAAATGCTTGGCAACCCTTATTGGGCGTTGATGGCCACCAGAGCACGGCAAGTCTATCACCTTGTCTCTAGTCTGGCGAAGGAGAATAGTGCTCTCTGCAGTGGATGAGTGAACTGCAATCCAAAGATAAGCTCTTCTTGGTATCATCAGTGTAATGAACAACACGGGGACGATATAAATGGAAGCCATCATTGGACTTTTTTCTTTGCAAACTTTTGTAATTGTCACCAAAAAATCTTCGAGTAGGACACACTGCTACAACATGAGTTTCGATAGCCACAGCTGCAACCAAGTGATTCTGGAGAATTATCTGGTTCACGGATGGTTCCAAAACAAACCAGGGCACTGGAGACCTAGAAAAATAGTGATACACAGCCTTGGTCGATATTACAGCATTGTGCTTCATGTTGAGAAGATAGCTGCTATAGCCCGTATTGATGAAAATTTTAGAAGAGGATATTCAGCACAAAAAATTTAAATATTTACTGACTGCCAAGCTCTGCTTAAAGCTATCAGTGATCCATCAACTACCTTTTTTAATCAGACATCCGTTACTGCCAAACTGAACTGTTAACTGAAATTATAAACTAGTTCGTGTCAAGCACACGTTACTTAACATCAAACGCAGATTCACGAATCAATATTATACAGTTTCCTCAATAGATCTTTGAACATCCCTATTGATATGACCCTCCACGAAGAACTGATTTGACGAATCCAGTTTCGTTCTAACGAGCATGTATTTGACGCAGGGCATCAAATAAATGTGAAATTTGGTTTCCTACTGTTATGCAGCAAATTTTGTTGTGTTGCAAATGGAGTAGAATCCTTTAGATCCCTACAAATTTGAAATACGTTTTTGGATATTTTCTTCATCGCGCATTGATTGTTCTGGCACAAAGTCCTTAATGACTTTTCTGTGCTTTCGAAGACGTTATAACGAAACATTTTTTTCTTTCCACTGCACCATTCTTCCTCTGAGGTTGAAAAATATTATTAGAATAATGAAAATCTGATGAAACTGAATTTGAAATAATTTTTTTACTCCAAAACTTTCGATATCCCGGGATCCGAAATATAAAGAAACGATATAGCAAAAGTGACTGAAACATTTATCAGGAGGCCAAAACTGTTTTGGGAAAAACATCATAGGTTTGGAAATTCTTTCTATTCGCAAATATCAAATGATGATAAATTGTACATGGCAGTGATCAGATTGTATTTAATTTCATCAATTGGATACAACATCAATTGAATACGACAATATTACAGTTTCCTATGATAACACTTTATATAGTTTCGAGGCCAATGTTGGGTTGTCAGATTCGAACTCTGCCTATAGCACGGGAAATTGTTTCTTCTCAGTTGAACGGTCAATGCTTTGAAACATATTTTTTTTAAACCCAGGAAGCGTTCAAACAATTACTATTCTGCGATATCTATCAATTTCATTTGTTGATCATAACCACTAATTACAGAAAAATAAAATGCTACTTCTTGCTTACTTGCCTTAAGCTGATTAAGTAGTAATGAGGAACAAAATCATTATTATTTGCCCCTCTTTTTAAATATCGCGTTCGCATTAGACTTGCTTTGACAGTAAGTATACACTTGTCATCGCATGATAGTATTTTGAAGAGTTCAAGCAAGCTGTGCTGTCACTATATTCCTCACTCCTATTTCCTACTGAACTACTGAACACTGAATAGCATTATGGGCTCTAAAGTGGAAGGCATCTGTGTCGAACGCGAGCAAGTAGATCAAGTAGAGCGAACCACTTTAGACTAGGGTGAGTAGCATATCAGAGCTCGCAGTCATCATACCAATGAGCACGAGGTGTGATGTAAAAACGAGGTCCCTAGTCCATGAATGTTGAACTCGATAAAAATTCCTATCACTGGCTGGACCACTGGTAGGTTCAGAAAAATTTCTGGTAGGTATAGTGTGTTCCGAAATAAAAAAAGCGATGAAATATGTAGTATAAAAATATCAAACAATTCTTTTAATAATTACTAAATGTTCATTAACTATGGGCATCAATTAACTTAAGCTTTCGAAATCGATTTGTATGGTGTATTTGTTTTTATTTTAAGTACTTTGCTTGGATGGAGATGTTTTGTCACACTAAATCCACTTTTAATTAAATCCATACCTTCCATTGGTTCGTTGAATACATCATCCTATATTTTCGATTACGCTTTAAACAATTTTATTTGAGTTATAGCCAAACTCATCTAATTGCTTCCACTAATTCCATTGAGGGAAAAGTATGGAAGTTCACCCAGCATACTTTCAGGTATGAGTCTCAATCATCTCCTATAAAATCCTCCGCAGCACGTACCTATGTAATTTCATCAACCGGAAAGCCGAATCCTTACTTCAACCTTCTTCTTTCACGTTCTCTTACTCTCCAACTTTAATTAGTCTCGTTGAATATTTGATAAACACGCTTTCAGCCAAAACTTTCACTAAATATATCTGCAATTAAGATTCTTACATTGGCTATAATCACAAACTGCTCTCAAGGAAGATGGGGGCCGTCTACACGTTTAAGTGGAACGGAATAATACATGAAGATGGTTAATATGGGTTTTAAGCAGCTTTTTAGGGCGCTGCATTAAGTGATGGGAAACGTGACAGCTGTGTCTTTCGCACTTTAATTTTTGGGTTACCAGAAATATTTTTCCACTTATAAATTCTCATCAATATTTCAGTTATTACAAGTGGTTACTTTCATAAAAGCTGATAATATATGGAGTTGATTTTCGTAAAATGAAAACTTCCCAAAATCAATGTATAATTCATTTTTTTTTCTCTTATTTTTGGGGACTCAAACCACAATACTCTTCAAATCATATCGCTGGAATGTCACAAAATTAAATGTTTTATTTCACATTTTGCCAGAGATATGATCTACTATGAATGGACCTTAAGAAAAATTTTATAACAAAGTTTTACAGTCTCTTCAAAATATTATTGACTGTCTAGTTGTCAAATTTTTTTCGTTGTGTCAGATGGGGAACAAAAAATAAGAGAGAAAATGAATAATGTATTAAAAGGAACATACAGAAGATATCAATGTATAGTGTTCAGATTATTACAATGGAAAAACAAGATGAGTACTTGACTCTGACATTGGACGTACTACCTATACTCTGTTCAAATTTCATTTACGCCCGATATAAATAAAAGAAGCTCAGGAAAGAAATAAGAGTAAAGTGTTCATAATGTTATCAGATTTTCAAGCAGTTCCCGAGTTTCGGATAGATATTAGTATTTACAGCGTTCCATACAAAAATTAATTACCTCCACAAAATTCAAAATTGTATGTATAGAAATCCGCTTCGCAGCACTTCCAGTACTGAAATTCATTCGAATAAACGTATTAACAATGGTTCTTCAATTAATAGCTATGACCATCAACAATCTGAAGCGAATCAAAACAAAAAAAGCAGAGAACATATATACCTACATACATTCAAAAAAAAAGTAACGAGACCATTGTTAATGTGAGTTCGTTTATTTGTGTAGAAAAACAGACACGACTGAAAAAATATACTCCAGAGATAAATACGTGATTTTTTTTCCATCAATAAACACGTTTTGCTGTGTTTTTTATAGAAATCATAACAGAAATAACAGAAATCATAACAGAAATATTGGTCAATTGGAATAGATTACTCTTGAAAACACATAATTTTCCACTTTCATCTTAGGTGTATCAAATGGAAGTGCGCTCTTACTCACCAGATGGGTTCATCCTTCTGTATGATTTGAAGATCTAAAAGAAATAAAATATCACAATTATTGCTCACACCCACGCACACTTAATTGTATAGTCTATTTTGAGTAAAACTGTAGTAGATAGAATGAATACTTTCGCTAAAAACACAACTACACTGGAAAATGTTCTCCGATTTATAACTTCTTCTGGGAATGGGTCTTCGTCACTCGGTTGTATAATAAAATACCAAAAGCGTCAAATGAAAAATGAAAATGGTGATTAAGACATTCAGTGCATCTTCGGGTAAGAACATTCCCAGAACCTGGTTTGAATTGCCAAAATAGTAATAACTTCAATTTTTGTTACATTCAACGCACCAGCTCTGCTTAATTATGGAAAAGTTGCCAGGAACGGCTATATTTTCAATTGTATCAGCTGGATTTTATTTGCTTTCCAGGAGTTTCATTAATTCTCGCTCACTAATTATGTTTGCTGACGCGGTCGATGAAACTGTCCAATCATAGGACAATGGGATCAATAGGAAGCAAAAAGTTATACGAATTTTTTTTTAGGTAGAACCATTAAAATCGTGAACAGTTGCTGATGAGTATTTTAATTAATGTGCAGATATTGCATTTTCGGATTGTTACTTGTTCCTTTATTTGAAACTTTAACTCAAAATTGGACTTTTATTGAAATTCGGTAATGAGAGCTCTTCCTCTGTTCATTAAGGAGCCAAGATTGAAAGAATAGTTAACCTAGGGCAGTGCGTAAACTTTGGCAAGTTATTCTGAAACCGTGAATGGAATGTACTCGAAAACATTCGATATTGCCACGTTTAACTATGAAAAAGCTGAGGAGCTAAGTATGTAGTGATAATAATTAGAAAATGGACTTTTGATTATTAACAAGCGCATGCGTGTGTTCTTTCCTCTCACCTCGTCTTTTGACTGATATTGATTCATCCAGTGGCGTTGGTATTGTCAGTGAACTTTGTTTTCTCAGGTTTATTTTTTAAAAATGTACAGTACGCCATTGGTACGTTTATGACAGATATGCGCCATATTTCCTCGCCTCTTACCGACGCCCCGTAGCTTCAGATAGTTTATTGTTGAGCATCGATATCATAATATCTTACTCATTTTATTAAATTAACATGACAATTATATGTACACCATAAGTAGGGCGAAAAGTATTTATTAGTATCCCAAGGTCAGAAAATTTTCAAAGCCAAGTTTATCACGATCTGTCACTTATGATCTTAACATTTCACATACATTTTTCAATTAAACGTCAGTAAATGTCAAAGTTTCTTGTTATATGTTCGTATTATTTGGTTTATCGATTTCATACTTTCACTACTATGACACAACGTACTAATACTGCTATTATAATGCATTTTATACTACAGTGTGTACATAAAGTAACGTAACTTGCTAAATTTCGATTTCCGTTAGGCTTACAAAATGTTGAATAAAAGTTTTTTCAAATAATCCATACTATCTGTATAAGTCGATTGGAAGTATACAGGGTGCACCCTTGCTCCAAAATAAATTATTAACATAATTTTTTAAATAGTACACCATGTATATATTTTCAGTTTTTGATAATCTTTTAAATTACAAATACATCCGTCAAGACTGCATATATCCACCTTTCATAATTCCAAAGTTACATTAGTTTGAATCTAAAATTATAAAACAATTGTTTATGTCAAAAATGTAATAGGTTCTTCTGTCATCCCCACACTTTAGTGTTGCTGTTCGAAATTACTTGAATGAAGTTTTCCAAGACAGGTGGATTGGAAGAAGGGGCACAATTGAGTGGCCAGCCAGATCTCCCGATTTATCGCCTTTAGACTACTTCTTCTGGGGATATCTGAAAAACATTGTGTATAAGACAAAACCCGATAATCTGGATGAACTGAGAAATAGAATACTGTTAACAGCCCATCAAATAACAAATCAGCAATTGCGTAATACCATATCAGCTTTTTATAATCGACTTGGATACTGTCAAATAGAAGAAGGAAGACAATTTGAACATCTCATTAAATAAGATTAGTTATTTGTTGCTGTTAATTATGGTGGTAATAGAAACGTTTCCGTCAACTATTTTTCTCAATAACTGTAGAACCATTGAGATTAGAATTATGCGTTCTTGACGGTTGTATTTGTAATTTAATAGATTAACAAAAACTGAAAATATATACTTGGTGTACTATTTGAAAAATTATGTTAATAAGTTATTTTGGAGCAACGGTGCACCCTGTATACTTCTAATCGACTTATACAGATAGTATGGATTATTTGAAAAAACTTTTATTTAACATTTTTTTCTGTAAACCAAACTGAAATCGAAATATTAGCAAGTTACGTTACTTTATGTACACACTGTATAATGAATCCATTAAATGTAGTAAAGTCTACGTTCATTCCAGTCAATAATTCGATTGGTTGGAAATTGATTGATACTGATCGTACACGTGCAAAATAGACATTCAATCTTTCCATTGTAAACTACATAAAAAAAGCATTTCAATAATAATGTGATCACAAAGGAAAAATGGCACTCTCGGCATGGCTAGAACGTACCCTATCAAAAGGTTTTAAAACTGTGTTGCTATACATTTATATTCAAAGTATTCATTCAAAATTCGCCACATAAACAATCGGGTGACTGACTTTATATGCAGAGAGAATGTTTATTGAAGAAAGGGCATTTTTTTAAAATCCTGAATATTCGTATCAACTACACTACGAAGTTTAGAAGTGATTTTTTCACTTATAATTGCACAAGAGGTTTGTATTTTATCGGGTAAATTTGGATTGTTCAATGAGAAACTGTTGCCTAGCAATTAGACGAGAACAACTGTCAACTATTAAAAACGCGACACCGAAGGTGGAGCGTTTTTAGGTTGACAGTTTTTTGAGTCTAATTGCTAAAGGAAACAGTTTAGAAGTTGAACAACACAAATTCACCCGATATCAATACAAACACCGAGTGTAATTCGGCAGGACAATTCAATGAATCGGCTCATTGTTAGTGCTTAGAAATTCAATAAGTTGTTGACAAACATGTCAAATTATTTATTATGGTAACAAATGCATAAGTGAAAAAACCACAAGTGCATTTATCAACAGTAAAAACACAAGAGCTTTTTTTTTATCGGATAAATTTCTCTTTGCAACGAAACAGTTTTGCCAATCACTAATTTTACGAGAAAAACTGACATGATAAAATCGCGACACCGAAGGTGGAGCGATTTTATCTAATGTCAGTTTTTCGAGCCGATTTAGTGATTGGCAAAATTTTGAGTTGAAGAGAAATTTATCTGGATAAAAGAAAAGCTCGAGTGTTTTTTGGCAAGATAAATTAACGACAGAATATATCGATGAACAACAACAATAATTATCTCATTGTCATTGTGTAAAAGTGACGTCCGCTTACTAGAATTGAGGAAGAGAGGTTTTTATCGCGATAAAAAAGGATGCACCTTTTTTATCGATGTCAAAGTGACAATAACATTTCCAGGTATAGACATTTTAACATTGAAGTTAATTTATCGTTGAAAATGCCCTGAGGCATATGCGATTTTTTATACATGAGTTGAATCGTCACAATAAAAAATAGCAATGTGGTTTAAATTTTTATCCACCGAAGCATAGACTAAGAACTGTAATAAACCTCTCAGTTGCCTTAATTAATTTTGAAGCTTTTTTTCTCAAAAGACCATTAACAATTAGAGGCAGTAGGAAACAGTTCCAGATCACCCAGTTTGCTCCAGAGAACAGCATCCAACAATAGATTTATCCACAGAGTGATAAATAAAAAAGAGGTTTTAAAACATATATGGAAGAAACTGGCACAAAGTTTATGCGCAGCCAGTTGAGCATGGCCCATCACAGCGACTAACTGAACTAACAAACCCCGCCTCTAACCACATGAAAATTGTTAATGTGAATACTATTTTAATTTGGGGTTAGTCACTTGTAGTCACTTCTGAACATATCTATATGATATCTATTTTTATATAATTCTTATTTGCCTTTCTATATTTAAATTAACTATCTTTAACATTGGCACCTATTATTATCATGGGATTTATTATAACTCATCATAGGTAAGTTGAAAAAGTAAAATAATGGAAGCAATATTTTTTATTTTATCGATTTTTCTGCAGACGATAAGGAAGTTTTGCTCTTAAAGTTCTAGTTATGTGGAAAAGTGGTATTTCGAACATTGTTTGTGTGATATTGGTGTGTGCTTCAAGATGTCTCCAGGTAGATTGGTGTATAAGTGGGATTATTTGTTTGTCTGTTCTCACTTGATTGTTATTGACTGTTTTTGTGTTATTTTCATCATTTTATTGAATGAGAAATTATATTTTAATAGTTATTTCTCACTAGCAGAGTTATTTTTCTCCTACTCCTACTAATACAATATTACGAGTATGCTGAAAACTTCCAAATTTCATACCAGTAGCCAAGGTAGGCGCTAATGATAAGTTTGTGCCACAAAACGCCACAAGTTTAACACTCTCTTTTATTTATTACTCTATGGATTGATCTCAATAACGCTCAAGATTGGGAATATGAAAGTGAACATAATATTCCCTTATTTTTAGCCTTACAATTAACATGATTGTTACATTCGAAAAAATTAAGATGTGCAACATGTTTTTAGCGGCCCTGTATACAACCCAACCTGTTTTATACGAAAATATAATAATATACGGGGTGTTTTATAATGACAATATGACATGTCAAAATATTTTCCCTAAATTCGCCACCCATGTCAAATTTTTCAGAAATCTCGTGAATAGTCTTCTTTAATATATAAATAATGTGAGCTCGTCGAGAAACTACCTATATATATTATATTTCTCATCGCAGCGCTCAAAATAAAACTTCAAAAGGTGTGATACTAACGAGAAAAGGCAGCCGCCAGAAGCAGTGCACCCCTAAATTCATCTTAGCATCTGCACATTTCAGCTTCGGAATGCATTCTAAAAAGTTTTCATATGAAACACGAAAGAACTCAGCTAAAGCTCAAATGCAGAAGTAGACAAAGGACAATGTAATAGAAGTTGACGGAAGTTGAGTATAAAACATCTGAAACAATTAAAGCGGTTGCAGACATTATGTAAAGAGAAGTATTTAAATTGCGTCTAAAAGGAGAAATTGGAAGATTAGTTGCTTGTGCAGAAATTTGTAGTTGAACAAACAACAAGCTTTTCTTTTAATGCTGTTAAAATAAAAGAGTGAACTCCAAATCTAACTCATCGTTATACAATTTATGGAGGAGATAAATTGATGAGTTATCTCCATTTTTTCATCGCCCATGCTGGTCCAAAATTTTCCTTGAATAAAACCCCTCACTCATTGAGGTCGACACGGAACTATCTTATAATAAAAAGATTTCAAGAGCTACTCAACAAAAAGCAATATGAACTCTTTGGCAATGCAATTAGCAGCAAGACCAGCAGCAGCAGCTTTTGGGACTCACCCAATTTCTCCTCTTTGCATCCTTCACACATTGCCTAAACGGCCCTTCTGTAGGCATCTATCACCTGAATCTTTGTGGGTAAGATTTTCACTGACGGACAAACCTTTTTCACTGTAGAAAATGATCAAACAGTAGGATATATATTTTGACAGATAATTTTTCGATTTAATACTGTTTTTGTTTGTTTTCAGGTGAAACTAATCCAATCTGATAATTTTGAAATACTTTTCGATACAACATTTTACTTAAAACGCCGCTCAAGGAAAATATTTCAATCGAATTATCCGGAATTCTGAGAATGTTTTTAAACATGCTTCAACTAGTCGAACTGCGTTATTAAATGCTAGCGGTAGGAATGCGTCGTATGGGTTTTATGAAAGAAAAAGGTATATCTAACTTGTAGCAAATATGCTACAGGAATTTTTCAGAAACGTATGCCTCTCGTACTTCGCTTAATGAAGTTGCAGTGTCTAAAAATATTTCACTCTTGACTACATCTGATATCGCAGATGCATACCGAACATTGGCGTCACTAGTGGATTTATTTTCTACTAGAAGGTTATTTTAAAACTAGGAAATAATCATATGTCTTGTATAGCCATTGATAATCAGCTTTCTACAGAAATATATCGTGAAATCAAATAATAGTCCAAGGTTATTTTCTCTGAAACTATCTAAAAAGCTGTAAGACTATATAAAAAATTGAATTCTGCTTGCCATCTCATTTGGAATGAGCTTGATGAATTGGTACTATTATCAGGTTTACGATATACCGATGTAAAAAGGTCTTGGGCTTAAAATTTATTTCGCAGTACATGAATCGCCTCATTACAGTTGCTGGCTCTTGATCTAACAACTGTCAAAAGACGGTCATTAGTTTAAATATTAATATAAAAAAATCAAGAACATAATAAGGTTTAAGTAATCAGAAAGTGATTGACGTAGAATAAATGGCTATTGATAGTTGTGGAATTGAAGTTTAGTTCACAAAGATCACCCAGGTTATGGTATTGGTGCTGATGTAATATCTGTGATACTGGACACCAGCAGCAGAAAATGTACTGGTCATAAATTATTACATCTCTTAAGTTGAATAATTACCATCCTGAACTGCTGCAAATAAAAAGAATTGTCAGAATTAGGTAACACTTTGATGAAGTTATTGGATGGAAAGCAATCCAATCTTTCATGCAAGTTCTCCTCAAATGAATAATTTCCTTGTCGCTAAACGTCCCTTTACTATTTTATTCAGCATGTAGAAATCTGGCACAAACTCATCTTGTGGAAAATGTTGATTTTACCTCGAAATGTAGAAATGTAAGTAGTATGTTTGAGTCATAGAATGAATCTACTATGCATAATGTTGTACTTATTGTATTTTCCTCCGTTATTATCATTCCTCCTATCCGTTGCCTGCCTTGTTTGTGTTTATATAAGTCGCTATGACGGGCATTTAGCGTGAGAAGAGTATTCTGATTTTCGTTTTGTTGATTTTTTATCCTTTGTTATTAGATGTTATTTGATGGGGGTATGAATGACTTAACATAGTGACTCCATTCTCACATTTTATTCTATGGTTTGCTCCAAAATTTTGGTTGTTAAAACGGTAACCAGCACCCAGGGTAGAAAATTTCCTCAAGAAAAAAAGTATCAAAATGCGTCTACTTGGAAAATAATCGTAGAAATGTGAAATAATAATGAACATTTTTCTAACTATTTTCACAGCTACGCCTCTGGATGCTCTAGTGTAAAATTTTCAAGAGAATTCTCTATGAATGGTCTTTTTTGAGTAATGAAACTTCAAGCTTGAAAAGTTAGAATTCCATCATAAGGTTTAAATGAAATTCTCAAATGTAATATTACATACAGGATTTAAAAAGTGGAAAAATGACTATCTTTGAAGGAAATTATCTATTATGAGTATTTTTCTCCCAATAAATGCGATTATTTCCAATGAAATCATGTTCTGTGCTCTCTTCAAATCACATGTGTGCATGTGGAATTAATTTCGGAAGATGTTCATATATTCCGGAAATAAGATGTTTATAATAAACTTCTTAAATGCTGAAAATTCATATAACTTCACTTAATATGCTCGTAAAATTTCGTCAGCCACTACTTCAGTTATTGAAACTTATCTAGTACCTATACCGTACATTGGTTACATGGAGCTTAACACAGCCATAAGCGACAATGTGTTAGAAAGAAGCAAGTATAATAAATGCATGAAACTGTAAAATCCTCGAGAGGCGCCTGCACGATCTGTATGGAAACAAGTACCTATAAGGGAAGGGAAAGTCGGGAACTGGCTAGCTAAGGGAACCAACTCAAATGGAGGCTGACACAAAGACACCTCCATACTAAGAGTTAACTAAATAAGGCAGACAAGGATCCAGGCTGTTGAAACTGGTTAAGAGAAATTTGAAAAGTTATACCGACCAGGAGACTGGACACTGTTTCCTGAGAAAGCATCTGCACAGGATGGGCAAAGTTAGTGAACCTATTTGCAGAAAATATGTGAACTCTACAATGAAACATCCTCTCACACACTCTGCTCCTGTGAGAAGTTACACAAGGACTCAGACGGAAGCATTTTAAAGTGAAAATACCACAACCATCACAACTACTGAAGATCTCTCCAGATAAACTGGTGACCTATATAGAAGACGCGAGGCTTCTGGAATGGTAGTAGGTAGATAACTTAGGTGATGGTACAAAGATGTCCATGTAACCAAAGAATATTCCTCGCACTGTATATTCTTTGTCTCTGTTCCTTGGCGCCACTCCAAAAGCAGTACTGTGAATAGTCAGAGATGAAAGTTCCATGAAAGCATGTCTGAGTACATCAATTTATATTCACTTCAAAAAAATTTAGAACTTTAATATAGCAGAACAAGTAACACTTTGTAACAATCTCGTATTAAACATATATCAACTCTAAGCTTCGTGTAACTTTGATCCCAGTTTCCTTTGTCTCCAAGTATGCGTCCTGCATAACAATCAGCCATAATCTTAAACATCAGTTCAGGTGAAAATTCAGTTAACAGTTGCTACCAGCAATCATTGCTCTACTTTACGTATTTTAATCTGTTTCACTTTTCCGAGACTTTTCTTGCCTGTAAATATTGCTATTTCTTTGCTGCTCGTGTTCTGTCATCTTTACCAGTCGACACTGTAAAATATTTGCAAATAACTTTACAAAACATTCAGTCAATGGTATTAAAATTTTGATTATGATGAATTCTCAGCTGCAGAATAAGCTTAATATTGCAAAAATACCTTGAGAAACTGATTTTTCCTCCAGATCATTATTTATGATAATGTCAATGATGTTTTCCAGCCTTTGCTGAAATGCTAAAACAAACAAGTATCCCTGTTCTTTTTTTATTTCCACAAATGTACACTCGGAGAAGACATTTTTCCATATCATTGATTGATCAAAGCACCCAATCAATGTAATAAATCCTTCACATCTGAGTACTTATGGTTTTTGTCCTCTTGGTTGTACCAATTCTGGAAAGGACTGGTGTCCTTATATACGTACAATACTCCTTATTATTGTCCTTATGACTTAAAAATTTCTAAAAAGCTTTTATCTCGGAATATCTTTTTCTTGAAAATGTTGAATAATACCCAACAAATTACGTCTCGTTGAATGACTTAAGAATTTTAAATAGAATCGTAAAACCAAATGAAGTTACAACGATGATAATTCGAATTATAAATAGTTTTTTGTTTTTCTTTTCAGTAACATTTTTTTATTTGGATTTTGCCGAGTGTAAACAGCTGCTCTGACAAAATCCTAGAAATTTACGACAGCCTTATTCCAAAAATAGAATGTTGTGTTTGCAAAATAATGAAGTTTCAATGAAATACCGAGTCTCAGTTAATGTCTGTATTGAATTTCGTATTCGAACATTTTTTCAGACAGATTTATTGTTTGGAAGGTTTTCTATATTTTCATTTTCATTTATATTTACGTGTAGTTTGCGAATCTATCTGAATTTACGCGGTGTCAGTGAGAAGTAAAGAAACATAAGTGATAATCAATAACAGTCAATAGTGAGAAAGAAAAATGGCGCTTGCTATTTGTAATTGCATGTCAACGTGTCGAACTTCACCAACTGTTGGGAGTACGCAGTGTTTCTACCTCTCGGTTACCACATGTTTTTTTTTGTCCTATTCCATCAAGTAATTTTGGGATATCTACAGGCTTTTGTAAGACGCAGTCGCGATTAAATAGTAAATAATACCGAACAGAACATTGATAAGTAGGAACCTCCGTAACGCAGTGGTTAGCGTAAAGGGATTGTAACTGAGGGGTCCCGGGTTCGAATCCCGGTGGTTTCGCTTTTTCAGTATTCAAAATATGTAGCTTATATATCAGAAGTGGGATTAGATCTACGAGATGTCCACATGAGGCCATAATGTGATGTGATAGTGAGAGAGTGGAATGGACGGCAGGCGTCAGGCTCGCCCGGAGAGCGAGATAGGCGTAGGCAGGCAAGGCATCAGGCTCACGAACGAGTAGGTGAGATAGGTGTACGTCTGGTCCAGCACTCTAAGTAAGTACCTCGAGGACGAGGAACGGAGCAGGATGGCCGAATGTAAGACGCAGTCGCGATTAATTAGTAAATAATACCGAACAGAACATTGATAAGTAGGATCCTCCGTAACGCAGTGGTTATCGTAAAGGGATTGTAACTGAGGGGTCCCGGGTTCGAATCCCGGTGGTTTCGCTTTTTCAGTATTCAAAATATGTAGCTTATACTTTAGTTCTCAGAAGGATCTTCCAGGTGTTATATTCTGTAGTGCCACACGATTGAACTTGCTCTCCAAAAATACCAAGTTTGCCTTGTCTTCAATATACCTATAGATAAAGTATACTTGTCGTGAAACATCTTGTATATTTTATCAATATTGTAGTGGGTACACGTTATTCAAATAATTATTTATCAAATTGAAAATCCAAATCTCACAAAACTGGTTTTTTTCATCCTGTCTGCGAAATATTCCAATTTTGACAAGCCCGTCTCCAGAGAAATTAGCTCAAACTCATCACCCAGGAAGTTAACCTGTTTCAGGTCAGCTTTTCATGGAATATTCCTTTACACAGTGAATAAATTTATCATTCTAGTCTTTTCCTTTTTTCGTATGTACAAACAGCGAAATTTGTCACGGACGACCCATTTACGACACGCCGAACACGAAATGTTTCACGTACAAAGAATCGACCTTTGTTTTTGTGATTGTTCATTTTGCGGAATGTATCTTGTCACTGCAATAACAGTCTTGACATTACACAGTTAAAATTGTCATTTTAAAACGTAACGTAAGCGGAAGTTATGGGAAAAAAGGAAGTTTCAAATCGTATGAAAATAACCAAAAAAAAAACTAAATGAACGTGGATTTTTTTAACTTTTCACTATTATTTTTGGAAATCCACTTTTTAAAAAACGAAGCTTTTTCAAGTTGTTATTTATTTGCGGGTTAACAAGCTTCATGGCGGCCCCATTAATATTTAACCTAAACCGGTCGTTTTGTTTGAACAGTTCACTCGACACAACACGAAAGTACACATTTCAAATTGATTTTTTTCTAGTAACCACCAAACATAACAACACTTTCCATCAATACCAAATGATTGTCAACGAATTCAATTTCCTGAAGTTTTGATTCAATATTCGCCCGCTCTGCGTGTCATTGCAATCTGTGCGGGAATCAATTATTTAAATATATGCATATCAATCTCCAAATTCTATTTGCAATTCCTTAAAATAACAAACTATGTAAACATACTATCCATTTATGTTCCTTGTCGGCAGGAACATGAACGGAATATGAATATGTTAATTTTTTTGAGTGCCTGTGCGCACTAGACGGATGAAAGGGTTGATCTCTTCATCAGTTTGTTCAAGGGAAGGAATTAATTTGTATTGGGAAGTGCGTGTTACCATATTAGAAGGGATTTTCATCTCATTTTCAATCATATCTCCACACGAAATTGATCTATTAATATTCATACATATTGGTTTTGGAATTATCCACTTAATTATAGTTTCCTGTGAAAAATTGTCATTTTAGTATTGCTGGGTGTCACTTACGCATAAACAGACCTTATATAGACAGTGATGTATTGTGAATATTTGAAATTTTCTTTGGAATTTTTTGATCATATAACTGTAACATCAAACACTCTTTCAAAATAATGAGCAAATATAGACCCTTGAAATATTGTCTTAAAATATAATTAAAATATTACGTTGACACCGACGTCGGATCTGATGTCTGCGCTTCTTAGAGAATTGAATTAAAATCTCATAAAATATTTGATTTGAGCTTAATTAAAATTTCAATAAGCGTCGCTTTGAATTTGCTTTAAACGCAAAGAAGTAGCTCGAGATTAACATTGAGATTTTCATTTTATTTTTGTGAAAAATTTTTATGTTGAAAGTTTATATAATTTTTATTGATCACTACACTTTTTGTTATTGCTTCCATTCCTTTTCCAATAGTTTATATAGCAAAGACACAATCGGTTTTCCATGTAATTCGACAAGTTTTTCGAGGAAATAAACATATGTGTAAAGCACTCTATTTGATTGGTAGTCAGTTTGATCCGAATCAAATTTAAGAAGTATACAGTTATTGTTGGAGGAGGAACGAGAGTGTGATGAAAGTAGGCCGAAAGTTCCACAAAAAAAACTGTTCAAACATTATTTTCAATTATCATGGTAGACTAGTAATGTGAAAAAAGGAAAAGCTATTTAATAGTATCTTCAATGTTGAAAACTGACTTGTAACTCACTAGTCACAGATATTATAAAATGTCATGGTGTTTATCAATATGAATTAATATTACAGAGGAAGTATTTGATTTTGCATTGTTTTGGAATGAGTCTGTATCTGTATCTGTAGAGTAGGTAGGGTGAGTGTAGGCTCACAGCATTAAGGCCACATGTGACCCATTGTACATCCTCCTGGGTCATCATCCATCCTGTCCTTCCCAGGAAGGTTAACAGGTCACTAGGAGGCATCTTCTTTATATCGGTAGGTGTAGACCAACACTCACCGAACACACACTCTCTTATTGACGATAACTTCGGACACTAGCATAAGACATGCCTGACAGTTTCATCTTCCTGTTCACACATCCTGCATGGAGGTGTGGTGTCCACTAGCCCAATAGTATGGAGGCGTTTCCTTAGTTGACAGTGGTCAGTCAATAATCCTACTGTTCAACGTAGGTTCTTCCTGGTCATCGCCAAATATTTCGGGTGGTCACCAAGGGTGATCCTAGCAAGACTGCATCCTTTTGATTCCATCCCATCTCTTAAGGGATTGAGCATTGGTGTAACGTTTGGCTGGTTTGGAATGGGTAATCCTCAAAACTACTTCACTGAATCCACTTTCTTAACTTTTGCTTGAAAACTCCCAAATTTTGCTGGATCTGCTGGGTCAGGGTTGATCTGAATATCTTGTAGCAAATGAAACAGAGACATATTTCTATCACTGTTCGATTTGGAAAAATGGAGATATCCAACATTTTTCAACGACGACATTGAACTTTTTTTCATTTTTAAAATTAATATTTTGGGTCTTAAATACCTTCCTTTTTCGTACTTTCGACTCTCCAAGCAAAGTATTTATGAATTTATGTAGATTTGAAGCTCCCGCAATTCTTTTTAAAATCGTTTCTGAATTTAAAATACTTTTTAAAAATTTACATCTCAAACCCCATTCCAATAAACTTTGTTTCCGTCATTCCCATGGTGTAATCCTTAAATTTTAGATAAGCAAATAAATTGCCGTTGAAGAGTACATGGTCGTAAACACATAGGCAATTTTTTCTTGCGTGTACCAGGCATACTTCAATATCGACTGTAGAATGCTTTCGACATATTATTATATACTGTCATGTCACAAAATAGTGATTTCTCTCGTCTATTTCCAAATAGCTTAGCTTAGCTTATTGCCTGCCAACGCCACCCAATGACTACCTTGTGGCCTATTGAACTAGATTCCTTCCTTGTCCCCCCTTTCACTAGAATCCTCCCCATCAATTTCTAAAGTAAACATGTGCTTCCTTCCAAAAAACTCAAAATCTAGCAGTGTCAGACGTGGCCCGTACAAAGGGACAATGACTGGTTCAAACCTTCTTCCAAAAGTAGAAAATAACGCCCCTCTTATGAGACATTTCCAGGAAAAGGACATTAATAAATATATGAAAATATATCTGGTAAAAATCGAATTTAACTACTGGTGCCTTTGAGACAGACACACCACAAAAAATACGCAAAAAATGTTTTTGTGGGGGCTGAAGTGCAGCATTTACGTGAGTTGGAATGCTAGTTGAACACGGAATTGGAGAAAATATATTAAAGGAGCAAAAAAGTTGAAATTGTGATCTTCACACAGGTTTTTTTTTTGTTTTGTTCAATAAACAGTTAACAGATCAAAACGTATACTTTAAACTTAGTAATTTAGTGAAATATAATATCTTACACCTACACTCTACCTCCTGAAACTTATTTACCAGGATAATAAGGCAAAAATAAGGGTTGGATATCGGTTAACATTATAAAAACGCGACTTTGAGTCAAATTTAAGTACAATATTGAATCTTCCTTTTGTGTATATCTGCATTGTTATATAGACCGTGCTAAATCTTTCAGGGGATAAAAAATCTCCAGCTGCTGTAGGATTATTCCGAGTTAGTCCAATGTGCCACAAAACAACTCTGAACTGAGTGAGAGATGAAGTCAGTCGATACAGATTTGTTACATAAAAATGAATTTATTCTCCCTTCTTCTCTCACTTTCATTCACCTCTTCACATGTGATCAAATCATGTTACGCCTCTGAAGATGAGGAAAGGTTGCCTTAACGACAAGTAGGTGTAGAAAGACGGAAAGATAACAAAGGTTAACTGTATTTTCTTCCTGCTTTGGGGTTGTGTCGCATAGAACAACGTTATCTAATAACTAGCAGACCAGCCCAAACAAATTAATTTGCCGAAGAGATATCACAGAACAATAACCAAAGTGGTGGGTCGTAAAAGTTAGCATGTATGTTTCCAAAACAATAATTTATCTTCCCAATTTTCGTATATAAACATATAAAAGAAAGGAACGAAATTTTATCGTAGAAATCTGATACTTTCCCGAAACTGTCTAAGTAAATTGGTTTATCAAGCGATGTAGTTTACTTTTATTTAGCCAATAACAACTCTTTTGTCGAATACTTACTATGTGAAACTGTCACATGTCATCTCGGAAAACAGAGTGTTATTTTCAACAAAATAAAATTGGAAAAGCTTAAAACTCTGTTTTTTATCACTAATAATTTTAAGTGGATTTCTAGAAGCTTGGCCCACTTAGATCTGGGGATAACAAATGTAAGACGTAGAATGGATATGACAAAGAATGTCTCAAAGTCCTGCTGGATTTATTTGCATCATTTTCCTGCATCATTTTCCTGGTGTCAGGCATCTTTTTTGTGTGCCATGGAAAATCTAGGCTTCTTGATCTTTACCAATGCAACCAACACTCTGAAAGAATAATGTATGCATCCACGTACTTGCGATTAGCGCAGCAATTCGGAATCCTAGTGCACAACAGCTAGGAGATTATTGGATAGAATTTTGTCTAAGTTGAATCATGCAAAATCTCCAAAATGTCTCTGAAAAACAGGACTAAAGTACTTACTAGTCTCTGAGACTACCCACAGGAACTGAGGGGAAGTATGGAGGCACAATAGAACTTTTAGGTCTCGGTCAATATTGCACCAATGAATATCAAGATAAAAAATGTGCCCTTGTCAAGGATATGGCATCGACATTGTGAAATAACTCTATATTCTTCCAAACAATTATCATTTCCAGTGAATGACAAAATGGCTTGTTAAATGTTTTATTCGGATTCTTCAAGCTTTAAAGTGATCCAATTAGCAACCAAAATTTACTCACTAAAGAGGAACAACAAAAAGCCGGTAGATAACACATAATAAACCAGGCAACTATTTAAATATTAACAAAGGCGCATCTTGGGGTTGGAAAACTTCCACTAGTCGACGTTGCTTTCAGTGGTATGATGGAAAAAGCTTTAGAAACTTTTCATGTTACTTTTAATACAATGGGATATTTAGGTCATTGAGAAAAAGCAGTAAACGGGAAGAGATTATAAGATTATGGCTATGGTGATCATTATGTTTGTTGAAAGTGTTACGAAGATCATTATCATTAAAGTTTATGTTGAAAGAGAGGTGGAATTTTTAGTAAAATTGATTCAACTTGTGTTCTTGGATTCTGCGTTGGAAAATTGAGACATCCACTTGAAGAAAAAAAAGTGGAACATTTTCGAGAAAAATTCTACCATTATAAATTATTCCCTCAAATCCTAAAGAAACTGACATTGATATACACTTATTGGACACATAGATCCTTTATCACTTTTTTTTACAAATTCATTTACTCGTTATTTTTAAATAAAAAAAGCAGTAGAGTGAATAAATTATTTATTTGTTTATATCCACATTTAGATGGAACTGTTTTGCTCCATCAATTTTGCGGCGTGAATCCAATTATAGTTGATGTATTTTCTTCATCTTTGCTACTCTCTTCCGAGGAATACAAAGAAGACTGTAAAGCTTCAATAAAATCTTCATTGTCAATGGTCAAAATTGTCAAAACTCGCCAACAATTTAGGGGTGCTGTTCCAAATTGTTTAAGCTAAAGCTTTTTGTAGTCTTCTCGGTCACGTCATTTTCGCATATATTCAAGTCCAATCTTATAATATTGGGTTGAATTTCTTGATGGAAGTATCTGGCTCAAATCTATATTCTTTAGCATCGCAAAAAGTATGAAATTGTCGCCAAACTGCAAATTTTGTTGCTCGGAGAATTACCGAATAGACTCATTGTTACTCCTTGATAAATTGATGAGTTGTTGAAAATGTTAAGCTATTCCGGTGCAGTTGTAGCTGTAAATATTGCAGGAAGCTTCTGCCGCTGTCAAAGTGACATTTGCAGATTTTTTTATATAAAAATTAAACACTCGACACTCATATAATGGATTTTAAATTGGTCCAGTTCATTCCAGTTGAGATGCTGTTGTTGGTAGTTGTATGAAGTAATCAATCTCGCAAAAAGCGGAACTTCAAGACTTCGATTAGAGACGATAAGTTAGAGTATTCTGTATTGATGACCTGCTTTGAAATTTATTTAGAATCATAATTTCCTACAAGACATTTCCATTTTTCGAGAGTTTCCAACCATTATTTCAACCAGAACAGTAACGTTTCCACCAAGTCTACATTTTATCGGATAAACAATCTTGTTCTCCAAAAAACCGCATAGTGCGCCACCTGCTTTTCGCTACTACATCTTGATTTACTATTCTGTTCGATGCCGTTGTTTACTCAACCTGGTTACCAGCACCGTGTGTACATAGATGTGCGAAATGTAGAAATTCAATTTTAGTTCTTAGTGTGAGAATTGAATTCCCATCGCAGCCAACTGCCAAGTCGAGATTCTCTCTCTATATTACCCAGCCTCGCCGGTTTTGCGGCCTTATTTCGAAAATCGTGAGTCTGGCGTGAACGTAACTCCTGCTATAACCCTTATTATGTTACATTATTCAAAAATATACATAAGATACGGATGACTTGATGTTCTGTGAGCGTGTCGCTTTGAGAAAAATACAGACAGAATTTTTTCCATAAAGATGTTTTCATTTCAACATTAAACTTTATATTTGCTTGAGTGTTGCCAAACCTTTCAAGACGTTCTACAGAACAAACAGCTCGCATATTTTCAATATTATAACTAACTAACAACAAAAATTACAGGTTAAGCATTTCCTCTAGGCAGACCTAAAAAGCTATCCTAACTTAGGTATTTCCTAGCTTTCTTAGGCATTACTTAACGCGTGGTGAAACGCAAATTGCACTTAGGAATTCCTAACTCCGGTTTAGGTATTACCCAACTTCAGGAATTAGTTGGTGAAATCGAGTATCAGTTATTTAAAACAAGTAATGAATTATATGAGTAAAGCAATTTTGAAAAATTTTTCAGTGGAGCCCGGAATGTTATTCATACTGTATGAAAGTAATGAATAAAAATGTCACGAGACACTGAAATATTGCTGGTAAAAGTAGAAGAAATGTGAAGTGCTGTTTTTTAAGATAGATAGGTAAATTTAATCAACAGTTCCATCATCATACAAAATAATGTAACAAGGTTAGATAGCAGGGATCGTTAAAAATAACGAGCTTTTCTTACGAGCACCCTTAGATTGCCAATGAAAAGTCAACGTCGTCTCCCCTTTTTGTATTTTACTTTATTATCAATTTTGCGAGAGTAGGCCAGTTTTAAAGAGATGTACTGCTACCTACTGATAAATTTCATTATATATCCGCTCTTACAACCAAGTAAGATAAAGATGCTTGTTATGAACGGACATTGTTCTAAGTATCTCCCTAAATGCATCCACAGCGAATTGATTGAAGTTAAACCACCAATAATTAAAGGAGATTCAAACACTGTATCTCATGTTTTCCTATCAAAAGACTTCCATTCAAAGACTTTCAACTGTAACTGTATATTGAAACTGTACTGTACTGTATATTGAAAGCTTATGAACGAAAAAAGTGGTTAACCCATAATCATAAAATATAACCTAACTCTCAATCTACCGTTATCCACCACTGCGATGAAGGAATTGAAAGACTGAAAAGAACATGCTGCTCAGTTGCATTCTTCATCGACAGTAAGCTGCTCCTAAAGCACTTGACTTCACAGATGTTAATTCTAAACTAGTATGAGATTACGTTAGTGTCTTAAACGCTTTCAGAGACCGTTGCTAGGTCACAGTAGTCTGGACACGAAGTCACGAGGATTCTAGTATCATGAGTAAAACACAGAGATGGACCAGAACCGTTTTGCGATGCTGCAACATCGACAATAAAAATCTCACCAGGACGAACATGAAGCCATGTGCAGAGTATTTCAATTGAGAAAGGAAACTCCAAAGCATATCCTATGCCAGTCCGACTTCCTGTCGAATATGCGTTGTCCTGTAGCAAGCGATGAAGAGCTTCTGGTACCACAGGCTCAATCTCAAGAGATTGGACTGGAAAATGTTATGTTCCTTGAGAGGACCACCATGTTCATGAAATAGATCGATAAGCCACTTTATCATATAAAATCTAATACTAAACAATACTCAATATCCTGAGCACGGCCTTTAGCATTAGTTCTTGACAGTTTTTCAATGAAGTTTGCCTTCGGCCCCTGAAAGCGAAAACTCGTTGAAAAGCGATAGAAAGTGTGCAGTGTCAGTTTTGGTGCAGTGTAAGTGTCGATATCGAATATCGCTAACGTGTCCAGATTTCCAACTTACTAAGGCATACATTCTTCAGTGTATAAATTTGTTTCCCCCACTGGATATTTATAAAATAAGTGACAACAGTTATTTTGGGAAGTATTTGTCATACTATATAAGCAAATTTAAGGAAGATAAACGGAATATTACGATAAATAGTTTCTTCCAGTTGAATACCTGGTACAAACATATTTTTTTCACTACTGTATATATCTTGAACAAAAATTGTCTGTAGCTTGAGTTTAACCTGGCTTTTGTAGTATATCAATCATTCTAACTAATTCCAATATAAAGCAAACAATGGTTACTAAGGCTTATTCATGTCACGATGTTATCAAACCTGAAGATTCAATTACATTTTAATAAATATAGTGGGCTTCATAGTTTGCTTACACACATGATGTATCGTGTAGTTGATACGTGCTCATGGCATATCAAGTGAATGCTGTCGCTTCACCGATGCCGTCGATACACAAAATTTCTGATGAAGGCCCTTTGTTCAGTGTCTACGTTGAAAGGGCAATATCTAGTACACTCCACAACCGCAATTACATGATTTATAATTAGCTCTTGTTGTTGTGCTATTATGTTTCAAAGTTTTATCGAAATATTTACTGCATTTATCGATTTTTCTTTATTACTTATCACAATAGCAGCTCCAGATAGTTTTTTTCTCATAAATTATCATTCAACTGAGGCAAAGGATGAAGAATAAAATGGCTCGGATATGTATGGAGAGGGAGCAATCGCAGGTGGTAGGAGAAGGCAAGGAAGGCCCAGATCTAAGTGGCTGAAGGAAGTTGGAGAGGACTTTGAAAGGATAGGAATCGTTGTATGGAAGGGAAAAGCGAGGGATAGGATTCTACGGGAAAAAATGGAATGAAATTGGATTGATCCACCCCAGAAAACAGATTAAGAAAGTATTTTTGCGGCGCAACCCCACAAGGGGTGTCTAGCCACTTTATATATATTCAACTGAGGAAACAGATCAATGCAAAAACAACAAAGTGAACTATCTCCAAGATAAGTAGTGAAATCAAAAAAGTACTAATAACAGGGGTCAAATGACCTTGAAAACGAGCTAAAATATTCAATACTTGGGATCAATTTCCATCATTCTGTGTGACAAGTAATCATCATTCAGTCGATGAATGAACAATCCTTAAGACTCAAATATTCAAGGGTTAACTGCACATCGACGATTTAAAGGAGCTGATGTTTGGTACAAATTCTTTGGTTGGTGTAATTGACACTCATATTGCCTCTGACATTGATGATAACAAAATAAAAATTATATTATTGCTAAATCAAAAAGTACTTATAAAGGAAAATGCATTATATATTTGAGAGAAAATATGGAATATTCAGTAATAGAAAAGCAATAGGTTTAAATGTGCTTGAGCTAAAACAAAATGGTAGGAACATGGTAGGGATTTCAACAGATTTTTTGGAAGTTTTTGAATAATTTATCAAGAACCCCTGGTTTAAATACTAATACCATAATATTAATGAGGGATTTCAGCCTTGGACATAGGTGAGAACGTTTAAAGATATAATAAATGACAATGATTATGGATTTAACAGGATGATTGAGAAACGCACAAACTTATATCTGCGAATAAATCAGAGAAGGCGAACAATAATGGAATATTTTACAAATAAATGAGATGAACCTAATCTAGCGAAACAGTTCGCAACAGATGGGAGTTTTAGTGGAAAAAGTACGCTTTGCTTTGAATTAACAGACTGCTTCTTCTTGCAGCATCAGTCAGGAAATTTTTCGTTGAAAACTATCACTATGTTCCGCAAAGCCTTATGTCTATATGCCTTAATTATTCAAGCAGCACATGAAGCTATTCACAATCAGATTCCGCCAAAGTGGTGAAACTAATCCTTACTGTAGGCATACTCTTGTTGTCCTAATAGTCACTGAAGATTTAGTTCTTGATTTTTAACACCAAGTTGCGGTTATTAACCAACTAGAGTATGCAAAAGTTGAAAGGAAAAAAGTTACAAACAATCCATAAAAAATTTAAGAACGTTATAAAGAAAAGCACCAAACTCAAATATTTAATTCATTCCACATCTACCAGCTACACCGTGAAAAACTTTCAAAATCACAAGTAGAAAGAGGTAGAAACTTGAGTACAGAAAAAAATGCATAAGAGAGAAAACTAACAAACCCTCTACATAAAGTTTAAGGATGTGAAATCCCTTTTTATTTCATAGCGAAACTTTGTTCGAATGCTCCTCGAGATCTTGCCGTTTTCAAATTCAGTGCGTACAGTCTACAAAGTTAGCGCCCTAAAATAATAAAGACGAAATGGTCTTTTGTTCGAAATTTATTCAGTTATTCGTAGCACGAAGTACAGCTGAATCACTGTGCTGTACTTTTGTCTTTGGGTTCAGTTTTTTAATATATTATTATATCTACGTATGTTTCAGATCTGTTATTATATTATCAATCAAAAGAAGGAACGTTTGTCAATAAAGGAAATTTAATAAGTTATTATGACTGTCTCAAACCGTACTTTATATAAAATATGTCCATAATAAATCAAAGAAAATGTTCCACTGAATGTTTAAGGATAACAAGCTATACATTGTATAAGTTACTAAAATGCGAATGTCTAGTTTACTATTTTTCTCTCATTACCAATCGATTTAGAGGATGGATCTTATTTATTAATACTTTTATTAGCACTGTATATAGACTCCACTCCACTTGAGAAGAATCCAAGTGAAGTTGTAGTCGTATGCGCAAGGCTGTTGTCCAAGCGAGCGTCATATTGTGAAATTGACATTGGACTTCGGAACAGCAGCAAGTTTTATCTCTGCGCAAGACAGTTGGCGAACTTCACGCGGCTTCTTCTTATATAAAATGGAGTCTACATTCGTTCATCTCGCCACTACTGATACGTGAATTTGAAAAACTGAAGGAAGTACTATTAAAATGAACAGTTTTCAATAAGATGAATATTTTTAGAGTCTCTTTGCCACTGCACAACTCACTCGGTTTTGTTTGGATGAAGGAGTTATCGAGCTAGAATCAATTCTCAGGGGTTTTTTCTACCTGCAGGATAAGCTTGCGTCAAAAGTCAGGCTGCGTTTTTATTTCCTTTTCATTTGATAGCAGCCAGGAGTCGGTTTGGTCAATAGTTACAAGACTTTTAACGAATGTTTTTGAATATTGAATATTCTACACACTTTTATACGAAATAAATGTATTGAAATTCCCATCTTCGAGAAATATGCTATACATACCTCCATTTTCTATCAACTTTCCATACATATCATTGGAATGTATTAAAGCCTGTGAATTGTTTTTCGAGCATTTAAATACATTTCAATAGTTGAATATTTCACGACGTGGAGAGTATTTTCGTTTATTATCCTCCTTTGCATCACAAATAAGCTGAAATCAGCCCTTCTTCTTCAGAGACGTCCTTGTTATTTCAGACCCAGTATTGTTAACAAAAACGAAATGCTTGGACACAATTTTTACTGTATAAAAGCCATGGACTATACGCTTCTCGTGTCATTTCAGGAAAACTAAAATTAGCTACTTGCAGAAACCCTTTCGGATGATTTTCATGAAATTTTGCAGTTGGAACAACTGGATCGTTAGGGTCAAAAATGATCCCTCCAGCTTCAGTGCTGACTGTGAGGTTTTAAAGATCAGGTTCTTAAAGATCGTTAACATCAAACTCCAATAATAATTGAAAGGCTCTGAGGACCACCAAATGCTGAAGGATTATGAAACAAGAAATCAGTTAGTTCAGATCATCACTTTTACTTGTGATAGATTGAACTACTCATCAACAGAAGCTTATCCTCAATCTTTTCCCTGAAGTTCAGCTCCTTCTTGCTTCAAACCATGACTCACTTACCTGCGTCTCACCACCGCGGATAATCAGATATATATTTTAAGCAGAGAACACATTATCTCGATGCTACACCACGCCACACCATGCGTCAGATATATGCTTTGTCATACTTTTCACACATCATCCGAAAATGAGACCAGTTTGAGTTCAGATACTATGGAGATTAGTAGTTCCTCAGAGGAGTGAGAAGAAGATCTAGGATGTGCAGCATCACAAACAAAGAAGAGAATTTTGGGCACATCCAATTAAATTAGAACGTTACTTTTATGGAGAATATCACACGCTAATTGTCGGATGGCATGGAGTCGCGTGGGATAAGATTGCATCAGAATAGTTTACACACAATATATAAATGTGGAATAAAATCCACAGTGTCAGATCCTTCTGGCGTTGCATGTCGGATGGCGTGGCATGGCGTGGTGTAGTATCAGAGCAATGTGCTCCCGGCTTTAGGCACGTATATTGATATATTTTTCTTTTTAAACTAAAACTTTTATTTAATTTTCAACGAGACTAAGAGAGAGTGAGGCATGAAACGGTCGCTCCACCTTAGGAACGGCCCTGTTCTTTTGATAAAACAGTCATTCGTCGACATGAAAGCCGTTTTATTCTAAATTACAAGACATTTGAAGTAGCTACTTGTTCGTAGTATAGTAAACCGGCAAATAAACTCATTACTTCGTTTGAAGTTTGAAGAGTAACCTGATATATATACATTCGACGTTTCTAGAATACTTACACCGATTTTAAAAGGAGGGTGCGTTTGTTGCTGCTGCGAGAATATTTTGAAAATATACGCGTTTTTATGTGACACGAATTTATGAAGCCAGTGGTGTACGGAATTACTTTCGCGTAAACATTCTATCTAATATCAGTTTCCAATAATGTATCGTTGTATTTAAAAGTACTAAAGCACCTAGTGTCAAAAAAACATCTTTAGTCACTCGATTTAGTCGAAGCTCGTGACTGAAATAATGTTTTAGACACTTGATATACTATTTTTGCTCTAGAGCGTTAAGTAGGTAACAATCCTTGGCACATGTCGACCTTACCTTACTAATTCTACTATAGGAAAAGAGAGCTTGATCAAGAAAGTCGGACTGTGAGATTACGTCATCTCACAACAGGTTCCTATGTTATTATCAATTTCGGTAGAGAGCACTTTATATTTTTTATAATTATCAAATATTTTGAATCGATATTGATGTATGTACTCAATGAAACATCTAAATAAAGTTCAGAGAGCTTGAAAATGTTCACCTGATTGCTTTTACTTTGTTATTTTTATAGAATGAAGTATTATACAATGTAGCAGCCGAACGTAAAATTTTCATTGTTGTCTGAGTCGATCTCGAGAAGAAAACGTTTGCATTTGGTTTACTTAGAGCGGACATCTCTTTAGAATAATGGATCGCAGCAAAAGGATGTACATCGTGGCGGTAGTTTGTCTTAGTCGTTCTAAACTTCAGGTCCGGATTTACCCGGTGATTTGCTCTTTCATACGCCTGGAAGTGTCAGTTTTTCTTCCACTAGAGATACGATATCCCCCTTTTCTTGGATAATTAGAAGGGAAGAAAAAGGTTTTTGATTAATCATTCTTTTTAAGCTATATTTTTTCAAACTGCCATTGTTTAGAAAGTAACAATCGTTTGAATGATGTATTTTTAATTACTTTTTAAGACTTCAAGAGTTAAATCATTACTCGGTATCGAACAATTCCACACTATTTAATAATCCTTTTTCCATTTGAACCCAATCGAAAGGAACAAATTTATCGAATCAGCGAATTGAAGCATGACTTTTAGTTTTCCTGAGACGCATTCAAAGTAGTGAGCTTTGTATAAAGTGAAAACAAGTCACCGATGTGATCACATTAACTGTTCCAAATTGTCGTTATTTTGGGTTTTATTGGCTGAAAAAGCGGGAGAATCGTAAGCCAGTGACCTCGAATTTCACGAAAGGGGATAATTTATGAATGATTGTTTTCTTCCTCTTATTCTTTCCCCGAATTTATTTGTGAAATGGCTCCAAAACAAAGTCGTAACTTGAAATATAGGCCAGAGGATTTGAACGGGAAACGGACAAGCGTAAAAGGGGTTTGTTTTTGTCGCTGCTTGTTCGGTTTTCGCTTGGTTTCAATCCTACTCGGAAATTCAAGAATCGGGGGAAATATTAGAAAAGCCTTATTTTTGCATAACGAATTTATCACTCATTATTTATTTGAAACGAGTATTTTTTAAGACAGGAATCTCAGACTTGTCTTATTCGAGCTTATGAGCTGCCATTATCTGGAACATATTTCGATACAAGCGCAGGCTTTGAAATTCTTCTTTTATCCATTTTATGTGAATAAAATTCAGTTTTTTGGTCTGACCAATATCAAATACGTCCAAATAAAACGTTGGCTAAGGCTCACTGTCCATGTATCGTTGCGTAAGCGTAGCGTACAAAACAAAAACGTTCACCTGCTATAGACAACGCTTACATTTTGGGCACTGTAGATAAAAGAGAATAAGCACGTATCCGTGGAGAAGCGTTCTCGCCTCATATCCTCTCGTACTTGCACTAAGCGTACGCTTAGTGGTGTTATATCTGTAAGGTAGTTGTACAAAGCAAACCCGTCCTCTTCGTCGCTAGACAATGTGTAGACCCGTCCGTATCACTAGACTTCGCTTAGCAAACCTCAGATCCCCCATATACTGGAAGTGTTGTGATTTTCATCCTCTTACATTTAAAACCCCAGCCTAGTTAGGTCTACGCAGGAGCCAAATAGACTCTTGCAAGTCGCAGTGGAGCGCATTATAGACCCACTCACCAAACGGGCGCTGGACACTTGAGCGAAAATTCTCAGAAATCAACATGGCTTCTCTAATAATACAGGACAGTTGAGCGAAAATTTATTTTCGATGTTGGGTCAGTCAAGCGAAGACTGCATCCCTGTTTTCAGTATTAAAATTTGAAAAAATTAGTACTAATTTCATGTAAGTATTTGTGAGAAAGGGTGCATCCTTGTTTTCCGTATTATATTTGCATGGATAAGTAGTAGTTTGATGTACGTATTTGTGAGAAAGGCGGCATCCTTGTTTTACGTATTAAATTTGGATAAGTAAGTAGTAGTTTGATGTACGTATTTGTGAGAAAGGCGGCATCCTTGTTTTACGATTAAATTTTAATCCCTCGTTTTCGCTCAAGTGACCAGTACCCTTTTAGTGGGAATGAATATACCTGAGAGGATTTCTACAACGTTCGCTCAAGTGACCGGACCCGCACCAAACACCTAGGTCTTCGCAGAGACACAGTATGTGTCCTGAGGATTTCTCATCTTCTAGGCAAAACCTGCATATGGATGTGTCAGGAGCTTTACCAGGATACTGATTGTTCTTCTATTCTGGCGCAGTAGATATTCCGTGAATTTTGATTATTGATGATTGATAAACTCTTGCTCCAGCCTTCATGAACTATTTATTGCTATAATTTAGATATCCTTAAATTACACCGGTAAATAGGACTGAAGGAGCTAGATCTTTGAAAACTGAAAAAAAATAATCGTCCACTCTAAAAGATCTTTTGTTTTCCATGTGGATATGACTTCAATAAGACAATCGCCAATCGAAAGTAAAATGAATTTGAAAGTTCGCGGGATATTTTCGTTTCATTAATCATCCAAGACTACAGGATCAGGTCGATGGAAATGTCTTGCACGCACGTCAGCATTTCTCTCATTACATTCGTTTTTTTGTGCCTTTCCGTGTCAGAAAAGGAATAACGAGGAAGGGAAATCACAAAAGGTCCGGTCTACGCTCGATATTATGGCCTCTCTCTTTTCTCAAAAGAAAAAAACTCGGTATTGTGTGCTTAGGTAGAGAACGAGATTCAGTAGAGTTACAATGACAATTTATATTTTAGAAGATATACATAGTCGGATAGCCTTTTTATGGAAAATTTAGCTGGATTTAGTTTCTTTTACATTCAAAGAGAACGTTATATACTTTTGATCTATGGAATATACTCAAAATGTTATTTATGAAATGATATTTTGCATCTCCTATATCAATATCATTTTATGATAGTATAATATAGAAAAAAATATGCAATGAATATGTTTGATACATTCAAATTGGTGCGATATCGAATTTCTGGCAAATTAATGTTGCAATAATTGAAATATTCAACAGAAAAACTATGCGAAATGAATCACTGGTTTGTGAGATATTCGATGCTTGTTTCACTTCAAAAATTCACCATTGTTTATCATTAAACTTCCCATTCGTTAATACTTTTTGACAGATTGGATATTTTTAATAAAAAAAGTGAAATACCGTATGAAATGTTTTTTTAATCTTGAATATTGAGAACTTTTTTTAAATTAAAATTAACGTGCTTGGCTACCATGATCACTCGCACAAAACGATCACTTTGCTATATAAAATACGACAATGTGGTTAAATTTCACTATAAAGCTGCACTTCTTCAAGGAATTTCAATAAGATGCATATAGATGCCTAGATCAATCTAAAATATTCAGTGTTTGGTGAATTTGACTCTCCCTCAATCAAAATAAAGCTACCACTGATTATTATGTACATTTTAAACTTTTTGAATCTAATAAATTATGCAAATTAAGAAGCTCTTCAAATTATCAGTTCTGGTAACATCGTGTCGTACATCCCTTGATTATCATTAAGCACTCCTAATCGATTTTCCATAGTATTTTGTTAGGACTTGATGGAAAGTTTAAATTTGTTTACAATCGATTCTCATAACACCAGTTTTTGAAGATACTAATTTAATCTCACCTGATTCTCGCGTTTAACGTGGGAGGCTCATAAATCTTTCAAGAGTTGTGTTTTTTCGGCATTCTGGAAGGCATCCAAATTGTTTAAATTACCCACGTAAACCGCTACAGTGATTCATTCATGAAAAATTATTATCGAATACTTTTTAAAGGTGCATATTGTTATGATACTCATCTGTAAATGGCGAGATTTCAGTTTTTCACGAGCATTTCCATCGATATTTTTTTCTGTTCTATAACAACTCAGTATTTGAATTAAATCATTTCATGATAAAATAACGGTATAGATAAATTCGATGAAGTAGCTAATCGGCCATTTCGAATCAATTGTAGTCCTCTGAATCTAGATTAAATTCTCTAGCACTAATCTTTTCAAGTCAAGCATACATCTGGAAAAGCCCTTCTTTGACCAAACCAAGCCAAAATAAATCTAAAGAACTAGAGCTGTTGGAGATCGAAGGTATTACTAAACTTTATGCAAAAACCAACTGAGAATCGTCCATCCTGTCCTTCCCAGGAAGGTGGACAGATCACTAGGAGACATCTCGTTTATATTGGCAGGTGTAGGCCAAGATTCAACCGAACACACATTCCCTTATTGAAGATCACCCCGGACACTCACATATAAGACATGCCTCACAGTTTCATCTTCCTGTTCACACATCCTGAGTAGAGGTGTGTCCACTAGCCACTTAGTATGGAGGTGTTTTCCTAGTTGACAGTGGACAGTGGACAAAAATATATCTCTATTACAGCTGGTGGAGATCGAAGGTATTGCTAAGCTTTCTCCAAAAACCAACTAAGAATGGTTTTCTCACAGGATATTGTGAATTTAATCAACATCTGTTCCACATGGAAGTCAAGGCGTCGAAAGTATATCACTTCTGCAACGAGTAAAAGATAGAATGCAACCAGCGAAGACTTCTCCGGGAGAGAAACAGAGAGAGAGACTTCCCTTTTGGATCCTGCACTTCACTGAAAAAAGAGGATTGGAAAGTGTGTTAGGTGAGCTTAGCATTTGTCCGAATTGATACAATAACTTAATTCATGGGTTTGTTATTTATTGTTGTTCAATGGAACTTGTTCGTATCATTGAGTTGTGAAATGCATTGAGTTATGCCAATCGTAATAGTGGATTCTGTGAATACAATTTGAGTCTGTGATGTGGTTGATCTTGAAAATGGGAAATTTTTATCTTAGCATTTCACATTGATTATCAAATTTTTGATGTAATGAATGTGCAAATGAATAATCCAAATTTAAACGAGCACTGTTTCGAATACCTACCTAATATAATCATAATAAACCCCAAAGGTAATTATTTTAACGCCATATCCACATTCCCAATTTACATGTATAATTTATCATAGACCTTATACCAATAAATCCTACTACAAATTACATGCGGAGTTGTAGGATTGAACAAACATTTTTCCATACTTTCTACTTCACATTCAATATTCACAATTCAATGTGTTTATGTTAAACGAAATTGGAATGGAATGTTAGATCCTATCAAAAGCATAACCTGTGGAAACATGTCTATCCATCACCAACTTTGTCAAAAATTGTTACTGAATCAATTGAGTAACAGCATGATATTGCCATTTTGAATAGCTTCCTTGCTAGGTGAATTTTACTGCAGATTATAGATTCTATTATCTGAGTCTTTCCATTTATCGAAAAAAAGGATGTCTAATATTTATACTGTTATAATAAAATATTGATAGTAAAGTAATACTTGTATCTCTTTACAAATTCCATTGAATTTTTATTGAACCAGTGCTTTCCTAACGGACAGAGGCTTAATTAAATAATAGTGGAATTATTGGAAGTTGGTAACTTATAACCTTTTCACTAATTTCAACTGATTATCACTATTTATGGAAGCTCAGATACCATTTTGCTTTTGATATAGAATGTAGCCTTGCTCAATTTAACTACCCACGTGCTTTTGTTTCTATCTCTTTGTATCTGTAGAGTAGGACATCCTCTTGAGGAGTTGTCCTCTTAGGTCATCGCCCATTCTATCCTTCCCAGGAAGGTGGACAGATCACCAGGAGACATCTCCCTTATATCGGCAGGTGTAGGCCAAGACTCACCGAACACACACTCTCTTATTGACGATAACTCCGGACACTCGCATAGGACATGCCTGACAGTTTCAACTTCCTGTTTACACATCCTGCATAAAGATGTGTCCACTAGCCATAATATAGAGGTGTTTTCTTCGTTGGAAGTAGCCAGTTAGATATCCTACTGTTAAACTTTGGTTTTTCCTGGTCATCGCCAAATATTTCTTCGGCGCCAGCTTCCCAGGGTCGCCCAGGGTGATCCTAGCAAAACTGCATCCTCTTATTACATCCCATCTATTAAGGAACTGAGCATGAATGTAACGTTTGGCTAGTTCCGCAATTGTCGAAGTCATTAGGCCTCAAGACGTGCTTTTGTTTACCTAAAGCGTAAATGAGTTCGAAAAGAAAATAAATATAAATTTTTCCATCGATATTATCGTGATTAAGCTTTATCGGAGATATTTTCCATTAAATACAGTGTTAAGTTATTCTTGGAATAAAATTGTATGTAAAGAGACAATTGAAGCGTTCAAGATTTCATTCCAATTTGAATTAAAAGTCTTTTTTAAATTCCGTTTCGATCTTTTAGAAAAGACGCTTAAAATGACATCGTGTCCTTTAATTTCAGTAATTTCAACAACTATTCCTGGAAAACTCTTACAGTAGAAGCTCTTTATTGTTATCCAAGTAAAAGGTTTAGAAATAAATTGAATCCTCCAGAAAATATACGTTTAGAAAGGATTACTCGACCGGAGACATTACTCTCTCTACTTTTTTTTTCAAAAAAGTATTTGGGATTATCTCTCATGGTCGCTATTAAATACATTTCTCATTTCGATGGTCTATTTGTCCAGATTATGGTGGAAAAAGATCACGTAGCGAAAAAAAGGACCGAGTTCATGACAAATTATTTCCAAATTTAAATCCCAGTGAAATCCGATTGTATAAGTATCTCTTACATGCAATGGGGCCATCTCCAAACGGATTATTTATAAATACTAACTTTTTTTTGGTTAAAACTCTGGAAATTGAAAGATACTTTTTTGTCCATAAAATGTTATCAAACGTGACTGACATTGAAATCTATTTTAACCGTTTCTTGGTAGTCCCAAACGGACTGTGACTATACTTGCGGTGACTGAAGATTAGAGTTGGGATAGAAGTTAACAGCTCGCAAGAAATCCTTTGTATCTTGAGGGTGAGAAGTTCTAAGTTTCAACTTTCGCAAAGTGTGGTATTAGATAGTCTGTACGCACAATCAAACATAACATGCTTCGAATATTCGACCAGCTTTCTGCGCCCCAAGAGATAACGTGAAACCAGTCGCCTTGAAATTCTTATCGATCTTTCATTTTCACTTTTTCTTTGTGGGAAAAAGGAAATCGGTTGAATTTATCGAGCAATGTCTAATTGGAAGAAGGATGGAAAAGGCTTATTAGACGGATCTTTGGTTTTTCAGCAAAATATTTTTGTCTTTGAATTACGAAAAACAGATGTTTGTGAAGTCTTGAAAGATCCTATCGATCTGTCAGCTCAACTCATTCGTGCGGTAAATAACAAGATCGTTTTCAACTGTACGATTCGATGAAAGTATTTCACAATTGGATTCATTCACTGGTTATTTTTGCAGTTCAACAAAACAACATGTCATTTTATACGCTGGAATGTAAATATCGAAAGTACTTCTTCAAATAATATATAAGGGATAAGATAATACAATGAGGCCAACAATTTATCTACTTTCGAAGTGTCAACTTCTTCAACCACGTTGACCAATTTTCCGCAAAAGTTTATGGCGTCACCTGTCACACTTGAACCAACATCTCACACCACTCAGTAAACCTGCTGTAGACCATTCCAAAACAAATGATTTTGACTGGTTGGATATATCGTTAAGGAAGGCAGCCGTTCAATCGATATGGTGAATTTACACACTAAACTTTTAAAACCTTTTGAATTAGACACGCGAGTCGAGAACATACCAAGTCCAATGTCTTTCACTAGATAACCTAGTCCTTGGCAAAGTTATTAACACTTGTTAACTCTAATGCCTATCCCCCTTTTATGAAGTCTGAATCCAGACAGAGTATTTTGTATTTTTTTATTATATTTCCACAGCGTCTTTTCTTTAATTAATATTTAATAATATTAATACAGGAGAACGTAGGAATGCCTTGATATCGTTACTGTCTACGTGATCTGCTTCCTTTCGTTCGATGCATTCCTTTTCAGAGTAAAGAGATATATTCAAATATATCTGTCAAGGAAATTCACTAGCGTCTTTGAGAGTATGTACCTGTATTCTGACTAAAGGGACTACTAATGAGAAAAATTTTAATCGAATCGTAAGCTTGTACATTATCCATTCGCTAAAAAGGTATCAAATGTCATCCTATTAGGGTAATGCAGTCATTTATATACTAGAATACGTGTATTTCTAGAAAGCGCAGCGAGATCCTCGAGAAATTTTCTATATTTATATAATATTTCGAAATAAGAAAATTCTATTCAATTTCAGTCGACATTATGCGACTGGAATGGTGGCAGACATTTTGTATTCCGGTTTATATAGAAACTACCGCTCCAAAGACATCTTCACGTTGTCGATATGTAAACGGAAAAATGGCTTGAGTTTGAATAGCATTGTTTGTTATCAGAATTTTCATATGAAAGTTAAAAATTGGACTATTATGTGTAGTTCTGCTCAAGCAGTTAACAATTCACTCCACTTTATGTCAACTTCATATTATATTGTTATTTTTTTTCACCACACAGAAAGCATCTGGTACTTATGTGTTTTCACGAGGGTTATTTTTTATATATGGGATATAAAGTTGAAAAATAGATAACATTTCGTTTCTTTCAACTGGCATTTATGAATCGGTTCAAGTACTGTATAGTGTGCAAGTTCGAATTTGGGATGGGACATCAACCTTATCACCCCTTCCAGAAGGTACAGTTTGTATACTGTTCAAAGCAGTCCCAAAAACTAAACACCAGCGGAACTAAATCTTCATTTAATGCTCCTTAGGAAGTCCCGAAGGATCTGTATAAAAAAACACTGGCTGTTGACAATTAAGAAGAACGTTTTACTAAATTTCATAGCAATTTCTGTTTTTTGTTCCAGTCAATAAACAGAACCGAATATCAAAAGCTGAGGTATTATGTGATTGGGGACTTCTCGCCACCTCCACTGGAACCCCTAATTAATCAATCAAAAGCCTGACATTTCTGGATGACTGTGAAGTCGAGCGAAAGCCGAGACTCAGTATCATAGAATCCAGAAATATGGTCTTTGCTACGAGGTAAAATTCGACAGATTTTAATTAATTCAGGCTAATAAAGCTGGATAAAAGACATTTGAGGACAGTTACCGATCTGGTGACTGGACACTGCATCATGAGGAAACATCTGCACAAAACTGGAAAGTTAGTGAACCCATGTGCACAAAATGTAAACTCCTTGATGAGATGCCTACTCACATACTCTGCTTCTGCGAGATCTTACGAGGACTAAGACGGAAGCACTTTGGAAAGCAAATATTACAATTTATACAGACTAGTGCCCTATGTAGAAGACTCAATCCCTTAACGTATAATCTCCAGACACATCATCTACATCACTATCACGTCAATTGCTTCATTATATTAGTTTCTTCATGATGGGTGTCCTCCAAACATGCCTTTTTACTTGGCCCGGTCATATTTCTCAGGCACAAATAACTCACACAAATGGTATGACGTTGTTTGACAAAATAATGTTTCATTTTCACTCACCTATTGTAGAGAAATAAGATAAAATATAATGACGTGAAGACTATTGATACCATTATCTCCCTTCTCCTAGATTCACAGTTTTTTCAATGAACTTTTTTCCATCTCGCGACAAAATCTACACAAACATTTTTAAATTTTCAAACTCGAACAAATGAAAATGAAATGAAGTGTACTCCAAGAGATTGACTAGCAATTTGTAAGGAGTAATAGAGTCTATTTTTCACTCTTTAAGATTAGTGTCCGTGATTAAAGATAGTAGGTATTCAGCCTGAAAGGGACTCTAAAGAATAATGGCCGCGTGTATTTTATTGAAGAAAGTAATCAAATCTCTAAATCACTCAAGGCTGATAGGGATGAGTTGGTGCTCAAGTGATGTGTATATAATCAAAAATTATGTTACCACTTGCCAACCATCACCCAAATTTATTAGCAGGATTTCATTCTATTAATCTTTTTAGTAAAAGAGAAAAGGATACACTAGTGTATTTTGACGAGAAATCCTTGAAACCTCTTAGTGCTGTCTTAGTGTTTAGTACTTACCCAAGAGTATCAGATTTATGATGTTCCGGCCTCTTTCTTTGGAAACTAATCTTTCATTTATTTTATATTTATACCAGTGTGACCCAGAGCCCAAGGCTTAGACACTTAAGAATTGTTTTATATTGTAGGTAGTACATAGGTTTTCCATTTATATAATCTATATCACAGGAAATTACCGATTACAAATCATAACAGCTTTTAAAACATTCACGCAAGCTCTGTCGATAATGCAGCTCTTACGAACAAGTGAAAACATATAATAATTGTCGACAACAACAGCTCGTGAAAACCCAACGCTTCGTCTCATAGTCTAAATCCATCACCAGTCGAGATCGCCTCAGATTTAATATACTATATTTTCCCATTCGGAAGCGGCTTCAACGTCCAGTGTTTTGGATTTTGTACTGGTATTTATTTCAATAATGCACACGATCTAATTCGTGAAAAGAGGATTTATTTTGTCGTAGTAGATAATACATCACTTTTTTTTTCAAAGTTTTTTTCTCCATTGAATCGGATTTTATGTATACGTACAGTTGGTGTATGGCTTACAGTCTTTAAAAATAACGTATTATTCAAATAGCGTATAATATATTCAGTTAGCTTCATGACATGAGCTCCTACTCCTTTCTTTCTAATATTCTCCACATTATTTCCCTTGATACTTTATTAAATTTCTTTTCTAAATCTATGAATACGCAATATATATCACTCTTTCATACATTTCTAATCTATTTAATAATAAATACATTGTCTTGTGAGCTTTTTCCATCTCTAAGACCATTTTGCACATTCTATTGTATTTTCTACAGATTTTCTAATAGTTATAGTATAATTCTAGCACATAAGTTGAACTGATCAACTGCAAATGACAATTCAAATAATAAGTAGAACTAATTTGGAATTTGTTGGTGCTGAAACGTAATTTCCATGGCTGCTGTATGCTGGTCTTCTTTGAATACTTAATAATAATAATGAATAGATTCAACAGTTGCTCACCATCGTCAGCTAGAGCTTGAGCTTCATATTGAAGTATCAGACATGCTGAAAAAATCATATTTCGGCAGAAATTCTAGTAATAAGAAAGTACTGAATTTTTGAACCATTCTGTGATCGTTTCAAGCAATGTATAGTGCGCAAACTCAAATTTGGGATAGAACTTTTGTTCTCCAACGACAGTAAGAATTTTCCCTTCTCGTACTTGTACACTTTGAGATTTTTGAACTCACTTGTACCTTTTGTGTGACGTTGTCACTCGTGGTGTTGCTTGTTGTTTTTGATTTAACTTGACTCTTGGTGGGTCATAATCAAATTAAGGAAGGGAATGGAAAATATTCCAAGAATCATGATAGAGTTTCTCACTCTTCTCGAAAGAATATCAAATAATCTTAACGACAATGGAACAGACAGCGTCACACGATGGGAACATAAGGATTTGAAAATCTCAAAGATCGAAAGTAATAATAGCTTCTTGTACAATTGAAATTATTCTCAAATATTGAATCTACGTTAGGTGGAAAGTATTCATTTGATATACCCTCACTTCATATAAAAAGATTGCGCTACCATTGGTACAAAAAACTAAACAAAAACGCTTCTTATCGTGATACTGGAACATTATTAAGTTATCTTCTGTATGTTCCTTGTGGTATATTATTCATTATTTTTTTTAATTTCTTGGGAAATTAAACCTCAATATTTTTGAATTCTTTATTTCAACGTTTCGGTAGCGTTCCAGCTACCGTTTTCAAGAAAAAATAAGTAAAAATTGATTTTTATTCCTAACTGACACAACGGAAAAAATTTGACAACTAGACAATCAAAAATATTTTGAAGTTTAAGACTGCAAAATTTTGTTATCAAATTTTTATTAAGGTCCATTCATAGTAGATCATATCCCCGGTAAAATGTCAAATGAAATATTTCATTTTATGACATTCCAACGATATGATAGTCTACTAGAAATGGAATCCAGTGAAGTGCACGTTCCAGGAACGGTTTTTAAATTGGGATAGCGCGTTTTTTCGCTTATATTGGAAATGTTGTTAATAAAACGCGTTTCTTGATACTTTTTTTGTTTATGAATATTTAAGTTTTCAAAATATGTATGTATACTCAGTTTTGTGATTTTATGTATTGAATTGTGTATCGATTAACAACTATTCAAATTATAAATCATAAGAAAACCTGGATAAAAACTTATGATGCTATCCTGATAAAGCAGGTAATTGATTATTGGAAATTTCTCTTTCTAACATTGGTAACCAAATTTGACTACATTCGGCTGAAATACTAGCTACACATTTATCTGCATTTAGTTGTATTAAAGCACTTTCTTTGATTTTTCGTCTTTTATTATTGGGTTCTTTTAATATTATCCCAATTTAAAAACCGTTCCTGGAACGTGCACTTCACTGGATTCCATTTCTAGTAGACTATCATATCGTTGGAATGTCATAAAATGAAATATTTCATTTGACATTTTACCGGGGATATGATCTACTATGAATGGACCTTAATAAAAATTTGATAACAAAATTTTGCAGTCTTAAACTTCAAAATATTTTTGATTGTCTAGTTGTCAAATTTTTTCCGTTGTGTCAGTTAGGAATAAAAATCAATTTTTACTTATTTTTTCTTGAAAACGGTAGCTGGAACGCTACCGAAACGTTGAAATAAAGAATTCAAAAATATTGTGGTTTAATTTCCCAAGAAATTAAAAAAATAATGATTATTAAGTTACTGTCAACTTTTTTCCTCCCTTGAAATGTAATCTTCTGGGATGTATTAAAATGAAAATGTAATCATAACATGACATGCTATTATTATTGGATGGCGCGACAACCACCAAGTTATCCGCTAATTAAACTTGCTCATGGAAGAGATCTTTTTTCGAATATTGTTATGCTGGAACACAAAAAAACATTTTATTGCTTTAGAAATAAATTCTTGACATTGCCAACACCAACACTCACTTAATTTATTCAAAATATTCATTTTAAAAACACAGTTCAGTTATGGAAATAGACCCACGGACAAGCGAGCTCGAGCCGGAAATATTACCACTGCACAACTGGTTCGGTGAACTGAACTGCCTCAGTCTCTCGCATATAAAATTGGTTGCTTGACAAAAAGCTTGCTTTCAGTCCCTCAAGGCATTTTTTAGTAGTGTAGGTATTGATTTATTCTTCCGTTTGTCGCTGAAGGATTCTATCGACATGGTCGTCTCACGATGTTTCAACGAGATTTTAGAATAACAAATAAACTATATTCAAAGTAATCTGTACTGGGTCAATGGTCATCTTCTTCAAAGACGAAAAGTTTCCAAGGACTGATGAGTTCCAGGACTGATGAGTTCTCTCGTTATTTAGAAAAAGCACCTGCATATAAAAAAGACAGTTTAACTCCATGTGGCACTATTTCTGCTTCCTTTCAGGTTTAGTTGTATAGGATAGGTGAAATATTTTACTTTAAAGTTTCGTTAACTGCAATTTCTTTCACAATAAGTATTATTGAAAACCTCGACCTGCAAAACGAAGCTTATGGCTTCCAATGTCACCTGGACAGAATCTTCTGGATGTTTCAATGGAGCACAATGAATTTTTCATGTCTCAGAGAGTGCCACCTTAATACAAGTGAGTGTTTTTTGATTTTGGTCAGTATTCCCTTCGAGGTTTCATTTATATACAGTTTTTTTTCAAAGATATGGGAATATTTAACTATAACTATATTATATAGAGCAGGGATGGACTAATGGACACGCTAGGGCAGCTACTGAACTACCAAGGAGTAGACTAAAGAAGATAGCAGGACTCCTAACAGGGCACTGCTGTATGATGAAACACCTCCACAACTTACGCCCAGTTTCACAATGTCAAGTTATCCTGAGGTTAACAAATAACCCTTGGTTACCTCAAAACAAGTGTTTCACATTGTTCAGTGAAGGGTTCAAGTTATGGTTAACTCTCAGAATATTTAACCACTAGAAAATCTAGTGGTAATAATAATAACCTGGAGATTCTAACCTAACAATTAAAGCTATTGCTGTATCTGTCACGTATCTGTCACAAAACGTGGTATCTGTTAGCTTTTTTTTGATTGGAAAATGAACGATTATGAGGTAAATGCGTATAGTAGTGATGAGGAACCAAGAAGACCAAAAATGATAAGGCCCAGATACGATTGTTTTGAGGAATATGACAATCTCGATTTCTTTCATAGATTTCGATAGCCAAAGAGATTATACCAAACTACAACTTCACAAATAAATTTGGTTTTATAGGTTAACTCTTTCTTCTTTTTTTCGATTTTGAATGTCACTATCCATAAAATCTGATCATTATACCTAATCTGCTACCAACTGAACAAAAATTACTACTGATCTTCCGATCAGCTAACCTATAGACGAACTGACTATTGTGGAACGGTATCTGATGGTAACCTTAAAGGTAAGGGTTAATTGACCCGAGGAGTTAACCCGACATTGTGAAACCGGCTGTTAGGAGTAGAGGAAAGTTACCTATGCAGGGGTTGCGGCATGACTGACGAAACGTAAGTCCATGTACTCCTAGAGTTCCCACACTGGGCTGTACTACGCAGGCGAATCTTCGGAGTCCCTGTTATGGCCCCTGGAGACACAAGCAGGCATCCATTGAAAAAGGTTGTGGCCTTTATAGAAGGGCTCGGCTTAATGGATGTTTAGGTAAGCAGGAATGGCACAATGGGCCCGCGAGTGGCCTCAGTACCGGAACCTTGGCTTGAGTTTGTCCAGGACAAGGCTCGCCTGCGAACTTAGTAGTAGTATATACAGCTTGCAACCCATTTTCTAGTTTTCTAAGTCCCAATCCTATACCAAATAAAAACAAACTCTCTTCCTTTCTTTCCTCAAATCTTCATGTAAGTGACATGAAAATATTTTTTTGTTCCAATCCTATAACTCAAATAGTTTCTAATGGAAAACATTGTAATGGTGGCCACCTTCCCTCTACAGAGCTAAAGGATCGAACGTTGAAAAATATATTCTATGTCCCAGCATAAAATAGCATAAAATCAAAATAAATCTCAGGTAATACTCGAGTGCATTTCCAAAATCGATGGAAGCTCAAATTTCGAATAGGAATTGATTTTAAAATGTGACTGAAAAGTGTTTTCGAGATTTTCTTTCCATGTCCGTGGGTTTGAATGAATACATGAAACGGTACAGGAAACAAGAAGAATTTTGACAGTTTTACAAAACCCTCGAAGCACAAGCGGATGGATGAGTCTCAATGGAAGTGGGTCAGCGTTATTCTCTTTATCAGGATATAGCTTTATAGTTCGGAGTCTTGTGGGATAACGTAGGTTCTCGATAAAAACGATATCGAAGAATAGATAAGCGATTTCAAATTTATAACAAGAAACAAGTAAAAACTGAATTACTTATGAAGAGATATGTGAAAATACTAATGGAAAATTGAAAAGAAGATCTAGAATAACCATAAACCTACGAGGTATAACAAGGATTGTGGAAATAAACCGTAAGAAGTAGTAGTGAACACAGTGAAAGTTCGAGAAAAAATATATAGGGGGAATGAAATAGCCCTTGAAGTACTAGGAATAACAAAGTGTGTTGAGAAAAGCCGAAGGAAAAATGTGGTAAACAAAGTGATGATGCAAGGAAACATTCGGAAGAAAAATGGAGGAAAGAATACTACAAAAGGATTGGAAATAGGAACAGAAATAGACAAAAATGGACTAGGAGTAACAGTTATTAGTTGACAGGTATCGATAATAGGTTTTTGATTCAAAATATCCAACGTTACTACAAAAATACAACTACAGCAACATGGATACGTGAACCTACGGCTTTTGTTAGCTTATTCTGTTGACTGTATTTTGCTATTTATGTTTTCCAACGAAATTATGAGCAGTTCTGCATACCAAACAATATTAGTAGGAAGAGAAAGGTAAAAACACAAATTCCTAAAAATAAAAAGGTTGATTACGATGCCGCAGGTGTGGAATTGTTGACGAATAATTATGAGTGAAATGGATCGAAATATTATCCAATTGGAGAGTGATAGACAAAATGTACAAAAACAAAATTTGAGCGTGAGCAATTTGGATCTAAATTCGTCAGAAGTTGTTATCTCCCTTTATATATCCCGCTAACCGCCCCAAACCCTTTCCTAATGGCTCCATTAAATTATATAGTTGGTAGAATGGAAAGGAAATGGTGGAAGGTAGTAATTTAGAGTTTTGCTGCTGGGCCGCCATCAGGCACTGAAATAGCACAATCGAGAATTTCAATAGGCGTCGTTGAAACAATTGAAGAAACAATTGAACGCTGCAGTTACAACTCTCTGACTTGATGTTCGGCAGCGAGAGAGAAATGCGCCAATTGGAAGCGAACGGTCTCTAAACGTGTGACGATAACGGTTAGTTAAACAGGGTGATTTCTGTCAAATGAATTAGAATTTTCACGTTTTGTTGAACAAATTATGTTTAATCAAGTGGAAATTAACCAAAAGGAGAGCGGAATACGTAGAAACCGACCCCAGTTAATTCTATAAATATTTAATTATATTTCAAAGTTGCCATAAAATTGAACCGAAAGGGTTTTCAATTGTTCATAAATCATCGGATGGAATGTCTACATAATAGGTTTTACATGGAATGAAAATATATGGGGTTACTTAGAAAATCTTTCAGTAGTAAATTCTGCGCTTTATCCGTACAATTTCGCTCCTACACCTACCTCTGGTTTGGAACTGTCCGTATATGACTTCAGCTTGAAGGTACACTTTTCTCAGTGATGAGCAGAACACTGGTTAGTCTTGGACTTGCGGTGTCATATACGGTCTTCGTCTTTCTGTAAGAATCATATGATTCTAGTATCTAGTATATCAGTGAGTGCTATATGTTGAATTTGATCTAAAACCATGCCAGGCCGATATATTCTTGAAAACTTTGTGATTATCATGGAGTATACAGCTGGACATGCAATCCAAATACCTTCAAAAAATCATTATTGAGACAAATGAAAAAAGTATAATAATCCAATATATTACTCATTTTCAATGTACACCCTAGTCTAGACAGTTTTTTCTGTAGAAAATTGTGGTATAGCTGCAAACAATAAGCTAAGTCATTAAATACAAAACCACTCATATTAAGGATCAAGTTTGTAATGGTGTTTAATTAATAACCTTTAATTTAATTTACGACTAGATATTTCACCCCAATCTCATTCGATTTCGTTGAAAATTTCGTTTTTGCTCATTGGTTTGTATATATCCTTTATTATATTCGGTTGTAAGAGATAGAAGATCCAAACCGGAGTCTCACCGCATGATGTATCCACTTTCTACAGTTTTTGCTTCATTGGATCGTAATATGGTCGAATGCATTTCACCGAGTATACTCTACTCAAATCAACAAATATAAAGGCGACACTGATATTGTAGGCTTCCTTAGAAGGACCGTTTTTAACAGGAGAAAAACGAAAGACGTATTACCACCAAATAATTGTTTTGATTGTTAAATCTTCTCATAATTATCGAATAAAACCAATAATTAACAAAGAAATTACAAAATCTTTTCATTTCTACCAAAGCATCAATTTTTTTTCATTTGTATAGTGAGTTTTGTAGAATTCCAGATCCTCATAAAACTTGTCTAATGAAGAAGAATATAAAAACGAATTTAGCAGCATTTATTTGGAATTGTTTTAAAGTTATCTCCTTCATAACAACAAATTGCATCCACAAAATAAGGGATAGCGTAAAAAGCAAGTTGCCGACGTGGCAGATGGTGCAGATGGTGTCTCCTTGGACTGTAACACAATATAATAAATTCAGATAAGGTAGTATTTTGTATGAAATTACTTAATTGTGCATAATATACCAAATATATTTTGAGGAGTAGATATATAAATATTCCAGCGTAATACAGTTAATGCAAACGCTTTTCTAAATTGTTGCTTTTCAATTTGTGTAGGATAAACCAATACAAGTATCCTATAAAATTTTTTACAGTTTTAAATTCATATTTGAAATAATAATATCTAATAGAGACGTCTCGACATATATTTGAATTTTCTTTTATATTTTTCATCATCTCTAATGCACGATTGGCCCATATTTCATATACTCTTATTGTATGTTGCGAAAAAGCGAGACAAGACGGCACGAGGAATTTTTGGAAATATTTATTTATAAAAAAATATTCCAAAGTGGAAAACGGTAAAGATGGAAAATGAAGGTATATAACCCCTATTCCCAAAAATTTGACGCGTATTTATGATAGTGTTACCCGTAACCAGAAATAAGGATTTCATAGGAAGAAAATATTTTATTCCTTTGACATATATCTTTGAACATATTCAAATCCTCCGACCTAAACAAGAATACCAGGAAGAAATAACAGCATCGAAATAATACCAAAAGGATCAAATGAAATAGAAAAACAGGAAAAAATCAATAAAACGTCATTTTTGTGAAAAATCTTGATGTAATATTCTATAAAATATCATTTGGAATTAACCGTTATTATTACAATTGAAAAAAATTTCAGCCAATTTTTTATTCTTGTTTTATTCACCTACCAAAATTTATTTGTTGTTGATTTTTTTTTGTACAGTTTATTTAGAAAATACATAGATAAGTACCTGCTGAAACATTTACATAATGAAGCCATTTTTCGTTCCGAGGCTTACTGGCTGTTCAAACTAGCTACTATAAATTTCGGCGATTGTCGGAATGCTCATTAAAGTAAACGTTTTCACTGTTGTTCCCGGATGAGTTGAAAAAAAAGACAAAAACTTGAAGCACCCAAATGTCGGGAGAGAGAGTTGCTATGAGATAAACTTTTCGTCATTTCAAGTTCTGTAGAACAGAGTCCTTTCAATCTTCCAAGAATTTTGATTTTTTTTTTTTTTGAAGGAAACAATTGTACTATTTACAGCAAAAAAGGTGAAAAATCACCCACGTGATATTTATTATAATTTCTCCGTAATAATCCAAATTCTAGGATATTTCAATCCAAAACTAATGCTTGGCAAAATTTTGTTTTTCCTATTTATATTATCCTACTATTCAGAATGAAAATTGTGAAAAAATCTTATTCAAATGACTACTCTTTTCAATTGAGACAGCTCTGGACATTCCTTCCTATAAACAACACATTTAAAAATAGAATTTTTACAGTGTCGATCTGCAAATTGGTAGGGAGCGATCTAATCGTTCAAGCTGATCTCTCCCTAGGCCTTTACTCCGTCGACTGAGTATTACTGATTAGGTTTTTGTTGTAATGTAGCGAATTCGTGAAATAAAATATCCTTCTTTTTTCAAAGTAAATTTTTGTAATTCATCTGAAAACACTTATTATTTCCGAAACAGATGACATTGTACCTACATGAATTATGTCTATAATTTTCCAAAGAACCAGAAAAGTTCGTATTGACCACTTTCACATGACCATTAATTTTCCCACTTTATTTGACTGTTCCACACTGTATAGAGACATGAAAAGATTCACAATTCAAGTGGAGAGCACGATCCGAGTACACGTCCTACCCCAGCTCTATTAGCATTACCTCAGTACTAACTAGAAGCTGCTTTAACTTGGATCTGTTGGAGTTCAAGCAGTACTACACACCACACTGGGATTATTACTCTAGAACTGTACTAGCAGCATGAAATTTTGCACAAAGTGCTAAAAAAACAGTACCGAGTACAAACCAGCCGAATTCTCCACAAGACCTCAATAAATTGACGCATGTTTGGGACGAACACAAATTTGTCAGTTAAACAACGAGCACCAAGAGAGAATGATTTCGGTGCTGCTCAGTGCGCATTAGTGTCGCCAGGCGAATTCACTATTGAAGAACAATTTTCAATTATACTAGAGGAAAAAATGCTTAAATGCTCATCCATTGGGGTCCACCCTTCACTTCGTTAAAAATAATATCACCTTCAAGGCAAAAAAATAAATAAAAAATCGTTATAGTATTTCATTGTACCAAATTTTTGAGTGATGAGTTCAATGCTTTCTGGATTGAATCGGATTAAGTTTTCAGAATAAAATGTAGTTTAAATCAAAAGGAGTTTGGACCAATTATTTTTTACTCCAGTCTTAATAAAATGCGAAACAGGTCTCCCATCAGTTTTGTTAAAAAATGTTTATGCAAGTAGAATCACATTGTCCGCCCTTATAAACTGGGACCCCGTTTTTCATACCCTCAGGGGTAGAGTTTCGGAAAATCTTTTCTGTTCATATGTCTATGTGATACAAGGAATACGCCCTTCAAGTTCCAACTGTCTGTTGATCTCTCAGTAAACTGTTGTCATTCAGGTCAAAGCATTTCATATGTATAGATATAATAAAGTTATAGAAGTTGAAGCAGGCATTTCTTCCCGGAACGTTTTTAATGAATTTATTCATGACAATACCATAATTGTACCATATAAAACCATTTCTTCGAACTTTAAAAACCTGCCATATAGTTCTAGCACAACTTTCCTGCTCTGACTTCCTCTGCAACAAAAACATTTCTTAAAATTGGAAATTTTCTTCTCTCACCAGCTCCTTATTATAAGATTTCATCTGATAAAATATTACGAGTGAATGCTCTCAATTTGAATTGTAGACTTATTTTTAATGTAAAGAATAATTTATTGTTTTTATTGAAGTCTATTCTGATGAGTCTTCCATAAAAAATAATTTCTTTGAGTTATAAAAACTCGTTTCAAGTATAACTGGTAATGTAGGATTTTGATTAAGGCACGGTACACTAATACCAGTAAGATATCACTTGAAATAGTCTCTGGCCGACCGTAGGGCGCAATGATAGAGGGGATTAAGGTCCTTTGGGGAGCTCTTACGCCGTCCTTAAAGCGTTTAGTGTCTCTGCATCTTATGTAAAGATTTATGAAAGGAGTTCCTTTGCTACAATTTGGTCAGTTTTAGTGATTCCGGTAGACAACCGGCCGACCGAAGTTCGTTACTCGGAACTTTATATTGATTTTCTCTTCAGGAACGTATCATAATTTTCGAGTGGAGCGTTTTTGAAACTTCAGTTTAAGAAAATGGATTTGCTGTCGCTAAGCTTACTCGATATTTCATTTTGTCATTTGCAGTTAGGAAAAATGAGAAGTTCACGATATGCATACAATAGAAAAGATCTATTTTTAATTTTTTTTAAGGAAAATTCGCATTCACGTTCCATAATTCACAATAAATTCGTATTCCTTGAAAAGAAGCTGGTTTCTGCATTAGGTTGTTGACAGCCTCGCCATCATCACTTTGGCTTTCCTGTAAATTCTACACCTCATTTGCTATGAATCCGTAGCTTGCCACCTGCCATCCCACGTAAAATTCCTTGATTTAACAAAAAACTGTCAACCTAAAAATGCTCCACCTTCGGTGTCGCGCTTTTAATAGTTGACAGTTTCTTTCGTCTAATTGCTAGGCAACAGTTTCTCATTAAACAATCCAAATTCACCCGATAAGATACAAACCTCTCGTGCAATTGTAAGTGATAATATTCCTGATGTAATAAGTATAGTGAAATTGAAAATTTTCCTGACACAAGACCTGTCACACTACAAATAACTCTGAATTTATATCTTCCAATTTGGCCTCTCGAGATAGAATTCATAACCTAACCCCTTTCTGTATAACCGCGAAGTATCTTCCAAGACCTACACATATAACTTGCAATATACAAAAATACAATCTTCATTGCAATTTATGCTCGAGCACCAAACTTGGGTAATTTTTCACGAGCGCATGACAAATGTTAGTTTTCTATTCTACTTTCCTGGAAATGTTTGTTCTGTATCACCGGATGTGTGTGTAGTCCAAAGAATGATGGTACACTATTTGTTACCTAGATGACACGTACGTTTTTCAGAGATAAAAAGCATCTGCATAAAAACGTACGATTAGATATCGTATTTCACACCAGTGACGGCTCGGGCTCACATTAAACTCGACAAAATCCCATACCACGGACAAAATTATTTTATATCATTTGCTGAATGCTCTAAGCGTTCTAAACTAAATTCTAGGATTTCATTCCGACCTCTTCTGACAACTGTTATTATTTTGATGTGAGGAGTTTTGTTCACAATGTTTTATTTGTATTCATATAAATTCTATAAAATAGATTTTTCTCAAAACCTCCAATGTGTTATTTTTATTTTACGGTAAGTACAAAATTTCCTGTTTTGCACTTAATAAATATTTTCAAGATAACCTCACTTGTAAGACGGTGGCTAAACTTTCGTATAACGGGAACATTTATGGTAGATTTATAAAGTCAACTAAAGTGAGAATTACGTTAACAACCAAGAAGTGAGAAAGATACAGAACACTTATAGCCTTCTATAAAAAGGTTTGGAAGAATATGATATGATGAAACTTTTTGGAAGTCGAAAACTTTTTGACGTTGTTTTTTCATCATTAAAAAAATTAGTTATAAAATTTTGAAGCAAGCAACTAAAATAGTATTTTACAGTGACTGTCCAGCACGTATGAATTAACTAACGTGTAGTTACTAATTTAATAGGCATCTGCATTAACGCAGACGGGGGCAAAATCGTTTTAAAATTAACGCAATTCACATTATTATTAACCGTTGGATGCGTCCCAAAATCCTCTTGTTGAATATTCACCAGTTTACATCTCTCTGATTTTAAATTATACTAACTGGGTCTGCTACACCCCTCTATGAAAACGAATATCCCCCAGTTTTTCCAGCGTTTTTTATAGACGTTAACTTCCTTCCAACATTTCTCTGATTAAATGTCTTTACGACAATTATAAAAGTGCTGAAGCGAATATTCAATGAATATTTCTTCAATTTTTAATGATAAACATCTTAATAAGACTAAAAAGAGCTCCGCCCCATCGACAAATTTTCGCCCTATTTTCGTTATACAAAAATTTGTCTCTCTCGACCAAAAAAGAAAATGTATTTTTTGGGTCACTTTGGTGAAAAAAAACTTACAGAACAAACTGAAGTGATGTTAGTTTGATAGTGTATTCCTGGTATTTCCCGGTCTGTAAAAGTATGGGTGGAAGAAACGGAAGAAAAGGTCATAAATCAAGAAATGAAAGTGTGTGTGTATATGTAAGGCATTTTATAAAAGTTCGTGTCGTAAAACCGGAATGACGCAATGTTAGTGAAGTAAAAAGTGGAAATGACGATATAGAATACTACCCGTTTCTGAGATTGACATTCCGAGCTTCAGTTTATTCAACCAAAGACGTACGTTGACGGGGCTGAATGGAATTGAAATATTTTTCACTTATAATTGCACAAGAGGTTTGTATTTTATCAAAGGTAATACCACGAGTGCTTCAAATTTTATCGATAATTTTTTCTTTTCCACGAAAACTTGTTTATTTGGCAAAAATATGAAAACAAACCGATTTGATAAAATCACGACTCCGTTAGGAGGAGTGATTTTATCTAAATTCGGTTTGTTTGAATGTTTTTGCCTCAAATAAACAAGTTTGAGTGATGAAAATAAAAAATTACGTGATAAAATTTGAAGAGCGAGTTGTATTTGGGAAGATTATTTTTTTCAACAATTTAAAAGGATTTTTGAAAGCGCTTTTAGTTGTCAATAATGACAAATTCAAAGTAAAATTTTGACGTTTCGATGTAAACAAGGTTTTATCGATGAGGAAGCATAATTATCAGTATAATACCGAATGATTGGCTAGAATAATGTATTGCTATTGGTTAAAACCACCAAAATGTCAGATTTTGACAAGTGAAAAAAATAATCAAAGGTAATACCACGAGTGCTTCAAATTTTATCGATAATTTTTTCTTTTCCACGAAAACTTGTTTATTTGGCAAAAATATGAAAACAAACCGATTTGATAAAATCACGACTCCGTTAGGAGGAGTGATTTTATCTAAATTCGGTTTGTTTGAATGTTTTTGCCTCAAATAAACAAGTTTGAGTGATGAAAATAAAAAATTATGTGATAAAATTTGAAGAGCGAGTTGTATTTGGGAAGATTATTTTTTTCAACAATTTGAAAGGATTTTTGAAAGCGCTTTTAGTTGTCAATAATGACAAATTCAAAGTAAAATTTTGACGTTTCGATGTAAACAAGGTTTTATCGATGAGGAAGCATAATTATCAGTATAATACCGAATGATTGGCTAGAATAATGTATTGCTATTGGTTAAAACCACCAAAATGTCAGATTTTGACAAGTGAAAAAAATAATCAAAGGTAATACCACGAGTGCTTCAAATTTTATCGATAATTTTTTCTTTTCCACGAAAACTTGTTTATTTGGCAAAAATATGAAAACAAACCGATTTGATAAAATCACGACTCCGTTAGGAGGAGTGATTTTATCTAAATTCGGTTTGTTTGAATGTTTTTGCCTCAAATAAACAAGTTTGAGTGATGAAAATAAAAAATTATGTGATAAAATTTGAAGAGCGAGTTGTATTTGGGAAGATTATTTTTTTCAACAATTTAAAAGGATTTTTGAAAGCGCTTTTAGTTGTCAATAATGACAAATTCAAAGTAAAATTTTGACGTTTCGATGTAAACAAGGTTTTATCGATGAGGAAGCATAATTATCAGTATAATACCGAATGATTGGCTAGAATAATGTATTGCTATTGGTTAAAACCACCAAAATGTCAGATTTTGACAAGTGAAAAAAATAATCGCTGAAAAAGTTAAAGCTAACTTTTGCCGGTGTCAAAGTGACAATTACACTGAGGTTTATGCGATTTTTTATACATGAGTTGAATTGTCGTTAAAAACTCTAAGTAGTGAGAATTTATTATTCAAAAACTTGGCTGATATTTTTTGCAATGCAAATGCTATCAACAAAACAAAAACATCCAGAAACGTAACGAAAGATTTCTTATTTTTTAAACTAAACAAAATAAAATTTGTAAACAAGCTTTCAAGAGCCTGAAAGTCTACAGTAGTAACTAGTGTCTTATGCAGTGTCCAGACCAAGCAGAAAAAACAACGATAAGATAGAAACATTCGCATTTTCAGCAAAAACACATAACTGCAACAAAGAGGACCTATGGACCTATGAAGAAATGTCCAAAAATATAAATTGCCCAAGCAGAATAGCTGTTTACGTTTCACGAGATGAAAACAGACGAAAATCATGGTTTGAAAAAGCAAAGGTTCAAAAGAAGTTGACCTAAGCCTGGCTATCGTGGATATACAGTATGATGCAAAAGTATGGAATAAATTCATTATTTCAGAAACAGACGACTTTTAAAAAAAATCTTAAAACACGTCAATTTTAATTTTTGAATGGCCATCAACTGCTATAGATGTGTTGGACATTACGTCATTAGTGATGGCGTAATGACGTCATCGACGATTTTTTAAATACAAACCGAGGTCACGTGACAGCTCATTTGAAAGGTCTCCTTATCGCCTTTGCAACAATGTAATCATTTAAATATTTATTTCTACAGTGTTAACCAAAATTATGAACTTTGTTAAGTAACATGGAATTACAATAAATATTCATTCACTGAACTATAATACACTAAGGACCGCCACTGGGAATAAAACAAAATAGTGTTTATTGTTGGTTCCGAAAAAAAATACATTGATAAAAACAATGCTACATTATAATTTAAAATTAATTATTGTAGTAAGTGCTCGGAATTATTTTTACAAAAATATTTAAATCAATATTGTCATTGACTCGTCTTTATTCGTCAATGATCTGTGAATCTGTCAAATAATAGACGTCAAATTTTTACTCTTCGAATTTTTTGCGACATTAATAACAGCATTTACAAAAATGAAACTAACAGAAACAGAACGAATCGAGATTTTAACCATGATTGGTTATGGAGATAGAGTGAGGACTCAAGCAGAAGTTCGTAATTTATTTAATGCTAAATACCCCAATCGCGATCCAATTACTCAATCAGCAGTAAGTAAAATTGAAAAAAAATTTAGAGAAACGGGCCATGTTAAAGATCTTCCCAGAAGCGGTAGAACTTCAATATCCGAAGCCAAAAAACTGGACGTTGTACTGGCGTTTCAAGAAAATCCTCATACAAGTTCTAGGCAGGTCGCACTAGATAATAATGTCCACCAATCAACTGTTGTAAGAGTGCTAAAAAAGGAGAAGTGGCATCCATACAAAGTACATCTGGTCCAGGAGCTATTAGAATATGACTTTGATAGAAGAATCGAATTCTGCGAAATCGTTATGGAACAATGTAACAGAGATCCGGGTTTCATACAAAAGGTACTTTTTTCAGATGAAGCGTCTTTTATGCTGAACGGTCACGTAAATCGCCAGACATGTCGATATTGGGCAAGTGAAAATCCACATTGGATGGAAGAGTATAGGACACAATATCCCGAGAAGGTGAATGTTTGGGCCGGCATTATAAACAATCAAATTGTAGGGCCATATTTTTTTGAGGAAAACCTAACTGCTGCTAGTTATCTGGAATTTCTTCAAAATTATCTGTTGCCACAGCTGAATCAGCTATTTCCAAATAGAAATGATTTATGGTACCAACAGGATGGGGCTCCCCCACACTATGGCGTTGAGGTACGAAATTACCTTAATAACGTTTTCCCAGGAAGGTGGATAGGAAGAAGGGGGCCTATCGAATGGCCACCAAGGTCTCCAGATTTGACTCCGTTAGACTTTTATTGTGGGGATATTTAAAGAGCAGAGTATATCAAAGTCGACCGAATAATGTAGAAGAGTTGAGGGAGCGAATCCGAACGGAAATTGCACAAATAACACCTGAAGTCCTCGAAAACGTTACGAAAGAATTTACTGCTCGCCTTTCTCATTGTATCATTGCTGAAGGTCGGCAATTTGAACATTTGTTGTAATTTAATTGTATGTAAGTAAACATTTATTCCAAGTTAATTGTATTAATAAACCAACAGTTTTGGTTAACCCTGTAGAAATAAATATTTAAATGATTACATTGTTGCAAAGACGATAAGGAGACCTTTCAAATGAGCTGTCACGTGACCTCGGTTTGTATTTAAAAAAATCGTCGATGACGTCATTACGCCATCACTAATGACGTAATGTCCAACACATCTATAGCAGTTGATGGCCATTCAAAAATTAAAATTGACGTGTTTTAAGATTTTTTTTAAAAGTCGTCTGTTTCTGAAATAATGAATTTATTCCATACTTTTGCATCATACTGTATATGAATAAGTTGAAGGAAATGAACTAAGGTATTACTATCCGTTTTGTTTTAATACTGCCGACTTCTGCTTTGCTGTTTGCCCAATGAGAATTGGATTCAAGTATTTCCAGAATCAATCTGATGTTTTTTTTTATTGAAAAGTTGCGAACTCATGCTTCACATTCCATAACAAACTGAAAAAAAATTAAGTGAGTTTAGAATTTATATTTCCATAAAGCAAACTTCCTAAAAGTCCTTTCGAACGGCAGTGTATTTATTTTTGGGAGGACAATTTAAATGTCATCATTTTATGACCAGCTTGTTTATGCCTTCTGAATCCCAACAACTTGTGTCGCTGAAAATCGTAAAAATCTCACCAAAGCATATAGCGTAATCAACTTCAAAAACAGTTTATGTGATAAAATTTGTTGAAGATTGTGTTGGTGAAGCTACGATTCAAGGTATTAGTTTACATTATTTTTACTTCGTTGTAGAATTACATTATAAATAAGTTGATAAAAAATGGCCGTCATATCTACCTAATCTATTGAATGGAAAACTAGATTTTCAACCCTGGCTAAATCAGCGATTACCTTTACTCCTGATAACAGCTAATGCAGGCAAATGCGGACACAATCTCACCACAATATGCCTTCCATAGGCCCTAGAAGTAATCATTAAATATAACACACAAGACGCATCTTCACGGATGGCTCTAGAACCAATATGTGGAATCTACTACAGATCTTTGAATCTATACATTAAACGGGCGAATTGGCTGTAATGTCAGCGCTGCTCAGACAGAGCTCACTGCTATCTACTTCGCCACAGAAGAGATTACCAAAAGAAACACCACATGTAATAAAATTCACATCCTAACGGATAGTGGACAAGCACTACTAGCCCTGAACAGACCACGTATCACATGAGGCCTAGTACTGGAGTGTCACCTGTCCCTGATCGAAGCCTGTAGCAACAACGAAGCCACTCTAGGCTGGATCAAGGGCCACAGTAAATCAAAAGGTGACCACGCTGCCGACTTACTAGCCAGGAAAGCAGCTTCCCAAAAACTCTTGGGACCTGGCACTTTCATTGGTATGTCGGCGTCAACTATGATTGACCTAATAAAAGAACACTCCCCTGAAAAGTTTAAGGGTATATGGGACGATGCAGAAGGTTGCAGGCTTGTCAAGGATCTGCTGCAGTATCCGGATAGAAAAGTAGCCAAAAAATACGTGACTATGAACTGAAAGAACCTTCGGACAGCCACGGGTATTCTGACTGGTCACTGCCTTTCAAACACCTCTACAGGCTGGGTCTGTCTGACACTTCAAATTGTAGTATGTGAACGGGAAGATGAGACTGTCGAACATATTCTTTCTGAATGTCCGACACTCTTCCAACTTAGGTTTTCTTTATTCGGCAAGTACAGGCTAACACAAGCCAGCATGAGGGAGCTCACTTCCGGCGACGTTATTGCCTACTTCAAACAAGTGGGCTGGATGACGACTAGAAGGAAGTCTGAACCTCAGAAGGATGCAGGGCCAATTGTGGCCTTAGTGCTGTGGGGCTACCCACCCTCCAATTCTTACAGATACAGTGAAACGTGAACTTTGCGTTCATCGTTTCAGTTCATATTTTTATTGAAGATTTCCTTCAGAATTTTGATTTTTGGTGGAATAGTTCATAAATATTTCCTAAAAACATTTCATTCAAATAATTAAGAAATTATTTCTCTTTTCTGTTCCGTAGTGGAATAAACTACTAGACCTAAAATCAAGATTCTTAATGTCTTTTACCGCTAAATTCAAAATTTTGGAATATCTATAAATAAGAATGAGGAAGGTACCGGCAGGTCTTCTCTCATCGTCTGTCGACAATACTACTACAACTGTGCAGTAATCCATATAAGTTTCCAACAAAAATTTTAAATAAGAATAACTTATAGCTGCAGCCGTTATATCTTCAATATCTGGATTACCGCACAGTTGCTGGGATACAGTATACCTGGAAAACTAACATTACCTGGGAGACTAACAGTAACAAAGTGAATAACAATACCTGGTAGACAAAAAGTTCCTGTAAACCTACCAGAAACAGTTTCATGGTGAAACTTCAATAGTTTCTGGGTTATATAAAGTCCTTGGGAGACCACAATCCCAGTTCCAGATTTCTCCAATTATCCTGGATAGTATCTCCATCGACATTTTCAACATAAACAGCAACACCTACTATTCATCAGCATCTTTCAAAAAGCGGTTTAAACCTTAAGTATTTTTTTTATATAAACTTACTAACCTATTTTTTTGTAATTGTAATTTAATATATACCTACATTATTTTACTTCTTTAGTTTTATTTACTATACAGAAACGTATTTTTTCAGTTTTTTTTAACAGACTAAAGTTAGCTAGCCTTTAAATTTGATTTTGTTTCTAAATTTCTTTTAGGAAAGAAAATTAGTGGCGCCCTAAAATTGTTTTTTTTTCGTAGTTTTGCAAATTTTTTTTGTATAAGATCAATTAGTAACTAAGTCCTGCGAACTGGCCTAGTTGCTACCAAATTTAAGTGGTTAGTTAGGCAAGAACCTACAATTCATTATAACATCATTTTTTTACGTCAATCTAAAAATCTAGTTTTTTCATTATCATCCAACTGTAAACTTGTATTGTTTCAACAGAACAGCTGATAATTATGTCAAAAAATATTTTATTGACTACGTTATTAAGAAAATGTCCTTTAATGCGGCTTTTATATATTTCACTTCCCACTCATAAAATCCAAAATGTCATGTGTATGCTGGCCCTTATTTTGAACTCCATGAATTGAAAACGGTAGCCATGAACATTGGGCAAAACACATTCAATTGGAATCTGACAAAACCTCTGTAAATGTCAAGGCGATTTATAGTAATATCCAAAGAAAATAATATAGTAGGTACTACATAGTCGGCGAGATATTTTATTACAGAAGGATGAAAATATATTATTTTCAAATCCTTAACATTGTTGATAACTGTATACGAGTGAAAAGTCTTTGGAACTTTCAAGTTTCTCAGGAAACTAGACATGCACAAGAGGTAAGAACGTTAGGAAGGTTTTGTGAATTGGAAAAAGTTGGATCGATAATGGTTGAACAAGTTTCTGAATCTAAAAACACGCAAATTTGAAACTAACGTACTTTTTATCCTGCCCGTATGTCTGTTTCCAGAAATCGTTGCGAGAACATTCGAATCTAGCGCCCACTCCTGCACTACGCTCATTCCTGAGATTCCGGTCTTCTGTAAAAGGAAGTTCTCTTAGGGTGTGACCCGCACAATAACTCATAATTCAATAATGGTTAGGAGCCCTGCGGGAGATTCGAAATATGAGATATATACGAAAGTTTTGCCGGTTAACTAAAGACCCAAATTCTAAGAGTGACAGAGGCCGACTTATGGGTGGGCAACTTCCTTACTGAAATAAAGGATTGTTAAGGACTGCTATTTGTTTCAATTTTCTGCTCAGTATTTACTGAAAATTATTCTCCCACGATCCTGATTTATTTTTTTTTTCATTTATTTTTCACAATTTCATAACCCACAATTGGAATTATCCAATATTTTTAGCGTTTAAAAAAAATATTGTTGGACTATTTGTTTTTTTGTCACGTTCTCTTTGCCAGTTGTTTTTTTGTCACGTTCTCTTTGCCAGTTGTTTTTTCCGACTTAGTAGACTATTCATTGATTTTTAACAATTTTATCACTCGAAATTGGGCTTTCATCTTACTTTTAGGGACTTTTTACATGACGTATTCAACTTTGGGTGAAGTTTCCTAAAAAGCTGGAACTTCAGCGACCACGCGCTATCAATATTTCCTAAACACTTTTTATCTATTTTTGACAATACTAGAGCTCAAAATTTGGCAGAAACTGAACTATTTCAAGTGCCTTTTCACATAAATTAGACAATTTTTGTCTCCAATGAGTAATTTTTTCCAACTCTCAACTTTTTTTCAATCTCTGACAGTTATGTAACCTATGATTGGACTCGTAATGCTACAAAGATCTAGATTACGAAGCCCAACATCTGTATTCATACCTAGTATTCACTACGAACCTATTTAATATGTTCAGGAAATTCAATTAACTTTGCATTGAATTGTTCATTAATAATCAAATTTATGAGGAGGATCATGATAATAATACCAATAAATCGAACCCGGTATTTTATTTACTATTTTGTTGTTGACCTTGGATATCTTCTACTTCCTGTTTATTTTTATTAAACGAATAAAACCAATAAATTGATGTATCTGTAGTTTGTTTGCTTTGAACTGACGATTGATAATCCATTTCACGCTTTATTCAAGAATTTAGTGCTTCTGTATTTGGAAAAATGAACTTATCTAATCATGTAAGTACCTAAGAATATCAGACACTTCATCATTTGACTTTAAAAATTTTTTCTCAATCCCACTTTACTAAGATCAATTTAATCTCTTTCAAATCACTCAACTGTATATTTTCTCGTCTTCTTATCTTGAATCAGCTCCTGTTTTGCTACTTTCCACAATAACACAATGTACTTACAGGTAGTAATGATGGCAACCATCCTATTATTATGTGTATCCTTCGTAACTTCCGCTGACGATGGATCTGATTGTAAATGCTTCGAGGAGTTCCAACCAGAAAAGGAAGACGATCACTGGTTATGTCGAGGTGTTAAGAACCACAGAATATTCAGTTGTGGTGAAGAGAAGCCACCCGTTTGTAAATGTTACACTAAAGGAAAAGAATCCGTTTTAGACATTGGTGAAACTTCTTGTACCGACCCTGACAAGCACTATGACAGCATGTTTTGCAGTCCTACCAACGAATGGAGCACATATTTTGACGCACATCCTTCAAGAAGAATTTATTTTTAATATATTTTCTTTTGTAATTTCAAGGGGTTTTTAACCAGATTTATTGTTAATAATTTGTTTTTAATAAACGATGAATGATTAGAATAGCACGTATTATTGAAACGAGAATAAGGCTACAAATAATAAGACAAAGAAGTTAATGTCATATTTGCGTTGAGCCGGCTGTAATTTGAGATTATCTAATATCATAGGTAAGTAATATAATATCTCCTATTAATAACAACAATTGATAATAATTATTGTGTGCTATTCAATTTTGAGATGAAAAGTAGTCGTTAATGGGATGCTAGGTATATTTTGACCATAATTCTACCCTAGTGACTCTGAGCCTTAGAGGCCTGCAGAACCTGAGTTATACAAATAACAGCTTGCCAAATACTGAAACCTCCACTAAACTGCATCTTTCAAAGCAAAACTGCGCTAAGAGTTTCAACAGGGATCCTAACGGGACATTGTTGCCTGAAAAAGCTCAAATTAGTGGAGGGAGAAAATGCAGATACTGTGGCATGGAAGAAGAAACCTACATCCTCATACTTTCTAACTGCACAGCACTGCAGAATACTAGAGCACAGTACCTGGGAGATTACTGGATAGAAGAGGAATATTTACCTTAGTTGAAGCCTGCAGATGTCCTAAAATTCTTTTGGGAAATAGGACTAAAGGAGCTACTAGTTTCAGAGACTTTCCTCAGAAACTGAGTAGAAGTAAGGGGGCACAATAGATCTTTCAGGTCTCAGTGGATGTTACCCCAAAAATACATACATACATACAAACTGCATCTTTGATCAAAACAAATATTGGAACTCTACAAGACATGGCATTTTGAAGTGGATTTGTTAATGGTGATGGAGTTTGGGATGATGATTTGGACGAAGAGGTACGAACTGAGGCTTTTTTATCGATTTGGTTGAGAATGTATTATAAATTTTGCTTGCAGATCGTAGGAGCTTCCACTCATGAATTTTTGTTAGTTCGAGAGTTGATTAACGACGTCTTCCTCCATAGAAAAGTGAGCTTTAACAGTTTTTGTCGACGGGAGATTTTTGTGGATGGAGTGTCGAATATATCACATTTGGTTGAATCTAGGAATTCAGTTGGAAATTGTGGTGGTGACAGGAGTTTTCATCAAGGGGTGTGGTTTGGTTGAGCTGAATAGCATCTCCAAAGGTTTGAAAGATGTTTCAGATGATAATAATGCTTTTTGAAGTTGAAAATATCTTTTCCTTTTTCGTTTTGATATGGTACGGATCATGGTCGAGAAGTAAGGGAGTTTTTCCACCCTGGTTCACTATTGTTAGCAACACTATCAGTCTTATTTTCTTGTCAAAAACCAACTTTATATGTTTTTTTTAAACGTTTTATTGATTCGTACTGGTCTGGTACTATCGATTATTATTATGAACGATTCTTCAATAGGACCAATCTTCATTTCTCAACAAATGAACGGTGATAAATGTCTCAATTTTCACTAGTGATACCACTAGAGGTCAAATTATACCCTGAAATTTTTCATACTTCATGAATATTTTCAAAATTATCGCGAGTCGCAGACGAGAGATAATTTTCTAAAAGTATTCATGAGCGAGAAAAAATTTCCTGATTTAATTTGACCTCGTTTGGTATTCGGTAAGAAAATTCAATACCAAATGTGTCTATTATAACCAAACATATAAAAAATTTTGAATTTCAAATTGAATGACGGAAAACCTGCCCTAATTGGGTTTTTCCTACTTTCTTTTGAGCACCTGTCTTTATTATAAACGGTATATAATTGACGTGTGCTGATAAATTAACCTTTCTAAAATCTCATAACAAGAAAATGATGACATATCTCCCAATTTTGGAAATTTTTTGAATTTAATAAACTTACTATAGTCTAACAAACAATTGGAGAAGGTGACTAAGAGCTGTTTACGTGCTTTATTATTGCAAAATGTATCGGAATCACGTGCCATTCGGTTGCAAAACATCGGTATCATACCCTTGGCTTATGTTCACTGGGAAATATATTTTTCCAGTGGCGTAAACATTTTATATTGGCAAATTTATATTGGGAATCACCTTCTCCAATTGTTTGTTAGACTATAGTTAGGCAATTACAAACTATTCAATAATTGGATAGAAGTAGGATAGACAAGTAGATGTAAAGAGAATTCGTGTTCATGAGCGCTGTGCAATCAAAAGGGTAAAGCCTGTTAGAGAAATTACATTCCTGTTGTACTTAGTACAAGCGTTGAATTTTAAGCCATTAAAATAATTGCTTTCATAGATCGTTACGTGGAAACTAGTTAACGAGTACTTGTATTATAATAGGATTTTTTTGCTTGGAATTTTTTATCAGAAATAATCAGCTAGAGAATAAGTGGGTACAGGGGAATGTCATAACCTGAAGATGATAATCAGTAACAGCTGAAGCAGAAGAAATTCCCAGATAAATAAGTGAGATCACGTTATAATTTATTGAAATAAATAAAATATGAATTATTTATAATAAAATGAGTTAAACCATCACAATTTTGCTACATATCTCAGTAGATTGAAGCTTGAACTAAAAAAGGCAACGTTCTAATTGCAGATAACTTTTTTATATTTAGAATAAGTTTCCGGCTTCTTCAACAGATCAATTTCTTTTGTATTGGAGGATTATATGAAATCTGGATGTTTTCGAAAAAATTCGTCCCATTCGTCTGCGTTTTCACAAGGCCATCGCATGAATTCTTTTCCTTTTTTGTATCGGGTACACCAAGTTCCTGAAAATAACATTTTTATACAATCGGTATAATTGTCTTAAACACAAAATATTTACACTAGTACAAACAAATATGATGGAAAGTTGCGTTGCTATTCAAATCTACTTTATTTTCACACATATTCCACATTCATCGGTTTTTTAAGGCGAGGCGAAGGAAGATTTTAAGAAAATCTGGCATTGTCACTTGTCAGCGCTTGAAAAAAAATTGTCTCGGTTTCTCCCCGTTGTCTGGTCTCGTATGTATTTCGAAATATCTTTATTATACCGAATATGTATCATTTTTGAATTCAAGTTTTAATCAATTGAAAAAAAAATACAAATTCTACAGTACATTTAACATATTTTTAGCGATAACATTTTTTTTCTATCAAATTTTACAGCTTAATTGCTCACCTGTTCTATCTTTCAATATATTGCTGACTCTACCAGAACATTCACATTTTGGTGACATTATCATATTACAAGGCATGATATGGAATTGATTAATAGCTGCACATTGAGCTCCATTTTCACTTAATTCTACTCTATAACCTTCCCAACATCTACAAATTCTTGTATCGCCTCCAATTAGACCAAATAACGGTGAAAATAACAAAAATACTTTCCAGAACCTGAAAAATGTCACTGTTACACATTGGGAATAATAAAAACACACAAAATCTAGAATGGGACCGTTAAAGAGACCTCTTGGATTTATAAATACAGGACCAATATACTATACACTGTGTCCACTTTAGTTTTCATCGTACGGGAAACTTTTTTATTACTATAAAAAGTTCTGCATGTTTTAAAATCTAAAATATAATTATCAGATATCAATTTTTTTCAGTACCATACGAGGTTTTACAAATAATATGAATTTTACTCAAGAGTAGAGTACCTTTAAATTTTACAGTATCGAGAAATGTTATGGGTAAAAGTAGGATTGAAAACCACGTTGTAATATACTATTATATGTTTTTAAATTGAAAAAACGTATTTCTAGATAGATACAATAATAATGCAAATTTTACTGTAGCTACGTATAATCTAGGATGCGCTGACTAATGAGACACATTTAGAGGACACTTTAAACGTTTAAAGTTGTTAACGGTGTTTGCTGCTTATGCCTTTGAATGTAAGTTATTTGTTTCCAAGAATAACAGTACCTTTGATAAATGTATAAATACATAATCACAAAACAAAATATCGTGATAATTTTGCTATACCTGTATATAGAACTGCTCTTCTGGAAAAGGGATGCTTTTATAATTGTATTTAATTTTATAACATGTTACCAATAGAATTCAAAAATATTAAAAACACAGTAACATTCAGGAAGAAAATAAAGCAAATTCTAGTTTTTATAGAGCCATATTACTTGGATGACATAAATGATGCCAATATCCGCAAACACTACAAATCATGTTAAATACCTACTTGTTTGTATTGTTTATTGTACAGTTTTTATATGTTTGTAATATTTTTATTCGTCTGTTCACACTATGTACTTGACATGTACCTACCTACCACACAATTTTGTAAATATATAACTATGTATTCTGTAAGATTGTCCCTGGTATTAATAAATGAATTTGAATTTGAATTAATGAATGTTTGATAGTCACAAATATTTGACAGTAACTGTTGATCGGTTTTTACGTTTTGGGACATGCAGAGCATTTTATGAAGAATAAGTTTCCTTCCTAAAATCGATAATAAAAGTCCCATATGGTGGGGTCTTAAGAGAACACAATGTATAGGTATAGGTATTTAGTTTTTTAATTTTTTGCATGGCACTGTATATTTAAATGCAGCAGTTTGTGATCATTATAACTAATTAACTTCACAATACTTTATAAACAGTTTATATATAGACATCACTAATTGAACAAATTATTTACACTGTTCCAAATGACGATCTTAACTGCACTTACATTTTTTTTCTACAGTAACTCACAACTCGCGAATCGCATAAAAACCGTACAATGTCATTTTCTTGTTTCTGCAACGCTCGCCGATGCTAATCTGAGTCCGCTTTGGTTGACATCGTGCAGATGTGTCTTCTAGAAAACGGTTTATGAAGAAACGCTATTTGTGCTAATAAGACAATCGCTTTTCAGGACCGGATGAAGTACAATTTTTACAAAAGTTCGTTATTTATTCAAGAATTGTTACAAAATGAAAGGGGCTGAGGTGTAAAGGTGTGAAATTTGGTAATAATTATAATAGTATTGATAATAATTACCTACCTACAATTTATGTTTCCACCTTTTTCTCTATAAAGTTGATAGTGAAAGATGTGCACTCCAGCGCGCGCTTTGGTCTTAGTTCTTCAAACCTGTGGCGGTCTTAGTCATGGCCAAGGAGCCTAGGAAAGCGTAATTTTCAAGTTGAAAAATTTTGCAACGTTTTCCAGCTCCGAGCAGCATGTCGAGATGAGAATCTCGTGGGGTAGTCGTGATATTAACGACGTGAAAAATTGATGGATTGAACATCTACCTTTTCCAGAATTGAAGGAAGCTATGTCAGTAAGCACTGAAATGGTCGGTGATGAAAAAATTAATTATTGTCTCATGTCTCAATAAATTAGTAGTGTGGGCAGCTACAATTATTGGCAGCAGTTTCTACCAATTGGAATTCAAACAAAATGACCGAATAAAATCACTTGGTGTTATGACAGCTAGAAGACAACAATGTGGTGATTGATTGATGCAAAAATGCTGGGTCAAAGTGCGCTGTTATATGCACTTGCAAGTTCCATCACTAGATAGGGACGATGAAGAAGACAAGAATACTTTTGAGCAAACATATGATCTAGTCGAGAACGAAGAGGATTGCCATGAAACTGAAACTCCCTACACAGAATGAAGATGATGGCCTTTCGATTGGTACCTACTTGGAAAATTAATACGCCACCTTGGTTCAACAAAAGCAGCGCTTAAATTAGAGATATTTAATTACATGTAGATTATACTTTGAAAAAAGTGCTTCTTACCTTAACTTAAAGAGTGGAAATTAGTTTTTTGGCCAAATCGCGTGTTAATGTCGGCGATGGACGCCTAAACTATTACTTTTTGGAAAAAAGAGATTACATAAATTGTAGCTGAATGTCTCTAGTTTCATTATGTATATAGCTGTTTTTATCGTGAAATGAGTTGAAAAAGAGATATTGTAAAAAAACTGCCAATATTCGCAAAGAGCACATCAAAATCTATGAAATTACCAGTTCTGAAAAAACCCGATTAACTTTCCAGATAACCAATATTTTTCCAACCAAATTAATGTATTAATTACCAAGAAAAGAACTACGAATCCAATATAATACAATATTAAAATTTGATATGGAATCCAGGAACTAAAAATTTCAGTAAATTTAAATTGGTAATGTAAAATTATGAATATTTAAATCCATTAACAGTGAGTACTTTCAAATAATAGGACTTCCGCATTCGTGATTTGAATGTATTCATAATTATAATCCATTTTTGACTAATTTATGAACCAGATCATTATGTCAGTAATATAAAATTGAGAATAAAATATGTATTACTTTGTAGAAACGCCACTTTTTCCTGAAACTTAACATATAGCTTAATTCTTTTTATATTTTTATAAACACTATTACATTTTATATGTTCCTTGACAGTCCAATTTTTATAATTCTGTCTCTCATATATTTAAAAATAGCTGAAGCTTATTCTCATCCTCTGATTTATGTCTTTATAATATATTATATATTCTGGAATTTATATCAAAATATTGTTTGCGACATATTTTCATAAGCTAACCAGTAAAAAGACAGTAATAAATATTGCAAATAGGATATTTTTATCTAGCAGGATCAATATGTGGTTGCTACGGATCTGACTTTAGCTCAAATCTGTACGACACGATCATGACAATGGGTAATTTTTTTTAACTACACTTCTACGGCGGACATGTGGCTTACGGAATGACATAGATAGCACCATTCTCTCAATTTTTTCTTTCCTAAATAGGGGAAAGTGTGCTACTTATTAAATATAGATGAATGCTTTATAATGGTTAAATAATTGCTGCTTGTTTAGATAAAATCCTTTTAAAATAATATAACTATAGTCCGGTCAACGGTGAAAATTTTCTTCCAGGATTTAGGGCACAAAAATAATAAATTTTTCCAATTCATCCACAAATATGCATCCACAAATATTCACTTTAACTTTGTATATATACATATATCAATTTTTTTCTACCTGAAAGATGAAAACAGCATACATATTACTATATTTATCCTGACGATGTTATGGTAGGTTATACTAGTTGCATTTCCCTCTGTTTCATTAAAAAATCAATACATGGAATGTTTGAAGTCTAAGCACGTAACCCTTGGATTTTCAAGTATTTTTTTCCTTCCAAATGATTGATTAAACTGACAATTTCGTACTCAACATTAAAGACTCTTCTACAAAAGAATATGCTGGAAACATTTCGAACAGAACGGTGAAATTGCTTTTTAAAATTAAATCATTTACGATGTTCATAAAAAAAATCCTTTCAAATTTCATTTTGACACAAATTTAATTTCGTTATATGAATAAAGGACTTTGAATGGTTATGAATATCACCTTGAATCTTCATTCAATAAAAAAAGGAGGTTTTGTCATTTCAAGAAATGAAAACAGGCTATTAGTAATTACACTTTATAAGTGATTGAAATTAAATTTCAATTTACAACAGATATTGTTTCACAAAAAAAGAGTGCTGGAAAATATTTATAGCCGGAAAAATCATTATTGGTGAGTACGGCCTAGTTTCAATAGAAACGTTAAGTGTAAGTGAACCTTCACATAAAGAGTATCAAACTCAATGTCCAAAAAACATAAATATGTAAGTACAGGACAATCTTAAAAAGTCTAAGTCCACCGTCCTTTATCTGTAGTGTGGGGAGGACGAGGACGAGGCCAACAGCAATCAGACCATATGTGACTCATTGTATGTCCTCCCGAGAAGCCGTTCTCCTAGGTCATTGTCCAATTTGGACAGGTCACTAGGAAACATCGCCCTTATATCGGCTGGTGTAGGCCAAGACTCGCCGAACACACACTCTCTTATTGACGGACACTCGCATGCCAGACTGTTTCATCTTTCTGTTTATTCTGAATATAGGTGTGTCCATTAACCCCATAGTTTGGAGTGTCTTTTCAGTTGACAGTGGCCAGTCAGAAACCCTACTGCTGTGGAAATCACCTGCTATTGTCTTCTATTTCTGGAGAATTAATTTTGTTTGCAGTGACCATACTACTTCCAAAACTGACCCAAACGTTATTAAAAGAATAAATATCAAACAAAAAGCGGAGCCTACAGCTCCCAACATAATTTTTTATGTGCATGTCTCCTTAAAGGAGCCATTTTTATCATTACTTTCCTGTCAAACTTCACTTTGGGTAAATTTTTGCGAGTTTACCATAAATGGTTTGTTATAACTTCTGCTACTCTAATCAAGAGGTGAATAGCAGGCAGTGTGAAGATATTTGACAACTAAGAAATAGTTCCTCAGAATATACAATTTTCATTTGGTGTTTGTAGCAGAATATTGGCTTTTCTCAGTGTCTTTATCAATTTTTCTGTCTACGTCAGACTATTAAGGTAGATAATTTTTATTATAACTATCAGTCAGTTACAGTCATTTCCCAAAATTAGAACTGATACCTCACCAAGACCATCAGGCTAATGTTGAAAACTTTGAATGTACTGCTTCCACTCTTACTTTGTGGAGTCTAATGATATTTCCATTTTAAATCTTTTCTCAACCATACAGAGACTGGTGTAGTTACAAAAATCGCTTGGTAGTTTTTATTTGTAATTAAAATTGTTAATTAGAAAAACGTGGTGAATGAAGCTCATTGCTTTTGTTCTGATTTCACTGTTTAGTATAAATTGAAAACAACATAATTTTATTCAGAATTTATATCACTTCCATATTGTAATCCACACAAACTGCTCTAATTAACAATACTAATTCCGCATTTTCTTTTGTTTCAGGTATGTATGCCATAACTAATTTGAAGTGCTCTGTTGGACTTCCATATTCGCTGTAAAGGTAATTTCATTATGATACGTATTCGAAAATTACACCCAACGAGAAGTTATGGAAGTCGTAGGTTATCATAACTATTGTAATAGATTTGTGTTTTGTTAATTGAATATAGAGCCCGCAGTGATCCAGTGAATCATACATTGTTTTGAAGCGTCTCAATGTATACCAGGTGTGATTATTTCAGAAGAAATTCACACTGCTTCTGGAAAAAGAATGAGGGATGAAGTGTAACACTGAAACTATTCTACACAGGTTTGGTCCACCGCTCTCTCCTCTATCTTCCAAAATAACTGCTAGGGAAGAGTGGGGACTTAATAAAGTTTTATAATTTTATAATGTTGATTTTGATAAATCAAGCAATTGATCAAGTATTATGTATTTAATACTATTATATTTTCCTTGACAATTGTGAATATTTAACTTCCGAGAGCACGTTCTATCAAACACCTGGCAAAATTGAATGTTGATCCAGCAAACCCACCAGCTCCTACAATCTGGTTTCAGCTAGATAGAGCACCTCCCCATTACCAAATCAATGTCCGGGAGTACCTGAACCAAATTTTCCAAAATAGGTGGATGGGGAGGCACGGTTCAATAAAATGGCTAACACGATCACCTTATCTGACGCAATCAGACTACTTTTCATGGGAATGTGTCAAAAGAATTGAATACAAAGTAAGCACCTCAACTGAAAAGACTTAAAAATGCTTGCGATTGGATCAGTCACTCCTGAGAAAGATCCCAAAATTAATTCTGCGCGAGAAGAAATCCTTTATCGTTCACGGTATGTAGGGGTGTGAGTATATTTACTAGTCTCGAACTTCATTGGCAATCGTACTCGACTATTAAATGTAACTTACATTCCTAATAATAGAGATAACTAAATTTCATAACCGTACGTCAACAAAACTCTTCTTCTTCTATCAGAAAGATCAAAGTGATCGAAAACAATGATTGGCATCCGGTTTTTTTGCCAAAGAACATGCAAACTTATTTCCCCGTTCGCCATTGGTGAAAATATCGGAGTAGGCCTATGTAAATTTTATTCCCCAGGGATAAATTCGCATGTTAACAAACCTCAGCCATTTCTTCTGCTTAAAGCTATATATTTCCTTGGATACCATCTTGTGTAGACATTGTTTGCCAGACGAGCATCGATTTTGTATCTATTCTCTTAGATTCCACGTTTGAATACGAATTTTCCTTTATGACGGGTATTAAAATATATTATCCGATGCTTACTATTCAACAGGTGATTTATAAGGAAATAGAACCTTCGAAATTGGAAAACCGGACTGAGAAAATTGGATTGGATAATAACTGCAAGTTTATCACAGTTATTTGAAAAAAAAAGCAATAAATTCTCCAATGTTTTAGTGACTTTTTTTATGAATTTACATATTTATTGTGATATTCGCTTTTCATTCAATTTAAGATGAGAATCAGCCCTCAGTCTTTATTGAGCTGACAAAGTTACCTGTATGTTTGTATTTTGGGGTAACATTCACTGAGACCTGAAAGATCTATTGTGCCCCCTTACTTCTACTTAGTTTCTAAGGAAAGTCTCTGAAATCAGTAGCTCCTTTAGTCCTATTTCCCGGAGGAATTTTAGGACATCTGCAGGCTTCAGCTTAGGTAAATATTCCTCTTCTATCCAGTAATCTCCCAGGTATTGTGCTCTAGGATTCTGGAGTGCTGCGCAGTTGGAAAGTATGTGGATGGAGGTTTCTTCTTCCATGCCACAGTATCTGCATTCTTCTTCCTCCAATAATTTGAGCTTTTTCAGGTGCCCATTCAGGCGACAATGTCCCGTTAGGATCCCTGTTAAAACTCTTAGCGCAGTTTTGCTTTGACTTATGCATTTATTTGATCTCCGCATTTTGTAGTCGCCCAGGAGAATCTTTGATTGTCTAAGCCCTACTAGATCTTTCCAATGGTCAGATCTTCTCTTTCTTTCGGCTTCACCTATTTCTTCTAATATTACATTGGAGCTGATTCCGCAAAAAGGTTCAGGCCCCCAGAAGGGTATTTCAGACCCCCTCTTTGCTAGTTCATCTGCTATTCCATTTCCTTCTATTCCAGTGTGTCCTGGAATCCATAGTAAGGTAACTATATTGTTCTCGCCTAATACATTTAGTTCGTCTAGGCATTCCCAAACCATTTTAGAACTGATTGAGTTACCTGTAACGAATGTACTGAAAGTTTTTTCTCCGTTTTTTCATCTATCATTCTATCAGTATCCAGAATAGTTTTTGGATTTCTGACTGATACTGTCAATTAAGGCAACACCTGTGAACATCAGAGTTTTGGCCTACATCTGCCGATATCAAGGAGATGTCTCTTTGCTCTCTGTCCATCTTCCTGAGAAATACAGAATGACCTCCTCCTCTTAGGAGGACAACTACTTGGAATCACGTACAAATAGCACATGTATCCTGTGCTCTGTGGGGCTGAACTTATTCAGCCTACTCTATAGATACAGGTTGGAAAAGACCAAATTTTCACAAAAATTGATAGAGTAGAACGAGACTCATAGGCGATCTCCTCTTCCTCTCTTCCTATTCAAGTGGATAGGAGAATATTTTTCTTATGTTGGTCAATTTGGTAATTCTTTTTTAAATTCAATTACGCCCTTTAGCTGTGGACTAGCAGGTATGTCAATAGTTCACAACTTTTTCTCGGAGCGCTCCTGAAAAAAAATTCATTTTAAAAAGCTACACTGAAATCCGATCGTGAGATAAGACCAAAGTTCGTTCTATTTTCCCACCGGACACCGTAATAATTTGTTATAGACGTATTTCTTGTGGATATTACCTCAGAGAATCGCTATAGCTACAACTTTTCGTTCTTAAACAACAAAGAAAAGGTTGGAGTTATCTAAATTTTAAAGGAAGCAGATGCAACGGAGCTCCTGTAAAATTTATTGATGCAAAGGCCGTAACTTGAACAACATTTTTGTCTTACCCTGCTTAAAATTGCAGTATTTTCATAAAACGTTCGCGAAATAATTCGTGGGGAACATGGCGAGGCACGGCGCGTAACATCCGAGTAAGCCATGAAGAATAATAAATTAATATGCAAACAGTGTGCACAGCTGTATAAACCGAATGCTCCAGTTTTAATTTTAACCTTAACACATGTCAGCTGTTGCGGTCATATACTTTTGGGAGTTTTGATATTTAGAGAGTTTTCATGACAGCCGGAATGTGTACGTTGAAAATCGTTTCGTTAGACAAAATTATCACCTTAATATGATGCGATACCCGAGAGATTATCAATTTTGGCTTGCTCATGGATGAAATGGGCTGTTGTACTAGTACTATTGTGTTATTTGACAAACTTCTCCTATACCCCAACACTGAATTATAGTCATATCTGGCGAGTACCAGCAATAACAATCTTTTTTCCAAAAATGTATTCGAGACAACTTGGAACTTGAGATTAGCGTCCTTTTTCAGAGCTCAGATCATGCCTGGAAAAAGGTATTGGTTTGATACTTACTCCGATTCCACCAACTATTTTCTAAAGTTTAGTAATACCTATTTCATGCATGCACATCAGTTTTGTATCACTCGGCTTATAGTTAGCTCGTGAGAAGTTCCGGAGTGGAGAGTGGACTCATCAAATAACAACAGAATACACCTTCGACAACCACGAAACTGGCCAAACGTTGCACCCATGCTTAATCCCTCAAGAGATGGGAGGAGGGAATCAAAGGTGTAGTCTTGACAGGATCACCGTGAGTGACCCTGGGAAGCTGAAGTCAAAGAAATATTTGGCGATGACCATAAAAAAGCAGTAGGATTTTCAACTGGCCTCTATCAAGTGAGAAAACACCTCCATACTGTGGGGCTAGTGGACACATATCCATGCAGGATGTGTGAACAGGAAGAGAAACCTGTTAGGCATGTCTTATGCGAGTGTCCGGAGCTATCGTCAATAAGAGAGTGTTTGTTCGGCGAGTCTTGGCCTACAGCTGCCAATATAAAGAAGGGACTAATGACCTCCCTGGGAAGGACAGGATGGACGATGATCTTGGAGGAGACAACTCCTCAGGAGGATGTTCAATGGGTCACATGTGGTCTATAGGTACTGTTAGCCTACACTTACCTTCCCTACTTTACAGATACAGAACCACAGAACACTTTCCATAAATGCAAAACCCCTTTTTTGTCTATTTGTCACTTGATAAATTCAATCGCATCCAAACAAACTTTTTTTATATTTCCAAACAATCAACCAAACAACTTTGATATACATTCTCAGGAAAACAAACCAGGCGAATAACACGACTCCTGTTCCAGTCATCCATTATAAATTGGAAAGTAGTTTTTTTGTCCGTTGAATAAAATAATAAAAAAACCGAGTTTTGTTTCGTTAGAATTCAAATCAGTACACCCAAAACAATGAATATTCATAGAACAAAGTTATTCTATATACCTTGTATATATCAGAGAAGATAAGGTACAACCTCTGTTAACGGCTTAGTTCATTTGCATTCTATTTGAACGTTACCTACATTACATGGACCAGGATCCACCTCTTGGTAATTCAATCATGTGGAATTCACGCATATTCACATACTTCATTCGTTCTACTGTGAATTTGCAAATAGTATGCTCATATAGAAAATGCAAGAGACTAAACACAAGATTTTCGCAAGTCTATCTATATAGATATAGATCTAAACAAAAATTTGTAATATTTCGGGAGGTTTCCTTACTGAGACCTGAAAGATAATCATAAGTAGTTATTTCTGGTTGTAAAAGGAAATTCCTAGGCTTTAGTTGAGGTAAGTCTTTAAGGACAAAATAACTACAACTGACCGTTCTCTTGAATTAATGCTGATATAGCAAAAAATTTTTTGCTGGTCCCAAAAAAGGAGCTTCTCATTTCCTTCGATATTCCAGAAGCTATTCCGTTTCTTTTTATTCCAGTGTGTATTCTGGAACCAAATGAGGATAACGATATTGTTTTCACCTATTTAGAGTTTTTCTGGGGCATTTATATATTGTTGGTGAAGTTTCACTTTCAATCCTGGATTGGAAGGCCCAATTGCTTTGGTAAAATGAATAATGAAGGTGGAAATTGTACCAATTAGGCATATTATCAATCACTCCAGAATACCTCGCACTTTTTGCCTTCACATCTAAAACAGATACACGGTAGTTGTCTATAGAGCATCTGGAAGATCATTAACATATACTATAAATAAAAGAGGTCCCACAACGGAACCCTAAGGATTCCCCATTCTAATATTCTTAGAAAAAGAGTAGGAATACCTTATCTCATTGCCAAGCTCATACTTAAGTACCACTTGCTGCATTCTACCAGTCAGATGAGATTGGAAAAGTGGAGAGTGGAAGTCCCCTTACCGCATAACATTGAAACCTATATAGCTGTATAAAACGCTTTCGAGAAATCGAACTAAATATCTCCAATCAATTTTCCTCTATCAAACCCATCTACCAAATACTCCAGCCCTTTCAGTTGATTCTCCAGGTAGAAAACCAGACATTCAGTTAGTGACTTCTGTGATTTTGAAAATTCTAAGTCTGTTGTACATCAATCTCTGAAGCTTTTTAGAAAAAGTTGGTAACACAAGGCGATAGTTAGCGAAAGTATGCTTCAAACCTCCTTTATTCTATAACCTCCCTCATGAGAGGATTGAGCACTAAGATGTATAACGATGTATACCTATATCGTTGGAAATCGACTCCATAAATGAAATTCATAACTGGCGAAGAGAAAGGAAGGATCATCAATTAATACAGGAGATGTAGGAGTAGGAACATGTACAAAGCGCGTCTAGACGAGGAACTCTTATACACATACACAATAGGTCTGTTAAGATCGAAGTAAAGAGCCTATTTCAAGCACATAACCTGAATTCTAATCTCAAACTGAATTTACTGCTTCGATTTTTACTTTAAGAAATCCACTCCTATAAATATTTATAGTGGAATAGATTAGAAGCACCACAAATGTTTTACAAATCTCTTCCAATGGAATTTGTGATCTTTTCGGTAACCATATTGATGTTTGAGTTGAGTCATGTCTTAAATAGATTAGTTTTGGTAGATGTGTGGAACGATTAGCTCTATTTTCACGAAATCAAATTTCATTTCCGCTTTAAGTAAATACCAGTCAACAATGCGTGTCTAAGATCTGCAACAGTAAATCTTCCGCTCTGATTTGAGTTAAAAAAAGTTTAGTCTTGCCACACTGGCTCGTTCGTCAAAAAATACACGCGCCAATTAACCAGCTTCCTGCAGTATAGTTTCTGGTTTCATTTTATATCCCACACGTGCGTCTTCAAGAATGCTAGAGGTGGGCATTATTTTTTGTGAAATTTTGTGAAATCTGAGATGCTTCTTTCCGAAATTGTATAAATTAATTTGACAATAGGACAAATATTCGGTTATTAGAAATGAGCTTCAATGTACATGTTTATGGATAAGGGTGGATCCAGGATTTTTTCATGAAAGGACACAACTGCTAGACGGACAAAAAAGTAGAGGTGGAATTTATATAAAAAACATGTTCAATAAAGACAGTTTGTTTTTATGGAGTACTGAAGATACCCAGTACTTTATTAGTGTCAATTTTTGTCGCTTCTTCATAGCTCTGCTGAGAAATTGTTCACTCAGTGTAAAGTGGGGAAAAATATTTGAACAGATCTTGAAAAACACTCTCCATGTATTAGTCGCTGATGTTATGGGTCAGGTTTTGCAGCTAACCCATTGACATATGTACTTAATGTCTCTCTACCCATCTGGTCCCACACTTTTTTTCCATAAATTTTGTTTTTCCTTTGGCAGACGAGCTTATACTTCTTCATTAAAGGGATGTAGTTCACGGAAGAAACTATTTCTTGAATAACTTTCTCTCGGTCCGAATACATTTGCTATTCATTCCACAGGTAATAATTTATAAGAAATTCCGAAATACTTTCATATTTGAAATGTTTTTGGCGAAGATAACCTCTCCACAGGTTCTTAAAATGAGAAGAATGTGATACTTTCGCCAAACTTTGAATAATACCACCCTTAAAACCATAACCGTCTCGAATATTTTCATGGTATATTTAAACAATTTTATTGCTTTGTAAGCCGGTCGAAACTGAATTTTCAACAAAAATACCTCCATCTCTATCCACTTTCAATAGTCATTCAGTTGTCGCTCCACTCGCTCCGATGTTTAGTACAATACAAGAAATTATGCCTGATAAATGATGCAGAATCTGCAACACTGTGACCGTTTTAACTAACTGCTCTTGTGTATTTTTGTCGGTCCGCAATAATTATCCTCTCCTGGATTTCAAATACAGACAACGTGATTTGTAGGTAACTTTTTTCTCCAGTACAATCGTTCAGGATAAATATGTTCTATACCTACATTCGTAACTGACTAATAAAGCATAATTTACATACTTCATTGAAAATCACCAAAAAATTAAGGAAGCAGTATTGAAATCATATTTAAGGTTATACATCTGTCATGACAGGTCAACCATATTGTACTGGAAGGCACACAGTTAGACTTCAATTAACAAATAGTTTCTAAAGGTATCAGAAATTGTTGTTATAAGTGTATAGTGCGGAGATAAAGAGGTAAAGTATATTTATTTCAATTTCAGAATGAAAGTGGGGCCCTACAATCACAACTTTGAAGTTTTTCATCAAAAATAAACACACTAAGTTCATCTCCAACTATAATCGATTTAGCTGCCCTCCAGCGCAATATGCCGATCTTTCGCACATGAATATTTGACTTTCTATGAAAAAGATCTAGAATTTATTTTGACTTATTAAATTTGATATTTTCACTGAGACCTTGTTGTGGATTATTAGCGATAACCTCAAATTTCAAACTAAAAATATGCAAATTGAGATAATTGATCCATACAAGAGCAGAAACTTTGCGTGCTTTGAAGATTCTTTGTTTAATAATTTTCAAGCTTCGCTGGTATAATATTATATCTGGTTTCTGAAAAGGATTTCCCGCTCTCGAGTAATTTGCTTTTGATTTTTGTTCTCGAGCTGAAGCTCATGCCGTGAATGCCTACGTTATTAAGTCAAGGAGTTAATTACTGAAATGCTTGCTACACTTATAAAAATACCGGAAAATTCATAAAAATGAATTTATATTTGCAGATGATCATCACATTATATTTCCTGGATATTTTTAGACTAAATACTTTCCACGAGTATTCATAAAAAGTATTCGAACAATAACTTTGACTCATTTCCGTGTAACTTAGACCACGTCTCTATAACCAGACTAAAGTAGTTACAGCTACATTTGAAAAGTTCTGTTCCTTTTCAATTTTTGGTTCGATTGTACTTGATATATGATACTTTGGATATTTTAAAGCCTGATCATTTGACGCCGTTTCAAAATATTCAAACGACAAGGTCCGTATACGACTCACGATTAATTTTTGCTATAATATTCCTAAAAGATAAGCCTGCAATTTTTTATGTGCCAGTTATTACATTTTTTTCACATTAAGTTATCCTTAATAATGTAACAATGGAACTTTATGACGTATAAACTGTAGCTTAGCTTTACACAAATCTCCCCTACAGGAAGACACCGTGGTTTTAATTAAATTACACGCCGGGCTTTCAGAATTTATTTGGAAAATGAATAAACATTTTCGTACCCATTCTCGGAAATTAATTAAGCCCTAGCTCCTATTTATATTTCATAAATATGCGTAAAAGCCCTAAAAACAACAAAGTTCATACGTCTTTCCGCGCCCTTTGCTGTAGGTACCAACTTTACGAAGAATACACTCACAGAAACAAATTGTAGAATTATAAGAACGAACAAAGTTTATATGAGTTAACTTTTAAGTCGGCTTGATGGAAAACAGAGATCCTCGATCTTCTCGGAAACATTTTCTTCAATAATTCGGTTTCCTTTACAATTAAGAGGATTACATTTCAAAATAATATACATAAAACTGAGAATATTCCAACATGACTACAACAGTTTAAAAAGATACCCTGTAGATATTTGGCATTAGGACTGGATAGTGACGTTTCATCAACAATTATTCTCACAAAATAAGTCTTCTATAGACTAGCTTTTTTGGGTCATATTCAGGACCCAAACTGTGTTGGACACATCCCCGAAGAAATGCCTACTAACCAAACCCACCTCAAACTCGCCGTCACATCTGCATAAGAATCACTAACGTAATGGAAGAGAGCGCAGAGGAGGGTAATTAGTAGAACGGTATACTCCTGAGGGTAGTACAGGGATACAGGACAATGGGTGAACTGGTAGCAACGGTGCTGTCAAAGTCCTATCTATTAGACGTGATGGCTAGGGCCAGACAGTGCGACTAGAGAAGAAGAACAGGAATGGATGAGGGAATGGAGAGAAGATGGGATAAGTATGGGGGCGCGCTAAAAGGGACGATCAGGAGTAGGAGAGATTGGGTGGACAGGAAATTCGGGGAGGAAAACTACTTCTTGACCTAGGTGCTCAAAGGACATTAGTCGAGAGTGGGTTACCTTCACACTGGAGTGTGAGAGAGATATGAAGTGGGGGCTAATGTGGGTCATATGTTTAGATGCTGGAAGAACTAGGAAGTGCTCCCTCCTCTTTTCTTCAATAAGTCACCCATTTCTTGCTTCCAGTTTCCTTGGGTCTTCCTATTTTTTCCTTTCCGTCCATCCATGCCTCTCATATTTGTTTGACTATGTTGTATGTATGTATGAATGTATTTTTGGGGTAACATTCACTAAGACCTAAAAGATATATTGTACCCCCTTTCTTCTACTCAGTTTCTGAGGAGAGTCTCTGAAACTAGTAGCTACTTCAGTCCTATTTCCTTGAGGAATTTCAGGATATCTGCAGGCTTTTACTTGGGTGAATATTCCTCTTCTATCCAGTAATCTCCCAGGTACTGTGTTCTAGGATTCTGGAGTGCTGTTCAGTTGAAAAGTATGTGGATGGAGGTTTCTTCTTCCATGCCACAATATCTGCATTCTTCTTCCTCCACTATTTTGAGCTTTCTCAGGTGCCCATTCCGGCGACAATGTCCCGTTAGGATCCCTGTTAAAACTCTTAGCTCAGTTTCACTTGACCTATGCATTCATTTGATCTCAACAGGTTGTAGTCACCCAGAAGAATCTTTGATTGTCCAAGCCCTACTAGATCTTTCCAATGGTCAGATCTCCTCTTTCTTTCGGCTTCACCCATTTCTTCCAATATTACATTGGGGCTGATTCCGCAAAAGGGTTCAGGCCCCCAGAAAGGTATTTTGGTCCCCCTTTTGCTAGTTCGTCTGCTATTTCATTTCCTCCTATTCCAATGTGTCCTGGAATCCATAGTAAGGTAACTATATTGTTCTCACCTAGATCATTGAGTTTGTCTAGGCATTTCCACACCATTTTGGAAATGATTACACAAAAGCTCAGTGCCTCAATGGCTGCTCGACTATCTGTCATTATGATAATTTTTAGTTTAACTAACTTACTACGTTCAGGTATCTAAACCATCTGAGTTGAGTTTGCTCTATTTTTGATATCATAGGATCCACCTCGAGTTCCACCATGATATTTGATTTTAGTCTTTGGTTAGTGCTGCTACAAATAAACGTTTTGAACAGAACATAAATAAACGCCACTGGAGGTTATAATAACTACAATTCGAAACACAGATTTCCGTAATAACAGTATAGCATCGTTATAATCAGATGTAGGAAGCAAATGCCTGATATATTGGTTTCCAGTAAATTGGAACAGCAAATGAAATATTTTCTGTTACTGTTCCAATTTCCTTCTACAGTTTCCAATTAGATTTTAAAACCGCACTATACATTTCTGATTTACTATGAACAGACACTTATCCACGATAAACCTCTATAGGAGAATCTAATCTTTAAAATAATGTGTCTCGAAATGTGTCCTAATGTACAAGGCAGATACTCTGTAATGGTTCTTGTTGTGGTTGATAAAAACACTATTTCATAGTCACTGTCGTTTATGCGATGCTACATTCAATGTTTTCGAAATGAGGAAACGTAATAACGGCAGTATGGTGCAGATAATAGTGATTAAAATAATAATAATAACGATTGTCGTTTGTCGTCGATTCGGTGGTCCATTGACGTTACTTTTCATAGAAAATATCACGCTAACTGCCTTTAATATGCAATTAGCATATTAGGACTCTTGACGCCCCGTCACGATGAGGCTCTAGAGCACGCGACAATTTTGCCACTTGTTGGACTCGGATTAAATGAGCAATTTCGCCGTGACCTGATTCACGACGGTCGTCGGCAAGGAATTTTCGTCATGAATCATATTTTGGATAATCTGATAATGTATTTGTGTAGTGTTCGTAGTTTGGGGTGAGGATACATTTATTTAAAAAAGTAGTAGTCTTTGGATTAGAATATTTCCAGGACATAAAATATGAATTAAAGCAAAATTTTATAAAATTCTGAGCCCCTTACACTACGAAAATATTCGACAGCTAGACAATCGATAATATTTTGAAACAAGTGTTTACCGTTAACGTATTATGGAATAAACACATGGAGCACATCAAAATGGAGATATTATCCACCAAGGTGATGAAGATTATTTTTATTGACCTAACACCAAAATTGAATAAGGTGTGAGGCTTATAAATGTCTTCACCACCATGGTGTATATACAATTTTTCCATTACTGGCCAAATTTAAGACAAAAATTGAAAATAATTCAGAAAAGCGTTCAGCGCGTCTGACTGACAAGTACACTGTCAGCTTTCAATATATTATGAACGCACTCCTTATGTCATCAGTCACTTTTAATTGAGTGCGAATTTTGAACTAATGGCATTTACATTTCATCTTGATATGTGATTTTAAGCAGTAATTATGTTGAAGACAATCCCCTAACTTCACAGTTAGTAGTGGAAAAAAGACATTAACATTTTAAAATGTGTCACTAAAACCAAATGGGGTGCTAATCCTTATTACGCACTCCAGTTCTACAGGGCATACAATCGGTCGATACCAAATTCTGAGAGCTTCCTGTACGGTTTAGCAGCTAATTTGTCTTGGTGTTATGGAAACATCTCCTACCCAAGCTTTACTAGTAGAATCTCAAGAGCCGCCCAATCAAGCAAGACGTACTAGCTCAATTTTCCGTAGCTAACCTCAGAACTTGTTACTAGAAAAACAAAAAAAAGGTTAATAATTATCAAAATCATATATTATTTGAATCAAATAAAATAGGTTATGCTGTCACATGGAATATAGCACGTTCAACAGAGTTAAGAAACTTTTGGAAACATTATTCAATCATCTGCTTCCAATTAAGCTCTTGTCTTGTAATATCCATCAATCCCTATTTTTATCTCAATAGATTGTTCTTCAGAGGAATTGCACGTCGATGAACAGACCTGGGCTGTTATTTATAATTTTTTGCAAGCTGTTATTCTAGTATGACATTTATTGGTGCAGATTTGGAAGAAAATTTAATTTTTTGATTTTTGTGAACGTTTTTATTTTTTATCCACAATATATCATCGTTAACTGCAAGAAATATGATACAGTGAATTTTTCGCAATGGTTTTTCAGTTAATTTGGAGCTCACTGATTTATTGTCGAGCTTTGTTTATTGTTTTGATATCGATTCAATATCAAAACAAAATGGATTACTAGATGAATGGTATCGGACTTTCTTTTGGGAATATTTTATCACAACGTACGAGTTTTCAAAAGGTATTTGACTGTGTTAACGGTTATTTTGTGATTTATTGGTCCCTTCCGTAAAAACTGAAGATTAATAACCTCAAACTTGACTTTTTAATAACCGTCAAAGTTATATATTCGGTGGGACTTGGGAAACTATTTATTATTATACTCCAACTATAAATTTCGAAAGAAATGGTATTATACTTTCATAAATTTGAATGCCTCGTGTGGTCTTTTAAAAAATTTAATATAAGGCTTGAAAAACGGCACTTTTAATCTGTCGTAGATCGGTGGTGCTCCAGCAAACTTTCATAATATAGAGCTGAAATAAGATTTTTATAGAAAGTTTTATGGTTCTTTCAATAATCTCATTCTTTTTCTTAGTTTTGTGAAATATATGGGCTGAATTTGTTCCCTTCCAAAAAAGAAAATGATGATTCGAATGAGATTTGCATTATAAGAACTAAAGTTTTTGTACAACGGAAACTTCAGCGTTAGATGACGTACGAGTCTTATTGATTTTATAGTTTATCAAATTCGGAAAAGTTGAGCGGATGTTAAGCTGCTGATACAACGGTTTAAATTTATATATTTGATAAAAAATGCAAAAAATAGTTTAAGGAAAATACTATTCTCAAAAGAACAGGATACTATATATACTGTAAAGGACACTGTTGCCTGATGAAAGTGTTCAGTTTTACCTATTATGCAAAAAAGTTAACGATAACAAGACAAAGATATCATTTGAACAAATCAATATTCGCTTCTGAAATAGGGGGGCAACAAACATTCGGCCTCTGGTTTCTGGAATGAAGTACCTCGATGACCGCGCACAATTATTCTTTCTATCTCTGTCAAGCTTTTTTTTTTTCATTTTCCTTTTCTTACTTGTGTAATCCGCATATTTCGATAAGCTTTTTTTCGCAATCTGTAGATATCAAAATCAGGGCGCACATGAAAGAACCCTGATTTGATCTTACAAATCAAAACATATTTAACAATTTTGAATAGTTTACAACAAAAAATAGATGAATTATTTGTATCCATAGATCTCAATCACATGTTTACCCCATTTTCCTAGATCCTTCCAAATTCACATGGTGTACTTCAAGGTCCAGTTTGAGGTCCGATTCATATTTTGTTACTCATTAATGATATCAGTAACTTCACCTCCGTATATCGTAGAGTATATATGTATTTTTTGGGGTTACATTCACTGAGACCTGAAAAATCTATTGCTCCCCCTTACTCCTACTTAGTTCCTGAGGAGAGTCTCTGAAACTAGTAGCTACTTAAGTCCTATTTCCCGGAGGAATTTCAGGATATCTGCAGGCTTCAGCTTAGGTAAATGTTCCTCTTCTATCCAGTAATCTCCTAGGTACTGAGCTCTAGGATTCTGGAGTGCTGTGGGAAAGTATGTGGATAGAGGTTTCTTCTTCCATTCCTTTATATGAAAATTTCACAGTCTATCATTTGCAAAGATCTCGTTAATACTAATAAGTATGCTTCAAATTGGTTTCGTTTTAACACTAAGAAACTGCCCTACAGATGATTCCACAACCTCTGAAACTAAACATTACGACAATGCCCTTTGATGACCTATACATCTATACACAGCAAAAATACATACACACCATATAATCCACCAAGATCCCAGCAGGATCGCCCAATTGAGGATTTTTATCTAGGAAAGCTTACCATAAAGAATTAGCTCAGCGAATTTACGAACTGATGAAAATTAATCTGAATTGCGACAAGGACGTCATGAGAGACATTTGCGTCTGGTAGAACAGAATGAGCCACTCCACATAATTCAATAATATAATTTGGTAAAGTATTGAGTTGTTGAAGTATTATTACAGTTTCCCGTAACATTGCCGTATTAAATAAAACGCGCTACCAATAGAAAACATTTTGTAAGTTTTGAAAAATATTTTTCAAAGACAGTGAACGCTCAACTAAGTAGCAACAACTACTTACCGGGCTCCGGGCTCTAGGCCCCGACGGATATTGAGTTACAGTTCAAAGTCAAATGGGGTTGGTATATCTACCAGATATTAAAAATCTACCATTCTGGTTTCCAATTAGGAAGAAGAAGGGACAGCATAACTTGTAGACCGGTTTCAGCGAATTTGTGCCTATAGCTCGGGAAGTAGATGTTGCTGCTATGTTTAACGGCCACTGTCTATATTGAGTTGTTATTTATGATATTTAGTAAGTGGTTAAATAAATTTCTACACAAAAAATATTTTGAGCCAAAACTTACGTACGTTATTTTATTATTACTCCCCAGCTCGTTACATCGGCTTTATTCTTCATCGTAGATTGAAAACTGCACTTATTGTTTTTATTGTGAATGTAATCGAGTGAGAAACGCTACGTGACCAAACATTTTTATTTGTTAGAGCTTTGTACATATAAAGGTTTCCATGTTGTCAGCGTCTCTAATGAGCTATTTAAAATCGTCCATAAAATACATTGTATGAACTTTATCTTCTTTAACTCCTAATCGATAACAACTCGATTAAAAAGAGCCGGAATTAGGAATCCTACTTCTTTTTTTTTTTGTTCGTTTTGCCTTGATGTAGACTGGGACTATAATTGGTCAAACAAAAAAAGTTTTACGACATCCTACGCCGTAGTATCCGAATCGTAATACCAAAAGTATTTTATGCCAGTATGGCAGTAAAACTTTTTTTACGAGCATTTCTTCAAACGTTACCCAATGTCATTACATGGCTTTTTATATTTCCGATTAAACTGTCCTCGGAGAGGCGCTCCTGCTTTATTTTACTGTAGGGATAACTGACGCAAGAAGTCGGGATTTTACAGCCGCTAAAACATCGGAAATCATGATACATGATACAAATTTTGCTTATTTCAATCACGTAAGAAAAAGCCACGTGAAGTTGCAGTATGCGCAAACTTGTTGTCAAATCCAGCGCCATATTGTAAAGTTGACATTCGACTTCAAATTAGTAACGTAACGATTCCACATTTTGTAGGTTAACACAAAATTATCATGTTATCATCTTCATAGACTTCATAGTTTTGGAACTGTTTTGTGGAATCACAAAAGAGGGGAAATCAGGAACTGGCTGGAAAAGGAACACCAACTCAAATGGAGGTTGACACAAGGGTTCCTTTTCAAAACGACAGTAACTCTCCACTAGGTTATTATCTGGGTGAGAGACATTCGAAAACAGTTATCTAGCTGATGACTGGACACTGTACTTTGAGGAAACATCTGCATAAAATGGGCAAAGCTAGTTATCCTATGTGCATTAAATGTGAACTCTGTGATAAAACGCCTACTAAATACTCTGATTCTGCGTGAATTCACAGAGACTCAGAAGGAAGCAATTTGAACAAATAATGATACAACTACTGAAAATCCCTTATTTTTAACTGGTAGTCTATATAGAAGACACGAATCTTCTGGGGTCGACTTTAACTCTTCATATTCTGGTTTCATACCTTTCTTTATTACAGAAAACTATTATTAAGGGCAAATCATTGAGTAACATTTGCAGGTCGAAAATATATATATCAGGTTCATACCACGTAGTGTCTTTTACTAAGTTGCACAGTCCGTATTATACTAGGATTTTTATAAGAAATTGCCATTCTGCTTGGTCTATTTTTAAACTAATCTATAATGAAACCTCACTTTCTTAAAGTGTAAAAACTGTGGTAACAGCTAGCTCAGCAAAACTTGAATGATTACTACATGGGTGGCTGAAACATTAAATTACCTAGACTCAAATTGAAAAGCGCAATTCAGTTTTTCAACAGTTCTTATAATGGTTCTATAAATCGTCTAATCCAAGTATATCAGATTTTTCATAAACTTCACTCGAAATGATTAAAAAAACATTTTTCTGTGACACTGCTTGACCCTACGTGAAATTTTTTATTTCCCATTAGGATGTCTGGAGAATGGAGCGTCTAGCTTATTTTAGGATATAATAATATAATCAAGCTCCATCAGTTATAGACGCCTTTATTATAGGTAGACGTGATCCAATTTTCATGTTCCAGACTGCCTATATTTTGTTACCAACTTAAATACATTCAACGTTGGAAAATATATTTTCAGATCCTATTGATTTCACGTCTACTTCACCCTTGTCAAAAAATTACCATGATATAGAAAATAAGACTAAATTGGCTTTATCACAGTGATAAAATAATGCAAAGTAGAACCAGAAAACAATATTAGCTAACGACCCTCATAGAGTGCTACTAAGATTTAGCTGACGCCTCGGCAGATAACAATGTTATCCTGAGGTGGGTTAAAGGGCACGACAGGAGTAAAGGTAATTGCATTGCCGATTCTTCAGCCAGGGAAGCGGCTGGACTGAACATTTTAGAACCCAGTGACACCTACGGCATAACAACCTCGACAATTGCGGAACTAGCCAACCGTTACACCCATGCTCAACCCCTTAAGAGATGGGATGGAATCAAAGGATGCAGTCTTGCCAGGATCACCCTGGGAAGCTGGCACCGAAGAAATATTTACAGCCGGGAAAAACCTACGTTAAACAGAAGGATTTCTGACTGGCCAATGAGGAAAGCTAAGGAAACACCTTTATACCATGGGGCTAGTGGACACACTTCTTCTGCAGGATGTGTGAGAAGGAAGATGAAACTGTCAGGCATGTCTTATGCGAGTGTCCGGAGTTATCGTCAATAAAAGACTGGGTGCTAGATGAGTCTTGGCCTGAACATGCCGATATGAAGGAGATGTCCCCAAGTGACCTGTCCACCTCCCTGGAGAGGACAGGATGAGCGATGACCTAGGAGGACATGTGGCCTAAGTGCTGTGAGCCTACATTCACCCTCCCTACTTTACATACCCTCATAGTTATCTATTGTTAAAAATAGAGATAAGCAATAAACGTGTTTATACCTCGTTTGCACCTCAACCTTGAGAGATTTCCAGGCTCGGATTTAAATATCTCTTGAAATAGTTTGGCATTTTAATTAGAGTGGTCTCTCCATTATTTTGGCTTTTGTTGATATTTTTGTATTTGAATTTCAGTTCAATACACACGTTTACAACTAAAATATTATCAACTTTCTAAGCTAGAATCACACCTTTCCATAAAACAAGATTCAATGGCTGTGACAACTACAACTCTACGTAGAATCGACCACCTGCCGATAACTCAAGTGGAAAGTGATTTATGACACCAAATTTCTGATCATAGTTCACCACAATTACACTGTCACTGTCAATCATTTCAAAATGTGTTCTATTATTTTCAGGGCATACACGAGCTAGCAGGCGTCCGTCTTCCTTTACAACCATACCCAGGAGGTCACGCTGTATTTATGTACAGCACGGCCTCTGATGGTAACGTCACGCTGCAGCTCAAGGAGCCTGATGATCTCGATAAGAATAGCTTAGCTGCTATGCTAGCTAAGCTTCAGGATGATGCAACTTTTTCCATATCGTATCAGGACACTGACATCTTGTCTGAAGGCATCGACGTGTTGTTGGGAACAGGACCAGCAAATTCAGGTAAGTGTTTATCAACTAATTATTTTTGGGGCTCAAAAATCGTTAGAAACAAGAAAATGGGTAGCCCCTGTATGATATCCTTGAGTATTTTGAAGTTTAATGCTCGTTATGTCGGAATAAAACTTTTCACTTGATTAAATTTAGTGCTGTTTTGAAGTTTGGGCTGTAAATCTTCGGAAAGCAACTCCCGCTAGAATACATGTAGATTGAAACCTTGTTTTTTCGGATAATAGATTCTCGAAAAAGAGATAAAGAGAAAACGACGCGGAGTTCTATCACTCTGCGTTTTACAATTTGAAGCAGTAACAAGAAGGAACAAAGAAATCGAGAATCGTGAATGATTTGATGCACCTCCAGCTGGAACTCAATCACCCAAAACAATACGTTTCCCGCAAAGGCGGTGGCTGCAAAACATCGTAGAACATAAATTCCGCTTCACGGCAAGGAAGGTACGTTATACTGTGTCGAGCTATAGTTATAAAATAACATTTTAACACAGCTCACGGCCTTACTTTCGGCCATTTAAGTTTACGCTTGGTGGCGCGGAATATTTAGTTTTGGATTGTCTTTTTTTCCGGGACGTGGTTCAGAAATGGACTTACTTGGTCGCTACATGATTTACCATAATACATTTTAGGATTTAGAATAATTAATAATGGAAATGAATGAAACGTATATGTAGGTTGTCTCGGAACAAAAAACTTGATAGGAAAAAATAATTATAATTAAGAATGTTTTTTTATATACTTTTTGACGTCATAAACGAGTCTTCCAAGACTCAGGTACGGACTAAGTTCAATATTGATATAGCAATTTTTTGTTTGAACTTTTCATTAATCGCTTTTTTTTATATTTTGAAGGAATTTAGGATTTTGTGGATATTTTTACTTTTGTGTGTGTGAGGTTGTGATATTGACTGCGGATCCTTGCAGTTCCATTAGCCTAACCAATTATTTTTACTTTTGTTGAATTAAATTTTCGATACATAAACAATGTAAACCGATTTACTCACTAGTCATTACTTTAATACAGGATCCTGTTTAATTTTGACCCCATGTTTAATTGGGGAATAATCTCAAGTGGGATATCCAGAAGTAAGATTTTTAAATTGATTCTTCCCATTCACAAAAATAAAAATCGAAAATTTACTAAGACTCGAACTTAGAATGCAGATACGTTCAAATGTGAAGTTCTTTTGCTATGCTCTATATTACAGCTTCTTCTTTCTACTTCATTTGCATATTTGAGCTGTTTAAGGAGAAAAATGTTGACATCTGACATTTATTACTTTGTTATTCACATTGTTTAATTTAAATTAGATGCATTTTATTAATAAAAGGGATGAAACTCAGATTCCAACAAATAATAAATTTAAATAGAGATGGTACTACATGCAAATGCAAACAACTCACTGTTACTCCAACTATAATTATTTTTAGTTTCCCAAGTTTTTGGTACGAAATCCCTATATAATGTAATATGTAAATTTGACTAATATTTGGGCTCTAGTAAATTCAAAACTGGATATTTATCCTTGAACGCGAAATAATAAACGTATTTCACAAGTTTAAAATCTACAGATTTATTAGTCAGCTTTAAAATTAGCAGATAAAAGCGTGTATAATTAAAATGTGTGTTATTTTGAAATATGAAGGCAGCTGCAACAACACCATTTGCATTGTGAACAACAAAAATTATTTGCAAGCATAGTAAATCTTGGTATTTTTACGAAACTAGAACAATTAATTAATGGATGCCACGTACTTGGCTGCATTCCTTGGGTAGGTACTACTTAGTCATAAAAAAATGGCATACAAATAAGTGCGGTACTAAAAGGATCGATTGTTTTTGTTTTTTAAAACGTTCAGGTTTCAATTTTACGTAGCAATCGGTAGTTTCCTAAACGTTGTTGAATATACTTTAAAACGAGTATCATCTGCGCCATCTTGTGCAACCAACTTTTTGACAGCTAGGCTACTTTTGCATGGAGATATCATCATAAAATGTTGTATTTACATTTGCTTATATTTCCAAAACAAACTCGCGCCTTCAGTCCGCTGCTGATCTCTCAAAAATAAATATAAATTCGTGTAGGTGCAAGATTTCACGTCTTCAATTCCGGTTTTTGTAGCCTCCACTTAACAACGAGTTTATTCGATTTTTTTGGAAAAATTAGATTTCCAGATGCTAGATTACTAGCAAGAAAATCGACCTGTTTCGGGGTCTTTTGGTACTACTGTTTATTTAGCTGATAATAAATGTATTCGTTATGCGTTATTGGATGGAGGCGCTGTATGTATATTATTACACAAAGTGTAGAGTAGAGGATGCGCTTCACAGCTCTTGGACCTGAATACAAGTGCAGAGAATTTAAAAATAGATACAAACTAATTTTCTCTCGATTCGACTCTGTCCCAGTGAATTTCTGTGCAAATCGATCACGGCGTGCGTACGTGTTGTCTGATGCGTGAACCAAATCGAGAATAGCGACGGTCATGCCGATTGGAGCGTGATAATCGAACTAGCTATGAAACGCGACGAAATTAAGAAGAAAAAATAATTACTTATGAGGCTATATCAGTTCATTCGTAATATTCGATGCGCTCGTACGTGTCACGGAATTTACCTCAAAAATATATCTGCTTCTTTGCAAAATCGACTGGATCGTTAAAGTTTTTATATTAAACTTTTGATATAACGTGCACTTTCAAAAAATAATCAGTTGCTTATTTTTGACCACAAATAAACTATTCACCCTTGCTCAAGTAAACTTTTGATCTCATGTAGTCTCACCAAGAGGCTCTGGTTCTGAAGAGGATATTTTAGCTCCTCTCTTTGTTAGCTTCATCAGATATTTTGATTTCCTATATTCCAGTGTATTTTAGAATCGAGGACGATCCTGTTCTTGCCTAGGTCATTAAGTTCTAAACATTCCTATGCTATTTTAAAACTGATTACAAGAGAAACTCCAGCTTCAAAAGCTGCCTGAGTCAGTTTCCTCAAATATTTTTTATCGATATTGCGCTGGGCACTTTTCTTTATTGACTGAATTTTGAATAGTTAACACTAATGCGAATGAATAGAATGAAATAAAAATTAGTTTAATTTCATAAACAGGAATGACACCCAGCAAGGGAAAGAGGCTATTATAAACAATCTTTCAGTACTCCTGGAATGGTACAATAAGAGAGGACTGATTGACTAGGTTCTATTCACCTTTTTCGTAATAAAATGCTACACCATAAACAACTATGGTTTAAATATCTTCTGTATGTTCCTTGTGGTATATTATTAATTTTTTGGGAATTAAACCACAATATTTTTTGAAGTAATTATTAAACTATGGTTTTTTTGCTTCCCGTAGTTTTGATCCTAGCTACCTCCTTGAAGAGACTGCAGCTTCTTTGTAGTTTAAAGAATTATAAAATGAAGGGTTTTTTTAATATTAATTTTCATTGATCGAATGGACTTTTCTGTCATGTTCCTGACCAGTTCTCATCGGTATTAAAGTATATAGAATCAACGTCTATATAAGGTTATGGAACTGAATAAAATATGTACTTCGTCAGAGATTTCCAGCAAGCACTTTTTCCAATTCATAAAAATCAATATAAATATTCGATATGGAATACGTCCTTTGAGACGCGAAGTCAACACAAAAGTTATAAGACGATCACACGATTTGATGCTCGAGTAAATCCTTCTCTAAAATCGAAATAAACTATTTCCCAATCCCCATGGGCACTAGTAGATTCGTGTTTATAGTTCAACGTCCTTTTTCTCGCAAAAAAATCCGTTTGTTTCAAGTGAATGATGAAAAAATATCGTTTTATTCTGTGGTCTGTTTAATTCCACTGTGAAAACTGGGAAACCCGTTCCATTTTAATATTTCTGGAACAATTTTCTTCCGTAAAAACGTATTTCAAGTGGAACTGGAAGTTTTCCAGAACTAGGCCAACAAAGAGAAAAATGAGACTGAGCCACAATCCAAACTTTTTGAATCGTTTCAGGCAAATCGGCGAAATAACATAAAATAGATTTAGAATGCCGGGAAAGTGGATTCTGGCAAGATTTCAAAATACCTTAAGCTACGTCCACACCGAAAGGAACACATACAGTTGGTTCGTTGGATCTTTTCCCATGCGTCATCATTAATATACAAACGCAATACATCAATACATTAAATAACACGTAGGTCGTAGTTGTGAACAAAGTCTTTGGTCTGTCAACGACGTCAACGTACAGATTCGCGTTAAACCTATCGCCGACATTCATCATATGGCTATCTCTGTTTGTTACATTACGCTGTAATGGAACAAACGGATTCATTTCAGGGGTTACGATTCTGTGAGTAGGAAAGAGACGTAATACAAAAAGTAGTATGTGAATCATTTCATACATGGGAAAAGATTCAGCGAACAGACTGTATATGTTTATGCTGCTTGTTACTGGAACTTGTTTCTGAATGTTCCTTATTGTTTGAGGTTGGGGAAAAAATTAAGTATGTTCTGTATTCAATGAAGGCCTACCTGGCCCTCGGCTTCGAGATCTTCAACTCTCTCTCTTCCCATTTGTCTCTGCTCCCCGCCTCATTTTCCAACTCCCTTTCTCCCACTCAGGCTCAGGATATGGAGTTTATTCCAGATCACTAAGCCCAAGGATTGTGTGGGGAATGGGAAACAATACAAGCGTGGTTCAAACAGAACCGGTCGGTATCTCAATTGCCACAAAAGAACTAACCAGAAAAAGATTTCCTGCCAAAAATATAACAATCTGCACTGATAGTAGACAAACAAGCTCCATTAGCCTTGAACAGACTACGTGTTATATCTGGGCTAGTACGGAGTGAAGGTAATCGTATGGACTAGAGATTTTAGTGCCCTGTGATACCTACAGCCAATGGTGGAACTAGCCAAACGTTACACCCATGCTCAATCCCTTAAGAGATGGGATGGAATCAAAGAATGCAGTTCAGCTTATATCACCCTGGGCGACCCTGGGAAGCTGGCGCTGATGGAATATTTGGCGATGACCAGGAAAAACTTACGTTAATCATAAGGATTTCTGTCTGGTCAATGAGGAAAACTAAGGAAACACCTCTATAGCACACTTCTATGCAGGATGTGTGAACAGGAAGATGAATCTGTCAAGCACATCGTCAATGAGAGAATGTGTTCTCGTTGAGTCTTGGCCTACACCTGCCAATATCAAGGAGTGGTCTCATAGCGATCTGTCCTCATTCCTGGGAAGGTCAGGATGGACGATGATCTAGGCAGGATGATGTACAATGTCACATGTGTCCTAAGTGCTGTCAGCCTACACTCATCCTATCTACTCTACAGTTACAGATACAGATACAGATGGGTTATACTTGGGTTCTTATAGAATTCTAATAGTTCTCTGTTTGCTCTTCTTCTGTTCATTTCATCTTCTTCAATTCCACCACATATTTCTGATCATTCCACGTTCCTGTATTTCCCGTTTATTCCCCATTATATATAACTTCCAATACAGTCTCATTTTTTGGTCGAAAAATGTAATTTTAAAATAAATGAAAAATCAATCATTATAAAATCCATTTGAGCTATATTCTACAACGTGTACGTATATAGGTTTGTTAATTATGATCTCCATGCATGTAAACTCGTTGATTGGAATTAGTCGAATAAATGGAAAACGTAATTAATTTCCATGTTTCCAGTTTGATTTGGTTAACTATTGTTGTTAGTGTATAGTTATTTTCAGTAATGAGTTATCAATCTTTATGTGTATTGGGCTATATATATCGAATAATGGTCCGATTTTGTATTATCAGTTCGATGATTGAACAGCATTGATATTTTTTCAACAATATAACGTTAAAATTGGAATGAAATTTTAATAAATCAAAATATTGTTTTTCGATGACTTTCACAATATACAAATTACTCCCACTAGTAGAGAAACAACAAAAACGACATTTTTTTCTCCTGCATCTTCTTCACAATGCTGCATTTTGTTCAATTGCTTTTCAATCGACATCTGTTTCTATCATATTTGGTGCATACAACATGCCAGACAGTCAGGCGGCACTCAAGATTATCTCCAGTCAGTAAATGACGTTTATATTGCATCGAAGAATTTATCCAAACGGAATTACGTCAATCCAACCTGTCACCGGGATATCTAGGCCAATGAAAAATCTGACAAGCTCACAAAAATGGGGTCATCGTATACTCAGCTGGAGCCAGGACAGATTCTTGGTATATCAAAAACGATAGTAGGAAGATTTGTAAAGAATTGGACTAGGGAACAAAATATTATTGACAAATTTATCATAGTTATTGGACAGTTGAAGACTAAATGGAATGAGATTTCAAGTGATCTGTATGGGTAATTTTGAAAATAAATAATTACTGAGCTCCTTGGTGGAATTCATGATGGTGAATAGGAAGACAAAAAGAAACAGCGCTGAACCAAAAAAATATCCGGTCAAAAGAACTATGATTGGTTATGTACTTTTGAAGAAATACCTGTGAGGTGAGGGATCACATATTCTCATCTTCTGCTGAAGTGCAAGTTGGCGAAAAAATATAGTGATAGTACAAAAAATGATCCATTAGAGCATAACTGAATTAAGACTGCTCAGAAATCGAGTTATCCATCAATAATCCATTCAATGTAGTATTTTGCCGTGTATTGATATTTTTATGTATTTTTTGCATTGCGACAGAAAAGTTGTACCTAATATCATTTAGTAGTAACTAGAGTATTCCAGTTTAGTCGAATCCAAATCGCGCGTACCGACACTGTTAAAAACAAACATTTTCTTCCTCACCTTGTTCTTTGCTTATCACTATTCTTTCCTGTTCATGACTGCTGCTTCTGTATCAGTTTTCTTTCCTCAATTACTTCATCTCTTATTTTTTGTATCCATCTTCTATCTCACTGATGCTTTTTTTTGTTTCTTCCAAATACTTATTATTATCGTTAACTGCTTAGAGCCATTCAATGTTACGTTACCATTACTAATAGTTTTGAGAACTACAATATACATATTTATTAACAAGACTCAAGGTTGTGCTCTAGTTTTCGGCACATTTCACACGAAATGTGATTAAAAACAAATGTTCAAGGCTGTGCCCAGCCTTAAGTCTTTATGAAAAATATGGACATCGATAGTTTCAAAAAATTATTCGATGGACTTATTGGGAACTTGTCTGAATTTTACCTTTTTTGATCTCAATTTCTAACGGTGTATCATCGAGCCAAAACTGCTCGATTTAGTTGCCAACTCCAGTCACAATTATGCAAATTTCCATAAACGGCATATAAGAGTTTTCGAAGCAGATAATGGAATTGAGAATAGGATGTAGTTGGTTTTATCTTCTTGCAACGTTTTGAGTACATTTTAATTCGGTTATTGTGCAGTAAATACCTAGCTGCTGGTAGTAACTTCATTGGAAGTATTCTGGCAATAGTGCAACAATTTCCTACATTACTCTATCTGGAAGTCACGGATAAAGTTCACGTTAAATTCGTTAAAAACAATATACAGGTTGATTCACTAGATCTTGTGAATCTTTGAAGGTATTCAAATAAAATGTTGGCAGTCTTAATTTATAGAGATATTTGCATGTTTGTAGTCCTTTTTTATTCTTCTACAGTATAAAATTTTTGACATAAGAAACCCTTGAAAGTGAATTAACGTTGGATTGATAAAAAGTACATTCAGTTTTAAATCACACTCCACACACTGATGATCGTCTTTTTCTGATAACTTTCGTAAAAAAAAGAACACTGACAAAATTGACCATTTCTCATCACCATCTTTCATTAAAAAAAGTTCGTACGGTGCTTCAAATCCGTTTCATAACAACCCTCCGATTCGGGAAAACTAATAACGGAGGAATATTTCAAAATTGCCAATCCATATACCTTTCTCGAGAGAGGGTTGATAATGAAAAATGTCAGCTTCTAAATTGAGTTAGTATAGTTATAAATTGCTCAAAATGATGCGACTAATGAAAAATACCGTACCGCGGATTCGCCTTCATTTTTCATCAAACGTAATAACCTAAAATGGTATTTGAATGAGTAAATATTTTGTTTTCCATTCACCTTCATGTTCGGTCAGTGACGTTACCAATGAATTGAATAGAAATATATTTCGGTAAAAAAATTATAAAAGAGTATTACATCGAGTAAGACATGCATTCGCAATCCTCATTTAATTCTTTCAATAGATGTGAAGTTGTTTCTTTTGGAAAGGTGCCGTCTCTTAGCCGGCACCACCTAAGCCTCATGTGCTTATTATGGATCCTCCTAGGGTTCTGACTGCAGCCTATTCAGCCAATCTGCCCCCTGTATTAGCTCAAACAGGTTCTAAGCTGGTTGGTTGTCTTCCGGAGTCATTTGGGGTCTACCATACAGCTTCTGCCTCCTATGGTCCTGCGTCTCACAGTTGCATAGTATATGCAGAGCTGTTTCGGTTTCCTGTTTATACAGCCCTATTTTCTTCAGGTCCTCCTATGTGGGAAAGTAGCCCCGTTATGATGCGTAGTTTCTTCCTGCTCATTTGGAGCAGTTTTTTCACTACTTTTTCTGATGGTTGTTTTATTAATTTCTTCCCATGTGTTTTCCTGAGAATATTTTTCCAGTGTGTATTGTGTTGTTCTTATACCCACCCTCTTAACCATGAGTGCCCACAGATGGTTCGGGTCCGTTCAACAGAGTTGACAATCCTGCTCTAGCGAGTTCGTCAGCTTTTTCATTGCCAGCGATTTCTTTGTGACCTGGGACCCACTTCAGTGTTACACTATTCCGAGTCGCCAGTCTTCTAAGTTCCTTGCAGCATTTCCATACCAGCCAAGATGTTACCTCAGAGCTCTGAATTGTTTTGAGGGCAGCTTGACTGTAACTGTAGATATTTATCTTCCTGTTGTTGTAGGTCATGTTATTTGCCCTTGCACATGCAAGTTTTGCATGGACCTTTGTTTGAATAGATGCGAAGTTAAATATGTAGTAGCTGTCAAACTAGCCTTTATCCCTTCCGTCACTCACCAGTATCCACTCCTCTGAATAATTATAATTATTAGTACCTGTTTATTAAAAAAATTCACTCCAATCAATGTTTTAAACACTTAAAATCAAAAGTTATTTCACTTGAACGTTTAAAGACATTTATTTTGTCAGTTTAAAGTACTTTCCTCATTCGTTTCAACTCCACTTCTTTATTGCATGTCCAGGAAAAGTTATAACTTTATTCCCATTGCTAAGTTTCATATCTTAAAAATGGTGTTTCGAACATAAGAGAAAGCTGTGAATTATCGCTAAATGGAAGTTGCGAAGTTGGAAGTTCTATAAGAGAGACGCCTGCAGGACAAATAGTAACTACTTTTATGGTAATTTGTCACTTTGATACTTGTCTACTTACTAAGTTCAAAACCGCGAACTTAGGGTCGGGCATTATTAAGATTAATATAAGATAACATTGAATGCTTTACATTTTCCTCACTCATTATGATGTGGATGACTAATGAACCGAGGCTTCTTAGAAGGATGTGAAAGTTAATGGAGACAGAGGCACTCAACTTAAAATTGAAAACGAAGACGTTCCAAACTGGAGGCTTTTCTTCTATTAATTGTTATTCACACACAAATGAACAGTTTAAACTATCAAAATTCATTTCTATGTAAAAAAAACACTGAACCAACTCTTTTTCGAAATTGTACACAACAAATTGGCCAACCATCAAATCCTTTTTCCGGCTCGTTTTTGAAGGAATAGGTGAAGCCGAAATAAAGAGAAGATCCGACCATTGGAAAGATCTAGTGAGTAGGGCTTAGACAATCGAAGATTCTTCTGGGTGACTACAACCTATTGAGATCAAATGAATGCATAAGTCAAAGTAAAACTGCGCTAAGAGTTTTAACAGGGATCCTAACGGGACATTGTCGCGTGAATGGGCACCTGAAAAAGCTCAAAATAGTGGAGGAAGAAGAATGCAGATATTGTGGCATGAAAGAAGAAACCTCCATCCACATACTTTCCAACTGCACAGCACTCCAGAATCCTAGAGCACAGTACCTGGGACATTACTGGATAGAAGAGGAACATTTACCTAAGTTGAAGCCTTCAGATGTCCTGAAATTCCTCCGAGAAATAGGACTGAAGGAGCTGCTGGTTTCAGAGACTCTCCTCAGAAACTAAGTAGAAGTAAGGGGGCATACATACATACACAAAAGCTTGTTTTCTGGAATCAACTTCAACAGAATATGGGACACTGGAGCATGATCCGTTATTCCTCAACAGGACCGGAAGCGTTTGGATAAAAAAGTTGCTTCTGCCGCTCACTGACAGGTGGGGACGACTGTTGGTCTGTGGTGAAGCATGGAACTCCAGGGGACAGGCAATCTTTGGAGAGGCCAATGAGCCGCCTGGATCATATGGCACGCATCCAGAGATGATACAGGAATGGCTGGACGGATTAAATGAATGAGGAAGTAGACTATAATAATAAGCCAACAGGCTGCAGTGCTCCCAACACAAGAACTTCTCGTAAAAGGAAGAAAAAGCCTAGCGATGGAGAAGAAAAGAAGCAAGTCTTCAGTCACCCTAACACTATTAAGTTTTTGCAGTCTTTCGGCTTCAGTCGAGTGGCATTTCATGCTCAAACAATCGTTTGAAGTGTCATGAATTTATTTTCGCGCAAGATACAGAAACAGTTACGTCTCTAAAACTCACATGATGATTTCCAGTCATTGTTTCCTCAATTTTACCCAGGCTTGGCTCAGTTGTAAGCGGCAATAGTTTCCCAGCTCTCGATTGCTTTTGAATGCACTCCACTCCTAATAAGCATGACTGTGTCTTTAAAGAAGTCGATATAAGAACAATGTTATTGAAGTTATTATTTCAATCAGTGATTCGATTTGATCGAATACGAAGAGTCGGAAAAAATATGAAATAAGAAAAAACATTTTAAAATCCAAAAAAACTCTCCCGACATCATCTCCACCAGGAACCAATCGACATTTTAAACTCGTTATAACTTTTCGACATACATAAAACTTCGTTGTCAAATAAATGTCGTCTCACGCAACGTAATTTTTTCGTGAATAAAAAAAGCCCTCCGACTCCTACTCAAGAATTCTTTTCGGCTCTCGAAATGCTTGACTGCGAAACAATTTTTCATAAAAAGGCCATTTTTCCTAGAACGAACGTGGAAGTGAGTGCGCATTAGTTCCAGAAGAGAATACTATGAGAGGCGATGTAGGAACGGTTGCGTCGAATGCTTTAATGGTCCTGTAAGTTTTATATCAGAAATAATGGTGGAAACTAAGAGTTTTCCGGTAGTCAGTGGCAGCATGTCAAAAATAAAAAAATTCAACACCTTTATAGTTAATAATGACGTTGCTGTTAAGAACAAACACTGAAGAAGAAATAGTGTTCACTAGAGATTTGAAAATAAAAGTTCTATATTGTAAACTGACTACGTTACGACAAGATAAATTCTAGAAAGCAATCGTGTTTATAACACAACCGTAGCGAAGAGGATTGCTTTAAAGCTATTCATTGAATTGTTATATCTTAAGATCAGGACATGGATGATAAACTAATTAATTATCATTGAAATTTGTTTACAATAATTTTAATTAATTCTCAACGACAAACTTATTTATTACTCGTAGTCGTTGTTTTTTTTGGAAGCGGTGCACATTTCATTTGATGTTTCACTAGGTATATCTTGCGGATTACGTTTTCCAAACAATTTCCAATATATTAGGTATATCTTTGTAACCTAGCTAGATCCTGGCTTAATTTCTTCCAATAATTACACAAACGATTCAAAAGTACAACGGTATTGAAAGTGAATCAAATTAACTAACACAATAGGCAACCACAGAAAGATAATTATCAGCTAACGTTATTCTTCGTGGGATATTTTAGCCTCAGCAGTAGCAGCAATTGGTCAGCCACTCTGACAAATACTGCCAACATATTTCCAGACCCTAATAGCCGTTTGCACCAATTGATATTTCAGTCGACTTAAAGTTAAGTGGCGCTTCAAGAAAGTTTTGTTTTGTACCATGAACAACTTGTCATTTTAAGCTGCACCTATCTAAGCTTAGAAAATCGCTCGCCTATTCTCCACTTATCCTCAATGTAAAGATTTCAAACCTAACATTCTTGTATTTTGATTGATATATGTCAATGTTTTTCCTCTTTTCGGGTTTTCGTTTTCTGTCTTCCAATTTCAGGTGTGTTTCTTTTAATTTTTGAAGAAGGATGTTTATAGAGGATGTTTTGGAAGTATTGGATATTTTCGAAAATGGATTTCCAAGAAGACGGTACAACCGTTAAGACTATTATGAAGAATTGGATGAAAATTTCACCCCCGAGATGGGGTGGCAACCACCCCCAAGGCTTTAGCCGATATAGATTTTGAACCTTTGGCTATCCTCTACCTCCTATTAAAATCTCAAGTTAATCCATGCTGGACTAAAAAATTGGCAGGTTTTACCTTTTTTGAGCTTCATTTTCTGTACTAAAACTACATGCGCTCAAACTTCTCTTATACTTGCAGCAGTTTTGTAAATTTGCTTGTAGTTTATTTGAGGGATTATTCCGAAACTTGTTAAGCGAATCTATATGTCAGTATTTCCTAAGTTTCTCTTTCGAAAGTTGCTTACCTATTTTGCTCTGTTCTCGGGTTTGTTCTTAAAATTTATAACTTAAACAGAAGTTTTCGTCGAAGAAACTTCATACCTTGTTACCAGAGTCATAATTACATTGGACTTACAAATTGCACGCCTTCGTAAATGAAGAAGAGATATTCTGTTCCATCAGCTTTACCATGCTTCGAACTAAAAGTACAGTCAAATCTAAACTTTCAAATTTATACAGTCAATAGCGGAATATATTTCAAATTGAAACGTATTTGTTTTTAAAATCAAAATTTGACTTATGCTTATTCGCTTATTCGTTATATTAGCTTAGGGTGATCTATTAGTGCGATAAAGTCCAAGGCTGGTGAAACGGTCAAAGCCAGAGTACAATAAAGGAAAAAAATATGGTCAAAATAAACTAAAATATGATATTATGTGCATAAAGAGTAATTCTTACTCGCTAAATACTTTGTAGGGTTCCGATGTGCGTCCATCTGTCATCTGGCTGTGTCTTATAAACCGCTATAGTTTGACAGTTGTTTAAATGTTCACAGAATAAAATGAATTTTTCCATCTTCGATCCAATATTTCAATAACTTGTGATCACGACGAAGATCTGAAAAATACTTCCTGACAGAACAGCTGCATTAATCTTGAAAACTAATCTTAGATTTTAACTGGGAATGTTGAAAGATATAAATAGTTACTCTAATTACTATGAATATTCAGACTTTAATGCTACACAGTGTCTCGTTTTTATCAACAATAGATCTATAGTGAAATACGCAATCAAGATTTATTTTCGCAAAAATTATATGAATATTTCTTGTTTTTTTTTTGTGACGCAATCTTATCTACTTCAAATTACATTTTGTTTTCTTTTTCTTTGAAATAAACAGAGTTTCTTTAATCTACGAAACTTCCAAGCACCTCATTCATTTTCCACTTTAAACATTTCCTAAGTACAATTTCTTTTTTTAATCTGTCGACACAACACTGTTTATTTTTCCCTGTTATCATTTCGGGAACTTAGAGGAGCTTGGAGGGCTTTGATAACAACTTCCAACTTCATTAAGTATACGGAAGACTTCTTAAAAGTTGGAAAGCTTCAGCACGTTGTCCACTGTTCGTTGTTTGAAGGAGAGAAACTTTTATCAGGAAAATTGATAAAGAGAACCGGTGATCCTATCAACTGTTCTTGTCTTTTTTTGTAGAGAAATATCCATGTACGTATAAAAATATTTTCAATCTGCGAAAAGAGCGGAAAGTTTTTGAGATTTTTATGGAACATAATTTAACTTTTTATAAGTAAAACAAATCGAAATATGATATTCAATCTGGAAAATGTTTTCTAAATTTTGTGCTATTTAAAATTTTTTCATTTATTCCCTTCATCAGTCTGTGGAATACAAGTAGTACTAACAAAAGACGAAGCCATCCTACTCAACCTTCTGTTAGCAAAAAAAAAATATAAAATATAAAAAATTCAGTTCTCTGGTATCATTTTGATAAAATTCTAAGCAAAGCAGGGCTAGAAGAAGTAAAAAAATATTGTCAACCGTCAAAAGTTGTTTATGGTAGCTTCCATTTTGTTCTGAGCATGTTGAGGATTGTTTAAGGTGTTTTTTAGGGTTTGTTTCTCTACTACCAGATATATAAACAGCTCAAAGTTTGCTAAAGCGTGATATAACTCTTCCAGAGAAAATGCAAGGATAAAAAAGGAAATAAACTTGGTAGTTGGTTAAAGTGTACGCTATATAAATATCCTTGCGGTTTTGCTACAGCTTGTTCTTGTCTAAAAGCCTAACGATGAAATAAGTTTGTGGTCACTTTTGGAGTTTGTTCCGTGGTTTATTTGTTGTAAGAAAATAAACACAACTGTAAATAAGAGAACTCCTATTTGCCCTATAACGAAGTTATTTCAATAAAATAATTAACTGCTTTTTAAACTCAGAGTAATTTGTCTTCGACGACCACCTCAAATAATTCAACGGCAATGAAGATCTGTATCTGTAGAGTAGGGAGGGTGAGTGTAGGCTTACAGTACTTAGGCCCTATGTGACCCATTGTACATCCATTGTACATGTAGGTCATCGTCCATCCTGTCCTTTCCAAGAAGATGGATAGGTCACTAGGAGACATCCCCTTTATATCGGCAGGTGTAGGCCAAGACTCGCCGAACGCACACTCTCTTATTAACGATAACTCTGGACACTTACATAAGACATGTCTGACAGTTTCATCTTCCTGTCCACACATCGCTCATCCACTAGCCCCATAGTATGGAGGTGTTTCCTTAGTTGACAGTGGCCAGTCAGAAATTCTACTGTTAAACTTAGATTTTCCCTAGTCAGCTTCCCAGAGTCGCCCAGGGTGATTTTAGCAAGACTGCATCCTTTGATTCCATCCCATCTCTTAAGGTATTGGGCAAGGGTATAACGTTTGGCTAGTTCCGCAATTGTCGTTTGGCATCACTAAGTTCTAAATGGTAGACAAGCAAGTGATACTACACATATATTTAAAGTACACTACTAGGAAAACAAAGTGGTTTTAATAAAGGAAGATTCTTACCGGATAATTTTTTTGCAATTGTATTGTTAGCAGAAAATGGCTACAACGGAATTGAGAAGCTTATGTTGGTAACATTGATTCAGAAAATAATAAGATACCGCTGGAAGCGTCCTAGGACATTTCACAAAATAGAGGAGTTGATAATACAATAAGAATGAAATTAGGCATTAAATTTATATAAATAATTGAATTAACCCCTTCAATTTCCTTGGATCTGCTACCAGGATGTTAAAAATCGAAACATCATTTTCTCATTTAAACTAATATCAGCCAATTAGACCCTTCTGTTCATCAAACATGAGAACAATGGCGAAGTGATGACGTTTGACGTCCGTTTTAACATAATTGTTTTAAACCTCAATGCAGTTTGGATCTAACTGTAGATAATCTAATGAAAAGTTGGGCAGTTTTGTTGGATTCAAAGTTGGGGTCTGTCGGATGTGCAGGGACTGATTAGCAAAGTTTGGGATTTATTAACAGGACCGTTCCATCGAGGTTACGTTAGTGTAACCCGTTATAATCGTTGGATATTGAGTCGTTTGTCTAAGAAGTTTCGGTCGGTCGTTGCAAATGTAATTCATACTAGAGAAATTTACATAAAATTAAAAATTATGTAACCAGTGGTATCAATTCTACAACACGGCGCATGTTTTGACAACAACGCGCATACGACTGCAACTTCAGGTGGGTTCTTCTTACGTGAAACTGAGTCTATTTCAATTTTATTTTAGTGTGATTATTGTAAACGCAATTTTTTGGTTGAATTATGTAAATTTTTGATCTGTTCACGTTTGTTTTTGCGTTATTCATTGATAAAGTAGGTAAAAAAAACTACTGACTGCAGAATTATTTCTTGCAATTCGAGAATTCGACATCTGAGGTAGTAACCACCCGAATCAACTAGCAACTATGTACTAGTTACTATATCAGGAAACAATTCGAGCCTAATAAAAAACAATTCTTCGGAGACAACTTGGCTTCTACCTATTTCCTACAGCTAAACCATACTATATTTATAAAAAGGAGCAGGTGCAAATGAAATTGTCTTTTCCCTGTCGACTCCAACCCTTGGTATAATATATAGAAAAAGGCAATGCTCCTGACAAATAATAAAATAATGGCGTACGACAAAGAATTTCAAAAAGGAAAAAAGCGGATACGAGATATATATAACGCTAACTTTTACTTTGCCGGTTGAGCTCGTCTTTTCAATGAATTCTTCTGAAATTTATGTAGAAAAGTTGAATCAACAATAGCGACATTTGTACACTTGAATTGATACTTGGAATATTTCAAGAAGCAGTCTTTACCTTTAATTTCTTTTCAAATTCCTTGAAATACTTTTATACAGATAAATTATTTACCATATAAATGGTGTATCTCAAACAAAAATGCTATTCATCAATCAATGTTTAGATACATTTCTACAATAGTTAAATGCTATTCCAATCCTTCTTATACAGATGATACGCAATTAAAACAAGCTTAAACTTAAGCAGGATGATAGAAAAGTGCTTCTCCTTGAGGAAGTAGTTAAACGTCACTATCTGGTAAAGTTAAGTCTTTTCAGTGCTCTGCGATTTACATGGATACATTCTCATTATATATTGCTGATTCTTATTGATTTTCTGTTTAGAATTCTCCAGTGTATCGTTACAATTTATTGTATTTTCAGCATGCTGAAGAAATGCTATTAGAAACCGTACTACTTGCTGTTTTAAATTTGCCGAGAATTCTTTCCTAGGGAAAAGTCTAACATAGGAATTGCATTCGACAAATAGAAAAACTTATATTGGATTTCGTTGCTAAATGAGCTTGTGTTGCCAACTTTCAGATTATTCGTGAACTTTGAAATCGGAAAAATCTCCGTTTTGTAGTATCATGGAGCTGATTAAAGGATTACAACAAGGTACAATCAAACTGATTGAAATTATTACTGAAACTGCAAGAAAATTGAATATAATCACAAATTGTAAGTCATTTAACTACGCTAATCAGAATTCGTGAAACAAGATGTGTTTAACTTTCCAAAAAAGGTTCGATACAGAATCAAGCAGCAAGAAGAAATAGGATCCAAATACCATCACCAGACTTGGAAAGAATGTCATTCAATTAATATACACACACGGCTTGAAATCAATAAAGGGAACTTCACACCATAGAAAAGTGTCCAGTATTAATAAAGGAAATTGAAGGCAAAGGGTTATCATTATAGCAGATAGTCAAGCGGCCTTGCCCGGGCAAAGTCAGTGACCTAGAGGGATAATAAAGTCACCTAACTGTGGATTCCAGGACACACTGGAATAGGAAGAAATTGAATAGCAAATGAGCTAGTAAAGAGGTAGACTGGAACCCTTTTACAGTAAAGGCACCAATGTAATATTGGGAAAATAGACAAAAACGAATGATAGAAAAAAGATCTGACATTTCGAAAGAACTTAGACCAACAATATACTTATAGGCGACTGCAGCCGATTGAGAACAAATATGCACCAGGAGTCTTAACAGGTATCCAACATAACGGGATGTTTCACACCCAAAATAGTCGGAAATAGTAAAGAAAGAATGTGGATATACAAGGTGAAAAATTGTTAGCTTTCCTACGAGCAAAATTGTCTTCACCTAAGCGCGACCAAAATAGAGTAATAATAGTTCCATTCGTCGACAGAGGAAGGCTTGCTCTTAAGAGTGTTTTAGTCGTAGTTCTAAGCCACCATGATTCTGGTTTGTATAAGTAAGGAACCAAAATAGAAGCGCTGGGGAGACTTAATAGAGAAATCAATCAATCTTTGCCGATTTCAGTTTTATGGAACCATCCAACGCTTTCAACTCTTCTTTTCATTCGAGTACAGCTTCAGTTTTTTCATCTGGGATTAGTAATATGCCTATCGAAGGCTGGTAAGGACCACCAATGATATCTATAAATTTCTTGTCCTATATATACATACATATGAAGATAACTGTAAAACAAAAACTATTTATTGTAAAACTCATCTTTTGACAACTACTCTGGGCGATTCTCAATACCATCTTCGAAAAGGCATCTCCATCAACTCCAATAAACCATATTGACGGCGTGTGACTTTAATACGCCACTGTCATTTATCTAGTTGCGGGTTATTGAGTTTTTGTCGAGATGGAAGGATTTCGGAACTCGCTCCTTATTACAATTTCATTTTTTATGACAAGGGATCTAAAGGAAATGGAATACTTAACAAGAACCGCGTATAAATCATGGTTAGTAGGGGCAATCAATTATTTTAAATTAAAATAGTTCCACTTGAGCTTCTTCTTTCTCGCAAGCTGTGCGTGGAGAATAAGCTTTTTGACAGGATTGATATCGGAATTGATTTGCGGAAAACCGAACAGTTGATTAATATTGGAAGGGTTCATTGGGAAATAAGAAAATATCGGAAGGTGTTGATATTTTTTGTTAATAAATGGTAAAACTGTTTGAGTACAAAAGAGAAAATATATATATAATATCAGATAAGTTAAAAGAAGCAGCTACAATTTCAGCATCTTGCATCCTTTTCTCATTATAAAAACAGTAAACTACGACCTGCCTTATACAATCCTAGAATAATGAAGATAATCGAAATCATAAAATAATATTTCTTGTGTTAAATTATACCCTTTACACATCCACCCGTTTCTGGTCCACAATTATGATGGACTGTGGTAAATTTTGAAACCCAGAAACCTTGCCAGACTCATCTTTTTGTAGGTAGGTAACGTTGATGAATGTTCAGTAAAATCAGATAGAAAAATACATTCTCACTTCCAGTAAAGAAACAGCAGATTCGAACAATAAATTTAGAGCTCGAAATAAACGACAGAATCGTCTGCTACACCTACGTCGAAATAGAATAAACTGAACACGTATTCTTTCAATCAAAACTGTCTTCGGATAAAAATACATTTACAGCAAATTTAACGCCGGTGGAAATATTTTTGTATCTCTATAGAACAGCTCATTCCGATCTATTCTTCATAGATGTCGTTACAAGTTGTTTTCAATTTTAAACCGGAAATTGTAGGCAAATTGAAAATATTTTTGCGTCAACGATTATGAAATGAAATATTTGATGAACTGAAAAAGTTTAAGTGAAACTTCGAAAACAGATGCCGTCCGGGTATTAGGAATTGTTTCTTTTCACGTTACCGGAAAATAGATTCATTTTTTCGTCATATTTGCTAGTTTCAATCTAGATATACTGTACAAGTCATTTAAGCTTGAACACAGTAAGTCTAGTCTACACTTCCGACCCATCTACAGTGGATTGAACCAGCAAAAAATGACGAGCATATGCTTGGATAATCATAATTTGCTACATTCATTCATTCATACGTTTGGGTTGGGCTCAACAGCTCAGACATTTGAACTGAATCTTTGTACCATCACCCATGTTATCTACCTACTTCCATTCCAGAAGCTTCATGTCTTCTATATAAGCCACCAGTTTATCTGGAGGAATCTTCAGTAGTTGTGATGGTTGTGTTATTTCCACCCCAAAGTGCTTCCGTCTGAGTCCTTGTAAATTCTCACAGAAGCAGAGTCGGAGTCAGTAACTGTCTTCAAATATCTTGTCTAACTTATTAAGAAGACTCTTAGTAATGGGGGTGTCCTTGTGTCAGCCTCCAATTGAGTCCCTAACTAGCCTATCCCGACTTCCCCTCTTATGTAATCCAGTAAAAAAGACGAGCATATGAGTAGATAATTATAATTTTTCACATGTTAATAACGATTCTTCCAGTTCCTCTAATAATTGTAGTACTTGAATTCACTCCAACAGCAACCTGTTCACCAAAATGTCCTGTGACTAGTGAGTTAACCTGCAGAATTACAGCACACCCTAACAGCCGGTTTCACAATGTCGGGTTAACTCCTCGGGTCAATTAACCCTTACCTATAAGGTTACCATCAGATACCGTTCCACAATTGTCAGTTCGTCTATAGGTTAGCTGATTGGAAGTTCAGTAGTAATTTTTATTCAGTTGGTAGCAGATTAGGCATAATGATCAGATTTTATGGTTAGTGACATTCAAAATCGAAAAAAAAAGAAAAAGGAGTTAACCTATAAAATTAATTTACTCGTATTTGGGAAGTTGTAGTTTGTTTTAATTTTTTTGGCAGAAATAATAATATAGCTGTATAGGTATTTAGTGAAAATAATAAAAGCATAAGGAAACAACCAATTTTATTCTAGTGTTATTATAACTGCCATTACAACTAACTATTATTCCAAATTGGTAAAATAATTATTAATTAGATTATATCTCACTCTATTATTTGGGTTTAATATGCGTTGTTCAAGTTCTACAATATTTGGCACATTTACATTGTTAGCAAAATTAATAGTCCTTTCTTGCTCAACATTTACAGAAGGCATTTCCACATTTTCAGGACAAGCAATGTTGTGTTGCTACAATCACAGGCTGCAGAGTCTCCAATTTCAATCTTCAACCCATTGCCAAGGCAGGAAACCTTCTTTTCCACACACCATACTGCCTCTCCACAACATTTCTTGTCCTAATTTGTGATTCGTTGAATAAAGCTTCTGCTTCACTATTAACATTTGCCAAGGGCTTCATCAAATATTTTTTAATGGAGTAGCCACTATCCCCCTATATCCCCCCCTAAACTGTCTCTAAATTCCCCCTATACGCATTTACCTCATAATCGTTCATTTTGCACACTCAAAAAAATAAGCAAATAAATGCAGCAATAATAGCTTTAATTGTTAGGTTAGAATCCCCAGGTTGTTATTATTACCACCAGATTTTCTGGTGGTTAAATATTCTGAGAGTTAACCATAACTTGAACCCTTTATTTTACCGAACAATGTGAAACACTTGTTTTGAGGTAACCAAGGGTTATTTGTTAACCTCAGGATAACTTGACATTGTGAAACCGGGCGGTGGTACAACAGAACAGAGTGCAGAATATTTGAACTTGAAAATTCTTGAATCATATAAGTGACACGATTTAAGAAGATCTTAAGCATCTATATCAGTCGAAGAAGGTTGGTACTTGCTTGAAACGACATGGTGGCTGGTGATTCGCGACTGTAACTGAAGGTTATATTGAAGAATCGGCAAACGACATAATTTCAACCCTGAAGATTCTAGTCAGTACTTCAATTTATCTCAATTTTCTGTTGCGAATATTTCATTGCCATGTCTTTATTTGCTACGTTTTGGCTTCCTTTTGTTGCGACACAGACCTTCCACTTTCATTGGAAAAATAATTAATGAAAACAAAGCAATTCAGTCATAGGTATTTGAATAGAAGATGAGTTGTTTTTTTTTCACCAGCTTTTCACGTATAATAGTTAACTCCCCTTATGGACGATACAATACAACACGAAAACGAACAGCCCTTTATTGTCCAATTTCCTAAATACCCATTTTCAATTTCTTTTTCATATGTCCTACAATGTACAGCCGGAAGAAAACACCGTGTAATATAAAACAAGAGAAAAGTCTATTGTACGGGTGCCCGAAACACACATCGATTTGTTTCCATTATATTTGGAATATAATCTTGCAATAGCGGTTGCTTCGAAAACGAAAACATCAAATTTGAAATGACTGACCGAGTTTGAAAGTCTACCAGCTTTATCCGTTTCCCAAAAACCTAACGAACTTGAAAAATAATGTAAAATATACTAAAAAGGCAGTATTATAAACCCAGAAGTCGTGTAATTGGAAAATACTCTGTTAAGGTTGATTTAATGTATCAGGGTCGGCTGGAGAATTTGTTGTTTGGAAATTATATTTGAAAAAGTTTTTATAATGGAAAATTGATCGATGCATGTACAGGGTGATCAGTTTAAGATAGCAAGCGGTCATATATCATAAGACCTTGGTTAGGTTAGGTTAGGTTAGGTTAGGTTAGGTTAGGTTAGGTTAGGTTAGGTTAGGTTAGGTTAGGTTAGGTTAGGTTAGGTTAGGTTAGGTTAGGTTAGGTTAGGTTAGGTTAGGTTAGGTTAGGTTAGGTTAGGTTAGGTTAGGTTAGGTTAGGTTAGTTAGTGATGATAACACTGAATTAACTGATGAACAAACTTTTATTCAACTCCATGCTTGAATTTTTTTATCAATTGATACCCATGCAGGGACTGTATATGTTTCAAAAGTATCATTATTACCAGAATTAACACATAGAAAACACAAGACAGTCATCACAGAAATCGTGTGGTTGCTTGGCAACTGAACACATGTTTGACTCCAATAAGCGTCAAATAAACATTGTTTTTACACGTAAGCTCCTTTTTGTTCGACAGTGTTGGAAACGAGCTTATAGATTTACAATATTCTCAACATAAGCATAACCTATACTCCATCAGGATTTCAAAAAAGAAGACGACAGAATTTTGGTCCTGTCATCCCTTTTGTAGCTAACTTCTTTTTTAGGTGATGAACGTCTCAGCATATATTTCGTACTGTTTAAATAGTCGACGTAAATAATAATATTAAATAAGAATTGATTCCCACTCATGATTTTATCCACCACTAACAATCAATATTAAGAAAAGATCACAAATGTTTAATTATCATTATCACAATTACACTTATTCATTCTTTGTGTGAAAAGACTCAACTAAACCACTGACTAAACGTCTTCAATAAGGCGAGCTTTTTATTGGAGCATTTTTCTTGGAAATTACCGTTTTAGGGTTAGTTATAGAGAGGAGGTGCCTTTCTATGCTAATGTATATTTATATTAAGGTGCAAGGAATCCCCAATATACATGCAAAGTGCGGCGTTCGCCTGATGCCTCATATTTATGAAAAGGAAATTAAACTTTACCGACTTCATTCTTCCATCCGCGACCAACCGAGATATTTTCCTTCCTTGAAAATGAATTATACAGTTTAACGGGCGGCGAGGATATGATTTATCGTTGGAATATGGATAAAATCGGAAAAATAACCTGATTATTTAATTCCAACATGACGGAGAGGAAATTATCAGAGAAAAAACGTATTTTTAGCTTTTCCGAACAAGGGAAGTGTGGATGTCAAATATAATCGTTTAATTCAATGATATTATAACGCCTTACTACTACTGCTACTACTAAATGTGCAGGTGATTCTTGACCTAGAGAAACTTAAGCCAAGGTTCTGGCACTAATGACACTGGTGGGCCCATTGTGCCATTCCTGCTACTTAGACATCCATGGAGCCGAACTCTTTAATAAAGGCCACAACCTTGCTCAGTGGATGCCTGCTTGTGTCTTCAGGGGCCATAACAGGGACTCCGAAGATTCGCTTACGTAGTACAGCCCAGTGTGGACACTCGTAAGTCATGCCGCATCCCTATATGGGGAGCTTTCTTCTACTCCTAGGTTGCAAAGGTGCTTCCTTATACACCAATGACCTGTTAGGAGTCCTGCTATCTTCCTCAACCTACTCCTTGGTAGTTCAATAGCTGTCCTAGCGTGTTCATCCCTTCAGTAGAAGTTTGGATTGTCTAGGACCCTGCAAAGCATTCCAATGGGTGAGGCGCTAGTTCCTCAGCCTCTTTGCGTATTGTTTGTTTCATTGGTGGCAAATCGAATATTTTAAGAATTGATAGATAAATAATTATATTTGTAGGAAAACTCTAGATACCTCTGAGGTGTCACAAGGTATTCACTGGGGACCCAGTATTATGATTGGTCAAGAAATTGGGCATCACTGTGACTGTACTTTTCATCCCATGCTCCGTTTTATATTTCCGTGAATAAACTTGCCCCATTTTTGTTTTTATTTTTTGCTGATAGTTTTTCCTTATCCATGATTGTGTCTTTTGTTCCTCTCGGTCTCTTGCGTTTTCTCTAATCAGCCTTTCTTGCCTCCCATACTTATTCAGCTCACCTGGAATTTGACATTGCTTGTAGTTGTCCCCACCATTCCAATTATCTTTATATTCAGAATATATTCAGGTATCGAGTTTATTTCTAGATCTCGACTTATTTTGGTATTTCTTATTTTAATCACTCTTTTAACTCATTTCTTCTCAGATATTTTATTTCTACTGCTTGTATTCTGCTCTTCTGTCTACCTGTAAATAAAACATAAAGAGGAACTTGTGTATATGACCTTATAAATTGAGAAGTTTTTGCAGCAGTGTTCACCCAAAACTGCGTCATATTTCGTTGTTCTTTTCCATTTCTTATTTAGTTACACTTTTCCTCGGGCTCTATCTACAGCTATAGAAGCCACTAAACTGAAAACTCTTTTTCTTCAAAGTTAATTTATCTTCTTTGTATCCCATTGTTTATGAGACCTTCCAGCTATCAAAAGTGATTGTTGAAATAATTGCGATGATACGAGATGCTGAAAGTTTCATAAAAGTTTACATTCTCCATTCGGAAAAGGGAGTAAACAAGTCAACAATTTTCCGACTCTATAAATTTCTTGCTTTGTGCTATGAAAATTTAACGGATTTGTTTAATACAAACTTTCTGGATAGCCTGCAGACACCCATTGATGAACAGAGAAAAACAATAAGAAGTGGTTTATGTGTATAAAAAGTGCACATTGATCGATATCCTTGCAGCCTTCTCGACGTATATAATCCTGTTCGTACTTCTTGAAAGTTTTCTTAGTTCAAAAATATATTTTGTGAACTTTTGTTTTTCGTTGAACATTTTCAGATTAGACGAAAGAACATAAACTAGTCAACGGTTACTGAGTCTTAGAAACTTACGATACGAACTACTCCCCTTATATATTAGTCTTTTTCTGAAGAAAATAGTTTGAATGAAACGATTTCTTTATTTTGGATATAAAATACAGTGTGACTAGAGCTACGCCGTCGAAACTATGAGGCTTGGAGGCTTTATATCAAATATACAAAAATCTGCTGAAACTGCTATACATACCCACTTTGCCGCCGTCCTGAGAGCACCAGAGGTGGGCGTCTGACGTTCTCCCTGGTAGTTTACACCGGTGTTTGGCTTACCTTTTGGTCCTGTTCACTCGCTGGTGTTTGGTGTTCAATCTGCTCGTAGTCTGTCCATGGTGGAATCCTCGGCAGTTACACCACTGCATCAGTACTTTTCTTCTCTTCTGTTCCTTCCATTTTAGGAGGAGGTACTTCTCTTTCTAGGGTGGAAAGTATTCTCTCTGCTATGAGTGAAAACCAGTATAATATTATTATGGATCGAACATGGATTCCCTACTAGACTTTAGAAAAGAAAACATCAACTGAATAGAATGAGTCGTCAATGAGAACCAAAAATTTGGAGGTCAATTTCAAATTCATTTGTCGAGTGAATTTATCAGTAATGGAATTACTCGATAGTTATTCTCAGTAATATCCAGTGGTGCAAGTTCAGTTCTGGCACACGGACACACATTTCGATACTTTTCAATTAAATATTTTCTTTGTATTTCCATTTAAAGCACGTATTCTTTTGAAGTTGATTCAACACTTTTTCAACGCTGCCAGCCTTTTCCCGTTTAGTTTTCCGCCTGTGAATTTTTTTTTATTTGTTCAAAAGTATTGTTTTAGATTTGAAAAAAAGATCAAGTATTCGTGCTATTTGTTTTCTCTTCCAAAGCCATTCGCGTATTTTGTTAATTTTCTACCAAATAATGGAACATTTCATCCTTTATTTTAGTTTATTGCGTTGGGTTTTTTATTTTTTGAAATCGAGGTACAAACGTGAATTTTTTTCAGAATTTTGATTGAATTTGTAGGCTTCCGACTTCCCAATGGAACCAGTAGCTACTGTTCCATATTTGCCAAAAAAATATTAACTAGTTTAGTTTCAGGGTATCTACAAGCTTTAGCTCTAGTAAGTGTTCTCTTTTATCAAGTAGTTTCATAGGATTCTGAATTATCCGCAAGAATGTACATGGAGGCTTCTTTTTCCATACCACAGAATACACATTTTTCTTCCTTCTCCTTACCTAGTTTTGCGAGCTTTTCCAGGTACCCGTTCAGACGACAATTACTAGCACACCCGGCCTGCAGTTTTGTTCTGACTTAAGTATTCATGCGTTCTTAACTGGTTTTAGTAACCCAAAAGTATATTTGATTGCCTAAACTCCACTGAATCTGACCAAAGACCAGTATTTATCTTTTTTTAAGTTAACTGCTTTCACCAAGTTTGCCTATATTTAGTGCTTTAATGACGGCTTGACTATTTAGCGTTAATTCACGATAATCCTCACACTTTTTATGACATAAATTTTCGCTTCAAGTACAGTTGAATTTTGCCCCGGCTTCCTAAGTTTTTAATCGCATTCTGGTGATGGTGTTTGAATCCCATTTCTTTCTTGCTCAATTCCGCATCTAGTTGTGGCATTTCTGAAGTGTTTTGATTCCTAAGAAGCGATGAGTGGGTTTTTTTATACTCTCATCATCTCATCGTCATTGTCGTGGACAATGGATTGCCTTGCTTGGACCTTCTTCTCCTTCAAACTGCTTTGATGTATCAACTTCTAATAAGATTTTCTTACATGTGTTTTTTAGACTAATTCTCACAAACCTGGAGAGTTTTTTGGGTATACCTTATTTCTTTATAGTTTCGTATATGTTTGAAAAACAACATATGCAAGCTTAAGTTTCATAACTAGTATAATGTAACTGTCTCATTATAAATATTTGGTCTATTGTAGATCTTCCTAACTGGAAACCTCCTTGGTATTTACCAACTGTTGTCTACTGATACATCTCAAAGTTGATCAAGTATGTTTGTAGTATTTTATACGTACCGTCAAGAAGGGCGATTCCTATATGGTTATTGCATTGTTGTTTATCTCTTTTTCTTATGATAGTGTAGTTGCCTGATATATTTAGACCGAGGAATTGTCTTAGAAATCGAGGGATCTCTCTAGATTGGATTGGCACACATAAAGCGCTTGCTTACCTTCCACTACCCTTAAATCCAGAGTTAAGAACAGATAATATTTATTATTCAGCATTTGATTATTGATTAAATTTTCAATAAAGAACGTGTCAACTGGCATGAATGAACGGAACTAGTTTCATTAGCAATTGCATGTGAAGCTACCATCAAACCAGGACGTTAATTCTGTTTCAAACTTTCCGATTAGTATCTGCAGCTGTAGTAGAATTAATGCCAAATATACTCGGCCCTTACTCAATCGTAATACACGAAGCGAAGTTTAAACTCCATCAACGAACGGCAGAAACTCCCAAATTACCAATTCCTTCAAAATTAAGTTCCAGTACACGACCTAGCCGTATAAACCTTAAAGGTGCTTGTTTATGGGGTACTAAAGAATGATTACACGCTTTGCATTTTTACGATCGAAATGTAGATATTTTAGGAATTATTGGTCGATATCAGCCACAAAACTTCGCAAAGCTCAATAAAATTTAATTTCACACTGAAATATGTATGAGGCATCCCTATACGTATTAAATATATTTGACCGTTACTGATTCTGTTCAGGAAAACGGGTTTATTGACACATGAACGATTCAGACGACGTTTTTTTTTTCTTTTTATTATTCGAGCTTCAACCTATCTATAATTCAGATCGGTCGTAACCAAGTACCTTTATGGCGTAAGAAAATTGTATTCAGTAAGAGGTTTCAGTGTATTTGAAAAAATCTGTTTAAAAATGAAGATAACCCTGAAAGAGTGCTGATAATACTGAACAACAAAGGAAATAGGAAGTAGGAAGCCCAAACATTAGAATTTTATGAAGTTTTAACTGGTATATATGAAGAGTGACCAAAGGATGATTGAAAACAGAAAGAAAAAACTTCGGAAACTTTATTTTCCATGAATCGCTAGGAAATTTTGATATTCCAGATAAAATTTCTGAACAAAAATGTAAAGATTCCACTATTCACTTCCTTACAGTTCTTAGAAATGACAGAAAACACGTTGTTCATGAGAAATTAATAATTCTATTGCTAATGCTGCCTAAACTAGCTTTGGATGAGTTCTAGAAACGATAGATTCACCATCACTTATCATTTTACTTCCTAGTACACTAGAAATCAAATGAAATATCAAAATTACTCGCGATTTTTCCAAATTTAATTATTATACGACAAATTTTAAAAAAGTTCACTCCGCAGGAAAAGCCGCATGTTAAGATAATATTATAACAAACTTGAAATCATTTTTCAAAGATCTACTCTTTCACTTTTAAGTTGAAGGGGGTAGGGATATTTTCACGATATAACCAACCAGTCAGGCTGGTAGTTAGAATGGTTGGTTTGCGAAATATTTTGGAGGCGTTTGCACACAAGAATGATTTAGAATCTATGACAAAGCAATCGACATAAAGTAGAACACAGGTGAGCAAGATTTGATCCTTGGAGTACTCCAGATGTGGGAAGAAAACAAATAAGTTTACATCAGTTGAATATGATTCCAGCAATTTTTTTTATTCATCAGTAATTAAAAACTGATTGGAATAATTTCGTCGAAGTAAAAAGAATTTAATAGATTCATTAATTAGTAGGGTGCAAAAAAAAACCTGGGAGAAATATTTGTTAATAAATTAATTGATTCAAAATAGCTGAAGCTGATCATAAATATGAATTTTTGTCCACGACCACCTAATAATAAGTCAATATTTCACCTCTTAACAAAAGGTATATGGTGCCCATTTATCTACTAGAGTGAATTATGGTTTATGGTTCAAAATACACTGGAGTGTATTATGGTTCATAATTCACGCCATGACAACTCAACACCCACAACATTTTGTTACATAGGTGACTAGAGATGAGGGTACAATATGAAATAAACTATTAAATATGTGTATTTTGTTTGAGAAATTGGTTCTGAAATATATCGTATCGATAAAATATTCTATTTTCTAGTATTAATACTTTTCATAACGATATTTTCTAATATTAAGTATTTTAAAACAATATATTTATAACGATACGTTTTATTGATACTTTTCACAGTATCGCCCATATCTATATATCATGTCAAATTATTTTATGTATCTACCACAACCTACTGCAGAAATTTATTTATTCAGAAGTTAGTAATATCAAATTACGAACTTTCCGATAGTTGACTTTTATTTAATAAATAAATTAAGGGTCGTGGACAAAATATAGTATTCTACTCGCAATTTATAGCCAATATTCACCAAGCGCGAATCATAAATTCCTCTTTCAATATTATACTATTTTTAATCAATCAACAACTGTTGTTAGTACTTATCAGATGCAAGAATTTACATGGAATAATTAGAATACGTTTTCTGTAATATTCAATATTCGTCGTTGTTTCATAAACTATTTTGTTATCTCAATAAATCCTTCGCTTCAATTATAATGGAGAAATAGAGAAATTTGTTTCCGTTACCGATGGAACGGATTTAATTACAGTTAGAGAAATAACACAGAATCAATATGGGATTCATATAACAGAGATAAGGAAATCCATTGAATTGCTCACGGATTTATTTTTGTTGCAGGTAAAATGAAACAGTCCAATTGTTGCTGTAGATGGTGAGTAAAATGTAATTTTCTATATCCGTCTGCCACTATAGCAGTATCTTTCAATTAAAATACACGTTCCGTAAATGTATAAAGAAAATCACATCATTATTAAACATTAGATTAGAATTGGAGTAGCTCTTAGTCCTATCCCACTGCGACCTTTGCAGATCTATTGTGGTCCTCCCTATATTTAGAGCTCGATATCTAGCTTTATTTTTTCCTTTGCGTAGCTCTCTGTCCTCGGTTTTTCTTCTCCGAGTATGTGAAACTGCACCCTTGCTAGGCCTTCGCACTCACAGAGTATGTGCTCGGCGGTGTGTCTTCTTCTTGACAAAACCTACCTGTTATTATTAAACGTGGTGTCAAATATAAAAATAATGAAGACAGTACCGATGAATAACCTCGTAACTTTCCGTATCTGACCCGCGATCAAGAAATCGTTATTTTGAGAAAGATAGCTGCTTTAAAATATAATCGCCGGAAGAAGAGAAACACCTCAATAGACCTAAAAGGTCTTGGACAAAATTAGAGTCGAAGATCAAGTTCAAAAGCACTTTTAACCGAAAAACGTTTTAAGTAAGCTACAGGAAATTCCTCTGTATGAAATAATTTGAACAATTTCTGGTTACTTTTCCTGACTTGATATTGAATTAAGGAGAATTCAAGTTTTAATTTGAGTTGGCGTAAGTGTTGTGGAGAACCCAACTATTTGGTATAACTGAAGCTTTTGACTAGTTAGCGAGTCAAATGGAAACTTTCGGAATTCAGGACGAAATACGACTCTTGTGAGCGCCTGCCAGCTCCTTTGATAAATTGTTTCCTCAATTAACAAGTATGTGGATTATTCGTTAGTTATACGATATCGATTAAACAGATAAAGTGATTCAAAATGAAAAAAAAAAACATTTTCTGAAGGATCTCTCTAGATCCGATTGTATATCTACTATATGTGAACTGTGTACTTAAGATACTTGACTAAGTTGATAGTAAAAATAATGTAGGCAACAGTAGAAAACATTTATTCGCACATAAACACCACAGGATTGTTTGGATGTTATTTTTCCTCTCTCTTTTTCCCAGCTTCCAATTTAGTATCCCTTGATCCATTTTCATTTCTACATTATATTTTTCTTTTGTCTATGATCTGAGGAAAAATATGACAAATGTCTTTTACTAATTGGCTCTACCAGTCGCGTCAATTATGCTCGTTGTGATCTTGTTTTTTGAATTTTGACACACCATCAAAGGAACTAGTGGAGACCATGTGGAAACACGCAAGTGATTGGAAACTTAAGAGCCTACTTCAAAAAAGAGAAGGTCCTCAAAAACCTACAGTAAAAGAATAGCAGCCCATTGGAAGTAACTTTTAGACGTACACGTTCCCAATGCGAGTGATCACAGCGACTGGTTCATACCGTTCGTTTTATAGACGTGTGGGTGAGTGTTTTTATTCGACTATGTTTTACTGCTAGATCTCAAACGTGTAACCCAATAACGAATAATCGTCAAGAATATTCCAACAAGATACTCGTACATGAACTATTCGTTTAGATGTGTTCTATACGTCCAATAACATATTTATATTGCTAAAAAAGCTCACTGGTCGAAAAACTTCCTGAATTATCAAATATTGATTGTTTTTCATGCATTTTGTAGGCTAACTTCACACAATAATTATTGTAAAAGTAACAGCTGCTTTCTTTGGTAGGTATGAATAGAAAAGTTTTAAGCGGTTTAAAACTGTCGAAGGGTTCTCGGATTTTAACAACAATAGGAGTAAATTCCAGTTTCTGTAACTTTCCGAAGTCGGGTTTCTCATTATATCGATGAAAATGATTTGACACAATCGTTAACAGTTTATATTAAGGCTGAGTCTACGAAATAAAACATATTTTTTTGAATACTTGATTTATAACCAACATTCGGGAAAATCAATTTCCAGTTAAAGTGAATAGGGTTAAACTAGATTAAGGGTTGGGCTAAATATAATTGCTCGTTAATCCGCACAGCCCTACGGAATATTCCGCACTAACAGCTGGAAATTACCTTATTCGAATTATTTCGAATCAACGCGTAAACATATTTAATCCTTTCTGCCGTCACCACCAAAATTGATATGGGGTGGATTTAAATTGTTGTGGAGAGGACTTGGTGTTTGCCAAATTTCGCATCAGTAATGCTCCATCCGTATGGTCTATGTGTCCTTTGTCAAGTTAAACTTGCTTCTCACACAAAGCAATAGATATGGAACAAATCTGAAGGGTAATACAGCAGTAACTACTTCCTTTTACTATAGCAAACATTACAGTGTTTTTGAAGAAATGTATTAACTTGGCAATAACAGATAAGATGAGTCAATATGGAAAATTTGGAAGTTTCGCCAAATTTTTCATGAATTGGACGATGGAAGATTCCACTTTCTGCAAAAATAGCACATAAGTAGCAGCAAGACACTGTGTGGACAATAACTATACAAATAAATGGATTTGAAGTGAAGGTTTTATGGAGTGGTCACCTAGGAAATCAGACTTATCGTTACCTGATATTTTCCATTGAGTATTTCTCATTGTTTTACCAAACCATACGTCGTAAGCATTCTTCCATCAAGGAATATTCCGTCTAGCGTCCTGGCAAATCATCTATATAGTTTATTCTGCTTTTTCACAAGATCAATCATTAGTGGTAGCTGCTATTTTTTTGTATTCTAGTAGTTATAGTTTAGCATAGAGTAGTAATCAAAGTTTTGAATTTTCAATGTCTAAGCCTCGATCAACTTTGACCCTCTTTATCCTGGCTCCATATTTATCTATAATTTTTTTTTTGTGTTCACTCGGTATTTTAATTATAATAACTACTCCAACTAGAACCCCGCCTTCGGCATTGTTAGTAAGAGAGTACGTAGAGCTTTTGATGTCTCAATGGTTCTCATTAAACGAGCTTTGGCCTTGGCAGATATTCCCTTAAGACTTGGACCCACTTTGATCCACGGTTTAATATATTAATTTGATATTCCGAATTGAAACATTGATTTCGAATTGGCTTAAAGGCAATTGATGAGGGTATTTGTTAGTCTGTGTGAAAAAAGCAACATATTTATCTCAAAGATACGAAATAATTATTTGGAAAAATCAAGTTATTTACACGAAATAACGAAAGTATTGAAACAAATTTTATGATGGATTTCCAAAGGCAACGGATTTCTCCTTCCACAAAATCCTGTTATCGCGAATTGTTTCTCTTGGTTCAATTTAGCCCCTGCGGGAACAAAAACCAACAAACATTCAACCCTAATTAGCGGCAGGTGCTACCCCTTACCGATCTACCCGTATACTAGTGCCAAATACGCCCCGGATTAGTCTTCGGGCTGTCACAGCTGGTCATCGCATGAACTCAACTTTTTTCCTTCCGATATTTAGTCCGGACAATTTAGGAGAAATCTGGGATAACAAATGAAAATCATTTATTTTCGGTAATTAAGGTTGTTGTGCGATTTAGAGTTTGATTTTTCTACTACATTCTGGCAGCACAGGACCCGAGATGGAAACGATTATATTTAATAACTGATTTATCGCTTCGTTTACAATAAAACAAACTAAAGATGAAGCTAGAAACAAGACAGTTTTCTTTATGCAAATACCAACTGGATTCCTACTTTTTCCGATGCAGTTTATTTCATTAAAGTTTAACAGCAATATCCAGCAACAATGTCTATTTCCTGGACCATATTGCTTCGGAGAGGAAGTTAAAATCCATCCCAGATTAAACGTTTTTTGTTTATCTTGTGAAGAATGTTACTGGAATGGAAAGATTTTGTTTGCTCGTCAAGTCGAATACCCTCCAATCTCATGTCAAAAACAAAACAAAAGTTAAACAAATCCCGTGTTATCAAAGTCGTTAAATATTAGAGTCCGTTTCAATTACATGTGAAGCCGAATTACATTTTAAAAATTCGAATATAATTTTCATTATATTATGTTATGCTGGTGGGTATAAAAAATCGCAAAGAACACAAAAATTCTAATTAAAACTCATTCTTCATGGCCTTCACTCAACATTTTTAATTCCAAAAATTATATTCTTGCAATAAATGCTAGGTACATAATATGAGATAAATAAGAGGCTTTTGTACTTTCAAGAGAGCTTCTCCACTATGCACTTGCTGATCTATTGTGTGTTTCCTCCTGTTATATGCTGAATATCCTTGTCTTGACCCATGTGTGCTGAGGTTTCCTCATCTTCCGGAGATTACCAGGATCCTGATTGTTCTCCTATTCTTGCTTCATGAATTTTGGCTAGGGCTTTTTAATGAAATATTTGGCCTATCTTATTCTTGGAGCCTTGTTTATCCATCCTTAAAAATGCTTTTTCATCCAAGTAGATATTTGTTGTTCGCAGATCTTCCACTATGCTACAGAAGAAGCGCATCGTATCACTTATTGGCCTAGTGAGTTGTGATTTGTTGCCTCTTACCAAGGGGAGAGGCAATCTATTATGAGTGTTCAGCTGTTGTATCGTCTACAAGTAGTTCCAAACAATATTGGTATTTTCCTCAATCTATTGCCTTAATAGCTTTCCTGTGCAGTGCTATTTTCCTGCAACTCCTGCTTGGAATATGGTCACACTCCTACCACCCATTCGATATGCAAATTCAGTAACCCTTCTTAAATAAAGTAAAGACTAAATCAATTGTGACATATTATTGTACAAATTATCAAAAGTAAAAAGAAATTTTGAAGATATCTTCACATTTTTTCCGAATTATTTCGGTTCTATTTGTATCCAAACTTTTCTTTTCTTATTATCTATTTTCAGAAAATTGCACGTCACTGGTTTCTCACTTATAGCTAACTAGATGGCACTGCTCTTCGCTGTCGGTCCTCACGTCTACCAAACCAATTAATGGCCGGCTCGTTAGCGGCGCAGGTCGAACCCACTGATGAATTTGCTAATCAAGAACAATTTCAATTCATATTGTTGGCAAGTCTGCTGGCGAAAACTAGTTCTAACTTGTTAGACGATTTCCGTCTTCAGATATTCTGTTGATTCGCATTTAGTCCAAGACAAACGTAGTTAAACCTAAGACCGTGAATAGAGGTGGGAGAACAAATTGAAATAAATTCACAAGATCTAATTATTAACTTTACAGCGCTGAACAACGGACCAACTCAGGAGATTGTCTTTAACATATTTGCTGATTGAAATTACCTAAAAATATTATTTTCTATCATTATCTTGAGTTTTTCACTTTTTTCCCGATCGAAACACTTAAATCTGTTCTATTTGTTCGATGTTGTTTGTTTATAAGTTGCAGTCTAGTCAACAGACGCTGTTAAACGGTTCTCCATTAATTTTATCATGTTTCATTACTAATATATACTAACGATAATTCTCTATTACAAAGTTATGTTTCAGTATTCACCTAATTCAGAAAGTTTCAATGTGTAATACTCCAATAAATTAGCAAAATCCCAAACAACATTTACAACACTCCGCAACACGAGATTGATTTTGTAATCAGTCTTATATCAGAGATAACCCAGCTTAGAATTCGTAATTGAACACTTCTCTTCGTTGCCGAATGAAACTTTATACCTACTCTATTCACCCATTCTGTTGAAAATAAGTTAAATTATATTTCAAAAGTTTACCTTACACCGATGGGGGTTAATGGTATTAATAAACATCTGACTTTGCCGCAAAGACTGTTGACCGGAAGTATTTCGGAAGTTAAATAAATGATCACAAAATGTAAACTACTGTATAAGCTGAACGCTGTTATATATCAGCTTACTTTGATAAATTAGTTCATATTTTATTATCAAAAATGAACCAGACGTCTTCTTAAAAGGGATCAAAGCCCTCCACGTCCTCACCTCCATCGATTATTTGAAAAGCCATATTGGGAGTCCATGAGAGATGAGTTTTAGGATGTATTTTGGGAAACATTAACAGACCTGAAAAATCTATTGTGTCCCTTACTTCTTCTTAGTTTCTGAAGAGAGTCTCTGAAACTAGTAGCTCCTTTAGTCCTATTTTCCGGAGGAATTTTAGGATATCTGCAGGCTTCAATTCAGGTGAATATTCCTCTTCTATCTAGTAATTTCCCGGGTACTGAGCTCCAGGATTCTGGAGTGATGTACAGTTGGAAAGTATGTGGATGGAGGTTTCTTCTTCCATGCCACAATATCTGCATTCTTCTTTTTTCACTATTTTGAGCTTTTTCAGGTGTCCATTCAGGCGACAATGATTCCTGTTGAAACTTTTAGCGCAGTTTTACTTTGACTTTTGTATTCATTTGATCTCAACAGGTTGTAATCACCCAAGAGAATCTTTATTTGTCTGCCCTACTAGATCTTTCCAATGGTCAGATCTTCTTTTTATTCCGGCTTCATCTATTTCTTCCAATATTACATTGGGGCTGATTCCGCAAAAAGGTTCAGGCCCCCAGGAAGGTATTTTGACCCCTCTCTTTGCTAGTTCATCTGCTATTTCATTTCCTTCTATTCCAGTGTGTCCTGGAAACCATAGTAAGGTAACTATATTGTTCTCGCCTAGTTCATTGAGCTTGTCTGGGCATTCCCACACCATTTCGGAACTGATTACATTAGAGCTCAGTGCTTCAATGGCTCCTTGAATATCTGTCATTATGATAATCTTTTGTCCTCTGTATCCTTTATCAATATTGAATTAGGCGCACTTTTTTATGGCGTGGATTTCCGCTTGGAAGATACTTTGGGTTTTCCCCAAGCTTTCGGAGTGTTTGGTTACTGGCCCAAACACTCATATCCCAGTTCCTCCTATTGCTTTTGAGTAGTCTGTGTACCATTGAATGGCATTCTTCTCAAGTCTGGTAATGGTATTTGGATCCCATTCCTTCTTGGTGCTTAATTCTATTTTAGGATATCCTCTTCTATGTATCTATCTAGTAAGTTCTGTGCAACTATTTGAAGTTAATGAGCCATCTCTAGCTAATTCATTAGCTTTTCCATTGCTCTCGATGCCACATTGCCCTGGATCGCACATCAAAATTATCTTGTTGAGTTCTTCTCAGCACTCCCATTCCAATCTTGCACTTGCATTCGGCGCTACTTGTGCATTTTTATTCGTGCAATACGCACTCTTCTCATATTTTCCTGGGGCCCTGCAAAACCTGCAAAATAACCTTCGTGGAATGCGTGTTCCAGCACCAATTCCATATTTGGTCTTGCGTATTAGCTACTCTTATCTGCTTTGTTCTTGATGTTGTAATCTATCCATTCTTTGCGAATACGGTAGTCTTGTGGTCCGTTAGTTTTATTTGAAGAATTTTTCCTCCCCATCTTCTTTATCTTGGTGTGATCCGATCTGTCGCTCCAGTTCTGCTGTATTAGAGCTGTCATTCTTGCCAATTTCATAATAGGGAGACATCCAGCAGTGTCTCCATTGGTTTTACCATAATGTTGTTTTTCTCCGATTGGCAGCAAATATTAATTTTGATGACTGATATTATTATTGTAAATTGTAAAATAATTTGCAAATACAATATCCTCATTAGGAACAATCGGAGAAAAAATTATATGTTCAACTCGCTGAATTCCTATCCTCGCTACGCTCGGCTATGAATTCAGCCTCGGCAGTCAATCTACTACTTTGCTGCCTAGTTAAACAAATAACTATTGTCCGATTCTCCATTTTTTTCTGTATCCTCATCTGACTTTTATCAATGTTTCCTTTATTTTCTTCTTTACTCCAGCCAGCTATTGGTTCTAGGTAAGCTTTGAGTCCGAAATTTCCGCAAGATAGTTTAGGTCAGAGGTCTAGCTATTGCTGAAAGCCATGTTTTCTTTCAAACTCCGTATATATGTATAAAACAAATTAACAAATCTATTATGTTTGTCGTATTTTTCATTAAGCTGTTTAAATGATATTAAACAATTTTGACCCAATTCCAAATGGACTCTAAATGGAAATTAAAAAAATATCTTATTCACTTTGACAAATTAATTCAGCAAAAATACCCTCAAAGGAATTCAAAGAAGTTAAGTAGGTCCCTCGGCTTTTACTTCTGCAAACCCATTCGAGTTATAAAAATAAAATTAAACATAAGAGGAAATAATAAAGCCTACAAAGTCAACCGAATAAGAGACAGAAGAAGGGTGAATTTTCTATGGTAGCTCCTAAACAAATTCACCAACGCAAAAAAATATGCCTCAGTAAGAAGTTCTTTTTTTTGGATTGATAAATAAATATAGAGTTGTGGTTTTCTCTTTATCAAGTATAATAGTCTTTGATTTCACTTTGTATTTTTCACAAATGTAGAATTTATTGTAAGATGATGACTAGTACTTAGTTACTCTGAACTCCTTCTTTAGTTATGAACAGATCCTGGCACCCAGTACTCGAGAATGAGAGTGTGTTTAAAATGGATTTCTATTAGGTTAAAGCCGATGTATATCCCAGGTTTCTATTTAGTGATAAGATATCAATTTCCGCATAGCATGATATCAGTATACAATTTCCTTAATATCCGATCAACGCAAAAGGAACATTTGAAACATGTTATGAAAAATATATAGAAAATATGTATGAGGTACGTACTGGAATTGATTTAAATTGAGTCTTTTTCTAGAAAATTGTTTATTAAAATTACCAAATATAATAAAAACCACATTAAATCAATTTCAATCCTGCCAAACAATACTGAAAACATTGCTTGTAACACCCAAATTCGTTTCTTCGATATCAACTTCAATTTCCAGTCAAAGGATAATCTTTTTTTTCTGATATTTTTCGAGTATCTGCAATGGGTGGAAAAATATATACGTCATTTGCACATCTAAAGGGATTTATGGGCAATATTGTTCTACCGATAAAATATATTTATTTTTATGTTGGGTAATTTATCTCTTTATTACCTCTAAATATAGATAAGTGTGTCGTCCTTTGTATAGGCTAAAACAATCCCAATTTATCGTACTACATGAACAATGTGTTAAGTTCATTTTCCACGGTAAGAATTGTCGCTGCAACCGGAAAAATTTGCAAGCAGATTGGCGTTTTTTCATTGGGCGCGTTTCTCGTATGAATAGAGGAGTTCAGTCTAAGGTCAGTGTGGCAAACAAAAAGTGGTTTTTTCTGACAAGAATGACAGTGAGAAGCTGCTGCACCTTGGTAACATTTCTGGTGTATTTTGAGCGTATTGTTTTGCTAAAGATGACCAATATTTATTCAACTATTTTTTCGGTATATAACGTAAGTAGGTACTTATCTCTATCTGCACTCTGAAATTGATAGCCAGACATTTCCCCGATAAAATTACCATTTTAATTCCATTGAAAGTTTGGCAAAGATAGGAAAATGCAAATTTTCGCTTCATCTGAGTTATGATCGAATTAAAGAATCCAGATATAGTTCCATAGATAGATCTCAAAGTCGGAAATTTTCTTTTTTAAGCCTTAATGCATTCTGGCCGTTAGGAATTAAAATATTCAGGATCACTGGTGCCAAAAACAGGCCAAAATCGTTCGAGTGGCGGTGATTTGCGGTGCTGATAATGGACTTTTGTTGTATTATTACGTCGGGATAGAGAAATATAAGGATTGTTTTTGAATTATCGTCCTTTGGGAACGTGGAAACCTAAAAATACCCACAGCTATATTTTAAATATTTATATTGTCGACAATGCATCAATTATGTCAAGATGGTAAAAGCCTTTCTACAAATAATTGATTCAAATGCTTCCAATTCTACTCGATATTTTATTACAAACACTACCGCTTAGAAATCCAGATTATATTTCACAAGAAATTTTTATTATTTGTTAAAATTGTTGAGATAAGGACAACACGTGCGCCACTGTTTATTTTTCGTAATTCATCTCACGAATATTCGTACTAGCTCTTCTGCACGTGACTTTTCTCTGTATTCACTTGAACGCATAAACTTCAAAATTTAAAACCCGGAAAATATTTTTCAGTAGAGCAAAACAGAACTTTCCCACACGAGTTAAACTGCGTCGAATCGATAATCGTCGAAGTTTTGCATGCCAAAGCAAAAGTTTTCGCAGTAAGTAAAATTATCGAATCGTTCAAGCCCTCATTACGGATTCCTGCAAGGGTTTTAGAAAGTTCCAGAAAGTGCTGAGTAAGAGCACCATGAAGAAGCTTTCCTTAGACAGTGCCGGACGTTTTTCTGTTTTTCTCCTATCCTTGCGATATTAGTTGACATTTTTCATGAAGTGACAACATATAAATACATTCACCAGTACAGAGTGAAGTTGATTATTTCGCCATCAAAACGAACATATTTTTGAACACAAGGGCAAAAACGGATGCTCATTTTCTATGTTCTAGCCCCACTTATTTCACTTGCGCACCGGTAGGGAAACCAATGAAAGCAACTTATGAAATCCAACAATACAAAAATGTATAAGATCTTCTATTAACAAAAAGTCGATGTGGTGACCAGAGATAGGAGGGGGTTGAAGTTATAACGTTTATTTATAAGCAAAAAAACGTCCTTTATATGATTTTTAACGTGATTTTCCATTTTTTTATAAAAGTAGCGCCTTCCGAACTATGTTGAGTGGATAGTTTTTATCAGAATGCTCTGTATACAAATGATACAAACTTCCTATGGGTTAGAATGCTCAAAGTAGCTTTGACAGTTCCTGAAAGACTCGGGTTTAACTATTTAATACACTTCATTGGCTCTGATGCATGTATGTATGTATGTATGTATATTTGGGGTAACATTCACTGAGACCTAAAAGATCTATTGTGCCCCCTTACTTCTACTTAGTTTCTGAGGAGAGTCTCTGAAACTAGTAGCTCCTTTAGTCCTATTTCCCGGAGGAATTTTAGGATATCTGCAGGCTTCAACTTAGGTAAATGTTCCTCTTCTATCCAGTAATCTCCCAGGTACTGTGCTCTAGGATTCTGGAGTGCTGTGCAGTTGGAAAGTATGTGGATGGAGGTCTCTTCTTCCATGCCACAGTATCTGCATTCTTCTTCCTCCACTAATTTGAGCTTTTTCAGGTGCCCATTCAGGCGACAATGTCCCGTTTGGATCCCTGTTAAAACTCTTAGCGCAGTCTTGCTTTGACTTATGCATTCATTTGATCTCCGTAAGTTGTAGTCACCCAGGAGAATCTTTGATTGTCTAAGCCCTACTAGATCTTTCCAATGGTCAGATCTTCTCTTTCTTTCGGCTTCACCTATTTCTTCCAGTATCACATTGGAGCTGATTCCGCAAAAAGGTTCAGGCCCCCAGAAGGGTATTTCAGACCCCCTCTTTGCTAGTTCATCTGCTATTTCATTTCCTTCTATTCCAGTGTGTCCTGGAACCCATAGTAGGGTAACTATATTGTTCTCGCCTAATTCATTTAGTTTGTCTAGGCATTCCCAAACCATTTTAGAACTGATTACGCTAGAGCTCAGTGCTTTGATGGCTGCTTGACTATCTGTCATTATGCATACAAATACCGTTAAATCGAATATGGTCGTGTCATATTTATATGTAAAATATAGATCTTATATTATTAATATTTTCATATTAAAAAAAAATTTGTTACCTACGCCAATGCGTACAAATATATAAGTATTCCGAAAAGCCAGTGTGAAAGACGGATAAGGTGATGTATGTGGGTAATTTGGACCGGTCCAGGAAGACTATGATGAAGTATTCCCACGAGGCATTTCTTGCACGTCTGCCGGCAGCTTCCTTTTCCATTCAGATTTAACTACGACGACTACGACGGTACGGTGCTCGAAATTTCCAGATAATAACAAACTAGACTCTGTTTCGGACGTGACCATAATAGTGGATTTAGGATGGACAGTCCACTGTTATTTCAACTACGATCTAACCAAAGATAAATGAACTTCGGTGAGATTGGTTTTCTTTACGTCACCAAACCATCGTTTTGAATTTAATTCAAAATATCACTGTAGTGGAAACTTGAGAACAGACGCGATAGATGGGATGGGATTTTTGGGTGCATATCAACCTCGATTCAAATGCCAGCTTCTCCTCTCCCAAATATTGAATAATCCTTTCATGTTACTATTGGAATATGAATAAATACAGGGTATCAATTTCGACACTTACAATGAGTTGTACCTCGTTAACGAAATCTTTCTCTAGAGAAAAGAGGATGAACTAAAATGAAGACGCACCTCCATCAACCCACTTAGCCACAGCTACAAAAAATTAAATGGTCATCCCTACCTGTGATACATTGTTGAGAAGTCAGTAAAAACTGCTTTCCAACGCTCCAAGGCAGGATTACACAGTAAAGCATTAGCATAATTTCACGTTAGCTGCTACTCTGCTCCAATATTGTTCATCCTAAACCAGAAAAAACCTGTCAAAAACATAACAATCTGCACTGATAGTAGACAAGCCCTATTAACCTTGAACAGGCAACGTGTTATATCGGGGCTGGTACTAGAGTGCCACCAAGATTTATCTAACGCCTAGGTAGATAACAATATTATCCTGAGGTGGGTTAAAGGGCTGGACAGCAGTAATGGAAATCGCATTGCCGATTCTTTAGCCAGGGAAGCCGCTTGTCTAAAAATTCTAGGATTCAGTGACCCCTACGGCCTATCGACTTCGACAATTGTGGAACTAGTCAAACGTTACAACCAATTCAATCCCTTAAGGGATGGGATGGAATTGAAATATGCTGTCTTGCCAGGATTACCCTGGGCGACCCTGGGAAGCTGGCGCCGAAGGAATATCAGGCTATGACCAGGAAAAACCTACCTATAACAGTAGGATTCCTGACTGGGCACTGTCAACTAAGGGAACACCTCCATTCTATGGGGCTAGTGGACACACCTTTATACAGGATGTGAACAGGAAGATGAAACTATCAGGCATATGCGAGTGTCCAGAGTTATCGACAATAAGAGAGTGTGAGTTTGGTTAGTCTTGGCCTACACCTGCCGACATAAAGGAGATGTCTCCTAGTGACCTGTTCACCTTCCTGAGAAGGACAGGATGGTCGATGACCTAGGAGGACAACTCCTCGGTAGGACGTGCAATGGGTCACATGTGCTGTGAGCCTACACTCACCCTCCCCACTCTACAAATACAAATACTGTTCATCCTAATACTGAAAAAATATTTATCGTAAACACAACTACACATTTCACGTAGTTAATCACTAAAATGTGATTATCTTTAAAACCGTTAAGATTTGGGGATATTAACAAATATAACTTTCTTTTGATGGAATGTTGTGGCTTTAATTATTTTTCACAAAAGTAGCGCTAATTTAAAAGGCAAAAAAGTGTTGCGAATAATTATGCCGCATACGTGGTCTATGTGACGCCCTCTACAAAATACATCGAAATAGGTACAGAATTATGATTTTCCATATTCAAAAACCACCAACACCAATACGTCAAAAAGCGTTAAAGGTATTGTGAAAAACGAGAATTAGAATTTTATGTTCAACACCCTGTATTGATCTAGTTTTAACAATAATATGAAAACCGTGTATTGTCTTTATTATGTATGCGGGTTGTACGTCATATGCCGACCCTGTTTCAAATATCCCCATGGAGTTTGTCCTGGGTCCTTAGAGAATCGTGTGTCAAAGTTTCACGTGGTTGAGATGTAGGTAGGTATGCTTTTGGGACAAGACAAACTGACAATTATTGCTCTTATCTGCGGTTCTGTTGTGTAGAACTATGTGACGCTTATGCTAACCTGATTATCAGATAGTGCGTACAATTAACCTAAAACAAATAACGGGAATGTCGAGATTGGGATAAACGGGTGCTATTATATACTTCATCAAGGAAGTTCATTATGTTTTGTGACTATTAAAACTACTTGATGATGATAAAGTATGGTATAGTTTAATTCATTTCGAAAAATTAGATAAATTGAGGTGAACTGACAAAAATAAGCAGCTTTTTAAGTGAATTTACTTTTAGGAATCCACTAATATTTCTGTTATCAATAAACCTAAATGTTTCTAACCAATATTTTACTATTTAATGGAAATGGAAATTCTAAGATTATATTCGTAGTTTTTTCGATATTGATGTGGTGTTAGCCCTATGAAGATATCCTGGATATTCCTTTCCAATTAAGATCAGTATAACTGTGACTATGACGGAGGAATTGGCACAAAATGTGGATTGAGTACTATGGAAACCAAAACTCAGTCTACCAGTGATCCACTAACGAATTCCGGGGAAAAATTGCTACTTAAAATGTTTGCTTGGTTTTTCTCTTCATTGAGCTAATCCAATCGTGCTATCGTACTTTTTGCGCTTAATCAAATCACTTTATCTTGGATCAAATCAACTGAATTAAGGTGCAATCAAAAAGAACGCACCTCATGTCCCATTGTCAAGACTTGTAGTGGCCGTTTTTACAATAACGATTTTGACATCCGATGTCGGTTTGAGGTTCCAGCATATTATCAGTTTTAATGTGAAAACGACAATCTTCACTACTTCAATTCTAAAACTCATGCTTGTGCTTAGGTGAGTTAGTATGCCAACTATGCCATCTCTGTGTACGATGATGTCACTCGGTATTTTTAGGGTGGGAGGAAATATAGAATTAGATCAATTTTCTACTACATGAATTAGAGAATGTCTTTGTTGTGGCTAGTCTATAAGAATTCATCTTTTGGAAAAAAGTGAAAACTCCTCATTGTTTCTCCTATTGCTATTTGAAATTTACCAAGTTTAGTATCTAATAAAACTTGATTTATGTGTCTCGTTTTTGTTTGGTCACCCCGTTTGTTGTCCAATCTACTTTTCAATTAAGCACTCAAGATTAATCCCTTGTAAATGCAAATTACTTTAATAGATAGTCTTAACGATATTATTTGGTTTATCGGAAAATCTATATTTTCGCACATACTCTGACGTTATCACTTTAAATATTTTATATACTGCGAGTATGACGTTCAATTATTATGAGAAGGAGAGATAATTAAAAATTCCCCCAAATTGATAATTACCAACACTACGAATAGAAATTGTATATCAAACATCACATCTCTTACAAAGAGGGATTATAATCACTATATGATACTCGTATCCAGGAGATAATAGATTTACGAAATTAAAAATCTATTTTAAATAATAACACTGCTAGACAAAAAAATTCAGTTGATGGAACATAAATCTGAATAGCATACGATAGTAGAATGAACCTATCCGCATACAAAAATGGTTAGAAAAAAGCTGAAACACGTAGGATTTTTTGTTACATCAAGAAAACTATATACAGAACAATTAACTACGACTATATTGGTGAAATAACAAGTCAAAAATATTTATTTATCACAAATTCTCCATCTTAAGGAGAGTTATACCTTTCCTCTTCAAAAACCAGCAGTGAACACCCATCATAGCTGGATTCTATCGCCTATGATACCGAATTTCCATTATTCTGATGTCTTGGTGGGGCCTTCCACCTTTCTTGTCGCTGACAGCTTCAAAATTCTCGGCAGCCATGCGAATCATAGGAATCTAAAAGTTCATTAGCTCGTTCGTAGTTTGCATCCATATTGTTGCCAAAGCTCCCCTCAAGACAAGAATATTGTGAAAATCATCAGTGGGTTCGTTCAACTTGTATTCAAATAGTTTAGAGTATATAAATGTATGGTGATTTGATTGGGTCATTCAAGAATAGAAAGATTCGCAATATCCTTTTCCCATGGTCTCGAATATTACAAACTAGATCCCACTGAAACCACTCTATATTGCAAACAATATTGCAATATATCTGTTAGATCGAGGAGTAAGTGAAAGTACGGATTGTTAGGACAGTGCGCGGCGTATAACGTAAACTTACAGCATAATCTGTCCACCCCGAGTGTTAGGAAAGATATTTCGACTGTCGAATGGTGACTTAGTTCGTGTTATGTATGTACTTCTTGAAAAATGTCTTTGTCAAAGAATAATTTACGAAAAGATTTTTAGAAGGCTTCTCAAATTACGGTGCAAAGGAGACTGTTTGGAAATGAACCAAAATTCACGGAGTATTCTCGACTGTCAATGGAGTTATTCGAAGTAGTTTCATTTCATATCGGAAAGGATAACCTAACCTAACCTCACTTAAAAATAATAGATCAATAAACGGACAACGCACAAGTATGAGTCGAGAGTGCGCTCAGCTTGGCGTAGTCCTAGCATGCTTTAAATAGTATTTAACCTTAAGCAGTAATAAGAAATGTAGAATACGTTTCAATTGCAGCCTGTTTGGTTGAGTTTTGTTTGTCAATGAGTATGTGCACTCATCGAAAATGGTGTGTTCTGTGGTCCTAACAATCCATGTATAGTAAAAACCAAACAAAGTTGCGTGCACGTCATCATTGTGAACATTTGCAGCGTTGTCAGATTGTTCACGAAATATGTTGTAAATGGTATCACAAGTAGTGCTTGTATTTAAAGTTTCTGTATTTGTTACTCGTTTATGAGCGCAACGTTTTATCTTTGGTGACTCAAACTCTCCACCTTTTTTCCTTGTTTGACAAATTTTGCTCACTGTTCTTACACTGATTTTTAAAGCACGTTAAAATTATAGAAATTTTCGTAAAGTAAAGTAAGGATATTTTATTCACGTATTACCTACCTCTTGTACAGCGTTTAAGGGCAACAAAGGACCATTATTATTATTCCTTTCTGGTTCAAAATAATTTACTAATAAAGCCACGAGTTCTTTGCATCGGCTAATCAGCTGTTTGGGCATTTTAACAATCACAGATGAAAATGCTTTGTTGTTTTGAAAACAGTTTTGATTATAAATATTTGTCACAAGAAAATTTTATAAATCAAGTAGCTATAACCTCAAAAATCGATGACACTACACGAGTAGAAAAGTCACAAACAACGCGGCAACATGACATCATTTCTGGCAGTGACTATTTTACCGTCAATAATTGGAGGCTTCTTTATGAAAATTTCAACACAAATTTTTACATGGAGGGTCGTCTAAGCCCAATAAAGCTATATTGCTTATACATTATTTTGGTACAAAAGTTTTTTCATTGATTGGGTTATCTTTAGAACCGATTAATTAACAAATTTAAGTATATGCACTTTTCGATAGAAATGTAGCCACACATGCGATAGAAATACGACTTTGGTGACGTGCACGCAACTTTATTTGGTGTTCACTATATTTAAGCGTTCGGCAGACTGTGAGTCTTGCGCCGCGCACTGTCCTAACAATCCGTACCTTAAGAGGCAATAACCGTGGTGTGTCCGCCAAAGAATGATTAAAACAATAATGTTCAAGACTCAATTATTGTGACATAATTTTAATTTTGCTTTTGTTATTGGGCTATTCAAATATGTAAAATGGTATTGATTTCTTCGCAAAAGTCGAAATTTTCCTCTCGGTACCATTTTCTCTGAAACCATATGATATTTTCACTTTAAAATTTCAGCATGTATTAAGAGTACCTACCATGGTTAACATGCGATGCATACTTTTGAATGAATATTTTTGAAATAGATCGAATAAAAAGTAAAATCCCATGGAAAAAAATAACTTTACCTCTTAAGAATGTATTTTATATGTACATTTTGCATACACTGTATACTAAAATCGGTGGTTTTGACTATTGAGCGACTTGTTTAAGAAAATCCGAATCATCTATTCCAACGAAACACATTCGAACGCCTGCTAAATTAAATTAACGCTACAACGACTAAATGCACACCGACGTTGATGCTCTAAAGACGATCGTCGAACTCCTTAGGGAATTTCGTAAATTCTCACGAGGGTCCTCTTTGTATTTCAGGTGGGAACGATGCAGTTACAGCCACCTTCGATCTCTTCGACTCATCGAGTGGTCCAGACCTCACTCTCTCTCCGCAGACCTTCACCAATTCAGCAGAGGCTTTCATCAATGACAACTCTAACAGCCTGGGCGTCCCAACGGATAGTGATGCAGGTTGGTTAATCTATCTCACTATATATCTTCTGTATGTTCCTTGTGGTATATTATTCATTATTTTTGTAATTTCTTGGGAAATTAAACCACAATATTTTTAAAATTACCTGCGTTAAGTTTTTATCCAGGTTTTCTTATGATTCATAATTTGAATAGTTGTTAATCGATACACAAAATCACAAAACTGAGTATACATAATTTAAAAACTTGAATATTCATACACAAAAAACTATCAAGAAACGCGTTTTATTAACAACATTTCCAATATAAGCGAAAAAAACGCTCTATCCCAATAAAAACCGTTCCTGGAACGTGTACTTCACTGGATTCCATTTCTAGTAGACTATCATATCGTTGGAATGTCATAAAATGAAATATTTCATTTCACATTTTGCCAGAGATATGATCTACTATGAATGGACCTTAATAAAAATTTGATAACAAAATTTTGCAGTCTTAAACTTCCAAATATTTTTTGATTGTCTAGTTGTCAAATTTTTTCTGTTGTGTCAGTTAGGGATAAAAATTGATTTCTATCTATTTTTTCTTGACAACGGTAGCTGGAACGCTACCGAAACGTTGAAATAAAGAATTTAAAAATATTGTGGTTTAATTTCCCAAGAAATTAAAAAAAAGAATATCTCACTATATATATATACAGGGTAGCGAGAAAGTCTGGCACCAAATCTTTTCCTTTGAACAGAATAAACATAAATGATCATCAAATTGTAGGGTTATGAATAGTACTGTATTCCATTTCTATTCTTCGTTTTTTAGAGGAACAGTCAAAGTTATGTGACGTCAGAACTCAATGTAATGCCTTCATCTTCAATTTTTTCATGTTTTTCCTAAAAAAAATTACTTGCTGCCAAACATTCTCGCTACACTGTAAATTCTGATCGTTATTCGTAGTTTAGTTTATTCGTTGTAAATTACGAGCTGGGTCGTACAATAGAAATTATGATAATGTGAGTTCCTGTCAACGAATTTGTTAGAATTAGAAAATATTCTTGACTGAATTGTGCTATAAATTCGAAGTAATCACCAACGTTGACGTTTTATACTTTGAAAATGGAGACAAATATAATTCCTTACGATGTAATGAGCTTATTCAATTATTTATCTCAATTAGTTGTTATATAGATGCAGTGACAAGTTTGCTAGAGAAATTTATTTAATTTATTATATCAAGTATTTTGCCTTTAAGTCAGCGTCAGTCTTGTACATATTCGAAATGACATAAAACAATTCAATTTTGAAATGTATACTACCAAAACTCTTATAAATTATGTCAATTCAGTTAGCATTAGTACTTTGATGTTCACATATCTGGTGTACACATTTAGAACGCAACTCATGCAATGCCAGTTTAAAATAATCTAATACCATTCCAGAAGCTTCGTTCTTGCTAAGTATATAGGTCACTAGTTTTACTTATGGTATTTCCAATAGTTGTATTATTTGCTCTCCAAGCCCCTACGTTTGAGTCCTTGAAGTTCTCACAGAAGCTAAGTATGTAAGTTCATGTTTTATCAAAGATTTCTCCTTTTCTGTACTTGGATTAACTAGCTTTGGCAATTTTGTTTGTATGTTTTGGAACGATTCATTGTCTTGTGGTAATCTAGGTGTTGGAAAAAGTTCCGGAATGCATCACTCTGAGAACCCCCCCGAATTAAATTTGTCTAGCTTGCTATATCAATAAGGTGCAAGTAAAGGTATAATAGAATTATATATTCGACGTTTTGACAGTCCATTATCTCGAAAATATGACAAGTACTATACCATATTGCACCGTCAAAGCGTCGTAGGACACACTGTATAAAGATAACATGTTTGGATGAAATAGTTGTCGATGATGTGTGATGTTTTGTTCGATTCTACAAAATAATGGTGAACATTTACGTTAAATTAATTATGTTGACATTCTTTTCATAGAAATTTGAATACAATTCAATAACAATTTCACATAAAATACTATATTGATTTATGTTTACCAAATTGAGTAGCTCACAATATAATAAAACTGGTTCTGAAGTATCAATCCCATTCACAAATTCGCGGGGACTTTACAATCAACATCAAATATCGTCTATTTTATGAGTTTTATTCGGTAAATCAAAATTTAGCAAACGGTGGTTAAATGCGAAATCGGGCGACTGTAGCTAGATTATTTATTCCAATTTTTCAAGACTGCACTTATAGTGATTTATTGATTTTGTTTAGCAAATAAATATCTCAAAGCAGTCTATTTTTGATTTACTTGGAGTTAAGAATATCTTGATTGTTTTCAAAACTCCCAAATATCTCAAAAAAAAGTTAATTAACACCAAAAAAAATCCACATTCTCTATTATGCCTTCTATTTACTAAAAAGTCTTAAAGTGGTCATTCAAGTTTTGGAAAAGGAGACGTAAATATAGTGGTTTTTGACCGGAGATTCGTTGTAAAGTGGTGCGTTATCGTGGTGCAAAATGAAGATTTTTTCCGACAAAACTACTTTCTAAACCAGCTGCATCATCATCGTGGATGAAGTTTTAGATAAAAAGACAGTCAATAAACTATATACAACAATAAAATGACCAATAAACTTCTCATGAACATGGAAATATTGCGGAAAGCACTACTAGAGCAAAAAGGAAAACCTACACGTACTGGGCAGACATACCGGAGCTCTCTCACACGAAGGCGTTCATATACTACCCTTCGAGTACAAAAAAAACAGATCCTGGAATAGAGTATAACAAACCTACGCATTCTGTTGAGACTCCTTACAGGACATTGTCGAATAAATTACCAGAGAGGGCGAGAGGGCCAACTCGCATAGAACCTAACCTAACCTAAATATGAGGAAAAGATACCTCACAAAAAGGACTAGCAAGGCCTGAGCGAAATGATGTTCCACAGATGTAAAACCTGGTACAAAGATGGGCCAAACACTGGAGAAGGAACAGGAGTAGGAATGTATAGTGAAGCAACACAAAAAAAATTTTATTTCAGGCGGAATAACATGAGCCTTTAGAATGTTTTGCTGCTATTTATTGTCCTTGAATAATCGGATGTACAAAAGATACAGATAAATGAAAAAGAAAAGCTATTTAAATTTCATAAATACGTAACACCATCAGTTATGCTGCTACGCTTTTGACTTTAAAGTTCTTCCGAATGAATTCATCGGTGATAGAAACAGAATAGAAATTATTTCGATTCGGAATTGAAATCACGATCTGTTATAACTTTTATCAATTTGCATTAATGAAGCGAGTGGACCGTTATTTAAATCGATGAAATGTTCGCGTTTTAATATTAAATTCTACTGCATTGCATAAAGCTGAATAATTTCATTTTAATTTAAAACATGTTCAAAGCGATATAACAGAAGTTATATATTTAATAAAATCTCGAAAAAAAAACGTATATAGAAAACCATGGTAGAAAACATACATTGAATTTCAATAAATGAAAATAATATCTTTTTATTATATATTTTGATATAAAACCTAATTCTGATTTGTGATGGAATATTTAAAAAAATTGCTAGTCAGAAAAACTTCCCAGTATAGTTTATTATATTCAGGTAATACATTTCCAGTGGCATACCTAAGTGCCTTTAGAGGTCGCTGTTGCGTGAGGGACACGTTGTTTAGGAGATCACGGGAAACGTTGTTTAGGAGATCACGGGAACCCAGGCTACAGCGCAATGAAATGAGAAGTTGCTAAATTGAATACACGTTTATTCACAGACAAAACCCTGGATATTTGAAATTCAATTCACTGTTACGCTACTGTACAGTGTACATTTCATCTCGTTTGACTCACGCACTTTACAGTTACCGAAATATAAACATCAACTTATATTAGGTATAACTACTAAAAAAACTATTTTTTCCACATTTACTCAGACATGAAATGTATTTTGATCCCTGGGATACAAACAAATAAACGAGCAAAAGAAAAAAAAGTTATGAGTTTTTTACATCTCTGACAAATAAATAAAAAAAGGTTGGAGTTTGTTTGACTGTGAAGGCAACAATTTTTATTTAATTTGTCTTTATTTTCTAAATAAAATGCTCTTAAGGCATTTTAACAATTTAGTTATCTCAAACACTCAAAATCCCTATTTTTCATTTGAAAGGAATTTTTTAATTTTCAACCAAATCTCATTTTGAATTTTTGTAAAAATAAATCTTTCCAATTAGGAGTGAAAAAATATTTATATACTGTAAAATATAAACACCCTATAGGGTGAACTGAAAGCTACAAGTTTTTGCCATGCGAATTATATTAATTCTCGATTTTGTTTTTGTTTCGTTCCAATACCGTTCTCTTCACAAAAGTTACAAATTTTTAAAGAAAACTACAATACAAAACTTCACAATAGACGAAAGTTTTCAGTAAACTATTTAGAGAAAAACTCCATCCAATTTGTCTCTTTGTTTGATTCAGTTGAAACTTCATAACCATAGAGGTTCCACATAACCATTTACTTGTTATGTGAGTAGAACCACAAAACTAAACTATGGCTAGAACTGTAGCTTTGTGGTGAAGTCTCGACAATGAATTTCTATACAAATTAACACTCATTTGACCAATTTAGACAGCATTACATTCTGGACATTGAAGTGTATATATCTTAGATATTAATAATGGGAATATTTTTGTTTTTAGATTAAACAATTTTCATTTACATCGCTTTCTAGTTTAAATGAAACGTGGTATATTATACTCGGTAGCGTTGTGAATTTTTTTTGTGAAATATATCCGCTTTGAATATTTTTGCAATGTACGAAATAAATCCCAGCAAATATGAACGTGATGAAATAAAAATTGAATCAAAACAAAAACGAAAATTGAATATCACAAGGGTCTTACGTAAGACCTTTGGGAGTATTTGGATTATTTGCACGTGGAAATATGAAAAGAATGATAGAAAGAAAATGGTAGATGGTGAGGCAACATTTGCACATTATAAAAATAACACAAAGTGGAGTGATATTGGAAAATATTTTATAGCGCAAGAAGTGCTACTCTAACAGTCCTGAAGCTCTTCGAAAAATAGATGAATTATAGAGTTTGCTGTGAAATAATTTTTGTCAATATTATCATAAGCAAAAAAAAAACGTATCTACTATCTGAACTCGACATTTTTAGCACAAAATTCACAATAATTAGGTACTTACTCAATAGGGGTACATAGCATAGCAAACATGCTCAAAATTCGTCCAGAATGGTTTTTTGTGATAAAAAATTGACTGTCAGTTTGTTTTAGTAGGTATAAGGTATAAAGTCATTAAACTTTTGGCTAATATGATAGATAAAATGTTCTAGTCTTCGGCAATAGATTTAGCGGAAAATTTTACGTATTCCAGTGTAATTTTAGTCCATTATCTCAAGCAATAAGAAAGTTAGCAGAACCAGTTTATATTAAATATTTCACATACCTAACCCTTGTTTCAAAATTGTCAAAAAGTATGTTTTCGACATAAAAAAATGCTTAAAATCCGACTAGAGGGTTTGTTTTTTGGGGACCAGAAATTGACTGCCGCAGTTTGTTTTTGTATAAAATCATTTTTTCATTTTCGAAAATCCACTTTCCAAAACTGAAAATACTCATAACTCGACTAATCTGATAGATAAAACGTTCTATCAATCGATTTAGGTGAAAATTTAACAGTGTCCAAAGAATTTGAAGTCCAACTCGCGTCTATTCCAATATTTGACAAGCAAATATGAATTCAAATGATGTGGACAAGTGAACCAAAAAACAGATAATAATATAAAATTTTATCAATTATCTAAACATTTTGATTCTATAGTAAAGACAATTCAACTCATGTATAAAAAATCGCATATGCCTCAGTGTAATTGTCACTTTGACACCGGCAAAAGTTAGCTTTAACTTTTTCAGCGATAAATGCACTTGTGGTTTTTTCACTTATGCATTTGTTACCATGATGAATAATTTGACATGTTTGTCAACAACTTATTGAATTTCTAAACACTAGCAATGAGCCGATTCATTGAATTGTCCTGCCGAATTACACTCGATGTTTGTATTGATATCGGGTAAATTTGTGTTGTTCAACTTCTAAACTGTTTCCTTTAGCAATTTGACTCGAAAAACTGTCAACCTAAAAACGCTCCACCTTCGGTGTCGCGTTTTTAATAGTTGACAGTTGTTCTCGTCTAATTGCTAGGAAACAGTTTCTCATTAAACAATCCAAATTTACCCGATAAAATACAAACCTCTTGTGCAATTATAAGTGAGAAACTTAAAGAGCAAAACATTTACAAAGCATCATGTGATTTCTGTCGATCATCGTTGTATCTTGTCGGACTCTGCAAAGTTAGGAAAATCATTTTCTTTACACTTGAGTGAATTTTCTCTATCCCTTTGAGTCCTAAATAAACATAATTATCAAATTTTACTTCATGTCCTTCATAAAGCCGACAAATATTTAGTTTTGTCCGTTTTGGACTTTCTTCAAGAGCTTTAGGACTAAGAATATGTAAGTATTTATAGTCTCTCCTTTTTATTGATAATAAATTGGAAAAAGTTGTGCACTGTCGATATAAAATGACTTCTTTTAGTAAATTGATTTTTTTTCCTGGTCAGAATGTCTCATTTTCCACAGTTGGAGGTCGAGAATTTTCATTCATCTCTCGTTCGATGGGTTTAGTCGAAATTCTCTATGGGATTTCAGGAAGAGATTGGGCGTCAACTATTATTTCCGATGAGGACATTAATTGTATAAGCTTGTCAATGCGATTACACCAACTGTTCCATAGGGAATTAGGAATTTCCTTAAAATTCTTAACCTGCCGAGTGAAATAGTGTGAAAATATAGTACCACATGTAATAAAGATTATTTTCAAAGTTTCGGAAAAGTTATTTGTGTATAATATTCAATAGCATCAAACAGAAAATATAAAAAGGATTATTTTTGATCAATTCGTTTCATAATTCACTATTCGTGTCGAGTACAGGAAAAACTGTCCATATAGTTTTGATTTGTTACCATATTCATAGTTGCCGGCAGGATATTTCATAAAACTCATTCATTAAATTTTGTTTTCGAACGATTGGCGTTTTTATCTTTTTTAATTTTTGAAATATGAAATAAAATTTTAGTTATGTAAATGCCTTTACACAAAAGCGCTTTCAAAAACAATGAAGCCCCACCGGTCATCAATCACGAAATTGTTCAATCTGTATCGATATTCAACCTGTATACAACGTTATATTTACGACGAAAAAAAAAAAGTATAATCAGCAATGATTAAAAATTTTCCGTAGACTGTTGCTGTTTCCACTTTCTGAACAATTTTTCAATACCAATATTCACTTTTCCTCGATGCAAAAAATCCAAGACTACTTCACGTGTGTTTTCGCCTCTTTGTGGAATTAATTCAATATTGATTTTCACTCGTGTCGATAGCACAATTTTCTTAATTATCCGACAAAACAGCCACAAACGCTAGCGGAGCCTCTCAGAAGTTCCAATCTTGAGAGTCATATTTCCAGTGAATTAGGTTGGACTAAACTTTGTCATCCTCTAAAGCCTATCACTTGTATTGGCCTCAAGTAGCCATTGAAAGTTCGATCTGATTATTCTTTAGATCGATTCAAGCATGAGCATCAAGTTATAACGTTTGAAACTACAATCTTAATTATATCATACAATCTCAATCACTTTCAAAATTAGGTTAATAGACGTTGAGAAATTATTTTTTTATTAACAAACTTGTGACTATGGCAGAACCCAAATGACTCCAGAAGACTTCTACAATCAACCAGCAAAGAACCTGTATGAGCTAATACAGGGAACGGATTGGCTGAATAGGTTGTAGTCAGAACACTAGGAGTATCCACAATAAGCCCAGGAGGCTGAGGTGGTACCGGCGAAAGGACGGCTCCGGGAAAAAAAAAAAAAAAAAAAAAAAAAAAAAAAAAAAAAACTGACTTCAATTGTTTTTTTTTAACGAGACGAAGAGATAGAGTTTAATAGTATATTATACACCAAGGTGGTAAAGACTATTATTATTGACCGAGCACCAAAATGAGGTGCAAGGCATTGGAATACACCAACGTGGTGTATTCCAATTTTTTCCCATAACTAGCCAGATTTGAGACAAAAATAATTGACATTATACAGCGGTATTGCGTTCACAACAAAACACCTTGTGTGTAAGAGCTATACTCATACACCACGGCACTCACAAACGCAACACGAGAAGCGTTTACCTCGTCGTCTGACTGACAAGTGTACTGTATGCTTTCACTTTCACTCCATAGATTATAAACGTACTCCGTATGTCATCAGTCATTTTTGGTTGAGCGCGAATTTCAAACTAAAGGCATTTAAATTTGTTAAAATTCACATTATATTAAACAAGTTGTAACGCGTTTGTCGCGTTTCGCTAACACAGTAGCTTTTTCAAACGAATGGAGGTATAATGAGAACTCTTCAATTTATACAGTGGCTTAATACTAAATTATAGGGTTATTAACAATAAAATTATAATCTATTTACAAAGAAATAAAATAAAAAAGAAAAAAGAATGTGTCTTAATATGGGATTAACTAGAGTATTCAACAAGTTTACCTGGAAACTATTCACAACAATCCTACAGGAATCTTTCTAGGTAAAAAAGGTTTAATAAGGGAGAATTGCTGATATCTATTTGGTCGTTAAGAGGATTATCTCTCAAGGGCTTTAAAAGATTTAATTTGAAGGATTTAGGTTCTATATGTAAAATTCCATAATTTTAATCGAAAGAGTGTTTGCTAATAAATAATTTGTGTAGTTGGAATCTGACTTTTGGTTTTTATAGACTAGACTTAAGTGTTGCTTCAAAACCGATAACAATTTATCCAAATTTATTAAAATTAATAAATCCAAATCTTCAAAACTAAATAAATCAGGAGTTTATAAATTAAAATGTGGTAATGACAACTGTGACCAAATTTATATAGGTAGAACTTTTAAGAATTTTAAAACTAGAGTTTCAGAACACAAACGTAGCTATGACAACCAAAAATCAGATTCCAACTTCTCAAATCATTTTTTTTATTGGTGAACCCTTTTACCTATTTAAAGCACGCCCCAGCGTGTTTAAAACGAACTTTATAACACGCGCGTTTTTTAAAGTTACCTTGGCAACATCAATATCTCGAGAAACGAAATGTAATGTCTAATGGTATAAATGTCCAAATGACAACTTTTTTATCATTGATCTGACAGGAGTAGGTACTTTGTTACGTCAAAACCTTCATTTGAACAATATTCAACAATTTCAATTTTATAAATGAAAATGGAAAGTGCAGTTTATATTGTTTGAGATATTAATATTTCGATATAGCAGATCGGAGGAAATGGTATTTAATTTGATACTATTAACATTTCCATGACAACGCAAGGTAAACTAATGTCACGAATTCAACCATTTTACATTATCACATATTTCCATTTCTTTTTCTTGTAGTAGTAATAGATAGAATACCAGTATTTATGATTTCAAAGTGCATGCACCAATAAAAAAAATAGCGTAAAGTATTCGTGCATAACTGGTCTTTAAAACACTTGCCCTATTTCGAGCACCCCGGCTTCGCCGTTGAGCTCGAAAAATCGCGAGTGTTTTAAAGACCTTTATATTCACTTATACTTTAATATACTATAATAACAAACCAACACTCTTTCAATTCAAATTTTGAAATTTTGCACATAGAACCTAAGTTCTTCAAATTAAATCTTTTAGAAGCCCTTGAGATTCATGAAAACAAATATTCAGATAATCTTCCTAACGACCAAATAGATATCAACAATTCTCCCTCATTAAACCTTTTTACCTAGAAAGATTCCTGAAGGATTGTTGTGAATGAGTTTCCAGGTAAACTTGTTAAATACTTTAGTTAATCCCATATTTAGACAAATTCTTTTTCCTTTTTAATTTTATTTCTTTGTAAATAGATCATAATTAATATCCGTATAATTTAGTATTAAGGCATTGTATGAATTGAAAATTTCTCATTATACCTCCATTCGTCTGACAAAGCTACTGTGTTAACGAAGCGCGTCACAACTTTTAGTTCAATATATTGTAGATTTTAACAAATTAAAATTGTTTCATTTCATAATATAGTATGGATCTTCATCAAGTAAAAGCCTTATATATTCAATTAAAGGCATTTAAATTGAAATATTTTCATATTGATTGGTTATTTCAAGCAGCAAATACATTAAAGACAATCTCCTGTGTATACAAAATTATGTCGTACAAGTTTTTATTAAACTACCATCCATGGATTCTCAGAATATTTGAATCAGTCCAACAGTCTAGCTTTTTTCCGGAAGAAAGAGAGAATAAGACAATTTTGACGCAGGTGAAACCATTAAAAATCTGAATAAATGAACACAAAAAGTACATTAAAGGGAATTCTTCAGGTAAGGGGACTACATACAGGCTCAGGAAAAGCATTATGTTGAAAGCGAAAGAACGTATCAGTAAAAACTAAATGCAGAAAAATTTGTGGAGAATCTTTTATACAATTCTCACAAAAACCTCATTTTTTATTGAACGATCACAAGTTTGTTCTTAATTCCAGCCCACTTTTCCGTATCGTGTAACTTTTCTTGATAAAATACGGGTACATTGTCTATTAATATATTTCGTCAAAAGCACACATTTTCGTTATACACTCAACGTAACTTCCGCATTTCCGGATTTATTGGCACCGTATTTAGTAACACCACTGCTCGATTCGTACAGATGTCGTAATTCCAGTCAGGAAGTGACGTGGCTGGTGTTTTATTGCCTGGTAGCCGTAGTCATTAGCGGGGAAGCTGTGCCGAATCCGAAATCTCGGGAATTGTTATTCAATTGCATTCGATTCTATATTTTCTCCTTTCGTGCTTTGTTGGTTGAAAGAAATTCCATATACAGCATGTGATTGATTCGAGAAATTGTTTTCACAGTTCCATGCAAGTTCTTAGGGGTGGGAAAATCAATTTCAGTCGTAAACCAGTAAAAATTTTATTTTATTTTTATCATTTACACTCTGAAAACACCATTCAAATAGATATTTGATTTTGAAGCGCAGGTAGTGCTTCCAGGTGCTTTGTGATATCGAGGAATATGTAAAATTGGAGAATCAGGGAATGGAAAGAGAGTGGACGCGTATCTCGAGTTATAACACTCTTTTGATGAGGCTGTCACCACTTCTACTATCTCTACATGCCCTATCTCTACTACCTCAATTGAATTTGCAGTTTTCTTGTTGTATTTGTCCAAAGTATTGTTGTTATTGGGTACACACACATCCACTAGAAGAATCCAGTTGGTTTTCTTATCAACAACTGGGATTTCTGACTGGCCACTGTCAACTAAGGAAACACCTCCAAACTATGGGGCTAGTGAAGACACCTCTATGCAGGATGTGTGAACAGGAAGATGAAACTGTCAGGCATGGCTTATGCGAGTGTCCGGAGTTATCATCAAAAAGAGAGTGTGTGTTCGGTGAGTCTTGGTCTACTTCTGCCGATAAAAAAAAGATGTCCCCTAGTGACCTGTCCACTTTCCTGGGAAGGACAGGATTGACGATGATCTTGGAGGACAACTCCTCGAGGGAATGTATAACGGGTCACATGTGGCCCAAGTGCTGTGAGCTCACACTCACCCTTCCTACTTTAAAGATACAGATCATGTTGCGGCGGCTTCTACCACATCATCGGCATTAAAAGTTTCCCTACCTTCAATTCAGTGGACTATACTTCCATCAGAGCAGGGTCTTGGCCTACACCTGCCGATATAAAGGAGATGTCTCCTAGTGACCTCGGGAGGATGTAAAATGGGTCACATGTGGCCTAAGTGCTGTGAGCCTACACTCACCCTTCCTACTTCACAGATACAGAATTGCAGACCGATTTTTCATCACCCGTTTATCGATGATAATTATTAATCTATTGTAGTATAGTCTAAAATCAGCATTATCTAGTAGTTAATTCGGATGGTACTTGTAATAATGCATGTAGGTGTTAACTGATCCAAATTTGTTAGCCAGTTTTTAAAGGCGCAGTTTGACTGATGCAGCATTTTGGCAACATGCAGCATGCGACAATGACGCTTGCCACATGTTGTTCGATGTTGCCAAGACACATGTGTCAGTTCTCGACAGATTAAGCGTGTCGAACAGTGTCGGCGTGTAGCATGCTACATGTTGCCTTTTGTATCACCAGTGGAATAGCGCCTTAATGGATGATGTTGCAAAGTTGATTGTGCCTGCGTAGGTAATCAATCCCGACGTAATGGTTTTGTATTGTTTCTGTTTCATCCGAACTTGTAGTTGTTGCTATCAATTACTTGAACCCAGTATGAGAAATACTGGTGTATCTTCTGGATGTTCCAGCATATGTGAAAATAATATAGCCATTGATTCACGCAGACTGTCAAAATTGTTATACCACATGTTCAACTCCTGGTGTCTTCCAGTTACTAGTGCTCTTTTATAGCTTCGTTTACCTCGATTATTGTGAAGTGGACAAAATGTATTGGCTCAATGTTTATTATTATAATTATTATTATGGATGGAACGTATACTTTCCGGTAAGAATTTTTCCATTTTGCATCTTTCTCTCGTCTAACATAAAACTTAAAATAGTTATCAAGAAAGCCTTGTATTTCTCCTATTACTTTTAAAAATGCTGCACAAAGTAAATTTTCCTCTTTTCTAAGACGAGATATTTTATAGAATTCTTGCCCTTGGAGGGGCGTCGCACTCATCAGGTTGCTGTTGGGATGATAACCGCTCGAATAAAAATTGAGTTATGAGATGAAGTCTTCTGTTGACAATTCCCAGTGGAAATAAGTTGTTTGTGCTAACTTCGCCAGTCTATTACCCGTTTCCAAGGCAACGACATTTGTCAATATCAATAAGTGCTCTCTGAGGGTCGCATACATTATAGGATTATGGAAACCACTCAGAAAGAGAGATAGACAAGTCGAAACGGAGAAGAAAAGCTTTATTTTTAAATCCTTATTGAATAATTAAATTTGCTGCAATCCTAACTTTGTTGATTAAAATTAAATCGGAAGGAAGTTAAGTTAGAGATGCTGTTGACGTTAGATTTTTTAGCATTACATCGACATCTACTTTATTATAAGACAAATAAGCAGCAAGCAAAAATATTATAATCTATTTTTTCATTCACCCAATCCAGAAGGGTCTTTATCGTAATGTATGTATAGAGTGGCTCCAACAAATTGAATCCCCTTGCTGTACTGAAAGATAACTTGTATAATTTTGGCGAAAAGTTTCAAAGTAAACTCGGAGAAGTCCTTCGAAATTCTAGCAAGTTAAATGGATGGCTTGGAGCTGTGGGCCTGTCTGTCTATTTATACATGTATTTAAGTCTCTCCCAACTGTCGCAATATGATTTATGTTTTACTCAGACGCTTGGAAGTGTTCTCGTTTTAATGAAGCTGCTTATTGCGTATTACCTATTTCAATGGTACGAATTACTTACTGGAAATCATAGGCGTACTCAAGATAAAATACTTTTCAGCTGTAACTTTCTATCATATTACACTGGCAATAGGAATTGTCTAGAGATTCACCATCAAGGTGCTAGCCCAGGCAATGTAATATGAGCGAGGAACAAACATAATGAACCATCCCGAAGGATTTATCCTGATTCATGGGAGTTTTCAGGTTTCTTATTGACAAAGGCATCTGTATCTGTACAGTAGGGAGGGTTAGTGTGTAGGTTCATAGCACTTAGGCCACATGTGATCTATTGTACATCCTCCCGAGGAGTTTTCCTTTCAAGCCATCGTCCATCCTGTTTTTACCAGGAAGGAGACATCTCCTTTATATCGGCAGGTGTAGGCCAAGACTCACCCACTACACACTCTCTTTTTAACGATAACTCCGGACACTCGCATAAGACATGCCTGACAGTTTCATCTTCCTGTTAACACATCCTGCTTAGAGGTGTCTTTACTAGCCCCATATTATGAAGGTGTTATCTTAGTTGACAGTGGCCAGTCAGAAATCCTAATGTTGAACGTAGGCTTTTCTTGGTCATCGCCAACTATTTTTTCGACGCCAGCTTCCTAGGGTCGCCCTGTAGCAAGACTGCTTCCTTCAATTCCATCCCATCTCTTAAGGGATTGAGCATGGGTATAACGTTTGGCTAGTTCCACAATTGTCGAAGTCGTTAGGCTGTAGGTGTCACTGGGTCCTAGAATCTTTAGACAAGCAGCTTCCCTGGCTAAAGAATCGGCAATGCGATTACCTTTACTCCGGCCGTGCCCTTTAACCCACCTCAGGATAATATTGTTATCTGCCGAGGCGTTAGCTGAATCTTTATGGTACTCTAGAACTAGTCCACGTTGTCTGTTCAAGGCTAATAGGGCTTGTCCACTATGATTGCAGATTATTATGTTTTTGTCAAAAATTCCTTTTCTGGTTAGTTCTTTTGTGGCAATTGAGATACCAGGCATAGACAAAGGCATATTTAATTCAGTACATTTCAGTGATTATTTTTAGTTATTCCCCAACACAAAAAAAAATGGAAATAGAAGATGAGCTAGCGAAGAAGCTACAACAGAAAATTAGAATAATACCTATAATTTAATTTTGTAGAATTCAATAAGTTGGTAAGTGATTCTTGTAATTTTCTTCGATTTAACATTTTTCAATCATCTCCCTATATACATTCTAATCTCTAAAGACAAAAAATTCCTTGATTCTCAAGGAAAACAAGAGTGCGTTAAACTGTAGGCTAAACACCGCTTTTAATCTGCGAAGTACAAAAAGGAGCTTGGCATTAGAGTGTTTTGGGGAAGGACGTTATACTTTCATGACGTTTGTCCTCGCTTTCCCCTACCTAAGGGATTCAAAGCGAGATTATCGAGAAAAAGGTCTATAGGAAGAAAAGTTTTTTTTCTTAGTTATTTTCAAAGCCGAGAACAATCATCAATCTTGTCGGTTGACGTTATTTAGAAAATTGAAAAACTGTTTGAAAGAAAAATACAACTAATGAGGCTATTGAAAATCAACGTTAAGTTTAGAAAGTGTAGCAAACAATTATCCAGCCGATGAAGACAGTTCGGTTGATTAAGAAATTGTTCAATTCGACCGAGCAGCGCTATCTATCAATCGCCCCAAATGTGAATACCAAACTATCAGGCAATCCAGATCACTTGACCTAATACGGCCGTCCAGGTCTGTGCCACTCGGATCTTTGACTTAAAAAATTGGATTAGTTAATAGTTAGATTACGCGCAAGAGCAACTTATCAATCGGGGGAAATTCCACCATTAAAAATAGGATGCAGACGTACCCTTCGTATTCCCACAGTTCTCGTCAGGTCTTTACTTTGATGTTTACTGTCAATTATTATTTATGGAAGTGGATAGCAATCTTATTGTTATATTTATTTAAATAATACCAAAAGACATCAGCATTTTGATAGTTCTTGAGTATTTTCAGTTAGAACAAGAAGCCTTTTCGAATTTTGCTGAATGTGATCCAAGTTTTTCCTAATTTATATCAAATTTAAGGCTAGCTATATGTTAAAATAAACGTCATACCCAAAACCCGGATATACGTCACAAACGTTGACACAGACCAAGAAGTATATTGAACGTACTATACCAGACAGTTAGTGAGTCATCTGGATTGTTATTTTAAATCTCTCGTTGAAAATGAATCCCAAATATTCGCATATTTACAGTTTTCAACACATATTGATTGAAATCTATAACGCAGTCCACGCATTTGATTTGCTGGATGTTTTTGGTTGTACAAAACATCGGTTTTTATACAAACCGCTTTAATGTAAATATACAAATACATTATTGAATTCTTCTTTCAATAAAACACACCGACGTGTTTACTTAATTCCCAACAGCATTGCATATTTTGATGTTAACCAAATTTCATTATTTCACTCTAATGAAATGTAAATATTAAAAATGTTCATGAAAACAAATACATTAACCGAAATAGTAATAATAATTCCGCTAGTATTTAAATCGTCATATGTAAATAATTAGTGGGTTGTTATTGATTTAGCTGACGAAATTGTATTAAAATAGTTTTTATTTAATTATAGTTTCATTGTTTCAATCGAAACCAATTAGAGAGATATAAATAGTGCAGTTAAATTACAATTGAGTGCAAATTTGGATTCTAATCAAAAAGTTCATTCCATAAATATGTGAATACTGTAAGATTTACCAATTAAAAGAGGAAAATGATTACCATAGCTATGATTATCTTATACACCAAATTGGTGAAGACTATTATTATTGACCGAGGCTTATAAATGTCTTCACCACCGTGGTGTATATAGAATTTTTTGCACTATATTAGCCAAATTTAAGACAAATATTGAAAAATAATTGACATTATACACTAGCTGCGTTCGTTATTCGCATCGCAAAGGTGACGGACTTTTGGTCTTGTGATCCCAGATTAATCTCAACAAATTGGCCCGACCAATCATACTCCCATTTGCCTGTGTCTTTCATTCACTGACTAAGATTTTTGTGCTTAATGTTCTCGTCTTTTCATTGTTTTAGATTTTATTTTTCATTATTTACGACTAAGTTTATCCCTGAGGTCATTTAGGTCGGTATTCATGGTCAACAAACAGTAAGAGATATATCCAATGACATAAGTGCCTACAACATAACCTCATAAAATGACAGATAAAGAGATTAATCTTTCTCGTCGGTCCAAATATTCCGATTGATCTGAAAGGAATTACCGAACAGTTCAGATTTACCTTCCCTACTTCTGGATGTAATAAACGAACGATTCAGACTAAAAAGATTGATCGGACGCAAATACCGAACGCAGCTACTATCCCAATGCTAAGTCGGCTCGCACATCGAAGCAATAGCAATGAGCAACTAGCAATAGACAATAAGCAACACGCAATATATGTTACGTTGATCTCGCATACCAAATCAATAATATTCCTTATTTGCTTATTCTAGAATTTCGTTGTTAGCGCAGACGAAATTGATAAATAATAATAAAATTACTAGTCTCAAATGTCGTCGTCTGATGAGGATGAAGTAGTAACAATGTGGCAGTATAGGCAAAGGAGAAATAGGAAACGAAGACGATATTTCCTTTCAAGTACTCAAGAATCATGGAGCAAGTTCATGGGCCAATGAATTAAAGGTTCATCCCACCCAGTTTCGGAACTGCTATCGGATGAGTCCAAAAATAAAAACAAACCAACTTGTATTTTGTAAATGTTGACAATAAATAGGCAATTATATTGTATTTCAACACGCACGCCGTGTCGCTAGTAACATAGATTGCCCTGGACAGGCGATAACGATATCACGTTGTGTCGGTGTACGAACCCCGATATGTGAATATGTGAAATACGTATCGACAATTTTATCCCTCATTGCTTGTTGCCTGTTGCTAGTTGCGTATTGCTTTGGTATGCGAGCCGCCTTAAGCGTAAGAACACAACCGCGCTCACAAACTCACCACGAGAAGGTGTTACTCCGTCGTCTGGCTGACAAGTACACTGTTTACGCTCCATAGATTATGGACGTATTCTTTATGTCATCAGCCATCTTTGGTTGAACGCGAATTTTAATTCCAGGCAGCAAATATGTTAAAGACAATCTCCTGGGTACACAAAATGATGTTGCACAAGTTTTTATTGAACTACAATAACTGGATTCTCAAAATATTTGAATTTATCCATTATTGAGGTTGATAATAGGAAAATGATCAATCACTAATAGAGAAATTCATCTTCTCAGTTGTCACCATAGCAATTGGTTTTATGTGAAAATGGGTAATAAACATTCATTGACAATGGAGGATGTATACTTATAGTAAATATGTTGAATTTTTCCCATGTAAACGAACAAATCCAAATATTGTAATAGAATGTTTAAAAATCCACACTGAAGAAATTGGAATTCCAGAGAAAATTATACATGACCATGCAACATATTTTAAAAATGAAAAAAAAAGGCAATAATCCGCCCCAGTGCGGGGGAACCTTTATGTTCCAGGAAAGACACAAAAGCTTTATTCGAAGTCCATAAACGTTAGATGAAGTTTTTGTGATAAGTATACTCTCAACAAACCATTGTAATTGAAGAGTTGAAAAGTCATTCCGGTATATCTAATTTTAATATGCGTCGAATTGAAGTTTTCCATAATAACACATGAAAAATTACCCAAGATTCAAACAAAAACCAAACAATACTTGTGAAATATGTCGTCTCATTGTGGCTTTTGTCGAACGGACAGTCGAACAAATGGTCAGACATTTCACTGTAATGAACAGATGAATTTGTGGTCGCACAACGCACCATTCAATGCTTTTGTCATATACTGTGAATGTACGGCAATACCGACAGTAATTAAATTTGAGAGCCGATGTGTTTTGATCAGAATTCTGTACAACCTTTGCTGGAACTTACAGCTTTTGTTGTTCACGTTCGTATTGATAGGTTTCGGCATTTACGATTTTCTCGTCTATTTCGATATAAAATATCATTTTTATACAGAGTGAAAGAAAATTTATAACGTTTTTTTCACTTCTATATAACTTTAAAAAATTAAAGATAAACTCCAAAATTGAATCATAGTACTCTAGGATGATAGTAGAATGTTTAACACATACTACAAAACGAATGAAGAAAATATGGAAATATAAACATAGTTTGCTCGAAAATATCCCCTTTTTGAGCGGGATAATACCCTAGTACATTCTAAAAAGCTCCAATCCTTTTATTCACTTCAGTATCATCATTTACATTTTTATTTATCATTATTCCAAGATCCTGGATTTCTTCCTCGTGCATTCTTAATTAACTGTTTCAATGGTCATAACTTTTGGTTCAGTAATTGTACACAATGTCATTGGTCATCTGCCAACGCACACTCAGTCTATTTAGCGTGCTTCAAACAGAAATGGCTGGTATCTCAATTGCCACAAAAGAACTAACCAGAAAAGGAATCTCTGACAAAAACATAATAATCTACACTGATAGTAGACAAGCCCTATCAGCCTTGAACAGACAACGTGTTATATCGAGGCTAGTACTAGAGTGCCACCAAGATTTAGCTAACGCCTCGGCAGATAACAATATTATCCTGAGGTGGATTAAAGGGCACGACAGGGGTAAAGGAAATCGCATTGCCGATTCTTTAGCCATGGAAGCCGCTGGACTAAAAATTCTTGAGCCCAGTGACACCTACGGCCTAACGACTTCGATAATTGCGCAACTAGCTAAACGTCACACCCATGCTCAATCCCTTGAGAGATGGGAGGGAATCAAAGGATGCAGTTTTGCCAGGATCACCCTGGGCGACCCTGGGAAGCTGGCGCCGAAGAAATATTTGGCGATGACCAGGAAAAACCTACCCCAAGTAGCACATCAAATTGGCTGAAGGTCGGATCTATATTGATTCAATATAGATATATTGGAAATTGACAATTTATGATTGGTCCAACATGATTATATGTCGATAATGCAATATATAGTTAACAATGTTCAACCGATATTGTATTTGAAAGATTAAATCGATATTATAAGCAAACTATATTGCATTAATATTTATATATATTTGGGAGCAATATCCAATTTTAAAAATACATTCAACATTGATGCAATATTGTTATTTGATTATTAATACATATTGTCCGGCAAACAATAAACCAATATGAAAAATGCAGTTTATTTTTAATAATAATAGTGTGAGGTTGGGTTAACATCGATAGATATTGATTATACAATATATAACAAACAATATTTTGCTCATATTATATATAAAAGATTTAATTGATATGATGAAAAAACTATATTGGATGAATATTTATACAATACAAAAGGAAACAATATTCAATGTTCTATTTAGAAGCAACATTGATAAAACATTGTTATTCTATCATTTACCTATATTGCTCGACCAACAACTATCAAATATTGAAAATACAAGTTAATCTTGATAATAATAACGTGCGGTTGGATCAACATTATTAGATGTCGATAATACAATATAGTTAGCAATATCTTGCCGATATTGTATTAAATATACTTTATCGATATGATGAGCAAACTATATATTGGATTAATGTTTATATACATTCTGAAACAATATTAATGTTCAATTTTGAAGCAACATTGATGAAAAAATTCATATTTTTATCAATACCTACATATTGTTCAACCAACAACTATCCAATATTAAGAATACTGGTTGTTTTCAATATTAATAGTGTGTTGCTGGGTCAACATTATTAGATGTCGATAATACAATACATAGTTAACAATATCTTCTGATGTACACTTTTGGTTACCCATATCGATTGTTCCCAATAATAGCAAAAAATATTTAACAACGTTCAACCGATATTGAATTTAAAAGATTTATTCGATATTATGAACAAACTATATTGGATCAATAGTACCTAATATACATTCGGAAGGAATATTCAATATTAAATCAATATTCAATATTGATGAAATATTGTTATCACCACATACCAAGTCACCACATCCCGCATGCGCCTGTGAGAACGGTGAAGGAGTGGTTGTGCAGGTGTGCACAATCGCTGTAGTCGTTATTCGTACGTTAACAGTTAGGTATATTTTTGTATATGTAGTGTATTTTGTGTATTTGAAATTATTTGAGAAGGTGAAGGTGAGATTAATTTAATTAATATTGATAATACTGATTCTACCAACATGAATAACGTATTATTTTCTATAGGTATATGAAATAGTGGAATACTGACAAGTGAACTTCATTAAGGTGAGTTAATTGTTCGTAACCGGTGCACGTTTCATCAAATTAAAAAGTTATATTCTCATCTTATATTTTGTTTATTAAGCAGGTTCTTCAAAGATTAGAATATGTTTGCATCGCTGTTTGTTTATTTTCGTTTTTCCTCTGTACTTTATTCCTATACTTGTGGAAAACAATGATAATTATGTCATGATTGTACAGTAGAAACAGTTTATTGCTCAGGAATGTAAGTATCGGTAATTGAATCATGTTTTACTTTTCTAGAAGCAACACAAATATACCGTCATGCACAGATGAAGTAAGGACTCACATAAGCTCAGCACTTGCACAAGCGGGAAATAGAGAAGGTGGACGTCTAGGGGCGGAAAAACTAAGATAATGACTTAGTAATATAATATTTTGTTCAAGATATAAGTGAGGGTGAACCGGTGACACAGCCATCTTTATGTCACAATAAAAAAAATATTTCCACGTAACTCAAATTTTTTTCATTGGTTGTGTAGATTTCCGATTCCTAGATTAATTTCCAGGTTCATTATGTTAATATTGTTTTAGTTTATTAGAATTATATAGAGGTCAGTAGCATTTTTCTTGGAAGCTGCTATTTTCCCCAATTCAAATTTTGTCAATCATTTTTTGTGAGTTCCTATTCGATGAAAATATGACTTCCCTGTAAGTCGAAACTGTACGTTTTTTGGACTTATTATTCTTAAGTTTGTCGTGCACAATGTTTCCTTCTGTTTTTATTATAAATATTTTGATGTTTTATTAGTTATCATCATAATCAAGATTTTATTATTTTTTCAACTTTATTTGCCTTTATTTGTTGTCTATTTATGTTCCAAGTAATAAATTCAATCTAATGAGTACGATAATTACGCACTTTTCTAACTACGATAATTACGCACTTTTCTAACTTTTCAACCCGAAGTGTAGGATTTTCTGAATGAAAAGACGCTTCGGGTTGAAAAGTTAGAAAAGTGCGTAATTATCGTACTCATCTCTAATTTAACAACGAGATCTATGTAACAACTAGATCTATGTATCTAGATCTATGTGTTTGTTCAGAAAATTTATTTTTTTCTATTTATTTTCAAACAAAATGTGCAAAATAAATGTTCAATTTAAATGCCGACTTTTATTACACTCTTTCCTATACATTTCAAAAACGATGCAATAATTGGTGGAGAACATATTGAATTTATTTGTGTTTCAGAATTTCTTCAAGCTTCATGCCAATATGGAAATACATGAATGTACCTGTTGTATTATTGCTACAAACTTTCAGCTAATATTGGTATACAATTATTGAAAACTCATATAGGACCTACCTGTGCATTGCAATATCAGTGCAATATAGGAATACCAAGATTCAGCCAATGCTGTATTACTTGTTACAATATCTGTTAGATAATGTAGGACCCATATGTATTTTCCAATATCACATCGATATGGAATACCAAGTTTCAGCCAATGTTGGACTACTTGGTACAACCTTTGATAGTTGATGTAGGCCTTATATGTATATTCAAATATTACGTCAATATAGGATAACGATGTTGGACAGCTTGGTTTAACAATAACTATCCAATATAAGGACAATGCTGATGATGCAATTCTCAAAATTGGCGAAGAACGTAATATTTCGTATTGGGCCAACATCACTTATAAATATTGTATGCATATTGAAATACAATGTTGAATCCACATCGCAGAATGTTCACATTTCAAATTGGTCCAATGTAGTATAATTCATATTGTTCCAATTTTTTTACTACATTTTACCAATATTCGGTCAATATTTATGTGCTACTTGGGACGTATAACAGTGGGACTTCTGACTGGCCACTGTCAACTAAGGAAACACCCCCATACTATGGGGCTAGTGGACACACCTCAACAGGAAGATCAAAATGTTAGGCATGTCTTATGCGAGTGTCCGGAGTTATCGTCAATAAGAGAGTGTGTGTTTGGTGAGTCTTAGCCTACACCTGCCGATATAAAGGAGATGTCTCCTTGTGATCCGTCCACCTTCCTGAGAGAAGGGCAGGATGGACGATGACCTAGGAGCACAACTCCTCGGATGTACAATGGATCACATGTAGCCTTAGTGCTGTGAGCCTACTCTCACCCTCCCTACTCTACAGATACAGATCTTTAGTTTTGTGTTTTGCCATCATTTTTGTCTCATCCATACTTAAACTGCTGTATTTTTCCCAAATCTGTTTCCTCAACCGTTCAAATCTATCATGTATTTCAATCTGTTTTCCAATTTCCAATATGTTTCCATGTAATTTGGAAAATACGTTCAATAATGTAATAACTCGATAACAAGCCCTTTCTGTAGTATCTCCTATTTCATGTATATTATGTACAAAAATTATAATTTCATTTTATATTGATAGGCTAACCACCACTGATGATTATGTACACCACTTAGCAACAACAAAGAGAATTCAAAAACGGTAAATTTAGCAATCCACACTGGAATTTTCATTATTGGCGGTTAACATTTTTTGAATAAATTTGAATGTATCACGAAAGTGCTCGCTTATTAAGCTTTCAATTGCTTGCCGTGAACTCGAATTGTGTTTTTTGCTTCTTTTTTAACTCGCAATCGCCTTAATTTTATTCATTTCTTGTCGGGGTTAATAATTGAAAAGACACAGTGTTGTGACAAATTCCTAAGGTCGGGTGTTTAAAATGTTCCAAAAAAAATCTAACACATTTTTTTTTATTAATTATTTTGAAAATGGTTAAAAAAGAATACTGAGAAAGTTAGAGGTATTAATATTATTATTAATATTCCAAATGACATGGAAACAACGTTCTCTGTAGACTAAAACTAAACCAAAAAAAGATTTAACACTAAAATTGCCCAGCCTCTGCAACGTGCAGCTGAGGGTCAAATTTAAGGGTATAATTCTGGATGCAAAACTAACCTGGAACTCACATTTACAAGACAAAACAAATAAAGGGAAAATATCCCTTATGGCTGCCAAATTGGAGATAGAAAACATATGGGGATAGATAAAAAATTTCTCTGAGAGAATTGGCTTAAGAAAAATATTTATGTTATATTTTTTTGCAGTGTCGACAACTACATCTGATGATAAGAAATCTCCAAGTACGGAATTGGTTAAGGTTTCCACAAAACGTGCCAGACCTAAACCCACATCGCCAAATAGACAGGGTCCTCAGCAATGTCAGGTAATGTTTAATTCTTTTTAAAAATAAAAAAATCAATGGCTATTCCAATGCCAAAGCATTTTCGACTGGGTAATCCCGTGCCGACTCTGTTCGTTTTATTACTTTATTTTGTAGGCACCGAACTCCAAATTGGCGGGGTTGCTCCAGATTGAAACGAGAAAAATTGAAATCGTGATCATTTTTAAAATATAATCCGAAATATCTCAGGATCCAATCTTAATTACTCCAATTTTGTTAGATCATGAAAAAGAAATTGGAATTTTTGGAGCTTTTCGATAGAAAAAATAAGTAATTTAGAGAAAATTAAAATTGTCATTTTCACTGCTCAATCTAGTTAACAAGTGCCTTATAAGTCAAAATTTTCTACCCACCTGGGAAAAATATAAACGAAAAAAACGCTCCCTCCGTTCTCATTTCATAATTTCCATATAGCACACTGTCAGTATCTGCTTTGAAAATTATGAAAATGAAATCATACGCAAGAGAAACTTCGCGGAATGTTCTGTACATATAACTTTTGTAATATGGTACAGTGGCGTTCCCAAAATCAAGTATATGAATAATTCGAGTGGTACAAAAAACTCCACATATTTGATGTGGTGATGATACTCCAGATGACAACGAATAGGATTGGGAAGATAGTCAATAGTGTTATTAAATTGTAGAGCTAAGAATAGTGGCAAATTTGAAATGTTTAATTTGGATTCTATTTATATCCTCTCATAATTATATCAATAGAAATGCATTCCGAATCATGATACGCCACTGGTGAAAACTGTCTTATTGATTTGACGACATTTGTGAGTCATGACGTAATAAGAAACATTAGTGACTACGTTATAAGATGATACGAATATACAATATATGAGGTGGACATGCACTGAGACCTTTAACTTTATTCGACTCGTTTTCTGATTCTTCTAGTTCAATTCAATAAAGAAATTTTGAAATATTTTCTTTCTTTAAAATTGCAAACAGTTCTGTAAACATCGGTCCATATACAACATGGTGTGAAAGTATGAAGGATTGCTATTGCACCATCAGTCAGAGGCTTAAAGTCATCGGCACCTCATCCTTTATGCTTTTTGTAGTAGCCCTTATTAGACTCAACAATCTTCTCACAGGGTCCTGCTTGGATAAATCCCCTCTTGTATGCTCTAGTCATAAGTCATAACCAATAAGGCACAAAATAATGTGAGAGGCCTCTTCCATGCACAACCAACCGATAAGTTCCACCCTATATACGCCGATTGTATGCATGAGCTACCTTAAGGTACAATGACCGGTGAGTATAGTCCCTTCACTTTCTTTATCTGACCTCTTCTGTGGTTTTTTCTTGTCCGTCCCTTTAAAGGCACAACCTCATTCTCCTAAGCTTATTTTGGATCCTCCTAGTGTTCTGACTACTGCCTATTCAGCTAATCCGTTCCCTTTATAAGCTCATACAGATTCTCAGGTTCTTTGCTCGTGGGTTGTAGAAGTCTTCTTGAGTCATTTGGAGTCTTTCATACAGTTTCTGTCTCCTGTGGTCCAACGTCTTACAATTGCACAGCTGAGGTTTAATATTAATTAGTCTCTGCAAAGGTTTTTTGACCAGGAGTTTGCTGTTTACTGTTTTGGCACGGATCTCCTGTAATGTTTAGCTTGAATCCACCGAGATGTACAGCCACGCGCAGCGGTGTTTTGACCTCCAAATTCTGGTTCAGGACCAGTTAATGCTTTGTAGGCAGTCTCAGAACCGTCTAGATCTAAGTCTTAAGCTTCTTGTTTCTAGTGAAGGCAATAAGAGCAGTTTTTGTTCAACCTTAGGCATTCCCTCCTACACCATTTTTCCACCGTTTCCAGAGCTTGTTGCATCAATGCTTCGGTTCCTCTTTCTGCTAACTCTTCTGATATTTTATTTACAGTGCATTCTGGAGCCCACAGAAGATATTGGTCTTGTCTAGGTAATTGAGTTTTCCTCAGGTTTTTCCCGTGGTATCAAAGTTGAAGTGAGCACGAATATAATATTAAAAGTACAATATGTTGCCTTGAAATGTTGCTTATACTGCAACTAATAAATAAAATGAACATTGTAATGAAGATGAATAAGTAGATATATAACATTTACAATAGTAAATTGTTTTTGAGAATAGAGCCCTTCGTAGCGAGTAGCCACTGCTAGTTAGAAGAAATTGGCCGCTCGATGCATTCACCATGAAACAAAACTATTGTTAGCGGTGGGTTTTTACGTTATTAAATTGTTTGTTCTCGTTCGTGAGAGGCATTATTCTGGTAGTTCGTACGAACATATTGCTTTCCTATTGTTTTGATCACAGCTCTACTTTCCGTCACCACAGTCGACGAGTTTTGCTTAAAAGGAAAAAAAACAAATGGCATTTCTCCTCTGACACAAGTCATCCGTAGGTGTTAAGTCGTGAATTCCCGGGATTATTTGGGAAAAAAAACAGGAAACGGTGTGTTCCGGTAATAAACGACAAAGTGTTACAGAATTGGTAGTAGCGAGAGATTGTGTTAGAGTTATATAGTAATTAATCCATCAGCAACAAAAAATAGCGTGAATTTTTCCTTGTTTTCGTCGATAAAGCCTTTTCTGGTGCTTTATCCAATTTAATGAATACTACAGACTATAACTACTGTTAGTAAAACACTGGATTGTTGACTACGAACAATTGCAATTCTTTTCATACCAGCTCATGGTTTGGTAAATTTTTTATTACAAAATTTCATGAAATAGTAACAGGACTAATTCCAGTAACAGGACTTTTGTAATAAATTTCTATCTTTCAAATACCAACACAAAAATTATGTGATTTAAAAACATTTACGCAAAAGTGCGATTTCTTTTTTTGAATTTAATTCAAATATTTACCACAATATTACTTACAGATTGGCAAATTAATTATGGCAGTCGAAAGTTTGGCAACGTCCGATGCGCCGTAGTAAAGACGTGTGCGGCAGAGTTCGTAGGCTTCGTTTCATTTGAAAGTTCGCATACGGAATGTACGTCGCCTGCCTCGGTAACTGCGTTTACAACGTTGTCAAGTTGTATGGCTTTCTCGCGCATCGTCATCTGCAACAATTAATTTGCTAGCCGGTACTCTTTCATGGTAGTCGTGCCAGAGCGTACAATTGACATTTGGCAACATTGCTATATAGTTATCCTCGCACATAAGGGGCATTGCAATCAAAACTATTTTAATATACATGGTGACCTTTTGCATTGACCACTTGTGGAGATATTTTACAATATTTTCGTGTGAAGCTTTTGTATTTTCTCCATCCTTGTAACTGAGAATAATCATTTGTTTGGTGGCAGTTTGAGACGTATGGGTGGCGCCAAGTTGAGAACCTGTTACTCCTTTCACGTGGTGGTAGTTCTGGGAACTCTTGGCATGTCACCATTTCATTTCTGTTATTCAGTCACTAGCTCTGTCAAATGTCAGTGAAAAAAGTGATTAGAAGAATAGAGATACACCGAATTGGAAATGCTATAAAAATCCAATCGAAAAATGGACGTACACAATTAAACGAATATCAACAAAAATAATATAACTGACATTTGACATAACTAGTGACTGGATAACAGAAATGAAATGGTGACATGCCAAGAGTTCCTAAGAATTATTGGCCACTTATATGTTGAGTATTCAGCTAAGAAGTCATGTTAAATTTCAAGATATACGATTCGGTGGTGTACTCATTATTTTAATAAAGCAATGTAGATGTTCGCAATGATAAAAAACATGCAAAATCTTATGTTTTGAAGAGTAGACCTTAACTGTCATTCTTGTCAGAAAAAAACACTTTTTGTTGGCCATACTGACCTTAGACTGAACTTCTCTATTCACAAGGACAATCTAGAGGAGATTATCAATAATAAATTGTTTATTTATCGAAACTGTTTACCTTTGCAGCCTGTTGTTTTTCAGTTGTTTTTGATGAAAAATTCTCAAGGGGAGAGCCTCCATAAGACTTATATTGCTTTCATACGATTATCGACAATTTAATGCACTCCAAAACTTCTCGCACTCGTTTTTTGTTGACAAAATTGTCGTTTCTTGTGGTGGTCATATGCCATAGTAAAGTACAAACAAATCTTTGGTTTTAAATAGATTTATTTTTTATTTATAATAAATTTTGAAGTTATATTAAAGAGTGGCCACACAAACATTCCACTTTATTGAAATTATCTTGTTGGAAAACGGCAACGAGTCTAAAATAAAAACGTAATCCATGTCTACCAAATGCCAGATATAATTTTTGTAAATGGAAATGTAATTGTGCTTGAATGATTGTCGTATTTTTCAGGTCTGTGCCAAAGTATTCGGAAACGCCTCTGCCTTGGCAAAACACAAACTGACTCATAGCGACGAAAGAAAATATGTTTGTAGCATGTGTGGAAAAGCTTTCAAGCGACAAGACCACCTGTAAGTATTATTTCATTTAGAATCGAGAACTTTAAATTGCGATCTAAAAAATTCCTATCTTCGAATACAAATAAAACTCACTGCTTCTCACATACCGGGTGTTTGTTTTTTATACCGAACCTTAGCAATGAAAAATTTCCTCTCAAACAGTACAAATCGGAAACTTAGTGTTATTCCTTAGTAGTTGTTACTGTTTTTCTCAAATAGGATCGTTATGATTCCTTCTCGCCAATCCTTGGGGATTTTCTCTTCGTTATTTTGTTTTTCAAATAAATTAATGATTTCAAGCCGTAATTTCATAAATGTCCTATCACTTCTTCTTCACTTTGATCGTGTCCCACTGCTTTCCATCTTTTTAACCTTCTTACTACCATTTTCACTCCTCCCAACTGGAAGCTGGAGTACACTGAGCCAATTCTTCATAGTTATCTATAAACTCTGCTTCCACGAATCAATATTTCCGTTTCTTTAACTATTTATTGTATATCAATTCAATTTCAGAAACGGTCACATGCTAACCCATCGCAATAAGAAGCCCTATGAGTGTAAAGCAGAAGGTTGCGGCAAGAGTTACTGCGACGCGAGATCCTTACGAAGACATACTGAAAATCACCATAGCTCTCCCGTCACAACGGTGAACACAACAACTACAACATTATCACCCGCCCAAGGTGCTGCTTCAGGAGATGCTGCCTCGCCACACGGTTCCAGTTGCATACAGTATGCACCGCCTCCGACGTCGATTACCGCTTCGACTACGACGTCGATTACTGCTTCCAACGGAAAGAGTCAGTTGCAGCAGCTGTTGGCTACAGATTCAACAAAAGTAAGTTCATAAGGTGTTAATTAATCTATTTACTTGGAAAAAATGGGCTAAAACTGCCCAGGTCATGTTGGAGAACAAAGAGATCCAGGGAAACAGCAGCCAGTTCCATTAAAGGACCTGAACCGCTGTACGGAATTGGTCTTTATCCCTTATATCTGCGAAAGGTACTTTCAGGATACAAAATGTTGGGACACTGGTGAGCCCCTTCCAAAAACCGAATAGAATCCTTAAAAGGGCTTTGTAAACTCAATCATCACCTTTGCAGCATGAACCTGAAGGTGTAAAATAAATCTCTTTTTGCCAGGAAAGAGAGGAAATACTCATGTACCTACTTACTTAAGAGATTCATACACATGGGCAAACTCTGCTGGGTAGAAGAAGGAGAAATGCTCTACTACTACTACTAATAAATGTGCAAGCGAGCCTTGTCTTGGACAAACTCAAGCCAAGGTTCCGGCACTGGTGGGCCCATTGTGCCATTCCTGCTACCTAGACATCCATGAAGCCGAGCCCTTCAATAAAGGCCACAACCTTTTTCAATGGATGCCCGCTTGTGTCTCCAGGGGCCATAACAGGGACTCTGAAGATTCGCCTGTGTAGTACAGCCCAGTGTGGACACTCTAAGAGAACATGGACTGACGTTTCGTCAGTCATGCCGCAGCCCCTACATAGGGAACTTTCCTCTACTCCTAAGTTGTGGAGGTGTTTCCTCATACAGCAGTGCCCTGTTAGGAGTCCTGCTATCTCTCTTAGCCTACTCCTTGGTAGTTCAGTAGCTGCCCTAGCGTGTCCATCAGTCCATACCTTCAGTAGAAGTTTGGATTGTCTAGGACTCTGCAGAGCATTCCAATGAGCCAGGTGCTGCCACTTCTTCGTCTCCTTGCGTATTTTTTGTTTTGTTAGGCCCAGGGTCGGGCCCAGGCCGCAGAAAGGAGGTGCATCCAGTGCATCCGCCATCTCGTTGCCTTCAAGGAGAAATGCAGCTCTTGAAACATATTTTTCTGTTCATTCCTTCAACTAAGTTCAATAGACCCATTTTATCCGCGGTAATACAATATCCCATTAAGGATGACGCAACTTTAATCGATGAGTGGGGATATTTTCCAACAGATTCAATGCTTTGCTTAATTTTTATAGCTAAGGAAGCATCTTTCTCTCTTCACGTGTATATATAATGTATGAAACATTCTTGTCTACATTAATTATAGCTTGTATAATTTCAACAAAAAATAATGGAAACTGCAATACCGGAATTAATCCAAACTCTTCATTTAAAACCACTCTGAAAATGTACGATCCATTGTGAAATACAAGTAAGGTAGAAATTAGACACTTCACACATATTATAAATGATTGTCACTATTCACGAGATAATCACGTTATATTCAAATGAGCCCATTTACCTAAACTCTGAAGCTTCCAGTAGTTGTGTTTATATATTATCATCAGTGCCGTATCATAATTTATCGTTGAAAAAAGGGTAAACATAAACAAGTAGTAAGAATCGAGAAATAGTATTTTTCCGATGAAAAGCGCTAAAGTGAATTAGAATAATAATAATAGAATTTAGTAGTAGTTTACTTGTATTTGAAATGTTTTTGATCACCTACCTATGTTTAGCAACCGCCTTTGGTTCCTTTATTTATTATTACCATTACTGAAATTACTCTGGGACTTCACACCCAACACCGACAGAATGACATTCTTTTCGTAAGCATTACAAATAGGGACCTTAGCGAACGCTGTCGCTTCAGGTGGATTTTTCTACAAGAAAAAGTTATCTCGGCGAAAACATAGATAAATGGTAGGTTATTTTTCTTCGAATGAGAAGCGCACGCTTATTCATCTACTTACTTCTTTTAATTTCGTCCTTGATTGACGACGGAAATTTCTCAAGACTGTCGTGACAGTTTTTTCAGTTTTACGCAAAGTTTTGATTTACTACATTTCCTTGTTGTAAGGAAAAGGAAGCAGCTTTTGGAGTGATATGTAAATGACTCGATCGATTCTGTCAAAATTTTTTTGAAAACTACTATATCCTCAAAAACATTTCAAAAAAATTATATAAGAAACATTGTGGACAGCATGCGGGTTTTTATATGAAAATTGAAGCAGCTTACTGAAGATTTAGTTGCTTTTTACATGACCCCGAAACACTCTGCAACAGCTTAAAGTACATGTTAAAATTAGTTTTCGGTTAATTTGTAAATTTCCCGTACCCACGAAACTATTTAAATTCACTGTAAGTAATTTTTTATCAAATTTAACACTAACATCAACAATGTTGTCTCTTAACCAAACATCGAACGCTTGTTAGCAAGTGTAGTTTGTATAATATCTGGTGTAGCAGTGTAGCAGCCAAGACATAACAATTCGACAATAATTTAACAAGCAGCCCTTTGTACGTACCCTTTGCATATTGGGATTTAGCGGGGATGTTCTATTAGCGAAGCCACAAAGAGCAAATATTGTATACTGGTTTAATCCTATCGATGTTTGTTTGGGTGATGCTATACTAAATTCTAGAAGCAGAGTAAATACACTTATTTTTGATACTGAAATCGGATCAGTATTCGAGCTAACTAGATAGAGAAATATACGAGGAGCATAATAATAATGATGAATAAGAAATGTCAGTTTTTGGTGACGAGGTACTTCAGTCTGGAGATTGTATTTCATTGTAATATTTTAGCATTGAAATGGAATGTTTTCCGATGTAGGCAGGTATACAAACTTCACACGGTGTTTTATAGAATTTTGTCTGCGCAGTAAATCAGTGCAAAGAAAAGTCGGTATGATAAAAAAGTCTAAGCACGAAAGTTGGAAGTATGCATGTATGTCTGCGCATTATTAGAAAAGAAAAATTAATTAATTAACCAATAAGTTAATGGATCTAAACTATTATTGTTTCCTATAACCGCCATTTTAAACCAATGGTTTTGAATACAATCAATATCTTGAAAACATACAAATTTCATGATAATATGTGAAGGTTTTGTGTTTTTTACGTGAAAAACATTGAAACATTGAGGAATAGAAAATTAATTGAAAATAGCTACAAATGCCAGTTGCTTGAAAAATAGGAGGAGAAAAGTGACATATTTTACCAAATGTACACCACTGGATCAAGTATTAACAAATGTTTTTTCATCAAAATATGCCTTTTCACATTTAAAAACAACCTGTCAAATGTCAAATCAATTTATCCATCCATTTTAAAATCAAATTAAAACATTTATATTTTTATAACTTCAACACCCCGTATTTCGAAAAGTAAATGATCTGGACCCCTCAATCCATATATCATTTTGTCCATTTTTACGAGAGGTATCTACATGCAAACGTAGTAGGTGTCATTTGAAAACACCCTGTATATAAACCACAATCTGTGCTTTTCCAAGCGAACTCCCAAATCAGACCCAGTATTAAGTGCATGCTAGTTTCTCATATTAAATTATCTAATAATATTTGATAAGAGCTTTCTAACGAGACTAATTCTATCTAATCCAGTTCAGCTAACAGGAATTTCGAAAGATTTTACCAAACAAGGTTCCCATTTCCTCAACGAAGATAATGTCGAATTCAATTATGCCAAATTGAATCAAATCTTATGATACATAATTTTCATCACAAAAAAAAACGTTTTCCCTTTTTATGTTATAGGGCAGCAACAGTTCCAACAATGACGGTTTAACTAAACAGCAGCTGGATTTGATACATCAAATAATGGAACAAACTCAGCGACAATCCCAGGCTGTAGCAGCGGCAGCGGCATCAAACAAATCCCCTACGTCAAAAACTTCCTCCAGTGGCGGCGGCAGTATCAAAAGCAGCAGCAAATCCACGTCGAAATCGCATCAGAGCAAAAACACATGGTTGCCAACGGTAGGTAGAAAATAAATCGAAATCATTTCAATCAATTTATTAGTGCTTACAGTTCAATAAACAATAAAAATTGTCAAACTGCATTGGTGACGTCGATATATGAATTTGAATAAATTTTCTTTCTCCGCTACTAGCTGTGGAGTTGGCAATTATTGCTGCTTCTATCCCACTGATAAGTTGTATTTCTCTATTCATCATCATCAAGCGAATCCGCTCTTAAATCCATTTATTACTCCCTTTTCACTCCTTATTGTAACAACTTCTTGTTCAGAACTTATTTTCTTCCATTCTATTCTATTTCTGCATTTTTCTTTTCACTCTCTGATTCCCATCCTTTTTGTATCCTCTTCTATTTGATTCCTCCAACTTTCCCTGGTTCTTCCTCTTTTTCTCGGCCATACAGGAGTTCATTGTGTTATTCTTCTTATCATTTCTCCAGGCTTTCGTTCCTAATATGTCCTGCCCATTTTAAGGGTTGTGCTTTCACATATTTCACGATTGTCTCATTGCTTAACTTGCTTTCTATTTCTTTGTTAGTTTTGAGTCTCTTTTCCCCAGTTCTTGTTATGTTTGGCCTCAGTATCGTTCTAAGAATCTTTCTTTCTATGATTTTCAAGTCTTCTGCTTCTTTTTTGTTGAATACCGTTGTTTTTGAACCATATGTGATCTCTGGTCTTACTGGTGTTTTGTATATTTTTATTTTTTATAACTTTTCAGAAGATTTTTCTTTCTCTCCATCTAGTTCTCAAGTATTTTCAGTTAGAGCTGGTATTTATTAATTTCAGAGCCTTTTCAAATTTGGCTGAATACGATCCTGATGATTTTATTCATCAAATTTAATGTTAGTTTTATGTCAAAATAGCAAATAAAATATTGAATGTACTATACTATTATTTAGCGGCGCCTGTAAAACGATCGGTAAGTTTGATGGTATCTGATTTTTGACACCAAAGAAATGACAGTTTTAACGTCAATAATTTGGTAGTTTGTGGGTTTAACTTGCGCTTAAAAATATTGCAGATATGTTATTTGGACCCCCGGTACACGGTGTAAATTTCACCGAATGAAGTTACCGTTGAAGAATTTGTTATTAAAAAGGACTCACGTCCTCATCCATCATCGTTTAAAAATTTAATACAACGGAAATTTCTCGAAAATATATTTTCTTGTTTATTCCATTCGGTACAATGATCATATTTGAACCGTTAATACCACCGAGATAAATTTCCTTCAAACTCAAAATGGATTATCCTTATTTTATATCAAGACGGAATAAAATAAATTGTGCTAGTATCGGAATTTTCACCGTAATTTATTTCTCTTTCTATACAGTGGAGTATTAATAAATCATTCCTTGGGAAATTCTCGATTCGTATCGAGACATCGAGTTAACGGGATCTCCTTTTCATTGTTACCGCAAAGGATAAAACGTTTTCTCTGTTGTTATCCATATTTCATTACCTACAAAAATTATAATTACACAATTCACCGTCGGTTTGATATCGATCAACACAACGGATATTTGGGGAGGATTTTAAATTGAAAGCAATTGAAATATTACACAATTTTGTCGATTTTAATAATGAACAATACATTCAGAATATCGGTTCTATATCGTATTCAAGCAAATCCAAAAAATTTTATTAATTAATTTACGTAACAAGGCCGGAAAATTAGTTTTTTTGAACGAAAAGACAAAATACTGGAAGTCTGTGAGGTCTGTGAGAAAAAAAAACATATTCGGGTGTGCTGTTGACAATATTTTCTCGACAACCTTGTAGAATAACCTATCATTGAGACCTCACATGTCTTTATAATACATTTTAATTCTTATTTGAATAAAACAGAACAGAAAATACTACATATTAACAAAAACATTATAATTCTTATTTATATTAATATTTATATTAACATTCGAGCAATTGCTAATATTGAAGGGATTCAATTTGTTTGAATTGCTTGGTAGGTTCAAATTGTTGAAGCCAGAACTTCTGACAACTCATTTCACATGAACTGTCAGCCGTTAAACCGTTGTTATGGTAACGACGTGATTTTTTTCGGCCTAGGCTGGTGAATGATACTTTCTCAAAGAAAAAGCATCCGGGAAGTGGGTGTATAACGAACGGTTGCCGAAAAAAGCGTTTTTTCCCTCACTATTTTGTAAACTACGCATTTTGACATTGTATTGAAGAACGTGTAACAATAATTACTGATTGCTCTTGAATACAGATTGTAACTCAGCTCACCAACCTTCAGTGGTTATCATTTATGTCATATAAAACGTGTATCTTATATGGAACACATGACATTATTAACAAAATTTGGATAACTACTTCTTTCGTTTTTTTCTCAATTTGTATGAACTGACTCCATAATCTCCCCATCTCTAACCCAGTGTTCTGTTCGTCTTAAAGTAACTGCAGGTGACTTCTTGCTTGGTTATGTTCTAAGAAACTTTAGTTACAACTTACTTTTTATTATTGACACTCCCCACTACATAACTTTCCGCAATAGTTACAGATTTTCATCCACCATGTCGCTCGAGAGCTAGAACATCAACTCCAATATTTCCTAATAAAGAGGTAGACGTTACTCACCGTATCATATACACTGTGTTATTTATGAGATGCGACATAGGGATTTATGTACAAAACAGTCAAACGCGAGCTAACTTTTTAACCAAATAGCGATCATGAAAAGAGTCATTCTCGACTAGAGAATGTCACTTATATCCATTATAATAAGGATAACTAAAAGCCCCGTTTGTGACAGGCTCATTCACTGGAATTCTGTTGTCACAATAGTATAGTAATAGTAGTTTACGTAACAAGTCCCGAAAGTGGTCTTTTACTGGGCGAAACGCAGCCGAGTTTTGCAAGCCTGCGAAAAAGCACTTTTGGGACGTATTACGTATTCGTTTAAGCTAAATAAAAAGTCAATATTTATTCGGTGAAAATATCTCTTCAATCTTTCACTCGGATCTTTCTTTTATCCCTCTTCAAAAATTGGAAAGAAATGAAATATAAACATTAATTAAGAAATATGGAGCTTTAGATACATTGCTAAAAAATAAATTTAAACAAAAACGAATTCCACCTGTCCCAATTAGATTCGAATTAAAATTAAACCAAGAGGGGCCTTTTTCTTCGTTTCTTCGTTCAAGAGAGACGCATACATTTTAAATTAATCCGTAAATAGGTCTATAAATACTTATTTAGTGAAGCTCTTAAGTCAACATCGTTATTGGTAATGGAAAAGTTACAAAGAAAAGATAAAAGCTGAGAAACAAGTTTCGAGAATTTTCTGTGCATATAACGACCGCTTATTTTCTTGGCAAACATTTTCCGTCGATAGGACACGAAACGGTTTGCTGTCTGCCTCGGTAAATTAAATGAGACTTAATAATTAATCATTCCGTAAATGAAAGTTGCATACGCGACCCCTTTTCGCTATCTTAAACAGCGGCGTAGCACAGATATTAAGTTTATTGTTGGCTATGACCAGTTATTTTCTGATCGTTCCTTACAGTTTCTGATTGCAGTTTGAGAAGACTTAATATTCCTAAATTGATTGCTGATATCTAAATCCTTTTTGGTACAATAGATTTTGTGAAAAATTAAAAAAAAAACATTCAACTTAAACTTCCTCATAGAGATCATTTCCGCTAAAAAGATACTTGGGGTTTTCTCCAAGCTTTCAGAAGGTTTGGTTTTTGGTCCGTACACTCATATACTAGTTTCTTTTATTACTTAAGAGACGTCTGCTGTGTACCATTAAATAGCATTCTTTCCAAGTCTGGTTATGGTATTTGGATCCAATTCCTTCTCTTTGCTCAATTCCCTATTGAATTTTTTTGATAAGTTATTCTTTTTCATTATACCATCTTGAGGCATGTCCCAGTTTTTCTGATTTCTAAATTATACCCAAGGTATTATGTCATTATTAGGTCCCAATTTCCCTTCATAATTTCCAAACATTTTCCATAATTGTATACACCAATGGCAACGAAATATCACAAAATACTTTGAAATGTCGCCTCCTCACACTTATTTCTTGTTTTCAAACAATGTTGTATCGGATTTTATGTACGAATAAATTGTGTATAATAATCTAAGTCACAAACCTATTATTTTTCTTGATACTCAAAAGACATTAACAAAAGTTTTCCGTCAAAAACACCAACACGCAGGCTCGTTAACCCGTCATTGTTTTGTCCTTATTATTTTTTCAATTTTATTAATAAATCATTTCATTCAAAATCAATCTCTTCTTTCAAATGTCATTACTCGTTTATCGGCTTAACCTGTTTTCCCTGTGTAGATTGTGATACCCAAAGGTCCTCTTCTAGTTCATTCGCTATTTTATTGTTTCCTTTTATCTTAGAGTGTCCATTCTATATAATATAATTCAATATAAACTGGGCAAACATTTTAAAATCGCGAATTTATAATTAAAATTTGCTTACTGTTCCCTTACCCTGTAAAATGTAAAAACTATTATTTAAAAATTATATTCGAATTGGCAACTGCCTGAATGTATTAAAATTAAAACCTTGAAAACTCAAAACTATTGGATTCTATTGAATCTGCAAAAAAAAACACCCTTACCGTTTCTACTAGATTTTTATAAAAACCACCCTTGCACAATTGCAAAAGAATTTCGCGCTACGCACCTGGGATGAACTTGTTGGGAGTTGTATAATTTAAAACAGGATCGACTTCGAGAATTTGAAGTCCATTAAAATCCAACCATTTTAATGAATTTGTTTTATAACAACAAAATAGCTGACTTTATTCACTAATTACAATGGGTAACTGTGAAATTTTTCACAATTTGAATTAAGTTACTTGACGTATGTAGCTGATTTTGATAAATCTCAACGGCCAACTCGGCCCTGTTGTCTACATCTACAACTATAACGTTAACGCGAAGGGGGTAGAGACGCTGGCGCCCCTTGTCCACTACTACGACTCTTAGAAAAGAAAGGAGGTCGGAGGTCATGAGGTTCTCACAGAATCCCATTCAATGGGATGCAATTTGATGATTACAGCATGGACGTACGTTGAGATTGCGCGGGAACTTTTTAATTTAGATAAGTGATGTGATGGATGATATTAATATGATATAACCGTGTTTACTTTATTCGTGGAGGTATAAAAATTAATATTTTTACGGACAAAGAACAAATAAATCTACTGAAAAAGATTGCAGAAAGAGTAGGTCTATAGGTTCTATTTCAAGGAAAAATGATCCCAAGTTTCGATTTGAGGGATTACAAATGAAATTAATTACATTTTCAGTTATGCAGTTTTCACCTAGAATATTAAACGAAAAAAGAGAAGATCTGACCATTGTAAAGATCTAGTAGGGCTTAGACAATCAAATATTCTCCTGGTCGACTACAACCTGTTGAGATCAAATTAATGCATAAGTCAAAGTAAAACTGCGCTAAGAGTTTTAACAGGAATCCTTTACGGGACATTGTCGCCTGAATGGGCACCTGAAAAATCTCAAAATAGTAGAGGAAGAAGAATGCAGATATTGTGGTATGGAAGAAGAAACCTCCATCCACATTCTTTCCAACTGCACAGCACTCCAGAATCCTAGAGCACAGTAACTGAATAGAGGAGGAACATTTACCTAAGTTGAAGCCGGCAGATGTCCTAAAATTCCTCCGGGAAATAGGACTAAAGGAGCTACTAATTTCAAAGACTTTCCTCAGAAACTAAGTAGAAGTAAGGGGGCACAATAGATCTTCCAGGTCTCAGTGAATGTTACCCCAAAAATACATTCATACATACACTGAGAGGTAAATATTTGTCTTTCATTGTGTTGTACTTATAGGACACTCCACTAGAAAATGCTGGACACTGAACTGTTGCACACTTCACTGCTTGGGGGATGGTTTCCGATGAGTAGGTACTAATGGGTGCAACTTGTGTGACCTATTCTTAATCGAGTAAGAATAGTTTTTATACTTTCCTCGAAAATGGTAGACATGTCCATGGTACTGTCGATGTTATCACTGTCCTTAATTTGGTTTGTGAGGCTGTCCATCTACATTGCCAAAAACTACAAATTGTCTCCTCAAGTTTCGCTTTTATGTCCGTTGCTGGCACTGGATCTTCTGTAATTGATTCGGAGGCGTTTGCAGAATATTCTCTGGCGTTTTCGTCAGCACGTTCATTTCCAGGTATACCCATATGAGAGGGTACACCCAAATAAATTCTATCGTTTTACCTGAGGTGTGAGGTTTTTGTAGATGTTCTTTGATCTGTAACACTAGAGGGTTGTTTGGATACCATTGCTTTAGATTATCTATTATATTGGAGAAATTTTTTATAATTCAAATTTTTTGGATTGGACTTTCTATATAGTATATTAGTGCGTTAGCCACTGCAATTAATTCTGCCGAATGGATTGTGAACTCTTCTGGTAATTTCCACCATTTGTTACTAGTGCTGCGGAGGTACCTTTGTCTATTTTATTTTATTCTATTTTTTCTGAATATCACTTTAGTTGAGCGGCTTTCTTTAGAGAAAACCAATTGGAAAAATCATATATTTTTTTGGTAAATATAATATTTTTTTCTCCCCAATATTTTGCAACAATTTCAAAATAATGAATTCCAATTTTTAAATACTTTTAATAATTGATAACCACCTATTTTTATTCACACACAAACATTCAAATCCTTCTTGGCAAATTCCAAAACCACAAAATGACATTAGTATTACTTTTTAAATAAAAAAAATCATATCCTATTGAGAGCTCCGGAAATTCTACTTAGATGTCAAATTCATGTGAATACCATCTCACACTGGAATCCAAGGCAACGAAAAGGGAAATCTAAAATCTAAAAGCTGCTAACCCCATCTTGTAGTGTAGTTATGAATATTAAATAATTTCCAGTTTTTTTCTAAAATATTCGGTTAAAAACATTTTTAAATAAATTCCAAATATACTTTAATACAATATCAAAAACCGGATATCGGTTTGAAACCTCTTTATAAAAATTTTATCTATCCATCCCTACTACATAATTTATAATTCCCATATCTGCGCCACTGTTGGTCACTTGGATCCAGTTATCAGGACCACTTGACGTCACGGGATCGTGGTTCATCCCTCTTTAATCAAAGATTCGATATGAAAAGTTTAGTAGACTTTGAAAAATAGCTGAGTCTATAAGTGTTGTAATAAAGATCTTTATAGCGGTTGTTAAAATTTTAGTGTTCAGTTCAGTTCTTGTTATCAATATGAATTATTGGAATTACTATCATGGATATCCATCGTATATTATGGTAAAGTTAACACTATATTTAACATCAAAATGAAGTTATTTTAAAATTTATGGAATATCCAGTTGGGTTGTAAAAGTTTTGTTATTTATAACTAATTGAATTGAAATAATATGTTCAAGTGAAAAGTCCGACTTTCCACAATACTTTTTTAATTGAAGTGATTTTAAATTAGATCAACTACATTGACAATTTAATTTATATATAAAAAATCCCATATGCCACAGTGTAATTATCACTTTTCAATCTACCTGCAACTGTGACATGGACTAATACACTAGTAGCTTCTTCACTTTTTCATTTTTCAATCAATTATCAAATTATTATGTCGTTTCGGAAGATCTATGAATAATGAAATTAGCAAATTGTTAACACCTCAATCTTCCGTTATAACCCAAGATTCTGTGCACTTTTTATTCCAGGCAAGTCAACAACAGCAGACAAGTAAAAGCAGCAGTACTAGTAGCAGCACCTCCACAAGCGGAACTTCGAGTCCGCAGTCTAAAGTTACGACCACGTCAACGCCCACATCGCCAGTAAATTCTACAACTGGCAAAACCGAACCAAAACCAGTGGAGTGCAACTTGTGTCATCGAAAGTTCAAAAATATACCGGCCCTCAATGGTCACATGAGACTTCATGGAGGGTATTTCAAAAAGGTTGGTAAAATGGTAAATGTCGACTTCTTTTTTATTGTAAAAACACTTTATTCTTAATTTAAACCCAAAATTTATTAACTAGCACTGGTACTTCGCAATAAAAACCTCTTCTTTGCCTCCCATGTCCCATTTTTATTATCAAAAATCTTTTCATCATCAATACTTTTAATTTCCAGACAAATAGCATTATTATTTCTTACGTACTTTAGAGGAACTTTTTTCTAGCATTATTCTTTTTTTCATCCTTCCAAACTATACTGATTGATATAGTTTTTGCAAAGAAATGTTCCCTTTTAATAATTGTATCACTTTCCATAAGAAAATGAATGCCTTTTCAAAAATTTCATCATGCGTCTTTGGTAGGAAAAAATTTATCCAAATAAGTTAACCCCATCGAAAATTTTTATCGTACTCCCATGGTAAATGGATATTTTCCACAAATCAATGATTTCATCACAAATTTTGGTAGATGGAAATTTTGGCAGATAAATGCAACTCTGCAAATACGCTTCATTGTTAATTGTGTTGCATAGAAGCGTGACGAATAACCAAAAGTATTGTGTGTTGCATAAAAGCGTGACGATGACGAAGTTTTCACTTCTCTTTTCAAAAACGTTGACGCAATTCCTGACAATGGCTTTGTTCCTATTTCGTCCGGCCACTCTGTATGTAAATTTTACGATATCCAAATTGAACAGGCGAATCCTCTGAAACAACAGCAGTTAAACTAAATTAACTAACTTGAAATGGCGGTAGATACAATAGTCAAAGTGAAATTGTACCTTATATGCATCAAACAGATAATTGCTATTACGTGACCACAATAGTTGATGTCTCCTTGATGTCAAAATGAATCAAAGCTTTGTTCTTTCGTTAATTTATATTGCGACTAGGAAAAAAAACTGAAATAAGCGCATATTCTGGAGTCAGCATACCAGAATAAACAAGCCTTACAATATTTTTTTTATTTCCACACACAAAAAGCATAATATTAGTAGAGATGTTTCAAATGTTTTTTTTTGTTCAAGGACAATGAAAACAAAAAAAACGAAAAGAAAGATCCGGGTGGTCCTCCATTACAAACGGCCAGTTTCAGCGTTCGAGCTCTTATAGAAGAAAAAATCATCAACAAGAGGATAACGAACACACCTCAACCATCTAATGAAGACCAAAAGTCTAACGCTCCACCTCTATTTCCTTTAAACGTGCATTCCTCTCCATCTAACACCGATCTAGAATCGAAAATTTCTTCTTTCGTTGTACCAGCACCTCCACAACAGGTAAAACATCCTCAATCTATACTTTGGCAAGTTTATCTAAACCTGTGAAAGGAATGCAGTCGAAAACATTCGATATTGCCACGTTTAACTATGAAAAAGTAAAGTACTAAGTATGTATTGATAATAATAAGAAAATAGACTTTTTATTATATGATCAAATGTGCTAGGTACAGTACGTTTATGACAGATAAGCGCCATATTTCCTCTCCTCTCACCGATGCCCCGTAGGTTGAGATAAACTTGCCAAACTATATAATAGTGGTTCATAAAATAACTGATGATTGCTTTAGACCTCCGAGAAATCCCGTAGACATTCCGATGCGGACGCATTCCGTAGCAGTACCACACAGCAGGAGGCTCAAGCGTTAGCCGATCTCATTCTCAAACGCGAAAAAGCTACAGTGAAAAGAGCTACCTCGGATCCAGGTCAATCCTCGCCAATACTACAATTCCAAACGAATGATTCCTTCACTTTGGCCAACGTTACTTACCAATCCGAGGAAGCAGAATTTATATCTTCAAGTTTGCAAGAAGGGGTGTTCACTCAAGTACAAGACAGTATGCTTCTACAAGGTAACTATATAACTTTTTTAGAGCGAACATGTCATAGTATAGAAAACGCTTTCCAGGTGTAGATCCCAATCAACTAGCATCGATTCAATTTCAAGCTGAATCTCTTCTGCAAGATCAAAACGAGCAGCAAATCCAAGAATTTAAAATTGAAGATATAAATCTTCAGGAAACTGTAGTTCAACAATCGCCTTCGTATCAGTCTAATCACTCGGTCAATCAGGAATTGCAAGCGGTACTTGATTCGCCCTTACCGGAAAGTTTGGCTGAATTCAGCACTTTTCATTCGACAAACAGTATCGACATGCCTTCTCCAAGCTACCAAACTCAATCGCCTGCACAATATGCTCGGTCGCCGCACACGATTACCGCACAATCTCCACTGCAAAGTCCGTTAATAAGGCACGACTCTCCCGGATTTGCATATCCTACGCCACCTGCAAGTCATGAAGGTCAAAGTCCAGGGTTCGGACAAAATACAATGCTGCCTATGGTATCTCCCAATGCTCAAGAATATGGACAGATTGTCGAAAGAGGTGGGAATGTCTTTTAAATTGTTCGTGAATTTTTGTATATCTTCTCTTTTTTTTTTCATTACAGGTGTTTACGAAGAACCACCACAAGCGTCTTCACCGTTATCTGCAGCCTTTTTCACTTCAACAATGTCTAGTTCGGCAGCAGTAGAAGAAGCGTTAGAGGAAGTACTGCCAGGAGAACCTCTTTATCCTCTAACAAACTCACCTTCTCCTCAATCTCCTCTCGGTCTTACTCCGGTACCGTCACCGATATCTAACATAGTAAGCACTTCGGATCCGCAGCCTTCTACAACATTCTCACCGTCTCCGAATACTTCTACATTTTCCATGTCCGGCAATTGGTGCAACGCAGTGATGCTACCAAACTCGGATGATCCCTTACTATCCAGCAGTCCCAAAGATTTTGTCCCGAGGAGAAAACTCGAAATCAACGGAGTGCCATTGAGACTTATAAGCAACAACGGCCTAATTGAATTGAACAGCTCGAATTTTGCCGGAATACTCGTCGATGCCAACGGAGAGATCAAACTCTTTCAAACTGGCGGTAGTACCTTTCAAACTAAAAATATTTTGTTGACGAATACTCCTTTGATTACTCATGATATCGACGACAAATGTAAAAAAGTGATAAAAACCGTACAATGCACAATTCCAACGAAGCACGTTATTAACAGGCCTAAGCAAATTAATGAAATTAAGAAAGAAGACAACAACGATGTTTTTTTAAGTCCTACTTCGTAAGTATTCAAAAAAAAAACTTTCAGTTACTGTGTCACTATCAATAATTTATTACTTTTTTTATCATTGTCGAAGTGTAAAATCTGCTTGCAAAAATCTTATATCATCTTCTTTTCCTTTTATTCGACCAGGACCTGTTTAATTCACTGTTTCGAGCCTTCTGGGCACTTTTTTTGATGCTGTTTCCTCGTGTTTGCCTTCTGATCACTGGTTCACTCCACATATTTCCTTTCAGAGGGCCTTCCATCATAAATGGACTCATAATTGTTTCCTAGTGTCTTAACTTCTTAATATTATATCATCACTTATAGCTTCTAATACTTCCTTTACTGTAGTTTGCCTTCTCTTGTATTCTTATATAATATTCTCCTATATTTTCTTGTATTCATCAGTATTAAGTAGTATTATTTCGTACTCTAACATTGTCAATTATTATTACTGTGAGTCTCTCTAGTTTTAATCACATCAATTAAAAGTTGTGCATAATGAATTGAAGAAGCCAAAACACGTGTTCGTGGACCTTGCGTCTTTCTCATTTAATATCCCTTTACATTCTCTTGCATTCTTTTTGTTTACTTCCTTGTTTCTTTTTTAAATTGTGAATTATTCACTGTCAATCTTCTTTAGTTATAATCATTTCAATCAAGCTTTGAGCAAAATCAATTGCAGAAGCTAAAGCACTTTTTCTCTTCAATATTTTCTTGTTTTCTCTTATATTATCTCATATTGCCTTGTATTCACTTTTATTTACTTAATATTGTGTATACTTAGTGCGTTATTATTAGAATTAGAATTCCCTTTCAAAATTGGAAAAGCTAAAGAATTATTTCCTGAAAGTTTCAGAAGAAGATTTAAGCAATATCAGAAAGGATATGAATCATTTTTTGTTCGAGGACTTTTAACACCAACTACGACTGCATTTCAAATAGAGCCAGAAATAAAGCAGATTAAGATTGTAATCCATTATAGGTGAAACGTAAAAGATAATCCAAGAGATAAACAACCTTTTAGATAGACTTTACGTACATTGTTTAATTCAAAATTTCAAAAAATCTTTCTTTAAAAGTCTACTTTCAATTCGGCTCATTAACAATTTCTCTTAATGGAAGATAATGGATGTCGATATTAAAATTTCATTCAAATCGACCTACCAAAACACGTACAGGATAGTGTTCTTGTTGTATATTGAATTGTATTATTCCCATTAGTATTAATTTTTAAAAAGGTCTTAACAGAACGGAGTTTCATGGTTGTATAATATGTTCTTATTTAATGGAGAAATCTGCCACTACTAATACTACCAAATAGGTACCTACTGATTTATTTCAAGCATTTATCAATATTTTATTCTCCCAAACTTCTCGAATACCTAATCGATTGTTTGTGCATGAGTTAGGTGAATTAAAATTTATACAAAAATAATTTTTTTAGGATACCTGCTAGTCCGGTAAGAATATCTAGAAAAAGGCCTAGAATGGAACCCCTTCAATTACCTGTATTGCATCAATCGAAACTTAGAGCTACAAGAAGTAAACCTCCAGGATGTGCTAGATATACTCCTCAGCCAATCTTGAGCCCACAAAGACCAGGAACGGGACTTTACACAAATATTAAACACAGAAGTAAGTAAAATGTGTTGAGCAACTTGAAAATGCCGGGAACGTTCCAGGAACCACAGTTCTTTTCTCAAAAACTCAAGAATACTGGTTCAGGAGTATCTTTGATTGTCTTCGCCCCATTAGATTTTATCACAAGGACTCAACTTTTTGAATATTTTATATGTTTTGTAGCCCTTCATTGATTTGTTCAGCGAAACCAGTCAAAGGTTAGGAAGCCTCGGCACCTTAAGGCTTTTTGCGGTAGACCAGTGGCCCCTATCTTATCACTAGGTCCTTCTTGGATAAATTCTCCCTTAGCTACTCCTGTTCACATTTGAAAATAAACATAAAACCTTTCTTTGCGTCTTTGCTTAGGTTTTAGCATGAAATAATTCCAAAGTTGGCTTCAGTCAAACTTCAGCCAGGATTGTACGCTAATTATCTAGTTATCTGTTAAATACTGGAAGAAACTTTAATGTTTTTCTGATGTTTTAGGTGAGGATGGTATAAACTGGACCAGTGATCCCATTCCAGAAAGTGATTCCACCCCTCACGTTAACGTCGGATCTCAGTTCCAATGTAAAATACCGAACTTTTCATCGGCGCCTAATAGAGGCAGCTCGGAACCAACGTATGAAGATCTTTTATGGGATCCTGGTATAAGTAATTGTACAGATAGCGAAGGTAAAATTTCTCATAATCACAACTATAACAATAATATTTATTTATAATTTTTAGTGGATATGTACCTGGATTTCGCTTGCTGCGCTGCTGTTCCAGGCGGTGGAAGAAATAAAGAATATGCGATGCATCTTCTTCATATGTGTGGGGGAAACATACATGTAAGTAAAATCCCTTCAAAGTTAACCTTCAGAATAATAATAAGTATCCAGCGATATCTATTCAAATGTGTGTCTGTTACAGGACGCAATGTTGAGGTTGATGCAACCCTCTCCGAATCTTCCTGCCGATCATCCTCTCTTAGCGTATCAGTATTGCGAAAGTGACAAATGGTCAACGACAGAAACTGACATCTTCCACAAGTCACTGCTCAAGTACGATAAGGATTTCCGCAATATTGCACAAGAGGTGAATTATCTAGCTACTCTTAAGAAACTCTTCAACTGATGGTTTATATATTTTTAGATTCGAACGAAAACTGTTAAGCAGTGTGTGCAATTTTATTACGTTTGGAAAAAAGTATGCGCCGATGAGTATAGGAGATTGAAACATCTCAGAGAGAGGAGGAATTATTACTACAAACACGCAGAAATGGATATAGATGAAAAGCTGTTTGCCGATGTCAAGCTACTGGGGGTAAATTTTTAACATTTTTTATTAGTTGAATCCCTACCATTGCCGATTCTTTAGCCAGGGAAGCCGCTGGACTAAAAATGACACCTACGGCCTTACGACTTCGACAATTGCGGAACTAGCCAAACGTTACACCCATGCTCAATCCCTTTTGATATGGGAGGGAATCAAAGGATGCAGTTTTACCTGGATCACTTGGGCGACCCTGGGAAGCTGGCGCCGAAGAAATGGCGACGACCAGGAAAAACCTACGTATAACAGTAGGATTTCTGACTGGCCACTGTCAACTTAGGAAACACCTCCATACTATGTGGCTAGTGGACACACCTCTATGCATGATGAGAAGGACAGGATGGACGATGACCTAGGAGAACAGCTCCTCGGGAGGTCCCTACTCTACAGATACAGAGATAGTTGAATCCCTATATGCTTGCAGAATGTATGAAACAACTAATGTTAGCAAACACTGAACCTTCTGCAGTCTGCCGGTGCACTTGCAAATTAATGCACGTTTGTATTAATTATTAACACACCTCGGTATTGTGCGCCTCCGTTTTAATTAGGAAACTACCCCGGTGTCTCTTAGGATGTGCTGTAAGTCAGTTGGTTGTTAGGCAGACTTTTTAGGAAACTGGCAATGTAATTTGTAATTAGTTTAAACTTCACAAATTGGTTGGATGCTGCAAAGCAAGAGAAGAACTTCACAAATAACACATGGCGCAGTCAGTAAACTATGCCAGAATTGAATTAACTGATATTTAAAATATCAGACGACAAAAAAAGCAATCAAGTGACGAGCTATGTGATTGGGGGGCAGCAGATTCCGGTGCACAGAGAGAATAATGAAGTTATGACAGATATTCTCATATATCCGGTAATGGAACTGGTCTTGCAAGTGTACAAACATTTTGGATTCAATTTATGAAAGTAACAGTGGCGTGTGGCGTTTATGAAAGTATTAATAACCTTTTATAATTCTATAAATTCTATGGGGAGTTGATTTATGTTTTGCTTTTTAGCATATTAGTTTTGATCATTGTATATTTTTAATGGTTTTGTCACTGGGTGAGTTGGCTAATTTTCATACACACTAAAATTTGTTCCAGATTGCAGATAGTGGTTGTCCGATACCCATACCTGATACAAGAAACTTTGTGTGCGAGTTCCCCGATTGTTCAGCGGTAAGTAAAGTATCTACTTATAAGTATCTAGTAGAAAATGGATTGATTAAGCATTCAGTGCTTTTATATTTCAATCTCTCAAATTAATTTTATTTCCAGAGTTTCAATTCTCGAGCAGCATTAAACGGTCACATTCGAATACACGGCGGTACCGCAAGAAACTCGCCGACTCCGTCATCGACAACGTCAGAAAGGCGAACAGCATCTGTCACTTCTTCGAGCATGTGTCACCCGGACTCGACCGAAGAGTACCCCTGTAAGATATGCGGGAAGTAAGTGTACAACATTCGTCATAAAACAACCGAAAGGTAAATGATCGGTGTGTTGCGTCCTCTGCTTACGTGCTAATACTATTTCGTTATATTTATTCTTGAAATACACAACATCCAGTGTGCGGAACAAGGTATTTTTTTTTTAGTTTTTCAGTTTATTCGAAAGATTAGTTCATAAGCTGAACGAACAAACTCGATTTATTTTGCAATTTTCTTCACATCCTGACAAAATAATTATTTTCAGCTTCTTTATTATTTCAAGGTCTTTGAAAATTATATTGATTTCCACCCAATATAATCATCATCACACACTTTCTTTTTCCGTTTGTCTTTTCAATTCTACTGAATAATTCACTGTTTTTTACTAGCTCCTACCTTTTTTTCTCTCTTATTATCTCGCCACCACCGCTCAATATTTGTCAATTTATCACTTTCCCTCTCTTAAATCCCATTTCTTCTCCTATTCCTGCTTTTCTTCGCTCCTACTTCCGTTCTTTTCGTTATTGTCGCTCTCCACCTCTACCTCACTTCAACTTCTTCTGTCTCCCATCCTTTTAGTTATTTGTCGCACCCAATTATTATCCAATTGCCCTATATTTCTCATTATTCAATTTTATTATGTAAAAAAAATGTGTTCAGTAAAAGTCAGACTATGAATAAATCTTTCAACTTTGATATTTCCTCGGCAACTTTTGGGGAAATACTTTTTTGTCTACTTTATTTTTTTATCAATGTAAACGTTATTGTTTATGTAAAGCATGCAAGCTCTCCATATTTAGTGCAAAACTTCCATAAGCTACTGGAGTTTTGTTCTTTTTGTTATTTCTGGTTCAATGAAGTATCGAACGTTTGTATGTTAAACAGATTGCGAAAATCCTTATGGAAGTGTGCCGGGTTATACAAGTGCGACAGAAAAACAGCTGAAAGAGAGAGAAAGAATAATTATGCGCGGTCATCAAGGCGTGGTCTTAATTTCAGAAGCCAGTGGCCGAATCTTGATTGCCCCCCTATTTTAACCGCTGTTGTCAGAAGCGCATATTAATTTGTACAAATGATATTTTTCTCTCGTTTTCGTTGACTTTTTTTCGAAGTCATGTACAATAGGTAAAACAAAACACTTTCATCTGGCAACATTGACTTTTACAGAGAGAATTTACATTCAAACTGCCAGCCTCGGGAAATAAGTATACACCCCTATTCTTTCTCTCTCTTTCATATCTCCTTGTCGTACCTACTTGTGTAATCCGAGGCGAGGGTTCCATAAGGATTTTCGCAATCTGTATATGTATTAGTCCAAAATAAAATATATACATTTCACATTCAAAAAAATACGTTGTTAAGCAGGTAAAATCCTTGAACTGTTGGTTTTATATCAGAAGTGGGATAAGTCAATTTAGGCTAAAATTGATAAATGAGGATCTTTTATGTCCTGCAAATTTGAGAGCTTATTTGTCATAGGGTAGGGTGGGATATGATAGGGCAGGCAGTAGTCCGTAAAAACCTTTGAAGTTACATCAGGACAGAAAATTAAGGGATTTAGCAATGAACTAGAAGGTGAGTGAACCGAGCAGCTACATTTAGAAGCCAAAATCAACTATTATAAAGGAATAAATGCGAATATAATGCTGATGCTTGGATACTTTGAAACCCTCACCTCTGAGGCTGTTAAGATTTAGGGAAAATGGGTCATAGCTGCGTCTAAAAGATAGGAGCAGCAGAATAAAAGTGAGGCAGCTTTTGGCTGTAGGGTGTAGCGCATTTGTGTGAAATTTGGATTGAAATTTTGGTCGAAAGAAATGAGGTTTCTAAGACAATTACTGGATGAGTTGAAAAATTGAGGTTGTGGTCTTGACAAATAATAAGTAATGTTTAAAAAACTGTTACTAATACATAATAAATATACAAGTTCTTTTTCTTAACCAAGAAATAATAAAATATTGTTGTAGTAAAGATGCACGTGGGCAAGTCACAACAAATATCATGACGGTTGTAATGCTGAAATAAAAAACGATGAGAGACATCAATTTTGGTATTAGTCGGCACTAAAATGACTACACCTCGAAAACTTCATTTACAGATAAATATCAAATTCACCCACAAACAATCAACAATACCTAGTATATTATTAAACGAGCAATTTATGATGGCCATTATTCACGATGGGTGACGCAAGTCACCCGAGTTTTCATGACGTGAATTATGAATCATAATACACTCCAGTGTATTATAATTCACTCTAGTAGATATATGGGTACCATATACCTTTTGTTAGGAGGTAGAATATTTACTACGTATATTGGAATTTAGAAAATAACGTAATTATTTGAAAAAATTAATTATCGATATAGATGTAATAAGTTTTCGAGATGTATGCCGATTATGAGATTTAAAAACAAAAACTCCTGTCTCATCATCAGGCTGCTTTTTATTTTAAGTTTTTCCTCACCAGTACTCTATATTTCTGTTATATTAAAATGTACTTTAAAAAGTGGTCCAAATCAAATCTCACAGTATTTAACACTCATTGAGCAAATACTCACCCATCTCGAGCCATACAACTTTATCATATCACTTTCTTTACTCATAAGCAGAGCCAAATAAAAATTTAGAGATTCATTTTCTCACTCAGGTTTAATTGTTGAATGTTTTGAATTTGGACCATTTATTTAAAAAAAAAATAATCTTTAATGTTTCTTATCAACAGAGTGTTCACAAAAATCAAAAGTCGTAGTGCCCATATGAAGTCCCATCGACCCCCCGACGCTGAACCGGTCAAAAGAAAAGAAAAAGATACCCCCAGCTACGAACTTTCCGTGCCAAGCCCGTTTAGTACTTAGTCTTAGCAAAAATAATACTCATTTTTAAATAAAATGGAAAATTAATCAAAAAGCAGTAAAGGGCAATCAAAAATATAAAAAAAAATCAGAGTCAGATCGAAAAAGCCACCTCACACATTTTTTCGAAAAAAAAATAAGATAAAAGACGTTTGTTATTCAGAAGTTAGGAAAAAACAGTAGGTAAAGAATTATAGAATAGTAGTGTACAAATTACAAACCACTTATAACAGAGATTTATATTTAATATTAAAATAGGGGTTGTGTTACGTTACAAAAAAATAATGTAACGTTAGTGCCTTTTCGAATGTCGAGTGAGACACTATTCAAATAAAGCATGCACTTATGCTATTCATCATCAACGTCGCACCATTAGATCTGGTATATAAGAAATAGTGCTCAAAATGCGAAGAATACTGAAAAAACTGTTATTTTTCACAAAATCTCTTATAACATAATATACATATAAATATATACATATTGGATAGTTCTGAAAATTTGGTAAGTGTTAACCACCCCCACTTTTATTCGATAATGATAAACAAGATGTTAGACAATACTTGATTCAATAAATTGCACATTTGATTGCATGGTTCACCTTATCTACTTAAAAACTTTTAATTAATTATCATTTAATTAATTAACTCTCGCGCCGACAACTTCAGGCGGCGCGACTCGGTGTCGTATGTTTCGGTGGTATTATAGACGGCAGCAGTATCACAGCCATCACAGGTGCCCGCGCCGCCAACATCACAGGGATCCCCTGCATTTACAGGAGTCACGGAAGCAAAATATCTTTGGCTTCGGATGCTTGTCTTGCTCATTCGATCACTGGTTTTAAAAAAGAAGCAAGAAACGTTGCGTGCGCCTCTACAATCGACAGACAAGACAAGGATGCCAAGATTCTGTTGGGAGCCTGTCAGATGTCGAGCGAAAGGAGGGGAGACATGCTCTTACTACATGGCGCGCGCAACGGCACCACGTTACTTTATTACTCTACTTATCCGCACTATATTTAAAATCTAAACACTCCAAGTGTTGTACAATTTACATGGTTCTAATTATTACCTAACATCTAATTTTTATATACATCAAATAACAGATAAGGGTATTTATTTTTCAAGACAGATCTTTGACTTTTTCAAATCGTTTTATTCTAACTACTGGTGATTTTCAGCTTCACTAGGGCAAAAAATATGTTCACTTGTCTACAGTACCAAATTTTCTGAACGTTATATCGAAAGTACATAAGAATTGTGGAATTAACGCTCATCCTGTATATCATTCTTTTTTGAAATTACTCTATTACATCGACGTACACAACGATGAACTCAAAGTATAACATACTTCACTGTCAATTAAGAAAAAACTATTATTTTCAATATAAAGGAGAGGTTGATAGTATAATAAACAAAATCAGTGTGTCATTTAAATGATGCTTTTTTATATTTGTATATGGGTGTATTCTGTCTAGTTGGTTGGTTTTATTCCAAGGAAAAGGCTATAGTTGGTGGATTATTTTCCTGTTTGTGTAAAAGAATTGCATATTTCCAAACTCCACAAGCCGCCACTCACCGCCGCAACTATAGAAATACATTTTTTTGCGTTCTTATGGCTATTTTAGGTTTGCCAGTTTCAGCTTTATACCTGTGTACATGCTTAAAGAAAATCATCTATATCGCATTGCGATCATTGTGAGTTTTGGCATTGGTTTGTTACATGTATAGTATGAGCAATGGATATAGTGAGGCAAATGGTGACGATAAAAGCTTCCTTCTATTACTAACACGTGAAGTATAGCGAGAAGGATCCACTTTGGAAGCAAACGCAGGTTAGTATTTAATTATAATGTTCCCTAATTGACCTCTTCAACACAGCTACTACAATAGAAGGTCTAGTGCCAAAATATAGTTTTATGAACATTTTGGTTTTTTATTCACGTAATCATCTCTATGATTAAAGAAGTTGTATGTCTGTGTTTTTTGGGGTAACATTAACTGAGAACAGAAAGATCTATTGCGCCCCCTTACTTCTACTTAGTTTATGAGGAGTGTCTCTAAGACTAGTAGCACCTATAGTCCTATTTCCCGAAGGGATTTTAGGATACCTGCAGGCTTCAACTTAGGTAAATGTTCCTCTTCTATCCAGTAATCTCCCAGGTAGGGAGGATTCTGGAGTGCTGTGCAGTACGAAAGTATGTGGATGGAGGTTTCCTCTTCCATGCCACAATATCTGCATTCTTCTTCCTCCACTATTTCGAGTTTTTTCAGGTGCCCATTCAGGCGACAATGTCCCGTTAGGATCCCCGTTAAAACTCTTAGCGCAGTTTTACTTTGACTTATGCATTCACTTGATCTCAACAGGTTGTAGTCACCTGGAAGAATATTTGTTTGTCTAAGCCATACTAGATCTTTCCAATGGTCAGATCTTCTCTTTCTTTCGGCTTCACCTATTTCTTCCAATATTACATTGGAGCTGATTTCGCAAAAAGCTTCAGGCCCCCAGAAAGGTATTTTAGTCCTCTTTGCTAGTTCATCTGCTATCTCATTTCCTTATGTTCCAATGTGTCCTGGAATCCATAGTAAGGTAACTATATTGTTCTCGCCTAGTTCATTGAGTTTGTCTAGGCACACCATTTTGGAACTGATTACACAAGAGCTCAGTGCCTTAATGGCTCCTTGACTAACTGTCATTATGATAATCTTTTGTCCTCTGTATCCTTTATCAATATTGAACTGAGCGCACTTTATTATGGCGTGGATTTCCGCTTGAAAGATACTTGGGGTTTTTCACAAGTTTTCGGAGTGTTTGGTTCGTGGCCCGAACACTCCTATCTCATTTCCTCCTATTACTTTTGAGCCGTCTGTGTACCATTGAATAGCATTCTTTCCAAGTCTGGTAATGATATTTTGATCCCATCTCTTCTTGTTGCTTGGTTCTGTAACGATTAAAGAAGTTACTCACAATTGAGCATCTCTAAGACCAGCTGAGACGCATTTGTTGCGATCTCGCTTCGCCTGACAGATTCTTCTTGCACCACAAGAATAATTCCATGCTTTCTTCATCATTTCCTCAGTAATCTTATTCATTAGATGTCATATCGATTGTATGGCTTAAAAACAATGAATATTATTTATCAACTGAGCTTAGGGGGAAAGTAGTGGGATACATACTGCTGAGTAGGATGGAGCCTAAAGGCCTGGTTTCGCACGTGCGATGAATGCATGCGTCCGACGCTTGCAGCCGCTGCATGCGTTCATCGCAGGGACTGGTCTTATGGTACCACGTGCTTGTGGTTTTACTAGTGCGTCGATATCTAGCGCCTGCGTCTGAATGCAACGTCAAAACGCAACGACTGCTTCGGAGACCAGTCAAGCGGCGAGAACGCAGGCGATTGTGCAATACGAAACGTCAACATGAGTGTTGAAAAATGGAGCCGGGATGACGAGATGCTATTAATCGAATTAATATCCTTTCACAAATGCGTGTATGATGCCTAAAGTGAAAAATATAAAGATCTAATTATCAAAAATAATGTCTGGAAACAGATAGCGGGAAAATGGAGGGAAAAAGTGGGCATTTCTATGCTAGTATATGTTATGATGGGGTTTTCTTTGAATTAACAATAGCGGGAAAATGGAGGGAAAAAATGGGCATTTCTATGCTAGTATATGTTATGATGGGGTTTTCTTTGAATTAACAACGAAATGATCGCTTCATCATCTTCTTCTTCAAATAGAAAGGCTAACACACACTCCATGATGATTTCACGAACTGAACTTCGAAGTTCTGACTGTCACTTCTAGACGCACAAGCAAAACCACTCAAACGCATGCGATGAACGCATGCAGCGGCTGCAAGCGTCGGACGCATGCATCCATCGCACGTGCGAAACCAGGCCTTAAGGCTAAAGATTTTAGGAGCAGTAGATTTGGAAACATTTTCTTAAAAGAATAAAAAATTTTATACACCTAAAGATCCACACAAACAGGTAAATATTTAGGGTAGCGTGAGGCACTGATAACTCCCAACAGGAACTGTACTCATTATGCAATGCACTAATTTTGATTAAGCGGAATCTGGATCATTGAAAAGATCTTCTTCCCTGCTGCAAACGTGTAACCGCCTCTGTTTATTATAAATATCATGTATGTGGTAACAGTTTTGACGGTATTCTTAGTTAATATCATTTTTGACATGTTTGAGCAATAGATCTGAACTCAAATATTAATCAAATATCAAAAACGGCCATAAATAATATAATGTAATGAAAATACGTATTATATAACGTCAGCAAAACTGTCGGCTTGTCTCGATTTAACTTGAAAATTTTTAAAAAAATACCTAGTGGAATTGCTCAATATAATGAGTCTATTTTTATTTTCGAATTAACATTTATTTTAAGTTAGAACTTAGATGGAATTTATATACTTACTAATATTTACTCTCTAGGAAATGGTTATATTTGTCTTTTTAGAAATAATGTAAAGAAAAATACCTACCTTAATGAATTATGTATGAATGATGATGTGCCACAAAGAAAATTCGAGACCTGTCGATGGTTTTGTGAATTTTTTTAACTCAAAACGGTGCCGAGTGTGCTTAAAGCACTGGTAGGTACTCTTAACTCTGTGTTGTGATCTTTTTAAAAGTCTATTACTATGAATCTATTCTATATTAATACTTGATATAATAAAAATATTTGTACATGTTATTGTATGTATAATATTAGATTTACATTTTAGAGTCTGGGGTAAGTTCGAGGCGGTCGAGGTTTTTTCCATTAAAAAAATGACAATCCACATGTTTTTTATTTATTTATGTGAATGCTACTGATAATAAACAAAAATTTTACAGCTTCAAGATGTTAAAAACAATTGTCAAAAGTCATAAACTACACACATAGAGGGGGATTTTTGTATATTGTCAGTAACGTGAATGTCAGCGACATTAAACCTAGGTTAAGTGCTTACCTTAGAAATATCACTGTTAAATGTTTTTAAACAAGCTGTATGTTTTTTGGGCTCATTATAAGGTGTTAGAATGTAGGATAAGTATACTAGGCCACTCCAACTAGCTCCAGACTACCCAGACTGGGCCAGAATTTTGGTAGTCTAAGTATCAGGTGCTCAGATCTATCAATTAATTGTTGTTATATTGAATGTACCTCTTCAGAACTGATAGCCATTTTTCAAAGTTACCAGTTATGTTTTAAGTGTAAAAAAACAATCTTAAAATGTTATTTTTGTTGTTTCTGAATGCTTTTCTAGTTGTAATGATTTTACTGTTGAATAATAAAGAGTTATTATTTCTTTTTTGTTGCAAGTGTATTACATTTTACCCAAGACTATATCATACAACATTTTTCTTATGCATTTATCACATTTTTCGCCTTTAATCAACCACCATTCACTTACAACTCGTAATCAGTAGTAGGCAACGAACAATTGGTAATACATCTACTCATAAACCCTGACAAATTTTAGATTATTGCAGTTTTTATGCGGATACACTAGCTCAAGCAGGTAAACAAGAGTGTATGATGGACATGATTTCAAAAAACAGCTCAACCCATTTTGAACGCATAATATATTTAATTTAAATTTTCCGCTACATTCTGTCTGTCTGTGCCATCGCGCTTTCGTAAATAGTTCAAACAATTGACAGATATTACAAATTGAAAGTTTGTTTTGATTAATTTGAATTATATTATATCTTGAAGGTTACAAACATGATATAACATTAAAAAATGACTGTCAGTTCAACTAAGTTCTCATTCATCTCTGTTTTGTTATTTGATATGTAACTTGACACGAAATTTCTATTGATGTATTAGATGTTTTATGTGTACCCTGTTTATAGTGACAAAAAAGGATTGTACTAAAAATTCATATTAATTGAAATATCAACTTTCAATTCGATTCAACTGAAAAAAAAGTAATTGATTTGATGACAAAAATTATACATTTTTCGTACATTCCTCGTATATCACCATATTAATGTTATAAATATATATTCCAATGACTGTACTCAAATCGAAACATTCATTTGCCCAAGTGGCACTTTCAGCAGCAGGTTAGATTTTATTTGCAATTCTAAAAAAAATAGTTTAGTTCGAATTGAAAAATAATATGTTCCCAAAATGCCTTACTTAGTCGTGAAACATAATACATATTAAGAAAATTAGAGAATGACTTAAAAAAACCTTTAAGATTCTAAAGAATTTTCAAAACTCTGCTCAATGCAGGCAGGAGGCAAAAAGGGAATTGATACAAAAGAACAATCTCCTACTTATAGAATCACTGATGTTATCACAAACTCATTTCTTGAAATTAAAATTAATAACGACAATCGACCATACCATATCCAACTAAACTGGGATGGGTTGGAAGCATGCAGTTAGAAAGCAACTCTTCGAAAGGGGCTTGTAGAGGTCAAAAGATCTTTATATACTCTCAGATATATTTAGCTTGCCTTCAGATCAGATCCAGACTGGTCTGGGATGCCTTCAAAAACTCTTAACCCTGAAAAAACACACTAACGTGACACAAGTCTCGAGACACACATGGATTATCTGTCTTTACACATAAACTGATGTGCACAGAATTCTAAGCCTCTGCTGATAGTGCCCAACGCTGCCTCCGAAGCTTAACAATTAAGTCAGCAGAAGACAACGCAGCCGCTGGGTGCGCAGCTTTACCACAGGTTGAGTCCTTCTGGACGCTTTATGTGTCTCTAAGAATTATTGAATGTTCAATATTCTCACAAAATAATAAATACTTATATGAGTATCCATACAATTTCCTGAACACTATCGAATTGTGTAAATGTGATAATTAGGCGATTTTTTCTTGTTATACCACATATAGTAATTTCAAAGCCTAAAAAAGAGAATTTGAAGGTCTTCAATAGTCATTCTCTATTTTTCCTCATTTATATTCACTTGTATAAATAAAATAACAATGGAATTGCAAATAATTCGAACTAAAAACGTTTTCAGAATTTCTGTTTCTAGCATTCTCTACCCCCCTCCCCCACTAAAAAATCCAAAATAATTGTGCCAAGTTTAGAAAGTGTCACGTGACATATTTAGTTAAGCTTGTATATTTGTAAATAGGCTAAAAAAACCAAAAATGCATATATTATACAAGAATTTGGCAATTATTATATTTTCATAATAATTGTCAACTGACATTTTTTTAAGTGTTTCAAGTTTTATGGTTAGATTTTGCCAAAAAAAAATTGTTTAACCCCTACATCGCCATCGCGTTGACTTACAATGGGGACGTGTAGTTTGCAATAAGCTGAAAATATGTTAATATGAAAAATATACTGGAAAATTATCAACAACTTTTTTCCACAGTTCTTATCCTTCAACTACAGAAGCTACGCATTAATAACCGCAATAAGAAAAACCTTGTAAAAATAACTGAAATGGTGGAAGATATAAACGTCTAGAAAATCACTACATCAAAAGCAAATGGCCTCAAATATGATCAACTATAAAGAACCACGAGTTGTGCGAAGAAAGCTTTCTTTTTCCTCACGGGAGATGTCAAAATATTGTTTTGTTTGACATATAGTTAAGTCAAGTAGTTTGACTGACGTCTTAACATTTCCAAAGCATACTTTTGATATCAACTACTGAAGTTGAAATTGGTCAGAAGCTTCAGTGATTGATTTGTCATAATCTTCTGTAGTTGTAAGGTGTAGACTAGCGGAAAAATATGCTTATATGGAATTAACTATAAAAATCGTTCCCTACCTGTACCTGAAATTCAAAATTTAACTCCATCTTTAAAAAAAATTGAATGAATCAATGCGGCTGTGACCCCCCATTTAACTGTTAGAATACCATAAATTTAGCTGTAAGTTACCCGATCAACTTACCTAATCGAACACTCATATATAATTAATACAAAATTTAAAAAAATATATATTTATGCAACTCATTATCATGAGAAACATTCAACAGTGATTCATTTTTGGAATTTTGCTTACAACCGCTTTGATTTTTGGAAGCATCCAAAAAACTGTACAAAAACCTTCAGCAGATCTACAACTATCCATTTTTGACAGTCGCAATGACTTCTATAAAGCATTTATCAATTAAACTGCTTAAAAATATACATACTATTTGAGTGTCAACAACAATTGAACTACTATTGTTTTATAACCTTACTTTTCTTGTTTAGTTTTAGTTCAGAAGTTTCAGTTGATTTTCTTTTTCATTATGTAAATAGTGCTAATTATAAATATTAAAACAAATGTATACAGATCTGGCCATTCTTCACCGACCATTTCAAATTGACTACCTATGTGCATGGTCTGACAGAGTTCGCAGAGTTTTCCTTCTAGTTCTATTTCTAAGCCATGATGTTAAAGTATGTCATAAAACATAACAAGAATAAAAGTTATAAGCAATTGAAATTGAACAATGTAAAAATTTAGATAAAGAAAGTAAAGTTCTAAAAGCTTATATAACAAACGAGTTCAATTTTCTGCCACCAGATAGAGTAGCATATATATTGAGAACAAAAGTATTTTGTTTTTATTTTTAAAATAAAAATTGCTGGAAAATCAATCAATTAAGTGTTTTGAAATTTTTTCTATAGGTATGTAGATCTGTTAAAAGGTATGATATGTATATGGTAACAATATTCTTAATGTCTCAATATTGAAGATGTGCTCATTTTATATCAGTAATAATACAAGTTTCAACCTTTAATAAAATGTCAATAAATGTAGCTCAAATTTTTCTATATTTTTTTCGAGTGATATATATTTAGAATCTCATGACTATGTCATATATACACGGTGTGTTCATCTAAATATTTTTATTGCAATTGTATTTTCTTTCTAAAAATCTTTTAAAAAATACATCAAGGTAGTAGACAATCTGTGGAAAAACAGGGTGAGACACAAAATGTTTAGATAATAATATAGAAAATATGTAGTTTAAGTGTTTTTCGTTTAAAACTGTCAATAGGCTGAAATCAACAATATTAATATTTTATTTTAATTAAAATTTGATACTCAAATTACCAAAATATTTGGTGGTTTCATTTGACATACTCTGTACACTGCACCTCATATTGTTGAGAGTACAAGTTAGGTGGGCCATCTCAATACCAATTAATTTTCCACCTCGTTTTATTGCTTTACAAAAGCATCTCTGTCCTAGACATTCTACCATAAGAACAAGTATAGCATTGACTCCTTTTGAAAAATCTATTTAGAGCATTTAGGCAGCCAGAAAAACACTATTTTTGATTATTTTACAGTTGTATCAGTTTTATATAACGCACTCTGCAAAAAAATTTACTCCACATGCGTTTTTTTGAATTTTTCTTCTGTACCATGGACATAATATTCAATTTAAACAAAGTGCCTATCAAGGACAAAACAAAAGACCATCAAGTGTGATATATACATATCCAGATACATAAATAAACATGTTGAAATTATTTTCCAAATAAAATGTAAAAAACATTAAATTGATACCAGCATACCTGACAGTTTTAACATTCATTATACAATAACCGCCTATTTACCTCACCCTGTATATTAAAATATAAGTGCAATAAAAGTGAAACTTCAGTAAAGATGCATTAATATACCTTTAAATGCGTTTAAATATACTAAGTTTCGATTTTTAACTTATTATGCTAATAAGACTTGTTTTATCGTTTAAAATATTTATTGTTAAATTCTGTCCAATAAATCTTTCCAAAAGTATGTTCAAAAGTGTATATGTATATACCTGTATTATTGTATGCACAATAAAATATGGCGTTGTAATTTTCAGGAATTTTATTTGCAAATCATATTATTCCCATCATTCCACGGGAGGAAAGAAGAGGAAATCAAGGCGAGTTTTCAAGAAATAAGTTTACACAGACATGGAAAATTATCCAACCAAATTTGCGTGAAGATTCATTATGTGATTTGAAGCTGTCATTTACATCAGTATCCTCTATTTCTTCCCTATCCATATTTTTACAATCACAAATTGCATATTATTTATGTACTAATAATTGTCTTTGTTGTGCAACCGTATAGTAGAGGCCACATGGAAAGACCATGTGGCAAAAGTGATCGTCGCTAGAGGATGTCCCACATTTGTGGATCCTAGTCATTGACGAGCTAATAATCCTTTTAAACGGTGAGGGCTTTCTAACGATTGGGAATGCCGATGATATCCATGATATCGTTGTCCTTGTTGTTGGAAGGCACATTACCGTTCTCAGGGACCTCATGCACGGACTTGTAGTAAAACCTGCCAAGGCTGAGATAGTTGCTTTTACCAAAAAGAGAGGTTCAAGATCTGAGGCGGGGAGGGCTTTCCTGCGCTTGAAACGGCTGGGATACGTGCGAAGAGGGGAAGAGTACAGGCACGTCAAGAAACTCCATATTCCAGTTCTGGCTAAGCGGCTGACGAATGCATGCGTAAGTACTACTTTGCAACCCCATGCGGGACCTTCTGGTACACAGATGGCTCATGCTCCGGTGATAGAGCAGGGGCTAGAATTTACTCCAGGAACTTGAGAATACAAATTTGTGTACCATTGGCTGATGGTTTATCTGCATATCAGGCCGAGATATATGCTATCTTGGAATGTGCGCAGATAAACCTAGAAAGAGTAGAGGAAAGTCCCCTATGAAGGGGTTGCGGCATGACTGACGAAACGTCAGTCCATGTTCTCTTAGAATGTGCACACTGGGCTGTACTACGCAGGCGAATCTTCGGAGTCCCTGTTATGGCCCCTGGCGACACAAGCAGGCATCCATTGAAAAAGGCGTGGCCCTTTTTGAAGGGCTTGGCTTCATGGATGTCTAGGTGGCAGGAATGGCACAATAGGCCCGCCAGTAGCCTCAGTGCCGGAACCTTGGCTTGAGTTTGTCCATGTCAATGCTCGCCTGCACATTTAATAGTAGTAGTAATAGTTCACTACCTTTTATAGCAGACATAATAATCAAAGATATGAAGACCATTGGAACTGTAGTAGCTGGTCACGCAAACCTAATGGGGTTGACAGACAAAGCCATCAGCAAGAAATTACATGAAAGATTCATTCTCGAGGTGGATTTGCTATTTAGAAAGAGTCAAGTTGGATAGTGTAATCTATATTCAGAAGATCACAATAGAACTGAAAAAAAAAACAGAGGAATAGGCCGATAGGCTACCTCAACAAATCTAAGAGGATACAATAGATATTTTATTTACAAAACATATTTACAAAATAATCATATTTATAAAACAAATATATGTACAAAGCAAACATATTCACAAACACACATATTCACAATGAGTAGGTAGTAAAGTAGTTTGAGAAAAAACTTCACATTTCAAAGAGCATTTTCAAATCTTCCAGCGTTAACTTATTTTTAATCGCTCGTACAGTTCCGGTCAACATGGAATCAGCAATATCCAGTTTTTTCTCTTGAAGATCCAAAATTCTCTTTTCTATTGTGTCAGTGGCCATCAACTTATAAACGAAGACTGGTTTCAATTGTCCTACCCTGTATATTCGATCCTGTGCTTGGTTTTCCAATTGGGGATTCCAATGAAGATCCAATAGAATGAGGTGATTCGCTCCAACCAAGTTTAAACCCACCCCACCGGCTGTTAACGATAGTAATAATATTTGCATTTTGTCGTTGGGGTTGTTGAATCTGCAAAACGACAGTATCCAACTTAATTTAACATACATGTATTGACAGCAAAGGGAGAAGACAAGACGGCCGCGATACTGTCAACAAAAACTAGAGAGCAGCGGGAGAATAAAGCTGTAACAGAGTTAATCCAGAAACGCACAAGTGTATATGAAAATTAGTTCAATGACAAGGGTTATTTGTCTGATATATTGGAACTTCATAAAGGGGTCTTTATTCAAATTGGAAGTTTAGGTATACTACAAAATGAAGCTAAGCAGGTTTCAATTTAAAAAAATACGCTAATGTTGTAGGTATCGTAATATGTGTAAAACTAATATTAAAAATAACATTTCACTTTTCAACTTATAAACTTTGCTTCTGTGTCAGTGATAAATGACCCAAACTTAATAATTTCCTTCATTCAGGGGCGAAAAAATGCACTGGTACTTGGAGTACAATCTTGGTCTATATTCATATAGTAACAAAGCAATACAACACAAAATAAGAAATAAAACAAACAAATACAATAATATGAGGTAATAAATCCAAACACAATATGAAATATCAAACGCGAACAGAATGATAAACAGCAAACGCGCTAAAGTGGTTATAAAGTTTGGAATATTTTATGTGAATAAACACAAATGTCACAACTACAAATAGCGTTGTCAGTTCTATCAAAAGAGCTGTGTGAAACGGACGGCTATCTGACCAATAATTAGCCTGCAGAAATGCCAACTTAAAACTCAAATCGCACCTCTTAGTTTAAAAACAAAGCTATAGTGAAGTATTGTGAGCTATAATTTTGCACACACTTGTCATTTCAGGGTTTTCTCCGACTGTAGATTGTATAAATATTGATATATTTTTGATATTATGGCACTTGAAAGTTATAATTTAAATAAAAAATATAGATACTAACCTGTCGACCATGTTCATTCGTTTCATGACAGGCACACTACCATCCAGTTGATCAAACTCTTTCATATTTACGTCCTTAAAATGGTAAGCAATGAGTTTAAGAAACGAAGGCCACTGCGAGACTATAATTGCTTTATCATTTTTAGGTAGAATGTCATTTTTTAAAATGTTGATCACGGCTTTTATTTTGCTACTAATTCTAGTTTCGGAAAATACTGGATCAGAAGCAGATAAAACGTTCTTAACGACATCGTTTAAACCCAAACCTTCTGTTTCTGCATTGGCCGTTTCGTTGTGATCTTCTTCCTTCTCGCCGATGGTCAAACTACAAAAAAAAATCAACCCCTTTATGGACAAACGAAAAATAAAATATTGGACAGACAAAGAATAAAGAGTAAAAATCGACGTTTGATTAAGAATATTTGAAACTTTATGATTCGATTTCCCAAAATAATAAAATTAGAATACACTTCAAGGAACATACAGAATATATGATTATAAATACTTTCTTGCCAAATAAGTATATTTCGTCTGTGAAAAAGTTTAGTACTTCCTGGGAAATTCACGTTTTTTGCGAGAATATAATTAGATAGTCATATCTCGGATAAAGTACTGGTTAATAGACCATTACATCATAGTAGGTGAGCCCACGATGCTAAATGGGGATTTACTCGAGCGTCGTAGAGACCTATTGGGAAGCAAAGCTTGGATGATAAAAAGAAAAAAATGTTATATGATGTACACCTTTACATCGGTGGGGGAAGCGGCTATAGATTTTTAAATATGTAAAAAAAAACTGTTGCATGGACATCCTCGAGCGCGTCAGATATTGATAGCATCAATGCCCTACGTATTTTTAATAATGTACGTATATTAATCTGATCGTTTGCATGATGCGGGTGGTTGTATTTAAGGGTTGAAAATGAAAAAAAAAAAAAAATTAATCGAGCGCGTCAGATTTTCTAAGGGAGTGTTAAGTGCACCAAAAAAAAGGTCTAATTCACTAATCTGACGATTTCGATGGGACGCAAACTCGCGGCCATTTTCATAATGTGCAAAAAAAAATCGCCATTTTGAAATACTCAAGCGCGTCAGATTAAGATATATATGGTTCATCTTTATGTTCTGAACGTACTATCTCATAATCTGACGATTATCTAGAGGGATTCGCCTGATCTGACAAAAAAAAATTAGAAAAACGGTTCACATTAAAGGCCATCCCTGCAACTTCCCTCTAATTCTATATTCCTTGGCGCTTAAAATTGTACTTATGACATTTTTGAGCTCAAAATATAATTTATGTGATATTTTGAGCTCACTGAGTTCAAAGAAATAATATTTCCATGCATTTGAGCTCTCCCAGCTCGAAAGTCTGATAGAAGTTTCATAGAACACTATTTTTGGAATCTTCAAACCGCAATAACTTTTGAATAGATCAAGCAATTTTCACGCGGTTGGCGGCATTCGACGCAGTTTTATCATCCTCATAAGTAATTTTGCAATTTCAATTGATCGAACCACAAATTTCGGAGTAATCCCGAAAAAACACTTTTTCGGGTTTTTTTCGTTCACGATATCTCTTGAACGAATCAACCAATTTTGACCAGCTAGGTGGCGATCGACGTGGTTTTTCAAGCTCAAAGGCGGATCAGTTTTTGAAGTTAATCAATGAACCTGGTTAAAAGTTATTCCAAGAAAACCACTTAAAAAAAATTTCTTATTTTTTTTGAGATTTATCAAAAATTTTCAAATCTATCAGTCCGAATCGGTTAAAATTCACAGGAAATCTAATTTTTAGGGAAATCTTTAGAACGCCGTTTAGTAGATTGCGTTCGGTTTAGTCGTTCAAAAGTTATAAGCGAGTCACACACACAAACACCCACACATACATACACACACACCCACACATACATACAGACTTAGTGACAACATCACGGGGGTAGTCAGGGAAGCTTCCTATGACCTTAAAACGTCAAGATCTGATGAAAACTCGATTTTCGTAAAACGGGGTAAAACCAATAACTTCCCGAATTGTTTAAAATTTTTAATTTTTCTTAGCGGGAAGTCAAAAAAAATTTTATTTTTTAAATCATTGAGCTTAATTAATTGAAAAGTTCAGGAAATAGCATGCAAATAAATAAATGTATGCTTTTTTAGTAAAATACATGTATTTATAAAAAAATTACTTAAAAAAAGCTTAAACGCGGGGAAGGAAAAGTAGGCATCACGCAGCTGCACATTCGTCGATAAATTTAAATGCTTAAATTTATCATTCCCTTCGTTTCGGGGGCTAAGAATGTCCACTGGTACTTGTAATACAATCTTTGGTCCATACTCAAATAGTAAAAAAGCGATACAACAAAACAACACAAAATAAGAGGTAGAAAACACAAATACAATAACACGAGGTATTAAGTCCAAACACAATATGAAATAGCAAACATAAACAAACAGCAAAAGCGCAAAAGTGGCAGTAAAGAATGGAATACTTTTATGTAAATAAACATAAATGTCAAATCTGACAAATAGCGTTGTCAGTTCTATCAAAAGATCTGTGTGAAACGGGCGGCTATCTGACCAATGATGAGCCTGCAGAAATGCCAACTTAAATTCAAATCACTCCTCTTAGTTTAAAAACAGGGTATAGAATCATAAGTGCTTAACCATCTTTGATATTAATTTGAATTATGTTCAGAGCGCTCATCTATTGTAACCGGGCATGCGCCTATCTATTATAACCAGGCATGCACAATCAATAAAGAGATTGAAGAAGAAGACACGAGAACGACAGTGTCATTCTGCCATTATTGCTATTGCGAATTGTAAGAGAGCTTAAGTAAAGCTAAAGTAAAATAGTAGCATACAAAAATCGTTTTATATACAGTCCACTCCACATTCATTCAACAACAATAATACCAAACACTAAGGAGTATATCTGAACATTATTTTCAAAATAAATCCACAAAAATACTTGTATTTTATACACAAAAACAAATAACATATCAAACAAAATTCTAAACTCACTTGTTAAGCTGATCAAGAAGATTTAAAGCTTCTACTTTATCTGCAGTTCTGTCATCATCACCCAACAACTCCATATCCTCATGAAGCATACCAGTTATAAGAGATGGATGATTGCATATTTGCCTTAATCGAAGCAGTAACACCAGAATCTCATGTTGTTTAATGTCTTTCAATTTATTCAACTTCAATAATTTTTGTCTCATCGAAAAATATTCTTGGTTGGGCGCGAATGGTGTGTTTTCCACTTGATAATCTCTTGCGTCCTCAGTTTTCTCGGCCCTTTGGTGTAAAAATTGAGCGAATAGTGTCCTGGAGAATATTAATATTTTGTTGTAAACGTCTCGTTCGCTTTTACTCAAATCCACAGGTATAATTTGATATTTCCGTTCAGGCATAGCATTTAACAATCCCTTTTCTATCAATTCGGGTTTTGTTCTTCGCAACATAAGAGAAGAAATGACCTGAAAGTTGCAAAGTGGATAATTCTTAGGAAACGTACATAAAGCTAAATACAAACCGTATGTAAACGTTCAGTTCCTCCTGTGCTTTTATCTCCAACCCACCTCTTCCAAACTGGTAATTCATCAAACGGAGAGCATCTTAAAAACTTGAGCAGTGCATACATATCCAATTCTTTATTGTGTATAGGAGTGCCTGTCAAAGCCCACCTGGACACTCCTGATAGACGACAAACGGCTTCCGACGTCTGAGATTTGTGGTTTCTAATTTGATGAGCCTCATCTAAAATGATTCTTCTCCATTTCACCCTGAAAATGGTTCCGTTTTTTTCGCTTTCGTTATTTACAATACTATATGTAGTAATAACTAAATCGTGATCTGCTAATCTGTTTGGTTTTGTTTCTCTTCTCGGTCCATGGTAAACTTCACAAGATGCTAAGCCTCTCTTGGTTCTTCGCTCCAGTTCTCCAGACCACTGGTTCAAGAGGCTAGCTGGACAAACAACTAAGGTGCCTCCTTTATATTTTTGTTTCTTTTTTGGTTCTTCATCCTCGTCATCTTCGTCATCACTTTGTTCTTTTTCTAATTGATTTGACTTTAACATTAGAGATAACATTGTTAAGGTCTTTCCCAATCCCATATCATCTGCTAAGATTCCTCCAGAAGGTTTCTGATTTTCACGCCACATTAGCCATGACAATGCTCTTAGTTGATGTGGCATTAAATCTACTTTAAGTCCCCTCGGTGGTTCAGCAACATCATTTTCTTTTGGGCAAGTTGCTAATGAACCATGCAATTGTTGTAACCTATCTATTGTCAATGCTTTTTGAGCGTTATAAGTTGACATAGCTTTTTTACCGAAAGTATTTGGTTGGACTCTTACAGCTCCAGCTTCAATGTCATTCCATGATAAGACTTGTGGTTTTTGGTCTGCTATTTCCATTAAAGATAATATCTGCATTTCTTCAAGTTGCTTTTTTTCTAAATCTTCTTGTCTGTTTTTTAAAGAAACACCTTTATCTGGTAGATGCTCTAAATTGATAGTTGATATTAAAGTTGCAGTTGTTTGCAGTTCAGAATGCAATTTTTGTATTTTCTCTTGTTGTTTTTGATACTGCTCTGCTGTAACCTGAAAATGTGTCTTGTGATGAAATATATATTATGGGACATTCTCTCAAACTTTCACATTCTGAATCCCAAAAGTGCTACAAACTTTTCAACAATCCAGAAAAAGAAAGCAAATGCTATAAGCACCCTATAAAGGTTTGAAAATATTATATTTACAAAATTGCTAGTGCTAGTCAGCAATATGATATTGTTAGACAGCTATAAATTATATAATAATATTTATTCATTTGATAATAAAAAAATATATTGAACAAATAGCACTGTGCTTGAAAATAATCCTTAAAAAATAAGTACAATTGTACATATTAAGAAATTCCTTGATGAAATAATAGCACTGTTTAAAATAATTTTTTCCCCAAACAAATAGATGCCATCAATTTAGCAAGGACTAAAATATCATTATTTGTTGATACATCTATGAGTAGAACTAATTGTGGTAATATTATATTCAAATGAATCCTAATTTAATGTGAAATAAAATGCATACCTTCAGAACATCTGTTGATTCTTGATTACCATTTTTTTCTTTGGATATAGATGAGACTAATGACTTGTTTTTCAACAATTCAGGAAGTGTTGGCTGCTTAGTTTTCTTAATAGTCTGAGGAGATGCTGTACTTTCATCACTTACTTCAATAATGTCATCATCAGAATCTGATAATATTATTTTGCTCACCATTCTAGGAGTAAATGCTGCTTCAGGGTTTTTAAAACTCTTTGGAGTTTCAAAAGTTCCGCCACATTTTTCTTTCAGGTCACTGCTAAAAATTAAAATATTCATTAATCATTACTGGTAAATTAATACTAATTTATGCTAACCTGGATCTCACTTCTTTTGTTTGTTTAAAGAGTCTTGGGGTCTCAATTGATTTGTTCAACATCCTTTTTCCAGTAGCCTTATTTTTAGGAGTGCTTGTTGGATTTTCAAAATCTAGGAACGTACTGGATAATAATCTTTTGTCTCTAAAATCTTGAGACATTCTATGTCGAGCATCCAATTGTTCATCAGAATCTGAACTAATCATAGGATTCTTTATTGATTGTGTTCTCACTGAAACTTTTACAGGATGAATGTTTTCATCTTCAGAAGAAGAAGAAGATTCAGTTTTGTCCATATTTTGGTTCTTGGTAAAACTAGGTTTTCTTATTTTTATTTGATTTACAAATATTTGTTCTCCTTCAGAGTCACTTTCATTATTATTTTGATTTGGTATCATAACTGTTGTTCTACTTGTTGTTGGTGTATCTTCATCATCAGTAAGTATATACTTTTCTGTTTTTGAAATTGATGCCTTTGCTGATATAGGCAATCCTTCATCCTCTGATTCAGAAATAACACTTTTTAATAGGTGTGTTTTGTCCTCGGTTTTGTCCTCTTCACTATCAGATATGTAATCATCAGAAATTTCAGCTGCCATTCTCTTTTTGAATTAAAAATACACTATGCACTAAAATAAAAAAATATATTGCAAAAGTTAATAGTAGCAATGGTATATCTGAAGTTCTTATAGCTCTAAGGAAATAAATAGCAAAGTCATAAATTAATATATTGTTAGATGAAATAAACAATTTAACTTGTTCAAAGCTATGTTTTAGAATCCATTGTGTTGAAAACTTGTGTTTTTTGTCTACTGCAGTTGTTTTTTGAAAGAAAAAATTGTATATATAAAAAAATTATCAGAGAGAAGCTATTGGCTCCTAGCAAGCGAAAACAAAGTTTAATACAAAACTAATACTTGCATATACTATAAAAATTATTATTTTAAAGTTGACTTTGAAAGTTTTCGGTAATACTTGCAATTCTATCACGATCTAAATAATTTGTTGCAGCCAATAACTGACTACTGCCTCATAATTACCGTTTTTTATAATGTTGACTCTCGACCATTATTTCTCATCAAACAACGAACACCGATTTGCTTTGCAGTTTGCCCCAGTTTTAACTTCTTAACCTCAAAACAAAACGATTTCGCCGTTGCTAAATGCTAAATTTGAAAATTTGAAATTAATCTGGACCACAGACTACAACGAGATCTCGTGCTTCTCCAGTGTAACCATAGACCTAGATATTCTACTACCTGGAGGTGGCCTTGAGCCAAACTCACACCATAAATAATAACCATATAATAACAACAAGCTAATTAGATTTATTTTATAAATACGAAATGAACTTATTGACCTTTGTATTTGAGTTTGTTGAAGTGTAATATAGATATAAATTATTGTAAGTCATCAACACCGTATGTGTGTTATCTATAGTCAACCATAGAGAGGTATCTATGTAGTCAATACTTTGTTCTATGAAATAGTTGTCAATGAACTGTCTTGTTCTTCTTCTTTTCTGTTTCACATTAAATGTCAAATAGAAAAACAAAACCATAGGTAATGTAGATAAAGTAAAAGTTAATTCAGATTTTTAGGCAATATTACTGCCTAATCATGTCAAAGGTGCCAAAAGAATTTATATAAAGTTTTCAAATGCGTTCATCAGTAAGTTATATATTATCAAGTAGTATAAGTGAACCAAAAATGTCTCACCCAGATTATGATCAGTACTCCCATGATCATGCTGCTCTTCTTGTTCTTGTAAAGCATATAGGAAATCAGTTAAAACAAAAAATATTCTCAAAATTTTATGAACGTATTATCAAACTTAGTAGCGTTAGAATTATTGATTCAACTGGAGCAGTTAGAAATATTTTAATACGTTATATCAAAGAGCACCCTGTGGAGAATAATGATTGGGGAGACTTTCAAACACATAGACGTTTATTAGGACTTATATCTCTGGGAAAGTATGATTCACAGCAAGAATTAAATGAAATATGTAGGGTACATGAAAGTTTGAAAGTCAAATACAATGCCACCCTATTTGATTCAAGATGTATTTTGTTTGGCCCTACTAAAGACACGGAATCTCCTGTTGATGACAATCCAACATCTAGTAGCTCTGCAGATAGTGACAACTCTAGTGATTGTCCTGTAGAAAAGTTTACTACACCTAGTAATTTCAAAACTAGAGCTTTATTCTATGATATTTCTTCAGCTTGTTCTGATTTAGACAATCAGTTGAATGAGTTCATCAACTCACTTTTCTGGGTTTTGGATTCTAAAAGAGTTGAAAGATCAAGAGAAAAGTTGGAAAGAGTATCACTATTATTAGCACCTTTTGAAAAAAGAGATTTTGTGGGGCTAGATATGGAATCAAGAAATAATAAGAAAAGGTGTACAGGTAATTACCATTGTATTATCTTGACATTATTTGTTTATTACTAGGAGAATACCTATTGTATTTTAAAAAAACTAAGTTGAAATATTGTCTTGGCTTATATTGAATTTAAATTCAGAGCATTAATAGTATCTTTTTCATAGGTAGGATGACTAAGCACCTTGGGGACCTATGTCTACAAACTGGTCTATTAACAGAAAGTTTAACTTATTATGTTCAAGCAGCAGATATTTTAAAATCTGTAAATGATTGGCTTTGGCTTGGAGCAGCATATGAAGGCCTTTGTGCAGCTTCAGCATTAGTTTTGTATCCTGATATGCAAAGAAATATTCCATTACATAGAAATGCCAGTTTACAAGAGGGATCACCTCGAAAATCAAGTCAAACTCCTCCAGCAATTGTTCTAAGTGTTAAAAAAATGATTACAAATACTCTAGCACCAGAAGATATTTCCAAAAAATATAGAGAAGCAATTATACATTATAGTAAGTACCAAAATGCTGGCATTATTGAAACAGAAGCAAGTTTCAAAGCTGCAAGGATCACTGTAGAACAAAATCATGCTCTACAAGCTGCAAGCTTTCTACAAAATGTTGTTTACATAAATTTGCAATTATCTGAAATGGAAAAAATTCAGAGATTCGAGACACTAGCTGATTTATATTCACAAATTGGATTTTGTAGGAAAGCAGCTTTTTGTTTACGATTGGCTGCTACAAGGTAAGTTTATACATCATCAAATGCGTAGTTTTATTGGTCTTTCCATTTTTAAGATATGTGTCTCCACAAAATACAGCCCCTAATTGGGGTCGCTGTTATGCTTTAATGTTACAAAGTCTACCTGGGCACAATTTAAATTTAGACCCTGTTGAAATGAGGGTTGTAGATCAAGGATGGCCAGTACTGCAAATCCAACTTATGCAGGTATTTTAAAGGTAGTAATATACGTTTCAATTACAATTATAAGTATGTGTTATTTAGGAATTAGTTGTTGCTGCAAGAAGAACTGGACATTCAGCTTTAGCAACACGTCATATGACATACCTTCTACAAACCATGTGGGCACACTTAAGGTATTAACCTAAATTTTTCAAATTAAGTATTTATATAAATATTGAAATCTATGTAAATATATTCTAAATTTGTTCAAGTTCTACCGAACAGAAAGAACTAGCAGTGCAATTACAAAGTCTTTCAGCGCAATGTGAAGGTTCTCCAGTTCCTCTAGTGCTTGAAAGTGGTTTAGTAGTGCCACCTGCAAATCTTACTGATATTCCAATATGTGCTGCTTTTACACCCAAAGATCTCCAACCACATCTAAGACCAAAAAGGATAGAAAGCAACAAACAAGATACTGGACCATTTCTGTTCACTCCTATTCATTTTGGAGGTGGTAGTTTAGACAGAAAATCAAGGCAAGCTAATTCCAAGCTAGGTAATATTATAATAAATACATAAATGTATAGAAACAACATATTTTTTCTCACAAAATTTAGTATTTTTTTGAATTTTTTAGATTTTCTGTGGGTACAAAATGAAATGTGTGAAGTACAATTAAAACTGGTTGATCCATTACCATTTGAACTAAAAGTATCCAACATGAGACTGTTAACAGGTGGTACAGTATTTGAATCCATACCAGAAACAATTGTTTTACCACCAGATGTTCCAACACCTCTAACTCTTAGTGGTTGGGCTCGGGAATGTGGAGAATTAGAATTATCTGGATATAGTACTCATACTTTAGGTGTAAAATCAAACTGTAGACTGCGTCATATGGCTTCTAACATGAACTTTCCGCCCTATTATAAAATACAAGTTGTGCCAGCTCTACCACTACTGGAGGTAGGTAATTAAAAATCAGCTCTTACTGTTTGTTCCAATCCAATATCTTTTGTATATTTGCTGTTTTCATATATTATCTCTTGCAGGTATCAACATCGTTATCCACTATCTCTACATTTTCCAATTTCCACGACGAAAATACCGTTACATCGGGAACAGTGAGTTTATATCATGGAGAAAGTACTGAATGTATTATCACTTTAAAAAATAATAGTGAAGTCCCTGTAGATATGTTAGAAGTAGAGATAAACAGTATCTTAGAGGCATCACTTCAGAACCAGATGTTCAGTTGGAATAATGACGATGTCCAGAAGCTATTGCCAATTGCTCCAGGTGCAACTGTAAATGTCTCTTTATATTTACATTCGGCTGCCAACTTCTTAGCTCCAAACGCTGCTGTATCTCCGACTATTCCACATGACATGAGCAGTGGACCTTTCAGCAGTATGACCGCTTCCTTACCTGGTATATTTAAAATTAAAACATATTTTGTTGTTTTCTCGGTGTTATTTTAATTTCCATTCATAGGTGGATCTCTTCCTTCACGATTCAATTCAAGTATTCGTTCATCTAACTCTGGTCAGTCGAGTTTAGTAGGTGCTCTAACAACTATTTTCCAACAGCAACCGTCTACTTTGCAAATTGAAGCTCAATTGAAGTTAAAATATAGCGGATCTGAAGGACTGGCTGCTGAATACTGTAGAACATGCTCGGTATTGTTTGTGTTGGAAATGTCGCCATCTTTACAGATAACTAATTGGGATGTACTCCCTGCGGAAACGTAAGTAATCAATGTTAAATAATTAAAACAACTCGTCTGACTATACACTTGCCATTCATTAACGCGCTTTTTTATTAATAGGAAAATACTATACTTTGTCCACGTCCCTTAATTTCTTTTATTAACACGCTTTTATTAGCTCCACTTGTATGTTTGTTTGTAACTCTCATCTGGCAGCTGCTGTGGCAACTCGCTACACCCCACTCCGTTGGGCGTATTTATATTATAGCACCGAATATTCAACAAGGATCACTCTCAACCCCGCCTTCTTTTACGATATTTTCATGACGTCATTCTGTGGCATCGTCGCAACTAATTCTTCGGAGTCTGTCAGAGTCAGACTCCTCACACGAATTATACTTGGAGACAAAAATTATATCGATAGTGTAATTTTTTGCTGACGAAGTATTTAGTTATCTAAGTATGTCCGACAATAAAAAAGCTATAATAAAAATGCTGGATATACATGATAAATAGAAAAATTGATTTGGTATTTTAATTGAATTAATATTAAATTCAACTTGAATGAATTTTAAATGCAACTTCTAAATAAAAACGTTTAAGTCTAGATTGTTTTTTTATAATTTATCGCTGGTAATTTTCTCTTTAGCTCGAAACAACTTTTATTACTGTCCGCCCTCTGTTGAGGAGTTCCTATACTACCTGCTTCAGTATCACTTCAAAATTTGGCACCTTTAATTTTATTGTCGAAATCTAAAAAGTGGAAAATAAATATAGTTGAAAAAAACTAAAAAACACGATTTTAACTATATTTATTTCAAATTTCAGTCATTCCCAGTTTTACCTTGTGCTAGACATAGCCAATTTAACATCCCAAGAGATGGAGCTGCAATACACTCCTTCTAAAACGATGCTTATAGAAGGACAAGAAAGCTGTAGAGTTCCAATTCCCGTCGATAGATGTCCCTTGTCTAAGCTGACGGGACTTTTTCAAGAATCAGACGAACATGAGGATGCAAAGAATGACATTGACGTGAACAAAATTTGCTCCGAACACGTTACAGATCTGGTAAATTTAAAATGGCACTTATTAAGCACAGATTCGCGAGGAGTGGCTTCATTAAAAGGAATTCATCTAACACCGAGAATGTTGGACGTTGTGAGGATGTCTCCTCTCGATTGGGGTGAGTAGAAACAACAAAAAAAACAATAATTTTTTTTTCAAATGTTAAAATATTTTTTAGAAGTTAAAATTAATGGTGACCTCGTTAAAGCTCAAGAAGAGGTTACTTGTGATGCTGGAGAATGTTTAGAATTGAAAATGTCTGTTGTTAATAGTTTAGAAAAAACTTTGCGGCAAGTTACAATGACTATTCAGTTTTACCAAGATTATGAAAATGGTACGCTGAATTATAGAATGGATACTAGGTTGGCTATGGCTGGTTCTACTAAGTAAGTATAGTTTGGCAAGTTTATCTGAACCTGTGAAAGAAATGCAGTCGAAAACATTCGATATTGCCACGTTTAACTATGGAAAAGTTAAGTACTAAGTATGTATTGATAAGAAAATAGACTTTTTATTATCAACAATATGGTTAAACGTTAATTCTTTAATGTGCTTGATTACTTGGATTTTGTCTATTAACATTATTTTTTCAATTTATAAATATTAAAATATGAACACTTTTCCAAGTTTCTTATGGGTTTCTTCAAGCTCTGGCAACGTTGCGCGATGAACTTTCCAAACATTAAACATTTGTGCTCAATATCATTCCATCTTTATTTATGCACCTATTCCTCTTTACTTTCTGCCACAATATACAACATATTAATTATTATGATGACAATTATCTCAATTCCATTCGTTCATAATTACCCATTTATTTTTTTTTCTATCCTCATTGATTTGTTTAATGTATTTTTTGTCTTTATACTTTTGTTTATTTTGCAGGAAATCGTTTTCGGTGTTACAGCCTCGAGATAAAGTCAATCACGAGTGCAATGTAATATTTTTCACTCCTGGCCATTACAAACTCGACATTCAGTGCTGTGCTCCAGAAAGTCTGACGTCTGCTAAAGTTAATTCGTTGATTTCTACGGGTCATATATGGAGATTTACACCTACTGTTTCGTTTCAAGTTAATTAAGATTAATAAAATGTTTGAAAAAGTGTTTTTCCTTTAAACCTCCCAATATAATTTATAAGCTTTTTCGGCGCCTAGATATATTTTTTTCGACAACTACTATTCAGAGAACACGCAAATTTTTTAGTGTCTATACGTCAACCAAAAATGACAACTAATAGAGTTCAGTCTAAGGTCAGTACGGCCACCAAAAAGTGTTTTTTTCTGACAAGAATGACAATTAAGGTCTACTATTCAAAACATAAGATTTTGCATGTTTTTTTATCATTGCGAATATCTATTTTGCTTTATTAAATTAATGAATACACCCCCGAAGCGTATATCTTGAAACTCAAAATGACTTTTTAGCTGAATACCCAACATATCAGTGGCCAATAGTTCAACTCAGGAACTCTTGGCATGTCACATTTCATTTCCGTTATTCAGTCACTAGCTCTGTCAAATGTCCGTGAAAAAAGTAATTAGAATAATAGAGATACAGCTAATTAGAAATGCTACAAAAATCTAATCAAAAATGGACCTACACAATTGAACAAATATCAACAAAAATAAATATAACTGACATTTGACATAACTAGTGACTGAGTAACAAATGAAATGGTGACATGCCAAGAGTTCCTAGAATTATTGGCCACCGATATGTTGAGTATTCAGCTAAAAAGTAATTTTAAATGAACTCTATTGATAGTCTACCTAAATCGGGATCTCTGCTGCAGACTTTGTGACATGGAGATCGATACCATCCCTTTACTTACTCATACACACAACCACTTACTCAAACATGCAATTTTCTTTTTGAATTAATATTTAAGGATATTCATAAACAAAGACACATTCTGCTGCAAGTTTCTCTACTGTTATCATTGATATTAACCAAAATTTTTTGTCAATATTGTAGAACAAATTCCTTAAAGCCTAAATGTGAAACTAAAATATAAATTTCTAGAAATGTAATTTCATGCTAATCTAATAAACTTATTTCAAAATAATATACACTTTTTGTAAACAAAATAAAAAACATTTCAAATAAATTAAATTTGAGTAGATACTTCACATTACCTTTTAAAACACATTTCATAAGTTGGAGGTTTTTCAGGCATTTTTGTTAAATCGAGATCATCACTTTCAAACCAATTGATCTCTTCTGGTGTCAAATCTTCTAGTTTTGAATAAATACTTTGATCAAATTGAGGTGGTGTTCCACTGAGATGAGTATTATTTTGACTGTTACTAAATATATTAGTACTGTACGCAGGTGGTTGGGATGTTTCATTATTTGTGGCAAAAACAAAGTTAGATGCTTGTCCAAATACATTCTGTTGAGGTTGGCTAGGTACAAGTTGTGAATTTTGCATTTGATTAAATATGTTTGTATTGGGTTTTACTAACGTTTGTGGTTGAACATTTGATTGTGCAAATATGTTTGTTGCTGGAGAAACTTGTTGGAATGGAGAATTTGATTGACTTTGTGGAACAAATGGATTGGGTTGTTGATTGGTATTAAAAATAGATCCTGCTGTTGTCGGCTGCTGATTGTTAAAAATGGAATTACTGTTTTGAACTATGTTACTATTCGCTTGGGGAAAAACATTGGCTGATGTCTGTACTTGGGACGGAGGGGTCTGAAAAACATTTGTGTTTGCTGGATTTGCAAATATATTATTAGATGTATTCTGGGTATTAGCTGCAAATATACTGCCTGTAGTGTTATTTGGAGGGATTTGATTATTTCCAAATACAGTATTTCCACCAAAAATATTTTGTTGTGAATTTGGAAATGAGTTTTGACTAGCTTGAGCAAATATTGGTTGTTGACTAATTGGTCCAGATTTGAAGGTGAAATTAGAGTTATTTGTGTTGGAAAATGTGTTTGTGTTCCCCGAATATACACCAGCTTGTGATGATGCTGGTGTATTATAAATATTTACTAGCATATTCACTAAATCTGATGATGGATTTTGGAGTGATCTTACTTTTACCAAAACTTCTTGAACCATTCCTTGGACCTGCTGCTTCTACAAATATAAGCTAGACTTAAAAAAGGTTTACCTTAAATGAAATACACCTACAAACTGTTCCACTGAACCTCTTGCAATTCCTTCATAATATCCTAATCTAATTTCTTCAAAACTTTGATCTTCAAAGCCAGGAAAAGCAGGTTTTTCTTTAAATGGTGCATAACAGGAGAACAACCACTGCCCTCCTTTTTCTGCTTGTGTCATATCAGATACTACAGACTTCACCAATGTGTTGATATCTACATTTTTTTGCTCATGACCAGGTAATGGGTTCAGCTTGGGCTGGACTAGAGGAGCTGCTCCAAAAACTGATGAATTACGCCATGTATTTGACGGTGGTCCAGAACTCTGATAGGAATTAAAATTATCTAAAATAAAAATTGTTATAGTGTAAATGAAATGTTTCTTGAATGATTGTCTACCTTTAATATCGTGCTCAAACTTGCACATTTCTCCAAATTTACATGTTCCTTGAAGGAAAAACTTGCATACAACCATTTTTTGTTGTATCTGTAAATATCAAATGATATCCCGTATAGTCCGTATATATCTTAGATCACTTTGGTTAGTAATTTGACGGTCCGTATATATTAGATTTCTGAATAAACGATACAGGTTTCTAACCGCTAGTAACGACACTCACAATTTTCGGCGATATACGGACCATACAACAAATTTGAAATTATTTTATGATCAAATTGTAGGTTAAATGGTTCTTCTTCTTCCTTCCGGATAATCATGGTGTGTGTAGATCTAGCTAGAGTACATCTAAAGTAGTGCAAGCACAGAGTACACCGTGTACTCTGTGGTGCAAGTGCACACAGTAGTAGGTTATCTGTGGTTCTATCATATGTGAGTCTGACATGTGTTGTACGAAGTGACATAGGTCAGTTCCAGTCAGTTCATCTGTTCATCAGTTTGTGTTTAAATAAAAAGTGAACAATTGGATGATATAAATTGTAATTGTGTATGAAGGTATTTTGAAAAAGAGGTAGGTGCTAATACCTATTTTTGCAAAGCTTTTGATTCTTGCATTATTACTTATTGTTGACTTTCAAGCAAATATCAAGATGTGGAAATACATTGCAGGTTCCATAATAGTAGGTACAGCCACTTACGGCCTTATGTAAGTACTGTATTTACTGACTGCATTTATGAATGTGCAAGTAAATTATTTTTTCCAGAAAATATTTTGCTGGAGGAGTATGCAGGTGCACTACAAGATTGGATAGTCAAGTTGTTGTAATAACTGGTGCTAGCTCTGGTATTGGTAAAGCATTGGCTCTTGAATTAGCCCAAAGAGGTACTTCAATTTTGAATATCGTATTTGATTTCGTATACATTTTCGTTTTTGAACATCCTTTTAAACTCTCGATAATATTTTAGGTGCTACACTTGTTCTTGCCTGTAGGAGTATTGATAAAGGAGTAGAAACTAAGAAGTATATTATTTCATGGCTAAAGAATAAAAATATCAAAATCTATGTAAAAGAACTTGATCTTTGTAAAATCTCAAGTATTGTCAGATTTGCTGAAACCTTAAAATCAGAATTTTCGGAGATTTATGCTTTAGTTAACAATGCTGGAGTGTTTTACTATCCTCAAGGATTAACTGAAGATGGATTTGAAATAACTCTACAAACCAACTATTTAGGTATGTACCTACTTATTTTAACCAAAACTTGATAAAATAAAATAGTATGTTAGAAAAGGTAATTTATGTGTAAATTTTTAGGACCATTTATCTTAACGCACCATCTATTAGATTTGTTAAAAAAAGCTGTTCATGCTCGAATCATTAATGTGTCTTCAGAAGCACATCGAATGGTAAATGTGTATGATCTTAATGCAGTAACCAAGTGCCAAACTGAGTTTCGGGATCATTTCATAGCATATGGAGTCTCCAAACTTGCCCTCAACCTATTCACAAGAGAGTTGTCCAAAAAACTATTGAGTAAGTACCATTATGTTTATAAAAATTGAGTATTTATAAACATTTCATTTAGTAGATTTTTGTATTCTTCAGGGATTTAGGACTAAGTACAAATAGAGTTGAATGTTCCCCAATCATTGATATTGAGATCAATCATTGGAAAAGTGAATAATCATTAAGCAATGTTTATGAATTTTTTTCTTTCAGATACAAACGTGATTATTAATTCTGCAAATCCTGGTAACGTAGAAACATCAATATTCAAACACTTTCCTCCGTTAAGTAATCCTTGGTTATTTGCCCTACAGTGGCCAATAAGAACATTGGTAATTAAAAATCCACAACAGGGAGCTCAAACCCTTCTCCACCTTTTGCTCACCTCAAATAGAACTACAGGACAGTATTTTTCTGACTGTAAACTAGCTTTACCAAGTCCTATAGCTGCTAACGACAAAACAGCACACGAGTATTACGCTTTAACGTTGGAGATTTTAGCTGACAAGTTTAATACAGAATCAGAGTGTTAAAATGAAGTTGGTATCTCCAGATGGTAAAATTAAAAAAGAAATGCTGAAAAGGGGTAAATGGGGGGAAAAACCTGATGAAAACAGTAGATGTAGAGTTACAATATTAGATTATTTACCGCTTCAAAATATTACAAGTACTATTATTACTATTGGAGACACTGATGGGGAGCTGTGGAAAGCGATAGAATTATGCTTAATCACTATGGACGTTGGTGAAAAATCAAAATTTTCGATATCACTACCAAACGAAGATATATCCCTAGTCATATATTTAGAAGAATTAGTTTTTGATGGTTTTATCTGTGAATGGAACGCAACTAAAAAATTCGACCTGGCCATGTATCATAAAGAAAAAGGAAATGAATTGTTTAAATTGAAAAGTAATCAGGAAGCAGCTTTAAGGTTTATAAAAGCTTTAAAAATACTCCATTCCATTCCTATCGATGCAGAAGAGCCACCAGATGCCGTAGATACCTTACCGACCTCTAAAATAAACATTTTAAAAGAGAATCTCTACAACAACTTATCGTCTTGTTATTTTAAAAATAATTGCTGGCACAAAGTAATCGCCATATCTCAAAAAGTATTGTTCTACAATTCGAATAATGTTAAAGCTTTATATAGATTAGGTATTGCATATGAAAACGATAAAAATTTTGAGAAGTCTTTCGAGGTGTTATCGAGAGCATTGCAGCTAGAGCCCGATAATAAGGCATGTACTGAACGTTTGATTGTCGTTAATAATGAACTGAAAAAGGCTGACATTAGAGTTAATCATATTTATAAAAAAATGTTTCCTTTAAATTAGACTTTAAGCTACTTCATAGGTTTGCATTGATATTATATTTCAGTTTCACAATAAAATGTTACAAGCTTAAAATGTCTTTATCAAACGATAAACCTAACACTAACTGTGATTAATAAGGGGCCTATGTGTTCAACTACGACCTTTGAGTATTATTTTTATTCCCTATTGTTATGGTAGAGATCCGTTATTATTACCATACCACAGGTCATCTATATACGAGGCATGTTTTTTAAGTAAGTACTGTTTTGGAATTAAAAAAAGACGTGCAAAGATATCGCAATAATTTTATTTTCACTTGAAAGTCTGTACCTTAATCTACTTTTCTACATAATTTCCGTGAATATTGAGGCACTTGGCATAACGTGGCACCAGTTTTTGAATACCTTCCTCATAAAATTCTGCCGCCTGACTGTTAACCACTGTATCACAAATGTTTTGACTTCGTTAATCGTTATAGTCTTAAAGACGCTGACCGCCCAGGTATTCCTTCAAGTGCAGGAACAAATGGTAGTCGCTGGGCGCCAGGTCAGGGCTGTATGGAGGATGATCTAGAGTTTCCCATTGAAAAGATTTGATAAGATCTTTGGTCCGATTAGACTCACGATTGTCGGGGGCATCTTAAACACTCAGTAAACAACGTATACAATGAAGAATCAGACTGTAATGGGGTCAGGCGTCAGTGCTTAGACAAGAGATGTAGGTAACCAGCGCTCCGGTAGCGGAATCGCAAAACGGTATAATGGAAGGGTTGTATTTTTTATTCACCTGTTTGACGCCATCATATCAACATCTGATGCTTTAGCAGTGTCGTGTAGTTTTTGTGTTTTACATTGAAAATATCAATTTTTATTCAACTCAAAAGTATGTTTTTTGAATTACTTATAAATTTATTCATCAATGTCATTAAAACCTTATAATTTTGTGACAAGTAAGTAAAACAAACTAATTTAAAAATATTTTATTACCAAAACCAAATATACAGTTTAAATTACATAATAGAATTTTTGAGCTCAACACCACTAATTTTTATCATTTTTTTTTATAAAACTTTCAAATACGACTAAAAGGGTATTTTGACTTTAAATTATTCCAGGTAAGTAAAATATTACCTAGATGTTATTTATATCTAATGATCACTACTACTAAGGTATAGTAAGAGGTCCATTTGAAAAGCCATTACTTATAAAATAACAAAAATGCATTAAAATTAATAGAGGGGGGGAAAATGTATTGCACTATGAGCTTAATAAAGTATGGATCTAAAACGTAACAAAAATATAAATATTTGAATACAAATTCAACAAAATTGAGCAGCAACTATGATTTTTAAGATAGTTCTGTGAAAACATACCATGTTAATAACGATGGCTTTTCAAACGACTAAAAGAAACAACAGTAACTTTTTAATGTACGACAAAAAACAACAAAGTATATAATATAGTACATAGAGGTTAATGAGGCACTTCGGTGTAACAAATATTGCAATGTCTGTACATATTTAAAATACCACCAACATAATATGAAACCGCAACATTTTGAAAAAACAACTTTTAAAACGATCCATGCTGACATTATTTTTGGATGTCAAAGGTAAAAATACAAAATACACAATAATTCCAATGAATTTACTGCATTGTGTTTTCATATATGATAGATATTAATTGTCACAAGCGGTCCAAAGATGGCGATGCTAATGGTTTTTGAAGCTATACAACTGCAAGCAGCTATACCACTAGCTGCGATATAGAAAATATTTTACAGATAGGAAACCATTCTGATATTTCCAGATATTATTGCCATATATAATGACAATCATTATTGCCACTAATATTTACAGTAAAAGCAAGTATATTTCTGAAGATTTTAACTCGTCACAGTTTTTATAACACTAACAGTCCATGCTGTTTTTTGGCACAAGTTTATATAACAAAACATAAACACTCCAAAGGGAAAAACAACCCCTAAAATAATAGATGAAGAATAAAATCAAACAAAGGTTTTTTTCTATGAAATATTTCGGAAAATATCAACATGGATGTGGGGAAAAAACTACAATACAATTTTCTTTTTTAATGTCTATATACATGACGAATAGATTTCATGCTTCAAAGTTATACAAGCGTGAATTTTTCTATCATCGACACCTCTAAAATGGAAACAATCAAATATGCTGCTAACGTTCAAGTAATATGGAAATTAAAGTAAGAACATGATTCTGGTTGACATGGCAATACATTCAATAGAAGTTATGAACCCCCTCGGAATTTATAGAGGCAGATGTGCGTTAAACCGAAAATATTCAAAAAGTATTTGATAGATTGACAAAACCAAAACATGTTTTTTATTTACAACAAAAGACAAATGTTCTTATAATATAACAACTGACAGACAAGAATGGCCAACCCAAACGTACTTTTTCATATAAGAAAAACCTTTCAAAATATTTGCTACATATCAACCTACTTACATGAATATATTTTACAATCATGTTGAGATTCAGTCATTGTCATTACCCGGTACAACAACTCTAAGGCTTCGGTCACACTGACGCTTTTAACACTGCGTTTCAAATATGTACCAACTGTTAATACGGCAGAGTACCATTTTTTTTAATCTAACTTGGTACCGCAGCCTTAGGAAAACTTGATGTACTTGTGATGTATCGATATCTTAAGCAACGGAAAAGAATGCTAGTGTGTCTGATCTAAAAAGTGCTAAAGTTTTGAAAAATAAATACTGTTTTTGAGTAATGGACTTTTTTAAGATATACATTTAAAAACAATGTTGGCACCAATACTTAAGTGGTAGTTTTATACATTTACTACCAATTACAGAAGAATATTATTCACTAAAAGCGACTATACAATCGAATTGTTAATAATAGATGCCATATCAAGAGGTATATTGTAACGAAAATAATATATACGTCATAAAACCATTTTTGTATTTCATTACATGTATTTTAAAGTTATTGTAAAATTTTGGTTACCAAAATACTATTAAACGGTTAGTGCCTTAATCTTAACGTTATGTTATAACTGCGTTGATAATAATAAAGATTTATAATAAGTTAAAGACTAATGGTATTGACTTATCCATGGTGTAAGGAACCCCGACCAATGGCAAACCTTTCCCAAGATCAGCCTTATCAACTTTCTAACCAATCAGATAAACGCGCGGATTTAAGATGGTTCAATTGAATAACTGCCTAGTGAAATATTCTGATTTATATTGTAATGTGTATGTAATTTAGCAGTGTATCATTATATTATTATATTTAAACGTGCACTCGTGAAAATATACGGTCAACTGTAGCAACCAATATGGCCGAAAATGGGACTGCGCAAAAGCAGTCGAAAATCGGTTCTCCGGAAGAACACACCTTGTCTATCCACACACCATGGGCATATCTATCAACTACAATTAACTTCCTGGTTTAATCCCGTGAACTATGTAGAAAATCATCAAGCAAAAGATACAAACGTGCTACAGAGCCGAACTTAAGAAATTTGCATTATATTTTACATAATGTAGGATATATGAAAGTGGTTTTACAGCTTGAGGGTCTAATTGGTTTTATTATAATCGTTTACCCAATACCATTTGGCGTGAAACTTACTTCACCAAACTTGTCGCCAACCTAACCATTGTTATAAACCTAATTACAAATAAAATGATTTCCATATCAAACACCATAATATTTTCCCCACCCATTGAAGCAAAGTGAGTCCCTTGAAGGATAGATGATAATAATTTCTAATAATTGTTTGCTCCTCTTCTGATTTCTTTATTATTTAAAAAGCTAATTACTTCCATTTTTCGGCTGGGGAATGAGGATGGATTCATCCGGAGATACCTTCTTCAATTCACCTACTTTACTTTCTAGATTTAGCACCAAGCGAGTTCTCTCTCGGGATGGAACTTGTTGCAGTTTATATCCAAAAAATGTGCTTTAGAATGACATACGAAATGCCTAGATTGATTTAAACTGCGCACATTAATTCAAAGTTTATTAAAAAATTTAAAATGTCACAATTTGTACGTAAATATATACAGTATGATTTACTTTGCTTTCATGGCAGTAGATTAATATATTATTCACCCAATGTTTCAACAGTTAATTATTAATAACATTAAAAAATATTAAATTTTGTTATAACAACCAGGGAGCACTATTCTAATTTTTGCCCTGCTGTATGAAATTCTTATCTTAGTACTACATAATTATTGAAAAGAAAATTAACTTTTTTTGATTTTTGCTAATAAAGAAGGTAAAAAAAACATTAAAAAGACAAAATATTAAAAATTGTAGAGGCTTTTGGTTTACTTTGTGTATAGATAACCGTAAACTATCTTTACTATAATTTGATATATTTTTGCAAAATAAATATTTGTGTGTGTGTGAGAGTGTCTCGGACGGTGTCCATTAACCACAAAGAGAGAAATTATGAAAATGAAAAAAGAAAATCAAATAATATGAGAAAATACATCAAGTGAGTTCGGTTCAACACCCTGTAAAAATCGTAATATTCAAGTAAAATAATTTTTATGTTACCACATTGTATACAGAAAAAAATATGAAACTAGATAATAGAAATAAGTATAAATAAAAAGTTGTTATAGAGGATGTTCCAAAAAAAACGCAGATTTGTATTCAAGAAACAGAGACTGTTAAATTGATAAATTTTTAGAAATCTCGACTAATGTGAATATCTTTTGGAAGCTGACACATCCCATTAGTTGGCATTAACTCCCATAGATAGCGATAATTAAACGGTTCGTACCTATATGTTTGAAACTTTGTAACGAGCGCCCGCTATAAGAGTTAAAATAAATTATCTAGAGCTTACAAAACATATTCATAAAGAATTCTATTCCAGCTAGTTTCTTGTGTGTATAATTTTGCTTCAACACCCTGTATATTTTTCTACTAAAACGCCATGTAGACATTACATTCTTTACTAGCATCGAATTCGTTGTGGATATTTTCTGACTTTCAATATTTTTTCTGACGTTATTATTCAAACCTAAGCGTTGTTTCGTTTTGTAAATGCATAGTAGTTGTCTTTTTTTGTTATTTGAATATTTTTTAAAAGCATTGCTATTGATTGTGACGTAGAACATTAATATTTCTATACTGAGCGTGCGTCAATAGAGGAGTTCATTCTAAGGTCAGTGTGGCCAACAAAAAGTGGTTTTTCTAACAAGAATGACAGTTAATGTCTACTGTTTAAAACATTGGATTTTGCATGTTTTTTATCATTGCGAACATCTATATTGCTTTATTAAAATAATGAATACACCCCCGAAGCATATATCCTGAAATTTAAAATGACTTTTTAGCTGAATATCCAACAAATCAGTGGCTAATAGTTCTAGGAACTCATGTCATTCATGTTATTCAGTCTCTAGTTATGTCAAACGTCAGTTATATTTATTTTTGTTGATATTCGTTCAATTGTGTACGTCCATTTTCGATTAGATTTTTGTAGCATTTCTAATTAGCTGTATCTCTATTATTTTATTTATTTTTTCACTGACATTTGACAGAGCTAGTGACTGAATAACAGAAATGAAATGGTGACACGCCAAAAGTTTCTAGAATTATTGGTCACCGATATGTTGAGTATTCAGCTAAAAATTCATTTTACATTTCAAGATATACGCTTCGGGGGTGTATTCATTATTTTAATAAAGCCATGTAGATGTTCGCAATGATAAAAACATGCAAAAACTTATGTTTTGAACAGTAGACCCTAACTGTCATTCTTCTCAGAAAAAAAAACACTTTGTTGGCCACACTGACCTAAGACTGAACTACTCTATTTGACAAGGATCGATCCACTGGTACACATCTTGGAATATTACTGTTCTACGTCATTCGCTTTGGCGAGTAAATATTGGAAAAAAAATTGGAAAGTTCCCTATTACGGAATCTGATTAAAATTAAAAACGATTATACCATATAATAATAAATAATAAAAAAAGATTTACTCTAATACCAACATTGCCAAGATATCACAATATAATAATAAAATATAATGTTACATATATGTACACATACACGCAAGGCTACCAATCTGTACACGTAAAAAAATCAAAAATAAAAGAAGAATGGCAAGATAACAATCCAATCTATACACGTTGATTTAGGTACAGTATTATTTCCCTAATTTTGACGATACATGTAACATAGTAGTAGTATTGGGAATTTTCAATAATTTACGCATATTTTTGAAATGTATTAATCATGCATCTTTTTTACCACCATTTGCTGCTACTTGCGTGGCGCTCCTTAACGTTCGCTCAGCTACTTCTGCAGCCACCTGTTGCATACCGTTTTCTAGGTAACCTTGAATTAGGGTCTTCAAGAACTATAAAACAAACAAAAAGTCCAAATAGTAAAGAAATATATTTTTTTAATTCAGTCATTAAGGTAGTACTGTTTTTCACTAACGAATTTTTGCGAAATTTCATTTTTATATTGTTATACCTCATTTAAAAACCAGGAGGAGTAATTTGAATTTAAGTTGGCAAATCTGTAGACTTCTAATTGGTCAGATTCTGTCCAGTTTCACACAACACTTTCTAGTATTGCCATCAGCTGATAATTTCCATTTTTGATAGTTCTGACAGATAAATATAATTAATTTTGTCATCGCATCCGCTCTTGTTATTTTATGATTTTCACTCAGTTTCATTGAAACTGTTCCTTTAAAAACTTCAGTAAGCAAAATTGTATTGAATATCTGCAATTATGGATCCTTCTACTTCGAGTACCAGCTCTTTGCTTAGTCCGGTAAAACAATGTGAGGTCGTTTAGGACCGTCAAAAATCAAATGCATTCATCTTACATCTACAATAAACATCTAAATAATCTACTGAGCCGACGAGAAATCGACTTATTGCTATGGGTGGCTGATTTCTTCATCAATCAAGGCATATTTAATAGATTTGGAACACGACTGTTGACTACTTTTTCAGAACACACCCTTTAGTAACTAATCTGGTAACTAGTGGTGTGAGTAGTGCTTTTCAAATTACTTCTCCTTGTTATTAAATGAACTATAATTGCATGTAGCAACGCTGTCAGAAGTTAGGTTAGGACGCGCGCGAAATTTAAACATTAAGGAAATGTGGTATGTGAATCAGAATATCTGAGAAAAAGTGCATTTTAAAATTTTCTTTTGGCTTAAAATTTATCTATTTTTCGCTTTAATGCGTCAGAGTACACAATTGCCTCTTGTGATATAGACTGTACTACCTTAATACCCATCTTCGGAAAGTAATATTCGTAATTATTTTAAACTTTTGTTGAAATTATAAAGCATGCTTCAAGCTTATAGAACTGCCTAGAGCTAGAATCGTTATTTAATATTGTTTCCATTTAAATAAATTAAAACAATACAAACACAGGGGGCATAAAATTAAGATCAATTATAGAAACAAATCCAAAAATTTATTTCCTTGGGTATTTCTCATAGGAGAGTGTGTATAAAATTTAATAAACCATGTATTTTTGTCAGATTTTTTGGTTATTTGAACCACTTTACACAGCTCTTATATCCCAAAAGAACCTTTCCTTTTCAAGTACTTTTGATGCTTTGTACAATAAAAAAGTAATTTGCAATTATTTATGCGCAGACGCGATTTGGTACTGATTAAATCTTATGCTCTACGAGCACCTCAGTCAACTGAACGTGTTTGTTTTGTTCAATCTAGTTCGTTTTAACATGAATTTTCATTTTCTGTGATTTCACGAGGGTTGTACATATTGTTGCATAAAACAAAATAGTTGGCGCCTGTTAAACAAATTTCAAAAGTCAAAATTAACTGTCACATTTCAAAGTTTCAGGTCGCATCGTTTGAAGCTGCATATAAACTGAATGTTTTAAAAATGGGATTCGTCCAGGCCCAGGCATTTTGGTTGCTTAGTAATTGGTTCGATTACATGGCTGTTTTGATACAACTGACAACATTTATTAGTTTTGTTTAAGCAATATACAACAAATAATCAATATGTAGTCTATTGCTCATGTATATTGAAACCGCAATATAAAATAATTATTAGACTTTGCAGTAGTCACTTTACTTTACGTTTTATATCAAATTATTTACTAATCTGTGCAACCTAATGAACGTAAAAGTGATTCAAGTTAACGGTTTTAACGGTGATATAACATGCAATAATGTGCATTGAAACATGCAAAAATAATCACGGAATACATACGCTGTTTTCTTAGTTTTCGTTTTTTGAAATAGGCATGCTAAAAATGGGATTAATAGATATTAGTCACTTATGTTAGAAATCTATATAGAAATTAGTAATCAGGATTGCTGATAGTCAGAACATTCGTTCAATTTTGAGGTTCCTGCTATATTTCAAAAATTATTCATCGTACAGCTTAGAAAAAAAATCTGTATCACAAACTTGTAAAGGAAAAGCTGATAGAAATTATTTTCAAGTACTCTACTTCACCGCTAAAGGATGCAGTTCAATAACAAGTAGGAGTGAGCGGGAAAGATTACCAATATTATCAATAGCAATTTATCCGTCTGTTAAAGCTTAACTACCAGTTATTTTGGAAAGGTTGGTTTATCAACAACAGGATAATTTTATCAGGTAGATAAAGACATTTATCTGTCAGTTTCAACTGGCGAATAGGTCGATATCTGGAGGTTGAGGTCTATTACATAACCTCACTTTATTCGGTAGAGTTATTTTGTTTTCGTTGTGGTGTTGCTCACGTTACAGAATTCTCCAGATATATAATATTAAGAATTTTACTGTTGCATAAAATCTGAGTGTGAGAAGAAGCTGGTCTATTGACCTTATACTGTTATTCCTGAAAATCTTGCATGAAAATCCTGAGCAACCCACTTTTCGAAGTTGTCCACTATTTCCCTGACAGTATAAGGACTTCTTTCGTACTCAAGAATTTGCACAATATTTTTGTACTCGTTGCTAACCAGAATATATTAATATTCAAGTATCAACGACCAAAAACTCTTCAAGAAAGAAAAATAAAACACATAAACCTTTGGTTTAACATTCATCAATAACCTAACAAAAGTATCAATTGATATGACATGACCTTGTTCTTGTAACAACCAATGAGATTGCTTACATTCATTCCTCAGCATTGCCAACTTTCATTATCTGACAGTTAACAAACTAGAGAATAAAAACAAGTTGATAAAGCGCTTCCAACAAACTGGAACTTTATCTGCTGGTTATTTTCATCCGACGACTACTTAACTGATGGATAATATTGGTTATTGATAAACTGGTCCTTTTATAATGGGTGCTAATTTAGTTATTATTGTGAACTACTTCCTCTAGCAGTGAAGTGTATAATTTTTGGTGACCGATTTAAAAAATGGATGAACGAAAATAAACCAAAACTACTGGCAATCCTGAATATTTTAGAAACAACTAAATGTAACAAATGCAATATTAGTATATTAACTGTATATCTATTAAATAAATATAAACTCACGTTTTCCCAAATAAAGTTTGCCGTTTCGTCTATGTACGAACCTATCTCCCTCATTTCACCACTATACCTAAAAATAAAAAAACCATTTCAATAAAAAACAGTTTGCCAAGAAAAAAATAAGAATTTCTTACCTCACATACGCCCAGGTACCTAATGTAAGGAACGCCACTGCCATTAACATATTACAAAGATTTGCTATTGAATAAATTCCTATGAAACCGAATATACCTGACAGAATATAACACATGACGGCTAATGCGAAAAAGACGGCTGGCGTTCTGGCGGACTTGAATATATTTTTACTTTCGTTGTGAGCCTTGAATTGGGAAAATGTTTCTTCAATATCCTGAAAATATAAACCAAACAAACTCGATGAGTTAAAAGATGAATATAATGTACATAATATTGTAAACATGCACTATTTGCATTTGATTATTCGATTCTCTTAACCTTTAGCATTTTCCCTCCCAACTATCCAATCACTTTGGTAAAAAAAGCATCTAATGACACCATTAAGCTTTCATGTTATTATTATCAGGTCTTACTATATAATATTTTTCACTCACATGGCATTTTCTACTAGGATTTTTGTCAAAAACTCACTATTGCTTGGTGTAATTACCTTTTCTAATTGCTCCTTATAGGTCAAACTAAATTCTTCGCCTCCCATTTTCTTTTTGGCATTGAATTGTTGTATTGCTTTGTCTTTAACTCTTTGATGTTCGTTTTCGATTGATTCCGTTTTGAGATAGGGTTTGGCACCTCCGCAAACCTCTTCCATCATGTTAACATAAACCTCTTTCGCATCGGCGACAGCTGCCAAATTGTTTGCTTCCGCAGTGGCCTAAAAAAACAACTTTATAAAAAAACCTAGGGTTAAACAAAAAGCTAAAAATGAAGTTATTGAATGATCGGTAGTCTTAGAATGTCCATGATCGTAGTTAGGTTTTGGAATTGTCGGAAACTTAGCAATAATCCAACAACTATGAATTTTTCATTTGATTTTCATTCTTTTCTTGGTGTATCTTATAAGTTGAAGGTACAATAACCAGAAAATTAAAATGGAACCAGCTTGGAGCTATTTTAAGTATAATTAAAAAACTATTGTTGAAATTGGATCACAAACAGAGAAATATAAACAAAAAAGATATATAAACTTTTAATTCTGAGCCCCCTCCTTTTAAAAAGTAGGTCAATAAAATCATTTCAAAACTGAGAAATACTTTTATAAACTTACCACAAGCATAGATTTCGGTTCTGGTAATTCATTGCCTTCATATATTTGCATGTATGATTTAAAATATTGAACAAAATCCCTGACTTTAACCTTATCTCCGTTAATTTTTTTAAGGACTAAATTTTCCGGTGCTAATAACATTGGTACTAGAATTTTTAAATTATCTTTAAATTCATTATCGATTTCTGAAAATAAAAAAATAATTGATTTTTATGTTAGCAAAATACCTTTTATTTACGTACCTGCAAGTCTACCATCAAAAGTCGGACTAGTAGCAACCTTAATACCTGGATGTGGCATCAGAAAACAAGCAATTTCAGTAAAGCAAGAACTAATATGTCTTCTCAAAGATTGCAATTCGCTGTGTTGATGTTCATTCACCTCCAAACGTTTTTGTAATATTTGTCGACCACCTTCAGCACCATATTGAGCTTCGTATGGGAATCTCCAATCTCTGACTAGAAACTGCAATCTCTGGAATGGCGTAGTTCCAGAATCTGCCAATGCCAATCTTCCATATTCTGTGAATAGCTAAAATGGAAACAAAATTAAATTCATCGCACAGAATGTATTTCCTAGACCTAGACATTACCTGCAGATGTTGTAAATCATCTTCTTGTATATTACTCGATAAATTGTAAATTTGCACCGAACTTAACATTGTACTTAAAGCAAATATAGTAGCACATTCCTTAACAGTACTTTTACTATCCCATGTACCTTGCGTATCTAATAATATTACAGCAATCTAAAATACAAAGCAAAATAATTTATCATGGAACTGCATATAAAAGTAATATTTGATGAGTATGTACTTTGGTACTATACATACAGGTAAGTTGCAAAACAATTTATGCAAAAAAAGTGATTGAGACATATAGTGCTGGTTCTTTAACTGATATTAATGAATTTTTAAAATGTAGCTGTCAATTCACGGAATTCTGTGTTAAAAAAAAGAACAGAAATTTATTTCAATTTAAAATATAACAATGCAAATTTTAAAAAATCATTATCAACATGCTCTAGTTAGTATACTCGCACTTCTCGCCCCTACTTGCGAAGCAAGAGACTTGTAGGTCAAAATATTGAGACTTGCATTTATTTATTATTCATTGCACATCAGTAATTTCTTAAAATGTATCTTGTTTATTCAGATATCAAGGTCACCGCGCCCACAGAAAATACCTGATTGAACTCAAATCTAAAACCAGTATAAACATAACATCACCAGTATGTGAGGAGTTAATCACATCAATTTATTTTATTTTTAAATTTTTTTTGTGAGCACTTTTCAAGTAAATTATATTTTTAGAAGTGAGCGGCCATCATTTAGGAATGTTGAATAGATGAGGCTTTTACTTGATGTAGATCCATAGTAAATTATGAAATCAAACAATTTTAACTTGTTAAATCTACATTATATTAAAACAAGTGACGCGTTTCGCTAACACAGTAGCTTTGTCAAACAAATGGAGGTTCGTTTGACAAAGCTACTGTGTTAGCGAACGAAACGCGTCACTTTAAGTTTTAATAAAATGTAGATTTAACAAGTTAAAATTGTTCAATTTCATATTTTAGGAATGTCTTTATCAATTTTATAAACAGATGATTTTAGTATAAATAATTACCCATAAAAATAGTAGCATAAATCAATGCTATAAAATTAATTAGCTAATTTAGGCAGTAATTTAAAATTAAGTTAAATACCTAATATATCTTACCTTTTCTCCAGTGCTGAGTTCTGTTGTGTGAACCTCAGACCACATTAAAATTCCAGTAGTATCACGTTCTGAACCCCCTTTCCATGAAAAACCTTCTAATGGAGCATCTTCTGAACCAATCCATTCAGATGTATTTTGTTTTAGGACATACTAAAAGCACAAAGGAAAATTAAACACAATTTCATTAAGTATTATAAAAATCAATTGAAAAACTATGAATAATAAACTTCTTCACTCAAATAACATTTAATATCAGATAACAAAAATGTGTGAAAAACTGCCTGGCCAATGTATAGGAAATTAAGGAAGAAAGTCATTAAACCAATTTGAAAAATAAAATTAATAAACACAAAATAAAATTATCAATAAATAGATGATGTATTCCATGAAATAGGGTAAATCATAGAAACAATAAGCATTATTGTCATACATATCAATACATATACATATCAAAATGTGAGTTCAAGGTCTAATAATAACAATAATAATTATTCAACATTATGACTACAATACTGTTATCAATATATTAATATATTTTTTGTTATGCAATAAAATCTGATAATCAACAATTAAACAATATGGTAGTATCATAACAGATTATTTATTATTATTGTGATAAACAGTTTACTAAAAACAGTAGTTTAAAATTGTTCTCATAGTTATCCATTGGTTTTAGATGGTGTTTTATCCATGCAAAAAAATTTAAACTTAGTTGAGAGTAAGCCATAAAGTGTAAAATTTCATGATATTTGACTTTTTGCTCTGACAGCAGCTGTAACATCAAAAATTATTCAAATTGATAATTATTAACCACTTCACTAGTGGTTAAAGTGGAACTTTCTATGCTTCATGAGTGGGAATAAAACTCCAACTATATGTGTGTATGAAATGAATAATCAGGTTTTATCAATAATATACGTTTAGCTATTGAACTATATTGTCTAAATACCTTAGCATTCATGTATCTTAGGAAAAAGTCCAGCAAAAAGGATTTGCCATGACGAAAAGCACCAGCAACAGATATTACAACTACAAATCTATCTTTTAATTCTTCTCTCATCAAAACTTTTTTGAGTGCTTCCTCATCTAATTTGAATGAATGATTTTCATCTGCTACTACTATTGGAACTGCATGTGGTTTTGTCATGGTATCTTCATATTCAAATTCATCTGGAATTTAAAAAAGGGTTTCATCAACGTTAATGAAACATTGAAAAAATTAAAAATTCTAAATTTTGCCAGTTCATTGTTCAACGTTTTCAACCACAAAACAAGTCTTGATTCTGGATACTTATTTTTTTTGTAATAACCTGTTATTTCTTTACCTTCTGTGGAATGTTCTTTTTTCTGAAATTTTTTCCGATTTTTCAATTCCGACATGATGTACTTAATTATTCTTTATTACGATTTACAATATTACAATTGACCCCTTGAAAAGTTGAAACAACCAATTTTGGAATGACAACAGATATGACAACTCACAATAGCTTGTCAATGATTTTCCACAGAACTTGAAAGTCTCACAGATGTAAATATTACTCGAAACTTTCCACTTTCTGATTGATTAATTCCTAATTCCATTTTTGTTTCCAATGTTTTCAGTTATTTCAGTATCCAGTTACTGGATTCCAGTATTTAATTTAATGAGAAAATGGAAAGACAGAAGTAAACAGTCAGGTAGTATAGCTTTATGGTGTACACTCAGCTGACCATAAATTAATTTAGAAGAGGAAATTAGCCAGCCAGAAATAATTTAAATTTAAAATGAAAGAAATTTGAATAATCCTGTAGTTGAAGATTTTTTAAAATTAACATGTAAAAATACTCAAAACGCGATTGAAACATTTTTATTTTTGGTTTTTAACTAATTTTGTTATGTGTGTTGCATCCTATATCTTTTTAGTTAATAATGTGGAAACTACTTCAGCATAATTTACATAACAAGTAAGCCGATCAAATATTACTGAAAATGTTTTATTAATCCTAACAATTGATCTTGATATGAATTTATTCACTAAAATATAACTAAATATAATAGATAGATAAATTGTAATTGTTTCAGGCTTTTTTCTCAAAAAAATATTATTGCTAGATTTCTAAGCAAACAAGGTAATATTAAAAATGCTACATTTAAACCTTGTCAAAGTACACGAACAAGTTTATCCACACCATTCTATTTAACAACATTTGGAGTGACACTAACTGGGGGCTTAATTGTTAAATTATATATATCTCGTAATGCAGTACTATGTGAAGCAAAAAAAACTAGAATGGTGGGTTATGAGAATCAATCTGAGAAGAATTCAAAGTTTGATTGGATTAGGTTATGGACATACTTAAGACCTCATATTTGGTATTTTATAGCTGCCATAATGGTACTTATGATATAATTTTTTGTGCAATTATCATAATTTTCAAATTCACATCTGTCTTTTTAAGGGTGCTTTGGCAGTGGCCTTATTAAATATAGAAATACCCCAAGTTTTGGGAAGTGTAGTGAATGTTCTATCAAAATTTAATGAAAGTAAAGATACTCAGTTATTTATTGATGATATGAAAAGGCCTGCTTTTAAGTTAATAACCATGTACATAGCGCAGGTAAGTATCTGAAAACACTTGTTGATAGTTGATTATACTTTTTTTATCAATAGCAAATTACTTTGATGTAAATTTTACTTTCAGAGTGCATGTACATTTTTCTACATATTTATGCTCTCTAATTTAGGAGAAAAAATGGCATTTAGAATGAAAAATGATCTATTTGAATCAATAATTAAACAAGATGTAGCTTTTTTTGACCAGCAAAGAACAGGTGAAATTATCAACAGGTATTTATACATAATATATTCACCTATAGGTTTGAATTTTTAAAGGTGTCTTGCTAATAAAAAGCTTAATTTCAGATTAACAACAGATGTGCAAGATTTTAAAAGTAGTTTTAAGCAGTCTGTATCTGGGGGATTACGAGCTGCTACACAAATTATTGGTTGTTCAGTTTCTTTAGTTATGATATCACCACAAATGACTTTAGTTTCTTTGCTTTGCATACCATCAGTAATAGCTGTAGGAACAATTTTTGGTGCTCTCTTAAGGTCTGTTTCAAGAAAAGCACAAGCTCAGGTAACCAACTAACTTTTTAATATGCAACTATTTTGTGTACATAGTAAGAATTTCTGCTTTATTTTTATTTTGATTAAGGTGGAAAAGACTACAGCTGTAGCAGATGAAGCAATAAGTAATATAAGAACTGTTCGTGCATTTGCTATGGAAGATCAAGAAATAGAACTTTTTAATAGTGAAGCTGATCTGGCAAAATCATTGAATATAGATTTAGGCTTGGGTATTGGTTTATTTCAAGCAGGAACTAATATGTTCATTAATAGGTAAGAAATTTTTCAAATGTGTTGGATATTCATTTTTCTTGATTAAACTCTTCCTTTTAGTATGGTATTATCAACTTTATACATGGGTGGTTATTTATTATCAACCAATCAGCTATCAGCAGGCGAGGTTATGGCATATTTGATGGCTTCTCAAACAATTCAACGTTCTTTGGGCCAAATATCTTTGTTATTTGGTTCAGTGATCCGAGGTGTTGCAGCTGGTTCCAGGGTTTTTGAGGTGAGTTCAGTTATTAGAAAAGAAATGATAGATATACATAATTTTGCTTCAGTTCATTAACAAAACTCCAAAAATGACTCTGAAGGGAGGAGAGATACTTCCATACGATTCAATTAAAGGGGATATAGTGTTTAAGAATGTTTATTTTGCATATCCTACTAGAAGTCAGCAGGTAAATTAAGTTGATTTTTTTTAATAAACATTTTAACTAAGTACCTCATCAGATGATTCTACAAGACTTTAATCTCAATATACCTGCGGGTAAAACTGTTGCTATTGTTGGAGCATCTGGAAATGGAAAATCTACAGTAGTATCACTTCTAGAAAGGTTCGTTTTTTCAACTATTTATCCATAAAAGCTTCTTGAATTATGTTTATTCTAGATTTTATGACGTAAAAGATGGTTCTATAACAATAGACGGTCATGATATTAGAACTTTGGATCCTTCTTGGTTGCGAGGACAAATATTAGGTTTAATTAGTCAAGAACCAATACTTTTTGCTACTTCAATTATAGAGAATATTCGCTATGGCAAACCAGATGCTACCGACGAAGAGGTGACTTCAAACTTGCTTGCTGTTTGTTTTCAATGAAGTATAATGGAGGGAACAATTATTTTTCAGGTCCGAGAAGCGGCGCTTTTGGCGAACGCAGACGATTTCATAACAAATTTTCCATTAGGTTATAATACACCTGTTGGAGAAAGAGGTGTGACTCTATCAGGCGGTCAGAAGCAAAGAATTGCTATTGCACGGGCGCTATTAAAAAATCCAGTAGTTTTATTGTTAGATGAGGCAACCAGGTATATTTGTCAACTTTTTTAGTGATCAAAATTATCGTTTTACTTCGTATATCTTTTATTTCAGTGCTTTGGATACAGAATCGGAAAAAATCGTACAGTTTGCATTGGAAAGGGCTCGAAAGGGCAGGACTGTCATTGTAATCGCTCATAGACTATCGACAATACAAAATGCAGATCTAATTGTCGTTTTGAACAAAGGGAAAATTGTTGAGGTAAAGTAAAATATTAACTACTGCCTAATATTTATTTAAATGTTTGGATTTCAGATGGGAACGCATGAACAATTGAAAAAACTGGGTGGTTATTACTGGTCTTTGGCGTATCAACAACAAAATAGCCCAGCTGGTTAACATCCTTGTAGAAATCGTAAATAAAATAATACCATTACAAAATGTGTCTACAGTTATTTAACTTTTCATCAGGATGTTTTTAGGAATTATCATTTTACTGTACGCTGGCCAGAAGGCAGGTAAGAGTTCAATTTAAATAGAGGAGTTCAATCTAAGGTCAGTGTGGCCAACAAAAAGTGGTTTTTTCTGACAAAAATGACAGTATTTTGCTTTATTAAAATAATGAATACACACCCGAAGCGTATATCTTGAAATTTAAAATGAATTTTTAGCTGAATATTCAACTTATCAGTGGCCAATAATTCTAGGAAATCTCGACATGTCACCATTTCATTTCTGTTATTCATCTCTAGCTCCTGTCATATGTCAGTAAAAAAGTAATTAGAAGAATAGAGATACAGCTAATGAGAAATACCCAAGGAAATAAATTTTTGGGCTTGTTTTTAATAATTGATCTCAATTTTATGCCCCCTGTGTTTGTATTGTTTTCATTTATTCAAATGGAAACAATATTAAATAACGATTCTAGCTCTAGGCAGTTCTATAAGCTTGAAGCATGCTTTATAATTTCAACAAAAGTTTAAAAAAGAATTACAAGTACAAATATAGGTATTACTTTCCAAATATGAGTATTAAGGTAATACAGTCTATTCCACAAGAGTCAAATGTGTGCTCTGACGCATTAAAGCGAAAAATAGATAAATTTTGAGTCAAAAGAAAATTTTCATGCCCTTTTTCTCAGATATTATATATGATGCACATACCACATTTTCTCAATGTTTAAATTGCGCGCGTGTCCTAACCTAACTTCTGACGGCGTTGCTACATGTAATAGAGGAGTTCAGTCTAAGGTCAGTATGGCCAACTAAAAGTTTTTTTTCTGACAAGAATGACAGTTAAGATCTACTGTTTAAAACATAATATTTTGCATGTTTTTTATCATTGCGGACATTTATATTGCTTTATTAAAATAACGAATACACCCCCGAAGCGTATATCTTGAAATTTAAAATGACTTTTTAGCTGAATACTCAACGTATCACAGTGGCCAATAGGGACTTAAAGCAGTTCTAAAAATCACCACTTATCCGTATACGTATCGCAAAGCGCATGTGCAGAAGCGATACGTGGGCTTCGTTACGTTACGTGAGACGTATCACACGTACCTAACGTACGTACCGCTTTATCGTGTTTCGTGTTCGAGTTTTTCAACGACCAAACGACCTAGAAACGATAAAAGTCACTTCAAGAAAGACTATTCTTCAGTAGATGTCAAAATAATAGTGCCTTACTATTTTTTGGGTTAAAAATCAAAACATGCATGGTTACGTTACGAACGCATTTGCTTTATACTTCTTTTTGATTAATCACGTATCTCCGTTACGTTACGTATACGGATAAGGATAAGTGATCTATATGAAGAACTGCTTTAAGTCCCTAATAATTCAAGGAACTCTTGGCATGTCACCATTTCATTTCTGTTATCCAGTCATAATCTCTGTCAAATGTCAGAGTGAAAAAAGTAATTAAGAATAGAGATACAGCTAATTAGAAATGCTACAAAAATCTAATCGGTAATGGATTCACACAATTAAACGTATAGCAACAAAAATAAATATAACTGACATTTGACATAATTAGTGACATGCCAAGAGTTTCTAGAATTATTGGCCACTGATATTATGAGTATTCAGCTAAAAAGTCATTTTAAATTTCAAGATATATTCTTCGGAGGTGTATTCATTATTTTAATAAAGCAATGTAGATGTCTGCAATGATAAAAAAACATGCAAAATCTTATGCTTTGAACAGTGGACCTTAACTGTCATTCTTGTCAGAAAAAAACACTTTTGTTAGCCATACTGACCTTAGACTGAACTCCTCTATTCGTTTTCAGGGTTTTTTACCCAGAGGGTCACCAGGCTGTATTTCTAGAGTTAGTATATTGAAATTTTCACAGATGATGTATGTTCAAAGAGGAAGTTTAATTTTTGTCTAATTTCCATTCTGACAAACACTGTCCATTACATGCGTTATATTGAAAACGACAAAAGAAAATGCTTTAATAGATATTTATTGTATTATGCAACGAATTGAAGTTTAGAATTATAAAAAAAATTTCAAGTTAACAAATTATCTTCGGTATCGTTGGAATCCGTCTCTGAAGATTCATGTTCATCGTAAATATTATCTAAAATCCATTTCATATAACGAACGAGGTTTGTATAAACTCCTGGTCCTTCACCGCAATTGTCTTTTCCGTAAGAGACAATACCTGGAATGAAAAAAATCATAATATAAATACTTAGAAAGTCCTTTTGTTATCCTCTAGAACTAAATGAATACCACTACTCACCTACAATATAGTTCCTAATAAAAAATCCTTCTTTTCGGTTCCACACTAACGGTCCACCAGAATCGCCGTCACAAGTATCTGCTCCGCTCATAACTCCAACACAAATCTGACCATCGTGAAGCTTCGTTTCGTATTCTTCGTTGCAGACGCATTTGTCCCTTATTGGTAAGGTAACATATTTTAACAGACTTGGATAGTCTTCTGAGGATTCCTTGCCCCAACCGGCGATATCAACCTTTTCACCGACGAATGTTTCGTCCAGAACGTCATTCCTTGGTAGACAAATTGGTCGAATTACCGCTGAAATTTAAAACCAAATACAAATAGGTACACACTTTAAAGAGATCTTGAAAATAGTTATTTATACAACAAGTGCAAAAAGTGAGTGTTTTTTGCAAGCGACGTGAAATCGTCCAATGGTACTTTTAGGTCGAGTTGGACAACATGTCGAGTGCAAAAAACACTCACTTTTTGCATACAATATTTTTTCTACGTTCATGCAAAAACTGGAAAATTAGAATATAATATCTTACGAAATCAAATTCAAACCGTTCTTCTTTTTTTGTATCTTTATGGCCTCCACCTTGTAAGTACTTAATTATAGACCATTTAAATTTTAATCAAACATTTTTGCAATAATTGTAACTTGTTGAGGCTAAGGAGTAGGATATACATATATAATTGCTGTATTAGAGCAGGATCAGACACTTGCTCTGTCAGTTATATTTATTTTTGTTGATATTCGTTTAATAGTGTACGTCCATTTTCTATAAAATGTTTGTAGCATTTCTAATTAGCTGTATCTCTATTCTTCTAATTACTTTTTTCACCGACATTTAACAGAGCTAGTGATGACTGAATAACAGAAATGAAATGGTGACATGCCAAAAGTTTTAAGAATTATTGGTCACCGATATGTTGAATATTCAGCCAAAAAGTCATTTTAAATTTCAAGATATACGCTTTGGGGGTGTATTCATTATTTTAATAAAGCAATATAGATGTTCGCAATGAAAAAAACATGCAAAATCTTGTTTCAAACAGTTGACCTCAACCGTCATTCTTGTCAGAAAAAAACATTTTTCGTTGACCACACTAGCCTTAAACTGGTGTTTCACAAAATTGTTGTTTTTTCATTGAATGTGGAAAGTTTCATAAATATCATCTTCGTCGGTTCAAAGATATTAACTCGGCTCCATACTTTTTGACAATTCTGTATATATTCTACTTACCGTTATACACCACCGGTTCATCCAATCTAATCAGAGCTATATCATTGATAAAGTGGTCTTCCGAGAATTCTGGATGAACTGTAATACTTTCTACCTTATAAGTTTTTGGCTCACACCCTAGACAGATAGATCGTTCGTATTTAGCTAGATAATCTCCAAGACGAACTCTTTTACTAAAAAATATCATAACATAGCACAACATTGGATAACAATTATACAACACTCAATATTGTGAGGCATAATTAGTTATTTTAAATAAAATCTTACATTCTTTTTTCATTTCCGTAAACGCAATGTGCTGCTGTAACTACATAACGGTCGTTGATCAATGCTCCTCCACAGAGAAATCTATCCACTTTTTTGGTTCCGAATATTTGAGCAATCCATGGAAACTGGGCGTATTTGGCGACATCCCCTTTAAATATTCGTTCTGGGTGCTTGTTCATTCCACAATTCGTTGACGGAATTAGATTCCAATTTTCGTGATTCATAATTTCATTTCTGAATACGGATGCTGCACAAGATAATTTTTTTTTAAATATACAATGTGAAGACTAAAAATTTGACTACCATAGGCGTGCCTACAGGGGGGCGGGGTGGTCCAATGCCCACTCTAATCGGTACCCCACAATTCCTCAAAATATCAATTTATTATAAACATTTTATGATTTTTAAATTTAAAACATTCTTTCAATTATATATGGGTTTAATTTTAGACAGTAAACTCTGTGGAACTTACACGAAAAGGAGATCACCTACTAGGCGAAAATGGCTCTAATGGTGTGTAGGAATCTGGCAGGGAAAAATTGGGCTTGCAGCCCAAACATTCTAAGCTGGATGTAAACTGCCATAGTGAGACCAATTATCACTTATGGAGCCATTGCGTGGAGTAGTAGAACTAGTCTATTGAGGAGAGAAATCCTCTCCAAAATTCAAAGACTAGCCTGTATATGCATTACAGGAGCAATGAGAACATGCCCAACGGCAGCCATGGAAGTAATTCTCAACCTCACCCCTCTACATATGGTGTTGGAAAGTGTTGGAGAAAGAACAAGATACAGACTAAGTAGAGAGGGAATTATTTAAAAAAACCACCTCCTCACTTCTTAGAAATCAGATAACCTGGGACATGCCACAAGACAGTATATGATGGAAAAGTACAACTTTTCGAAGAAATTCGTTACAGAATTAAGCAACAAGAAGGAATGGGATCCAAATACCATTACCAGACTTAAAAAGAATGCCATTCAATGGTACACAGATGGCTCAAAAGCAATAGGAGGAACTGGGATAGGAGTGTTCGTGCCAGGAACCAAACACTCCGAAAGCTTGGAAAAAACCCCAAGTATCTTTCAAGCGGAAATCCACGCTATAAGAAAGTGCGCCCAGTTCAATATTGATAAAAGATACAGAGGACAAAGGAGTATCATAATGACAGATAGTCAAGCAGCCATTAAAGCGCTGAGCTCTTGTGTAATCAGTTCCAAAATGGTGTGGGAATGCCTAGACAAACTCAATGAACTAGGCGAGAACAATATAGTTACCTTACTATGGATTCCAGGACACATTGGAATAGAAGGAAATGAAATAGCAGATAAACCAGCAAAGAGGGGTCTGGAATACATTTCTGGGGGCCTGAACCTTTTTGTGGAATCAGCTCCAATGTAATATTGGAAGAAATAGGTGAAGCCGAAAGAAAGAGAAGATCTGACCATTGGAAAGATCTAGTAGGGCTTAGAATATCAAAGATTCTTCTGTTGAGATTAAATGAATGCATGAGTCAAAGTAAAACTGCGCTAAGAGTTTTAACAGGGATCCTAACGGGACATTGTCGCCTGAATGGGCACCTGAAAAAGGTGGAGGAAAAAGAATGCATATATGGTGGAATGTAAGAAGAAACCTCCATCCACATACTTTCCAACTACACAGCACTCCATAATTCTAGAGCACAGTACCTGGGAGATTACTGGATAGAAGAGGAACATTTTCCCAAGTTGAAGCCTGCAGATGTCCTAAAATTCCTCCAGGAAATAGGACTAAAGGAGCTACTAGTTTCAGAGACTCTCCTCCGAAACTAAGTAGAAGTAAGGAGCACAACAGATCTTTCAGGTCTCAGTGAATGTTACCCCAAAATATATATACATACATACATTCAATTATATGAGGAAGCAGTTTTACATTCTTAAAATAAATTGCAAGAAATTGGAGGGCTGCAATATGAGAAAGCAATGTTTCGGTGGGCACAGCTCTTTGTTTTTTCATCGAAAGATTCCAATTTGATATTTGCCCCCCCCTAATAAAAAAGGTTGCTCACGCCTATGGTGACTACTGGTTATGATAATTGTTTTTACATTTGCTGTAAATTAAATTTTTTGTTTCCCTCGTATAACATGACTTTGATCCTCTAAAATGGCAACTTCACTCTCACTTAAACCAATCTCGTAACCTTTACGGCTTCGAAAAACTACAATAGTCATATGAGTGAGTCGCCCTGTGGATAGATAAAAAATTTAAAAGCTAAATTGGAACTTACCCGAAACATAGCATGTTAATAAAGTTGATAATACTAAAAATGAATACATTTTTAAGTAATTCAATGGAAAAGAGTGTTTGTTATTTATATACAAGTCTGTTTATCAGTAAATTGGAATCGTGAAAAAGCATAATCTTTACTACAACAAAAATTAATGACTAAATCGTGGGTAGAAACTAAAATTTCAAAATATCGTGAAGAGGTAATAAACCATATTTAGAGAATATTATCTGATATTATTTAAATACGTATTTTTTTATCAAGAAACGCCATATTTTTGGTGTGCATTCATTACAATACATAAAAAACAGTGGCGTAGCGTGGTGAGGCACGGCATACAAAAAGGGATGCCGCAAGCGTCTTAATTTTTTCTTTCAATGTAATATTATTTGCAACGCGAAACCGCAAGGGTGCGAAAGAGAAGACACGAGATGAAGTCGTGCTGCCGAAGTACCATGTGACTAGTGACAAATGCCCAGTGCGGCAGATTGAGGTGCACAGAAAGGTCAATTTTATAGTCACTTCGCTTGGTCAAACGATGACAAGTGTCATCCGTTTACCAGTGAACAATAAAAACTGAATTATGTCATGTGGGCTCACAGCAATATGGCCGACCTGTCAATGACGTCACTCTGGAATGATCTATTATCGAATGTGACGTGTCACTCGGAACAAAAATAGAGATGGATATATCGTTATTAGGTATTAAAAATTGTAATAATGACAGTTTATATATGCATGTCACATTAATGATATAGGTAATTTCAAAATCTAAGTTTAATAATAGTTTTCGCCGCTGAATTTATAATTGACAATCAAAATGTCCGACGAAGAAGAGCAAGAAGAAGCAGAGCCAACTGAAACCAGTGCTCCGGAAACATCAACTTCTTCCTCTCAAGAAAAAGTGGAGGAATGCACAGGACCAGAGGATTGCCCTGCAAAATTAGGTGTAAAAACAAGAAATGGACCAAATGTGATGTGTCGAAAGAAATGCGAAACCTTTTTGCAGTGTATTACGAATTTTTTTACCACAAATAGGTATTATTGGGATATACTGAAAAGCACTATTATGTTTTTAATCGCTTTGAAAATGGCGCGGGAGTGCATGATGCTGAAAATACCAATGAAAGAATATAAACCGTTCAATCGGTGTATTTTTTAAGCTAGTTTTGTTTTGTTTCGGAGTCTTGGGTTATAATGTGACTAAATAAAATAGGATGGATTTTTATGTTAAATAATGTAGTGAATAAAAAATAGTTTCCAAACTTTTTCAAATATCATTTTATTTTGACATTTATCTAAAGAATTTTGGGCGTCAAGCTTTACCTTTTTAGGCCTCGTAAGGGCCGGTTCATCCATTGGCGTTACAAATGTTTCATGCCGTCAGCAAATGTATTGTGTTTTTTATTCTTTTTTCTTTATGCTGGCATCACTTAATAGGTCTGTTTATTCTCAACCTTGTTTTTAAACTAAGAGGGGCGATTTGAGTTTAAGTTGGCATTTCTGTGTTCATTAACATTAAAATATTCCAATCTATTACCAATTTTTCGCATTTGCTGTTTATCATTCCGTTTGCGTTTGCTATTTCATATTGTATACTCAAATTTTCAAATGGTCATTCATAATATTTTACATACAACCACAATGTTTTCACAATAATGTGACATTTGGTAGCCGTGTTCGCCATTTTGTCTGACCTCATTTCCTGGGTCCAATCTATATGGGTCCAATTACGATTAGGTATGACATACCTTGATCTCTCATTGGCAACGAAAAATGCTAGCAGTACAATACATATTTCACATAAGTGTCAATTAGCTCAATAAGTCTGAACACAACCCTTTCGGAACACACTCCCAACCTAGTAGCTTTTAGTGGTGTGTTTGAGGTTTCTTAAAATGCTCTTCTTAGTTTCAAAAAAAGCTCATTATTTGGAGATTTTTCTCCTTCCAATAGTTTTATGACCACTAATTTTATGCTTAACTCCATTCCAAACATTCTCAACACTCTCAATATGTATAGGTATGTCCCCATCTCTCCTTTTAAAAATGAGTTTCAACATACCCTATCCACTAGGTAGAAGTGGTGATATTATTGCACAAGATTTAGGTACTAAGACTCCTTCAATGTTCATGGTTACACCTTCCGAACCATTTTTTATCATTTTACAAAATAAAACTATGCTTTGGGTTCTTATAAATATATAGAAGATTTTCCAATTAAAATGATCTGACCTAGCGATAATTATTGTTTAAGTTATTTAGGACAATTACCAACACTTGAATCATTTACCTCCAAATTAAACGTACCTATCAAGTAACATAGAGATAAATAACTTTTGTCCTGTCAAACGTACATGTCATTTTACACAAATTTTTGTATTTTAAATTCCATGTCTAGAAAAACCAAAAGGGTTGATAGCAAATTTTAATAGGGGCATGTGCGCTGAAGACTTGTCTGAATGGATATTTTTAGAAAATCAAGGGTAAAGAAAAAACCTCCTTATTAACTAACATATATGGCGACTCGTTTGAGTCCACGAAATTCTGAAGTAAATGCTCTGGAACAAAGGGGTTATCTAATTGGGAAAAAGATCGGTCAAGGTTCGTATGCTACTGTACATTTAGCCGACTATGTCGACAGCACCGGGCCGAAGAAAATGCGCTTGGCCTGTAAAATATTTGACAAAGAAAAAGCTCCTAAAGATTTCTTGGAGAAGTTTTTTCCACGGGAACTCGAAATTCTCACCAAGATTGAAAATCAACATATAATTCAAGTACACAGCATTCTACAAAGAGGTCCAAGAGTGTTTATTTTTATGCGGTAAGCTTTTTAAATTCAATAAATTTTTCTTAATTTGAGATTAAAAATATTCCTATTTAACAATGAACCTAGGTATACAGATATCTGAAATTAAAAAAAGCAATTTCCATGTCATAATTTTTAGTTTCATCTTTATTTAAGGTACGCTGATAATGGGGACCTGTTGGACTTTATAAAAAAAAATGGTGTGGTACCTGAGCAACAAGCCAAAATATGGTTTCGACAAATGGCAAGCGGACTTCACTACCTTCACGGAAAAAACATTGCACACAGAGACTTGAAATGCGAAAATATACTTTTATCTCGAAGATTCAATGTGAAATTAGCTGATTTTGGTTTCGCCAGATTCTGTGTAGATTCTGATAATAGGCGAATCCTTAGTCAAACTTACTGCGGCTCAGCGGCTTATGCAGCACCCGAAGTAGTAAACGGAACGCCTTACAACCCGAAACTATCTGACGTTTGGTCGTTGGGAATTATATTATTTATCATGCTGAACGCGTCAATGCCATTCGACGATTCAAATTTAAGAAAACTATTAAAAGATCAAATGACCAAAAATTGGGTATTTCGATCACGAGTTAGAGACACGCTATCAACGATAGCTAAATCATTGGTTAGACATCTTTTAGAGCCGGATTTGACTCAACGGTTAACTCTTGATAGAGTAATACAACACGAGTGGCTAAGAATGCGCAAAGAAAGACCTTCGCTCATTGGACGTTTGGCGCAATCGGCTCAACATGATCCGATCGAGAATCAATCACCACATGTAAGTGAGTATGAGAAAGAGACAGTTCCTGGGGATTTCCAAAATCCAGATAATAAAAAGAGTGAGATGATGATCGCAGTAAATGATACCTAAGCCGGGAATGTTGGGATATTTAAGTGATTATTGGTATGGTTTTTGATAATTTAATTATTGCTAATATTTTATAATGAAAATTAATATTACTTGCCTGCAGTAATCACATAAATGATGATACAATATTTTTAAATACACACTAATCAAATTATTAACTGATCTAGTTATTTAATTGAAATCTACTGTTTTTAAGAAATACCCACACATTTATTTCTTGGATATTTTCATAATTGTACTCAGCAGAGTTTAATTTCTGTGATTTTATCCATTACTGGCAACATTAATTTTATATGGTAGTAATTTTTTCATCAAAAACCATCCCAATCTGTATATATCTTTTTGAACAATTGGAAGAACTAACAAATTTTATGTTATGAAAATTATTGGCTAATGTATAAAGTATTTTATTATAACAGGACAAACTATTTTGTGTTTAATTCCTATACTGTTTCCCTGTAATACCCATAAGCGACAAGACCCTATTATACTGCTCCAATGAAAATGGTATTCGAGTTATTGGAGCAACAATATCAACTGAAAACTTGTAGCATCTTGTATACAATCATGTATTTAAAATTCACTTCTTTGTAGATTTTTCATAAATCACAGATAAGAGAATCGATTCAGGAAAACCCCAAAAATTTCTACTTTTAATTTATTGGTCTCCACCTCTTGGGTACTTGCCTTACCATGCCTTTTCTAGTTGTTGATTTCTGTGGTCTTACATTGATATTGGTATCCCTGCTTGTTTGACGGATTGTCCCTGGCTTGACGTTTGACTTTGATTGAATGTAATGTTTTCATATTTATAAGCAGGTAAAGTTTATTTATTTCAACGTTTATTAAGAATAATGGATATTAGAAATGGCATACCAGGAATTGATACCGAGTGTATAAGTGGTAAAGAATTGCACAATAAAATAAAAACAAATTTTGTAAGTATTGAGCAAGGTAATGAAATTTCTCTTGACATTTGTAATTCATTGTAGGGCCTATCCTCCGATACCTACTATCTTTTACTTAATGGAAAAATTGTTCAGTGTGACGCTATCATAAAAAATGAAGAGTTTCCTAGAGTCCATATTGTACCTAGAGTTTTGGGTGGTAAAGGAGGTTTTGGTTCAATGCTTCGTGCCATAGGAGCTCAAATAGAAAAAACTACAAATAGAGAAGCATGCAGAGATTTGAGCGGAAGGAGACTAAGAGATATTAATGAAGAAAAAAGGTTAAAAACTTGGATCAATCAGCAGGCAGAAAGGGAAAAAGAAGCAAAAGAAAGAAGAAAAAAAAAGTTGGAAAAACAATGTGAACTACCAAAACATGAATTCAAAGATCCAGAATATGACAAGGAAAGATCAGAACTTCCAGAAGCAATTGAAGATGCAGTTCTTCAAGGTCTTCAAGCATCAAGTAGTGGTGCAGTGACTACAAAACGTAAAGTTGTGCAGGATGCTTCCAAAGTAAAGAAGAAACGAAAATTATGGTATGTTAATCTCAAGGTTATTACTAAGAACACAACTTTTTTGATTTATAGAATTTAATTATTCAGAATACCCTCAAGATTACTAAACATTGTTGGCACAAATTTCTTGCTACTTTGTTTTTGGTGTTAAAAGCTGCAGTTATCCGCAAAACTTGGTTACAAGAAGGTTGTGTTCTTACAATAACCCATTTTGATTTAAATGTTTAGTACAAATTGAGCAATCTGTACAATTTTTAGGGTAGAAGATGAATTAGATGAAGAGCTTAGTTCAGATGAAAGTGATACTGAAACTGTCTCCCCTTCACTTCAAACCTCGGAAGATAGTAATCAAACTATTTCCATACTAGACAATAAACAAGAAAATGTCAATAACGTAGAAGTGTTAAAATAGAATTGTTTTCATTAATGTATTGTACTTAAAACTGCTTTAATAATAAAAAAAATTAAAATTAATACATATTATTCGTCATTTTCCACCTCTCCAGTATCTATTGTGCTATTTTCTTTCATTTCTTCATCTCTTGTAGATTGTTCATTATCTCTTGTAGGTTGTTCTTCAACTCTTGTAGATTGTTCCTCATCTCTTGTAGGTTGTTCATCATCATCAACAATTTGTTCACTTTGTGGAATTTCTAACTCAACTTGTGACATTTCTTGAGTTACTTCAATTTGGGTAACTTCTTGAGATCCTTCAACTGGTTCATCTTGAATAGGCACTGGCAATTGTTTCCCAGAGTCTTCGTCTTCGCTGTCTGTATCTCTATCTTCACCAGGATGAGAAGAAATCAACCCATCGTGAGGCTGTGTAGGTACGTCACCCGGTTTTTCCCATTTCTCATCAGACTAAAACATTCCATTAAAACAAAATAGTGAAATCGTTTCGTAACTTCATAATTACCTTATAATACTGTTTCAACTGTTTAACTCTTTGAATATAGAAGTCGTAGACAAAGTTGGCCATATGGGTCATATCTTGAACAACCATTGGTTTACTTGGAGGTTTTTGACTGTTGAAGCGCGTTGACGGATAATATTCATTTAGTACGATGTGTAAATTGGTAGGTCGTGAAGTTAGCTGAAACAATAAAATTTGTTATTAAGGTTAGGTGTCACCATGGGTTAAAAAATACTTGCTATTACCTGTTCAAAGGCGGGTGTAAGTTCGAAACAATTCCTAAATAAGGCCACTCTGGCGAATATGTATAAACCTAATCTAGCACGGGACATGGCTACCACAAGTCTTCTGACATCTCTTAAATGTCCAACAGCCTTAGTTCTTACCAACGACAGGATAATGTAATCGTTTTGTTGTCCTTGGTATTTGTCCACCGTAGTAATCTATAAGGCAAGGATTAATAGAAATTCTACTTGTTATTATTCTTACATACTTTATGCGGTCTACCTATCAATGGATTATTGGCACATCTACTGTTGATTACGTCTCTTATTAAATGTTTTTGTCCGTTATATGTAGTTAGTATAGTTATTTTATTTGCGGGATAACCTATGAGTCTCATAAACATGAAAGTTGCTACACAATATTCAGCTTCGGCAAGGTTCTAAAATACATAAAATGAATGAATAGGACACAATAAAAGACCCTCATTTGTGTCGTACCTGATAAAAATACGGACTCGGTTCAGATTCTCCATTACCATTAAAATCTTGAACGTCTATCAGTTGGAAATCGAATACGAATCCTGGGTTAGCAAGTTGATATTCTTTCCAGTTTTCTACGTGTTTCAAGTTACCTAAATTCTTGTATCTCCATTTATACAAATTACAAATACTGTAAGAAAAATAATCAATTTCGTGACAGTGTTTACATAAAAATTCCTAATTTGTTACTTACTTTGGCCTAGCACGACCTTGACCATCAAGTTCAATAGTAGGAACTCCCAATCTGACTAATCTTGTAAATAAACTTTGTTCCATATTTGAATATTTTTGGAATGCCATATTTTTTATAACTGGAGGTAATTGATGGTGATCGCCGATCATAATCCACCTTTTCAATCTATTGAAACCATCGTGAGGATTTTGTAGTAAAAGCGGAATGAATGTTTCTATTTCCAAAATTTGGGCAGATTCTTCCATCAGAATGTTATCGTATCTAAAGCCTAAAATACACGGAAAGTGAAGAGAAGCTATACACTGCTATAAAGATTAAAATCTTGAAAATACACTAAAGATGAATATGGTACATTTGAACTACTTTTCGAACTACACGTTTAGTCATCAACAGAAAATAAAGAATTGCGTGAAATTTATTAAAAAATTTGTTATTTACCAATTTCCACCAGCTCTTTCCTCTTCAAAGCAGCATGAGTGCAAGTCATAGCAATTATTTTGGCTTCTTTAACCAACAAATATTTTGATCTATCCAAACCGGATCTCAATAATTCGAAAGCTCGAAATTCTTCGAGTTCCTTAAATATATGATCGATATATCTAAAGCAGCTTTCTGCTACTTCTAAATCTTCTTCGAAAGATTGTTGTTTGAAAAGAGGTTGAGGTGCGTTGGCGAAGAAATCGAGGAATGGGAATTCCGTTGAAACAACCGTTGGTGCTAAAACCTAACAAGAATAATGAAATTAAATGAACATTCTATAGTACAGTAGAAGAATATACCTTTTTAGTTTTTGGTTTAACGATACTCAAAAAGTGTTCCCACCTCGACAACACTTGATATAAATAAAAGTGACCGGCAGTTTCGCAAGTGTAAGCAACGTCGCCGTCGACTTTTAAAGATTTCTGCAGTTTTTCCACTTCCATAAGCAGATCCAGTCTTTTAGCCAACACGTAGTTAACCCTTCCGTATCTACTGAAGTCTTTTTCAGTTTCCAAAGCTTCTTCGCCGTGTCCTAAACGTAGTAAATGCCGTTCATCGATGTCTAGAGCTACGATTTTATCGAAAAGTTGATTCAACGCTTGATTGGAATGAGTAACGATGAGAGTTCTTTGATTGGGAAAGTTGTGGTATATGTTCGAGATAATTTGAACGGCAACGTCTGTTTTTCCCGTACCAGGAGGTCCTACGACCAGGGTTAAACCGGGTTGCATGCCAGATTTGATAGCTTCTACTTGGGTCGGTGTAAACGGTATCATATTTCTGCGGGAATTGAAAAAATATATTATTTAATTTCAAGTTTACGGAAATATTTCTTACCTTTTTGGTTCGTTAAACAAATAAGGTCCTCTTCGAGGAACTATGTGGGGCTCCACAATGATAACGTTTCGAGCTTCCTTATTTTCCTCTTCTTCTCCGCCAAGATCTTGGAATGTAAGTTTGAATGGACGCACCAACTTTTGAGGATCATCGGTTTTAACTTTGATCTCGTATTCCGGGAAACACGATCTTAGATGATCCATATCGATGAAAGTATCGTTGAAATCCATCGTGGATATTTGATTGGACATTTTTTTATAATTTGCAGCGCTAGGATCGCCGTAACCTAGAATAATATCGTGCAGCCATTCTGGTACTACGCATTCCGTGTTCATGAGTTCTCGAATTGTTTCCAATACCGCTTTGAAGTTGTTTTCTTTCGGTTTTCTTCTCATTAGAATGTTGAAACCTTAAAATTATACATCATACAATCTGTCTACTCAAGTGAAGATGGTATTTTTTATTATAAACTGACAAAGAATAATAATATAAAGTTTTATCTGCTTTATTTACAGTTTCCTTCAAATAAAATTTTAGTAGAGCGCGTTACCAGTATATGTCAAAGGTAAAAAGCCTCACAGAGTCTTTGAAAATCAAGGAACAAATACCGTTCACCAAGAAGCTACAACTACTTCCCTGGCTATATGGCACGAAAGACACTGAATTTGCCCAGAAGCTCTGATAAAAAAAACCGTAGAAAAAGCACTGAACCACGTGTTGTGCAAAGAACGCTTGATTATCATTGGTTTATCATCAAATTCCATGGTGTAAGGGTAGACAAGGTGTGTTCTTGCGCATTCATTTTCACCGATCATGGAAAATCTTCCCCAAGATCGGCCATATTAACTTTCTAACCAATCAGATAAACGCGCGGATTTAAGATGGTCAATTGAATAACTGCCTAATGAAATATTCTGATTTATATTGGTATGAAAAAAATTAAATTAATCGAAACTGTTGTTAGGGCCGCTTTTATAGGTTGCAGTTATATGTGACCTTGAGTTAACTTCTATTTTAACCTACGGATGCGTTTATGGGCGGAAGTTAACCCGAAATTGTATACGTTAACTTACTAGGTGGATGAGGTGCCAGATAACTTGAAGATTTGACATTCGAAAGCATAAATATTGATTCCATATTATTGTGTGGTTATAATTGTCCATTCCCTCATTTCTTTCTAGGAGCTTAATGAAATGTATGAGGACATTCAAGATATATTTCAGGTACAGGTACATTCTTGTACTTTTCCTCAAGAGAAAATAAGAGCTTCTACCTCCAGTTGTGTGAAGTTGTATGATCGGCGGCTTTTTCCGTTTTCCATGTCCAGTAAATTTTTGCAATAACATAATATTTAATACTGACAGTCTCCCAACTGACATCAACTTGACATGGACTTATAAAATCAAAAGTTTCCACAAATAGAGTTAACTGCATGGTTAACCGATGTGAGTTAACTCTTTAACAGTAACCTATAAAAGCGGCCCTTAGTTATATAACTTAGCAGCGTATCATTATATTATTATATTTTTCTACTCCTGTTTTATAATATACTTATTAAAAGACTAAAATCTGTATCATAATGATATTCAATGATACAGATTTTTAAGCCAATAGGAATGCGACATTCGCTCAATATTTAATATAGCCATGGATACCTGGTTGACATTTCTGAAATTAATTATATTAGGTCTGTCCCCTGCAATAGAAGTGTAGCATTGAGCTATACGATTTTATTTATTTAAATTATGTTTTAATGCTTCTTGCAGTATACAAATGGAATATACATAGATATTCCCAAATTTAGTAATTTTACACGTATTTTTTCACAGATAGACCTGAAGTCTTCAAAATTATATAGCTCAGTGCTACACTTTTATTGCAGGCGAACATACCTATAAAGTGACACTTAATTTGATAGCTGTCAAATAATTTTGATTTTCAAAAGTAACTATATTTAAAATTAATTTAACTAATAATTATTGGTTAAATAATTTTTATTAATCGGAGTAGAAAAAATATTGTATGCAACTTTCACGGCCATTAATACACTTGCATATTATATACGAAACGAGCCGCAGGCGAGTTTCGTATATAATATGCGAGTGTATTAATGGCCATTACATGAAAGTTTCATACAATAATTTTTCTACTCCGATTAATAAAAATTATTAAATCAATAATTATTAGTTTAATAAATTTTAAATATAGTTACTTTTGAAAATCAAAATTATTTGACAGCTATCAAATTAAGTGTCACTTTATAGGTCTTTTCGCCTGCAATGAAAGTGTAGCACTGAGCTATATAATTTTGAAAAATTGAGGTCTATCTGTGAAAAAATACGTGTAAAATTACTAAATTTGGTACTATTTATGTATATTGTATTTGTATACTGCAAGAAGCATTAAAACATAATTAAAATAAATAAATTCGTATAGCTCAGTGCTACACTTTTATTGCAAGGCCACAGACCTATTATAATTAATTTCAGAAATGTCAACCAGGTATCCATGGCTATATTAAATATTGTGCGAATGTCGCATTCCTATTGGTTTAAAAATCTGTATCATAATGAAAATCTGTATCATAATGAATTTCATTATGATACAGATTTTAGTCTTTTAATAAGTATATTATAAAACGGGAGTAGAAAAAATACTATTAAACGTGGACTCGTGTAAATATACGGTCAGCTGTAGCGACCAATATGGCCGAAAATGGGACTGCGCGAAAGCAGTCGAAAATCGGTTCTACGGAAGAACACATCTTGACTATCCTTACACCATGATCAAATTCCTCAGGGGATGACGTCACGTGAACTTGATCTAAAGATTATTTGTTTACTTTTAACTACTTGCGTTATTACTGATTATTCATTCCAAAATGTGGTCAATTATACACGCATAATATCCACTTATCCAGCGGAAATCTCATTTTAGTATTAAGTACTTCCTTATACATAGTAAATAACATATTAGGGAAAATGAAACTATGGTTTTGTAAATAACAAACTACATTTTGAATTGGAAATAAAAATTTGTCATACAAGAAATCTTAAGAATCCATTCTATGTATTTTATCTGAAATGATGCAAATATCTCATTCAGTCAAATTATCACAGGACGGTGACGCATTTACTATATACAGGGTGTTTTCAAATGACACAACGTTTGCATGCAACGATACCTCTCGTAAAATTGGACAAAATGATATAAGGATTGAGAGGTCCAGCTCATTTACTTTTAGAAATACGGTGTGTTGAAGTTATAAAAATTTAAATGTTTTTATTTGATAACATTAAAATGGATTAATAAATTGATTTGACATTTGGCAAGTTGTTTTCAAATGTGAATTTGTCAATTCTTGATCCAGTGGTGCATATTTGGAAAAATATGTCACTTTTCTCCTCCCATTTTCCACGCCACTAGCATATTTTGTGGCTATTTTCAATTAATTTTGTATTCCTTAATGTTTTTCACGTAAAAAACACATAACCTTTACATATCAAAAAATTTGTAGTTTTCAAGATATTTAATGTTTGCAACATCATTTCAAAAATACAAAAAAGATGTTTTTTTCATTTTATTATTAAAAAATTGGTTGCAGACTTCATGAGAACAATAAATATTTTGAAAACTACTCATTTTTTGATATGTAAAGGTAATGTGTTTTTCACGTGAAAAACATTGAGCGATACAAAATTATTTAAAAATAGCTACAAATGCCATTGGCGTGAAAAATTAGAGGAGAAAAGTTATATATTTTTCCAAATGTACACCACTGGATCAAGAATTGACAAATGTTTTTTTTATCAAAATATGCCTTTTTACATGTAAAAACAACCTGCCAAATATCAAATCAATTTATTCATCCATTTTAAAGTTATCAAATAAAAACATTTAAATTTGTATAACTTCAACATCCCGTATTTCGAAAAGTGAATGAGCTGGACCCCTCAATCCCTATATCATTTTGTCTCTAATTTTACGAGAGGTATTTACATGCAAACGTTGTAAGTGTCATTTGAAAACACCCTGTATAATCTTTTTCTGTTGCATAAGACTTGGTTACCAAAATTTTTGGCACTTTCGAACACTTCATTACTTTGGAATTTATAGTATGTCCGGCAATGACAATCTTTTTTCAATTTAATTACACCCTCTTATGTATTCAAACCTTGAATTGTATACTTTGTCTGTGAATAAACAGTTGCCAGAGTCAATGAAATATTATGAAACGTTCTTTACCTTCGTATACGTCTTCTTTGCCCTGATTAGTTTGGTTCATATCATCTCTGTACTGATTGCAATCCAACCAAACTCGATAGATTCTTTGATCACCTGGTAGAACTGGTCTAGGTTCCGGACCGTCTTCGATTACTCTACCGTTCGAATCTAGCATACCTTCTACTTCACATCCTCTAATATAAGTCAAACCAACTTGCGGTAAAAACGGTTCTTTGTAGTTATATTTTGTTCCTGTAAAGTTAGGTTGATTAAAAACGAATTATTTTTATCTAATAAGAACTTACCGATATGATTTGGCGGTTTCACGGAAACTAAAAAGCAGACGTCGTGTTTTCTCAGGTTTTCCCATTCTGCCTTTATTTCAGGTCTTACTGCTAGGTTGACTGAAACGTCCGCTCTCACTCTACTAGGTCTTTTTTCACCAATGTTAGGTTTGGCCACTTCGACTACTGCAAAATTGATGATCGGTTGAGCCATTCTAGCCCAACCGCCCCAATAAATGCTACCATCTTCTGCTTTCCTAGATAAAAATGGGTAATAAAAAAAGAAAAACATTTTTTGAATACAAATACTTACCAAGGGCTCAATCTACTAACAGCATCTTCAATGTCTTGTCTGATTTCATCTAAAACACATAAAACAGAATGTATTACATTTTTTATTATTTAGGCATGAAGCAAAATACAAGACTAGCATACTGCAATAAAAAAATGTATGAAAGGTTGAAACGCCCTTTTGGGGATTGGATATTGGAAGAAAAAGGTAAAGAGTAAACATTTACTAGGGGTAAAGTAGGGAAGACTGGAAGAAATACATATAGGATGAGATAACCTGGTATAAAGCAAAAGTATGTGTATCCCACTAAGCCTATCTAAGGATGTCATAGCTTTCCAAGCAGAAGGGACGGTGATTCAACACTGCGTTGAAGAAATTAAAAGGCAGGAAACAACAGATGCCATCATCATAGACTGCTGCTGCATTAAATGCGATTCAATTGAGATCAACTCTAAGCTTATAAGTTATTGCATATATGTCTTGAACGCACTTGAAGGTCACGATAGCTTGGACCATGTCACGAGGGTCATAAGGTCTATGAACTGGCGGATGAAATATGAAACATCTAGACAAGGCTCATCAATGCCATTAATTGGACGAAAAATAGGTGGAAGTTATTAGCACATAAACATAAACCAGTGCTTATCATAAAGTTCTTTCAAGAAATAGGAATAAAGGAGTGCCTCTGAGGAGAATTTCCTTGGAAACTGAGTAGAACAAAATGGATCCTTTCAAAATAAATTTATCCAAAATGGACGAACTAATTTTATTATTATCAGGACTTACATGTGGATTCTAGCCTGAACAAATTGAAATTCCTCAACAGATAGTCGTGCAAAGTTAAAAATTGTAGATTTAGTTTCGGCAACGCTAAGCAACCTTCCCCAGAAAAATATGCAGTGGGTACAATATTTTCATCCCATATAATATCTTCGGTTGGATAGAGTGGCATTTCATTTAGAGCTTCTAGTTGGGAGGCTCTTCTTTCGTGCCGTGAGATCTAAAACAAAGTTAATGTTAGCAGGGTCAGCTGTAGCCTTTATGTCACTTCACAAATGGAAGACGGGATGTTATTATCATCATTTTATATTTTCTCACATTTTGACAGTGAAAATGCCGCCTCTAAGATTTTCTGCGCCGAAATTTCGAGGTTGTCCGACTTGAAGCGGGTCCTTATATTAGTATTGAGTTTTTAAGTAACTTTCAAGGTTATTTAATTTGTAATTTTTGCCCCTTCAATATAAAAGGATTTTTTCGAGGTCTTGCTTTATTGTTATTGTGTATTTTTTGAACGTAGTCCAATCAAACCTTCAAAGTAAACACCTTTATGCCAAGGTTTCCTCTTCTTCTAGTTGTGTGCAGCAATCAAATGATGCATATTTTGAGTCTACAGTTATCTACAGGAGCCCTACCAAGATTGTTAGCTTATTTTGAGCTTGAAAGGTACTACCTGAATTTTGGAGATGGTTTTTTTTATGTCACAAGGATTATAAGAAATTCATTTGATTAAGATATTAAAAAAAATATATAGTTCTTGGCTCTGTTATATCTTAAAGATGGTACGTCATTTCATTATATTGCGGTCGCGGTCAGTATATATTATTATCTGTGAGCATATTCTAAAATAACGATTATTATCATTAGAGAGACCTACTGTTCTGCCACCACAAGATTAGATTGTATACGGTTAACTTTTTCTTTATGAAAAAATATTAATACTGGGTTTTACATGGACCTTCTAAACTTTTGAAATACCTTGTATTATACCGTTATTTATTTTGATGGTTAATTAATTTTTGCGTATAAACAATAAATAATAAAATCTGAATAAATGGGTGTGTAAATGTCAACTTGATTCGCAAGATGTTGTCTTACTGAACAAGGCCATACTCGGAGAATAAATTAATTCAATGATTGTCCAGTTTGTTTGGTGTGAAAAAGATGGGTATATATAAGTAAGAGTATGAATAGTGAGATCGTGGATATTGAAAAGAGAACTCTTTAGTTTTTGGATGTTAGTTAAAAATTTTGAATAATACTATCGAGGTAATTATTTTGTACTAGTTTAGCATACATTCAGAAAAATGCAAATGGCAGATTGATTGAGTGAGTAAGGTGATTAATTTTGACTGCTTCTACCAAACACCAAAATAAAGATTAATTAATAACACTACAAAATACAGTTGAATACGACATTAAATATATTCTTCTTGTAAAAAAATTAAAATTAAACACAAGTTAGTGTACCTAATCATATATTAATGAAATTTTTGTTTGTAATCTTTGCATAAATTGGTAGATACATGAGAACCAATACTATGCATTCTATTATTCTTATTATCAAAAATGGATTCCGTTTTTGTATTGTCGACTTTTTAACTTATTTTCGTTCATTTATTGCAAATTTTTGACCTCCTTTTACCAGTTGTATTTTTACAAGATTTCCTTTTTTCTTTTTGTTGATAATTTCGGGAAATCAACCACAATATTTTTTATATTTTTTCGATATTTATGTTAAGCCCGCTTTACAGTTCGCAATATTCTTGCCATTTTAAGCTAATGTCTCTCAAATCGATCTGGTTTGATTTGTATTGCAGCTTGCATGCAATTCTGGGAGAAAAGATGGTAATTTTTTCGTTACCAACCAAACAAAAGTTGACTGTGTACCAAACGCAACATAAATAGGTATATATAAAAATTGGTGTATCAACAATATAAACATTAGATGACACTCTATAACCTATCCGTATAAAATAAGCTTGGATTTTTTTATTGGTATCCACTGAAAATTGCATATTGTGTAGTGTAAAAGGATTATCACTAGTTGCAAGCAAGACCTTGCAATGTCAAAGTGTTGCTGCAATACATTGCAATAAGAATTGCGAACTGCAAAGCGGGCTTCAAACTTACAGTCCGCTCTGATTTTAGAAATTAAAAATGAATCTGTATATAGTGTTTGGTTGAAAATAAAATTTTTCATTGATATCGAATAAATAGTAGTTTACCTAACTAGTGCGGAAAGTGATACTTTTCCGCACGCTATTGCAGATGGCCGAACGACGCTAGCGGAGTTCGGCCAGCATAGCGTGCGGAAAAGTCACTTTACGCACGTGTAAGGTACACTATTTTTTCTACTAGAATCCGGAAAAAAACCCAAAAGTTAATATTATGAAACATTTATTATAATAATACATATCAGCAACTTAATTATTATTATTTGGCACCCATTTGATAAGGCTTTTACCAGGGACATGAAAATTTTTGAAAAAATTTTTTTTTTTTATCAAAAAATTATCGCAGATTTCTAAAATGTTTTTCAATTTTTCAGTCATTTGGTAAACTACAACCATAGAAAATACATATTTTAAATATTCAAATGTCAGTATACTCCCCAAAAACTCTACAAATTTACTTTCCGCACGCTAGTAGAAAAAATATTTATTAAATACCTAATGTAGATCAAACAAAAATTGATAAAAAAAATTTGTTGTTTTTTACTTACCAGTAGTTCTTTTAAAAATACTTCGTCAGTTCTACACCATTTATATTGTTCTTCCAATTCGGTCGAGGGAACCAGGTTCAAATATACAGCTATTGCTCTAAGTTTTTCTTTGCTGTAAATGTAACCGAAATAAATATTTCCATTGATTTCCAATAGGTTTTCTAAAGACTTACCTTAACGGACCAAAATGTTTCACCAAACTTTTCCTTGTATCAACACTGGCTACATTTGCTAACGCAAAATTTTTTAAATCCGGAAATTTGACGAAAGCTGCTTGCTGCAAAATAAATCATTTACCAATAATTACTAATCTATTTAAATTATGGAATAAAACAATTTTAATTTGTTAAAATCTACATAATATTTAAAGTTGTGACACGTTTCGCTAACACAGTAGTTTTATCAAAGGAATGGAGGTATAATGAGACATTTTCAATTTATACAGAGCCTCAATACTAAATTATACAGATATTAACAATGGAATTATAATCTATTTACATGGAAATAAAATAAAAAAGGAAAAAAATGTGTCTAGATATGGAATTAACTAAAGTATTGAACAAGTTTACCTGGAAACTCATTCACAACAATCCTACAGGAACCTTTTTAGGTAAAAAAGTTCAATAAGGGAGAATTGTTAATATCTATTTGGTCGTTAAGAAGATTACCTGAATATTTGTTTTTATTTATCTCAAGGGCTTCAGAAAGATTTAATTTAAAGGATTTAGGTTCTATATGCAAAAGTTCAAAATTTGAATGGAAAGAGTGTTGGTTTGCTAATAAATGATTTGAGTAGATGAAATCTGATTTTTGGTTGTCATAGCTACGTTTGTGTTCTGAAATTCTGGTTTTAAAATTACCTATATAAATTTTGTTACACATTTAAATTTATAATAAACATCCTTGCAAAACAATTCGACTTAACAAAAACAATATTGAGACAGGCGGTATGTTTTTGTTAAAATCGCATCTCGACTTTTTGCAGCTGTCGTTTTTGATGCGAATTATGATACATTTATGGCATAAACAAGAATTACCTTACCTGCAAGCTGGTTATTTTCGAATAATGGATTTGAGTCATGTCATGATCTGTAAGCGGATCGCCTGATTCATCACTTATTTCAAATCTGGAGTAGAATTTCAGCATCTCCAAAAGCTGAAACAGCAAAAAAATTACAACGAATAATAATGTGTCTCTTTTATATTCTAATAAAAAGTATATTTAAGACGTAATTGAATTTTATATATGTATATATAGGATGTATCACGTCGAACAAAAGTATTTCTATAGGATTGTATCGGATAAAACACAATTAGTCCCGGTAGGTGGCATTTCAATTCTACAACTCTTAATCGGATGGACCGATTTTGATGAAATTTTTTTCTGCCTGTTTGACTAAGTGTAGTTCTTTCCAATATCTTAGAAATTGACCTGACCTGAGATGGGATACCTAATTTTTTATTACTTGAAAACTCTAAGACTCTTGGGTCATTTTTATTACAAATACTTCATTTTTCATCGAGCTCTGTGGAAAGTTTTATGGTTTTATTACATCTCAAGCCTAAGTCAGGTCAAGTCAGTTTCTTATACAAATTGCGAAAATTAGATCGCGATATCCTCGCCTCGGATTACAAGGATATATGAAAGAGAGAGAAATAATAATTATGCGCTGTCAGCACTTAGGAGTTAGGGGTGTATACTTATTTCCTGAGGCTAGCGGAATGTTCATTGCCCCACCAACTAGTGAATTCTCTATGTAATGGACAATGTTGCCGGATGAAAGTGTTTTATTTTGCCTATTGTGCATGACTTCGAAAAAAAAGTCATCGAAAACTAGAGAAAAATATCATTTGTACAAATTAATCTCCGCTTCTGGCAACAGCGGTTAAAATAGGGGGGGCAATGAGCATTCGGCCAGTCTCGAGAAATAAGTATACACCCCAAAGTACACGCCTCAATGACCGCGCATAATTATTCTTTCTCTCTCTTTCAGCTGTTTTTCTGTCGTACTTGTGTAACCCTGCATGCTTACATAAGGGTTTTCGCCATCTGTATTTTGAAAAGAACTATAATTAGATGGTTTAGATTCACAATTAGTCCCGGCAGGTGGCGCTGTAGTCGGGTTTATACAAAACAAATCCTTAACGATTTTATGGCATTTGGCATAGGACTTTTTTTGTTTTTTTTTGAAAAAATGGTTAAGAATTGGAAGAAAATTCAGGAAAGTCTAAATTTCTAGAAACATATAATTTCGTATGAAAATTTTTCTCCAAACAAATGATATTTTTTAATATATCTGTTATTATTTTCATTTCGGTGCTGATTATTCCCCTGAACACCTTATCGCTATAAGTTTCTAATCCGAAACGCTATATATATGATACTTTGAGCTAGTCTTGTCCGCTTAACGATATTCATTGAAACCAGGAAGCTCAGTTATCAATCCACCATTATGTGGCCTTTGGAATCGATTATTAGAAAAAATTTTCACAAATTTAGTAGAAAAATGACAAAAACAATTCGATTTAAAGATATTTATTAACTTTCCACATAATCGTCATCGATGCTTCCTAATGACTAACTTCATACGTTAAAGTTTTTCAGGTTTTACCTCCTATGTAAACCTCACGAATGATAACCGATATAAATATGATTGTTTGTAAACTTTTGATAAGCATATCAAATAATACAATACAGATGTTTTTGTTGTTCGGTATACTATTTGCGACTGGTGGTTCAATATAAAAAATACACGTGCTTATGCGCTTTTGTGAGTGATATAAATATATAATAATAATATAAAAAATACGTTGGATATTTATAAAAGTTTAATCTTATGTAAGTAGCATATTTTTTTCTATATTCCCTTTTTTTACTCTTACGTACTACATTGGTGTAGAAATGTATCTTGAGCAGACAGTAAAATGTAAGATATGACATGAATAACTCGGTACAAGCCTTTTCTATCGATAAATGCTATTGAGATACCAGACATAGCGGCAACTGCCAACTCGTCAGCCTACAAGAGAAAGATATTAAAAATAAAAAGTCCAAAGGTTCTGGCTGACATTCTCTATTAGCGCGCATATTATACACAGACAACGACAGAAAATCATCTGATCGACATTATATCATTCAAAATAGGATGCAGACGTACCTTGTCTCGTACGTTGTGGTAATGTGTCTTTTTCTAATGTCCCACTGACAGTTCTCGTCAGGTCCTGTACTTTGCTGTTTACGGCTAATTATCATTTATGAAAGTGAATATTAATGGCCATTTGCACCAATGGAAGCATAAGCTTAGAATAGCTATGACGAGTTTAAAATTTAAGGGTCGCTTAGTGAAAGTTCAGTTGTACCAATGTTTTTGATCGAGTTTTTGATCTGCTTCTTCCTAGCTATTTAAGTTGAGTTTCATTCATTTCTCTATGATTTCTGATGACTTTTCGTTTTTGTGGTTTGAAGTAACGTATTAAAATGCCCGGTTTTATAAGCTCGGGTTACCCCTGCCCCGAGAGTTAACCCTTTGACCGGTGGGTGATACAGCGTTTTATAAAGCGGGGTTAGAGTTAACCCTGCCCCACCATTTGGCTCGGGTTAACTCTCAAGTTAGCGGTTGTCATGTGCAAAATGCTAAAATGTGAAAATAATATATCATATCCGATATGTATATTGTTCTATGATATATATTTTCAATGTGGACATGGATGAAGTGAGAGATATATTTGAAATTTTTGATGACTTCCTAACAGATGATGAGGAAGACATTATTCAAATGGTTGAGGCACCTCGAGAACCTAGGGTTTTTAGAAATAGAATAGAGTCTTTAAATTACTGGAATGATAAAGAATTCAAAGCACGTTTCCGTTTATCTAAACATTCAACTGAAGATATTATTGAGCTTGTGATAGCTCATATATTCACAACATTTTCCATGCCACTTTTAACAAAAAATGTGAGGTTATAGGTTGCACTAGAATCATAGAAGACACTGTGGACTCTGTTTTATGGGCCGAAGTTTTCTTCTTTTATATATTTTTACAGTGATCTATGGATTTTAACCTGAGAGTTAATCCTCGAGGTAACTCGAGATATTTAACTCTACTTTATAAAACCGGGCATTAAAAAGCTGTTAAAAGTCAATTCTTCGAAAATCAAAGGATTTTATTCTTGTTTTTTAAATAAGAAAATTGTTTATAATGGAAAACACAGTACAAAAAAAAGGAAATTGGATCGGCAATTTATACAGTTCAGGAAATAGAATTGCTAATATTTTCATCCAATTCTTCATAATAGTTTTTACGGTTGTACCGTCTTCTTGGAAATCCATTTTTAAAAATATCCAATACTTCCAAATCATCCTCCATAAACATCATCCTTCAACAATTAAGGCGGAATTATAAACTTTACGTTCGCGTTCAGTTCGCAGTTGGTGTCGTTCACGTCGTTTCCATTCTGCAGTTCAGTTCAGTTGGTAAATTTTTGCGTTTATAAACTCACAACTTTCAGCTGGCAGCTAAGGATTTGATTGGTTGAAAATTATATTGACAATTCTGATAGATCTCAGCTGATTTTATTTATATTTTGTTTTGTTCAAGATGGATGAAAATATTTATTTAATTTCAAGTGTATTTGCTACAACATGTTTACTATATGCTGCTTTCAAGAAAAAACAGTAGTAAGAGTAACATAAATTAAACAGTTGCAAATGACGTTTCTCACGTGGTGCATAACTTTCGTTTTGATTGGTTTATATCTGAACACCTGAAATTGGAAGACAGAAAACGAAAACCCGAAAAGAGGAAAAGCATTGACATATATCAATCAAAACACAAGAATGTTAGGTTAGAAATCTCCACTTTGAGGATAAGTGGAGAATAAGCGAGCTATTTTCTAAGCTAGTTGCAGCTTAAAATGACAAGTTGTTCATGGTGCAACTTCGTTAAAGCGCCACTTAACTTTGAGTAGACTAAAATATCAATTGATGCAAACGGCCATAATTGTTATATTTATTTGAATAACTCGAAAATACGACTAGATACACGGAAAAACATCAGTTCTCAAGTATTTTCAGTAACAGTAGTTATTATCTGTTTTTTTTTCCAAAAAATTTCAACAATTAACTTTGCGAATTGCGATAGCACATATTATTAATAATTATCATGCTATCAATTAATAGTAGTGTCTTGAGCAATCTGAAAATGAGTAGGTATCAGTTCTCTGAGGAAGACAATCAGATTTTGCTAACTGAAATTTTGGCGAACAACCCTTATGCAGATCACTCAAAATAGGTCATAATTCACTAAAATTTCTGCAAATTTACACCTTTTGCGAGTAGCAGCAAATCAAATGATATTATTGTAACAAACAAAAACTTGTTACCGTTACCGTTGGGACGCAGGAGGTTCGAACCTCCTGCATAGAATTTCCATAAACGCCCCCACTATAAGTTATCACGCGTAATATTAGAACTCTTTACAATAATAGAAAGATAAACATAAATAACAATTGATACACTGTATACTTTGTTATTTTTATATAAATTTCAATCTACACACTGTGGCAATCTGCCAATATTTCAATTATGAAATAAAACGATTTCAATATAAACATAGTATTTAAACTTAAAATTGTGACGCATCTCGCGAACACAGTAGCTTTATCAAAAGAAAGGAGGTATAATGAGACATTTTCAATTTATACAGTGCCTTAATACTAAATTATACGGATATTAACAATAAAATTATGATCTATTTACATGGAAATAGAATGAAAAAGGAAAAAAATGTGTCTAGATATGGGATTAACTAAAGTATTTAACAAGTTTACCTGGAAATCATTCACAACAATCCTACAGGAACCTTTCTAGGTAAAAAGGTTTAATAAGGGGGAATTGTTGATATGGATCATACAGCAGCCTTTTTGGTGTGCGTCATCGTTTGTGACGTATATTCGGGTTTTGGGTATGCCGTTTATTTTATTTGCCATTTTGACACATATCTAACCCTAAATTTGATAAATGAAATCATCAGGATCGCATTCAGCAAAATTCGACAAGGCTATGAAATTAATAGTTACCAGCTTCTTTTTCTAAACTGAAAATACTTGAGAACTTTCAAAATGCTAATTTTTGTATTATTCGAATAAATATATCAATAATATTCATATTAACTTTTCATAAATAATAATTGACCGTGAACAACAAAGTACAGACCTGACAAGAACTGTCAGTGGGACAGTAGAAAAAGATGTCAGACACATTGACAATACGAAAGGTATATCTGCATGCCTATTTTAAATAAAGAAATTTCTCCCGATTGATAGGTCGCGCTTACGCTTAATCTGAACATCAACCAATCAAATTTTGGTGAGTCAATGATTAGGATTGACGTTTGTAATAAATTTGAACGGTTCATTATTGCGATATTTTGATTAGGATTAATCAAAGACCTGACTTTTTTTGCATTTCTTTCCACGTAATGTGTTAGAAAGACATTAACAAACGATGACGCACACCAAAAAGGCTGTTGTATGAACCATATCTATTTGGTCGTTAAGAAGATTATCTGAATATTTGTTTTTATTTATCTCAAGGGCTTCTAAAAGATTTAATTTGAAGGATTTAGGTTCTATATGCGAAAGTTCAAAATTTGAATCGAAAGAGTGTTGGTTTGCTAATAAATGATTTGAGTAGTTGGAATCTGATTTTTGGTAGTCATATTTCCAATCACTAGATTTTTTTATTATTAACCTAGGTCAATAATGGACTCATTCAAATATTGTGAGAATCCAGAGATAGAAAAAATTTGTGCACCATTTGTTTTAAAATATTTAAACGCCATTAGTTAAAATTCGCGCTCTACCAAAAATGACTGATGACGTAAGAAGTACGTTCCTAAAGGTGTGTCGTTATTCTCCTATCCTGAGAAATTCGTCACCCATTTTCTGTAGTCGTAATTACGTTCATGTTTTTTTTTTAATATTTTAAATAACATTTCCGTAAATACTAAAGAATTTTTTACCAATTAAATGCATACTAACGTGTGATGCAATTCATATTTATATCTGGAGAAATAATTGATTCGGAATACAGTTGTAGATCTGTCGGGAAAATAAATTAGAATAATGATTTTTCATACATTTTAATTAACATCTCAATGAAGTATGTTTGCGTCATAGATTTTTCATACACTCTTTAATATTCGATATAATCGTATACCAAAATTAATCGTATAATAAATTAATTCCAGATGTTTTACAAACTTCTTAAAAACACTGTATATTAATAATTTTTTCGATTAAACCTCTTAATTCCCATTCTATTCCTTTTGGAATTATATTGTTAATAATGTTATATGAGTAGTTTAATGATACACCCTGTATATTATATTACAGTTGAATGTAGCAAATACTTTTTATTCGATGGGTTATAATTTCATCTTTCTCTGCATTTCTTTTTTTTTAGAATATTAATACATTTTTATTATTAAAACATGCGTATCGAATTTGAAAATTTCTATTTAAAAATAGGTTTTGGAAAAACCGAATTCTATAAACATAATATGCATATGTAGGTACTTATATTTGTGCGTTGTATGATCTAAAAGATCTTTTGTGTCCAGTGGCGGATCACCGCAGATTCCCATGAGGCTTGGACCTCCCGACCTCATTAAAAGGACTCGTTGTAGGACTGAACACAAGAAACCAAAAATAGATACAGTCTAACGAAATACTTGAATTTACTGTCTGGACCCTTACATTCATTAGGCATATTTGTGATAAGATACAAGAAGTAGAGGCGCTCCTGTTTTAAATATAATTTTTTCAGTTATTTTATCATATTGTAGACCAGGGTCGAAGCCTTCGAAAATGGTAAAAAGTGAAAAAAAAATAATAATAGTAGGATGAAACCCATTAGAAAAGTAGGGAAATATAATAAAATCGAAAATAAAAATAAATCACGGGCAATTCGTGTTCGGGAAGTGGGAGGGGGTGAGTTTTTAAGGGTAAAAAATGGTTTGTCTCGATTTCCTATGGATAAAATTTAAATTACAAAGTTGTGAGTAATAAAAAACTCTACAACTTTTGTATTCACAATTTTTACATATAACCTCAAAATTTAAGAGAAAAATTTAAAAAAAACAAGTTTTTGGTTTTTTATTTTAATCTTTATTAAAATAAATATTTTTTTTATGAAATTTTGTGAACACTTACCTTATTATGTTCCAAATACACTGTAATTTATTTGATTTGAAATATTCCTTATTCCACCTTATTTTGTCTGAATATCAAAAAACCACCCTAATTTTCAATCGAAAATTATCGCGTCAAAATATCAGCTTTTTTTAAAGTTGGTAGGATTTCTGTTCGTTATAATCTCTATTTTCTGATTGTGTGGAGAAAATGCATTGCTATAGTAAATGTCCTCAGAAAATTCGAAAAAAAATAGAAAATTTTTTTTTTTAATCATTATGTACTATTTAATCGAAAAAAACCTATGAGGATGTAGATAATTCCGGCGTTTCCCAACTCGTGCCCGTTATTACCCTGGCCCCGAAAATCACTGACCAACTCGTGCCCGGTCAAAAACCAGGTAGAAAATTAATACACAAACTCGTGCCCGGGTGCATCGGAACTGCGGTTTTTAATTCTTATTTATTATAATTAAATATTCAAGACCTACATATACAGTTGTCATTTATTTGAAATAAAACTACTATAAAACGTATTAATTAAATATATTGCACATAAAAAACTTAGAACTACCTACATATTATTAATACTATTATACCATGATACTGTTTTAACGAAAGTAAATGTTAGGTTAGGTTAGGTTCCTATAGATGGGATGGTAATTTGAACAGGTAAATTTTTCAATCGAGCACGAGTTAGGCATACAGATTATTGAGACCTTTACTCTTGTACCTTTTAAGGGATTAGTGGGCACGAGTTGGGATGTGTCCGATAATTCAGATATTGTTAATGAAGAATCAATGCAGACTGGAAATAACAAAGAAGGTGATGGTCTTGAAGATTTAAAAAATCAAATGGAGTTGGAAGGGTTTGTTGAATCTAACGATGAAGAAATACCGTCAAAGAAACATAAACGAATGGATAAGTGATAAGTCCAGATATGTATAAGTAACAAGATTAACGTTTCTAAGAATATTATAGAATTCATAACGTAATAAGAATGAAGAATCTAAATTCAATAATACGATTCACGATTTACGTTTTATGAGATTTTCTATAACATGAATGTGATTCGAATTCATTATAAACTTTTCAATTGAAAAAAAATTTCAGCAATCACATTTTCCCGATAAAATTGCACATAGTGATTAAAAAAATTCGAATTTGAAATTTTTCATTTTTTTGCATTTTCTGAGGTTAATTTTTCACATCAATTTTGAGGTTATGTGTAAAAATCAAAAGTTGTAGAGCTTTTTATTACTCACAACTTTGTAATTTAAATTTTTTCCACAGGAAATCGACATAAACCATTTTTTACCCTTAAAAACTCACCCCTCCCACTTCCCGAGCTCGAATCGCCCGTAATTTATTTTTCTCAATTTTATCACATGTCCATCATTTTCCAATGCTGTTATTATTTTTGGTTTCAAAAATTATCGACCCTGGTCTATTGGACAATAGAAGTTTATAAATGAAAAAGTCTTCTCGTCTATCGAACCCCTCATCGCCGCCACTGCTTATTATTGGTAATTGCACTAAGATGAATATGTTTTTTGAGATTTTGTCTATTATTCTACTAGACTCACAGATGAGTTTTTATTGAATAAAAAAAGATCTAATAGTTTTGACAGTGATAGAATTGCGCAATCCCACCAGTACTAGTACACTCATATCAACCGGCTGGCGGGTGTATGAATAAATATATGAAATTTTCACAACACATTTTATTCCCAGCTTTGTTAAACACTACGAGTTGAGTTTACAGTGATCAACGTATCTGATATCGATTGTGATAAAATACCAACGATTTTTGTGATATATGTATATATCCGAGGTATGTTATATTAATGATTATAATTATATTAAAAAAATAAAAAAGTTTTTGACTTGGAAATTTACAAAATTTCAAGTGTCGAAATGCAATAGAGATTTTATCTTAAACCAATAAGAACGAATGTAGGTACATGTTTACGATGTGTTATTGGCATTTAGATAAAAATTTAATATAAGTTAATAGCAAATCGCTCTCGTTTTGAAATTTTTTTAAAATTTAGACGTAGGTATATTTATAATATAAAGGTTTAATTAAAGATGTTTAATTTTCCATATCTTAAGATGGTTTTTGGAATGACGAAACGGTAAATGATTTTAAATCGAATTTTAATTATCAACTCATATTCCTAATTTTGTTTTTGGTTCTCCTAGATATTTTTATTTAAGTAGAAAATTCCACACATGTGATTTTTAACCAATCAGATCGTGTATTTCTGACAGATCACCATCGCAACGGATGAATTTTAGTAGAAATTTTTTTCCGTTTATAATGACAAAATATTTTTTTTCACAATCTAATTTTTATTTGTTCACATGATAATTTTGATTCACTTCAACAAGTTGATGTTTTCTAACTTTTTTGAATCATTAGGATTAATGTTCATATTAAAAACGCAATTATTATACAGGGTGTAACAGAAAGGCAGGTCATAAATCATACCACATATTCTGGGGCTAAAAATAACTCGATCCAACCCAAGTTTCCCTAGTACAAATATGCATGCGAAAAAAGTTACAACCTGGCTGCAATTAGATATCATCAGAAGCCATTGTTTTTCCAGAATGACCAGAATATTCGTTTTTCGTTAGTAAAACGGTAGGTAACGACTGTGTATTCAAAAAAATGGAGACCATTTCGAACATCTAATAAAAACTACACATTTGTAAATAAATAAGATTCAATCAAAAATATGGGACCCAGGAAAAACTTAAATATTCATTGACTTTAATTTTTGTTATTCGAAATTTTTGAAACATAATTAAAAATAGGCCGTATCTCGATAGAAACTGATAATTGTAAAAAGTGCTAGGGGGCAAAAAGTATCAAAAATAATGTGTGTTGAATAATGGTGCCACAATAAGCATTAAATTGTAACGTACACAAAAATTTTAGGGGGGTTTAGGGGATCTCATCTCCCATAAATTTTTAACGGGGTGCAATATATCCTTATTTTTTTGTAAATGCTCTTATCATAAGAAAGCCACTTGTCAACTTTCATTATAATATGTCAAACAACTGTTGAAATATTCGAAAAAATCAATTTTCATTTGGTAACTTCGAAGGGTTGTAACTTTTTTTGCATGCGCATTTGTACTAGGGTAACTTGGGTTAGATCGAGTTATTTTTAGCCCCAGAATAAGTGGTATGATTTATGACCTGCCTTTTTGTTACACCCTGTGTACTATGTTTTGCAAGTAGGTAAGACGAAAATTGATGTTGTTGGAAAGAAACACATTTGGTGTGGAATTTTCTTACCAAATTCCACACGAGGTCAAATTGAATAAGGATATTTTTTCTCGCTCATAATTATTTTTAGAAAATTTTCCAAATATTCATGAGGAGAAAAAAAATTTCCGGAAATAATTTGACTTCAAGTGGTAGTACTAGTGAAAATTTTATTTTATTAAAATAGTCTTCAATTTTCAATAATTTTTTTGCGCTAAGAGCTAACATTGCCATTGAAAGTGTTAACAAATTTTAAGAAGCGATATAAGGATTCCTGTATAAAACTGTGAAGCGCTAGCTTTTTTACCAAATAGCATTTATAAAAAATAATAACAGATTTGGAGAGGTCGTTGAAAAAAAATTGTTCCAGTCTTCAAAATAGGGGACCAACATTATGGGCACCAACCCTTTTAGCACAAAAACGCTAACCTTGTGAAGTTTTATACAAAAAACATATACAGGGTTGTCCGGATTTCAATTCCCACTATAGGAATATACACAGTAGGTTAAATGGGACGAGAATTCTGCAGTTTAAAGAGCAATATAATGAAGCCAAGATTCTGTGAATTTCTGATTGGTTGCAGATACCTATATCTAACATAAACAAAACAACAACATTTTAGTTTCATTTTTCTTCAATTATTTTGATGATGTTTTTGTATTTTTATTACCCACAAATCATTTTTTGACTTTTTTTTTGGTTTTTAATGTTCTACTAGGATTTTTGTAAAATGCTCACTATATTTTATGCTCCATTAATTAACTATTGGTCTAAATAAGCAAGGTCGCGCAGGTTCTCTTTAAAACGGATAGTGAAGTTTTTGTCATTTTCCCAACAATTAAAATATTAAAATTTTATTAGTGAACATTTTTTCGGTATTTCCATTGACGTGTTGTTTAAATATTATAAACAGTTAATCTTAAAATTTTATAATACCACATTTTTATGTAAGCAACTTTTAATCAAACTTTTGTAAACAAATTTATCTTCTTTGACATTTGACAGAAATGTGGCGCTAATGAATATTCCCCTTTAGCGCCTACGTCAGTTGGTTAGTCGTAACCACTACCGGTGGTTAAATAAACGCCAAAAAACGCAACATTAAAAGAAACTACGTAAATAATACTCACAAGGTGATTGTTCAAGAAAAACAAACTGGTTAGATTATAATATCCTGTTTTTTTTCGGTTTCAACCAGTTTATTGACAATCATCAATTCAATTCTTATCATATTTATTTCCGTGATTTATTTTAGTATAGGAATATTATTTATACAGTTTGTTTATTTAAAGTGAATTAATTATTACTAAAATAAAATAAAAACTTTAAAACAAATGAATTATTTATTATTGGACAGCGTTAATAACCTTTGACTGATGACGCAATGCCAGTTTTCAAAATAAGACACCTCTTTGCGAAAGTTGTTAATTGCGGATTATCATTCACGAAATTCTTAATCTGTTGAAGTAATGTAGTTCATTTTTCAGGGTTTTGTTGCTATTTTTACTTTTAGTAATGTTCGTATTTAATAAAGTTTTTTATAGTTCAACAAATAGGTGTGTAGTGCTCATAAAATAGCCCGTATCTCCTAAGCCGTTAATGTTATCGAGATGTCACAAAAGGAGTTGATATTTCTAAAAATGTTTACAAAAGCCAATTGTTGTATGTATGTATGTATTTTTTGGGGTAACATTCACTGAAACCTGAAAGATCTATTGTGCTCCCTTACTTCTACTCAGTTTCTGAGGAGAGTATCAGAAACCAGCAGCTCCTTCAGTCCTATTTCCCGGAGGAATTTCTGGACATCTGCAGGCCTCAACTTAGGTAAATGTTCCTCTTCTATCCAGTAATCTCCCAAGTACTGTGCTCTAGGAATCTGGAGTGCTGTGCAATTAGAAAGATGTGGATGGAGGTATCTTCTTCCATGCCACAATATCTGCATTCTTCTTCCTCCACTAATTTGAGTTTTTTCAGGTGCCCATTCAGGCGACAATGTCCCGTTAGGATCCCTGTTAAAACTCTTAGCGCAGTTTTACTTTGATTTATGCATTCATTTGATCGCAACAGGTTGTAGTCACCCAGAAGAATCTTTGATTGTCTAAGCCCTACTAGATCTTTCCAATGGTTGGATCTTCTCTTTCTTTCGGCTTCACCTATTTCTTCCAATATTACATTGGGGCTGATTCCGCAAAAAGGTTCAGGCCCCCAGAAAGGTATTTTAGTCCCCCTCTTTGCTAGTTCATCTGCTACTTCATTTCCTTCTATTCCAGTGTGTCCTGGAATCCATAGTGAGGTAACTATATTGTTCTCGCCTAGTTCATTTAGTTTGTCTAGGCATTCCCACACCATTTTGGAACTGATTACAAAAGAGCTCAGTGCCTTAATGGCTGCTTGATTATCTGTCAATATAATAATCTTTTGTCCTCTGTATCCGTTATCAATATGGAACTGAGCGCACTTTCTTATACCGTGGATGTCAGCTTGAAAGATACTTGCGGGGTTTTTCTCAAGCTTTCGGAGTGTTTGGTACCTGGCCCGAACACTCCTATCCCAGTTCCTCCTATTGCTTTTGAGCCATATGTGTACCATTGAATGGCATTCTTCCCAAGTCTGGTAATGGTATTCGGATCCCATTCCTTCTTGTTGCTTGATTCTGTCAATTGCTGAATTAATAACTGATAAAAGTATCACTTACCAAAAAAATTACGCATCCACCATTTAACTTAGTCGGTACCTGAGTTCACAAGTATGTTGTAGACTTGTATATCACGCCAAAAAGTGTGCAATTATGGTGTTTATTAACTGTTAAAATATTATTAATTTCCAATCAGCCATTTGATAATTATAAATGAAAAACCACTTTTGATTCCCAGCTTTAGAGCCCTATAGTTCTTTAGCGAAGGGCGTAAAGAATAAATTTTATATGAAAAACCATCACTTTTTTTGTCTTTCTATCACCTACCAAGTTTTTGGTACGAACTACTGGGACACCCTGTATGTAGTGAAATATAAATATAAGAATTTCTCTCATTTGTATTTTTATCATCCATAAATTCAATTGGTTTTGTAAACAAAGTTATTTATATTTCACATATTCTAAAATCGGTGTGTGGAATAATTCATTCTGTACCATGATTAAATACCTATTTATAACTGGTTATAGTGTCGTTATATTACAAGAGCTAATAAGAAAAGACTGCGTACAGGTTACGTTATGGAACTCTGAAGTTGGAACTTTAATAATAAATAAAATAAAATTATCGTTTTATAGCTTTGAAGTCGGTGACAAAGTAAATCATAAAAATACCATGGTACGAGTAAACTTGAATAAACGAGCTTAAAATTGTGTGTTGATTGTTGAGGATTTGTAGGATGCAAAAGAAGACATTTATTTGGTATATACCTATGTGATAATTATAAAACTTTTCAAAATTACATATGTAATATTCAAAAACTATACAACTATAGCTTCGTAGGTTCTGTGTTTTCAGGCTGCTTCGTAAATGGTAGAAAAACTCTCAAATAATGAATAAATTTTTACGCGCGTGGATACTTTTCGATGTAAAATTTCACGCTCTACAATATTCATAGGAAACTTTTTTGAGTATTGTTTATGGTTTTTGAAAAAATTGCGAAAAACATAAATACCATACAGTTTTTCCGCGATTTGCACCATTTCCCGGGCAGATTCGTTTCCTCATGCCCAAATTCACTTTATCAACCTGATCGGGGTCATCAAGTCAATTCACGGTCTTTTTTAACTGGGCTATTACAGTAGTGACCTGAATGTAAACTAGTTAGAAGCACCGCCACGCTTTTGTGGATTTTTTTGTGCCATTCAACTTGGTTTTTGCAAAACACCTTATCGCTATAAGTTTCTCATCTAAAAGTAGTAAACTAAGAGCGATCACATAGCTTTTCAAAATCCTAACGACGAGCGACAAGATATAAAAAACGTATGCGAAGCTTCCAGAACAATCGGGAATAATCCATCGCATTACTCTGTTATGGAATCTTCTAGAAATGTCGCATTTTCCAAAATTTATAGTTCACGACAGGACCGGCTTCTGAATCGCCGAGTTCCTATCCGTAAAGTGATATTTTTGTTGATGGTTCTAGTCTAATAACAACAAAAATTCTATACCATAGTCGAGAATGCAAATTGATAAAATCTAGCGGATTTCGTCGACGAAAAATGTATATTTGTTCTTAATTTTCGAAAAATTGATTTTAAAATGTTTTTCTTTATAGTTATTTATCTCATAGTATGAATTGTGAAGTTTTCAGATTAAAAGATGATTTTTAAGGCGCTCTTCCTTATTATACTGTCGAATGGCGTTTTAATAGAAGGAATATCATACTGTTGTCCAGGATTAACAGCTAAAGAAGCATACGAAAATTGTACGTATGATTTAATCGACGAAAAATTAGGTTGCGAAGAAAAATACATGTTGAGCGAAAAAGATCCTTCAGTTAAATATTCCGAGGATAACAAAGATCTTATTTTGGATGGGACTATAATGTCGCCTAACGAGTAAGTAATTGAAATATTGTATAATTGTAAAATATTCTCGTATTCGACGTTCAGTGAAGAGGTGCGAGAATTATAATGCAGTAAAAGTGCATTGAGTATGAAAAAAAGCTTGAAAGAGAGAGAAAGAATAATTGTGCGCGGTCATCAAGGCGTGTACTTAATTCCAGAAACCAGTGGCCGAATGTTGATTGCCCCTCTATTTTAACCGCTGTTGCCAGAAGCGCATATTAATTTGTACAAATGATTTTTGTCTCGTTTTCGTTGACTTTTTTTCAAAGTCATGCATAATAGGTAAAGCTAAACACTTTCATCCGACCTCGGGAAAATAGGGGGGCATCTAGAATTAAGTACACGTCTTGATAACCGCGCACAATTATTCTTTATCTCTCTTTCAAGCTTTTTTCTTATATTTTCCTTTTCGCACTTGTGTACGGCGAGAGTTCCGAAAGGATTTTCGCAATAGGTATATATTTCTACAAAAATAAAAATTTTAGGTCAAAAATCACTCAAAATCTTATTTCCAAAAAAATGTCTCGGCTTCCAACATAACTTTTTGAACTTTGCGTGTCTCAAATTACTTGTCGAGACTTATATTCTTGTGTTATATCTTTTAATCCTGGTACCACTTTTTCTAGTCGAATTTACAGATGAAAAAAGTTTTACCAACTCACCACCCGTTACTATGTCTGTCTGTCAACTATTTTTATAGCTATATACGGCTGGAACAAAGAGAAAATTAGATCCCATGGAAGTTGGGCTCGCTAAAGAAGCTTACCACTGGTTGGAACACTAGTGGTCACGAAAAACAAGAACTTTTCAATTTTAACACCCTGTATATCGGAAATTCAAATTCCGCGCTTGCATACCAAATATTCGGTAGCTTGACATGTATTTTTTAATTTTTTCAGATACTGCAAAACTAATTTAGAATCAGAAGATCGTGAAATTTTCATTATATGCTTCGTACCTGACTCAGATTCACATTTGGTTGATATATCCAGAGATATTTGTACGGTTTTGGAACTGATCTCTATATTTTCCATCATTCTCACCATTACTGTTTACTTATTAGTACCAAAATCTTTACATCTTCAGGTGAATATTATTTACATTTTTTCCAAAAACGTATTTCACATCAACTTACAACTATAATTTGAAAATATTAGGATATATACAGGGTGTGTGATATACAATAAAGTGTGGCGTATCAAAGTTATTTTTTTTCATATGGAACACCCTATATTTCATTGCATTTTTTGATTGCCACTAAAAAATGGACTACTGTTCCATAATGGTTCTATATACCTTATTACAGAGGGTTCCGAGTTATGCTGACTTTTTTTAAAATGTGAACATTTCGAAAAAAATTAATAGCTCATTGATAAAACAAATTCTAGCCAACTTTTTCTTACATCTAAATAGTTGGACATTCGTTGAATGTATTCCACGATTGAATACTAAACATTTCTTTACAGGGTGTTCAGAATTTTCAGTTACATCATTATATCATTCAATGTGTAATATTAGGATTATTTTAAATAAAGCACCCTGTATTTTGATATTTCATTATATTCAAAAAAATGTCCTCTTTCGAATGGTTTAAAGGTGTCCTATACCTAGGTATAATAATTTTCGTGCAGTTTACAATTTTCTTGAATTGTATAGCTAAAAAAAATCTGCAGTTCTCTTTAAATTTCAAACAATTGATCTTGGAATAGTTGTTGTAAGAAACTGAATAGATCACGTTTTAAGCTCTCAGAAAATATAGGGTTTTGCTATACTATACCGAGTGGTTAAAAAGATATAGCCACTCTTACAGAAAAATCACTATCCACTCACAGACATTTTTTGAAATAACAAAAAACAAACCAATATACATAAATAATTACTATTGAGAGATAAGGTTTTGTATGTTATTGAAATTAATACTAGATACTTTTTGTTTTTTGTTATTTCATAAAATTTCTCTAAGTGGATAGTGATTTTGGGAGTGGCTATATCTTTCCAACCACTCGGTATAGGTGTCCAAATGAACGATTGTATCAGTTGAAGCTTGATATTGGTCGACTAGTTCTAAAGCAGTTCTGATACCCTATGTTCCGTTTATCACTGCATGTACCTGTATATTAAATTTTGAAGGTCTAATTATTTTTGTTTTGTTATAGAACGTATGTATATTGTATATGATAACAGGAATAGCTGTGGCTTATCTAACATTGATAATAATAAATCTCACCTCTTTTATACCGGCTGGAGCATGCGAATTTTTGGCGTGCACATTATACTTCTCTTTCATGTTCGCTTTCTTTTGGTTGAACCTACTGTGTTTCCATATATGGAGAGAAGTGGTGTAAGTACAAAATTAAATCTATTTCAATTTAATTTAATATGGAAAAGTATCGCATCATTGAATCAAATATTCTATTTTTAGACAACCGAATTACTTATCTAATATTAAAAATTGGAAAATTATTTATCACGTTTATGGCATGGGAGCACCTTTATTGGCCGTTTGGTGGGTGTCATTTATACAATTTGGAAATTTTTCCGCTTTTCAAAACATCCACCCCGGTATCGGAGAGACAAAATGTTGGTTCAAAAGTAAGTATTAGCAAGTGACATAATCGTTATAAACAGTATAGGCTACAAGAAATCACGCAGGATTCAAACGCAAACAACAACAAAAACTAAATACCATGTAAACAATAAACAAAATGATAAACGAAAACCTTAACCTCAGAAATCCGATGTGATTTGTTCTATTTTTCCAACTGCGCATGACAATTATGTGACGTAAAGCAGTGAATCGCGCATTTAATAAACGTCAAAATACCGCATTTAGCAAGCAATATCTCTCTAATTATAGAACAACGTTGGGTTTATTCATTGCTTTAATGGTTTTTTTATCTCTGTAGAAAATAATGTATCTTAATCCTTTAGATAAGATCTCACATTAATATAAGAAATATTAATCAGATACTTTCCACGAATCCATTTATATAATAATAAAAATGTTTATTTTTATTCGCTAATCTTTGTATTTACAATGTATTTCTGAACAATTAACAATATTAGTTATAGGTACTTATACTCCAATCAGATTTCATTTACGCAAAATATTTCATAGCTTTTTCCGACAAATATACCAGAAGAATATCATCACTTACATTGCTAACATTGTGCCAAATGGTTCAAATACTGACTTGTTGCCATAATACAATTATTCTCCCACATCAAACACGCGCAAAAACAGTGAAATATCTCCAGAAATGTGTACCGAAAGCTCTCCAGAAAAGTGCATAGAAAGCCGGAAGAAAAGTGCATGGAAAGCAACCGGACGACTAGAGAATAGTTTGATAAACATCAATTTTTTTTGGTTTCAGGATTAATTTTTCACCCAGTTAAAATGGAAATATGTTATTATTATTGTAACATATCTTTTTTTTGAAAAGCAATGACCCAAAAATATTTGTCTGGTTGTATTATTTATATCAAATTTATTTTAGGTAACAGAGAAACGATAATATATTTCATAGGACCAATAAGTGTTTTGATATTTATCAACATTGTGTTTTTCGTTTCGACAATTGTTGTGTTATGGAAGAGTTCCAAAAATTGTACGAAAACAAAATTTTTCAAATACAGGTACGTTATTATACAGATAATATTATACCAGTTAATTTTAGCCAATCAGATGCTTGCATTTTGATATGTTGCTATGACACTAACCTAATTTCTTCGGAAATTTCCCTCTTGCTTGACAGCTGTCATAGACACAGTTACATGGATAATAATATGTCACCTAAGTATGTCACCAATGTAATTTTTATTTTAAAACAGTTTTGGTATAATAGTATATTATTAAACGAGCAATTTATGATATCCATTATTCACGATGAGTGACGTTTGCGTCACGAGCCGCAGGCGAGGTGCGCAAGTCACCCGAGTGAATATGGGCTAGCTACATAATTTGACATATATAGAGATGGGCGATACTGTGTAAAGTATCAATACAACGTACCGTTATAAATATATTGTTTTAAAATACTTAATATTAGAAAATATCAAAATGAAAAGTATTAATACTAAAAATTACAATATTTCTTCGATACGATATATTTCAGAAACAAATTTCCTGTACAAAATACACAGATTTAATAGCTTATTTCATATCGTACACCCATCTCTAGTCAGTGTATTATGAACCATACATAATACACTCCAGTGTATTATGAACTACAATTCACTCTAGTAGATATATGGGTAACATATACCTTTTGTAAGGAGGTAAAATATTTAATTATTTAGTGGTTGTGGACAAAATTTTTTTACCGAATCATCCTAGAGCATGAATTATTATTCCGGAAATTTTCCTCAATTGCGGAGAACATTTCTGGAAATAGTTCGTGCTCTAGGGAGATTATGAGTGATAATATTATTCAACAAAGTTTAAACGATTTACAATAAAAAATTAATTGATTTATTGTGACTCATGTGACATTTAAAGTAGTATGAAAATAGAATCAGTAGATAGCGGGTCCTTTGAATTTTTGTCAGACAGATCGACTGACCTTGACTGCTTATAACGTACCTCCAATAGACCAAAATTTGCGACTGACATGCGCTTGACGCTAACCGGATAGTACCAGCTTACAATATAATTATAATTATTTATGTAACAAGTGTGCACACAATATTTTTTCTACTAAAAATTTTTTTATTTAAATACAGAGAAGCAGCGTCGAACGCGGTAGTATTTGGATAGGTGACCACTTGAGAAACACGTCGTAAAGAGGCGAACATTTTGCACTTACATGAAAATTATTGTTTTAATAATTCAATATTTGGTTAATAATAAGAATTTTCTAAGAAATATATTATTGTGTGTTTTCAGGTTGAGAATGTATTTGAAATTATTCTTCGTAATGGGAATTTCATGGGTTTTTGAAATTCTATCAACTGTTTTTAAAGATAGTACTCCCAGAGCGATATGGTAAGTATTTTTCTTTAATATTTTTCAATCTAATACAAAAAATATCAGTAAAATGTCAATTTTTCCGTCTTTTTTGTTTAGTTTTCTTAAGGTTTTTTCGAATTTGATTGTTAAAATCACCAAAATATTTCGTCAATTTTGATCGTTGAACAATTTTTTTGAAATTATCTCTTCCTTGCAAACTATTTCAAACAAATACAATTAAAATTTGTTCACAGGATAATTACAGACATCATCAATGCGTTACAAGGAGTTATAATTTTCTTTGTTCTGGTAATATTCAGAAAAAGTATAAAGAGTGGTTTAGCAAACCGAAGAATTTTCCGTTGGCGGCTACCACACGAATGGAAAAATGAAAAAGACAGCGAATGTGAAGAACTAGATGAAGACATTGATCTAGAAACCAGCAAGATAACGAAAATAAATCTAGACATATAAAATGCGTCAAAATGGGACTTGAAAAAAAATTACTGACAGCACACAGTTCGGAACAAGTTAGAAACGAGTTGTGTTTTAGGTTTTTTCCTCGAACATAAAAATTAACCAATATATCGAAGAAAAAAAGTACACTTTTAAACGAACTGTCATATTTCATTTGAAAATTAAATTTAGTTTTGTATATAAATGTTTTTCCTATGGAAATATAAAAGTAGTTAACAGCAACGACTAACGCCGTACTAAAATTTCGAATTTTTGAAAAATTTTGTCGTAAATAATACATAAAGTTTTTTGATGTATTCGGAGAATTCTGTAAAGCCTGAAGCCTCGAAAATTAATATTAAGATTTAAATGTATATATAACTATGCTTAGTCATAAAATTGTAAACAAATTAATTTTGTAATTTTTTTTTTATTATTCAAATAAAAATTATTATAAATGTATTTCAATACTACCAACGTTAGGTTAAATTCTATTAATAAACAGTTTACGTAAATTATTTTCAATTCCGTCTCGTTGGACTTCATCCAAAAACAAATGAAAATCGAATTTTATTTAAACAGTTTGTCCAACCATCCTTTGCCGTTACGTCATAATCGGTGACGTATTCTGATGTTTTACGTTTGTCTTATAATTATTTTACACTTAACCTCAAAATTATAATCAATGACATTAAATCCAACCAACAAAATGAAAAATTGTGATATTTTGTTAAAAGTTTGGTGTTATCAATAAACCAAACTTCACTAGAGGTCCTGATTGGTTCATTATATTTTCATTATATTCGATTTCCTTCATTTATCAAAATCTGGGTAACTACAACCTGTTGAGATCGAATGAATGCATAAGTCAAAGTAAAACTGCGCTAAGAGTTTTAACAGGGATCCTAACGGGACTTTGTCGCCTGAATGGGCACCTGAAAAAGCTCAAAATAGTGGAGGAAGAAGAATGCAGATATTGTGGCATGGAAGATGAAACCTCCATCCACATAGTTTCCAACTGTACAGCACTCCAGAATCCTGGAGCACAGTACCTGGGAGAAACATTTGAAGTTGAAGCCTGCAGATATCCTAAAATTCCTCCAGGAAATTGAACTAAAGGGGCTACTAGTTTCAGAGACTCTCCTCAGAAACTAAGTAGAAGTAAGGGGCAGAATAGATCTTTCAGGTCTCAGTGAATGTTACCCCTAAAATACATACATTCATACATACATCAAAATGTCTTTGCTAATGATTCATTCTCCTTGAACATATGTTAACCGCACTACGAATAACTGGGACAACCTATACATATGGTTGGTAGTACAGGATATTTTTAAAAACATGTGCAGTAAAAACTAGCCTGAGCTGATAAAAAACACACAAAATTCCAAACATTCAACGTGGAATTGTATTTAACTGAATATAATAACATTGTGCAGTGTATTTATAAGAATGGAAGTTACATCACCACAAAAATTCCTTTCTTCAAATCACCTCGTAGATTGCAAACCATTAGAAAGAAAAAAGTTAGTGATAATAGGTGACGAAGGTAGTGGAAAAACGAGTCTTTTACGAGCGTTCACCGAAAAACAGTCTTCAGAATACGTTCCTAAAATTCTGGAATATTCTGTAGTTGATGTAAAGTTAGACGAAAAGGAAATAGAGCTTGCGTTGTGGAATACGGCGGGACAAGAACATTACGATTGCTTGTGTAATCTCATTTACCCAAATGCGGACGTAGCATTGATATGTTTCTCCTTCGACAAACCCGAATCTCTAGATAATGTGATGAAAAAATGGTATCCAGAACTGAAGAGATCCTGTAGAAATATTCGTTATGACTTACAGGTGTTTAAAGAAATGAAGAAACTAAAACGAAGTATAAGAAGATCTGACGGCAGAGCTGTAGCTAGGAGAATACAGGCTTTTTGTTATGTAGAATGTTCGTCGAAAAATAATTCAGGGGTTAAAGAGGTATTTGAGAATGCGATCAAAGCTATCCTTACCCCTAAAAAAAGAAGGTGGAGGTCTGGTAAATTTTTTTTCTATAAAGAATAAACTTTATAAACATTTCTGTAATATTTTTCCGTACTTGTTAAATTTTAAGTTTTTTTAGTTAAATTTTGTCATACTAGTATGTTTATAATGTATAATTAAACTGATTTTAAACATTTACTACATAATTGTTTAGAGATTGAACTAGACAGAATTGTTATTTATTTGCAGATATACCCATATTTGTTATCAAGTATGTTGTATGTTTTCTTCATTAGCAAACATTTGTGTTAACATCAAGTCAAGTTCTTTGGCATTAAAATATTTAGCCTCATATGTTAATTCTGAATAGTAAAGGGTGCGATTTAATTAAGATTTTCACATAAAAGTGTCCCTATCTTCAAAAGTACCCAATAGATTCTAGCAATTCTAGTAAAGAAATCAAGAGAAATGGTGCCGTGTGCCGTAGCATTAGACATTTTTATTTTCGATTATCATTTGATTTGAGGTTATGTTTTATATGACTTATTTAGTCTGACTCTTTAGTAACTCGTTGGAAAATTTTTGTAAATTCAAGGTGAAAAAATAATGAGTTTTTCTGGAAACTGCAAAAAGTAATTAGATAGAGAAGAGAGCATTATGTATCAAAGGTGGATCTTGTAACTGATGAGTCAAATAATCTAAAAATATCTAGTATGACAACAATACTTTCTCCGGAGTGATGTTATTTTAAATAAATGAATATTAAGCAAAACTACTTAATAAGTGATACGAAATACAAATGTTTTTCATACAGAATAATATTAAAACCAGTAAACAAAGGCATAAAAACAATTGACACCTAACTGGTAATACAAATACAAACATGAAGTTTTTAATTATAACACAATTGTTTATTGCAATTGTATCCATAAATTTAACAAATGCTGAAGTACTTAGGACACCCGAAGAAATTCTGAAAGTGAATGTGAATAAATGTTGTGAAAAAAATGAGATTTACATAGGACCACGTTGTACATTGACTAATAGGACAATTGAAGAATGGAGACCTCTATTTGTTACTGAAAAAGGAATCAGTAATGTTCAAGTGAATTACACGTTAGTAAAAAAAAATACATTTTCAAGTACTTAATCAATTAAGTGAGTTGGATTTTAGGTTAGTAATTGGACAACCCAATTGTGGAAGCATGCAACGGTGGCCAATTTATCATTACACAAACTCAACAGATAAATTGAGATTACTACCGAATGGTATATTAAGACACTATTTTGAACACACTGAAATTAATGAATTTGATCTTGATAATGAAGATGCCAAAGTGCCTTTCCATGATTATGAACAAGGAAAATACTGCCTTGACAAAGTATGTTGAGAAGTAACACACATTAATTCCAATATATATTTATAAATAGGTAGTTCTTCATCTACATAAAAGACCCACATATTTGTTTTAGAAAGAAGATGGTGTGAAAAGTGAATTTGCATGGGTATGTGCACCAGATGTAAATAAAGATTGGTTAACAAGTACAGAATTTCTAATGTACAATATAGTTAATCCTATTACACATGGCATATCAATTGTATGCCTTCTTATTGTAGCAATAATATACTTTGTGATGCCAACTTTACGAGATCTGACGGGGAATATAATAACGACATTATGTATGTGTCTTATAGTTAGCCAAACTGCTGATATGATAAGACTATTAACGGTTTTTAAAAACCACATCAGTTTAATTATAACTGGTAAGTAATTATTCTCTGCTATTGTAGAAATTACTGCCACATTTTGAATTTTATTTTTGTTTTCAGAAACCATATGTTATTTGAGTATGTTAGGAGCATTTTTCTGGTTAAACAGTTTAGCTTATTATATTTGGAAAACGTTCAAGTAAGTTTTTAATACACTTGAGGTTAATAGAGGATATATTTTTTCAATTTTAGATCAAGGAATGTGTTTTTACGCATTACCGATGGAAAAAAATACTGTTATTATTCTGGATATGCATGGTCATTTACAATATTTTTAGGAATCATGGCAATTTTTGCACATTTTACCATGGATTACCCTGAGGTAAATACCCAATCTAGAACTTATGAACAAGAAAGAGAGCAAATAGGTAAATTGATTATAATTGATATATGTATTGACAAAAATTACATAATCTATTGACTTTACTTTTAGGATCCTTGGGTACCATTATATTCTTTGTCCCAGTATCATTCACTATAATAGCAGATATGTTCTTTTTTGCTACAACTTTGAAAAAAATAAACAAAATGCATACATATGGAAGAATTCATCACAAGCTTCGCCACACGTAAGAATCATAATATAATAATTAATTCAATAAATCATCTTTACTTTAATCTTTTTACAGTTTCCGTATGTTTGTTCTACTGTTAATGGTTATGGTGTTACAATGGTTGTTTTTCTTGTCATCATTTTCTAAATATGAAGGTCTGGTAAATGCTCATATATTTATTAATACATTTGAAGGTCCTTTGATACTTTACGTATGTATTTTTAATCAAAGACATGTTGCTTACTTAATTCAGAAAACTTGTTGTTATACAACTTGTCCCTGCTGTAGGAGAGATCCTGAAGTCGAATGGGGAGATGAAATGACAGCAATGAATACACTCAATAACTATTAATTTCATTGACTCAAATATGCTCTAGTTTTTTAAGTTTTTTTTTGTAAAGTTGAGGTGAAGGTTTGTGATTTTAATGTATACAGAATAAATTTTCAAGTTTGTGTATTTAAACACGCAGCTTTTACTTATTTTATAGTTAAGTCGAATTTTCAACTGAAATATCAAATATTTAACAGACAGATTAGTCATACACTTATTTTGTAATAAACATCTCAACAACCAATGATTCCAGAAGAAGCAGAGCAGAGTTTTTGGACTTTTTCTATAAAAAATATTGATTTTGCTCAAATGCCATTTAGATAATTCACTTCAATCACTTATATCTGAATATTTGATTCAATATTAAAACATGAAGTAATAATTGATAATTATCACTTTTTAACAATCTAATACAAAATCTGTGGTGGTTCTAGACTTTAATTTAATGTTGGCTTCTGGTAATTTGTGTTTACTCATAGAGTATTTATTGTTCAAAGGTTTGAATGTAAACGACACATTTCACATATTCGTGGATTTTTTAGATTCACACAAGAGAAATTGAGTTGCAGAAGTAAAAGTAATAAGTTATTTATATGGTATTAAATTGTACAGGGTATTTTGTTATATATATAAGGTTCATATATTTAAATAAGCAAAATATTTACTAATATAATGTTAAAACAAATGTACACAGCTGCTTATGAGATATTTTCAATATTTGAAGTGTTCACCAATAATTATTGTTATGTTATGGGATCTAAAGTCTGATTTTATGAAAAAATTAAGTTTATACTTTATACAAATTGATCTTAAATGAACGAATCTCTAAAAATGAAGTTTGCTAAGAACCCACTAATAATAATATTTGCCTGTACTTATTCAATTTCAATCACTCAAAACACTTGAATTTCATTAACATTGAAATTTATGTTTTTAAAATTATCTTGATAGTATAAACTGCTGTTAATTATGCACTTCAAACTAAATATACAGGATGGTCTATCAAGAATTAAGAATTGATAGTATCTGAACAAACATTAGTACATAATATGAATCCAAAACACTGTTTGCCAAATATGTGAAAAATATTTAATTTTAACAAATTGTTTTGTGCCAAGATTTCTCCAGTTATTATAATTATAACAATTTTCAATGGAACATCCTGTAAATGTATAATGTATACAAATTTTAGATTCATAACTATAAGAATCTTAAAATGAATCTCTAAAAATTATCCTGGTCAAGTAGAGCTGTGATGCATTAATTGAGAAAATTATATTTTGTCCTCTTTGGATATAAGTTACGTTTGAGATTAACGAATACTTGCACTATATCTTTATTTATTTTTTATAAATTAGGTATAATCAATGTACCAGATGGGCAAATAACGTTAGGTTGGGTTTCCAGTAGAAAAGATATTTCCAGATTTCTCTCAAGGCTACTTTTGTTATGGAATTAATTTTTCAAAACACTACAAACTGATATGGTTCTTATTTGTCCACCCGTTACAAAACACTATTATTATCATCATTACTGTCATAGTTCGCCACTTATTATTTGTAGAAAATACACTATGACTTAAAAAATCGATTACTTACGCGTACAGTAGGGTAGTACTGTTTGTATGACTAAGTTCTTTCAAAATATATATACAGAAGCACTTCAAGTGATAGAAGGTATGTTTCTATGTTACATTAAAAGTTTATGGTAGCTCGTGTAAGGTATTTAATTTTTAATCACTATTCTACTAATATATAAAAACAGTCAATTTTGATTGTTAAGTTATGATTTATTCTGGCATATTCCAAGTTTGAACTCTTTTAAAAAGTTCTGTGATTCATTGGCAACTAATAATTACATATGAATTCCCACTTTTGTTTAGAATTTAAGGAAAAAATGTTCAAATTTACAAGTTGAACTACTAAAAGTTGGGTATCCACTCATATCCATGATTCAGTATATTTATAAATTATACCAAGATTGTACTTATTAACATAATCAATGTTGTAGACTTATATTTAATCATTCCATTTTGTATTTTTTAATTTACTTTTTCACAAGTGTACTTAATTTTTTTGAAATAAAAATTACTAGAATAATAAAATTTGTTTTTGTGTCTATATATGTTGCAGTTTATCATATCACAATTATTTATTATAATTAAATATCTTTTGTTGAATTGTCAACAGTTTTATAATTAAAGAGCCATTCAAGTATTATGTGAGCAAATTTTTAACGATTTTTAGCCAGTGAAGTTTATATTGTGAATTTTGAAATAAATAAATAAATAAATTACTTACCTGACTGAACAAATGTCCTTCTGGTCTATTAACTAATGCTGATAGCTGGCAATGTACAACCAAATGACAGTCGTCCAGGATAGTATTGAAGAATCTTCTTGTAGGAAGGAGTGCTTCTAAATCTGTGATTAATTCCAAAAACCTTTCGCAATAGTGAACCTTGAAAAATATATTTTTAATTAAACAATGTTATTTTAGATAAATTAAAATATTTACCCTATCAGCAGGACAAATGCCTTCTTCTTTAATAGAATCCAAAATTTCCATAAACTTAAGCATTAGACGATGCAAAAATGTTCTTTCCCAGGTTAACTTTTCTAGTTGTTCTGGCTTGTCTTTTCTTTGAATGGCTCTCCAGTATTTTTTCCATTTTGGATATCTTTTGAATTCATATTCCCTCCTAGCAGGCAGTAGAGCCACCCACATAGAAAGTGATACTAGTCTTTTAACTTGATCTCTACAAATTGCTTCTTCCATACTATTGAAACAGTGATTGAGGAATACTAACAGAGCTGTTTGTTCTCTTATATTTATTAAAAGCTCATCTTCAAAACAAGCTTTCAAAACTTGTTGAAAAAAATCTGGGAAATATTCACTGTTTTTTCTAAATGCCTGAAAATTGCAAATATGTTTTAATATCATTTGTGTAACGAAATTCAAAGAAATTACCTGCCATACTTGTACCCTTTCTCGAAACTTTTCATTCACCATTATTACAATTGACAGCATATGTGAATATGATGCTTTTGGTGAATAATTAGGCCATAAATAGTTTTCCAAGTACTGACTGAATTCTAGAATCATAATTCTTCTAATGGAAAAGCTTAAAATAAAAAGTAAGGAATTATTGATGAACAAATACAATTTTTCAAAACTCACTTGCTCCCACGTATATCTTGCATATAAATGTCTTCAATAACATCAGGGTCATATTCTAGATGTTTCTCTACTGAATGAGGGGCCCAATATTTTTCGGCTAACTAAAAAATAATTAGAACTTTATATTCACATTTTTAAGGTTAACTGTAAACAAACCTCTGTTATTCTGTCGGCATTTATTTGTTGGACAGTAGGAGCTACTACCGTAGTTGCATCGTTTTTTCCAGTCATATTTCTTTATTAGTATTAACTTATTAAAAAGTTGCTAAATAATTTTTGGAAAACTTCAACAACTATTTTCAATTTGGTAAAAGGACTAAAATATTCTTCTCTTTTATCTGTAATATAATTGTGCCTTTGGCGTTTCCATTCAAGAGCGAATCTTCAAATTCATATAGAATCATTCTGTAGGAATTGTTTTAAATTTTATTGAAATGTGGAACAGTTTTTATTAATAGTATCAATTTAGATTAACAATTCTATAATTTATGTTCAATGACCATCTATTTTTAGATTTTTCGTGCCTAGTTAACTTGATAAACTAGGGGCCACTCCAAAAGGTTGGGTGGATTACAAAAAGAATAAGATTTAAACTTAAGCCTTTGGTTTGACAGTTTGATCGGGATATGGGAGATGGGGAATAATTGTTATTTATATCTTTTATTTTTATTATGGCTAAGCTATCTGATAATTTCTTCAGTATTGTTATTTGCTCGTGGATTCTTATTAACAAGGACTGTTCAAAGAAAAAATTCAACGTGCCTATTACATAGCGACATTCCTTGCACTGAGAATTCGGCTTTTCAGTTAAGTTTTAATCACCAAGAACAATGCTCCGTCGAAGATAAGATTAATTCATTTATTACAAAATACCATAGTGCCTCTTCTGTATGTTTACCTCCAAGAACACGAGTGGTTTTACTAATTGTAGATGCATTAAGATATGATTTTACGCTTTATGATAATAAAATTGAAAATCCACTGTTTTTCCAAAATAAGCTACCAATAATCAACAGACTCTTGAAGCAGCACCCCGAACATACTAGACTTTATAAATTTGTTGCGGATCCACCAACTACTACAATGCAGAGACTAAAAGCATTAACAACCGGTAGTCTTCCAACCTTTATAGATGCTGGATCAAACTTTGCAAATTCTGAAATAAATGAAGATAATATTGTAGATCAGGTGTGTTTGATTAATATTTATTTAAGCAATTTTCCTGAGGTATGGATACTTATTGTCAATTGTATTATATTTTCAGCTATTTAGACATAACCATGGAATTGTGTTTATGGGTGATGATACCTGGAATGGTTTGTACCCTAACAGATTCATTAGAGATTATCCATATCCTTCTTTTAATGTTTGGGATTTGGATACAGTGGATAATGGTGTGAAAGAACATCTGTTTCCTGAACTAGAAAACAATGACTGGAGTTTGCTGGTAGGTCATTTTCTAGGTGTAGATCATTGTGGACATAGATATGGACCAAACCATCCTGAAATGGAAAGAAAACTAGGAGACATTAATGAAGTTATTGGGTATGTTTCACATATTATTTTAATAAGTGTATTTTATAATAGATGAATAATCAAAGTTTATAATTTTCAGACAGGTAGTCTCAAAAATAAATAAAACTGAAGATGTAATGCTGTTTGTAATAGGAGACCATGGCATGACCACTGCAGGTGTGTATGAACCATTGGGACTGCTATTAAGTTTTTATAAACATTTTATCTATTTTGATAATTTTAGGTGATCATGGAGGTGAAAGTGAAGATGAAGTAACAGCAGCCATGTTCATTTACTCTAGTCAACTTTTGTCAAACGTGGATGCTGCTCCAGAATCTGTCAAACAAGTAGATTTGGTACCAACTTTAAGTACAATTTTAGGTGTACCGATCCCTTTTCAGAACTTGGGTATTTTAATTTTGGATAGCTTACCAGTAATAACAAAAAATGCCAGATTCAGTAATTGGCATTTCAGTATTTATTCCTTGTGGTCCAATGTTCAACAAGTATTTGAATACATAAAAGAATATGCAGAAAATGAGGGAACTTTTGATGAAGAAGAACTGAAGAATTTTCAACAAAGATACTCTGTTTTAAATGCTAAAATCATATCTATTGACAGTGAAGAAAAATTTCAAACATTCTCTGAAGAATTAAAGCAGTTTCTGATTGACTTGCGCCAATTATGTGAAACTTTATGGGTTCAATTTGATTCATATTCAATGGCACGTGGTCTACTTTTCTTATTTCTAACATCTTTTTTTGTTTACATTATAACGGATGGTATAACATCTGATACACTTCTTAAATTATTTTCCAGTTCGTACATTGTATGTTCTTATGCCGTATTGGCTTTAGCTACTAGCCTTTCTGTTGTCGCATATTATTTCAAGATAGTTGATGATTTGTTGAAAACAATTTTCTTTGCTACGGGATTCTGTTCGCAAATATTATTAGCTTTACTTGTAGTACAAAATTGGGACGTTATAACATCCAATTGGCATTTGAAAAGTAAAACTAATAATATGACAAATTTAATTTGTAGATTTGTACTGGCTTTTAACGTTGGAGGTTTGTTTTCAAATAGTTATATAATAGAAGAATCTTTTGTTCTTCTATTTTTACTAGTCACTGTGGTATTAGTCGGTTCTATAGGTATTACTTCTAAAAAAATTGATAACACAAAAAAGAAACCGATAACAAAATTTTGGAGTTGGTCCAAATTTAAATTCATAATACTCGCTATTTTGGTAGCTGTTTTTGTAAGAGGTTCCACTTACTACTGGCGCTGTCGGCAAGAGCAACAATGGTGTATAGGATCATACCATGAAGTTGGCAATAATACTAAAGCAGAAACGTCAAAACTTCAATGGACAGCTACTGTCATTTTTCTAGGAATTTTCGTTTTTTCAAGCAAAGAATGGTTGAGGAATGCAGGAAATATGAATGGATATTCATTAACTGTTACTGCTGCAAAATTTTTACCAACAACAATTGTTGTTTGTATGTCAGGGTATTGGGCAATGAGAAGAGTTTCTTCTAATAAAAAATCTGTAGGATCTTTGCATTCTGTTAACTCTCTAGCTTGGAGCGTTTATGGATTAACTGCTGTAGGAATTCTAGTTTGTTTATTTAAACCTTTATTCACGTACGTTTTGCCCAATAAGAATTCATTTCAAGACGTTAATAGCATACCTGCATTGTTTAAGAAACTTAAAAATGATATTACTACTAAAGAAAAAGAAAACGAGGATATACCTATAGTATACGGTATGGGAACTCTATACAGTGCAGCATTTGTAACTATTGGAGTATATTTGACGCTACTGTTCGCTCTGCTTCTAGGAGACGCAGTCGCTCCATCTGCTGTCATTATGTTTTTGACAGCTGCGTTTATATTGATAGTAACTTCGGTACTGCGAATTGAAAATGCCACTAATTTAGGTAAGTTGATAATAAAAATATTCGGTATTAAAAAAGCACCAAAATCATGTTATAGAAAAATATAAAAGTATATTATTAAACGAGCAATTTATGATAGCCAATATTCACGATGGGTGACATTGGCCATAAATTGCGAGGAAAATACTATACTTTGTCCACGGCCCTTAATTTCTTTTATTAACACGCTTTTATTAGCTTCACTTGTATGTTTGTTTGTAACTCTCATCTGGCAGCTGCTGTGGCAACTCGCTACACCCACACTCATTGATTGTATCTTATTATATTTCAGATCAGTTATTCGATGTTCCTAACATATCTATAGCAGTATGGATAATACTGGCGCAGTATTTTTTCTACGCCTCCGGACATCAGCCAACGTTCCCGAATATAGCATGGGAAGCTGCTTTTATTGGTACAAGCGGGATATTTTCTAATAACTTCATTCCTGGAACACTGATTGTTTTGAATACATTTTGCTCCTACGCATTGATGGGAGTATTATTACCATTAGTGTTAATTACGCCTTTTACAGTATTCGTCATGATTCCTTCGGTTTGTGAAAAGAAACCAGAGTTTAGATTAGAAGCTACCAGAGGGGAGGTCGTTTTATTCGAAAGAGATAAACTGATGATGACTTCAATGTTTACTTTGGCATGTAAATATGTTCTGGGTCATGCTATACGGGTGAGTGCATCTAGTAAATGATTATTAATTGATTTTATAGGAAATTTGTGGGTTAAGCTGTAGAATCTGACTGTTTATGGTTTGCAATTTTAATTTTCACATACCAAATGGCTTATTCCACGTCAAATCGACCGAAAACTTGTAACCAAAAGTGGTCGATTTGGAATAACCCAGATATTAAAAAAGACAGATTTTTTTGCAATTGTCAATGTTCTTATACAGTGTGATTTGCTTAATCAAAGTTAAATTTCTTTCAGGTATTTGCTAGTATGCTGGCGGCTACAATACATTGCCGCCATCTCATGGTGTGGAGCATATTTGCTCCAAAACTTATCTTCGAGTCTATAGGAATGTTTGTTACTTTAGGCTCAGTGATTGCTGGTTACCTCATCCTTATTAGAATTAACAGAAAAGCCGAATATCTAATACAATCGCTTAATAAAATGAGTTGATTTATTCAATGCGTTTTTAATTGGAAAAACTTCTGTTTGATATTAAAATTTAAAACAGTTCATGGCAGTAATTATTTGCATTTGTTTTACGTAATATATACTGTGATTGTTATTATGTAGTAAATAAAAATAGATTTGCGAAATTGTGTTTTTTTCTCTAAACATTGATTATTAGAAAATCCTTAGCTCTAATTCTCTTATACAAGGTTTATAGAATGCTACTAGGTTAGGTCATGCCTGCTGATAGTGTTGCCATATATCAAAATATATCTTAGTCATTATTATAATATCTTCTCCAATTGTTTAGCAATGAGAATGCTTAAAATGAAATAAACATATCGTTAATCCTGATAATGCTAGCCAAGATATTGGAATAAACTAGTTAAATTATTGTATTGTATGCCATTCAATGATACACAGATGGCTCAAAAGCAATAGGAGGAACTGGGATAGGAGTGTTCGGGCCAGGAACCATACACTCTGAAAGCTTGGGAAAAACTCCAAGTATCTTTCAAGCGGAAATCCACGCCATAAGAAAGTGCGCCCAGTTCAATATTGATAAAGGATACAGAGGACAAAGGATTATCATAATGACAGATAGTCAAGGAGCCATTAAGGCACTGAGCTCTTGTGTAATCAGTTCCAAAATGGTGTAGGAATGCCTAAATGAACTAGTCGAGAACGATATAGATTCCATGACACTCTGGAATAGAAGGAAATGAAATAGTAAAGAGGGGGTCTGAAATACCTTTCTGGGGGCCTGAACCTTTTTGCGGAATCAGCTCCAATGTAATCTTGGAAGAAATAGGTGAAGCCGAAAGAAAGAGAAGATCTGACCATTGGAAAGATCTAGTAGGGCTTAGACAAAGATTTTTCTTGGCGACTACAACCTGTTGAGATCAAATAAATGCATAAGTCAAAGTAAAACTGAGCTAACCTAACGGGACATTGTTGCCTGAATGGGCACCTGACAAAACTCGAAATAGTGGAGGAAGAAGAATGCAGATATTGTAGCATGGAAGAAGAAACCTCCATCCACATACTTTCCAACTGCACAGCACCCCGGATTCCTAGAACACAGTTCCTGGGAAATTACTGTATGGAAGAGGAACATTTACCCAAGTTGAAGCCTGCAGATGTCCTAAAATTCCTCCGGGAAATAGGACTAAAGGAGCTACTAGTTTCAGAGACTTTCCTCAGAAACTAAGTATGAGTAAGGGGGCACAATAGATCTTTCAGGTCTCAGTGAATGCTACCCCAAAAATACATACATATACATAACATACATACATACATACATACATACATTGTATTGTCATATCGGTACTTGATTTGTGTGAAAAGTATGTTGCGTCCATGGTAAAACGTTCAAAGTTATAATGTTATAAAAACGTTTGAATAGATTCTTCTATATAGATTCATAATATGTGAATATAGGATGATAATTTAAAATTGATAATAAGTATAAGGAAAAAAAAACATTGAATATCAATGTGAACATACTCAAATTTGAAAAATTAATTAAGATAACAATCATAATATTGAATAGAGAACCTATGTGGAAAGTATTTCCACAAATAAAACATTCTAAATTGTGGCTTTGAAATGGACCATCTGTTAATGCTGATAAATATTTTTTTGAGCTATTTTATATCCTCTTTTTTTGGAGAAGCGGCTTTTCACGGTTTTGGAGAGATAGTCGTAGCTTTAGCGGTTTTTCGCTTGGGTACTTTTGGTTTAATACTCTTTTCTACCGCCTGTGCTATTGTCGCCTTTAATGAAGTCGGGGCGGTCACTTTTATGCCATTGACAGGTTTTTTGAATATTTATATATTTTATATATTTATTATTATCTACAGTAGCCACCGCACTTCTTTTTGCGGCTGTCTTTGTTTCACCAACATTTGCAGTTTTTTCTTTTCACTTGTACTTGGTTTGACAAAGCCGCCTCCCGTCGAAGTAGCCGATGCTGATTAGAAGGATAACAAGATCCTTCACCTTTTGTTTGTACCTACTAATGAACCTGAAACGATGGATGCTTTTAAATATTTCTTGATTTTCTGCATCTACTTTATAATTGGCAGCAATATATTTCATTATATGTAGCTTAGAGAAGATCCTCCATGTTCTTTTAAACTTTTAATAGCATTGTTTACATTTTTTAAGTTGATGGATGAGACGGTTTAGTTCTAGGATATTTTACCTTCTTTTTCTTTCCAACTGGAGACTAGGAAGACTGTGGTGGAAAAAACGAGAATAATGGAAATGGAGGTTAATTATATATACTTGAATATAAATTAATAGGTAGTACTAAATGTCATCTCAACTATTATATAGTCAAAAGCATTCTTATCGTGCGGGTTCAAAGGTCACTAACCATATATGTATCAAATCAGAAAACACAGAGGTTACCAAAATGTGAGATTACACTGATCTATTGAGCTAAGTACCATTTTTTTGCTACTTATTATTCATATTGTCACATTGAATTGTCAAAGTGACAAAACTGACATATTCAAATAAAAACAAAGCTGGTGAAAGACTTTTTAGAATCGCTGGAAACTGAATACAGATATCCTTCTTTTTCCCGTCAAAATTGCATAAGTCTGTCTTATTTATCTTACGGATTTTATTTGGAAGTTGTAATTAAACGCAATAAAAGAAAACAGAAACTGTGAGTATGTCTTTGTTGAATCGTATGACCCGCATGATAAGACTGCATCTGACTATATTTAAAAATTAATGAGATGTCTCCACACACGCGAAATTCTTTATTCCGCCATAAAATTATCGGAAACGCAGACACAAAAAAACGAATAGTCTGTACCTAAACGAAAAAACAAGTCAAACTCGCTCGCGCTGTTGTTAATCCACAGCCTACGCATTTCTCTCAGGTAACTTACCTCACTTACCATCGCACCATTTTTTCTGCGAAAGCTCTTTCACAAGAGAAGATAAAACGAATCACAAACTCTGTCACTCCATAAAGAACTTAATAAGCACCCCTCGTATGTTTTTATCCTTAATGAAAATTATTTTATGGAAATTTATTGAAAATATAAATAATATGAACGGAAATACGTTTTTCCTTATTAGTGTGAAATTAAACTCTCGTGCTGCTAATGTTTATCTAAATACGCTATTAGTTAACAGTTAATAGTCTATTAAATATCAGACTCATTAATTATAAGAATAATAATCACGATATGTACTGGTAGTAGAGCAAAATCTGACGAATTCTGTCTTAGAAAGTAGTAAAACAATTGATTGCACCATCTGAACACAGCACCAGTTCTTTATGTACATGGTTAAGGTTATACCATATTCGCGCATCCGCCAATATTTGAAATATTTGAAAATACAGGTACACGTCGTTTGTAAATCAAGCTGCTGAGGATATTGAAGTGAAGAGGATGTTTATCTTTTAGATATTTTAGAATCTGATTTTTATAATTTTAATATACAATTGAATAATTGTTTATAATGTTTGTGGAAATCCATTATTTTCGACTTGAGTCAGCGATTTTGATGCAGATTTTTTCTCCTATAATAAATTAAAAAAGAAGATGATTCTGGAAATTCTAGTCCTAAGCGATCATTTTTTGAAATACTAAAAAAGTCGATTTCTTAAGGTATGACATGGTACAATACAACGTGCAATGCAATGCAAGACGCAATATTTCTTGACCGAAAGCATGCGCAGTTAAGACCCAGCTGATCAGTTTCTGCAATGCAATTTATCGGTTTGGTGCTATTTCTATTACATGCAACTTGCAATTCTAGGGAGAATTCTAGTTACTTTTGGTTTAACAACCAACCAAATGTCATATATCAATCGGGTCAGTTGATTTACTGGACTGAAGCAAAACTAACCATGTTGATGTGCTGTGCTGTTGTGTTGATTATTAATTTTTCAAACACAGAAGAGAAAAGGATTCATTTTGGTTGATGGCAAACATGACGCAATTGCAAGAGACTTGCATAATGTCATACAACGTGAGATTCATCTTGCAATATTTTGACCTGCTGTTGCAAGAAATTGCATGCAATCCCTTGCAGGTTGTATTGCACAATATCAAGCGGCCTTTAGACATTTTTGAAAATTCATATTTCAGCTACTCTATAACTTAAAGACTCGCTTAATTTGGAAATTTCCTGTGAACCCACCACTTTCAAGAAAATAATTGGTAATTTGCTTTACGACAAGCTGCTAACTAGACCACTGTTTTAGAGAAATTATGCATATTTTTGAAATGCTGTCATATCTACAGTTTCAGGAGTAGACAGTAGCTGATATTTTTTATCCAGGTGTACTCTGATGAAATTTTTGGTGCGCCAAAATTGAATGTCACTATGCTTTATTGGAGCACAACCAAATTTTGAGCATTCAACAATGGTCAGGATTAAAATTATAGTCGCCCAAAACTATCACTAGCTCCCGGGCTATAATACTGATGTGGATAATGTACTAAACGCTTTAACATAATTCGATAGGTCTTAGGTGCTATTCAACACACCATCTCCTCATCAATCTCTAGGGCATTGATGGGACAAAAAGATAAAATAGTGGAGCGCTTGAAATTTTTATCAAAAGTCAAATGGTTTTACCGTTGAGCAATGAATATTTCGGTTTTACTTATTTTATTTTAGATTTTTAATATTTTTTTTAATTACTTAATATTTCCCATTCTATTTAGTACTTTCAGTGCCTCTTTCACGTAGATTGCAATCTTACTCCTCAATACATAATCCTTCTAAATACTTTACTCGACTTTTAGTGCCTCGTAAACTTGTCCTTCATCAAAAAATTTCGGATCCAAATACACTATGCTCTAATGCTACCTTGCATTACTTTCACTCTTTTTTGTACTTTTTAGTTTTTGTTTTATCATTCCATTTTGATTTTTCCAGAAGCAAACTGTGGTCACTTCCTACATTCGCGGAGTTTAATGTCCTTACCTCTTGTATCCGTGCACGGTGTATATATGTCTATTGACCGCATGACAGATGAACGAATTGTGAAAATATCAAGGGAAAAATCACCAGCAGGTCGGAGAAGACTTGGAAGACCTAGAAACAAGTGGAAGCACAACCTCCCATCAGGTGACTGAGCAGAGACAATGATGTGAAGAAAAACAGGCAATGATGCCTATACACAGTAGGAAGAAGAAGAAAAAGTTTTACCATTATTTGATTCCATTCTGTCCAACAGAGTATAGATCATCATAACGGTTGACCCTTCAAGACTTGATGTACCTTAGTCTTGGGGAAAACAGTATAACGACACTAAATTTCATTGCTTTTAAAATTTATCGAGCATACACAATGGACTCGAGTGGATAGGTTTTTTATTCCAGTAGAAGCCAACGATAAATTCTGAACTTTTTCTAGAGAATTTCTTCTTATTCGTGAATAAGTAACATTTAAAATGAGAATACCTGGTAGGTATCACCAAGTGGTGAATGCGCGGTTTCCTACCGACTCTTAATTAAATTTAGAAAGTACCTACTCTTTGTGCCGCACGTTTTTCAAGCGAACAGAATTAATATTGCTGTGTGTTGTTTGTTGTCTTTGCATCTTTGGCCAATTGTTGTCCGTACTCTGGTGATGTCGATACCAGATATCGATGCTCTTCAAGAATAACTCACATTAAATATTGTATTCGAAACGTTGATTCTTCGAGATACGTGCAAAGTAAGAAGACGTGCTGTTGTGAAATTATCCGTGATCGTTTTTTTAGTATTTTTCAATTAATTTTCATTCCGTTATTTAAGATATTGTTTTATATTTGTCATTATTTAGTGGTGGTTTTGTTTAAGAATTTCTACACGAAAGTTTTTTTTGTGTGAATTTCTCTAAAGTGTCATGTGTTACTTTGGAAAAGTTTTGTTCTAGATAACTCGGGTAAGTTTATATTTTACTATCAATAGAACATTGAAATTGAAATGGATTCAATAATCTACCCACCCTAAAATTATTCAAACACAATCTGTTACCTTTGTTTGAATATTATCTTCGTGAATAACTGAATATTTCTTGGGGTGTATTCATTATTTTGTTTGTTATCAACAAATTAGCGCCTAAAGATGAAATAAGATAAGTTTTTAAAAAAAAAACAATTTCTTTCAACTACCAATAGCTTCTAGCGACAATATAGTGAGATGCAGACGTCCACGTCTCTCGTTTTACTCAAAAATTTTAACAGAGAGTGAATAATTTTTGAAAAATTTAACATTGTATGATGAATTTTTAAATTTCAATTATTTATATCGGATAGAAATTTTATGAGGGTGTATTAAACTTAACAAAAATATGATGTTAATAGTTAGTGGTGGACACAATCATAATTATTTTTGAAATTTTTATTCCCACAACTATAGTAATATTCGACTGGGACACTCTCTATAACTTCTAAATTGGAAGACTCACATTAGTTACTGCCCAAATTCTTTGTCAAAAGTGTCTGCAGAGACTTTAAAAAAAGCTGTGCATAAAGAACATAAGATGTGGACTATATCTTGGATGGAACCGTTGAATCTATAATAATTAATGCTGGAGTTGAACATTCGTCAAATTCTGATAATATTTATGGACTCTAAAAGCTATCAATATGATAAAAATACACTATATATAGAGGAAAGGCCGGTCATAAATCATACCACATATTTAGGGGCAAAAAATAACTCGATCCAACCCAAGTGACCTTAGCACAAATGTGCATGCGAAAAAAGTTACAGCCTGGCTGAAATTAGATATCGTCAGAAGCCATTGCTTTTCCAGAATATTCGGTTTTCCGGTTTTCGTTAGTAAAATGGTGCCGACTGTGTATTCAAAAAAATGGGTGCCATTTCGAACATCTAATAAAAACTACACATTTGTAAATAAATAAGATTCAATCAAAAATTTGGGACCCTCCAGAAACTTGACTTTAATTTTTGTTACTCGAAATTTTTGAAGCATAATGGAAAATAGGCCGTATCTCGATAAAAACTGATAATTGTAAAAAGTGCTAGGGGGCAAAAAAGTTCCAAAAATAATTTGTTTGAATAATGGTGCCACAATAAGCATTAAATTGTAACGTACTCAAAAATTATGGGGGGGTTTAGGGGATCTCAAATTTTTACGGGGTGCAATAATTCCTTAATTTTTTTTAAATGTTCTTATCATAAGAAAGCCACTTGTCAACTTTCATTATAATATGTCAAACAACTGTCGAAATATTTGAAAAAATCAATTTTCATATGGTAACTTCACAGGCTTGTAACTTTTTTCGCGTGCACATTTTGTACTAGGATAACTTGGGTTGCATCGAGTTATTTTTAGCCCTAGAATATGTGGTATGATTTATGACCTGCCTTTTTGTTACACCCTGTATACCCATTGAACAAATTCTTATTGTACTTATGTACAAAAAACACTGTAAAACGAACAACAAATAATTCTCCAAACGAGTTCTCCTAGGTAAATGCCAATATCAAGGAATAATAATAGACTGTTTTAAATATAATATAAACTTTTATATTGTCGCTAATAACCATTTGTTGAATGCGACATGGTTCCAAAATAAAAATAAAGTTATTTATGTCGAAATATTTTAGATGCTTTATTATTCGAAAGGACCTCGTAAGATTACAATTAGATAAAAATGTAACTGATGCATTGTATGTTAAACTGAAAAGTAGAATTTTCCATACACAGTGAATACAATGTATTATCGAAAGTTATTATCTCCAGATCAGCGCATATCACTTGATCTGTATTTCATACAGGATCGTACTCAAAAATAACTTCAAATTTCGAAAATAATGAAAAGTTTACAGTTGTGGCAAATATATACGTATACAGGGTGGCGCACCGAAAACGAAACAGATGCATTTACTGGCAGATGATTCCTTTTTAAAAAAATCCCTCGGACCCGTCGATTTTGTTTTCGAGGGGGACACAAAATTGGCATAAAATCACAGTAACATTTGCAGCCCCCTAAGCGGGGGTGGCACCATCCCTAAAATCTTAAATGGAAAGGGGGGTCGAATGATCCATCATTTAAAAGGTCTTTCAACTCCCTTTATAATGATGTAAAATTCAATGAAAATTTTAAGTACGACAAGGATCATATGAACAGTACTACTTGAAAGAGAGAGACACGAATTGTTCTATGTGTGGAATTCACAATAAAGGAGTTCAGTCAAGGTCAGTATGGCCAACAAAAAGTGGCCAATAATTCTAGGAGCTCTTGGTATGTCACCATTTCTTTTCTGTTATTCAGTCACTATCTTTGTCAAATGTCAGTGAAAAAAGTAATTAGAAGAATAGAGATACATCTAATTAGAAATACTACAAAAATATAATGAAAAATGGACATACACAATTGAACGAATATCAACAAAAATAAATATTACTGACATTTGACATAACTAGTGACTGAATAATAGAAATGAAATGGTGACTTGCCAAGAATTTTTTAGAATTATTGGCCACCGATATGTTGAGTATTCAACTAAAAAGTCATGAATAAATTTCAAGATTTACGCTTCGGGGGTGTATTCATTATTTTAAATAAAGCAATATAGATGTTCGCAATGATCAAAAACATGCAAAATCTCATGTTTTGAACGGTAGATCTAAACTGTCATTTTTGTTGGCCATATTGACGTTATTCTGAACTTCTCTTTTAAATCAGTTCCCTCTACCAAAACAACCCTTAAAAATAAAAAGGACAATAAGCACATCTGTTTTGCTAATTGATCTAATTGAGTTTTACCCATAAAATAATTCTTTTCTCACTTTTTCAAATAGTGTTGTTCATCCTTGTCGAACTTGTGTAAATCCTATGACATATTAAACTTTTTCGGAATCTGTATATAACTAAGCAGGCTTATAATATTTTGCGCACACGCACATAACAAACTGGAAGAAACTCAAATTTTAGTGGAAGCTGCACTTGACTCAAGGAAGTGCCGCATACAAAGTATAAATTTTCATGTTAGAGTTACAGATTATAATGACAACTAATGAGTTTGAGCTGAAGATATTCTTGAATATTCAATGAAATTCACAGTGAAATTTGTAGAAGGTAACCTACTTAATGGAAAACGAAAGGTAGAACTAAATAGTGACGAATTTCATGAAATGAAACAAAATGTATTATAATTTTTATAGGCGTGAAGAAGAATTTAGTTTAGTTTTGTTTTATTTTTACACATTTGCCTTTCTCGTGGGCATTTTTTTTGGTTTTCTTTTCTTTTATTTTCATTCTAAGCTCTTTTTGTAAGCCACAACCAAAGTTTCTTCTAGAGACATACTTACGAAAAAGACTGTTTGTGGTATCTGCATGTTCTGCTTCTTTATCTTCAATATTTCTGCCGGTACCTGTAACTTTTTCATTCAACTTCCACCTAGATCCACCTAGATGGAAATAGTTTTACTTCCATCAATTAACTGCTGCTAGTTCACAATTCAAACAACAAATTTGGTATTACGTTTTAGGAAATACATATTTAGATTACAACAGTTATCTTTTACCGCTAGAGATATTAAATTATGTCATATACCTACTAAGTGTAAGTAGGTAATTGCATTCACATCCACATCGTAAAACTTTTAAGATTCATTACCTACATCAAGTGTCGCCCAATGGTGTAGGTGTTTTTATTATGATAAGGAATGGTTAAGAATCTGGAATTAATGAGAACGACAAAGACAACTAAATAATTTGATAAAAATCTGGAAATGCTTGGATGAGATGGAAATACCTAGGGTACTGAAAGGGACTATTAGAAGCCCAGAAAGGGCTCAAGTACGAGCTAAAGTCTGCCTGAATGGGCATCTGAGAAAGCTCGAAATAGTAGAGGAAGAAGAATGTAGATTTTGTGGCTTGGAAAAAGAAACGTACATCCACATACTTCTTCTCCTTTATCCTTTATTGGGTAATATCACAAGGGATAATTTGCCCAGAATACTCAGGGGAATCCACATACTTTCCAACTACACAGCACTTCAGAATTCTAGAGCACAGTACCTGGGAGATTACTGGATAGAAGAGGAACATTTACCTAAGCTGAAGCCTGAATGACGGGGGTAGCTTGAGTCATAAATTAAATAACGGAGCTACAAAAATTAGAAACCAGTAAAAATGCATTCACTATTATATGCAGATTATGTGGTATTGATCGAAAATACCAGAAAAAAGATGCAGAATTGGATTTATGATCCGAAGAATAAGAGGGGGAAATGGAAGTGAATACTAATAAAGCTTTGGTTTCTAAGATGCCGCGTTTGGTTAAAATTATATTCGCATCAAAGTTTACATTATTTTATTGTTATTTTCAATAGAAATTTGTAATTTTTCGTTTTTAAATTAGCACAACTGACAACCAACTTTTTTCTCATCTTCTCCAGCAGCATTATTCCTTTTTATAGATATATTTTTTATTTCTTTTTAAATACTTAATATTTCTTACAATAATGAGAGATTTTTATTGTAAATGTCTTGTTAAATCTAATAAATGATAAATACAAGGTTATTAGAATGGGAAAGTCCCAGATATTTATCTAAAAACAAACAATAACTGAGGTTAATTGTTGGGAACGTGTCCAGTATTTGCCTTTAGAATTTTTTTTGTTTGTATTAAGTTTATACGAGGGATCTTCAATAATAATAACAGGCCAATTTTCACTGATATCGCAAATATAAATAAAAAGATGTATCAGATATGTAAGATAATATTGTAGGTCAAAAAGCTACTAATAATATTAATTATAGTGACACCATTAAATGAGTTAACGCGACTGTCGATAAAACTTAAGTAATAGAAAGTTTTACGTAATAGTTATGTAGTTATTAATATGTCATAGTTCATCAATGCATAGTTTCAACCAAATTTATTTGTTATAAAAATGAATGCGATTTATTCAGTATTATGAAAGTAACTTTTTATGTCAACCCAGTGCCCAACCCATAACTGTAACTTCAATCACAAGCACATTTTGTACAGAATTTCATTTTTGCATCGGCTGCTAGGTAAGTTGCAAAGCAACAAATGCGAAATGGAATATTTCGTGTTAGGTCGAAGTTCACTCTAAAATCACGACAACTACGGCTTGTCAAATTATGACGTCCAGCGACAAATTGATGAAATGTCAGCAGATCTTTTCTGTCAAAGCTTTAGTAGGTAACGATTCCATAGTTGTTTTCTAAACGTGAACGATATGTTGTCATAGAAAGAGTATAGTATGCAAGTCGCAACAAAATGGACATCATTTTGTGCTCATTGCAAAATATACTGTATTTATTGTTTTAATTGATAATGAAAGAATCATCTTCGATGAATTTCATTCATTTATATCAGAATATTTAACTAAGAATTCTAAGAAGTTGAAAAAAAATGTATGCGGTAGCCTTACCGGAAATGCTTCCGGTTATACAAATATTTGTGGCTTCCGAATGAATAATTGAATGTATTGATATGCAGAAATCATTAATGAACAATGAACATTATTGGTACTTCATGCAAGGTGTCACACATAACTCGATAAAAAAGTCAAACGCATATATAAAGTTGCCAAATTATAGTAATGGCTGCCGTTTTTTAGGCTTGTCGCTTATAAAATAAAAAATAATAATTAGCTATCTTTTTCGTGGATTATTTATAGTTAACAAAGTGTTGAAATATGAAATAATAAAAATCAATATGTAGGCTTATATTATTTTCTCCTCAAAATTCTTTTTATTGTTAAAAGCCACAAGAACTATAAAACTATAATAGTGATATTCAATAATCTTTAACATTGTGTTCTAAATTATAAATACATCTAAATAAATATAGTTCCACCTGTTCTATTGTGATGTCACCTAAATCAGTATTGAGGTATTTGTAAAAACCATGAATATTATCTCTATAAAATGTAAATTAGGTAAATGTCTGCCGTCAAAGTGAGTACTTTGCGAATAATAATTATGGCCGAACCTGTATTTAAGATAAATGAAAGTAAAAGTTGTTCTGTTACTCCATTGCCACCTTGACGTGCCTCGAGCTAAAAATGCAATAAGTCTAAGGCTGTTTTAATGTAACTAGTACATAATATAGAGTATGTATACGATGCGTATCTGGTTTTGAAAGTGTGAAAACAAAAATTCAGGAGCATTGTCTTTACAGCAGGATGGTCACAAAAAGTTATGACTTCTCGAGTTAGCACTGTGATCAAGAGGACTAGTCATAGCATCACAGCGCAATGTTGCATTTATACAACTGCAATATTTCTCACAAAAGTTTCCTGCAAGGTTTAATATTTAAAATAATTTAACTTGTCTTGCCTTCCTATATGACTGCCATCATTAATTTTTTCCTTATAAATTATTTAGATTATTCGATTATTATTTGAAGTTTTACACCATCTCTGTCATTTGATTACATTGACGTTTCACGTATATTTGTGACTTAATAGTATATTATTAAACGAGCAATTTATGACGTTTGCGTCACAAGCCGCAAGTCACCCGAGTGAATATTGGCCATAAATTGCGAGTAAAATACTATACTTTATCCACGACCCTTATTTTCTTTTATTAAATAAAAGTCAGTAACGATTTAGTATAACTAACGTCAAAATGTTGTGACAGCTACATAAAATAATTTGACATATTTAGAGATGGGCGATACTGTGTAAAGTATCAATACAACGTACCTTTATAAATTTATTGTTTTAAAACACTCAATAAAAATATCGTTATGAAAAGTATCAATACTAAAAAGTACAATATTTTATCGATACCTACGATATATTTCAGAAACAAATTTCCTGAACAAAATACACAGATTTAATAGTTTATTTCATATTGTATACCCCCATCTCTAATCGTGAATTGTGAACCATAATTCACTCCAGTGTATTATGAACCATAATTCACTCTAGTAGATAAATGGGTACCATATACCTTTTGTTAGGAGGTAAAATATTGACTTATTATTAGGTGGTCGTGGACAAAACTGATTTAATACCAACATTACATTTTTTAATATATTTCACTATTTTTTTTTCTATTTTTTCAAAAACAGTTGAGTGTCAAACATGCAGAAAACTGCCCTTGTGACAACATATACCTTAATATCTGGTATTTGCAAATCCAACTGCTCATTTTTCTGTCTCTGTAACAAATATACCTTCTTATACGCTAAGCTAGGTGGAAAGAGAATACCTTTTTGTCTACTACAAACCAAATATAGTCAATTACCTAAGGAACATCTGCATAGAATGGAGATGATTGACACGGGCAAGTGCGAGTTGAACTCGTATGGTTGAGTAGGTTATTTACCACGTTCTTTTCAATATGACCGTGTTATTTCAAGACCATTGACTTCTCACACAGTCAAATCCACTCAAGTGCTTCGCGAGGGGTAATTCATAAATAATTTCCTACTGCTAGCTATTACTAAATCATCTTCACCGAAGGTACATAGAAAAGCAAGGAGCGACAATTTCATATTGTTTTGCTTTAATTATCGTTTGGGTGCAATTTAAAACGTTCTGTTTATTATCATGTATAATTGAGTAAGGGATAATAAACTGCTTTATTTTCCGACATTATTACGAAATATTTCAAAAACTACCTATTTAAATTTTGGCACTATCTAGTTCGTCGTCAAAAAATTCTCACACTTATTTTTATATAACCATGCTGTATTTTATAAAAAAATTTTTTTTCTGTTTCAGGATAATGAAGAGGCCGATAGGCCTTTGGATGCTTCTATCAGCAGGTATGTATTTTAATTTTAAAATGTATCTATTACCAATAGAAAATAAGAACCTAACATTGAGGTGCAGCAATTTTATAATATATGTTGAAAATTTGCAAATTTGCAACGACAAGAAAATTGGTTGATTAACTATGTATTGTTGGGGTAACTTTCACTGAGACTTGGAAGAACTATTGTGCCCCCATATTTCTAATTAGTTTCTGAAACTAGTAGCTCCTTTAGTCCTATTTCCCGGAAGAATTTTAGGATATCTGCAGGCTTCAACTTGGGTGAATGTTCCTCTTCTATCCAGTAATCTCCCAGTTACTGTGCTCCAGGATTCTGGAGTGCTGTGCAGTTGGAAAGTATGTGTATCTTCTATGCCACAATATCTGCATTCTTCTTCCTCCACTATTTTGAGCTTTTTCAGGTGCTCATTCAAGCGTCAATGTCCTGTTAGGATCCCCGTTAAAACTCTTAGCGCAGTTTTACTTTGACTTATGCATTCATTTGATTTCAACAAGCTGTAGTCACCCAGAAGAATATTTGATTGTCTAAGCCCTACTAGATCTTTCCAATGGTCAAGTCTTCTCTTTCTTTCGGCTTCATCTATTTCTTCCAATATTGCATTGGGGCTGATTTCGCAAAAGGGTTCAGGGCGCCCAGAAAGGTATTTAAGTCCTCCTCTTTGCTAGTTCATCTGCTATTTCATTTCCTTCTATTCCGGTGTGTCCTGGAATCCATAGTAAGGTAACTTTATTGTTCTCGCCTAGCTCATTGAGTTTTTTCAGGTATTGCCACACCATTTTGGAACTGATTACACAAGTGCTCAGTGCTTTAATGGCTGCTTGACTATCTGTCATTATGATAATCCTTTGTCCTCTGTATGCTTCAACAATATTGAACTCGGTGCACTTGTCCTCTGTATCTTTTATCAATATTGAACTGGGCGCACTTTCTTATAGCGTGGATTTCCGCTTGAAAGATACTTGGGGTTTTTTCCAAGCTTTCGGAGTGTTTGGTTCCTGGCCCGAACATTCCTATCCCAGTTCCTCCTATTGGTTTTGAGCCTTCTGTGTACCATTGAATGGCATTCTTTCCAAGTCTGGTAATGGTATTTGATTAATAAACTAAAGATATTAATTTAATAATAATAGGACAAAAAGTCAATGTCTGTCTTCTTGAAGGAAGAAATCGTTTATTAATAAGTTCCAGAGCAAACAACGTAGTTTGCAATGTAGTAAAAAATAAGTTTTCTCCATTCACCTCCGAAAGAATATTGGTACTTAATTGCTGCTTCTGTTAGAAGGCGCAAAGTCCAACATTTATACTTTGGTAGGTGGTAGGCGCCTTCCAACAAAAGTGTAGCAAGTGGGTACCTACGTACCGGCCGTGAATGAAGAAAAATAGTAGATATACACTATACACACGGGCAGAAGGTTTGAGTGCCCTGAACTGCGCACTATGATATCAAAGTTATGCAGCCCTCCTTAATCACAGTGCAGGAATCTCAAACTTTCTGTCCTTAATCATTGTAGTATAATATAAATACTAAACGTCACTTCGAAAATAAAAGGAAGAAATTAAATTTCAATAATTTCTGATCGACCACGAACGAATAGTATTAAATATAATCAATCTATCGACACCACAATTACATAACTAATATCAGTAAGTTATATAATATTTCATCAAAAATTGTTTTTGGATAATGAGTAAAAAATTAGGATATAGACATCACAAATATAGGAAAAACAATAACAATATTTCGTTTTTAGCAATAGAAATCCAACAAAATTGAATATATAATTATCGACAATGTATGTCACGGTAGTATTTTTTAACTAATATGATGAAATAAGTCAAATAAGTGAATAATAATATTTTTAGATGACAAGATCATAGTATTGTAAAATACATAACACCTCACAAATTTGAAAATTACTTTTCAAAAAGTGGACCTCTCACTATGAAGCAACAGATTCTTTTCGGGCTCGAGCCAGAGTAAGAATTGTATTGTATATATTTTTTGGGGGTGACATTCTCTGAGACCTAAAAGATCTATCGTGTCCCCTTACTTCTACTTAGTTTCTGAGGAGAGCCTCTGAAACTAGTAGCTCTATTTCCCGGAGAAATTTTAGGATATATGCAGGCTTCAACTTAGGTAAATGTTCCTCTTCTATCCAGTAATCTCCCAGATACTGTGCTCTAGGATTCTGGAGTGCTGTGCAGTTGGAAAGTATGAGGAAGAAGGTTTCTTATTCCATGCCACAATATCTGCATTCTTCCTCTTCCACTATTTTGAGCTTTTTTAGGTGCCCATTCAGGCGACAATGTCCCGTTAGGATTCCTGTTGAAACTCTTAGCGCAGTTTTACTTTGACTTATGCATTCATTTGAGCTCAACAGGTTGTAGTAGCCCAGAAGAATCTTTGATTTATAAGTCCTACTAGATCTTTCCAATGGTCAGATCTTCTCTTTTTTTCGGATTTACCTATTTCCTCCAATATTATTGGGGATGATTCCGCAAAATGGTTCAGGCTCCCAGATATTTCAGGCCCCCCAGCCAGAGTAAGAAACTGAAACCTGGATATCCTAAAATTTATGAGGAAAAGAACTCTCAAGACATTCTTCATAAACTGAGTGAAAGCGGAGAATGCAAAATATAAATTTTTGTGAAATACTTCTAAACCAAAAGCATATCCTCGATCCTTGTATTCTGTTTGGTGTAGATTTGGTCTGGATTCTCCATTGGATCAAACTTCTTTGGAAAATGGGTTGGTCAAGCATCGACTGTTGGGCTTTGTAGTGAAGGAGTCTATTTAATCACTCCACTGTGAGTCGCATGATTCTATCGTGACATGATAACCGAGATTTTCCTACATACTGTGATGAAGGCGTGTCGTTTCAACAAGACGGTGCGACATGCTAATTAGTCCGTGAAAGAAGTCAATTACTGCACGAGAATTTAATGGTAGTGTACTCTCTTGTTCCGTTGATCAGAATTTTCAAATCTTGTGTGAATGTTTTTCTACTTTATTCTGGATATTTAATAAAAATTAGTGAGAAGGCACAAATAGACCTTTTTTCTTAAGTATAAGAGCACAAGAGCATCATTTTGCGTGAACAACCAAATGTTTTAAATTGAATAAATGTATTTGTATCAAAACGTTTCACCGCGTATGTCTGTAGATTAAAGTTACTAATCCATATATTATGTTCCAAATAAAAACAATTTACATTATAATAGACTTTCCATTTCGTATACGCCTTGGTTCAAGCTTTTACTTAGTTATGTAGAACCATTACGACATATTGGATATTATTTAACATTTGGTTCGTTTAGGAAGTTAACTAGGTGATCGATTGATATAAATACGTGACGGAGCCATATTATTTTTATATCGAGACATAGTATTATATATTTCGGTCTCTAAAATGTCTTTCTTCACGTCTTAATATCTTTTACAAGATCTACAACAAAATGGACGATTTCAAAGTTGGCAATACAAAATTTTCGGATTTTTTATGATATTTTGGGGGTATTTACTTTTACACGTTTGTTCCACTGGTTGGGAATATAAAATTTTATGGAATACAGTCTTCTTTTTTATAAATTTAAATGCCTCAACTGCCAGGAGTATTCGGTTTAAGCTATATAACGTTTTGTTTTTTATTTATTAATTATTCTATTATCATGATTATTAAGACGTGAATCATGCAACATATTTAAATACTTTTCAAATTAATTCAATTACCATGCGATTATGCATGGTAAACAGTAAAAGTGTGAAAATAACGAATAATAAATAATTCAAATGAGTAAACTGAAAGTGGAAATAATGAAATGGTACGTGACAAATAGTGGTGTACCGTCGATGGTCACCCCTAGTTAGCTGATTAAAATTATCTAAAATAGAAAATCTGTAAAATAATTATAAGACAGACATGGGAAAATGAAGAACTAATTTTTAAGCAAGATTGGAATAAAATAAATCAAAACCTTCCATTTTTTCCAGGCGTTTTATGGTTAAACACTCAAGACGTTCATGCTGTACGAGCGACATCATTGGTATTTGCAAAAACATCTACTACCACTACAACAAGTACAACAGAAACGAATTTGTCAGAAGAAGAGGTAAGATTGCTTTCGTTTTAAAATTGATTCAATATGACGGTTGAAACGCAAGCGATTTGAGTGTCACTTAAAATTTTATTGAATTTTGATGCCTTTTGTAGTGTTTAAATATAAATTTTCTGGGCTTTTGCTTTCTCTGTGACCATCTAGCAGCAACCGTTTCAACTAAAACCTCCTCTTTTACGTAACTACACTTTATATGAACAAGTGTACATTGGATATAATACTTTTAATACGATTTTTAGTGGAAAAATTCAAGGCCGAATTCCAATCATTGGCATTGTCATAATAAGTTATAGAAAGTTTGTCTAATCGTGGAGTGACGTAACATAAACAACTATTACTTTATACCGAATGTCTTAACAAGAGCTTTGATTACCCACAGTGTATAGTAGCGTTCCAAAATTAGTTTCCGACCTTCACGTCAATTAATATCTGAAAATAAAGAAATATGGGTACTATCCAGAACTGGTTTTAAGTATTTTTGATTTTAACTTATTCGGTCGTATTATAATACAGCTTGGTAAAAAATTACCTGCGAAATTTCTGATAGAATGGTATTTTTATTAAAAGCGATAACATTAATATTAATCATTTTTCGGTCTAAATAATATGCTTTCTAGAACGTAAATATGAAAATCGTTTAATCTGATTATCGTGCTTTTAAAATGCATTTTTCATAGTGGAGAAAATTGTAACATCACAACAATAACAATTAATAACGACATGGCATATTTTTAATTGTATTTCTTTAGTTTTCAATAATATTACAGTTATTCAGATTTAAAAAATTTTACGTTCTTCGTCCGCAATTCTTTTTGCACAACATGCAATATTCTTAAATGTCAAGATAATATTATCATACTACATCTACTTCTCGTGCTGTGTGCCCCGAAAGACAATGAATTACAGTTCGGGGTTGGGATATCTTCCCGAGATCCCATTCATTCAATCATACGTTTGGTTTGGGCTCAACACTCAACAGCCCAGTCACTTGCACTGAATCTTTGAACCATCACCCATAATATCTACCTACTTCCATTCCAGAAGCATCGTTTCTTCTATATAGGCCCCCAGTTTATCTGGAGGGATCTTCAGTAGTGGTGATGGTTGTGTTGATTCCACTCCAAAGTGCTTCCGTCTGAGTCCTTATAAGTTCTCACAAAAGCAGAGTATGTGAGAAGGTGTTTCATCGTATAAAGTTCACATTTTCTGCACATGGGTTCACTAACTTTGCTAATCCTGTGCAAATGCTTCCTCAGGGTACAGTGTCCAGTCACCAGGTCGGTAACTGTCTTCAAATTTCTCTTACCCAGCTTCAACAGCTTGGACGAGACTTATTCAGTAAACTCTTAGTATGGAGGTGTCCTTATGTCAGCCTCCATTTGAGTTGACTGACTAGCCAATTCCCTTCGTATGTAGTTCATTGTGATTCGACAAAACGGTTCTGTTGCTGTGAAGCCTCCTTTAGAGCCTTCTTTCACGAGATCCCAATATCCCTACCAACCATTCTGGTTTGTAATTAGAAGGAACAATGTCACTTGTATACCGGTTTCGTCGTAGCGCAGAAGACAGTTATCATCCGCCCAGAATCTCTGTGAGCATAATTCTGGACTGGACATTTACCCTATTGTGAAGGAAATGCTAAAATTTCGGTAATAGTGACATCCATACAGCTAACCACAAACCAAAATTCATATTGTCCTTCCTAGCCATGACTAAATGCCACGAAGAATAATAATGATTATGATTAATAAGATATCTCATTTCGGTTGGTTGAGAAGTTGTTGCTATTGAATTTGTATACATGTTCTCAGAAGTATACATTTATTATGCTTGAACTGGGAAAATTTGGGATGCACATAATTAAAAGACATCAAATTAATTTACGAACAAGTTATTGGAATAGCAGAAGGTCACCTGTTGTAACTTTTATGAGATGTGCATTAAAATTACAAATTTGTTGATCAATAGTTTGTAAGAAGTCCTTCTTATATGGAGTTCGATTCGTAGAAAATTGTTTTTTTCAGAAATTCACCTAATTTATCTGGTTTCAAACATATCTTACTTCATTTTAGCTTCATCAATCGAAGCTGTTAAAATTCGAATTTTGTTGACAGATGTATAACCAATAGATCGCTAGTATGGGAAACTTTTGTTTTTTTGGCATATTTTAACAACAAATCGTTTGAGAGTATTGCTCAATATGTTTTTAACACTATAAACACTTTCTTTCTTAGGTATTTCATATTGATTATTATACACTGTGTTATTTATAAGATGCGACATAGGGATTCCTGTACAAAACTATCAAACGCGAGCGTAATTTTTTACCAAATAGCGTTCATAAAAAATGATAACAGATTTGGAAAGGTTAAAAAATAATTTGAAATGCACTTTTAATGTTCTTGAATTCGCTCTGGTTTAGTAAAAAAATGGATATTTATAACTGTCAGAACCTTAACATCAGTAAAATTTGGTAACTACCTATACACGACTTGACTTTAAATGCTTTATTTTTTCATCTAGGCTGAAACTGAAACAGAAGCAATCGATGGTGCAGCTACGAACTCGTCAAAACCTGTTCTAACAGGAAAACCACAGATAGATTATATATGGGATCCAAATCTACCAAAAGAATTGAACGGGTATAACTTATCCGACTACCCTTTCTACGAGAGAGTTCCAGCAAATATCACTTTCAAATGCGATGGTTTACATGATGGATTTTACGCAAGCGTTGTACATAAATGCCAGGTAAATTTTATATGTATTCATTTTTGGATTATTGTTTAAGTATTTGGGATGACTATTTGATGGTTTCTCGACGTTTTTTTCATTTTATCCGCCAGTCCCATTGTATATTATGCAAACTAAGCTACAAATCATTGAACTGAGCCGGATGGCCAAGGCGAGGTTCGGATTTGATATAAAAATCTCCATTTTTAAACATGGCATAACAATCTTTCGCTATGGCATCCCCTCCATACGCAGTAATGCCAACTATTAATAGTGCTAATTCAATATCTTTGTTTGGTAAGTTACTAGGACCACTACATAGCTTATTGGACTCTACTCCCACATTTATTCCATGCACCAAAAGTTATCCTCGTACCTTGATCAAGCAGCTTCAGACTTTAAATTGGCCTCACCGACAATTGTTTATGTCCCCTGAAGTCTGCAGCAAAGATTCCGTTATATACTCCATGTTAAGGCTGGATTTTCATCGTGGCATGACACGTTAGATAACATTTGATGATTCTTAGCCGATTCCTACTAGTATTGTCCAGAAATCTCACTTTAGTGCGGCTCATCCTATCATTTACTACTTTCTAACATTCCTTTACCAGCCTGGAAGTCACTTTACAGCTCTTAAAAGTTGCAAGGGCTGTCAGTTGTTTATCGTTTCTTTGCTTCTGCTTCCTTTGTGAACATTCTACTCTAAATCAAACCTGTTGATATTTTTTAGTCGTTTTTTTTGTTTTTCTTTCAAGATATTTTCTCCATTTTTATTGACATCCATGGTACATTTTAACATTACTTCGTTTAGGGAAACAATTTAAAAAATCTGGTATCTAAGTTAAAGAACATCTACAGCCTAATCTAAGTTTTGAATCACATATTCATGCATGAATGCGGTGTGGGCACAGAAATAAATATTTCTGTGGGTGTGAGGGTGTATCTATATTTTTAAGTGTTAATGTTTAAGGAACGCTGGTGCAGGTCCAAATACCGTAGGTCAGGGCTTCTTAAACTTTTGTAATTCACGACCCCATTTTATGATTGCGAGTTTCTTGACGACCCCATACAAATATTAAAAAAAAAATAATAGTTATTAATATTTTTCAATGATTCATTTATTAGGTAACAATATACATATACATATGAAAATATATAAGTTTAGAATCTCTCGCGACCCAGAATTTTGTTACGTGACCCCAAATGGGGTCGCGACCCATAATTTAAGAAGCCCTGCCGTAGGTTATTTGAAATATGTTACGTGGAGTAAGGAAAAAGGAAACATTTTTGAAAAAAATACAGGGGTTAAAAAGACTACAAAGACACCAGAGGGACCAGTACAGAAATAGTTTTATGCCTTTAAAATTTTACTTATTACTGTACTAGTTGAGATACTTACTGAAAATGTATCAAAATTGTAAAGAGTAACCAGATTTTTCAATCCAGTTTCCAGTAATTTCTGACAATGTAGAATATAAATTAACGTGTTTGGGCCTACACTGTATTTCATAGAAAAAATACTATAACCAACATTTTTTTCATATTAAAATGATTTCACAAATGTACATATAATTCTGAGGAGATTTTAGAAATTTTTAGAATAAGTGTACCTTACTCGATTTTCATTTTGGGTCTTGGGTGTTAATCATATCAGAACCTTACAGAAACAGTCATGACCTATTTTGTATACAAGGGTGATAAGTTTAATTGGAATACATTTCATGATTCACTAAGAAATCATCTACTGTTCGAGCTATGTACTCCGTTCAGACATAGGACAAGTTAAACGGGGCTGTGATTTCTTCACGAAGAAATAAAACAATATCACTTGTATACCGATAATATTTCAGATATTTCCCAACCTATTGAAATGCCATTAAATAGTGGCTTTGTATACCAACAATCAGACCAAACACTTTGTGGCCGTCTACTAGTGTCTGAAAAGAATCATGCGGTTAAAAATACATTAAACAAGACATAATATTCCTTATCTGCGTCTCGTGTGAATGCGCGATTTTCTTCAGACACTAGTAGCTGGCCACAAAGTGTCTGAAAAGAATATCGCGCTGCTAAAAATCCATTAATATAAATAGACACATTCACAAGAAACACATATAAGGAATACATGAAAGAACGCTTTCAGACGAGATATTTTGTGGTCGGACACTAGAATCTAGATTCAAGACACAAAATGTGTCCCGTAATAAAGAACATTTCACACAAGACACTAGTCGTACTCGTGTATCTGATCCAAATCAACACAAATATATTTTTTAAATATTTATTGGTCATCCAACCATGGGTGAGAACACTTGGAAACGCGTGTCCCGTTCGAACGCACTAATTGAAGCTCATGTCGTACACAGACACAGTGTCCGGACACTAGAGGGGAAGAGGAACTTCGATTCAGTGGCCGGACATGTATTTCTTTTCTGTCTAAAGTAAATGCGTCTATTTAATGTATTTTTAGCCGCGCGATTCTTTTCAGACACTAGTAGCCGGCCACAAAGTATCTCGTCTGAAAGCGCTCCAAGACTTTCTAGCATCTATCCGCTGATAGGTTTCAATTGTATAGACATATGCTGACTCATTCTGGAAATTTTCAAAATGATTCTCAGATACAATTCGAAGCAGATGTTGTGAGTCTGACCAGAATTGTATTTCTATTAATTTTACTTATTCACACACAACTGTATATACGCAAAACATATGTTGATGGAATACTAATATTAACAATCTCTTTAAATTCAATACGGGATACTGTATCGTGTTAACTTTCAAAACAGTCGGGTTTTATACTGAAGTAGTGTTATTAAATATTCAAGAACAAACAAGTGAGGTAGACATTGCACTACTATAGTACGTAATGTAATTTACAATTATACAATGTGTCCAAAACGAGAGCATACTTATTATATCAACTATTCGTTCCAGTGATTTGTTTTGTTATACACATTCAACAGTTAAGAAATTCATAGTGAATTGGTAAGTATAAGTTTTGAATTTTTGTAAATATGTATATATCTAAACAACAAATAATTATGTGACTAAACTATATTTCTAATCTATACATATTTTCTAGGACCACTGACTTTCTTCTATAACTTTTCTGTACAAATTTCTATTTTCTTCTCTTCTTCAGGTAGCATGGGTGAATAACTAAACGTATATACGTCCTCAATATGTGCTGGGCGGTCCTTAAATTATAAAGCAAGGTACGTAAATATTATTAGAGAGATATCGGTAAAATGATAGCGTCTGTGAACGTAGTTAGCGTCCTTGAGGTATAGGTTTAACGTCAAACGAATAAAACAGCGAGTTTATGTGATATCATTGTCTAATAATTAGACAATGGTGATATGAAGTACACTACAATTAAGCATCTACATAACCTCTACTTTAACATAGAAAAACTCTCCGCACGCCCGGCATTTCAACTATTAAGCGCTATTTCAATTACCGCCTGTTGTTTTATATAGGCTCTGTGAATGGACGAGTTCTATACAAGGGAATTGCTGCCAGCATAACGAAAAAAAAAAATACTGAAAAAGGTTAGTCGCATAAAGAAGTGGTTTTTCCAATCTATTTTTGTTTTTTTTTTATGTATTTTGGGTCTCTTTACCACCATGTTGTACCCGAAAAGTTTGCAAGTCTATTTAGTTTGGGTATTTTACATCCTACTGTTGACGAAAAACTAATGACAGCTGTCAATACATGTTTGTTTGGCTTTGTTTGTGTCGTCAACTGTAAGATGCAAAAGGGAACCAAAACATATAAGAAAAACCATTTCCTTATGCGACTAACCTATTTCAGTATTTTTTCGTTCGTTATGTTGGCAGCCAATCTCTTGTATAGAACTCGTTCATTACACTTGGTTAAGAATTGACTCACGCATAGGTTAAACGTCATCAACATATGCGCTAAAACGGACTGACGCTATTTGTGTTACCGATATCCTCTCTATTGGTCGTGTTGAGCTTTAATACACTCAAGCCAATGATTAATAAGTGAACGTAAGCGCAGTTCTCTTTTCAAAGCTTACGTTGCCTCTGCAGACATGAGGTGGTCGTATTAATAAGCTGAACTACTGAAAGTATATCAATTACAAAGGATTGCAATTACCTATCGGATTGGATGATTCCTAAAATATCAGAGAAATTCCGAAAAGTTTGCAAGTCTATTTAGTTTGGGTATTTTACATCCTACTGTTGACGAAAAACTAATGACAGCTGTCAATACATGTTTGTTTGGCTTTGTTTGTGTCGTCAACTGTAAGATGCAAAAGGGAACCAAAACATATAAGAAAAACCATTTCCTTATGCGACTAACCTATTTCAGTATTTTTTCGTTCGTTATGTTGGCAGCCAATCTCTTGTATAGAACTCGTTCATTACACTTGGTTAAGAATTGACTCACGCATAGGTTAAACGTCATCAACATATGCGCTAAAACGGACTGACGCTATTTGTGTTACCGATATCCTCTCTATTGGTCGTGTTGAGCTTTAATACACTCAAGCCAATGATTAATAAGTGAACGTAAGCGCAGTTCTCTTTTCAAAGCTTACGTTGCCTCTGCAGACATGAGGTGGTCGTATTAATAAGCTGAACTACTGAAAGTATATCAATTACAAAGGATTGCAATTACCTATCGGATTGGATGATTCCTAAAATATCAGAGAAATTCCGATGAAAATATCGATTAAAGCAACAAAATCTTCTGTTTCCTTGATCTTGATCGGTCATTTTTTGCTATATTTCAGGAAGACATGGCAAGACCTACAAAAATGTCAAAACCAATATGGTCTCATTTTTTAAATATATTCTATTTTTTCTTCGGCATATCCATATGTTTATTCGTTGAGATGGGCCACGAAAAAAAGTTGCTACACTTGAGATAACCCCTAATGCATTTCTTATGCAGGGTACGGTGAAGTTTCTGTCGCATGTTCTTTCTGTTATTTTATTCATAATATATTTTGAGAACTCTGATAATTTGATTGGCTTCTAAGTATGTACTGTGATATAATTTACACAGTACACAAAAATACCGTCTGGGGGTACGTGCCCCACCCCTTAAATGAATCAATAGATTAGACGTCAAATTAAATAATATTCCACACGAATGGCTTCAAAAAGTATTACAAAATTAATCATATTTTTTATAATATTTACAAAAAAAATGTTTATTATAATATATGTTGCAGTAAAGGTACGCCTATTATGATTAGTTACCTATTAAAGTTAGAAAGCAGTTTGTAACGTGATAGACCTTCAAGTGATCGAGGTGAATGGACATTTTTTAAATAATTTCAGTTAGAAATAGGTACAGACATTCGCCACCGTCACGCTCTCTTATCTAATTGAGAAAATGAACTTCATAGATAAGATGAGAGCTGCACCTTTCTTCTCATAGTTGCCGAGATTGTTAATTTCATATATAATTGATCCAAAGAAATTAAACTGAAGATATATCGCGTTTCATTCATTTATTATGAAAATATATTAAATTAAAAACGTGGAATATAATATCCAAAATTAAAAATTATTTGAACTAGTCGATGCATGATGATGACAGCAATAGAGCAGTTCAGTCCAGTTCAGTCTAAGGTCAGTGAGGCCAACAAAAAGTGGTTTTTTCTTACAAGAATGACAGTTAAGGTATACTGTTTGAGACATAAGATTTTGCATATTTTTTATCATTGCAAATATCTATTTTGCTTTATTAAAATAATGAATACACCCCTGAAGCGTAAATCTTGAAATTTAAATTGACTTTTTAGCTGAATACTCAACATATCGGTGGCCAATAATCCTAGGAACTTCTGGCAAGTCACCATTTCATTCCTGTTATTCAGTCACTAGTTATGTCAAATGTCAGTTATATTTATTTTTGTTGATATTCGTTCAATTGTGTTTGTCCATTTTCAATGAGATTTTTGTACCATTTCTAAGTAGCTGTATCTCTGTTCTTCTAATTACTTTTTTCATTGATATTAATTGACAGAGATAGTGACTGAATAACAGAAATGAAATGGTGACATGCCAAGAGTGCCCAGAATTATTGGCTACTGATGTTAAGTATTCAGCTAAAAAGTAATTTTAAATTTCAAGATATACGCTTCGGGGGTGTATTCATTATTTTAATAAAGCAATATAGATGTTTGCAATGATAAGAAAACATACGAAAGTCTTATGTTTTGAATGGTAGATCTTAACTGTCATTCTTGTCAGAAGAAACCACTTTTTGTTGGCCACACTGACCTTAAACTGAACTCCTCTATTAAGAATCACTGAAAAATCATACATTTTACTGAAAAAACAAATCCAAAAAATAAAAATCCATCATCTTACCACAAACAGCGCTATCAGAAGCGCATGACGTCACGCTTTTGTAAACATCATTTGACATTTTCTATATCGTTCGAATTCCTATTAGATTTGCTTACTTTCCATAGTTCACATGATATTTCCTCGTTTATAAACTATTGGAAATTTCAGTTTTGTATCACCAAAAGTATGACAAAAATAGGTAAGCTATAGAGAAAGTTCTTATCAAGGCACATAGTCAAATTTGCTAAGAATCGACTTGTTGATTCTGGGAGTAATTTCGAGATGTTGAATCTTCCGTCTGTAGCTACCACTTAAGGTCCGTTTTCAGATGACATAAATTCTATATAAATTCTAATGGCATCGTTAAATTTCTCAGCAACGATTTTCTTACTACCACTACAATCTTGCAAAAAAAGCTCTCTATTTATGTGTTTTTCGATGTAATTTTGTTATAGTCACATTTTTTCTAAAACATTATATTTTCAGGTATATCATCATTGTCTTTATGGAACGAGATTCGATTTTTTATGTGGCAACTATACGGCGTTTGACCAAAAGACTTTTATTTGCCATTTTGCGTCTGAGGTCGACTGCAACAATTCGAAAAAGTTTTGGCACAGGTAAATACTATCTTTCACAAAGTTCAATAAACGAATAACTGTTGAATATGAAATATGTGTCTGGAGTTACAGTCAGTTGAAGCGATTTAAAAAATATATAACTAGTTTTACCAGTATCGAGTTTATTCGCTGATTTGCATTTTGATTGCTTGTTCAAGTACATAATTTCCTGTTTCAATAAACTTCCGGGTTGTTGTCATACAACCTGTCCCAAATTCATTATTTAAATATTTTTAGGACAAAACAAAAAATTTATTTAATGATAAACGAATAATTTTTTTGTTTTATGTTGAAAGCATTAAAATTAACAATTTTAAATTAATATTTTGAAGGAACGACGACCTCTACAAAGCAGCAACAACAACTACTAGCAAGCCTTTGGTAATCGCTACCACTCCACCTTCACCAACTGTCCTATCAACTCCTGCTGTACCTTCAGGTCCAGGAGCTGGGCAATGGAGAGGCGTAGCCCGACCTTACCAAAGAAGACGTCCATATTACGAATACTATGAAGACTATTACGACGATTTTTATTACGATGACAGACCTAGGTCCAGAGGAAGAAAAAGACCCAGACCACGTCCTAGACCTGTCTACGAAGACGATTACGAGGATGAGTATGAAGATGAAGTATACGAAAGAAGAGGTAGTGGAGGAAAAAGAAATGAGAATAGGAGACCGTATAACAGGAGACCTAGTTCTAATAGAGGACGAAATAAGGATAGGCCTAGATATGATTATGATGATGAATATTATGGTTTCCAAGATGAAGAGGATACTAATAGTAAAATAGTTAATGTTAACAGCCGTTGAAGTGACGTGACTATATATTGATAGTAGTAGCAATATATAGATAGGGTCACTTTTTTACCGACCAATACTTTTTTTTTGAGCACTTTACTTATAAACACTTCTGCTCTGAAAGTAGAACTAAGGTACACCATATTTACTTGATCCCTCTTTGATTCTGATGAAGGGCTATTTATTGGTTTTCGTGATCAGCACTTGCGAGAGCCTAAAAATCTTAAAGATTGCCACCTAAGCGCTCAGGGATCTGTGTCTCGGAAGAATGTACCTTTGAAATTCATAAAACAAATGATATCTTATAAAATCTGATAAAATGCTACTTATATGACAAAGTTTTGTAACAATCGTGCAAAAGTCAATCTTCCTATTATTTCAAATTATATTTATTTTCTAAATATAGCATGTCACTAAAACGGCTGTTGTCTAGTGCTAATAACATTGAAATATGTTTAATAATTCTAGGTAGACGCAGAAAACCAACAAATAAAAACAAAAAATCCAGCTCTCGTAGACGACCAGCAGAAAATAGCGACGATGAAAAAGACACGAAACAAAAATCCAAATCAGAAACACGGACAATTATAAAACCAGTCAGTGGTACTATATACGACAGACCTCGAGTAGCACCGAAAATAAAGCTACCCGTGCCCAAAAATGAAGCAAATAAGTACGCTTACAAACCAATAGCAACAACAACCGAAATAGTTAATAAAAAAGAAGACGATTATGACAGTTACGAAGAAGACGTGAAACCAAAGAAAGCAAACGTCAAAAACATACAAAAACAAAATAATCCAGAAATTAAATCTAACGTACCAAATAAAAAAGAAGATGAAAAACTACTTGATTATGATGATGAGTATTATTACGAGTATTATGATGATGATTCGCCCAGCAAAGAAAGAGAAACCGTGCGGAAAGAAACAGCTTTTTCGAGTAAAAGAGAAAAAGAAAGACCGAAAGATAAAGATATTGAAACGTCTAGTAGTACTTCTACCACTTCAACGACAACTACTACAACAACTACGACAGCAACCCCTCTTGTAAACACCGAAACCCCAACAGAATTATACCAGCCTGTAGTAATAAGATTAGTTAAAAGACCTTTATTACCAAACAAAGGTACAAACACCCGACCTGGGGGTTCTAGAACTATCACACAAAGTGTGGATACAACTACACCGCTAGAATCGAAATACGAAAACCATTTTATACCAGTGACCACAACTAAAGCACCCGAAGAACAAAAATACGTCATTCGAAGTTACAAAGATTATACAGACCAACCACTTAAAACACCATACAAAAATCCTCTTGAGATTAACGTCGAAGAATATGACGTTACTCTTAACGAAGCTCTTAATCCTACATTACCAAATCTTCCCGTTCGTGGTTATCCAACAGGATTTGACGTTCCAAGCGATTATTCTTACAGTAATTTCCAAAAAAGTAACAGATTCACATCGGATCAAACAGGTGCAACTGCAACGACCAACTATCTGGTTAAACATAAACCACCAATATATGATAATGTACGAGTATCTTTAGGAGAAACTGTTCGAGAACCTCCAACAAATTTTAGAAGCTTTTACGGTATCGTAGAAGATTATAGACCCAGACAGACACAAAACACTCACAGTTATTACACACGATATTGATCATCGATGCTCAAAAAAATTAGGAATAATTTGTAATTATTATAGTTAAGAAGGCGTCTTATTTAATTCACAAGGATATTGTGCGTTAACCACTATTTAAGTGTATAAAAAATTGTTTTTTAGGCTCTAGTTAGTTCAAATATTAGTACAGGGTCTTCATGTTAGAAAGCATAAAGCTGGATTTATAATTGTATGCATATTAGGGTAGTATTCACTGTATCTTTCCAGTGGTAAGATATCTTTTCTTTATCGTTTCAGTGCCCCTATTTACAGGGTAATCTACAATTTTATTTCCTTTTCTGTTCAAGTGAGTTCTGAAATTCACAGTCAAAGTGATAGGCATAGGCATTCCTATACCATTTTGGAATCGATTACACAATGACTCAGTGCTTTATGGGCTTGATGAGTTGATTTAAAAAGAAAACAATAGAGGAGTTCAGTCTAAGGTCAGAATGGCCAACAAAAAGTGGCTTTTTCTCACAAGAATGACAGTTAAGGTCTACCGTGCAAAACATAAGATTGTGCATGTTTTTTATCACTGCGAATATCTATATTGCTTTATTAAAATAATGATTATATCCCCGAAGCGTAAATCTTGAAATTTATTCACGACTTTTTAGCTGAATACTCAACATATCGGTGACCAATAATTCTAGGAACTCTTGGCATGTCACCATTTCATTTATGTTATTCAGTCACTAGTTATGTCAAATGTCAGTTATATTTATTTTTGTTGATATTCGTTTAATTGTGTAGGTCCATTTTTGATTAGATTTTTGTAGCATTGATAATTAGCTTTATCTCTTTTCTTCTAATTACTTTTCTCACTGACATTTGACATGGTGACATGCAAAGAGTTCTAGGAACTATTGGCCACTGATATGTTGGCTATTGAGCTAAAAAGTCATGAATAAATTTCAAGATATACGCTTTGGGGGTGTATTCATTATTTTAATAAAGCAATATAGATGTTCTCAATGATGAAAAACATGCAAAATCTCATGTTTTGAATAGTAGACCTTAATTGTCATTCTTGCCAGAAAAAACCACAGACCTTAGACTGAACTAAAAAAGGAAATGGCTAAGACCAGTGCAACTATTTCTTGGCACCACTTCTACTCCACTTTTTCGCATTTTTTTTGTTGCAACCGATTCGTTCGTTAGGTGCACCGCCAAAGACTGTTTGCATTCGGAGTTGCCTAGTTTGCTGCAGTGCGACACTATCCCTACATATCGTCCACTATTGCTGTTTTACAACTGAAATTTCGATCATTATTGTTGGTAATAATTAAATTTCATATTTAAAATCGCATACATTGCGTTTTATTGTGATTGAACGTTAGGACTAGTCTAAAACTAAAGTATAATATAACAATATTTAAATTAAAATAACTAGAATTTATTTTATTAAAGTCGAATTGTAAATAAATTTGAAACATTCGTAATTTAATTGTTGTTTTTTTCTTAACATATTGTTGATAATAAGATATTAGCACCCTTATTTCCCAGTTCCTTTGGCTACTCCCAATAGAGAAGAAAAAAATAAATTTCGTACAAAAAGCATAAACTAATAAAAGGCCGGAAGTCTTTTAAGCGACTAGATATATTTATTTATACATGAATTTCTAATATTTTTTCATTTGTAGGTATACCACCATTGTTTATTTGGAATAAGATATGATTTCCTATGTGCCAATTACACTGCTTTTGATCAAACATTGTTTAACTGTAATTTCGTCTCCAATGTAGACTGTGAGAATTCCAAGAAATTTTGGAGTAGGTAAGAAAAATAACTTCTCAAAATTCGTTTTGTTAAAAATATTTTAGATTGTTTCATCTCGACTTCTATTGAAAACATTAATGACACATTTTTATATTCATTAGGAACGACGAACTCTACAAAACAAAAAGCACTACCCCACCACCGATAGTTTACAGTTTTTATACTCAATCTCCACCTGTAAATGCTGCACTAGGTTCCCCAATTCGGAGAGTACCGCAACGAAGAATTCCAGTATTAGCAATACCTGCATCAATTCCCGTAGAAGGATCTGTTCAACAAGCCCCATCAGCAGTGGCCCAAACTGATAATGCACCTGTTGAAGTACCTTCAGGTCTTCCACCTCCTCTTGTTGCAGAAATTCCATTGGAACCTAGAAGACGTGTTCGTCCATTGATGCGGGTTAGACAGTACTATGATTATTATGAAGATTATGAAGAACCTCCAAGGTAATGGCTATAGATTTGTCCTGTATACAGGTTCGGCAAATATTTATCTTCCATATGTAGAATATCATATAGGAGTGAGCACTATATCTGTAGACATATTGTATATCTATTATATTATTATATACACAGGGTGGGGCAATCTTCCGACATCGGAGGATTATATCGTTGAGGTGAGAGATAAAACTGTGTGTGAGCTAATACATTTACTGAGGGCACGTTTTGAAAATACTTTCGACTCTACATGTTGTTTCAAAACCAAGTAGCAGCACAAACTTACATTTTTTGAATGAAACGGACTATATTTTGTTCAAGAATCGAAATGTGGATGTTTTTAAAAAAGGTATGGCCAATTATAGGCAAAAAACACCTCCTCTTCAACACTCTGCAAGACAGTAAATCAAAATAAATCAACAGGTCTTTGTATTGAATTGTCAATCACACATCATTGGCTGTGATCAGTATTAATTACTTTTTCATCTGTGGCCTGTGACCCTGTATATTCATTTGTTGAATCTGCATGACTCGCCTATTGATATTTTCGCAGATACGTGAGAAACCGACAACGACCCAGGCCCCTATACGAAGACAATGACTATGAATATTACGATGACCGAGTCTACAGAAGAAACGAAGGTAGAAGAAGAAGGCCTTATGATAGACCCATTAGAAGGTTTAAAGGTAGACGAGATAGGTATGAAGATGAAGAGTATGAAGATTACGCTGAAGAAGAAGAAGATATAGGTAAAGTGAATATTTCAAATTATGTAGAATTTAATTTTTTTGTATATTTCAGACAAAAGAAAGATCAATAGAAGTGGAGCGTCGACTGGAACTCGAAATATTTCAAAAAGAAAACCATCTAGGACGTCACAAACAGCTGGAAAATCTAATAGAAGACCTGCAGCTGACTACGAGGATGAGGAATATGATAAAAGGCCTAGAAATGACCCAATAAGAAATCGTAACTCCAATAGGCGTCCAAATTACGAGTATGAAGATGATCAATTGGAAGATATTAATCCAAAATCGAATAAAAAAGGTAGTTCCGAAATCTCTGTAGATGAATCAAAAACCAATATTAAACCTAGTGGTGGTAATATTTTTGATCGACCAAGAGTAGCTCCAAAAATAAACTATCCTGTACTAAAAAATGTACCAGACAAATCAATGTCTTCCAAACCAACTGCCAAGGAAGAAGTCATCGTTGCAGATGAACAAGAATCAGAATACTCACCAAATTCTGAAGTAACGACAATAAGGGGTAATTTTAAGAAAGCTTTTATGTCTAGAAGACCAATTGACGGAAAAACTGTTAGATCTTCAACTAAAAAACCTTCAACGACAAGTGAAACTGAAGATATTGAGGAAGAAATTCAAGAAAGTAAAGCTAATACCCGACAAACGACAATAAAAATGAAAATTCCGTTATCTAAAGAATCTGTGGTAATTCCAGAAAGTACCAAGAAAGAAAGACGATCAGAAAATCAAGATCGACAACGCGGGGCGACTAGATATAATAATATTTTCAAGACTAGGCATTCTTTAAGCACGCCAGAGGCCAGGAATCTTGACGACGATTTCGCAGAAATTGACGATTCAATTAATGAAGCGTGAATAAATAATCACAAACAAAACTTGTTTTATTATTCCATCTTACGGAATACCAGACTTTGTTTATAATTTGGGGATATATTTTTTATGGATTTTCATGTTTGTATGTAACTTTATTCAACAACAAGTAGGTACATTATAAATTGGAAGATTTTGCGTCGAAGTAACAAATGAGTATAAGACAAAAACAATAACAGATATATTCAAGTTTACAAAATATTTACATAACTAATATGTTACAACAAATGAACAAAGTACTGATTAACATTTGCCTATTTATTAAATATCTACTAATAATGACAAATACTCTAATTATTTGCATAGGTGATTTTTTTTTAATAAATCACTTTTCGATTGTAGCGAAAACACAAAGCAAAACATTTTTGTCTCACTGTTTAAATAATGTTTTCTTTTTATTTGGAACAACTTGAACCAAACTAATATTATTGGCAAAAACTAGAACAAATTAAATCGATTAAAAAACTTAATAAATGCAATTCGGCATTCGATTATAATTTTCTCATCAAACAATAAAAAATCACCATCATTAACATAAAAAAATCAATCTACATCTCTAGATAGGGAAAGAAAATAATAAATACAATAAATTAATTAGGTATTTTCCTATATAAGTTGGCAAATAATGGTAATTTATGCATTTTCATATACTTTCAAAGAAATAGAAATACACTGACCTCTATAAAAATGTAATTACTGGAATTTCTCTTCACACACACCTTTCAAATGTTCCACAGACATTTTTATGAATACTCTAATTATTTCCATGTTTTTTCTGTTCAAAACAAACGAAACAATAATCCAAAATGAAAAATGACAAGTGGTTACCAAATTTACCAGAAAAAAAAGGACGGAGGCTCTAACTAAAGCACGGAATACTGTAACAATCGGAAGGGTCTCTCTCTGTCGGCTCCTTTGATTTATGTCAGACAAAATTTACATGACACTTGAAAGTTATGATCCTAAAATTAGAGCTGGCAACAGCTTCCATATAGACAGCTTCCTAATACTTCCGACATGAACAGAAACAACAATCTAGGCAACGTCGAAATGTGATCCTATTAGACTGTCACTGCGCACAAAAGCTGCGCGTACTTATTGTACTATGGCAAGAGATCCTTCCGATTGTTATAGTATTCCGTGACTAAAGTGACCTAAGATATATACGGACCATACGCAAGGTTACGTTATGTGTCCTCGTTCTCTAGGTTTGAGTAATTCATTGTAAATGTTGGGTTCACAGTATTTATTTTGGAGGCCAGTGTGTATTTTGATAAATATGCAAGGCGTCTAAGAACTTGATACCAAAAATTCGGGAATAACTAGATGAGGTCCAAAAAATGTTAAGATTTTATACATTTTTGTAATAAAAGCCTTTGTTTATTATTATTATTATTATACTACACATTGGAAAACTTGTATTTAAAAATTGTACAGTTTGTCACTGTTCACAATCCGCCTATCAATTCATATCGGTGATGTAGTAACAGCTCCAATGTATAGATTAGAAAAACTTATGTAAGAACATAGGTTTTGATTTCTGAATCCCCTGAATTTTTGATATGAAGTTCTTAAACATTCTGTATAATACTAAATAGTAACTCCCAAGCAGTGGACGCAGTGGTGGCGGTTAGCCCCAGGTGCCAAGCACCAAGAGGTGACAACGGAATGTCAACTAAGTCGCGCAAATTAGTAGCCACTACACGACTAGGAAGGCGCAAGTTATTTCAGCCCCATCACCCACGTCGTCGTATCCGCCCACGGCGGAATCATTACTAGGTTTCTTCCATATAGCTAGATTGCAGTAAAACTTACGGCTACGCCGCCACTACTCCCAAAGGAACAAAAATACTACCTTCTACTATAATTTCATACGAACCGGTTTTCAAAGTTGAATAAAATAACTAAACGCAATACCTTTAAGTGGTTTTACGAAAAATATTGCTGTGAAACTCGTTCTTGCCCACGATTACATATTCCTACGTATAGTGTCAACAATAGATATGGTTTGAACAATACAATTGCAGCGGTTTAATAGACACTGCGGTTGCCCTTTCAGAGTGGATTACTGCTCGTTTTAATAACAGACAAAACCACTGTGCTTCACTATACTTTCAGTTAAAATAGTTTCTGTAACTAGATGTCTTACAAAATACCCATTATACGAAATAAAGATTCGTTCTAAGATTAATTGAAGCAAATGAAATATTAAAAAGCGGTTGAAGTATGGAGTATTACTTAAAGTAAAGTATTGACAGGTAACTCTGATATAAAACTAAATAAACTGATATGTACATATACATTTTTATAACTTTTAAATTAAATCGAAAACACATGACCGTTTGACACTACAGGATTAAACAAAATTTGAAGCGCGATAAATGTTAAATCTAATTTTAATGAAAATGAATTACAAATTTTTTTCTTTTATAGACAAATAAAAGGTTCATAAATAGAATACTTAATTTACATAGTGACAAAGTCTCTTCTTAATTAAAGCACGGTAATTTTAAGAAGGAAACAAAAAAGAAATTTAACACGCACAACACCGATATCTTATTTTTGAACTACTTAAGTATAAAATATGAAATCTCCGCAGCTCAATCAACAATTTGTAGCATAGGTTTGTTACGGTTTAGTGGTGGAGAAAAAGGAATGTTTTCGATTGTAATGAACTGGTGGGTTCAATAAAGTTGACTGATCAGTAAATCGAACACGGGCAATAAGAAATAGAGCGCGAAGTGTTGACAGTCGACATCATAACCAATAAAATTGAACAAAATACAAAATAGAGGAGTTCAGTATAAGGTCAGTATTGCCAACAAAAAGTGGTTTTTCTGACAAGAATGACAGTTAAGGTCTACCGTTCAAAACAAAAGATTTTGCATGTTTTTTTATTATAGCGAACATCTATATTGCTTTGTTAAAATAATTGAAATTTAAAATGACTTTTCAGCTGAATACTCAACATATCAGTGGCCAATAATTCTGGAAACTCTTGACATGTCACCATTTCATTTATGTTATTCAGTCACTAGTTATGTCAAATGTCAGTGATATTTATTTTTGTTAATATTCGTTTAATTGTGTAGGTCCATTTTCGATTAGATTTTTGTAGCATTTCTAGTTAGCTGTATCTCTATTCTTCTAATTACTTTTTTTTCACTGACATTTGACAGAGGTAGTGACTGAATAATAGAAATAAAATGGTAACATGCCAAGAGTTCCTAGAATTATTGGCCACTTATATGTTGAGTATTTAGCTAAAAAGTCATTTTAAATTTCAAGATATACGCTTCGGGGGTGTATTCATTATTTTAATAAAGCAATATAGATGTTCGCAATGATAAAAAAGATGCAAAATCTTATGTTTTGAACGGTAGACATTAACTGTCATTATTGTCAGACAAAACCACTGATCTAAGACTGAATTCCTCTATTTCAGACGAGCGTACTTAATATTACCGCGCATAGAAAATAAGTACATTTATTTTGTGTATTTTGCATATCAAATCATCTTCAACTAGGATATTATTTTGGATTTTCTGTATTTCCTATCTTATATTCAAAATATGTTGAAAAGTGTCAATTAGAGCATCATCATCCTCAGAAGACATTCATGACATTCCCCGAAAACGATACCGCCGCCACATTGTTAACGCTGAGCTAGCGAAGACAAGTTAATGATGGATTTATGATTGGACCCGAAGCTTTACCAACAATAATAAAATAACAAATATATCAAAGATATTCACCTTCTTCAGTGCTCAAGTGCAAACATTCACTTTTTGACGTTTCAGGTGTTACTTTGTGTTCTAGTTAGTTACTATTTAAATCAATGTTGGTACTACTTCTAGAAAAGTCAACGACACATATTTTTATTATTATCCTGCAGTGCAAACAACACGTAAAATAAAAAATAACATCTACATCAAGCTCTTGTTTGTGTGATTGATAACATTATATTAATCAGGTCAAAGCTAAACATGTTTGTTCTCGGCTTTACTTAAACTTATGGCTAATTCAAGATCAGCCTGCTCCTGTAATTGCCTCTTTCGTCGGTCTTCTTCTAATTTAATACTTTCTCTAGCAGCCCACGCTAACTGTTGGTCCTCGCTAATGGGTTCTGTAACGATGGGCGCAGAGGCTCTACCACTAGATCTAACAAAAGGATCGCTACTAGGTAATGGTACCGATTGTCGACCGTCCAGGCCGAACGGATCGAATTTTTCTTTTTCTTCGGATTTTTTAACAGGGGCAGATTGTTCCTCGTCGAATGTAATATTAAATGGGTCTTCGTACCGATAATTTCGAAATGGATCATCGGTAAAATCAAGAACATTAGAAGACTGTGCTTGGACCTTTGCAATCGACTTACCAGTGAACTGAAGAGGATACATGAAGATTATTAAGGCTGAAAGTGTTAGTTAAAAAAAACCAAATGTTAGTAGTGACCCTGGGTTTAACTGCGCCTGAAAGTTTAGTTAATACTTGCTTCTACATCAACAATTGTCTCATGCAAGTGCTGGAATTGCAACAAATAAGGAAAACTAAAAACATAAAGTTGATAATAGATGTAATACAAAAAAAATTGTTATTGTTTATATTTAAGGTTGCAGTAAACTTACACACAAAATAAACTCATATTGTACAACAGGGCCTTGATTCCTTGATTCAACCCTTATTTTGAACTCCATATTTGATACGATTGATCACGTTTATATATCACTTGATACGACAATGTCACTGTGATTTGTACCGAATGACATTTATATAACTAATTTTATTTTGACATGTTTGACGTTTGTATTTAGCGGCTAAATTGTCTGGCTTCATCATCATGGATGAGGAAGAGGTGGAAGCAGAAATAGGAGGAGCTCCTACGTGCTCTTACAACAGAAGAAGTCTTCTATAGTTTTGACTAATGAAGAAAACGGATAGAACGGTGTGAGGAGTGGGAAGATCTCATAAACAGTCAGATCATTTAGTAGCTATATAGACCTCGTATACACTAAGAAAATGGCAGCTACTGTGATTAATTTTGGTTCAACTGATATAGTAATCTTTAATGCAACATTAAATATTTTTTGTTTTATTTTTGAAAAGTACAATTTCAAAAATCTCATCAAAATATAAACTAAGGCACTATTTTGTAATTTGTAAATAAAAATAAATCAAATTAACAAAAAATAATAAACACAGGGTCAAATTGGAAAAATAAAATATAAAGTGTTAGCATACCGTAAAGCTATTGGAAAAGCCGCAAAGTAATTGGTTAAAAAATGGATCATTCAAGGACGGGAAGGGTAACTGGGTATAGTTTACCAAACAACTGCGGTGCAGACACTACAACAATTAATTTAACTGCGCATAGAATTGAAAATAAACAAACAAAAAATGTTTATATGTAATTTTGAGTAACTTTACGCAACTCTATGGAATTTAGCTTGAGTTTATTATAGTTTGACAAACCTATCTGAAGATGTCTTCGAATATTCACAGCTAGTCTTATGGCATAGCAGCGGGTCGATCATCACCATTTAGTTCTTTCGGAGTACGAGGTAATATTAATTTCGCAAAGCGTTGCCGGTTTGAAGAACACCCTCAGCACTTTGGCTTTTTTATGGTTAAACATGGCATATCTTTCACAGCTTCAGATAAGTGCCAAACTATACTCTTAAATTATTCAATGATAATATTAAAGTATGAATGCTAAATTAGCAAAAACATAGAAGTTCGTTTCAAAATAAATTTGTTTATTTTCAATAATCTAAGTCTAGCTAATATAGTCTATACAAAACAAGTTGTTACTTAAAGGGGTTTTACTACAAGCTTCATTTAAAATCGATTTATCTAAAAACAGCTTTAAAATGCCTTATATTTGTTGACATATTTATAAATAATTTGTTTTGTATAGAATCAATTTATTAAAAACATATTTTATTTATACTTCAAACCAATTTGAAGTTAACCACTGGTTGATATAACATGAAATTTAAGACTTTTTCCAACTGGTTAACCTTTGAAAACTTGACCATCAGTTCTAGAGTTAATCTATGATAAAACAATAAGCAATTCAAGTTAACTTGTTTTATCTGATTATCTGTATCCCTTTCAATATTTAGTAAGAATGGGGAAATTAGAAGAAGCAAGAGCTGATTTACAAGAACTCACAGATGATGAAGACTTTCAAGAATTGTTGGAGCTGGAAATGATTCACAGAGCCTCTGGAAGCTTACCAAATATATAGAGGACATTGAAAAAAATAAACTGAACTTACACAACGCTTACTTAACAGACAAAATACAATCAAGAACAAACACTTAAAAATATCATCTAAGTTCACTTGAATTTTGAATGGGAAGAATTTTAAAGCTTTGAGGGAGTATTTAGAGTTAATATTAAGAGCTCAAAGTTCTAGGGGATTCTTTTTTGGACATTTACAACAAGATTTTGAATCGGAAGCGAAAATAGAAAATAAGTTCCAAAAAAGCACCCCAATAAGTATAATAATAAAAAGAAAAACTTCTATTGGATGAGTTTCAAGTTAAGTTTACCCCTGAATCTTGAACACTACTCAGCCCAAAATCCAAAATTTGCTGTTCTCACAAAGTGAGAGCACCTACATTTCATTCAACATTTTTTACATTTTTGCACTGTTAAGTTGAATACAACTGCAAACTAAAGCACCAAAATGGGGGAATAGGAAAAAATAAGAGCTGATTTACAAGAACTCACAGATGATGAAGAATTTCAAGAATTATTGGAGCTGGAAATGATACACATAGCCTTTTTACCCAATATATAGAAGAAATTAAAACAAATAAACTGAACTGAAATAACTCTACACAACGCTTACTTAACAATCCAAATATAATCAAGAACAAACTCTTAAAAATATCATCCAAGTTCACTTGGATTTTGAATGGGAAGAATTATAAGATTTGAGGAAGTATTTAGAGTTAATATTAAGAGCTCAAAGTTCTGGGGGATTCTTTTTTGGACATTTACAACAAGATTTTGAATCGGAAGCGAAAATGGAAAAAAGTTCCAAAAAAGCACCCCAATAAGTATAATAATAAAAAGAAAAACTTCTATTGGATGAGTTTCAAGTTAAGTTTACCCCTGAATCTTGAACACTACTCAGCCCAAAATCCAAAATTTGCTGTTCTCACAAAGTGAGAGCACCTACATTTCATTCAACATTTTTTACATTTTTGCACTGTTAAGTTGAATACAACTGCAAACTAAAGCACCAAAATGGGGGAATAGGAAAAAATAAGAGCTGATTTACAAGAACTCACAGATGATGAAGAATTTCAAGAATTATTGGAGCTGGAAATGATACACATAGCCTTTTTACCCAATATATAGAAGAAATTAAAACAAATAAACTGAACTGAAATAACTCTACACAACGCTTACTTAACAATCCAAATATAATCAAGAACAAACTCTTAAAAATATCATCCAAGTTCACTTGGATTTTGAATGGGAAGAATTATAAGATTTGAGGAAGTATTTAGAGTTAATATTAAGAGCTCAAAGTTTCAAGGGATTCTTTTTTGGACATTTACAACAAGATTTTGAATCGGAAGCGAAAATAAAATGAAAAATAAGTTCTAAAAAAAAGCACCCTGATAAGTACCTATAATAATAAGAAAAACTTCTATTGGATGAGTTTCAAATTGAAAAGTTAATTTTACCCCTGAATCTTGAACACCAATCTGCCCAAAATCTTGTTCAACATTTTTTACATTTTTACACTGTTAGGTTGAGGACAACTGCAAACTAAAGCACTTAGTACATATGAACTACCTTCACCTACCTACACTGTAACAGGTTAACATTAAATAAGAGTTATTTTTGTGTTAACATACCTTAGCATCAAAATCGGAGAAATCAGCGAACCCACCACTATTTCCGAAAGGATCACTACCGAAAGCATCGGCCTGTTGTGGTTTTTTCAAGTTTGGTGGTAGCGGTCTAGGTGGTGCGGGTCGCGGAGGAGGGTTTTTACTCTTCTTAGGAGGTAATGCGGGACTAGGACTACTTGGTCGAGGTGGTGCCGGACCATCTCTTGTCGGTGCGTGCAAAATTGCGAAAGGATCGCAACCAAAAGGATCTTTGTCAGCCTAAAATAAAAATTTAGATAGGAATATGGAAAAAATTTGAGGTAGAAAATGTTACCTCTGTTGATGCAGATTTGTTTTGTGGGTTTTCGAACGAGTTGAACGGATCTGCTTGTCCACTATTTGTAGAAAATGATCCTCCGAAGGGATCCGAGGAAAAGTCATCCTAGAAAAAAATTTACAGAGCCAGTTTTAACTAAAAAATACAGAATATTTTTCTTAACTTACATTCGTTTCGGAAAACTGTGTAGGGAACTGATCGTTGGAAAAAGCATCCTTCTTTTTGAAAGGATCTAAAAGGAACAAATTAAAACGGTTTCCATTTAATTTTAGTTGGGAAAAACTTACCGTTTTGGAAAGGATCTTCATCGAATCCAACAGAAGAACGACCGTTTTGGTTACTGAATGGATCGACATCGAAACCATTCTAAAAAATAAATTTGTCAGTTTGAAAATCAATAGAGGAGTTCAATCTAAGGTCAGTGTGGCCAACAAAAAATGGTTATTTTGTGACAAGAATGACAGTAAAGGTCTACCGTTCAAAACATAAGATTTTGCATGTTTTTTATCATTCCGAACATCTATTTTGCTTTATTAAAATAATGAATACACACCCGAAGCGTAAATCTTGAAATTTAAATTGACTTCTTAGCTGAATACTCAACATATCGGTGGCCAATAATCCTAGGAGCTTCTGGCAAGTCACCATTACATTTCTGTTGTTCAATCACAAGTTATGTCAAATGTCAGTTATATTTATTTTTGTTGATATTCGTTTAATTGTGTAGGTCCATTTTCGATAAGATTTTTGTAGCATTTCTAATTAGCTGTATCTCTATTCTTTTTATTACTTTTTTCACTGAGATTTAACATAACTAGTGACTGAATAACAGAAATGAGATGGTGACATTCCGAGAGCTTCTAGAATTATTGGCCACTTATATGTTGAGTATTCAGCTAAAAAGTCTATTTAAATTTCAAGATATACCCTTCGGGGGTGTATTCCTTATTTTAATAAAGCAATATAGATGTTCACAATAATAAAAAACATGCAAAATCTTATGTTTTGAACGATAGACCTTAGCTGTCATTCTTGTCTTGTAGGCCACACTGAACTCCTCTATTACTGCTGAAAAATTTTACCTGAGTCTTTGTCTCTTCATTTAAAATCTTCTTGTATTCGAAATTTTTAAATTCAGGTTTGATCTTTAGAAAACCTTCGGGAACTAGAGTAACATCGTTACTCTCGATTGAGGAATCACAAGCAGAAATAGCGTCGTTCATCTGTCTTGTTTGTTCTTGCAATTGCGTTATTAAGGCTTTTGCCTAAAATCAGTCATGAAAGTGTTCGTAAAATACAAAAATCATAATGGAACATTCTCACCTGGCTAATATTCAGTTGAGTATCTTGTAAATTCACCGAAAGATTTTGTAGTTTAATCATACGTTCCGCCTTTTGTTTTTCTAAGCGATCTTCTTCTGCGCGGAGACCTTCTAATTGTTCTTTTTTACTGTTCAATTCGGTTTCCTGAGTTTTTACCATTTCGGCTTGCTCGGCAGCCTGTACTCGTAATTTGTCAACCTATAAAAAAATACAGTGAGATCAGCAATTTCATCAACACTTTTGTTTTTGAAGGTACTAGGATAGCAGAGTATGGGCCAGGAACCTAACACTGTGAGAGCTTGTAAAACTTTAAGTTTCTTATTGATAAAAAAATACACAGATCATTTCAATGAAAACTATCCTCACTATCGTTATTTTTATGCAAAAATTGAATAAAAAAAAGTCAAAAATCATATGAAGGGCGACAAGTCTGTAAATAATTTCTCGGTCACTTATATTAACAAAATCTTTGTTCTGAAGCTGTACATACAATAAATGGTTCTAAAGATGACAGAGAGCCATCCTTAGGCTTAGTAATATTGTTATAATAAAAGTTTTATTGGCTTGGGTTTATTATTAAAGATACAAATATAGACAGAGGACAATTCAGAAAACACTTACTTTGTTTATAAAAAAAAGAACAAAATTTTGTTTCGGTTGGTAATTTACATATCAAATTGTAATACTATTTGTACTGATAATGAAATGTCAAAATTTTGTTATTTTTCATGGTAGATTATATATAAAAGCAATTAAGCATGCAAAAACGTTCGGATGAAAAAATAAAATCACATACCTTAGCTGTCTGCTCTTCAGATTCTTTAATAAGGCTTTCAATTTCCCCATCCACCTGTGATTTCTAGCAAAAAAATGAATGCAACATGCCATTCTAACTAAAATTATGCAAAATATATCCAATGGTAAACAACACAATTATCATTCTGATTACATAAATATAAACAATGTATTTTCAATAAAATGTGAAGTAAACATTACTGAGAAAAAATTCAAAGTATTGTTTATAAATTATAATTTATAGGTTGTGGCAATTAAAAAAAAATACAATATAAAAGGTGTTGTTTACCATTGAAACAAGAAAGAAAAAAATTTGCTTTGCAAACGTTTTCACTGGTATTTAAAATATATACATTTGAGAAATCTACTATATATACTGTTTATATATACAACACTAGCAAATAATAAGTTTAACATTGGCTAACATTTAGGATAAAACAAAAAAGATAGAGAAGATATTAAATTCTTAGGTTTATGACAAAACAATATAGGTACCTATGTAACTATGAGCCTGGACATACTAGTATTGGGCGGAGTAGAATTCGATGAGACCTCTGTCGCAACGAGTAAAATAATGTTTTTGTATTACCATAAATTCGTACTTTAATTGTTTAACTGTGTCAGTAACAAGCCTAAAAATGTGTTATTCTAATCAACTCAACTGTCATTATTTCCAAGGTTATATTCTTATATAATCAGAGATATTATGGAAGAGGTTATGTTATTCTATTTTTTGTTTTCATTGCACTTTTATGGAAGTGTCGACTTATTTTCTCTATAGGTACCATACAAAAATAAATGGCCAGCATTTAAAACTGCCTGTCCCTCATTTATACACCTAGAAGAAGGCTCAGCATTTACAAATTCGAATAAACTTTGAAAAGTCAGTGTCCATAGTTACAGAAACAAAGAGAAGATAAGTCGGTATTAAAGATCTAAAATATTACTCAATACAAACGTACCTTCCATGTAACTTTTGTAGATATCACTTTATCAAAAATAAAATATATCACGATATCAGACCTAAACTGGTTTTATTTTTGACAAATATCAACCATACCTATTACTCCAAAAATAAAAATATTGGAAATCAAATTTAGTTTAAAAACACAAAATACTAAAGCACAATCAAAGAAAAAGCAAAAGTTTTACCAAACACAAACTGAAAATAACTAAAACAGCAAAATAAAACCACTTAAATATCCAAGGGCTTATAAGGCAGCTGATTTGTTTTACTCGTTGCTAATTTGACATTTCAGAGCGCCATCTATCGAATTCTACTTTTCCCAATAGCTCCAAGTTGATTCAATTTCAAGAATACATACTGGTTGTTGGACTTTTATGAATTTACCAAAAAATAATAATTTATATGTTTGTAGTGATTTTGTTTTAAAGTTATTCATGTTAATTGCAATGGCTGATTAAAATCAAACTGAATATGGCATTTATATACAGAATGGGAAAAAAGCAATTTAAAAAATTAAAATATTTTTTTGAAAAACTAGAACATCTCAACAGTAACGCCAACCAAGCAATTCAAAAATGAAGTAGCACACCTACTTAAAGGAAAATGTATGTATATCCTTACTTGTGCTTTCAAATCGTTTAGTCGTTTTTGTGCTTCTCCTTTCTGATTTTCTAATTGTTTCAATGTAGCCGCTAAAGTATCCAATTCACTTTGAAGACTTTTTATTTCTCCACTCTTAATTTTAAGGTCAGCCTCTTTTTGAGTAATATCGGTTTCTAATACTAATTTTTCTCTAGATAACTCTTCTATATCTTTGGTAATCATATCAAGTTCTGGGTTTGAGTATCTAGTATTATTGTTCTCCTAGAAAATAAACATTTCAACTGCATTAATCCATTCACAACATTTCTTAAAGCATTTGATATTTCATTCAAGTTATAGAGCTTAGTAGTTCAAATGAAGAATACTAACCACAAGGCCATCTATTGGTTTGGTATTTCGAAAACTGGGAGGCACCATTTCGGATGATAATGTAACAGGAGGTTCAATTCCCTTCAAACACCTTGCAACTAGCCACATCGCCAATGCAAATTGTTCGTCATTCAATTTACCAACCTGTTTAATATCACAAAGGGCCCTACAATTATTTATTTATTGAAAAATTGAAGCATGAAATGCATGTATTTGCAAGACTTACCAGATATGGGCCAAAATGGGTTGTGGCACACCTGATTGCAAAAATATGTCCTTAATTTCATGTCCGTTTACAAAACCATCCTTGTCAACATCACTTTTTATAAAGAGAGCATCTGATTTCTCTTTTTCATCATTGGAAACCACCCAATTAAGCAGTGGTGGTGGTATAGTATGAGGAGCAGTTTTGGTGGGTATAGGAGAAATAGATGGTGGTATTATCATAGCTGGTAAATCTGTTTTAATTACTTCTTTATTCTTAGTCAATGTACCTGTTCTTGCAGATATTTCTACAAGTTCAGGAGGTAATGTATTGGGAATAGCGTACCTTTCAAGAGCTTTGTAAACTAAATGCATGGCCTAAAAGTTAACAGGACAATAATTTTTGTTGCCTTCAATACTTGTGAAAAACAAAACAAAAAATACACTCACCACAACAAATTCATGCCTATTAAGCATACCGTCTTTATCTTGATCAGCAAGATCCCAAATTTTTCCTAGAGTTTCAAATGGAAGTTTCGACTCCATTAAGAGATTTTTAACCTAAAAAATTATAATTAAAATACAAACTTTACATAATTGAATGTTTTTTACCTTATTTCCAGGTATTAAGCCATTTGTTGGTTGCAATGAATCAAAAAGTTTATCATATTTGTCTCTTTCTGATGGTTTTATAGTCCAGTCTACTGCTGATGGAGTGTTTGTAGTTATTAAAGTACCTCTTGGAGGTGGAGGTTTTGATGGTTTAGGTAAAGGAATGTCTCCCTAGAAAAATAAAAGATTTTATTTAAAATTTTATTACTTACAAATGTTTCTTACCATTTTAGGAGGTGCAGTATCAATATTAACATTTGATATATTTAAATCATGTCCATTTTGCACCAAAGCAACCAATTTCAAAGCAACAAAAATTCCTGTTTTATCCAAGCAACCTCTTCCACCAGGATCTGACAAATCCCATATTTTAGAGAGAATAACATCACTCAATCCGGACTTTTTGAGAAAACGAGCAGCCTCCATACCACCAATTGTTCCATAGCCTTTTGGATCAACCTTTAAATCAAATATTTCATTAATTAATTTCTTGTACCATTATTTCAACTGTCTTGTTATATGTTATATTACAGTTGGAGGAATTTTGAAAACTTACCACATTGTAATAAGCTTCATATATGGCACTATTACTTCCTGCTACCTAAAAGAAAAAATAATAAATTTATATGGAGTAATAATAATAATAATAAGTATTTCATTAGTACGGTTGTGCTGCTCTTAACCATCAGAAAAATTGCTCCCTCAAAGTTTAACTGAGTTATATTCTCATATATACTCATAATTGCAACAAAACATTTTAAATGTCTGTAATGAATTTTACAAAAGAGCAATGTTTTAGTCTTTTCACAATAATATTGTCTGAAGTCTCCAAAAAGGTAAACCAATAGTAAAATATTTCGAAGTATAGACATATGTATAAGGTCTGTTCCAGCAACAATCAGAAACTGTCAGCAAAGATCAGAAAATAACTGATCATAGCTGCAAACAACAAGTTTCTGATTGTTGTTTGAACAAACCAATAGACTTCTACTACTACACTCAAATCCACTAGAACATTCGATGAGTTTACAGTATGGTACACCTTATTAATTTTATGTATTTTAGGTTAAATATTTTTCAAATATTCATAAGCTATAGGAAAATATAGAGTAAATTATTTACATCATGTATATTTCTATAAATTTATTATCAAGATATGTTGAAGATTCATTATATTGATAATTTATGAACAACAAAGATTTGCAATCATGCAAGTATGTGTAATGAAAACAATACATTTGTAGATAGGTGGCTTTATAAAAAAATAAATGAGGTTATTTATATTAAATAGCTGAAACAACTAAGATGTTAACTATTCTCACAAGTTAATGATTTTATCATAAGTTAATTCTATAAGTGTATATTTATATATTATTCAATTCTATGACTGTATATGATTTATATGTTAAAAATAATCAATAATACACATCAATGAGTTTGACATTGAGAGATTAATAATTTAGCAACTTTCAACACTTTAAACGTAATATGTATCCTAATAATAAAAACTATTTCAACATTTTAAACATTTTTGTTGAAAGCCATAATGAACATTACTATTGTTATTGATATTTTGAAGTGGCTATCCATTTTTTGAATGTCAAGGGTGTGACAGAGTTTTATTTATAAGTTAACTACATATATATTTCGGACAAAATTTAGGACAAAAATACAACAAACTAAATTAACAATATACTTTTAACAAGTTTATCAAATTCAAGTACATAGTTTCATACCGCCCACTGCAGGAATGGTCGTCAATACTGAATTCAAATTCATTATAAGATACAAATTATAAAGGGTCGATTTATACTAATGTTTTGTACTTTTACCTTCAATTCCATTAATTAATTTACAAACACTATATACTAATTTTGTTAAAAATTACACCTACCTGTGTAGGAGACGGCAACGCAGCCATCTTTTCGAATAATACTAAAGAATTTCTGATTGGTCGGGAGTTTAACCCAGTTTAGCCAATGATAGGAAAAAATCAATAATTTCATATTCTTGAATATTTAAACATGAGTTTTTTTTCATATTTTCATTCTTAAGAAACACATGATTATATAAAACTACATTTCTTTTAATGTAAACAAAAATTAAAATGTACTATTTTACTATAACTACAAGAATGGATGAAGTAGCTGAACTCTTAGCTAAAATATAATAAACTACTCAAGTGATTATATGAAATTATAAAAATAATAAAATAAACAATCCGTTAATTGTTAATTTTCCATTTCTATTGATGTACAGCCGTAGAGCTGTAGAGCCTGTGTGCACTCTGCAGTTCATGATTGAGTGGGATGTCTGTGGTCTTGATAGTACAGAAGAATTATTATTGTCAAAAAACTGTCAGTTGATTTTTTTACAAGTTATGTTTATTTATTTATGCAGCTTATCTACGATATGATTTTCTACGAACTGAAATTATGTGTATCCAGTATTAAAATATCGATGTCAGATTGAAGTTACAAATAAATGTAAACGTTACTAGGATTCAAATAATGACGCTACTATATATTTATAAAGAAGAAGATATTCATAAATCCAACGAACTTCTATGTTTGAGACATGGTGATCATTATATTGGACGGGAATCTCCTATTGTTGTAAGAGTATTGTCTATATAACTTTTATATTATTTGCAAACAAATTGGTAAATTCGTCATGATTTTTTTTATAGAGTAAAGATAAACGCATTTCAAGGAAACATGCAATTGTTGTAGTTAACAGAAATGGTGCTATGATTAAAGCAGTAAGTACTTATTATAAAGATGGTATTACTCTGAGGAAAGTTTATAAATTTATTTTCTAGGCACACACAAATCCAACTTTTTTTAAATCATATACAGGTGGTCCAATCCAAATTCTTCAAGAAAATGACACAGTAGCATTAAATAATGGTGACTGTTTTGCACTCATTGAGAATTCTATTTGGTTTACTATCAAAATTACACTGGATCCTGAAGAATCTGCAGTTACAAATGCCACAAATAGCAAAAGAGTTCATGAAGACAACCTTTTTGAAAATAACAAACGAATAAAAATAGAAGATGTAAATGTTTGCAATAATCAGCAAAATGAATTTCCAAATAATATAAGTCAATCCAGGTTAGATGGGACATCATCAGTTGATAATAATCATAGAAACTATATTGATCCAAATATATCCAATGATAATAATGTAATAGATAACAGTAGTTCACTGTCAACTAATGAACTTGTGAGTGGATCTAGGTTAGATGAGATTTTGCCTATTGATAATATACATAGAACTGTTGATCCAGATACAGCTTCAAGCACATCAGTTGTAAATCCAACTGATGTTAATGTATCTTCAGATGCAAATAATTTAAATAAAACAATTCCTATTAACCCAAGTACTTCAAATCTTGCTAATATTCAGATAAAAAATGCAGTAAATGCTACCCACATTAAACAAGAACCACTAGAGGACATTGATTGTGATTATACCTCTAGTACAGTTTCAAATTTTAAAAATTGTGCAGATGAAGTAAAAATTGAGATAAAAGAAGAACCTGGTGAAATAAAAGATAAACCTGTGGACCAGAAAGATAATCTAGATCATAACCCTGATCAGCCCAGTGGTTCTGGTTCTACAGGAAACCCAAATTCTAGGAGGGATAAGTGTTGGTATGGAAAACAGTGTTACAGGTAAGTTCAATTCAAAAGTAAATGAAGGATTTTTTCTCAAGTTTACAGGCTTGCCTAAATTTTTATCCCCATTACAGAAATCTTCTAATGCATTTGTTGCATTGAGTTGACTCAATTTGGTGTGGCATATATAAGTAATTGATTTGCATAATTTACTTTTAGGAAAAATCCATCCCACAAAGTAAATTTCAGTCATCCAACTGATGATGATTACGACAGTGATCCCAATGACAACAGACCTGTTTGTCCATTCAACATCCATTGTTATAGAAGGAATGTCATACATAGGAGGCAGTATAGGCATTTCGGTCCACCAGCTCCCAAGCCTAATAACATTAATGTCCATGTAAATGTTATTAATCAACTTAATAATCCAAATCGAAAACCAGATTATGAAAGTGATTGTGAATCGGATCCTGATGATGAATAGATTTACTTTTGAGTTGAGACTGACTGTCTTGTATTTCTTTGTATAGGTTTTTAATATTTATAAATTTTACAAGTTCTGTGAATAAGAGAAGTTTATTAGAAAATAAATTTTATACAAGTTTGAACATTTTTATTCTATATATTTTTACAGTTTTCGAAATTAATTCAGCTCACAGATGGTTGATAGCGGAAAAATGGAAAATTTCATGGTTTTCCGGTCCTTTTTTAGTTAACTCAAGGTCTAAAATTCAAATTTTACTCCACAGAGTACCCACAAATGATGTCAAAGTACATGCATAATGAATTTATGTTCAATTCTTTCCTAGACTGAAATATGGTAAGCCAACATCCATTCCACAGATTGACAGATCTTAGCTTCTAATATAGGAGTTCAGTTTAAGATCAGTGTGTCCAACAAAAAGTGGTTTTTTTCTGACAAGAATGACAGTTAAGGCCTACTGTTTGAACCATAAGATTTTGCATGTTTTTTATCATTGCGAACGTCTATTTTGCTTTATTGAAATAATGAATACACCCCCGAAGCGTATATTTTGAAATTTAAAAAGACTTTAGCTTAATACTCAACATATAAGTAGCAAATAATTCTAGGAACTCTCGGCATGTCATCATTTCTGTTATTCAGTCACTAGCTATGTCAAATGTCAGTGAAAAAAGTAATTAGAAGAATAGACATACAGCTAATTAGAAATGCTACAAAAATCTAATCGAAAATGGACGTACACAATTGAACGACTATCAACAAAAATAAATATAACTGACATTTGACATAACTAGTGACTGAATAACATAAATGAAATGGTGACATGCCAAGAGTTCCTAGAATTATTGGCCACTTATATGTTTAGTATACAGCTAAAGTCATTTCAAATTTCAAGATTTACGCTTCGGGGGTGTATTCATTATTTTAATAAAGCAAAATAGATGTTTGCAATGATAAAAAACATGCAAAATCTTATGTTTTGAACAGTAGACCTTAACTGTCATTCTTGTCAGAAAAAACCACTTTTTGTTGGCCACACTGAACTTAAACTGAGCTCCTCTATTGAACCCCAAAAACTTTCATGTTTTCATCTTATAAAATACATCTACCAATATAATTAACAATGAATTCTATTTTTTGAGTGCTATTTGATATAAATATTACAATTATCTATTAAAAGAAATTAAATAACTCTAAAGTGTTCATGATTTGAACTAACAATTACTTTTCAATAAAAGTCTATATTAAATATCTATTAATGACCCTCTAATTGTGCCGTTCTAATAAAATTTATCATTTTGGTGGGCCAGAAATCCCAAATATGAGGAAAAATTTCTGTTTAGTTTAAATTAATGCTCTAAATGTAGGTAAAACGTTTAAATTGTCTGATCTATATATTTATAGACAATGGACGAGTTCTATACAAGGGAATGGCTGCCAACATAACGAACGAAAAAATACTGAAAAAGGTTAGTCGTATAAGGAATTGGTATATTCAGTCTATTTTTAGTTTATCTTATATTATGTTTTGAGTCCCTTTACTACCCATGTTGAACCCGAAAAGTTTGGAGGTATTTTTAGTTTGGGGTATTTTGCATCTTACAGTTGACGAAACACAAACAAACAGGTATTGACAGCTGTCATTAGTTGTTTCTCAACTAGAAGATTTAAAATACCCCAAACTGAATAGACCTGCAAACTTCTTGGGTAAAACTTTTCGGGTAGGTACAACATGGATGGTAGAGGGGTTCAAAACATATGAGAAAAACTAAAAATCGATTGGAAAAACCGCTTCCTTATGCGACTAACCTTTTTCAGTATTTTTTTGTTTGTTATGTTGGCAGCAATTCCCTTGTATAGAACTCGTCCATTGATGAGTGAATAAATACTAACTACAACATCAAACTTCAGTCATTTATACAAATCACAGTCCAAATCTGGATGGTGTTCGTCGTGGCGTGGTCCCTGCAGAAACAATTTCCTGTCCTTTATTCATCGCTGCAACTTTTTTCTCGGCCGCTTCCTTACGCGCTTTCATTTCTTCTTGCGCCATCTGCATTTGTCCTTCCATTTCTAACAGATGTTCGGCTGCTTGCTTTTTCTTCGCACGTCCCGATTTGCCAGTTTCTTTTAACGAAAAGAACATGGGACCTAATTCGGCCAACCAATGTCCATCAACGGCTGTAACGCATTGCATATACTCTCGAGCTGTCATCACCAACTCATGGTAGACTACGTAGTCTGGAGTATTACCAAGACCGAACAAAGCCGATGTCGGATGTAAATGACAAGGCATACCCGTTCGACAGTTCACGTATTCGCCAATTCCTGAAACAAAAAAATTAATAATACGGTTAGGTGAATAGGACATGTCCACGTGACGTCACAAACTATTTTGACAACAAGCCGGTGGTAAAACAATAAACAAAGCATTCAGAAGTCAGAACACGTGGTACTTAATAGTGAGGTTATGTTGATTTACAATGATAGATCGTGTTTGAGTTTAGTTGGTTTTATTTCAGTGTTTTTTTGAAATTATTTTAATACTTGAGCTTGCATATTTCATAAATTATAATATAGATTAAAAGTTGTTTGTTGATAATGATAATTATTGATCATGTTTATGTTTTACCCATAGACAAAATAAAAAAGAGACGGATTGAAGCATACGGCATAACGTTTCTGCGCAACCACCCGCGCATCGAGTCACTGCGGTCGCGAGAACTACTTTTTACATAAGGGAAATGGAATAAAATAGTTTAAAATATTATAAATTACATTAAACTGCAATATTTATCCTTTAATGTCGATAAATATTATGAAATATCCTAGTATATCAACTTTTGCGTGATTAAAAATGGAAATATACAAAATCAATCATACATTGACTGGTGTGAATCTAGCTTCTGCTTGTCAAAGTGAAAGTGTCAACAAAATGGTGAGTAGGATTATTTTACTTGAAGATTTATTTAGGATTTTAGTTCTAATAAAGGAAATAAAAGTAAGTGAACTTTCAAAATATCAATCACCTGATATGCTTCGTCATAAATGTATTTCAAAAATTGTAATAGTAAATATTTTTGACCACTTCATAGTAAGAATGAAACATTTTTCAAACTTCCATCTGATATTAATCAAAGTAAACAGTGGTTCATAATATTAGGATTTCCTTCTAAATCCAAGGATCAAAGGTTGCGTGAAGATCATTTTGATAATAATGCATTTACAGGTTCATTATGCAAAATACTTAATAGATTTGTTTTACCTTTGCAAGAGAACTGGTAAACAAAAATTATTCTTTTTTATTTGTAACCTATGGTACTGCATTTCATTTATTTTGTTTCAGACCTGGTCCTGTCTGGAGAATCTACTTTCAAACTCTTTTTTATTGAAATTTTACAGTTTTTGTTAATAATTTTGAAATAATGTGCAATTTGATGTGATATTGGATTAACTTTCCAAAATATAATGTAAGTAGTAAAAGTTGTTGTATGTTCTTTTGAGATTAATAATATATAAATGTTTCATAAATTGATAATATAGATGTAGATTATTTGTCATGTTATGATGTGCAGTTTGATAAAAAATTTAAATTTGTGTTGATTTCTCATTTATCTAAATAATGTGTCCTGAAATTGTTTATTAATTTCATTTTTTCTAATGAAATTTTATTTTTTGTAATGAAATAATTATTCATAATAAACAAATTTTAGACAAATTGCAAAATTTACCTGCCCACAATCCAAACTAACCAATTTAAATATCCCGCCTTCAAAAATTAGTTCTCACACCACTTCGGGGTGCGCCTCGATCAACGTGATGCCAACTGTTAGTGCAGGGTTGACAACTCTCATTATATTATATTTCTCTATGGTTTTACCACTGGATTAGTGTCAACTGTCGTGGACATGCCCTATATTTAGTGTACTTACCTTTTAATCTAGCGGCTTGATGGAAATAAGCGGAGCAAATACATTTTCTAACAACATCCCAATCGGTTCCACACGATCGGATTTCCAATTTCTGTTGTATGACGATATCTTTCAACTGTTGTCTCACTTCCCTTACTTTCCGCATGGATTTAACGTGAATGAAATGTTCGTTGCACCAGTGGGATGAATAGTTGTTTTGCTTCCATTGATTGTAAACGTTGAGAAATGTCAAATGATCACTTTCAGGTACTTGAAATTTTTCTCTAACGGCATCTGCTTCTTCTTCTCTTCCTTTTGGCCGATAGAAAATTGATGAAACTGACAGCATCGAGACGACGACAAGAATTTCTGCTGTACATCCCATTTGGGATGATACTATAAGCATTTGACACTGCGGAGGATCTAGAGGGAATTCAGCCATCTGTCTACCTAAAAAATAATTATAACTACCACTAGTTTTTTCACATAAGCAGCACAAGTAGGACCACAAAAAGCATGAAGATGGTAGAGGTGTCGAGTGCTTAAGGCCTCTGACTGAGAGTACTGTACTCTGTACTAATTAATCAATAAACAACAATTGCCAAATGCTGTAAAAAAAGTGTGAGTAGAATTTTACATGCCATGAAGACACCATGGTACAATAATGCTGATAAACTTCGGCTATAATGTGTACTGGGATTTATATTGTATGGGGAGAACACAAATTTTACAAAAAATTAACTTACCTAGTTTGGTTAACACTCCGGTATGATCCAATGCACCTAATATCCACAATTGATACAGTGAATTCAAAATATTGTCTTGTGGAGGTGGATCCATGAAGTGAAATTGCAACAAATCCTGTACACCAAGCGATTTTAACAATAACACTGTGTTTGCAAGGTTTGTTCTTTGTATTTCAGGTACTGTAGTTATTAATAGTTCATCTTTGTACTGTCTTTCGGTGTATAGTCTGAAAGCTTGCCCTGGACCTGTACGACCTGCTCTTCCTGAACGTTGATTGGCATTGGCTTGACTAATGGGGTAGATCTAAATAAATTGAACAAAATCACAATCAAATAATGACATAAAACAATTTAATATCAAATTTACAGAAGAAATTGAACAAAATAAAGCTATAAACTTTCTAGACATTAAAATTTCAAATATAAATAATAGACATGATTTTTCTATATTTCACAAACCATCACAGACATTACAATTCATAATAGTTCAGTCCACCCAGTCAGTCATAAATTAGCAGCTTTCAATAGTATGGTACATAGACTTTTAACAGTTCCATTGAATATTGACAATTACAACAAAGAATTAAATATAATAAATCAAATAGCTGTTAATAATAATTACGATCCAAATTTGCTTGAATATAATTATCATAAATAGAAAGATATGAAAACATATTCTAGAACAAGTATTTCTTTCTGATGAAAACAAAAATAACCAATTTAGAAGCTTAACATACTTTGGAATACCATTCTTAAAAATCAAATCATTTTTAGAAACTTTACCAATAACAATTTATCCAAATTCATTAAAAACAACAAATCCAAATCTTCAAAACTAAATGAATCAGGAGTTTATAAATTAAAATGTGGTAATGACAACTGTAACAAAATTTATATGGGTAACTTTTGGGAATTTTGAAACTAGAATTTCAGAACACAAATGTAGCTATGACAAGGGCACAATAGATCTTTTAGGTCTAAGTGAATGTTACCCCAAATACATACATACATAGCTATGACAACCAAAATTCAGATTCCAGCTACTCAAATCATTTATTAGCAAACCAACATTCCTTCAATTCAAATTTTAAAATATTGCATATAGAACCTAAATCCTTCAAATTAAATCTTTTAGAAGCCTTTGAGATAAATGAAAACAAATATTCAGGTAATCTACTTAACGACCAAATATATATTAACAATTCTCCCTTATTGGAAAAAGTGCTTAGTGTGTGGCAGTCAGTGGCGAGAATATAAAGTGAAGTTACGTGGAATAAAATCCAAAGTGGAACCGTGGAAAAGGATACCTGCAGGACGCCCTTACCAAGTTTTACTAACAAGACTAAGAATAGGACACACCAGATTAACCCATCAGTACCTAAATGTGATCTGTGCAGATGTGAAAGATTTTCTAATTGACTGTCCTAAGTACCAACTACAGGGACAAAATAATAATCTTCCTCAGAACCTCAAGAGTTTATTAGGAAATGACTGTGTTGTAAATTCCCTAGTTAAGTACCTGAACGAAATACAACTAATCCACAAACTGTAAAACGTACCGAGTCGGTAATAACCCACATGGTTGATATGATTAGCTTGAAATAAAAAAAATTAAAAATTCTCCCTTATTAAACCTTTTTACCTAGAAATGTACCTGCAGGATTGTTGTGAATAAGTTTCCAGGTAAACTTGTTAAATACTTTAGTTAATCCCATGTTTAGTCACATTTTTTCCTTTTTATTTCATTTCCATGTAAATAGATTATAATTTTATTGTTAAATATCGGTATAATTTAGTATTAAGGCACTGTATAAATTGAAAATTTCTCACTACACCTCCATTCGTTTGAAAAAGCTACTGTGTTAGCGAAGCGCGTCACAACTTTAAGTTTAAATATTATGTAGATTTTAACAAATTAAAATTGTTTTTTTTCATAATTTAGCATGTATCTACATCAAGTAAAATCCTCATCTATTCAATTTTTGACAAAAATAGTTTATGGACAGAAAACATACTGTAGCAGTACTTACCTGTAGAGCATCCATACCGATTCGAGGATTGTAAACTTTCAATTTACAATATCCGGAATCGATAACAAAAATAATTCCGTCAACGGTTAACGACGTTTCGGCTATATTAGTGGCCACTACGCATTTTCTGATACCTTCAGGTGATTTTTGAAAAATTTTAGCTTGCAGATCAGATGGTAACTGAGAATAGATCGGTAAAATAGACAATTCTGGAGCGTTGTCTATTTCCGTTAGTCTTTCCGCTAAAACTTCGCAGCTTACTTCGATATCTTCTTGACCCGGCATGAAGATAAGAATGTCACCTGATGGCGGTTGGAGATGTATTTGTAGAGCTTGTTTTACCGCTGCATCTACGTAATCTTCCACTGGATTTTTGCTGAACAATGTCTCTACAGGAAATGTTCGACCTGGTATTGAAAACGTGGGTACATTTCCAAAAAACATTGAAAATTTGCTACTATCCATAGTAGCAGAAGTAACGATCAATTTAAGATCGTGACGCCTTGCGACAATCTCTCTTAGTAAACCAAAAAGTACGTCGGTACTCAAAGAACGTTCGTGAGCTTCGTCCATGATGATAGCACTATAATGATCCAAATCTGATTCCCTCAAGCTTTCTCTGAGAAGAATACCATCAGTCATGTATTTTATCACAGTTTTTTCAGAAGTGCAGTCTTCAAAACGAATTGCATAACCTACTTCATCTCCTAACTGAGTTCCCATTTCATCGCTGACTCTTTTTGCCACTGACATAGCAGCAACTCTCCGAGGTTGCGTACACCCTATCATGCCATATTTACTGTATCCTTCTTCATGTAGGTACTGAGTTAATTGTGTAGTTTTTCCACTTCCTGTTTCTCCCACTATAATTACCACTGAATTTTCTCTAATTATGTTCAAAAGTTCTTGTCTTACAGCAAAAGCAGGTAAATATCTCCTCTGTTCGGTTATGGTTTTCTTCCTAGCAAAATCACTGCTAGCAGCACCTGTGAATAAATTGGAAATTTAATACTTCTACACATCAACTATATAATTTTTTTACCTGTATCTTTCATATGTTCAGCAAATTTATGATCAGCTTTGTAATCTGTTGTGTCATCTTCTTTGTTATATTTTTTATCTTCTTCGTCTTCAGTTTTCTTTATACCCATAATGTTTCCAATCTTTGTTCCTCCCAATTCCCAATGTTTTTTCTGTGCTTTTCTTCGTTCTTTCTGTTCTCTATATACTCTGACAAGGTGTGAACCTTTTCTGGCAACCAATGCCATATCTGATGTAGGGTCTCGGACAGGGATAACAGGTTCAGGTTGTTTTGTAAATACAATTCTACCATCAAGAAAAGGAGGCACTATGTTGTGGACTAGAAGATGAACTCTGTCTACTGATTCTTCATCAAAATCTTCATTAACATCGACTGACTGGACAACACCTGAATAAAAGTAGGAAAGAGAAAAAATAGCAACAAAATATTTGGGTTGTATAACATTTTTTCAAAAATTATCCAAAGATGATTATACAAACCTGATGTCAACATCCTATTTCTCTCCCACAATTCATTATCTTTGTTTATTTGTCTTTGTTGTGCAGATAACCTTTTCTTTTTTCTCTGTTCCAATTGTTCTTCTTTTTTCTTAGTGTATTCCTCACTAACACTTGCAAAAGGATTGTTTTCATTATCATATCCCTCATCCATGTTATACCATTCTCTATCTAATCTCTTCTGTTCTTCCTCCCAGTTTTTTCTATCTACTGTATTATCCCATTTAACTCTTTCCCTTTCACCTTCCCTTGGGGTAGCTCCAGTTTTTTTCCTGTCTTTAGCCCAAGCATTATATTTGTGTGCAGGTGTTGGTCTGGGAGTATCATTATCATATTTGTAAGGCTTTTCATCTCTGTAACTTTTACTGGATTTGTTACTCCTTTCTGACCAATCTCCCCCTCTGGTTTTATGCAATGAAGGAGTAGGATAATCCCAAGAAGATACTCTTGCAGCAGGAGGATCATCTTCATCCCAAGAAGTTTTTGATGTACTATCTCTGGAATAAATATTTGGTGACTTTGGCTCATCTTTGAACCTAGGCGTTTTATCCCTATCAGAATGTTCGCTCAAATCATCTCTTATTGATTGGTCATCATTACTTGAATCTTTTTTATTTTTAGTTGTTGCATATACTCCTTTTGATTGATTGAAACTAATTCGTTCTTTCAATCGTTCTCTGGCTTCCCTGCTTATACCCCCAGTATAAGTTGGAGTTTCTTCCTGATGTTCTCTAAACTTACGTTTAATACTACCTTTCTCGAATGTTTCTCTAGAAACATCATCATCTTCTTCTTCATTACTTTCACTTTCATTAATATCAAATGATATTTTATTTGCGGCTTCTCTTTCCCTTCTCTTTTGAGCCGCTAATTTATCTAAACCTAATAAAGATGCTTGGGGAACTTTAAAAACGTGAGGTTTTTTCTTTACAATTAAACCACCTTTCGTCGAAGAACTACCTTCTAATCGATGAACATTATCTTCAGGTTCCATGTTATTGTTTAAACGTTGTTTTAGCTTAATATATATTATGAAGCATATAAATATAAATGTTGATAAATATAATATACCAAAACAATTACATTTTGTTCAGAGGTTATGTAAATGCCAAAAGTCAAAATTGTCAGTAAATGAATGCTGCCACATCTAGTCTCCATGGTTGCCACAATAAGTAAACCATAGAGTAATATATAATTTTTGTCTATGAAGTAAACTTTCAAACTTCCAACTCCAATATGATTTTTTGTTTATATGAATTATAATAAAAGACTAAAAACTTTTAAAGAAAAGGAATTATGTACACTATCATAATTTTGAAACTAATCATTAATTTTGAATAAATTAAGCCATTTCTTGATTCTTCTTTGCCTCCAAAAGTACATTATCTGCCCTGCCTGCGTTCGTGAATCAAGATTAGAAGAAAAAGATAACCTACCTGTTTTATTTATAATATAATTTAGTTAATAATTATGAATTCCTTATTGAGACATATAAAAAATATGTCTTCAGACATAAACTTCCAATTAAAAAGATTTAGTATATTCCCTACTCGAAGATTAAAAGAAAGTAAGTTAAAACAAATTCACTATTAACTCTCTTAAACTAGTTTTTTCTAGTCCAAGAAGTACAAAACGGAAGCGAATTAGTTATTTCTGCTCGATATATACCATCAGGAAGAGAACCATATTTACTTAAAAACCAACATAAAACTGCTTGTGCAGTTTGTGCTTCTGGTCTGGACATTAAGCATACTGATGTTCTCATTTTGAGTCAATTTGTTAGATCCGATGGTTGTATGCTACCGAAACGGATAACAGGACTATGCACTCGATCACAAAAACGTATTTCCACACTGGTGGCTATGGCTCAAAAATCAGGTGAGTACATTATAAGGTTAGGAATTTACATTGTAAAATCTTGATATATCTATTTTGTTACAGGTTTAATGCCCAACCTAACTCCTTCTAATAGCAATAAAGATCCTAAAAAGAGATACAAATGGAAAAGTTGTAATAAGTATTTTGATGAAAGTACTATTAAAATTAAGTAAATCCTTTGTACCATAGTTTTGATAATAAAATACCAATATTCAATCTATTTATTTCAATACCAGCGTAATATAATATATTATAACTGATATACTAGATATCTCAATTATTTTGTAAAATCATCTGTACCCAGATCAGGCTTCACATTCTTGTGCTTTATTAATTCACTGCCAAGAGGATTCTTTAAACAATTATTGTTATATTAAATATATTCAGTCGAATTCATCTTGTAAATTTAGTTTTCCAACTTCTCCAGATAAACTTTTTTCCAATGAAGCATCTGCCAGGGCCGATTCTACTGTTTCACTTTTTATCAATTCATTTTCAATCATTGCTGTAAAAGGGCTGCCCAAATATGAAGGGTTGTGGATGATTTCACTGAAACATATAATTTGTATCACAAAATAATTTCTTAACTTATACTGAGTATCTTACTTAAAAATTCCTATTATTTGTAGGGGAGTCAACTCTCGGAATTTTGTGAACATATTAATCTCTGTATTATATTCTTGATGTTTTTGTCTCGGCACTAACACATTCAATCCACTGTTAGGAATCCATTTTCTGAAAATGAAAATATTTATTTATTCAATTTAAATGGTTCAATTATATAAAGCACAATTAAATTTTGATATGAGGCAATTTAAGAAATGTAATTGGATATAATCATAATTGAAGAGTACAGTTTTGTCTTACTCAAGTGTTGGTAAAACTGAATTATTTCCTGTTCCATAACACTGCCTTATAAAATAGTACATCTGTAATACTTTATCCATTGCAATTGGAAGCTGTTTTTTAAAAATGATTTTAACCAATACTAGTTCTTCAACCTGAAAAATAACAAAAGAATCATACAAATTTACTGAAAATCAGAGTTATTTTTCTCAATCACTATCAATTGAAAAGCTAGCACACATTCAAATCTTTGATACTTTTTATTCTACTATTTAAAATATAAAAAACATTTACGTGTTTTTTATTTTTTTCTCTAGATCTCTCCCATGGTAAAAATATATCACGGGGAAAAGTTTCCAATTTTTCAATATCAAATAAAAGTTGGAACAATACTGATATGAATTGATATTTCCTTAAACTGTCTTGAGGTGTTGCAGTAAAAACCTGTAATGTAATAAACTATAAAAGCACACCTTATAAATAATAAGAATATAATTGTTTATTTTATTTATAAAATCTTACAAGCAAACTTACACAATAATCATGTGGTTTCATGATAGCAAATAATTGTATTCTACCATGTAATGCTATACCTGTTTGTAGTGCTAAAGACTTAATTAGATATTTTATAAAACTTGAATTTGGAAGAGTTCCTATTATTGTCATTGCAGGATCTAAGAAATAAAACAATAAGTATGGGAATTAGACAAATCCTCAATTATTTCAATCCTACCATCCATCCAAGCCTTCTTGGGAACATTTTTCAATAGAGACTCCACTCTATTCATACCATCTTGTTTATCTAAATAATCAAAGCGTCCTATATGAAATATATTTTTGATAAACAATTCTACTCTACCAGGAAACGCAGTATCAAATTTCTAAAAAAAATTGGAATCCATATGGTTTTAAAATCTTCTACAATGTACATGGGGGTACTTACTTTCAAATCCAGCCTAAAATCTGAGCACGATTCATACATTCTTACTCGCTTAACACCTTTTTCCAACAATTCTGTTGTTATTAGTCCCAATCCGGCATTTGTCTCTGCAATAATTTGATCTTCACAAACTGAAGGTATAACATGATCAGCAATAACTTTAGCTGTTTCTGGACAAATTAAATACAGATACTCATTTGATATTTTTGAGGAAATTTTAAGATACTGAGATGGAATATATTTTTTTATATTCTCCAAATGAGGATGTTTCTGCAAAAAATTGTTAACGGCTTTTGAATATCGTCTAATATTGCTGTTTTTTTCATAAACATTTTTAAAAATAGCGTTTTTTAACATAACCTCAAAGTTACGGTAACAGAATCACAGAAACCCACTTATGAAAGAAGATTCTCATGACGCAGCTGTGAATTTCAAATTTAAGCGGGATTTTCGCTTGGCCCTGGACCCCCTAGTGTTTCAGCAAGTGGTGTAGGATAGGAATGCCTCAAGCTATCACATACTACTACAACCACCCAAACAATAACCGCGCTCGTCACTGCTTCGCCGTAATTATGCTATCAAAGGCGCTCCACCACATTGCTGGGTCGTCGTCCTACTCAAGAATTTCTTACATATAGTCTTATAGAGCCAACATTAGCTGCTCGAAATAACTACAAAAAAATATCAGGTTTTACACTTAAAGGCTGATAAAAATATTTATAAAACTATAATTTGGTTAATCAAAAAAAAAAATACATTGAAATTGAGATACATATATTTATAATAAAGGTTTCAGTACATCACTAAAATAATAGTTATTTTACCATATAGAAGGAAATATAATATATCCGTTATCCCTATATAAATATTAAAACATGTTTGAATAATATAGTTCTGCCAAGAACACTTCAAATCAAAAATATTTACATTAAAAATTAGTTCTATATGGTCAAAATTTCGTTTTACTGCATAGTACATTTTATTTCACAATTGGGTAAGCTAGTTTTTAATGCTTCTATAGCTTCTTCCATTTTTTTAACAGACTGCAATTCGCACAAATTCAACTTTGATAATTGTTTTAAAGTGGCTAGGCTTAAAAGTCCTTTATCTGTTACATTTGGACAACAACTAACTTGTAATTTACATAATGAATCTTTCAAATAATGTAACAATACCATGGATTTATCATCGACATAAGCACACTTATGGAGAGTTAAAGTATCAATATTTTTGCAGCCATTAAAATGTTCAAATCCAGTATGCATAATACTTGTATGTGAAGCATCTACTTCTTTTAGTCGGACAATTGTTCCTTCTGGAGGAAGGTCATTGTAATCTTTGGAATATTCTGTAAAATTCACAAATTTTACAGAGCCCCCATTCCTTAAGATCCATTCTGCACAAGTCCTATCTGGCCCAAATTGTTTTTGGCGGTTAATATCTAAAGCATTAAATTGTAAATTTATCCAGTAAAAAAGATTCCTACTTTGTTGTATAGTTTTAGATGGCAAGTATTTCAGAAATTTGTAACTAACAGACATTGTAATGTACTTGAACTAAACTAGTTGGTCTCATGTAAGTGTTTCACCTTTGGTTACCTAAAAATAGCAAATATAAATATAACAGCAAATGAAACTTAAAGGATACTTACACAAGCCTCCAGGTAGTCAATTTTTCTTTCGAGTATCGTAAGTTTTTCGTTTAAACCTGCAAGTTTTGATCGACAAGACAGATCTGTAAATTTTGACAATGTAAAAAATATCATCATATAGGATGAAATGTTACACAAACTTACCAAATGAGTTTAGAAAATCTGTTATTTTCTTTATACTAATTGTAATTATTTCTATATATTCCCTGTTTACCCAGTCCTGTTGAATTTGTTTTGGTACACCTTCACCCCTATTAGCGGATGCCATTGTTATTTTTAGAATAATTAGGTAACTCAGAATTCTTCTTTTTTAATTGTTTCATGCCTCGTATCCATCAAAAAATCTTGAACACAACCAGATGAATTATGAATTCACTTGGTTTTGAAAGTTGTATCTGTTGAAGACATAGGCCAGAAAAAGTACCTATAAGCTATTTTACTTTGCATTATTATACTTCATTTAAAAACCAGGAGGAGCGATTTGAATTTAAGTTGGCAATTCTGTAGACCTCTGATTGGTCAGATTCCGCCCAGTTTCACACAACACTTTTTAACATTGACATCTCGTGATAATTGACAGTTCTGACATATAAATGTTGTTGTTTTCATCATAGTTTTCTTCGTTTCCTAGTTATTTCATAATTTTTACTCAGTTTTCCACTCTATTACGCTAAAACAGTTCTTTTCAGAACTTTTGTGTTGAATTTGTGCGATTATGGATCCCTCTACTCCAAGTACCAGTTGTTCGCGTACACCGCCAAAACCACGAAAACGGCCAGTTTAGGCCATTTAGGAATGTCAGAAAAGCAATACATAATAAATATGTAAAATTTTGGATGATAAGCCGAATACCTAAGTTGTTGATATTATATAAAAAATTTCTCAAACAGCAGGTAAGTTATCATAATAACTTCAAATTAAGAGTAGTATTAAATGCTGATCATTTTTCTCACAGGAGTAGCAAAGTCAACAGTTTATCGAACACTGAAAGAATACAGTAGTAGTGGAACAATTACCAGGCCAAAAAATATTGGTGGAAGACCCTCACTTCTTAAAAATGTTGATGAAGGGTATAAAAATTAAGTTCGAAGAATAGTTCATTTTTTTTTTTAAAACAAGTTACCTACAGTTGATAAAATTTTACAAGCTTTGAAGGAACGCTCAGATTTGTTACAATTGTCCTGGTCATCTTTATATACTTTCTTCAAACAAATTAACTTCAAGTAAGTGTGTAACTTTGAAGAGTAAAATGTACTGTTTATTATCATATAATATATTTTTAGATATTTGAAGAGAAATCGGAAAAGTGTGTTGATAGATTGTGACGATATGTCGATGGAGGTTGAACTACTTAAGATCCATAAAACAATATAGAGAAGAAAAATTTGAGAAGGTGTGAACTCTTATACCTAATTCAACAACATAAAGATAATCATAATTTGTATGTTGTCGATGAAATGGCAAAAGAATCTAACAAAGTTGTATTACGGCTGTTACCATATCATTGTTAAATCCAATTGAATTGATATGGGCACAAATAAAAAATAAGGTGGCAGCTAAAAACACAACTTTTAAGTTGGCAGATGTCAAAGACCTGTTATTGAGTGCAGTTGAAAATGTAACTCCTGCAAATTGGCAGAAATGTATACAACATTTCATCAAGGAAGAGAAAATGTCCACACTGGATAGAATAATGGATGACATGATAGAGCCTCTAATAATATCTGCCAACACTGGAAGCTCATATGAAACAGAATCTTCTGATACAGATAATTAAATTTTTTTACAGCTCCAAGAACAAATAAAATTTCTTCATTTTTTATCATATCAACAACTTCACCCAATTATGTCAATATTACAGTGATAACGTAACATGGGCTACTTTCAAGTGGCTATGGACACATATTGATTCATTTTATTTTGAAGTTTCTAATATTTGATATTTTTCGAAATGTCACAATTTGGTTGTAATACTAAGGAAAATATTAGTGAACTCACAAATTTCTTGAGCTTATTGCAAAAGAAAATCTTGAATTGGAAGTTATATTCAAATATGCATTACTTAGTTGTGAAAAAAATAGAGTGTGTTAATTGAAAATAAGAAAAAAGTTTCCTATTTGGTTTCCGCTTAAGTAGAGACATTGTATATTTATACTATTATTTTTGTTTGTTAAGATACATATAAACCAATGAATAAGATTTTATACATAACATTTATCATATGAATTTGTATTGTATACAACTTTGGAATATACATAAGGAACTTAATACCTACTGTTATGAAATATTGTAATATATTTTGTGAAGCAAAAGTTGTAGAACATTTTCAATAAATAAATTATTAACAATATGTGTTGACTTTTAATTAAGAAAAATTTTACTGGAACCATTTTATTCATCAGATGAAAAATTTCATCAAAACTAAGAGAGATTATTAATGATGTCCCTATATATAATAACACTAACAAGTCCAGGTCTCATTTAGTATGATAATAATTTCATGTGGAGGTTGTGGAATTGTAAAAAATCCCATACACAAGTTTTTGATCATTTTCACCTTTAATTTATCGATTATGTACACCAATTTACTGGAATTTATAGAAGTTATATCTTTTAACATTTACATGTATTACCACAATTATAAAATAAATACTTTCAATATAGTTTCAAAAAGAGACCTTCAATATAACTGTACAATGAAAGATCTATTTTTAATCTCTTCAGAACATCAAATACGAAACAATCAAAATAATACAAAAGTTTTACAGGTTTGTTTACATCCTGTGTTTACATCTCAACTCGAGATCTTAAGAACAATTTTCAGTACATAAGGGCTACACCTATGATTGGCTAGTTTCTCCGTCAAGTCAATCAAGGCATATTTCATAGATTTTGAACACGACTATTTCGGAACACACCCTTTAGTAACTAATCTGGTAACTTTTAGTGGTGTGGGTGAGGCTTTTCAAATCGCTCCTCCTGGTTTTTAAATGAAGTATAGAATATTAGCCTACAAAAGAAGCATTGTCTATGAAATACACACATTTCCATCTATGTAGTACTATTTGAACTCTTGATTGAAGTTAAGATTTCTGTTGTAATTTACACTATTACATCACGAATATACTGTCTACTAGGCTTTGGTTAAGTATTTTACAACTAGATGAGGCTATATGAAGGTATTGAAATTATTTGACATTTTTCATTCAAAGGCTGGTAACAAAGGGAAACCGATTGCAAAATTTTGATTAAAAAGCTATAGGTACAAAAAAAAAACAAATTGGCTTATTTATTTGAAACTATATATTATAATTCTTTAAATAAATAAATTAAGGGAAAATAAATAAGTTAATAAATACATTATACATTTGCTTCATCATTCCATTGTTTCTAATAGTCTTCATGTATTAACTCCATCACATGCTGGATTTAATTTGCTACAATCTTCTAACCTTACTATGGTTACATTCGTTCTATATTTTTTATACGAATCGTCTCTAAACAAATAAACAAGATAACCAGGTTATAGGAGGTTTGACAAGTGGTAGCTAAATAAATAATTTTAAATATAAATTTTAACGGAGGTATATGCTTATTAAAAATGAGTTCAATCAGTTCAATATTGAAAAAGGATACAGAGGACAAAGGATTACAGATAGTCAAGCTGCCATTGAAGCACTTATAGCTCTTGTGTAATCAGTTCCAAAATGGTGTAGACAAACTCAATGAACTATAGGCGAGAACAATATAGTTACCATGGATTCCAGGACACACTGGAATAAAAGGAAATGAAATAGCAGATGAGCTACATGAGAGGGGAACTAAAATACCTTTCTGGGGGCCTGAACCCTTTTGCGGAATCATCCCCAATGTAATATTGGAAGAAATTGGTGAAGCCGAAAGAAAGAGATCTGACCATTGGAAAGATCTAGTAGGGCTTAGACAATCAAAGATTCTTCTGGGTGATTACAACCTGTTGAGATCAAATGAATGCATAAGTCAAAGTAAAACTGAGCTAAGAGTTTTAACAGGGATCCTAACGGGACATTGTCGAATGAATGGGCACTTGAAAGAGCTCAAAAAGAGCTCAAAATAGTGGAGGAAGAAGAATGCAGATTTTGTGATATGGAAGAAGAAACCTCCATCCAAATAATTTTCAACTGCACAGCACTCCAGAGTCCTATAGAACACAGTACCTGGGAGATTACTGGATAGAAGAGGAACATTTACCTAAGTTAAAGCCTGTAGATATCCTAAAATTCCTCCGGGAAATAAGACTAAAGGAGCTACTAGTTTCTGAGACTTTCTTCAGAAACTAAGTAGAAGTAAGGGGGCACAATAGATCTTTTAGGTCTCAGTGACCCCAAAAATACATACATCCATACCTACTTAAAAATGATAGGCACAAGGGGGGTGAATTGATGCATATAATAATATCACATACGTGCTGACAAGAGCTCCAAAATAGTAGGGCGGCTTGATGGATGATTCAAAACTGTACCTATTAGGGAACTCCACATATTCATTATAATAAGGTTTGTGCTGATCAATTCTTTCTAAAGGCTCTTTCAATTATTTCATAAAGTCTCCGTGCTGTTGCTGATGACAGAGACTTACAGCTACTATTTGATAATTTCTTAGTACCTATATATTGGGTGTGACTGTTGAGACCACATCTTAATTACGTAATAGTTACTTAACAGGGTTTGTCTCCGATTTTTTTTCCTCCAAAACAAATATCAGAGAGAAGGAGAGAGGGTGAAAATTTTGCAGTTAATTTGTAAATAAATGTACTTACATAAACATATTGAATATTGTGTCCACTATACTACTTTGCCTCGCGTTGAAATCAGCTTCACATACAAACTTCATTTTACAAGGTTTTGTATTTAAGTCCATTTCTTTGAAAACTGTTTCTGTTAAATTTGAGCTAAAAAACATATTTCACGTAAAATAATCACCTTAAAATGAGAATCCATTTTCACCTTCTAATGTTTTCTAAAAACACGTTCAGACTCTCTAACGAATCGTTATTTTCGCTGTTATAACTTCTTCCATAATTCGGGGGCAAATTTGGGTCACTATATCCATTTCCAGACCCAAATTCAGGACCAGTTGGCGGTGAATCAAAAACATACTCTGGAGTACCTGAATGTATACTTTTGTGGTCGTAATAATGCGGGGGCTTAGAATAAATTATTTCTGGATGATCACTTTCTACAAAAATAGTGAAAACAATGATATTATGATGGAATACTCTGGAATTTTTGGAGCTCTTGGTTTCAATTTTTTGTTAAATGGTAACTATAGAAATACGTACGTATTACAAACAAAATTTTTTAATTATAAAAATACTTCAGTTAAAAAAAACAGATTTTATGTTGTAAAGACTGACCAGGCAAAGAAGTAAAAAGCATTAAAAGTAGTTAATTTATAGATTTTATTTTTACTATAGGAATACTCACTTTTCATATATTGTGCGATTTTCATGGCTGCAAATACTTTTCCGAATATTAAAGCAATAGCCCAGATCGATCCCACTACTAGTATAGCTTTGAATTTGAGAGCCAGGAATGTTAAAAAATAAAATTTGTGCACTGGAAAATAAGAAAGTTTTCTGCTATTGAAAATATTATTATTTTATAAAAGATAACTTACACAAATGCCATTTATGACAATGTTTGTGATGTTTATTTCGAACTATATTATTACCAGATTGACCATAACAAACCGCGAGTCCTGCAAGCAGGATCAACATAACAAACACACTACGCATTTCGTACTTTCACCTCTTTAAAGAAATTGAATTCCTTTTTATACAAACACTCAAAATCTCTCTGTTTATCATCGATTAACACCTTAATCACTCTTGTTTTTCATATTTACATTTTACCAGTAAGATTTCCTTTGTGCTGTTTAAAAAGTAATTATCATAAAGTTGTCAAAAATTTTTTTTTACTTGTATTGACGATAGTATCATCATTCATCAGTATACCAGAAGTGGTCGATAAAATAAGATATACTAACCCCGTCTTCAAATTTGTAAGTAAAACTATTGGGCATTTAACCATACAGTCCAGATTTGACCACAAGAGATTTTTGCTTATTCACACACATCTAGGATGTACCTATGTATGTTTTTATGGTGAACGTTCTCACTAAACTTAATAGAGAGATTTTAAGCCACTTATTTGGTCAACGTTATACGTTATCGGTTATTCTGCTCATGCGCAGTAGTAAAAAAATAACCGATTACCTTAATAAGCGATAACGTACTCCGTTATTTACGTGGAAATAAACGAAACTTAATTAAGCGGTAAGTCTTGACATAATTGCCAAGTGTATTGTGTTTATTTCGATGAATGGAAGAAAAAATATGAAAAACTATCCAAAATGTATTGAAACTTTGTACAAATAATTTTATATAATATATTTCAACACTCAATTATATTTTGGATTCCAAAATGTACCATAAACATATTTGAATGTTTTAACTTGTCAACGCCGATTTTTAACGTTAGTTTTGTCTGATGTATGCTATCAAGATATTGTAATTTGAAGAATAGCGCCCCTTAAAGTTGTGGTCTATTAGTCATTTCGGCCTCTTATTATATTTTATATATTATCAACAATTACATGTCATGGATTAATGTGTACAAATCAAAATGAACAAATAGAAAATTTGACGTTAGTTACGCCAAAAAAATAACGTTTAACGTATAACGTCGTTCACAGGTTATGGCTTCAAAAACTAAAATAATCAAAAATGACATCCGCTATTTTGGAAAGACTGCGCTTGCTCAGTTTAACGTTTAGCGTTAACGTATGTCAAAATTTTATGTGGCTTAAAATCTCTCTAATAGCTATACTGTGCCCACTATTTTTACAAAATTGTCTTAAATGGAAATAGTTCCTTAGTCTTATTTCCTGGAGGAATTTTTGGATATTCGCTTGAGGTAGAATAGAATAGAAAAGAATAGAATAGAATAGAATAGAATAGAATAGAATAGAATAGAATAGAATAGAATAGAATAGAATAGAATAGAATAGAATAGAATAGAATAGAATAGAATAGAATAGAATAGAATAGAATAGAATAGAATAGAATAGAATAGAATAGAATAGAATAGAATAGAATAGAATAGAATAGAATAGAATAGAATAGAATAGAATAGAATAGAATAGAATAGAATAGAATAGAATAGAATAGAATAGAATAGAATAGAATAGAATAGAATAGAATAGAATAGAATAGAATAGAATAGAATAGAATAGAATAGAATAGAATAGAATAGAATAGAATAGAATAGAATAGAATAGAATAGAATAGAATAGAATAGAATAGAATAGAATAGAATAGAATAGAATAGAATAGAATAGAATAGAATAGAATAGAATAGAATAGAATAGAATAGAATAGAATAGAATAGAATAGAATAGAATAGAATAGAATAGAATAGAATAGAATAGAATAGAATAGAATAGAATAGAATAGAATAGAATAGAATAGAATAGAATAGAATAGAATAGAATAGAATAGAATAGAATAGAATAGAATAGAATAGAATAGAATAGAATAGAATAGAATAGAATAGAATAGAATAGAATAGAATAGAATAGAATAGAATAGAATAGAATAGAATAGAATAGAATAGAATAGAATAGAATAGAATAGAATAGAATAGAATAGAATAGAATAGAATAGAATAGAATAGAATAGAATAGAATAGAATAGAATAGAATAGAATAGAATAGAATAGAATAGAATAGAATAGAATAGAATAGAATAGAATAGAATAGAATAGAATAGAATAGAATAGAATAGAATAGAATAGAATAGAATAGAATAGAATAGAATAGAATAAATAGAATTATAGAAATTGCCGTGTCCTGGTATCGTGTGTGTCAAGCGTGTAACCTACAACCAATATACCTAAGCGCACATTTTTATCATATGGCGTGCTGCTAGTGAATTTTTGTCTCCAGCAACGTCTTTCGTCAATATTATGATTGGTTGCGAGGACAGAGTAATCGCTTTACAATATAAAGAATCGATTATTGGAAAGTGTAGAGTTGAGAATGATTAGAACTATGAAAGAGTTTCACTGCATCCGTGATTAATATATCACCCAAGTATAGCGGTTATGGTTCACATCAGAGAGTTAAGCAAAACTGCAACTTGGTTTCCTTGATTGTTTTTTTCGACATTGTACAATGTTGTACATTATTGTAAATGAAATTAAAACAGAACAAATGGCTTTCAATTATTCAATTTAATAAATAATAACAAATATAACAAACATCTGTATATATTTTTAGTTTATAATCTAAACTATAAGAGAATCTATTTTTTTTAATTTCGTCATATATTTGAATATAATAGTTAAAGTCTACTTTGCGAATTGAACAATTACCTATTAAATTTTCTAGTATTGAATTTTTCAAGGTTTCCGTAATTATTTAGGTAACGTGACATGTAGGCCAAGCGCAGGTTACATCCAACATTCGTTCGTTCAAATTTATCAAGTGCTAACTACCTCCAATGTTAAGATAGATACCAATCGTGGGTGGGCTCTACAAATTATAAACTTACGATGTGAATCAAGTCAATTTAACAATATTAGTGATAATAGTACTAATATTGTATTGTACGTGTCAAATGCTATGAATGCTATATTTTTAATTATTTTAAACATCGGTTTGGTGATTTCTCAAAGTTGCAGAGAATATGGAAAGGCGGTGAGTTTGGTTATCTTCATTTGTATAGTTTTTCTATATTTCTTAATAAAAGTTAGTGGAAAATGTCGAAAAATGGTCTGCTTTTTGTGAAAAGAAATGATCGAATTTCGAAAATGGTTTTAAAAATACGATTTTCGAACCGTGTGCGATTTTTTCATTCAAATTGAATCGCATACGAAACGTTTCTATTGATCTCGAAAATAGGTCACCTGTAGGTACACTAGGGAACAATTTATTTATGGTACTCTGACGTAATTATAATTTACGTTAAGCAGGAGTTGGATATTGACGCTGGTTATTATTTGTACTATTTTTACAAATTAGGAGAGTTATGGAATAAAAAAGCTATCAGTAGTTCCACACGGGGTTACACTTCAGCAAAAGAAATAATAAATAGAAAACGAGTGTCTGAAAGTGTATAATATGTTAACATTTAAATAGAAATTGCCCAGTATTCGTTGTTTTAAAGTTTAATATTTTTTCCAGTGCGACGATGATAAGGCGTGCTGTGGCGGCTGCTGTATACTTGGTTTATGTACCGATAGTGAGTTTATTTACATATTTTTACACTTCTATCTATAAAATGATGAAAAAATGGGACAAGCTTCAGTCACGTATAATAATGTACAGGGTAGCGAGAAAGTCTGGCACCAGGTCATTTTCTTTGAAAATAATAACAGAACAGTGCATCAAAAACTGTCAAAAAAAACCTTGAAGTGTCAATGCGTTTTAAGCAAAGTGAGTTATTGTTTGTATAAGGCAACTACAGTGCTTAAATCCAACTTTCTATGATCGAGTACGAGAATATACATCAGAACAAATCGAATATTCACCTATCTTTACGCACAATCATACCGATCCTCCTTGGCAAATTCCGAAACCACAAATTGACACTAGTCTCACTTTTTTAAGCAAATACGAGTTCCCCAGATTATTAATTACAAATATTTTCAATGAAAAGATAATCGAATACAATGAATATCATAAAATATATACAGATGCTTTCAAAACTCCTACTAGCATCGGATCTGCAGTTGTTACAACACATTGTAACTTACCCTTTGAATTACCACCCTGTAGTACTGTTTTCACTTGAGAATTATATGCACTGTTATAAGCCGTTAAATTATCAAAAAATATTAATGCCTCCAAAGTCCTTATAATCACAGACTCTCTTAGCTCACTAGAATCTATTCAAAAAAATTATAGTAGACATCATATTGTCATCGGGATTAAGGAAGAGCTCTGCGAACTCCAGCAATCCCAAAAAGATATCAAATTCATGTGAAGCAGGATGTGAAACCCTGGAAAACAATACCAAATCACGCTTCAAACAAGCTCTCTTAACAAGATAAGGGATAGGACACACTAAACTGACTCATCAACATTTACTGAACAAGAATAGAACACCAGAGTGTGCTGCATGTTTCAAGCAAATGGCAGTTAAGCACATTCTTACAGAATGTGCATAACAATTATAGTGCAGCGAGAATGTAACAGAATATCATAGAGTAATAAATAAAAGAGAGGCTTTAAAACATATGGAAGAAACTGGCAAAAAGTTTGTGCGCAGCCAGTTGAGTATGGCGCATCACAGCGATTAACTGAACTAACATACCCCGCCTCTAACCACACGAAAATTTTCTATATGTTGATATTATTTTAATTTGAGGTTAGTCACGTGTAGTCACTTCTGGTGATATTTATTTTTATTTAATTCTTATTGGCCTTTCTCTATTTAAATTGATTATCTTTAACATTGGCATATTTATAATCATAGGAATTATTATAACTCATCATAGGTATCTAAGTTAAAAAGGTAAAATAATGAAAACAATATTTTTCTACTACCGTGTGTAAAGTAGGTACTTTAGACACACTTTCGAGTGCGTAAAATTTGATTTTACGCACTAGTGCGTAAAGAGTTTTTCTTTACGCACTAGTGCGTAAAGTAAAAGTTCCAATATTATTATGTATGTAGTTATGTGTATCTGAATAGGTATAAGTTGGCGGTGAGTGACTGACATTTCTTTAATTGTGAATTGAATCTGACAATTAAAGTTTAAATTGAGATCTTCCGACTATACCTAGGGTAATCAATTGTATTTTGATGTAAGTATTGAATATTTTTAGGAAACTATGATGTTATTTTATATTATTATAATTATAAGATGGATCTATCAGAAGATTACTTCGCAAATAGTGTGGAAAAAATAAAATGATAAATTTCGAAAATGTTCTAGTGGCATATTACCTAAACTTCTGTATTTTGATAAAGTTTTCGATAGTAGAAAAAATTTTGTATGTAATTCGTGTGTAAAGACCTTTTTTTCGACTCATGTGATTGTCGCATTCGCCTGCGGCTCATGCGACAACATTCACATTCGTCAAAAAAAAGGCTACTTTACACACTAGTTACATAAATAACTATTTTCATTTTATCGTTTTTTTCTGCAGACTATAAAAAAGATTTGCTAAAAGTTTTAGTTGTGTGAAAAAGTGGTATTTCGAACATTGTCCGTGTGACATTGGTGTGTGCTTCAAGATGTATCCAGGTAGATTTGTGTATTAATGTGGATTATTTGTTTGTCTGTTCTTATTTTATTTTTATTGACTGTTTTTGTGTTATTTTCGATATTTTATTGTATGAAAAAATTTGTATTAATCGTAATTTCTCACTAGAAGAGTTTTTTATCCCTACTCCCACTAATACAATATTACACGTATGCTGAAAACTTCAAACTCAAATTCAAAAAGCGCGCGTCTTGAATGCTAGTTCATATCAGTAGCAGTGGTGGATTAGGCTTATTGCCGCCCTAGGCCCTGTCTGATACGCCGCCCTTTTAGGGCAACAAAATTCCAGCCTTATTCATAGTCGTTTACTTAAAATAATGTTAAAACACCACTAGTTAGTGGCCACCAACATCATACTAACAAGCCACTAACGTTTCCTATTCATAGTCGCATATTTTGTTCCCACTAGTTAAAATAATATTAGCAGAAAAATGAATGCGGCAACAATGGAAATTTTATTTTGTATTTGAGATGTTGGTTGTTGGATGGCCGGATGCCGCAAAGCAAGAGGCCAAGAATCTGAAGAAGTGGTTGTTAGATTAGGTATTGATCCGAAATCCGAAAGTTTACTTGGAAAAGCAAAATCCTTTGGTTGTTTATAATAATGATAAACAGTTTTTCACAAAAACGCCATTATTGAATCCAAGAAATGAGGCAGAAGAAAGATATAATAGGGCACACATATCTACTCGAAACATTATTGAAAGAGTGTTTGGTGTGATGGAAAATAAATTTAGATGTTTTTTTAATGGGATAAACATAAATTTGGATACAATAAAAGCAGCTACAGTTGCAGTTGTAATTATACATAACATTACAACGAATGATATACTGCAAAATAGAGGTTTTGTTCTCGATAATGGGGATCTCGCCTTTTAAAAATTCAATAAATAGATCCTTTTGATAATTGTCCCAATTTTGTGAACGGGGTCTTTTTCTCTAGAAGAAATTTATATTAACTGATTAAATATCCAATCAAAATATATACTTACATGAGGAATTATTTCCATATTTTACAAATTACAAATGTAAAAGATAGGTATAATACAGTAATAAATACGAAGTGAACGCTCGATTTTACGTGCTTGACGTTTGTTGACTTTTTAGGTTAGGTATAAAAGTAACTTAAATACCCGTTGTATTGCCCACTAAAATTAGTAAGATCTTAGTAGCCACTAAATACGTCTATGAATACGAATTTCTTTAGTGGGATGTTAGTGGTGTGTTAGTAGCCACTAAATATGACTATGAATAAGGCTGTATATGTTTTCGTGAAGTTTTTGATAAGCACTTTTACGTCCGACCAATTGTACGATTAAAGTATCTAAAATTTGGTAATACACATTAATTGGTGGGAAAATTTTCGTGCCCAGATGAAGGTATTGTTTCATTCACCCTTGACTCATCTGCCGGAATTTTACTGGTTTTCTTGCGAACTGTATCATAACGATAATTAACTTGAGCTCTAGACAGTGCTTTTGCCTAACCATAAATTTGTACCACAGTTGATAAATCCGCATGAGATTCTTGTAGTTTCTTACTTGCAGCATTAAAACGATCTAAAATAGCATAACAAACTATGACCAAAATTGCCGTATATTTCTTCGGCTCTTAAATTTTAACGTTCTGAAAATTTTGCCGCCCCTCAAATCGTGGCGCCCTAGGCCCGGGCCTCACGGGCCTATGCGTTAATCTGTCACTGATCAGTAGCCAAGGTAGGCGCCACAAAACGCTACACGTTCAACATCTCTCTTTTATTTATTACTCTACTCTATGCAGAATATACAAAACAATGTCAATATTGTGACATACATAAACTAGTAGACTACCTAACTGAAATTATGATATTCTGAAAAATTTGTAAAACATATCTTTGTCGGTAATAACCAATATGGTTGATGCGACAGTGAAAACCATATTGAAAAAAAATTGTTTTTGTTAGCAGTGTAATATTACATGTTTTAAGTCTTTGACATTTGTTTCTTTTTTCAATTCACATAACTTTGATAGTTCCTCTGAACAACGAATAACAAAATACCCTTCATAACCTTGAAATTTGATAATTATATGTTTATTTTATTTCAAAGAAAAAGAATTGGTGTCAGACTTTCTCCTACCCTGTATATCTACGTGAATATTTTCATGAAATACATTATTTTATATGATAAATTAAATTCAAAATAATTTGAAAACTATTTAGATTGAGTAGTTCTCTTTGCAACAATCTTTTTCTATTTTTCTTGATGCTTATTTTATGTTGCAGTTTATGCAGATTGTCGTGTACGAACCAGTCCTTGCTTAGATTTTCTCTGTCCTCCAGACCAAGACTGCTATCTGTATCAACCAGAAGATTGCACAGGCTGTGCATCAACTCCACAATGCAAGGATTCTCTACCAGCTCCTAGTGAAATCACAGCAGCTCCAAGATCTATCCCTTCAATTAATGCTACACTAAACACTCACGGAAATAAAATGTCGATTTATTTATTATGTTTGATTTTAATTATTAAATTGTTGTGAAAATATACTATTTATTTTTATCAGAATTAAACTCAATCGAAAAGATATTAGGATAGGATCGGATGATAAAGGAACAAACATATTGTTTATTGATTTGCGGAAACAAGAAAATATTTCTACTGATTGTACTGACCAATAATACAGCTGGAATTGGAATGGAACGCAGGATTGACCTGATGCTTGAACCCGTTGGGAATCGCTACCTATTTCATAATAATCAATAACTTTTTATAGTTAAAAATGTGAATCATAAAAAAAACAATGTTATGTCAAAATAAGTACGTTTATTTGTAATGTAAGATACGTATATGGTAAAATAAATATTATTAAGTGAATTTTTGTTCGATTTTATCTTCTGAATCAGAAATTGGCTTCACGGCAGTATCAGTTTCTGTAACAAAGCATAACAACACTAAATGATGTAATTTTTTTTTGTAGTGTACAAGTTAAATCTTTAAGCTTACCGATAATTTCCGGAAATTCAGTTTCCTCAGCGTTTTTGCACTCTTCACTTATATTATAAAATTGCTGAACCTGAAACTCGGGATTATAATAATCGTATACTTTAACTAGAGCATTTTTTCTCTCTTCGACTAAAAAGTTTTCGTTTATATTGAAAGTGAAGCAAACCATGTGATTGTCCAATTTTGTAAAGTATAAATTAACTTTATCTTCTTTTTCTTCGAACATTTCTATTCCTAAAGAATGAGATTATGTTTGTACGATATATTAGCACTAAAATCAGGTAACAAATATTTATAGTTTTCTACTAAAAGTGAAGTCGCATCTAGTGGTATAATAAACAACCTGTTAAATGATAACACATCATATTGAAAACGTAAAAATAATAGTATATTATTAAACGAGCAATTTATGATAGCCATAATTCACCCAAGTGAATTATGGTCATAAATTGCGAGTAGAATACTATACTTTGTCCACGACCATTAATTTATTTTATTAAATGAAAGATTGAAACGATTTGGTTTTACTAACCCCAAAATGTTCTGACATCTACATAAAAATATAATTTGACATATATAGAGATGGGTGATACTGTGTAAAGTATCAATACAACGTACCGTTATAAATATATTGTTTTAAAATACTTATTAGAAATATTAGAAAATATCGTTATGAAAAGTATCAATACTAAAAATTACAATATTTTATCGATACGATATATGTCAGAAACAAATTTCCTGAACAAAATACACAGATTTAATAGTATATTTCATATTGTAGGTACCCCCATCTCTAGTCCATAATTCACTACAGTGTATTATGAACCATAATTCACGACAATTGATATATGGATACCATATACCTTTTGTTAAGAGGTAAAATATTGACTCATTATTAGGTGGTCATGGACAAAGTATATCTACTATTTGACAGTTAATGATAGTCAAAACTTTTGAAAGGTGTTTCTACCATGTACGTACAATCAAACTTTTTTAAAGGATCAATTTATACATAAGCGTACAATGAAAAATTGCTAAAATGGACGCCATTGGTACGTTTAAAAGGTTTTAGCAGGTAAAATTTCAACAATTCTTAATTTCTTGTGGCTATGTTCATTTTGTTTATTTGATTTTTCAATTTTTTTATCTGTTATTGAATATATTATCAATTATGCCTTACTTGAAGTATTATTATATTCGATAAGTCTATACAATGAAGATCTATCTGCTTGATATCCACTCGGTAATGATATTTCCATAACAGCCATATTAGACGGTCCATTTGGAGCTGTGTACGCCAAACAGGGCGACAAACTGGTTATTGCACATTTACTTATTGTTGATACGGGTGAAACTTCCATAGCAACTTTGAATGCTTTATTCCTCTGAATTATTTTGAGGTTGAATGATTGTATAACCTAAAAATATGGAAAATAGAGAACATAACTAAGTTTATTATATCAACTATAGAACTCGACAGATTTCCTGTTGTTAATTCATACGGTAAGTCAGGATCTCAGGACCACTCTCTACAATTGCTCTGCGGGAAACAGAGGTCCTGACTCCTAGCAATAGTGAGGAACTGGAAAGGTACACAGTATCTATCCAAAACAAAATGGACATTGCCTATAAGGAATAATGTCCGATGAGGTGGCAGACAGGTGGCACGACCAATAGCTGGTGGTGCCCTGAACTGGAACACCTCAGAAAGACAGCGAGAACGACCTTTTGCAAAACGAACAACACCTAAAGAGGACTGGGGAATATATAAAGCCATCCTCAAAGAGTTCAAAAAAGTCTACAGACAAAAGCAAAGAGAAGCCTGGAGAGCCTATTGTGAGGCAGTCAAAGACTTCCCACAAATTTATAGGCTATAGAAGGTACTCTCAAACAACCACCATAAGAGTATCGGCATCCTTACAAGGGAAAATGGCGACAAGGTCGCCAACCTCCAAGAGAGCGCTGAGATTCTTATGGAAACTCACTTCCCAGGTTCAATCTTTCCTGGAACGTCCAACTGTACGGAAGTACCAGCAACACCCTCACAATACGACTGGCAATCTGCTAGTGTAGTAATTGATGAGGACAAGATAAGGTGGGCGATATCGGGCTTTTCCCCCTTCATGTCACCAGGACCTGACGAAATGAGACCAGCACTACTTCAATGAGGAATGGATATTCTTATGCCACACCTGGTTGGAATTTTCAGAGCCTCTTTAGCTTTGAGGTATATTCCCAGCAAGTGGAGAGTGGTATTTATACCCAAACCAGAGTGTGCGTGTTCGGTGAGTCTTGGCCTACACCTGCCGATATGAAGGAGATGACTCCTAGTGACCTGTCCACCGGGACAGGATAGATATGATGTCATTAATGGTAAATTTACAAATTAACGGTGCTTACTTTATCCATCTTTTTGCTAGTGTCACCAGGAACTAGAAATTATTAAGAAAATCATATTTATTACCTGTACTAATAGACATCCATTTCCGTTGATTTTAATAGAAACAGTTCCATTATTTTCCTTCATAGAAACCCTTCTAGACTTCAAACTATCGGTATTGGTTAGAGTCAAATTATGTTTTCCTTCTGGAGTATCCATCTGTATTAAAAGGTTCAAATTGCGTGATTCAACTGAATGTAAATATCTGGACAGCGCATCTAAAGCAACTACTGTATCCTTTCAAGATAAAAACAAAAATAAGTTGTACAGACATTTCTTTAATTCTGATTTTTATTAAAAGCTTTACCTGTGTTGATATAAAGCTTCCTGTCGATCCATACTTAGAGCTTAACCATCTTACAGTTCCCAAAGCATAAGCCCAATGTTCCGAAGTATTTTGATGTAATAAAGACATCAGAGCGTAGCTTGTCATTTCGATATCTGTCGCCGATGAAGCGTTGACTTCTAAGAACAAACAGGTCATCACAAAGATTCAAGATTATATTGATTTAGTTACCTTTATTGGTCCACCACAGCATGTTTTGATGTTGTTCTGACACAGCTAAAAGTCTTTTTAACAACTTGTTCGCTTCGCTGTACCAGTTTAGCCGAAACATAGTGTAGCAATTGAGTGCCAAGCTGTATTTATCTGGGTTAACTTGGCTGCGGATGCAGAATAGAGAATTCACTTTTACTTTTTCTGGGATGTTTATGTTTGCTTCTGAAAGGCTGATGATTACGTAAGATGTTAAGCTTGCTGTGCTATTTTCTTTGCTTACTCCACCCTAAAAACATGTTGGGAAATTTTTTTGAAGGAAACCAACTGTGTCTTGATAAATTTCGAATATAAAATTACAAAACCATCATATATGCTGTTGATATTTCTAATAATATTTCAAAGATGATAATATCTTCAACAATAAAGACAACAATTTCTTTTACAACAGAAAGCGAAGTAAAAATATTCCAGAATGTATTGCTGTCTATATTGGTCAAGCTGTTGGATTTGTGCTCCTATGAAAACTTACCATATCCTGGAAAACATGTTGCATTCTATTGAAGCAGCCATTTTCCAATTGTTTATCGAATATCCATTCAACCGCTTTGTTTATAACATGTTGATCGATATATATGTGTTGTTTGGCTTGTGATAGGATTTTTACAACAAAAGTTGTTAAAAATGTAGAGCCCATAGGATCGTGATAACCAAATGCGGAAAAAGAACCATCCTCATGGACGTAATTCAAAATTCGTTGATATCCTGTATAAGAAAAGTAGAAATTAATCATTATTTATGGGATTATCTATGGCTTAAGTCAAATCAACCAATATACAGACACTTATAACGTTTGCATGTAGATACCTCTCGTGAAATTGGAAAAAATTATATGAGGATTGAGTGGTCCAGCTCATTTACTTTTCGTGTTGAAGTTATGAAAATTTAAATGTTTTTATTTGATAACTTTAAAATGGATGAATAATTTGATTTGATATTTGGCAGGTTGTTTTTATATGTAAAAAGGCATATTTTAATAAAAAAACATTTGTCAATTCTTGATCCAGTGGTGTACATTTGGAAAAATATATCACTTTTCTCCTCCCATTTTTCACGCAAATAAAATTTGTAGCTTTTTTTTATTAATTTTATATTCCTCAATGTTTTTCACGTAAAAAACGCATAACCTTTACATATAAAAAAATGTGTAGTTTTCAAGATATTTAATATTTTCATGAAGTCTGCAACCTAATTTTTTACTGATAAAATGGAAAAAATATTTTTTTGTATTTTTTTTAATAACCTTCAAAATACTAATGGCTAAAATATGTATCAGAAACTAATTTGTGAAGCAGCAATGCATCTCAAACATTGTGAGAAGACTCTCAAAAATATTTGTCCAAACTTGTGCTTTTATTATTGAAAATGATATGTAAAGGTTAGGTTTTTTACGTGAAAAGCATTAAGGAATATAAAATTAGTTAGAAATAGCCACAAATGCCAGTGGCGTGGAAAATGGGAGGAGAAAAGTGACATATTTTTCCAAATGTAGACCACTGGATCAAGAATTGACAAATGTTTTTTCATCAAAATATGCCTTTTCACATTTAAAAACAACCTGCCAAATATCAAATCAATGTATTAATCCATTTTAATGTTATCAAATAAAAACATTTAAATTTTTATATCTTCAACACCCCGTATTTCGAAAAGTAAATGAGCTGGACCCCTCAATCCGTATACCATTTTGTCCTATTTTACGAGAGGTATATATAGTATGTATATATAGTGTATATAGTTTGTGCTTGCTCATAATAACCAGAATATATTTCTTAATTAGGAAAATAATTACCTATCTTCAAGTTTCTTAAAATTTTTAATTTCATTGTTCTTTTTAAGGAATTTGTCGAATTTAAATATCGCAATACGTATAAATTCGGTGCCATAGTTGCCATAATTTGTTCACCACAACCAGTAGGCATATCCAGTAATTGCTCTAAATTCTGTGAATGTGAAGAAATAATTTATTCAAATAAAATAAAAAAAAGTGCTTATCACTTACGTCAATAGTTTTACCTAATACATCTCCGTTAAGGCTTATGTGTCCTCTATAGGTATCAGGAACTATTGAAGCTGGTGCCGATATGTACCATGATATATTATTATTAATAACAGAAGAATCTGAAAGTATGTTGATAGTAAAACTATGTTACTGAGTTTTGGTTATTTCTAGTATCCTGAATACCTTAATACGCCTTATATAAACCACTAAAATGACTCAGTAATAAATGGCAATGCGAGATATGAAGACTTGAAAGTCTGGACATAATAAAGGAAATACTGGAAAAAACACTGAATCAGATGTGAGGTGTCGATTTTAGACAAAAGGGAATGTTATGAAATAAAACAATTTCAAGTGTAAATATAATATTTAATGTTAATTTCAACAAGTTAAAATTGTTTTATTTCATAATTCAGTATGGATCTACATCAAGTAAAAGCCTCATCTATTCAAAAGGGAATGTACTGACAAAGAACTACCACTAAAGTGAGACTTAAGCTGCAAATTTCACTGTAGCGAGGAAAATTTTATCTCGGTATTTCAGGTGGAGGTATACGTAATTTTAAAATTTGTGAAAAGAAAAGAACTGGAGAGCAGCCAAACGCGAGCAGACCTATATTATGTCAGACACTCCAGTATATTTTGGGCCAGAAAATGACGTCTGGATTAATATGGAATTACATTAAGGCATTAGTCGACCAAAATGATGCCAAGTGAAACTGGTAGGGGGTAATAAAAGAAGGCCAGCCTGAACTAGGATAGTGTCTTGGTATATCAAGAAACATGATACAAGGATAAGAGAGCTGGGTAAGAAATGTACTAGGTTAATAGTCCAAGATGTATGAAATGTAGAAGGGTTGAAGGGTAGAAACACCCGCATAACTTGTACACATTGATGAAGGGGACCAAGATGATGGACTCTGGGTGCTTTGAAAAAGTACGAGCAAAAATGCCATACATTGGAAATAATTCGCCATATAAGCTCTTCAGATGTATTGGCGTTCAATTGTATAACAGTCTGAAACTACGGAAAAAATATCTGTTTAAATATATAATTTTATTTACCAGAAGCACACAACAAAGCAGACTTCGTTTTCTTCATGCGGAATCCTTCTGCCTCTACTATTATAGTTCTAATTTCAGAATCTCTAAAATGAGTGATGGTTGAATAATAACAATTAGATATACCTGAGTTGATTCTGAATGTTTTACCTCTTAAATACAATAGTATCTGGTCCACAATATAATGGATACTGATTGTCAGTTTCCACTAAGACGCTGATATTTTCAGCTCCTAGATTAACAGCCTTCAATTTCACTTTATGGGAATACGTATCATTTCCACCTATGCAATAGGATGTACTTAATTTCGTTTCTTTATCTTGGACCTCCAAACCGGCGGACATTAGAAAGTTCAAACGAATCTAAAAATAATCAAATATTAACTAAAAAAGCTTACAGTTTACTAAGAAAAAATGATTTATTAAAAAAAATAAGGAAATATAAATATAGGTACTATTTTTGGTAAGCATATATTTGCAAATATTTGGTTTGAACTCACCGGCAACGAATGTTTTTTATAATTTGAAACATGTATGTACACATAAAAGATTTCTTCTCGTTTTACACTGTAGGGAGTGAGTACTTCCACGAAAATATTCTGGAAACTGATTATTTCCATTTCGTCACTCAGGCCCACTCCTTCCGTTTCAGAAACACACAAAACATTAGTTAAATACGATGTTATTGAATGTGGTAGATGTCGTCTTAGTTGAACTGCACCACTGAAAGAAACATTGTGTAAAATGGAGTTATTCCACCTTTTGTATCTCACTAGGACACCTTCACTTGAGACCCCCATAAAAGTTTCCTAGTGAGATCTAGCCCAGTAGGTACTTAGGAACTGGCTCCAACCGAAGTGAAGAGAAATATTATAAAAATTGGAATATTAAACATACTTTAATGGTACTAGTTCCCATAACCACGTCTCTGGAAAGTGAGATCTGATTGAAGTCACTTGTTGTTCGTTTTCGTCTTCATATTGTTGTGTTAGAAACTGAACTAAAAATTTCAATGCAAAAATCTAACAGTTTTTTTTTAAACCTCACATACCTCCTATTGTATTTGTTAAAAGTGGACCTGAAAAGTTAAAATAAAAGTGATTCTAGATGGATATGTTAATTTCTCTTTGTAAAATTTATATTTTAGAAGTTTTGACGACAAAATTTAGCTAGGACTTGCATTTATGTTGTATCAGACAGAGTTTAAGATAATATGTTTACCTTGATAACACGATTTCGTGACTACTTTTAAGTTGGTGATAACTATGCTGCCGAAATTCTAAAACATTAACAATTATAATTTTTAATCGTTGACAGATTTAAACAATCTTACGTTGAATATATCAAATGCATCGTAATCTTCGGAAAACGAATAAACATGACGAGCTATTCTTCTGGATGAATTCCATATTTTCGGGGAGCCTGAGAAAGATAATCAACAAAGGAAGGATTCGTAGGTAGGTACTACATGGGACTACTTACTTCTATGTTGTCTTTCTCTAACGACACATGTTTTCCTGGTAGTATTCAAAAATCCCCTTTCGTACGGGTAAAACGTTTTTAAAAGCGAAATAAGTTTAGGTTTTTGATAATTTAATCCAAAAAAAGTTGTAGATTTATCTATAGCTGATACTGAACATAAAGATTGTGATGTAGTTTTTATATTTAATTCGGCAGTTGCTCCTGGTACCATTTGGTTTTGTTTCCAATTGGCATAAACCTAAAAGCATGAATATACCAATAGATATCAAAGGATGAATGGGCACCTATTATTATTCTAACGCTTTACCAAGTTTTACAAGCCCATGGGCTCTTATCATTTCCGTTACTGGAAAACATATTTTAATTGTGATTTTAATGATTTATTTAAGACGTGTAATGCCCGATTGCACCAGTTTAGCTTAAATGTAAGGCTTAACAAAGTGCAGCTTAATAATAATTCCAATCTCTCATTGCACTATGTTACGCTTAGTAAAGCCACGCTTACGTACAATATCGTATGTCTTTACTTGAATGACATTTTTTTACTAGATTTTCATAATTTTGGTTGGCAAATGGCAATACCAGTATTTTATCTGACAACTTCCTAATTTTGTTAACATTTGATTAATCTAAATAATTTCTGCAATGGAAGGTGAAAAAATAATTCGGTCGGCAAATTTTATTTCAGAAGAGAAAATGCTTTGCCTAAACTTAGTTAAAAAATATAAAGGAATTATAGATTGCAAAAAGACAGACGCGGTAACATGGATGGAAAAGGAAGAAACATGGAAAAAAATTGATAGGGAATTCAAAGAATTAAATTGTGAAACGGGTCGTTTCAAATATAAATGTGCCTTGGAATACCATTTTCAAGGAAATCCAAAATTTCTAGCTCTTCATCAAGATTTTCTTCTAAATTCATTGTTGTTTGTACACACCAAACCAACTCAAAAATTAGGTTATACTATTTTAAATGTCCAAGCAAATTGGAAACGTCACAAAACCTCAAAATACAATGAACGCGCAATCGCATATCTACCGCTTGAAAAATAAGCTATGGACAAAGATATGCTTCAAATTTCGTGCATATAAGCTTCGCTTTGATGACGGTGCAGTGAGTTTAATTTTTTAAGCCTGGCTTACTTGTTAAGCCAAGGTGGTGCAATCGGGCATGTCAATCTCTGTCGTGGCCTCCTATAGGCCAAGTAGTAGTTGTTTCTCCTCAGTTAAGCAGTCACTGTTTTTTAAAAATATTTTTGAATCCTTAGCAAATAGAAATACCTTCATTAAGCATGGTTCTACATTCACAGTTTTACTTGCTGCAATCGATTCGCCATTATTATTAACATAGTATACTAGCAATTGATAAGTTGATACAATTTTTTTATTGAGTTCGAATCTTATCATGAAATTATCTACGTATGTTCCAAGCTTAGAATATTTGTGTTTTCCTCCAACAATATTTTTCAATTCGTCAAAATAACTTGGTAGATTTTTCTTAACTTTATGTGTGATTTTCTTTAAATTGTAAATTAGAGATCCACTTTTTACCTGAAACGAACAACAAAATGTTAAACTTCCAGTCGTTCTGAATGTCATAGATTTCGTCTGGAGTGCTGTTAAGTTCATTTGAAAAATTAGAAATTTACTGTGATCTAAAAGTTCTATCGTGGCTTAAGAACTAGTGCGGTTACATTATTCCTAATCATTGTAGGAGTTTTAGGATATCATCAGGCCTTATTTTAAAGATATTGTATCCTGGAATTGTGTAGTCTAGTCGGGCTGCTCTTAGTGTACCACCTCTAGTTTAGAAATTTATAACGATAAGGTGTTCTGTTCGTCGCAAATGACAGCAGTACTCAAACGGTATTTTTAATAGTTTTAAGAAACATATATACGTGATAGGTTTGTTCCAACTAAGCCAAATGATGCGTACATGAACGTCACGATCATGCGCATAACATAATTTCTGTTACAACAAGTTCCGACAATTCCATGGACTGATAAAAATGCGTTCCAACAAAAACTGGCCAGGTTCATGAACGATCATTTTCATCAGAGGTTTTGATGAAGAACCGTTCGTCTAAACCTAAACTGTCATGTTTTAAGGTTAGGTAATGGTGAATAAACCCAAATCATACATAGGTAAATGAAACGTGAACTTATAAGAATCGTTTCAACAATTCATGGAGTATGATGTTCAGCATGGATTGATTCACGTACAGGTTCTCGAACGTTTGATTCGTACATAAATAAGTTGACGAACGTTCACGTACTAATCAGAAGGTAGTTGTTGGAACAAACAGTATGAACTGATTTACTGCGCACGACAATTAATTCTAGATTATTATCGAAAGTAAACTTACCACGTAGTAGAATGTAACTTGATCGTTATCTTTGAAATAATCCGCTGTAAAAGTAACTTTGAATTCCTGGATCGCTCTGCATTCGTCTTTTGTTGGTTGTTTAATAATTTGGTGTAGGTGAATATAGTTGTTACTAGAAGAGAACAATCGTACGACCGAAAAACTGTCTTCAATGCTCGAGGTGTTGAGGGATTTTGCCTGGAAAGATGAGAATTCTATAAAAAGCTCAAAAAACACTATATGATGATCACTTCTGTTCACAGCACAGCAGATTATTTATCCAGGAGCGCATGTACAGGGCAACTGACTAGTACCTATACTTCTATAGACTATCTGCAAAGGTAGTTGAAAAATGGGGAATTTTTGATCACCCTGCATCAATGTTAATAATAATAATAATAAGCTGCGGCTTTATTAGTTTTAGGCCGCTAAAGCTCAATTTCTGACCTTGGGACACAATATACTCCATTTCAATTTTAAAATGGGATGACTGCAATAGCAGCCGAGACTTATATCACAGCTTTGTTCCAATTGTTCACCAATTTCAAAACTTATACTCAGGACACGGAATTAATACACTGCTCTTAAAATAGTTCTGGTATTATTTTTTTATTCGTATAGACGATTTACGGACTAGTTTAGAACTAATTCACGGTCTGTTAGGACAAACCCCTCGTATTATTGAGTACAGCCTTGGCAATATTGTAAAGGAAATCAGATTGGTGATCGATGGGGAGTGAAAAGCAGACGAGTCTATGTGTTTATAATTAGGCAAATAGCAGATAATTTCTAAATGAACAAGGATTTGTTGTTACACTTGTAAAATCTGGATGCACTAAAGCTACTTACATAAAAGCTGATGTGAATAACGTTCCTTGTCATCGGCAGAACTTGAAAATTCAATTCGTTACCTCCATTGAGACTAAAGTTTGAACATTGTTCGTTGTTGATGTAATTCCAACTTTTCTTAATTGCAATATTGTAGCATATCTCAACAACTTCTTGAGACATATTCTTGTTTACGTCAGTTAATATTAGTTTTCCCATGTAAGGTAAGCCGGGTTGAAACATAGATTCACCTATTAAAATAATAACTACGTATTTTTGTATATTCCTAACATTATGGATATTTATTGTATTTTTATTATTAACAAATAAAACAATCTTCATAATGGATATTGATTTTAAAACACTTTTTGGATTGAAAATGGCTGCTGTATAGGATTTTTAGTACAAAATTTATTTTTCATAACAATAATAATAAATAAGCATTATATTACCTGAGAATTTCATTTTGTAGGGCTGGTAATCGACTTCAATTTTTCCAAATTCAATCTCAATTTTATTTGTACCTTTCTCAGTAACAGTGCCAGCAATATGTAAAGACTTTTTTGTGTCTGATATACCTTTGGTAGCTGTATTTCCCAGTTGTATGTCTTCGGCTGAAATCGTAAATTCACTACAGCCATTTTCCATCTACAAATATCGGTTTACACCGATTATTTTTTTTTAAATGATACATAAGACAACACAAACACTTGAATAGATTAAAAATCAGTATATACAAACCCACATTTTGGACGTACGTACCCCTTTCAATCTATTGATAGGCTTCATGTTATTTTGTGCGTTTGTAACTTTAATAAATGCTAATCCTTTTACTTGACGTCCATATGCGTAACGGGCACAAACTAGGATTGAAAACGAATCCATTTTGTGATAAATTTTTTTCGGATGTATCAAACTAACTTGGAATCTTGGCAAAACATATTTAGCAACTTCAAATTGGACGGACTCTCCCATACATTCAATTTTCCATTTACCCTAAAAAAAGCAAAATGAAGGATTTTAAGAACGTACACAAAATGGCTTCTTAAATTTTGTGGTTAGGTTAGATTCAAAGTGAGACATATACTGTAGCTCCCAAAATTTGATTCTCTGCAGTATCATCTTGCCGATAAACATGAGAATACCTACCAATGTTCAAAATAAATCAAGATTTCATTCTTTACCAAATCTAGATATCTCATATTAAAGACTAAAAATTGAATCTAAGTATATATTACGTACAACCAATGATTCTTCAACCATGTCATATTCTAAACTGACTATACCATTTTCTAAGTTTACATCTTCCCACACAGCTACTGTTACATCTAATGGATTATTTATAAATACTTTCGAAATCTAAAACAATTGAAATGAAATTATTACACTAGTTTTGATCAAAACTGAGGGTCTTTCTACCTTTAAATTAACAGGTAACAATTTTTCGTCAACTACTAGAATCCTAAATTTTATTTTATCACCAGGTCTATAAAATCCTTTATCGGTGTCTATATAAGTTTTGGTCCACTTATTTGGATAAACTAAGATTGGATCTAAATTGTGAGCAGAGTAAACCAATCCATTATTTTGAATTTGTACCTTCAAAGTTATCAAATAAGGTTCTTGAATATTAATCTTGGGTATAAATAGTTCGAAACAAGTATTGTCTGCAAATAATAATATTTAAACTAATAAGAATTGACAGTATTGGCAAAATCAAAGAAAGGGATTACTTAAATTACAAGTAATCTCGCAGAACAAGCAAACATTTTAGGACTACAAATTAATAAAGAAAAGAACAAAATATATGGTCCTTGGAGATACTGTGGAAGTATCGGAGGAAATCTGATAGGAAAAACGACAAGGGACTACAGTTTATAAAGGGTACATGAATTCATTTATTTGGGAGTACTAATATCTAGCAATGCCTACGAAGTCAGTCACTGATGAAATCAAAATACTGTTCAAGAAAGATGAAGATAAGGAATATATAAACCATTATAAAACCCACAGAACATACGGAAGTGATTCTAACAAAAAATTGCTAGAGCAATCTTCGGTAGAATAAAACCACCTGAAGGATGGAGAAGGAGCATGAATGAAGAAATAGACATGTTAAATGGAGAACCAAAGATATTATCAAGAATAAAAACATACAGTTTAAGGCGGTTGGGGCACATAGAAAGTTTAAAAGGAAAGAACGACAAAAATGGCAATTTAAATGACTCTTATTGTCAGAAGAAGAGGGCGGTATATAGAAAGAATATTCGAAAGTGTGATGTCTGATATAAATAAACTGAAAATGGAAAATTGGAAACAAAAAGTTGAGAATAAAGAGGAATAGAGGAAAATAACTACCCTGGGTCTACAAGGCCTGTAGAGCATCATATATATGTATATAATAAGTTAAGTTAAGTTAATAAGTAAATTACGTTTAAAGTAATATTACGGAGCTGCGGATATGATTTAAAGCTCTTTACTGTTACTAAAATATATAAAAATTAAAATTCAATCACGAGCAGATTCGGTTGTAATCCATCTTTTAATTAAAAAATATTTCTTGGTTAAATAAATACCTGAATCTAAGGTTGTTATGACAGGAAAATGCCTGTCTCTTTGTTTAATTTCAATATCACATCTAACAGGAACTCGTATATCGTGTAGTGAAATGCAAGCAGTGTGGTTTTGTCCAGAAACCAATACGCGCGGAATGGAAAACAAAAACCCTCCATTATTGGACAAGTATTGATTCTCACTATAACAATAACGGAAGATTAAAAAATAATTTAGCAATAAAATTGACACTCTTACGTGTAGTTCAAGGATCCATACCGCAAACAATGCACTAAAACAATCAGAAAAAAGTTAAATTTAGCCATGGCAGATTTTGCATGTCGAAAACGATATGTGTTATCGTTATGATGCAAAACAAACAACTGGAATATTCACTTCGATGCAATTTTGTTATCTTGGAATAGTTTCCTTGTTACTTGAACTCTGACCGGAGAGAAAAGGGAATATTACAATACATCCATCAATTGAAAAAAGGGGGATAATAAACAGAAATTTTGGAGGCACTCTCTAAAAGTACCAATTTATTCAATAAAAGTATTGCTTATAGTGTTTTTTTCATTTGACAAGTAAAAGCGGCAAAAAATTATTGAAAAACAAGTAACAGCTAACTTTAATGCGCTACTAACCAAAAAATTGGCCAAAGAATTGTAATTCTTGGGAAAATTCCTATTAAAACGATGGTAAGATGTAATACAACTAATGGCTTTGGTCTTATAGGTGAAAATATATGGAAAGGTCATACGGAGAAATCAATTTTGAGCGAGCGCTTTGAGTATAGCAGAAAATTTGTAATTATTACTATTTAATTTGTTTTCAAAAACTGTTTTGACTCAAAATAGGATGCAGACGTACTTTTCGTAGCGGTAATGTGTTTTACATCTTCTTCTACGGTCCCACGGACAGATCTTGTCAGATCTGTGCTTTGAGGCTTACGGTCAATTATGGTTATAATTTTATAGTTTATTTTGTATTATTCATTTTAAACCTTTTTTATTTGTGTTTTCACCCTATAACTTTTAAAAAGACGAAAAAATCTGGATATCGGGTAACGACGTTTTTCAGAGTTTTTATATGGAAATAAAGTGATAATTTATCTAAAGTTGAATTGCGAATTTTCTTTGAATTAGCGACATTAATTTTCAGATGTCCTCAAAGACCTTGGGGTCGTATTAAACCGGCAGACAGCCTCAATTATTATTTATGAAAAGTGACTATCAATCTTATTGTTATTGTTACGCGAGTGTCCCAGTGAAGTTCCCATATGAGACGACTATGACACCTCCGCCCACTAGTCGAGAATCATCGAGACTACCTACCCTGCGCTCCCCCGCCACGAGCCGAGAAATATCGAGAAGAAAACCTACCCCGCGCCCTCCCACTTGAGGGATTTTTAGTCTATCCAGCAGACGAGAGATTTCTAGAAATCTAACCCACGGCCGATATAAATAGACGGCATCGCAGCACACATACAGATCGCGAAATTCGCTTCGGAACCTGGGTCTCGAATTAGACAAGTACGACAAGGATATATGAAAGAGAGAGGAATTAAGAATCACTTTGTTTCACCTTAGGGGGTGTGAACTTATTCCCGAGAGTTACCGACTGCTCATTGCCCTCCTATTTTAACTAGTTGCTGGTGGTAAATGGTAATTCAGTATGCTCCCAGCATGGAAGGAGTGAGGGCGTTAAATAAATAAAAAATACAATCGTTATTACGTAACCTGTATATCTTAAAATTCATTTTTGTCAACATGATCATTTCAGACCAAGTTGACAATTTCAATAGGATATTATTTTAGCCATTGTAACTTGAAAATAAAACAGCATTTCTTGAGAGAACCACAATTAATAAACTAAAAATCCCTTCCGTTAATAAATTAAATTGAAAAAATAAAATAAGTAGGTAGGTACCTATACTAAACATAAAATATAAACTTCCTGAAAAAATAAAAATAAAAATCCATTCTAGAGGTGATCATAATTTTAATGAATTAAGTGCTCAAATAAACCACATAGCTGTGCCAGACAATAACCAAATCTGTGATAAAGATTTGATCTTATATCTCTAAGATTATTTGGCGTAATGGCAAAAAAAGTCAACGAAAACGAGAGAAAAATATCATTTGTACAAATTAATCTGCGCTTCTGGCAATAGCGGTTAAAAATGTTGAAATAGAGGGGTAATGAGCAGTCGGTAACTCTCGGGATTTAAATTCACTCCCCAGCTGGAATTAAATACACGCCTCGATGACCGCGCATAATTATCTTTCTCTCTCTTTCAGCTGTTTTTCTGTCGTTCTTGTGTACGACGATGGTTCGTTAAAGATTTACGCATACTGTATCACAGAGTACACAGATGGTGTACTCTGTGGTCATAGTCGTCATATAGATGGACATTTAGTGATTATACTGATGGAAAGCAATCGATAAAAAGTTTATTCACTGACTTTCATACAAATTATAGATAGTGTGTTTAGTGTATGATATAAATTATTAATTAAGAACAGTGTTACATATCAATCTGTAAATATAAATGAAGTAATTGTAAATATAAATTTAAATATACGTTCCATTATACTTATTTGAATAATACGAAAATATGCCTAGATACATGGGTAAACATCAGCATTTTGAAAGTTCTCAAGTATATTCAGCTAGAAAATGAATCTTGTGATGTCTAATTACATAAACTCTTCGAATTTGGCTGAATATGATCCTGATGATTCAATTTATCAAATTTAAGGTTAACTAAATGTCAAAATAAACGACGCTACCGAAAACCCGGATATACGTCACGAACGATGACGCACACCAAGAAGGGTATTAAATGTACTATGACAATAGTTTTCTAGCAGCCTTCCTTCTAAACCCTCCACCTATAAATCTTTGAAGCTATGAAGGTAGTAATTCGCACAACCCCTGTATATACCATACACCTTTTAATGACCGTTTTCGGCGTTATCAGCGCTAAATATACTACCTACCATTCATTGTCTTGGTGATACGGTTTAAACTAATAGCAAATAATAAAATAAGGAATTAAATAGCTGTTTTGGTAGTTATCTTTGAAAACAGTAGCAAATTTTGTATCTAACGTCCTACGCATCATGATATTATTATGCATCTCATTCATTGCATACGATAACTGATAATTCTTTCAATGAAGGCAACAGATTTTTATTTCATTATCTTTGAAAATTTCAGCTCAAGGATATAGGATGTGTAATTGTATCGGACAATAAGGGTACTGTTCACTGTTACTGTTACTGACCTTTAAAAACATTTTTTTGTATTATCACATAAAAAAAGGTTTGAATATTGCTTACTGTCATCTTATTTAAAGATTTGTATTCAAATGTATTCAAATACTTTTCGCAAGCATTGTACAAATATTTTTAAGATTGGTAAAGCAAAAAGAAAGTAAACTCGTTGAGAGATGTACCTACCTACTTTTTGCATATTTCAACAAACTGGAATATAGAATATTTCAAATTTACGGCGCAACAATAGTTATTTAATTTTTCTCATGTTTTTCGTATATAAACCTTTATTTCATTGATCGTAATGAATTATTACATACATTTTTACCGTGCTGTCATCTATCAATAAAAAGCAATAACTCTTATGAAGTTTCAAGTTATCATTCTGCAGTTTTCAGATTTTTATAGGTGGCTCACGCTAGATGGCAGTGAATGACTCAGTCTTGAATGAAATATTTTTGATTTTGGTATTTTAATAACATTTCATAAATATTACACTACGACTTTATCAAATTCAAAAAATCATCTATCCATTTTGACAAAAGGGGGAAATTGAAAAGAACACTATTATAGATATATCTATAGTGCCCTCTTTTTGCTAGTTAGCTCCTGAGGAAAGCTCCATCAAATCTATTTCTAGAAGTAATTCTGAATTGTTATGGAAGCCGCAAGTATGTGTATCTTTTTCATTCTATTTTTTCCACACCCGTCTTAGCCCAGTTTCACTCTGGCTTAGGCATTCGTTTGATCTTGTGCTCTCTCAGAATTATTTTGGATCATCTAATATCTCTTCAAGGGTTAGATCTTTCTTTCTTTCTTTTTTCCTAATTATTAGGCTTTAAAAATTTATTGTACGTGGTGACGGTTAGACAAGTATCATTTGCAACAATTTTCAGCTGTGTAAGCATAGCTTTTGAAATTGCACCCTTTACTGATCAGTTTGAAAAAGAAATTGTCTAAAAACCTGCTGCTGCTTAAATAATGTAATTTTTATATCTTTCCACTTGAAACCATAATACTATGTATAAAAACCATATTTTAGTCTAAATTATGGATATATATCAAGGAAAACAAAAGGAATTAAAAGCATGTCTTGGTTAATAGCACACGGTGACGAGGGTTAACTTTCCCTTGCGAATTATTATATAAAATAAGGGAGAGGTAAGTTACCGCAGTTATGTAACTTTCTAACATTCTCCTGAATTTTGGCTAAGTGATTCTATATCCTACAAACAATCGAGACAGAATTGGGTAAAGGATGGGCTTGAGTAGCGCAAAAACTTTTATGTTTGTCCCAATTATACCAAAAAGTTTGTATTCAATATTGTCGTTTTTTAAAAGGTTCTATTGCTACGACCTCAATCGCAATCTTATAAGCAGTTCCATTTTCAATCCACTAGTTCTTGATTATATTTAGTAGAATATTAATTACCGTTACAATGGGTTGCTGGGTTTGGGTTTGTTAGTTTTTAATAAACCTCAATGGATTTGAAAAGAAAATGTGAATATTTTTAGCAGTGTACTTCAATCTGGAAATCTTTTTTGCCACTTAGTCGATAAAGTGAAGTGCCTTTGTCCTGAGAGCAGTCCAGATTGCTAGAAGATAATATTTGGCCGTCGGGAATTTGATATTAGCACAATCCGAATGTAATTGGTAAAGACATAATGGAGTGAAAAGTATAATTAGGCGTCATAACAACCTTTTCCGGAAAATACCGCAGACACGCCAGCTGTTTTTGATGCATTTACACCAGCTTTTACGAACTTTTTCATACATCTGACAAGGAATTTTAGAATAAAAATTCACCCATTTCGATTGGCATGAAATCTTGAGTAAATTGCTAGAGTTTTTTTAAAATTATATTCAAAGATATTAGTAAATAGCTATTACAAAATATCATAACATTGGAACATAATGGTTGGTTTTTGTTGTAACGATATCGACCATCTTAAGGTATTAGAAATAATAGAATCCATAACATTACCTTAATCTCTTCCACATTTTGCGACTGTCCGACTCTATACCTTTTGTATTTGCCGTTCCAAGTTTTCAGTTGCAAAATGGTTAACAATTATTTCCTGCGGCATAATATTTTTTAAAAAAGTCGGCATGATAAGTTTCTAATGCCGCCCTTCAATTGATATCAGATGCCAATGCTACCTCCTCTTCTCTTCTCTTCTCTTCTCTTCTCTTCTCTTCTCTTCTCTCTCTTCTCTTCTCTTCTCTTCTCTTCTCTTCTCTTCTCTTCTCTTCTCTTCTCTTCTCTTCTCTTCTCTTCTCTTCTCTTCTCTTCTTCTTCTCTCTCTTCTCTTCTCTTCTCTTCTCTTCTCTTCTCTTCTCTTCTCTTCTCTTCTCTTCTCTTCTCTTCTCTTCTCTTCTCTTCTCTTCTCTTCTCTTCTCTTCTCTTCTCTTCTCTTCTCTTCTCTTCTCTTCTCTTCTCTTCTCTTCTCTTCTCTTCTCTTCTCTTCTCTTCTCTTCTCTTCTCTTCTCTTCTCTTCTCTTCTCTTCTCTTCTCTTCTCTTCTCTTCTCTTCTCTTCTCTTCTCTTCTCTTCTCTTCTCTTCTCTTCTCTTCTCTTCTCTTCTCTATGATCCAGTTTTTCTTCCCTTCCACTACTATGAGTTTAGATAAACTTAGTTAGCGTCCAAACTCGCTTTTCCACTCCTGACTTCCATCGACGAGTCTTAAACAACAATCTAGCTTAGGTTAAATCCAGACCATGAAATACCTTTGGGGAATACCGACCCTTTACCGAGAGTCCGTCGAATAGCGTCGATTTCAGTACAAATCGGCGCCCAACGTGGGGCCATAGTTTCAAAATTACTAATATCCCTGTTTTTATCGTCAATCGATCATTTTTAATAATGAGACAAAGTTTTCAACGATACATTCTATTTCAACCAGAAGTGTTTATTAGGAGAAAATTCTCTCAGCCGGAAATTAACGCCTTGTGTCTGATTGAAATAAAACACTTTACGTCCCGATGTAATTAGCTGCAAACCGAGAACAAAAAATCCTTGTTAATTTAAAAAAAATTAATTACTCATTATAAATGGACTACATTTTTTTTTCAAACATCGTTTCTGGGGTTCGTTTTGAAGGAAGAGGAGCAGGATTTGTTCCATTTAATCTACTGTCGCTGTTGAAAGCCTCTTTATAATTAATTAAATACCATTGTGGGATCAATTTTGAATTCAGAGCTGGACGAGATTATCTGATGCACAAGGAAAAGTTTGTTATCGGATTTTCCGGAGATTAGTTCGATCTTTGTGTCATTCATATCATAGAAGAGAAAAATATAAATAATGAATGAGGCGTAAAAGGAACATCTGTCTCCCGCAGATTTTAAATCGCAGCAGAAACGTTCTTCGCCTGCCGCCGTATCAATAATTTCCAATTAATTTTTTAAAAAGATTTCCAGTAATCACAGTCCCATTTTATGCATAAAAGAGTTTACATAAAGAGTTAATTATTCATGCTCGTGAACAATTTATACACATTAACTGAAAAAAAAAGAAAAAAGTGAATGCAAAAGCTTTTTCTTTTACTTTGTCTAGTCTCCGATAATAGCCAGGGTAGCTAATTTAATACTTACTCATATTTTTTATAGCTCTATGTCAAAGACTTTTATACCCAATATTTCTTAACTGAAAGCATGCGCAGTTAAGACCAAGCTGATCAGTATCTGCAATTCGATGCAGTTGCAGTTTATCGGTCTGGCTCCAATTCTATCGCATGTAAGCTACAGTTCTAGGGAGAATTCTAGTTACTTTTGGTTTAACAACCAATCAAATGTCATATATCAATCGGGTCAGTTGATTTTCTAGACTAGAGCGAAACTAACCATGTTGATGTGCTGTAATGTTGTGTTGATTATTAATCTTTGAAACACAGAAGTGAAAAGAATACGTTTTGGTTGATGGCAATCATGACGCAATTGCAAGAGACTTGCATGATGTCAAACATCGCAATTTCTTGCAAGTTGTATTGCACCATGTCAAGCGGCCATTAAAACCGTCAAAAAGATCCACGGAACAATTTATTATCTCACCGTACTCGTATTAAAACATTTTTAAATCTTCAAGAATTTGCCACAAACTATTTTCTCTTTAATAAAAACGTTCAAAAGTATAAGCAATCAAAATTCACTGCACTAGAAATAAATTTTCCAATTATCTCTTCAACGGTTTTTGAGACATTGTTATTGAGAGTATTTTAGAGTCAGCGGAGCGTACTGATTAAGATACAAGGTAAGTATTTAACAAGTTTCTGTTTTCGTTGGCAGTAACAATGTTTCAGTGAAATTAGGTATTAATCGCTTTAATGAAATTATAAGGAGGAGTAAGAAAATCCTCTGGTAATATAAAAGCAATTCTTTAGTCTTATCGTCTTCCTCGCATCGCGCACCTCCAGGATTAGCGGTAAGACATAACACCCATTACCAAGGACGTAGTGTATACTTTTTTGAATAAGGCATCACTTCTGCAGTGTGCCTGTTTACGTCTGATAGGCGTTACTTATTATGTTATTATGTATTTCATGCAAAGAAAGTGGGCTGTAGAGATCAATCGTTTGAGGAAATACAACACTACATATTATAACTGAAGAGAGAATGCCTTTCCCAACAAGTATAGTTTGGCAAGTTTATCTGAAGCTACGGGGCATCGGTAAAAGGTGAGGAAAAATGGCGCAAACCTGTCACAAACGTACCAATGGCGTACTGTACCTATTTTATAAAGTGAAATCAATATCAGTGAATTGTCGAAGTGAGTGGAAAGATGTGGTAATTATGGTTTTCGCACAACGCTGCCAAAGCTTGAAGAAGTTCATAACAAATTTGGGAAAGTGTTCAACTTTTAATATTTTTAAATTGAAAAAATTATGTTGATAAACAAAATCCAAGAAAGCAAGTACATTGGAGAATTAAAGTTTGATCATGCTGTTAATAATAAAAAGTCCATGTTCTAATTATTATTACAGCATACTAAGCACCTTAGCTTTTTCATAGTTAGACGTGGCAATACCGAATGTTTTCGACTGCATTCCTTTTACAGCTTCAAATAAACTTGCCAAAGTTTATATTCCTATGCGGTAAATCTTGGCGGTACCCCCTTGACATAACCTGCTTACAGCCGCCAACACCCTCTTTTGCTGCAAGATTTCAGAACGATATAAAGACTACCTTTTGCAGCCCCGAGGAAAATGTAGTGGGTTATACATGACCTCCAACCTCCAGAAGCTGATAAATATAAATAGTATATTAGTATATTATACACCAAGATGGTGAAGACTATTATTATTGACCAAAAAGGTGCGAGCCATATAAATGTGGTGTATATACAATTCTTTCTACTACTAGCCAAATTTGAAACAAAAATTGAAAATAATTCACAAACGCACCAAGAGAAACGTTTACTCCGTCATCTGACTGACGTGTATACTGTCAGTTTTCGATATATTATGAACGTACTCGTTATGTCATCAGTCATTTTTGGTTAAGCGCGAATTTTAAACTAATGGCATTTAAATTCAAATAATTTAATCTTGGAAGGTTATTTCAAGAAGCAAATACTACAGACAAACACTTGGGTATACAAAACTATGTTGCCAAGTTTTTGATTAACTACTATATCTCTGGATTCTCAAAATATTTGAATTAGTTTCATTATTAACCTAGGTTGATAATAGAAAATATTATCTATCACTAATAGAGCAGTTCTCAGTTGACTAGAAAATTTTCAACTTCACAGCTAGTAGTGGTAAATTGTATCCGTTCCATAATAATACTCAATAGAATCAAAACATTAAACAAAGAAAATGTAGTCCTCATTACTAGTTAATTTTTTTCATTAAACAATAATTAACAATTCCCCATTGTCTTGTGTTACTATCCTCTGTTGGCGCTCGTGATTACCTACCCTCAACTTTTTAACGGTCATAAAAAATAAAACTCATCACCAAGCAAATCCGGTTGGAAATGCAATGCAAATGAACCTTGCACGTTAATTTTCACTCCTGTCTTATACCGTTATCTTAAATGAATATATACGTGAAAATTCGGATGGAATTTAAACCAAATTTTCCACAACTTGCCAGGCGAAAGGTGAACGGATAAGATTATTACCCGGAGTGCAAAAAACAGTTACTTTAAATTAAGTGTGATCAGCCATAGCGTTAATGAGATGAGAACATTCCCCAAAAGTGTTTCGAACATGTATTAGCATATGTAGAGGGTGGTATACAATAATTTTCTCACGCATAATGGGAGGTAAAGTTGTAATATGTACGGGGTATTTTGGATTTGACATATACAACAGATTTATTAGTTTCTTTGAACTATTACACTTTCTTTTAGGACTAAATCGAGAATAAGAGAGACCAAAAGAAAGAGGGTGCCACAGAAATATATAGAACGGATGCAGAATTTACGGTAGATCTAAAAAGCAAATATAGAAAGACTCTTAAAGTCGTTTTAGGTGTGTAAACAGAGAACTGTATGCTTAACAGACACTCAAAGCTAATGGGGCTGAAGATGATGCCATGTGCAGATACTGCCACCTAGAGAAAGAGCACATTCTATTCAAGTGCGTCTGCCTGGCGAAAGTGCGGTTTCTTTACTAGGCGATAAGAAGCCATCGACTAGAAATTACATGAAAGGTTAAGTCTCGTGGTTGATTGGCTATTTCAAAAGATACGATACCTAAGCTGGAGAATTCGGAGGATATACATGGAAAGGTCGCAGTAAAATGGGACAATTGGTCATCTTATTTGAAGAAAAGGTTTATTGAGTTGAACAAGTGTTTAGGTGGAAATTATATATAAGTCTATAGCCTAAACACTTATGATCTAATGTGAACAGCTTAAAGATTGTATTATAAACGTGTAAAAATAATTTGAAAAGTCTATACCTCATTTAAAAACCAGGAGGAGTAATTTGAATTTAAGTTGGCAATTCTGTGGACCTATGATTGGTCAGATTCCACCCAGTTTCACACAACACTTTTTGACATTAATATCAGCTGATAATTTAAATTTTTGATAGTTCTGACAGATAAATATATTTAATTTTGTCATCGCATTCGCTTATTATTATTCTATTGATTTACTTCGTTTCGTTGAAACTGAACATGACAGCATCTGTCTATTTGGAGGTTACAAGCTATCGAAGATTTAAAACAATATAGGTTTTGTTAGAAAATTGGTTCTTCTTTTTTATTTCATTCACTGGCATTTAGTTATTTGCTACTTAAAAACAGCCATATTAGAGTAATGTGTATGTTCTAATCTTTCAGTTTGAATACGAAACAGGAAAAAGTTTTACATGTGACAGAATACCCGTCTGATTAATTCTTGGGTATAAAATAATTTACTAGACAAACAAGAAGTCGACTTATGACTATGCGTGGTTGATTTTTTCATCAATCAAGGCATATTTAATAGATTTGGAACACGACTGTTGACTACTTTTTCGGAACACGTCATTTAGTAACTAATCTGGTAACTTTTAGTGATGTGAATTAAGCTTTTCAAATTACTCCTCCAGTCATTAAATGGACTATCCTTTAATAAGTAATAAACTAACTATTGATTTAAGAGAATTAAAATCGTTCAAAGATCATCTCTAGTTAAAATAAGTATTACCGTGGTATTTGTTCACAAGAAAATGCAATTATTATTTTTATACAGTCGATTTCCGAAGTTCAGCTGTGGCACATATTCGTTTTTGTTCCTCCGCATGAGCAAAGTCGTTGACTTTTTCAATTAAACTTTTCACAAGAGATCTTGAGTTTCCAACTTCTCCATCTCTTTAAGAATTCTTTCTCGTCTTCTTTTTATATAGCCGAAACTAATTTGTTGAAACGCCAATCATGATTCTTTGGAAATATTCACAAAACATTCTCGATTCAACGACTCGAAATTTCGAGTAGTCTCACGCAGTTCCACTTGTTCGAACGTTCTCGATGCAGGAATCAAATTATCAAACAGAAATAATACTTGAATTTTTTCATAAGAGGCTTGCTTTGGGTAGGAAGTTAAATCACAGAATCGTTTTAATAATTCTCTTAACAATCACTTCTCAAACTTTGGGGCCTTCGTTAATATTAGAATACGAAATTTAGGAGGATTTTCTTCATAAAAAAGTGTTACGGTTTATTTGAAAATCAATCACATTTCTCCAAATTTGATCCTCTAAAGGTCTTACGTAGTGAACTAATATTTCTACATGCATGTCGACTACCCTCCTTATCTTTTGATTGCGTTAAAATAAATATTTAATTTGCAAACTTTGAACAATAATTGGAGTATTTATCATTCATCAATCTTGAAACCTGTTTAGATAAAAGGCATCCTTTCATATAAACATGTTTTCTTTTTCACTTGTATTCGATAAAATCCGTCTCGAAGGACCATTAATGTTCGAGAGATGTGTCACGGAATAAAAGTCGTTAAGCGAAGAGTGAAAAAGGATAAAAACTATTTTACATAAAAACTGAGATTGTACAATTTTCTCTTTTCAACAACTTACATAATAATGTCTTAAACATAAAAATGTATCCACTTGACTTGACTTGGCCATAAATATTGAAGGCTCTAAGTACATGTTATTTTGAAGTGTAAAGCGTGAACAATACTTGAAGAAGTTTTTGAAAAACTCCAGTTCTTTAATTGTAATCCATGGATTACTTCTACTTTCAGAAATTAACCTCAAACTGTGATAAAATTAATACAGGTATGTCAATCATTCATTAGATTGGGTTGTACTGAACAGCCCAGGCACTAGAATTGAATCTTTGTACCAATTTTCAAGCTATCTACTTCCATTCGACAAGCTTTGTGTCTTCTATACAGTCAACTAGTTTGACCCTGAGGATTTTCAGTAGTTGTAATGTGCTTCTGTCTTAGTCCTTGTCCTAGTATTTTATCATAAAATTCACATTTCCCACACACAGGTTCACTAATTTCTTCTGAAGATCTTCAAAACAAAACAAAAAATTGTCATATTTGTTGATAAGTATTTGAAGGTTTCCGTATCTCATGAAATATTCTGGCACGCCCAAAAACCAACTGTAGTGATAAACGAAAATTTGACATTCTAATTAAGCCAACGTCAAACAAAAATGGAGTATGATAATGTGAGACCATTCTGGCGATCAAAAATATTGATAATTTCGTGAATAGTTTCTTTAAAAATCAAACACTCATCATATCACAAGGCAATTTTAATACCGTTGTTGAAGACATTTAGTTTTGAGGAGAAAATTTATGATATCCCAACATGTGCTAGAAAGAGAAAATACAGGACTGACACTCATGGGATGAACATATAGGCAATATGAGGAGGAATACTTAACTTTATTTGTCCACGACCACCTAATAATAAGTCAATATTGTATCTCCTCACAAAAGGTATATGGTACACATATATCTACTAGAGTGAGTTATGGTTCATAATACACTGACTAGAGATGGAGGTACAATATGAAATAAACTATTAAATCTGTGTATTTTGTTCAGGAAATTTGTTTCTGAAATATATCGTATCGATAAAATATTGTTGTTTTTAGTATTGATACTTTTCATAACGATATTTTCTAATATTAAGTATTTTAAGACAATATATTTATAAAGGTACATAGTATTGATACTTTATACAGTATCACCCATCTCTATATAAGTATATCAAATTATCTAATGTAGCTGCCACAACATTTTGAGGTTAGTAAATACCAAATCGTTACTGACATTTATTTAATAAAGAAATTAATGGTCGTGAACAAAGTATAGTATTCTACTCGCAATTTATGGCCATATTCACTATTGAATTGCGCAAACGTCACCCATCGTGAATAATGGCTATCATAAATTGCTTGTTTAATGATATACTATTCTGGAAGTTATCGAGAGAAGTCTTTTGATGATCGTTTGTCAAGTTGGTAGTAGAGTGCTGTCAAAAGTGGTTTGATAGGTATGACAGTTGTCGCTTTTCTTCTAATATTTTTTCCCGAAAAGGAATAGTTTCTTGAACTCTTATTTATTATGTGAATAAATATACATTATCAATAAAAATTCTACGTATTTAAAGATATTAAGAAAAATTTTTGTTGGTTGCATAATCATGAACCAAACGGCATTATTCGTTTTCGTTAACCATGTCCGTTAATCTAAGATATTAGGTTGCAGATCCAGTGTTACATCCTGATACATATAACGGCGAAACAATAGGTTAGCGGTAATACGGGAACAATGCAAGCTTTTCTCCATTTCGGTGTCCTGGAAAAGACAAAACCGTAAACGCCGTAGCACAAAACGTTCTCGCTGCCATTGTGACTTCATTTTAGCTGCGTCATTAGATACATCAGACTGTGCTCTGTTCTCGTTCGTTTTGGAACTTTCATTGCATCTACCAAATTAATTTTTGTTCTCGACAAACGGTATGACGAAATTGCCACAGTAGATTTTATTTTATTACATTCTGTCGGTTGTACTTTCTGGATGAGGTTATATTGCGAATGTCGATGTCGGAACGCTGCATATTCTCTATATATACATACATTGACTTCATTTGTGATACGATCGTTTCTAGGGTGGAAAAATTAGGCCACTTTTTCTATGAAGTCGTCAAATGAAAATAATATTGCGATGTTCGTGCAGTTGCGTGTCAAATTCAACATGTTAAAGTAAATCGGGGCAGAAAATTGTTTGAAATCATACACTAATTTTAACATAGAGGCTCCAAATCCGATAAATACTCTTCATAGACGTGGAGAGAGTTTTTTATCTTGAATTTTCGATGGGCGATAATTTTGTAGCAACTAAACTTTGAAGTTCATAATTGTGGGTTTAACCAATTAAATCTCGAATACATTTTTTTATCAAATATTTTTAATTGCTTCGGCAAAATTAGGCACTATATCAATCGGGGGTTAGGAAAACACTGATATTCGTTGGGAAGCATTTTTATCACAAAATTCTTATGTGAAATGCCTGAAATGGCACATTGTTCTTCCAAAAAATTTACGTCCTATCTTCGTCTATTGCAAAAAATCCCAATATAATCCATAATATCAAATCTGGAAAGGAGTTTTATATTTTTTCAGGTATAATAGTTGCACTTTTTGAGAAAATGAGAATATTTATTAAGTATTTCATGAGAGCTGTCGAGTTTTACTTACATCATCATGCATTTATTTTTCTATTTTATCATTGAGGCTGCGGATGGCTTCTCTTTTGTCCTCGTCAGCAGAATCATCATCTGTGTCATCTTCATCCAGCATATCCAAAGCTCGGGAAAGTGAAAAACCTTTTCCAAAACGTCAAATCCAAGGGAATCCGTGGAAGTTGAAAAATAAACTAGGGAAAGCGGTGTATTGGGAAAATATGGTGGAGATCATGTGGAGAGGCGGCGAGAAATGAATGGAGATAAGTGGTGTAATGAAGAGCATGATTAGGAGAAGAGAAGGACTCAATATGGCACGTGAGAGGTAGGGCAGATAGAAGATGACGGAGAGTGTATTAGCGACCTCCACCCGCCTTGATAGGCATTTCCTTGTGTATGAGTCCAGCACTGTCTGGATACTGGTTAGGACCCATGAATAGTACTAGTTGAAAGATAGAGACAAGAATTTTAAGCTATGTGAAACTAGATCGTCATATTAAACTTCTTCGCAATATGTATATACACTTTGCATGTTAAGACAAATTCAGCGCCTATCGTGGACAGCTAGCGATCAGTTTCTAGCGTCTATAGATCTTCTGCGTTTAAGATCGAAATATTTTTTTCCTACTTATCTCGGACTTTTGAACTGCGTATACATACAACTCGAAAAGAGCTCGAAAACTGTTCAAAAACAGCTCGTAAACGTGATTTGTGCCCTGCTAGATATATAGAAAAACATCCATAACAAAACTTTGCTTTAAAAGATGAATTTCAACTATAAATTCACACCCATCACACTGTATTAAGCAAGTTACTCCTAAATATAACGTCTGCTTAGTCCCCATCAACTCGACAAACAATCTTCCCAATCCGCATTTTCAATTAGAACATAAATTCAACAAATTACTTCGACTGTAACAAAATTATTGAGCTTATTACAAAGAGGTTGAAGGTTTTAGCTGTTTTATTTCCATCGAATCAATTACCTACCTCACCACTCAGTTTGATTTCATTTTGTTTGAACACAACGAACAGTACATTGCCTTTAGCTGTATTGCCGTAAATGGGAATTGCTGATATAGAACAGGAAAGGAGACAAGGAAAAAATTACAAAAAAGTGTATGTGTTGTTGTCGTAACTTTTTCCTACAAGATTAAAAAGTTTCACCGGACAATGTAGAGATTAAACATCGATAGTAACAACTACTCTCGAACGGTGATGAACGGCTAATGGTATTGAAGTACAGTTTAATGGAAAATATTTTTAGCACGGTGAATGAACGAATAAAGAAAATGCCCGTTGGGCAGCCGTTATAGGACCGTTTTTCCTTTGTTTATTCAACAATCATATTGGTAATGATTCCAACTATTCCAATATTCAGAATTGTTTGTGAAATCCTATTATTTTGCTTGGTTTTAAAAATGTTTCCTTAATTAATTTTTAGTATTGAAATGCGCCCTCGAGCGGGTAAAAAGTTTATGAATAACATCCAGGTTTTCACCGTCGTCACTTTTATCATGAAATTTATTCTTGCACTCCAAATGGATTCTAAATTTGGACTGAGAATCATTCTTAGTACTTGATAACACTAATTGAACAACAATAGGGCATGTCCAGGACAGTTGACATTCGACAATAATCCGGTGGTAAAATAATAAACATAAACACGATTAATAATTATCAAACAACAAACAATTATTAATCTATATTATATATTATTAAATATGCAAGCTAAATAAAAAAACATAACTAAACTCAAACACGATCTATCCTTATAAATCAGCATAACCTCACTATTAAGTACCACGTGTTCTGAATGCTTTGTTGATTGTTTTACCACCCAGTTGTTGTCAAAAAGTTTGTGACGTAACGTGGACATGCCATATGAAATAAAAAAAAAACGGATACGGCTGAGGTAAATAAACAAATTATATGAAAACACGCAGACAATAAAGCTAGGTTAAGGTCCCTTCCGATAACTGTTAAATAAAATTGAAATAACGGTTGACCTAAAACCAATTGCGTAGGACGTTAATTACGGTCACAGGTCACAGAACTATCGAATTTGTCGGATTATAGAGTGAGACTGAAAGACTTATAGAGTTTTCCATTGGCATGCACTAAGTTGACACCAAGTTCGAGCGTACTCTACACCAGTGTACCGATATTTTGCACTGAGTGCAGGGTCAATGGAACACAGAAAAGTTGTCAGTTCAAAACATTATTAATGTAGTATTGAATTTTTGAAGCTGAGGTTCGTTTTGTTAATAACTAGTTCTTCTAATTCGGTATCATATCCGAAGATGACGATTATGATAATAAAAAGGCTGCTGCTCTTCTTCCGAATTCGCACCGTTTATCATTCGCCGCTTTTTGCACTCTTGCACTATACTCGAAACTACCTCCTGAGCAGGTGCCGAAAAAATTGCACTCAGTGCACATTCGCTTGCACTAGTTTTCCAATGGAATATGGAACACTGGTGCAGTGCAGCCAATGGAACACAAATTTTGCACTCAGCTCAATTTCGGTGCATCCTAGTTTTGTAAATGGAAAACGCTATAAGACTCCCTCTAGTCAGGAAATTTTTACTTTTTATACTGATAAATTACAGATATAATGATTATTCTAAGTTATACATATGTGGTTATACTCTGAACTATACATCTTACTTCATTATTGTCCGTTTGCACCAATAGTGTTGGGTGACTAATTCAAATTTGGCACTTTAGCACCATCCACATTATTTTGTTTTACTAATTGTTTATTGATTTTTATGTTTTCTGTCATTCTCAATTCTGACAACGATATATTTTTGTATGTTACTCTAAAATAAATAATTTTAGACGAAGTTTAATATTTATCAAATATCATATTATCAAATAGCATAAGCTTAGAATAGCTATGGGTTTAAAATGTAAGGGTTGGTTTAAGTTCAGTTGCACCAATGTTTTTGCTCTGCTTCTTAGATATGTATGTATGTATGTGTGCATCTGGGGCAACATCCACTTAGACCTAAGAGATCTATTCTACTTAGTTTCTAAGGGGAGTCTCTGAAACTAGTAGCTCGTTTAGTCTTATTTCCCGGAGGAATTTCAGGATATCTGCAGGCTTCAACTTAGGTAAATGTTCCTCCTCTTCTATCCAGTAATCTCCTAGGTACTGTGCTATAGGATACTGGAGTACTGTGCAGTTGGAAAGTATGTGGATGGAGTTTTCTTCTTCCATGCCACAATATCTGCAATCTTCTTCCTCCACTATTTTGAGTTTTTTCAGGTGCCGATTCAGGCGACAATGTCCCGTCAGGATCCTTGTTAAAACTCTAAGCGCAGTTTTACTTTGACTTATGCATTCATTTGATCTCAACAGGTTGTAGTCCAACCGAAGAATCTTTGATTGTCTAAGCCCTACTAGATCTTTCCAATAGTTGGATCTTCTCTTTCTTTTGTGCTTCACTTATTTCTTCCAATATAACATTGGGACTGATTCCGCAAAAGGGTTCTGGCCCCCAGAAAGGTATTTCATTCCCCTTCTTTGCTAGGTTTAAGTTCAGTTGCACCAATGTTTTTGCTTTGCTTTTTAGATAAGTGTTTGATACATTTGTTAACCTCGCTATTTGTGTTGGGTTTCATTAATTTCTCTATGGTTTCTAGTGACTTTTCGTTTTTGTGGTTTGAAGTAACGTATTAAAAGCTGCTGCTCAAAGTCAATTCTTTGGAAATTAATAGTTATTTATGCAACAAGTGCAAAAAGTGAGTGTTTTCTGCACGCGACGTGAAATTGTCCAACGAGGTCTTTAGGCCGAGTTGGACAACACGTCGAATGCAAAAAACACGTTTTGCAAGAGTTGCATACAATATTTTTTCTAAATTCATGCAAAAACTGGAAAATTACAATATAAATATGTCAAAAACCTAATCTAACCTAATAAAACTCAACCCGTTCTTCTTTTTTGTATCTTTATGGCCTCCACCTTGTCAGTACTCAATTATAGCTGGTTTTCGCCTTGACCATTTAAATTTTAAATAATTAAAGATTTTTGAAATAATTGTAACTCGTTGAGACTAAGTAGTAAGATATACATACAGTGTGTAAAAGCCAAATGGAATAAATTCATTATTTCGGTTACTGTACATATTTATAAAAAATCCCGAAACACGTCAAATTTAAATTATAACTTGACATTCTTTAACGTGAAAATGCAACCCCTACCTTCAACCCCCTTAGAATGACAGGTACAACCCCCAATTTTTTAAATGGGAAGTATAGGCTTGTGATATATCATTTGAAAGGTCTCTTCATTCTCTATTCAAAAATGTTATTGTTTTTAAATTTAATGCAAAAATTAACATAAAAAAAATTAATATCATGTTGTTACCGAAATTCGCTACAATACAATCAAAAACTAAAATGTAATGCAAAACGTAATAAAATGTAGAACACGAAAAAGAACTATGAATGTTAATGAAGTAGATGTTCAAAATGTTCTCCGCGAACGTCTTGGCAACTTTCTAATCTCAAATAAAACTGTCTTCTAACATTATTTAACATATCAGGCGTGATCGACCTAATCGCAAGCGTTATTCGTTCTTTTAAGTCATTTAAATCAGAAGGTTTAGTTTTGTACACATGGCTCTTCACATATCCCCATAAAAAGAAATCTAATAATGTAAGATCAGGTGATCGCGCTGGCCATTCAATCGATCCTCGCCTCCCTATCCACCGATTGGGAAATATTGTATCGAGGTACTGCCGGACATTAAGTTGGTAATGTGGTGGTGCTCCATCCTGCTGAAACCATATCGTATTCGCTGGAACTTGAGGATTACCTGGATCAGGATATAAATTTGCCAACGTTGGAATGACATCATTTTGAAGTAGTGCCAAATAATTGTTGCCATTCAAGTTGCCCTCAATAAAAAAGGGACCAATTATATTGTTCCCTACAATCCCTGCCCAAACATTAACCTTTTGAGGGTATTGAGTGTGTTCTTCTCTCATCCAGTGAGGATTTTCCGTGGACCAGTAGCGGCAATTTTGCCGATTAGCATGACCGTTAAGTAAAAAAGTACACTCATCAGAAAACATAACGTCTTCTAATTGGATAATATTGTTATCCAACATGTCCATCATTTGCTCACAAAAAAAAGTTCTCTTATCAAAATCGTCTTCCATGAGCTCCTGAGTAGGTATCATCTTATACGGATGCAATTTATTTTCTTTTAATATGTTTGCTATCGATGTATGGCTAGCATTGAATGTAGTGGATGCCTGTCTACTCGATGTATGTGGGTTTTCCTGAAACTCAAGCAACACATCTAATTTGAGTTCATCACTCAGTGCATTAGCAGCTGCTTTTTTTATCTGCCTTACATGACCAAACTCGCGAAACTGCTTTTCTATTTTACTTATTGTTCCTTGGGATATAGGCGGTAAATTAGGAAATTTCTCATGAAATAGGCGAGTTACTTCCTGTTGTGTTCGGATGTTATCTCCGTAACCAATCATTTGTAAAACTGTTATTTTATGCATTTCCGTTAATCTAACCATTTTTCAGAATTGAATTGAACAAACTTTATACTTAAATTACAACAATGACAACTTAAATAAAACAATTTACTACTGCTTGTTAAAATAGCGTTGCCACGGAAATTCTTTAAAGTTTTTTAATAATTACCATCTAAAAACCACATTGCTACGGTATTTGTTAACTTTCTCATTATCAAGACCTAAACGGGAAATAAGTTTTAAGTAATATTGTAATAAGTTCCGAGTATATTTTAGCGAATTTCGGTAACAACATGATATTAATTTTTTTTATGTTAATTTTTGCATTAAATTTGAAAACAATAACATTTTTGAATAGAGAATGAAGAGACCTTTCAAATGATATATCACAAGCCTATACTTCCCATTTAGAATATTGGGGGTTGTACCTGTCATTCTAAGGGGGTTGAAGGTAGGGGTTGCATTTTCACGTTAGAGAATGTCAAGTTATAATTTAAATTTGACGTGTTTCGGGATTTTTTATAAATATGTACAGTAACCGAAATAATGAATTTATTCCATTTGGCTTTTACACACTGTATATTATTGTTGTATTAAAGCAGGATCAGGTACTTGCTATGGATTTTCATTTAATTTAAATGTTTATGTTTGTCATTAATCATCACAAAACTGACACAAGAATGACAGATGAGTGCAATAATAGTATTTTATGCAACGAACATGTAATGATAGCCATTAAGACACGAGCATATTGTAGGATACGAAACGAGCCGCAGGCGAGTTTCGTATATAATATGCGAGTGTATTAATGGCCATTACATGAAAGTGGCATACAATATTTTTTCTACTCCGGTTAATAAAAATTATTTAATCAATAATTATTAGTTAAATCAATTTTAAATATAGTTATTTTGAAAATCAAAATTATTTGACAGCTATCAAATTAAGTGTCACTTCTCAATATGTCTGTTCGCCTGCAATAAAAGTGTAGCACTGAGCTATATAATTTTGAAGAATTCAGGTCTATCTGTGAAAAAATACATATAAAATTACTAAATTTGGGAATATCTATGTATATTGCATTTGTAAACTGCAAGAAGCATTAAAACATAATTAAAATAAATAAAATCGTATAGCTCAGTGCTACACTTTTATTGCAGGCCACAGACCTAATATAATTAATTTCAGAAATGTCAACCAGGTATCCATGGCTATATACTAAATATTGTGCGAATGTCGCATTCCTATTGGCTTAAAAATCTGTATCATAATGAAAATCTGTATCATAATGAATTTCATTATGATACAGATTTTAGTCTTTTAATAAGTATATTATAAAACAGGAGTAGAAAAAATATTTTATTGCACTAGTGCAATAAAGTACCACTTTTTCCATTAAATGTGGTGCACAAAAGTGTTGTTTTTTGCATGGATGTAGAAAAAGAATTTTATTATTGTTTATTAAATAAGAAAACTGTTCATAACGGAAAACTAAATAAAAATAAGAAAATCCGATCAGCAAATTATACAGTTCATCAGGAAAAAAATTGCTAATATTTTCATCCAATTCTTCATAATAGTTTTTACGGTTGTACTGTCTTCTTGGAAATCCATTTTCGAGAATATCCAATACTTCCAAATCATCCTCCATAAACATCCTTCTCAAAAATTGAAAGAAACATACCTGAAACTGGAAGACAGAAAACGAAAACCCAAAAAGAGGAAAAACATTGACATACCTATATCAATAAAAACACAAGAATGTTAGGTTAGAAATATCTACTTTGAGGATAAGTGGAGAATAAGCGAGCGATTTTTTAAGCTTAGCTAGGTACAGCTTAAAATGACAAGTTGTTCATGGTGCAAAACAAAACTTTCTTAAAGCGCCACTTAACTTTAAGTCGACTTAAATATCAATTGGTGCGAGCGGCCATATGTATATCAAATTTAGAAAATTGAACAAAGCAATAGATCATATGTCGGATTAGACAGGGGCAGGACTAGGCACTGGATGGTTTGATATTGTTTTCAACAAAAAGTTTGCTGTGGAAATCTAATCTGAAAGAACAAAAACGAAAATACCGCAATAAATAAAAAGTGATCAGTGTTTATATTAATCAATCATAATCGAAAAAAAGAAAAAGTTTAATCATAATATTTCACTGTTTTCCATTGTTATACAAAACAACGTAACAGTTTGTCTGAAGATTGCACAGATTTATAACTGTCGTTACACAACACATCCAAAAATCGAAACAAGCATGTCGACCATTTCATTCTGTAAACGCTCGTCTGTCACACTGTATGAGATGACAAATTGTGGCAATTCAATTTCTCCAATGGACATGTAATAAGCTAAATGGAACGTAATGATTTGAAATTCCACAAAAATACGCAACCTGACGTTCTTTTCTTACCGAAGATGAAAAAATATAAATCTTCTAAATTACTTCGAGTTTTGCCATATAAAGATTCGCACACAAAACGAATAAAGCTCGGTCTTTACAAAGCAATTTTATTCTATACCGAGACCCCAAGCTCGACGCATCAGCTTGTGGTTAATAACCGAAATTCAACCATAAATTTATTCTAATGAATAGAGTGTCAAATACTGATATTTTAACTCCATTTAATATTCTGATAGTAATAAATAGTACCTACATTTTATGTACGCGCGTGAGATAAGAACTTATTCTTTTTGCGTGAGATAAGGAGTTTATAACCCAACGCAATTTTCTTATCTTACTGCTGAATCAATCAAATTAGCTTTAAAAAGGATAATAAAACTACTGAAAGATTGTGAATATTCTTTTCTGTGTAATTAGAGTTTGAGAAGATACCGAATCAAAATTAAATGAACTCAAACACGATTAAAATGAGAACCACGTTTTGTGCAAAGTATATCAGTCATCCAGCTATGTATCAATTATTAATTTTGGTAACTTTATTAAATTAGTGATCAAATATTGTAAAAGCTGCACCGACTGAACAATCAAGTTGATGCAAACAAAGCATGAAACAAAATAAACAGACATGTCTCCATAATATGATCACACAAATGTTTGCTACTGATGTTGGAAATGAAAAGTGGAAATGTACTGTATGTATATTTTCATTTTCGAACATGGTTTATGAAACACATTTTACTTTGTTTTATGCCTGTAATTTTATAACATTGATTATAAGCCTAAAATTAAATCATCTTGAGGAAGATAAGGGCCGTTTTCATAAAAGAGCAAGTTGAGATTGTTGATAAAACTTTACAATAGTATAAATACTTTTTTATTGTGATAAATTGAATTGCTTTTTTAGTTAGAGAATTATTAGTTTTAGGGTGAGATGAATAGCTATAGATAAAAACAGTTCTTAAAAAAATGTCTGGCACTTGGCTGTGATGAAACTAAGATTCTCTCTATAAAAAAGTACAAAAAATAATGCAAGATAATTAAAAACAATGAAATTAAATTAAATCTATTAAAAAAATCAACGTGGTTTGAATAACCTGTGGAAATAATACGACACCATGGATAATAAAATTAATCAACCGGAAAATTTGGTTTGTTGACGATTGAAGCATATTTTTTCACGAAACTAAAGCTATTCAGCCATTGTAATTTCATTTCGTAGTTCAACAACAAGCATTATTTACATGGGTCATTTCATTTATTTTTATACTCATTTGAGTTTCTCTAGTTTTGCTAGTTTCTCCAGTCATAGAAATGGAAACACTTAAATATTCCAAACTATTCGAAAAGGAGTTAAATAATATTAAAATTATATTAAATGAAAAAGAATTATAATCACTTATGGTGATTAACCAGGACTTCATACCAATAACTCCTGGTACTTGATAGAAAGACTAAAAATTATTATTGTACTCTATGTACATTTTTTTACGTCCCTCGTTAACGAAATGTAGGGCTCTACAACAAGTGGAGAAGGGATAATAAAACTACTGGAAGATTGTGAATATTCTTTTCTGTGTAATTAGTGTCGGAGAAGGAACCAAATCGAAATTGAATGAACTCAAACACGATTAAAATGAGAACCACGTTTTGTGCAAAGTATTTTAGTCATCCAGCTATGTATCAATTATTAATTTTGGTAACGAGATGTAGGGCTCCAATTAAAAATTGTTATTTATCCATAATTATTGAAAAGCTTATTGGAAATTGGTAAAATTTCATTTATAAACATCTTGATTGCAAACAGACGTCATAAACAAGTGGAGAAGGGACTTATTGTGACGCCTCAAAGTAAGCAATTTTTGTGTTCATAATTCATTTAATTTAACCAATTTAAAATAATCCATTTGATAATTATAAATAAAACATCATTTTTAATTCTCAACTTTATAGTGAGGAGGAAAATTTCACTGTAAGTGCTATAGTTATTCTTAGTATGTTTATAATCTTCTAACTTTTTGGTACAAAGTTGTATGAATGATGCCCAAAAAATGTAATGTTTATGGGAAAATGAAAAATTTCAAAAGTTATAAGCAAATAATTCTGAATGCGTTAGGTAAGAACCCTCATTATTCCAAAAAATTCAATGTAACACTACCAGGCATTTACTTCATATCTTTTAGGTAGATTAGATTAGAATATTGGAATGGATCTTTGTCCTATCCACTGCGACCTTTGCAGATCTATTGTGGTCCTCCCTATATTTAGAGCTGTATAGTGGATATCTAGCTTCATTCTTTATTAGACTTATCAGCCTGGATACCGCCTCCCTTATACCGCCTCTCTGCACTGAAACCGCACCATTGCTAGGCCTTCGCACTCACAGTGCATATGATCCGCAGTTTCATCTTCTTTCTGGCAGAACCTACATAGGCTGTTATCTGCTGGGCCAATTGTGTACATATGTTTCCTCAGTCTACAATGTACGATCAGTATTCTCATCTTCATCAGTATTCTCATCCTCATCTTCTTCGTTTCTCGACTTTGACATATTAGGTCGTGTGAAAGTTTGACCGAAGGGCTTTTAAAGAATAATTTAGCGTGCTTTTGTCCTGGTTCCTCACACCTTCAGCGGAGCGCCTGGTTTTTTATTCATTTGTGAATGCTCTCTTTATTTAGGTATTTAGCAATTCCACAGGAAGGTTCTGGCCTTATCATGACCTCCGTTGCTCCCTACTTGGCTAATTCATCGGCCTTCGCATTGCCTTTTATTCCTTGGTGACCCAGTACCCAGGCTAAGGTCACTCTATTATGACTACTTAGTCTGTTGAGGGCCTTCCGACACTTCCACAAGTAATCCTATATGTATCGTCTTAAATGCTGCTTGGCTGTGGGAGTAGATGACGATTTGGCATTGCATCGCCATTACCCTTTCCTGAAAGACAGTAGCATGTTTTCCTAGGCTTAGAGAGATCGTGATCTTCTCTTGTACCCCATATTTTCCGGCTACTACTTCAGTTTTTTTAGAGCCATCAGTGTACTAGTTATCTTTTGAGTACCTACTTAGACTTTTTTGTTTTATAAGCGCTCAACGACATGAGTTCACTTGTATTTTATTGGCGCCCAACGTGAATATACTCTCAAAATTATCTCTATAATCACCTCTATAATATTAATCACTTTTGAATCGAAATTTATATGCTTCTACTCTATTGTTAATTTTATATTACTATCAGTAGAGTTATTCAGAAAACGAGTTTATTCATATCGTAAAATTCTGCTACGTTCATTTTAGAAGATAAACGGCTAATATGAATTTTATGAAATTGGTGTAATATCGTCCATTTACGCCATCACTTTTAGATGTATTCATGAAGCGAAGTATAGAGACGTCAAGACAAGTTATTTATCTGCGGCGTCGAGAAATCATGAAGATAATGGTTTCAAAAGAGGTGAACAGTTAAAGGCAATCACATTTCTAATACCTACAAACAGGCGCGTGCTGGGACGCTTTTAGAGCTCTCGGAGAATTTGTCGTGAGAAAATCAATCACTTTTTTACAATAGAAGGATGTAAATAATTCCCAATACAATTTAACACGAAAATACTGATGAATCTAGTGGTCTAATTTTATACCGAAATCCCACAATCAATATAATATATTAATTCATACATTTATACCTAACCGCATTCCACACATTGATAAATATGTTGTATTTAGAGCCCATTCTGTTATAATGCTGCGATTAAAATAGAAAATATTCCGATTATCTTCATAAAATTGGATTTATGGATACTCACACACCTGTTCGTGTTAAATGATTTTTTTTGTGTGAAAAAAAAATAAAAAACTTGACATTTAATAATGAAGCTCTTAATTGCTGAATTTCAAATAATCACTACTTAAGGCAGACATTATTTTTTCTTGATTTAGTGGCAAGATTTTTTGAGCGGACTGTCTTCTTGGCTAAAACTTCTTTGTATTGTATAAAGGTGTCTTTAATATTGTTTTTGTACAGTTTGAACAATGCTAACACATGTAATTTTGCTTAGTCTTCTAGTAACAAAATAATTACCATTAATAATTATGGTGGGATGGTGAGAGAGGGAGACAGTGACATGAGCAGCTCACTCCAATGCTTTTCGACTTAATGAATATCTTTTTCACTGCTGCCAAACCAAATTTCGAGACTGGAAAGGTAGGTTACATGAACGTGGTGTTAACCAGATAGAAAATAAGCAGATGGTTCTTGAACAATTTTTCAAATTTTCTTTCCTTCTGCAGAACTTTGTTAAAAAAAACTTCTGACGAAAATTTCTCCGAATCTAGGGTGATCCATTCCAACTATATTGATCGAATTGACTTAAAATGAACCTATACTGTGAATTCCTGAGAATGTACTACCTTCCTACTTCATTAATTCAAATTAACCCCAACTTACAAATGAGCCAGTACGCTCTGGAGTAAAAAGCAAGAGCAAGAGATTTATTGTTAGACATTCCAACTGGTATGTCGCTTTATACGTTTTCCTGGAGCTATCACTCAAGTCTTTAAATTTTGTGAGAGTGTATTCTACTAAAATTACTAGAGATATTCAAATTAATTCAACCTAAATTTATGCCATGTCTATTTCAGGCGTTAAAATATTTGTTGCGCTTCACGTTATGCTGGAATTTCATTCTATAGTAAGTCATTACTGTTCTTAGGTACATGATAATTCTTAATTTTTATTAATCAGTATCAAGTTCGTTCACAAATATCTTCTGTCTGTTTTTTGTGGCATATTATTTATTCTATTTCTCTTATTTTTTGGGAATCAAACAATAGGCCAGTGCCGAAACCTTCAAAAATGCTAAGAAGTGGAAAAAAATAATAGTAGGATAAAAAAGGGGGTCATCTAATTCGTTTAATTTGAAAATTAGGGTGTTTTTTGATATTTAGTCAAAATAAGGTGGAAAAAGGAATATTTCAGATCAAATGAATTGCAGTGGGTTTGGGACATGAGGTGAGTGTTCACGAAATTTCGCGAAAAAAGTATTTTTTCCAAAAAGAAAAAAATAATAAACCAAAAACTTGGTTATTTGAATTTTTCACATAAATTTCGGGGTTATGTGTAAAAATTATGAATACAAAAGTTGTAGACTTCTCACAACTTTGCTACTCCAATTTTTTCCATAGGACTTGTAGCTTTCCCGGAAATCGAGATAAACCATTTTTTACCCTTAAAAACTCACCCCCTTCCACTTCCCGAGCTCAGATCGCCCGTAATTTATCATTATTTTCAATTTTATCACATTTCCCTCCTTTTTTAATGGGCTTCATCCTAATGTTATTTTTTTTGTTTCAAAAATTATCGACCCTGGTCTACAACAACTGGACTATCAAGAATATTTTGAACTTTAAGATTGCAAAACTTTGTTATCAAATTTTTATTAAGGTCCATTCATAGTATATCACATCTCTGGTAAAATGTGAAATGGAATATTTTATTTTTTTATGACACACCAACGATATGATAATCTACTAGAAATGAAATCCAGTGGAGTGCACGTTCCAGAAACGGTTTTTAATTGTGATAGCCTGTTTTTTTTGCTATTGTAAATGTTGTTAATAAAACGCGTGACTTTTTGTGTACGATTATTTTTGTATTCAAAAGATATATACTTAGTTTTGTGACTTTGTGTATTGAATTGTGTATCGATTAACAACTATTCCAATGATATTTGACACATATTTAACATTTTCTCGACGCCACTGGCGAACATTAAGTTCATACAAAGTATTTTTGAAAATTTGTGTAGGTATCTCCAGATGTTTCTAAATAGTTTGCTGAGAGCAAGCGACTTCAGCCATTCGTGACGCAACGTTTAAATGACATTTTTATTTTCTTCCTGCTTTTTAAAAACACTCCAGCTCGATATCTCTTTATTTTTCACAGAGATTATTTGTCCACAAATGAAATATAAAAATATATTCACGAATTTAATATGTAGTAGTGGTCGAAATTAGTGCAATATCTTTTTTGTCATTTTTGTACTCCTTTTTATTCTCTGATAACGGCGTTAAGATATCACTAAATAGTTAATTGCAAGTTTTTAAATTAACTCACTGTATAATTGAGACTTTTTAGCAATACAGGGTCCCACTATAAAGTAACACATTTTGACGGCTTATTACTCGAGAATAGAAAAAGATATCGACTCGCTTAGCTTCTTATAATTCCTTCAAATTTTCATTGACATAGCTGCCAAATGTATATTTAATGGATTGGTTGTTGTATGTGACATTCATCTGCAATTATAAGAAGTTTAGCGAAAACTGCACGTGGATATCTTTTTTTATTCTCCAATAATAAGTCGTCAAAATGTGTTACTTTATAGTGGGACACTCTGTATATCTATATTATATCCATCAATTCATATTTGACTATGAGTGGTTTATGAAGTGAATTGAAGAAGATATTATAATCTCTTCTATTACGTCACAAAACTATTTACAACGTGACAAAAGTAGAAATTGGTAAAAATTTTCTGATTTTGCAGTGCCTGTTTCGCAGAATCTGAACTCAAAAGGTTTTTTTTCGGACCATCAAGCTTCAGGAATCAATTGCTTCAATGCTTCCAACAAAAAACCGAAAGGTCGCATCCAGAAAAAAAGTTACAGGGTATCACGGTTCTAAGGATCTGAATCACAATAAATTTTTGAAGCTCAAGTATAATTTTGGCAACACAAACGTCAAAGTGTTACCTTCGGAAATATTGAAGCTGTAAGAGGTCCGGCGAACTGCATACAAGTGGTTTGGACTAGTTTCTTTGAAAATTTAATCCCATAATTCAATAAATGATGTGAAACTTTTTATTTTCACTTATCAAGAAAAATACTTCGAAAATGCTAGGATCGACTTATTAGGATTATTGGAATTATTGAGAAAAACAGCGGCCGTTTTTTCATTAAGTGTCTTATAGGACGTGAACAGATTGAGAATCATTTCCCTTGAAATCCCTTCTCTTTTTGTATCCACTCTTCGCAAATATTTCGTTCCCACTGCTTGAAATCTACTTTTGGATTTCTCTATCCAGCTTCCACTTCCATAAGTAAGGATTGGCTGGTATACTGTTTGCTGGTTTTGGTATTTCCTTTTTTGTTTTGATGCAGTGATCTTTCCATTAAATTCAGTATCTTCATTTCCATTTCTATCCAAGTTCCTTCACTACCTTTTTTCTTCAGTTTACTCTCCCAAATTTGTTATTTTTCTGAAATTCCTTTTCGCTTGAAGGAAGAGTTATTAGGTCATCAGCAAACCCACACTCTGGATAAAATATTTTGCTAGAATGTTTTGTCTAGAGCTACCCTTCTGTATCTGTATCTGTAGAGTAGGGAGGGTGAGTGTAGGCTCACAGCAGTTAGGCCACATGTGACCCATTGTACATCCTCCCGAGGAGTTGTCCTCCTAGGTCATCGTCCATCCTGTCCTTCTCAGGAAGGTGGACAGGTCACTAGAAGACATCTCCTTTATATCGGCCAAGACACACTCTCTTATTGACGATAACTCCGGACACTCGCATAGGACATGCCTGACAGTTTCATCTTCCTGTTCACACATCCTGCATAGAGGTGTGTCCACTAGCCCCATAGTATGGAGTTGTTTCCTTAGTTGACAGTGGCCAGTCAGAAATCCCACTGTTATACGTAGGTTTTTTCTGGTCATCGCCAAATATTTCTTCGGAGCCATCTTCCCAGGGTCGCCCAGGGTGATCCTGGCAAAACTGCATCCTTTAATTCCCTCCCGTCTCTTAAGGGATTGAGCATGGGAGTAACGTTTCGCTAGTTCCGCAATTGTCGAAGTCGTCAGGCCGTACGTGTCACTGGGTCCAAGAATTTCAAGAGCTACCCTTATTACTAGACTCTGTATGTCAATGCTCAGATTCTCCATAAATAGAGGATGCTGTTATTTTTTCCCCTTTTGTCGGAAACCTTGTTTAAGTCCATTTTTTTCTGAATATATCAGATTCCAGCTATTGTTGACTGACGTAGCTGTGATATTGATACAGGCTCTTAATTCGTGCTGTAAGAATCTTTGGAATCGATCTTTGACCAAACTGTTTTAAGGTCCTAAAACGCGATATAAACTTCCTTTTATGTGCTCTACCATTATTTTTATTATCGTGAAAATGAGATCATAAGCTTCTCTTAATTCCACTTTGTGACCTATCATGCTTTCATATAATTTAGAAAAATAAGCTTAATAGTATAATTTTGTTAATAATTGGAAAGAGAATATTTTTTGAATTGTCAATATATTGCTAGTTACAATATTAACAATCAATAAATTGCTATCTTTTCTCCTCATTTTGTTCGCTATTTTTTCTGCCACATAAAAAGGAAATTGAAGAATTCCTCACAAGCACAAAAAAACTAAAAGCTGCGAGAAGTCTATTTCTTATAAAACTTGGTAAAAAGCGAAAAATCGTTAAACAAATTTGCTACAACTCAATAAGTCTTCCAGAGTCATTATAAACATTATGCTTAACGCTATAAGAAGACTCTAATACAAATCCCTTGAAGGGCAAAACCCCGTGAAAGTGTTTTCTCCAAGACAGAATTTATTGTAGGGGAGACTGAAGTGCTCATTACTGTTTTTTATTTAATTTAATGTTCTCTAGTCTTAATTTGCTGCGAAGATTTTATACAAAACATTTTGGATAAGTGAATGAATTGTTTTACTTTAGTCAACACTCATTTCTTGGATATTCAGATCAAACAAAAATATTTGAACAACCAATGGAATTGAAAATGAAGTATCACAAATATATAAGCAGTTATTTATTAAAAAGGTCGTTTTGTGATAAATTTTTCATTTGAGAAGAATAATTGGAGGGGACCAGACTTTCTAACATTTTTTAGGCTTCACCTTGAAGTTTTTACTGCTTCCATTTATTTATTTTTTAGTGTTCTTTATATAGACTTATCTGTATCAACTGTTTTTCCCAACGCAGGGTCTGTTTCATAGATTTTCTTCGAGATAAATAAAATTCTTTATGAACAATTATGTTAGAAACGATCCAACATTCAAGGTAGGGGCATGGAAGAAAAAAACCTCCATCCACTTACTTTCCAACTGCACAGCACTCCAGAATCCTCAAAGATCACGGGATAGGAGAGGAACATTTACCTAAGTTGAAGCCTGCAGCTATCCTAAAATTCCTTCAGGAAATAGGACTGAAGGAGCTACTAGTTTCAGAGACTCTCCTCGGAAACTAAGTAGAAGTAAGAGGGCACAATGGATCTTCTAGGTCTCAGTGAATGTTACCCCAAAAATACATACATACATAAATTCATTATCTAGTTAAATGTATTTACAATAGGAAATATTTCACAAAAACACCCAATTCATCCCTACTACTTTTGGAGAAAAGTTAGTTCCAGAAAATATAATTGAATATCTTCGGAAATATTTGAAGGGTTCAAAGAAAATAAGAAAAACTGAAACGAAAGAAATATCTTTACCAATCAAGTAGAGTGTACTTCAGTGAATACTGTGAAGCGGGATAATTAAATATAAACACCCATAATCGTATCACCTTTCGATATTGCTAATAAGAAAATTTCTAATTAGTACAAGTATGTTATAAGGAGAAAAAAACCTCTAACTCTGATCGAATATATTGATTTTATATGTCTTCCATTATTATTTCAATGCAATTTAACTGGAGTGTTCATTTTCAACTTGAATATCTCCTCGTGAAAATAGGAAATTCTCAGAATTAAAAATACAATGTAACAATGTAAGTTTATCACCAAAAACATTCCATAGTATGTTTTCTTTTTGTTTCATAATCCTTTGTCCTCTGTATCCTTATGGCATTCTTTCCAAGTTTGTTAATGGTATTTAGATCCCAGTCTTCCTTGTTGCTTAATTCCGTAACGAATTTCTTCGAAAAGTTATATTTTTCCATCATACCGTCTTGACTCATGTCCCAGGTTGTCTGATTTCTAAGAAGTGAGGAGGTGTTTTTTTTAAATGATTTCCTCTCTACTTAGTCTATGTCTTGTTCTTTCTGCAACACTTTCCAACACCATATGTAGAGGGGTGAGGTTAAAAATCACTTCCTTGAGCCGGCGTATTAGGAATGGCAAAGTTTTCAGAATTGTATGTTGGATGTTTTATGTGAAGAATTAACGAGTTCCGTCAGGCATTCGAATACAATTTAACGATACAACTGAGATTCAATCAACACCAACATTGCTAGTGATAAATTTTTCCACGTTGTCTGTATGATTGACAAACTTATTTGAGTGCAGGAGAAAACGAAAACAAAAGCTGACAAACAGTATTGGAGATGAGAAAGTGTGAGCAAAAATCAAAATATTTGGAAGCATCCACAGAACTACTTGGAGTACAAATATAAAACTGAGTTGAAGCGTCTTGAAATAAAAAGACAGTTGCACTTGCCTACATCAAGTACTTGTCCATGGAAGGAGTTACAGATATTATAATATAATATATTTGCACGGAGCACAATATAAAATTATTGAACCATTGAAAAATTGCCTTTGAAGTTTTATTCTTGTTTCGACAGCGGCTCTTCCATTTTCTTCAATATAATCTTCTGGCAGAGGGTCTTCACCTTCAACATTATCTTAATCTTGTCGATCATCTCTCTCAGTAAACTCTCTTACTATAATGTAGTCATTTCCTTCCATTCTTACAAAGAGAGATAATAATACACATACATTTGAATATTCTGGCTCCATACACTGGAGCAGCGTGTTGATGATTCAAACGTGAAACCTCTTCTTTCTAAATATCTAGGCGCATTCAGTAACACTTCGAGCTTTTTTTTGGACTGCCCAAAAATCTCTCTTGAGCAATTTGTTCTTCTGGCGAATATAGTAGCTCTTATAACCATCCCATCCCCTAGATTTATACCTTCTGGTACTGGCGCTCCGTTTGTTTAAAAATCGATCCATCCCTCAATTATCTCCCAAGTTCTTGGTTTAAGCTCATAATAGACCCTGTATAAACCAAACACCTATAGGGCCTGTAGAGACGTCTTTATACATTTCTCATTTTTCTAACCATAAGTCTCTCATAGAAGAACATATCGATGTGAAGTAGCTTACTTTTGATTTAGTCGATTTTGTTGGAGATATAACAACCTAGTTGTGTTTTTTGTGTTGTGGAAATGTTTACAATGGAATTTGTCGTTTGGTATATGACTTTTCTATGCAAAGATTATGGGCACATTTTGTTTATTTCGAGACAGTTAAATGGAATCAACATATAAAAAAAAACTCGTTGTGCTGAAATGTTCCATCATTACTGTCAATATTTCAAAGTGGCTTACTGACACACTTTATTAATTTCTATTCCAGTCAGTTTGGAAGTAAATTCAGGATTAACAGTGTAGCGTACTAAGTTGACATAGGTATGGACTGCAAAGTAGTAGAGTTTACTTTTCTCAATGATATCTTCTAGTTCACATAAAGAGGCTGTCTAGATAGACAGAAGGTAGCTAGCTGGTAGTACCAATGTGGTGTTTGCGTGGGTGCTGCATACTTACTCAACACTAATATATTATACACCAAGGTGGTGAAGACTATTATTATTGACCAAGCACCAAAATAAGGTGCGACTCTTATGAATGTCTTCACCATTGTGCTGTATATACATTTTTTCCACTATTAGCCAAATTAAAGACAAAAACTGAAAATAATTGACATGAATTATACACTATTTCAATGCTAAAATATTACAGCGGTATCGCAGTATTTACAAACGTACCACGAGAAATTTTTACTCCGTCGTCTTACTGACAAGTACACTGGGGCGCTATTCTTGACCGTTCGCAAGTGTCAAGGTCGTGCGCTCTCATAATTTTGAGAATGTCATTTGCATTTGGTATTCCTGACCATTCGGGAGTCCTGCGCAGAGGTCCTGCGACCATGCATATTTTACTACGAGTGGTGCTTGTTGATCGCAAATGACTTGAGTATGCGTTTTACAGAATTTATAGGTTATATTCAGGTATCAAAATCACTGTTATAAAATGTTTCTCACGAACTGGATGATTTGTCAAATATTTCACATTAAGAAAATCTTGGAAAGGAACCAATTATTCAATACAATCGTTTCAATCCTATTTATCCTTGTGATATTTTAAGTGAATATACATTTGGCAAGATTTTAGAGAATTTCTGTGAAGTAGATCTTTCATTTTTAATGAGGTGAATAATTCAAGATGGATTTATCCTATGAAATAATGAAAACTACGATTTAATCATAATCTGATGACACCCAACTAGCAAATTATCTAAGAATTGCGATGTTGTCAAATTCATTTTATAATGCGAATGAAAATGTTCGTAAATCTCTACGAAGAGTGGTCAAAAATACCATTTTCAGGAAGTGTTCGCAAATTGAATATTCCTAACCCAGCGCGTTCGTACAATTGCGAAGGATGTCAAGAATATCGCTTCTGTCTGTTTTCGATCAATACATTATGAACGTACCTACCCTTATGCCATCAATCATTTGTGCTTGAGCGCGAATTTCAAACTAATGGCATTTGAACTGGAATAATTTTATCTTGATGGGTAATTTCAAGCAAACAATCTCCTGGGTATACAAAATTGGGTTGAGTAAGTTTTTGTTGAACTACTATCCCTGCAATCTCCAAATTTGGTTAATAAAAGATCACAGCTAGTAGTGGGAAAACAGTATTTTTGCTTCGCACATTTCTGGGAACTGAATTGGGTGTATATAGGGTGATATATAGGGTGTATGAAAAAATATAGTTTCTCCACGACTGAATAATAACGCACGAGTTATTTTTACATATTTAGCTACATAATGATATATATTCTTCACACCAGTGAATAATGAAAAAGAATTCACTCTCGTTAGCCAATCACATTCTATTATTATCAGAATTCACGCTTAAATGAATTAAAATGAATAAATCAAATCGTCTCTTTTAAAACGTCAAATACCAAATGTTGCAAATCGATTCTGACAGCGCGTCGTTTGAAACGTCAAAATAATGATACAATCATAGTTTTACGTATTATTTAGAGGAAAAATGGACAACAGTAGTTATATTTAGTTATAACTCCCAAATATCATTTATAAATGTAAGGGTTTCGATTAAAACTGTATGCTACGTATCTCTTTTTGAAAATAAACATGCTCTATAGCCTAGTGGTAGAAATAGTTGACTCTGGCGCGGACGATTGGGGTTCCATTCTCACGAAGCTTTCTTTTTTTAGTCGTGGAGAAAGTATAGTATTTACTTGTGTAGAAAGGCTAATATTCACTTGGATGATTCCAAAAATCACTCGCTCGTTTTGGAAACTTCATCCGCTTGAATAATAGCCATCATTCTGGACTCGTTGAAGAATATACTATTATCCAATTGAGAAAACTCATCATTACGAACATCAAAAACAACACAACTTTTTGAAGGTGTGAAGTATAAAGAATGCTACTTATGAAACAAAGGAAATAAAATGGTGTAATTTTTCGTATCCGACGTTTATTGTGTTGAACCAATCGACAATTTTCTGTTTAAAAGAGCTCCACCGTATCATCATAGAGCATATTCTATTCCAGGAGATATAAAAAGGTTATTCCAAGCCTCTTTTCGTTGTTTGCGTAGACTGACGGCGAAGAGCATTCACACATTTTTCTTTCTGCTACACATCAAAATAAAAAAAAATGCGACAACGAAATACATTTTCAGTGAGTTTTCACGCTTCGGTTCCTTGTTACGCTAAATGCGGCCATTTTTAAAAGTCACATTATGTCAGCTACTGTTCAAAAACGAGCTTGAATTATTTTCTTTTCTCTTATGAAAATTTATGATGGATACGTCACATCTGTAAGCATCAAGTGGGCTGAGCGATATTTATATATATAGCTGTCCGGGATCTGTCATCTAGATCGGGATAAAACGCTTTGACGAAAATTTTACATATGATCAATAACACATTTTTTCCACTACTAGCTGTGAAGTTGACAATTATTGCTTTTTTCCAGCCAACGAAGTTGAGCTTCTCTTTTGTGGTTGATAATTTTTTTCTATTATTAACCTAGGTCAATAGTTGTGAAATTCAAATATTTTGAGAATTCAGGGCTGGTAGTTCCATGAAAACTTTTGCAGCATCATTTTGTATACCCAGGAAATAAAATCCCATTAATTTAAAATTCGTGCTTAACCAAAAATGACTGATATGAGTGCGTAATGTAATTAACTCCACATTCAAAATCAACACTATAATAAATATCGCAGAATAATTCAAGTGAGGAGCAACTATATGCTATATGCTCCGACGGATATTGAATTTTGAGAAATAGTTTTTCAAAACTTATAGAGCGTTGAAAACCCGAAAAATCCGGATAAGGGTATAATAATAAATAATTGCCAAAATAAATTTTACAATTAATCACTATAAATAAATGCTCACTTTTAATTATTTTTTTTGGCTACCGTTTTTTAAATAAATAAATGCTACTTGTTATTCATGGCTTTTATTTTTCTTCTTAATGAAGTTGTTCGTAGAAAAAGTAAAGTACACAACTAGAGTTGTAAGCTTATTACATGCTTATAGAATTACCACGCGCAACTTTTCTATTCGCATGTGATAAGCATCTTACAACTCTTGTTATGTAATGTAAAATTAAAACTAGTTACCAACTTAGCTTCGTGTGGAAACTATGGTAGGACAATTTTATACATGTATAAATGAAAGTGCAGTGCAGAGTTATGGGACTGATCAATTAATTAGATTTAGTTCAATGAAACATAAGTTGATTCGGTGTGTGCGTTAGTATAGGAAAACTATACATTTACCAGAATCCTTAGAATCTCTTTGGATAGTTTATTCGAACAATCACTACTACAGTCGACTGGCATCACTACGCCATTTTAAATTCATTCTGTTCAACGTAAGCATCTCCACATGGTTTTATTAACTTCTTTATTTATAAATTCAGGCTATTGCAATTCACTACATATTTTTGCTGACAAATATTCATTACATAAACATTGTTAGGGACTTGTGAGTATCACCCGTAGTTAGTTGTGGTTAGCTGGGTACTCTCTGTTCTGGCAATTAGCGAGTGTAACTGGTTTATCTTGCAGTCCTGGTCACTCGTTGGAACGGTCAACCAGAGATAATATACACAAACGGTCAACGATGTAGATACGCTGTTATTTTCTCTTGCTGTACCTTTAGAGCGCTTTCAGACGAGACACTTAGTGGCAGGCAACTAGTGTGTGAAAAGAATCGCTATGCTAAAAATACATTAATATAAATAGACGCATTCACGCGAGACACAGATAAGGAATACGTGGTGTTTAATGTATTTTATGTCATACTAAATCATTATTGTGTTTTTATTGCTTAGTTACCAGTTGGTAATGTCGTAATATATACTCGTGCGGGCATGAAAAGAAGTAATTTTTCATCAAAATCTTCTGCGTAGTTTGCTTGCATCCAATTTCCAATTTTTCGTATTCCATGTCATAAGATTTTCAGTTGCTTTCTTTGCTTTTTCGATAATTTGGTTAGGAATTTAAAATTTTTGTTCATTTTGACTTCTATCTTTAACATTTATTAAAATTATTCTGATTTTATGATATTTACACTTGTCAACATTCTCCTAGCAACTATAATACTTACTATCATAAAATCGCAACGTTATCAATTCAAACCGGATTTTTTAAAATACTGATTTTTATTGAGATTGGATTGCAATAACGAACTAGCATGACATAAAAGTACCAAGGGCATAAACAGATGTGTGCGACTTACAAACCCTCTGGCCAAAGGCCCTCGGGTTCTTAAGCCGTGGCCCTCGGGGCATAAACATCTTTTTATACCGTTGGTACATAAATAACTATTTAGCCACGCGATTCTTTTTCAGTCACTAGTAGCCGGCCAGAAAGTGTCTTATCTGAAAGCGCTTTTAATCTATCCGGTGGATTCTGTTGCTGTGGAAAAAGAGAAACAAGAGTTGTATATTTATAACGAATGCACTAATTGAAAATATATAAATGCAGCAAGTTAAATGAACTCAATTTGAACGGTGGCAAAACTTTTTGCCTTCTATACTAGTTAAACGTATAAATGAATACTCTATCAACGGTATAAAGTTTAATATTGTTTTGGAACAATAATTTTCTCCCTTTTTGTGTCAGTAACTTTTGAGTTAACTTATTTAAGTGAGTAGTGGATGAAACATAATTCGCGGCGTCTATTGCATACTATTCGTTCGACGCGAACAAATTGAATTTGTGGCCATTTACATACACTTTGAGCCACTTGTAAGTTAATTCGATGTTTTGAATGTCGAAGAACCGCTTAATGAAGTTAAATAAAAATCGAAGGGGTGCTCGCATTTTCTCTTCGTTAATGGAAGCGTTAAATAATTAAAGTTGTATTTAAATTCAAGAGGTTATCGATCTAGTTTTTAATTTATTCACGATCTTGTTTCGGAAGTTAGTTCTTGGTAAATTTGAATTGCAACTTACTCAGCTATATTGAGATACCGTACGATATATACCCGAAATTAAGGGAAACACTTTTCATCAATAGTGTACCAAGATTAGATAAGCCTAAAATGGCAGACCCCAGTACAAATCCTTAAATATTCTTCATGTGATGTGAACCATTTGGTCACTTGTACCTTTGATCTATTGTGAACTGAGCTCATCAAGCTTGTATTATTTTTTCTGGTTGCCACAAATAGACTGCATTGGAAAAATGTGATTTATATTTCATCACTTCATTCCCTCCAAATAAAAATTGGATTAAAATTCAAAAGTAATCAAATCGAACAACCGCTCGTCAATCAGTGTAATTATTTTAAATATTTTAAAAATTGGTATTACCCATAGCAGCGATATTTATTTTCGAATAATTTATAGGTAGAAAGGTAATAAATTTTCAGATAAATTTTAACAGTAGCGATATTTCATTCATTACGCCAAATTATTTAGGGATAATCTTTATCTAAACGTTTTATTTTTAATATTTATAGTGTGTAATTGGTCGTGATAATTTGTTGGAATCTTGGATAATGCTGCTCATTAATTGGGTGAACTATAGTATATTATGAATGTTTGTCACAATACCGAGAATACCAAAAACTTTTGATAATTACAAGATTGGAGCGGATATAAGACGTGGGTTTTGATACTGTGATTATAGTAAATCATTTTTGGTCACTACGTGTATATCAATCCTGTCGATTACCTGTAATTTGTAGCAGTGATTTCGTCTCCAAAATAAATACGGTTATACACCATATAACCTTAATACTTTTAAGTACTTATAGTATTACTACTGAATATACAGTACCATTATAAAGTGCTATGAGTAAGCATCACAAAGAACGAAACTCTAAATTGAAACGTGCGATTTGCCAACGTGTGAAATTTCAATTTAAAAAAGATATAAAATATTAGGCAGATCTGTATCAGCATCTGATCAAGTTCATTTTATCCATAGCCCCATAAATAACATTCGATCGAAACCGAAAGTAAGATTATTTATCGTGTTGAAGTGTACTTACTGTTATTTATAATAGATGTGGTTTTGTTGTTTTTTTCATTCAACATTCCCTACAGGAAGTATCAATCTGTTTGAACTTCTCACTACAATATGGAGCTATTTGCCAAATAGGCCTTAAATAGCATTAGAAATTGACCTGATTTAGACCGAATATTTACTATCGTAAAATTATTGTGAATTCTGACCAGTTTATAGTTCATGTAGGTAAAGTTGTCACGAAATTATATTTGCTTTATTGGAATTAAATATTGAAGATTGTACGGATCTGGTTCTCATATTATATAAAAACTCGTTGAAACAATATTACTTTACATCCTTATTTTAACTCTGTGACATTTTATTCACAGCGATTCACATAAATCTATGTAATAGACGAACGCGAGAAGTGTCAGTGCAAATCTCCTGATAAAATTTAACGCTGAATGTAATTCTTACTACTGATAGGTATTACAATTTTATTCTGTTATCGATTTCCGATATACATTGAATCATATGGAAACTTAAATCATAGCTTTTATTTGATGTGTCCTTTGAAAATTATAACACTAGAAGTAACTGGAGCAGTAAGTAACTTGTGTGAAATATTTTTTATGAAACTTCAGCTATACGTAAAATTTACTTATCCCTTGGTAAAAGTTACGAAGATGAATTAAAATACGAGCTAACTTTATCTGGAATCTTTCAAAATCGACAATATTTATACAAATGGAATAAAATTATACAACCAACTTTTGCTTTTATCGAACTGTTTGTCAGAAAATAGCTTCGGTTCTCTCTGATGTAACTTCTGGTCCAGTTTTCCCCCGGTTGAAAGTGAGAAGTTCGCTGAATGTCTGTTTATTTACAGTGGCTTTCCTCGAAAACTTTTATGAATATAACCAGAGATAAAAGGATATACTTCGCCTGAAGTAATCCGTTAAAAGTAAAGCTCTTCCTAATTAGTAAATAAACGAATCAAGGGGATTATTCTCTGAACTTATTTCGTTTATAACGTTATTGGTAACTTTATTAGTCTGTGAATAATTGGAAAAAAACATTCAATACCTTTTTCATGCAATTGAGATTGCCGCAAGATACCAGATTAAGCCTCGTCTCGTTTTTAGACTAGATCAATTATTTCATTTGAGCTTAGATCGAAACGAGACACCTGCAAAATGAAACGAGTCAAGATCAGGCTTTGTTAAGCTTTGTCTAGAGATATCAATATAAATATGTTGGGAAAGAAGTATATACGAGACGATACGAGAAATGCGCTAGACGATACGAGAAATGTACGAGACGAGAAGGAAGTGTGACGAGATGAGAAAGAAAGGTGCAAGGAGAGATGGGTCGTTAATAAAACGAGGTCAAACCTAGTGGGGGAGACTTCAATGAGAACAAGAACAAACCATAATTAATTTTTTCTAGAAATATACAAATATTCAATTACTTTATCTTGTGTTAACAGACTATTTGAAGAAAAACTTCCATTGCGAGCAAGGGTATGTCCATGTCTTCCTTCGAATCCGCTAATGTAGCATTTTATTTTGAACAATTTACGTTCTTTGAACTCTTGTAATGTTTTTTCTAATTTTTAGCCGTGTCTCGTTTGTGAATCTACTTTTTAATGGTATAATATTAACTAAAATCGATACGTAGAGTTTCTGTTTCTCCTCCATTCCGAAGTCTTATAATTCACAAAGAATTCTGAAAGAGACGACCGCACATGATAAAAACACTTCTTTGGCGGAATACACAGGGTGACCTAGGAGTTAGTACCAAAAACTTGCGGGGTAATAGAAAGACTAAAAATAATCGTGGTATTTCATATGAAATGTTTTCTTTTAATTCACAATTATTAAATGGCTGATTGGAAATGTTTTAACCGTTAATAAACACCATAATTGCACACCATAGGATTTTAACATGGGAAATCAGAAAATCCTAAATATTTGCTTACCAGCAAAAGAGAAACTAATGAAATTTTGTGTGGACGTGAAGTACATTATTTCTGACAATATTGCCATGAAATAATCAATGTTTAATAGCAAATAAGTTGAAAAATTAAGAAAATAAATTTTAAAAAATAACCTGTATTGAAGTACTTTAATTTGACAATTGCGGTAGGAGTCTGTTATAGCGCAGAGTTAGAAGCGAATGGTTTCTATGCGGATGGCCCGGGTTCGAAACCAGCATAATGCCTCTTTTTTTTTAATTCTTAATAAAATTTTGTTTTTTATCGTTTTTTGAATAAAATAATTTTAATAAAATTTTGAAACGATAAAATAAATTAAGCATGTTATCACAGAAAACAGATTTAATGAAATTAACTAAAAAACGAAGAGTAACATCACATTGATAATCTAGCTGTCAACATTACAATAATATTGTATTATACTAAACTTATTTTATCGTTTTAAAATTTTAACAACTTATAGAATTATTTCATCTAAAAAACGATAAAAAACAAAATTTTATTAAGAATTAAAAAAAAGAGATTAAGTTAGTTTCGAACCCTGGCCATTCACGTAGAAACCAACCGCTCCTACCTCTGCGCTATATTTAATTTAAGTACTTGAATGACAGGTTGTGTTTTTAAATTTATTATCACAATTTTCAAACTTATTTGCTATTAAACAGTGATTATTTTATGACAATATTGTCAGAAATAATGTACTTTACGCCCACACAAAATTTCATCAAGCTCTCTTTTGCTGGGAAGCAAATATTTAGGATTTTCTGATTTCCCATGTTAAAATCCTATGGTCCTAAGGTCGAGTCACCACCCGGTAGAAGTCTACAACTCAGGTACCGACTAAGTTAAATTGTGGATGCGCCATTTTTTTCAATTATAAATGCAACAATTGGCTTTTGTGAACATTTTTAGAGACATCAAGTCGTCTTGTGACATCTCGATAACATTAAACGGTTTAAGAGATACGGGCAATTTTATGTCGCACTGCACACAGTGCACACCTATTGGCTCATTCACATTTATTTTGATGTACGATTACAGGAAGCATCCTGTATTATTAGTAAATTATTAATAAATTGCTACAGACTACATTTATAAAAATGAACTTTTACTTTGTTTAATCATAAAAAACATTATTTGAAAACGAACATTATTGATAAACTTTAAATTTTCAACAAATAATAAATTATAGCATACACGAAAGCATTAAAGTCGTCTTTATTTGTTGAATATCTAGTTTGCCAGGCGAATGAAATGATGAAAAGCAGTCGGAAAATTCCTTGACCGCCTAGATTAAAAATATGGCCTCCTATAAAAAAATATGTGCTGATTTGTCACGGTCTGTTATGCGGACATCATCTGTATACCATGATATACAATATACAAATTATAACAGGGCGTATAATTTTTATGTATGACTGCAAAATTTATCCAAGTTGTATACGTTGAGCTGAAACGTCAAAAGCAAACATTCATCTGCAGCGCTTATTATGATCCAGATTGTGTCAGGACGTCGAGGCTCCTACACAAAATATATTTACATTGTGTGAATAAACGTATATATAGATATATGATGTATGATTTTACTCGACAGGAATAAATGCTATGATGCGCATGATAGATCTCAAATAGTTACTTCATATTTGATCGCATTGAATTTCAAAAGTTACATATTGAGATGAAATGGAAGTTTTGGCATGAATTCACATGTCACAAATTGTAGGTGATCGGTGACACATCCTGCATGCCGGGGAAAAACCCGTCAGCTCATGTAAGCAACGCAAAAATCTGCTACAGGCTCCTCTACTATAATTTCAAACAAGGGATGAAACTTGTGAATAATTACATTTGACTGAATGTAATGTTACGCCTCTCCCGTGATTGACTGACAGTGAACGACCGAACAATAGTGGCAAAGCTACAATTTGGTTATGTTTTGAACTGCGTTGTATTGTTTATACATAAAATAGTTCTCATCCAGAATTATCCACTGTATTTTCTACACAAAACGGGAACTATTCATTCTATTATATAATCCATAGTAAATTCATGACAGACCTAGCGTTTAAGCCAATGCTTCTGGCCAGATAGTCATTTAAATGCACCTTAACAAAAAGGTGAGTATGTGGGAGAGAAAGAGGAGGAGAGAGAAGGTCGTATGACACTTGAAAAAGTGACGGTAGTTAAATAGGGAGCATTAGTTAAGGAAAAATAATAAAAAAGTAAAAGCTTAGAGTATAAAAATTGTTATAACTCAAAAATAGGCTTTGTTAAACATTATTCAAAGACTCAAATTCTTCTGGGTCTTCAAGTCTTCTGAAATTCTATGCTGAAGAGATATGTTTTTGGTAATAAATATAATATTCTACCACGAAACTATCACAATTTCCGATATTTTTGAAAACGTGACCAAAAATTAAATATTCACGGTACCTTTTCTGTTTTCTGATCTCACCTAATGTCCAATAAGCTGGCAACCAATGAAACATCTTGAATTCAAAGTGTATGCAAGGCTTATGATGTTATTGTTCCGCTGACAGATGGTTTGGTGAGTGTTTTAAGCCAGTACATTCATTAGAAATTGGAATACACGGAGTTCGATCTTCTTATATAGTCTCCATCCATGCTAGTGACTGGTCAGAGGGCCGAATCAGATTTGACGAAGTCAAAATAACGCAGAGAAGTAGGTTGAGTTTCACAGGAGAGAAATTACACCTTATGAAGTGATAGAACAGAAGGATATGATACTGATATATAAAAAAGGGAAGTATGATTCATGAGAATGTGAAAGTGATAGAGAAAGAAGTGGTACATGCCACTCGAGAAAGTGATGGGAAAGAAGTATATTATAGTGACAGAGGAGATGAACATGTGCCACTTGAGTTATGTAGTGATAGTGATGGTGAGAAGGGAAATTTTGGAATTGAAAAATGATAGTGAAAAATGAGATGGACATATTAAATGTATTCCTTGAAATAAAAATCGACCTGTTTATTCTTGGTGTTGCTATTGTCGAGAAATTTGGTTCCAAACGACGTTACCTTTTTTTCAATGTGTAACGAATAAAAATTGTTGCACCTCCCAACTGCACTAACCAATTAATTTTTGAAGTAGAGGCTATTTAGCTTCGTCGAGTAAACTTGAAGCGACTAGAAGTTGAAATGAGTGACATTATTTTAACTGCCGTTTTCTGTCGTGCTAACAACACTTCGAGGATAATAAAATAATGTCAAAAATTGAGATCCATTACTCTTATCCTACGTTTTGATGGAGGTGGAGAAAAAGTGAACTGAGTACTTAAATTTCCCAGAGTGTTTCACAGACTGAAAAAGAATCATTCAATTTATTAATTATATGCCTAACACAGGTCGCAGTAAATGTTTTAGGTTTTTTTAAGAAAAATTAAAGCTGTTCTCGAGTCTGCCATCTATAATAATTTAACTAAGCCATTCTGGAACAAATTTTTAAATTCAATGGGTTGGTCTGGAATATAGACATTAAACAAACGCATGAATAATGAAAATCGGATTTTTATTTCCGTTTTAATAATTTACTTTCAGAGCTCACTGCTTATATTTTCTTTACACGATGATGTTTTATTATCTCATATTGAATTGTGGTGTAGAATAATACGTTTCCATAAGGTCGGAAGAAAATTTGATTTAAAAGTTTTTCTGTTATTTGAAAACAGGAAACGAAGTAAATACGATAATAATGTGATAGAAGTAATGACAGAAACCGGTATGAAGAGTCTTCATATGGAAACATCAATTCTTTATGCAACCAATCATTTTTTTATTGAATATTACATTCAAGTATAAAACTTAATAAATATAAAGTAGTAGTATATTGAGTAGTTTATTTTTGTAACAATAATGTTCGCGAAATTGCTTTATAAAGTAAATATAAAAAAAGATTGGTAAAAAAACATTAACCTAACTTTAAAAAAGTTCATCTTTCTTTCTTGAATATTGAAATTTTCAGACTCGTCCCAATCTACTATTTATTTCTACCAGAACAGGATTTGCACTTGGAACGTATTTTTGCAGTTCATATTATTATACTGGTCGATGCGTATACTTCAGAAACTCGAGCTGGAAGGGAAAATGGTCAATTTACCCAGTAGTTCTCCAAAATCAATCATTATCACTCAATTAACTAAAGCCCTACGGCTGGTGTAAGCTAATCACAAATAAAGGACCCGTTGAACTGACCGTCTAAATGAGCAGATGATTACATAAAACCTATTATCCTACTTATGAATTCAACCTCAATCTCAAACCAATACGAATTTTTGAAAAGTATTTCCATATTATCAAATAAAACGAGTAGTATGAACATTGTCCTAGAAATAAACAATATACCAAGTTTGAAATTTGTTTCTAACGTTTTTTTATATCTGTTAAAAAAAGTGACTCAACAGCTTTATTTTCAAACTTCCCAAGCTTTCTCAGGAGAAACTCTTGATTTAGGATTAGGTTAAATGGACATAAAATTACATCTAGTATTATGTATTTTGCGTTTGGTAGGTAGGTTTATGGGCACCCTGTACGTAATTTTATCGTATCTAACTAGTTCGTACGTATTAAATGTTATTATATCTGAGGCTTAAAGCTGAACCGACTGAAATTGATTTACACGTAATTGAATCAAATTATTACCTCATATCAATAATTATAATACATTGATATATGGTATTCTAGATAGCATATGAAGGAACACATATGTTTCTGACCCTAGGTAGCGTGAAAAATGTGTTCATTTATATAAATTTTTGTTAATTTATACTTATGATGGTGCAAATCCTGTAATTGGTAAATCCTGTCAAGTAATATGTCAATTATATAAAGTCCATTTCACTATCCGATGGTGCGCCTACTTCTTTATATACTAATTTTTGCAATTCTCCAGTTTTCCAGCCTATTCCGTACAAATTCTGCTGCTTCTACGTCTTTCTTGGTCTGTCTTCATCTCGATTTTTGATTTCTTAACTCTTTTCTTCTAATTTTTTTCCTTCCATTTGCTGCAAATGTTAGTTGATTTTTCTTGGATATTCCATTTCTGTTGCTTTCATTTTACTTTTGAACTGTTCTAGCTTCATAGTTATGGACAAAACAATTATTTTAATATCAATTCTCATTTGAACTTAAATTGGTTGGGCGTTGACCCAGCAATGTAGTGGAACGCATCTGATGTGATAATTACGGTGTCTGACGCGACTAGTACATGAATGGGTGACCAGTGGGAAAGCACCGTAGCGGAACAATTTGGACTACTGGGGTGAGTAGCATATCACAGCTCACAGGTATTATGCCAATAAGCACGAAATATAATGTAGTTATGCTGTCATTCGGAGGAGACATGAAACCTGGAACACTAGTGGGTTTGGCTAAATTTCTAGTCGGTTAAATACCAAAGAGAAAAAAACTTACGTACGATAAAATAAGTCTATTTCACGTAGTTTTATTGTACAAACTTTCCCTTGTTATTCCTTGGGTATAAGTGGGACTGCTATACATATTGAATGAATGGGTTCCACAACTTTGAAACGAAATTACATTCAATTCGGAACTTGAATATAAAATTCTACAAACTCGATATAAAGTAATGCGTTATGTCCAACTATTCGATATATACAAAATATATTTCCGGATATTACATTCTTACTTGACTACATGGTATGCTGTGAAAGCTCTCACTTTATTGTGTATTTAGGGCGATTCACTTTCCATTGAAGTTGCTGCATTCTACGGTTTTCAAATTTTATAGTGAAAAACAGCTTCACATTTAAGGACTTCGTATATTTTCAAATTTAACTCTCCATCAAACCTTTAAACACATTATTTCTTCAGCCTTCACAGGAAAAATCGTTAAAATAGAATCAGTGTGGTTCGACAGATAATCAGTTTTGAAAATGTGTCAAATTTTTAGAGAAGGTTGGTCTATATATTTCAATCAACTGTTTGGACTCTTCCTTTCTATAATGGCATTGTATTCTGATAAACTTTTAGGAATTTCAAAACTAAAATTTCAGAACACAAACAACCAAAAATCAGATTCCAACTACTCAAATCATTTATTAGCAAACCAAGATTCTTTCGATTCAAATTTTGAAATTTTGCCTATAGAACCAAAACCCTTCAAATTAAATCTTTCAGAAGCCCTTGATATATATAAAAACAAATATACAGATAATCTTCTTAAGGGCCAAATAGATATCAACAATTCTCCCTTATTAAACCTTTTTACCTAGAAAGATTCCTGTAGGATTGTTGTGAATAGTTTCCAGGTAAACTTGTTAAGTACTTCAGCTAATCCCATATTTAGACACATCCTTTTTCCTTTTTTATTTTATTTCCAAGTAAATAGATCACAATTTTATTGTTAATATCCGTAGGGGAAAGTGTCCTAAAATGACATAGCTGCTAAAATGACATACTTGCTCTATATAGGAAACTAGAAGCGGCATCTCTTATTCGGTAACCGTGCTAAGTAACAAACACTCTATTAAAATATACTATAAGTTTACAGATCTCTCCAGGTTTATTTAACGGTTTTGTTGTATGTGTTATGTTTCAGTGGCAAGAAAGTTTTTTATGCCTGGATTTTTCGTTGCTGTTTTTATATCCTTTTTCGTGGTATTGAATATTGTGTTGGCATTAATAGTTATATGTGAACAGTGAACAATTGATTGGTAAGTAGGTTTTTTATTAGCAACTTCAACATTATCAATAATAACCTACATATTGAAAATGTAACATTGCGTTTAAAATGACATATTGTGGTTGTTGTTAAAATGACATAGTCTGTCATTTTATACGACGCACAGTACAATTTCTAGTCTTTTTGGTACAAAGATTTATATTAATTGTAATTCGATTTTTAATTTTTTTACAGATGACCATGGTTGGAAGGTACGTCAGAAAGACTAATAGACAGTCCTGGAATGAAGCATCTATGCAGCAAGCTATAAAAGATGTACAAGAAAAAAGAATGGGATGGCTAAAAGCATCTAAAATTTATAATGTTCCCCAAGCAACTCTTAGACGTAGAGCTGCTAATAAGAATAAAAGAGTTAAAGGTGTAGAGAAAAGTCTGGGCCGATTTTCAATAACTTTTGATTCCCAAACAGAGAAAGAGTTGGTAGAACACCTAAAATATCTTGAATCTAGACTGTTTGGTTTAACCACAACCGAAGTGAGACAATTAGCTTATGAGTTTGCGGAAAAAAATAAACTAGATCATAGATTTAACCGTGAAAAAGGAATCGCAGGAAAAGAGTGGCTCAGAGGACTTCGCAGAAGAAATACCGACATATCTCTACGACGGCCAGAACCAACTTCAGCAGCCAGGGCACGAGCTTTTAACAAGCCTCAAGTTTCCAAATTTTTTGAGGTTTTGGATTCCGTTTTACAAGAGAAATCTATCACTGTTGAGAAGATTTACAATATGGATGAAAGTGGACTGTCTACTGTCCAGAAACCTCCGAAAATATTGGCATCAACTGGGCGCAAACAAGTAGGATCCCTGACAAGCGCAGAAAGAGGTCAGCATGTAACTGTCGTTTGTTGCATGAGTGCAACAGGTAACTATATTCCTCCAGCCTTGATCTTTTCAAGAAAAAACAAAAAAGATGAACTTTTTGATAAAGCACCTCCTGGAAGTTTAGGCTTGTGCCAAGAGTCTGGTTGGATAAACTCAGAACTCTTCGTTCAATGGCTGAAACATTTTTGCAAACATGCTAATCCCTCTCCGGAGAATAAAGTACTCCTTCTGCTTGATGGTCATGTAAGCCATACCTCCTTAGCAGCAGTGTCGTTTTGTAGAGAGAATAACATCATTCTCATGTGCTTCCCAGCTCACTGCACCCATCGTATGCAGCCGCTTGATGTGAGTTTTTTTGGGCCCCTGAAGGCGTATTACAATCAGGTTTGTACAACATGGATGAAAAATCATCCAGGTCGTGTCATTACAGCTTACCAAGTGAGTGAACTCTTTTCTGAAGCGTATGGTAAAGCAGCCACAATCCAAAATGCATTGAGCGGATTTGCTAAAACAGGAATCAGTCCATTCAATTGCAACATTTTTCCCGATTACCTTTTTGTACCAGCGGACACAACTGATATTGCACTAGAAGATACTGAGGCTGAAACACCAAATCCGTTGGGGGAGAAGCTTCACGATGACAATCAAACAGAAGAAGAAAATCAACCAGATGTCGTTTCAGAACTTCCAATCAATAGTAATAAAGAAGACAAGACAGTAGTCGCAAAGGTGCCATTTTTAGAAATATCCCCACCTCCAAAAGCAATATACCAATCAAGAAAAAGGAATGTAACAAAAAAGTACGCAGTCCTAACATGTTCTCCGAATCTTGAGGAATTGAAATATAAAAACGAAGAACAAGCAAAGAAAAAATCAAAAATTGACGCACGGAAAATTAAAAAAAAGATTTCCTGTGACAACTCTGAAGAACAAAACATGTCAGAAGCTCATTGTTCTAAATTACACATGAATTTGCGTGATCAAACTACAAAAAAGAGTCCCAAGGCAATAATTGAAGATGAGACAGATGAAGAAAGTGAACCCTTTCAAGAGACTGATGATGAAGATGATGCGTCTTGCATTTATTGCAATGGATTATTTAGGGCATCAAAATCTAAGGAAACGTGGATCCAGTGTATGAAGTGTCAGTTGTGGGCTCATTTGGAGTGTACAGATTTAACTCCAAAATCAAAGACATTTATTTGTGACTTATGCAATTAATTGTTACCAATATTTTGATACTATGTCATTTTGGACACCCCCAGTGTCTAAAATGACATAGTTCAACTAATAAAATTTGAGGTCTCTGTTCCATTTATTTTTCATTATATTACGTTTTTCTTTAGGACATTTAAGGATTATTCATTTTTATTTGACCTTTTGTGAACATTTTCTCAAAATAAAGCAATACAAAAAAATTATGATTTTTTTTATAAAAAGTATGTCATTATAGGGCACCTTCCCCTATAATTAGTATTAAGGCACTGTATAAATTGAAAAGTTGTCATTATATGGGATTTTTACGATAAAAAGACGATGACGTCACATTTAGTTACTTTCCTGCTTATCAGAATAAATAATAATTTACCAACCGTAAATACAATTTATCCTTAACAGCCAGTGCAATTTACAGCTAACGGGTTGGCAAAACTTCAAGACGTTGTCAGATAAACTGGTGAAATTCCCCAGTTTGTTTTGACGTTTATTGACATTCGATCATCGTCTAATATTTAAAAGTTTTTCTGGTGCTTTTAAATTCATTGTTTCTGTGAGATTAAATAAACAGTTATTTTCACAACTAATTATTTACGCAAATCTGCAGTGTGTAGTTAATAAAATGCCGAAGCAGCTGAACAGTAAATGTCAAGAGGTAGTAACATCTTTGTTAAGGTATTTTGAACCAGATTGCCGAAATGAGGGCCCGCTTTCCCCGCTTACTATTGAGAGACGTAAGTAATAGTATTCGATGTTTGTATTCATTATTATTAATATTATTGTTACATAAAAGTAAATGTCAATCTAACATATCAGATCGACTTTACTAGTTTTCGTTAAGTAAAGAAAAAAACTACAGCTTGGCAACATCACAATATTTTGTTTTGCAACGTCATCGTCTTTTTATCGTAAAAATCCCATACCTCCATTCGTTTGACAAAGCTACTGCTAGCGAAACGCGTCACAACTTTAAGTTTAATATAATGTAGATTTTAACAAATTATTATTGTTTTATTTCATAATTTACAAATTTTGAGTTTTATTGAACTTCTTGTTTGGATTTCATAAACCACATTTTAGATATGGATGAGCTCTTGGAGTTAAATATTCATGATGTGATTCCAGTCTGATTGTACCTCTTGAAGTTAATTGAATTTATGAATAAATCGAACAAAGTGAATGGCATAAATTAACAATTACTTCTAACTTTAGTAAGAATGTAATATTATGAAATATTACATAGCGCTAACGATATTTTAGTAACAAAGGGGAAATCTTAATTAAGTGCAATGATTCTGGAAGCAAATAAACTTTGAAGTTCATTCCGCGTAAAATATAATTCTCTAACTAAGCTTTCCCTCTCACGACGGATCGTTTATTTTTTGCGAAGACTAATTCCACTTATTTGGAGTCTCATTCTACATTTTATTGTTACTGCGACAGCATTAGCTTGATAAAAGAATTCTTCAGAAATGTTTGTTTGCGAAAACAAACACTTAATGTATACAGCTACTTAAAAAATTAGGTAGCATCAGAATGTTCGCAGTCTAACGATGTATCTTTGTTGTATCACATCAAAGACGTTTTATACAATGCGAAAATATTCTATATTCACATAGTTTACGGTAGATTTTTTTAACTTTTGGAACAAAATATAATATTTTTATTTTGAACGTTTGTTTTAAATATATTCATGATAATCTGGTTATTTTCTAACATATTTTTTTAACTCTTTGGAGTCTGTTCATGCGAACAGCTCGGTGGCGCCACCATAGAGAAATAAATAAAAGAGAGATGTTGAACGTGTAGCGTTTTGTGGCACGCGTAATATTGTATTAGTGGGAGTAGGAGATAAAAAACTCTGCTAGTGAGAAATTACAACAAATTTTTTCATACAATAAAATATCGAAAATAACACAAAAACAGTCAATAAAAATAAAATAAAAACAGACAAACAAATAATCCACACTAATACACCAATCTATCTGGATACATCTTGAAGCACACACCAATATCACACGGACAATGTTCGAAATACCACTTTTTCACACAACTAGAACTTTTAGCAAATCTTTTTTATAGTCTGCAGAAAAAAACGATAAAATGAATAATATTGTTTCCAATATTTTTCATTTTTAACTTACCTATGATGAGTTATAATAAATCCTATGATAATAATAGGTGCCAATGTTAAGGATCATTAATTTAAATAGAGAAAGGCCAATAAGAATTAAATAGAAATAGATATCATACAGATATGTTCAGAAGAGACTAGCCTCAAATTAAAAAAAATATTGACACATTGACAATTTTCGTGTGGCTAGAGGCGGGATTTGTTACTTAAGTTAGTCGCTGTGATGCGTCATGCTCAACTGGCTGCGCACAAACGTTGTGCCAGTTTCATCCATATGTTTTAAAACCTCTCTTTTATTCATTACTCTATGGGTGCCACTAAATGTTCCTATAGGATGGCTGTTTGTGTGGTTGCTCCAGCTGCAGAGTAACGTGACTCCATGGTGGGGTCGTGTTTGAAAATTATGGAATGAGATCTGAACTGCAGCTCCAAATAGCAGCGCGTTGTACTATATCGATCTGTTTCAAATGCTATATTACTCAACACTAGAGTTAATCGAAATAAAATTATATTCATTGATGTTTTCAGTAGTCGCCGAAAAAAGTAACCTGTGTCGTTCCAGCGTCAGAGTGTCGCCATGTTATTTATGGTCGCCTTTTCATCTTCGGAGAAGTCTCCATGGTCGGAGATTTGTCTAGACTTCATCTTCAATTTCATTTAAATTTTATAAAAAGTTGGCGTGACAGTATGACGCTACTCGATGACGGGTTTTGGGACGACGCACTCTTTATAGTATATAGTGGAGCTTAAAATGTCGTGCTGGAAAGTCTAAAAAAGGTCCTGCTGTCTTTTCTGCTATATGCTTACAGGTTGTGACTACGCTCAGTAAGAAGTTGAGTTCAAGTTTTTTTTTCTCTTTTCTGTTTAATCTTAGATTGGTTCTCTTTATCTGCGCCGATTCGTGTATTAATTTAATTTTTGTATAGTTTTTGTTGGTGAGGATCCAAAAAAGACCTTATTAGATTCCTGGGCGTGGAGTCGAATCTTTGCCATTTTGAACTACTGGAGCTAATACTAATGTTGAACTTTTCTTTTAAGTGTAAATATCGATAAAGATGTTAATTTAATGAAAAATTGACCGATGAAAATGGACATTTTTTACCCAATAAAAAACATCAAAGCCAAACAAAATTGGCTTCTTCGCACATATATTCTAGATAATCAAGTCCCTTCCAAGTTGTATTTCTCATTGAAAACTTTCACTCCATATCTTCGTTTATTTCTTGCTGATCGGCCTTCAGTCATTGAGAAACGCAGGAAAGGAAAAAGACTTGAAAAGTGATACTAAATATGGCTGATACCATGCTCTCCCAAGCTCAAAGACAAATTGCAGGAAAATTTAGCACGGTCAGTCAAAGAAGGAAAATACTCGATATAAACAGTCTATATTTTCCATCAATTTTCATAATCATTATTATCTTTTTCATTAACATCTATATATTCAAAGAGTCCACTGTAAAATTACTCAAGGCGTCCCTCCTATTTGTCTATTTTGAGTCTGTATTCGTTAAAAATGAAAATATTCCATTTCACAAACCACACCCGGTTGGGAAAACGATTAACTCAGATAATCAGTTAGCAAATAAACAAAATTAAACCCTCCAACGTTCAGTGATCACCTTGCAAATTATCTAAGCAATCAAGTTAGGAACGTGACTTCAATTTCAAAAGAAATACTTTGACACGTCGTTTGAAAAACACAACACGTTTTCTTTTCCCAAAGATTGCTGAAAATGTAATGAGTTAGGTTAAGCAGTGTTGCCGGGTTCATTTAAATAAGTTGTTCATTCATTCATTAATGCTAATTATTCAAAACATTTTCAATGAACGGTTTTCTTTTAAGCTTATTTATAAGTGCAGGCTTTCAAGCAAGCTTTTAAGTTTCCCTGTAGATACTTTCTGTATTAATTATCTAGATTCTGTAACTGAATTGTCGTACCTGAAGAGATTGTATAGACAAACGTAATATTAATACATACTATTTTGAAAAACTGCTTAATTTTATTGGGATATTTGAGAAGAAAATCGAGCTCGAGTGGTTTCAATCACTAGTTAAACTATTCATTCATTCATACGTTTGGGTTGGGCTCAACAGCCAGGGAACTTGGACTGAATCTTTGTACCATTACCTATGTTATCTACCTACTTCCATTCCAGAAGCTTCTGGTCGTTGTGATGGTTGTATTCTTTCCACTCCAAAGTGCTTCCGTCTGAGACCCTGTAATTTCTCACAGAAGCAGAGTATGTGAGTAGGTGTTTCAACAAAAAGTTCACAATTTCTGCATACAGGCTCACTAACTTTGCCCATCCTGTGCAAATGCTTCCTCAGGGTACAGTGTCCAGTTACCAGGTCGGTAACTGTCTTCACATTTCTTTTACCCAGTTTCAGCAGCCTGGACGCGAGTTCCTTGTCTAACTTATTACTTTTAATGGAGTTGAACTAATAAAGATAAAAAAGAGTTGAAAAGCCATGAAAGTAGTATATTTAACACCAATTCATCTTACTTTTTGTTTGGGGTCTATTCTATTCTATTCTAAAACGGATATCTTTCCATTTGGATTACTAAATTTCTTACATTTTCCTAATGACTATTCTGTAAGTGAACACATCTTATATTTCAATACAGAAAACTGTGATTTTTCGAAAAGCTGGCAACCCTGCTGGTTGAAAGTTACCCAGATAAGGCGCGAACATCAGTGGTGAAGCAGTAGGGTAATTATTGAAATTTGTCTGTTTGTGTGCCGGTCTGCATATTAATTAATGTGATATTATTTAACCTAATACTTGACCTGAAATTTAACTAGCATTCGATCATTGTTTTACGGTATAATCATAGGCTTATGCAAACTGACTCCAATTGATTTTTGGTATCTTTAAATCAAATATAGTTGATAATAGGGCTAGTGAAAGAGATAAATTCGACCACTTGACTCTAATAATCAACAAGAGTTCAAGTTGACATTCAAAATTTATGACTTCTGTTCGGTGTCCTATCAGACACTGAGAATTTTATGGGAAGTTGAAAATGATATCTTTATGGTTGTTGGAGGAGTTTAAATGTCGCGGATAGTTTGTGTGACCAAAGATGTATTTAATATTTCATTATAGCAATAAAGCTAGGCAAATCATCGATAAAACATGAAAAATTTCATGCATTGATGCATGAAAGTGCAGTAAAAAGAAATGAATTGATATCAGAAATATGTCTCACCTTGTGCAGAATACGTTTATTTGGCAACTATTTTTATAAAAAGGTATTTCATGGCCTCTATGTAATTATTGTTACTTTCCCAGGTAAAGTACTTGAAAATTGGCAAGCTTCTAGCCAAACACAATTTATTTAAGATATTCGAATAGATAGCGCCTAATACACAACTTCATTTAGGAAGTAATGAGACCTTGCAGTATAATGACTGCTTTTATGAGTATCTTTGAAGCTGTATATTTTTAGAGTACGTTAACGAATCACCCGGTATATTACTTGTCGTGAGGCTTTTCGGTGATATCAGTTTGTTGTACAGATTTGGTAGTGACTGGTTTAGGTGTCTAGTGTGATCTCATAAATTATGCGGCTGTGCTCAGTTTTTAAGTTGAATCAGATGCAAACGAGGTCAACAGTAAAATATTTTAGAGAAGTTTCAGTAATCCGTTAATCCTCACAAATTCCCACCCGTCTCATAAACAAATTAAAACTGGTTTTAGATAAATTTGAATCCCTTTCAGACAAACGAGAAACGCCTGATTAGAAAAAACTTTTTGTATAAATCACAGAAATTTTTTCTAAAGAATAGGGCGGCGGGCGTTAATTTAACTACAGGATTTTCGTTAGGACATAATCACATTTTAAACAAAACGATGGATTACAATTCGTTATTATTGTAAGAATTTCAACGTCTTATTTTATACAAACCTTTTGTATAAATTTTTAGTTTTCGCCAAGAGACTAAAAAAAAAGTAGAAACATTCTTATCTTCTCAGAAATGGGAAATTCAATAGAATGAAAGCCGCAGGCTTTTTGCGACAAAGAATTTGATTATAAATGAATTTTAAGATGTGCCGTGGGTATATCGAATTACTCAATCTCTGCATTGTTACACATCCCGAAAAGGATGAAATTCGATTTTGGGTTACCGAAAATCCATTAAAGGAAACAAAATACTGGGTTCGAACAGTTTAAAGGGAATTTTTTGGAAATATGTATGTTTAAATTAATTTCTTAGTGACTAACATCAATTCTTTGCTAATATCTTTTATTTGAACCTTCAGTGGTTATTAGGCTAGTATAGTGGAGGATCATGGGAATTGGATACAAAATTCAGTTACAAGGAGAAATGGGATTTAAACACCATAATCATATTTTGAAATGCTGCAAATCGATGTAATACAGAAGACTCTGGAGCAATAGAAGGTATATTTATAGGAGAGTACGTACCAGGAACCGAACATTCTAAAAGCTCAGCCATATAATAGTGTACCTTGTTTAATAACAAAACATTACCTCCTGAATGGACACCTCAAAAAGCTCAAAAAATGGGAGAAGACACAACCGTTTAGATACAGAATCCTATAGCACAACACCAAGGTAGTACTGGATAGATAGAAAAAGGGACCCTCACCCAAACTGAAGCCTGTGGATATCTTAAAACTCCGTCACAAAATTAAGAATTGGTAGTTTTTATCGTGAAATATGGATAAATGATTTTCCTTCCAAAAATGTACACCCTCTCAAAATATCCCGTGTGTCCGTACTGAAGTTCGGCTCTGATTATAACATCCGACGTGAAGAATACGTCAATTTTTCACGGAAAAAAGTAATTATTTTGATAAATGGAATGTAGACACTTGTCATATTTCACCAGAATACTTTAAAGAATAGATGGCGATCACTCTTGTTTAGTACGTAAAAATCGATTGGCCGTCTCGTCGGACCCACAGCCACTGGATTATTTATTTTCCTTGAAACAACTTGAAAATTGCTGCAATATATTTTGTCATTGCGTGAGAAGTCCTCGATAAATCCTTTCCTCTAATATGTCTAGATAATTTTTGATATATCTACATCAATTAAAATCAATCTGTTCTGTCCAAAAGATAATTAAAGCTTGATGTTGCTTTCTCTTTTTTTAAGGAAAATAAATCTCTCGATAAATAGTTGAGAATTTTCAATCTGAAAATAAAAATAAAATAACAACGAAATAAATTATTTATACGGTGTGTTGACCTTTCTATATTTCTTTTTTTTTATCCAACCAGTGATTTTTCACAACCAAATCAGGGCATTGGATTGTGCCCATTTGTCCAGGCACTTTAGCTAAATATTTGGATCAATTTCCATGCTATGTAGCTGCTTCATTATAGAGCTTACATTTGCTGTTTGCAAATGTCTCTAGCCCAGTTTTAATAGACTGGTAAAGAATCCCTCGTCTAGCTAGTCCGGTCAACTTTTTGTATGGAGGTGCCATTGTGTCAAGCTTCATTTGACTCCCTCTCTTATGCAATCTCTTGTGGTTCTACCTTCTTCACTTGTCCGTCATTTCATTTACTGCAATCCCCATATCTGCCGTTACCCTGTATAGCTGTACAGAGGCCACGTGCACAATAAATTCCTGCTAAAAACAATCGGATTCGTTGACCTACATCTAACCTCAACAGGAGCCACTTGAAAAAGTTCAGGAGAGGAGATTACTCACGGGTCATTGTACCTTAAGGAAACAAAAGTTATATTTTAAATCAAACTTTCTTGTTAGGACGTTCATATAATCATGTGAATATAGCATGAAACAAAATAAAAACTGTTCATTTTTGGTAAAAAATGAAATATTGAACCCTGTATAAGATGAAATGGTGTTTTCGGATGTCAAGAACGTGTTAGCAGAATTTTTCTCTCTTATATAGTTCGTCTGTAACAGCTGGTCCCGCATTATACTCATTCACTCAATATTGAAACTCACTTTTTGCAAAGTTTTTCTTCCATAGGCTACAAAGTTGAATTCAACACGTGAAATGGCGCGAAATGTTTGCTGGAAATAATAAAAACTATACGACTTTTTATCGATCTCAGATTTAATGCTCTTTTTCACTCAAGTATTTTATATACGGTATGTCCATTTACTTATATCTTCTCACTTCAAAATTTTGTGTTAAACAAATACCAATAAAATGAAAAATATCTTCTGTATATTCCTTGTGGTATATTATTCATTCTTTTTTTAATTTCTTGGGAAAATAAACCACAATATTTTTAAATTCTTTATTTAAAAATATTGTGGTTTAATTTCCCAAGAAATTAAAAAAAATACTAGCCAAAAATTGAAAATAATTTAGAGAGGCGTTTACCCCGTCGTCTGACTGACAAGTACTCTGTCAGTTTTCGATATATTCTGAACGTGCTCGTTATGTCATCAGCTATTTTTGGCTTAGCGCGAATTTTGAACTAATGGCATTTTAATTCAAGTAATTTTATCTTGATAGGTAGGTAATTTCAAGCAGCAAATACGTTGAAGACAGTCTCCTGGGTATACAAAATTTTGTTGAACGAGTTTTTGTTGACCCACTACCCCTGAATTTGTCCATTATTGATAATAGAATTTGTCCATTATTGATAATAGAAAAAATTATCAACCACCAATGGAGAAATTACACTCATCAGTTGGCTATAGGGAGCAATAAGTTGACAATTTACAACTTCACAGCTAGTGTTTTGTATAATAGTACTCCTTTTTTTAATTTTGGGTACTGCTTTTTGTAGCTATCAAAAAAGTATGGTATTGGGTTGTCCCCTAAAGGGGGAATGAGATGCTTTCATACTTTAAGTGAACTGAAATTGTGGTATTTTTTAGTTTTTCCGGTCTTAGCATCTCGTGAATCTTTGTCATTACAAAGAACCTTCTTGAAATAAACTCGCTGTTTACTAAACTTTTTTTACATTTATAATCTTGAAGCAGATAAATAGTGGACACTCTAGAATTCCAGACAACATTCAACCGGAGACGTTCCAAATCCGAATTTGAGAAAATGTTATCCATCCATCTCCCAGAATACTTATCACGAGTTATTTAATGTTCAAATTTGTCACCGTCATCTCTTTCGTACACACTATTTCTGGAGTATTTAGGATTTTAATGGAACCCAGTTCACAGATGCTCATTTAACCAACATTAAAAGGAAAGGAATAGAAGTGAACATGGAATTATAGACTAGTTATTAGTGGTATGAATGCTCTAGGTCATTATTTTCACAAATTATAATTAACTATATTAGATGCCACTCTGAGGGCTATTGTAGCAGTTTATTATTGTTTGAAAGCTCAGAGCTAACTGAGCCACAAAAACATAGTTCACTGTAAGTTCCAGGAACTATTATATATAAATGCATGGAGCTCATTATGTGCTACTGTATTGTTGTTGAACAAGTCAGACTTTGGATACTGGAAGCTGTATTTGCGCGACGTGAGTATGAAGATAGACCTACTTCTTCACAATTTCCGTTTGAGAAGATTAAACTAGATAGATAGATTTTAAAAGGTGGTTCCTGGCCTATTCCACTGCGACCTTTTAAGATCTATTGTAGTCCTCTTAACTCTAGATTAAATTCTCCAGCATGACTTGTTTTAAAAATTCTATTAGCGTAGAGACTGAACCTTTCATATAGCTTTCAGCCAATGAATTTTCTTCGCCTAATGCAAAAAACCGTAAATTGGCCAGGCTATCGAACTGACATAGAATGTGTTCTGCCGTTTCTTCTAGGTGACAAAACCTGCACATATCTTCGTTTGTCAATCCCATCAGCTTTAAATGTACATTGAGCTTACAATGCCCCGTTAACAGACCCACTATAGCTTTGACAGTTTTCTATCTTTGGCCATCAGATCTGCTGTAAAGTTTTGGCAAGTGTTCAAATATGAACTGTTTTGCTTGCCTTCTGTTGAGTTTTTCCCCCATTTCAGAGATTTGTGGGTGACCCACAGATTGAACTAAGAAAGGATTCTAGCTTGAATTGGGGGACAATATGGTCAAAGTGCACGGTTTTGAACAGTTCGCTCACAGAAACCAAACCAAATAGTATTTTTGTTGTTTGAAGTTGAATAAACTATTTTTCCTACTATCGTGTGTAAAGTAGGTACTTTAGACACACTTTCGAGTGCGTAAAACCTTATTTTACGCACTAGTGCGTAAAGAAAATGTTCCAATATTCTTATGTATGTAGTTATTGGTATCTGAATAGGTATAAGTTGGCGGTGAGTGACTGACATTTCTTCAATTGTGAATTGAATCTGACAATTAAAGTTTAAATTGAGATCTTCCGACTATACCTAGGGTAATCAATTGTATTTTGATGTAAGTATTGAATATTTTCAGGAAACTATGAAATAATTTTAGATTATTATAATTATAAAGATGGATCTCTCAGAAGATTACTTCGCAAATAGTGTGGGAAAAATAAAATGATAAAATATTCCGAAAATGTTCTAGTGGCATATTACTTAAACTTTTGTATATTGATAAAGTTTTCGATAGTAGAAAAAATTTTGTATGCAATTCGTGTGTAAAGGCCTTTTTATTCGACTCATGTGATTGTCGCATTCGTCAAAAAAAAGGCTACTTTACACACTAGTTACATAAATAACTATTTCCAATTACCAGAGATATAGCTGGCCTTTATAGGCTCTGTCAGAATCGAAAAATAGTTATTTATGCAACAGGTGCAAAAAGTGAGTGTTTTTTGCACGCGACGTGAAATTGTCCAACGAAGTGTTCAGGCCGAGTTGGACAACACGTCAAGTGCAAAAAACACGTTTTGAAAGAGTTTCATACAATATTTTTTCTACATTCATGCAAAAACTGGAAAATTAGAATATAATAATATGTAGGGAACTCAAACTCAAACCGTTCTTATGTTTTTTGTATCTTTATGGCCTCCACCTTGTCAGTACCTACTCAATCATAGCTGGTTTTCGCCTTGACCATTTAAATTTCAAATAATTGAAGATTTTTGTAATAATTGTAACTCGTTGAGACTAAGTAGTAAGATATACATGTATTATTGTTGTATTAGAGCAGGATCAGACACTTGCTCTGGATTTTTATTTAATTTAAATGTTTATGTTTGTCATAAATCATCACAAAACTGACACAAGATTGACAGATGAGTGGAACAAAAATTTTGTTGCACTAGTGCAAAAAAGAATCACTTTTTCCATTAAATGTGTTTTACAAAAGTGTTGTTTTTTTCATGGCTATAGAAAAACAAATTTATAGGGACCTTTTGGTTTCCGCAAGTGATGGTAGCTGATACATCTTCATCTACCACTTATTTGTTTAGCTTTTATTAAAAAATTCTTTTATTAAAAAATTCTTCGAGTCCGATCCTGTTTACATTGGTGTCGGATCCCACTTGCTCTGCATGACAACTGTACTATAATACTACAATATCCAACAGTTATTTAAAAAGTGCTTCAAGGTATAGTGTTATGCATATACGTACACAAAAAGCGGTTAGGATCGTAAGACCAGGGTACACAGCCATCTATCACAGGTGGTAATGATCATCTTTCCGTTATCAAACGTGACAGCGGTCCGCAAACAAATCTATCATTTCCTTTGCTATGCTGAAGGTAAGGCACGACGGCACACAGCGGTTGGCGGTGTAACAAGACCCGCAAGATTAACAAAGGCAGGTGTTGCTGGTTCTGATGTTGATAAAGGTTAGGATTTGAAAGTGATTTGAAAACTTAAATTGCTTCGTTTTGGTTACTGCTCCTGATATATCCTTTATTACTTGCATTATTCTTTATTTTGCTATTCAACAGTTTTTTTTATACAAATAAAAAGAAAATAATTCTTAATCACTTTCTTGTACATATTTGATAAATTTTGTTGGCTAAAGTCACATTAACAGCATTACTTTCGTCAAATTCGTTAACAGTATAAACTTAATAACTTATAAAATTTTCAACAAAACTAAACATCATGTTCTCTGCCTGAAATTAATAATTTTAAAAATGAAATTAAGTGGGAGAGAAGATGATAAATCAATGACAATAGAGGCGGAAACTTCCCCGTATTTTGAGAAAACTTGTTCCCTTCGATTTTTGTTTGTTTTGGTGAATCTTCCTAAAATAACAGTTTAATGAACCAAATTTATCTTTGAATCAAAATTTTCAAACAGCCGTTAATTTGTTAATTTGTCAAAGTCAGTTGATAAAATGTATCAATGATTCATTTGATTTAATTCCAAAGTTTCATCGGTACCTTAAGGTGACAATAATTTACGTCAATATGTCTCTTCTAGTAAATTCCTTATGTAAGGAGAGTGGAAAATGAGAACTGTGAATTAAACCCCTAATATCTAAGAGCAAGTGTCAAATAACTTTATGCATGGTGGTTTTGCCACTATTCGGAAACTCATAGGCGGCACGAGCCCTAATTTGGAAGATTGAGAGGATAAATTTATTAAACCAAAAATATAATCAGATCTATTGACATTCCTCCTTTTCGGACTGTACTCATCAGATCACATAAAAATCTTAGCAAATCTGTGAAAGTCTTTAGATATACGCTGTACTGAATATATTGAATGAAATAGCACAATGCAATGTTCTATTATAGGGTGGGGGGTTTGATTCGACGTCTACATCTTGGTGTTTCTACAACACTCTCTGTAATATACAAAATGGCTCCATACGTGAATATTTGTCAAACTATTGATATACACATCCTCCTAAAGGTTACTCCCCCAGCGTCTTCCTCACTTTTCCTGCGAAAATAATCCAAACTTTCCTTTTTACTTCTATCTTCTTTGACTTTTTTTGCATCAAAACGTTTTTAACTTCATTTCATACATTTTCCGGCAAAAGGTTCTAGGACATAATAATTGATAGTTGTTCCAGTGTTCCTCTTGGCGCCACTGATTCAAAGTGAAAGAATTCCGTACTGGAAAGTTTAATACGACCTCGGAAACTTTAGCAGTGTTCCTCTTATACAATGATATTTATGGATTCATTGGAAACTTTATTACATATTTGTCCTGGAGTGAATTGTGAGCTAGGAGGTTTTAGACTGCAGAGTAAATTTTGCTTTCAAAATTGTCTAATAGAAATTTTCACACGCTGCACTCTATATTTTTGTCATTAAAATTTATATGTTCATTAGATTTAACCGTGCATGAAAATACAAGTGATGTTGACACAATTAATTATTGATTAGGTTTATGAAATTGATAGTGTTACAAAAAATGTAAAAGCAGTAAGTCGCAAACTCATCTATCCCATCAAAACTTTCCAACACTAGATAATTGATTTTCATGAAGTTGGGTACACGGTAACATAAAATGAGACCCAGGAATTTTCTTGGTAGTACTCAGTAATGATATTGGTATTACTGAAATACCACCCCAAATTTCGATAGACAAAATTGAGGCTCTGATCAAAATTTTTAGGATGCGGTCGAACCTTGAGTTATCAGGCAATGTGGTGAGCTGGATTTTTGAATGTGGAAGGAATGCCTCTGCAGAAAAGCCTCATCTGTGCCTGTGAATTATTATAATTTACATCCAAGCAGCCACAAGAAAAAAACCCCAGGTGATGTAGGAAGCGTAACATTTCAAAACAATTTTTGTTGAACTATCAGATATTGGTTTCTTTCAGAACTAGGTATAACTTGGAGATATAAAATGCTTTTTCTGAAAATATCAAAAAACTATACTTTACGTTTCGTATACCGAATATAATTATTATCACATGGAAATTGCTTCATCTAGAAAATCTATGAAAATTGAAAATGCAGTTCTGTTCAAATATAAAAACACTCCATTAAAAATACTTGATTGATTTTTCCCTGAGGCAATATATTTAATTTATTTAAACTTTTACCAAGCAAATTCAAATTTAAAAATGCAATGTCCGCTTTCCCTCGGCATTTGAAACAGTAAAACGAATAGACTTTTTTGTCTAATAAAAATTCAATGGGAGAACCCTCCTTGTTTGTTGATTCACTAGTGGTATCGTGTAAGGATCGAGGCAGACATTTTTGTGAAAGGACGACACTCGTAACTATCAGGGTGAATTAAACTATAAATCCCAATAGCGACCTAACCGTGACTGAATCAAGAGAATCATTTATGTCAAGATCTGTCGAATAAGGGTATATTTGTGTCGAAGACTTGGTTATATCGACGAGACAATATAATACGGGATTAGCAAGCTGAAAAAAAATTGTTTGGTACAAATTTTTCACTTTGAAAAATAACTTCAGGAGATTCTTATTTTAAGACAAACTTTGATTATTTGTATGACGAACTCGATTATTCAGATACAACCACATCTTTAATTCGCAAAACAAAATAAGTAAAAAATTCAAATCTCTTTTGCTCCGTATAATGAGAATGTCATGATGTTAGAGAGTATCGTAAAATCATGCGGAAATGCTTAGTTACAGAAATAAACTGAACAAACTGCCTGCAAAATATGTCGCCACTACTTGTCGCAACTGGGGTTGAATTCCAAATACATTTTAATGGCTTTTAAATGTTATTTTAATACGATGGCGGAGCACAACCGGGCCACTTTACGCCGCACATAATATATTATTTTCCATCTGGAAAATTGACAAAGAATAAAGAGGGGCTCACTATGCGGTAGCTTTGTGACTACTAATTGATACCATTATAATTAATAAAGTATGTGAAAAGTTTGGAGATTTTGCTACCTCCCTTTCCTATTGGTTATTAAAATAAGGTAGCTCGATGTAGACAAAAAAAAACCAAAAAGGTATTCCTTCCCGGAATTCTCGGTTGCGGTGTTTACAGCGGGGAAATATCAATAGTAGTTCACCTCAATCTCTACCTTGTGCAGTGGTATTCCGTGATCTCTAAACCACAGACAAAAGGGTGCGATGGGAGAAAGGGTAGTTAATAAACAATTCGCCAGGCGCTGGGTTTAATAAGGATCTATTTGTCTGTCTGTTTTATACGTTCTGTGGTCTTACAAAAATGACGTAGTTGACAGCGCTTGGCTTGCACAACCATGTGAACTTGGGAAAAGTACCAAACAAAATGAAGGAGTTTTGAAACCAGTTGTGTCAATGGCCTTGAAAGGTCAGGCGAGGTCTTTTACCTTTTCAGTTGGGGGTCAAGGTCAAGGAGCTAACTGAATTATCAAAGAATCCAGACACCTTTGGGATTTATAAAAGACAATGTGTCAAAGTCAATCTTTGCACCAGTTTTTAGGATGTAAACATTGAATTGTTTCTTTCAATTGAATGAGCGGTTTGCAATGTATCCTATATAATATATATGTGGTTTTTTCTCTTTTTCTGAAGGTAATAAATAAATAAACAAATATATCTTTTATGCATCCGAACCATAGTTGTTAATGAAATATTTATTTTAGAGTGAAGTGTAATGAACCGTAACAATTTATCCACAGACACACTTCTGAACGTACAGTGATACATTAAGAAGTATGTGCAATGTGCAGGTTTTATTGTGTTTCCAATCAATTAAAATATTATAAACTATGTAAAAATTACCACTATTAAAAAAGATATTGCCATTTCAATTCACTGAACCGTGAAATTATTGATAGCGGGAGCAAGGCTTGCATGAGTGCCAATTTGAAAAATTATCCAGTGTTTAGCAGTAACAGCGTTTTAGATCTTCCAGGTCTACTTCTGGACCTGTATCTTTGAAAGTACGACCAAATTCTCTCACGTTTTTCATGTGATGGGGGTGGATTTGTTATGTTCGAGCAGTATCTTCGAAATATCGATTTGAAAACGAATTAATGTATCAGTCGTATCAGTCCCACATGCGAGTAAGTGGAAAGTCTTACTAGAATTATACTGTTTTTTAATAAATAATACTAAGTAAGATATGGGCCCTGCAGTCCTAATCTGGTCCTCTATAACTTTTTCCTCAAATCTTCTAGCTGCATCAATCCATTCCTTGCTAGATCGTTCGCATTTTTTCCTACCTCGCTTTCCTCCAAGAACAATCTTTTTGGGTTTCCTAATTTTCTCTATTGTCCCGCAGATATTGATTATAATTCACTTTTGAACCAAAAGACTTTGATTTTGTGTCTTCCATCAAAATTTTGTTCGAAGATTCAGTGAGTGCCATTATGACAATTTTAGACAAGTTCTGATGGCACCTAAACTGGCGTTTAATGGAGTGCTCAAAAAAACGGTATACAAAAGTACTTTCTCAATATCATGTTACTTCAGGCAGGATGATTTTCTGATGAGGAACAGGATTTAAAAAAGGAAAGGAAGTCGCGTGTGAATGACTAATAGAAAAAACTATGAGTTTATCTTGAGCGTGAAGTAAAATTGCCGCTCCGCGTCGCGGGGAAACATTTTTTCTCAAGTTGTAATCTGTTGCTATACGCTATTAATAAGGACACCGATAACAATTGTGTAAAAAAGGTGGAAGCTTGTTGAGAAGTTTTTATTGTTTCGGTTTTTCAGGGGGCGAAATATGTCTGCTGTCTTGAATATATTTTGATTAGGAAATCTTGATTGTATAAAAAGGGACAGCAGTGGAATAAATTTGAAAAATGAACGCCGTACGATGTAATTTTGCAATTTGCTTTTATCAGTATCCATTATGAAAAAAAAATATCAGAAATAATTTAGCGCGAGCAGAGTGAAAAATGCGCCATTTAACTACAATGAAAAGAGTGCAAAACTGAGGGAAATTTCCAACATTAATAAACTGTCTAGCACTGATTTATGAGATTTTAATATTCCTGCTAATATTACAGGAATAGCTCGCTAGGAAAATACGATCGGTGGAGAGGCTTTAGTGAACTTTGTATTACATACGAAAATACATATCTTTTCAGTCGACAATTATTTACCGGGTGAAAAAGACCGAAGTACAGGGTGTGAATGGCAACTAACAAGTTTCAGGAACATAGTTCAGTTTGCCAAATAAAAATTTCCAACAAATATTCCTCCAGTCCCAAGAATTGTCACAAATTATTGATTTATGAACTGATAAAATATTTCCAAGCACATTATTTATAACAAGGAGTACTGTAAATTAATGAGAATAGTTCTGATTTCACAAAAATTTTGAAGCGATCATCAGAAATGCTGAAGAATGTATGCAAATCATCATCACAAATAATTGAAGCTGTAAAAATTAAATGAGATGAAGGAAGGGAAATGAACATTGCGTGTAACATATCTATATCAAAATGAAAAATGAAGACATTCATGAAAACCTTAGGACTAGTTTCTCCTTCATGACATCCTTATCTCTTCATTATGGATTACCATGATGGGCTTAAACTCATATTACAGCCACCTGTTTGTTCAATTTGTATTGTTCCTGAATCCATCTCTGTCATTCTTGCCATTTCCAGCAGGAATATTTGAAAAATAAATTAACTTCTAGTCTTAGCGCTTCTTTATTTTCTATAGTAGCAACTACCTATTCAACAGTGTGGGTGTATAATCGAAGCTTCGTACTACGACATAAAGAATTAGTTGTAGTAAGAATTTTTTTTCATTGAAATGTAACATACATTTTCATCTATCCAATTAACGTCGCTAAAAGATATCTTATGATGTAAAAGCGATCACCAAACCAAATAGAACTTGATAGAATTTTTAAATAGCAAAAACGGAGTACCCTAGCTCATTATACACTTTTTATTTTGGGTGTTGCATATTATAGTTCAAAGTAAGGTATGTATCCTACATTGCCAAGTGCGATATGGCAACATTGTATTTCACAAGCTGTCGTTAATTCGTTCTCTCATATGGCATTGTATGGATTATTATTGTACTAAATGGATTTATGATGTTCAGTTAAAATTAGTTTATTCCGATATAAAATATGATTCGACACGACGTACTTATTAATCAATTCGCAATTTTAATCAGTATTATTTCCTAGTATGTATGTATAAATTCAATTGAAAATTAGTTAATTGAGTTGATTTGAAATCTCATATTTCATGATGCAAATATCAAAAATTCGATGTTTTTTGTTTATATCATTATTTAAGTATGACAGTTTTTGATTATTTAAAATTCAAACAATTTAGGCAACCAAATATATTATATAATAGTGAGCATTATCTCAACAACAGTGCATCAATAATAAACGTCTTACTCCAGTGCTATTTCAAATTTTGTTGAATACAACCCTCATAAAAAGTTCATAGTACATATGTTGTATACTAGTGTCCCATGTGAATTTTTGTGAATACACGTAACACCGTTTTAAAACAACGTTCTGTATCTGTAGAAGGGTGAGTAAGTGTAGGCTCACAGAACTTAGGCAACATGTGACCCATTGTACTTCCTCCCGAAGAGTTGTCTTAGATCATCGTCCATCCTGTCCTTCCCAGGAAGGTGGACAGGTCACCAGGAGACATCTCCTTTATATCGTACTCACCGAACACACACTCTCTTATTGACGATAACTCCAGACACTTGCCTGAGACATACCTGACAGTTTCATCTTCCTGTTCACACATCCTGCATAGAGGTGTGTCCACTATCCCCAGCCCCATAGTATGGAGGTATTTCTTTATAGTGGACTGTGGCGTCAGAAATTCAATAGTTAAAGGTAGGTTATTCCTGGTCATAAGCGTCAGCTTCCCAAGGTCGCCCAAGGTGAACCTAAGAGGGCTGCATCCTTTGTTCCCATCCCATCTCTCAATGGATTGAGCATGGGTGTAACGTTTGGCTAGCTCCGCAATTGTGGAAGTCATTAGGGCGTAGGTCCTGTAATTTTTAGTCCAGCTGCTTCCCGTGATAAGGAATCGGAAATGTGATTAACTTTACTTCCGTCGTGCCCTTTAACCTCAGGATAATCATCAGCTAAATCTTGATGGCAATGGCACTCTTCTACTGGTCCTGATATAACACGTTGTCTGTTAAGGCTAATAGGTCTTGTCTACTATCAGTTCAGATTGTTATGTCTTTGCCAGAAATTCTTTTTCTGGTTAGCTCTTTTGTGGCAATTGTATACCAGCCAGTTCTGTTTGAACTATGCTGGTATTGTTTCCCTTTCCTCCCTTAATCCTTATGCTTAGGGCTCTGTACATCCTATTTTGGATCCTAGAATCTGTGGTATGATTGATGACAAATCTTCTCAGAGTCCATCGTATAAAGTACGAACGCGAATACTATAAATAACAAGGAATTCTACAAAAATTGTATTATGGTGCATTATACAGTCTAAACACTTGTTTTCATCTATTTTAATACTATTATATGTTTTTTGCTGTGTCCAGTTTTAAAATATTTGATTTTTGTTGATTTTTTCAATTATAATTCCCTGTTGACGTGCTTCGCAATTTTGTACACATAACATTCTAATTTATACGTTTCCTTTTCATTTCCTAAAGATACAATTATGGGTACACATCAATGGCTTCTAACGAGTCACATTTATTCACCAAAAACGAAATAGGAATATAAAGAATAGAGTGGTCGACTATAACAAATTTTATCAAAAAGGTTCTATATAACGCAGCAAGTTCAGAGAAGTTTATATATTTGATAATTTTTTGCTGACAAAATCCCAAAAGCTCCACAAACTTGAAATAGACACAAAATAAATGTCCTAACATTGAAGATGTTTTGCAGAGAATGTTAAATATCTCTCTGAATATTATACATATCATCAAGGAAATTGAGAATTTCTTTCTTTCGTATATCTGTTCAATTTTATTTGGTCCTTGATTCATCTGTCTGTCTCATCTAGTCCTCTATACTAGTTTGTCCTTTCCAAAGTAATAATCTCCGGTATCTATCGACTAGTCGCTTAACTAAACATAAAAAGTTCAAAAGTATTCATAAATATTCGAGTTAAATTTTGTCTAATCCAATCTAATTAACCATATCCTAAGCTACAGCATAGTAACAGAGGAGGACCTTTGGAATTATTAGTACCTACTTATTATTCGCCTTACACGATTGAAGTCTCACCTGTTTAAAGAACTCTTTCATTCTTTAATGATTTAATTTGACCCTGTTGTATTCCAAAACTGTTGTTCTTTGGGCTCGATGAAAAAACGTTTATTATATGAATTTACTTACTCAACCATTGTTGGTGGAAAATTTAGAAACTGGATTTAGAGGAAAAATCTTTGAAGAAATTTAATTCTAAATTTGGGGTGTTTTTGTTGTCACGTTTGAACTACAATCAATTGTATAGGTCCACTCGAAGGAAAGCGGTTCAAAACGGTAAGTGGTTCTTGTGAATAATGGCTGTTGACTGTATTGTACAGGGTATTTTATTTTTGTTATCTTCAAGGAATGTTTCGTGAATTTCAATTGATATACATGAATAAAATAAACATGATGTTAAATTCAGGGTTGTGATAGAGTATTGAGCCAAATAAATGAGTTAAGCAAAAAGAAATGTGAGTATCTTTCACACTGCAATGCCGTGGGACAAAATATATCTGTTGTATTTTTTTTGTCCATAATTCATTTCCTGTTTCCTGTTTCCCGACAATATGCAAGCTTCCTCTCGAATTTCGCAACTATGTTTTCTGAAACATCACCACTGCTGTGGCATCCATCATCAATTTTTGCAAGTATGTTGGTCGCCTCTTAATCTCCTCTGGAGAACGAGCTCCGATCCATCAATATGACTAATTCTATCCAAAAAATCATTAAATTGTTCATGGTGCCGATGGTTGTTACATGTCGTTAAGATATGAGCTCTATTATTGTTAAAATAGGCGTAATTGAACAGGTAGTGGTTGAATTATGCCTTATTCTGTTATAACTGATCAAAGTCTATCTAAAATAAAACAGGAAAAGCTTATGAATTCGCAAAAAATACCTCCACCACCTTACTGTAGGACAAATTAGATATCTCTTCATAATTTCTTGTAGAAGAAACGTTTCTTGTGAAAATTTTTGTTTATTGTCCGTTACATAGTTCAAAAATTATTAATGTCTTATTGGAAAGAACATAAAATATTTGTAGGAAAGTATTGTATAAGGTGTGTGTGGACTGTCTTATAGATACTACATTATACTTAACTACGTATGTATTTTGGGGTAACATTCACTGAGAGCTAAAAGATCTACTTACTTCTACCAGAGATTACAAAATAAAAATATAAGATATTTCACTTGTTCAAATTTATCGATCAAAGAATTGATGCCGCTGGTAACTGTCTGGTAACTTGGAGGCTGGCGCCATGGTACAGTATGTCGCTACGTCCTTACTTGCATTTAATTTGGCATATTATACGGGACGTCGCCCGCAAAGCACTGTTATTTTAGAACGGTGTTTATATAATTAATAGGCATGACGACAGTATGAAAAAATCGTCGATATTACGGTTTTAGGGGAAAGTTCACATCAAAAAAATTAAAAACACTGCATTAGTTTTATTTAAATAATCCAGATTATTGAGATTTTCAATAAAATTAAACATTAAAATACTGCAATCGGCCATTTTGACTGAAACACCAATCACAGCGAATGACGTCACGACAAGGTAAACACTGCTGTCAGTCAATACTCATTACATTCATTTTCTCTGTTTTGTTGTGAATAATAGGTACTGATTACGAATTTGGATTGATCTTTTATTATTTCACGTGTAATTTATCATCTCTACTATAACAATGAATCCAAGCTTTGTTAAGGCAAATAGTTCAAATTTGCCCAGGATCGACGTAATTATGTTGGGCGATTTCCTCGCAGCAAATCAAGAATTTTGCTCGTCTGAATTTCGAAACGTGAAAACTTCCTTGTAAGTAGATTTTGTATTTATCTTCACCCTTCATACGTACTTGTGATACTTACCCCATCACATGATATTGCATATAATTTTCCATATCCATCGGCAACTACAAAAAGACCAAAGCAAACACAACTTCAATAAGTTAGTTAAGTTTAAGAAATATAAATATAATATGATAAAATACTCACATCAATGTGGTCTTCACAGAAATAAAGTGGCGAATTCGTAACTACGTCGTTTGGGTTTCGTCTTGCGAGCTTCAACCACTTATCCCTTATTACTTTTTTGATTGGAACATGTACAAACACTTTGTTGGGGGTTCTTATTGAAGTGTTTTTACACTGTGGTACTGCACACCACTTGTAAACCTTAGAATTCATTCTCATGACACGAATTATTTCAACGTTTTGTTAACTCACTTCGCTACGCATAAACACAATGACATGTTTACAATGTCGTGACGTCAGAGCCGACGCCATGACACCCGCGAGCTGTTTTCGCGCACTTTCTAAAAAATATTTATAAAATGGCTTCAAACTTTGTTAAACTTGGGTTTATTACCGAAATAAAGGATTTTTCGTAAATGTTGAATGTGTACCCACATTACGGAAAAGTATTTCAAAATATGTCGTCTCGCCTATTGCTCGGGCTTCATGTTTATGTTTTATAGATTTTTTAAATGTATTAATCCATTATTGAAATAAGCCAAAAATCATATTAATATTTTTCTCTATACCAGAGTCCGTATTTATTTTACTCTCAAATTTATATTGAGAGACAATAGATTGAATTAAGCACATATACCAAACTCCGTACTTAATATTTCGAAACATTTATGAATTTTTTAATAAATGTATCCTGCAGCTGCTTTTGTTTTTACCTTGTGATTCCAAAAAATACACGGTGTCTAATAGATAAAAGTCTTAGAGGCCCTATTATTCTGGTGGCTAATGAGTATATTCAATTGCATTTGTGATAAGTAACCGCTAGATTATCAATAAGTATCACAAAATTGATGAGATGCTGGATAAAAACTGTGAATTGATTTGTTTTCAAATTAATATCACGAACATTTTTCGAAATAATTAACATTTAAAAATAAACCTTCCTGATAAATTGATTTAAATATATATTTCTCAAAATACCCCTGTATAGCATAAAACAAAATATGCTTTTCGCACTTCTCTGGTACCTAGCGGTCTAATTATTGACAACAAAGGCGATTCGTAAACATGATTTATGAGAGCGGCGTCCGTTTCGGACAGCAACTTGAATCAAACCGCCCTGGAGTGAAACATCTTATATTTTCATTCTGTAATCTTTGCTTCTACTTAGTTTCTGAGAAAAGTCTCTGTAACAAATAGCTCCTTTAGTCCTATTTCCCGGAGGAATTTAAGGATATCTGGAGGCTTCAGCTTAGGCAAACGTTCCTCTTCTATCCAGTTATCTCCCAGGTACTGTGCTCTGATTCTGGAGTGCTGTGCAGTTGGAAAGTATGTGGATGGAGGTTTCTTCTTCCATGCCACAGTATCTGCATTCTTCTTCCTCCGCTATTTTGAGCGTTTTCAGGTGCCCATTCAGGCGACAATGTCCCGTTAGGATCCCTGTTAAAACTCAGCGCAGTTTTACTTTGACTCATGCATTCATTTGATCTCAACAGGTTGTAGTCACCCAAAAGAATCTTTGATTGTCTAAGCCCTACTAGATCTTTTCAATGATCAGATCTTCTCTTTACCTCGCCTTTACCTATTTTTTCCAATATTACATTAGGTCTGATTCCGTAAAAGGGTTCAGGCTCCCAGGAAGGTATTTCAGTTATATTTAACTATACATTACCCGAAATATTATTCATTGCAGCATGTCCTTCGCGCATAAATTTTTTCTTCCATAATGTGAATCTCATTTACGTTCAATGTTATGAAATATTTCTTTTTTATAATTTCATTTTTCGCTAATCTTATGCATCATCATTTTCAAATAAGAAAGCTGTTATAAAAGTGCAAAAGGGCCTCTGAATAAAACTTCCCATTTTTTTGTGACTGTTGTTCTTCTATTAAGAGATAAGGCAGTTCTGAATCATTTTCTTGCCAAGTTCCTTCATCTAATGTGCCCGCTGAGAAATTCTAATTAATGTAAATGATATACTAAGCAATATAGCGTCGCAGGGAACGTCTTCTGAATCTCATTAGGAACGATCTGTTTTTTTTATGAGTTATTTTGAATTTGTTTTCCGACTTCTTAGGAGAAATTGAGATACTTTTGTTCAAAACTTTCATTGAATCTTTGAATGTTTACATAAAGTAATAAATGCAGTATCCAATAAAGAATAGTGCATACTATTTTGAACACATTACATTGAAAAACATGAATGTATACAATATAACGAAGCCAGAAGTCCACTTCAGTAGGTACTTCAAGAGTAACAGAAAACTTGGTTAGAGATGGGAATGTCCACAATAAATTTTCAATATGAAGGTCTGTATTCTACACAAAGTAGTAGAAGTAAAATTTGATGTAGACCTTGGAAAGTTGGTAATATATATGGTATATTCAAAATAACAAAGCTCACGTTTTTTTTTTTGGTATAACCGATGTGTGTGAAAATATTTTACACTATAAAACAGGCATAGATCTTGATCATTGAGTACCGATCTGACTAGAGTCAGCTTTGCTAACATCTGTATGCCTTTTAGCAAAGTTTTGAGTGGAATAAACATAAGAAAATGAAGAGTAGTTTATTGATTTGTTACAGGACCCCTGACTGAATTGAGAGAAAAAGAAGTTGTCATTTTTTCTCTCCGTTCAAACTTTTAATAATGTTATCATTAATCCGCAAAAATACTAACAAGAAATAACTAGTCAGCATCCAAAACTAATTAAAATAAATTGTCCATTGAATTTCGGTGATTAAATTATTTCACTTCATTAAAGTTTAAGTCGAATGAAATATTTAATTTTGAACACGACTAACTTCAGAACATGGTACAAGTCAGTTTCAGAGCTAATTGGTGGGGTTTATTTTTTTCCAGCTTATTTTTTTAGTTAAACGGTTTGTTAAACAGGAATTTCAAACTAGACACCTGTCTGTGAAACTAAAATGAGTGGAATCATTGTTATACGGAAAAAAGCCGCTATTATGTTGAATGATTATTCACGAATGTACATCTCATACACTATCCTACGTTTAGGTTACATATTTTTGTTTTGTGAAGCTTGTTACATTTCATGTTCAGCATAGTGTGGATTATATACATGAAGAATACTACATAGAGCATTTATTGTTGAATGGAAGCTCACAAAATCTCAAATTTATACTCTTATTTTGTATGGCAGTTTATTATTAGATAAGCTTAAGATTCTCATCTTTTTGTAATCGTAACGGAAAAATGTGTTTTTTTCGACAATTTTTCTGTATATCAGATTTTCTCGACTACAGGATATCAATTATTCTCAATAAGAGGAACTGACTGTAGTTTCAATGACTATATCTTGCAAATATGTATATACTAATCCTTTAACAGATTCAGCTTGTCTGATAAAGAGCAGTTCCAGAAACACTAACGAAATGTTCTGATTAAATGGCACATAAATATTCTCAGTGGTTTTCTCTTGACAGTTTGAGTTTGGAATTTAAACTTTCAGATAATAGTAGTCGGTGATTTTTGGAGTACTTGGAAATAATTGACTGAATAAAATATACTTTTTTCGAAAATTTTTTTTCTTGAAAACAAACGCTCTGTATAAACATCGATAAGGTTTGTTGAATCGATAAACTTCACGCTATACTGAGTTATAGCGTCGCTGCGTATATTTACCCGACATTTTACGAGCGTTCTAAAGTGTCTAAAGTGTACTAATAATGGTCGTTTGGTGAAAAATTTATATTGCCATTATACGTGTTGGAAAACATTGTAAAAATTTCAAGAAATTGACAAAAACTACAAAATTGTAACACTGCGAATGAAATTTGGACCAGTTAATTCCAGTTTGTGGAAAATATTTTTTTTCTCCCAATACTGTGAACAACGCGTTTAGACTCTGTTTTGAGGTCGCGACTAATTTTGATAAATGTATTCTTGTTTTTTCTCAATTTGTATGAAATGTTCTGACTTCTACTCCAACCAAGTTTTCCATTACTGTTGAGGTACTGTAGAAGACTTGTGGCTTCATTATATTGTTTGAAATTTTATTTGAAGCTTCCTTTTGATTGCTGACGCTCTCCGCTACATAACTTGACGTAATAGTTGCAGATTTTCATCTGCCATGTCACTCGAGAGCTAAGACATTAACAGCAGTATTCGCGAATAAAGTGGTCGAAGCTCTTCGAAAATAGTCTCAAGTAATTCATTCATACGTTTGGGTTGGGCTCAACAAACCAGGGACTTGAACTGAGTCTTTGTACCAATACCCATGTTATTCACCTACTTCCATTTCAAAAACTTCGTGTCTTCTGTATAGGTCACCAGTTTATATGAAGGGATCTTCAGTTAAGATGGTTGTGTTATTTCCTCTACAAAATGCTTCTGTCTGAGAACTTGTAAGTTCTCACAGAGACAAACATTTTTATTGCACAAAGTTCACTAGAACGGCACGCTTCAAACTGTTCCTGTGATTTCAACATCTTGTATATACCGTATTCTGGTGAAAATTGATTATGAATGTGACTTCAATTTCAGTATTGTTAGATACGTTTATTGACTTACGAATAAAACTAACATAGTATGCTGTGGCTCACTGACAGTAAACATTGCAATTGACTTTTAGATTATGAAATTTGTTACGTTTCTTGAGCATTATTTACTTTTGGAGAAATGGATAGAGATTCGAGTGATTCTTGATTTACAAATACAACAAAGCAACATAACCTCAATAACCTTGTTTATAAAAAATCTAAAACCTCATCTGTGCAATTTCACCCTTTAATTATCTAAATCACTCGCGGTGATTACATAAACTAAATCTTTTATGTAACCCCAATCAAGACAAGTGGATGGTATACCTGTTTCACAATGTACTTCGAGCTGCTAGAATTTTCAGTTCTGTTTTATACTCAGCTGGAAGCAATTCCTAGAGTTGAGTGATAAAAAGCGTAGCACCTGACAAAGTAAAGTCAAAATAACCTCATCTCTGAAAACACTGTATTCCAGGTTCAGTCAACTACCATTTGCATAATGAGCAAAGATACTACTTGTTAATAGAATCGAATTAACTTTGTAGTTCTTTTGTACATTTCTGTAATTTTAAGTTTTGTTTTGATGATTTCAAAAATACCAGAAAGGAGGGTAAGCGGTTAAAAAACATTCACTTAGTATGTTAACCTGAATATACAGAGTGAGTAATGAGAGACTTTTACCATAAGACTTTCCTCAGAAGAGAGGTAGGCTTAATAGTAGTGTACTTTATCATGAAATAATTATAAATAGCAGTGAAATTTCGCAAATCACCCTGGACATTAATAAAGAATAGGAGTTGACACCCTAAGGTACGCTACATGATTTAGAAGTATGTGAAGTTACTTATGAATCTACCTGTATATTGATACTATAATGAATCGATATATTTTTCCGTCGACCGTGTATTAACATATTAACGTTCTCAAAACAAGAAAAAATTATACATTGATGACCCCCATTAATGCATGATTTACCTATATTCATTAACAATTTTCTGCAGGCAACCCATCGCACATCTTATATATTGACATTTTGTAGACAACCAAACATACAATAGCGTCAAAAAATGAATCCTAGTATAAAATAGTTCTATTTTTTGACTTATCTATCGTTTTATTTTTTTATTCTACAAAATTATAATAATTATTAGTGTTAAAACATTCACTAAAGAATTGAAGGAAAACGAAAACAGTGACATTTGAACCAGCGACCATCTCTATGATATTTCAATGTCATTATTTATTCTTGACAGTACAGACAATTAACAATCTCAAACTTTATCTCGATTGTTACTGGCCCTCATTAATACACTAGTTGGTTAAATAACTATTGACGATAAAGTAACAGAATTTTCGAGTAACACTACTTTATATTACCTACTTATCGTATTCTGGATTTTATTTGTTTTGCTATAGATTGTCGCACTGGTACAATATGGCATATGATATTGGATACATGCAGCAATTAGTATGAATTAGTAAGAGGTTTGTTCTGCAATACGCCACCGGTGATTCCAATTCACATTTGATGAGCTACAGGGCTGCAGGTACATACAAGGGTGAGAAGATATCTACTAAATTGAACCAATGAAATGTATAAAAAAACTTTTCAATTTGTTGTTTTGTATGTTTTGTTTTTTTTACTTGAGAAGACTGGAGGGAATAGGTCCAAAATTAATAAGTTCTTTCAGTGGAATATTTTTATTTTATGAAATGTTTTCTTTCACTTCACCTATATGGAAAAACTTTTGGTTTGGAAACCAGAAGTTTCTCCTAGCATAACCAATCTTCATACAGATCTGAAGTTAGTTATCGCATGTAAATAAAATCACGTGCATTTTGAAGTGGATAAAGTTGAACAGAGACGTATTAATAACAATGTGATGAATATAATATTCACGCAATTATAAATGACTCATTTTTTCTTACTGACCACAGCGTAAGGCGCCGAAATGGAGTTTATTTACTTAGCAAAATTTGCATCAGTTAAAGATGAAAAAAGATATGCTTTATTGTCAAGAAAATTCAATGTAATTTTAAAAATCAGTTTAAGTGTCTGTTAGTCGGAGAGATAGTAACGCACGTTTCATGAAGTGTTTGATGCATCTTGAAACTTTTTTATATGAAATATATTGTTTGGAAAAGTAGATATACCTACCTGTGTTGGCTTGACCCACCAGGTAGTGCGCATCCTGAGAAGGTGTGAAAAATATGACCCAAAAAAAGTGCTTGACTCAGAAGCCAATAACCAGTAAGTAAAAGTAAGACGTAAGCTCTGTGTATACAGGAGAAATATATGCTATCCTACAAGCTTTAATCGAAATTCAATCGTCAAACCTGTAATAATAACAGATTCCTTAAGTGCCCTAAGTACCTTGAAAAATATTTACACTAACAACCCTCTTGAACTACAAATCAAGACTCAATTGCATCTATTACAAAACAACACCTTGGATGTCAGATTCTTATGGGTGCCCTCTCATCAAGGAATACAAGGAAACGAAGATGCTGACAAACATGCAAAAGACGCTACAGTATGCAGAGATTTACATATAGTGAACAGTGTGGTTTACAGTGACGTGAAATCCTGCATAAAAATTCTCGGTGGCAATCGGAGTGGCAAGTATAACTCCAAAAATTAGAACAAATAATGTATGTGTATGTGTGTTTGTTTGGGGTAACATTCACTGAGACCTAAAAGGTCTATTGTGCCCCCTTACTTCTACTTAGTTTCTGAGGAGAGTCTCTGAAACTAGTAGTTCCTTTAGTCCTATTTCCCGGAGGAATTTTAGGATATCTGCAGGCTTCAGCTTAGGTAAATGTTCCTCTTCTATCCAGTAATCTCCCAGGTACTGTGCTCTAGGATTCTGGAGTGCTGTGCAGTTGGAAAGTAGATGGATGGAGGTTTCTTCTTCCATGCCACAGTATCTGCATTCTTCTTACTCCACTAATTTGAGCTTTTTCAGGTGCCCATTCAGGCGACAATGTCCCGTTAGGATCCCTGTTAAAACTCTTAGTGCGGTCTTGCTTTGACTTATGCATTCATTTGATCTCCTTTGGTTGTAGTCACCCAGGAGAATCTTTGATTGTCTAAGCCCTACTAGATCTTTCCAATGTTCAGATCTTCTCTTTCTTTCGGCTTCGCCTATTTCTTCCAATATTACATTGGGGCTGATTCCGCAAAAAGGTTCAGGTCCCCAGAAGGGTATTTCCGACTCCCTCTTTGCTAGTTCATCTGCTATTTCATTTCCTTCTATTCCAGTGTGTCCTGGAATCCATAGTAAAGTAACTATATTGTTCTCGCCTAATTCATTTAGTTTGTCTAGGCATTCCCAAACCATTTTAGAACTGATTACGCAAGAACTCAGTGCTTTGATGGCTGCTTGACTATCTAGAACTAGAACAAATAAAGGAAAGTGTGAAACAGTGGCCGCGAATGTGCAGTAACCGTTTAAAACAGGTCGTAATAACCAGACTAAGAATAGGTCACACTAAACTTACACATGAATACTTAATAAGTAAATCTGATAGAACCTATGTGTATAATTTGTAACAGTGAACTAAACGTAAAACATATACTATTAGAATGCACATTATACACATTGCAAAGACAACAGTGTAACTTTCCAAATAACATGAATACCTTGCTAGGAAAGGATTGCGATGTGGATAATGTTTATAAATATCTTGTAAATACCTCTCTGCTCCATAAGCTGTGATAATACTATTAAAGCCATCGCTAATAACCAACTTGATTGATGCTGGAAACAAAAAAAAAAAATTTAGGTAATTTGAAAAATACAACTATTTGGGCAGACAATTTTGAAGGGGTTTATATTCAATAAATCGACCCCAAATTTTCATGTTTGCCGACAATTAAACCCAGGGAAAATTGTCTGGTTTTCTGTAATTATTTTTTTTATATTAAATTAAGACGTTGTTGAAATTTCAGCGTGAATCAAACACTTCAAATTGTATGAAACTTCATGAAGAGGAGCGTTACTAGCTCTTGGACTATGTGCTGTTGAGCACAACCCAAACGAATAAATGAATGAATCTGGTTTTCAGAATTTGTTGCTTATATACAAAATTAATTCTCGAAAAGAAATATAAAAGGTATACTGTTCGTATAAATAGTTTTTAATCAAAAAAACTCATTCGTTGTTCTCCCATTTTTATATTCACTTTGAAAATTCTTAGCGAGAGAATTATTTTCCTGGAAAACGGATTTTCTGGAAGAATTAATGAATGCCTCAACCAAAATCTTGACTGCAGAAGTTTCGATCTCAATGGAATACAATTAATAGAAGGTGGAATATTTTTAAATTCATTAAAATAGGGTTTATCGAACAAAAACAAAATAAAATACAGGGTGTTCCAGTGGAAAATGTTATATTGTTTTCTAATAAAAAACATTTATTTTTATATGTAACATCTTCACGGTTCAATATTGCAGCACCCCATAATTTATTAACGTTCATCAACGGATGAATTATGGTCGATCAAAATCTGATTCATGTATTTTTGTAGTAGTTGTCATGTTAAGTAACCGGATACCCTCGTAATTTGAGCATATAATATGTACATCCATTTATGTCCAGGTCTTGTTTGAGTAAAGTGTTTGTATTAGTATAAGGAACAGCGTAGAATCGCTCCCAGAAAATAAAGAAACAGGATCACGTTTTATACATATTATATTACATCTTACAACAAATCAGTTCATCGTATCAGCAAGATAATAATATAACCTTGTTATCTTTTTTTTCCTCCGCCCTCCAAGTGTTCTGACTACAGTCTAATGCTTCTGGACATCTTTCCTGGGTTATTTCATTTGTGAAAATTAGCTCTAATTGAGTGATCCTTCAGCTGGACATCGACATGAAGGAGAATCTCAGTCGAACTAGGGAAACGTATCAGTTGTTTCGTGACCGTTATCGTTTGGGAAATGCCAGGTTGGCTGGTATTCGACGCGTCTAGTGAATTATAACGTGAACGGAAAGTGATAGACGAGCTTTTCTATATTACTGCGTATAGACAGATGCCAGTTAATCACCGGTAAAAAGGATCTACGCCGCGTCTGATATACTTCCAGGACTATACATCAAATGAATTCAGATAAATGGTTGCCTATTTGGAAGCAGGATCATGATTAACTTCGACCCGATATAATGGATTTTGTGTTATTCTGGTATAAAACAGGAGCACAAAGCGCAACGAAAGCAACGGTTCCATTGTTGTTCGGAAAATCTATAGAGGAGGGCCACGTCATTCATATTAGTTACCGACCTTTCGGATTTTCCATTTAATTTCACCGGAAAAAAATTCAATGTTCCATATTTTTTCAATCAAATTGATATTACCAAATATTAAATTAGTCATAATTCAGCAGTTCTAAATACTCTACCTTCAATATGCGAGTGAAACCCGAAGAAAGAGCAGCACTTCTTTCAGGATTCGAAAGTTTAGTTATGAGCCAATAATTACAGTCTATGGCGTGCCTTTCTGTTAATTAATAATATCGCTTGGAATAAATATAGGTATACTCCTTTTTGTAATAATTAATTAATGAAAATTATGTATTTCATAATTTCAATTCAGGTATTTCCATTATGAAAAACATAAAAGAAATTCAATATCCATTTTATATTGGGGTTGTTCATAACTCGTACATATAAATGGATAGATTTTTCAATATTATATGAAATAACAAATGTTTTAGAAAAGCGCTCTAACTAGTGAAAATACAAATTTTGCTAATCATAACAGCATATCATAGTTACACAATGTTTTGAAAAAATTAATATCGAAATATATCAAAAATGGCTGGTGAATAATTGGTAGTTTTCGTTGGAAAAAAAACAACAATTTAATCGCGATTAAAATATTTATGCTGCTTGTTAGTGCTCTATCAACTAGTCTATGAGTGTCTGTTGTTTGGAATAAAAATAAGCTGAATTTAAAATTTATATTGATTCCAATTTTCATGGAATTCTTTTTGGACATTTCCAACAAGATTATGAATTGGGAGCGGAAATAAATTGGTTCTATAAAAAGCCCTCTAATATCAAATTTTCCCCTTATTTCCTTCAGTGCAGAGATATCTTTTTCTGTTATGTCAATCAATAATATTTGCCAAACCTCTTTCCTTTAATCTTGTGATCAGTCTGCTATTGTAGGATTTTTGTGGTATATTTTGATAGTCAATAACTCTTTCGATACATTTTCAACTGACCTAGTATCCTCTATTCGCAGTAGATGTGTCCTCCAGGTCAGTTATCTTTCTACTATATAAGTGTTTCTGTCCTTGGAAAGGATTTTGCTATAACTTTAAAGCATCAAGAATAATGATCAAATTTCCTTCCACGGTACTGACATAAAATACATTATTTGGTAGACATTCTTTGGAAAAATCGTTCTTTTTATTTTTTTTATAACTCATTAACTATATATTATTTATTATACTACTATAACAATAGAGATAACTTTTAAAAAATAATATCGTTCACTGAAAACGAAGCTCTACTTCTGGGGCAATGTATTTTGAGGTTAGTTGTGGGGATGTCACTATATGCCACAAAGGACATTTAGTTATAATTCAAATTTAAGCGAGACTAGTATATCTCTAAGATACAACCAACCATTTCAGTTTGCAATTAGAAAGGACAGTATCATTTCCGTTCTTTTTTCATAATTTGTCTGGCTACTACTGTCACTTTATAATATTATGGTGGAATACAAGTTTTGGTTCCAAAACATGGAATATTGTTCATAAGTTTCCCTTAATAATACACACTCTTTCTAGTTTCACTTCATTTCTGTGCTCACCGAGCAGCAACGGAAAAACATGTTCGACATGATTTTTCTGAGAAATTACTATCAAAACCTCCTGTATATTAGTGGTATGAAATTAAATCTTTATCGAAACTGAATTTAAATTCTAGTTCCATGTAATTTGCCCGAGTGTATCTCAAATTGGTCTCTTATTAAAATCACAAGATACCTACCCAAAGAGAAACATAAATGCAAACTAAAGTCATGCTCCTATGCACTAATTGTATTGTGTAGATATAGCCAAAGTACTGTGCAATGGCAGAATGAAGTGAGATATCTGCTTCTAGTTTATGCAAATTAAAGAGAATGCCAGACAATCCTTGTTGTAAGTTACTTAACGGTCCGTTAGTTCAAACTAAGGATTTAGTTTTAGTGAATGTGACCTAAGTTCCATCTTTATTTGTTGTGTACAATAGGTGATGTGATCTGTTTGGAGATTAATCAATTTGAAATTGGCATCCTCTCGGCCAGTTCGGTACTGGCTTATAGATTCCATATTAGAAGTAGAAATTAGTTGATATCAGCATTTGAGTTACTATAGGGTAAACATATCTGTAACCCAACAGCTATTGTGATTTGATGTAATTGAACATTCTTCAGTTTAGTTAACAAATCTTGAAGAACTAAGCTGTAAAATGTTTTTCAAATTATACTACCCCAAATGTGAGCACAAAAATTGTTTGAAATCAAAAGTAAGCTCTACATTCTTTTTTGTATCTGATAGATTCGATAGTAATAATCATCCAATGACTTGATCCTCAATTATACTGGAAGATAGATGTACCCAAACAAGCTGTGGTAGAAGTCCTAATAATCAAAGATGGGAAAACTGTCAAAGTCGTGGGGGATATATTGGCAGGGACGCGAAGCGGTTTTCAAGTGACCATTTTTCAACGTAAAAATGACAAACCAAACTTTACATCTTTTGAAGTATACTTGTTTGAAAAAAATGTTGGTCAACTGATATACAAACAATAAATACGATGTGTAATACGTTCATTTTGTTACTTCTAAGTTATATGAATATTTATTTAGTAATGGCTGAAACGGCTTAGTGTGTCTATTGATTTATTAAGTTACTTTTCACATTTCCACTACAGGCCATGGCATTATTCTTTATTAGATTACGAGAGTTCGAGAGACTAAAAGCAATAACCATTATACATTCTTGTTTATACCGAAATAAACTTAACAAAAATTCAATCTGAAATCCATTTGCATGACAATGCTTTTAGGAGGAAATAAAAACAGCAAAGTGGCGTTCCTATATAACTTCAAAGTGGACGTAACTGGCCGCCACCCGCAAAAATAATGAACTATTAAGTGATAAATTTATTGACTTTGTCAGCACATTGCCTCGACCCGAAATGGACCAAATTAATTGATCCGACAATTTCCGAGTTCTGAAAATTTATAGCGAATTCGTTTTGCCATGAATTGCAAATTTTCATTGACCCTGCAAAGTCTAGTATTTGAATGCCTCATCTGTACCTAATTGATTTATCTTTAAGCAAAGTACACCTATTGTGCGTCATTCGGTCACCATTAAGCTCGATATTAAGCTGACCGACCGTTTTCGTGATCTACTCTCTTGAAATTAAACGCCCCTGATTTTCCCTGGCCAAAGAGATGATAATACGAAATCAACGAAAATGTTTATCAAATTACTGCTTTCAAAATTGATATATATATATATTTAAATTTTCATGTCATATGAAGCAAAAGCAAAAAAAAATTATATGGATTCCTCAAAAATTCAATAGAAGATTTGGAGAAATATACCCTCTTTATTGTCATGTTTGTGTGATACTTGTAACAAGCATGGTCCGCTCTGCTTGGGCAACTGTTCAAAGACTATATCTGTTAAAAGTTTTGGTATGGATTGTGGGCTCTACCAAAATTCCCGGTTACGAGGTGGTGGACCACCTTGTTAGGAAGCAATCACAGTTCAAAGACACCGGCCCTCATTTGAAAATATCTTCAAGACAATGACAGGAAATCAACCAATTTTGTCACTGCTGTGTTTTTTTCAAGCTCGTTGTCCAATTCCTCAGAAAATGATCAAAAATTGGGATTTGTCGTGTAATTTATCTGAATAGTTTGGAAAATGGATATGCCTACTTTTGAGACCAGCTGAAATTAAACATTGAAGAGGGTTCCACTATTTTATCCAGACTTTGGTTGAAATAATAAAATTTGCAATGATTTCGGGATGTTTTATAAGGCAATATTAATTGAAAAAAGTTTTTTTTCATCATCATTGCTTTGAAATATGTAATATCATATGTTATTTGCCCCTCTGTCTCAACCGATTCAATGATTGGTGAGACGAATAGCAAGAGGATTATTAATTTTTTCATTGGAAAATGGTTTTTAAGTTGTTTTTATAACGGAATGTAAATACCCATTCTCCATGAGATCTATTTTTGTTTTCTCCAGCATTTTTGTAGGCTGGTGAAAAATTTCAAATATTGTTTTTCGTCAAATACTATAATGCCGATATCAATTTTGTTTTAATTCTGTTAATGCCTGCGGAAAGTTTTCAATATTTTGTCAAATTAAAACGTTCCATGCTACTTCGCGACAATTTCAGCTATTAACCCACTTTCAATAAAGTTTCGAGGAATATTTTGCTAAATATGTATTTGAGATGGTGATATTTCTTAGTAATTAATTAATTTGACTTAGGAAAACTTTCAAAATCTCTTGTAGTTCTGGAGCTTTGCTTCATTATAAATCTCAGTTAGTTGATTGAATTTTACTTTTACCACTGATTACTTATTTTTTAAAGTAATTAATTAACAAATTTGATGCATCTTTTGCTATTTATTCATACACGTTATAAGAAAAAGAAAGGAGTGCCACCATTACCAGCTCTAATTGTTAAAAAAACTTGGGAAAAATTAAATCGTGATACTGCACACATTGCTGGATTTATCTACATTCACGATTTTGTTGACATGAGCAACGTCCACAGCTGATGCTGGTGCGGGGAATAAATTACGAAACCCACTCTACATTACGGTATTTGTGTAAACTGCACAGAGTACCAATTTGGAAGACACTTCCTAACAAATGAACCGACCATCGAATTTAATGAAGGGCTCTGAGTGAATTACATTCACAATTCTGGTGAAATTTCACACTATATTGAATTTTTTTTAATACTGTGAGAAAACTGGCATTTAACTATTGATAAAGTTACTTCTCTTAAACTACTATACAGAGTGACGGATGGAAGATTATTGATTAAATCAACATATTCCTTCCACTTCATCTAAACTTCTAAAATACAACTAGCACTTTCCATACTCATTTTTAATAAACTACTAGTTTACTCCGAAAATAATAAGTTATTTCCTGGATTTCTTTCGAGAAGGAATCAAAGCATGAAATATTCTTACATAACCCCGCATAGTTCTCAATTATAATGTAGGCAGTCCTTCGTCGCCTTCCTTTAACCAGCAAAAATTCCAAGAGGCTCTTATTAACAGACAATCAGTGTTCAACGAGCGCAACTTTATCAATTCACCCTTTGGCTTGGAAAACGGAGTATACGACACGAGGACATTCCGTCGCCTGTTTGATTCAACTTCAAAGGGTCTGTTCCACACGCTGCATTTTCGTCCAGGCATCCTAAGGATAGCACAAGCAAGCCCCAAACAGAGACGTAGACAGGGTGAGTTATTTGCATGACAAAAGCGTTTGTTTATTTAATTTGTTCCTTTCAGTTTATTTGGTTATGAAACATTCCACCATGGTACTGGCGGCTAAATAAATTATGAATATATATCGTTTTTTTTTATTGGTGAACCCTTTTACCTATTTAAAGCACGCCCCAGCGTGTTTAAAACACGCGCGTTTTTTAAAGTTACCATGGCAACATCAACATCTCGAGAAACGAAGTGTAATGTCTATTGGTCTAAATGTCTAAATGACAACTTTTTTTATTATTGATCTGACAGGAGTAGGTACTTTGTAACGTCAAAACCTTTATTTGAACAATATTTAACAATTTCAATTTTATGAATGAAAAGGGAAAGTGCAGTTGATATTGTTTGAGATATTAATATTTCGATTTTTCAATTCGGATGGAATGGTATTTGAATTGATACTATTAACATTTCCATGACAACGCAAGGTAAACTAATGTCATCACGAATTCAACCATTTTACATTATAAGTTATTTCCATTTTTTTTTCTTGTAGTAGTAATAAATACCAGTATTTATAATTTCAAAGTGCACCAATAAAAAAAAAATAGCGTATTCGTGGATAACTGGTCTTTAAAACACTCGCTTCGCCGTCGTGCTCGAAAAATCGCGCGTGTTTTAAAGACCTTTATATCCACTTATACTTTAATATACTATATTTGTAGCGATTAAGTCGACACAGTTAATCCAAAACAAGCTGAGTTTCTCTGTAAGAAAAGATTTATTGTGTTTTATTACACATGGATTACATAAAACAATTGAAGTAACAAAAACTAACTAATTAACTAACCTGTAAGAAAAGAAACTACATTTATTGTTATGAATTGAAATGTCGATCCTAAAACACAATTATAATAACTTATTCTTCCGTTTATAGAAATTAATTAAAAAATGTACTTTGACATTGATGCTTTTTCATGTCAGCCAGATAATAATCGTTTACTATAGATTATAGACTATAGACTATAAATGAACAATTCTGCCTCAGTGAAGCTTGATGTGCGGACGGAAATATTTAAAGAAAAATCTCATTTTTCTTTACATAAGGTATTATTTTTTACTACAAATAAGCTGAAGTACTATTTGGTGTTATTAAAAGCTGTGTGTGTCTCTATTAAGTATGTATCTTGTTCTTTCTGCAACACTATTCAGGACCATTGTGGTGGTGTAAGGCTGGTAATTACTTTTATTGTTGCTAATGGGAGAGTTCTCATTGCTTCCGAAATTCATATACCGGGTGGCCAACTAAGAACGGCCGTCGGCCATATCTCAGGAGTGGATTATACCACAGATTCGGGAAAAAAATTTTCATGACAAAAGTGGCATCGAGAAAACCCTGGAAATTATTTTCAGAATTGTAGGTCCACCGCTAGAGGGCGTATTTGACGGTTGAAATTTGAAAATGGGAATTTTTTCAAAATTCACCCCATTAACGAGCATATTAAACATTATATGTGATAAATCGAAAAATTTGAACTTTTAATAAATAGCTAGGTAGGCAATTAGTGCCGCCCTAAATGTTCGAAATTTCGTCCATCATTTTCAATGCATGGAATCAATCGCGGACGGGTAGAGAAATCAGCATTTTTTTAATGAGACTGTTAAGGAGGAAGATATTTAGATTTTTCAAGCAAATAATTGTCACTTTTTTTAGAGGACATATCTTTGGCTATTCGTCATGACATGATTTTGCAACATGATGGATGACGAGCACATTATTCTAGAGGATTTCGGAATTTCTTAGATTAATTATAACCTAGAAGGTGGATAGGACATGGAAGTTTATTTATTTGGCCAGAGCTGATATGATTGGAAAGATACAACAGGCAATCGAAGTATTTTGAGGGTAGAAATTGAAGCTGCTGTTTTCTCCATCCGTCAGCGATTGATTTCATGCATTGAATATGATGGACATTTCGAACATCTAGGACGGCACTAATTGCGTACCTAGCTATTTGTTAAAAGTTTAAATTTTTCGATTTATCACATTATTTCAAAATTCGTACTTATTATTAGTAGCATTACATTTAGGTGATCTAGTGGTAGTGGCAACCATGATAACAGTTTAAATTACTGTAGACCGATGTAAGGTCTTTTCATTCAGGCTAAATTTAATAATTTCTGTTAACGCGAACCAGCCTTCTAGACGTTGGAAGAACAATTCTTGCCATTTACCTGTTTCTTACGATATCTCAAGATAGGAAAGAGATATCGCCTTGCGGTTTGCGGTGTTTTATTACAAATTTAGTCTACTTTTCAATGACCCACTTCAATTTGTATGCTCCCATTTAAAATTGTTACGAAAAAACACATTATTTGAAAAATATAAAACAGCGCCCTCTAGCATTCATGTTATAAATCAGATTGCTTCATATTCACAAATTTCCGATTGATCAACAAAAGCTCTTTTGAACAACATCAAGTTTATTAAAATCGGTCAAGCAGAACCGGAATTACAGGTGTTTTTTCGTAACAAGGTTCCCACTCTCACCCACTTCTTATTTGAAGAGATAGACTTAAACTTGTCACATCAAAAGTATGCAGAAATTGTCGAGGAATCTGATTATAATGTTCAATATGCTCGTTAATGGGGTGAATTTTGAAAAAATTCTTATTTTAAAATTTAAACTGTCAAATACGCCCTCTAGCGGTGGACCTACAATTCTGAAAATAATTTCCAGGCTTTTCTCGAGGCCACTTTTGTCTTGAAAATTTTTTTCCCGAGTCTGTGGTATAATCCACTCCTGAGATATGGCCGACGGCCGTTCTTAGTTGGCCACCCGGTACATGATAGTCTTTGAGTTTTGGAGAGGTTTTTTCTCTTCGTCAATATGGCAGTGTATATACAGATCAGGATTTTTGAGCTACAACCCCTATTTCTTCCTTCCAGATTCCTACAGACCAGTAGAGCCATTTTTGCTTCTCATATAATCTATTTTTTGTGTTTGCATCACAAGATTTTATTGTCTATAGTCAAACTTAGGTACCTGATTTCTTGTACTCATTCAACCTCACTTACATTAAGTTTTAGTTATGAGATCGAGCTATCTTCTCTTAGTGATTAGGATGGTTGTAGTTGAGTTCGGTCCGTTCTGTACGATTTCACAAATTTCTCGATTTTTCTACTGGGCGTTATGACAATATCATCATTAAACCACAGATGAGTTGGTCAACAATCAAGCTAATCTATCGGTTAGCAGTTCCGACATCCATTTCGATTTTGTGCCTCTTCTATTTTGACAACCTCATGTGGACCTAAGAGTATCTTGATCTCTCGTTTCAAGGTACTATCACGATCTCCGCTGCTGACACTACTTTTCTTTGTCATGTAAAGGATGGTATTCATATAAAGAAAGCCATGAATATTTCAATTGAAATCTTATAAATATAAGCACTTGAATTGGGAAAAAATTAATTAAATTACAAAATAATCCAATCTCACGCTGATTTCCTTATTTCTAAATGCTTCTGAAACCTTCTTTTTCAATTTACCTCGAAACATTTTGATTTGAATGAGTTGGCATATTTAGTCACAGCGTTTTATAAAAATTTGACGTACCAACTATAAGCCATGAAACATTTTGTTCCATCTCTACATTAACTAACCAAAATTTTCTTCCTCATCACCTCTAAACTAATGGACGCAAACAGCGAATTCTTTACTGAATGGGTGCAGCTTTTGCAGACATCCTCTTTTAAATGATTCTGGACGCTACTGTAAACTTAGAAATTGCCTTTTGAAGAATCTCTCTTTGGTAGTGATCCTTTTGCTCGTACTCGTGACAACCGATTCTCCGAGGATGCTCCTTTACTCCTGTAACGTACTTGTGTCTGTTGTCAGTAGATAGGGGTATTTTCTGGAATTCAAGTGACACAGATCGGGTCATCGACACTAATTATCGGTGTCCATAAAATCTCAACTCAATCGAAAAAGTTTTCTTGGCAGTTGGAGAGTTTTCAGAAGAAATTTGTTAGGCATTAGAGGAGTAAACGGTAAATACTTTCATGAAGACGATAAGATTTGGTTTTGGCAAAGTTATATAGTTTATTTCTCTTTAAATGATTTGACTTATGGTTGAAAAATAGAGTTGAGTTTGGAAATTTCACAAACTGCTTGTTTCCATAAGAATTTTGTGAAATATAAAAGTGTCACATCCATTTGAACTTTTGTATTAAATTACCTAATTGTCGAGAAAGCGGAGGAAAGGAAGCACTATGAAGGCTGATGCTCCATGTTTATCCATTTTGAATGAAGAACGATGAATAAGCATGAGAATTTATTAGCAAACATAGTTGATTACTATCGAGACTACTTAATAACATAGTGATGCTATTGCAGACTTTAACAAAATAAAAATTGTAAGTTGGAGTGTAGAGAGCTATGGTGCACCTTCGGAAGAGAGTGTAGTTTGAAAAACTAGTTGGACTCTCAAATTAGCAATTCTTCAGACTTCTAATGAACATTAACCGACTTTATGAATCCACACTTCTGCTTTGGTTCACACTGTCTTAATTAACTTTAACTCGAGTGTCATCTGGTTGGTGTTGTCAAGGAGCTAGATGACCTCAACATGCGCGGGGCTGAAAAGTCCTTTCTTCATGTCACTTAGTCATCGTCTCACTAACTGTGTCTACCTCCAAGGTAGGATGAAGTCCATTATTTGGCAGTATCAAGACATATTGATATGATCTGATGAATTGGGAGGATAGGACTAGCCCACGTCACCTAAGTCTTATTAAACACATAGTGCATCCTGCTGAAAGTTCCTCTTAGTTTGCTGTTAATTGATATTCGGTTTATATTATTCTTTCGAAACTATATTAGCACTTCTTTGCAAAAATTAATTAAGAAATTGATCCAATAAATAATATTAGAAGTGATATTTTTAGAATAGTCTTATAGCCGTAAAACCAATGGATATCGGAAGTGAATTTAAACTCCTAAGTTTTTGACAATACTACATAAACATTACCGATACTTCATCACGATTTAAAAAAAAAGACGACATAATTGTAGTCCCATGTTAACGTTTGTGTAGTTAACTTCCCGTTTAGGGTATGTACGTCATGTCACACCTGATTGAAAACTCTCATTCCATAAAAAAATTATAATATCCATTATTATAACAAAAACGAATATTCAATTCCTACGACTCCAAACATATGAATACCTATTTGTTTTTCACCACTTTTGTTATACATTCAATATCCAGCAAAAGAATTCAGCTTCCATACAGTATTTCTAAAGATATTGGCAAATATTAGTTTCTCTCAAAGAAAAAGTGGATTGAATGAACGGAGGCGCACGGCGTGGGTCAAAAGTTTTCTCCTAGGGTTATCGCCGAGTGGTGATTTATATATCGAAAAAATAAGTGAGGTTATGGTGTCATCCGAGACGCGGTCCACATGAGCGGAGTGTAGCGTTAGCACTTTGCCAAAATTTCATTGTCGTTTCCCAGAAGGATGCTTTGAAAACTTGAAAGTTTCATTGTTTAGGATCGAATTGTGAAAGTTTAGATCTGTCGATTGTACTATTAGGTATTCTTAGAGGAAGCCCGTAAAAACGACTATAGATAAAATTTAGTGTCTCTACAAGCTTTATTAATGGAGGTTCCTTTCTCTGGAAATCTCGTAGCACGTTTTTTAATTTTGATAAAACCAAAGTATGCGACTTTTGCCAATGTATTAAATTTTTTTTCTATGACTGTTGAGAAATGCACCCTTTTTATGTAACATTTTTGTTGAGTAACTGGATGCATTACACAAAACAAGCCACGCCCCGTGTCATAATTTGACTTTGACAATACCTATACCTACCTACCGAAGGTGATTTAGAGCTGACTTTTTGTTAGAATGGATACAGAAAGTGAAATCGAATTCAACTGCTCAAATTTCACCATCAATATTGTAAGCAATAAATGAATTTTCACTGTAGCTTTCAAAATGGAATTGTTTGACATAAAGCATTAAGTTTATACAATAAAATATTCTCTAAATATCTCGTTCGTTTGAATTGATAGGTGAACACTCAGTCATAGAAAAAGTATAGTATTCTACTTTCGTGTAATGGCTATTACTCACTCGAATGATTACGACGTTCGCCTGCGGCTCACGTCGCAAACTTCATTCTCATGAGTAATAGCCATCATTACACGCTCGTTGAATAATATACTATTACCCACAAACAACGCGGCATTTCAGGCAGTGAACATTGCTATTAAATATTCTCCTTCTTATTAGTATAGATTAACTCTCAAAAACATGCATATCGACAATATCCAGCTTCCTATACTTTTAAAACAAGAAAAATGCTTCGAAAAATGATTTGCTCTCTAATTTAGTTCAGTCAAACTGTCTTGGAGCCACTTGACCCAGCAACCATTATAAAATGAACCTTCCTACAAAAAATTTACTGAATTTAAATATACCAATTAACTTAAAGGGAGTCATCCATTTCTGCAAATCCTCTAATTGGATGCCATTCGTAGAAACTAACGATCGATGAAAATTTAATGACTATTCAATGGATCGCGAAACGTCGTCTGTCGAGTTCGTGACAGGTAATCTACAAGGGTACTTTGAACTCCTCGGTAGTTTCTCTTCTATGACGGAAATAGAGCAATTATAGGTTTGAAAAATTACCTTGGGACTCGAGTCGGTAGTATTTAGGCTAGAGCAGTGAAGGTACAAGTTGATAAAGGCACACATAAATATGTATATAGTTTTTCCTGGAATTAAGATATTGTGCTATTGAATCAGATTTGTGAAATACTGAAAAAATGAAAAATATCTATTTTCTAGAGAAAAAACAATAATTTATTGGGTATGAACAGTACCATACCTGCTTCTTTAAGATTTTCAATAACTAATCTATACACCTTTAGCTTATAAACCTTAGCTTCTCAACTTTTGAGCAAATCAATATATATTATTTTCGTTGTATTGTGTAGAAAAAAAAAGGAAAATATCCGACCATTGGAAAGATCCAGTAGGGATTAGACCATAAAATATTCTGGGTGACTTCAAAGAGAGAAAGAGAGTTAGCTCCAAATTGTTTTGAATAAAAACCTGTGCCTTACGCACGCTACCCGACTGATGTTTTTCGCCGGGCCTGTGTGGGACTCGAGCACTTATCCGAGTACCCATACCCACTAAACCACCTTCCTCTCTTCGTGGTTGTTTCCTGGTAGGAACCACCTCTCGGTATGACATCTGGTAGGTTCTAAATATACATTCCTTGTTCAATTTGTTTCTCTTCTTCTCTTTCTTTTTCTGTCATTTTTCTTAACATTTTGTAGTATATGTTCCACCACCCTTCATCTCTGCACATTTCCTCCACCAAGTTTCCGGCTTCAATTATTACCTCTCCGCTTTCTACTTCCGCTTCTTGCCTTTCTCGTAACCACCTTGGACACACAAAAATTGTGTGTTCCACTGTTCTCTGCGCAATATCGGCAGTTTTCTTCAGTCTTCCCGATCCTCTTTGTATACTGTCTGAAGGATCCGTGCCCCGACAGTACCTGAGTGAGGTAGTAGTCTGCCTTTTTATGCTTACACTTTATCCATGGTCTTATATCTGGGATTAGTTTTTTTGTCCATTGTGCCTTGTTTTCGCATTCCTGCCACATGCTCTGCCATTCTTCAATCGTCCTGTCTTCTTCTTCCCTTATGTTTCCCTCTGTTATTAGTGTCTCTAAGTTCTCCAGCCTTGCTTTCTCCTTTATCTTCAGTTCTATGGGTACAATCCCAGCGACTACTGGAGATGAAACTATCTGGAAGATACCGATTTCGCACGACATAGAGACTCAGTCTTCTTGCCACCGTGAGTAAGGAAGAAATATTAGATCTGTCGAACTGGTTGACAATTGATGAATATTTTTGTCACATATTAATTCTCTTGCACATGTGAAGTTTGTTTGATGTGAGTTATTATGAACCCAAAATACTCACCTTTCCTTTTTTCTGGTATTAACAATGCCACTACGACTGCATTGTCTTCACTCGATGAAAACACAATGAACAGTGATAAATTATATATTATGATCAAGTCGATTGTTTTTATAAAAATTGGGTAACGTTACCATAGCCTGGATGTAATGTCTTCGTAGGAACTTCTCACTGCCAAGTCGTTATCGTCCCTGTCGCGCATTTCTAAAATATAAATGGTTGCGATGTACCCTTTAAATACGAACTAAGTCTCTACTTATGGTTTGTATAATGGGAAATTGTTGAAAAGCGTTTTTACTCTCTGATTTCACGAATAGCAGCAAGATAAATGTGTACTCGATTTAATTTAGAGCAGTATGTAATTTCGTACAGAATACCTTAATATATATAAAGAAGATCCACGTTTAAAAAGGCTCTTAACGGCGTTATACTCAATTAAATTTTCTTTAGTAAATTTCAACTCATTTTCTAGGTAATTGAGCTTTGTACAGTGTGGTAACATAAATCCAAAAAGAATATTAGGTACGTTATTTCATTTTGTTATTAGATTATTGAACACCAGATTTATACAATAATTTCATCTAACAGTGTGAAGCACAGTTTAATTAGCATTGCGAAAAGCACTGCTAGATCAGCCATAGCTATCTGGGCGAAGGGGAAAACCTAATACAGGTACTGGACAGACATACCGTAGCTCTCTCACTCTAAGGAGTTCGTATACTACCCTTAATCTAGTACAAAAAATAAGCAGATATACTGGAATGGAGTAGAACAAACCTTCGTATTCTCGACTGAATCACCTCCTAAAGAAGATAAGTCTGGTTCAGACCTCGGATTTTCGGTTGTGTAATTTGGAGGACAAAAATCCGAAGCTCATATTATGCTCATGCCCAGCCTAAGACAGGATGAGGTATAATATATTCGGTTTTGGTGCCTTAGAGCCGAACGCTTCAAAAAAGAAGTATCACCAAAGACAACGATGGACTTAGTCAGAGGCACAGGCTTCTGAGGTGAGTTGTGATTCCTAAGGGTGAGTCGTAGTGGAGGTGGCGAGAAAGACCCACTCGCATAGAAACGAACCTAACCTCATCGGAAATGAAAACTCCTAGAACTAGAGTACCCAAGCCAGTATTTCTTCAAGAATGATCTAGTGGAAATACTGTAGAACCTGATAAAAGCCACTGTTCTCTTCACATGAACGGAACAACCGAGAACAAAAAGAATCTTGTTTCTAAGCGATACCTGATTTTTGTTTCAGTCTTAATGATTTTAATGTTATTACCAGAGTGAGATGCTACACATCATAATATGCGACTACCGTGAGGTACGCTCGATTTTATTATTCGCATAGTGTGAGGATAGACAAGGTGTGTTCTTCCGAAGAACCGATTTTCGACTGCTCTTGCGCAGTCCCATTTTCAGCCATATTGGTTGCTACAGCTTACCGTATATTTACACGAGTGCACTTTTAAGTTTAATAATAAAATGATACGCTGCTGAATTACATAGGTCACAACAGTTTCGATTCATTTTCAATTTTTTTTATACTAATATAAATCAGAATATTGCATTAGGCATTTATTCAATTGAACCATCTTAAATCCGCGCGTTTATCTGATTGGTTAGAAAGTTAATATGGCGGATCTTGGGAAAGATTTGCCATTGATCGATGGAAATGGATGTGCAAGAACACACCTTGTCTATCCTTACACCATGATTATTTGTTTTCACATATTATCTGCACAAACAATGAATGGAGGAGTTTATTGTTAGTAACCGAATACGAAAGATGTGAATGTAGGTATCACTTGAGAATCTCAAGAAAGAAATAAATCAGGTTCCAGAACAGTGAAGATATGTTTCATTGTTTTATTCTGGATTATGATCATGCCATGTAACCATACACCACTTATTCGGAAACTTGATACTTGCGATAGTTTGATATCGACTTTGCAGTTCATGAATGGTGTAATATTCAAGATTCAATCCTACTACATGCATAATGGACGATAAAGATTACTCGTTGGAATCAACGTATCAATAATTCCAAAACCTGCAGTGCTCGTTTGAAAGTAAGGAGTCCAGCTGTGTTGATTTTACATAAATCACCATAGTTTACAAAAATTCAATAGCATAAGGAATCTAAAGATATTCATTCATATTCTGGGAAAATTGATATACCACCAAAGAATGCAATTATAAAACATACTCACCAGTCGATGAAGTTGATTCACTATTATTCAATTCCGTTTTCAAATTATATGCCTGACTATTTCAATCCTTTGATTTTTTTATTTGGTGCTCCGATCTATACGAATTTCTCATTCGTTACCCGAAAGCACTAACATGTTCTTTCCACTTCGCCGTCATAACTACTATTTTTTTCTGTGATTATAATGATAGTGATGATTGATGGCGTTAGGAATTGTCCGTTTCGATATGTCTTCTGACCATATGACAAACGCGCAACGCGAGGACGAAGGATTATCATAATGACAGATAGTCAAGCAGACATTGAAGCACTGAGCTTTTGTGTAATCAGTTCCAAAATGGTGTGGGAATGCCTAGACAAACTCAATGAACTGGGAAGGACAATATAGTTACTTCACTATGGATTCAGGACACACTGGAATAGGAGAAAATGGAACAGCAGATGAACTAGCAAAGAGGGTGACTGAAATACCTTTATGGGGGCCTGAAACCTTTTGCATAATCAGCCCCAATGTAGTATTGGGAGAAATAGGTGGAGCCGGAAGGAAAAGAAGATCTGGCCATTTGAAAGAACCAGTAGGGCTTAGACAATCAAATATTCTTCTGGGTGACTACAACCTGTGGAGATCAAATAAATGCATATGAGTTTAACTAAAACTGCGAGTTTTAATGGGGATCGTAACGGGATTTTGTCGCCTGAATGGGCACCTGAAAAAGCTCAAAATAGTGGAGGAAAAAGAATGCAGATATTGTGGCATGGAAAAAGAAACCTCCATCCACATACTTCACAACTGCACAGCACTCCAGAATACTAGAGCAGAGTACCTGGAAGATTACTGGATAGAAGAGGAACATTTACCTAAGTTGCAGATATCCTAAAATTCATCCGGGACTGAAGGAGCCATTAGTTTCCTCAAAAACTTAGTAGAAGTAAGGGGGCACCATAGATCTTTTAGGTCTCAGTGAATGTTACCCCAAAAATACATACATACATCGCGCAACGCGAAACAATTTTACGCCAAACATCAGTCCAAATGCAGTTGAGCTTTGAATGAATTGTTCAATTTCATTTTTGGAACTCAATAATACTTGCTTTCATAGCAACAAAGTGGTAATAGACATCTCAAAGATATATGAATAATTATATAGGAGAAAGTTTTATCTTCTCAATCAATTAAAAAACAATCATAATAATACCAAAAATTGAGGAAAATATTGTGTGGAATACGTTGAGAAGCACTACTAGCTTGTTTTATTTTCCGTTACGAGTGAAGCGTTTCCCCAACTATTGTAGTATACACAGGAGAAATAGCGAAAAGCACTTATGTAAATGAAAAACGAAATGAATTCGAATTCTATGTAAAATTTACCAGCATATTGATTGGATATTTTTGATTTGGAAATATGATAACCAGTCAGTTGAAGAAACAGCTGCAGCAATTGCATGCTTCGAGTGATCATTAAAGAAGTTAGTGAAAATTGAGATAACATAAGACAATAGAGATTGTTTGTAGCATTGTAGCTCTGTTGAGAAAAAGAAATCAATCACGTTCCAGTATCATTATGGACTAATTTCATTTCACATTTTGTGATTGAAATGTTTACAAAATTACAAAAATGTACTTCCGGTTTATTGAGTATAATAATCCGTCGTTTGTTTCAAAGCAAGAAATTATCTCTATTTAGCAGACTTATAATCCAGAAGTACAGTCTCTAAGCAAACATTAAAGTCTTTTACTCCAGTTTAATATAGAAGAAGTATCGTCGACGACCCAGTTCATATATCAGAGAGGGCAAATCTCGCTAAAATTTAGTGCCCACGTGGGAATTTCAGCCTTTCACTGTGTCGCTGTTGTACTCTATCCGTGGTAAAATTGCTGAGCTGAGTAAAAACATTAGTTATCCACACATTGATGTAAATCACTTCGCGCGACGCCGACGTTGGCTTGAGGCCATGCCGCCACGGGACTATTTTGAAAGGTAACCAATGCTATTTACTCTATTTGTTTTTCATATATGATGATAAAAACCGTTGACTACCAACTGTATACGGGTAAATTAAGTTAATTGAAAACAAATTGAAACAAGAAATCGTGGAAAATTTTTTTTGTGTTATTCGGATAGTACCTATAAGTAAAACATGTTTATATCCACTTGAGGATTGGATAAGATTCCTGATGAAAAAGCGCGATGAGAAACCGCACTGACTAGGACTAGACAGTGGCATAAGATGGTCTCTGCAGTTTTCTTCTTCAGGTAACAGAATCAGCCTGGGCTTATTCAACTTACAGTGCCCCGATAGCAAATCTACTACTACTAATACATTTAAGCATTTAAGTTAATGCCAGTGGCTGCCCCCCCACCCAGTTAAGTGGAGACAATCAAAGACTGAACTACTGGTCTCCAAGATTATGTTCAGGTAATGTCGCCACCATGAAAAAATGCATAGATATATTCAAAGCCGTTTGTAATTGTATTATAATATTGGTCTAATGTGATATGGTATGGGAAACCAATTCGTAGCATCCAAAGTAGACCAAATATCAAAAGTGATTTTGGTTATTTTATAAGCAAAATGTTATTCAGGAGTTTATTAACAACTATTGCAGTTTCCATTTTAATGTCGCTTGAAAATTATATGATTTTAATTGGAAGGTTTTCCTTAATATTTCAACTGCTTGTGGAAAATAAATTGCGTGAAAAGTTTACCGCTTTACCTCATTAAAATATACACAAAGTACAATGAACTGCTTAATTTCATAAACTTTCCGTATGAAAAAAAAAACTTTCCCTTACGACGAGCGTTTAATATCGGTGGTGAATATGGAGTTTTCAGTTGATTTTGTGCTATGAGGGTGCCTATAGCCGGTTTGGTCAATCGCGAAAACTCTGGCTAAGTGAAAAGTTTCGACCATGAAAGGAAAACTTTATGCATTTCCAAAAATTGCTTATACATATTTTGGCGATAGTCCAAACAGAACACTGGCACCGGTACGCTAAGAGTTATTGAAGAGGTGTGTGTCATGAAAATTCGAGCAATTTGAGAATCAATATATTTTTATTCACCTATTATATCCTGGAACATTAATTAATGTATTGAATAAAATGTTATCACTTGGAAAATGAGGTTCTTTAGTACCAAAAATGGAAAAAAATTATATCTTCTAAATTTGAACTGATGTGACCAGTTGAGTTGCGAAGTTGTTAATAAACAATGTCCTCTGAACGCTCAAACCAAAGGAATCACGTTGTTTATCAGTTGATGTATCCATCTTATTGAATGTGACAAAATTCACCACACTTTCATTAAAAAATTAGGATATTCGTACGAGAGGCTCATCACTCCACTGCGGCTAGGATAACAACCAATATAGAGATGGGACCCTCGAAAAACTTAGAAATTCATTGACTTTAATTTTTGTTACCCAAAATTTTTGAAGCATAATGAAAAATAGACCGTATCTCGAGAAAAACTGATAATTGTAATAAGTGCTAGATGACAAAAAAGTTTCAAAAATAATGAGTTTGGATAATGGTGCCACAATAAGTATTAAATTGTAACGTATACAAAAATTTTGGGGGGTTTAGAGGATCACAACTCCCATAAATTTTTAACGAGGTGCAATAATACCTTATTTTTTTCAAGATGCACTTATCATAAGAAAGCCACTTGTCAACTTTCATTATAATATGTGAAACAACTGTCGAAATATTTGAAAAAATCAATCAAGGGCTGTAACTTTTTTCGCATGCATATTTGTACTAGGGTAACTTGGGTTGGATCGAGTTATTTTTAGCCCCAGATGTTGTATGATTCATGACCTGCTTTTTTGTTACACCCCGTATAGCTCTGGCTTCATCAGTAATAACACAGGAACATTTATTGAGCTCTCCAAAGTCTTAATACCATCTTATCTTAACAAGATCAGATTAGTTTTTTTTTCTGCTATGTTAGATTCGTTTCGGATGGATCGAATAAAAATTACCATCTGCCTAATGTCCGACAGATCAGTGCAATTGACTTTTTTCTTATATTCCGTAATTCGCTTCTATATATAGCTGGAACGTTTTCTTGAGAAATATCTTTTGTGTGTTTCTTGTGGTTTATTCCTTCCTGTCGTTTGATATTATATTGCAAACTGATTTATTTTTGTTTGATTGAAAAGTCGTTGGCTATTTTCATTTTCTGCGAAGGAATATTCCACCTAGTTTTTTAACTGAGAAACTTAAAAATTTGAGCACACTATACATAGGGAAAATTATTGAATAGCTCCGCTCGACCCGCTGGACACAATCTTCTTATACTTAATATATGTATAAGAACGTGGCTTCTCAAATATACGAGAATGATCAAGTAAGAGCAATACTCAATACTACTTCTGGATTTCGCAACTACCTTCTATTCGTCACCAGTGGCATCACAGGTTAATTCACTTGGGTTCCACAAGCTATGTTTCGGTAATTTATACTATGCAGGTATTTTATTCATTCCAAGAGTTGTGATTTATTCAGAAATTGTGATAACCCAGGAACTTTCTTGGCTCGGGAAATAATTTTTTTGTTACAAATTGAAATATTTGTCCGTAACTTGACTTTTCACCTCAACAAATTAAGAATTTTTGAGATGCTCCAATCAAAACATTGCGTAGGGTATCCACAGAAGTGAGAGGTTTCAAGTTATAATATCTACAAATGAGTAAAAGGACGCCCCCCTTCATACGATTTTTCCCGTGTTTTCTAATTTTTTCACAAGTGACGCCTTCGGAATTATGTGGGGTAGATAGTTTTCATCGAAATACTCTGTATAAGCGAAGATAGTGTTTTAAAGTCAATTAAGAAATATAAATAACTAATTTTAGCATGAGGTAGTCTAGTGCTCAATTATTCTATATTATTAGCATATTCACCTCAATATTTATGTTTTCCTAGCAGATTTCATGGCTCAACATTGAATTTCATAGAAATTTCTCTGCTTTTAGGACAAATTAGTCAAAATTAACATGATATTCAGGTTCGTTTATCAACGTGTGAAGTGAACGTAATTTCATAGGGTAAACTCTTCATAGCGATGTAACATATTGCAGGTAGCTTGATGCATAGGAATATTAATTAAATTTCCCTTCTTATTGGCTAATCAGTCGTTTAGAGTAGGAGAGAACGCTATGCTGCGAAATTCAGATGGCAAATGGAACGTCTGTGATATTTCATAGGAGGTGAATGAGCCAAAATGTCGTCTTTCATAGCAGCTTGTTGAAGCTAAATGAAATTATATCGACAAAATATTTGTATTCAGTAACAGAACCACTATACTTTGTCAATAAAAGTGAGGTATTAAAAAAAATCTTATCAACATTACGCTTTTGATAAATCTGTAAAATATGTTTCTTTAATTTGGAATGTCAGATTTGCTTTGAATGAGCCATTTAATGGGCATGGCTATATGTCTATTGCTAGAGGGGCTAGAAGTTTGGGATTACTGTTGTATCACAAATAATGAGTCAGAAAGAAGATCTACGCTAAACAATACGTTATAAGCAGCCTTTTAATGTTGAATGTTCCAATCGCATTTAACTCTTTTAGGAGAAATCCTTCATAATTTTTCCATTTTTTATCAAATACGAAAAGGCAAAAATTGCTTAAGAAATCCCCCCCTTTAACAAGTGATGGAAGGGCGGTAGTTGTTCATTAACCAGATTCGTTTTTAATCGGTGCTGGATGTCCGGCATGCAAATTTTTCTAATCACTGAAAATGTCAATTACATTTCGTGGAAATGGGAGAATAAGATAATCTGAAAAAATAAACAACGGCTATTACCCCGACTGAACGTTGGGAACGTGACATTTAAACATTTTTCATCTTTAATGAGTACAAATCAAACGATGCCGTGGGTGTTCTCGTGTGTATGATCACGTTACTACAGTGAAGTACACAATTTATTTATCTATAAGGTATTAGAAAAAACCTCATTTAAATAAGTTGGTTTGTCAGCCGATGTAGCTGATATTCCTAGTGTAGATGATTTCGACCAGTCCTTTCCTATCCAGATAAATATTTAACCTACAGTGCCTACGAAGGATTCCAGTTATATACATATAATCTTTTCTCTGTCAATGTCTAGCTGGGTTTTAGTCATTCCAGTTGACTATACCACTCAATTTCATACGTTTGGGCTGCGATCAACAAGCCAGGCACTTGAACTGAACCCAGAAGTCTTTTATATAGTTCATCAGTTGATAATTTTGAATTGTGATGGTAGTATTATCTCCTGAATCTGCCGAGCCGAGTCTTTGTGAGTTCTCGCAGCAGCAGAGTATGTGGGTAGGTGTTTTATCGTGAGTTTTCTGCACATAGACTAGCTATTTCACCCATTTTGTGCAGATGGTTGGAAACTGTCTTCTAGTGTATTTTACCCAGTTTCAACAGCCTATACGAGAGTTTCTTAATTTTAAATACCCTTTCTCAATTTAATTCGTACGTTATTCTCAATCGTGAGACTATTTTGAGTTTACTACGAGCAGAAATTTATAATAAGTGGATTAATTTGGAGGGTTAGAGTTTGTAATAATAGAAATAAATATGCTGTTATCCAGGAACGCCAATGTGAAGTCTGCGTGTTTACGTCGTGAACCTTTTGATGGCTTTAATTATGCTCATTTCAATTCCAATTAATTATAAATCGATAGGAAATACACGAACAAATTTCTCACGTAAAAAAAGTTCACGAAGGCAATTACTATGATTAATCCATCACCAAATCGCGTTGCCGTTGAAATTAACTCAAACAATGCTCGGGACTATAGAGAATGTTCTTGAAGTTACGAAAATTTTTTAAGAATTAAAACTTTCCTAAACTACACTCAAGAAATTAATGTAGATACATACGGTATATGCGTACCCATTAATGGTCCTTCAAACGGGATAAAATTATTTGTGTGATTATGAAAAGCAATTGTATGTATGTATATATGTATTTCTGGGGTAACATTCACTAAGACCTGAGATATCTATTGTGCCCCCTTACTTCTACATATTTTCTGGGGAGTAGCTCCTTTAGTCCCATTCCCCGGAGGAATTTTAGGATATCTGCAGGCTTTATCCAAGGTAAATGTTCCTCTTATATCCAGTAATATCCCAGGTACTATGCTCTAGGATTCTAAAGTGCTGTGCAGTTGGAAAGTATGTGGATGGAGGTTTCTTCTCCCATGCCACAATATCTGCATTCTTCTTCCTCCACTATTTTGAGTGTTTTCAGGTGCCCATTCAGGCGACAATGTCCCGTTAGGGAAACTCTTAGCGCAAATTTACTTTGACTTATGCATTCATTCGATCTCAATAGGTTGTCGTCACCCAGAAGAATCTTTGATTGTCTAAGCCCTACTATATCTTTCCAATGGTCAGATCTTTTTCTCACGGCTTCACCTATTTCTTCCAATATTACATTGGGGCTGATTCCGCAAAAGGGTTCAGGCCTCCAGTAAGCTATTTCAGTCCCCCTCTTTGCTAGTTCATCTACTTTTTCATTTCCTCCTATTCCAGTGTGTCCTGGAATCCATAGTAAGATAACTATATAGGTATTGTTCTCGCCTAGGCCTTGAGTTGGTCTAGGCATTCCCACACCTTAATGGCTACTTGAATATCTGTCATTAAGATAATTTTTGACAGATATTCAAGCATCCATTACAATATGTATCGTTCGCACTGGAAAAAAAACTCATAGCCTTGACCCAAAGAATTTGCTCTTTTCAATAAGTCCAGGAGCGAGGTTTATTGTGAAAAAGGATTGCGTGTCTTACCATGAATAGGTTCTTCTAAATTGAGTAGAATCTGTTATTTTATTATTTTTTTTTATTATGATTTTATTGAAATTTCCAGTATTGTTAGGTAATTGTAATGCCCGTGAATAAATTATTTATATAGATTTGCAAATCCGAAACGAAGAAATAAATTCGCTGTTTATTTATTTCAACTCTCAAACTTTGAGATACACGATCTCGAAAGGATCAAACTTTGCAAACTTTTCATTTTACTTACGTTTTCCCAGTTCTCTCTGACTCTTTCGATTGTGTAGCAGTTTGAAAGAATTTGCTTCAAACTTTCAGTCGACTAATCCAACAAAAAACTGTAATTGTTTCGTGTTACAATGTTTAAAAAAAAAATTCAGATAAAGGGTAATTAATTTTCCAGGGAATTTTATTTGTAGCATAAAAAAGTGTATAGAATGTTTTTCAATAGTGGGAACTGACCAATTGAATTTGGTGGCAAGAAATAAAACAAAAATTCAGCTTCAGGTTGCTTTTTTAATGTACCTATTTAAATTTCCCAGATGCACAATTTTCATCGCGACATCTTAGTATGATAAGATGATTTGCGTTATTGATATTAAATTTTTATTGTCAATGTGAACGCTAAAAAAATTTCTCCTTTTAAAAATCTTTTCACATACGACCACAATAATGGTTTCCCTTTCAACTCGCCTACAATAATGCTCACCGTGTAAGTTAGAGACAGAATCAATTTAATATATTGCAGAAGAAATACGTGAGGCCGGAGAAACAAGAAGATAGAACCAGGTGAAAGATCTAGGATCTAAGACAATTCAAAAGCAATTACTACCACGTGAAACAAAATAATATACAAGCCAAAGAATAATTGTGCCAATATTTTTGTCGTGTACAAACACTCAAAAGCATCAAACTAGTGGAGAAAGAAGACTACTAGTGTCTGAAACTTTTCTTAGGAACTTTGAAGAAAAAATGACAACATCTAGTGGATGCTCACCTCAAAAATATACGAAGCATTCACAATGACACTCCCACTTCCCTCGTTTAGAGGCAACAATTAATTTCTGTGGAAATATGTAGACCTAAGCCGAATGGGAAAGTTAGCTCTTTTCGTGAAATTGCTCTATCATCTATAAAATTCCAGAATCTACATAAATCTTCATGGAAGCATATTTCCATTTCTTACATCCATTGAAAATTTGTCCGGTATTGATTTTCATCTCGTCGCTACCAACAATTCATTACAATTTATATTCATGATAACAGGAAGTGGCGCACAGGTCATAATGCCGGCCCGGGTTCACATGAATAAACAAAATGCTGAATATTTGAAATCCAACAGGCAAATAAATACGGAATTGCGGTATAACACTTGCGTAATCAAAATAAAAAATTTATCACTATATGTTTACAAAGGGTGAAAACACGTTATCGACATCTGTTGTTCGTATTTAAGGGTAAATTTAACAATTAAGGATTTTAGTAGATTGATATTTTTTAATGAATTTTTGAGCCTTTTTCTATTTTATAATCCTGACTAGAAGCTGAGTTTTCAAAATATAACCTGGATGAGTACCATTTAAAATGAAAAGTGTAACTATGTCACTATTTTTGAAAAGCCATTGCTTCTCCATCGTGGTCCGTCATGTATAATCCGGAAAAAATTTCATTTCTACGCGTGTAACCTATCCACAGCAAATTGAAATCTAGCATACACGACAATTTGTCTGGCCTAAGCACTATTGAGAATTTGTCGCATTAAAATTGTAGACTTCGACATTCAAGAATTGCAGTTTTACGTTTCGTGCGACAATTTTAAAATGACATTCACAGATCGAGATTCGAGAATACATGCCCAGGGTGCCTATTCACTAACTCGAGAGACCAGGGTGCCGATTCTCGGGCCAGGGAACAGCGCTCTCCGAGAGAAGAGATCTTTTGTCCTTGTCACTGAAATGACAGAGTAACCAAGCGAAATGGAGACAAAAGATCTCTTCTCTCGGAGAGCGCTGTTCCCTGGCCCGAGAATCGGCACCCTGTCGTGAAAGCTTACTCCTATGAGATCACTCTCTCTGTCGTTGCTCCTATGCTACCGTATTCACAACGGTGCAGCTACTCTCTCAGTATCTACGCAGTGCTGCCATGATTTTCATAGGGGATTTATGTTAAATGCTAACTTGAGATTCTGAGTGACCTTGGTTTTCGATAGCAAATAAATAAATGGATCATTATTTTAATATTTTTTTGAACTGCCCATATAAAAATGGCTTTTTAGGTGTCCATATTCCATTGAGGAAAACTTAGATGGTTCGTCTTATTAACTCAGAGAAGCTTTCCATCCTCAAATAGTACAAATGATAGAAAATTATGATACGATCACGGATAGAAGCTTTGCTAAAGTTTCGACAAGATGGGGCATCTCCACAAGGAGAATACACCAATGCAATAATGTATAGGGTGATTCATTTGAAAAATTCACAGGGAAGACCATAGTGGTAAAGGGATTAGAGTTTTTGGTGTGATTTTTCATTTTTTATAAAAGTGACTCCTTCAGAATAACTTGTGGTGGGCATTTTTCATTGACATGCTCTGTAAATTATTCAAAGCTGAAATTTTTCAGAATGAATATTTTTGTTATGTTCAAACCAGGGCAAATTTAATTGCTTCGTGTTTTATTGAACATCTATTTTTTTGTCCCTATCTGTTGATGGCAATGAAATATTATTTGTAAATTCCGACTCCATTGCTATCCGTAATAACATTTAATATTACTGTTATTTACGACTGTTACCCATTTTACATTTAAATGGGATTTTAGTTATATTTTCGACAATAATCGTTAAAAATTGGAAAATACCTGTCGGGTGATACTTTATGGAAGAATCGATAGAACATTTCAATGGAGTGAAACTGTGAATAACGTATATACCATTTCTTGAAGTATTGATACGCTGCTTTATAACTTTTTCTTGATTTTTCTGGCATCAGTAACAGACAAAAGTAAAACATGGATGTAGGGATGCAAATACCTTTGAATTATGATAAATCATGATGTCTTCAACTCTTTATTCAATTTGAAGTTTCCTATTTGGTACGCAGGGTTTTATGTATTATCTTTGACATAGTTCCACCCTGTCTTGGTTGTATCTCGTTAGCGCACATCGTTAAAAAGTTGATACTTTTGTATATTATATTATATAAAATGATTTCTTAAAAGTTCCAACGATCTTAATAGAGAGATTTTGTGATAAATGGCATCATAAGGTACTTTTAAATGACTCAAATTAAAGCTATCTTGTTTCATTATTATTCAATTGATCACAAATATTGATGAACGAGTCGTGAATAGAATTTTTGTTATCAGTTGTAAAAATATATACTGTCATATCTTCGAAGAGGACTGGCTCCTGTCAACTAAGGAAGCACCTACATACTATGGGGCTAGTCACAGCTCTAAGCAAGATGTGTGAACAGGAAGATGAAAATGTCTTATGCGAGTGTCCGGAGTTATCGTTAATAAAAAAGAGTGTGTGTTCGGTGAGTCTTGGCGTACACCTGCCGATATAAAGGAGATGTCTCCTAGTGACCTGTCCACCTTCCTGAGAAGGACAGGATGGACGATGACCTATGAGGACAACTTCTCGGGAGGATGTACAATGGGTCACATGTGGCCCAAGTGCTGTGAGCCTACACTCACCCTCCCTACTCTACAGATACAGATGAAGATCTTCGAAGAAAGGAGTAATCCTGTATAATCATAGTTAAAGCAATTCATTCGAATTTTTTATATAATTATAACCAGCTTTTGGAAATATTATGATTATCTCACCAAGTGGACTGAGCCGTTCTCCGTATTTTCGATACTCTGTATCTCAAATACTATCTAACTCTTTCGGCCAATGGAGCCTTTTCATCAGGACATATCATAGACTTTATCACACTAAATTTCCACCCGATTCGATAGAATAAATGTATGGGATGTACCAGGTGTCAGAAACATACAGCTTAAAAAAAATTGTATTACAAGCTGACCTTCAGGAAGCTGCTGGGAACAATTTTCAAGTTTTTTATCTCACCGTTAGTTTGATAATATCACAAAAACATGATTTCTCCATAATAAATGTCAACAAGCTACTTGGCTTCCTTGTACTGTAAATAATATTCAGAAAAGCAAATGTATTAACTATTGTAATGCGTATTTTCACATGTAAATACATAATAGATTAGGTACTGTTTTGTCCTTGGTAGCTAACTTCTTCTACAGCACTCGAAGGTAACAATGAACTATTGTTATCACTCACCTGTTTAGAATAATCTATTAATTATGCCACAAGTTCCTTGCAGTTTGCTTTCACAAAATTCAAATGTACGAAAATTACCACAATAACAGCAGGAATTTTCAAAATTGTACTGAATAAACTATTTTTAATTACAGCAGCAACAGTTTACTTACACTGCTGTGAGTTTTGATTTGAAGTTTATTTAACGTTCAATTCATATTTTTATTGACATGCAATCAAAAAGATATATAAAAATTTCAATGTTGGATTTAAAATGATTGATAGAGAATTGAAACATCCATCAAACAATTTAAGGACCTCATTTAATTGAATACCAGCCTCTGGTTTTCCAAATGTACAGTTTGTTGTTCTTAAGAAAATCCAACTATCCTATGAGAAATATTTAGTAGTTGCGAGAATACATTTTTAAATTTAATTAAATCATTAAAAGACCATCTGCCGCGTTTGAACGAACAATTTGCTGTTTGGTTTGTTGGCTTAATATCGCTACTGGTATTAAGCTTAACGATTACAATGTCCATTAACAGTTTGCAGCAAAGGTGTTTCAGACATTTTCTCGACTAGATTCCACATTTTGGAAAGCCTGTATACGAAAGGTGCGAAAGGTCACATATTTCTTTAAATTATACAATATTAATTTATCATATCCACTTATCATCCTCACTTCCTTGTTGGGTTTTCTTTAAATGTTGAATGAGGAAAACTGTGCTAGACGTTAACACAAGGACACCTTATTGTTAATTTATACTTGGAGTATATAACTAGATGCGGGTTAATTAGTTGTGCACGAGTTTGTCTAGTGGTAGATATCATCGGAGTTGATGTTATATTCACAAATTCCATATCGATCGCTCAGTCTTATTAATATTGGAGTCTAGTTCAAAATTCCCTTCCTCAAAAATAGTTGATAAATCGCTCGTTCTTCATAAATATTCAAAGTGGGAAAGGAAAATGAGAATACCAAGTAAACAAAAAATGAATAACTGAGTGAAGAACTAACTATGCTTAAGGGTGCGTCTTTACTGTGCCTCCGTTTGCCAATAGGCATGGCTGATTGGCAAAGCCGATTCGATTTAGACACGACCGCTGGAACGTGCCAACAAACCAGTCGTGTCACAATGAAAATCTCGGTCTTCTTCAGATAAAGGTTTAAGAAAATAAAGAGTGTGAGACGTGGAAACCATTGGACTCTTGCCACTTAAGTTTTGCTTCAGACTGTCGGCCAGTTAGCAAGTGCTTTCAGATGTAGGCGTTTTCACCTAATCCGCTTACTTTGCTAACTGGCATTTCCAACGGTAGATTGCGGCATGATGTGGAGGCGTTGAAACGTCTATGACTAAGCACCAACTTCACATTGACGAAATGTGTCTAAAAGTGCTTCAATTTTTCAAAACAATTGGCAATTTCATTGGCATTTTCCATTGTGAAATGGAAGATGCTCAATACATTTTCCCTGTACAATTATAGATGTATGTATGGAAAGCCATCTAAACAGATCTGAAAGATCTATTGTGTCTTGATTTTTTTATTTAGTTACCAAGAAAAGTTTCAGACACTAAATATTTCACACATTTATATTCAAAACCTGTGAAAATAAGGTGCTCTGGAACGGTCTCTATAGGTTTTTTTGCACTTCCCTGATATTTGTAAATTTGTTTCTCCACACTTCCACACTATAGAAAACGACGTATTCACCCAAATTTTGTATCAAATCAATTATATTATCTTCCTTTCATATTCCTTCCACTCAGCTTTGATGTTTCTAATGTTCCTCACAAGTTTTTCAACATGTAAGGTGAATATTATTGATATTAGAACTGCCTACAGTTAAACAACTAATACAATATTCAAAGCGAGAATGCGTACTTAAGCATTCCTTTCCTACAGACAGTAATCATATATACGTGGAATTTCATATAACAAATTTCTCGATAATTATATACATCTTAAAGGGTTCCCGATAGACTCGATACGTTCAATAACATGATTGATTTATAGGTATGTGGAACTAACCTAATAATCAAAACTATCTAGACTACTCAGGGAGCTTTGATATAACTCATTAGTTATGACTAATAGATCAGAGCTTGAGTTTTATTCACTTATAATTGCACAAGAGGTTTGTATTTTATCGGGTAAATTTGGATTGTTTAATGAGAAACTGTTTCCTAGCAATTAGACGAGAACAACTGTCAACTATTAAAAACGCGACACCGAAGGTGGAGCGTTTTTAGGTTGACAGTTTTTCGAGTCTAATTGCTAAAGGAAACAGTTTAGAAGTTGAACAACACAAATTTACCCGATATCAATACAAACATCGAGTGTAATTCGGCAGGACAATTCAATGAATCGGCTCATTGTTAGTGTTTAGAAATTCAATAAGTTGTTGACAAACATGTCAAATTATTTATCATGGTAACAAATGCATAAGTGAAAAAACCACAAGTGCATTTATCAACAGTAAAAACACAAGAGCTTTTTTTTTATCGGATAAATTTCTCTTTGCAACGAAACAGTTTTGCCAATCACTAATTTTACGAGAAAAACTGACATGATAAAATCGCGACACCGAAGGTGGAGCGATTTTATCTAATGTCAGTTTTTCGAGCAGATTTAGTGATTGGCAAAACTTTGAGTTGAAGAGAAATTTATCTGGATAAAAGAAAAGCTCGAGTGTTTTTTGGCAAGATAAATTAACGACAGAATATATCGATGAACAACAACAATAATTATCTCATTGTCATTGTGTAAAAGTGACGTCCGCATACTAGAATTGAGGAAGAGAGGTTTTTATCGCGATAAAAAAGGATGCACCTTTTTTATCGATGTCAAAGTGACAATAACATTTCCAGGTATAGACATTTTAACATTGAAGTTAATTTATCGCTGAAAAATTTAAAGCTAACTTTTGCCGGTGTCAAAGTGACAATTACACTGAGGCATATGCGATTTTTTATACATGAGTTGAATTGTCAGGTGAAAACATAATTTGAACATATCCAACATTTCGCTTCAATTTTAAAACTATACCTTTTGAGATTTTTAATATAAACAAAAGAAATATTGAGCAACCAAGCAAGTGAAAAAGAAGAGCATATTTGGAGTTAACTTTAACGCTATGAACTGAGCACAATAGTTATTTATGCAACAAGTGCTTTAAGTGAGTGTTTTTTTCACGCGACGTGAAATTGTCCAACGAGGTCTTTGGGCCGAGTTGGACAACACGTTTTGCAAGAGCTGCATACAATATTTTTTCTACATTCATACAAAAACTGGAAAATTAGAATATAATATGTTGAGAACCAAGCCTAATCAAACTCAAACCGTTCTTCTTTTTTGTATCTTTATGGCCTCCACCTTGTCAGTAGGTACTCAATCATAGCTGGTTTTCGCCTTGACCATTTAAATTTCAAATAATTGAAGATTTTTGCAATAATTGTAATTCGTTGAGACTAAGCAGTAGTATATACATATATTATTGTTGTATTAGAGCAGGATCAGACACTTGCTCTGGATTTTTATTTTATTTAAATGTTCATATTTGTCATAAATCATCACAAAACTTACACAAGAATGACAGATGTGTGCAATAAAAATTTTTCCTACGACCACATAGGAAAGTGACATATATCGCACTGACTAGTTCTATGGAAAGTGACCTTTATTCATACGCGTACGGAAAAAAATCTTATCCGTACGTGTGCGGATAAAAAAGCTGTCAAATTGAATGTTGAAATGCTAGTCTTTTTACTCCGCAAATTAATATGTATATGAGAAATGCTTATTTCCTAAGTTGATTTGTCCATATAATAATATAATATAATTTATTTATTTCATTTAAAATAAAAAAAAAATAAAAAAATATCGAGCCCGGACTCGAACCACCCTACTGTTTGTCAAAAATCGAGTCTACGGAGGAAATATACACAACAGTTTATTTATTCTCCAAAATAAAAAGTGTTTACATCGACATGTTATTGAAACAATAAATATCCGTTTTCAATGATTTAATGAAACAATGAATCCTTAAAATAGCTAGTTAATACTTTCAATCTCCTACAGGTAGGCAACAAGTTAAGTGTCGTGCTAATAATAATTTTACTTTTAATTTCCACAGCAAATAAATAACTAATTTTGAACCGCAATATTTATGTAAAAACATTTCCGATGTTCTGTTTGTTGTAAGTTGTTGAAATAAATGTTCGTAATATTTTATATTTTGTGTACCAATATTATTTCTAACTTTTTTATAAAGGTACTTTTTTCCATTGCATAAAAATCACAAATTTCTGGGCCACTTTCAAAGGTAAGTAATCAAAACCATATAAAGTATTTACAACTGGCAGCCCTCAACCCTGCCGCGGACCAACTTCACCTATCCCAGCTGTAGTATCGTGGCTAAGGGACTGCACATAGGGTTTACGATGCCAGGTGTATGTTCGAGGTTACCTCGGAATCACCTGTTATACCAACGTTCCCTGGTCTGTGGTCATGTCTCGCGGACCGGAGGGATGGGGGGGGGTCTTGACTTGACTGTCCGGACCAAGAGGAGACAACCTTGTCAAAAATCCTGAATCCTTCGGTGGGATGACCGGGCCTAAAGGATGCGTGGCCGAACAGAAGATCGGCATCTACTGGTCATCACCTTGGGGAACTGGGCGAAACCCCATTGTATGTAGCCTTACCTTCGCATGCGGGGCTCTGCGGAGGTGGACCAAGATTTCCCCTGCTACTCGTGGGACCTTTATGGACTTAACAAAAGGAAAAGAAGAGGGGAGGGCTCAGGAGGAAGGGACCTCTGAGGAGACTCTGGAGATGGGCGACCTATATAGGGCCCTTACGAAAGAGACTCCTGGGAGGTGCCCTGAAACCGGGTCCCCCGAGCAAGAAGACGAAGAAGTTCAGATGATGGGAGCGGTAAGGGCCCAGGCTATGCCGGGAACAACTGCCCCATCACCTGAAAGACCGAAAAGGCACCGCAAATCCATTTGTGGTGCCGAGAAGAGAAGAAGAAGGGCGGCAAGGGCGACAGAAGGGATACCGAAAGGTGGCCCAACTGGCCCTTGTAAAGAGGTGACAACAGCACCACCAAGCCGGGACACGCATGACAATGCTGGTCCCAGCGGGGTCAAGCTGGACGTCACCAAAGGGGGAGCCAAGAGGCCTCGGGTGCATAACACGCCACCAGAGGCCAGGCAGGCTTCTAAAAAGGTACGTACGGTCCCCGGTGAGCGGAAGTCGTATGGGGAAGCTGCTAGCAGCGACCTCAAGGTGGCCATCATCCGCGATGGCTACTCAGACAACCTGCTCACCAAGGAGCAGTATGCGCAGATCCTCGCGCAACTGCATGAGGATATGTACAAGACTGGCGCCTCATTTGTGTCAAGTTTTGAGGGACACTCGTTTGCTCGGGGAGCCGTTATGGTGACCTGTGCGGATGGGGGCTCTCTGGCTTGGCTCAGGGTGGCTGCCGGTGCGATCAAGAAGGAGGGACTGGCGCTCAAAATCATTGAGCAGTCGGCCCTCGAACAACTCAAGAATGCAATGGTATGGGTGCCGGCGCCGATCGAGTCTCCTCCCCAGGAGGTCCTCAGAAGGATCCGGATTGGTAATCCGACCCTGAGGACTGAAGGGTGGGTGATTCGGGCCTCCCGATGGGATGATGCCTCTTTGATGCAGAACATTGTATTGGGGCTCGATCCTCGATCGGTGGGGGCCCTCAACCAGACGAAGGGAGAAATCCGGTATGGGCTCGGGAAGGTCAAAATTGTCTTCTCGGGAACTACGGAGACTACCCCGGAGTAAATCATTAATGGGTAAGGAGGTACCTTTATAGATTTTCGATGTCTGCTGAAGGGACCTTGAAATTTACCCAGATTAACTTGCAGCATTGCCGTGCCGCTGCAGGAGTTTTCGCGCAGAGGATGGCAAAGCTGCAGACAGGCATATGCCTCATACAAGAACCGTGGGTGTATAAAGGTCATGTGCGAGGTTTAGGCACACCCGGGCGTAGCTTATTCTATGCAGTGGGTGAACCTAATCCTAGAGTTTGCATTTCTACGCACTCCAGTGTAAGTGCAATACTAATAAACGAACTTTGTTTCAGGGACCTAGTGGCGGTGAGAGTGGACGTCCTGGGCAGGAATGGCACTAGGCATAGCTTAGTGGTATGCTCTGCTTACCTGCCTTATGACTCACCAGAACTACCACCTACTGAGGAGTTCCGCAAGGCGGTGGAATACTGCATGGTCAAGAATCTGCCTCTTCTTATTGGCTGTGATGCCAATGCGCACCACACTATGTGGGGCAGCACAGGCGTCAATAGCAGGGGAGGGGCTTTGCTTGACTATCTAGGTACCACTGACCTGCAACTACTCAACCGAGGGACGAAACCAACATTCCGAAATAGGATTAGGGCTGAAGTCCTGGATGTGACGCTTGCGTCAAGTACCGTTGTAAGTATGGTAAGGGACTGGCATGTTAATGATGATCCGTCATTGTCGGATCACAGTTACATTTGTTTCAGTTACAGGGTTGCTGTTGAAGAACAATCAATCAAGTATAGGGACCCCAAGACTACCAACTGGGAACGGTATAAACTGGATCTCGGAAGGAGACTTGGTGGTTTCCCTAAGAACTTGAGCAATAATGATGAGATCGATTGGGCCATAGCGGTGCTGGGCTCGATTATTGTCTTCTTATGAAGAAAATTGCGCCGAAAAAACGAGGAAGGAAAGTAAGGGCCACAAATGGTGGAACAAGTCTCTAGACTCGCTACGGGAACATACCCGTCGCCTATTTAATAGGGCTAGGAAGACGAAGTCGGATCTGGATTGGGAGCAATACCGCCGGAAACGGAATGAGTACAAGAGTGCTGTTTGGTTGGCTCGGAGAGATGCCTGGTGGGCCTTCTGCGAGGATATCGTATCGGTACCTCAAATGTCAAGGCTGCGCCGGATCTTAACGAAATCACCGGACAGCGCTGTAGGCTGCATGGAAGTCGAACCGGGTGTTTTCACCGAAACCCCGGTGGATACCTTGCGGCATCTACTAGAGACACACTTCCCCGGTTGTGAGGGAATCGAGCGGGTGTGTCCTGACATGAGATATGTGAACATACAGCGACCATGTAAAGAGGACTATCTTCTAGCAAAAGAAATAGTCACATACGAGCGGTGTACTTGGGCGATACGGTCATTCAGACCGTACAAGTCTTCAGGAAAAGACCAAATCTTCCCGGCTCTGCTTCAACAGGGCTGGGATGCAATTGGCACAATCTTGGTACATATCTTTCGGGCTTGTCTGGCACGCAGTTATGTCCCTGAACAGTGGAGGCAGGTGAGAGTCGTCTTCATACCCAAACCGGGTCGTACCACATATACGGTGGCCAAATCCTTTAGACCCATTAGCCTAACATCCTTTGTGTTGAAAACATTGGAGAGGGTGGCTGATCGGTACATAAAGGAAAAAGTTGGGCTAAGGTATCCCTTGCACAACAATCAACATGCGTTCAGGTGTGGCAAGTCAACTGAAAGTGCCTTACACCAACTGGTAACCCAGGTGGAGAAGGCGCTGGAAAATGGCATGATCGCCCTGGGAGCTTTTTTGGATATACAGGGGGCGTTTGACAGTACCCCTGTAAAATCTATTTGCAGGGCTGCAACAAATCATGGAATAGAGCCAATGATCACTCACTGGCTTGGGGCCATGTTGTGCAATCGTACAGTAGAGGCCACATGGAAAGACCATGTGGCAAAAGTGATCGTCGCTAGGGGATGTCCGCAAGGGGGTGTTCTCTCGCCCACATTGTGGAACCTAGTCATTGACGAGCTAATAACTCTTTTAAACGGTGAAGGCTTTCTAACGATTGGGTATGCCGATGATATCGTTGTCCTTGTTGTTGGAAGGCACATTACCGTTCTCAGGGACCTCATGCAAAGGGCTCTGAATAGGGTACATGGGTGGTGTAACGAACACGGACTTGCAGTTAATCCTGCCAAGGCTGAGATAGTTGCTTTCACCAAAAAAAGGGGTATAAGACCTGAGGGTCTAAATCTTGATGGAGTACCACTGCCTGTGGTTGAGCAGGTGAAGTATCTGGGAGTGATCCTTGATAAATCACTGACATGGAAGGCTCATCTTGACAGTCGCCTAAGCAAGGTGACAAACACGTATTGGGCCTGTAGGAGAGCCATTGGTCCGAAGTGGGGACTGACACCCAAAACGATCATATGGTTCTATAGAGTGATCATGCTGCCTATGCTCACATATGCGGCTCTGGTTTGGTGGCCGAGGGTAACCTTGGTCACGGCTAGATCGCAGCTGACGCGCCTTCAAAGGGTGGTCAGCTTGGGGGCAACTGGCTGCATGAGAACTACACCAACTGCTGCGATGGAAATGATCCTTGGTCTTCGGCCTCTTCACCATGTGATCGAGGCTGAGGCGGGGAGGGCTTTCCTGTGCTTAAAACAACTGGGATACGTGCGAAGAGGGGAAGAGTGCAGGCACGTCAAGAAGCTCCGGCTACTGGAAGATATTCCAGTTCTGGCTCGAGCACCTGATGAATGCCTGCGAAAGTACTACTTCGCAACTCCGTACAGGGCCATGATCCGGGATAGAGAATCCTGGGAAAAAGAGAGGAATACACAGCCTAATGGGACTGTCTGGTACACAGATGGCTCATGCTCCGGTGATGGAGCAGGTGCTGGAATTTACTCTAGGAACCCAAGAACACTAGTTAGTGTACCATTGGGTGATGGTGTATCTGCATATCAGGCCGAGATATATGCTATCCTGGAATGTGCGCAGATAAACCTAGACAGAGGTTATGTGGATCGACGCATAACCATATACTCCGACAGTCAGGCAGCAATTAAAGCCCTGAGTGGGTGCACCAGCAACTCGGGACTTGCTAATGAATGTCGAGAACGACTTGCTAATCTTGCAAGGCACAACGTGGTGCGGCTAGAATGGATTCCAGCCCACTCTGGTTTTGAAGGCGGGATGGCGAGATGGCGGATGCACTGGCTGCGGAGGGGGCGGCAGCTCCCTTCTGCGGCCCGGGCCCGACCTTGGGCCTAACAAAACAAAGAATACGCAAGGAGACGAAGAAGTGGCTGAAGAATCAGCACCTCGCTCATTGGAATGCTCTGCAGGGCCCTAGGCAATCCAAACTTTTACTGAAGGGATGGACTGATGGACACGCTAGAGCAGCTACTGAACTACCAAGAAGTAGGCTAAGGAAGATAGCAGGACTGCTGTATGATGAAACACCTCCACAACTTAGGAGTAGAGGGAAGTTCCCTATGCAGGGGTTGCGGCATGACTGACGAAACGTCAGTCCATGTTCTCCTAGAGTGTCCACACTGGGCTGTACTACGCAGGCGAGTCTTCGGAGTCCCTGTGTTGGCCCCTGGAGACACAAGCAGGCATCCATTGAAAAAGGTTGTGGCCTTTATTGAAGGGCTCGGCTTTATGGATGTCTAGGTAGCAGGAATGGCACAATGGGCCCGCCAGTGGCCTCAGTTCCGGAACCTTGGCTTGAGTTTGTCCAGGACAAGGTTCGTCTGCAACTTAGTAGTAGTAGTAGTAGTAGTATTTACAAATACACATATGTAAAACCTCTCACATCTACATAAAAACGCAAGATTATACATGCCTAATTCGGAAAAAGTATATCGCGTGGTCGTAGGAGAAATAGTGTACATAACTTGTGCGAAAGTGATTTTTCACACTTGTGGGATTGTCTCACTCGGCTGCGCTCGTGAGACAATACTTCCCACTCGTGTGAAAAATGTCACTTTCCGCACACGTTACGTAATATACTATTATTGCACTAGTGCAAAAAATAACCACTTTTTCCATTAAATGTGTTTCATAAAAGTGTTGTTTTTTGCATGAATGTGGAAAAAATATTTTGAGTATGCCGTCTAAGCGACTTGCTAAGTTAACAGTGGAACATAAACCAATTTTCTTATGACTCTCGTCCAGTTTCATTGGATACAATAATTTCATTATCCATCACTACTCAATAATACGATTGAGTTATCTTGCTCTTGATTATGTCTGATGTAGACCAGCAGATAGAGCAAAATTGGTTCAATTTTACTGTACCTATAGATCATTCCATAACTCCTGACTTTGATAGGTCGTCTATATTGCTCTGGAGAAAAACCAATCACTTGAAGTTGAACCATGTATATTTTGGCATGTGTTGTAAGTGAGTTGATTATAAGACGTAATTTGGCTGAGCCAGACTGAACGCTCCCAGTATCCGTGTTTAATCGATAGTCTCAAGCCACACGCGACGGTTGGACTACTGTAATTTTTGCTGCCATTGCGCAATTTTTCGTCACCGAGAATTTTGTCAGTACCAAGACAGCACAAAACAATATAACGGCGTTATCATATATGGAGGATTTTTTTGTGATACTTCTGGAAGGATTATGAAGAGCTAGACTTTTTTGAAAACATTTTTAAAATATCCAAGATTATGTTATTGTGATGGAAGATGTGTGATATGCTGCTGAATCACGTTCACATTTCTGATTAAATTCTATATATATTCTTTTCTATTTTGTTGGTAATATTATTGGCTAACAACACATTCGCACTTCACTTTTGCAATTAACTCCACCTTCTTTCCTAAAATGCACCTCCTTGCAAAATAGTTGAATGAAGATCAATAAAACTTAAATTTCCGTCATTTGCGGTCGAATTGGACCGGCCTGGAGTGCCACCAGTGTGTTCCAATCGAAAACACTATACTCAATTTACCGTAGCCAACGAGGTTCAATTATCCATATGGTAACTTGACAGGCTCTTCAGCTCTAGTTACCTCTATTGAGCTGCATAACGTTTATCAAACATTTAGGGTTGATCTATAACCATTATTTCCAAATATAATAACAGTACGTGTTGTATACGATTGTCTGGGAAAATCTAGCGAAGAAAAAACGATCGAACATGTATACGAGTATCCAAAACATCACGCGAATAGAAGAATGTTTAGAAAGCCTGTTAAAAAATGTGTATCTATCCATTCTGATGAGGCAAACATATCATAACAGTAACGTATGATAGCTATACATTACCCAAGCGCTGTAAACGCCATTTCTCATTTCTAGATTTGCACTGGATATGTGCAAGCATGTGAAAAACGAAGTGTAATGTTTATAAATTATCGAAAAGTTGATGAATGTCTGTCTGTGATACAATGATATGCCAGACCGAATGGTTTTACATCTCGATGACGTTATGTGCAGCTTGTTACTTCCGCCTGAAAGTCAGGATATCATTTTCCAGTTGAGTTATTTTTTTAGTTTAATATTTAATCCTCATGGCGTAAAGTTATTTATATGAAATTGGGATGGACATAGTAATAAATTGCATTAAGTCGTTATTTGTTGAATATTTTATTGTTGAATAACAATCATGTTTTTTTGATTTGTCTAGAACAAAGGGGGGAATAGAAAAAACATCAACTATTTGTCTTAGTAACGGTGACTTACCGGAGAAAAATGCGACATGAATGATTTTTATAGTTTCTCTTTTATTTCTATATCCAAATCTTGGGATTTTATTTCATCTTCAATGTTCTACTTCGGTTTTATTTTCTTAAGCTAGCAATCGCGCATCACCAATACAAAGCTCGGTTTTGATTTATTTCACATGGAATAAGATATCGAAACAACTTCTCAATATAAATTCTATTCCAGGCCACATACAAGTATCTATTGAAATAACTTCTTTAAGTGTGCATGATAGAGGAACATTTTTTTCTATACAATTATATCATGTTGCGGACTCGTTGTTAGCCTTGACCAGACAACTTGTTATATCGGGGCTAGCCCAGGAGTGACACCAAGATTTAGCGAACGCCTCGGCATATAACAATATTATCCTGAGGTGAGTTAAAGGGCTCGACAGAAGTAAAGGTAGTCGCATAGCCGATCCGTCAGCTAGGGAATCTGCTGGACTGGGACATGGGATGGAATCAAAGGATGAAGTCTTGCCAGGATCACCCTGGGCAACCTTGGAAAGCTGGCGTCGGAGAAATATTTGGCGATGTCCAGGAAAACTCTACGTTCAACAGTAGGATTTCTGACTGGCCACTGTCAACTGAGGAAGCATCTCCCATACTATGGGGCTAGTGGACACACCTCCATGCAGGATGTGTGAACAGGAAGACGAAACTGTCAGGCATGTCTTACGCGAGTGTCCTGAGTTATCGTCAATGATAGAGTGTGTGTTCGGTGAGTCTTGGTCTACATCTGCCGATAAAAAAGAGATGTCTCCTAGTGACCTGTCCACTTTCCTGGGAAGGACAGGAATGACGATGATCTTGGAGGACAACTCCTCGAGGGAATGTACAAGGGGTCACATGTGGCCCAAGTGCTGTGAGGTTACACTCACCCTCCCCACTTTACAGATACAGATCATGTTGCGGCGGCTTCTACCACATCATCGGCATTAAAATTTTTCCTATACCTTCAATTCAGTGGACTGTACTTCCATCAGAGCAGGTTCTGGAATTGAATAATACCCTGCAATTAGTCAACAATTTAGTAAAGTATAACTATCAACGACCATCGTTTGAAACACTATATAATCATCAGTTTCATGGAAAAGTGCACTGATTATACAGAAAAATAGAAAAAATATTGAATAACCAAGAGAGGAATCTGGAGGTCATAACATGGGATAGCGCTTCTGTGCTTATTTGGTAAATGTAAATAAACGAATCGGTTTTGTTATTTTGTTCATCGTAGTGTGTATAAATTACTGATGTATAAGTCATTTTCGTTATGTCAATATATTGTTATGAGCTGAATCCTGGTTGAACAGTTCCAAAGATTTATATGGTGGCTAAATATGTTTTTATTTGTCAGGACAATAACCGAACAATAAATCCTGATTTGATTATTTTTACACAGTCCCTTAGAGACCACATTTTATTTTCACTTAATCAACTTACCACATTGTTATATTTATTGCCAATGTCCTTGTCTAATATTTGTGCCGAAACGACGACACCGAAGACATTTCAAAGCAACAAAAATGGATTTCTCTCTTTTTTTCCCAGAGAATCGAGCCAAAGGTCGGGACCAGAAATAATAAATCTTATTCATCTGCTCCTTTTTCCTTTTCACCAAGCCGGGTTAAATGCTTCATACTTTCTCTGCAATTCTTACAAAAAGTAAATGAAACTTGAGAAAGACTTCAATTGAAGCTGCTTGTATTTATTATTTTATATACTTTTTTCATTAATTTCATTTTCTCTTGAAGTCATAGAACTTTGATAAAAACATTTAGTTAAACAGTATAGTTACTTTATGTCTTTATGTGGATTCCTCTGCAGGAAAAGAAATGAAAAGGACTTTATAACAATGTATTTTTACAGTGGACATTGTCCTTTATGGTAGTTGGCAAGGATTACATTAGTGCTCTGGGAATGGAATGAAAAAATCTTGCTTTTCAGTGAAGGAATTAGTAAATAGGAAAGGATACTGTGAAACATTGAATAAACCAAAACTTACTAGGAAGGACATGAGGTGAGCACAGGAAATGTCTCGATTTATAAGCTTCAAATTGGATTGTTTTCCAGCAACTATAAGTACAATAAATTGTTGATTTTCACTTCTACCTGGATGAAAATGGTGTATAGTTGGCCAGCAATGATAATGGTTGATTTTTTATTGAGTTTGGCAAAATTACAAAGAATTACTAATGGAATGCACCATTTTCCAAAAAAAGATACCTACGTCTTTTCGTTTTGGTTGCCGAGAATCCATTGGGAAATGACCCTGATGGGATAAAGACTTGTTAAAAAAACGTATTAGACTTTCCTCAGTCCTTGTTATACAGAGAGAGGCAATAGACTGGAAAACACGATAAACAGCTTGAACTCTACAACAAGGCATAATAATATTGTTAGGTTTATGGTATGCTGAGCATGAGAAAAGATTACATAGCCATACGATATTTCTTCACAGTTCATCAGAGGTTTCGATTATGAATAAAGGAAATAACAAACTACTCAGTTCCAATGGAAAGGGACAGAGATGGTATACGGATGGGTCTGGAACTACAAGTAGCTCTGGGACAGGCGAAAGATCAGGTAACAGATAGCTATCCATTTCATGTCAGACAATCAAGCAGTATTCAAAGAAATTTGCTAAAAAGTGATATCCAACTCATCTGGATACAAGTAGGTACACCAGGGTATCAAGAAGATAATAATAGCCACTGTGTACCAATTTCCAACTAACCGTATTTGAATACAAAAACCAAAACAAACTGAATTTCGAATCCAGTTTATGTTGGAAAATATAAATAGTTACAAAGTATATGATTATACAAATTCGGTAGACTTATTCAATTCAACTAAATATCATATCTCCTGAGCATTCTAAGTATTAAATTATATATTGTTAGTTTGATGCGCTGTTTCGTTTTGCGGGTTTAATTAAAGGTTGATATATTCGTGCACTGCTTTATTACATAACTGAGCAAGTCAGCAGAAGTTAGTAAGTTTCTATTGTTTCGTGTCGGTTTAAGCAAAAAAGGTTACTAATGAAAAGTAGTAGGTATATTTGACGCATGTCGTGTTGTGTTTAACCGTAATGAGTTTCTGTTAAACGTGAACTGCCACTACACATTGATGGTATAATGCATTTGGTTTATACAATTGGATTAAGTTCTCTTTCAATAAATGGATGTTACATATGACATTCTCTCCGTTAATAGTTAATAGAAAGTTACATCACTAAACTTATGGATAACTGGAACCAGGTAAACATACCTACAACGTTTTAAATGGTATTCAATGGTGGTTGTGAAGAACTTGGAGCAAGCTTTCAAATGAAGTATTATATACCAGCACTACAAACCGTACGTAGGTCCATGACTGATTTTTTATTATAGCAGTAAGCTCTTGGATTCCCAGACAAAACGTCTTCCCATTTCAATTCAATAGGTAGCAGACATACTATGATGCTGATAAAAATGGTTGTCTGTCAAGTATAACAAGTGCACCAATGGAAACGCGAAACAATTATCACCAAAAGCTGATATTGGCTCAACATAGCATAAATTTGATTTGAATTGAGTATTCAACAACATCATTTATTAAAGATCATGGATATTTCACATCGTTAGTTCAAGAAAAGTTATTTCTCAGTTCAAATAAGACATAAAAGCGATATCTAGAACATCCCATGTACGAACCCCATACTCTTCCGACGTAATTTAATTCCGCTTACTTTGTATAATATATACCCTGCCTAATATCTTCCCAAAGTGATATACCTTATTTAAAGATGCTCCTTCAGAGATCGAATACGATGTCTAGCTAATTTGTGTTTAGGGTCGGTCGAGTTGATGTAAGCACAACGTCCAGTTTAATAAGTGAGCAGAAGCCGGAAACTTGGCAGTCAGATGCGCAGTTTGAACCGCAAAGGTACGAAGGTCCCACTATATTCACCAAATATAGTTACCTCTACTACTAATTGGAAAGATTCTGGTACATCTCTCGGATAACATAAAATATGCATCCTTGTTTTAATTTTGTACTATCTTCAAATCATCACAACTAACATGTTTTTTCAAATTTATTCATAACCAAGAATATCCATTGTATACCTACAGTTCATTGGAATTAGACATTTAACACTGCAGCTTATTTGCAAAGTAGAAAGAAACATGCATTGAAAGAAGTTTAAAAATTGGGAATAGTATATTTTTCAACGAGTGCAGAGTGATGGCTATTATTCACGCGGATGAAGTTTCCATAACGAGCGAGCGAAGCGAGTGAGTTTTGGAATCATCCAAGTGAATATTAGTCATTCTACACAAGTGAAAGACTTTACTTTCTTCACGACTGAAAAAAGAAAGCTTTCAGTTAGGATCGAACCCCAATCGTCCGCGCCAGAGTCAACTATTCCTACCACTAGGCTATAGAGCATGTTCATTTTCAAAAAGGGATACGTAACATACAGTTTTAATTGAAATATATATATCATTATGTAGCTAAATATGTAAAAATAATTTGTGCGTAATTATTTAGTCGTGGAGAAATATACATCTCGTATCTTCGGCCTGGTAATGTAGATAATTGGTGAGTTTGTTTGCGTTTGTTTAAATTGATCTATCACTTTCATCTATGTTACTTTCACAAGAAATATGGAGCAGCTCCTATTTCTATAACCAACAGCGTGCAATAATGCAAACAGTAGGGAACTGCATTACGCACGAGCAGTCACTCGCGCGTCAACTGCTTGCGAATTGTACTAGATATACAACTAGAAATCCATATTTAGGAAAATTATACAAAAATAATGTCTGCAGACAAACATCCTGAACTAAAATTGCTCACAGCTGACTTTATTTATTATATTTGGCCCTCAACAGTGGTTAATAATACTGGAGATATAAACTATATAATATACTTTTATCCACTCGTTGATCTTAACCTACTTCGTAGAATTTAAAATGACATGTCCATACACAAAAGTTTTAACGTCGATTTGTTTGCTAGGTATAAAGCATTAGATACTTAAAAATCCTGAGAAAGACATTTTTTAGATCCTTTGCAAGAGGGTCTAAATGGAAACTTCTGAATTTTTTAAAAATAGGGTTGCCGCAAATTGATGCCCAAGGAGACGACGATACGCAGTCAAGGATTGTTAATTATTCATAGTAAAACGTTCACGTTATACAGTTTTGACACAATATATCATGCTTTTCATGATTTTTTTTCCAACCATAATTTGTTTTTAAAAGCCAATGTCTCCTCATTTTACATAAAAAAGATAATTATGTTTCTGCATCAGGCAGATATTAACCTAGGAGCTGGAATCATGTACTCATATTTTACTCTCAAACTACACTCAAACTCAGCCTCACTGTTTGTTTGTCAAGTGTTCATACATACAATAAGAATGAGTCAAGTGACACTCAAGTTTCGACTATGAATTTCACCCTAGATATGACAATTTTTCAATATTCGAAGAGCCTGAAATTTTTTCATTTGTATTTAAAAAGATTTGAGTACCGTCGTTAGGCTGAATAAAAAGGTTTTTCCTCTTTTCCAACTTTTATATAGTGCAATAAAGCTTACCTACATTGTTTTACGAATAAAGTTTTGAGTGTTTTTGTTATAATTATCCACTTCTCACCAATTATATTCCTTATATTATGTCTAATTCTTAATTTTGAAATTAAAATGAAAATATTATTTCAGCTGTTCATTTTGAATATCTTGTTAATGAGAGGCGAAACAAAGGTCGTCTTTAAATATTGTTATGCTTTTCAAATCCTCCGTTTAATTGAAAATGACATCTTTTCAACGACAATTCTTCGAAAGCAGCGTGAATACTGCTGCAATGTAATAACGGCGTTAATTATTTTTGAGGTTATTTCATTATTCCGCATTTTACTCCGTCTTAATAGGGCTTGACGTTTTTCTTTATTTCAATTATTACTAAGGACCGAAATTCAATTCCAAAAATTGACTGAAATGTGATTCGAGTACTGAATTTGCATTTGAAGCTGTGTAAATATTATTTCTTTATCATATTTTTTTTCTGTTACATATTTGAATTTTATTTTCGAATCCTCTGAATCATCAGTGTGAATCGAGTGAGAAGTCTTAATTTCAAGTGACCAAGAGGGAATAATATAGAACTAGCTATCTTGACAAAGTATTATCAATTGAACATCGATAGTCTGGGAAGTCCTGCGAGTAAAAGTTTCCTAGCTTTGACACAAATACAGGACGTGCACTGAATTGATTCGGCCCAATAAAACGTTTTGATTCGTACAAAAATAATAAGCATTGCTCTGGATCAGAGCAGTCCAGGACGACACAGTTTGTTTTCTACTAGGATTTTTGTCAGGAGCTTAGAAATTTTGGTTGATTAGCTGACAAGGAATCCTCATTAATTATAGGAGTGGAGTTAGAAAAGCAAGAAGACAAAGAAAAATATAGCTGAAATAGGACTGTATTACTGGAGTGTATTATTGGAGTGGGAACGGGGAATGCCCTCATAGTAGTTCTTTAATGAGTGCAGAATGATATTATGGCTATTATTCACACGGATGAAGTTTCCAAAACGAGCGAGCGCAGCGAGTGAGTTTTGTAATCATCCAAGTGAATATTAGCCATTCTACACAAGTAGAAGACTATACTTTCTCCACGACTGAAAAAAGAAAGTTTCCAGTGAGGATCGAACACCAATCGTCCGCGCCAGAGTCAACTATTTTTACCACTAGGCTATAGAGCATCTTTATTTTCAAAAAGGGATACGTAACATACAGTTTTAATCGAAACCCTTACATTTATAAATGATAATTGAGAGTTATAACTAAATATAACTATTGTTGTCCATTTTTTCTCAAAATAATACGTAAAATTATGATTCTATCATTATTTTGACGTTTCAAACGACGAGCTGTCAGAATCGATTTGCATTATTTGGTATTTGACGTTTTAAGAGAGACGATTTAATTTATTCATTTCACTTCATTTGAGCCTAAATTCTGATAATAATAGAATGTGATTGGCTAACAAGAGTAAATTCTTGTGCGAAGAATATATATCATTATGTAGCTAAATGTGTGAAAATAATTTGTGTGTTATTATTTAGTCGTGGGGAAAATTTGTTACATTGATTTGTATGATTGTTGGGAATTACCTTTTCACCACTCAATCCTTTAGATAGGTGGAAAGATGTGGAAAGCATTTCAAGCAAATACGCTGTTTTGTCTGGCTCCTAAATAATAGCACTTATAATATATAATTTTCCAAAGAACGAAGTATAAACTATTTCTCTCTAGATATGCATGCACTTCAAACTCCATTTCTACTTTGAACGAATTTATTTCTTAGAAATACATTGCATGCAACGTATAACTGAATTTAAATGGAATGTATCTTATGTTCTGAAATTATTATTATGCTTTGTTGGAAGACACTCATCGTAAAGTTATCTGCTAAATAAATCTGTAGACTATACAGTTGAACGATGTATTTACATCTCTTTTATGCTGCAGTATTTCATATTATGATAATTTCGTTGGTATTATGTAACATGAATACGATGCTCTGGCAGTTAACAAGGAAATCCTACTCCAATGAATACTGGAAACAAAAGTATGGTGAATTAGATCGCTCCAGGTTAAGATAAAAGTTTATAAAACAAAATCTATAATTACTACTGCTTAATGAGGAAAAACGGTTTCATTATAAAAAAAAAGGAAAAAGAAAATTTTAAGTTGGATGGAAAATTTATCTATTTGGAATGTTTGCTTCATTGCATTTATATATATATATATATATATATATAATCTACTAAATAGAAGTAAAGGGTAGTCTTGACGGCTAGTTAGAAAACAATCTACTAAATTATTGGGGATTCCGTCACAATCTGGGCTGGTTAAGAAATTAAACTCTTTTTTACTACTTCCAAGCTTTCGGATTTATTTGAATCCTTTATCAAGGCTAATAATATATATATATATATATATATATATATTTTCATAGAATCTCTTCTAGCTTCAGGGAGGAAATTGTGTCCAGTTATTATCACCAAAAATTCAGAACTCTTGTACTCTTTTATTGTTTGAATTGTTTTTCCAATCTAGACAAACTGACTAATATCACCCTGCAGAAGCTTCTAGCTGTGGTGAAATGATATCGTTTACGTTAAATAATATTGAACAGAGTCCTGAGCTGTTGAATTATCCTTAACAAAAGCTGATCTTTTTTCTGCTGTACAACTAAATCGTTCATTCCCTATTTTTGGGCTAACTTTTGAGAACAGTTTTCTACGATAATAATGAATATTTCTTGCGACAATTTGTTGGTCATGAGCCGATATTATTGTATCGATCATTTCACTGATTCAGAAAGCCACTCCTGGAGCTTCGTTTCTTCCAAAAATGTTTGGGAAAACTCAGTGCTGTAGACTTTATTTTTGACGAAATGTCTCTCTTTCCGTGGAACGCCATGTATTACTATGAGAGTCGAGAAACATTGCATCTCTACCCGATTTGGACAAAAGTTATACTGATATTAGGATGTAGATATGACGACAGATTGGGAGCAATCGATGAATTCATTGCTTTAGCTGAGAATGAAAAACTGAAACTAAGTTCGTGAAATATTTCTACAATAATAATGCAATACCACTGTTCCTTATTCTGGTCAGTGAGTGTTGGTGGACCTAGTTCAATTTGAAGATATCGATCATGTTCTGTATTATTCATGGGAACACTAAAAATGTCGTGTATCTTCCACAAAAGACAATTTTCCAGTAAAAATTGAAAAATTTATGGTTTCGTTTTTTATTTGGCTTTAGCAGAGCTGAAGTGGAAAATGATGGACGGAGAAAACGTTTAAATCCGCTATAAATTTTTTTATTAATTAACAAAAAAAGTGCTTCTATTATCTCGGCTTTATAAATTTTCCAAGATATAAAAATCATGGAAGTTACGACCAAAAGGATGCCCTAAGAATGTAACTCGGAGGTGGTATCAGAATAAATGAGAAGGTCGTATATTATGTATTATGTTCTGTGCGTTGAAATCTCCAATAATGACGCTACTAACAGAGAAAACAGGAATCATCTGGAACAAACATCAAAAGACATAATCACCAAAAAAGCTTCAAATTTTACCGTTTTCTCTCTTGGAACATTTTTCATGAATGTATGTATTTTTGGGGTAACAATCCCTGAGACCTGAAAGATCTATTGTGCCCTCTTACTTCCACTTAGTTTCTGAGGAGAGTCTCTGGAACTAGTAGCTCCTTTAGTCCTATTTCCCGGAGGAATTTTAGGACATCTACAGGCTTCAACTCAGGTAAATATTCCTCTCCTATCCAGTAATCTCCCAGCTACTCTGCTCAAGGATTCTGGAGTGCTGTGCAGCTGGAAAGTATGTGGATGGAGGTTTCTTTTTCCATGCCACAATATCTGCATTCTTCTTTTCCCACCATTTTGAGTTTTTTCAGGTGCCCATTCAGGCGACAATGTCTCGTTAGAATCCCTGTTGAAACTCTTAGCGCAGTTTTGCTTTGACTTATGCATTCATTTGATCTCAACAGGCTGTAGTCGCCCAGAAGAATATTTGATTGTCTAAGCCCTACTAGATGTTTTCAATGATCGGATCTACATTTTCATGAAATAATACATGTTTACTTATTGTTGGGTTCGCATACTAACATCAACTATCGTTACAATTCCAATTATTTTACTTTCAGTCGAAGGTATTTAGACAAAATAGTCTGTTGAATACAATACGTTCGTGCACAGAGTCTCTGTAGGGCCCTCTGTGGGGCAGTTCATAACAAAATCCGACCTTCATAATAATCAGTGAGTAGTATTTATATCAGTGAATAAACTTTTGATATATAACTATACTCCACCACAAAGCATTATTGATATCAAGTTCTTAATTTTTAAAAGAAGAAATACACTTCCATGCTTGCTTAACAAAAGATAACATTGCTTAGAGTGAAATAAAATGTGATTATGTAAATTCGATTGCAATTCGTAGATGCACAATTCTTACAGTCGTTATAAAATTACTGAAAATGACTTATTATCCATTTTCCGTGAAATATAAGTTGATTTAAGGAAGAAATCAATTTTCTTTTAAAGTTGTTGCAAGTTTATAGACGTCGAGAATTCCTAATAATTTTGTTTTGTGAAAAGTTCTTGACAGTTTCAATTCACTATTGTTGTAGTATTAAAAATATCTCTATATATCTTCGGTCTGACGTTTTCTACCGCTTTGGATTTCACCATTCATCACGACGCGGTAGATGCCATCCTTCATAAGCAAATTACAGTTTTTTTTGCTATTATTCGGATGACATGCAAGTCGAAGAGTACAATTTTGGAAGATCTATTGCTTTTCAAAAGTATTCAATATGACATAAACGTACTTTTAGAATTTTTAATTTATTTCTTACGAAATTCCATTGAATTTTGTTAAACTGCACTATAATGTGGGAAAAATGGGAAACATATTTGAAATTTAAAAGCGAGTACATTGCAAAAGATTCGTTGATAACATTTTTGGTAGCAAACAATAGAGTAAATTGGATTAGATTTGGTGGCTATTCTAGATTTATCATGGATCACAATCTGGATAATATCCTCCAGTCTGCCTAATGCAAAAAACTGCTCATTATTCTGGGATTCGTGATTTCGTCTGTTAATGCATGCATCAGTTTGTCGTCCCTATGAAGCTTTCAGTCAGTGTCCTTTTTTCACGTCCTTGACACTTTTCCTACCTCTGCTGTGAAGATGTGAACTAAGTTTGCTGCCATCCCTCAATCAATTGAAAAACTTTGCAAACTAAGGATCTGCTCTAAGTCAATTGTCATCAGAAACCTACACACAATAATTGTCTGGAATAAAAAGTGGAAGCATTCCAACTGAAGCGATTACATAATAGGAAAGTATAGTTTCCAAGGAAAGATACGTAGTTTCTTTCCAAGGTAATCTTTTTTTATTTCATGGAAAAGTTAAGCTTATACTCGGAACTCTAAATTGGAACGAACAAGAAATGAAACTTGCACTTTCCGACCTTTCGACTGTTAAAGTCTTAAGCCCCTTTTTTTTGCAATATTTCGAATTCATTTTATTTCTGGAGATAAACCGTGTTTATTGCATTTTTATATCTTTTGTTTACCCCATAACTCTTGAACTCGCTGAATGTGACGAATTATGCTATGATAAAATTATATGAGGGGTTTTTGGCTTGGAATTCGTTGCTATTTTGTACAGAATTCGTAATATCGTAGAGTTGGCGAATATTTTAAATATTCCACATTTCTACTTTTCCTTGTTGGAAGACAAATTTTATAATTTCAAAATATTCGACTCTAGTTCTAGATAAAAAAAAATGTCATTTTATTTTAATAAAATTCACAATTGCGTTCAAGTGATAATGATAACTTTTATGGTAAGGAGCCGAGTTGTGTCCAAAGACTAGAAAGTTATAGGTTTTTATTTGGGTCGAGTTATCTTCCGTTATTGACAGGTTAATAGTGAAATTGAATTATGGAATCAAACATTATTGATTTGTTAAATCTACATTATATTTGAACTTCAAGTTTAAATATAATGTAGATTCAACCAATTAATATTGTTTGATTTCATAATTTAGTATGGATCAAGTAAAAGCCTCATCTATTCAATTTGGGAAATTAAATCTTAAAGATAGATTATTCGAAGACGTGCAGCTGAATGGCCGGCAATATCCCCCGACTTGACAGCACTAGATTTTTTCTCTGAAGCTACCTTAAAGAACGCTTTAATGTTAACAGACCAACTAACTTGAACAATTTAAAGGATCGCGTACGTCTTGAAATGGTCAACGATTCTTTGTTCGTAGATTTAAGAGATTGTATAATTGTCAACAAAGAAATGGCCAGAGTTTTTAGCACTCATCGAGATTAGTTATTTGTAACTTGAAATAAATGTATATCTCAAGAATTTTTGTAGCATTCAGTTTTATTCAAAACTACAATTTGGCATGTTTTTATAATAAATTCCAAGTTAAGTGATGTTTTATTTGAAAAAGAAAAACTTTTATGCTTAATTTACACAAATTATCGGAAAATTTGATTGAAAATAGAAAGTCCTGTGAGATAAAAGTTTAAATTGAATATGCCACACTTTATTGTATGGCATTCTGTATATTTCAAAATTCTTCGTTCCGCTAGAGGTTATGTGGACATGAAGACAATATAACGAAAAATTTATATTAGGTAATCTTCTATAATTTAATCCAATTTCCAATTGATTCCCTAACATTTAAACAATATGGTTTTGGTGTATACGATACGGAAGCTGCATCAGAAATAGCCCTTTATGAATCCCCTAATACCCAATTGGCTTGTGGTGAAATGTAATGAATATATGTTTAATATCCGTTGGTTTTAGTATTATAGTTTCACTACTCCTTTATTCTTGATTTCCGCTCCTTCTCCTCTAACGACGGTTAGTAGAAGTACTACGTTGTAAGAGATTTCAGACAAAGCACACTTTGGGATCGAAGAAATAACCATCTTTTTATGTATATAGCTTTTTCATAAAATAGAAACAGTCTGAATTAATACTTGATGCCGAGCTAACAATACCAAAGATAAACATTTAAAAATGAACTGTAGTTATTTATTTATTTTTTTACATTTTTTGAAAGGAAAAAAGCACATCACCTACAATTCTCATTGGACACCACTACTTCCTTTCTGGGTATGCTAAAGATATAGTATAGGACAATTTGATGTGAACTTATGAGCTGTATAGATTTCTCTCTATAATTTCACTGGAGCTTATTTCTTGTTTCTTCTCCATTCTCATTCGATAGCATTTATAATATTGCTCACATTTTTGTTTAGGTAGCTTTCGATGATAATTTCAATTATTCCCAACTGTTGTGAAAAATGTTTTTCTCTGTAAATTCCCTCCTACAACTTCCACTGACCTTCGCCAATTGGGTTGATTTTCAATCGACGACATTTCACTAACCACATAGTCAAAAATGTTTTGATTGCTAAAAATGTTACCAATTTCTCGCATTGTCGCGTGTATTTGGCATACGTTATTCTCCGTATGGAGAAATTATATCCATGTAAATCAACAAATGCACAAACATTAAATCGCAGTTGACTTATGTGTATTTGTATTTCCATTCGCGTACAAAATTCCAGTGTTGTAATGTCATACAGAAATGTCAGTTTGGGATGTTTACAAGCCGACATAGATAATACGTATACGTATTCACGTTATACTGTTTAGAACCATCCTATTTGCAATGTTTGGATGGCGGTCTGCTTTGACTTATGAATAAATATGTATTTCTTTCCGCTATGTACATGAAACATTTAATTACTTTGTGGAAGTTTGTCGGTGACATTTTTTGTCTAGGAGTGATGGAAAGTACATTATTAGAAGATTAGGTATTATGTATAAAATTTGTAATTCACGTGATAAAAAAAATTCTGAAAACACATTATTTTGAACGTACGTGACCAAATTGAAATTGAGTCAGAAAGTTGCCGAGATACTGTTTAAGTTTAAGGTCCTGTAAAACACAGTTACGATATAAAGTTGAAGAATAATATTGAAATGAAGGTTATTTATGATCTATTGTACGGCATTTTTCCTTGGTGTATTTGAAATATGGTTTCTGGGATGTAGTTGGTTAACGCGCTATGTACCTTACATAGAAAATCGATGATGTTACTTGTGCGGTACAAATCTGAGGAAATTTTTGAAAGAAAATCTCGCAGCTGGTGTACGTTAGAGTATAAAATAAATTATCACCATAATATAGAATAGAATATGCACTAAAAAGAAGTAAATCAGCTGTTGGAGAAGAATGTGGGAAGTGAGTGATACTTTAGGGAGCTCTTGTTAAAAAATGGCTCCATAACAGAATCCCTCCGTTATTCTGAATATTTTCAACTGTACCTATTCTACATAGGCTTCGTCAGCTCTCCATCGGTAGAATATATATGTCCTCATGATGCACCTTCTATGGACGGAGCCAGCAATAATAGTTGCAAAGAATCTCAAGAGAAAAGAAGCATTCAAACAATTTTAGAGCCAGATCAATGGCAATTATTGTCAGTTTTTATATGAAGGCCAATCAAAATATCTAGAATAATAACCAGTTCACATTACAAAGGACAGCCAGATAAGAAAGTGGAAAGAGTCCTCCCAGGATCTGAGGCCTTGATTGTGTGTTGTAAAATTGCCAAAAAGGAACTTGACTCTGAAGTAAATGTATTTTATGTGTTTTATCCAGATGTTTTCAAAACAAGTTATTTTTCGAAGCACCATGCGTGGCATTATTGGATTATCAGTATCTGCTCTAAGCACATTAAGCTTGATATTCAGTTACCATGAAGATTGGAAAATGATTATACAAGGGTGAAAATAAGAGGGTGAGGATAATCACTTCTACGAGCACCACAAATGAAATAACGTTTACAGGATTGTGCACGAAGCAGGACCAAGACGACAAGAATGTTTTATAGTAAAATGTGAACAGAAAATGCGTAAACAGCATTGTGCTACGCTACAATGTATTTACAAAAAATAAGGTGATATTGGAAAAAGCTGTAATTGTAACGAAAACAAATGGTAGTGTCGTCAAAGGGTGGTCAGTTTGGGGGCAACTGGCTGCATCAGGACTACACCAACTGTTGCGATGGAAGTGATCCTTGGTCTTCGGCCTTTTCACCATGTGATCGAGGCTGAGGCGGGGAGGGCTTTTCTGCGCTTAAAACGGCTGGGATACGTGCCAAGAGGGGAAGAGTGCAGGCACGTCAAGAAGCTCCGGCTTCTGGAAGATATTCCAGTTCTGGCTCGAGCAGCTGACGAATGTCTGCGTAAGTACTACTTCGCAACTCCGTACAGGGCATTGATCCGGGATAGAGAATCCTGGGAGAAATAGAGGAATACACAGCCTAATGGGACCGTCTGGTACACAGATGGCTCATGCTCCGGTGATAGAGCAGGGGCTGGAATCTACTCCAGGAACCCAAGAACACAAGTTCGTGTACCGTTGGGTGATGGTGTATCTGCATATCAGGCCGAGATATATGCTATCTTGGAATGTGCGCAGATGAACCTAGACAGAGGTTATGTGGATCGACGCATAACCATATACTCCGACAGTCAGGCAGTAATTAAAGCCCTGAGTGGGTATACCAGCAATTCAGGACTTGCTAATGAATGTCGAGAACGACTTGCTAATCTTGCAAGGCGGAACGTGGTGCGGCTAGAATGGATTCCAGTCCACTCTGGTTTTGAAGGCAACGAGATGGCGGATGCACTGGCTGCGGAAGGGGCGGCAGCTCATTTCTGCGGCCCGGGCCCGACCCTGGGCCTAACAAAACAAAAAATACGCAAGGAGACGAAGAAGTGGCTGAGCTCATTGGAATGCTCTGCAGGGTCCTAGACAATCCAAACTTCTACTGGAGGGATAGACTGATGGACACGCTAGGGCAGCTACTGAACTACCAAGGAGTAGGCTAAGGAAGATAGCAGGACTCCTAACAGGGCACTGCTGCCTGATGGAACACCACCACAACTCAGGAGTAGAGGAGAGTTCCCTATGTAGGGGTTGCGGCATGACTGACGAAACGTCAGTCCATGTTCTCATAGAGTGTCCACACTGCCTTGGCTTGAGTTTGTCCAAGACAAGGCTCGCCTGCAAACTTAGTAGTAGTAGTAGTACCATGAAGATTGGAAAATGATTATACAAGGGTGAAAATAAGAGGGTGAGGATAATCACTTCTACGAGAACCACAAATGAAGTAAGGTTCACAGGATTGTGCACGAAGCAGGACCAAGTCGACAAGAATGTTTTATAGTAAAATGTGAACAGAAAATGCGTAAACAGCATTGTGCTACGCTACAATGTATTTACAAAAAATAAGGTGATATTTGAAAAAGCTGTAATTGTAACGAAAACAAATGGTAGTGTCGCTTCTTGTTTGTACCCGTTGTGGAAAATGATATTTCATATGTTCCAGTAAAACTAAAACTTATTATGTTAATTCTATGTTTTTTTAAGGCGTCTCTGTATCAAAAAACAAACTGAAGCATAAATACGAAATAACTACTGAAGCTGATCGACATATATTGTTTCTTTTTTTTATGAGGAGTATAAATCGATAGAGGCAGCAAGAGAGGCCGAAAGCGGATCAAAGCTGACCGTGATACAAAACAACACCCGCATCATCGCGGTGGCCAACGACATGAATTTTCTTTTTATATCTCACATACGACCATAGGCAACGCGATTTCCGTTCTCATATATCTGGTATGATAAATAGCATTTGAAACAACAAATATTTATAGGTGTATGATACAAATGCTGTTAAAGTAGAAAACCGAGATATATTTCAGACATTGTTTCGAGTTCGATAAATTATTAGAGAGAATTAACTTATATTAAGCGCTCTGGAATTGTTTTAGCGCATTATCCTTTGTTCTATAGAAAATGGGATACAGCTTGTTCCGACTATTGGTAATTGTGAAAGTGCACGCGGAAAGATTTATTGCTTCAATAATTTTGATGGGCTTAAAAAGTTATCTTAGTGCATTTCAAATTATACATTAGGGATTTTATAGAATGTTCACTGAATATTGATAAATCCACTCAGACTAATCTATACAAAGGACTTGTGAGGTACAGCCATGAATATACAAGGTGTCCCTTGAGTAATTGTACATAGAAGTACAGTACAATCTCCACTTAACTACATAATTGTTATTTAATTAAATTAAGTTCAAAAACTAGTTGTGTGTACGATAATTATTTTTTTTTAGTATTAAGATGAACAGTGTGAGGGTATTGTAACAGTAAACATGTCAAATATGTATGGAACTTTTGATAAAGGATAATTATCGTATACACAGTATGCCTTCACTCGTTTAATAAAGCTACTGTGATAGCATAACGCGTCACAAGTTTAGATTGAACATAAGTTCGAATCTAATGAACAAATTAAATAGTTCCTCAGTTTGGATCTTCATCATGTAAAAGCGTCATCTATTCGATAAAAGCATGCATTTATTGCTTGAGAGATTTCAATATCGCTATTTAAATAATTAATATTTATTAACAAGACATACTTTCAATTATTCAGTATATGAGAAAGTAAATGTTCTCCCAACTCTGGAAACAACATTTTTTGAATTGTTGAATGATAAAATGTTTCTTTTGCTTTGAAGCGAAGACACGACATATTTTTTGCTAAGGGTAATACGTTTAAGATGCAGGCTCTATAATTTTATCTTGAAATATCAGTAGAAACTATCGTATCCTGACTATTTATTCCATTTTACCACGAATTTTCCATGTATCCTTCTACATCTTGAGAAGATTTTCACCCTCATGCTTTTCAACTTCTGTGATGATCGTATAGAAAATAAATTTAACAACATAACAAAAGCATGTGGTTGTTTAAAGGAAGCAAACGTTTATTTTTGATATTTTATACTAAAAGATCCAGATTCACATTAAAAAATCACTTTGAGCTGTTTTATACTGACTGGTCGAGCCTTTAACTTTGTTTGTTGAAGATAAAACGAATTTCCAAACGATTTCATTGACCCAAAAATAATCTTATCGCCCTAAAGTAATCCCTTTAAATTCAAATTTCACCATTAATACGTACGAACACAAAGAGATAGAAATAAGGAGGGAGTTACAGATGTTCTATCCAGATAAATAAAATTAAGCCGAACTCAAAATGTATTTCTAAAATTTCTAATAGTAGATTCAATTTTTCCTCTTTAAACGGTTTTTTTCAATTGAACTATCGAGAAATTTATAAAATAGAAAATTTTATTATTAAATACTGCAATATTTGTGGTTATGCGTCTGTCAGGAGTGGAAATAAATCTGTCTTGAATATATTTAGTTTGCAGCATTATCAAACTTCATATTTTCTTTTTTTTCCAATAAACTGTTATGTAGAAAATTGATTGGAGAATGCATAGACACTAAAAGCTCGATATTCCAATAATACATGACAATAAAAGCTCACAAACCTCTCAGAGACCAAATCAACGATTCCTTGAATTTCCTCAAAGCCATCAATATGTTCAATTTGTAATCATAATGTTACTGTATTGTAAATACTGAACTGAATTGATACTGTTTCGAAGATAATTACAGCCTGCAAAAATTTTGAATTTGTTTCTTTATTATAAGAGGAGATATTCATATTATGCGTCCTTTATCAATCTGTATCCCAAGTATTTGGAATTTCACCTATCAATCCAGCATTTCTTCGATTTATGGGACACCCAGTACAGTTATCACGAACAAATAATTGGCATTGCTTCACTTTTTTTCATCTGTGCTCTATCAATTTCATCCGAATTTGTAGCACATCTTCATTGTTGACTTCCTACGCTATTTGGAATAGATTTTTCGTGCAACCGGACGCAAAACAAGCATTTTGCAGCCGCATAATTTTGCGGCCGTTACCCAGAGTGACGGCCGACAATAGCTATTTGTATTACTAGGGAGGAAAGTGTCACTTTTCCTCCCGCAGGATGTAGTTTACTGCACGACGCGAAGCGGAGGGCAGTAAACATCCAAGGGAGGAAAAGGCACTTTACTCCCATGTGATATATATGATTTTTGCTCCTACCCACTTTTTTTTTTATTTATTCACGACACAAATAAGTAACGAATATAATTCAGCCCATTGCTTATATTGTGTATATTGTTTTTCATACCTATCTTTAGATTTTTGTGGTAGTAAGGTTAATGACGCTATGTTAGCATGTGCCTTAAGGTATTTTTTCGCGAGATCCCGTTGATGTGAAGTCGGTAACAGAACGGTTATACCCCCACCAAAGAAATTTGAAAGGTTGTTATCGTTCATGATCTTCCGTGAAAATAAACCGGTTAACCGGATAGATTTAACTTGACAACAATAATAAATAAACATAACCTCAATAAAAAGTGACGAGTTACAAATTGTTTCTATCGTTTGAAAAATGTTTTCTTTAGTTTTAACTATAATTGTCGATTTTTTTGATACTAGCCTTCCTGTAGTTATGTCATCACAAGTAACCTTGCATAGTTCAGTCAGGCTACGAGTATTTGGAATGTTTAACTTCAGCCAATACTAAAGAAAGTCCCATAACTCACCATTCAACAACTCGTTTGATGTTAATATCATAGATAAAAAAATACTTATAGATGAGAAACTGACCCGTGGCGCCCTCTATTCATACGGGTGGCGCTACCTTGAGAGTCCCGTCAGTACCACTGGCACAAATCAGGTTGTGAACTTCGCTAACAGCCGAAAAAAAGATTCCTGTAATTTTACAGTTTTTTGCGGTATATTCAAAATTACTGTAATTTTACTTTTATTGCAAAATGACATTTACGAACCATTTTCCGATATTTCATTTAAAATTACTCAACATTAGATTGATATTACAATAATAACAATGAAAAGTCAAGTAAAATTAAATGAAATGTCAAAAAATGGATCATATAATGTCTGAATTGTGAAAAATAAAGCAATAATCATCAAGTTCATATATTTTATTGATTAAAAAAAGTATACAATAAATGAAACGTTTTTGTACATATTTAAATAACAAACATGAAGAAAAATATATGTTGGTAATTCAACAATGATGCTGGGAAGTTCAAAGTTGTATGGAAGAATAACTCATTCTTTTTTTAATTTCTACTACCTACTTCTGTCACTTTCTATTAAATGGAACATGTTTTTCAATGAAGATAAAGCTTACCGTGTGCACCTCACATTACAGTCTTTCACAAAACATATTCTTGACATTGTCTCCTGAAGTAAAAGTCCCACTATGAACAATAAAAACCAAATACGAATACTCAACAAACACACAAAAAAACAGTTGTTAATGGTTGTCATGTTAGGATGTCAGCGCTAATATATATGTGGAAAAATCTGAAACTACTACTAACAGCGTTACAGTTTTCATTAAACTACAAATTTTAGTACTGACGGGGTTTTTTATGTGGCAGCACCCACGCACCTTCAGAGATCCCCTACCCTGGTTAATATATCAACAATAACGTGAAAATTTTCACCTCGATTATTTAACATCAATTCTACTTGTTCCATTGAAAATTGAACTGAATCAAAGTAGTTATATATTATTTTGTTGTCTCAGATATTATCTACCTAGTTAAATAATTGTATTATCTAACCTCCGTGGATATTATACATAAAATAATGAATTATCCTAATTTTCAAATGTCACTCCTGACAATTAAATTTCTATAACCTCCAGTAACCATACTCCTAGATGCGGGAACTGAAAGAGATCCCGTTTTATAATTTATTGCGTCACAAATTACGTCATTAACATACTCCCCTATTACCGTTCTATCGCAAAAATGCAGTGGGAACTGAATAACAGTTCCCGTTATATCAACGGGATCTCGCGAAAAAATTCCTTAAATATTAGGTGGTGTATTTGGAAATTCAAAATCACTTGAATCGCTTTCCACTTTTCAAAAATTCAAGTAAGTTTAATGAATGTAGCGACTTTGCACCTCAAAAGTCAATCGCCGTGTTTACTGTCAGTGAGCCACAGCATACTATGCTTTTCTTATTCTGAACTCAAAAAACGTATATGGTTCATACAACAGCCTTTTTGGTGTGCGTCATCGTTTATGACGTATATTCGGGTTTTCGGTATGTCGTTTATTTTATTTGCCATTTTGACACATATATAACCCTAAATTTGATAAATAAAATCATCAGGATCGTATTCAGCAAAATTCGACAAGGCTATGAAATTAATAGTTACCAGCTTCTTTTTCTAAACTGAAAATACTTGAGAACTTTCAAAATGCTAACGTTTTTCCGTGTATCTAGGCATATTTTTGTATTATTCGAATAAATATAACAATAATATTCATATTAACTTTTCATAAATAATAATTGACCGTGAACAACAAAGTACAGACCTGACAAGAACTGTCAGTGGGACAGTAGAAAAAGATGTCAGACACATTGACAATACGAAAGGTATATCTGCATGCCTATTTTAAATAAAGAAATTTCTCCCGATTGATAGGTCGCGCTTACGCTTAATCTGAACATCAACCAATCAAATTTTGGTAAGTCAATGATTAGAATTGACGTTTGTAATAAATTTGAACGGTTCATTATTGCGATATTTTGATTAGGATTAATCAAAGACCTGACTTTTTTTGCATTTCTTTCCACGTAATGTGTTAGAAAGACATTAACAAACGATGACGCACACCAAAAAGGCTGTTGTATGAACCATACCTGTCTAAGATTCCTTAAGTTGAAATTTGTATTGAAGAACTACGTTGAAGTACCATTAATGTTTGATTTTTACCAAAAAACAGGATATACAGGATGTTCTAGAAATTATGGAAACAATATGAATATAATGAATTCACAAGTTTCATCGTTTACAACTTACTTGAAATGAGAGGGAGGAAAAATACTTTCCTCCCTAGGGAGGAAAGTACTTTTCCTCCCTGGGAGAAAAAGTATGAGTTTCCTCCCTGATTTGAGGGAGGAAAGTGTGTACTTTCTATAGGGGTAGGAGGAAAAAATTTTTACGGCCGTTCCCATATTGACTGCCGGCAAACTGAACGCCACTACAGCGTTTGACATTTCTGAAATATAATCTTTGAAGTTGCTGTAACATTTTTCATATTTCCGTTTAGATTTTTCGGGTATCAAATCAGAAAGTGCTGTGTCTATGAGATCTCTCAGCTCAGGAGGAGTACAAGTAACTGAAATATCACTATCGCTATCGGACATCTTCACGACTTCACGAGGAATGTCAAATTGATTTGTATTGCTAAATATTTCATCTCCATAGAAACATTGTGATATTGAGGTGTAATTTTCTCTATTCGCGTTGAAACGCTGTCTTCTCTAAAAAGACATAATGTTTATTGAAATTATGTAATTTTCACGGTTGCACGAAAAATATTGTGTATACTATGGCCGCGAAATGTTTTCGCGACCTCGAGATTATCTGGCTTCGGCCGGAGCGGCCTCGGCGATAATCTCTCTCTCGGAACGCGAAAAAGCATTTTGCGGCCTTAGTATACAAATAACTATTTAGCTTGAGTATTATTTTTTCACTATCCTCTTTTTTCAACCATTTGAACCACTTGTTTTTTATATTCCAGTTAACACGAATTTTTCCAGTTATTATCGTCTACTAAGTATTCTATACACCATTGTTTCCTTTGAAATTATGCTCACAACAATCCCTGAGCACTTGAGCCTATTTATCCACAAATGTAGTTTCTAATACAATTTTCATGAAATAATTACAACACAGAACCAAATATTATAAAGCAAATAGCAGTTAATAATAATTACGATCCAAAATTAATTAAAAATAAATGGGAAGATACTACTTTCGGATGCAATTTTTATAATAGAAATGAAATCATTTGTGGGAATCCATCAAAAATAACAAATGAGTTTATGAATTGAATCGAGATAGTGACAACTGTGACAGAATTTCAAGATCAAGATTCCAGATCACAAATATTTGATAATAAAAATTTAAATCTGACCATTTAGATCATTTATTAGCAAACCAACACACTTTCGAATGAATTTATCAGATTTTAAATGGTAATTCTTACAAGTTCTTGAGATAAGTGAAAACAAATATTCATAAATATTAAATACCAAATAGATATCAACCACTCTACCTTATTGAACCTATTATTATCTAGAAGATAATTCAAGAACTATTGTTGGTAATGAATTTCCAGGTAAACATATTCAATAATTCTTTTAATATTTGTAGAATTCCATGTTAAGGCACCTTTTGTAAACGTTTTCTAATAATATCCTCAATGTTCCAGGAGCTCCGTATTAATGCACTGCGTAAATTGAAAATTTTTCACTATATACTCGTTTGATAAGGCAACTTTGTCAGCTAAACGCGTCTGAAGTTAGATTGAAGATCTTCATCTTTGAGAAAATACTATCTATAGAATGAAAAGATCGTATTATTTATCTAGGTAACTCTCCATTTAATTCACCTCGTATGTTTCACTTTAATTCAATTGGGTGAAACATTTTTCTGTTTGTTCACCCTGCCTACACAAACTTCACACTGACTTGTATTTATTAAAAGATCGAATATGCGAGTCAAACAAAGGGTTGTTTATCTGATGAATATTTTATTCACCTTCACACTACTACCAGTTAGTTCATGGTATGTTAAATAATCACTTTTTCTTTTTTTTTCTACTTCAATGTAATAGCGATTATTCACTAGAATGATTACGCAAACATGAGTAATAGCTATTATCACTCGCTCGTTGAATAATATATAATTATCGTTTCTGGGTCCAATAAAAATATTGTGTTGATTTATTCTATTGAATTTCATTTATATACGAGTTGAGAATTTATAAAGAAATGACGTTATGAAAATAATAAATACTGTAAATAACCCGAGTACTAAAAATAATATGATATTCTCATCTAACATTATTTTAGAAATATTCAATATTCATTTCAAAAAACATTATGGATAGCAAATTAATCCAACTAGGATTAGCCTAAGAATACGATTGTTGTTTTTGTAAAATTGTGTGTTTTAAATTATTTTTAAATTCAATCACAATTTTACAAGTTTATGAATAACTAGGATTTTTCGAGATAGCTTCTGTGAAAGACGGTTAATCTCGTACATAATATATTTACAATTATTTGGCTTAAAAATCCACCAAAGCTGTAGGAGTAAACTCTATCATACACAAGCAGAAAATTTTGAAAAAATGCATGTTTTGTTAAGGTCCATCGAGTATGAATGGTAAATCAAAACAGCTTTTAAGCTACCTCCCAAATACGTAAAATATTGCTGAAATTTTTCAATCAATGCAAAACACAAAAGTATTAACTATCGAATTTTTTTTTGGCTACATCGTTAAAGTAGGTCAGCTATGAAGTGAAACCCATAATCAGAATGGAAAAGAATATTGTATATTATACAAAAAAACAACTGATATCCCATTGCGTTATTGCCTAAAAACGAATCAGAGAGCTCAAAATAAATCCAGCTGAACATCAATATTAAATCTCACTGGCAACTGAACAGGAAAGGACTTTAGTTGTTCTATAAACTCTGCTTACTATATTACAGCGTTAAATAATAATCTCAGCAGCTGTCCTTTCCATCCACTGTGCTCCATTCAACCCTATACTTTTTTTGACCTGCAACATTATCTGTATTTCTAGAGGATATCATGGCTGGTAGTTTTGAGGAAATATATTTTGCTCATTCGGTCCCAGTATTTCAGAAAAAGGTTATTTTAGTGCTTGAAGTGATGGTACTTCAATCTGCTTCTTAACTCTCTTCCAAAGCTTTCATTCCGTGGATGCATAGTTACAGTATGTATAAATTGGTATCCGTAACACTCTGTATACACTGTGTTATTTATAAGATGAGACAAAGCAATTTCTGTACAAAAATGTCAAACGCGAGCTAACTTTTTCACCTAATAGCGTTCATAAGAAAAAAACAGATTTGGGAAGGTTATTGAAAAATCAGGTCGAATGCAGTTTTATTTACGCGAAATACTTCACGTGCAATTGCAAGAAAAATGGTTTTTTGAACAAAAAACGTATTGGACTGAACATATTCTACTAGTGCCCTGTAGTAGGTTGAATGTGTAACCAGGTAACAATAGGTTTTGACTTAAATGAGTCCGGTCCAGAATGCAATCAATGATGCCGACGATGGATGGGCAATTACTCGAGGAATACTGTTTTTCCCCGAAGTAATTTAATTTTCCGACCGTTCGCGATATCAAACAAAAAACCCGATATAAGTAGCTAAAGGGTGAAATATTTGTTCAATAAGCTGCTCGAATATTACGTGATGTATCAAAAATCACAAAAGAATTCCAATTTTTATGAATGATAAGTTACAGATGACGGGAGGTGAAGAATTTCGCCTCTATCAATTTTCTTATACAAAAGATGACTATCGACTTAGATTTCCCGTTTTATCAATTTTTCTACTATGTAGTTATTCTTTACGGCTTTTTAGATGGATTTTGGCAACGGACTAACATAATACATAATAAGATTCTTATTTGTTCTCTTATCCAGATGAAAACTTTTTGAAGCATACAGAATAAGTTGTGACAAAGATATCCGGATAAATAGATTTTAAGTTTAAATGTTTCTTTTGTGTTCGTGCCAAGCCAAAAAGACTCCTAAAAGGCAAGAATAGCTGAGATCACTTACCCAATAACGTATTATATATACTTTCCTGAAGGATGCTGATATTTCTTTCTTTATTTCAAACATTCTAATGAAATTTTTCCTTGATTGTCTTGATTTGTCTCTATACTTATCATCCCATCTTGCCAGAACAAGTTTCTTTTTATTTGGAAGTTCAAACGGAGATGATTTTCTTCTACCTCTTATTCCCTAAAACATATTACCAGCTCTCTGGGCAATCCAATGCCTTCAAAACTAAAAACTAAGGCTTTGTTGGGATGGACTAGGAGAAAATTGGGTTTATCACCAAAGCTGAACACTACAGGATTAGCTCACTTCTCGATAGAATAAAGCTGGTCGAAAATACAAAATGTCATTCCTGTCTACAAGAAAAATAATAATCTTAACACATTCGTTCGTTACTTTACACTGTTTGAGACCAGAAAAGAAGAACCAGGGGAATATCATGAATTCAAATTCAAATTACCATATGCTTAAAACACTTTTCATGTACTGCTCCCTTCAGACAATTGTAACTTTCAATAGGTAATATTTTCAATATTTACACCAAATTCCCCTTTTGGTGTTACGACCTTGCTCATGTCCCTCATAAAGGCTCCAACGATAGGTAAACTGACCCAGAGTAGTGAAAAAATTAGGTTCATACCAACAAATCTTGCTTGTCCTTCACGACTTCCTATTCATTAAATTATGGCTTTGTTCTTGTGAATTCGTTTGCTCTTCGTTTCGATCTCGTTTGTCTCAGTCGTGAGGGTTGAGGAACAACGTATTACATGGCATTTTACCCAAATTTATTCGCAATGGAAAGTTTTTTTCTCACAAATTATAAAACATCAAGGAAATGCTATACATTTTTCACTCATAGTACACAAATTTCAATTTTTTCTGAAACAAAACTCCATATTCAAATTTTATTCATTTTTCCAATTTACTCCATGGAAAAATTTTATCTCATCCATTAATCGAAAAATCATATTATACAGTGATAAATTAACTTCAATATTAAAATGTCATATACCTGGAAATGTTATTGTCACTTTGACATCGATAAAAAAGGTGCATCCTTTTTTATCGCGATAAAAACCTCTCTTCCTCAATATCTAGTGAACGGACGTCACTTTCACACAATGACAATGAGATAATTATTGTTGTTGTTCATCGATATATTATTCTGTCGTTAATTTATCTTGCCAAAAAACACTCGAGCTTTTCTTATATCCAGATAAATTTCTCTTCAACTCAAAGTTTTGCCAATCACTAAATTTGCTCGAAAAACTGACATTAGATAAAATCGCTCCACCTTCGGTGTCGCGATTTTATCATGTCAGTTTTTCTCGTTAAATTATTGATTGGCAAAACTGTTTCGTTGCAAAGAGAAATTTATCCGATAAAAAAAAAGCTCTTGTGTTTTTACTGTTGATAAAAATTACGGATTTATTGGAAATAGTAATTACGAGCTTCCCAAGATAATTTTAGACATTTTAAAAGCCTATAAATAAGATAGGAACAAATAGATTTCGCAGGTCATTTTTAATCTGTTAAGCGCTTTGTTACTTCCTCAGTTGCATTATTTACACAGCCCCTTTCACTCCTCATCAGAGTTTTTCAATCCCGCGGTACTTTGGCTGTATTCATAGAGTTATGTTTGATTATTGCCACCATAATGTTTTATCTGTACTGTTTTCTTTCGTTATAGTTTTCCATTTTATTCGGTCTTTGCATTTCTTTTTCCAGTCCACGCTTTCAATGTTTCTTACCATCTGCTTTATGGTCTTCCTTTTGTTCTCGTCTCTTTTATTCTCTTCAATATTTCTGTTGATGCTCTTCTCATGATGTCCATTCCGTTCTCCATTCCGTAAATCGAATTATATTCTGTCAACCTGTTTCTTTTATTTCTTGTTCCTATTCAATCTTACTTTATTATATTGTTATGTATGATTCAAGTATTGTTATCAATCCCTTTCTAGTATGTTTTTATCTTCCTCTTCATTTTTGTGAATACTATTGAGAAAAAGAATAGACGGAATTATAGGTACAGCACATTTCCAGCAAGAGTGTGGCTCTCCCCATAGATGTTTTAATAAAACTGTTCTCCATGATATAGATTATCATAAAAACATTTTAGATTGAGGACAATTTCAAGAGATGATAGAAGTAATATTTTCCTAACACTACAAACGGTTTGATTTCTGACAAATATACATATATCAGGTGAATTTCTGTGATTAGTTTATATCGCATCAAAATCACAAAATATTTGGTAAAGTTTGTAGATAATCACATGCCCGCGTCACGAAATATGTAAATCTCCTTCCGTTTGCTGTAATTTGTGGCCTAAATATGATATTGATCTCAGAATAACTGTACATGCTATTTTTGGTTATAGGATACAGTGAGATTATCAGCAATTCCATTACTGGAACCTTTTTTTCTGAGCGGCCCTGAAATATCTATCCAATTATAGATTTGTATCTTCAAATAATTGCAAAGATGAATTGATAATTCTTTACCTAAAGCTGTTATTAAACGTATTAAGGATCAGTTCTAGTGTAAGAGCTTAACACAAAAGCAGGATTTTTCTTATACCGTCTTGTATTGTCTCGATCTCGTATCTTAAAACTTAGACAAGACATAACATTTTAAGATAAAGCCTCGTACACATAGCCAGACACGTAAGACAAGAAAGTCTGGCAAAAAACTGGAAGATATTTTATGGACATGAATGAGTAGAAACAATTTTAATAGAAATTCATAGTCTGAGAAACTTCACACATTATCAGCTCGCATATTTAAAGCTTATTTATACATATAAAATGCTTTGTCCTGAAACTTGGAGAGTGTGCTCGGTGTCTGACGTATGAATCCAATAAAAAAGTATTTCCCAAAATTTCATTCGGAAGGTGGTGAAAATAGGGACAAAGTTTGTATGGGACAACGTTATTCCTTGGTCGAATTTACTTCAAATGTTGCATAAACATTCTTCAAAAGAATTGATGGAAGACGTGGTTCACATTTTATTAAAAATCTCAGCCTGACAGGGTTGAAAAGGGGTAGAAAGAGATTTGCATCAAAATTGATATCAATTCTACTTAATGCTTTTGATTGAAATCTCATTTTATTTTGACATGTTTGAAAACCCAATCCGATCTTATTTAAAACTTGGTGCAATACATTACCGACATTCATAATACGGTAAAATATTAATAAATAATCTTATTAGAACCATTTTCGACTAGTAAAAGCTAGTCTATGAATATTAAACTTATCAACAACCGTATAGCAAAATAAAATGAGAAAGTCCATACAATTTGTTGTCTTTTTTTAATCTTTTATGGCCGATATTGAGCAAAATAAAACTAGAAGACACCAAGACTTACTTTATAGAATTGTCGATACCTAGACGAGATTTTTGTCTCGACTGATCCTAGTAATTTTCTTGTAGCATTTCCATTTGAAGTTGTAGCACAGATACGAATCCCGGCAAAACATCAAAGAATTTTCAAGTCCGACTTCAATGACCTTGGACCTTTAACTCGGTATTGCCGCGATGTTGTCAGTTTAAAATATTTTCATAGTTTCTTACCAAATTGCTACTATTTTGACTTGGGGATTCTCTGTATGGACAATACACTCCGCCGTGATGTTTATTCATTTTATAGAAATAATATACTAATGTACACTATTTTCAGTTAATATTACCTCAACCTACAATCGATTAGTCAAATAACACAAATGATATCGCGGATTGACAACCTTCAAACTGAAGTGTCAAAAATGGCGTTGTGTATTTTATTTTTGAGCCAAGCCGTCACGGTTATTGTGCATGGTTGCCAAAGATGGTTTGTGAAAAAAAGTATATATTTATGGTATGATTTTAATACATTATAATCTTTTAAACTGAAGAATTCTTTTAATGTTAATGAAATTGATTTAAAACAAGTAATTGTCGAATATTTGTATCTGTATAACTAGGTATCACACTAAAAATAATGCTTATAAGATATTCGACCTATGATCGTCAACTAAGGGGCTTTCGCATCTGTTCTCTTTTATAATCTGTGGTTGTAGGTACTTTTTTGTACAAAGCTGTTTCATACATGAAGTAAAATTGTGTTCATCGCAACGTAGCGTTAGCGGAGAGATCAGACATTTCCTACTAATTTGTTAACTGATTAGATATGGGTACCGTGTAGCCACAGTAGGTCGAACCAAAAGGAGCTATTATACAGAATTGTGTTATAATAATATAAGCACGTTCAGAGGGAATGAGAAACGATTAATCACTCCCAAAATAGCTACTTACCTGATTAACTTTGTTAGGATGAACGGGAACTTTGATAACAAAAACATATAACAAAACGTTTTGTTTCATATCGTACAAATTATTGTAATACTTAGGATTCTACTCGACGTTCTGGGTTTTTTTCAGGCGAGTCCTCACGTACTCGGAAACATCAAAATTCGTTTGCACAGTTCTCAATGTTTCTCTTGTCCTTACATTCTTCTGAAAAACCGGATATCTGGCATATGTCACGTTTCTATATAAAAAACAGCTTTTTAGTCTTTATTAACCTTCTTGTCCACAATAAAACCTTTAATTGTTTCAGAATTTCGCTTTATTGGTGTAGGGTATATATTACCACTAATCCTCAATAAATCATCACATCTGGAGAAACTGATTAAGAATTACGACTATTGGTAGTAGTGTGGCTTTATGCAGCAACATTTAACAATTATCAATAAGCATTTAACAATTGACATTTATCATTTAACGATTAATAAAACGGCCATTGTTCATGCAGAAACAATTATAAATTGGGAGAAAATAGTAAGCATGCGCAGAGGCCTGAGATTCTAGTTATTTACAATAACCCTACATTTCCATGTCTATGTGTGGATTCTTACGTGAAAAACATTGAGGGATACAAAATTAAGTGAAAATAGCTACAAATACCAGTGGTTTGAAAAATGGGAACAGAAAAGTGACATATTTTACCAAATGTACACCATTGGATCAAGTGTAAGATGTATTGAATTTAATTCAAGAAAACCAGGATAGTTTCAGTTGACAAAAAAGTAATAAAAAATATGCACAAAGTAGAAAATGATTATCCAAATTATTTTTATTATTTACATTACTTGTGCTCTTAGAAAAAGTTTTATTGATATCCTGATTATGCTTTGCCTTCTATATCCTTTGTCAATATTGAACTGGGCCCACATTTCTCTCAGCTTGTATAGTTCAAAAAACTAACAATTTATTGCTAAAAACTGTTAAGCAGCTTTAAGTGTTCCAATGAAAGGGAAAAAGAATTAGAAATGTTTGCATAAATCTTGCATCAAGGTTATTCCCTTCGAAGGCATATTATTGCAGCTTCAGCCAGGCGAAAGATTTAGCAAGCATTCTAAGGCTGTTGTTGGAGTTGTCATTATTGCTTCTGTGGCTAACAGGCAAAATGTCTTTTGGACTTCATGATGAATGCAAATACGATTTGAGGCAAATGAAATAATATATTTCTCAAAAAAAAACCGAATTTTTCAGAACATTATAGGACTTTTGATAACACTAAAATGGAAATTTATGAAGAAAAACAGCATATTCCGTTTAATTCCAAGATAAGAACGACTGAACTAGAAGCTGCTATTGATAACCGAAATAAATCTGGAAAATCCATTGAAATAAGCCCTTCAAAAGTCAAGTATGAAATATAACAAGAAACAGTAACTCGAAGCGAAATTGATAAACAAAGTCTGACAGTATCGAACCCACACGCATCTATGCAAACCACAAAAGAGCTTTAAAGATATGTCAGAGACTTATAGAAAAACTCTCCTTTTCCCCATTTTCCGACACTAAGATGATTAAGTATATTTTTCCTCGTCGTCGACGACTTCCTACGGCTGTTTCTTAAAACAGAAATCTTTATGTTGAAAATTTCACCGTAGGCTGGACTTTTCTAGGGCGGAATATGGAATTGTCTCAGAAGTAAAATATGTAGATACTTACCGCAAACATAAAATATGTACAGCAACAATTTTATATGTTCGTTTAACTTCTTGAGCTCCGCTTTCGTTCCCCAGAGGCTGGAATTACCTTTAAAGGAACTTATGTAGAGATGTAAAGAATTTATTTGGAAAATTTCAAATTAAAATGCTTGCATCGTAACTATTTCGTATGGTAGAATCGTATCTTTGGGGTTTTAGTTTCACAAATTTTTTACTACAGTCGTCGACTTGAGATAGAGACTGGGAGAGAGAAATTCTCAAAAAATGATGTAAATGTAGTTGGAATAACTCTTTAGAATGAGGTACCGGGTGTATTATTGACAGTTGTCTTTAGAATTAGTTAAACTTTTCATGACAATAATGCATAACTCTCTCTCACCCCTACAAATTATTTTATAAGATAGAGTCTATCTGATAAAAGATAAAGTTATATTTGAATTTTGTGGCTTTAAGTACGATCTATAGTTTCAAAGTACAAGGAAGGCAGGAAGTATGACTTAAAGATATAGAGGAAGGTTATTTATCAAGCTCAAGACGTATAGCGTGAAGAAAATGATTTTTTTATAATCAGACATACCAATTATTTATGCTTATTTAGCCAATATGACCACTTGAAACTTAATCGAATCTGTAGATTCATTGAGATATTGGTTAGTTTGAGAGGTTGTAAAGTTCTTTTGTAAGATGGTTTTATTACTAATAAAATAAAAGCTCTTTCGTGTTAAACCATGACTCGGTAGTAACAAGATCTTAGGATGTGATAGACTTAGTATAAAATGTTCGTATCTAATCTACTTCAAGATACAGTAGCGTCTTCGACAACTGGAATGAGCTTACCAGTTATTCGTATGTCTGTGACATCCTTAGTGAAATAACAAAGAACTATTGAACTCAAAAGTCCGCCAGTATTTATGGGTGAATTTTCAGAAGCTGCACCATTAGCCCGTAGCAAATCTAAGTGTTGATACCCTTGAAGCTTTAATTCCGTTGCCATATCAATGAGTTTCAAATCCTATCACCTTTATATGCATAATATATCATTCAATGCAAGATATTTCTAGAATATCTATATTTCAGTTCATATCTGGATATGGATATAGGTAGAACGTTTTTATGTGAAATTTTCAGGTTTTAATTAATATACCTGTATAGTCGGTGAACTGTGAAACACAACCATAAACATAAACAAAATGAATAGATCTAAATGTGAATTGAGGAATACTCATACTGGCCTACTGTTTCAATTTTCTAAAATCACTTACTGCGAGAATCTGGCTCGTGTTAAGGGTGATGAAAGTAGCAAAAGAAATTCATATTAAAAACATTTCAAATTGCTTTCCGCAGAATCAATCAATCAAACACATCGTCAGCTTTCGATATCCAATATCAAACACGTTTGTGGATTACATTTTGAAGTTCTTTAACAGTCCCTTCTCCTTTTCTCAGCATTTCCTCGTCACAAGAAAACTAAAGGCCATTTCGTGTTAGTAAACTCTCAGAGCTCTAAATAATGACTGCACGAAGAAAAACCAGAAGTGTTTTATCAAGATTTCCATTAGGAAGATGAGAAGGGACGATCGGAGTCCTTAGGGCAACTAAAAACTCGACGTCCTACGCTATTTGATCTCCTATTAGTACCCGAAGAGGTTTTATCATAATTCTTAACTCGTGATCACGAGAAGAGAAGGTATTTTGTAGTATTGTGTTCAACTGTGTATAGAATATTGATTTATACATATTTTTAGAAATAGCACAATGTATCACACTTTATTCAGGTTATGTTGACTTCAAAAAAAATAAACAATACAAATTTGTTTAAATTGTTTACATTGTTTGAATCTTCATTAAACAGTGGAGTACCAGGAGTTGTTTTACTGTTAATAATCTTTTTAGTTATCATTATTAACTAGTAATTAACAGGTTTTATCACTATTACCAACCAGTACACTTGCTGTTCAATTGTGGTTAGTGAGATAGTGAATACTTGATTTTTAATCACCAGCGGATACTTTTTTTGATATAGTCTAAGAGCTAGCAACGTTTTCGAGAGAGAATTTCAGGTAGGCCAGTTTTTAGATATGCTATCTCTCTCACTCTCCCGGACGTCATACGGGTCACCTGGCTGGCGGTAGCGGTTGCGTACATTAGTGCGCATCGTACCTGTACAGGTAAAATATTAATTTTTCAAATAATTTTAAGAAGGTTTCTTTTTGTTTTATTATTTTAATTGAATTTTTTGACACATAAATCTATTATTGCCAGACATTTTTATTGTTGTTTAAACTGTGCCAGACGCTAATTTGGAATAAAAAAAAAATTTTTTTCAAAATATTTTAGTATAGCTGAAATTTTAATATGATGTTATTTAAGTATTTAAAAACTCAAAATTAATTTGCCAGGCAATAATTCAGTTGATAAACCTTCAGCCAGACCGATCTAAAGCGGACCTTACACGATCAATATTACTGTCAAATCGAAAAATATTGTCAGTAATATTGATCGTGTATGGAGTGGAATGATGGAATGAAGTTAAGTACTGACGGTTATTCGAATATTTTAATATTTTGGTCATCAGTATTGACAATACTGTCAGTATTCCGTATTGACAGTAATACTGACCGTGTAAGGTCCGTTTAAAAGTGAAAAGTAATTGGGCATGTTGGAAGAGTACAGACAGTCACGAGCTAGTTAAGTAAGCGAGATAGACGACAGCAGCTGTTTGTAGTCAAGATGGCGTCAGTTTAGTCACATGTGTGTATTCGTTGCTGTCATTTTTAATGTTTTGAATGAAATTTTAGATTTGTTCCAACCGCAGTCAGAAACCGTCAGAAACGATCAGAGAATAACTGGTCATAGCAAACAACGAGTTATTTCCGCGTAATTCCTATTACTGATTGCAATGGTCGACTATTCTAATAATAATAATAATAATAGGTTAACAGAGTGTTTTATTCACTCTAAGTGTACGGACCTCAATGAGGAAAATTAAAGCCCTTTTCATTGTCAAAGCTTAAGATTTGTTATGTCCTAATACGTAATGAGGTTTTATTTTGTACACCTATTTGTTTTTGATATTTCACATGTAGGAAATAAATCACAAGAATTAAATATTTCACGAGTCCTAGAGATCAATTATTGAAACAAACAATTACGTAATATAGAATATATACACTGTGTTATTCATAAGATGCGACATAGGAATTCCTGTACAAAAACCGTTTTACCAAATAGCGTTCATAAGAAATTCAAACTGATTTGAAAAGGTTGTTGAAAAATAAGTACAAATCCACTTATAATTTTCTTAAATTTGTTCTGGTTCAATAAAAAAATGGATATTTATGTAACAAGAAGAACTCCGTTTTCATACCACTTTTGAATAATCTTAATCGATTAAGTGATGGCTGAACGATTTGGTAAAAAAATTAGATCGAGTTTGACAATTTTGTACAGGAATTTCTATGTCGCATCTTATAAATAACACAGTGTATTAATCGTTCTCTTCTCCTCAACTTATTTATTCAGATGCTTAGATTTCATCACAATTCATTTAAATCCTTTTGTGAAAATATCACCAAAACGGGTAACAATATTAAATTGAACACTTTCTTGGTTTAAAAGGAATGCAAATTAAAACAAATTGAATGTCCCATATCATCCAGTATAACCGGCAATTTCATATATTAAGCGATTATAGGAAAACATTTCAAATATTTTCCTTCTCACTAAATCAAATAGACACTTATCTAATCCAATACTCCTCGTAGTTTCTGCGATGAAATACAATTGTATTCCTATTATTTTCGCCGTTTGAAGTTCAAGAGATTCTATAGAGGATTTGCAATGTAAACAATACATTCTGTGACCGAAGTTCAGTCATTAAAATGTATGCATACTCACTAGTTGGCGATAGATTTCGAATAAACCGTTTGAAAAAGATTTTATATCAATCTTATTTTTTTTTCTTTCCATTAGCAGCACTATGAAATTACACTTTTCTCCATTTCTCCATGAACAAAGCTGATAATGATGGGGGTACTTTTACTTCAGAACAAGCTATAAGGGTGTAAGACTAGAAAATTTAATGATTAATAGATATGAGGGCGGTTTGACGGAAGAGTGACTTCAATAAAAAAGTTACTTTACTGTGAGAAAAGCATATTCTCATCTTAACTCTATACATTTATGACCGTACCTACAGTCCCTACTCAATCTCCGACTTAAGACATGCTTCGCCAATTCAGACTTCGTCTATAGTCCCGAATTCTCGGAGAAGTTTAGATCAGGCTTAATTGTTTTGGTATTTTTTGTGTTATTACCAAATTTCTAGTGATTTTAATAAATTCACGTTAGGTAACAGCATTTTTATGACTGACCTTGCTAGGGTCGGTAACAACTGAATTATTGGAGGGATTGTTAATTCTTGGTTGTTAAATGTTTTTAAATTGGGATGTACGATGGGGAAAATAACGTCTCTAATAATATCTTCACCAAATCCTAAAATATTCCTATAAAATTCCATAGGACTTGCCACATCTCGAATATACCGTTTGGGTAAGAGAATATCTGGCATTTCCTCAGCAATGTCCATAAACTCTAAAAACTCTTCAAAATTTTCAATATCTCTCTTATCCCTTCAAAAATATGAATTTTTTTATTAAATATGACAGCTGGGACAAATTTATTGAACGAATGCTGTCGACAAATACCGAAGATATGCAAGTCATGCTCAAGGTTGGTTTCTACCAGACTTGGGCCTGTCTCGAGTCACGCAAGCGCTGTAGGTAATCTTGCTCTCTATCCGAGACTTGTTTATAGTATACAGACCCTGTCCCAAGTCGTACTCAAGCTCGAGACCAACCTCAAGTCCTGACTATAGGTATACGGGCATTAGACTAACAGGTTTCCAATTTTTTCAAACCATATCCAAAAAATAATCAGTCCACTCTCAACTGCTTTTTTTGTTGAACTGCTCACATGCTTTTTAAGTAAAATTAGATTTGTGTCAAGAGTCCCATCCACTTACATATTATAATCGAGCAAATCAAGCTCAATAATTCTTTTATTCTCTACTCGTTCAAGAATGCCGGCTTTCTCAGAGCAAAAAACGTTAATCTAGTATCTCAGTCCGGTGCTGAACAATGTTTCCTCTACCATTCGAGAAAGTTACTTCAGCATTAATACAAAATAATAAACATCTAACGAAACATTCCTGAACCACGACAACAGATTATCGCCAGTAACAAGCTTTTAAATGTTCCATTATATTCCTGAAACTTTGGAGAGTCGCAAATGTTACAATATTATCGAAAAGTATTTTTTCTCCGATTGGCAGCAAATATTAATTTTGCTGACTGATACCAATCAGCGAAGTATTACTTTCCTGCCTACGCTCGGCTATGAATTCAGCCTCGGCTGTCAATCTATACTACTTTGCTGCTTAGTTAAACAAATAACTATTCCGCTATAACCACTCATGTTTGTCAATGGAAAATGAACAGCAGGGTTGACTGATATTTTTACTTTTTTTATCGATGAATTTCCATGACACCCATCGTTGGAAAGGCAGTTTTAGATTAAAAACAAAAAGAGCAAGTATCCCATTCAACAGCAATAATATAAAAGACTTCACTAACTTCACACTCACCTGACTTGATCAAGTCTGTGTGCTTTGACATATGGTGTCCGTCAGATTGTTGTCATATAAACTTTGTATAAACAATGTCAGTGTAATCTCCATGGAGGTAATTACATTTAAAAAATAAAAACCACAAAATAAAAACTTCACAAATAACGTATGTCGAAAGACGAAATGAGAAGGATACTTTAGAGGAATTTTATAATTCAAGACAATAGAATCAGATGCACAGAGATATCATTTAAGTAGTTACCTAGCGTGGATGAACCAACTGGAAATCAGAAATATAGTTTATTTCTTATATGGAGGATAAGTGATACTTTCCATGACGCGTTCGTGTTTATGGAGATCAAGTGAAGTAACTGTTCTTCAAATAAAATATACTGTTTTCTACCACGCTATTCCAAATTCAGCTCCGCGTTTTCCATTAAATATTCATTTGAATGATAGATGACAGGATGACAGTTTTAGTTTTGTTTTCAGTTTGATTAATTTCAAGTTGTTGACGCTTGTTTTCTTGTTTTTATCTATGTTGCTATGATAACATTTTTCCCTCCGCTGGTGGGAAAGTGAAAACATAAGCTCCGGTGGAGGAAAAATGAAGCCTTACGGTCGCCTACACAGTCGAAAAATGACAGATTTACTGACTTTTGATAAAAAAATGTCCTAGCTTGCTTCCCCAATTCCACACTTAACAACAATGAAAACCTATAGTAGTTTGTCAGTGACTTAATTCTGAAGTGGTATATTGAAATAAGGTTGAGTCAAATGTCAAATAAAATCCAATATGACGTACAAGGGAAAACAAAAATATAGTCTCGGCCTTTTGGTATGAACAAAAGTGTTTATTTTGGGAAATGGTGATTTTATTTCACTAGAAGCTGTCAACTGAAGATTCAAAAGGCCATCTTCGCAAGCTATCCAAACGGCCAGCTTATAAATCCCTATTTAACCGACCCCTATAGAAACTATATCAAATCTGGAGAGATCGAAATATGGAATATTGACAGCCACCTCAACCAATATAATCTGTAACATCATATAACCTTATTTTCATTTCCATAATACACTGTTTGTATCATCCCAATTAAAGTGATATACGCATTGCCATCATCCCGCTTTGATCTAAGCCTATTGTTCTAGATATATCAAGGTTTCCTTTTCATTGAATACACAATTCTCTATAAAGCCATGGTAACCATTAAAACCGCCCTTTGTATATTATGAAAAGTTTTCTGTGTCTATGAACATTCGATAGTGAACATCAATATTCAAATAGACAGGTGAATGAGAATAAATAACTTGCAGATAGCACAAAATTATTCAAAATCTATGTTGGAGAGGAATTGAATGAAAAAGTATTCCGTAGAATTGAAAAGATACTGACCAAAATAAATAATTAATTTTAGGTAGAAGCTGTTCTGTTGAATAAAGTTTATATTTCATTTTGTTGTTTTGGACTAAGGGCCATTTGCACCGGTTATACTTAGCGAAAGATAAGTGAAGCTTAACTTTAAGGTGACCTTAATATAACAATTTGGTTTGCACGGGTTATCATCTGAGGTTTAAGGTGTACCTTAAGGTGTACTTAGTTAAGCCTAAGAATTGTGCCGCTTAAAGTTCTCCTTAATGTCATCTAAACTTCAATCTGACAGTAAGTTTACTATTTGACATGCGTGTTGTTGTTGTGGTATTTTCCTTTTTTTTAGCTGTGGCTTGTCTTCATTATTTATTGAAAAAATAATTATGAATAATTTATTTGATCATGACGATGACGATTAAGACGATCTTAACTTGATCTTTCATGGAAACCCCAGAAGGATTTATCATAGAAATTAATATTTCAACAGCTGGGATGATTTGACATTCTTTTCGCGATTTGGGGTGACAAAACCTATGCCTAAACATTTTGAACCTAATTGAGGTAGAAATCGAACACGACTCTTTTGTTCGTGGTATTCCAGATATTGGCTATTAAATAACGAAGTTATTTTAATCCGCGCGTTTTCCTTCTCACGCAGGTAATTGCATCGGTCCTTTTATTTTCAATAATTGTTTTATGACTAAATATTAGGTTTATAAGAGCTGTCTTCTCCCGTCCAGTGAAATTTGGAGTCCTTTTTTTTCTAATATTATTATCATTACAATTATTAATATTCATTTTTATTAAACCATCAGTCACAAAAAGAATCAACAATCAAACTTCGTGAAATCAAACTCGATAACACAAATATCTCTTGAATGTCTGTAGCTTTCTCAGTGTTGCCATAGCTTCTCGCCACTTATCTAAGATTTCATTAAGTAGCAGATTAGCAAACCATCTAAAGTTTAAGGTTCACCTTAACTTTAAGTAGACCTTAGATGAGATGAACATTTAAGGTGGACCGGTGCAAACGACCCTAAGAGAAATAAATTCTGCAACACTCACTTCATCCTCAACTGAGATGCAAAATAGATGTATATTTAATCTTAGTCTCAGTTCACCGAATTAAAAACTTGGTCTAAACTTCTTTAATATATATACAGAGATCTGTGAGTTCCCGAGTCGATTTTGATTTTCCATTACTGTGCAATCATTGTATCAAGTATTTTTCGAGGGCCATTATTGGAAATTTTAATTGTTTTCGTTTTAATTACAATAGTTTCCAGTATGCTTCAACCACTGGCTTGTTATAACGCTTGAACTCGATAGAAAGTTTAGTAATTGAAAATATAATATGTCGTTTCAACCAGCCGTAAAGCAGATTTAATTGTTTGAAAAAAAAAATGGTTAACTTATTTTTGACAATGTCGCTTACGGTCAGGTTAGATTTTATCAAATTACTTACATTACATTTTATAATTGAATTTAACACCGCACGTATGGATGTGATCAAGTTTTACATATTAAAGTCGTTTTCAGGAGAATGGTATTGGTTTAATATCCCTGTGTGCTCTTGGTGAATTCAGGCAACTGTGCAAGTCGGAATCCCTTTTTTCCTTATATTCATTATGATATAAATTCTAAAGTAAAGCGTGCTATATACTTCGATAGACAACGAATTATACTTCTAAGTATACAAGTGATCTCCCAAGCTCAATATCTTAAGAGATAGGATGGAATCGAAGGATGCAGTCTTGTCAGGATTACCCTGGGCGACCCTGGGAAGCTGGCACCAAAGAAATATTTGGCGATGGCCAGGAAGAGCCTACGGATAACAGTAGGATTTCTGACTGGCCACTGTCAACTAAGGAACACCTCCATACTATGGGGCTAGTGGAAGATGCAACGGACGATGATCTATGGGGACAACTCCTCGGGAGGCAATGCAATGGGTCACATGTGGCCTAAGTGCTGTGAGCCTACACTCACCCTCCCTACTCTACAGATACAGGCACAGATGCAAGTAATATTGTTTCATGTCAGGTAAACCAGAATGGTGAGGTTAGGTTTGCAGGAGAATCAGATATCTTGCAGATATTACCAGCCCCGTTCAACTTTGAAGGGTTAGTCCACATAAAGTTTTCCAAAAAGGGCTAACAACAGTCAAAAATATTTGTATTGAACTTATAGATAGAAAATTGAACTTCGATCTCATCCTTTTCCATCATTTGTCAAATTCATCGTCCAAAATTCCATAAAACTATTTTTTTGTTTTCCTTTTCAATAAATTGCATAAAATGTTTCACATTCTGTGTTTTTTTTTCTTTAAGCTTCAAAAATCGGAGATAAGAATTCCTGGCATTATTGATCTACTTCTTAGCTAAGACAATCAGCTGAATAGTACAGATCTTGCTTTATGCTGCTGGTATAAATGCTTTTAGCCTATTTATATGGAAGTTTTTGAAATCTACGAAGTTCAAGACTGGAAGTTACTTTGTATCCAAAATGATATTTCAGAAAGTTTGATTGTTTTCAGTTCGATCTGTCATTGAAATTATTATCCAGTTATTAATAAGAGCTCACCATTATTCCGTATCATAAACTGACACTTCATCGCAACTCACAGTCGTATGGATGGAACTTTTCTGTATACAGTACCACCCTGTTCAATTAAACCAGAAATGCACTACTTTGTGATTCCACAAACTACTGCATTCTCATTTTACAAATTAATGAATTGCCTTACAATACAATCCTGGGATGTAACTTGTGCAGAACTCTTACTTCCTATTTTGCTTTTATTTCTATCAAGTATATACATTTCTGAGTTGAAATGTTTTTCAAGAAAACATGAATTCTTCTTTTTACTTCTAAACAAAAAGAATGAAAAATATATAACCCCGGTTAATGTTACCACAAATGTCTTATTGAAAATGAATGTTTTATATTTGACTTTGGCGACATCTATTACTGGTAGTTTTTTGTTGTATATTCCTTTCTTAGAGTTTGAGAGACGGTTTTTTGTTCAGCAAGTGCTGCATGCATAAATCAAAATACAAGGTAAAACTAGGAATGCAAGTTGGTTATTGAAAGTTTTCGTTGTTTGGAAACATACATTTGAAGTTACTTAAGGCAGCTGTTTATGATGATAATTATCTTATAGTATATATAAATCAAGGAATTGAGGATAGAAAATGTACAATAATTGATAGTAATAGTTATCTAACTAAAATAACTTTCAAGAGCTTGACAACGAACCGTTTGCCAAGGGTTAATCAAGAAAAATTAATAAAGTTTTCAATTCAGTCAACTAACTTTTAGTTGGAACTTTTCAAAAAAAGTTGAAAAAAAGGGTTTCAAAAATTGCTGTGTGGATGTGATGAATTTTATTCAGGTGTAACTTTAGCGGGACTCAACAAACGTATAATAGAATGTCTGTGAAAATCGGAAAATTTGAGGGCACTTTGATAGAACTAAATGTGAAGTTAAGATTCCTGCAGACTGCAGTCAAATTTGGACAGCAAGCAGTCAAATTTGGACAACAATGTCAGTACAAAAAGGTTTCCTATGCTTTCTACTGTCCGGTATATTTAATGATAAATAGTGATGTTCATTTGACATGTGACGTATGATACTGGACATGTGACGTAAGACAGTTGACATAGGACAAGTGACATTTCACAACAGGCGTGGCTGAAGTTCCCCAAAATCTATTTGATTCCTATTACTTCAATCTTGATAACACTTTCTACATAAAAACATATCGAGAAATCTTTTCCTTGAACTGGAACACTTGAGAATGTGAGTTTCCGCTCTGGCGTTTTTATATATTTCAAGCCTGTAGCTATAGAAAATAGAAAGAGTGATCATTCGATATTTCGTTTCATTTCAGCAAAATATATCTGGAAATACTTAAAGAACAAATTTGGCCAATTGTAATCTAATCTCGCAACTTCACCCCGAGCTGCACAATAACCTTTGGAAAAACATTTTACAATAGAAATTGTTTCATAATACTAATACAGGAGTAGCAGATATATTGCTCAGTACTTTAACAACAATTCATTCAACAAAATGAAGTTGAAAAGTCAGTGATAAAAAAGAAGGGTATAATAGGGCATTAAATGAGGTAAATAAAAATGAAAGATGTTATGCCGCATTTACATGCAAATGAATTTGCTCGCTAGTGCTCGCAGATGTTCGTTTGTTCCCGCAGAATGTTCGCCAGATTTTGCGAAATGTTCAGTCGTTCTCGCAAAATGATCGCTTCACCAATGGTCTATTCCAACCTACCTACCAACTGTCATTCATGCCAAATATTATATTGATGAACATAGGAAATTGAGCACCATATTCAGGTTCAAAGATATTTTAGATATTCGCTTATAAAAAATGCATCAACACCAGTAGGAACCGTTGAACTGAACTGAAATAAAAATGGATAAGTAATTATTTGAGTCATATATTGAATAAAATTAGGTTATGGTGTTATATCAGTATGAGCACGTTCAGAAAAATCAAGGAACGATGGATCACCCTAAAAATCGCTACCTGTTATGAACGCTTATCAGCCATCATACTAATACATGTATTCACTTGTTTAGCCTGGGGATATCCACTGATTATCGTCCTCCTCTCTTATTCGGTCATTTATGATGAAATAGCGAGCAGCAACATACATTTTAAATCGTTCACATTGAACCCAAATTTCCTTTGATGATTTGCTAGCTTATCGACTCGAACTGGAACAATTGCTAGCATGAATGGGTTTGTTCGTTTATAATCGAATAATGTTGACCCGACATCAACAGAAATTGAGAAAGACTTCGCAAATCGAAGGAAAAGGTGGATCTTTAGCAATTTTGTGGAGTTATCATAGGTAATACTACGAGTGCTTCAAATTTTATCGATAACTTTTTCTTCTCCACAAAATCTTGTTTATTTGGTAAAAATATGGAAACAAACTGAATGATAAAATCACGAGTCAGTTAGGACGAGTGAATCCTGAGGTTTCTGGTTCGCGAAAAGACATAGACTCATACTTTATCACGAGAATTGAAGAGTTTATTGAATCAACACAATTCACCCTTCAAAGTAATATCATTATTGAAGCAAATGACCAAAATAGTCGATGTGATTCAATAAAATATTATATCAAATTACGAATTTGTCACGTTTTAGTGTAGTCCAAAGAATATCGATATTCGCCTAACTCGTAGTGATCCCTAGTTTGGACCAAAAGTAAGGTAAAAATCCCAATAGTCAATTTTTGTCAAATCTCTGTCAAATTTGAAAATAAAATGGTACGTTGTGAATTCACAATGAATGCAAAATGCATTATATAGGGTAAATTCTTGTATTGTTCGCATTTTCCATTTCCCCGTGGAAATTAAAAGTAACACGGCATGACACGTCACTCATACAATATAAAACGACTGGATGTTATTCAAAGTCCCGTCTAACGGGACTTGCACTGTCTCTGTTTCTCCGCTTGCGCAATATGATGAGGCTGCTGCCAACGATCTATTGTTGCCGCTCCAATTGTTACTAGAACGCCAACCGCAAATTTCGGGTTATATTTTTCTAATATTATTGTCGAGAATTATTACATTTTTTTCTCATTTCACGCTGGATATACTTTCCACATCTTCCAAACAAAATAAATTAATCGTAACTATTTATATTTATTTTTGTTGAATAAAATGGTGTTAGTATTGTTCAAGAAACAATTCACTGGGGTGTATACAAAGTGAAAAAAGTAGTCACTGATACCAACTTTGTGACAAAATATAACCACAAGTCGCTATTTAACGTTGCGTTGTTTAAAAAGTGGAGTTAGACCGCTTCTAGACGAGACACTAGTCGTACAAGTGCATCTGATTCAATTCAACACAAATATTTTTCCAAATATGCTTTGATCATCCAGCCATGTATGGAAACACTTGGAAATGCGTGTCCTGTTTGAACGTACTAAGTGAAGTTCATATTTTACTCTAGGCCCGTACACAGACACATTGACTGGGCACTAGAGGAAAAGACATACTTCGATTCAGTGGCCGGACACGTATTCCTTATCAATGTCTCGCGTGAATGCGCTCTCAGGCAACAGTATACCAGATTTTTGAGGCAAGGCGTTATTCAACTTCTACCTACATATTTTTATATTAACTTCATAAAGCAATTTCGCAAACAGTATTATCATAAAAATAAAAAAACTAGGAATATTATTATTTAAATATTGCGGCAAGCTCTCCAAGATCAAGCTCTCCGAAAGAGTAGTAAAAATGAATTTATGAAGACGTTTTTAATTTATCTCAAGAATTGCGCTCTGGTAGATGAATATTAAACAGTTGGTTCTTCATCGAAAAAACGCTTAGTTGTCACTAAAATGCCCATAAAATGTTTATTCTGTTAAATGAAAAGTATTTACTACTAGTAGTCAGTTTAGTGGAAGTTGTAACAACGTCATGTACTATAACTGGGTATACCTGAGGTAAGCCTCAGGAGAATACCAAGAAAAACAGATTGTGACACTTATAACATCTGTCTGAAAAGAAATCTAGCACAAATTCAGAGGAAAGGAAGGGCTAAGTACCATCTAGACCTGGAAAATGAGCTTGAGGATCTGAACAAGGCAATAATCGATGCGTTTGAATCGAGCTGCCTTCTTCGAAAACAACAAAGCAGCAAAAATGCACCCTGGTGAAACAAACATCTGTTAAAACTAAGATCCCAAGCCCGGGACCTTCTTAATAAAGCAAAACTCACCGGAGACTGGCAGAGATACACCGAGGTGATGAATACCTACTACAAGGAAATTAGAAAAGCAAAAAGGAATAGTTTCAAAAAATTCTATGAAGATTTAGACGCAGCACCTGCTGCGGCCAGACTTTACAAAGTCATGGCGAAAAGTAGGGTCAACACAGATATGGCTTTGAGGAAGCCAGACGGTAAATATACCGAAAATAAGGGGAGGTTCGACTCTCACTAGTAACTCATTTTCCTGTAAGTACCCCAAATACGGGAGATAAACCTCTCGAGGCTCATAATAGTCCTTCGAGAGCAAGTACTACAATTGCCAAGAACGTTAATTTTTGGTGTATTATGTGGGTATCGTCGTCAAAATGCTAGGGAGAATGGGTTAATATTTCATTTTCTCATACTACTCACCCCTTACCCTTGAATATTCCATTCTAATATAATTGGAACCTTTATATAAATGGCACCCATTCTTTTTCATGTGTTTCAACCTTCAATATTACAAATAATAATTTATTTGGCAAATTTACAGTAAAAAATTATTAGTTACAAATAATTTCAACAATACACATATCCTCTGCTAACAAAGGAATGTATCGGAAACTAAAAAAAGTACATACTAAGGTGCACTTAAAAATATGGACCCTTAAAATATTTAAAATAGCAACCAACAAACAGAAAGCACTGAAGTGATTTAACACTTGTGTTGTGCATTCATTTAATAGTAAATTAAACATTACAAAATTTAAAAATTATACATAGTTGATTTGTTTCAATAAAAATAGGGATAGTTAAAAAAGAACATTTAGGAATAATTAAACATACTTGAGAATTGATGATAGTTGTTATAGATATATGATTTTGATAGTTTTGAAAATTGTTTATAATTATTTAGTTGTTTAATAGAGGCAGGCAGCATATTATAGGTTTTAGGTAGTGTGCAAATTAGGGATCTATGGCTGAGATTTTTATTATATCTAGGTATGCTGAGTAGTAGATTGATTCTACATCGTGTATTATAGATAGAGGTTATATAGTTATGAGGCGACTGATTCTTATAAGCATAAGTACATAGGTTGAGAAGATACAGACACCTAATATTACTAATATCTTCCGAATAAAGTAAATTTGTGTGATATAGCTTATTTTTCTTATAGATAATTTTTAATATATAATTTTGAACAGTATTTAATTTTTGCATGGCGTTATTATATGCTCCTCCCCATATCAAAATACCATAACGAAATATTGATTCAACCAGTGACTTATAGATCATTATAATCTAAAATTCAGTATGGTTATCCCTGTTAACTGATAGTTAATATTTCAATATTTCACTTTAGTTGTTATCGTAATAGTGATCAAACCTTCCCTTATTCCTATGAATTAGCTACCTATTTTACCTTTTTATGTAGTTTTGATATGTATGTATGTATGTGTGTATATTTGGGGTAACATTCACTGAGACCTATAAGATCTATTGTGCCCCCTTACTTCTACTTAGTTTCTGAGGAGAGTCTCTGAAACTAGTAGCTCCTTTAGTCCTATTTCCCGGAGGAATTTTAGGATATTGGCAGGCTTCAACTTAGGTAAATGTTCCTCTTCTATCCAGTTGTCTCCCAGGTACTGTGCTCTAGGATTCTGGAGTGCTGTGCAGTAGGAAATTATGTGGATGGAGGTCTCTTCTTCCATGTCACAGTATCTGCATTCTTCTCCCTCCACTAATTTGAGCTTTTTCAGGTGCCCATTCAGGCGACAATGTCCCGTTAGGATCCCTGTTAAAACTCTTAGCGCGCAGTCTTGCTTTGACTTATGCATTCATTTGATCTCCGTAGGTTGTAGTCACCCAGGAGAATCTTTGATTGTCTAAGCCCTACTAGATCTTTCCAATGGTCAGATCTTCTCTTTCTTTCGCCTATTTCTTCCAATATTACCTTGGAGCTGATTCCGCAAAAGGGTTCAGGCCCCCAGAAGGGTATTTCAGACCCCCTCTTTGCTAGTCCATCTGCTATTTCATTTCCTTCTATTCCAGTGTGTCCTGGAATCCATAGTAGGGTAACTATATTGTTCTCGCCTAATTCATTTAGTTTGTCTAGGCATTCCCAAACCATTTTAGAACTGATTACGCTAGAGCTCAGTGCTTTGATGGCTGCTTGACTATCTGTCATTATGATAATCCTTTGTCCTCTGATCTTTTATCAATATTGAACTGGGCGCACTTTCTTATGGCGTGGATTTCCGCTTGAAAGATACTTGGGGTTTTTCCCAAGCTTTCGGAGTGTTTGGTTCCTGGCCCGAACACTCCTATCCCAGTTCCTCCTATTGCTTTTGAGCCATCTGTGTACCATTGAATGGCATTCTTCCCAATTCTGGTAATGGTATTCGGATCCCATTCCTTCCTGTTGCTGAATTATGTAACGAATTTCTTCGAAAAGTTGTACTTTCTTATCATACCGTCTTGTGGCATGTCCCAGGTGGTTTGATTTCTAAGAGGTGAAGAGGTGATTTTTTTTTTCTGATATGACTTGACCTTGTAAAATATAATGTTGGCATCGATATTTCTCCTTCTATATAGCCTGAAGCTGCTCAGTACTTTTTTCATATGATTCAATTCTGTAATATAATCTTAAGTCAAAATTCCAATGGTTACCCTGTATACTAAAAGTTCTGTGTACTCTTTCAATATATTATAACATTGTACATACGAATAACTTTTGATATCATTTAAAAGTCAATACGGCTCAATCCCAAATCGTGAAGTTTCATTAAATATTTGACTTGAATCAATTGTGTAGTGGTAGTCAATATTTTACTTCCTGATAAAATTAAACCTCACATAATAATCGAAAATACTAATTTTAGCTTTTTATATGGCTGGACCTTGTATATTGAGACTTTTTTCAAAAAGTGAATAAGATAAGTTAATATTTCACTTGGGTTCTTTGATGTGAATAATGTTAATAAATATTTCAGTTATTCCTTTGATATGGCATTGTATATCATAGCCTGAAAATAAGTATATATTCTACCCTTTTATATGGGTTAACCCAGTATAGTACAATTTGAGGGAATTATTTACTTTTTAATTCAACTCAACCTTGTAGATCTGTATTATAATCAATATGTAAAAATTTCTAAGAATATTTAAATTATCTCACATGATACAACCCGGTATATTATAACCCACTCAGTATATTAATTTTTCATAATATGATTTATGAGGATTATTTTTTTCACTTGTCAAAATCTGACATTTTGGTGGTTTTAACCAATAGCAATACATTATTCTAGCCAATCATTCGGTATTATACTGATAATTATGCTTCCTCATCGATAAAACCTTGTTTACATCGAAACGTCAAAATTTTACTTTGAATTTGTCATTATTGACAACTAAAAGCGCTTTAAAAAATCCTTTTAAATTGTTGAAAAAAATAATCTTCCCAAATACAACTCGCTCTTCAAATTTTATCACATAATTTTTTATTTTCATCACTCAAACTTGTTTATTTGAGGCAAAAACATTCAAACAAACCGAATTTAGATAAAATCACTCCTCCTAACGGAGTCGCGATTTTATCAAATCGGTTTGTTTTCATATTTTTGCCAAATAAACAAGTTTTCGTGGAAAAGAAAAAATTATCGATAAAATTTGAAGCACTCGTGGTATTACCTTTGATTATTTTTTTCACTTGTCAAAATCTGACATTTTGGTGGTTTTAACCATGTTTTAACCAATAGCAATACATTATTCTAGCCAATCATTCAGTATTATACTGATAATTATGCTTCCTCATCGATAAAACCTTGTTTACATCGAAACGTCAAAATTTTACTTTGAATTTGTGATTATTGACAACTAAAAGCGCTTTCAAAAATCCTTTTAAATTGTTGAAAAAAAATAATCTTCCCAAATACAACTCGCTCTTCAAATTTTATCACATAATTTTTTATTTTCATCACTCAAACTTGTTTATTTGAGGCAAAAACATTCAAACAAACCGAATTTAGATAAAATCACTCCTCCTAACGGAGTCGTGATTTTATCAAATCGGTTTGTTTTCATATTTTTGCCAAATAAACAAGTTTTCGTGGAAAAGAAAAAATTATCGATAAAATTTGAAGCACTCGTGGTATTACCTTTGATAATTTTTAAGAAATAATAACAACTAATAACCATTATTTTTATTATAAATTTTTTATAATAAATAGCAGCTGTATTTTAAAAATACCTATAAATATTCAATATCAATACTATCAAATTGGAACCGATTTCTGTAATAAACTACCGATTGCAATATAAAAACACGATGTAAATAAGCAACAAAAAATGCCCTTACCTCCAACCTATAGCTGGCTGTGAGTATTCGGGCAAGTTTTGACAATTCGAACAAACGCTGGTAGGTAGTTTCAACGTGTCGGGTACCTATGAGTTAACTCTTGTCTAATTCCGTGAATATTTTTAATGAAAATCGAGGAAAACGGGAAAATATGTGATATAAGTGTTGTTTCAATAGTGTTATATATTTTAATATGACGTGGGATCATATTAGAGGCGAGATTAATTATATTTTTGAAATTTCAATTTCAAGACGTTTTTCCCATCCGGCGATAAATGGATCGGTCCGTCTTTTCCGATTGTAACAATAATTCAAGTAGGTACGAAAACTTTTTATCTTAAAAACTTGATCAATCGAAATTTTGAACGGTATAAAGTTAAATAGAATTGAAAACTTTAAATTGTGTACAGAAGAAGTTGGTTTTGGCTGTTTTGGCCGAATTCACGGAGAAGGTTACCAGGGTAATGTTTTTTTAATATTATTAGATTGGTACTGGGTTCGGGAGACTATCCGGAACCAAGATTATTTTTGATCAATTTTTGAGGAGAATAGTATTCATAATTTTAAAGATAATTGATTCTTCAAAAACATTTAGAACAATATAAAGGACTCTATTCAAAATGATATTTTCTTTTTTTCTCCAATATAATTTTAAATATGAACAATAAACAATTTATTTTTGTATACAGGGTGTCCCACAACGAGTTAAAACTATCTCTATATGGTAGAATACTTATAGTAAAATCATGAATTTCAAAAAATGCATACTTTTTGTAAAAAATTTGACCGCTGCTGACCCTCATAAATTGATTTTTTTGGGAGGATACCCTTAAAGATATGAAACTGATTTCTAGTCAGTTGTTTTAAGCAAGGTCAGATGTATTTAAATCTATGCTGTACCATTTTATACAGGGTATATATAAAAAGTGTTCAAAGTTTATCATCATGAATATCAAAATAATAGTACATTGTTTACCGGGTAGGAAAAGCTTAACATTCCTGGACGACTGTGAAGATTGCTAAGTCGAGGCGCAAGCCGAGACTTAGCAACACAGAGTCCAGGAATGTGGCTTTTCCTACGAGGTAAACATACTATTTTTCCGCAAACCGTTTAAAATTCGACAGATATTGATTGATTTAAAAAAAAAAACGCGATAATTTGATTCCCAAATGAATGGTGCTTTGAAATTCCTAATAAAATTACTTGGGTTACTATGGAAACGTATTGAGGTTGAATTGTCAAACTTGACGCTTATAAATTTAATTGCTGGTGTTCTCGAAAGTAAAATGATAAGTGATGATGAAATTTCCATTCCTGGGACTCCTCCAGAGCTGGTTGAGGCAGTGAATACTGCTTCATTAGAATTATTGCCAAAGAAATCAAGAGAAAAGTACGAAAATGCATACAGACGTTTTATGGATTATGTAGAACACTAACAACTGTACGGAAATATCATTTCCTTACAGCAAGGAAATGACATTTCCTTACAGTAAGGAAGTCCTGACTTTTTCTTCAAGAAATTTTGACAGGAATGTCAAAATTTCCTAGCGATTTGCGGAAAAATAAATAATTATATGGATAATATAAACTATTATGCTTATTGCGTTTCCAAACCATTTTTAAAGTTATTATTCTGGAAAATAATCCTATATCTCGAAATTGTTGAAACAACTTACTGAAGATTTGGTTGGACCATGACTTGTTTATCAAAATAACAATGTCATTAAATCTCAACTGATTTTATTTTATCTTCTTCAATTTTTGTTACACCTTCCCAGCAAAATCATCTAATTTGAGAAACCCTGTATAAAACCCCTGGATGAAGTGTGTTGGTAGTTAACCCCGTTGAAACATAATCATCTGAATTTAGTAAACTTATTTTTGTAGTTTCTTCCTCATAAATTCTGCAAAAATATAAAATATGGAATAAAAATAAGCGTATTCAGAAAATCAGACAAAAATCAGTATCCCACTAATAAAAAGTAGATCATCAACTAAATTCCAAGCACCCTACTTTCGAGAGTGAAGTGTGAACTCAACAAAAAAGAAACCACTTCAAGATATGTAAGACGTTTGACCTATATCTGGGGCGTCGATGGATAAGAATATGTTCCAGCTGTGTCGGAAACTCATTCAAAAACATTTATGCAGCTATTTTCTCTTCTTGGGAAAGTCTAATTTTTTGTTAAAGAAGATTAGAAGTAATACGTCTTGAGTGAAAAATTTTTTTCGTATAAGAAAAGAAAGGGGATTAGAATTACAAAGCAGCAGAGAAATAATATTGAAAACCTTTGAAAGATGGTAAGGTTACATTCAAAAATAGTGAATTTTCTGAATATTTATCAGCTGGAAACGGTTTTTTTCATGAAAATAGGTCACCTACTAACTATAATAAGTCTTGAAACTTTTCAATAATTCAAATATAAAATGGTGAAGTCGAACTCTTTGTGTACTGACTGTTGGTACTTTTTTTAATTTTAATAATTTGTCTTAGAATTTTTTTCATTCAACAAGACATATCATTTAAAGCATGGGGTTTATTTTGTTCCAGGGGACTTAAATATTAATATAATAATGAGCATAGCAAAATGGTAAGTTCTGTGAATAATTTGGATAATTGATACTTTTTATTATTACCAAAGTCGATAAATGCTTCCCACATAAACTTTTTATTGTAATAGTAGTTTTTCTACGACTGGTATGGAAAATAATTCTTTGCCCACAATTTACGAAACTTTACTCCACTTTACATAAGCCGTGGAATAGTTATTTGTTTAACTAGGCAGCGAAGTAGTAGATTGACTGCCGAGGCTGAATTCATAGCCGAGCGTACCGAGGCTAGGAATTCAGCCAAGTTTGCTGCCAAGTTGAACATATAATTTTTTCTCCGATTGGCAGCAAATATTAATTTTGCTGACTGATATCAATCAGCAAAGTATTACTTTTCCTGCCTAGGCAGCAAAGTGGTTACTTTGCTGCCTAGGCACGAAAGTGGTTACTTTGCTGCCTAGGCACGAAAGTGATTACTTTGCTGCATGTGATTATACATTTCCATAGCAACCAACTAAAATAAAGAGATTGTGGGAATTGTAATAATTTGCAAATACAATATCCTCATGAACAATCGGAGAAAAAATTATATGTTCAACTTGGCAGCAAAGTAGATTGACTGCCTTGGCTGAATTCCTAGCCACTTTGCTGCCTAGGCAGGAAAAGTAATACTTTGCTGATTGATATCAGTCAGCAAAATTAATATTTGCTGCCAATCGAAGAAAAGAGATTTTTCCCCCGCCACGGTACAATAGAGAATCAACACAATTGTGGGAAAAGAACTATTTTCCATAACACTAGTAGAAAACCAGAAATAATATCAAAAAACTGTTCAAATGAAACAGTAAATAATAATAATCAGTTTATTACTACCTACTTACTTTTCATTGTATTTGAATCTGTATTAAAAGTATACCACTTTGAAATAGTTAAATTATTCATTAATTTGTAGTCGTAGAGGAAGTATAGTGTGCAACACGTGGGAATGGCTTGATTTCTCTCACTAGCTGCACAATATACTATTGTACAACTAGTGCGCAAAGCGTCCCTTTTCCCAAGAGCGCAGAAGCTTGTGGCGAGTTCCGCAAATCTAGCGAGTGAGAGAAGTGATTTGCGTACAAGTTGTACACAATATTTTTCCACAACCACATTTATTAATGAAAGAAATATAGTAATTTAAATAGTTAGGTAATTTATTTGAACGTGGAGGAAAGTAATAAATAGAAAAATCAGTTGAATGTATAACTATTATAATTATAAGTAAAATTTATTATTTTGATCTTGGTTCATAATTCCTGAAATAATGCTAAATGGGTTTATAATTAATAAATAGGAATAAATAATGAAATATTTACCTTATACTTTTGGTTTAAATTTGAAAATTCTACTCCAATGAGAAATATACTATTAAATTAAATTTCCAAAAAAAGTCATAGGTAGCTTTGCTCGACATTTCGGTGCGGAAAAGTGTCTTAGCGTGTACTTTTCCCACTACTTTTCCAACTGTTATCAAAAGAATTTGAAAAAACACCTGCTTTGTGTATAGAAATTTGTGTAGAAAAGCGTGTTTTCATAGTGGTAGTGGAAAAACAGTATTTTTTGGTATACTTTCTTTTGTGAAGACTAATCTTTATGAAGTAATTTATCAATCAAATCAAACATCCACTGCTGATGAACTTAGAGATCGATACATTTTCAATAATGTTAGGGTATACATTTTGTAGCGTACAAAAAAAAAAGTTTATGTACTCCGTGAAAAATGTGCACTATAAAATCTACAGTTTCTCATCGAATCCCGTCTTTTTCTGTTCATCGAACATGTTATTCGAAACAAATGAGTCGTAGTGGAGTCCCACTCGGTACCTAAAACATTTTTGCAAGGCATTCCCAAGGTATATTACTGAATTTTTCAATTCCATTATGGCCCATCAAAATCGCGGAGCACCGAAGAAACAAAAGCCAGTAAAATAATTTGTGTTTCACCAAACAGGTATGTGTATGGGCAGGCTGGGCATGCGCCGAACATCTTTGAACTAGAGGGGGTGAAAATTCCCAGTCAGTTTGTAGGGTGCTATGTCCACGGTCCCATCAGAGTTTCCAAATTCGATCGATTTTCTCTCGGAAAAGTCGGACGCCGAATCTGCGGAAATTTTTTGGCGGCGGACGGATTTTGAAACATGCTTCATAGACAGTAACCGATTTTTTTTTAAATACGCGAATTAACTTTTAACAATTTCCAATAAAAAAAAAAACTCTTGAATTGTGTGATTGTGTGAATACTAGTGAAAATGTTGTAGATGTTTGAGTGCAGTGAATTGGTTTTTCCGGTGGAAGTTTTCCAAATATTTTTACGATGGTCAGAGTATTTTCTCAACCGCTCATCCTTTGGAAGGTGCTTTTCTTCTTTATTTTCTTGATGGATTACGCCACAGCCGGAAAAGATGGTAAGAATGCGATTTTAACTCCATGGAAAAATATCTAACAAACCTAGAATAGATTTACCTATCCGAAAAGTCGGAAAAAGAAAAGGAAAAGGGCTGCCTGTTGAAGTTACAGATTACGTTTATTTATCTAGACAGTAAAAAATTGAGATTCATTATTAGGTATATTCGAAAAAAATCCTAAGGGTATGAGCAATCGCTTCCAAGCTTATGATGAACTTGATTTATCTTACGACCTTTCATATTTCCAATCATTTATTTATGGAAAATACGATATCATTTATAGTTACCCATATCAAATGAGATTTTCCACTATTTATAAAATATAAACGGACTGCTGAATGATACTGTGATGATTTGAATGCTTTGAATATTATTCAAAACAACAGAATCAACAGAATAGTCGACCATGGGCGTGGATATTATTAATTTGTGATAACGTAAATAAATATTTAATGTAAACTTGATTGTGAATAACTATATTACTAAGATAATTCACACTTTGTTGTCCCTCTACTGTGACGTGACGTGATGGAAAAAATATGAATTATTGTTCTTTATGGAAACAAAAATTGACTCAAAGTTTTCAAAGATGAGTTGAAAAAGCTTAATGTAACCCAAATAAATGATCCAGACTAGAATATTATCGATTATTTTTTGACGTTTCTTTTAACCAGTGAAATGCTTCTTTATTTGTCACAAGGGTGAGTTTCAACCAGTTATGTCATTATTATAGTGGGAATAAATCTCTTGTGATTATTATCGGGCATAATCAATGTGACTTTTATTTGCCTAGCAAGTGTCAGATAGTTGTCAAAATAATCACCTAATTGTGTCAATGTGATATATTTATGCAATAGGTGGAAAATATCGGTTTAGTACTTTTTCTGATGCAGAAATAACAAAGAAGATTTTAGAAACTAGGTACTTCGAAAAATAGTCAAATAAGAATCAGTCTATATGGAGACAATTTAAGACCTTCATAAGAGAATCTGTGAATCAAAAAATAATCTAGTCAAATATAACTCACAAGTTGAATGAATTGAAAATGATTTGACAGATTTTGTTCAAACTTGTTGCCATTTGAAAAAAGACAAGCGAGCCCTGCGGGCTCCTGTGACTATTGCCTGGCAACAAGTTTTCAAAAAATCTGTCAAATTATTTTCCTAATCTCACTCTCTTGTTATATTATTACTGAGTATTTCATGTTATTGAGATAATAGGGTAAACAGCCAAACAAGCTGAGAAATGCATTTGGTGAGAAGTGGGTTAAAATTGGTCTGCCTGCAATGAACTACACAATTTTGAAAAACTTTGATTCAATAATTTACAGTATTCAAAAACATATTCTACAAAATGGTATTATCACAATCTCTTTTGTATAACTAATTTTGTGTAAAAACCGAGGTTAAAGCCTCGGTAAAAGCTACCTATATTCTAAGCGGAATTTTTAATTAACATAACTCAAATCATAATTTGTGAAAATCCGCACGACATGAAAGGAACAAAGCGCAAGCAAAGATTTAGGATAAACGTCTGGATAGAATTGCAATCAACTACTAGAATCAATTCGATAGGACAGGATTAACTCAACTTTTTGCGAAAAAATTAACCTCATTCAACGGACGACAATCCCTCAAAGACACTGAAAAATTCATGGTTCATGCACGGTGGTTGTCCTGCTTATTTTTACGAGGAATTGTAGTAAATAATTTATCACTGCAGCATTAAACATTGTAAGAACAAAGTTTGAAGATTGTAAAAAACAGTGTGTAAAATCAAGATTAGATGAACAACAAATTATCTGTGGTTTGCGTTTGGCAGTAGAGTTTCTGGACACTCTGTATATTCACAATGCTTTTTTTTTATGAGAATTGGAGTGACAAAAAGTATTTTGTTAATTTGAAAGTGTTCCGTATAGAGCTTGATAAAAGTTACTTGGAAATCATTCAATTCTAATTGAAAGGCTGCTTTGTTTATTTTAACACTATTTTATCAGCTTCACAAATCTGAAATAAGCTAATTTGGTGTCTGAGGTTTTGAAATTTGATTTCACCAATTTGATTCAATTGTAAGTATCAATTAGTTCATTAGCAGCAGTTGATGAGCTGGAACAAATTAGTGAATATTGTATTTTGATTTATTAGCAAGTGATATAATCCTACAAGAGTCAGTCATACAATCAGGGATAATCTAGCAATACTTATTGAAACAGGTTTACTTTAAATTTTCGATAATCCTTAGTGACAAAACCTTGTTTAACACTTTATCAAACTAAGCTCAGGGATTTCGTCGTAGAGGAATCGAAGCACCAACACTCTCACTCAAATTTTGTGGGCTACTAGAATTGAAACGGCTTAATATTACCGTGCATAACAAAATTTACATTTTAACCAGGTTTCAGCTTCAACTTGATTCAATTAAAGTTGATGCAACAGGACATCAAAGAGATAATCTACCAGCACAAATCCTTTGAAACTTGTTCAATGAACATCATTGTGTTATTGTGAAATATTTTGATATCTGAATAATGTAAATAACTCAAATGAATTACGTAGTCTCCCCAGGGCCAAACTGGATATTCGGTGCTACAGGGGACAAAACTAGTAATTGGATGCATTTCTTGGTAGGTACTACTTTCTATTCGAAAAGAACATGGCATACCAATCCATTTTCAGTTATTTCTGTTGTCAATACTTCCCTTTCCACCTAATAACACTCAATTTGTCGATTTTCTTAACTGGTAATCATCCAAAACATCTGTGTCTAATCAGAAAGCCAAACCGAACCCATTTATTACTTCTCATTCAGTATCAGTATCATTCAGTATCATTCAGTATCAAATTTCGAGGGTAGGCTATGCTTTTTTCAAGTACACCCCTGTATGGAAACATATATGCAATTAACTCTTTGTAAAATGACTTTTCGAAAACCCTGGATTCAATTATGAAGCAACTGTCTTTTCGTCGGCGCTTTGCGTTCATATACAAATGAGTTATCAAATTCGATATCGGAACTAAAAAGCAAATTGCGGCGATTAATCAAAACGCTTTAAGCTTTTTCGCAATTTCCCGATACAACAGAATGTGAATGTCGCTTTATAAAAACTACGAAAAAAAACCAATTTGTTTTGAGATCATAAAACCAAAAGTCACGTTACCCTCGATCCGTGCTACACATTACAAAGCAACCCCATTATGATTTGTGTCTTGGTTTTGAAAATTTCTATTTTCATCTTGATATGATTAGTTCTCATATTTTTGTGAAAAGAAATGGGAAAATATGTAGGTTGAGTTTAGAATGACTGGGTCTCTTTGAAATTTCACCGCGACCTGTTAGAGTTTATCGTGGACTTGCTCTCCACCCAATAAATCCATCATCTGACCAAAAACCATTAATTTATTCGATGAAGAAACCTCAAAGTGCTCGCCTAAATCCAATCCAAAGCTAAAAATTCAGATTCAGATCAAAAGTATCCAAGTAACTTTATTTAGTGTTTGTTTTTTGAAAATGAATGTTTATAGAATCGACATTTTTCTTCTTAAGCGAATAGAAACAATGCTTTGGATGAATAAGTGTATTAGGTACGAACTTAAGACTGCTGTCTTGTTGTCGACAGGAATGACCCCTTATTGAAAGCAGAGTCGTTCTAGAAGTAAACCGCAGTGATGAAGTAGGTACTAGTTCGTTTCTAGGTGTGTAATGGGTATAGATATAGAAGTTTCATATACCATCGAAGAAAGGGAACTTTCTACCTATAATTTAGGATGAAAACAAAGGAAAAACAAAAGTTGGATAAAAAAAAAACTCCTGACTGGGTTAGGAGAAGAATACACACGAGAAAAACACAATTACCGCTGCTACACTTGCAATTGTTTGGTCATAATTTCAGAAGGAAACTGTAGATAGACAGATCCAGGGGGTGTATTTTCGTCGAAATATTTCGTGTTCGGATGATTTCGAATGAAACAATTCGATTGATATTTGCTAACGTATTTTCGAGTCGTCATCGAATTTAAATTCGTATGCGGAATTATTATTTTTATTATTATTATTATTATTAAATTCGAATGACCATACGTGACAAGGTCTCAATTTATACGGTACCAACTGTAGAGTTCCAATAACCCTGCAATATTCCTGCCTTGTGTTTGAAGTTTTGAAGTGTCAGTTTCAATAATTAGCAAAATTTACATTTTCAAAAATGGAAAAGCAAAGAAGCGATCATTTCACTTTCAAACGAGTCAATTTGCTCGTTTAATACTCGACCGTGTTGTGCCTAGTTTTCGGCCTCTTCAAGTGCTCCTATAGCCGCCAAATTAATTATCGCATCATCCATTATCAATATATAACATAATATAAAAATTAAAATATCAACAAACAACAGTCATAACCTTACCAAAGTAAGTCAAAATTGAAAGTCGGCTCAAATTCGAGCACGGATTTTAAATTCGATGGGTTCCAACCCAGTCGATTGAAAAATTCCACATACGGACCAATTTCTATTACATGAAAATACACCTTTTGCATTTCATTCGAAAATTTGACGTGAGGTCGCATTCGAATCAAATTCGATTGAAACGAAAATAAGCTCCCTAGTCTTACATTAAATAATAAATTAATCATGATATAGTATGAATAACAGTTTGAAAAGCAATGTCTTTGATATATCTCACATCAAACTAGAAGTGATAAAAATGGAGAAATACCAGCATATTAGTTGAAAAAGGATATGAGAACTCTTGAACTAGAATGAGTATGGTGAAAATTGACTGAGAATGAGATACAGGTCTAGTTGTTGTATTTAGTTTGGGGCTGGACAATCAAGTTCCAGAACTGTCTAGGTAGGTACCTTAGAAAGCTTGGAATAGTGTAGCAAATATGATGGTTATTTTGTGGAGTGAAAGGAAACTCCATCCTTATTCTTTTCAAACAATTCTAGAACCTAGGAGAGGATAGAAGAGGGACACTTATTTAAGCCGAAGCTTACCGATAACCCGAATCTCCTCAAGGTAATAGGAAAACAAAAGCCAGTACTCTCTGGACTACTTAGGAACTAATAAAAGGAAGGAGTTGTCTGGTCTCAGCGCTGTTATTTTGAACTTAATCCTTGAGAAAATTTCATATCTACTACTTATAATGTTTTTTGTAAGGTGGATAACTGTAACAGTTATTATTTAAAACCTTAACAGTTATTATTTAAACCTTCATTAACAATATCTCGAACAGTCCCATTGAAAGGAATCGTGGAATATTATTTTCAGATTTCGCGTACTATATTTCATTTTTTTTTTCATTTGAGTAGAAAAAAATACTTGATGTAAAACGACAAAACAACAAAACTCATTCGCATTTATTTTATGATAACAAAGCTGGCTGTTCCATTAATTATAGTCTCCCGAAAACCATAAAAGCAAAGTTGCGCTACCAACGCAACACATTAAGAAATAATCCTTTTATAGTTATTTCCATCGGCCGAAAAAGGACCTGTAGTAAAAAGCCCATAAAAAGTTTTCATATGAATTTTTCCCGTCTTATTTACGTTGGTGAAATGAAATCGAAGTACGGTATGAATCAACTCACAATAAAACAAAAAGAATATAATTTACCCAATTTCACCAAACAATTCCTAAAGATGGAAAGTAGGTTTTTAGAAGAACAGTTCTCGATTATGATGTTATTGATTATTTTTTTCACTTGTCAAAATCTGACATTTTGGTGGTTTTAACCAATAGCAATACATTATTCTAGCCAATCATTCGGTATTATACTGATAATTATGCTTCCTCATCGATAAAACCTTGTTTACATCGAAACGTCAAAATTTTACTTTGAATTTGTCATTATTGACAACTAAAAGCGCTTTCAAAAATCCTTTTAAATTGTTGAAAAAAATAATCTTCCCAAATACAACTCGCTCTTTAAATTTTATCACATAATTTTTTATTTTCATCACTCAAACTTGTTTATTTGAGGCAAAAACATTCAAACAAACCGAATTTAGATAAAATCACTCCTCCTAACGGAGTCGTGATTTTATCAAATCGGTTTGTTTTCATATTTTTGCCAAATAAACAAGTTTTCGTGGAAAAGAAAAAATTATCGATAAAATTTGAAGCACTCGTGGTATTACCTTTGATTATTTTTTTCACTTGTCAAAATCTGACATTTTGGTGGTTTTAACCAATAGCAATACATTATTCTAGCCAATCATTCGGTATTATACTGATAATTATGCTTCCTCATCGATAAAACCTTGTTTACATCGAAACGTCAAAATTTTACTTTGAATTTGTCATTATTGACAACTAAAAGCGCTTTCAAAAATCCTTTTAAATTGTTGAAAAAAATAATCTTCCCAAATACAACTCGTTCTTCAAATTTTATCACATAATTTTTTATTTTCATCACACAAACTTGTTTATTTGAGGCAAAAACATTCAAACAAACCGAATTTAGATAAAATCACTCCTCCTAACGGAGTCGTGATTTTATCAAATCGGTTTGTTTTCATATTTTTGCCAAATAAACAAGTTTTCGTGGAAAAGAAAAAATTATCGATAAAATTTGAAGCACTCGTGGTATTACCTTTGATAATATAATTTTGCATATTTAAATATTTTCAGTAAGGTTCAAATCGTAGTCGGCACAATCTTAACTTTTAAATAAACGTCAAACCGAACAAACGTCAATCATTCAATGTCCGTGGCTTGAAGCTCATACTTTCCAGTATGTGCTCGAGGGGCAAGGGGAAGGTAAGACAAGGCGTCACACCCGGTAATAAACGAACGAAATTCAGTCACTACGAGCTGCTACTAGCAGCCAAAAGTAAATAATCGAAAACGCCTCTGTCAAATTTACACGTTAGTATCAAACAGTAGTACCAATTATATGTACAAAACTTTCCAAATCAAGTTTTTCACTGGGTATTTCTTAACTAAGGATTTCTCAGGCTGGTGCATCCCGGTAAATATCGGATTTAGGCATTTCCTACCGTAGGAATTACTTAGTTAGGAACTTCCTTGCATGTCGTTGGTGGAATCGTATTGTATTGTGAGCGTGAAACAATAAGAGGGTTGAAGAACTTGATAATAAATATCCAGAAATCAATTATTGGTATTAGGTTCGGAAATAACATTCAGGATTATGAATATTTGTTCTGGAGTTTAGTAGTTTGAAGGATATTCACTATAGCTATGGAGAGCACTTTCAATAAGTATTTCAATAATCACTTTACCTACGCTGCTGGTGTACATTCCTCAGGATAACGTAGAGATTGTCCCCAGGGCAAACAAAGAACAAAACAAGAACAAAGAAACAAAGCATCTTTGAGATTATTCGCAGCAATGAAGCAATTAATATGACTGTAGATTCACTGAGTGAAGAGTATAATTGATGTGTGTCCTGGAAATGGTATATAAGCATAAATAATAGTTCTTATACTATAGATAGAGTATAGAGGAAGTAAATCGTTGCTTTGAAAATCCAGGAGATCTATTTCTCCATGACTAAATAACAGGGCACAAATTATTTTTACATATTAAGCTGCATAATAATATAAATTCTTCACACCAGTGAATAATGAAAAAGAATTCACTCTTGGTAGACATTCACATTCTGTCATTATCAGAATTCACGCTAAAATAAATCAATGTATAGGATAATAGTAGCGATAGCGAAGATTTAATATGTACGCCTCCCGAGATTAATTTTATATATAAATGTAGGGGTTTTGATTAAAAATATAAGTACCGTTCATATTTGCTCTCAACCTATAGCATAGTGGTTAGATTGAATTGGATTAGAATTGGAGTGGCTCTTTGTCCTATCCCACTGCGACCTTTGCAGATCTATTGTGGTCGTCCCTATAATCAGAGCTCGATACCCAGCTTTATTTTTTTTTAGACTTTATAGCCAGGTTACCACCTCCTTTGCGTAGCTCTTTGCCCTCGGTTTCTCTTCTCCGAATAGGTGAAACCGCACCCTTGCTGGACCTTCGCACTCACAAAGTACGTGCTCCGTGGTTTCGTCTTTTTCCTGGCAGAAGCTGCATAGGCTGTCATCTGCTAGTCTAATTGTGTGCATATGTTTCAGCCTACAATCTCCGGTCGGCATTCCTGTCGTGTGACAGTTTAGCTGAAGGGCTTTTAAGGAATAATTTAGCGTGGCTTTATCCTGGGGCTTCATACCACCAATGCACCGCCTGGTTGTTTATCCATTTGTGGATGCTTTTTCTACTTAGGCATTTAGCAATTTCACAAGAAGGTTCTGGCCCTATCATAACCTCCGCTGCTCTTTGCCTGGTCAATTTATCGGTTTTCTCCTTGCCTTTTATTCCTTGGTGGCCTGGTTCCCAGGCTAGGGTCACTCTATTATGACTACCTAGTTTGTTAAGGGCCTTGCGACATTATCACACCAGATTTGATGTTACCCTATATGAGCGTATCGCCTTAAGTGCTGCTTGGCTGTCGGAAAAGATGACGATTCTTTGCCGCCTTACCTCTGCCTGAAAGACAGTAGCAATAGCCTAGTGGTAGAGATGGTAGACTCTGGCGCGGACGATCGGGATTCGATCCTCACTGAAAATTTTCTTTTTCAGTCGTGGAGGAAGTATAGTCTTTTACTTGTGTAAAATGGCTATTATTCACTTGGATGATGGAAACTTCATCCGCGTGAATAATAGTCATCACTTTGCACTCGTTGATGAATATACTATTCTTCTTAATTTTCAAAATTATTTCTAGAAGACTCAGGTTGTTCCTCGGAGGTACTATTTATATTGTTGTTAGTCCTCCTGTACTCGTACTCGTACCACTCATCGGAAAATAATATAGGTTAATTGGGATTCTTGGAATGCCTATGGAGTGGTAACGACTATAAGATGTCCAAAATTATAATCAATTGTTAAGTGAAAAATTTTATGGTTTCTATGATCATAAAAAAAGCTGTGCAATAAACAAGAAAGGAGAGAATACTTTTTCCTGGTGGATACTTTTGTTGAAATAAAATATCAGAATTGGGCATCGAAAAGAATTGTTAATCAAGTAATATCTGTATGTTATAATTGCTTAACCTTGCGTAGTGAAAGAAGTTGGCTGCGAAGAGGAGGATGACAAAGCGACGATTAGAATATAAAGTATACCAAAACAGGAACGTGAGGAAAAGGGTGGAAAACTTGGTTTAAATTGAGGAAAAAAGTAATGAAGCGAATCTGCTACGTCGTTTAACGAGAATGAGATCCTAATAGTAGGTCCTAACGGCACACACGTGATACTTAATTTAAAAAAAAACAATTTGAAAATTGATGTTTGAGGTTAATTGACCGGGGAGTTTTCTTAGTTTTTAATACACCTGTTTTTTGATTGATGATGATTATAAGGAAATATGGAGGATAGCGGCAATTTGTACTAGGACGTATTCTACACCGTATCATAATTTAATGTATCTTGAAACCAGTATCTGGGAGAAAAATTCCATATTTCGACTTAGTCACCCTATTTTTGTTATCCTATAAAAACCTCGCTATTTTTTTCAAACTTTAATCAATTCTAACATAGTTCCCCAATCGTTGTGGATTATGAGGTTCGTTTTAATGCGATCTACTCTACATACACGGTGGAACCTCCTAGTGGAATGAACTCGATAACGCACATTTTTTCCAATAATGTGACTTTCCTATTTCAAATGCAAACCCCTGTTTATGGTATGGGTGAAAGATTTATGTCTAGAATTTCCCGAACAATCCAAAAAATGAATAATTCACAGGGGGTTGCATTAACAATAAGGAAGGTGGTATCAGCCACTCTCACATGACACACCATATATAATTTTATTTTGAAACAAGCACGTTTCTAGCACACCCTGATTTATTTGGTATCGAATTTATTCCATTTGGCTGTTCGACAATGTATTTTAATTAGAAAGTACGCTTAATATATAAACCACTCACCGGTGATATCAAAGTGATATTCTATAATCAACAACGGTAGTTAATACAACGTTATAATCTAAAATAAATTACAAATCGTTAACAAATCGGCTGATAGAAGTTTTTAAGCAATATGGTCGAATTCCCACTATATTAAGTGAGGCATGTTGAACAATACAAACATAAGTATCTACCCTTTGTTTCGTTTTGTTAGATTGTTTATTGATAAAATACTAAACATAATCTGGTACAGATAAAATAACAATTGCATCATAGGGAGGAAACAAGTAAATTCCGAATTTATGACTAGTTGAATACAAATTTTTCAAATTCAACTACACCAAGTGATATTTTATATTCAAGTTTAGAGAAAAGTTATAATTGATTTTTTAAATAGGAATTGCAGATTGTGAATCTGCGGATATCTCTTTTATATGGATTTAATATTCCATAAAACTACGCCTGCCAATTCATTTTCTGGGCACTTACAGGGCCGTCTTCACAAAGTGTGAGGCCCTAGACCAGGGTATCGATGGGCCCCCAGTAAATCTAACTTTTCGAACATCAAAACCTTCATAGCGTAACACTATCGTTGTAATTCGCTTTTATTAAAGCTTATTTCGGATGACACCGGACAAAATTTATTTGAAAATAACTTTATATTATTTGTTAAATAATAGTTGTACATAGAGTAAGATATTTGCAATAGTATGGGAAACAAAATTCTGTGTAATAACTTTGTAGATTTGAATCGATGTAAAAATAAATATTATTTGCTAAAAACTAGAACAGCGATCCAGTTAGATTTCACAATATTTATGTACACCCAAATTGAAAAAGAATGTTTGAACTCTACTTTCCTCAATATAGAAATAAGTTTGCGAATTTTTTTAAGCATGCTGTTCACGAATTGTAGCGACATGAAATTATTTTCCACATTAAAATGAATGAAAAATGATAATTGAAATACCATGTTAAATCCTCGATTGAATTATCTTTCGCTATTGTTTATAGAATCGAAAGTTTCTAATAATATACGTTCCAAAGACATAATTTCTGATTTTGCTCACAAGAAATCAAGAAAAAAATTGTAACTTCACGGTTCTATATTATACGAGTACCTATAATAAATATTTTTTTGAAAAAAAAAATAATTTTTTTTTTCATTGGTGGGCCCTCAACCTGCCCTAACCTAACCTTTGCGTAAAGGCCCTGGGGCACTACATTATTTAGATATTGCATCATCCTGTAGCAGTCAAATATTGTCATTTGGGAAATTGTTATTATCTAGGATTTTTCATTAAAATACGTTTTTGTGGACATTAGATGTGGGATTCACGCATCGAGTCCAGTTACGGTACTTGCTAACTGACAGTAGATCTTATATATTGCCTATACATTTAAAAAAATAGTGTGATTTCAGCTTAAAACATATTTCTTTAACAAACTGTTCTAATACAGATGAATGACTCTGAGTGTAGTTGAAAAATGTTCATATTTCTTATACCATATATGAAAATAATTTGATGTTGGATGAGAATGTATGGAATGTACAACGATAATATGGGACAAAACTCGTCTATTGATTTGGAAGTTAATATAAAACAACAAAATATTAGATCCTGATAAAAAAATTGCCCTGGCTTTGTCATTTTATCTCATTCACAATTTACTACCATTATTCCGCAGTGGATTATATAACAGAATGGTATTGTCGTAAAGCCGTTTTATGATATTTCGATGCACTTTGGGAACTATCAGCTACATGAAAATATCATTTCGGTATCAATAAAGACGTTTAAGGCTAGTCGTTTAAATTCGAACCATTATAGCTACTTTCCTCTTTTATGTACCGGAGAGAGAAACCTCTCAAGTTGTGGTAAAAAGAAGGCGAAAGATGAATCTTCAGATAAAAGGTAGGCGTTTTTGTTAACTGGGGGAAAAAACGTGATTTTTCATACAGATACTGTTCAGTGATGCATTTGTATAGTGTTCTAACTCATGTAGGTACAATAATGTTAATCGTGTGATGCATCCTAATATCATAACATGATTGAGTGTATTCAAATATTTCAATTAAGAGGCTTATGGTAGTGGGGATGGTTTGATAATGAGCAGCACCTTCAGTCCTCTACCAAGACATCTCCATGGATAATATGGGAAAAAGATTCATAAACACATTATTAAAGCTAGCCTACTTACGCAACCAGACAATTGAATGATTTCATCACTTTTATTGATTTATAACAATAACAAATGTACAGTTGAATTTCAAAATAAAAAATTCTATGAACTTTTCAGAGTCCACAATTTCAAATATAAATAGTTTCCATAATTCACAAACCATCACATACAGACATTACAATCCATAAAAGTACGGTACACTCACTCAGTTATAAATTAGCTGTAATCAATTCGATCAGACTGTTCAACAATCCCATTCAATGCTATTGATTACAATGAAAAACCAAGTATCATCAAACAAATAGCAATCAAAAATTAATTTAAATTTCTAGCAAAAACATAACAATTTGCACTGATAGTAAACAAGCTCTATTACCTTTAAACACACATGTTATATCGGGGCTAGTACTAGAGTGCCATCAAAATTTAGCTAACGCCTCGGCAGATAACAATATTATCCTGAGGTGGATTTAAGGGCACGACAAAAGTAAAACAAATCGCATTGTCGATTCTTTAGCCAGGGAAGGGGCTGGACCCAGTGACTCACTGCCTAATGACTTCGACAATTGCGGAACCAGCCCAACGTTACACCCATGCTCAATTGCTTAAGAGATGGAATGGAATCATGGGATGCAGTATTGTTAGTATCACCCTGGGAGACCCTGGGAAGCTGGTGCCTCCATACTATGGGGCTAGTGGACATCCTCTATGCAGGATGTGTGAACAAGAACATGAAAACGTCAGGCATGTCTGAGTTATCGTCAATATGTGTGTTCGGTTAGTCTTGGCCTACACCTGACTATATAAAAAAGATGTCTCCTAGTGACCTGTCCATCTTCCTGGGAAGGACGATGAACTAGGACAACTCCTCGGGAGAATTACAATGGGGGTCACATTGTGGCCTAAGTGCTGCGGGCAACACTCACCCTCTCTACTCTACGGATACAGATACAAAATCAATTCAAATGTTCAACATACCTTAGAACATCATCCATCAAATTGAATTTTTGGAAACTAAGGACATACAAATTTTTTTCGAAACTCAATTGAAAATTACGAATCTAAATCTTCGAAATAAAACAAAGTATATAATATAACTATGTTTATATATCGGTAGAAAATATTAAGACTAGAGTTTCAGAACAAAAAATCCTATTTAAACTATTCAAATTGTTTATGAGCAAAATATGAGTACTCGAATACTTTAAAACTTTGTATGAAACACCAAAAATACCTTTTTTTCATAACCAATCTCGTATACTTACTGCAACTGAAACTATCCTTTCCATAGAACTATTAATTCCCCACAATTTCATTGCCTTGACATGCTGCTACATATGGAAATATAAACAGCTAAAATACATTATACATAATATATACATACACCTGCATAGTCCTCATCAATCATAAAGAGTAAACTACATTTATACAATTCATTGAGTTCGTTTATGATGATAATCTCCCTACAACTCATACACGCGGTTATTTTTATACTGTAGATATCCATCATACTTTAGACCAAATCTTTAACTCATGCCGTGACAGATCCGTGATATATTATTCCAATTAATCGCGAATACATTTTTATTCATTGTATGGAGATTTATGAAAATGCAAAAATCGGAAATCCATTTGGGAAATCACTTTTTGCCAATTATTTCATAACAACGTAATTTTTCAGAAATAAAGACATATAGTTCATTCACAATGAAAAGACGATGACGTTCCAAACAAAATATTGTGATGTTGCCAAGCTGTAGTTTTTTTCTTCACTTAACGAAGAGTAGATACGTCAATCTGATGTTAGATAGACATTTACATTTAAATATCAATAATATTAATAATAATAGCGAATACTATTCCGTACGTCTCTTACAGCAGTAAGTGGGAGAAGCGGGCCCCCATTTCGATATTCTCGTTCAAAACGAGGTTCAAAATAGCTAAACAAAGATGTTACCATCTCTTGACATTTACTGTTCAGATGCTTCGACATTTTATTAACTACACACTACAGATTTGCATGAATAATTAAATATGGAAACAACTGTTTATTCAATCTTGGAAAAAGAATGGATTTAAACGCACAAAAAAAACTTAAATATTAGACGATGATCGAATGTCAATAGACGTCAAAACAAACTGGGGAATTGAACCAGTTGATCCGACAACGGCTCTAAGTTTTGTCAACCTGTAAATTGCCCTGGATGTTGAGGATAAATATTTACGTTTGGTATATTAATATTTATTCTGATAAGCAGAAAATTAACTAAAAATGACACCATTGTTTTTTTATCGTGAAACTTATCCATTAGCGATTTGACTAAGTACTTGAAATAAAATTTTATGACAATTCCATCGAGTATAACAGTATGTTTAAACGATCTGAGATGGATCTTAGACTAAGATAAGGCAGTGCTTGTAATTAGTTCTTAAGTTCGAATTACGGAAATTTGATATTGAACGGCTCTAAATCGACGAACGTTAATTTTGGCAAATGGAACGATGTCACGCAAATAGCAGATTTATCAGTTTGTCAGGAAGCTCGTTCTATTTAAATAAGGATATAACAGAGTAATCTCATTAAACCTATTAATTGATATACCATTCAAAATCATTGCTTACAAATTAATGAATACCTTTGAATTGAGTTGAATATGATTTGAAATCTATTTTTTGGGAAAAAAATGACGAAGGTCAAGAAAATACAAATTGGCAAATGAATAAAAACACAAGTTGGTTAAATGAACTATGTTTGTCAACCTACCGTCCAAAAAACATACAAATCTATAGAAATTGATGTTCATAGGATAATATTGAAAAAGAAAATGAAGATTCAAACCTATGCATCTGAGACGCTAGCTGCAGTGCCACAAAATATAATCAGACCAACCTATAGAAGTGAAAGTCCTGTGTGAAGGTATAAAAGAAGAATTTCAGCGATCGCAGTGGATGATTACAGACTAGTCTTAGTTGGATTGGAGGCCGTAGCTGCCTTTGCGATTTGGACAACTCGATTTTAAGTAGCGCTTTAGGTGGATGGGTTCATTTTTCAAACTTTTACTGAAATTCGAACGCTTTAGACATTAATTTAAGGTTTATATAATGGTGCCGTGGGAAGGATTGTTTTGGAACGCCATTATTCCATCTTTTAAGGAAAAATTGGAACATCATTAAGCACTATAAAAAATATAGAGCGAATTATTGACAATAGGTTTACAAGTACAAATTTAATCGTAGTTGAGTTGAAGTTATCAGGCCTTATGTAAAAAGCACAAGCATGTTAAAGCGTTGTAAGCAAGCCAGGATAGTAGTGAATCAAGATAGTCAGAAAGTATCTAGCTTGAAAAACTAACCTCGTGGAGTTCGAGCACTCCAGCCACTCTTCTATGATACAATCAATCTTTGTTTTTATATCGATCCAGTTACCAACATCTACATCCCCAGATTCCATTATCACAAAAGCTTGCACCAACAATTCTTACGGATTTACGTTGCCCTCGACCATAATGCAGTAAGAGGGTCTATTCCTCTCAAATAAACCTGAACTTTGTAAGTGACCCCAAGTTTTTGGTCGCCAGTGTATAATGGATGAATCATTTAAAACCGTTAGGGTGAAAGTGAAGACAATGTAAAAGTCAAGAAATTGGGTGAAATTTTTTTTTCCTTTTAAAAAAACCACAAAAACTTGTGAAATGACATGAGAAAAGGATACTGGCGTACATAGCTTGCACATAAGATTAAAAATCCACTTAGTAGTGATATTGAAGAAAAATTAAATGAACGTATAACACTCTTAAAAGTTATTCATTCGACTTTTATATATCTCTTAAAAGTACTACTGGAAAAAAGTAAATCAATTTTTTGGACTTGATTTTATTGTCAGATGAATATAGTGAAAATATAGATTCCAAAACCCCCAAACAGAAGGATGGTGTTTTTGGGAGAATTAAATCGAAATACATCCAACCGTGAAAACATTTGCTTCACATCAATTAAGTAATTTAAAAATTGCAGCAAACTAACTAACAGTGGGTAAATTACCCAACAAACGTTACAGTAATTCAGAATGGTTCTATTTAGAAATACCGTTGAATTATGCGGTCTTTTAATTAACGTTAAGTGGTATTTTCGTACGTAAGTAAATACAAGTCCAATTAACATTTCGAGACAGATTTCATGTAACCAGTACCATTTTAGTATGGACACTGTAATGGCGCGGTGTAATTACTTTGACAAAAAGTGTTTAACCCAACGTTGATTCATTAGCAATTCTAAACAATTCAAAACATACCAAGAGTCTACGTTAACAGTGTCAGGAAAGATGCGATGTTGTCAGATTTTCGAAAGTTATAAGTAGTCCACAATTTGGAAAATTATGCAATTGTGAATAATAGGGCTGGGGGGAAGCAGAGCTGTATCGGACTTAACTCCTGGATAACGAAAACATTTTTGGAATTGTAGCGAAGTTTTCCAGGATTGACTCATACCAAAAAATGATAATGACAGCAAGCCACTGATATGTTATCTAACAAAATGGCTTCCTCGTACCTCATGTCTTATTCTCATTGATTATTTTGTACTAGGTGAAAGGGGAGTTCACCAAAAAAAATGACAAATATACATCCCCAACAGCTGCATTAGCAGTCGTCTTCTCTCACAATCAAGATGGAATCAGATTAATCATAAATAGATTGACTGTGAGGCAGCCGCCCATGATAAGAGTACACGGTGAAACCACAAGTATATATAATCCGCTACCCTCAATTTGGAAAATTTGAAGGTTTCTAGCTACTCTTGTGAGTTTGGATCCAGTTGAGTTCAAATGAAAGTGGCTGAAATTGACAGGGTGTTATCATACCTGAGATGCCATTAGATACATTTTCCTTAACTTAGCAGCTCTGCCGAGGTCAAATTGGTGTCCAATGGCCATTAGACTATGACATTAGACAATGGACATTAGACTATAGAGAGCATCAACATTTTTTTGAACATTCAAAAAATGGAAATCTAAATACCTATTTGTTTCTGATTTTTTCTCAACTGTTGACTTCAAATGATTGAGCTTCAATTACTCCTGTACACTCTTATTCATAGGACTCAATCCAACAGTAGCGTACAACATAGCTTCTTGCCTAGAAATATGATACGATAAATTATTTGAGGGAATTTGACCATAACATAGGTTAGGTTAGATGGAAGGTTAAAAATACCCAGACTCTTATTATCTAACCTAACTCATGCTACGATAGAGGTTTCCGTTAATATTTCTCCGAAAATATCATTTTCTTATTAACACAAGATAATTGTTACTTTTTCATGTTTTATCCGGAAAAACTTCAGTTTTAAATGAGCTGACAGCTTTGTCGGTAAAATTATGACCGTGAGTATACAGCTTTTATCTCTTAACAATCAACAAGGTCTGTCAAAGTACATACATTCCACATGCGTTCCTATCCACCCCTTTTTTAGGCCTTGTCGTCATATGCTAATTAACCTTCATGAACAAAGCCTTTTTCAATGTAGGAATGTTAAAAAAAGAGTGTTTTGAACAAAATCAGGAATGAATAGAAAGAATATGAAAAATTAATCTTGATTATTCATCAAGTTTCCAATCTCTTTGGAATTGAATTTCTTGAACATTCCACTGGTTTTTAAGATAAAAGGGTGGAGACTGGAGAGTAGCGGTCTCACGTGAGTAAATTTTCGTTACTAACGTTTTTTGAAGGAGGTTGAAGGAGGTTACATCCTTCAAAATATTGATGTTAACCGACAGGATGAAAAAAAAATTTTATTGATTTTCTCACTATCTGTTATTTTTACTGTGTTCTAAAATATCATAAAACACAGCTATCCTGTTGAAATAGTATTCATCTGTTCATTACGCACGGACCGCAAAGAAAAGTCGTACAGTAGAGTTTGATACGTATTCGTATTAGTCCCGGTATAATATATTTGTCTTGATCGATGGGCAATTTGGTGTATATCATCCCTGGGGTCGATTACTATTTATTTGAACAAAGAGTATCAACAGATCCGATGACGTTGAATATAAATAGTTGCTATTTACGGTCACGCACAGCTCCCGTTCATGTATGAATATGTTAGTTACAGTAACGTCAACAGTCTGTCAAGTACTGACACGTCAACTGGAGTTGTAATAATAGATAGTTATAGTATTATTCAATGTGTATGCTTAACCTCAATTAACACATTCTGCTATGGAAAATTGATTCTCCAAGTAGAGATGAAAATATGTTGAATGGCCGTAAAACAATATAATTCAAAATGGAAATTAAACAACTCATGAGAAAGCGAAAGAATTGCAGTCCCATGCCAACCCTTATGTAGCTAACTTCTCATTTAGTGTGAGTTGTAAGTTACAGCATAAATGACCAGGCTGCCTCTGTGTACATTGGTGTACAGCGTATGCACCACAATCGTTTGATATGTGATATGTGTTCTGACTACAACCTATCTAGCCAATCCGTTTCCTGTATTAGCTCATACAGGTTTAAAGCTGATTGTTTGTGGGAGTCTTAATTTGGAGTCTACCATACAGTTTTTGTCCTCTTGTGGTCCAGCGTCTCACAGCGTCTCACTTATACAGCCCTATTTTGTTCAGGTGCTCCTTTATGGAAAAGTTGTACGTATGTATGTATCTGGGGTAACATTCACTTAGACCTAAAAGATCTATTGTGCCCCCTTCTACTTAGTTTCTGAGGAGCCTCTGAAACTAGTAGCTCCTTTAGTCCTATTTCCCGGGGGAATTTCAGGATATCTGCAGGCTTCAACTTAGGTAAATGTTCCTTTTGTATCCAGTAGTCTCCCAGGTACTGTGCTCGAGGATTCTGGAGTGCTATGCAGTTGGAAAGTATGTGGATGGAGGTTTCTTCTTCCATGCCACATTATCTGCATTCTTCTTCTTCTACTATTTTGAGTTTTTTCAGGTGCCCTTTCAGGCGACAATGTCCCGTCAGGATCCCTGTTTTACTTTGACTCATGCATTCATTTGATCTCAACAGGTTGTAGTCACCCAAAAGAATCTTTGATCGTCTAAGCCCTACTAGATCTTTCCAATAGTTGGATCTTCTCTTTCTTTCTGCTCCACTTATTATGATGCGTAGTTTGTTCCCGTTCTGTTCATTAAGAGCAGTTCTCTCGCTTCTTTTTCTGATGGTTTTTCCATGATTAGTGAGACTTAAATAAAATATACTCTTAAGCACTTGTTCAAGGTATGAAAAATACATAGAACCATACTGCCTGAGAGAAGGGCAATGTCCTTCAAGGATAGATGCTGTTGAATGCATCAAAAAGTTGTGCGAAACAACTGTCATGTAATCTTTCATATCAATTTTAAATTGTTTGATCTGTAACATGAAGATTTAATCAAATTCCATATAACATAAGCTGGAATAACTCTGACCTGACCAGACTATCAAGTTTCAAATTCCATTTTCAATAATTAACGTTTGATCTGTTAGGCTACGTACTTTAGTGGAAACATTATTTCCCTATTAGTCACTGGGCTTTGGCGTAATACTTTGGAGCTCTACATGAAAGAAATTTTTTCCAAAGCAATGGAATTATTTTCTCCGGTCTATTTCAGTGACTGATGCGAATTACCCCTGAGCGGAAATCAAATAGTGTTCCAAACAGTAACGGGGATCTTTTTCGAGTCTAACATCCATGGACTCTACCAGCAAAGAGGGGGACTAAAATACCTTATTAGGGGCCAGAATCCTTTTGCGGAATCAGTCCCAATGTAATATTGGAAGAAATAAGTGAAGCAGGGAGAAAGAAACTATTGGAAAGATCTAGTAGTGCTTGGACAATCAAAGATTTTTCTAGGTGACTACAACCTGTTGAGATCAAATGAATGCAAAGTGAAACTGAGTTTTAACAGGGATCCTGTCAGGACAATATCGCCTGAATGGGCACCTGAAAAAACTCAAAATAGTGGAGGAAGAAGAATGCAGATATTGTGGCATGGAAGAAGAAACCTCCAACCACATACTTTCCAACTGCACAGCACTCCAGAATCCTAGAGCACAGTACCTGGGAGATTATTGGATAGAAGAGGAACATTTACCTAAGCTGAACCTTGCGGATATCCTGAAATTCCCCCAGGAAATGGAACTAACGGAGCTACTAGTTTCAAAGACTCTCCTCAGAGACTAAGTAGAAGTAAGGGGGCACAATAGATCTTTCAGGTCTATGTGAATGTTACCCCAGATGCATACATACAATCGAAGTTTGAGCAGTCTCAATTTTGCTAATAGCTGACAAGGCACTGAGTTATAATTCCCACCAAAAACATTCTGCTATTTTTTCGATTATTTGATTGCGCATCCCCCAATTAAATGTGAATTTCAATAATCCAATGTTTGTTTATCTTCGAAATAAAATAAATCTATGGTTGTAGCCCAAAGCCATCAAATGGTGTAAAAAATTTACATGAACATCGATGAATGTTTGTACTTGAAATTGTCGTTAAGTGGATATCCATTTGACGAATCGTATATTCAATGAGCATCCATGTACTACTCAAAATTGACATAAAATGGAAGTCTCAATAAATGTATTGAGCCTTGTGGGTATGGTGTTTGTGTCATTGACTCCAGCTACCAAACCTCACTATTGTTTCCCAGTACATTCAAAATACGCTCCTTTAGTTGACCCCTATGTCCCCGGCCTTTTGGATTATGTGTTATTTGACAGCCTGAAGTGGGTTACTGAAACTACAGAATCTGGTTATGTATAATAGGATTAGAAATCTATAAAGTTTTCCCCAACCAGATTTATCGATACAGATAGGTTTTTAAATCTGATGACAGATACGATAAATAAATTTTGACCCTCCTCCTCACTGCTAGTGACGCACATACCAAATTCAAACTCATAAATTTCGATTTAGCATGAACTTACGTTCGTTCGATAAATCATCCGAAATTTATGGCTCTAGATAATGATTCAATTTTAAAATACTTATGTTGTGCCAATCGGCGGTTCAATTCTTACGAAAAAGGTAATTTTCTAGATATCGCGATGTAATGGATGCTCATCGAGTAGAATTACCAAGAAAATTACTCATTTTTTATTCAGTTTCTATAATTCGCTTCGAATGCTTTGCATACGGTTCATTTTTCATTATTATTTTGGAGGTTGGTGGATGAAATGGGTCAGATATTGATGAGTTTTTTGAATTTTTGTGGGGTATATACCTAGATAGTTATCGACACTATAATGGATGTGACTGGGTTATGTTTGGTGTATGGTGAATATAAGGTTCTCCACTGCGACTCTTAAGAGGCTCACACGTATTCAGATATCACCAAACAAATTCAGCTTCTCAACAAAGCCGATTGGTTTATTTGGTGAATGATATTTCAGGTCCGAGGGCGACAGAGCGACCCTGCCAAACATCAGATACCTGATTCGAGCCGCGCCGGGACAGGCACAAAATATGCCCTGCTGTTTTATCATCTTTCAGACTAAAACGGCTAGTCGGATCTTCCGACATCTCAAGTAAAATCATATGATGATTCAGATGACAGTGGCCTGTTAAAAGGCCGGTTAGACAACGTAGGTCATGTCTAACATTTGGGGGAGACATTCTTCGAAGGATGTATAAAACCCTTCGAATGAACCAATCCTGGTGAATTATGCCAGAAATCTGAAGCTGTTCTTGCTGCCTAGTTCTCAAGTGTTTGTTCCGCAAAACTTACCATGCCAATAGTAGGTTCTGGTCCGATAGAAGCACGTGCACCCTTCCTTGCAAGAGAGTCTGCCTTCTTGCTTTCTTCCGTGCCAGGATGTCAGGGATCCAGGCCATCAATACTTTATTCATCATCTCCTATTGAGAAGAGTCTTTTTTGCGGTCTAAGACCAATGTTGACGTTACACGGTGAGAGCTAAGTGCTTTCAAAGCCGCTTGGCTGTCCGAAAAAATTTTTATTGTTTCACTAGTCGAGTCAAAAACGATTATTCGCGCTAGCTATAGTAAGAGCTGTAAATAGAGTTCCAGATTGGTAAATACTCACATCCCGTGGAATATGAGATTTTTTCCCATCCTTACAAAATCTATTATAAAATGATAATATAGTCAAGAAATGGTACCTAACAAAGACCTATTGCAATTTCAGGTTTACTTTGAAGGAAAACCTGTCTCCAAGTCTTTATCAAGCTTATGCAGGAGTACGCGCTTCTCATCTAGTTCTAGTGAACTCTTTGCAATGAAAATGGACATTGCCATGAAATACCACATGACGAATTTTAATACCCGCTCCTTCATGCAATATCAAAAGGGAAATTGCTTAAACCAGCCTGTCGGAGAAAACTCGATTTTTTTAATTCAAAGTAATATTGCCTTATTTCTAAACTTTGAGAACTCAAAGGAGTATAGTGGACACTCCCATGCTATAGTTGCTGTCTTGAATGTAAAGCGACATGGCGGATGGAAATCTCCAATTATAACGGAAAGTTATGTTGCGGAGAGTGTCAACAATGAAAAGGAAGTTGTAAATAAAATGTTACATATAATAAACGCCAGGAGTCTCCTGCAGAAGGACTTCAAGAGTCAAACAAATTGGGAAAAGACGAGAAAGCATTTTTCAAGATTTTGTGTTTATAATTGTTTACAATAATCATATGTATGAATAGTAACCTGGTGTAACTGAATACCAAAACACATAGTAGTACATTGTTTTGTGTGTTACTAAGGGTTTTGTGGTACAATATCTTTCAGTTTCAGTTTATAACATCACGGTGTTAAATGCAGCGGATTTTTTTTATGTAAAATAGCTCTCATTCGCTGTGCTAAATTCGAAAAATTATTGATTTATTAATGGAAGAGAAAGACGTGCTTAAAGCAATACCTAACTAAAGGTTTTGGATGAAGCTCCATCAGCAGCCATCGAAAAAAAAACACCACCCAAAATATTTTCTCACAACAAAATATTGTCTCACCAATTTCTGAAATAGTGACAGCAGAGCCCATTTGTTTATCGACAAACAAAAATATTTCACTGATAAAAAGACGCATCGTTATACATTTTCACGTTTGGACGTTAAAACAAAATTATTTTATTTGAAAAGGATGTGTATGAAGAAAACAGGAAATCCGAAACAAAACAAATAAATTTTCCATTTAGGTGGGTGCCAGAAGTTTTTCATCCAAACATCTGAAATAAACGTGTGGAAGCGGGAAAAATGTTTGTCAGAATTCGTAAAAAGTGTGTGTATCTTTTATCTATATTTACATAAGCCCGAGATTTCCCTTAGTTATTTGACAAACTACCGACGCTCCATATTTTCATTGCTTTCTTATGTTTTATGTCTTTATAACTTTCTTTAACTTTAGACTTAACAACCGGCATGCAAAAGAAAGCACGACGTCGAGAATAAATTGGAATAGAGGTGAACGCGTCATTTATAACAGTATTTTAAATGAATTGTCGTGTGATCGGCCTGGTATTTATTTTGAGTCGTGAAGCCTATCTTTCCTTCAAAACAAATACCCTTCCTGTTAATTTGATTCTCTTAAATTCTCCAATTTTTCTTTGTGTGAACAAATTTTTTGCACAATTTGACTAGTATGGTCCTGGTATGGCATCATTTAAGTCGGTTCAGCCGTTTAGTTCAGTTTTAACTGATTCTAGCACCATCTAGCTGAACCAACTGTGAATTTAAAGGTGGTAGTGAGTTTAATACAATCCACGTAACGGTGCTGTATTTGTGTGAAATGTAAAATATCGATTGAATGATCCAGGATTCTATTTTCAAATGATATAATCGTCCTAACGAAAATCTCATTATTCCGCATAGCAGGGATGGATTTCTTCCACCTCCCAATCAGAAAACAATTATGCGACAATCAAAACAACATCAACATAAATCCTCACCCTTCCTCTCATTGCCTCCAGCCACACCAAACCCGCAATCAATCGTAGTTCCTAACATAAATCATGGACAGACGCGTCTGGTATAATGGATATGTGACAATCCCCTTGAGTCTTTATCGACGTCTCAGATCCTGCGGCAACTTTTCATGGGTTTCATAATTATGAAGCGGAGGAGCACTTGTCGTAGGTGGATGCTTCTTGATGGGAATCACTTTCGAGAATGCATCGGGGGCTGGCTGCGTGAGTAGACGAGGCATTAGGCGTTTACAAAAGGGTGACGTTACGTGAATTTGATAGGGTGTGTGTTGCAGATGGCAATAAAAAAATACTGAACTATTCACGATTGGGATAAATTTTGTATCTATAATTAGAATTTAAAGCTTGGCAAGTTTATATGAACCTGTGAAAGCAATGCAGTCGAAAACATTCGATACGCTATATACGCTACGTTTAACTATGGAAAAGTAAAGTACTAAGTATGTATTGATAATAATTGGGAAATGGACTTTTTATTATCAACAACAATAACAATATGATTAAACGTTCATTCTTCAATTCGCTTGATTACTTGGATTTTGTCTATTAACATTATTTTTTTTCAACTATGAATATTAAAATATGAACACTTGTCCAAATTTGTTATGAACTTCTTCAAGCTCTGGCAGCGTTGTGGGAAAAATATAATTACCTTTGTTTTTCCAGTTTTCCTTTATAAAATAGGTACAGTACGCCATTGGTACGTTTATGACAGATAAGTGCCATGTTTCCTCGCCTCTTACCGATGCCCCGTAGGTCCAGATAAACTTGCCAAGCTATAGGAGCGTGAATTTTAGATGAATACTAGTAAAAGTTCCTAGCAACAATTATAAATATATATTGTCAAGAAATTGTAGCCCTCTACAGATCGATGTATGGGTTTTTGTGAAGACTTGTGTTGGTTGAAGCTATCTGTCCCTTCTTTCTCTGTTCTACCTCAATTGCAAGATCAGTATATTTTACAATTTTCTCGTTGTATTCATCTGAAATATTGTTGACATTGGGTTTTGAACATCCCGACGTACTTTGTTCTATCGACCTGTTGTTTGTTGACTCCTGCACCTTCCCGACACGATCTTTGGATCTGAATTTCTTGTAATTGCTGGTATCAACGATCTGCATTTCAAAAACTAGTCAAAAGATTGAATCCAAAAGATTGAATTCAGAACATTGGAAAAATCAAACGTGAGAAAAGTTTTCGGGACTTTGGGTTGCTGAAATATGATATTTTGTTCCATTGACAACTTTTTTGATTGGTACTAGCAAGTAGATTTAATGAAGAAATACGCATTTTAAAATGTATTGAACTAAAAGGGACTCAAGAAGCAAAGAGTAACAAGTTCATTGAATTTGTATTCTTGGTGGATATCGTGTAAAACTTTAATGAAGTTACAGATCGCTTTTCACAATCATACAGTTACAAACTGTCGTTTCTACAATATACGTGAGGTGAAAAGCGAAAAAAAAGCACTAAATACGGACAATCGGATACAATCGAATAGATATACAATGATAGAAGCTTATTGTGTTCTCAATAATCGTTTCAGAAAAAGTAAAGCCGATGACAATGGTAAAAACGATGCTTTTGTGGTCGGGGAAAGATAACGTCTCATTTTTACAATAAATTCATATTGAACTGTTGTGGATTGTTGGTGCATGAACCTGTGATAATAGTTTTGTAAACAAACATAAATAAAGCGAAAAATAAGGTGAATTTTCAATAGGAAACAATGATTTCCCACAATTATTTGGAGACTTCCCATAAATTAATCATACAAAGGATATAAGCCACAAATTTGATCGGCCCATGAATAGAAAAAGATTCTGAGGACTCACAAAAGCTTAATGCACAAAATGAGAAAATAAGCTAAGAAGTCTTCAAGGTAGTCCTCGTGCGATAGGACTTAATTAAAAGAATCATTTAGTTATAAAGAACAGTATAGGTCGTGATATGAGTTTGGGTATAATTAATACTCATTTATGGATAAGATTTTTCATTGGATTTGAAAAAATCTCTCTGCAATTAATTTTAATTTAAATTCAACCCACCTCAGGAAAATATTGTTATTTACCGAGACGTTATATAAATCCTGGTGGTACTTTAGTACTAGCTCCGATATGATATACGTTGTCTGTTCAAGGCTGATAGAACTTGTCTACTTTCAAATTCACTCTGTTATCCATATGTGAAACAAATGATCGCAACTTGTTTAAACACTATAATTACAAATTGGTTAATTATACTTTTCTCATTATAACTGCCGTACTACAATACACTCAACAGTAATTCCTGTTATCTTGCAAAGTATCATTAGCTATTGCTTTATGAATGTTAATTTTCCCAAAATTTCCAATAGCAATTATATGCATTTCATGATAACCCTTAGAATCCAATTAGCTTTGCTCAAGCTGATGGATTAACCACATTGCAGATATTTCAATCACCACCACAGGAAAATTCTGGAACTTTGTGTCACGATAATCTCTTAATATCGAAGAAATATATAATAAATCTGGACTTTTGATTCGTAACTTGTTAGAAAATGCTACTGTTCATGAATATTTTTTGCCACTTTGTATTTTATTTTAAAATGATTGTCAATATTTGTCATTTCGTGTTTCAAGGAGAATTGTCAAAGTTGATGGAAAAATATAAGTTTTCATAAGATATAGCGTATCAATCCACCTATTAGATGCTTTGCTCGCTACAATGACTGTTTTTACCTCAATCAACACATCTGAAAAATTTGGAAATAGTTTAACTGTAAACCCAATAGTGCCGCATTGGTTGTTTATATCAAATGGTACCTGCCAGCAAGGTTTTGAGAATATTATCCTGATTGTTTTAAAAAAATATAGATTCCATACTTTTGATAAGCCCTGTATGATAGAATATATTTCATTACATCAAAGTGAACACTAACAATTACAATCCGACATTGTTTATTCAAATTGAAAAGTGATTGTCATTCTGGAACTCGACCCCACTGATCCATGAGTTAATCCTGTCTCAATAGAGTAGCAGGAATCCTACGAAACCCCTTAGATCCCTCCTATTCCCATCCCAGCAATTATAACTGACCATGCAACCACTGCAAACAAAGACACCTATATATACTTGACAGTAATTGAACATGTCGAGTACAATGATGCTGTTGTTGGTATAATTGAAACAACACTCTACTGTAATAGGAGACACCTAGTATAATGAGAGATTATTAAAAATTCGTTGTCTTCAATAAATTGACCAAAACATTGAGCATCATATCATCAAGGGTCACATTATTATGTGATGGTTCACTCTCGAATTAAATGAAATCAATAAGTAGCTTTCACAGCTATATAAATATAACATTTATTTTACTGGTTCCAAAAAATAGCATCGTCGAGCTTAGATTATAGGAGCTGATGAGGATAAATAAGTTGATGAGCTTGAGTGAGCTGTTACTTGATAATTTGATTCAAATTATGAGAATGAATATTAAAAAAACTACATTAGGAAAAGAGCAGAGTATATACTTTTTTCAAATTCAACCAAAAAACGGCTGAGGTGAATTAATTCACATTAAACTTGGCAAAATGTTAGTTGAAATTCTATGAAAAATTCGAGAAAAATTTTGCTGTCATTAAACAAAGATAATTAATGTCTTCCACCGACATCAAAAGTTTTCCAAGTTCATATTTTAACTTTCAGAAAGTTCAGAAGGTTCATCCGACTGGTACATCATTTATTATTAATAAATTCGGCCTATTTTTCCTACCTCCCGGTTATTACATTACTGTCAAGTTCTGCAATTTGAATTAAAAAGGATTATTTAAGCAATATCCCCTAGTTTATTATGTATAAGTGAAGGGGATGTTCACTTGGATATTTCGTCGTCTTCTCCAAGTAATGGTATTCAAAATTAATCTTGTGTAGCAGTACGCTCCAAAACCTTGACAAAAACCTGTTTTTATTCAGTAAGAGTCTTGAGTATGGAAAGCCAAGATTATCTCCAAAACAAATCGCATGTTTTTTATGGACTTTGATGTGCAGGATATGATATGGCCGGTATTATGGTGTTATCTACTGTGTTGTCAGATTTTTTTTCCGGAATAATAATGAGCTTTGTTACTTCGTCCTCCCGGCTAGAAAATCTCCCACTCAACTAGATGATGTTCCCGTTTGCTGAGTTTTTCTTGTCTAAAAAATACCTCTCTCGACTGGATAATATCCCTTACATCTGGATTATACACATTAATGGAAGAAGTCAGACAACTGTTTCTATTTTATAATGTTAAAAAAAGACAAAGTTTTTGAAAATTGTTACTTCACCATAATTTATTACCTACTCCAATGACTATACTATACATGAAAAGCCGGGGATCGTACATAGTGTATCATTGACATTGCAGTATTTAACATTCACCTCATATGACTGAAGCTGCTGGAATTATTATGTGCAACATGAACAGCGGCTTATGGAGCTTTCCGTATAATGTACATGAACATTTTGAGCCAGGCTTCAAATTCAGCTCAAACTTCCTATTTTCATATTTCTACCGAGGCTTAGAAAACACCTGTTAAATATATAGGAGATTGGTAGGTGTTGGCGAAGGAATATAATTTCAAGATTTCTTTTGAATATGAGGTTAGAATAATATAAGGAATATGCACATTTTGAACTCCTTATATATGGCGCACCTTACCATTTAAATTGTTTGGACTGAGAAAAAGGTAATAATTTGAAGCAGCATCCTTCACAATGTTGCTCAAAACATCGATTAAGAGGTTTATTCACCAAAATGATTCTAATGTTTGTTATTTTCGGGGTATGCCGATGAGATGACCTAATCCATACAACTTTGGAAGACGTGCGAGATAGAGGTATTTCTCAAAGTCGGCTACACTTACATATCAAGAAACTTCGCAATTATAAAGGAAGGAAATCCTTTCCACTTGTACACTCTGTATCGTGAATTTTTAGTAGAAGACAATCTATTGCATATCGCAATGGTGAAAGTTGAACCCAATATGCAGGTTGCCATGTGATGTATGTATTTTTTAAAATGACATTCACTGAGACCTAAAAGATCTCTTGTGCCCCCTCACTTCCACTTAGGCTCTGAGGAGAGTCTCAGAAACGAGTAGCTCATTTAGTCGTATTTCCTAGAGGAATTTTTAGGATATCTGTAGGCTCCAACTTAGGTAAATGTTCATATTCTTTCCAGTAATCTCCCAGGTGTTGTGCTCTAAGACTCTGGAGTGCTGTTCAGTTGAAAAGTATGTGGATGGAGGCTTCTTTTTCCATTCCACAAAATCTACATTCTTCTTCCTCCATTATTTTGAGCTTTTTCAGGTGTCCATTCAGGCGACAGTGTCCCGCTAGGACTCCTGTTATCATTTAATCTTAACAGGCTGTAGTCACCCTGATTGTATAAGCCCCACTAGATCTTCTCTTATTCTTGGCCTCACCTATTTCTTCCAACATTACATTGGGGCTGATTCTGCAAAAGGGTTTAGGCCCCCAGGAAGGTATTTCAGTCCCCCTCTTTGCTAGTTCATCTACTATTTCATTTCCTTTTATTCCAGTGTGTCCTGGAATCCATAGTAAGGTTAGGTTATGAACTTCTCGCTTAGTTCATTGAGTTTGTCCAGGCATTCCCATACCATTTTGAAACTGATTACACAAGAGCTCAGTGCGTTAATGGTTGCTTGACTATCCGACATTATGATAATCCTGTATCTTATGTATCCTTTATAAATATTGAACTGGCCTCACTTTTTTAGGGCGTGGATTTCCGGTTGAAAGATACTTGGGAGTTTTTTCAAGCTACGGAGTGTTTGGTTTTTTGCCATAATATACTATAAAGTGGTGAAACAAAAAAGATTCCAGAATATCTGAATTGAACAAAAAACTGAAGAATATACGGGACATTAATGAGATCTTCAGCATCTATGTGATATAATAATCTTCATCCTTTTTATCAGTTTTCACTACATTGGTGATGGAAAATATTAACAGTAATCACATTTCATATGATGAATATAAGAAATCAATAGGTAGTCCGCGACAAATTCTGCTGCACCGATGATACGGTTCCTTCAAATTTTTCCCCACATCTTTTTCATCCTCTCAATGATGTTTCCTTGATAGGTAATTTGTTTTGGCAATGTATGACCCACAATCGACCCGTCCAAAACTACATTTCCACAAAAATTAGGCTGGAGATTTCATTAAATCTCTAGAAAAATAAGGTTAAGACATGCTTCATCTAAAACGACATGGTAGTAGGTGTTCTTCAACAGTAGCTGGAAGTTAATTCAGAAAAATCACTGAACGGGAAAATTCATGTTTCCTGTAAATTTTTTGATTATCCAATAGCACAAAACTCATCCCAACAACAATTTTACAACACGAAGTACTAAATAAAGCAGTATATATTTATAACAACTTTAAATATAGTATTGATATTTCCTTTTTCCTGTAGTACAAATAAAAAACTTTATAAGCCATATACAGGTTCATTTATATTGGAAAATGGTAGTTTCTAGTCAATACCCACTTGTTTTTTGTTTTCACAAAGGTACAATAAAATAGTATTGTTCATTACACATTTATAAATTCTTTTCCCGTGCTTGCACGACTGCCTGTCGCGTACACATGGGAAAAGACAATCAAATAAAATATTCTCTCATTTTATTCCGTTTCATCTATTTTATTGATATTATTTTTTATTGTTTTTCGATTTGTATATGAATTTTCCATGAATTTTCGATGACAATATGGTATTTATCCCGTAAGAACTACTCAAAACAGTTTCAAGATGAAAGATAATTTGAAAATCTTTTTTTCAACATTAAACAATTATTTGAAGGAATTAAAATGTATTCTTCTATTTCAGTTTACTTCGAAGTCAATGGAGAGAAACTTGGTAGGCCCAATAGCAGTGAGTAAAAATTATTATCATTGTGAACTTTGCCAGCTCAAACAACCTAAGGGGATAATGTATTTTATTTTCTTCATTAAAATGAAAAGTAGTTTTCAAACCATATATTGTTATTAAATTCAATTTTGGATTAAACCTAGATATAATACTGGGTCACTGGAAATTAGGAACCTCAACCGCAACCGTAAATGCCCTGCATGGCTTGGCAAAAACGCGGCAGCACTCGATAAAATTATACCTATAAGTATTTCGGTGATTTCAAGTTCTCTCGAGCTATAACTAGGTATTTATATAAACACAGGAAATGATTTCCCTGTGAAAATACAATATAATATATTCACTTTATTTGCTATATTACCACAGATAGCAAACTAATGCCGAATAATGACTACTCCAATTTAGACCACCCACAATTCATTCCCTATTTCATCAAGTGAGTTTCGTGTAATAGAAAATAAAGTATTCAATAATCGAGCGGGTTTTAACGGTTTTGTTCGTCTTGTTTGGAAGTAACTAATAACCACTTTTCATTTGTGGACACAATCGGGTATTGGAAGGGATAAATTGTCAATTATTCACATCTAAAAGTTAATCTGATAATAATATAAAATGGTTTAAAGTTGAAAAGATCAAAGAACGATTAGTAATACGATGTAACTGGTTTTTATTGACTTTGAATTGGGGAATTTTAGATCAAGATCATTCATGGGCCGACTTTTTTCGTGAAACAAAAATTCAATAATATTCCTATAGATGATCAACTATATTATTTAGTTAACAATTACATCATGACCACTTCATAATCAAACATCTATGAAACATTTATGTTCCATATGATGGCAACATCTGCTTTTCAACAAGGTTTTTTCAAAAATTACTGTTCTTGCCTTAAGGTCAACGGAGTGTTCAAGTTACCATAGCATTTGTTGTTATAACTTTGGATATTTATTGCGGTAGCCTGAAATTCAGTAACTCCAGTTATTTTTCAAGCATGTTTGAAAAAAACTATTTATAATTACACTTCCATTTTAAGCCAGATTTTCCACCACTTTTCCGTACGTGAGAAGGGGTATATTTAAATTCCTGGGTAATAAAAATACCATTTATCCCTTAATATAGGAAATGATGTAGCAAGATTAAGTTTTGATGCTGTGGATTAAAACAGGACCGTTTCTAGTCCGATGAATGTGATACAATATGATACTTTTTTTGTATAGGGAAAAAGTACAAAAATACATTTGGAATGATATTTTTGTTGCAAGTAGATGCTTTTCAGATAATCCGTATAAACAATGCATAAAAATAGAAATCAAAGCGGAGTTTCTATGTGTTTTTGTGGTCTAGTGACATACTTATAGATGGTTATTGAGGAAACTGGGTATTTCCTATAGTGCTTGAAAGTTTTTGTGATGAGTTTTATTACTAGCAGCAGAATCGAATCGATTAATTTGAGGGAAAAATTTTTGAATCGTATTGTTTTTGTATACGTTTATTCCTCATCAATTATTTTGTGAATAATTAATTGAACATATTTTGCATTTTGGTCCACCCTGTTGCGAGGGAAATTTGCAAGTTCAATTTATTTATTTATGCAATACTTTATGGAGACACTGTATGCAAGAGAATCCTTTGATGTTTGATGCTGATACGAATGTACATGGTATTTCTATTTTTTCAACCTTGAAATTGAAAATGATATTTTGATGAGTTGCTTATATTTTTTGAAGACGGCGCTGTGCTAAATTCCGAAAAACTAATCGATTTATTAATGGAAGAGATAGACGTGATTTAAAGCAATACCTGTACTGAGTTTGCTAGCCGGATTTTTTAATTAAAATTTGTTGCCGAGCTTTCGGTAGCTATCATCTGAATATTAATCTTTCTCGGCGAAGGTTTTCAAGATTAACATTTTTTTTACTTGTCTCGACCAATTCTGCTATAACGCGCGAAGTTATTCACTTGCTTTGTTCCCTTGATTAGTTCCATCCGTTTTTCTCGGAACAACATCTCTAAATAAAATTTAATAAACTTCAGTCATAAACTGGAAATACTCTAGCATCTTTTTTAGGTACATCCAGAACTCTGAAATCTTTTCCACTCTATAACTTACGCCCAAATATTCTATTCAGACGTATCGATCACAAGAATTGAAAACAATATTGAATCATGCGAAACATTGAATTGAATCAAATAATTATCCCGTCTTGAATTAAAATACAAACAAGAGTGTCAAAATTATATCAAAAATATTATGTTCAATACACTTTTATAAGATATTGTACAGTAAATAGTTTCATTATTCCACTTTCAAACTGTAAATGATTAATTATGATGAAACTGCTGTACATACCTTCTGAATACCAAGAAAGGTTAGTATACCTTGCTTAGGAGTGTAACTCATTGTCTGTCGAAGCATAAAGCACGAGAAGTAGATGTTTCTTCGAAGTGGACAGTCTACTTTTTGGAAAATAATTTTGTGAGGCGTAATAATAGTATACATGACAAATCAATATCCGCAAAACTGTTTGGTATTATTTTTGCGAGCCCCATAAATTTTTATTTATTCCCATTTCATTGTGGTCAAAGCCTGTCGAGATATTTCCACAAGCAAGTTATGCAAATGTTTGTCGTAGATGCCTCCTTTGTGTGTTTGCTAACCGTATTTCCAGATTTACCTTCTTCTCGCAAATGCAACAGTGCGTGTACTTAACAAGTATTACGGTCCTTAATTTTACAAAGGAATCGAAATGAAGTTTTGGAACGTTAAATACTTTTTGGGTAGTTGTGTTCTGGTTAACTGAAAATTATGCTATTTGCTATTCCGACAGGGTCAAAATTATGACACTGAATTATGTATTTCCAACACAATTGGAATCTCGAAAATGGTAAGAGACAGAGTTTGAATAATTGTGGCAAAGTCCAGCAACGTAGGGATTGATAAAATTAGACACAATCCAATTTCATGTATTTTCTTTTGTTTTCGAAAATTTTATACTTCTCTTGTGTCACATTTTATTGTCTTTATCATAATGATATAGGTACATATCCATTATATGAACAATATTGAAATACTAGTGAATATTGATGGAATAAGTACCTATTAAAGCATTGCAAGCAAGCAAGAAAATTAGAAAGAAAATCAAATTCAATGGCTAGCTAGCTTTTAATCTGTTTATAAAAAAAAGTACAAAAGAGTTCCTTTTGTACTTAAGCTTCTGCATAGTAAATAAAACTGGTAAATGTAAAAAAAATGTATATAGTTTCCATAATGAAATCACAAAAAAGTTAGCATACAAAAAAATACTCAGCAATAGAACAATTTGAGAAGATGATGATTAGCTGTAGCTGTCGATGTAGGTACTCCGGATGAATTTTCAATTTCTGATAAATCTAGGTAACTTTGTTAATCGTGAACTGCACAAGGGCAACTTGTAATATCATCCCAGGGAATCGTGCATCAGGAAACGTTTTCAATGATTTATTTCCTTTTATGTCTCCCAGAGACTTATAGAGACAATTTCTCTACCAGGAACTTGCTACTTCCAGGAACTGTTATTCCCAGGAACTATTGGACTATCAAAAACTGTGCAGTAATCGAGATATGAAAGGAATAACGGCAGCAACTATTAGTTTCCATTCACACTTGAAGTTAAAATTTCATGTGGAGTACTGCACAGTTGTTGTATTGTCGACAAACGATAAGAGAAGACCTGCCAGAACCTTTCTTATTCTTATTTGATTTCAAAATTTTAAATTTCGCAGTGAAATACTTCATTAGATTATTTAAATGAAATATTCCCAGGAACTATATATTGAGAATTCCACCAAACGCAAAGTTCACGTTCAATACACCAATCCCACAATAAGTTTTCACTAGACCTTTGAGAATACGGTCTCTGATCTTTCAATAATCCGATATTCACCAATATTCTATTGATAGCGATACCGCTAAAAGGTTCAGGTACCCAAAAAAGTGAATCAGTCCCTTTCTTCGCTAGATCATTTGTTGTTATCCTTTAATTTCTAGATTTAAACCAACTAAGTACCTAATGGAAAACTGCACAAGTGCAAATATTTTCACTGTTTCGTACTTAGATTGTATTTAAAATTCAATTATAACGATAAAATATCGCACCGGTGCTCTCAATACACTCATTTCGGCTTATTCGCAAATCCATTTCGCGTCATTTTTAACCCCACGACTAATTCAGCTGTCAAACAACGGAAGGAATAAGACCTTGTTATGTATTATCCGCAAGCCGCATGATTAATACATAGCGAAATGTGTTATTCCATGCGATTCTCATAATCCTCGTCGGCAGTATTAATTATCTGGAGGGTTGCTCCAGTGGAGCGTAGATACATAATTATGTTCGTCCATTTGGCGGTGCATGTTTTGACGGGTTGGAATGTGGAGTGGAAGAGTGTAAAGGGCTGCACTTTCCGGCCTGACAATCGATGCCCACGGTGCTAACGAAAAATTTAATTCGTGCTTAATGAGGGGCGGCAAGATAAATGTGATTTTTGGTTGATTAATTGTCTTGAATTCAAAACCTGATGGTTGGGGGAGCTTTTCACGGTTTTTCAATAACAAATTTGTTACAAAATTGATGTTGTAGAGAGCAGTAGATTATTACGAGTGCAAATTTTCAAATGAAATATGACGTTATCTTTTTTTTTATTGAATATTAAAAAAAAATTGATAAAATATCAACTATTTTTTCATGAAATGACAGAATTGAAACGTTAAGCAATCAATTACACCGTATAGAATGATACTTGTTTCCTTTTCAGGGAAAGGTAGATAAAAACTCTGAATTTGATCTGCTCTTCCACAAAACCCAGATCTACGATGTGGATCATCTTATATATTATGTCAGTTGGTGAAGAATTTTTGATAATTTTTCAATCAAATTCCTCTATCTGGGCCGGTATTCTCAACTCGCTCCTCTCACAAGCGAAAGATCCTATAAAGGGAGTCATTTGATTGGCTGCGAATGTAGTATTTGTAGATTCTCATGTACCGCTGCCCTCGGAAATCTCTTATATAATATGACTACAATTATAAATGATTTGTATACAAATATAATTTTCAAGCTTCAAACAAAATTGAAGGTTAGAATTGTCTATTTACATGCGAATCATTGACATATAATATTAGGTCAATGATGAGAATGCGAGTGAAATAAAGCACTCCTCTTCTTCTCTGGAGCGTTCCGATTGCGAGGGCAGTGGTACTGGGTGCAGGAGAATCTACAAATACTACATCGCTGCCAATCAAATCACTCCCTTTATGGATCGCTCGCTTGTGAGAGGAGCGAGTTGAGAATACCGGCCCTGGAGCAATATTAATAATTACTGGAAAATCTCAATATAAAGTGAGTGATATAAGTATACCCAGCTTTTCTATGATTGGAATGAGTAAAAGAAGATTACTCTTTGAAAACTCTTTGTTTTGCGAATGCCTCAGACGGAAACGTACAATCATCATTGTACTTTCAATGTACTAGGAACGAATTATGAGTATCTTTAAAATTGACTGGGACATGATAAATAAAATTATCTTTTGTCAAATTATTTCATCTTTCATTAAATATTTATTTATTGAGTGTTGATCGTCTAATATCCCGAAAGCTTTCAACTTAAAATGCAATGTAAATTATGTGCTCCATTTTCTAAAAGATTCTAACTTTTCCTGAACAAAATCCCATCAATTCCGACAACAATTAAAAGCTTCAAGTTAAATAGCACTTCAAGTTATTTATGCTGAAAGTATATCACTTTCCTAAAATATCCCTAACTCAAAAACCATCTGCTCTTCAACTAATTCCCCTTTATATCACTTCCCGAAGAAACGAACAGAAGTAAATATTATTCAACTTTCTTGCTGTTACAAAGAAAAATTATCTATTTATCTCTGTCATACACAGAATTGTTATAGTTTCTGTCGGACTTTCACAGGAAGACAATTTTGACTTTACTTTTATGTTTATTAACTGTTGTATCACCTATTTTCTTAAAATCGTGGAAATAGTCCTCAATAATATATAGTTGTTTATCTTGAAACCCTGAAATACTACAAAATGATCTCATCATTCAATCATGTTTCTCAGAGCGATTCAGGAAGATCGATTATATTTGAACACATTTCCGTATAATAAAAGACGCACGTACAGTGTACAGCACCTTCATTGTCGTCAGCCTAACAATGAGTACGTGAAATGTCACTTCACTATAATTACCAAGGTGATCCGAATCGTCTACTAGTGCGCTCCTTATAAGGAACGTGCTTGTCGCCTGAGCTTTTCGTTTCGGCCTTTCAATGGAGCCCTTCAACGTTCATTAGTTGACACGACAATCCACTTAAGGACCAGGTGCGTGTGCCCTGCATCTATCGATTTATCAATCTGCAATTTATTCGCATTTCAGTGTCGCCCATTAAGGATTAGCTATTAAAAATTAAACAACATCAGGATATCTCGAAATTTGTCACGGGGTTTTCGGGTATTGAAAATAAATTTCCACTTCACAATTCTAGAATTTACATATATTATATTGTTCAAGCTATGGCTTCATGACTGATATAAACACATTTGCTCTAATTTTCAGCTGTCTACAAGTTATTCCAGAAGTTACTGGGGGATGATTAGACCTCTAATATGATTAAACTGGGCTTATTGCAGACAGCTTAAAGTCTAGGAGAGAATCTGAGGGTTTTAGTTCATATATTAAGTATATATATAACATTTATCCAATTCTTGATTCGGTTCTGTTCAAATTATTCCTCGGAACATTTTCTATTGCTTTCACCATTCTGTGTATCAAGTTAAAAAGAAACTGAAAATCAGTGTTTGTACCTAATTGACATTTGTTTTTAAAAAGGAGTGGAATCAAATGGCTGATGATGAGTGTGTTTTGGGTGAGTTTGTCTACAAAATAGATTAAAGGCATGAATAAATGATTTTATTTCAGTTTAATTTGTTGAAAATGTGTGTACAGGTGAAGTAGTATGGAAAGTACAATTTCAAAGGGCGCATTTGGAAACGTATATTGGCTTACTCATAATTTTTTATGGAAAACATTAGCTGAATATAGTTTATTGAAATTTGGTACGCAGTCGCTGAACGAACTTTACAATATGGAGAATCCCTTATAGTCCCAGTGACATCTTCAGCGCAGTCTTAACATAAGATTCACCAAATTGAACAATGTGCCCCACACAAGAAGAAGGGGTTTTCTAGAATCAGATAGTTATTTCGTCAAGGGTACATGTATTCCAATGGTGACGGATCGGGTAATGATTTATTAGGGATTACCATTACCAAACACTTGGAAAATGTAACGACAAGATCAGAAAACATTAGTACTACTAAGAAAAACCACTCGACATATCTATAATAACAAATGTCTGGGGATAAATACAAGAATGTGTCCAATGGCAACATAGACTATAGAGTGGATGAGTACTCCAAACTAAATACAATGTAAGACCAACATTGTGAATTCTTCGGTGCTTCTCAAGCCTTTTTTCCGCTATTCCTATTCACTAGTTGGCAGGTTCCAACGAGAACTTTTCGCTTTTAAACTTGCGTTGCAGCTGAGCATATCAATGCAAATTTTTACGAAACAAGATGACATGTTCTAACGCGTAAGCGCAAGGACAGGGTACTTGCATTATCGCGGTTTAACATCTGTACAGTCAATAGTACTTTCGAATACCCGTTCAATGCCTCTCACGTGAACTAGCCCATTGGTACTACTTACAGCGACGTGAGTGGTGAATTGCACTCAGGAAAAGAAGCTGAGGAGAAGAAACAGGGTACGTTGAGTAGATTACATTTTTGCCACTTTCCGTTTTGTTCAAGTTGAAAATTGTAGTGGGTGTCGATATTTGGAAAACCACATGTCGATTGTGGTGGTTCTTTCGCATGTCCTGTCCGATTCTGAAAAAACAAAGGGAGCGGAAACAGACCAGTCAGCCCTAACGAAGTGTATAAATGAGACAGTGAAACGCTTGATCAACATCCAGCGGTCAGGATAAAATCGATATCCCTATTGTTTCACCGTGTCAATCAGGAAGACGTGTAACAAAAGAAAACATGACACAGTGTGGAAAATGTATGGACAGGAAGCTGGATTTTGCTGAATTTAGTTTATCTATAAAAGAATACTTGAAATTTTTATTGGAATATTTTTAAAATATTCAATTGGGAAGAATAGTTGCAGTTTCATGATCGAATAATGTGTGGTTCCATTTTTTTGTTATATACTTCATTTGTTTATTCGGAAAACCTTTAGGAGTGACTGAAGGATTGAATTGGGAATTGTTGAACTTGATACTGTCGAAACAATGTCAACGTGTATGGTTTTGGTGACTTCTGGAAAGTGTTACAGAGCTCCAACGATTGAATGTCGTTCTGATAATTTTCCCAAAAGTGGTCCATTTTTCCAAAAAAAAAGGAAAAGGATGGAAAAAGTCTGGATTAAATGGAAGATGGTAAGTAGTGGAAGCATTGGGTACAAGAAGAACTAGAATCCTATATCGATACCTGAAAAGTAAGAAGGCGGATAGAAGAAGCAGAAAGTTAGCGAGAGCCATATCAGTGCAATATTGTGGCTACTGGATAAGGTTTAAATTTTGGACAGGAATTTCTCCATAATGGTAGCCTTGTGAGATTTAAGGTTATCGTGGTGCTAAATACTCCCCACAAACCTAATCTTTTTCGATGAATTCGCACTGAAACAATGTTGTCACTATAATTGAAGTGAGCTGCAGAGCGTTACAAGCACTTACGATGCATAGTAAGTTTAGTCAGTATAAGAGTCGTCTTAGTATTGCACTTTTTTCAGTCTATAGCCACCGCTTACTCACTATTTAGTCTTAAGCTACATTCTCATGATTCAACGCGTACGAGAACGTAAAACGGAATTGCAGCACTTCCTTCATGTCAGTGATGTTCAATTCAGTTTGATGTGTGAATAGCCGACCATTGTTTTCCATCTAATTGGGCTCGTTGTATAAACAATTGATCGTCAGTCTAAAAATCATAAAACGTTTGGTAGTTTAACAAAACGCGCCGCTAGAGCAATATGCTTTATTTGAAAATAATAAATCATTGGCAGTCATTAAGAGAGACTTTTAGGCTTTTTATAACGTTTTTTTGGGCAGTCGACAACATTACATGCACTTTGACTCGCAACTGACCGTATAACCCTGTCGTTAAGTGATTGGCAGGCGAATGAAGAAAGGTCAGAGATTTTAAGATAACAAATATCCCAGGAATGGTCACTTTTACACTTTCTTTATATACTTGTATCGAGATTGATGGTTCCATTTTCAGATGTAAGAGGGTCGTTTCTTTGAGAGATTTCAGAAGATGAGTTTTTTTTACGAATGAATAAAAAGTGTTCGTCATAATTCTGCTAGAGGAAACATTCTTTTCTTTTTTGCAATGATGGTGTATGCTTGACGCGTGATGGACAGATACAAGAGTAATAAAAAGATTTTGAAGACGGTAACTTTATGAGCCACCTCAGCTTTTTCAGATTTCGGGACGTAAATAAGTGGGAAAATTCAATATCTGAAGGTTTTACGAGTGATGGAATAGAAATGAAATATACCGAGATAATGAAGTCGAAATATTATTTCAATACGGACGGAAAAATAGATATATAGGACAGGACATATTTGTCAGTAAATACAGAAAATTGATTATTTAAAAATGTCTTTGAAGAGGTTTCCTTTTTTTTGTTCCTCCATTTTGCATTTCATTTTCTTTAGTTTCATTTCCATTTTAAATCTCACCAAGCATAAGATTAACTTCTACTTCCTCTTTTCCAATAAAATTCCCGTCAAAGTAGGTAATTGATAGATTGGCGTTAAAGTGAAAGGGTTTTGTTGAATTAGGATAAAATTTAAGTGATGACGTTAATAATGGTATGAGGGGCGTTACCGTTGTCCACTCATTAATACAATAACGCCGACCCCTAAGATCCCGGAGACCCGTTGGGAACGCCATCTGAGAATCCATCTTCCATCTCTTTTAACTAACAACCTCTTAATTAGGTTTCAGATCCAAGGGCGGGACAGGACCGAGGACGACAAATACACACTGAGACCGTTACAAGAAATTCGGGTCAGGTCGGTAAACATGGATTGCCCTTTGAGGCTGTAGGTCACCCTATAAGATCAAATCCAATTATATTAACGTCATATTGTTAATTACTTTGAGTGACTAAATTGAGTTGAACTCAATCATTAACGATTGTCAAAGTTTTTTTCATTTCCTCTAATTCTCTCCACATTCTTATCCTCTGGTCATTAAACTGACTGAATTGTAGCCACTTTCTTTGAAGTCTTCATGGCATCCGAGGTATTCCTTTTAAAAGGTTTGACTGCAACGAGTAGTTGAACTAAAAATATGTTGTTTTTTCAATGTTGATTGTTAGTTTGTGAACAATATAATGATGAGAAATCAATTATTTTTCATGTTTTCATTCTCACAAGGTCTGGGAAATTTAACTCTTCCAAGTAGAGTTGTATCATTTGTTTGCTTTTTTCAGTTCCAACTAACAATGTCTCAGACTTCTACTGATAAATCGAATAACTGGAAAAGAATTTCCAAAATTGGAAAGAAATTACAATGAACAATAAAAAATTACACAATCGCCATACATTTCTTCAAATATAAAAACAATCTTCCATTGTACTTAGAAAGCCTGAAATCAACAATTTTCTCAATAATTCTTTCAATTCAAGTGATACGTCGAAACCACGGCTTTCAATAAACCTCCAATTTATATTGGTTTCAAAAATATGAAGTTAATATCATTATTCCAAAAGGAAAAACTTCCCTAATAACACAGCAGCATTAAAATCTATTGTTGCATTATGGATTCCATTTGACGGAAATGGAACTCGTGTATTTTACGTACGTTTACTCGAGAGTTTACTGCAGAACGAAACAAAACAAAAACATTTATAGCTACTACTTGCTGGAGGCTGAGTAAATATTACGTAGTGGGTTCAAAATGTATACAGTGACAAACTATATAAACTTAAATAAACATAAGATTCCCGCATGAAAACTTGTTAGGTTACTGTACCAAAAAGAAAAGTGCTTGGATGAAAAATTTCGTTTGAATAACAATTTGAAGACATATTCAAATTAGACTGCCACGAAAAAAGAGATGTAAAATATTTAGATGCAATGAAAACCGCTTCTAGTGATTATTCGATATATAAAGCCAATAAAAAATTTGTGTGTGAGATCTAAAGCATCAAAAAGGACACCAGAGGAAGAAGAAAATTGAATTTTGATAATCAAAAGTCTTAAAAGCAATCCAATTGAAATTATCTGGAGATATGGAAATATTCAGTGAATGACGGTTATATATAAAATAGGTGGAAATGGAATGGGGTGAGCTGTGGAAGAGTTAGAACAGCAATCAATTCTTTGGAACACGACATTAAACACTCCCAATGAAACTTTTCTGCAGAATTATTTCCAAAAAGTGGAAAATTGGTAACTATCACTTCAATAATACACAAATTGCGAAAATTCTTCGGAACCCCTCGTCGTACACAAGTGCGAAAAGAAAATTATAACATAAAGCTTGAAAGAGAGAGGACGAATAATTGTGCGTGGTCATCAAGGCGTGTACTCAATTCCAGAAACCAGTGGCCGAATGTTGATTGCCCCCCTACTCTAACGGCTGTTGCCGTTGCATATTAATTTGTACAGATGATATTTTTGTCTCGTTTTCGTTGACTTTCTTTCGAAGTCATGCATAATAGGTAAAACTAAACACTTTCATCCAGCAACAGTGTACTTTACAGAGAGAAATGATGAGGATTCCGTAAGAATTTTCGCAATCTTTATAATTGAATCACAACAAATAATGTATGATATCAAAGTGGTACCATGAAGCAAAAAGCTATTTTGTACTGTCACAAGTATAAAATGAAAATCAAAAACAAAAAATATAATCAAACTGGTGAAAAAAATTGGTAGTCCTTCAATAAAGCCTATGAGGCCTCCAATTAAAATCATCCAGAGATACAATAACCAGCTGCTACTCAAGACTGAGATAAGTTGTGATAGATTTGGAAGGAGTTTGTGTGAATTCTACCAGTTCTGTTGTTTTTAAAAATGTTTGATATACCTATTGTTTGGGTAGATTTGGTAACTTACCACATATTCATTCAACGGAAGTTGTTACTACTAGTTGTAATTGTAGAATTTGACACTTAGTATAGAAGTGCATAAAAACACAAATAATCATATTAGAAGTAAAATCCTAATTTAATTAGAGAGCAGTATCCACTAACGAAGTCAGTTCCTTAGATAAAGTATTTTTCCGTAATTAATTTCACGATTCCTCAAATATTTGTTGATTTATTGATGAAATTGTGTTGCCTCCAGGATGAGAATCGTATTGAGTACAGCATCGTAAATTAGTTACGAATGAGAGTATTAAAAGATTTTTCTCCTTTGTGATTTAACGTCCGTCTATGTCTGCGACAGAGGCTAATCACCGACGCCGGAAGCACACTATACCTAACCGGAAATTTTGTTGAACCCACAAGTGGAATTCTTATCGAGCCCAACATCCATGACTCGGGGCCTAAGTTTCACCTCTTCTCCAAAAGACGGCATATCTATATTATACTTTGTGCTCATTGGTTTAATGATTGCGAGCTATGATATGTCACCCACCCAAGTAGTTGAAAGTGTTTCGCTGCAGACCGCTCTACGACGGACTTCGGTGCTCTCTTTCTGAACTTTTGGTCTCCCTTTTTCGAAATTTGGTGCTCGTGTCAACCTGATATAATTTCCGTCGACGGTTAACTTCGAAGAAGGTCGTCAAGTGGGATAGTAGAAGTCGTAGAGTTTTTGAGTATTTTTGGCGATTGAACTGTTTGAAGATGACAGAGATATAGTTTCCCCAGCTTTTCGGAAATGGAAGTGGTGTTGGTGCTAGTGTATACCTCTCAGTATTTGTAGAGTAGGTAGGGTGAGTGTAGGCTCACAGCACTTAGGCCACATATGACCCATTGTACATCCTCCCGAGGAGTTGTTCTCCTAGGTCATCGTCCATCCTGTCCTTCTCAGGAAGATGAACAGGTCACCAGGAGACATCTCCTTTATATCGGCAGGTGTAGGCCAAGACTCACCGAACACACACTCTCTTATTGACGATAACTCCGGACACTCGCATAGGACATGCCTGACAGTCTCATCTTCCTGTTCACACATCCTGTATAGAGGTGTGTCCACTAGCCCCATAGTATGGAGGTGTTTCCTTAGTTGACAGTGGCCAGTCAGAAATCCCACTGTTATACGTAGGTTTTTCCTGGTCATCGCCAAGTATTTCTTCGGCGCCATCTTCCCAGGGTCGCCCAGGGTGATCCTGGCAAAACTGCATCCTTTGAATCCCTCCCATCTCTCAAGGGTATACCTCGTTACAATGTTATCGAAACTGCTTATATTGACACAGTCTCAAAGTACTTCTCCCGCAAGCGATGAGCCCTTTTATAAACCGTTGGTATAGTGTTGAGTATACGAGTTGTTTGTTGTTGTTACAATGATAACTGTGTCGTCTGCAGAGAGTTTAACAAACAGAATAACTCTCGTTAAACCCATTAAACTTTCTTCGAAAAGTAATGACCGAGCAGTTGGTGTAAGTGCTCAAGCTTGGAACTCGAGCTTGGAACACTCTGGCTCTTTTCCAAGTGCTGTCATATCTGCTGTGAATTATTTCAAAATAATTTTGCTAGGGCAGAAGGATAATGTGTCAATCTGTATTGGTTTTTGTCGGAGCTTACATACTCACAGGCTTTCATTAAGAAAATTCTTAGATATAAGAACTGACAGTGAATATCGATCAAGATCCATGAAAAATTGCTTCTTTTCGTTACATCCTTCAACTCATTCGAACAAAACTGTTTTAGGGTCTTGCCTAATAAATTCCAAAAATACCCTTTTCCGCATCGCAACGGTTATTGAAAAAAGTTTTCTCGGACGATTAACCTGTAACTCGGTAACTTTTACTCACCAGATTGGAGGAGACTAAATCACTTTTTTCCTTCTTTGTCTTCATTCATCATGTCAGTCTTTTCACCTGCGATGCTAAAACATTTCCGTTCAGGAGGTTGAAGGAGCAGGGTCCCAATATTTATACCCCATGTGGTGTTGTGTTATAAAATTAGTTGACTAAATTATTTTCCACGCTATTCGATTTTATGATAATGGATTGATAGCAGAATCATTTTTTCATGATCAATTAAGACTTATTGGAAGGACCTCAGCCTTGCAAAACTAATGGAAAAATTAGACTGGCCAGAATAAAAAATATGGATTCCAAAGTGCAAGAGCAAAGTGGTTTTGTGTGCGGGTTTGTAAGAAATATCCTTTGATAAGAAAATTGGAAAAATGCAAACGCATGAGACTTCCAGTAGAGATTTATCACGTCTTAATTCCAAGTATTGTTGAAGACAAGAAAGTAATGGGACTGATTTACAAAAAACAGATGTTTGCAGTAAGTTGTAGAGGTGTTTCATCATACAGCAGTGCCCTGTTAGGAGTACTGCTATTTTCCTTAGTCTACTACTTGGTAGTTCAGTAGCTGCCCTAGCGTGTCCATCAGTCTATCCCTTCAGTAGAAGTTTGGATTGTCTAGGACCCTGCAGAGCATTCCAATGAGCGAGGTGCTGATTCCTCAGCCACTTCTTCGTCTCCTTGCTCATTTTTTGTTCTGTTATGCCCAGGGTCGGGCCCGGGCCGCAGAAAGGAGCTGCCGCCCCTTCCACAGCCAGTGCATCCGCCATCTCGTTGCCTCCAAAACCAGAGTGGGTTGGAATCCATTCTAGCCGCACCACGTTCCAAGATTAGCAAGGTACGTACTGAAATAATATTCAAATAATTATTCATCCCAACGTATGTTTCCGCAAATTCGAAATAATTTACTAAGAACTAGAATAATTTAAGATATCAATTCAATTTGTGGATAAGATATTTAACAACTCCTATCATGCTTAGATGAATTCCTCCCTATCCACTTTTTGTTTCTTAAGCAAATCTTGCGTTAAATCGTATAAATGTTTTATTTGTTATCCTCTCCGTTTCCAGCCATGAAAGATCTATCTTATATATTCAATATGCGTGTGCTATCAACGAAGAACACAAAAAAGTTTCCAATACTGGATCAGAAATAGCTTAGCGATAGGATATATGCGTGATCGAACAATCACTGTATTCCTCCTCACTTTCCTGTCCTGAACAGAAAGGAGCAGCTCACCGTTAAGATTTTGCAATCGTGAGAGAATTTATATGTGAAATTCCAGAAGAATGCACGCTGATGCTATACGGACAGAAAAATCTCATATTTTTGGGAAAATAGAGGAATGAAAATTATTGGGTAGGAGAAAATTTGACAAGAAAAATTCACAAGAGAATTTCTTGATGTAGGATGTTAGATAAATGTTAGTCTGTAGTAAACCAAGACAAATGATGATATGCAAACTGGAGTATGATGTAAATTACTTTTTTCCATATTTCAAAACAATGAGACCGAGATCCTGGAATATATGGAGTATAGATTAAGGAAACATAAGCACTAGATGATCCAAAGTGGAATTTATTGGGAAGTTTTTGGAGTAGAAATAAAGGATAGACAAGGAGACAGACTCTTCCCATTGTTTTTCCGCTCCTTTAGATTGACATGAATGAATGCAGCCTATTGAAAAAAATATGCTAGCCTATAGTGCCTTTTGCGTCCTCTTCCTTTATCTCGAAAATAAATGAAATTAGTTGCTGAAGATGTTGTTGAACTGTTTGTTGACAAAAAAATATGTAACCAAAATCAGATAGTGGCTGACTTGAACTAATATTTTCTTCAGGCACCCAATTTGATCTAATTTACTATCAATGCCCCAATAAAACGGTATTTTTTCACAGAATTTCCAATACTGCTCACTTGACGGAGCTAAATAATTATACCATCAGAGAGCGACTTGCAGTTTTACTTATTTATCCGGAATATCAGGAAACAGAAAATGAAAGTGGCCGTATAAATATTTAATTGAAAAATGGTTTTTCTATGTTCCTGTTGAGGGAAAAATGACCGTAACCTCACGAACTCTCCCGCAAGTTTTCAATATTTCATGAGCTACGTTCCATCAATCTTCTACCAGAATCCCCAACGTTAACAGTATGAAACAATATTTGTGTTTCATTACCTGAATATTGGAATTCAGGTATAGAACAATACGATATTTGGATCGTTTTGAAATATTTTCAATTGAAGCTCGGCATATTTTTTTATACATAACATTTTCTAGTAACTGAACATCATAATTATCCCCGTATCATTATAATAAACGACGATTAAATAATTTCACGTGCAAAGGCAAATGAAAAGTAGGTTTATTTGGTTTATCTTGAAAAGTTAACCAAGTAGGTTGATGGTTCCGATTGGAAATCCAGCATTTGGAATGGACTGATTACATTTTTTTTTCTTAACTATATTTGACTGCCAAATGTTTGTAAATTGTACTACTTACTGCAGGTCAACACATTGTGAATTATATAAACTATTGAATTTGCTCCCACAATTCAAGTCCAATAGCTATGAATTTACATTCAGTGAATTTGTATGCAGCACTAAATTTTTCTAAATGCACCACAAAACTTTTTTCTTTATGAAAAAAAGTAGAGAGACTTGATTCTCGTGGATTTCCATTTATTGATTTTCTTTTGCCTTGATAAAATTAAAGGCAGGGATTATTCAAATTTCTAGCACAGTTTAAGATGCAACTAAGGCACTCAGTTAATGGAAATTGAAAAATGTTTCATCCAGTTTGATTATTATGATTGATTTTTTCCTTCTGCCATGAAATTCCAATTATACGAAACAGGAAACGATACTAGAAGTTTTAGTTTCAAAATTCATTTGTGCTTTGAAAGGAACTGTTTTGCTTTGATTAAATCAAGAAGTTGCATAGATATTCTTCTTAGAATGAAAACAAACAAACTTTGGAACTTTCATCCCACCAAACATAATATAAAGCGGAAGTCCAAATTGAAAAGTGCAATTTTTTTCATTATACCTTAATGAATACTGAAGAAAAGTTCCTAGGTATTGACTGAAAGCTTTGAGGCATCAGAATAGATGTGGAGGTGATTGGGCGAGTACGCTGAAAGATTGGTCCAACAGGCTGGAGTCTTGATTTGCCAGGGACAATTAGAAGTTGATCCGTCAGAGTTGTATTATGGAATTGGTAGTTAAGTTTTGATTCGTGAATGTATCTTCTTCTGATTAGGTATATATACTGGACTAGTACATCTTCCAGCTTTCCTACATTCCATTTTATTTTTTCCCATTTCACACCTCGAGTGTTATAATGATGAACTCTTATGACTGACCTTTCCCGTCGCCATCTCGTCTATTCACTGTGCGTTGCTCACGTCAAGTCTCCTCCACGTCCGCTCGTTCTCTTAGTCACCGTCGTTGCCTTTCCACGTTCGTTGTATTTGAATTGCGCCTAAAAGTACTGCTTTAGCAAATAGAATTGATGTATATTGATTAGAACATTCGGTCATGTTATTTTTCGTTAACATTGGCTCCTGACTGACTAGTTGCGAGGTTCTTTCTTTTATTCCGCACATTTTCCGTGGCTCTTGTTCGTTTTTGTCGACTTTGCTACTTAAATTTGACTAGATATACATTCCAACATTTTATAACCCGATTACATAAAACAATTATTTTTTTTTAAACCTGGCTGTTTGCCCTTCTAGTTACGTTGCATTTTATTAAGTTTACATAAAAGAGTCGTGTTACTTGAAACTAAGTGGAAAATAATGTGCGCTCTGGAAAACAGTATTGTTAAAAAGTAAATATCCATTTTCATGGAAATAATGTGATTACACAATTTTCTTATTATTATGCAGTGAATAGGAAAAAAAACATTTTATTATGGTTTATATCTTTTTTATACAGAAGACTCGAAATACCTTACAGTGACCCTTAGGCAATCCAATCAATAGTTGATTTCTCATTGGTGTACAACTTTCAAATTTAAACCAAAAGTGGGTAAGCTATTCACAATTAATTATAAATTAAACTAACTCTGCTATTCATTTTCATATTGTAAGTTCTTTCTGGTTGAAATTTAAATAAAATAACTATATAAATTATAGTATTTATTTCATTAATAGATGTTGTAGAAAAAATATTGAGTACAACTTGTACGCAAATCAATTTTCCCACTCGCGCTTGTAGGAAAAGTGACACCTTGCGCACTAGTTGTACAAACTACTATTCCGTTATACTAATGAAACAGTTGTAATATTGTTAAGACAGGGGATACTTTACTCAGCAGCGCTGCCGGAGAAGAAAAGTTTTTTTCTTAAATATATGTAATTTCCCGAATAATATTGAAGATACTTTCCTTTTCGACAAATCCCAGTAATTCCCGTGATATTCTTAATGGTTGAGATATGAATGGGAAGGAAAAAAATCATTTAGGCTTTGTTGCAACGACAAAGTGGACATTTACGCATCATACATTCCATTATATACTTATACAAGTTCAGTTAGGAGCTTCCAGAATATTTTCTTTGGCACGAGAGTAATGTAAATCCGTTTTTCGATAATATTCCATAAATTTTATAATTTTTAATGAATTACGATCAGTTTTTTGTTCTATAACGGAAAAATTTAGTTGGAAGTGGACAGGCCCAAAAAATGAAAGGCATTTACGAAAATCATGATATTGTTACCCATGGCATTCAAATTTGTTTTTCGAAAATAAGTAACAGTGTGATATTTTTCCATCAATATTGGGTGAAAATTTCAATAATATGGTAACACCAGATGGGACCGTCGAGTCCGCTATTATTTCCCAGATTTTATCTTTGAAATGGTGAAAAATACGTTGTTTCTTGATATTTTTGTTTTTGGTGTATCTAATCCTCTTGAATAACTGGATACAGAAAAACATGCTTTATAAGAGCCGAGCTATACTTGAAAGTTTCGAAGTTGTAAATTTTTGATAACGTTGAAAGAATTTCAAAAAATAGTAGCTGCCTTACTTCAAGGAACATGAGAGTCTACTTAGTAGAACTTTCAAAATAAACAAACGATCATTTATTCAAAGTGTATTATGCATGGCTTCAATACAGTGAGAGCACACAGAACTATTCACAGAATGTTTTCCTGAAGAGGTCGTCAATTAAATTTCAATATCACAGTTCAATAATTGGTAACTGCCTTTGAGGTATTGGGATTACATTAACAACTATCGTGAAATAGGCTGATGAATTTTGATAAAAATCATTACATTTGGAATGTTATTGACAAGAATGCAAGATTTTTTTGTTTTTTTCTTCATGCACGGTACGTATTTTCAGCCATGAATAAAAAAAAATAGTATAAACCTCACGGACAGGAATTTCGACAGCCATGAACTGCGTGGCTTCGCCTCGGGCATCATGGTGCACAGTGCAGGAATGTCAAGCTTTCTACCCTTGGAGTGTAATACAATATTAGTTAGGTTAGGTCTCTCTGCAGCCAGAATTCATGAATTCTTACGGTTTGTAGGCAACCAAATCACTGAACTTTCACAAATTCCAAGTCATTTTATAAAAATATCACGTGAACTCCAAGAGGTTTTCTATCAACCTTTCATTCCGGTTGCAAAGAAGGAGAGAAGGTATGCAGTTTCATCCTGTACATATTTTCGACTACCTAGTGACCAAATATGAAGAGAAACCAAAATTGCTTACGAATTTATATTTGTGGAACAACTATTGGCACGCTTTGGCAGAGGGTAAAAAACTGAATACCAGCCATAAAAACTGTACCCCCCATTCAAAAGTTTGTTTCATAAATGGAATTGGTTATATGGATATCTCAACCACAAAAACCAATCCCATAGATCGAACACTACTTAGAATTTGATCTATTTATGATGTTTATATCGAGATAGAAACTAAGTCTAAAATGGCTCTAAAACAGACTCTGGAGTAGGAGCCGGAATATACGGGGTACAGGAGAAGATCGCGATTTCTCTAAGCCAGAAGAGTTGCAGCACTTAAGGCGATACGCTCATATAAGATAACATCAAATCTGGTGTGGGAATGTCGCAAGGCCTTCAACAGACTAGATAGTCATAATAAAGTGACCCTAGCCTGGGTACCAGGCCACCAAGGAATAAAGGCAATGAAAAGGCCGATGAATTAGCCAAGCAGGGAGCAGCGGAGGTCATGATAGGGCCAGAACCTTCCTGTGGAATTGCAAAATGCCTAAGTAAAGGAAGCATCCACAAATGGATAAACAGCCAGGCGTTGCACTGGTGGTATGGAACCCCAGGACAAAGGCACGCTAAATTATTCCTTAAAAGCCCTTCGGCCAAACTGTCACACGACCTACTACGTCAAAGTCAAGAAACGACGAGGATATTAGTGGGAATGCTTACATATGCATACAATTGGACTAGCAGAAGACAGCCTATGCAGGTTCTGCCAGGAAGAAGACGAAACCGCGGAGCACGTACATTGTGAGTGTGAAGGCCTAGCAAGGCTGCGGTTTCACCCATTCGAAGAAGAAAAACCGAAGGCAGAGAGCTACGCAAAGGAGGCGGTAACCAGGCTATTAAGTCTAATGAAAATAATAAAGCTGGATATCGAGCTCCAATATAGGAGGACCACAATTATTGATCTGCAAAGGTCGCAGTGGGATAGGACAAAGAGCCACTCCAATTCTAATCTAATCTAATCTAAGTTTCAAATTCTAGTGATTTCACTATTCGCGTACACAGAATTGCAGGATGAATTAACGACTTTTTCCTTTAACTAGAACATTAATTCAAAATGAAATATAGTCCCTCTTTTTTGTAAGCATGGAAGTATCTTTCCACCTTAATATTTTTTGATAAACTTTGATTTACGTTGAAAACAAAGCGGAAACTAATTCATCACATTTTCAGGCTAGTGGCGTCGTTATGTCAGTTATTCCGTTGACTTAACTTCCGAAATTTATTTAATTTTAATTTCAACGAATTACCATGAAAATTATTTTTCAAATGAAACTCTCTATCCAGCTTTTTCATCCCATAATTAGAAGGAACGGATATGGAAGAGAACAAATATTCACTCTTTGGAAAAACTTTTATGATTGCCTTAAAAACAACGGGTATTGTTTTAAAGTGGACGATAATGTTGCTTGTTCAACTTCTTTCTAGTTCATTAAATTAAATATTATGGTCGATAAACTTTAAAATATGTTTCCTAACTGTCGCATTATAGTAACTATATTTGATTTCAATTTCCAAGTAAAATGATTCCAGCAAGAGTAATAATAATTATTAGGAAATTCTCATTATCTATTCATTTATAAGTTTTAGGTGTAATTTAAACAAAATTATCAAATAAAATATTCATCATCAGAAGCTTATGTGAAACTAGATCACTTCAAGTATAAATAAATTGACTGCTGATATACTGCGTGACCAAGTGAATGCTGTTGAAACAAAAAGGTACTCAAACATTTATTTCGATGCCAAGGCTTCTAAAATAAATTTCCTACATAAATGTATACACAAAAGTCCATTATATTTTGTGGACGAGTCCAATTTCTTCGAGAAACGTCAACACCTTCACAGACGTATCCATAGTAGGTTGCTGACGATACCTTGGAGAGCCCCTCCTGAGAACGTTTTGGCTACATGCCGATGAAAGAGCAGCGCATGTTTTGCTTTGCACAGTCAATTTCCTTTCCTCTCTCTCGAGTGAATTCTACATGTTAAGATCAACCGATTGGCATCTATCAGATCAAAAATAGAAGTTTAAGAGACTCGCATATAGAGAGTTACATCATATGTCGTCATTTATAATGTACAATACAAAAGTATCATCGATGAGATTATAAATTTTCCGATGAAAATTGAAAAAAAAAATGCGGAACCAGAAGCTACAGCATTTTAATTTTTGTGAGAATTCATTCGGGATAATTAATAACGGGACAAATGAAGACACAAAGGCAGTTGTTTCTAAGAGTATTTCTGTATGTAATATTAAAAGAAATTTCAAAAAAACTGTGTATATTTTTTTATGAAGTTATTCAAGGATGAGGCTTGTTCGCGTCTGTTAATCTATTCAATAGTCAAAAAGTTATGTAGATGTAACTTAGTCCTTCAACCGTATCTGTATCTTATAAAGTGGAAAGTCATATGAAACCGCGTCAAGCAATTCCACCTTCATGAGTCAGAGACCCTGCGAAGTTCTTTGTAATCCCATACTTCCCATTTAAAAAATTAGGGTGATATATCTTTCAAAACGTTTTATGAATCTCTTCAAAAATGTTATTGTTTCATAATTTTTTGTGAACTTGCAAACTCTCGCAAACGTATAGGCAACATCCTTATATCAAATAAAAATCTCAAGGTTCAATAAAACACCAAGACAAACCAAAATATTGATCTTAAATAGGAACAATCAACAAGTTTTGGTTACTTATAATATAACCATCTTATACCATGAGGAAACACAACTGAAAAAGGAGAAAATCCACTTCCAAACCAAAATACATGTATATAACGTATTTGTGAGATGAATATTACGTAAAAAATAAAATTGATTTGAATGAGATGGGGATCAGATTGTCACAATGAAAATTTTTTATTTTTAATTGAAAAATTTGACGCGTCTCGCTATTTGTCTTTTCATGGGAAAATACTTTTTGTTAATGATTTTTTTTAGTTCATTTAACTAGTTTTCATGGAATGGAAACATTTTTAGTTAACTGAAAGAGCAATCAAACTCAGTCTATTATTATAACACCCATATTGCTCGCATGTTATAATATATACTAAACTTGTTCAAATGATCGGTGTTAATAATATTTGTTACACAATTATTTTGCCTCTGGAGGAAACTTCACGTAATTATCCTGGTGGTGTAACAATTACTCAATGGCGTGTGATAGGTTGTGCAGCATTTGCGGCGTATCACGTAAAGTTTCAATACCCCTTGGTCGTTTAACTGGTGATAAAATCTGGGTATTTGGATTGTTCGATATATTATATTTCAGTTTTCGGTCGGAGTACTTGCAAACCATTTTTGTATTAATGGATGATATCAGGCAAATTTAACATTTAAAAGTTATCAAATAATTGAATATTTTTGTTGAAATAGTTAATTTCAAAAAAAAAAAAATTGATTTGGGAGCAGTAGCGGTGCTTATGCCAAACATTTCGAATTTCATTCGGAAAGGTCCTACCGGGGTGATTTTTTTTCTGCAAAATGTTGATTGAAACATGAGATTCTAAGCTGGCCAAAATCTGATGCGTTGAGATGGCCTGATTCTTGACAACAAAGAGATCCCCGTCCTTTGAAGCCCTCCTGAAACAATTTGGCAGTCCAAACACATTTCTGTGGACATTTTATATTTTGGATCACCAGATGCCATGCCACACACTCCTGGGAAGGATGCAAAGGCGACATGACCAAAAAAATGTATTCAGAGCATTTCAAAATCCCCGAGTAAAACAATTTCCATAAGGTAAGTGCCTTGTTTGAAAATCCTTGGGATTTCTTCCAATTGGGGTACTATTTCAACACTTTTCGCTTGGATATTTGAAGAAAAATCGATTACTGTTCATATTTTCTGTTATTTTAACTAGACCTGAGAGATCTATTGTGCCCCCTAACTTCTACTTAGTTTCTGAGGAGAGTCTCAGAAACTAGTAGCTCCCTTAGTCCTATTTCCCGGAGGAATTTTTTGGATATCTGCAGGCTTCAACTCAGGTAAATGTTCCTCTTCTATCCAGTTATTTCCCAGGTACTGTGCTTTAGGATACTGGAGTGCTGTTCAGTTGGAAAGTATGTGGATGGAGGTTTTTTCTTCCATGCTACTGCAATATCTGCTTTCTTCTTCCTCCACTATTTGAGCTTTTTTAGGTGCCCATTCAGGCGACAATGTCCCGTTAGGATCCCTGTTAAAACTCTTAATTATCAGCTGCTCTCGGGCTGGTAAAAGCTGGTGAAAATTTTCTGCTCTTGTAAAACAATATATCACATCTCAGCCCCCATCCCCATTATCCCTGGTCATAATTTTTCAGCCTCCGTGGAATATTTTGTTTAAAAAAATTTTATAGGGATTTGGCTTATAAAAACGATCGCTGACAGTTTCGGGCCGACTTCATGTTTCATAGCAATTTAGTACCCTACTCTAACGATTTTAAACGTCCGTTGTGAGTTATTTCGTAACTAGGCATATTTTAACGTAATTTTATACTCTTCGCCGATCATATTTGCTTTTACGTTATGTACTTTGACTTAATAATGGGTTAACGTCGCAAACATTGTTTGAAGTTCCTTTTATGATTGAGATCTACTGGAATGCTTGATCTTGATTATAACTTGCGCATTATTAATTACCAGTTTGTTGAAAAATGTATGAATTATTCCTCAAATACCTAACAATTATTTACTTCGAATTTCTTGGCTATACAGAAAAAGTTGAGCATGCAACGAACTTTAGAACATTTCATGAATAGTAATAGTAATACTACCACGGAACCGTACAGTGAACAAAAAAATTATTCATCATCAAAATATATGCGGCAACATTGGATGTCGATTAGGAATACTTTTCTTAAAGCTAAATATACATACCATATTCTGTTAATGCTAAGATATATCCATATCCGTATCATAGAAAAGTTTTCTGTCACTGCCACTTCCAAAATCTGTTTAAAACTATTCCAAAACTGTCAATTTTCCCGAAAAGCACAGAAGAACACTCCATTATTCACAAAAGCACTAAATAATGTATTTAAAACCTGAAGAAATTGTGTTATTGGACAGTAATTAATTTTAAAACTTCCAGAAACCAAAAAGCACACTGGATTCCACTCAGACTCAAAATCTTCCATTCCAATCACTTATATTTGAGAAAATTAACAGATTAATCCAATTTGGAATATGGATTACTTCCTAGATACACAGCAATTTAAAAACCTAGGACATCACCTGGTGGATAACTGTACAGAAGATAGTCATTTACCTTAGTTTAAGCCTGCAGATATCCTAAAATATCTTCTGGAAATAAGATTAAAGGAAACTCTGCCTAGGAACTAAGTAGAAGTGAAGGGGCACAATCGATCTTTCAGGTCTCAGTTAATGTCACACCCAAAAAACAAACACATACATTTTGACAATTTCGCGATTCGTAAATATGTAGCTTGTTCAATTGAAACCCAGCTTTGGTCCAGGAAAAATTTATTGACAAGTATTGTTACAAATAACTACCACTACAATTAAGGCACATATCCCACTGTTTCACCAACCGATGTATACCCTGCTTATAGAATTGTTGTGGCTGCTGCTGGAAGAATTCTTTCACAGCGTTTTGTACTTCTGCGTCCGACTGAAAACGGTTACCTATTAACGCCTTTTTTAGTGGCCTAAAGATGTGAAAATCGCAAGGCGATGAATCGAGACTATAGGGTGGATGCTCTAATATCCTCCATTTATTTCGTTGCAGATTTTCTTTCACTACGTTGGCAACATGAGGTCGAGCATTATCGTGAAGCAGAATAACACCACGTGAAAGCTTCCCTGGACGTTTTCTTCTTATTGCTTGATGGAGCTTGTTCAAAGTTTCATTATACAGGTTTGCGTTGATATGCACTCTATGTTCTGTAAACTCTATCAGCGAGGGTCCTTCATGGTCGAAAAAGAATGTCAACATCACCTTGCCTGCAGAAGGTTGAACTTTCAACTTCTTTGGTGGCGGAGAATTTGCGTGTTTCCATTGCATTGATGAAAGCTTACTGGATGGTTCAAAATAATGACACCAAGATTCATCACCAGCAACTATTGACGAGAGAAAGTCATTACCATTTTGACTGTATTCCGTGAGGTGTTGCAAAGACAAGCCCATTCGCAAGCTTTTTTGGTCCTCAAACAAAAGACGAGGAACCCATTGCGCACAAACTTTGCTGTAACCTAGTTTGTGTACGATACTATGGACAGATCCTATACTCACACCAACATTTTTTGAAATTGCTCCTATTGGAATTCGACGATTTTCTCTAATCAGACCTTCCACACATGGCACATTCCTGTCTGTTGATGCAGTAATCAATGCACCTGGTCGTGGCTTATCATTCGTCCTCTCTTCTCCATTCTTAAATTTTCGACACCATTCCTTCACAGTTGGATATGAAAAACATGCGTTTCCATACACTGCTTGCATTCGCGTATAAATTTGCAACGGTTGCACACCTTCAGCACACAAAAATTGAATGACCGCACGCTTATCACATTTGGACGGATTGTTAACAACAAACGCCATTTCAAAGTCACAATACTTAAAATCGCGGTCAAATATAAACGAAATAAGCAGATCAGTGTGACGATTGCATACACTACTAATGTTGGAAAACGTCAGTTAAATGATTACAATTGTTTCCAAGGCTAACCTGACCAAAGATGGGTTTCAGTTGATCAAGCCTCGTATATCAGGTTCATGATACGTGATGACACAGCACTTTTCCTACTTATGGCATTGTAGTCAAACATCCACCATTTTGATGCTCTTCTGCTTGTCCTATTTTCAAAGAAAATCAAACAAATATATCCGACTGAAATTTCAGTTGCAAGCCTTATTGAATCTCCAATTATCTAATTCGTAATATTCTTGCCTGGCAATTCTAATGAACTAGATTATAAATCGAAGCATGAACAAATTATTCCAAAATCTATACGAATCTATATGCCTAAGCCAAACTGAGACTTAATGTCGCCATGTTTATTTTGATAGCAGTCAACGCATTCTATAAAGCTAATTAATTGGCTGTTTCGTAAAGCTGATTAAGAGACACAGAACAGATGTTTAATTTCGAAACCTATATACGTTTATTATCTAGTTATGTACCTTAGGCTGATATTTAGTATTAGCCGCTGGCTTTTGCAACTCCATTGAGTATATGTTCGATAAACTATAATTTTTTGGGCGTTGCTACAGAATTCCTTATTTCATTTCATTCCTTCAGATTTATCATGATTTCACCCCACGATTTCTTTCTGGAAAGTTTGGAAAACTTACTGCTGTATGAACAAGAAAAAAATTACTGACAATGTAGATTTCTCCATGTGATAATCACTATGCTTTTACAAGAGGACACAGTCTATTTTCAACAAGGATTTTTGTCAAAAACTAAAATTGATAATAGCTAAAATATCAAGCTATCATTGACAAATGGGCGAAAGATTATAACTAACATTTTCTTGTTCAGTTTTCATGTGAAATATCTTTATAAATCGCTGTTTATATCATCAGCATTTTATTCAAATCGTTTCTCAACTGTTTTGAAATAATTACAAACCCTATTCACTAGCCTATTCTGTTTCGCATCAGCAATACACAATATATTTCAAAAACTTTAGCTGATATTTAACATTTTCTAAATAGATATCATCGTTCATATTGAAACTGACCGAATGGACCCTCGTTGAAGGAACAGGTGCCCTGACAATCATGCTATAAACTTGAACGACTATAGAAAAGTTTCCTTTTAACATCATTAAAATGGGAGTTGATAGTGGTTTCATTGAAAAACGTACGTTTCAATGTGTGTAGGATGGTATTTTCACTATTATACCTTTATATACATATTTAGTAAATATATATATTTGTAACTACTCCGTCCATTATGAATATACTTTGAAAAGGTCCATTTTATTGGTGAGTGAAGAAGGTTATTCGTCCATTCATACTTTTTTGCAAGTTCTCATTGGTGTGAAGTCACTACAAATGTAGAGATAAAGTATCATCGAAAACTCCTGTACCTAAACAGTCCAAGTCCGTGCTATTAAATAAAATTGAAGTTTAACTCAGATGCTTATAGTGTAATGGACTACCAAACGTTATTCTGAAGGGGCAGTTAAATTAATTGAGCTTGCCTAGAACGGCAGCTTGGGTACTCATTACTCGAGGTAATTGGAGCACTATAATCTTCTCTTTGGATTTCCGGATTCAAGTCCACTCCTGTTGGTTAATATCGATTTGTCCTAGGCCTGGGCCATCAACGAAGGGCGGATCTGAGCTTAAGACGCTAAGTGAATTAAGTAGATCAAAAGAATTCTTTTAGCTCAGTCCTTAATAATGTATTAGTTGTTGTACAAAATAAATAAATACCACAAAGTCTTGGGATTTACTCAATTCACCCAAACAAATTTTCCATGAAAATCTCATGAATGTTTTCGTTTCTGCTTTTGTAATACCTACCTGCTGATTGATTGTTACGCTCTGTAAACTTGTTATTTCCATTAGTGACTTAAAGCAGTTCTTCGAATAGATCCCTTATTCTTATCCGTATACGGATTTACTAAAAAATAGTCTTGCTAAAAGCATACAACATCACTTTTCTTGTTAGGTCGTTGAGAAACGCGTACACGGAACACAATAGAGCAATTCGTACGTTGGGTACGTGTGACGCATTGATACGTTTCATGTAACGTTACAGAACCCACGTAACGCTTCTACACATGCGCATTGTGATACTATCCGGATAAGTGGTGATTTTTAAAACAGCTTCATCCCTATTATCGAAAAGCAATATCATCAACGTTCGCGCTACGAATGAGGCAATCACTGGGAGACATTAAAGATCACGTTCTACGCGACTCCATTTAGATATATCACGTTTTTTGTGATGCCATATGGCAACTGACGTTGTAATTATCTAATTCATTTCTCGAATATGGGAGCTCTTCGATAACCTTTCACTGCACCAGTTCATGTGACTGCTTCTGATATAAAAGCACAAAATTTTATGAAGCTTATATTTCAGGTAATAATAGTAATTTTCACGTGGAGATGCTATCAACTTTCAAATACAGAGGGTTCTATTCAAGGAATCGTGGGTAGGTACATTGCAAATTATTGATTGCAAGATTAATTAATGATGTATGAATTTGAGTTTTGATCTTATGTTAATAACTCTATTATTTTAAAATGCTTTCCCAACAAAGGCACCGGAAGTACGTACCCGTCATAGTATTAAAGTGACTCTAATCGGGATGCCGCTGTATTCAGATTGTTTTTAAACTAGGTCGAGACCCAGCTAATTTTGCCAAGTAAATATATAAATAAGTAGGCATTGTTTGTTATTATAAACAGTTCATTATTCGAGTTGAAAGTTTGTCAAATATTCTGTTTTTGCTGGTATTGCAACCCTGGTGAATCTGGACTTTTGTGTGACATTAGTTTTGTTCGCGGTTGTAATTCCAAACCAGTATTCGTTTGGACCATATGGAAATTAGCTCGAGGATCAGATCAGTTTGGTTCGTTTTGGAATCAGTCCTAGATGTTCTCTGACTTTGGTAAGGCCTGAAGGCTTAGTTCGGCTGATCATGCGCAATTAATTGAGTCAGTTGGATTCTTATTTCAGTCACGGTTGTTAACTCGAACTTATCTGTCCACTCCAAGTGTGAAGGGTGAAATTGAATCATCTTTTCAATTTTTTTTGATCTTTTATTATTGTTTCCGTCAAGGTTCAGGTGATCTATGGCTCTTAGACCGTTTACAGTATAATTAAAATTATGTACTGGTCTTTAATTGGGTATGCGATCTAGCTCTAGCTTTGCTTCGGAATTGGTTTGCATTTTATCTTGCTAACATAAACGTTAAAAACAAACATTAAAACTACCTAATCAAAGTTAAATATAAGCTCCAGTTAAAATGTCTCAATCAGTGATAATGCCAAAAACCCACACAAAGTGAAATCTGAGAAGGACGAAATGGAAATCTTAACAGTTCCAAGGGGATCGGTTTGATTTATTTCGCAATGTAAAGATTGAGATACTCTGTTGAATAGGAGTAAATTACTGCAGATTATTAGGGGATAAATGGTATTCGGTTGTTAACAGATGTTTTATAGTATTAAGAAGCGTATTGAATTATACCAACAAAAAACGCGGAAATAAAAAATTGGATGTGAAATGTGAACTTCTAAATCACCAATATTTTGAGAAAATTATTTTCTTTCGAAGTTTCTTCCTCTTAAGCTATATATAAAAAGGGGCCTATTCACTCAATGAAATTCGGCCGGCCTGTGTCGACAGTACTTACTGGACTGAAGGATGGATCGACCCTGCCCACACATAATCAACTCCAACTCGACAGTTCTGCTCTGTGGATTTGGACTGTCCAATTCAAAACGATTTAGACACACACTATCAACTACAGTGTATTTCGAATGGCAAGCTGAATATTTGCTACATTTGCTGTTGTGAGCAAATTTCTCGTACAACATTTACAAAGAGATACTGGGTGGAAAAGTGGTTATTTTGAATAATTCTCAATTTCCTGTTCAACAGTGTCCAGTGCAAATGCCGCGTCAACAGTTTTGTATAATTCTGAAAGTTTCCGGAAACATTTTTTAAAAACGTTGAAATGACAACTTAAGTTTTAAGTATTCAGCTACCAAATTGTAATTTTTAAGTTTAATTTAAAATATCTACGAGTGGTCGTTTTTGCAATTAATCTTTTTTCCTTTATTCCAGAAAATAGGCCAATATGTTAAGATAATAATTTTTTTTTCATTTTTCTACAATACTGTAATGTTTTTCTTATATTACCGTGAAATAAAATTTTACGCTTACTATGGCTAATTACTATTGGTTTATTGAAAAAACACTTACACACTATAATTAACTTAATTTATATACATACTACTCAATGTCCCATCAATTAATCTAGACTCGGTTTAATAATTGTTCTTATTCATCTTCAACACTTGAATATTCCACTATTCATATTCCCTGTATACTGAAACTGTTTACCAGTTCACTGTATACTGTATACATTATTCGACTCATTCAACCTGCGTATATATAAAACGTTTCTGAATTTTCACCACATTCTGCGTTTGCGGAACTTCCAGAACAGTCGGGAATATTATTCTGTTATGGAATCTTCTAGAAAGCTCGCATTTGCCAAAATTCATAGTTCACTCAAAAACCTGCGTATATTGTTATGTACTTCGATTTTAAAGTTGTGTTTTTCCGTGACAACGACATTATTGATTTTGGAACATCAGTCAGTCAGTTAGTTAGTTTTTCTCTTCCTGTCATTTTTGGCTTTATCTACAAAAGAAATAAATTGTTCACCCAATTAAGTGTCCTTTATTTGGGTGAACATAACATATATATAAAACGTTCCTGAATTTTCACCACATTCTGCGTTTGCGGAACTTCCAGAGCAGTCGGGAATATTATTCTGTTATGGAATCTTCTAGAAAGCTCGCATTTGCCAAAATTCATAGTTCAGAACAGTACCGGCTTCTAAATAACTGAGCTCGTAACAATACTATTCGCGAAATTGTTTTATAGAGTAAATATGAAAGAAGATTGGGAGACGATGAATAGCGCTAACCTATTATCTTCAAACTTCATCTTTCCATCTGGTCTACCACCAGCGTTGGCATGCTGTTTCCTGATTTGCACCTTCGTAGGAGGCCAGTAAACTGCTCCATATAAAAATTCAAAATAGTCAGCCATGCTTTTGAGACTATAATTGTTCTTAGTTTTCTGAACTATGTAGGAATACAGATATACGTTGGAGGAATAAACACAGCTAATAACCGCTGACAAGACAACTGATTGACAGAAGACGCAGATCAGAGCATTCAAAACGTGTTTTGGTAACGTTCGGGTGGAGAGATATCATTCGATGCCAAAGTCACGTTTACGTTCATTATACACACACGCCATGCTTAAAGTGAATTTTCTTCCAAGACAGACAATGCATTATTTCACAGTATCATGACTTTTCTACATATAGTTTCCAATGTTCTTACACGTTCAACCAATCATCTGACGAATCCTTTTTAAACATTTTCGTGCGTGTATTTTTATAATGCTCCAGTAAACTTCCATTTTTTCCAATACTCCTATTGAGGATTAACATATTTATAAATATGTGCATTACACTGGGGATTCAGGCTACTCCGCCATTTCTGGAAATAATGATTCCAAATTCAACTCAGTCTCAATTTTCAACACTCCATAAGAGATATTCAACAGCAAAAGGTCATGTCATCAGTTTATTTTATTTCCATTCTTTTTGATATTTGAATCTGACCAGAGATACTTTTTCCCCTTGTCCTGGTTTTCGAGAATATTCGGGGAGGATCTCTTACAAAGGGCAATAAATCATATTTCAAGAGGGAATGGAATATTTATATAAGGCCGGGAATATATAGTATCATTATCTGGAAAATGCCATCGGAATTATCGATTTTTCTTTCCAGAAAATATTTGTGAAGAAAAGTGATCTTAGAAATCAACAGTTAAGTCGAAATACCATTGCTCTGTTTTGATGGATAAGGAGCCAAAGAAGAATGGATATTTTCAACAAGAAATAAACATACACATAAACTCTACCTGCGATGGTAAATCACTCAAAAATTACGCTCCCCTATTATATTATTTTGACAAAATGATCTATCCATTGTAACAGACGAGATATATATACCTATAAGTGAAATGTTTAGTAAACCAAGTTTTGATTTACGACACTTGTACTATTGCTACTTTTATCCTGAAATCCTTAAATGAAACATTCTTGTTAAAGATTTATGAGAATATCCCTTCAGAGAACAATAATAGCGGTTCGAACCTCATAAATTTATCATTACAAGACAAAAAGAAGAACAAAAAGGTAAGGAAACGGTTTTGTTGTCGCACAAGCATTGAATAATAGGTTGAGTTCCATCAAAAATAAGAGGAAAAATCAAAGACCACGAATATTATGGTGAAAAATGAGTTTAATAGTTGTTATTGGATTAAATGGTAGTTCATTTGATCAATCGTTTTATTAGTAGTACTCTTAGTTGCAGTAGAGGTTAATGAGCTGAACCAAAATAGTAAATATCCATTTGCCCTTTTTTTACGAGCTGTGGTGGGGCTTCCTGCGCGATTTTCTTACATAACTCTTCAATGCTAAGACTAGGCTTCGTGTAACAGCTCTGCATTTCACAGTCATCTTTATACAGGCAGAAGACTTACCGAGCACACAATCTCTTATTGACGATAACTCTGGACACCCGCATGACACATAACTGACAGTTTCGCCTTCCTGTCTACTCACCCTGCATAGAGATTTGTTCACTAGCCCCATCGTATGGAGATGTTTCCTCAGCTGATAGTGTTCAGCTAGAAATCATCTTGTTGAATGTAGAGTTTTTCTAGTAATTGTCGAGTAGTTCTTCAGGACCAGCTTCCCAGCGTCATCTAAAGTAATCCTATCATAGCTGCTTCCCTTGATATAATCTCATCTTTCAAGGAATTGAGTATGGGTGTGACGTTTGGCCAGTTTCGCAATTGTCGTCAAGCCGTAGGTATCGCTGGGTCCTAAAGGTCTTAGTCCAGCCCCTTTTTTGGCTAAAGAATCGGCAATACGATTACCTTCCCTCCTGTAGTGCCCTTTATCCCACCTCAGGTTAATATTGTTATTTGCCGAGGCGTTAGCTGAATTTTCATGGCATACTAGTACTACCTCTGATGCAACACCTTGTATGTTTAAGGCTAATAGAGCTTGTATTGTCATTGCTCATTATTATGTTTTTGACATCATTATCATCTCTTTTGAATCCTTCATTTAATAGAGATGTCACAGAAAAAGGCTTTTCATTTGAGATTTATTAATGATATCAACTATTGAGGTTAGTCCGTGTACAGGTTCACAGATCTGTCTGCAGAGTACAAGTGGTATCAGTACTTTCAGCCACACTATCATCTCTTGAATTTTGGTACGAACCCTTTATAAACAGTATCTATCACAGTCAACAAACGATATTACTAAATATCACGTTTTCTACGTAGACTGAAGTGGGACGACGACACTTAAAACGAAAGATGTTTTTTTTTTATTAAAAAAGAAGTTTGCCCCATCGCTATAACTGTAGAAATATCACATCCGTCTTGAAGTCAAAATTTCCTGGCTTTACGACGGACGATCAAAGCGAACGCGCGAAGCTCATAGTGGTGAATAATTTCGAATATGTTACATTCCATTAAGTTACACTTTAAACTTAAATGTCGATGAGTTTCCTCATAGAAAATGCATCTCCGCGTTTAATGGAAATGAGAATACTACCGAATGTTATGCCGTTCAGTCGGAAGATTAGTTTAATCATTCTGGAAATGTGATTAATTTTATGTATTTCCACCAAAGTCATGACTAATATTAAATTAATGTTGTATAAATGTTAAATTAATAAAGAAAATTAAATGATTTTATTGTTCAGCGAGAGACGAAAGTTACATTTTTCAAGTGAGAGAAAAGTTTATCAAATGAGGAGTATAGGAATCCTAAAAAATGCTTTCAACGAGCTAAACACTATGGTTTTTCTATGGCCCTATAACAAAATTCAAATAATGCAAAACATTTTTATTGAATCTTTTAAAATACAGATGTACTATAGGCAAAAATTCTCAAACTATTAAGAAAGAGGATAGCGGTTGGGAGACATGACTAAGAAATTACTTACATTTCAAAATGAAAAAAGAAGGTTTCACTTGCTTCGAAGTTTGGACTGTGAATTGATGTTCAATCAAGACCATGTCTACATTCACAAACTGAATATTGGGAACGTAAGTAGAGTAAACTTTCTGTATAGTGCAATTGCAGCTAACTTTAGAAAGTAGAGTGAACTGAAAAGTAGATTAATCATTTGATTCAATAAGGAATAGGATATCCGGGTCCAATCAAATCAGTTTGGACTTACTTTTCGTTCATTTAATCCAGCGACATATTTTTAAGACTTCTTTCTAGAAACGAAACTTCTTGGAATTTCAATGTCCATTCAGAATAATAATTAAAAATATGAAGCGTTGGTTCTAAGTACGGCTTAGTTTGATCGGAAACGTTCACATCAGAAGAAGTGAGTTAATTAGAGATAATAATTAAAGTGAAAACCTTCTTTATTTCTCACTTTGTTACGGAGATTTCTTTGATCTGCTAGCAACGATAAGCATGCTGATATTTTTGCTCACCATTTTTGGGAGAAAAAACCTACGGCACGACGCATAAACATTGAATGATTGGTTCAAGAGATAAATATTTCTGTTGGCTGTACTTTCTAGACGGTCAGTGTATACATATTAGTTTGAGTATATGTCCCAAAATTTTCCTACACAATGCTTGGCTCATTGATCAGAAATATCAATCAATAACATCATAACGTATTTCAAATTTATACACACGATGTTTTCATTAACGTTATATCTTCTCCACGACGTAAACGACCTGGTCATTACTGTTGGCCTAAACCTAAACATACAGAAAAAGTCCTAGAAATTCCCCACTCACCACACTCTCTACCAAACTCGTTTAAATTAAACAAGTTGGCTTTGCTTTTACTAAAAGGCGGAATGCAAAGGGTAAATGGAATTGTATAATTTTCCGCGAGAGCCCTTTAGCAGTAATCACTTGATCTATTTTTTGTTGAATTCGTGAATTGTTATTACAGTTACTCGCTCAACTGTTATGGATTGAGGTTCAGATGGAGTAAATCATAATATTTTGTAACAGCAATATCAACAATATATTAATGTATTATTAATCCATTACGATTCTATTAATTATATGGTTGTACCCAGCTATTGCTCCAATCGATGTTTACAACTCCAGTCCGATAAAGTTAGGACACATTGTAGACTGAGGAAACATATGCATACAATTGGCCTAGCAGGTTCTGCCAGAAAGGAGAGGAAACCGCGGAGCACATACTCTGTGAGTGCGAAGGCCTAGCAAGGGTGCGGTTTCACCTTTTCGGAAAAGAAAAACCGAGTGCAGAAAGCTACGCAAAGGAGGCGGTAACCAGGCTATTGAGTCTAATAAAAAGAATAGAGCTGGATATAGAGCTCTAAATATAGTTAGGACCACAATATAGATCTGCAAAAGTCGCAGTGAGATAGAACAAATAGCAGCTCCAATTTTAATTTAATCTAATCCTATCTAGGACACATCAAATTTTTCTGGTTTTTATGGATGGACTGTTATGTCCCTGATCAAAGACATATTGACCTCCAATCTTAAAACTGGAAACGTAGATTTTATAGTTTAATTTGGATGATTAATAACATACCGAGGCTAATAAGATATTGTTTGCCAAAAACTGAGACTAAATTCAAAATCCGATTTGTTCAGATACGTGGAACCCATGTTGAAAAGTATCACATATTCAGAACAATTTCCATGGAGTATCGAATGCCCGATATAGATGGGTGCTTCTATTAGAGTATTTTGGGAAAGCTGGAGCACCTCATTTGGTTGATAATATTTTGTCTAAGGGCTGAAGAGATACTTTTCTTGCAGTGAAGTTATTTGACGTTTGAAAGAACTCAGTTAGTTACCAAACAAAACTAATTGCCCTTCCATGATGCTTATTCTAGGATCCAGACCAGAGACACTCCTTTTAGTCTTCCTTCTAAAGAGGATCTGTATCTGTATCTGTAGAGTAGGGAGGGTGAGTGTAGGCTCACAGCACTTGAGCCACATATGACTCATTGTACATCCTCCCGAGGAGTTGTCCTCCTAGGTCATCGTCCATCCTGTCCTTCTCAGGAAAGTGAACAGGTCACCAGGAGACATCTCCTTTATATCGGCAGGTGTAGGCCAAGACTCACCGAACACACACTCTCTTATCGACGATAACTCCGGACACTCGCATAGGACATGCCTGACAGTCTCATGTTCTTGTTCACACATCCTGCATAGTGGTGTGTCCACTAGCCCCATAGTATGGAGGTGTTTCCTTAGTTGACAGTGGCCAGTCAGAAATCCCACTGTTATACGTAGGTTTTTCCTGGTAATCGCCAAGTATTTGTTCGGTGCCATCTTCCCAGGGTCGCCCAGGGTGATCCTGACAAAACTGCATCCTTTGATTCCCTCCCATCTCTCAAGGGATTGAGCATGGGTGTAAAGAGGATATCTTCAGGGATATCTACAGGCAGTTAAATGCCATAAACGACACCACACAGTGAGAGTGCTTTTGAAGCAAGGAAAAGTCTGATTAAAATATTGTTTGATGTGTAAATTTGCTCTCCAAATACTGTTGTTTATATTTCTGTTTTTACTTGCACTTGCACTAGAACCTGTGAAAGGTTTTAACCCATATATCTATCAAAAGCTTCCTGCTTTTACAGAAGATCCAGACATCTCCATTCGGAATTAGCACGGTATCAGGCTAAGACCAAATTGAAGGGTTATTTACATATGAAAACTATTTTTTCTCAAATGGCAACAGCTCTTCAAAATTTGTCATCAAAATAATGCTTATGTATCCTCTTGAAATATTTTCCGTGCTTATTTTTTGATATGACGATAAAGTCACATATCTCAGTCCTCAAGGATATTTCAATTGAATTTATATCGATTGGAGCCAGCCTGAAACCTCACATTTTGGAATTTGGCATGAAATACAGAGTGTTATCTTTAAAAAAATGTACCCTTGATCAGGTATGGCATTCTGGAACACACTTTACGGCTGAGACAGATTCTAAAATATTGGCCTTCGAGTAAGCTAGAATAATTGGTCAAATTGAATTCATATATCATAGGGGATGCACAAAATATTGGACAAAGATCACACAAATGAATATATGGAACACACCATTCACTGCTTAATTCCGTGTACATCGAGTTTTCCCTTTATTTTTTTTCAATATTCACGTCTATGCTATTTTCTTATTATTGGTATTTAAAAATTGGAATTGAAATATCATGTTTTCTTATGAAATACGATTTTATTTTATTTTTTTGCGCGACGTAGATACAAAAACCAATTAGGTTTATCAATATATTTGTTTTTTTTTATACAAAACAACGACCAGGTATAAGTAACAGACAATTCTCGATTGATTATATATTAATTTCAAATTAAAATTTCGTTCTCGACGGTTTAATGTGTATATCGTTAGTGCGTTTAGTAGAAAAAGACTCGAAACAATATTAATCGTGTGATTTTCATGACTTCTATTTAATACTGATGGTTTTAGTGGAAACTAGTGAAAATCATGGTAAATTCCTGCTCAAGGAATGCCTTTCGTCGATGTGTCGATGTGAGTTTTTGAAATTTTTGACTAATTATTGTTTCTGGTACCTACAAATCAAAAATTAGGTGCCAAATTGTGTGATGATTTATATTCCGATGAACTTTTGTTTTCCAATATTCCACCCACAAACCGATATTTTATACAAAAAATAGTATGAACTTGTATCGGAAAAAAAATTCTGTTGAAAATTGGATTATTTTCCCCACAATATCATTAAAACATCAGTACAACTTTTTACATGTTTATAACTTTGTATTAAATAAAAAATATCGGGACTATCTAGAGGAAACATATTTTTTAGCTACAAATTCAAAATATTCCAATTTATACATTGATACCTATACATAATTGTGGAATATTAACGTGGATACGATTTCAAATTCTATATTTCATCTTGACAATCAAGAGTGGATAAAATTATAATTTTTACTTCCTCTTCCTGATGTATATTCCAAATAAGGTTCATTATGTGCATAATATTAATGTGGAAGGGTGAAATTAAAATATAATTTGACAATAGGGATGGGCGATACTGTAGAAAGTATCAATACAACATACCGTTATAAATATATTGTTTTTTCTACATTCATGCAAAAAACAACACTTTTGTGCACCACATTTAATGGAAAAAGTGGTACTTTATTGCACTAGTACAATAAAATATTTTATTGCACTCATCTGTCATTATTGTGTCAGTTTTGTGATGATTAATGACAAACATAAACATTTAAATTAAATAAAAATCCATAGCAAGTACCTGATCCTGCTTTAATACAACAATAATATACAGGGTGGCGCACCGAAAACGAAACAGATGCATTTACTGGCAGATGATTCCTTTTTAAAAAAATCCCTCGGACCCGTCGATTTTGTTTTCGAGGGGGACACAAAATTGGCATAAAATCACAGTAACATTTGCAGCCCCCTAAGCGGGGGTGGCACCATCCCTAAAATATTAAATGGAAAGGGGGGTCGAATGATCCATCATTTAAAAGGTCTTTCAACTCCCTTTACAATGATGTAAAATTCATGTACTTCAATTCAGTAGTTTTGGAGATTTATTTCGACCCCCCTTTCCATTTGAGATTTTAGGGATGATGCCACCCCCGCTTAAGGGGCTGCAAATGTTAAAGTGATTTTATGCCAATTTTGTGTCCCCCTCGAAAACAAAATCGACGGGTCCGAGGGATTTTTTTAAAAAGGAATCATCTGCCAGTAAATGCATCTGTTTCGTTTTCGGTGCGCCACCCTGTATGTATATCTCACTACTTAGTCTCAACGAGTTACAATTATTTCAAAAATCTTTAATTATTTAAAATTTAAATGGTCAAGGCGAAAACCAGCTATGATTGAGTACTGACAAGGTGGAGGCCATAAAGATACAAAAAAGAAGAACGGGTTGAGTTTTATTAGGTTAGATTAGGTTTTTGACATATTTATATTGTAATTTTCCAGTTTTTGCATGAATTTAGAAAAAATATTGTATGCAACTCTTGCAAAACGTGTTTTTTGCACTCGACGTGTTGTCCAACTCGGCCTAAAGACCTCGTTGGACAATTTCACGTCGCGTGCAAAAAACACTCACTTTTTGCACTTGTTGCATAAATAACTATTAAAATACTTAATATTAGAAAATATCGTTATGAAAAGTATCAATACTAAAAATTACAATATTTTATCGATACGATATATGTCAGAAACAAATTTCCTGAACAAAATACACAGATTTAATAGTTTATTTCATATTGTAGGTACCCCCATCTCTAGTTCATAATACACTGTAGTGTATTATGGTTCATAATTCACGACAGTTGATATATGGATACCATATACCTTTTGTTAGGAGGTAAAATATCGGCTTATTATTAGGTGGTCGTGGACAAAATATAATAACTACATTTTTGGGAATTGCATAACAATATATTTATACAGGGTAATGAATATATTCAGCAATTCAGCTCAAAAATAAGTCACAATGTTGATAATTCTCACAAATGAAGCATACGCTGTTTTCATTTTATCCGTCATAATATAAAATTGCGTGCGATAAAACTATGAGACAGCACTCAAGTGCAAAATAAAGCGAAGAGTGATATCCATATGCTTTTGCTAGGTATATGTTTTCGAGATTGAGAGCCACTTTATTGATTAAAATAGTATTGACAACGAAAAACTGATGCTTTCAAAAGTCAAGCATATTTGCTCATCATTCTTTTCCAGATTATTATTAGGATAGAGAGTAAAAGATAGACGAGCTTCAAAAAATTAATGAGAAACGTCAAACAAATGAGACCAGCAAGATATATTATTTTTTCCAAAATATTCTCATTTTTTTTCCTTAATGAAAATAAAAAATGATAATCACTTTTTTTAGCATATTATCATGATATAAATATGGTAGTTGGAAGAGTATACAGGGTGCACCACGACAAGTTGAAACTGTCTGTATATGGCAAAATACTTATAGTGAAATCATGTTTGTTATTTTAAATGGAATGTATATTAATACATTTTTAAAATCTGTCAGATTTTAGTATACTTTTGTCGGAAAACTTTTTTCGACAAATGCATACTTTTTTAGGTATTAATTTTTTTTGTGGAAAATTTCACCATTGCAGATCCTTATAAATTATATTTTCACGAGGACTCCCTGGTGAGTTTTTTTTACTTTATGCAGGATGTAAGTGTTCAAAGTTTAACTGAATATCAAATTACTTTATTTTTTAAAATTGAACCACCCGGTTTTTCCATTTTCAATGCATTCAGGTGTGAAAAATAAGGCAAAGAAGTTATATATACTTTGAGTATTGCAATTCATCATGAGAAAAAATAATTCCGATTTCTACTCCATTTGTCATTAGCGAAAAAATAAACTAGCCAAACCTTTTTCTAACGACCTATACAAACCTTCCAAATAACAGTTATTGATCTAAATCTCAAAAGTGTTTATACAAGCGACCGACTAAATAGAATGTCAATTTTGTAAAGATATCAACCAACAAAAGTAACATTATACTACCAATATGGAATCATAAAATAAATCCCACAATTGGAATTGGATACCAGTAGACGGTCTTTTATTGTCACAACGGCAACGAGACATCCATATAAATGTTTTGTAATTGGAGGAATATATCCAGAAATATTCATTCTTTTACGGCGTGCGCTGGGGCTGAAATATTCGATATCAAACCTTTTCAACTCCAAAAAGAGTTGAGTTTCTTTTATTGAGTTCGATTTTTATTTTGACAAATTCCATTGAAAACGGGTGAGAATTTAATAGAAACCGGTGTGACCAAATTATGTGTTATTTTTCCAATTTGTCCAAGCTTTGAAAATTGAGAACAAAAGCGTAACAAAAATTTAAATTTATCCTCGTTTTTTTAGCGTTCAGCATAAATCTATTCCTTTGATAGATGTTTTTCCTATACCTTTGACTCGTAAAAAAATATTGTATCTCGTAACCAAGTTCCAGAATAAGCACTGGACTCTTCTGACATCGAATGTAAAAACTTCTTCTCTAGTCTGTTGTATCTGCGTTCTACGCAATTTATATAAGTCTTTAGCTCAAATCTTCCAATGGCATCATGGTATCACGAGTGGTTTCATAATGACTGTAGGATTTGGCAGGAAGGATTTGACTTTCAAGGCGTATTGATCGGTTAATACTTCTCTAGAGGTCTTAAAAGTCTTAAAACAGTCTTCCAATAGACGATAGAAAATGAAATACTCCCATTATCTTTTTTCTCTCTCTGAAGATTAATTTTTTATATTGCATGAGTTTAGATATGTTTTTGTGTATGAGAAACTTCTTAAGTTGAAAAAAAAAGCAGCCAGAATGTGAAAATTGGATTCAATTTTCGTAGGAAGTACATGTAATACAGGATAAGAAACTGTACCTTCATATTTTTTAACCTTCCATTCAAATTTACATGTGAAAGATCGAATGAATAATGTTCTGCTTCCATTATTCAGTAATATACGGAGTCAAACAGTAGTTCTTACTGAAATTTTTATTGATCATAATTTTAAAACTCACGTTTCCGTTTATAGAAAATTGGAGTAATTTGAATATTTTTCACTATCCTAGAAACCAATGGAAAACCGTTAGACACAAAAAGTGAAAGAAGCACAAACTTCTAAAACTCAAATATTAAACAATAATAAATGTTAAGAGGTTGGTGAACTGTATCAAGTTAACAAAACTTACCTCATGTTTATTTTTGTTCCATTCAGTTTAGCTCATTTGGGCAATTTGTTTCAACTTTGAAATTTTTTTTCAAGCTACAGCTTTTTATTTTTATATATTTCATCAAACATTTAAAACAGATTGATATTTTCAGTAGCTATGATCGTAATAAGTTTCTTGAGACTCACATTGCACTCTGTGTATCAGAAAATTAGAGCAGACTTCCTTTCTATACACTAAAATATGTATGTAGGTACAGTTCTTGGGGGCACAATAGATCTTTCAGGTCTCAGTGAATGTTACCCCGAAAAAAATAAATACCCACATACAGGTACAGTTCTTATAACTCACTCAGTGTTTTTATGGGAGAACCAATTATTCTGGAAATTTTTTTTGTCTAAGTAGCTTTTAAAAACAACAAATACCTTATTTATAGTTTGAAGTTTATGTTGATTTTCCAGCATTTATTAGTAAGTACCTATTATCACTAGTGTACTAGTCCGTATTTTTAAGAGATTAGCAACTATTTGATACGTTTCAACAAAACAGGAGCGAAAATTAAAAAGTTATACGGAAAACATAAATCTCTACACGAAGCTAGGGAAAAACGAATAATTAAACAAAGATAAAATATATCCCTTTATTTTACATTAACAGTAATTGGCCGTGGTCGAAAACAAACATAATAAAATTCATGAAAGTGACTGGTGTGAAACAGCGTAACACTTCACATTAATGAGTAAAAAAGAAGCAAAGCAAGCACTTATCCCAATTATAAACCCAATTACTTTTACATTTGATATTTCGTGAATAAAATTATCATCTCTTGATATATATTGTATACCAATAAAGATTGATGCATTCAAAAGTTATTGTTAAAATTAAAATAATCTTGATAATTATATTTAGAGTGTTTGACAAAACTGTTTGATGGGTTACAACTGTCCAGTTTTGCCGCTTTAAACTCGAAAAAGAAAGTAATCAGTACCTATAATATCCTATATTATTCCATATTTTTCCATAAAATAGTGGAATTTATTGAAAACAGCTCCATTTATAACAATTACATGTGCAGATTTCACAAAGTAAGGGTCCAACCAGTGAACTCATTTTAAACATTAGTCACATTCACTAAGTAGTATCAGAGAGTAACTCCTAGAAAACCGTTAATCTAACCTGCGGTTAGCTCTAGTAATCACTTGTGACAGCTTCTAAAGCTAACCCAACTGAATGAATTAACATTCAAGGCTAGTTCAACTTTATACCAAGCTTAAATATCGAATAACTACCATTGCGTGCATAAAATTTCGAAACAATAGTAGGAAACAGAACTCATAGATATAGAACAAGTTGAAAGTGAAAAGAAGTTACAGAAGGTGTACGATAAAATCGTCAGGAAATCTACCTACCGATTTGAAAAAGGCGTTTAGCTCATGGAAGAAAAAAAGTATCTAATGATTTACTACATGCTATCCAAAGTATAAACAACCAGCAGCATGATAAAAATTCCTAAACTTCAATACAATACGTTAGAGAGTAGGACAAGAAGAATAAAGAGAAGATCTGACCATTGGAAAGATCTAGTAGGGCTTCTACAATCAAATATTCTTCTGGGTGACTACAGCCTGTTGAGATCAAATGAATGCGTGAGTCAAAGTAAAACTGCGCTAAGAGTTTTAACAGGGATACTAACAGGACATTGTCGCCTGAATGGGCACCTGAAAAAGCTCAAAATAGTGAAGGAGGATTTTGTGGCATGAAAGAAAAAACCGCCATCCACATACCTTTTCAATTGAATGGCACTCCAGAATCCTAGAGCACAGTACCTGGGAGATTACTGGATAGGAGAGGAGCATTTACTTAGGTTGAAGCCTGCAGATATACTAAAACTCTTCCTGGAAATAGAACTAGGGGGAAGGGGGCACTATAGATCTTCTAGGTCTCAGTGAATGTTACCCAAAAAAACATACATAAGTACAGGACAATGAGGAATATTTATGCTTGAAGATGAAAATGCAAAGAAGGATGAAAAGTGGACAAAATAAAAAACAGGAAATTTGTAGTCAGACTGTATAATGTGATGGAGGAAACATAGCTCAGATGGTAGATATGAAATATGTGAAATAGACCCAAAAAAAGATAGAATCAAGATATAGGTGACGTACTGGTAAATAGTAAAAAATTATTGTTTGGAGCTTAGAAGTAGATTATTCCGAGTTCCTACAAACATCAAACATCAACTCCACCGCACGAACATGAGAAAATCTCAATGGTCACTGAATTGAAAATTATCCTTTTGACTTTTTTCATCATTTCGGATGGAATAATTTTTTACATTGTAGAAAATATTAACGTGTAGAGAGTATCCGGTTTCAAAATAATCAAACCGAAAATTTTCGTGACATTGCCTACCAAGGGAGCCACAAACGCCTAGGAGGCTTCTCAAGTGATATGTTTTCCACATATTAGAAGTTACGACAGTTGAAAAGGATTAACTGACATCTTTTAACTTCAGCCCTTATATTGCCCGAGGAACAGTAGAATTTCCTTTGAGGGTTTCGTGTTTCATTCAAAAAATTGATATTAATAAGCAGAAAAGAGTATTCTTTTGATCAAATTGTTTGAGGGTTATGAGATACTCTTTTGGAATTCAACCAAATCTCAGCTTCTGATTGAAATGGAACACTTTCTGATGTTTTATCCAATTGATCTTAAGCTGGGTAATTTATTTATATCTAAAAATTTTTCACAAGTTTAAGGGACTTGACCTTTACGTGAAGCTTTTCGCATTTTGTATTCCAAGGTCACTCATCTTTCGAGGTGGAAGCTCTGTTTTTTATTTTTATTGCTGCGATACTTTCAATTATATTCACGAGCAACCATTTATTTTATTAAGTGAAGGATTATTTAATTATTTTCAAGATTATACTTTTTTGACACTATATTGAAAGATTGAGGAAGTGATAGGAAGAATAGTAACTCTAGCTTGTAACAGGAAATGGGCCTTATATACAGGGTGCGGCAGATATTTTGAGCCGTTTATGAGTTGTAAGTTCAAAATAGGTATAGGGAAATACCAACAAAAAATGTTCGGAATAACGTAAATATTTCTAAAATTGAAAAATATGCAGGCTCTTCCATTAAAAGTTACGAAGTTATGTGCAGCTTCTGGTATAACCGGAAGTAGAATTGTGACGGCAATATTTTTATCAAATAGCTTATTATTCAAAACCCGTTCATGCCAATTTTCATAATTCAGATACCTCTAGTTCTCGAGATATTTCTAATTGACCGTTTATATGCCGCACCCTGTATATATCTAAATATTTTGTTCGCAGATGGAATAAGTCCATTCCATTTCATTTTTTGCAATCTTTTTTGCTTCTTCCCGTTTTATATTTCTCCTTTCCAGTTTTCTGCAAATTCTTGGTTTCAAGTTCTCTTAGGTCTTCCTCTCTTCCTTTTGGGATAAATTCAGGCTTCCCTGACTGGTTTGTTCTTCATTCTTGTCGAGTGACCAGCCACTGAAGCTTTTGTTTATTTAATAATTTGTTCTACTTCCAGTTCCTTTCTCACATCATCGTTTCTCATCCGATCTCTTCGTGTTATACCTTTTACTCTCCGCAAACATTTCATGTCCATTGGCTGGTTTTGACTTTTAGATTTCTGTGACAGTATCTAGCTCTCACTTACATAAGTAAGGATTGGCCGATAGATTGTTTTGTATACCGTTATCTCAGTTTTTGCACTGATTTCCATTTTTCCTATAAATGATCATGATAATGAATGATAGAGTTTTGATTCATTGGTGATCTTATTTATAAATCTTCATTCCCGTTTTCATTTATCTTTATCCCAAGGTATTTAATACGTCTACCTGCTCGATTTCTTGTTAAGAGAAGTGGAAGAAAATGGGATTTTCCTTAAGTGGGCGACATGTTTGAGAACGCCATATGTCACTGATGTTGGTTTTGCGGCGTCCTTTGACGAAGCTTAAGATATTATTTCCGAAAAAATTGTTGTGTACCAGGAGAGGAGTGGCTTAGGGTAGACATCAATCACTAAATAAATTGGAGGTGTGGCTTTGATTGATTATAGTTAGTTCCAATGAGAATAATAACGTTTTGTTCACCATTGTTTGCTTTTTATAATGGATTTATAATATGAAAAAAGTGCTTCAAGTAATATTCACGGTTATTTTCCATTTCTGAAATTGCTGCCGACCCAAACGAAATGTGGTATATTTGAAAAGTAATTATCCTAAGTAGGTAAACACAAAAATTTCATTCCGGGTGGAAACGGTGGAAATATGCGAAATTGAATATAAAAAAAGGCTAGGTTAGCTGGCGGAGTATCGTGCAGAAAAATGTCATAAAGAGAAACACAAAGGACATTTATCAGCAGGTCCTTTGTTACTTTTCTAGCAATTTCCAAGTTGCAACTGTGTCGAGATGCAAATGACACGTCTCTTCCTATGTCATAAAATCATATTAAAAGGAAAGATGAACTTAGTGGAACTGGAAAAATGCAATTTTGAAAAAAGGATATTTGAATTTATTATTGTTTAACATTAGAAAAAACATTTTAGTTGAAATATCCCAATAATTCTATGAATTATTTTATTTAAAAAATTGAAATGTTTTTTTTTTCAATCATAAGACTTGCATGTATTATAATAGTTATTTATGCAACAAGTGCAAAAAGTGAGTGTTTTTTGCACGCGACGTGAAATTGTCCAGCGAGGTCTTTAGGCCGAGTTGGACAACACGTCGAGTGCAAAAAACACGTTTTGCAAGAGTTGCATACAATATTTTTTCTAAATTCATGCAAAAACTGGAAAATTAGAACATAAATATGTCAAGAAGCTAATCTAACCTAATAAAACTCAACTCGTTCTTCTTTTTTGTATCTTTATGGCCTCCACCTTGTCAGTACTCAATCATAGCTGGTTTTCGCCTTGACCATTTAAATTTCAAATAATTAAAGATTTTTGAAATAATTGTAACTCGTTGAGACTAAGTAGTAAGATATACATATATTATTGTTGTATTAAAGCAGGATCAGGTACTTGCTATGGATTTTTATTTAATTTAAATGTTTATGTTTGTCATTAATCATCACAAAACTGACACAAGAATGACAGATGAGTGCAATAATAGTTATTTACGTAATTAGTGGGATATGGACATTATTAACGCACGCATGTGAAGTTTGCAAGACGAGGCCGTAGGCCGAGTCGTGTAATCACATAAGTGCGTTAATAATTCCTATCACACGTGTTACGTACAAAATTTTATCTACAACTGTTTATTAGTATTATCAACAGTACCTATATTATAAAATTAAAAAAAAATTCCAATCCAACGTATTTTTAATAATATTGACTGCAAACATAAGGTACTGTGTATCATATTTTGTGACCATATCATCAAAAACAAACAAGGATGTGGAAATAAAATAAATTAGTTGTCATCAAATTTTCGAATTTGAATGAACAAAAATCTATAAAAATGAGTTCAAGCGAAGACAATCTCCTTTCGGAAATTGAAAATGCAGCTTCCAGTGTTATTTTAAATATTTTGTCCACGACCACCTAATAATAAGTCAATATTTTACCTCCTAACAAAAGGTATATGGTACCCATATATCAACTGTCGTGAATTATGAACCATAATACACTACAGTGTATAATGAACTAGAGATGGGGGTACCTACAATATGAAATAAACTATTAAATCTGTGTATTATATTCAGGAAATTTGTTTCTGACATATATCGTATCGATAAAATATTGTAATTTTTAGTATTGATACTTTTCATAACTATATTATCTAATATTAAGTATTTAAAAAAAATATATTTATAACGGTACGTTGTATTGATACTTTCTACAGTATCGCCTATCTCTATATATGTCAAATTATATTTTTATGTAGCTGTCAGAACATTTTGAGGTTAGTATAATACCAAATCGTTACTGACTTTTATTTAATAAAAAAATCAAGTGTCGTGGATAAAGTATAGTATTCTACTTGCAATTTAAGGCCATAATTCACTTGGGTGACTTGCGCCCCTCGTCTGCGTCTCGTGACGCAAACGTTACCCATCGTGAATTATGGCTATCATAAATTGCTCGTTAAATAATATACTATAATTCTGGTATTAATATGTTTCTAGATTCTCATTACCGCACTAGTGCGGTAATGTAATCAAAAACGCACTAGTGCGGTAATATACGTCATTATGACACTAAAAATAGTGTCAAATTGTACTCGTTACATGACAGTTGTAGATAAAATATTTTATTGCACTAGTGCAATAAAGTACCACTTTTTCCATTAAATGTGGTGCACAAAAGTGTTGTTTTTTGCATGAATGTAGAAAATAGTTATTTATGCAACAAGTGCAAAAAGTGAGTGTTTTTTGCACGCGACGTGAAATTGTCCAACGGGGTCCTTAGGCCGAGTTGGACAGCACGTCGAGAGCAAAAAACACGTTTTGCAAGAGTTGCATACAATATTTTTTCTAAATTCATGCAAAAGCTGGAAAATTAGAATATAAATATGTTAAGAACCTAACCTAATCAACCTCAACCCGTTCTTTTTTTTTATATCTTTATGGTCTCCTCCTTGTCAGTACTCAATCATAGCTGGTTTTCGCCTTGACTATTTAAATTTTGAATAATTATAATTTTTGCAATAATTGGAACTCGTTGAGACTAAGTAGTAAGATATACATATATTATTGTTGTATTAAAGCAGGATCAGATACTTGCTATGGATTTTTATTTAATTTAAATGTTTATGTTTGTCAAGAATGACAGATGAGTGCAATAATAGTTATTTTGCGGCCGTTACCCAGAGTGTAATTTTCTCTATTCGCGTTGAATAATAATAATAATGATGTTTATTGAAATTATGTAATTTTCACGGTTGCACGAAAAATATTGTGTATACTATGGCCGCGAAATGTTTTCGCGACCTCGAGATTATCTTGCCGCGGCCGGAGCGGCCTCGGCGATAATCTCTCTCTCGGAACGCGAAAAAGCATTTTGCGGCCTTAGTATACAAATAACTATTGTATACTAAGGCCGCAAAATGTCTCTTTAGAAAATACAGCGTTTCAACGCGAATAGAGAAAATTACACCCTGGGTAACGGCCGCAAAATATCATTTTGCGGCCTCTGTTGCGGCTGCAAAATGCTTGTTTTGCGTCCGGTTGCACGAAAAATATTTTATTGCACTAGTGCAATAAAGTACCACTTTTTCCATTAAATGTGGTTCACAAAAGTGTTGTTTTTTGCATGAATGTAGAAAAACAATATTGTGATTCATTTCTTATAAATAATCATTAGAATAAGCATCAGCATTAGACCAGCAGAACAACATATGCTGAGAGGCCGAAAAGTAGGTTTTCTTGCAGTACACCCTTGTCTCTCCCTATTGAAAAACTTTGAGAGATGGAAAAACATTCTACACTGTGTTCCAAATTTATTTGGAACCCAATTTGTCTCTGAATAATTATTTTTCAATCTACCGGATTTTGGTGGAACTTTTGATAAATATTAGAAAGACCTTTTCTCAATTGTAGAAAAATTATCCAACCAAAATGGTCAGGGGAAGCCAAGCGAGAAGCATTATTTTTAATCATTGCTTTTGGGGCTGATGCAAAATAAATTCTCTCACTCTAAAACTACAAATATTATTTGAAAATATTGAGAATTTAATGGGAAAAGGTTTGAGAAAATGGTTCCGGAAGCGTAATAAGGTTTTATCAAATAACAAATTACTAGAGCGAAGATATAAAATGAAATATTGGAAAAAATAGGTGAAGTCAAAAGAAAGAGAAGATCCGACCATTGGAAAGATATAGTAGGGCTTAGACAATCGGAGATTCTTTCGGGAGAATACAACCTGTTGAGATCGAATGAATGCATAAGTCAAAGTAAAACTGCGCTAAAAGTTTCAACAGGCATCCTAACGGGACATTGAATGGGCACCTGAAAATACTCAAAACATTGGAGAAAAATAATGCAGATATTGTGGCGTGGAAGAAGGAACATCCATCCACATACTTTCCAACTGCACAGCACTCCAGAATCCTAGAGCACAGTACATGGGAGATTACTGGATAGAAAAGGAACATTTACCTCAGTTAAAGCCTGCAGATATCCTAAAATTCCTCCGGGAAATAGGAGTAAAAGAGCTACTAGATTCAGAGTCTCTCCTCAGAAACTAAGTAAAAGTAAGGGGACACAATAGATCTTACAGGTCTCAGTGAATGTTACCCCAAAAATACATACATACATACATATACATAGAGGTTACATGTAAAATCAGCCGATGGGCATTTGCCATATATCGCCAAATACCTAGTACATAATTAACTACCAATAACTTTTGGATATTTGTATATAGTTCAATCTTACTATGAATATTATATTATGAGATGCTATGGAATATACAATGAACTGTTGTAATTATAAAGCGATTACTTCAATTTATTGATAAGATTCAAATAAATCCTGCTTTAAATCTGAACTTCAATAATATTATGATTTGCGGGTACACATTCTCCAACAACAATACCGGAAATGTGCACAGTATTTGCATCTGGAAATGTAAATCGCATGTGATTCATTTGATATTTTCATCTCAAACAGTATGTTTTCGTATTATGTAGATCGTGTGATCGGATGTAAGAAAATTCAATACATTGAAAATGTGTATAATCGAGAATTCGAGTGAAAGAAGATGAAAAAGCGGATTTTGAGATAAACCAACGAAAAAAAGATACCAAAATAAAATTAATTTTTCAATATTCCACTCGAATGAACAAATCAATACAAACCTATCAATTTATTTGCTATTGGGCCTGGAAATTATCAGATGATGATATATTCTTCAAATATTCACCACAGTCATCACAGGATGTATAATGATAATATAGCTTCCACATTAGCTCAAAAAATCATGAAGCTATCACGGATTATTTATTGAGAAACTCTAGCAAATGCTGAATCCATGGAAAAACTGCCAGATCCTTTTCAAATAAAAACAGCAAGTGGAGTTGGAGATTGATATTTCGCACTAAGTACGTGCTAGAAGTGACGGAAATAATTCAACACAAACTAACCCATCAAACTCCGTAAAACGAATATCAAATTTTCATGTCTAGCTATCGCTAATGCATTTCAAGACATTGTTATGGGCCGATAAGGAAAGTGTGATAGAATGGATTGTAGAAAAAGTGGGATTTCATATAAAAAAGCAATGTATATATAAAGTCTTGAAGTATCCAATTTCTTGGATAGTGAATTTGAAATGGTTATTTGCGTGAATGATAATAATAGAATGGATTGAATTTTGGACCACCTTCTTCAATTGCTTGCTAAATATGCAGTTGTCTTAGATGATATGCGTTTTTGTTGTTGATTCTTCTGATATATTTCTCAACGATAAAATTACTATTAAAATATTAATTAATATGATAATATCAGCCTATGAAAATGATATTAAAAACGATAATGTTGAATCGTTTTTGTTAATACTTGTTCGCTTAGAAATTTAGACCATATTTCCAAAATTATATCTCATAAGTACACATGTACGATTTTTTCTCCTTGATACCTTTTTCCAGCTTACTTCAGAAATGTTAACCACCACCGAGCTTGGAGTAGGAAGATTGTTATATCTTTTGGTATTGTTGTTAGCAATAATGTAATATATTTTCCTCTCCAACACGTCAGTTTCAGTAAATTTACCCAAACCACTTTGCTTTTTTTCTGTGATTGATAGGTTTTTGTATTGAATCCTTTACTCAAGCTTTTCCCAAAATTAGTTGGCAGGTTTTTATTTTAACGAGTTCAGATAGACAAACTGACAAACGTTCTGTCATTTATAATAATAATTGTAAAGTGATTATAGTTCTCTGAAAAATGTTATTGCCCCACTAGCTATTTCCCATTACTTTTCATTGTGAAACAGCTATCAGTCTTTATTAATTCCTTTACTGGTGATCGTATTTCCTGATTGTATACATTAATCGATTGAAACTAATATTCAATTACCATCGCCGTAATAACAGATTTTAACATCAAACATGTACAAATAGGATAAGGTACATTGAATAAAAAGCTTATTGAGCAGCTTAATATTTTCCCCTCTCAGTCGTTACGCTTGTTGAAATCTAATTGGGAAGGATATATCCCACATAAAAACAGTTGAAAATTGAAACTTCAAAAGTTCAAGGATCTCATAATAATGAAAGAGAGATAATGCCGTTTCATACTTTTTAATTGTCGCCTTATCGTTCCCAACATATTTTTCGGGATCTCATAATTGTTTTTATGAAATTTATTTGGAATAGCTTTTGTTTTTGATGTAAAATTCCATCAGTTTAAGGTTATACAGTGTACCATGTTTCTAGAAGGCATCTTCAAAGGGCGCTAGCTCACTAGGCCAGTAGATCTGTAGTTTGCATTTGGAAGGACAGTTTTTTCTATAACAATGGGTGAAAGTAACCAGTGTGCAATCCATTGATATGCATTGGGCTGCTGAAAAATGAATAACAAAGTTACAACTCAAAGTATTCGTATAAATTCATAATATAAGAAAAAATATAGCAACTTCAATGGGTTTTATTATAAAAAGTTGTCCAGTATCGAGTCAATATTTTCAAAACGGAATGGATAATACCTGTATCTCAGAAACTATTTATATTAAATACATAGAAAATAAAGATAAGGGCTGAAAATTTGGATGGAACGCCGAATTTAATTCGTCGCAAACGTTGTTATTACAATGAAGACTAGTGGACACCAAATTTGACCCTGATAGAAATAGTTCTGTGAAAAATGTGAAGAACCATGTGCAATCCACCAATTGAAACGAAAAACGTCCTACGTTAGTGCTGTTATTGTTAGAGGGATATTTTGTTTTGACGGGGCGTCAATAGAATTTAAGTAGATTAGGTACAGTTTCAGTTCTTTCTTCTGTTGGCGAAGAGAGTACTCATGGAACAAATTAAGAAGGAAAATATAATTAGCAGAATAAACACGTCTTACAAAACAAGCTTGTTTCAATATTTGAACAACAAAGTGGCATTTGTATACGTTAGCTCTGCTGTTCTTGTAGCAGTCGAGGGGTTACTTCTGCAGTATGTAGGGGATGTCTTTATTACTTTTCTTATCGCAAAAACGAATCAGAAGGGCAGAAAACTCATTTAATTTAATCAGACAATTCTTGCCCCTATTCCTCCAGGAAATTTGCTTCTGAATAATCATTTGTATTATATAACATTATTTTTTTCACACTAACAGCAATTTTTGTCGATCATTTGTTCTCTTCTCCGCTACAGCGTTAACCCAACGCCAAATTGTTCACATACATGAGGTCTATATTATAATCTGCATATGCAAACAGTTTTATTTGCCTGTTAAATATTGTCCTATCCGGACCAAATTCCATTTCCCTTATTATCCTTTATAAACAAATGCTAAATAATATTCCAGGAAGGGTGTATACCATTACCTAAGCCTTTATTGTATTGGAAATTGTTTCAATAATTACAATATAAAGTAAAAAATGACAAGTAATCCATGAAATCTACAATATAAAACAATATTGTTAATAAGGATAGTAAAAGGAATATTGAAATTTTGGTTGGCATATAAGTATACCTATTGAAAATGTAGGGAGGAGTATTAACTTTAGAATAAGCTCAACTTGAACAAATATTTCTTGAAGTGTGAAAATAAACTCCTCGAAAAAACAACAAAGAGAGCGAAACTAATAAAACACACAAAGACACAAGGCAATTTATAGTCAAGAATCAAGTTGCTATTGATAGATGAAAATAAAGTGCCTCATGTCAATCAAAATAGCACTTGACGTTTCAAGTTTAAAAGTCTCACATCAAGTGAAAGGCGACGCATGGGAATTTTAATTTGTATAGGTTCTGAGGATGAATCGAGAACTAAGCATCAGGTATACAATTTGTTCAAAGTAAGGTACCCAGACAGACCCATCAGCCGATGAACAGTCAGTATAGTTCAGAAAAAAACTTAATATTGCATCAAGTATCCCAGTCACAAGCTTAGACAAATATTTTTAACAATTTTCTCCGAATGTTTCAGATGCATTGCTGTTACATATTCTAGCTTTGAGTATTTGGTAGTTTTTGGGAAAAATTAAAAAAATTATTTTTTCTCAATTAATCATTAAAATGTAATCTTGCAGACTTCATGGAATCATTAAATATCTAGTAAACAACATGGGGGTAAAAGTGACATATTCTCCCAAATCTACACCACTGGACCAAAAATTGGGCTATATTTTTCCGTCAAAATATTCCTTTTCACATTTAAAAACAACAAGTCAAATCAATTTATCCATCCATTTTAAAGATATCAAATTAAAACAATTAATTTTTTAATCCATTTTTTCGAAAAGTTAATTTGCTGGACCTCTTAATCCTCAAATCATATTGTCCAGTTTTACGAGAGAAATCTACATGCAAACGTTGTATGTGTAATTTGAAGACACCGGGTATATTTGGTCAATCATAAGATAAGTCATTATTTGGTTTAGCCAAAATATCCCCAGAATCCCATATGCATCTTTTGTCAATATGAAAATAACAATCAATATTTTAGATTTTTCATAATTTTTCCATCAAGTAGTGGACACAATTAGGAAAATTTGAATATAATTATGAGAATTCACAACTAACTCTGAACAGAAATTCTTCATAACATTGCACCCTGTACTTTTATTCAAAATCACTCCCAAATGGGTAAGCAGCTTTTTTCTGAGGTTTAACTTGTTTATCTCCGTTGCTTGTACTACCAGACGTTCCCAAATATTCAAAATCAACGTTATGGCAGCCAGGCTTAAAATATCACAATTGTCATATTATACGAGTATCAACATAATCTCTTCCAGATAAAAACAGCGTCGATAAAACTCCTTTTCAGAAAAATGTTCTTTTTTAGAGAACGGTAGAGAAAAACCTCTGAAAATATTAACATTTTAAATTCATAAAAACTTTGAGATTTCTCAAGATGCTTTGCTGTCTAGAATGCAATCTGGTAAAACGAACTTATGATATACATTTCCAGTTAGCATTAAAATGTCGAGTTTTACCCCAGTTTTCGTGTTCGATGTTCGGTTCATTTACTATTCAACTTGTATATCCGACGGAGTTGTCGAAAACTCCAAATGAGAGCCGAGTATTCCGCGAGGATTTGCCGAAAGACGGAGACCAGCTGTAATTATTGGAATAGATGAAGTATCTCCTTATCCAACGGAGGAAAATTCGGGTTATAAGGGATTTCCCTTGAAAGATGGTCTTGACTTCATCATGCACGGGTTACAATGTACGTAACTAATTAGTTTGTAATCCGTATGAATATTAATGTTTAAAGTTTTACCAGAAGTTTATCATCGATTTCAATTCAACAGTTTTATGATTAATTGCATGAAATAACATTATTCAGGACATTGTGGCAGATGATAAATGGTCAATTAAAAATATCTCGAAAACTGAAGGTATATGACTTAATTGGAATGGGAGGGTATTAAGGGGTGAGCAAATAGAAATGAATTTAAAGCAATCAATCTATGAGGATTATTGTGATAGGAGGAATTGTTTTTCACACCTTGATAAAATCGTTACAAAGTCCAATATTCCAATAACCGAAATGGAAAGTCAAGTGCGAATTATGAAGTATTGGCCTCAAATTGGCAATTGAGTCTTAAATATTTCTATAATTGAAGTAAATCCAGCACTTGATGTTAAATATTCTAAAGTTCGCCTCATCTGCTAAAACTAAAAAAGAAAATCTATAAATTTCAATAACTATCCAACTTTCTAAACGGGAATACACTTTGCTTCTGATACAAACAACAAACAACTGTATCATACTAATTAATAAAGGCTGAAGACTTGAGAGGTGAAGTTTCAAATGAATATACAAAGCAAGAAAATTTTTTTTTACAAAGTTAGTTCGACAATTTTTATGTCAAGGGCTGAAAGTGCTACTTTGAGGCCAGCAACAGACGAGGCCAGCAACAGACGAGTCCAACAAAGTCGTATTTCATAAGATCCAAAACTTTTTCAATTACACTGAAGAAAAAAAATAAATAATAGAGAATTATGAGATTCTATTTATTAAACAATAAAATGTATGATATTTGCAAAGCCAATATTAATTTATTAATTATTTCCAAAAAGTAATGTTGATTGTACCTGTTGATTATGACAATAGTTAATATTTATTGGATTGAGGTTATGCAAAATCATCGAAGTGAAATTATCAACTGTCAACATTGAAGTGGCTAGAGTCACATTTGAAGAACTTAAAAGTTGTCTATTCCAGAGCGTCCTAGAAGTGTTTTGCAGTACGAACTGTCACTTTCACTACATGGAACACTCAAATCGCAGCTTTCGGTATGTACAGAACGAGCAGCTTTTAGATCGCGTCTAAAAAATTGATTTGATTACGTGGTAGGAAAAGTTTTTCTTACTTATCTATATATCCTCAGGTGAATTTTAAAATTTCCACTTCTTTATAGTCCATTTAATAACCAGGAGGAGCAATTTGAAAAGCTTTATTCACATCACTAAAAGTTACCAGACTAGTTTTTTTTTTTTTTTTTTTTTTTTTTTCCCGGAGCCGTCCTTTCGCCGGTACCACCTCAGCCTCCTGGGCTTATTGTGGATACTCCTAGTGTTCTGACTACAACCTATTCAGCCAGTCCGTTCCCTGTATTAGCTCATACAGGTTCTTTGCTGGTTGATTGTAGAAGTCTTCTGGAGTCATTTGGGTTCTGCCATACAGTTTCTGCCTTCTGTGGTCCAGCGACTCACAGTTGGATAGTATATGCAGAGCTGTTTCGGTATCCTTTTTGCATCTTCTGCATGTAAGGTCTCCGTTGTACAGCCCTATTTTGTTTAGGTGCTCCTTTGTGGGAAAGTGTCCCGTAAGTAGCCCCGTAATGGTGCGCAGCTTGTTCCTGCTCATTGAGAGCAGTTCTTTCGCTACTTTTTCTGATGGTTCTTTTATGAATTTCTTCCCATGTATTTGCCCAGTCGTATTCTTCCAGTATTTCTTGTGTTGTTCTTTCAACCACCCTTTCAACCATGACCTCGTTAAGCATCTGGGGATGCCCACAGCAGGTTCGGGTCCGTTCATCAGAGTTGACGATCCTACTCTAGCGAGTTCGTCAGCTTTTTCATTGCCTGCGATTCCTTTATGACCTGGTACCCACTCCAGTGTTACACTGTTCCGAGTCGCCAGTCTTCTAAGTTCTTCGCCGCATTCCCATACTAGCCGAGATGTCACCCTATAGCTCTGAAGTGCTTTAAGGGCGGCTTGGCTGTCGCTGTAGATCCTGATCTGCCTGTTGTGGTAGGCTCTCATGCTGTTGGCCCTTGCACACGCAAGTATTGCATAAACCTCTGCTTGGAATACAGAGGCGTATTTTCCTAGCTAGACGATTCCTTCATATTTGCTCGTCTTGCTGTATATCCCCGCTCCGGTGCCGAGTTCATTTTTTGATCCGTCTGTATACCAGATCAATTCATTCGCCCTACTAAGTGGTGGTGCGTTCTCTTCCTCAAGCTCTTTTCGATCTTTGATGACAATCTCGAAGTTCTTGCGAAAGATATAGACTAGTTACTAAATGGCGTGTTACGAAAAAGTAGTCAATAGTCGTTTTCCGAATCTATTAAATATGCCTTGATTGATGGAAAAATTAGCCACGCATAGTCATAAGTCGACTTTTCGTCTGTCTAGTAGATTATTTTATATCCAAGAATTCATCAGACGGGTATTCTGTCACATGTAAAACTTTTTTCTGTTTCGTATTCAAACTGGAAGATTAGAGCATACAGATCACTCTAATATGGCAAATAATTGGATGCCAGTGAATGAAATAAAAAAAAAGAACCAATATCCTAACAAAACCTGTATTGTCTTAAATCTTTGATAGCTTGTAACCCCCATATCGACAGATGCTGTCATGTTCAGTCTCAACGAAACGGAGTAAATTAATAGAATAACAATAGCGGATGCGATGACAAAATTAAATATATTTGTCCACGACCAACTAATAATAAGTCAATATTTTACCTCCTAACAAAAGGTATATGGTACCCATATATCAGCAGTCGTGAATTATGGTTCATAATACACTGTAGTGTATTATGGTTTATAATTCACGACTAGAGATGGGGGTACAATATGAAATAAACTATTAAATCTGTGTATTTTGTTCAGGATATTTGTTTCTGACATATATCGTATCGATAAAATATTGTAATTTTTAGTATTGATACTTTTCATAGCGATATTTTCTAATATTAAGTATTTTGAAACAATATATTCGGTACGTTGTATTGATACTTTCTACGTATCGCCTATCCCTATATATGTCTATTTATTTGATGTAGCTGCCACAACATTTTGAGGTTAGTAATATGCCAAATCGTTACTGACTTTTATTTATTAATAAATAAATTAAGTGTCGTGGACAAAGTATAGTATTCTACTCGCAATTTATGGCCATAATTCACTTGGGTGACTTGCGCCCCTCGCCTGCGGCTCGTGACGCAAACGTCACCAATCGTTGCTCGTTTAATAATTTATTATTATCTTTCAGAACTATCAGCTGATATCAATGCTGATTAGTATTGTGTGAAACTGGGTGAAATCTGACCAATCATAGGTCTATAAAATTGCCAACTTAAATTCAAATCACTCGTCCTGGTTTTTAAATGAGGTATAGGAATATCTAAATTTTTGGTGGAAAAAATTTTAGAAAGGTCGGAAGATGAAAGTTGATGAAGGTTTTTGTAAGGTATAACACTGCTTGGATGTTAGTATTGACCGGCTATTAGCTGATGTAATAGTTTCTAAATAGTAGTTAAGGGCTGCAAAAGCGTTTCCTGTCTCTGTGACATACAACTCTTTGGTGAAAACAGTTGGTGAAAAACCTTATGAATTCTCCACCCTTGGGATGCCAAACAATACTTGTCGCCCTAGTTTTGTTGTTGATATCATAGTTTTATCTCAAATTCGATGAAATTTTCTGAAAGAATGCTCAAAATCCATGACAAATGTTCCCTAATTTCCACTACGAACACTAAGCGATTCGCTAGAGACTCGAACAAAGTTAGCTTTCGAGAGATTCCGAAATCCAGACGGAAAGTAAAGTTTCGAACGTAGAAACATACCTCACAGGAATTTTCTAATTGGCCGATAACAATAATTACATGGGTTCCTAGAATTTACGACGTGAGGGACTAAGCTCTCGCCTCAGTTACACGACTAAAGTCAATAAATAAGAATGACATATTGAGGGAAGTAATTTGGAGTAATAGAGTCTCGGCACTTTCCCAGTTTTCTTCGAACGAGATCGTGTTGGTGGAACAAATTAGAAAAGGAACACAGTTTCCTTCGTCGAATGCATACATTGTAAGGTTACAACTAAATTGTTTTGTCGGGTATAGGATTTAAGCAAAAAGATCAACGGTTAGGGTGAAGTTACCCCCAGGGTTTCATAAAGTTATATCGGGAATGATCTCGTTATATGTTAAAATGACATTCAATCAATTGTCTTGAATCAAATAATGTTCCAAATTAATAATTTTTTTTGGTAAAAACTAATTCCTTTTTCACTTATCGTTCTAATATTTTTAATGTTTGTTGACATACTTCATGAAATCTTCTTTCATATATCAGATAAATTGTTTGGCTAATTTTTTGTTCAAAAAATATTATGAGACAAACTGAACTGATTTATCACAGAACGTAACATCAGGCAAAATGTGTAGGAGCGGAAATTAAAACCTGCATTTCCACCTAGCACGGAGCTGATCATGAATGTTCACAAACAAAATCATTGGATTGTAGGAGACGAAATTTAGAGTGTTTGCAAACATGTGTGAACACACACATGTTTGGCGGTGTTCTGGCTGATGTTGGATGATGTTGGAATATCAAAGAAATTTCTTGTGTTCAGTGGTAATTACACAGAGTCGACATTAACAAATGTTTAGATTGAATGCATGGGTTGGGTCATCAAGAAGTGCTTATGGATGATTGATTTGTATAAATTATTTCTAGGAAATTGATCCAAAAACTGCTAACCATTGATTTATGTGGAAAGAGATTGGAGGAAACTAAACATGTCATAATCTGAACACCCTATTCTCATTTGCTTTATTTTTCTTATGCTGCTGTGATTCAGCTTTAAATTATTTGCACTTTGTTTCTTTTTGATTTCAATTCTCAAACACTACAAATACGATCGAACAATAAAAAATTTCATCTACAGTGTTAGTGTATCGAGTTTCCACAAATACATTACGCTTTTATCGAAGACAACTACGCGGATCGAAACCTGATTAAACTGGTAACAGTATCTATTTAGCTCGACAACTGCGACAATAATATTCCTGGTAATTGATGTCGCTGTTCGAGAGATGAAATTCCGAACAATAAATTTATTTTCCTTTGGAATTCATCCTAGGAGCAAGTTATTTGTATTCGTGTGAGTCTGAGTTTGTTTCTGACATCGAGTGGCAGATGCATTTTCCTAATTAAGTTCTAATTATTATCACGTAATTATTTTTACATCAAAGCATCCACTACGGAGTGTTTTATGCAGCTGTAACTCGCTATTCGGTATGAAAAGTTCAGTTTTATCCAATTGAAAAACGTATATTATTATCGGAATCATTGGACTACTTAGAAGGGTAGTCAGACAAGGGAAAAATTATGGTTCAAGTTTCCATAGCATTATTATATCCGCTTTTAACTTATTCACTAGCCCCCTAGTAATACATGATTCTGGACCTACACTACTATCTTCCTTGTGAAGTTAACGACTTGTGTTTTCTGAAAATTGACGTCAGCTATCAACCAAATTCAAACAGTATGCATTCTTGCAGCTCAACTCCAGAAAATTTTCTCCTGTCAGCAATCACTATATTATTATCTGCATGTCCCTGAAAAAGAGATCTGTCCCAGACAATTTGTGGAAGAGGCCATCTATATAATGTCTTTCAAAGTAGTGGTTACAGGACCCTCATCTGCTTTTGCTTTTATGTAAGCTTGTCTCAGAAAAGATACCATCTTTTTCTCCAATACTACCTTTATCAATCGACAGATTTCCGCAGGTGAAGGTACCCTGTCTACTTACCCTATTTATTAACCATCTGGTAGTGATTTTATTCTAAGTAACCTTGATGTCTAAGAGAGTTGCCGTTCTGATCCATTTTCTACCAACAGTTGCTGCCAAATTTCAACTTTTAGTGAGTTTTGGTAATGTGATACCCTTTTAACTTATATTATGAATATCAAATAAACATTTCTCATCGGTGGCCTAGTTGTGGGTATACATTGGGAGCTGTATCTGTATCTGTAGAGTAGGGAGGGTGAGTGTAGGCTCACAGCACTTAGGCCACATATGACCCATTGTACATCCTCCCGAGGAGTTGTCCTCCTAGGTCATCGTCCATCCTGTCCTTCTCAGGAAGGTGAACAGGTCACCAGGAGACATCTCCTTTATATCGGCAGGTGTAGGCCAAGACTCACCGAACACACACTCTCTTATCGACGATAACTCCGGACACTCGCATAGGACATGCCTGACAGTCTCATCTTCCTGTTCACACATCCTGCATATAGGTGTGTCCACTAGCCCCATAGTATGGAGGTGTTTCCTTAGTTGACAGTGGCCAGTCAGGAATCCCACTGTTATACGTAGATTTCTTCTGGTCATCGCCAAGTATTTTTTCGGCGCCATCTTCCCAGGGTCGCCCAGGGTGATCCTGGCAAAACTGCATCCTTTGATTGCCTCCCATCTCTCAAGGGATTGAGCATGGGTGTAGCGTTTGGCTAGTTCCGCAATTGTCGAAGTCGTCAGGCCGTAGGTGTCACTGGGTCCAAGAATTTTCAGTCCAGCGGCTTCCCTGGCTAAAGAATCAGCAATGCGATTTCCTTTACTCCTGTCGTGCCCTTTAACCCACCTCAGGATAATATTGTTATCTGCCGAGGCGTTAGCTAAATCTTGGTGGCACTCTAGTACTAGTCTTGATATAACACGTTGTCTGTTCAAGGCTAATAGGGCTTGTCTACTATCAGTGCAGATTATTATGTTTTTGTCAGAAATTCCTTTTCTGGTTAGTTCTTTTGTGGCAATTGAGATACCAGCCAGTTCTGTTTGAACTACGCTGGTATTGTTTCCCATTCCCCACTTGATCCTTAGGCTTAGTGCTCTCGAGTAAACTCCACATCCTGAGCCTTCATTCATTTTTGAACCATCTGTATAAATGCGTATTGCATACATTGGGAGCTATTTTTGCTTCCAAAAATACACAAAAATCCACCAATTCAATCAATAGTCCAGCAAAAACTCTTGGATTTGTCTGTCTAAGTAATTTAAAGTCCAAACAGAAGAGGAGTTCCAAATGCATTGAGATAACATTGGAAACCAGGACCTATAAAATATATGGAATTGAAAATAGCAACAGATGGAACTACAATAGTAGACAAAAACAAGAAGAAGACAAATTGCTGGAGAGAGGAAATTTAGTCGGATATTCAAATGAGGAAGCAATTATAGTGTAAGTACTAGAACAACAGAAATTCCGATACTTAGAAGGTCCACAAGACACAGAGACAAGAATTGAAAGAGACTGTTAACTACTCGGAGCCAAAATACCGAAAAGAGACAGCTATAGCAATCAAAAATTGTGTAACAAGACAATGAAAGCACTCAGATTAGACAACCAACATAATTTCGGCAATATAGCTACGAGTTAAGGAAAGATATTGACAGAAACAAAAGAGATAATGGCACAATAGAAAAAACATTTCGAATTAACACTGAATACAAAGGCTCTCAGGAGAACCGGAATGATGGATGTGAAGAATCGGGAACAGAGAGGAACAATTATATGATTTTCCTATGCAGTATACAGGAATAACATGGAGAGATAAGAATTTATATTTTAATATGGGAGATAATATAATAATGGAATAGACTTTGAGTAGTATGAAAATACAGCAATTGAGATAGTTTGGTCATTTGACAAGAATGATCCGCAATGGGCAAGTCAAAAGGATATGGGGAGCAAGATCAATCCACAAGTGGACGAACAAGGAGAACATGGAATACTGTGATTGCAGACAATTTAGCGAGAAGGAAGAGAACCTGGACAGCAGGAAAGATCATGGCAAAAAAAATAAACAATGTGCAAATTTTATTTACAATAAATAAACATTCACATCTCAACACCTTTTGATACAGGTTTTCGATTATAAATAAATATATGATGTATCGAATTTCTTGTCTGTAGAAGCTCTTTAAGTATAACAAGCACATAGCAAGCTTGAATATTAACCCTCCCATCTAAACCTGATTAAACTCAATATAATATCAGCTCAGTCGCTCAGAAACGATGTTCAACCATTCTTGTTCAAACGAAACGGTCTAATTTTACACGTGTAGCAAAATTTCACAACTGAATTGTAGAACCGACATTAATGAATTTATAATTGGATTTCTCTCGTCAAAAACCTAATGAGCATTTGCATTCTGGTGTAAGTGATCCAAATGACTAAATCAAATTGACTACCAGCTTTTTGCGCATACTTTTATGAAAAACTAATTATGAGAAGATATATTTTTGTATGTTTCTCCTAATTATAAAATTAGTGAGTTATTTTTGTCGTTTCCCATCAATGACGTATTAAACATAGACCAGTCTTCACGCATTATAATCTTATTGAATACAATGTTTTGGTCGCAACATAAATCAGGGCGAGTACTATAAACAGTAGCGTATCATTTGAGAAGGGTTGGTTAGAACAATTTTATTAAAAAATTTCTTATGTACGAAATGATGTACGTTATTAACTTTTTGTTCAAATATGGAAAGGGATATCTAATTGAGGTATTCATATTTTTTTCCACTGTTTCAATTTTATTAATATTACTAACATCGGTGTTTTCAAACATTTTGTAGCTTCTATGAGCTTGAAAGCTGTTTCAAGTTTTCCATAAGCTAATTTTTCGATTTGAGTCTTAGATTAACTGAATTTTCCTTAAAATATAAAACGTACTTTTTGCAATAAACTTTTTTGTTCAGGTTATTACTACAAATCTAGAAATATGTGCAGCTACATCCTAAGTATGTTCTCTCAAAAAATAAATTGGAGGATAATCATGATCATGAAGTTCTTTTGAACACTTTGAATATTTTTTAGAAAAGAATAAACAGTATTATTGAGGAAAATGACACTAATCTCGTTTCTCAGTTCGGCATTTATTTCACCAAAATCTGACACGTATTAACCATATCAATTTCGATTCAATTCAGACATGCATGCACCAACTTTATGTGGATATCCAGAAATATGATTGCGACACAAGTTTCATCGGATGCTATAATTGCAAATATCCAATAGGGTAATCGGGCTGGTTGAACGTTTTGCGGTTATGAGGAATTCATTGAGGTCCTTATATGATTTTAAAGCTAATAATAAACTTCTCTCGTGGTTTATCCGTCACTATTTTCCATTCAATAACATGATTAAATACGGCTCAAGCGATATAAACAGTTTTTTCACTACACTAAGTACATATTCGTGAAAGAAAGGATATTACAACAAAAACATAAGGTTTTTTTTTAGGTGAACGTTCACTGCGACTTGGAAGATCTATCATATCTTCCTTTCTAGCTCACTTAACCCTCAGTTGGTCGCTACTTGCATTTCCTCATAAGTAGTCGCTCCAGTGTATTTTGTACAACGATACAATTTTGAAGTGTATTTTGAAAATAATACAAAAAAATACCTTCGCAAATGGAAATCTGAGTAAAAACAAAAATTACTCTATTGAAAAAAGTTTTTATTTAAAGAAATAGAAATAAATGTGGTGAAAATAATTATTTAAATAAGTATATCTAATTAGGAGTGTGCTTTCTATACATTTTCATCGTTTTCTTCATCTTGATTTTCCCGGCATGTAAAGGTATGCCCGCATTGGTACGCTGCGCCGTGTCGAACATTGAATTTTTGTTGGTGTGGACGGTAATCTGCGCACGAATGTGCAAGACCATGCACGAACAAGCACGATCCATCAGGAGTCGGTACATCAAAGAAATTTGCTCGATAAACATTGTTCAGTTTGGACGTCTATTTGTTTTGACGAACATTTATTCAATGCTCGCACACTTTTTCAGTATTCCATTATTGTTTACTCGTTACAAATTATATTAAAAGTTAAAAAATTGGTGACTGGTACCACGCAAAAATATTAAAACTGATCGGTATATATGAAATAAAACCCGAATTATGGGATCCCACAAATGCCAGTTATGATATGCGAAATAGAAAGCATGATGCATGGGTCGAAATTGCAAGCGAATTAGAATCTGATATAGATTTGGTAAAGGGAAAGATAAATCCTTTCTCATCTTCGTTTCGAAGAGAAAAAGTGGAAATAAAAAACTCTTTAAAAACAGGATCAGGTAATTTAAATGTGTATTTTAAGTTTACATATTGTCTTATCTATTTTTTTTGTTATTTTATATTATTGAAAGGCGCATGATAAAACTGGAACCCTCACAAACATAAACGAACCACTAAATGTTGCAGCAGTTTCTACGTTCTACAAATTGTTTGGTAACGTTCACGAACGTTACAGTGCATCAGTGTGGACATACCTTAAGACATAAATGAGTCGTTACAACATGTTTCTTGCAAGCCATTCTCTTGCATAAGCTGCATTGAATTGTTGTGACGCGGTTCTTTTTCCACTCACAAATAGAACACTTTCCCTTGATGGTCCGGCGCTACAGTGTATTTTGTTTAGTTTATTGTATGTATGTATTTAGTTTAGTTTTAAAAAAGGAATCTTCAGCATGTGATACGCTTATTGTGAAGGCACGACACTAACTGTGGTATGTCGATATACCACACGGATACAAGGATATCTAGAGTCGTGGTGAGGAGAAGCGGTGCATGATGTGGAAGTAGCACACTAAATAATTAACTCGGTGTATCAAATACACAGTAGCAACTACTTGAGGGTTAATGTGAAAAGTCTTGATAACTAGTGCTAATGTCATAAACTCCTACAGTATACGACTTCTGGCGTCTTTTCCCATTCCATATTTTACATTTTTTCTTCTCCAGCTGATGGAGCCTTGTTAATTGTCCAATCAGTCGGCATTCCTTCACAAAAGCATCTCTCAGTGCAGTCTCATTTTGGTTTATGTATTCTTTTGATCTCAATAGTTGACCAAGAGTAGTCTCCACTACATTTTTCCAACGATCTGATCCAATTTCTTCCGTTCTTCTCTTATTATTTCTAATAATTATTCCAGTTTCCAAGAAAATATTTGTATTTGTTGGTTTAACCGTTATATCGCTTGACTCTGTTCCGTTATGTCCTGGAACTGGAGCTCCAGAGACTGTGGTCAAATCTGGTAATTATGTTGCTACTCAACCGACATGCTACGCAGGAAGAGAGGAGTATGTTTTAGACTGGCCCACACCTGCAGAACCTTTTAGCTCTTTAGCAAGAGCAACTTCCATCTAAACTCAGTTTCACACCAGGTATTGGTCCATATCATAGCAATATACTGAAAAAATAGTACTTCCAGTTGAATTACACGTGACCTAACGCAATGATTGTGTCTATGGATGATAAAAAAATATGCTTGGAAAAATATTTGTGATTATCAACAATATCAAACAAATAGAAAGTGTAGTCATCCATAGAAAAAAGTGAAAATCAAAAAGCTGTTAGTCCTGTCGTCAACGTGTTTTTGTCGTCCGCCAGGAAAGTGGCTTTATTCTCTAGAGCCTCGAACATCGTCTCCGAACTATACCCAGGCCGTCTACAGTTCCACAAAGACAGGCAATTCCAATTCCGGGTCTAGAATGAATGTACCTCTGCAACAGATCACACGTCGAGGATCGATCCCATGAATTATTAATGGTCGTTTTCTCTGGCTACAGGTTTTTTGTCACAAGGAGACAGTTACTCACGTTTCAGTTTTAGTTTTAAGCAAATAACTCGTGGAGTATTTGTGTATCGGTAATGATTCATTTACTTTTACATGTTTTCGTGTATTTTTGAGTCAGCGAAGCATCAGTAGTATTTCATCAAAATAAACGTTTAATGAAAATTGATTTTTATAAATTAAATCATTTATGTTAACGAATATCGAACAGAGTAAATAGAAAGGACATATTCATTGGGATATTAAATGGAAAAATAAGAAAATAGACGGGATATTTCTGATGAAATTTGTGCCTGAACTTGGGCCTTTTTACAGTATTTAACCATCTGACGAATGCTTCAACAGCCAATAATCAAATTTGAAAGATTATTCCATAGACGAAAATAAGGAATAGAAAAAGATATTTCAATTTCTGCGAGTGCTCATTGAGAGTCTTCTGTTTTCAGAGGTTCATGAGACAAATTGAGCGTTACTCCATAATGGCCTCGTTTCATGAATTTTAATAAAAATGTCACAAGATATATTGGGTCTCAACTAAGTATTTGCAGCTAATAACGCCACTCTATGATTTCAAATGAAAAAAAATATTGAAATTTGAATTCGTCTGGTAGACAAATGACAAACAAGGAGACTTTGCGCTGTTGTCATGAGGGAGAACTTTATAAGTAGACTAGTTATGTTATCTTATTCATCTGGTTAAACAGAACGCAAATTACTGTCAAAACGTACTCTTTCAAATGATGCTCTTAAAATCGGGTTCCACTTATTAAAAAAGGTAATTCTCGCGTTTCAAAGAAATTTGGAAATATATAGTCCAGGCTGTAGTTTTTGACATGACGCTTTCAAAGTAGAAAATAAAATGTGACTATGAAATAAAATGAAATTTCGGAACAATTGTCGATTCTATTAGAAAACTAATATAGTGGAGTTATAGAGAAATAGTGTGTTCCATCGGAAACTAAAATCTAATCAACTTTCTACATATGCAAAGTTGTAGTGAGCGTTGAAGAAAAAACATTCCACAATTAAAAGTACCCACCTTTACTTGTAAATGAAATTATAGAAAACTTAAAAACTGTTGTATTACCGATTTAATGAAAATTAAATGTTCTCTATTTAGGTTGACTTGTTTCAAACACGTGATATAACAAACACGCATAAATTACGTTACCCTAGAATTCCAAAATTCGAAACTCGATTTAGTTCCGAATCCCTTATTTTTCTCCATTTTAGGAGATTTTGAGTTCCTGCTAAAACAATAGCAAATCCCATAACCTACAAATGTTTTGTTCATGTGTGGTTCATTGTTCTGTGTGTTTATTGATCCATTTCAAATGTCTTTTGAAAGGTAAATAAACAGAAGCACACTTTCTACTATAAAATAACACAAACAACTGAACGTGCTTAATGTAAATTGACAACTGTCAAATTCTTCCAGTCGACTTTCAATTTGTTCCTTATTAACTTGGATAGTCAAGTTATAGGATTTAGTAGCAGAACGTACTTTGAATCTGGCAACAAGTGCTTCCGCCATTGGTTCCATTGAAGCGGTTTATTTGAATCTAGGAAAATCTTTGAAACTAAATTTCCTAAATATTTATAACTTTTTGAGATAAATATCGTTATCATGGAAAGAGGTATGTTATCCTTAACCCTCCTGATATGAATTCACTTGTTAATTCATACCCATGAATCTAGCCCATTGTACTTTTATTTCCATACAATTCCCAAGTGCTTGCTTCCTCAACATTCCTTTTTGTATATGTCCAAACCAGTCAAAATTTCTGTCTCTTCCACTTGATGGGAGCTGGTCCAAATTACTTCCCAATTGAAATCTCCAATTTTATTCATCCTCATTCACCCATTCTTCCACTATCCAGAGTTGTTAACCATTTTCCATCATGCGGAAATATTTCTATTCAATAAGGCGTTCACTTCAAGATAAAAATCAAATTTAAATCAATAACATGTAAGGAACTCCTTCCTTCCACCACAATCATTACTATCTAATTATTCGGCAACCTCAATATTGTGAGGATACAAAGCTTATATTTCGAATGCGAGAAAAGCTGAGAATGAGAAATGTGTCGATTTATTCAAAATGTTGAAATTATGTAGATTTCGTTGGAGGGACAGGCCCAAACAGTTTCAAAAATGACAAATGGAGGTCTTGAAATATGAAGTTGATATCGTGAAATGAATTTAGAAGTATTTCTGGGATAATTAATATCATTGTATTTATAGTAGTTATGATAATGGTTATAAGTGAATGGAATTCATAATAGCAACGATATTAACTAATGACAATTGAATATTATCCTGGGAAAAAGCAACCAGATTGGAACAAATTGATAAAATACATGCTCTACATACATCATATCTTCGTTTTTCTGCTATGACATTCAAATATACAAAAATCATCTGTTTAATTTGAATATATCAGAAAAACATATCCCTTGCTCACAGCATCTCCTGATTCCTCTTGTTATTCCTGATTATATCTATATCAATCAAAACACTTCGACTAATCTCCCTTTCACCATCAGGAGTAATATTATATGTTATATTCATGAAGAGACAGTTGAAAAAAATTAATATCACAAATGAAACTTCAGGATTATAATTGATTCCAAAATTGATAATTATTTCGTTATTTGAAATGCTATTTGCTTCACAATTCAAAAATCATTTGGGTGCCCAAAACGTTTACGACCATTGAACTGCTTGGAAATTCGCTTGTTATTTTTACTTTCTCAAGTATTCTCCATAAATATTTATGCAGTTCTTTAAATAAAGATGAAATATTCCCAACCATTCATTTTTCGTTGTATACACGTTAACAAAATGTATTCATAAGTTTTCTCTTTCATTATAAACTAATTTAAATGTATACATTTCTTGTTGTTGGACAACAATTACTAATATTTTCGTAACGACAGCGATTTGTAGACAAACAAATCATAAATATTAATGAATTAAATACCCTTTGCGGATGTTTGATCTGCATCAAAATAGCATGAAACGGGAGAGATTTAAATTTAATATTTAAATTGAAACGAACATTGGAGAACTGAAAATGCCAAAAGTATTTGTTCTGATCAAGCCAACGATTTCAGAAGGGTAAAGTTAATATTTAAAAGGGAAAACCCGAGAATTTTCTTCAAATGATACTCTTCACGAAAACTGCTATTATCTCATTTTTACAGTACAAGTTTTTCTTTGCGAAATGGGTGTTTTCAATTAACTTCTCTGAGCATTCCGTTACTTTAATTTGGATGTAGCAAACTTAAATGTTTCACTTCAAAATGAACTTTTTCTCTCATTAACTGGTTGAGGTTGAAATATGTCAATTGATAATTTTCCATTGACTTTTTCTTCACTTAATTCAATTAATTTTTTTCCAAACAAACAGTTATTGAGCTGGAGATCTTTCTGCTTTTCTTCGCCCCTTAATTACATACCACTATTCGGTGATGTCAATTGGCTCCTACATTGTTCAATTCTCACAATCTGTTCCTAACCATTAACAAATCCTAGCTACTAGAAAAATGTATTTGTCTTCATCAGTTGAAAAGTACCTGAAGCATGTAATTTTGGAGTTGATATTACACGATTTCCAATGAAAGTATTGCTCATTATAGCATGCTATTAAACTTGCTTCGAAGTGATGATAAGATGTAATTTTTGGCTATACCAATTGTTCTTTCTGCATTTTTCTCACTCTAGGAATTTTCATAACCGCCGTAACTTCTTAAGGTCCGACTCGAGTGATAAGAAAAAGAGGTGATTTTCTGTTATGAGTGTTTTTTCGTAACAGTCTACTCATTTAAGCGAAAAATGTAAACATATAGTAGATCATGTTTTGGCATGTTTTCGCTAAACATGCCAAAATAATAATAACCTTTGGGTCGCTTACAAAACTGGCAGAAGCTGAGTGACTCCAAATTGTGGACGGAGAGCACGAGCGACCTCAAAAGTGTAATCTTGATTCACCCTATCTATTTTCAAATTGAATCATCAGCGCTACCTGTCGAGCTATTGTAGCTTCATCTCTGTTCTCACCTTTATAGCCAAATTCATTATAAGCACTGTGACATCGGTCCTGCGAAAGGGATATGCGAAGATCCATGGGAGAAAGGAAGAAAAAAACATCTAGAATCATCTGGAACTGTGATTGAAAAGTCTATAAATGTTGTCTATAAATGTTATCAAGAAATCAGTGAATGTGGAGAGTATAAAAAGCGGAAGATTTGTGTTTTGATTGTGAGACGCAATATATTGAATTGTTTAAGTTGATGTTGAAGCATAAAAAAAAGTTAATATGTGAGAAAGAGTAACAATAATCTGGAAGAATTTTTCAATTCAGATGGATAGTTTTTGGTCTCATCTGTTATATGAAAACATACTCTTATTTTCCCTTTAGAATATTAGTATTTATATGAGCCAATTTCCGTTTTATCCATCTTCCGTTTCACGTAAAACAATTTCGAAGCACCTCAGTATTTCATAACATAATAAACCGCTAAAGTAACTATAAGGAGAATTTAACGACAACATAAAATAAATGATGACCTGGTTGTCTTAAAAATTGTGCATGCTGAGATTTTAATTATACTCCTTGCCGGTGAATAATTACCTGTTTTACATTGAAATTACTACGTTATAATTTATTCGTACAGCGTTTCTAGCTAGTTATTCATGATAATAGATTAGACGTTGAAATTAATCTCTAATTTATCAGTAGGTTTCAACTTGGCTCTCATTTATCACATTACAAATTAATGCTTCATATACGTGTTCAATATACTAGTCACACAACCTGTTAAACTACAAATGACACTATTCACATTTTACAGCACTCTATCAAATCTTGTAAACAATTAGGTCATCTTTGGAATAATGTTTTTTTTGTCTCCAAAATCTAGAAATAATTTCTTTGGTGAGTTGTTGTTCGTTTATTTAAAATGTTGACTGACGAAACAATTTTCTTCTCTACAAGAAATTTTGATTATTTAGCTGGTATTGTTCGGTTTCATTCAAGTTCGCGTGCTGGTGGTAGAGTTTATGCAGTTTCAGACACGATTAAGCGTCTTTATACTAATCCAGACACTTTTGGAACAATTAATTAGGAGCATACAATATAGCTGGTGTTTTATGCCATGAATAAGCTGAAAATGGCGCATTCACTTACCGTTAATGAGGTAGTAGAAATAAGTGGCATTGGCAAGGGCAACTCTTTTTTAACTACCGCTTTGTGTTGCTATTTATGTATGTATTTTTGGGGTAACATTGTGCCCCTTTACTGCTACTTAGTTCTATCAAGTAATCTCCCAGGTACTGTGTTCTAGGATTCTGGAGTGCTGTGCAGTTGGGAAGTATGTGGATGGTGGTTTCTTCTTCCATTTGTGTTGCTACCTTTCATATTGAATACATCACCAACAAATAAAAAAGTGAAATGAAAAATAATAATGTATAACAATTTTTCCGGGTAATTTATAGGTAACCCAGAAAGCGACATTAAAGAGCCAAAATGACGATGAAAATTAAGGTTCAGTGGTTGAACCTGCGAAAACTGTATCGAATCTTAAAAGATAGCAGCGCAGCAGCGCATTGTTCAAATTCAATCGAACGTCCGAATAGAAGCAATTTTGAGCTCACAAGATAACAGGAAATAGTAAGCCCATTAGGAATTGAACTAATACAACGATGCATTTATCTACACTGGTTTTAAATGTTTCGTTAAAGAGGATGGATATTTTTACGCTCGCCCCTTCAAGGTTAGCAGTTCCGTTTTCATATAAATAATGGATAGGTTTCCAGCGAATGCGTACTTAAAAATGTTTCCCAGTTCTACTAGCATGATCATTGTAGCTGGAACAGAGATGAAACCGGATGAAAAGAATAAGAAATAAACTAAAGCTTTATAATTTTGCTGAGTGTGTCTAGAATGATGTAGTGCGGAAGAAATATGACAATCTTGCACTGCATTGCTGCTAAAGATTGGAACTTGAATATTGGGAATACCGTTCCAAATATGAAAGACAAGGAAACCTCATTGTTTGTAGAGTTTGTGACGAAAAGAAGTGACAAGGTTTATTGCAGTCTGAACAAGAGTGGAGATTGTGGAAAAATATTAACGCTAGCTGCCTTATCTTGAACAAGGAAATAATCATTATTATCCAAGACAACTCTCTATTTCACAATTACTCATGAATAACAAGTGAATAAATCACCTCCGCTGCTTTGCTGATAGTGCAGCAAACATTAGATATTCTAGAAACATATTTTCAACGACCGAAGTGTAATTTCCGCTGATTCTGCTCAAAACTGTTCGTGCTTTCTGAAATCTCGATATAGTGTGGTTTTTGTGATTTCAACTTTATTAATGTATCGTCAAATATATTTTTCCAGTATTCAATTCCATTGTAGCGAAAAATATAATTTTAATTCGAAGATGGAATTACTTTAAAAAATGTTAAATTTGGAAAACACCAGATGCATGGAATTTAATTACACGGGAAAGGATCTTTGAATTAACATTTTTGAAACTCCTGATATTTTAGGAAGTCCTTACTTGCTTCTGACTTCAGCTTCGTCCCAAATGTGCAATTCACTGAAAACAGATTTTATCATGCAAAAAACTTTACAATATTGTCAAGGTATCTGGAATAGTATGAAGGTAGTATTCATGTTCAATCGAGTATATATATATATATATATATATATATATATATATCCAGAGACTGAATTTCTTCTTACAAGCACTGCTACATTTTGAATTTAGTTTAATTTGAAACATTTATATTCGCCAGAGTGCATCAAATATTGGAAAAGACATTTGATATTAATCACATCTCAATTATTAATAGTATTCAGGTGTTCGGTCAAAATTCATTTTTTTCATATCATTGACTCCTTGAGATTTTCGTGAGTGATAAAAAAAATTTAAAAAACACGTTGCTTAGTAATATTTCAACGAAAAGCATGAGCTGGAGGTTGTGGGCGTCAAAATCTCAGGTGTTCATGATTTTGGAATAATACTCAGTCTCCATTACAGATAAGGCTACTGACTGCAATCGACCCCATGAAGTGGTGTATTATTTTTATTTCTTTTGAATTTGAAAATGCTTTCTCTGCTGCTTCCTCAGTACATATCGACACATCGTTTCCCACTGGAATGTTCTTGTATTATCCATTTGATTGTTCTTTGTTCCATGATGTCAAGAAAAATCTATCAGCTGTTATTCCAAATAATTAGAGTTTTAGGAGAATGGGCTGGAAAAAAGCTAGGGATTTTTATGTTAGAACCAGTCATTTACTATTGGCCATTTTTGTTTTCCACCCTAAGCAGTTTTATTGAAAATAATCTCAAAATCAGTTATTTTGAAAAAAATGTGACTATCTACCTGTCTTGATTCCAGAATTACCCACTTCCCCTTCAGAATAATGAACTATACAGTTTACTCCTTCTCCACCTCTTTAGGTGATGCGTAGTTGAAAATACCCCTTTCGATTGAAAAGGTTTTGTCTCTTCTCCTTCCGGCCACTATGTACACATAACTTGGGATAGCAGAATAGGTTGTGTTGTGTTTCAAAAAATATCAATAAAATTTCACATTCTAGATAACTGGAATAGTTGTAGTGAATATATCAAAATATATCAGAAACAGGTGGTTGCTGGGTAGTAAAACGTGGTTATATCTTATAATAGTCACAAACTATTATGCAGATATTATTATGGCAAACATCTGAAACATGTTCAGCACCTCCAATGAAATCCAACTCAATAGATGTGCGTTTAATTGGCCACAATCCTCATTCAAATGAAGGCATTTCCTAAAGCGACACGAACAGCAGCTCCCGGAATTTCCGAACTCCCTACCTGATTGTTTGGCGCCTGGAACACTTTCTGGCACCAATTTATTGTTTCTTAAGATTTATATTATCCGTGATAATTGTTTTCGTGTGCTGCTGTGTTTTGGATAGCCCAATCTTCATGTCTTTGTCTGCTATTCACTAGATTTATTGTTTTGTATGCACGCTAGTGTTTGTACTTTGATGCTCTTTCCAGTTTCGATTTTATTGAAATTCAAACTACTTTTATCAAGAAGTTAATTATCATTTCTCAACGGATTCTGCTTGGAGTGCTGTTCAATAAGAATCAATCGGTGCAAGAGGTTTACTCTAAATCCACTTTATAAAATGATATTTTGACAGTGAACGGATGAAAATTGATATAAAAGTCATTTTTATTTATCAATAGAGGACAGTTTTTTTCCTACTTCGTGATAAAACTATTGGACCGTATCAGATTTGATTAGATGGCTGATTGTCTCATTACAGTGGCAGCAATAAATAAGGATTTGGATCTCCCTGTCAAATTTTAATCACAAGCACAGTACCTATATCTTTAGAGTTTTAACAGTGATCCTCATGGGACCTGAATGGGTACCTAATAAAGATCAAAATAGTGGAAGAGGAAGAATGCAGATGTGGCATGGAAGAAGAAACCTCCATCCGCAAACTTTCCAACAGCACTCCAGCATCCTAGAGCACAGTACCTGAGAGATTAGTGGATAGAAGTTGAAGCTTACAGATATACTAAAATTCCTCTGGGAAACAGGACTAAAGGAGGTACTAGTTTCAGAGACTCTCCTCAGAAACTAAGTAGAAGTAGGGAGGCACAATAGATCTTTTATGTCTCAGTGAATGTTACCCCAAAAATACATACATACCTATATCTTCAAATTATTGGTTCGAATTCACGAGTGAAAATAACACTGATTTCAATATTAAAAAAATATTATTGTCTATCATCTGATTGTTATTTGTTCAAAATGATTATCCCTATAATTTGTAGGTATAGTTTCAAGAGAATAAATTCACAACATTTCAATACACCTTATGGTACTTGCTTAAAAAATTATAACTATAAAATATTACATTAGTAACGCTTATGTACCAAACGGCAAATCGTTACCCGTTCTTGTTCTAGCTGCGAAATCCAATATCTATTCATTTCTCTTGATTTTCAATTCGAATTCCCAGTGATACGTCGAAGTTTGCATCTTTATCCAATATTCATCATATAATAACTTTCTCAATCTGTTCCCGGACAAGTGAGATTTAACAGATATAGATTGATGTTTTCCGCTCGGTTGTCTTTTCATTACACGTTTGTTATTAATGACTTGTCGACAACTTCAAAGCACAAAGGTGATAACAAACGCATTGGGGAGCTATAGGAATGGTTTGAAATAATTCGAATAACTTATTTAATATATTTGTACTGTACACTTGTATGTGCCACCTCAACGGACCTACAAGGAATCTTGTTGTAGTTGTTGTCTCTGAAGATGACAATCGAATGATATGTTTCTTCCGTGATGAGACATGGGGTTACAAGTTCCACATAGAAATAAGTCAACAACTCAAAATATCACACAACCTCCAAATTCCTGGTACCCGTTTCTAGTCGATAAAAGACATGACAGAAAATCTTACAGTAGTATAAGTCAATTACACGGAATATACTTGAAAATGTTTCAATAATTTGATTATATCTTTGAAACCTGAATCTGACTGATGATTCCTTGAACTAGGGTATCAATAGTACGGTTTTGCTATTGCTCTAAAATAATACGGACAATATTGAATTTCTCAATTTAAAATTACATCAAAATAACTCTCGATGGAATAATACAACATATATAGGAAAAAGGAAATGTATTTCCCGTTACATGAACAAAATTAATGCGAGGGAATAAATAACCAAAGACAATCTCGCAAATATTCAACATTGACGAGGACAAATGTGATTCTTTATATGGAACGATACTGCAACAGCCACCGAAATAGATTGTTAATAAATCGTCCAAATCCGTACGTTGACCAATTTGTTTCCATAAAATTGTATTGAAAAAGCCAAGAAACAAATTCAAACATTCACTACTAATATATAAAGCTGAATAAACTTGCAGTGCTGGAAAATGGGAATAGTATTCTCGAGCTTACATAATTGTTATTCATGCATTAAAGTTTATAAAAGTCACTTTTTTAGTCACACTATATCTAAGTCGAGAAGTTTATGAAATGTAGTGTGCTACCTGTACATTTAAGAGCATATAATTAAATGACAGCAGCCATTAAAGCATTGAGCTCTTGTGTAATCAGATCAAAAGTGAGTATGTCTCCTTACTGTGGATTCCAGGGCACACTGAAATAGAAGAAAATGAAGATTAATAGAAGACTGGAACACCCTTTTTGAGGGCGTAACCCTTTTGCGGTATCAACTCCAATGTAATATTGAAGAAAATAAGCAAAGCTGGTATGAAGAGAAGATCTGACCATTGGAATGATTTAGTGGGCCTTAGAGAATCAAAGACTCTGCTAGGTTAGGATCGAATGAATGCCTAGGTCAAAGTATAACTTCACTACTAGTTTCAACAGGGATCCTAACGGAATATTGTCGTTTGAATGGGCACCTGGAGAAGCTCAAAATATCGGAGGAACAAAAATATGGATTCTGTGTATTACCAATTGAAAAAGTTTTGGAAACGAATGCGCCACTGTGCTCTACTTCATTTTTGGAATCTATTTTATTTATTATTTATTGAAAAACAAACGCAACCTTAAATTTCTGTTAGTGATAAACGGGGTGAATTCTGGTTACATATTTCTTCATACAGGCGGAAACCGACACGAGGTAATAGCAATTTTAATCGGAAATTCAGCACATTCGCTTCTTAATTTATATTCTCATATGTTGAATAATTTCATTATTCACTTGATTCAAACCGAACGGAATTGGTAATAACGCCATAGATAAATTCGCTACCTTTTGTTTAATTGTATTACGAATAATTTTAAATTGAGATTGTACAGTTTTAATTAATAGGAAGGAAAATTATTATGCACCCCTTTCTGTTGAGGAGAGGATTCCGTATGCTCACTGAAATCAAGAAGTGTGGTGGAATACAGAGCAGCATGCCACGCTTCGTAAAAATCTAGAACTACATCTACAAAAATTATTGAAGAGAATTCCGTTCTATCCCACTCTTTCCAAACGCGAAGCATTTGTTGAATTTCTGTTTCCTTTTCTTTTCTCAGTTGTTTCTTAAACAATCTCTCACTATACTATCGAAATATTCACGCCGTGGAAAAAGTTATTGATGAAATATTAGTGAAACCGAGATATTCTGACATAATAGTCAATAAAATATGCAATTCAATCTCAATTGCGAAAAATGTACTGAAAAAGTGACATGCTATGAAGTAGGAAGAGACTATTTTTATGTTCCAGCTTAGGTGAGTTATTTTTTTGTTGTTTGTCGTAAAATTGAACCAAATTTTCATTTCAACGTTTCGGTAGCGTTCCAGCTACCGTTGTCAAGAAAAAATAAGTAGAAATTAATTTTTATCCCTAACTGACACAACAGAAAAAATTTGTCATAAGTGAACCTGGAAGCTTTATGGTCTATTATTTTGGAAAAATCAACTTTGTGCTGAACCATATACTTTTGTTTGTGTCTTCATTATTATTTTCAATTGTTGTTAATATATTAACGTCTCTATCACTTCACTATAATGAAATGCATTCGGTATTTTGTCAAGATAACTATACTATATCCCACAAAATTACTTGATTCTGCCGAACTAGTAATAAAAAGACCGACTTAAACTTAGAGTATCCGTGGTTTTCAAATTAACACACCGGAAACTTTCATTTCAGTCGAGAAGGGACTTTTTTGCCATCGCACAAAACACCCTGTCGGCTGATTAAACAAAGACCTAGGCCTGGCTGGCTGGGAAGGCTTTTTGTCGAGGCCATACATTACCCGGCGTACAGGTATTATAGGGTGCGCTGCGCATTTCTTACCGGATCATTGTTTCCAATGCCTTTCTTAACGAAATTATCCCGGGATGTGTATGCAGAGTGCTGCCCGTATTATGGGCTGAAATAAGGCGTGCGGAATTTAAGCATAAAGGGCTGCGTTTTATGTTACGTCATAAATTAAAGTACCTACTTTAGAAATAGTAGGAGTTCATATTATATTAGAGAGTAATGGACAGGGACGTCACTTCTCATAGGGAACTCCGCAACGTGATAAAATTTGAAATGCGCATTCTTAGGAGAAATGTTTATTCAAGTTGGAATGACGATGACAATTCACCAGTCGTTGATACAAAATATACTCAATATCCAGGGCAATATTCACCCTACGGGCTGGCAAAACTTCAAGACGTTGTTAAATTAATCACTGAAAATGGTTTTGCGAATGGTCAAGAACTAATCTATTTGAAATAATAAATAAACAAATGTTATTGAAGATATGGCAAGATTTAGTTATTGTTTCTTGTATTTTATCATTGTCTAATAATTATCATCATCAAAGTATTTCGCGCATGAGATGCAAACAAACATCAAAAATATTGTTCTAAGATAAGTAACATGCTTAGCTTAATATGAAAAATAGTATTGAACTGGCTTGAATCGAGTAATCACTGTAACTATGGAAATAAAATGGCATTTGTTGACAATCGGAGGATACGTGGAAGATTCTATCAACAATAAAAATCAAACATCGAATGAAATTTTATACTGTGAAATTAAAGGATCAAGTGCTGTCACTTCTACGACAATTGCTTGCGAATCAAAAATGGATATAGTCTTCCAACTCCCAAGAGTACGATATCACGAGCTGAATCTGAGTTATCTGGTTAAGGAATAAATTTTGGTTCGTGCACCATTATTGTTAACATTGTAAATAATCAATAAAATAGGTGGTGTCAAATTTTCTCACAATCTGAAAGCCCTAATTATTGTTATACGTTAATAAATAGATGATTTCTTGGATTTTTGCTTGATTGAGGAACATAAAGGTTGAAATATGAAAATCCCATAATAGTTCACATGCAGTGTGCGCACACTCCTCAATTCGTGCACGGTGTCATGGTAACGAAGAAAAATGAGAAAAAAGGGTCACTTCACATATCGTTGTCCATGCGCGAACCTTGTAATTTTTTGACGTTTGTATAGAAAAAGTTCATTATTATTCTGAGAAGAGGGATTATCTGACTCCAATGTCAATACCACTTCAATATCGTCCACATCACAAGATCCCCGCACATCAGAATTCATGAAAATCGTGCGATCCGTTTTCGAGATAATTGATGCGTTCCATATTTGAAACTCCATATTATTTAGGATGATTTCCGCCAAGTAAATGGTTTTGTGTGCCCCATTTTCAACCGGGCTGAAATGGTTTGCTGGTAAGCATGTCCAAGGTAGTGCCCTAAGTTTAGTTTGTGAAGCATTTGCCCTGCCAATCTGGAGATTTATTTTATTTTTTAGCAATTTGTACTGTCCGTTTAGCGAAGAGGCGTCACGTTCACTGGAACCATGATATTTTCCTGACTGTAATCGGGTATACCAACCAGATTCAATTTTTTTCTTTCAGTCATATTAATAATATCATTATTATAGATTATTTCCTCTACTTCCATTAACTAGTGATTTTATGTTTCAGGCGAATCTGGAACAACTGCGTTTGCTTCTGGTAAGTTTTTAAAAAACTATATACGTAATAATAACAATAGATGCTGAACATAATAAGCTTGAGAAGAAATCAACATTTGTTAAATGGAAAAATGAAGTGAATGTTTCACAGAAAGAAATTTTGTACGTGAAATTAATGAACACCGGTCGTCAATATTTTGAACATTAATATTATGAATCGGTGATTGTTACAATGATTTCTGATCATGGATTAATGTTTTAGTACACTGAAACAATGAATCACCTAACATTAAGCAATAAACGAAAAACATCAAAAATTGATTATTTTTTTCATTGGTACAATGAAAATGTTCATTGAATCAACGTTTGAGAATTATTAAATTGATGTTGTCCGTCTTTAAAACAATAAATTTTTGTTATGGATTTACGAACAGAATACATATAAACACCATAAACGGTATTCATTGTTTCAATGTTTGCTAAACATTAATATTACGAACTTAAACATTAACTTCTAATAAGGCGCTAAAATCAATGATACTTGTTCATAGATCCATAACTAAAAACATTAATATTACGAACAGCTTACATGGACTCAGAATAGCGCGCGAAAGTTAATGTAAACCGTTCATAGATCCATGATTGTAATCATTAATATTACGTAAAGGCGTACATAGAAAACAAAATACGTGACCATTTTCGCGCCTAATATTTCAGTCTTTTTGTTTCTCGAGAGGGTTAACCACAGTCTTGTTGTGCTCCGTTGTGAATTTTGTGTGATTTGAGTTTTTTAGGGGGTAAAATTGTGCCATTTTATTGAGGATAGACTATTTACTATTTTTTCAACGAATAGACAATATCTTCATATTGCAAGTGTGAGTACTCTTTTAGTTTTCTTTTTGTAGTGAACTTATTTCAAATATTCATTTAGGTACCTATTGGGGGGGAAATTCAAGCACACAAAATACACAATCAAAGATTCCCAGCAGGAGTCATTTTTGTTTTGTACGAAGACTCAACAAGAAGTAGAGGACCATATTGCTAACCTGAAGATTTGAAAAATGTCTTTTCAGCTTTTTATATTGTGTACTGGTGGAGACATTAAAACAATTCCAAATATTTTCGTCTACTTTGAAGACATTGGATATAAATTTCTCCATATTCTTAAGGCAGTAGACATATTATTATGTTTTGAGATTATTCTTCTTATATAACTTTGACTTTCCCTTGGAAAGCAAAATGTTTTGGAACTTTCTAGAAAAGTCATTTTGTAGACCTGATGTACCACTAGAAAGCCAAAAGTTCATAAAATGTGTGAATTTGTAGTAAGTGAATAGAAAATGCGAAAAGTAGTTAACATTTTCACTCTCTAGGTATATTATATTTTTTATACAGCGGAAATATATTGAAAATACAAAAAATGTTTGTCAATATAACATGTTACACCTAATTCACTGTCTCAAAGTAGTAAATTTGTTTAAAGACAGAATTAAAGAAGCAAATTATTATGAAACCCTCTTGGGGGAAAAATAAGTACTTATTATATAATTAAAAGATATTTTTGGGACTGTTTTATTTCTTTGTATTCTTATTTGCAGATACTGGTTCTTACATCAAATCAATGGACATATAAGATAATTTTCAGCCAATGTTGCACCTTAAAACTAAAAAAAATATTGCATTGTACAACCACATTATTTTTATGTTAATTCGTAATATTAATAACCGGTGTACATCGATCAATGTTTATTGTACATTGATTTAACGTACAGCATTCATAAACTAATGGCCGGTGGTCATGGATCCATGCTTTTCGTTTATTGTATCAATGTTTATTGTACATTGATTTAACGTACAACAATCATAAACTAATGACCAGTGGTCATGGATCCATGCTTCTCGTTATTGTGTTAATGTTTGTGGTTCGTTATATTAATAACAGGAAGTCATAGATCCATGTTCTTTATTCATTGATTCAATGTACATTAAACATAACTTGATGAATAAAAAAGTTAACGTACGAACGTTCATTGTATTAACGATATAGCTCATCGGCTGAAAATTAATGTTGATGTTCATTGATTTGATGTACTTTTTTATTAATATAACGTACCTTTTTCGTTCAGTGTTCAAACAACAAGTGAATACTCATTTGTTGTTCTGTCTCATGAAGTTGAGAAGTTATTAATGATTAGATCGAAATTATTATTATATATTGACTTCCTTTCACGATTAAACATATCCTGAATTGAAACAATTTCTTAACCATCAATATTACAATTTACAGCATTGCACTTTTAGTATTCTTCAGTTACTTTTTCTTATTTCTGCTCAATTCTTAAATATTATTAAATTGTCGAGCACTCCAAATTCTTCTATTTGAAATAAAGTAACATAAAAGAATATGAAACAATAATATTAAGTATGCTCAAAGAAACAAACGTTTTATGTGCATGCTCTAAAATTCTGTTTTCGAGTTTTCATATGTAATTTGTGTTAAATTGAACTTTTCTCAGACAGCTGAACCTATTCGTGAAAGTCTGATGGGCGAAACTTTCACTATATTACTCAGATACATAAATTTGTTTTAACAAATTTCATTCCACTCGTGTGCGGAATTTTTTGTTAGAAAAATATTCCTTGGCATAAATGCTGTTTAGTTCATGAATAATTAACCAAATCAGAAGCGACTTAGGTTCAACGATACTCCTGACATCCATTATGCTGTGTTATGTCTACGTGTAACTGATTTCAGTGATTTATCACAATTAGCAATATTAATGGCACAAGATGTAATTAGGGATGATGATTCTGTGAATGTTAAACAAGAATATCTTAGAACGATTTGTTTTGTTAATTTGAAAATATTTTGTTTCTAGCATTTGAGTTATTTAAAGATGTAAGACTTTATTTTTTAAAGTATACGATCGTATACGTTACTTTTAATTTATCATTATAACTAAAGAAATCAAATTTTTCCAAAAACACTTTAACCTGGTGGAGAAGGTACCTCGACATCAACAATTAACAAATAGCATAATTTGTTAAATGAGATTCTAGAGTTTGGCTCCATACTTTCTTGTTTATCATTATCAAGTAATTATGGTTAAAGCAGAGGCTGACTCATGGCTCCAAGAATTTGGAATATTCATGGAATATCATCATGAAATATTAAAAAAAAATGCAAAAGAGTTGGTTGAGCTATAGCCATTACTCTCAACAAAAACAAACGAATGAAATTTCTTGAGCAAAGACAATGATTATAAAGATTAGATAAATATAATATAACTCGAATTGGGATATTTCGAGCTGGGATTGAGATAATTTGTTAGTAGAACTACCATTCAAACCATTCTTTTCAGCTGGAACTAATATTACGATGTTGTCTTTGACTAAAGGCCAGTTTCATAATCAACTTAAAGTGCCTTTTAATATTAAAGTTGGCTTAAAGTTGAAAAAGTGGTCCCATAATCGTACTTTAAGATAAAGTACCTAGTGCCTAAAGTTTCCTTCAACTTAAAGTGCGAATTTCTAAACTCTACAGAAGATAAAGTGGCTTCAAAGCAGACATAACCTAGTTTTCTTCATATTTTTTAACAACCAGGCTGAATACTTCACTTAAAAATGATGAACATGCTTGATAGTTCTTCTAGCTCTAGTTCATCATCCGATGACGAAGTGATTTATTTGAAAATAATGAAAAATTATCCGAAGAGAAAGTGACACTTTGAAAGATATGATGTTGCTGACTTTTTTGAGCGACTAGAACGCTGAGGTTTAAGACGCTGTATAATTTCTATTTTTGCGAATAAAAATTTGAAATTTTCTGAAAAACTTCCTTGTCCATTGCACCTGGAGACTACATATGTAGAAATTTAAAATTAAAAACCTCGTCACTCAACTTTTGCTAAAGTATGTACAAAGTGAGAAAGAGTAGTAAAAAATTTTCCAAAATTTCCCGAGCGGTGGGAAATTGCTTTAGAAACTTCGGGTATGTTTTACTGCCTTGCAAATGAGTTCAAAAATCTGTGATAAGATTTTTATGGAAAAATATTGATTATTCCCTGAATGGCAGCGAGTTGAAGTTCGATATTCGCGAAAAAAAATTTTTCTCATTTTTCACTTAATTTCTGATTTTAACAATGTTCCCCCAATTTTAGAGAAAAACAAACGTCATATTCGTATTCAGCACCGTCGAAAACATGAAGTAACATGGTTTTTAGCGACTGGAAGTGATCTGGTCACTTTTTCGTTTTCTAAACGACTTTTTGGGGGTATGCCGCTCGCCTATTATGAAACGCAATTAATTTAAAGTCGTCTTGAAGGATATTTTAAGATAAAGTCTACTTTTACTAAAGGCACTTTAACTATCGAATTATGAAACCGGCCCTAAGAAGTTTTCAAATATTATCAGTGAAAAAACGGATTATATGTTAACAAATAAAAAATCGTCCATGAACCACCCAAATTAAAGCATTGTTCTATAAACCCAATACAATAACAAGTAATTGGACATCACTTAGCGTGTTTGTATTCGTCCGGAAGCTTTTAGTTTGCGTAGTACAAAAAAGCAAACGTAACTGAACAGCATACAACACCATTTCATTTAGGCAGACGTTATCGTGACAGTGAACAAATATGTTCCGCTGAATCGACTTTATTTGATGGAATAGTGGGATATATTGTGATTTCAAGCGTGTTTGGAAATATATTTTCCTTACAAACGTTGGTAGAATAGATGATATCGATGGATTGTGTGTTTTATCGAAACATGGTCTGGTTCTGCTTTCAATGTAGTATTTTTGTGTTTAAATAACAGACAATGTATAAATGTTAATGAAAGGTATCCTCAAATTCAGTGGTTAAAATTATTATCACTTTTTCCAAGTTGAATAATATTAAATCTATAACTCCATGCTTTCCATTATTATTACTATGATTTTCACATGGGCTTCTTCCAACCCCTCGTGGTACTATCATCGCTTTGTTCCAAATGAGCTTTTTGTCTTCCGGTGAATCATGCTGTTCCAGGTCTTTTTTTTTCTGTGCTGCAACCAGTTTTTTATCGAATCCATTATCTATTTACTCGGGACCTCGGTTTTACTGCCATGGTCTTTTATTTTTTTCTCCTCATCATAACATTTACAATAAGATAGTTAAAGTGGAAAGAGTAAGAGCGAGAGAATAAAAAACGCATGGAAGATCAGGTGACTACCACACCAAATTGATATGGCAGTCTCTGTTTTTCATCTTAGGCGTTGAGTGATTCAAAGAATAATTAAAGATATTATAACATAGTTCTAACAAAATTCGATACAAATAAAAATGGTGATAATAATAGGTAACACAATTCAAACGACAAAAACAATACTGATAATATTAATAATAATAAACAATAACAATAATAAACAATAACAATAAAAAACAAAAGAAAAGCTACATCATATCATAGAAATACACAAAAAAAAAATACTACATACCAATGTTCATACGTTGGTCGCGAAACAAAACCGATCTCAGAGCAATTTTGAATGATTTAATCGATTTTTTTTGTTTGACAAGTTCAGGCAGTTCGTTGTAAATTTTTGCAATTTGATATGTGAAAGAAGTTTTGTACTGTTCAGTTCAATGACGAGGAACAATTAATCCATAGTTGAAACGGGTATTGCGGTTATGAATATTTGAAAGGTAGGGAGCTTTGTTGAATAAATATGACGGTTGTCCAGTCTTAATAATTCTATGGAATAAGCAAGCCGAATGAAGATATCGTCTCTTGGCCATACTGAGCCATTTGACTGTATTTTATGAGTTTGTGGGAAATTCTCTGACGTCTTCTGATACCACAGTTCAACCTCAAGCAACAGTTTTGCACCACTTGAATTCTCCTAGCGGTAGCTACATTTAAGCAAGGCCCATAAATAACATCACCGTAGTAAAATTTAGCTAGTACAAGCGCATAACACATATCAAATGTCTCTTTGTCGAATCACTCTGTACAAGTTAAAAAGTAAGAAAAAATTGATAACCATTTGCTGCTAGTTTTTTTTTTCAATTATTTTTTCATTCACAGTACTCGGAAATTTTGATCTAAAATTGAATAGATGAGGCTTCAACTTGATGTAGATCCATACTGAATGATGGAATGAAATAATTTAATTTGTTAAAATCTAGATAATATTCAAACTTTGAAATTGTGACGCGTTCGCTAACACAGTAGCTTTATCAAACGAATGGAGGTATAATGAGAGATTCTCAATTTATACAGAGCTTTATACTAAATTTTACTGATATTAACAATAACATTATGATCTATTTACATAGAAATAAAATGAAAAAGAAAAACTGGTACTACAAGACAATTAGATAACTTCATTACTCACATCAACTTTATACATAAAAATATCAAATTCACAGTAGAAATGACAAAATAAGTCTATAAACTTTCTAGTCCTCACAATTTCAAATATCAATAATATGTAGCTTGTTCAATTGAAACCCATCTTTGGTCCAGGAAAACATACTCTAGAACAAGTATTTCCTTCTGATGAAAACAAAAATAACCAATTCAGAAGCTTGACATTCTTTGGAATACTATCCTTGAAAATCAAATCATTTTTAGAAACTCTTTACTTGAATATTTGCTTCAAAACCGATAACAATTTATCCAAATTCATTAAAAACAACAAATCCGAATATTCAAAACTAAATAAATCGGGAGTTTATAAATTGAAATGTGACTATTGTGATAAAATTTATAAATGTTGAACTTTTAGTAATTTTGAAACTAGAATCTCAAAACACAAACGTAGCTATGACTACTGAAAATCAGATTCCAACTAATCATTGGCAAACCAACTCTCTTTCGATTCAAATTTTGAAATTTTGCATATGGAACCTCAATCCTTCAAATCAAAACTTTCAGAAGCCTTTGAGATAAATGAAAACAAATATTCAGATAATCTTCTCAACGACCAAATAGATATTGTAACGTTTATTCTAATTTATATTTACAACTGATTAATTTATATTTACAAATTTATATGTACGGTCCTTAATTTACTAATTTATATTAAACACTTAACTAACTAACTACACTAATTTATATGAACGTCACTGACTAACACAATATCGATCGGTTTGCTAAGCACTAGATGTCCATCTATGTTACTATGTCTCAACTATCTGATTATTGTTGACTGTTCACTGTTAACTGTTCTCTTCGCCCTGTGCGGCGATGCTATTTATATCCGAAATGTAGGTCTCTGGAATGTTCTAGTCTTTCTGGTGGAGGCGCTAAATAGACTAGATTTTTCTAGGCGAATGGGAGGGGTAAGAGATAGGCGGTCTCTCGAAGTCTCTGGAATGTTTTCGTCGGCTAGTAGCGTGGAGGGGCATGAGAAGGGACGTAGGGCAGGTAATCTTGAAATGCTCGATTACGTCATAAGCGTCTCATACAGGAATTTCGCTGGGGCACTCGCGTAACATTGCCCCCTCCTTAAGAGACAGTTCCTCCTGGAACTAACTAAGAAACTGAGACGAGATGACTGTATTGGCAACTGGTTCCCTTGTTACATTTTCCAGTTGCATGGAAGTAACATGCGACCGTCTTCTCCGTTGACTGTGCCTCCTGAGAATGTCCGCAGACAAGTACCTGCACTTCGGTGTCTCGGAAGATTACTTCTACCATGTTACGGATTATTCGCCAATCTAAATGCCTACATTCAATCTTGGGCATGGCTAGCCTATGAACGTTTAGTTCAAGCACATGCTCTCTCAAGTTTAGTAAAGCTTCCCAGACATTCTCGTACGTTGGTCTTTCGTCGAAGGTGTTTCTCGTCACTAGGTGGAAATTGTAACGGGTGCCATCTTGTACCTTCAAAGCTTTACCTGGTACCGGTAACTGGTTTTCCAAACTTCGTGCGCCACTCTTCTTTATTAACAGAGATGGCAATCCACGCGCATCGGTTATGCTGGTAGGGATGTTTATTGCCAGTGAGTATTCCTCCGGCACGGTGAGCAGATCTTGTCGTTTCTCCGTGGTGACGCCGTATCTTGCTTTTCCGGTACCACCATAATCACCCATGAACTCTACAAAAGCAGGATCGGCTACTTCTTGGAGTTGTCTTATTTCCTCATCGTGGTCACCCTCGAATGGCGCTAATCGATTACGGTGTACCACCTTTGGCTTTCCGTTTGGGATCTTGGTGATGCGATAAATGACGTCGTTGATTCTTTTATTTACAAGGTACGGACCGTCCCAAGCTTTCTGCAACTTTGGAGAAAAACCCTTTTGTCTTCTTGGGTTATGCAGCCAGACTTTGTCTCCTTCGTGGAAACCTCCTTCTGTAGCTTGCGTATCGTACCTTTTCTTCATCCTATCGCTAGCGATCTGGAGATTCGATCGAACCAACTCGTGGATATCGTCCATTCGTTTTCTCAACTGGGTTACGTAATCTTCACCAGCTATGTCTTCTCCGGGTCGGCATCCAAATTCAAGGTCGCAGGGTAATCTCATTTCGCGTCCGAACAGAACTTTTGCTGGTGTTTGGCCGGTAGACTCATTGATGGCGGATCTGTAGGCCATCGCAAATAGCGAGAGATAATGGTTCCAATCTCGCTGATGGTTAGATACTACTTTGGACAAGTATTTGCCAAGAGTTCTGTTCATTCGCTCAACCATTCCGTCCGACTGTGGATGTAGAGCAGTAGTTCTCGTTTTCTCCATGCCGAGCTTATCACAAACTTCCTGAAACAGCTGGCTTTCGAAGTTTCTGCCCTGGTCGCTGTGTATTTCCAGAGGCACTCCATATCGGCAAATGAACTCCTTAACAAGCACGTCGGCAACAGTTGCGGCTTCTTGGTTTGGAATGGCATACGCTTCCACCCATTTTGTGAAATAGTCCATCACCACCAAAATGTACCTGCTGCCATCTGCTGTCGGTGGAAACGGTCCGGCAATATCCAGGGCAATGCGTTCAAAAGGGCTTCCGACATTGTACTGCTTCATAGGAGCCTTTCTTCTCCCGTGCGGTCCATTGGCCCTGGCACAGGTAGTGCATTTCTTACACCAGTCCTTAACATCTTCGGAACTGTGCATCCAGTAAAACCGTTCTCGCACCCTCTGGAGGGTCTTCTTCACACCTAGATGTCCTCCTGATGGACTGTCGTGTAATTTCTGCAGTACTGTTACTACCCTTGATCTTGGAATCACCAACTGTCTTCTACTTCCGGAACCATCATCGTTCTCGACTACTCGCTGTAGCAAACCGTTTTCCAGAACCAGCGAGTCCCTCTGGGCCCAAAACGATTTCATCGTTGGCGAGTATCTTGAAATCTCCTGCCAAGTAGGTCGACAGTTTTCCTCTTTCCAATGTCGGATTTTCTTCAAGTCGGGATCGTTCTCTTGTGCCTCTTCCAGCTTTTCTGGTGTCCATTCGTCGCTGGTCACCGTGGTTCTTCGAATCGCAGCTTCCTTAGCTTCTGTTTTACTGCAATGGGAGCATTCTGCAGGACATGGTCTTCTTGATAGGGTGTCTGCATTTCGGTGGCTTATTCCGGCTCTATGCTCAATAGTGGAATTATATTCTTGGAGCCGCTCTATCCATCTGGCGATTTGTCCTTCAGGGTTCTTAAATTGCATAAGCCACTTAAGTGCTGCATGATCGGTTCTAATCACAAATTTCTTCCCATACAGATACTGATAGAAGTGCTCCACGGACTTCACTACTGCCAGGAGCTCTCTTCTTGTGACGCAGTAGTTTTGTTCCGGTTTGGAAAGGACTTTGCTAAAATATCCCAGAACTTTCTCTTGTCCTCCTTGAACTTGTGATAACACTCCTCCAATTCCAACATTGCTAGCATCAGTATCTAATATGAATTCTCCATCTGGTAGTGGATAGCCGAGTATGGGTGCAGTAGTCAAACGTTTCTTTAAGGTTTCGAACGAAGTTTGGTAATCTTCGTCCCAGCGAAACTCCCTTGCTTCCTCTGTAAGTCGTGTCAAAGGCTTAGCGATATCTGCAAACTTCTTTATAAATCGCCTGTAGTATGTACAGAGTCCAAGGAAGCTTCTAACTTGGTGCTTGTCGGTAGGTCTTGGCCACTTTCGTACAGCAGCAACTTTTTCTTCGTCTACAGCTACACCATCCTTGCTGACTACATGGCCTAGGTAATTGACTTTGTTTTGAAATAGTTGACATTTCTTGGGGTTGAGCATCAGTTGGGCAGCTTGCAGCCTTTTGAAGACATCTTCCAAATTCCTTCGATGTTCTTCGAATGTCCTTCCCAAGACAATGATGTCATCAAGGTACACTAAGCAGGTTTTCCAGGACAACCCTCGCAATACGTTTTCCATCAGTCTTTCGAACGTTGCGGGGGCATTGCACAGCCCAAATGGCATAACGGTGAAATGCCATAATCCAGATCCGGTGGTAAACGCTGTCTTTTCTTTATCGGCTGGATCCATTTCTACCTGCCAATATCCAGACTTCAAGTCCAAGGAAGAAAACAACTTGCTACCGACCAGCGTATCCAGAGTGTCGTCGATTCTTGGCAGCGGATAACTATCTTTCTTGGTAACATTGTTCAACTGCCGGTAGTCCACGCAGAACCTCGTGGTTCCATCCTTCTTTTTTACCAGAACTACCGGAGAGACCCAAGGACTGGTAGAAGGTTCAATTACCTTTTCCTCTTCCATCTCGCGAACAATTCTCTCCGCTTCCTCTCTTTTCGCCTGTGGTAGCCGTCGTGCCGATTGTCTTATCGGTTTAGCGTCGCCGGTGTCAATTTTATGTTTGACAGCAGATGTTCTTCCTGTCTTCCCTCCTTTTGGTACAAAAAAAGAACGATATTGCAGCAAGAGTTCCCTGATTTTCTTCTTCTCTTGTCGGCTAAGGGATTGTCCAGCCACTGCTATCATTTGTTCAAATTTATTATTGGCGTCGTTAGAGGTTGTAGTTTGATGAATTACTGACGCCACTGGTACGCAAGTTCCAATTTTGGTCTCTTTTTTTATAGTTACGGGATGGTCATTAACATTTATAATGCGTACAGGTATCTCTTCGGCAGCCATGATTAACCCTTTTCCAACCAGGATTCCTCGACCGACCTCTTTATCGTGATTCCATGGTTCCATCATGACCGGTGTTCCTTCTTCGACGGTTCCTTGTAGCCTTGCCACAGTGAAAAATTCACTCCTTGCGGGTACAACCGTATCCTCCTGTACGGCTACCTGAACACTCTTATCCTCGTGTGGGTGAAGGAATACTTCTTCAGAACCTACTCTAATCACTCGGTTCTTGAAATCCAGCTGAAAGCCATGTAGGTTCATAACGTCCATTCCGAGTATTATATCCTCTTCGATATCAGCGACAACCACAGTGTGGGTGAACTTCTCTGTGCTAATTCCCAATTGCACTGGTAGTTCTCCATGGACGTTGGCGCTTTCACCTGTAGCAGTCTTGAGTCGCAGTCTGGTCGGTAACAGTCGTTTTCGGGAGTTGACAGTCTCGTGACGAATAATAGTCCTCGTTGCTCCAGTGTCCACTAATAGTGTATACTTCCTTCCATTAATTTCACCATCCACGTATACACTATCATCGCGACATTTCAGAGAGGCTATTAGGATGAGAGGGTCTTTGGAAGGTCTTCGGGTCGAAGCTGCCCTCTGATGGCCGACCCTTTCTAGTTTTCCTGCTGGCCGTCTTTGTAGCAGTTCTTGGTCGCTTGCACGAACTGCGTACGTGTCCCATTTCTCCACAATTCCAGCATCTCACAGCTTTCGGCTTTCCATTTGAGATGCTTTTCATCATATTGACAAGCTGGTCGAGCTTGTTCTCCACTTCCTCGTCTGCTACAGCCCTCACCTTACTGTACACTCCGGAAGCCTTTGTAGCAGCTTCGTACTCCAGGGCTGCAGAGAGTACGTCGACCAGTGTCTTATGTCGAGCCAAGCGTAGAGTTCTCTGCATTTCGTTGTCACGAACTCCGTCGATGAATGCCTGTACCCCTAAACATTCCATGACATTCTCCGGTGCCGATGGATAGGCAAACCGCACCAACCTAGCAATATCCGCTTCGAACTCTTGCAGAGTTTCGTCGCGTTTTTGTTTGCGGTTTTTCAACTGCGACTGGTACAGATGCTCCAGGTGTTCCAGGCCATATCTCATGTTTAGTCGCTTTTTGAGTTGCTCAAAATCATCGGTCTCTTCCACTGGAATGGTCTGAAGGATATCCATAGCGTCTCCTCTCAGGGCAAGAGTTAAATTTAATGCTTTTTCCTTCTCACTCCAGCTGATCGCCTTTGATGCCGCCTCGAATTGTTTAAGATAGTTCGGCCATGACGTTCTTCCATCGAAAGTTGGCAGTTTCACTCGACTGTTGATATCGTTTTCTATTTTCGGTTTCAACTCCACTTTTTCTGCCAGTTCGCCGTTGTTCGGGGCTTGACTACTTTTGAATCTTGTGATATCTGGGTTATAACTAGTCTTACTTTCGATTTCTTCGATTCTTTGTTTCACTTCTTGCTCCATTCTTTTAATCTTTTCTTCAAAGGCAGAAATATCAGTCTTCATGGATGTCACTCCGCTTTTTATGTCCGTCATTTTATTTTCTATGTCCTCGGAAAGCTTATTTTCCATTTCCGACATTTTATTTTCTATATCCGCCGAAAGTTTACCTTCTAAGGATGAAATTTCGTTTTTTATATCCGTCGAAATTTTATTTTCCATGTTCGACATTTTGTTTTCCATGTCCGCCAAAAGTTTACTTTCCATAGAAGACATTTCGTTTTTCATGTCCGTCATTTCGTTTTTTATATCTATCGAAATTTCATTTTTCATGTCTGACATTTTGTTTTCCATCGAAGACAATTCGTTTTTCATCGACGAGAATTCATTTTTTATTGAGGAGGTTATAGAGGCGGACGCTTCGTCGGTGAATTCAAACGTTTCCGGGTCCAATCCATTGTTAATCATAGCATTTTTCAGTCTATCCACTAACACCGACTTGGTCCCACTTGTGTCCAATTCGTAATCCTCCAACTCTCTTCGAAGTTCTGAAACTTTCAATTCACAAAGTTTCTTCCCCATCTTCCTGTATATTTATTTTTAATCCCACTTCTGACACTAATGTAACGTTTATTCTAATTTATATTTACAACTAATTAATTTATATTTACAAATTTATATGTACGGTCCTTAATTTACTGTTACGCGAGTGCCCCAGCGAAATTCCTGTATGAGACGCTTATGACGTAATCGAGCATTTCAAGATTACCTGCCCTACGTCCCTTCTCATGCCCCTCCACGCTACTAGCCGACGAAAACATTCCAGAGACTTCGAGAGACCGCCTATCTCTTACCCCTCCCATTCGCCTAGAGAAATCTAGTCTATTTAGCGCCTCCACCAGAAAGACTAGAACATTCCAGAGACCTACATTTCGGATATAAATAGCATCGCCGCACAGGGCGAAGTTAACAGTAAACAGTAAAAAGTTAACAGTGAACAGTCAACAATAATCAGATAGTTGAGACGTAGTCGCATAGATGGACACTGTAGTGCTTATACTAAAGACAAACCGACCAATAAAGTGTTAATCAGTGACGTTCATATAAATTAGTGTAGTCAGTTAGTTAAGTGTTTAATATAAATTAGTAAATTAAGGACCGTACATATAAATCTGTAAATATAAATTAAGTAGTTGTAAATATAAATTAAAATAAACGTTACATTGGTGTCAGAAGTGGGATTAAAAAATAAATATACAGGAAGATGGCGAAGAAACTTTGTGAATTAAAAATTTCAGAACTTCGAAGAGAGTTAGAGGATTACGAATCGGATACAAGCGGGGTCAAGTCGGTGTTAGTAGATCGACTGAAAAATGCTATGATAAACAATGGATTGGACCCGGAAACGTTTGAATTCACCGACGAAGCGTCCGCCTCTATAACCTCCTACATAGAAAACAAAATGTCGAACATAGAAAACAAAATGTCGAACATGGAAAATAAAATTTCGATAGATATAAAAAACGAAATGTCGGACATGAAAAACGAAATGTCTTCGATGGAAAGTAAACTTTCGGTGGATATGGACAACAAAATGACAGATATAAAAAACGAAATTTCATCCATGGAAAGTAAACTTTCGGCGGATATAGAAAATAAAATGTCGGAAATGGAAAATAAGCTTTCCGAGGACATAGAAAATAAAATGACATCCATGAAGACTGATATTTCTGCCTTTGAAGAGAAGATCGAAAGGATGGAGCAAGAAATGAAACAAAAAAATCGAAGAAATCGAAAAGAAGACTAGTAATAGCTTGGATACAACAACTAGACAAGCCCCGAACAACGGCAAACTGGCAGAAAAAGTGGAATTGAAACCGAAAATAGAAAACGATAGCAACAGTTGAGTAAAACTGCCAACTTTCGATGGAAAAACGTCATGGCCGAACTATCTTAAGCAATTCGAGGCGGCATCAAAGGCGAACAACTGGAGTGAGAAGGAAAAAGCGTTAAATTTAACTCTTGCCTTGAGGGGAGACGCCATGGATATCCTTCAGACTATTCCAGTAGAAGAGACTGATGATTTTGAACAACTAAAAAAGCGACTGAATATGAGATATGGCATGGAACACCTGGAGCATCTGTACCAGTCACAGCTGAAAAACCGCAAACAAAAACGCGACGAAACTCTGCAAGAATTCGAAGCGGACATTGCGAGGTTGGTGCGGTTTGCCTATCCATGGGCACCGGAGGATGTCATGGAATGTTTAGGGGTACAGGCATTCATCGACGGAGTTCGTGACAACGAAATGCAGAGAACTCTACGCTTGGCTCGACATAAGACACTGGTCGACGTACTCTCTGCAGCCCTGGAGTACGAAGCTGCTACACAGGCTTCCGGACTATACGATAAGGTGAGGGCTGTAGCAGACGAAGAATTTGAGAATAAGCTCGACCAGCTTGTCAACATGATGAAAAGCATATCAAATGAAAAGCCGAAAACTGTGAGATGCCGGAATTGTAGAAAAAGGGGACATGTACGCAGTTCGTGCAAGAGACCAAAAACTGCTACAAACAAAGACATCCAGCATGAAAAACTAGTAAAGGTCGACCTTCGGAAAGAAGATTCGACCCGAAAAAGTTCCAATGACTTCCTGTCCAGAAGACCATGTCCTGCAGAATGCTCCCACTGCAGTAAAACAGAAGCTAAGGAAGCTGCGATTCGAAGAACCACGGTAACCAGCGACGAGTGGACACCAGAAAAGCTGCAAGAGGAACAAGAGAACGATCCCGACTTGAAGAAAATCCGACATTGGAAAGAGGAAAACTGTCGACCTACTTGGCAGGAGATTTCAAGATACTCGCCAACGATGAAATCGTATTGGGCCCAGTGGGACTCGCTGGTTCTGGAGAACGGTTTGCTACAGCGAGTAATCGAGAGCGATGATGGCTCGGAAAGTAGAAGACAGTTGGTGATTCCAAGATCAAGGGTAGTAGCAGTACTGCAGAAATTACACGACAGTCCATCAGGAGGACATCTAGGTGTGAAGAAGACCCTCCAGAGGGTGCGAGAACGGTTTTACTGGATGCACAGTTCCGAAGATGTTAAAGACTGGTGTAAGAAATGCACTACCTGTGCCACGGCCAATGGACCGCACGGGAGAAGAAAGGCTCCTATGAAGCAGTACAATGTCGGAAGCCCTTTTGAACGCATTGCCCTGGATATTGCCGGACCGTTTCCACCGACAGCAGATGGCAGCAGGTACATTTTGGTGGTGATGGACTATTTCACAAAGTGGGTGGAAGCGTATGCCATTCCAAACCAAGAAGCCGCAACTGTTGCCGACGTGCTTGTTAAGGAGTTCATTTGCCGATATGGAGTGCCTCTGGAAATACACAGCGACCAGGGCAGAAACTTCGAAAGCCAGCTGTTTCAGGAAGTTTGTGATAAGCTCGGCATGAAGAAAACGAGAACTACTGCTCTACATCCACAGTCGGACGGAATGGTTGAGCGAATGAACAGAACTCTTGGCAAATATTTGTCCAAAGTAGTATCTAACCATCAGCGAGATTGGGACCAGTATCTCTCGCTATTTGCGATGGCCTACAGATCCGCCATCAATGAGTCTACCGGCCAAACACCAGCAAAAGTTCTGTTCGGACGCGAAATGAGATTACCCTGCGACCTTGAATTTGGATGCCGACCCGGAGAAGACATAGCTGGTGAAGATTACGTAACCCAGCTGAGAAAACGAATGGACGACATACACGAGTTGGTTCGATCGAATCTCCAGATCGCTAGCGATAGGATGAAGAAAAGGTACGATACGCAAGCTACAGAAGGAGGTTTCCACGAAGGAGACAAAGTCTGGCTGCATAACCCAAGAAGACAAAAGGGTTTTTCTCCAAAGTTGCAGAAAGCTTGGGACGGTCCGTACCTTGTAAATAAAAGAATCAACGACGTCATTTATCGCATCACCAAGATCCCAAACGGAAAGCCAAAGGTGGTACACCGTAATCGATTAGCGCCATTCGAGGGTGACCACGATGAGGAAATGAGACAACTCCAAGAAGTAGACGATCCTGCTTTTGTAGAGTTCATGGCTGCTTATGGAGGTACCGGAAAAGCAAGATACGGCGTTACTACGGAGAAACGACAAGATCTGCTCACCGTACCGGAGGAATACTCACTGGCAATAAACATCTCTGCCAGCATAACCGATGCGCGTGGTTTGCCATCTCTGTTAATAAAGAAGAGTGGCGCACGAAGATTGGAAAACCAGTTACCAGTACCAGGTAAAGCTTTGAAGGTACAAGATGGCACCCGTTACCATTTCCACCTAGTGACGAGAAACACCTTCGACGAAAGACCAACGTACGTGAATGTCTGGGAAGCTTTACTAAACTTGAGAGAGCATGTGCTTGAACTAAACGTTCATAGGCTAGCCATGCCCAAGATTGAATGTAGGCATTTAGATTGGCGAATAATCCGTAACATGGTAGAAGTAATCTTCCGAGACACCGAAGTGCAGGTACTTGTCTGCGGACATTCTCAGGAGGCACAGTCAACGGAGAAGACGGTCGCATGTTACTTCCATGCAACTGGAAAATGTAACAAGGAAACCAGTTGCCGATACAGTCATCTCGTCTCAGTTTCTTAGTTAGTTCCAGGAGGAACTGTCTCTTAAGGAGGGGGCAATGTTACGCGAGTGCCCCAGCGAAATTCCTGTATGAGACGCTTATGACGTAATCGAGCATTTCAAGATTACCTGCCCTACGTCCCTTCTCATGCCCCTCCACGCTACTAGCCGACGAAAACATTCCAGAGACTTCGAGAGACCGCCTATCTCTTACCCCTCCCATTCGCCTAGAGAAATCTAGTCTATTTAGCGCCTCCACCAGAAAGACTAGAACATTCCAGAGACCTACATTTCGGATATAAATAGCATCGCCGCACAGGGCGAAGTTAACAGTAAACAGTAAAAAGTTAACAGTTAACAGTGAACAGTCAACAATAATCAGATAGTTGAGACGTAGTCGCATAGATGGACACTGTAGTGCTTATACTAAAGACAAACCGATCAATAAAGTGTTAATCAGTGACGTTCATATAAATTAGTGTAGTCAGTTAGTTAAGTGTTTAATATAAATTAGTAAATTAAGGACCGTACATATAAATCTGTAAATATAAATTAAGTAGTTGTAAATATAAATTAAAATAAACGTTACATTACTAATTTATATTAAACACTTAACTAACTAACTACACTAATTTATATGAACGTCACTGACTAACACAATATCGATCGGTTTGCTAAGCACTAGATATCCATCTATGTTACTATGTCTCAACTATCTGATTATTGTTGACTGTTCACTGTTAACTGTTCTCTTCGCCCTGTGCGGCGATGCTATTTATATCCGAAATGTAGGTCTCTGGAATGTTCTAGTCTTTCTGGTGGAGGCGCTAAATAGACTAGATTTCTCTAGGCGAATGGGAGGGGTAAGAGATAGGCGGTCTCTCGAAGTCTCTGGAATGTTTTCGTCGGCTAGTAGCGTGGAGGAGCATGAGAAGGGACGTAGGGCAGGTAATCTTGAAATGCTCGATTACGTCATAAGCGTCTCATACAGGAATTTCGCTGGGGCACTCGCGTAACAATATCAACAATTCTCACTTATTAAACCTTTTTACCTAGAAATGTTCTTATAGGGTTGTTGTGTGTGAATGAGTTTCCAGGTAAACTTGTTAACTACATTAGTTAGTCCCATATTTAAACACATTTTTTTTCATTTTTCCATTTTATTTCCAAATAGGTAAATAAATACATCATAATTCTATTGTTGATACTCGTAAATTTTAGTATTGATGCACTGTATAAATGTGTTAGCAAAACGCGTCACAATTTTGAAGTTTAAATATTATGTAGATTTCACAAATTATATTGTTTCATTTTATCAATTTTGATATCCTTCAAGACTGGTTTATGGTCATCAATATTTTTAATATTGTAATTTTGAAACAGTAATTAAATTGCAGATAAATCACTACTAAAGCAGTTTATGGAGCGATTTGCTTACCAACTATAACGACTGAATAAAACGTGGAGATGATTGGCCAAGCTGAACACAGTAATGTGTACATTTTTCCACAATTCCATTCATTTCAACTTCAGCTATTCATTCAGTTTTTACTGTCTTCAATTTAATGTGATTTTCGATGGAACAGACAAAAATTACGATCTTTCACAATTTTAACGTATCAATTTTGAAACCTTTTTATCTGTGTTTTTATCTTTGTGACCTAGATTTTACAATAACCCCGCTTCAAGCTTTTTTTTATTATACAATTCATAACTTCCTCGTTGATATAACTTTAACAGCACATTCAGTATTTCTCTTTATGACAGATGGAATCGCACCTTTAACGCTAAAACCTCTGAAATATAATATAAGAGCATGACATTCGCAAATGGTATACTTTACCGGCGATACATTTATACATAGAATAGGCCAAGGCAATAGTAGCAATAGAACTTCCATCTGAAATTCATATAATACGGCAGACGAAAAGAGCCCTAAGTTGCATAAATTCTCCCAGTGCTTCCCTATACTTTGTTGTAGCCTCAGGTCGAATTGGGAGTAACAGCGGGGTTTTAATGGGTTCGTGAAAAATGTTCGCCAGACATGAATATAAATGGTAGACAATACTTCGTTTTGTATTTTTATGTTCAAGTTCGTAGTCAGATGGGTTCGTTCATTGGCGATGACCTTTTGATTAAATTCAGTATAGTTGAGCTTTTGTACTTGAAAACAGTGGAGACCCAGAGATATAAACCTGGCATTTTATATGAATACAACAATCTTGCACTGTCAGCAAGCTCCATTCCCAGCATTTAAAATATTCAATTCAAAAACATTGATTGGTTTATATTGTATTAAATTTTGATTGCTGGTAAATATTATTATTTTAATGGCTGAATTTTATATGTGTCTCAGCTACTACCTACTCTTTTTGAGTTGTGGTTATTTATTCATTGAACTGAATCTTTGTACCATTACCCATGTTATCTACCTACTTCCATTCCAAAAGTTTCGTGTCTTCTACAATGGCAACCAGTTTAACTTGAAAGGTTTTCAGTAGGTGTGATAGTTGTGTTTTTTCCACATTGAAGTGCTTCCGTCTGAGTCCTTGTGAGTTCCCACAGAAGCAGAGTATGTAAGCTGGTGTTTCATCGTAAAGTTCACATTTTCTGCACGCAGGTTTACTAAATCTGCCCATCCTGTGCAAATGCTTCCTCGGAGTAGAGTATCCAGTCACCAGGTTGGTAACTTCCAACAAATTTCCCTTATCCAGCTTCACCTGCCTGGTCCTGGTCCTTGTCTAACTTATCCAGTAAACTCTTGGTATGGAGGTGTCCCTGTGTCAGCCTCCATTTGTGTTGGTGTTCCGACTTTCCCTCTTATGTAATCTTTTGTGATTCCGAACCAGTGAAGGCTCCATTAGAACCTTTTTTAGCTAGCTGATCTGCCATTTTATTCCTTGCAATCCCATCATGTGTCGTCACCAATGGGTTATTGTCCAAACATTTTCTTCATGTGGAATTATAATCATTCACATTATTTAGGTACTTTTTATATTTATGAATATCAATTATTTTATCAAACTTTCATTTGTGAAATTATTCTGTCAAATTCATATATCATGCTATGAAATTATTCCGGAATTGAATAATTTGAAGTTAGACTGCTAAAAGAAAATAGTGAAATATGAATCGCAAAATTATGAATAAAACATATACAGGGCATCCTTGGGTGATTGTACATGGAAGTACACTACAATCTTCACTTCAAAATATTGCGATTTGAACCAACTAGCCCTAATAAAATGACATTGAGAGAGATACAGGTTGAACATGAAATTTTAATTTCAGTTTTTCACAATAGCTTCAACGCTTTTCGTCGTATATGAACAAAAATTTGAGGTTGGGGGTTTTTGTATATGAGAAATCATAATTTTGAGCCCATTTCGATGTATTTTGTAGAGGGCGCCACATAGACCACGTATGCGGCATAAACGTACGCAGAATAGCGATATTGAAATCTCTCAAGCAATAAATGTATACTGTTATTGAATAGATTACGCTTTTACTTGATGAAGATCCATACTGAAAAACAATTTAATTTGTTCATTAGATTCAAACTTATGTTCAATCTAAACTTGCTATCACAGCTGTAGCTTTATTAAACGAGTGAAGGTATACTGTGTACGATAATTATTATTTATTTGAACTATCATACATATTTTTCATGTTCACTGTTACTATACCCTAACACTGTTTATCTTAATGCTGAAAAAATGATTATCGCACATTTCATTGAATAATAATTATGTAGTTTACCACTGGAATGTGATTATCTCTAAAGTTATTGTAAAAAAAATAAAATTAAAATTTCATGTTCAACACTCTGTCTATTTCTTAATATCAACATTTAAATAAGGCTAGTTGGTTTGAATCGCAATATTTTTAAGTGAAGATTGTATACTGTACCTTTATCTACAATTACTTAAGGACCACCCTGTAAATAGTCAACAAGTGTAAAAGCGTATTCAATTTACTTTCGAAAGTTACCCACTTCATTTCCGATACTCTGCTCCAGCCAGTAACTGTCAAAGTATAAATTTGTTGGCCGTACGTGAGAACACACTGCTATATTATAAACGTCGCAACGGTCCAAAGGCAGGAAAAAAATTAAGAAACTTGAAAAATGGGGCTTCGTTTGTTATTGGCGTGATCAGAGGTGAAACATGTTCCTTCGCATCATTAAATTATTTGATGGAGCCGAAAATGTCCGGAAAGAACTTTTTAATAACCGTCACGTCTGAGGATTTTCCTTGTTTTCTATTGCTTTGTTTGCTCGCCTAAATACACTCTCGAAAAAGTGACAAGAAAATAAGTTGCTATTGATCTAGATTTATCCGTGGCTTACTACAAACTGCGGGGTGAATTTGATTTATGAACCAAGACGTGTCAAGCTTAAATGACTCTTCCGGCGTCAGGAGCATCTTTTAAATGAATCAGTAATATGAATGTAGCAGCAATAATTGAATTATATAAAAGTATATATCTCGGAGATATGTTTGTTAAGAATTGTCAAAAATTCTTGAATAAAGGCAGCAAAAGCTCAAGAGCTGGTGCTAGATTTTTCTTTCAAATTGCCCTCTATTGTGCATACATAGAGTAACGCATAAATCTATTAGATCGGAACTTGTGAATTGTGTTGTACTATTTTTTGAGGGTAATAAGACATACAGAGTAACTAGCCTTGGATTGATGAAGTAAACACAGTTTTCTCAGTTCAAACAATATCATTATTTCTGTTCAATTTACGAATTTCCTCTGCTGAAGTGATTCTGGAATGATGATTCAACTCTCATGATGCGGTAGGTGAGTAGGAGGGGAAGGAAATACGGAATATTTTGTCACTTCAAAGATACAGCAACCAACACTTTGAGCAAGATAAAACTCTGGTCGGAATTGACGATAAACACTATCAAATGTTTTAAATAGGAATACGTCACATCCGTGAGTTATCTGGAGATAACATGATCGTGAAAGCGTTTCATTTCAAGGGACATGACAACCGGCAAAATCCCCAGCTATAGTCTAATCAAAGACAAATTGGCTGTAATTTGGGTGACATAAACTGAGGCTTAAAAGATGGATTATGACACTCAGCTGTGACTCAGTTTATGGGAAAAGTCTCAAATACCAGTTTGGTTTTGCCAAAACCTGGGATTCCGCAAGTATATGAATGAATGTTTTTTATTTCATTGTACAGAATCTCCATTCTTCTTGCTTCATCAGTTTAAGCTTTTTAACATTCAGCTGCTGATGAGTTAGCTGTATAGACACACTGTATATATTTTTAGGATTCTGATACAGCATACTATCAATTTAGTTGGGTATTATTTATGTTGTATGAAGTTTAATTAATATGAACTTCAACATCGCTCCAAATTCGAAGGCAATTAACAAATATATTTTAATGTTTCTGCTATCCAATTTCTGAATTTGTGCTATCGTAATGATCGCGAAGATATTGAACTAACAGGGTTGTATTACTTCGATTAAAATTTCCGGTTAAGGTTATATATAACTTCAAAGTAGAAATTTGTTTCCGCCATATGATGTTGCTATGTGATATAAACAGTTACCTGTTTCAGGAAATTAAGGTTCATTAAATCGTTGCCCGAGGACTTGACGTTTTACTTTCTTACCTCACCCGTACGTTACTGTGAACCTTAAGATGTTCTCGGTTAATTACTTGCTAGTTCCTAAGATATAATTCCAATTTATCTCTCTAATTTCTACGTGAATTAAACATGACTTTCGATGTTTAATTCGAGGGTAGTGCTCTTAATGCTGCAAATCCAGTTATTCTGGTTAAAAGATTTCTGTAATCAAGCTAAATTTCATGTTCTACATTGTTTTCGGCTGCTCTTCAAAGCTGCACAGCTATTTGCGGAATTGAAACTTATTTTCATTCATATACAGATCAGATTCCGATTCGCGAAGATCGAGGAGATGGTTAAATGAAAACCATATAAAACGACAACAAATTTAATTGGTCCATTCTTTCACTGGTGAAAATAATCTTGATCTGCCTCAGCATTCTCTACAAATACATTTTGAGGGACTTAGTGAAATCTAAGGCCAATTTTCATTTAGGCGATAGCTGGATATTAGTTTTCCATTTTTTTTCCTGACTACAGCCTATTCAGCCAATCCGTTCCCTTCTTTTAGCTCACACAGCTTCTTTGCTAGTTGGTTGTGGAAATCTTCTGAAGTCATTTGATGTCTACCATACAGTTTCTGCCTCCTGTGGTCCAGCGTCTCATAGTTGCATAATTTATGGAGAGCTGATTCGGTATACTTTTTGCATCTTCTGCATGTAGGGTATCCGTGATAAAGCCCTGTTTTGTTCAAGTGCTCCTTTGTGGGAAAATATCCTGTTAGTAGCTCCGTTATTAAGCGTATAGTTAATTCCGAGTTTATGAATTCCTTTTCATGTGTTTTTCTGAGCGTATTCTCCCAGAGTTTATTGTGTTGTTGTTCCACCCACCCTTTTAACCATAATTTGGGATTCCTACAGGTGGTTCGGGTCTGTTTATCAAAGTTGACAATCCTGCTCTTGTGAGCTCCTCCGCTTTATGTTTTTTTGCGATTTCTTTCTGACCTGGGACCCACTCCAGTGATACCTCTCCCTTGAAGATTGATTGGTCGAAAATTTTGCTCATTTTTTTTTCACTAGGTTACTTGAAAAATCGTGTTTATTTTAACAAACCAGCACAAATAAATGATTCCAATGATCGCAATAATCTCGATATGCATTTAACACTCAGTATAATATACCAAATTGGGGAAAAATTAATTACTTGTTTTTTGTATTAGAAATTAGAATTTCACTTCCTTCCTATGTGATTTGTTCAAAATAGCAGATTTTTTAGTAGAAACAAACTGGAACTTCCGTTTCAACGTTCTTAATTCTCCTTGATATGAATTATGATCTCTATTATTCTTATGTATGTATGTATGTATTTTTGGGGTAACATTCACTGAGACCTGAAAGATCTCAACTCACCTCACTTCAACTCCGTTACTGAGCAAAGTCTCTGAAATTAGCAGCTCCTCCAGTCCTATTTCCTGAACGAATTTTAGGAAATATGATGCAGGCTTCAACTTGGGTAAATATTCCTCTTCTATCCAGTAATCTCCCAGGTACTGTGCTCTAGGATTCTAGAGTGCTGTGCAGTGAAAGTGGAAGTATGTGGATGGAGGTTTCTTCTTCCATGCCACAATATATGCATTCCCCTTCCTCCACTAATTTGAGCTTTCTCAAGTGCCCATTCAGGCGACAATGTCTCGTTAGGATCCCTGTTAATACTCTTAGCGCAGTTTTGCTTTGACTTATGCATTCATTTGATCTTAGCAGGTTGTAGTCACCCAGGAGAATCCTATTTTCATGAAGTAGAAAGTTCCTATGACCTTATCCGCCAAACACTGAAGAATCAACTCAATTGCTCATTTCTGGTGATGGAAAACGCCTTCGTTCGCCATTTTAGGAAAACATGGGATATACATTCTTTTCTTAAATATCCACATTATATTACTACCACGGGTAATATAAATTTTTATTAGATATCTCTATTAAGTAATTTATCTTTACTTTGCCACAATCCATACTCTGCATTTATTTTGCTGCTTTGCTTGAAATAAGGAAAAATGTTTTCGAGTGTATAATATTGAACTTTTTTTCTATTTTTCGATGCACTGAAATAATTCGGTCTATAAATAAATCGAATCGATAAAAAACAAAATATATTTATTTGATTTTCATTATAATTCCATTAAAATCAAATTGGTGTTGGTATCAACTGATTTCAAACAAGTGATAATTGCATACCAAACCTATGTGCCTTGACTGATGCGATATTTCAATGCTTCATGATAGAATAATTTGGAACATCGCTTCAAATTGAATATCGCTTCAAGTAATTTAATTGAATTTAATGTATTTTAACGAAAATGTCATTTTAAATTCGAAAACTTCATTATTGAGATCAAAACAGGCATTCAATTTTCACTGAACCAATGAGAATGAAAGTTTATTGCGTATTCAAAAAAAATATATAAATTGGACGAGCACCACACTTGAAGCTTATTTAAATTTAGGGTCGAGCTCCTTAAAATCAGCTTCGAAATTACAAACTAAACCTGCTCCTACATTTTTCAAAATTATTCATTATTAGTATATTGTGTTGCATACTGTATTTTCCTACTACCACCATCCAGAAATTGAACAAACGACTGTGCTGACATCAGTTTATTCCTGAGTCTATAGCTAATCACCAACACCAGGAGCACTCCAAAGCTTATTTAAATTTGTAATAATATATTTGAGAAGTTTTACCTTTTGCGTCATCTTTTTTCGACCCATCTCAAAAATAAGAGAGATATTCAAAACTTATTTATGTCTACAGTAAATTTATCACACATAAATTGCCTCTACAACCGTATTTACTTTCCTGTCACAGCATCCCATCTAGTATAAGACATATTCGAGCATAGGACCGATGAAAATTGACGTTAAAGAAGGATTGGTTCCATCCACAACGTACACCAGATACGATCCAGTGGTGTCACGAATCAAATTTACAGAGCACGATGCTATACATTTTCGTGTTTTATTATAGGATTCTGTCCAAAATATAACGGGTATTGGTCAGAGAAACACAAAAAAAGTTCGTTTATAAAGTTCATCGTGAACTTATTGATTTTTTTATTGACCAGCACTATTATTAACCCATTACACTATCGACAAAATTCTTGGACCCAGTGACACCTACGGCCTGACGACTTCGACAATTGGGAACTAGCCAAACGTTACACCGATGCTAAATCCCTTGAGAGATGGGAGGGAATTGAAGGATGCAGTTTTGCCAGGATGACCCTGGGCGAACCTGGGAAGATGGCGCCGAAGAAATATTTGGTGATGACCAGGAAAAGCCTACGTATAACAGTGGGATTTCTGACTGGCCACTGTCAACTACACTGAGGAAAAAGTTTATTCAGCATTACTAAGAATTTAGTTGTAGTAGGTGAAAACTTTAATACGTATTAGGACACAACAAATGTTTGATTATGACAATAAAAAAGGCTTTAATTATCGTTATCACGTTCCGTCAGCTTGGGGTAATTAAATAACTTTAATAACAGTAACCGCTAGTGATCTAATATTAATTACCTTAGAATACAGAATATTTGGAAGTATTAACTATTTTACTTACCACAATTAAATAAATTATTAATCTTACTCAAGTGTGTAGTCCTCTTTATCTAACAAATTAATAACTACTATTAATTAATTCAGTAATTAGAATTAAATATGTTATATATAATACCTATATTAGATATATTGCACGAAACAAAGATTGAACATATTGCTAGCCTTTTTTGAATTTCAGTTGTAACATGTCTATCGACCTGTTTCGATTTTAACGAAATAATTTCAATTTTACCGCTTGCCGTCATAGTAACCACTTCCAATTTAGTTCTGTGATGTAAATTTCTCTGATCGTTGATCGTTGCGACAATTGACATATGATGTCAACGCTCGATTCTTATTCTCGATTTTCCTTCTTTTCGTTACCGACCCTTGAGAAGCAAGGACCTATCTCTTTACCGTCTCTTAATTTTTAACAGTTTTTATCTTGAATTGCTGTGGTAAGCACAGCAGCCAGGTTACCCCGGCAAGTTACGGTCAGGTTACCTCTGCAAGTTACGGTCAGGTTACCTCTGCAAGTTACGGCCAGGATACCCCTGCAAGTTACAGCCAGGTTACCGTTACACGTTTTTCACTGCCAGGATATCCCTGACAGGCTTACTGCCAGGTTAACACTGCAAGACATCTATTTCAACTTCTAGACTTCTACTTCAACTTCTAGACTTCTACTTCAACTTCTAGACTTCTACTTCAACTTCCAGACATCTACTTCGACTTCCAGACATCTTCTTCAACTTCGACAGCTGATTCTACCACTGTGAAAAGCTAAGTACCTCTAAGAAGTACAGGTTTTCTACCTTTCACTTTTTTACCTTCCTTTTTGGGCAGAATAAATTTAATATTTAAATATCTTTTTTTTATTTCTTATACCCGGCTGTAAGAGCTGTAGGGACTGTCCGGGTTTATGTTAATTTTGTAACTTTTTTTCATTTTCAACTTTCAGTTAATTCTACAAGGTGTTTCTACCTTTCTCACCTTAGTTCTCTTTCGTGCAATTAAATTATTTTTTCGTCTAAAAAGGTAGTGGCGCCCTAAAGTTCTTATAGTCTGTCAACCCTCTGGCATACCTAGTGTGGCATCAACATGGAGTCGATCCACCCTTGAGAGAGTCTCTAGCCGGGATCTGTCTCTTGAGGAGAGAACAAGTGTTACAAATTGGCGCCCCTTGTTTTTGTTGCACTGTATGACAGTTGGGTTGAAACGGGCTATAGTTTTTTTGCTTTTTTAAATTTTTTTATCTTCAACTTTGAGTTTTTTTTTAGCTTTTTAAAACTGTTTGCTAACTTTTAATAATTAATTTTTTTACCTTCTCAATCTTTTGATTAAATGTTGTAACGTCCCTGCATTCACATTTTACCTACATTATCTGCCTTATCTAATATATATTTTAAATTCAGTTTTGATATTTTTTGGGTCTACAAGTAACATTTAACACAATCTTATGTTGTTGAAAAGAATTACATTTTCTTTTATCGATTATTCATAGATGGTGTATAACATCTGATTTCTTGGCAGTGTTGTCACATGTAAATCAAATTCTTAAGATGTTCATTTTTTAATGTCAGATTTAATCTCTTTTCTTTATCTCGTTCAGTTGAATTGTGTCTAGTTACACAAACTGAAATAACTTTCTTTATCGTGTTCAGTTGAATTGTGTCGAGTTACACAAACTGAAATATCTCACTTTCTTTATCTCGTTCAGTTGAATTGTGTCGAGTTACACAAACTGAAACATCCTATCTATTTTCAATTTTGTTATTTAAGTGCAGTGTTGCCAGAGTAACAATTTATCTTTAAACTTACTGTTACTTACCTATTCTTTAATTTTGTTATTCAAGTGCAGTGTTGCCAAGTTAACTATTTATCTTTAGAAATGAACATTTTTCATTCCAGTTTTTTTGAATAGCATGAGAGTTGTGATGTGTTACAATCTATGATCTATTTTTGATTTTGATTGGTTATATATTTAGTCATTGTGCAACATTTACATTACTAGATATAAATTTTTAAAAATATCGTATAATTTGTTGAAAGTATCGTACAGTATTGTTTATTTTAAATGACATTTATCGGTAGTGTGTATATGTTGTTTTTATATCTATAGTCATTTGCTTACATTCAGTTTCTTTATCTATATCTCGTTGCCAGGCTTTTATGTTCATTTGGATTTTAGATTCTTTGCTTTCGTTAGTGCTATTTGATTAGTACTGCTGATTTAGATACCGTTTCTTATTATTTTTCTCTCCTTTTAAACATGATGCAGGCCAATCACTTGAAGTCACTTGAACTATCATATGAGATTAAAATCAGAAATTTTCCTGTTCCGGATACTGTCGAACAGAAACGAAGAGTTTTAACAGGTCTTCTTGCTAGGGAAAATTCTAATAGAAGTTTTACGTCCCCAGTTAAATCCTACCTTTTTGAGGACGATATATTAGAAGTAACAGAAACAATTACTGACTTGACAAATATCATTGAACAATTTAGTGGCAATAAAAACGAACCAGTCTTTTCCAGAATCAATTCAAGATTGACACATTTGACTAATAGAATCAATAGATTAAATGCCGAAAGTAACGAACAACTACTAACAAAAGAAACATTGACAAATAGACTAATACTTTTAGAAGCTGACCTTGCAATGAAAACAACTCCTACCTTAAACTATACAACTGAAGACACGTTACCTTCAAACTCATTTCATCCTCCCACTCATTCCGACATCCCTTATCAAAGACACGATCCGGTTTACAAATGGAATGTTTTCTTTACTGGCAAAAATGAGTCACTTCATTTATTTTTAGAAAAAGTTGAAGTTCTTAGACTTTCTAGAGGAATTACAGAAAATGAGCTATTCCTGCAGTCATGTGAACTTTTCAAAGACAATGCCTTTACATGGTACCTTAATAATCGTAATAAATTTCAATCCTGGAAAGACATTGTTGCCAAATTGAAAGCTGACTTTTTGCCCTACAGTTATGAGACTGATTTAGAATTGGAGATCTCTAATCGCACTATGGGTGCTAACGAACCAGTTGCTGTATACATATCTTCCATGATAGGATTATTTAATCGCTTGTCTAGTGTCGTTGACGAACGTACTCGTGTAGCAAAGATTCGTAGGAACCTTTTACCTTCTTTTATCTCGTCTTTAGCACTTCATAATCCCCAAACAGTTGATGAATTAACCGAACTGTGCAAAAGAATTGAAGAATCCCGTGTTTGGTCAGATAGATATAGATCACCATCTTCTAATAATCCCAGATTGCTTGAACCAGATTTATCTTGTCTTTATGTTTCCTCCCCGTCAAATCAAAGACAAAGAACTGCCGCAAACGTTTCAGCATTAACCTCTTTGGTTTGTTGGAATTGTAATAAAACTGGTCATTCATATTCCGAATGTTTCTCGCCCAAATCTATATTTTGCTACGGTTGCGGTGCAAAAAACACCACAAAACCTAAATGTCGTAGATGCATCCAAAAAAACTCGAGACTGACTGGCACTCCGAATCTGGCCCCTGTGTCCAGTCAAGCACAATCAACTACATCCCAGCCAGAAAACCCCAGAAGAACGAACACACGACCAAACAGACCTCCAAACAGATCTTCAAACAATCCCAACCCCCCTACGAACCAAAACTAACTTTTTCAACTTCCGCTGCTGAATGGCAAAATTATCTTATCTTTGTTGAAGATTTCCTAGCGTCCAATCATTTTAGAAATACAGACAAACCATTACCTTTATCTACCAAACAACTTACAAATACCTTACCGAACACTAACGACATCCAGAAAACAGATGACAAAAACATTTCGCTTACTGACAATATTACTTCTGTACCTATCTGTGACATGCCAGCTACTTTATCTTCAACTCAGTCAAACACTGTTTCAACCTCTATTAATACCTGTCCCATATTCGCAAAAAAACCTAACGATAATAGACCTTACCTTACCGTGAAAATTTTAGACGTACCCGTTTTAGCTATGGTTGACACAGGTAGTAATTCTACTGTTCTTGGAAATCAGGGTTTCTCTTTGTTGCATTCTTTACATTTACCTATACAGTATGACTCTGGTTTGAATATTACCACTGCTGACGGCGTACCTCAACAATATATGGGCTATATTTCCGCACCAATGACAGTGAATGACGTTACAAAGACAATAAAAATACTGATAATACCGTCAATAACCCATAACCTTATTTTAGGAATGGACTTTTTGAACTTGTTCAAAATAGACATGAGTTTTCATGATTTGTCATACTCTTTATTATCTTCTACTTGTGTAATTAACACAATACAATCTGCTTCTACTCTCTCTATTGAAGAAAAAAACAAACTTGAGCAAACTATAAACTTATTCTCTTCTCTTGCCCCTCCTGACCGAATTGGCAGAACGAATTTTGTTGAACACGATATCGACACTGATGATGCAAAACCGATTGCACAACGCCAATATCCTCTATCCCCAGTTATGCAAGGTCATTTAGTAAAAGAAGTCAACGAGATGTTACGACTAAATGTCATTCAACCTTCGAACTCCCCTTGGTGTTCACCCCTTTGGGTAGTCCCAAAAAAGTCTGGAGAATGCCGCGTCTGCTTCGATGGCCGAAAGCTGAATAAAATAACTACTCCGGATTCCTATCCCATGGCTCAAGTAGATGTCATTCTTAGCAAACTTCGAGACGCTAAATTTCTTACCTCCATTGATTTAAAAAAAGCCTTTCTACAAATACCCCTCACCGAATCTTCTCGCCCCAAAACTGCTTTCGCTGTCTATGGCTTAGGTTTATTTGAATTTACGACCACTCCCTATGGTCTAATTAACGCACCCAAAACTATGGCACGTCTAATGGACATTGTTATAGACCCTTCTTTAAGGCCCTACTGTTTTTGTTATTTAGATGACATCATTATTGCTACCCCTACCTTCGAACTTCATTTAGAAATCCTTAATAAGTTATATCTTCGTCTTAAAGAGGCAAACCTTACTGTAAATTTCCAAAAATGTGAATTCTGTCGAGACTCTCTTAAATTCCTTGGTTTTGTAGTCGACAAAGCTGGTCTTCGAACTGATGAAGACAAAGTTTCCGCAATCCTTAACTATCCTGCTCCCAAAAACACTACCGAAGTCAAAAGACTTATTGGCTTAATTGGCTGGTATCGCCGATTCATCAAAGATTTTTCTACCGTTTGTTCCCCGATAACTGACCTTCTTCATGGCAGAAAAAAAGGACAACCAATTTCCTGGTCATCTGAGGCTGAAAATGCTTTTATCGAAGTCAAAAAACGACTTACTTCCAGCCCCATTCTTGCAAGCCCTGACTTTTCGAAAGAATTCATTATACAGACTGACGCTAGTGACACTGGACTTGGTGCAATCTTATATCATCAATGTGATGGTATCGAACACCCCATCGCATATGCAAGTCGTACCTTGAACAAAACCGAAAGAAAGTACAGTACCACAGAAAAAGAACTCTTGGGTGTGATTTTTGGTGTAGAAAAATTCAGAGGCTATGTGGAAGGAACCCACTTCACACTTGAAACAGACCATTCATCTTTACAGTATCTGTCAAAACTTTCCAACCCATGTGGACGTTTAGCTCGTCTTTCACTTAGATTATCGCAGTTCGATTTTGAAATCAAACATAGAAAAGGAACCACTATGGTTGTAAGTGATGCACTTTCCCGTTCATTTAAAGACATTTCAGTGATTGATGTCACTACCTTCAAGCCAGATACTTGGTATACCGCCATGATTGATAAAGTTAATAATAATCCTGAGTCATTCCCCACTTTTAAAGTAGAAAATAATGTCCTCTACAAACATGTCTTCTCTCCAAACCCCATATCTAGTAATTTATCTAATTGGAAAATTGTAGTCCCTACCCCGAACAGACTTGATGTCCTAAAGACATTTCACGACAATCAAACTAGTGCACATCTCGGCATCTCTAAAACTATCGCTCGAATTTCTGAAATCTACTATTGGCCAAAACTTAAAAGCACTGTATCTCGTTATATCAAGAAATGTTCCGTTTGCTCTTCCTGTAAAACTCAAAATTTACCTAAAGCTGGTATAATGGGCCAGTATAAAGACATTAATTTCCCTTGGCAATGGATCTCTGCTTATTTAATAGGTCCATACCCCAGATCTAAAAATGGCAATAGATTTGTTCTCGTTATAACAGACTGGTTTACTAAATTTTGTCTTGTTCACCCTATGCAGAATGCCACAGCTGCTGGTATTGTTAAATTTATCGAAAATCAAGTTTTTCTTATTTTTGGAGTTCCGCAAATATTTTCCGTCGATAATGGCACAGTCTTTACCTCTTCCCTCTTCAAAAATTTGATGAATCAATATAAAGTACAAAAAATTTTCTACAATGCACGCTATCACCCACAAGTTAATCATACAGAACGGACCAATAAAACCATAGTTACTGCCTTACGTTGTTACATTCATGACAATTCCTCTCATAAAATTGGGATGCATCAATACATAAAGTTGCACAAGCAATAAGAACCGCAAAACATGACGTTACAGGTTACTCTCCCGCTTTTTTGAATTTTGCCAGAAACGTACCGTTAAGTGGAGATTTTTATGGTGTAATTTCCGAAAATGCTAACAATTTAATCAATAACGCAGACAAATTACAGCTGATTGACGACTTAAAGACTCTTCCTAAACTTTATATTGATGTACGCAAAAAACTTAAGCAAGCCCATGACAGAAACACAAAGTATTATAATTTACGACGAAGAGATGTAGAATATCATGTCGGTGACCGCCTTTGGAAAAAGAATTATGTACTTTCATCCAAAAATGATAACTTTGCAGCAAAATTTGCTCCTAAATATATTCCGTGTATCGTCCATAAAGTAATTTCTAGACTTGTTTATAATCTCAAAGATCTTTCAGGTAATGATCTTGGAAATTGGCATGTTTCAGATCTGAAAAACCAATTTATTGACGTTGACGAAAACCTTCCGGATGACTTAGATGAACAAGACGATAACGCTGACATTGCAAATTAATTGTTCCTTTTTGCTTTTTTAACTCAACGTAGAGTCCCGTATCTCAGAAACCGTGTCTCACATGGAGTTTCGATATCGTTCTCCTAAAAAAACGGTACAATTGTGTTTTAGTTTACCATTATTATTTTAGTTTTCATTGTTTTTTCTTCTTCCTTTCCGTTTTCTGTCTTCTAGACAACCGTGTTACTTACCGTCCCGATTCCATACTCGACTTGGTTCACAATTATTTTACCCCCCGCGTAGAAAAGGAAGTAGACCAAGCTACATAGGAGTTTATACCGTTCTCCGAACAAAACGGCTCCTTTTCTTACCCCGCATTTCATTAATTCTGTTACAAAAAATAAAAATACCGGCTAGACACCCTGAAAGCTCTCCATTGCGGAAATGGATTTTACGTCATTCAAATTTTTGGTCCCCCTTTTTGTTGTATATTTTTTTGTTGCCCCGAGTTTTTCGTATCATTTCTCAACAATAAAATGATACTTTTGCTTTTTTAACTTAACGTAGAGTCTCGATTGACGTACCGTAAGACGTTAGGCCCCAATTGAACCGGGTTTGCCTTTGCTGAGTGGCGGATTGCGCTCGGTATACAAATACAATAGGTTTGAAAAAAATGACTGCTTAGTCTCTCTATTTCTTCACAGCAATCTCTTCCCTTTCCCTTGTCTTCAATAGCAATACTTCCTTAGTTTTTAGTCGTTTTTATTGTTTAACCAGGTTGGCCACTTTTTTATATGTACCGTATTTCCCGACAGAATCATGGGTGTAATTTTATTTTTATTATCTTTTCAATTTAAGAAGAAGGCATATCAAAGGACGAAATATATAGAGCTGGATCGACTTTCGGATCGATGACCAATGGCTACTGTGGACGCTAACTGGCAACCTCACCGATTGTCGATTGGGCGCTGTTATTTCTGGCCTCTATTTGTGCTTTCTGTCTTGTAATTAATACCTATTTTAGTTTAATTATGTGATGAGTCTATCAATTTTATGTTTTCATTATGTCGCCACATACTATTCCTGCCATAAACGCCCTTATTTCTACCGTTGATTTATCTTTCATTATATCGTCAATTCCTTTTTACCGTTACCCATTCGAAGTAAATATCTATGTATTTTTTTCTCTCTTCCTCAACATACCTTTTGCGTTGCCATATTGTGAAATTTGTGGGCTACCTACCGTTATCGGATATTTTAGAACCGTTCCTTATGGAACACTAGTGTTGTCGCCATGCCAAAATTTTTGCTAGGTTAAGTAGTATTTCACCTTGGGTGACGTCTTTATGACAAATCTTTACTCTTTGCTCGGTGAAAATTAGGCTGATTTATGAAATAATTAGAATTCCGACGGAATTATATTCTAAATCAATTTTAGGCTGACATCACTTCCCGTGTTTATTTTTGTGTCTCCACGGAGACATTTGTTTGGATATTTGCTGGAATTGCGTGGAATTGCGAATCTGAGATACCAGCGTTTTATCAAAACACTACCTACCGTACCTTACCTTACCTTATCGTTATATACACTGAGAAATTATCGCACCCTATCGTTACCTTTCGTTCTCAGTGTATGCTTTGCCTTATCCGATGACATAACGACACAATAATCACAAGATGACAAAACTACCTTACCTTTGACAATTACCTTCCCTACCTACTATACATAGATTTTGCATTGATACTTCACCCCTCCTTTATCTTATTAACCCTTTAAATAAAAAAATAATTCTTCGAATCATTTTTTTCCCGGAGGAGAGGGGGTGTAACATGTCAATCGACCTGTTTCGATTTTAACGAAATAATTTCAATTTTACCGCTTGCCGTCATAGTAACCACTTCCAATTTAGTTCTGTGATGTAAATTTCTCTGATCGTTGATCGTTGCGACAATTGACATATGATGTCAACGCTCGATTCTTATTCTCGATTTTCCTTCTTTTCGTTACCGACCCTTGAGAAGCAAGGACCTATCTCTTTACCGTCTCTTAATTTTTAACAGTTTTTATCTTGAATTGCTGTGGTAAGCACAGCAGCCAGGTTACCCCGGCAAGTTACGGTCAGGTTACCTCTGCAAGTTACGGTCAGGTTACCTCTGCAAGTTACGGCCAGGATACCCCTGCAAGTTACAGCCAGGTTACCGTTACACGTTTTTCACTGCCAGGATATCCCTGACAGGCTTACTGCCAGGTTAACACTGCAAGACATCTATTTCAACTTCTAGACTTCTACTTCAACTTCTAGACTTCTACTTCAACTTCTAGACTTCTACTTCAACTTCCAGACATCTACTTCGACTTCCAGACATCTTCTTCAACTTCGACAGCTGATTCTACCACTGTGAAAAGCTAAGTACCTCTAAGAAGTACAGGTTTTCTACCTTTCACTTTTTTACCTTCCTTTTTGGGCAGAATAAATTTAATATTTAAATATCTTTTTTTTATTTCTTATACCCGGCTGTAAGAGCTGTAGGGACTGTCCGGGTTTATGTTAATTTTGTAACTTTTTTTCATTTTCAACTTTCAGTTAATTCTACAAGGTGTTTCTACCTTTCTCACCTTAGTTCTCTTTCGTGCAATTAAATTATTTTTTCGTCTAAAAAGGTAGTGGCGCCCTAAAGTTCTTATAGTCTGTCAACCCTCTGGCATACCTAGTGTGGCATCAACATGGAGTCGATCCACCCTTGAGAGAGTCTCTAGCCGGGATCTGTCTCTTGAGGAGAGAACAAGTGTTACACAGTACATCACATCATTATGTTTAGTATCACATACTAATCAATCAGTCTACAGTAAATTGTGGTTACAAAACACTTAGGTACTAAATAAAATAAATTGAATAGTGAAGGACGTATGTTTTAAAGTATACAAATTAAATATATAGGTATAAGCGCACTCCATGAAATCTATATTTTCTTCAAATCTGGAACTAAACTTGAGCTAATTTCCTATGGCGAAAGTCTTTGTATTGTTTACTCTGGAACTTCGTTCGGACTCGAATCTTGAAGATGACCTTTTGGGAGTGTTCCACTCGCCTATAACCAAAATACAGAATGTATTATGATCTTCAAATCCACCTAATTATTCAAATAAAAATTCTATTTGTCCATGATACATTATTTCAGATAATTCAAATACAAATTGAAATTTGAGTTTATATTCAACTCTGTCTAACAAAAAAACTGCTTTTTTAATAGGTATAAAAAAGTTTATATTCTTTATAGGGCTACTTTTCAACTGCAGTTCACTGCATAGGTAGTCTTTTGCAGGAGTCTGAATTTATCAGAGAAATGTTAACAGTGTTAGCACTGCATTTTTGAAATACGAGTATATATTTATATGATCTGAATTGTATTGTGTGAAGAATAAACTTACAAGAATCAAAGCCTTCAGGTATTTTACCACAGTTTTAAAATTTCATATCACTAAACTATAAAATGTTTTATTTCACTTGAAAAAAAATTGATATCCTAACTAAATAAGTATGTAATTGATTTTTAAAGTTTATTTACCTCTAAAGCGGTTTGAATATTCCAACTTTCATTCCAGCATGAGTAATTCATACTTCATGATATCGTTTGTCACTCAACGATGATATTAATTCAAGTTGTCTATGTAATTTGAAATTTTCAGTTTTTACACCACCACACAAAAAGTCCAGTATCCACCTTAGTGTCCACTCTCACTGCAACTAATTAACTAACGACGCTAACCCGCCAAACGGGGCTAAAACCCCACGATGTGGTGACGATTAGAGGCGATCTTGTGCGAAATGCGAAAAAGCCGTTACAATTGATTAAACCATTTAATTGTAGTTAACACACTTAGCTAGTGTTAGGTGATTGTTTTACTTATCATAATTAAAATAATTTCAGAAACAAATTTTAATTGCTCGAATTAAACTGTTCGCTTATGAGATGTTTATTTAAGGAAAAAGTCTTCAGAAAAACTAAAAATCTTGGGGTAATTCTACAAGTTTGATTATGGTTAGCGAGAATTTCTCTATTAAACCAGTTTACTTGGCCTGTTTTTCTCGGTGTAAGGAAACACCTCCATACTATGGGGCTAGTGGACACACCTCTATGCAGGATGTGTGAAGAGGAAGATGAAACTTTCAGGCATGTCCTATGCGAGTGTCCGGAGTTATCGTCAATAAGATAGTGTGTGTTCGGTGAGTCTTGGCCTATACCTGCCGATATAAAGGAGATGTCTCCTAGTGACCTGTTCACCTTCCTGAGAAGGATAGGATGGACGATGACCTAGGAGAACAGCTCCTCTGGAGGATGTACAATGGGCCACATGTGTCCTTAGTGCTGTGAGCCAACACTCACCCTCCCTACTCTAGATACAGATACAGATCGACAAGTGCTTGCAAATGAGCATCAAAGGTTATAAATACCAAAAGATCCTCATACTGTCAAGCAGTACTAGAATCCTCAGCATGTCACCAGATCCTGATCTGAGACTGCTTCCAAAAACACAACCTTATCAAACTATAATACAGTAACTCTTGGGTGGGTCACGAGGCACAGAAGTATTGTAGGCAGTGAAATGGCAGATACTCTAGCAAACTGTAGTTGTACTTGCCGGTACATTTGAATGTTCCAGACGTACTGGAGCCACATGCCAAAACAGGAGCTCAGCAAACTCTCAGTCAAAAAAACATCGGAGCCTCTGATGACTAGCGGGTCAGAATTACCGACTAGTCACTGTATCCTTAAAAAGCACATGCATACAATTGGGATATGGAAGAGGAGCAAACAGCCACACACATTATCTTTGAATGTGAAGCATTGTCTCATTGAAAACATAGACTCCTAGGATTAAAATCCCAGGGAAGGATTTCTCTTCCTAGAGAGAGACTGATGAGCTCTTATCTCATAAACGGTACTACCAAGAGCACAAAAAGCCTAAAGGCGTGATCTCGAATCCGCTGACTAGTATCGAAGTAATCAATCAATCACTCCTAAAAATACACATATTTTTACACCATTTAACCTATTTTATGACTCCTGATATCCTACGATATACAAATAAGGAATATTAAAATCGTAGCCACACTGTATGGTTGAAAAATAACTGAGACATATTTCCGCCTATCGTTTTCCCCAAATTTCATCCTTTGTTATATATAATCATAGAAATTATAATTTTGTATATAGGAGCTACAAACTGTTACATGAAAAGGCGACACCGACTGATATCCATAATTCACTATGGCATAATAGCTTTTCGTTACTACATTAGACCATCGATTTATCGGTCGATTTAATAACCGACAGATTCAATCAGATAAGGCTGTGCGTTCTGTCTACAGATTTGCGGGCAGCACGGATTTGTCTCTGTAGAATTCATCAGACTAGTTATCACCTAACTAGAATATAAATGAGTTTGTGAGAAAATTACTACTGGAAAGATTAATATTGCATCCAAGGAACTAGTTGAATTCGGTTTAGGATTGTTTGTTAAGTAACTTTCTCGACTGCGGATATGCTACATAAATTATTCATATCAAACAGAAAAATATTTACATAATGAATGTATTTTTGAATTTAATTGAGCAAACGTCGGAATACACTGGAAAATGTTCAATTCATTACAATTTAATTCAATCTATATTGCTGAAAGGGTAATATAATACCCTCTTCACTCCCAATAAGTTCTATTTTAATCATTCAACTGTTAATTGAGAACTTCGAAGATCATAGCAACTAGTCCAGCATATTCAACAATATTGTACATTCTAAATCGTGACGCGAGCATGACGCGAGCTACTTGTCCTAGTTTCTGAAAAACATACGAAGAGTCTTTTGGAGTGGTTTTATATTTTATAAACCAATTCGAGAGAAAGGCATGGTTAGGAATATCAAAATACTATTCGTCATACAGAAATATCAACTACACGAATATCAAATCGTCGCAAGTATGAGAGACTCAACCACAAACAAGAATTGTTTCCGAATTAAGCTCATGTCAAAAAACGTTATGAACTCCATAAAGTTTGTTCTGGATAATATTGTTTTCCGCCAGCTATAACGCGTGCTGTACTTGGAAAAATAAATCACCAAAGTAGTAACCAACCATTCACCTGCAGTTCGTTGTCCAGTTTCGTATCTTTGTGAGGTTGTGAATATCAAAGAACGACAAACACGGGACTTCGCGCCGTGAGATCCCAAACATTAAATTTTCAATTCCCGCTGTAACTCTAAAGATTTCTTTGAAAAAGCTAGAGAGAGTTACGACTGGCATTCCTCAGTGAAGTAGATCTTCAAAGTGGGGGAATGAATTCAAGTAGCCACTTGGATCCAACGTTACATGTATCGGTATGGAAGTTTAATTTCTCAGTCTCGAACTGTGTCTTTGCGCATATATTGTTTTAGTTCGGAAATTAATTTGTTATCGACAGTAGTTATCAATGGATTCCTCTTTTGAATGAAATTAACGATATTATAATTTTGAATATCCAATTTCCACTGTTTCAAATTTGCTTAAGTATAGAACTGGAATAAGTTTGTGGGAATTACGTTTATAAAACCTTTTATCATATTTTATTATCGGTTGTGCATGTTTCCAATCTCGGTTGATAATAACTTCAATATTAGAATTATCAACATTCGGTATATCGATTTTGTCGTTTTGGTTTTCCCTTTCAGTGATTATTATTTTGATTAATTTATTTGAAATTAATATTGTTCCAAAACCCCTCATGATGTTGGATGTTACAGAAGGATTAAGTTCTTCCATTAGTTACTCATCATTCTAAATAAAACTCACATAAATGAGTCGTTGAATTTTCTCATTACCCATGCTCAATGCCTCATTCTGAAGATAGCTGGAAATGCTCGGCAGATCGAGAAGATTGTATTGTTTTTCCAGACTATTCCGTAGAGCTCCACAAAGCTTTAGTGCTGACTAGCGTGGAAATACTTCATGTCAAAAACAGGCGAAGCAGTTATTAAATCCGCTCAATTACTCAGAACTTTAGAAATTTGATTGCAGAGTTTCCCTAGGACTTTGCTCAAACATCTCCGTAGGATGGGTAAAAAAGGAACATGTAAATATGAATATTGAACCTTCACCAACGCCTCAAATACCTGAAGCAGGTCTGCTTAGAGCATGAGGAAGTAATCCAGCTTCAAGCCAATTAATAGACTTTATCAGAAGTCTAGATATACAGAACAATAATCGTGGTGAGGCTATCCGGCGAATCGATATTATAGTGATATGTCGTCAGTCAATCATAAAACGTTCAATTATGTACATATGAATTCATCTTTAAATTATTCAAATGAGATTTTTCTTTTGGAAGTTTCTATGGAAACAAAAATTCCCGATCTCTATCACTAAGTCAATTTTCGAATTGATGTTCGCATAAGTTTTTTCAATAAGGTGCTAGTTCCACTTGAGCGAGTTTTTAGTTGTGAATAATGGATTCATATGATTCCCAATCCGTCTGAATTGATAGATGCTTTCAGGACTTCAAAGACATTCATTTCGATAATATTGTATGCGAATTATTTTATTTCCTACCATGCGGTGGAGTAAAAGTTATTTCGAATGTGACGCTTATATGCTCCAGCTTATAAATATTCTCCCTTCGGCTGTTATGGAATACGCAACAAAGTTGATATACTTTTATGATGTAGTTCCATATTAAATATTGAGAGCTCGGAGTTCTGTTTACTCTCATGTTTGATTAAAAATGTAAACAATGTTCGCTATTACAAACTAGATTTAAGCTAAATGTATACCATTATTCGTTTTCCATTTACTTCTCAGATGTTTTTCGGAGCACGGCTGTATGTTATCTTTCCTTTACAACAAACAGTTGCTCCAAGAACAAACAGTCGTATCATGTTTTCGTCTGCAAAATCGTTAATAACTTGACGAAGTCGATATCTTTACTTCAGTCTTCAACCTGAAGTAACGTTTTTCCAAATTAAAAAGATTTAAAACCAGAAAAAGCTTGATATCGGAATTTTTTTGATATGTTATTGAAATATGATTATTTGTTTTTGTATAGTATGTGGTAGTTACTGAACACTCCTTTATTCACTATATTTGAGCTTTGACTAAGATTGTGTCGCAAACTGTCATAAAGAAAAATATATATAATATATATATGTCAAATTATTTGAAAAACGTTCAAGATATCACTTTGTGAAGTCCATGACACGTAATTTCTGAACACTCCTCCATTCACTATATTTGAACCTTGAGGAGCCTTGAGTAAGTTTGTGTCGCAAACTGTCCATAATTGTCCATGATTTTGTAATAAATACATGAATATCTTATGAAAGTAGTATTCAATCCATAATTTTCTTGACTTGACTTGACTTGAATTGTGATGAGAATGTTATCCCCAGATAACTGTCAAAACTCTCGATAATATGTAAATTGCTTTTATAACTCCTTGAAATATTGCCATTTCCACACTTAATAAATGATTTATCACATTCACTGCCAGCACCACCTCAGTGACGGCCGGAAAGGCGTTTTTGTATACTAATTTCAATATGTCCCCTTGGCTGTGAATGTGCTGTACATGCAGCAAAAATGCTAAACAATAATGGTATCCAATGAAATTCCAACAAGGTTTTTTAAGCAAACAGCTATTCACTTAGGTTCAAGCAATACACTACACTAGTTTGACGTGATTCGTGAAAATCAATCTTCTCAATTGATTCATCTGTTGAGGGGTGAATCAAATCAAACTTCCATGTGCCCAAACGAAGGTCTTTTGCGTGACACAGATAATTATTCAGACTGCAGTGTCTAGTGAAGGTTCCAGATATGGACCTGATCTCTTTCTTGTCCATGTTTAGTGACTCATGCTTTGAGTTTCGAAGTTCTTTCGCTAAAGGCATCTTTATTTATTTATATGCATAGTTATGCAGTGTTCTCGATGTATTGCATTTACAACTTTTTGGTCTATTTCTTTATTTGTATGCTTTCCCAGTAAAGAATAATGCTGTACATTATTTAAAATTTAAACATGGGTACTTTCAGTTTTGTTTGTTTCTATTTCGATGTTAATATTTTTCAGTTACTTGTAGGAGATATTTTAAATTATAACTGATATCAAGTTGGGTTCCGCCATGATCATATCATCAGCAAATATAATTCACTTATCTCTATTTTACTTTTTTTCAGTTCCTCCATACGCGTCTTTTATTACATCATATAATACTACAACAAACAATCTGTGGCTGTAGCTGAGTACACAACCCTGCTTCTTTCAGAGGAATTTCTTGAAAATACCATTCTTGATTTCACAATATTTCCATTCTCTTTGAACATATCTTTTGAATTGTCAAATGTACCATTCCCGTTATTTCTCTTTTCCAGTATTTTCCGAAAATGTTCTCTACCAATTTTGTCGTGTTTTCCAAGATTTACTTTAAAAACTTAATTTCCTGAGTAGAAGACGCAAAATGCGGATTACTTCACCCGTACAGAAATCGGTGAAGCAGAACTGATACTTCAACTATTTACTGTTAAACTGCAACTCGTTGATCCAAAATGTTTTTCATTTCCTTTTCGGAATGTTTCTAAAGTATTAAGACAATTCCTAGATCATTCATTTATATTATATTATAAAAGAATAAACATGAATTCTCTATTATTTTGAAAATTATATCTTGCAACATGATAACTGATGTGTATATTTTGTCCAGAACATTTTTTTGGTTAATGTTTTCAATTTCATTTACTCTACGGAAAAAAATGTTTTTGTTCCATCCTTACCGTATAACTGGAAGTATATAAACGCATACATGGTACCCTATAAAGAACAAATTCCAGTTCTGTAAGATGAAGAAGAGAGATTCGAACGATTTTCAATGGTTTAAGCTAAATTTTGTAACAATTTGAATAAACGGACTCAATGCTAAATACGATCTGTGGTGTAATTCAATGCTTGTATTGTAGATGTAAATTAGTTTTCATAGTGTTAATTGATTAATATTTATAATTATCATTATTTGAGTGTTTAAATAAATTACTAATTAACTTCAAATGTATCAGCGCTGTGATAACCATATAAATGAGTTTTAATCATGATGAAACCTATTCAGAAAAACACTTCTAACTTTCCAGCTATCACATTTCAAGTTATTTATTGTCAATTGCGATCGGATTCTGGAGCTTTTTGATTTTTTATAATTGTGATTATAATAATTGCATTAAACTCTATTGAACCAAAACCAAAAAACTGCTAGAAAATGAAATCAACAGAGCTAAAAGACAAAAAGGGAAAGCACTTGTAGAAGATTTAAACCAACACATCTGGGAAGAGGCCTACAAAATAGTCTCAAGGTAGTTGAAAATTCGAAGCACCGCGTTCTCTCTTACATTTAAACGGAGGGATTTATTCCCAAAGAACGGAAGAAAAATAAAAAACGAGAAGGGCCTAAAGTAATTGCACCCCTATCAACAACAGACGAACGGAAACTTCCGATAGTTTCAAGGTGTCGTCAACCCGAACAATTCTAGCGCTCAGGTGTCTACAATGGAACCAAGAGCATGCAGCCTTTTCTAGGATGTATCAATTCGTGTTATATTCTGCAGCTTGAGGTAGTAGTTCACCAGCATTGTAATTTTTCTCAATTTCGTCCTATCCTTTATTTTTCTACCTCAGTCACGAATTCCTATTTTCTTTGGGTCATCAATATATAAACTGATCTTCCCTCCCACTTTTCGAACGTTCTGCAGGTCTGAGTTCTGCGAATATTTCTCCTGTTGGATCATTTATCATAAATTTTCATGCATTTGTCCCTCAGTAGTTTCTGATATATTTGAAACACTTTGATTCCTGCTATTATTCTCGTCTCTACTTCCATACTTCTGTTGTTCTTTCCATCATTCACTATTCTCAGATATCCGAAATTATTTACACACTGAAAAGAATAATCACGTATTCATAGTAGCAGCGTAGTCTGTCTTCCTTGAAATATGCATATATTTTGCTTCAAATGTATTCTCTAGACTTTCCTTGCCTCCAGTAATTGGAGCTGAATTATTGTCATTGTTTTAATACCTTACAAAAATGAAGCAGTTTAACAGTGGCATATCAAAAATCACCTCCAATGCCAGTTATGTTCTATTCCCATCTACCTTTAGAACTAAAATTGACCTCATGATAATAAATAATGTTTTCCTCTCGGTCTCCAACTTTCTATTAGTAAACACTTGGTAATTTTGAAGTTTTGATACAGCGATCGCTTAAGAGCTTTATAGACTATTAGAAACTAACAACCCATATTATTCAAAACATCTAATCAACACGGAACAATCACCAACAACAAACAAAAATTTTTGCAAGTTGGTGTGAGGAAACAGGAGCTTGTATTTCCGAAAAACTTCCAAACTTGAAGCGGCTCACCTAATTTTTTGAACAGTGCTATGAAATTACCATCTTCAGAAAATAATACTTATGATACAAACATTCACACAACAGATTATTCTATGCTTTGGGATTCCCCTATATCCAAACAGGTCATACATCACATTAGAAACGAGTTCGTCCGGAAATAGCGACTAGAGCAGGAAATTGGCAAGCGATATATGACAGTGCGGGGTCGGTAGCTAATTTAATTTGGTACCATGAAGGTGGCGTGATAGATTCGATAGCGTTTGTTAGTATTCAAGACGTGTAATCAAGAGCTCACCCGTACGAGAGTCTATACTCTATCAGTATGTATTTTATTCTTTTTCAGTCACAAAATGACGACACGTTCGGGGAAAATGAACGAGAAGGACTAAATACAACACTTATCGTTATTTAATCAAAGCTACGGGAGCGAAGACAGCACACTCACTTCAATGGAGTTATTCAAAAGTACTCGTACGGAAAAAAATTGAACACGTCATATTAATTACTGTGAGTTTCATTCCAATCGTTCGGTCAATTACATGTTAGGGTGAACAAAGATATGATTAAAATAATCACACCCTTCACCCTGTTTGGGAATACGATACATCGTTCCAGAACTCTATAAAAGTATAGCTAAATCCTCTAATAACAAAATTAACACAAAATTACTACCCTAAAAGCAACGGCATCTAAAAGCGCCAAACTACGGGTTATTACTACGAGGAACGGGGTGTGCAAGCGAAAGCGGGTGCATGCTAAAGCGAAAAGTTAAGCGTGCGCAAACAAAGCTCTCGACCAGTCAATGTTCTACGGTAGAGGGGTGCGGTTCTCAGGTTACGCGTTATGAAATTCCCGCCCTGTGTTTCTTGTAACACTTTTCCAATATCCTACTCTGACTCGATGAGCTCGAAGGCCCAAACACGACTACCACTGAGGTGTGAAAACTCAGCGCCCTCAATGGCAGTTTCGCGACTACTACTGAGATGTGAAAACTCAGCGCCCCCAGTAGCAGTTTTTCTTTTCCTCCGGTATATGAACGGTTGGCTGAAGGCCCTAACACGACTACCACTGAGATGTGAAAACTCAGCGCCATCAACGGCAGTTTCGCAACTACTACTGAGATGTGAAAACTCAGCGCCCCCAGTAGCAGTTTCCTTTTCCTCGGTATATCAACGGGTGGCTGAAGGCCCAAACACGACTAACACTGAAAACTCAGCGCCCTCAATGGCAGTTTCGCGACTACTACTGAGATGTGAAAACTCAGCGCCCCCAGTAGCAGTTTTTCTTTTCCTCCGGTATATGAACGGTTGGCTGAAGGCCCTAACACGACTACCACTGAGATGTGAAAACTCAGCGCCCTCAATGGTAGTTTCGCGACTACTACTGAGATGTGAAAACTCAGCGCCCCCAGTAGCAGCTTCCGTTCCCTCGGTATATCAACGGGTGGCTGAAGGCGCAAACTTAGAAATGCGACGGTTAAGAACAGTACCCAAGTTCTAAGCAAAACTCACCTCGGAATATGTGCTGCGGTCTTCGGGTCTCGGACAGAACTGACCTACAGCTCTCTAGTTCGGTTCTCGGCTGCTCTGTAGACGGCGTGGTGTTCTTCTTGCTGATATGTCGGCGGACTAACTCTGCCTTTCGTTTCGGTAGTATGCCTTTTAGGGCGAGTTGTACCAAACACCTAAACTCGGTTTAATGATAACTGATGTTTAGACTGTGTCTGATTGATGTATTTATTATCAACAGTTACATCAGTCTAATCATCAGTTAACATTAAACCGAGTTTAGGCGTTTGGTACAACTCGCACTTAGTACTACCAGTAAAGTATAGGTCGGTTTATTATTCGGCGTGGGGGCTGGCCTACTACAGAGCCTTCAGAGTTTTATCGGCGCGCGGAGGTGATACAACCCTTGTAAAAACTAATATCGCGCCAAAATTAAATATTATATCAAAACCGGGCTATTTTTCTGATCTCATACGGACAAGAATTCTATTTTTACGTTGAGAAATAACCGTAATACAAATTTACATATGAAACCGAAATAATTGTTGCTTTTGCAAATCTGAAAATTAGTAACTTCGTTACACTATGGATTGGAAATTATGGGAAAATTCAATCATGCATAGATATAATAAAAGCTGAAAACCCTTTTCGAGAATCGAAAACTATGGCCAGATAGGAATATAAAAGCCAAAATAAGACTGCAATAACAGTTTCTGAGAAAAACCTCCTCTTGAATTTGAGGGATGCTTGACACTTCAGCATCCCAGGCTAGATAACTTGAAGCACTACTATAAAGGAAAGGAAGACTTGCCTAAGCTGAAGCCTGCTTTTATTCAAAAATTCGTTCAAGAAGCTATTAGTTTTTAACACGCTTTTATTAGCTTCACTTGTATGTTTGTTTGTATGTTTGTAACCCTCATCTGGCAGCTGCTGTGGCAACTCGCTGCTACACCCCACTCCGTTGGGCGTATTCATATTATAGCACCGAATAATTAACAAGAATCACTCTCAACCCAGCCATCTTTTACGATATTTTCATGACGTCATTCTGTGGCATTTTTCCGGAGTCTGTCGGAGTCAGACTTCTCACACGAATTATACTTGGAGACAAAAATCATAGCGATAGTGTTATTTTGTGCCGACGAAGTATTTAGTTATCTAAGTATTTCCGACAATTGAAAAGCTATAATAAAGATGCTGGATATACATGATAAATAGAGACATTTATTTGGATAAATTCATTGAATTAATAGAGTATTCTAATTGAATCAATAATAGATTCAACTTAAATGAATTTTGAATTCAGCTTCGAAATAAAAACGTCTAGATTGTTTTTGGAATTTACCTCTGATTTTCTCTTTTGCTCGAATCAACTTTTACTACTGTCCGCCCTCTGTTGGGGAGTCCCTATACTACCTGCTTCAGTAATACTTCAAAATTTGGCACCTTAAATTTTTTTGTAAAAAAGTGGAAAATAAATATAGTTGAAAAAATACACTTTTAATAGGATATACTAAAAAGTAGAAAATAATTTTAATGTATAAATAAATCAGCAATAAATAGTATTATTGTGAAAAAAGTGTGGGGTGCTCCATATATCTGTTCTTAAAAGCACCACACATTTATTCCACAATAATAACTACTATTTATTGCTTATTAATTTATACATTAAAATTATTTCCTACTTTTTAGTTTATCCTATTGAAAGCGTGTTTTTAAGTTTCTTTTTTAAACTATATTAAATTTATTGAAGATTACACACAACTCCATAAACTGTAATTTCATCTCATAGAAGTTTAACAACGTAACAATAACTTTAAAAGACTGTAATTTCTAATTAAGTTGCTGCTCTTTTATGGACCATTATGATAATCACTTTGCAAACAAATTCTCATGAAATGAAACCTCAATTCTTTTTTATTTGTTAATGAGTGTGAAACACTGAAAATAAATTCTTAAAAAAAAAGGATATTCGGTAAACAAAATTAAATTAAAGAATTCCTCATTTTATGATTCACGGTACCAGCTACCATTTTTTTTTCAAATCTACGTTAGTGAAGGAAATCGGAAGGTAATAATAACAGTTTCCGATTTTATCATTCAGTACATTTTTCCACGGTTCCAATTATAAATTTATTTATAAAAATTATCTAGACAAGTAAATGGGTTGAAGCGAAAAATGGTATTTATTGACATATTCTCTATGAAAAATGCTGAAAATTTTCACAAAACAAAATAAAAAGTTCCTCTTGACACTTGAATGACCATCGACCACATAAATTCCGTGGAAGAAACCGCACTTTGGTGACGGAAGCTTATAAGCTCCCACTGCAGATGTCCTCAAAAGATAATAAATTTTCCGAGAGGTCTCTTCTCCACACGTTGCACTCAGATGTCGGTTTGAGACAAAACCGATCCTTCCACAATGTCAATTTTCATCGGCCACAACGAGATATTTGATCCCAAAAAAAGGACTGGCTGGTAGGATTACTTTTATATTAAGGGAGGTTCTTGAAACCGGAAAAACTTTTCTTGTTGCATTCTCATTGTTGTGTCACGCAGAAGAGGGAAACTTGGGACGAACAAAAAATTCGAGATAAGAATAAATATTTTTAGGTAATTTCCGTAGCATAATATTTATATTTGGATGAAATTTATCGGCATTTGAAGGCATTGACTTTCACAAAAGTTTGAATTCCACGATAAAGCTCGACCATGGATTGAATTCACTTGAAATTTCAGAGTAACTTATTGATGCTGCTAAGTTTGACAGAAATTACAGTCCTTCGGGAATCTTATAGAACTTCATCCTGAAAAGTCAATATTTTCTTGATATTGACGTGAAGTTTCTTAGTCATGTAGTGAACGCAACCTACTAATATGTACTGATTGGTAACTACGGTACCATCAGTCAGAAGCTTCAGATCCATGGAGCAGAAAGGTTATTCCGCAAAATCATTCATTGGTAACTGTGACTGAGACCCCATTTATGTTAAGATTGAGATTCTGTGATTTTCCTTCTGTAGTGAAAAGGATTACTAGATGATAATTCTAAGCCAACCAAAATTTAAATACACTAAGGGTCACAGTTACCAAAGTGGGAAGAACTGCTTTGTAACTAAGACGGACACAGGTTAGGTAACTATATAAAGTATGAAACTTCAAATTTAATTAATCAAGAAAATGTATGCAAGTGTCTGAGTTTATTATTGAATTTGAAATTTGTGTATACATAGCCTATATCCTCTGAGAACCAAATTGAGGGACTGCTTACGAATATAGATCGATATATAGTTTTATGTATTCCATGATTGAAGTGGTTATATAACTGAGTTAAACTTGTTCAAAGAGCTGTTCAACTGGAAAAAAAGTAATTAGTTTTTGTTCAACCTTATGATAACCTTATGATAACTTTGGCAGTTTATGAATGAGATGTGGTGGGAGATTTGCTTCGATCTCGCTGGCTATTAACGACTTAACCTGTACTTAACAGCGGAAAAATTGAATTATTTTGTAACCTAGGCTCCTTTCAGCCGAGCCACAGCCGCTTTTTCTAGCACAGCCATACTTTTGCTTCCTACAGAATGTTCTCATAAAAAGAAACAAACATTATACTTATAATTGGACTTCTTGCTACTATTCTGCGATGATGCCTGCACTTGTAGCACCATCTGAATTAGCGGAAACTACTGTAAATAGTAATTTCTAATTCAAATATGGATTCATCCATCCCCTTTCTCATTGCGAGATCAGAAACCCTATTAGCTTCACACGTATACACCATAATATTTTGATTCTCTGTCGAGGAGGTACGCTTATTAGCATTTCCAATCAGCTGTCTCTACTATAGCATTTGACAGTTCACAGTGTCGAGAATATTATTCCAATTTAAATTTTCTCATTTGCATAATTCTCACCTGATTCATTTGCACATTTTCCGGGTTGCTGTGTGACGGTAATGGCCCCAAAAAGTTTTATATTTTGGAAATATCAGATCTCTGTCAAGATAACATGATACAATATTTATAGAGAGAACTGCAATAACGTTCCAGTGCACTTGACTGGTTGTGAAAGACAATTACGGTCATATTAATCGCGGAAAAATATCCCACTGAATTTTTGAGTCGCAAAAGGCTGTGCTAGATTTGACTACGTCATTGTAGTTTACGTTTAGGGTGATTTTCAGTAAAAGAAACTTTTGACGTTCTAATAAAAAATCCATTTTCCAAAGTGGCCTCGTAATAATGGTTTTTTTTTGTGATTTTTATTGATAGTATTGTTGGAAGTTATCTGGGGAATTTAATTAAATTTATCCTGGAAAGTATCTGATGGTTGTATTAGAGTCGTGCTTAGGGGTTTGTCCACCTAAAAGTTAAGGTGAACTAACATATAATAGCGACTGATAATTGGAAATAATTAGAAGCATGAGGTATGAATTATAGGGAGAGGCGAAATATCCCTGAGATGTGGTGTGGTTCTAAAACTTACGATTATACTGAGTTCCCGTTACAAATGAATTGACACGCTACTGGTATGTAAAGGAACCGGTGGTGGTATATTTTTGTTGAACCGCAAAATCTAATGAATGACTGATAAGGTAGATCTAAGTACTGGCGGAAAACTAGTTTTCAGGAAGCAATTGGCCGCTTTCGGCCCACATCAAATGTAATTTTGAAGTAAGTTAATGTCCCGGATATAATAGATATAAATCGTTTTATTTCAGCCACAATGTCTGAACGGCATAACCTCGCTTGAGTTGCACACTACATAAAAAATCGATCTATAAAAAAAGCACTTTATTCTCTCCTTCAGATTATTTTAACGATTAAACGAGGTGAAAGGGTAATTTATATTTTGGTTAATATACATTTTTGTTATTGTTCAGAGTAATGGTAAGATAAAAGTGGCAGTTTCCTACGAAATAAAATCCTCCTTGTCGGGATTTATTTAAGTTTCATTTCGTTTTATTTTCTGTGTAAAATTTTCCCAGTAAATATTTATGGATATTTCATGTTTGCAGAAAACGATCTGTAGAATAAAAGATGAGAGAGTATTTGCGATTTGAAATGGTTTCTGGAGCTCAGATTTTATAAATATAATCGAACAAAGTGTAGGAGAACTTATAGTGGGTCATGCTAAAAAGCAGATCACTTCGATTTCTTTAAATTTACGATATTCCGAAAAAAGTTCAAATTGTTTAAAACCGGAAAGCTGAGTTTTGAAAATTGAAAAAACCTTTGAATGATAAGTATTAATTGTGAAAACAAAACCATTTTCTTCAATACTAGCTGTGAAGTTGATAATTATTGCTTCTCTTAGCCAACAGAGAAAGTGAGTTCCTCTATTAGTGGTTAATAATTTTTCATTATTTACCTAGGTCAATAATGGATGAATTCAAACATTTCGAGAATTCAGAGATAGTGGTTGAACAAAAACTGCAACATAATTGTATATATTTAGGAGATTGTCTTTATTAATATAAAATTATCTGAATTCAAATGCCATTAGTTTAAAATTCGCGTTCAACTAAAAATGACTGATGACATAAGGAGTGCGTTCAGGATATATCGAAAACTGACAGCTCACTCGTCGGTCAGACGACAGGCTAAACGCTTGTCTGAATTATTCTCAATTTTTGTCTTAAATTTGGCTGGTAGTGGAAAACGACTAAACTTAAGGGGCACCGTTCGAGGATCATGTTTGGAGTATTCTAACCTGGGAAGCTGAAATACCCGTAAGTATTAACGTGTTCAACAAATAATTATGGAGGATACAAGTTGGTTTCTTCCTTCCATAAAAATGATGACAGCAACGTTAAAGGTTGAGGGCTCAAAACAGACTATCCCATAGAAGGGGAGTTTATAGGATCACTTAAAATGAATTGATAAGTTTCAAACCCATTCACCTGAAGCGCTTGCTGCAATCGAGTTGTCTTTGGTGACTTTGGATATAGGATGAAGTGGCGCATTTATAAAACACAAGAATACAAAAAAAACGATGGAGGTGAGTGCTCAAACTCAATAAACGGTTTCAATTGTTTGTACTGAGTATTAGCTTTAACTTTCTGTTATATAACAAGAGTTTCCCATGTTTTCTGTTAAGTGAACCTGAATACAACTTATACGAAAACCAATCGGCTATAAAAAATACTTCGACTACTTTTGGTTGAGATTTAAAAGCCAATAAATACACTTTCGCAGCTTCGAAATTGATTGTAATTTCTATTAAAATATCTTGCACATCCTAGTAGCGGATAATGGCCAGGACAAGCATGAGGGTTCCTGAAAAGAAGTATTCATATATCAGCTAAAGGCTGGAAAGTAATAACGTTATAATGACAATTTGTTGGATCAATAATCTACACAATCTACTTTTCAATTACTTATTGACAAAACAGTCTATTCACAAAGCCGGAACTCTTTCCCGATTTTTATAATTTAGACAAGATAAACCTCCCGACTTCTAGAGTTGAATTTCTGAAATTTGAATTGAAATATCTAGGTTATGTTTATTATTTGGATAATAAGCCTTTCGATCCAGCTTTTGAGGATAACAATATTATAACTTCAAGAAATTCTTTTTGTACTTCAACTAGCGCTAAGCAGTCCTCAAACAAATTAAACTCGGTGTAGTTGTGTCTCAAACAGCAAATTTTTAAGGATATGCTAACAACGGATTACTTCTTCTGCTGGAAATCGACTAATTGGATGTATATCAGAATTTCAACTTCAAATCAGCATGAACCAAGGAAGTGTTGATCAACATCGTTCTTCTTTATTATCATTCCCACTTCGTACAATTTTTCCCACCCTGTTAAATAGTTACCTCGTTAAGACCGTTTGGAAAATAAATGGAACGGTGGTCAGTGCTTTTATTTAAAGTGCTGCAGCGTAGACCGGGAATATTAATACCATCCAATCGCTTAGAAGCTAAAATAGTGTGGCTTTATAAATAGATATTGGAAAAACTGGAAGCTACCAATAAAACTAAAAAAAAAGCTATTGGAGTAACTATTTTTCCATCAATTTCAATGGACCAAAACAGAAAATCAGAATCTATTATGATGTGATATCATGAACAGTATCAAAGGTTAGTAACTGTATAAATAATGAGGTTATATCTGAGCTCGGTTGACTGTCGATGGAAAATTCAAATTTTTCTATAATTGAAAATATTCATTTGGAATAATAAAAATTTCTTGGGCACAATTATATTATCTCTCTTATGAACCAAATAACCTTCCAACTGACATTCTCATCACCACTGACATGGGTAAACCCCTTTAGCGTCGATTAGCAAGTTTGGTCTTGGGTAAAAGTCCAATTCTACTTGTTTCCACATTAAACTCGATAGTGAAAGCGGCTTCCATTTAAAATAATGACGCCTAAATGTGTCATATGGACTTCCGGTCTTTCATATTTGGTTTTTTATCCAAATTTAGTACGTTTGACGTTGTTAGTACTGAATTTGAAGCTTATGTAACCGTCACTGGTGCTGCTCTAGCTGATCCTCTCTAAATCTTCCCAGGAAAAAGGCCTATTCATTACTGTTAAGTACCTCTTTGTTCCTATCTTTTATTTCCAGAACACAGAAAATTGAGAAAAATGACATTATCAACTGAAGCATCCGATAAATGAAGCTTACAAATATCTTGGTCGAGTTTTGGAAAGATATTTTGCGTATTTGTGGTAATTGGCAACATTGTTTGAGACGAATTACAGTGTTACCTAATTCATGGTTTCTGGTCAATCGCTTTAGTTTTTTCCTCAGTCTTGATTGATATTTTTTTTAACGTTTTTTCTTTTTGCTGAAAATATCGTTTCAAAGTGAAATTTTTAGTCGATAAGAACATCTCACTTCGAAAGAATATGGTTTTTCCTTTTATCAAAACATAGTTGTTATTTTTATGTTCATTCATACTTCAGCTGTGTTTAAATCGATTTTTGTCGATTTTTCTTAAACATATCCAAAATTTTCAGCCATGAACACGGAAATGAACTTTTTGGCCCACTTTCGTGAATGGAAGATTGTCTCTATATATCCAAATAAAATTATACGTCCGCCTACATTCAAAGGGACACTCAACTAAATTGCACGCATCCCATTCAGGTCTTCACCAAAAGTTTCTTGTGTATACCATCTCGGGACAAATATTTCACAGGAGCGCTGTCCTTATTTCTGAATTCCATTAAACTTTTTCACCAAACTTAAATTTATTCATTTGTTATTGTATTACGTAGGCAATACGGCTCTTTTCGGAAGTTTTAACTGTCGTCTTGATATTTATGGTTTTCCGTCTACCGGAATTGATCTCCCGCTAATCTTGTATATGGGAATGAAGTAACCGACAACACTGAAAATGGTTCCACGTTACAATGTTATTGTTGACCCCAATCATACAAATTTTCATACTCGAAAAGGAAAAAAATCAGGTCAATTACCTGGGTGTTGAACCCAATAGAATGAATTAATAAAGGTACCTATACAGTATAATACTAGTTGTCGTGGTGTAAGCATACCATTAGAAAATGTGCATCTAGTATTTATATTTCTCTTAATTTTTTCCCAGAACTGAAAGTTTAATAGAACCAATAAAGTGACTACTTCCTTCTAAGTATGATGTTCAAATTATTTCAGGTCTCATTGTGGCTTTTAGTTAAAATATATTTTCCGACGACCGTGTATTAATATACGATATCAACGCTCTCAAAACTAGACAAAATCATACATTAATGACCCCCATTGAAGCATGATTCATCTATATTAATCGACGATTTTCTGCAGGCAACCCAACGCACATCTTATATATTGACATTTTGTAGGCAACCAAACATACAGAAGCGTCTTCAAAAAAGGAATCCTAGTATAGGATACTCCTAGTTTTTGACGATATATTTCTTAATTCTACAAAATTATAATAATTATCAGTATTGAGACATCCAAAAAAGAATTTAAGGAAAACGAAAACAGTGACATTTGAACCAGCGACCATCTTTGTCATGTCATTATTTATTTTTGACAGTACTTACTTGTGAAACATGAATATTTTCAGTTTTTAAATATTGAGGAAAACGAATACAGCTAATGAAAAGCTTTGTGACTAACACGAGTATTAAAAGGGCAATTAACAATCTCAAACATTGATTACCTCGATTATTAATGGCCCTCATTAATACATCTTGTTGGTTGAATAACAATTTCAGCATATTTTATTGAATTATTATGCAAAATAATTGTTGTGCCCATTTTGTATATTTTAACGTACAACACAAAACCATGTTTTCAATTTATAAAGTAAACCCTTTTGAGTTTTTTCATTTTTAATCAACACCGACTATAGCAGCATCAGAATGCTAATGAAAATGCTGGGTATTAATTTTTTTTTGTAGCATTAAGTGAACAAAAATTCTACCTCCAGCAGTCGTTCCATTAAGTTAATTTGTCACGAATAATTCAAAACTGGGAAAAAGATGTCTTGAAAAAAGCGTGAGGAGAATCTGATAACTTTTATTCAATGTTCGGTGTGTTCGCCTTTTATAAATACACCGAGCGAAAAACAAACTCGGCCACCAGAAACCGACTGTAGGTCAATTCACTCTTCTTTTGCCGCTGTTGAAACTTTGATGCAGAGTTGAATTTCGGAATATGTGGAGATGTTTTTTATCCAAATTTTGAATTTGAAAATGAAGCACCATGTTCCATAAACCTTCACGTTTTTATTTTCGTTATTAGAGAATATTTATTGGGACATTATATTCTTAGCCAACTATAAAGAAAGAGCTGAAAGATCGGCTGAAAGTTATATTGAAACGTACGTTCAATCTCTTGAAGACGACATTAATTTCCAGAAAAATCAAATGTAAAATCAATTAAAATAGCATCGACTGATGTTTGGTTCAAGTCCACCGAAATGGGTAACCACCAACCACGTGCAGCAGTTTCTAATATCGCATGATGGTCCAGGATCAGTGAATGAAGTTTCAGACTCTACCTTTGCTAGAATGTCCTTCTTTTCATATCGTGATAAGCCTTTGTGCCCCGGCGGGACTCACTTGAGAGCTACTCTATCATGGTAAGGCACTATCAATAGTTTTTCTAGGTAGTCCCAGACCAGTCTGGATATGACCTGGGACATGCTAAATATTTCAGTGCTGCTTGACTGTTAGTATCTTTTGGCCTATTGCAAAAATAGCGTGAATTTCTGCCTGGAATACGAATGCAACGATGCATGAATATTACATCTGGGTCTAGCACCATGAGCACTTTATCACTTGACGTTTTTGTTTGTCGCTGACAAGGATATAATGCACAATGCAAATCCTTAAAACCGATATAACAATCTCCGATTGTCGCAAAAACAAAATCGGGATGAGTCTGCATGTTTTTATGGAGTACGAAAGTCTCAAAAGAAAGTCATGAGATGGTATACTGCAGGCGAATAAATTCCGACGACTGTAAAGAGCTATAAATCATTTCGTTGTCGCCTTTAGAGATGGAAAAGTTTAAACGTATATCTGGGATAGCTCTCTGTAACTTTTATATAATCATTTCAAGTTTTATTTACTTTGACAAATGCGTCGGCTTTATTCATGAATGTACACTTTTACCTACTTAACTCGTTTCGACTGAAATAATTCAATTTTCCGCTAAAATAAGTAGCTGTCACCGTTATGCTACTTCGTTTCTATAGAAAAATACCCTTTCACTGGGGCTAAGGAATATTTATGGGAAAGTAATTTAAAGTTACGCAAGAATCTGCTTTCGAAAAGTATTAAATGATATAGGATATAAAAGTTTTCAATCGAACTTCCGTAGTCCCTTCACCAGACTTCGTAAGCGATACGAGGATTTCATGATAGAGAAAAGATCGTACATAGAAAATAAGATAAACTCTAAATTTATAAATGCAGGGTGGCCCAACCCAAAAAGAAACCGAGCCATTTTTCGAAAACCGCGTTAAATTTGAAGGAAAACAAAGGAACCAATCGATTTTCGACTCAAGAGATTGAGGATTACCTTGAAATATTTAAATTGAACGGGGGGTAGAGTGAGATTTTGTGTGAAAGCTCTTGCACTTTCTTTAAAACTTGTTTTCCGCTCACTCACTACTTGGGGTCAAGCTGTTTGGCTAGTAGCGTACTCGACTATCTTATGCTAGCCTGGTGCAAACTCGAAACATCAAATGCGGTTACGAAAAGAACAGGTGTCGTGTCAGTTCAGTTGAGAATACGGAGAAAATACGAAATTAAAGAATATGTTGAATAGCATGGTGCCCACTCTCCTTTTTTTGTTCGGATCGTGCTATATGCATGACGTTTCACAATTGGCTGGTTACCTCATCAATCATTGAAAATATTGAGTTATTTTCAAGTGCATTAATACTAGATATTCCAGTTCCAGAACTTTCTCCAAGCAGTGACAATCGGTCGAACAAAAATAATTGCTCCACTCTTGCCATGCACTTGCACATTGCCGAGCACGAGGATTTTTATACACGGCATTTGGGTGAGAAAAACGAACATGGAAAGCTGCGCTGCACTGTTAAAAGTCGAGCTGGGTGCGCACCATGCACATAGTCGAATATACTATTAGTATTGAGGTTAGTTAGTCTATCAGGCCTATTGTAATGGATACAAATATAAAGGGAATGAAACGACTGACAGAAGTAATGTCACATGTGATTCCGGACAGCCAACATAAAAATTGGAATAGTCCTTCCAAATACAGCCAAAGCACAGATTTTAAAAGAGAACAGATGCGAAAGCTTGACAGAGAAACGTAAAAAAGAGAGAGATGGGTGGACATACCCATTTAAAGGTCCATCGTCGTATGTCGACTTCGTTCGGGCTGCTTCGCGAGACTTTTCAACAGGGTTATCAATTTGCATAATATTTCCCTATGTGATAGTTATACACATACAAATATTCGACAATTACTTGTTTCAAATCAGTTTCATTAACATTAAATGAATACTACAATTTAGAAGATTAATGTATAAAAATCATACCATAAGTATATATATACTATTTTTCACAAACCATCTTTGACAACCATGCACAATTACCGTGACGGCTTGGCACAAGAATCAAAAAACAAAACGCCATTTTGACACTTCAGCTTGAAGGTTGTCAATCCGCGATATTATTTAATGTGTTATTTGACTAATCGGTTGTAGGTTGTGGTAATATTTACTGAAAATAGTGTAGATTAGTATATTATTTTCATAAAATGAATAAACATCACGGAGGAGTGTATTGTTCATACAGAGACTGTCCAAATAAATTTCATTCAGAAGGAAATTTGAAGAACCGGCACTGGAAACTGTTATTGTTCCCAAGTCAACATTGCAATTTGGTAAGAAATTCCGAAAATATTTTAAACTGGCAACATCGCGGCCATACCGAGTACCAAGGTCATTGAAATCGGAGATGAAAATCCTTTGATGTTTTGTCGGGATTCGTATCTGTTCTGTTTTATAATCTGTGGCCAAAGTTCAAATTGTTTTGTTTTCATAGTTTTTTTGTATCCCGTATCCATCTATTGTTTCCACATTGTATTATTGAATACATCAATTATTTTGCAAAATTGATGCCTTTTTGAGTGTATATTCATCACTTTCAACAAGTTCATTGATTTTTCCCAGGATATTCTTGAAGGTCAGAGACAGGTTTTTTTTCAATGTTCATTCTGTCAAAGTAAAACAAATTTATACCCTATTGTACAAAGTTCCATAGAATTTAATCGATTGTTAAAGTTGAACTGAGTCTGCACATAATTCAACGACTCAGTGATTGTAATCCACCTGAAAAATGGTCGATGCAGTATTAACGACGACGAAGATCGGCAGAACGTCTGGAAGTTTTGTTTGACATGTCAATAGCATCTTTCCGTGAACGATGCTGAAAACTTCCATTTAAAGCTAGAACGGCTCTAGGCTATTGTTAAATCACTCCAGTCTCGTTTCCAGCTTCCTGCCAAACATATTAAAAATATTCCAATCGTTTTAAACAGGAAAATGCAAAGATTTTGTAAGATTTATAATAATTTCTAGAAAAAATATCCTTTATATCCGGTTTGCTGCTATAACCATAAAGAAAACGGCAGGATCATCAAAAATACACGAGTCACGTAAGAAATAGTGAATTCTATTACCAGTTCAGAAAATAGGCTTTCTACGTGTGTGCAAGACGTGTGAGAACGCGAAAAGCATAATATACAGATATGTAGTGAACTATACTTTTCATTATACCTTTCTGAAAATAAGTGTTTACTGAGTGTTAACTTCCGACTATGGTTTAAATAGTTTTTAATTATAATTTTTAATTTTTCCAAAAGGAAATATTCTGAACTACAATGTATTTGGGTTCTTGTTACTACTAATGCCATTGATGCTCGCCTTCAATTTTATTCATTGATAACAAAATAATTATACTAACGTCTAAAATGTCAAATGTTGTTCAATTTTATCGTCGAGCGCTGATCAACAAAACTTCAAACAGGAAAATATATTGACTTGATTGACTTTGCTTTCATGTTATTAGACATTCTTTTCCGGATGAGAAAAAACAAAAGCGAAATACGCTTATAAAATAGTGTACGATTCGTTATGCTCTGTATAACATTTCTTTTGTACACAAAGAAGTAACGTCAGTGACAGAACCAATCTCCGAGTACATCAATGCGTTTGAAATAAGCGTTATCTAAACGTCTCGGTTGAACTTTCAGGAAAAAGACATTGTTGAACCGACGGAATAACGATTTCGCCAAAAAAAAGAACAGATAAGAAAAAAAACATTTGTCGTTCCGCTTCATTTGATATTTTTTGGCAGTACAATGCGCAGTATTTCTCTTCGAGATAGGCTTGTTTTCTTTAACAATCTATACAGTGCGTCCATGAAGTTACGCATAAATCTATCATTATCTGAATGAGCAGTAATATATAGGGTTGTCCAAAAAAACCGGAATTTCCTTTTTATTGATATTTTTTTTATTTATAGGTCGATTTTTTTGATGTCGGTTTTGTTTAAAAGATAATTGATCAAGACACACTACTAATCTAATATTTCACGTTTTGTTTAAAAAACAAAATGGCGGACACATCCAAACTTTATATCAAACTTTAAAACTGACTGGAAATTTTTTGTTTCGCACTGTATATGTTTGCGAATTATTTTACGAAAGTTCAGACATTTGTGAATGTAACGAGAGGTCAAACATAGAAATCGGTCAAAAATTGTCTGATGTATGGCTCGAAAAAAACAAGTATGTTATTACATAGTGAATTTTAATTTAATTTAATTTAGCCATACATCAGAAAATTTTTGACCGATTTCTATGTTTGACCTCTCGTTACATTCACAAATGTCTGAACTTTCGTAAAATAATTCGCAAACATATACAGTGCGAAACAAAAAATTTCCAGTCAGTTTCAAAGTTTGATAAAGTTTGGATGTGTCCGCCATTTTGTTTTTTAAACAAAACGCGAAATATTAAATTAGTAGTGTGTCTTGATCAATTATCTTTTAAACAAAACCGACATCAATAAAATCAACCTATAAATAAAAAAAATATCAATAAAAAAGGAAATTCCGGTTTTTTTGGACAACCCTATATTTTTATTTAAGTTTCTTTTAAAATAATTCGTATCTAGGATATCTAAAAGTGATCATGTTTTTTTAAATGAGTTCAATACACATTTAAGAGGCGTTTCGCAAACACAGTAGCTTTCTCAAACGAGTGTTTTATTTCATTGTTTAGTATGGATTTTCATCAAGTAAAAGCCTCATCTATTAATCTCTACTTTTCTCCTTCAGTAATAGCATTCAAAAGAAATCTTCCTGTGGCACAGATATGGCCTATGAGAAAGATTATATTCCTGGTATAGTAATTAACGTTTCTCTCTTGGAAATGGAAAAGCACAAATTTTTTCTTCGGCGCTGGACATGAATGAAAAAGTTTAAAATTGAATAGCGCGGGATCTTACTCAACTTATATAGTTATTTATGCAATAAGTGGAAAAAGTGAGTGTTTTTTGCACACGACATGAAATTGGACAACACGTCGAGTGCAAGAAAATCGTTTTGCACGAGCTGCTTACAATATTTTATCTACATTATACAAAAACTGAAAAATTAGAATATAATATGCTAGGAAGTCAAACTCAAACCGTTGTTCTCTTTTTTGTACCTTCATGGCCTCCACCTTGTCAGTATTGAATAATAGCTGGTTTTCGCTTTGTCCATTGAAATTTTTAATAATCAAAGATTTTTGCAATAATTGTAACTCGTTGAGACTAACTAGTAAGATATACATATATTATTGTTGTATTAGAGCAGGATCAAACACTCTGGATTTTCATTTTATTTAAATGTCTATGTATGTCATCACAAAACTGACAAGAATAACAGATGAGTGCAACAAAGAACCACTTTCTTCATTAAATGTGTCCCATAAAAGTGTTGTTTTTTGCATGAATGTAGAGAAATTAAATTTTACTACAACTTTTAAAAATATTTATCGTAACTTTCTTCGAAAATCTTCTTGAACTCCAAGGAAAATGTAATAATCTTTCGTTATTTATAAAAAAAATACAGCAATATCAATTTTTTGTGTTTGTCACTTTTTATACATGATAAATTGTTGAGTTCTGTTATTCTTCCTGTTAAATTGTTTTTATTTGTATAATGGATCGTTAAATTTCAATTAAAAAACCAATTAAAACACCCTACACCTGTTTTCGAGGGTCGCGCTTAGCTCTATTCAATTTGTTACTTTGAAACAACCTGATTAATTTTGCATCAATTCCAAGTACCTACTGCGGTAGTTAACAATAAATAGGCCACGTAACTTTCTTTTCTAATTACTTGATTTTGTTGATACTTTCATTTGGTTGAATAAAAAGAGATTAGATGATTTGAATGCTCACAAATTATATTTAATTTACAAGTATCTATAAATGGAAGCATTATTGGGAACTTCTCAATAAGCTTCCAAACATATCACTTGTAATACCACTAGAGGAGAAATTCTTTTTAGAAAATCATTTCCCAAAAGATTCATAAGCCTGCAAGAAATTACCGGATTCAATTTTACCGCGTGTGGTATTCGGTAAGAAAATTGTGTTTGAAAATTGAATACCTATGTATGCACTAATTTGGATTTTTATTTTGTTGATTTCTACTCATTGCAGCTGCACGGAAATTCCATCTAAAGACTAAACACTGTATATTTTTGAATTTCTCATAAGTCTTAGGTAGCTCCAAGTAGTAGAAAATTGCTTTTTTGTTTTTTCAATACCTTTTCATACGCGCTTTATTGGTATGGAATTTATAGCCAGCGCGCAGCGTCAGCAAGCGTCAATCATAGGAGGCTGTGATCATCGTATTTTTTTAAAGTGCTACAAAAAAAATAGTGTCTGAATATCATGCATTCAATTTTTAGACAACTTCGATCATCAAAAAAGGAAGAGAAAGTGTAATTAGAAGGGAAAAACCCAAAAACCCAAAACCCAAAATAGATGCAACTACTACATCAATGAGACTTCAGTGGTTAGGGCACATAGAAAAAGGATGAAAGGAGGAAGAATAGTGAAGTAAATACACTCACTTTCAAAAGTCTTGCACCCCCCCTATATTGGGATTATATCTATATTTTTCTTAATTTTAATCCCATCATGTTAAATATTACTTAAAACCATACATTAACATCGTACAAATTTATTTACTGGAATAACATAGGTTGGTTTAACAGAAAATTAAAATTGAAATGGAAAAATTTGAAAATACAAACATAATATTTTCAGAAAAAAACGGAAAAAGGATGAATGTTATAATAAATTTAGTACTTAGTATTTCCACCTCTACTTCTTATCAATGCATCAACGCGTCTATGCATGCCAATAATCAAATTATTAATCACTGCCTGTGGAATATTGTCCCATTCCTCTGTAACCGCAACAATAAGCTCTTGCGTGTTTCTTGGAGGGTTATTTCGGTTAAAAATGGCTCTTGAGACATAATCCCACACATGCTCTATGGGATTCAGGTCAGGGGACATTGCCGGCCATTCCAATCTTGCAATGTTTCCGTTTTCCAAGGCTTGTTGAACGGCTCTGGTGCGATGGGGTCTGGCATTATCGTCCATAAAGATGAACTGGGCTCCGATTGCATTACGTAATGGTTGAACGATAGCATTAATGATGTTTTGCAGGTAATATGCACCGGTCATTGTTCCTGGAATATGAAGGAGTTGTGTTCTCCCATTAAATCTGATACCACCCCAAAACATTTGCGTTCCGCCACGATAAGGGGCAACACCTATGGCAGTTGCTAGTCTATTTTGTCCTCCTGTCTCCCTCCAAACCATTTCCCGATAGTCATCACTCACTAATCCAAACCTGGACTCATCTGAGAAAAGAACGTTCCTCCATTGTGGCAATAACCATTGTTGATGAGCTCTTGCCCACTGCAATCGAGCGGTACGGTGACGAGCAGTTAACAAAGGCACCCTTAAAGGCCTTCTGCGCTTCAATCCTGACGCCAAAACTCTTCGACGGATTGTTGCGGTCGAGATCACGCGATTAAACGTTCTCTGGAATTGAGATCTTAGTAATGGTACAGTGACTGATCGTTCTCTGCGGGCTAATTGAGCAATATACCTATCTTCTCGTCTAGTACTAACAGTAGGTCCTGCTAACCGTAGATCTCACAAAATTTAGCCTATTGGCTACCTGGTGACGAGACAACCCTTCTTGCCACAGAGCAATAATTCGAGTCCTATCAAAAGCAGACAACTCATTTCTAGGCATTTTTAACGTTTATACAACTTATTAGTACCAACTAACAATATAAACTGATAAGCAGAAACAGGCATTTTCTACCAGATCGGAATTTACACGATCCAAAACACGTTTTTTGTGGTATAGTGTAAACAAGTTCTTCTTGTCAGCAAAATACTTTTATAGAGTATTTATTTCTACATACTTCGCTAAGATACAGGGAGGGTGCAATACTTTTGAAAGTGAGTGTAGTATGTAGAGTTCCGGAAGACAAAAAGGAAAGAGACAGACCAAGCAAAAGATGGAGGGAGGTAATACTAGAAGACCTGAAAGAAATAGTATATTACATACCGAGGAGGGAAGTGTTTTATTACTGTCGAGAGATTAACTATAATCTCGAGATATTAATGAAAACTTTCCTTCGAGGTCTGTATACTATTTTATTTACAACCACATCGTTAGTTGAAAACAACGACGCATGACATATGAAAACAATTTTGAATTTTCGTTCGATCCTTCAAATTTGCGGCTAAAAAAATGTTGTCAGATAGCGAGAGTGAAGATTATTTGCCAGACGGAATTCCACCGGAACTAAAACAAGCTGCTTAAAAAGCAGAACAAAGTTTACTTCCTGAAAAAAGCAGGGGGCCTTACGAAAAATAATATATGATAAATTATTCAAATGTTATTGTTGTTAATCAATTGCCCTGTTGTTTCTATATAAGAATTTGTTCAATAAATAGGTATATTACTTAAATAAATATTTTGCTTTATTGAACGAGTGAGGGGAATAAGTGAGGGAAATGGAAGAGGGAAGTAGACGTGGGTAATGTGACACTTTCAAACCTTCAATGACATTAGTAATGTCAAAATTTCAGGTATGGTTGTGAATAAAGAATGTGAATCGATGGAGAGAAAAGGCCAAATTAGAAGGAATTACAAAGCTATGGGCATAAAAGGCTTGTTAAATGCTATACATATATAATGGAAATTCTTAATTACAGTATATCATATACGTTTTAGCCAATCAAATATTAAACAATCGATTTATTTCGAAATATAATCATCAAAGTAACCAGATATGAAGGTTTTCCAGGATATCAAGAGTATTTCGAATTTTAAGTATCCAATAACTGTTGAGTACCTACTAGTAAATATTCAGAAAACTTTTACACACAAAAAAGCTAATGGAATGAATGAAAATCTACAGGTCAGACCGTAGTTTAAAATTCAATTCTTTTTAATTCTCAAGTGTAGCGTTATTACCTAAGGACTTGATACTCATTTCGGCCGTGCTCCCTTGAGTCTTGACGGCCGGCTCATCGAAAATTGATAACCTCTGACTACAGCATAAAAATTCCATATGACTAGAATAAATGGGTTTTTTCCTCTACTTTATATATCACACCTCTCTCTTGCCGTAACATTAGTTTCCTCAAAATTAAACTTTACATCCTTGTACACTTTTCAAGTATCGAAGCACCATGAAAGTTGAAAATTGAGTCGTATATGTCAACAGAACTGGCAATTATTCCAAGAAATGAATGAAAACAGCTTTTGTAACAGCGCAACATCCAACCGCATGAAATAGATGGACTCGTTAAATATATAATTTGAACATATGCATTCACCAAGAGATTGTTGTTGATTAAAAGTGCTGTTGGGAACTATTTGATGTGATATGCAGCAACTGATAGCTGAGTCGACTGCTGAAGACAATTCGTACAAAGCAAATATGTTGAAAAGGTATATTATATTATCAAAAACCCAATTACCATAGTTATGGTGTAGGGTATACTTTTACAATTATACTCATTTCAACTACATTTTTTCATCGATGCTTTGGTCCAGATAGAATTTTTTTCATGTACAAATTTAGCAGGTTTTTTTTCATCTCTTGCCATTGTTTTTGTCTCATTCCATGTTTTAGCTTTTTCTTGTAGTATGCCTACCATAACACCATCCCATGTTTGTTTTAGTCTCCTCTTTTTCATCACCAGCTTAATTGTCTGTTTTTAATAAATTTAAGTGTTGATTCTATTTAAAGGTCTTTTCTTATTCTCGTATTACTCAGTTTTTCTTCATTTGTGACTCCTTCAACTCGCCTAAGATACTTTTGTCTCTTTGTTAATCCCCAAGATTCACATCCGACTGTTAATTGATATTTTGGTGCTTAGCGTTTAAGACGAAGGAGATATTTAGAAAGTGGATAAAATAGTGCTGTCTGTGTTCATTTGACAACATTGAAAACAAGTAACGTCGCCTGATTCATATCAATTGACAGCTAGAAGTATAGCTTCAAATGGAAAGTATGAAAATGCTAGAGAGGGACTGTAATTGATTTTTTGCTCAATTTTTCAGGCAATTGTAATTTGGGTGATGTTTTTAGAACGACCTTGTAACATTTTTCATACTAAAAGAACGATTTTCTACACAAATTTTTATACGCAAAGCAGGCCTTTTCTCAATTCTTTTGATAACCGTTGTAAAAGTAATGCGAAAAGTACACGCTATGGCACTTTTCCGCACCGGAATGTCAAACAAAGCTACCTATGACCTGTCAACTTTTTTTGACAATTCAACTAGATTGAATTTCTTATTGTTGTACAATTTTTAAATTTAAACTAAAAGTAAGTTAACTATCTATTTCATTATTCATTTTAATTTATTAATTATTAAAAAATTAACCCATTAAGCATTATTTTGGGAATCATGAACCAAGATGAAAATAATTTATCATTTGCGTTGTCCAATTCGGACATTGAAAATACTCAAGTTACTGTATTTCTTCCATTAAAAATGTGGTTGTAGAAAAAATATTGTGTACAACTTGGTCGCAAATCACTTTTCCCACCCGCTAGATTTGCGGCACTCGCCAAACTTCTGCGTTCGTGGGATAAGTGACGCCTTGCGCACTAGTTGTACAAACTACTATTGTCCACGACTATTTGATAATTTCAACATTTTACGTGTATAATGTCGTACATAATTCACCCGTGGATAATAGGTGTGAATAAGAGGTGTGTATAATGAAAAGGTCACATGACATATAATTATATTGAAGATTATTCCTACAAACGACACAATATATTAATTAAAAATTTTCATCAAGAACAAGACCCAGATTCGGACCTGCGACCTCGCTTTCCCAAGCTATATAGCACCAAACCATCGTGCCATAGAGACATATAATATACGATATTATCAAGGTTTTGAATATATAGTAGTAGATCGTATTATTTTATTTAGTGTGTATGATGTATGTCAAAAGCAGAAGTGACGTTTTAAATAATTCATTGCTAATTGCAAAAATTCAAATAACCAAACTGGTGTTTGATTGATATTACTAGGAAACTTAATGTGGGAAGTGAATTAGACATTGAATTGGATACTTATTCAATATATAATTTGTTCAATAACGTAAGAAGTTATAAGCTATATAAATGTAATGAAGTATATTGTTTTAGTTTGACAAAGTAAAGTATTCTACTCGCATATAATTGCTATTATACACTTAGGTGTTTATGTCACTCGCCTGCGGCTCGCAACATGAATGTACCATCGTGAATAATAGCAATCATTATATGCTTGTTGGATAATATACTATTATTATACAAACCAGAAAAATTGGTGCTTTCATTTTCTTTCAAGTTTCCGTTTGAACTAACGTATTTGGAAAATAAGTTTCATCTCTCATGATACATATAATAGTATTTTATGCAACGAACATGTAATGATAGCCATTAAGACACGAGCATATTGTAGGATACGAAACGAGCCACAGGCGAGTTTCGTATATAATATGCGAGTGTATTAATGGCCATTACATGAAAGTTTCATACAATGATTTTTCTACTCCGATTAATAAAAATTATTCAATCAATAATTATTAGTTTAATTAATTTTAAATATTGTTACTTTTGAAAATCAAAATTATTTGACAGCTATCAAATCAAGTGTCACTTAATAGGGCTGTTCGCCTGCAATAAAAGTGTAGCACTGAGCTATATAATTTTGAAAAATTCAGGTTTATCTGTGAAAAAATACGTGTAAAATTACTAAATTTGGGAATATATATGTATATTGCATTTGTATACTGCAAAAAGCATTAAAACATAATTAAAATAAATAAATTCGTATAGCTCAGTGCTACACTTTTATTGCAGGGCCACAGACCTAATATAATTAATTTCAGAAATGTCAACCAGGTATCCATGGCTATATTAAATATTGTGCGAATGTCGCATTCCTATTGGTTTAAAAATCTGTATCATAATGAAAATCTGTATCATAATGAATTTCATTATGATACAGATTTTAGTCTTTTAATAAGTATATTATAAAACGGGAGTAGAAAAAAACTCCTTTCAAGTCAACAAGGGAGAAATCACCAACATTTGTTACATATTTATCGTGTGAATGTCTGAAAAGGAATCTTTGAAGGGTCTATCTACTATGATCAGTTCATTGCTGTGGACAGGTGACAAATATTCGACATTTCCTCATAATGGTGGACATGCGAACGGCGAATACAAATTTACATTCACTTCCATCAATCTCTCATTATACCTGATGGTTTCCAACGTAATAGAACTTGCATTTTACCTATTAATCGAAATTATATTCTCCTGGAATCTGGGATTCCATTCGATGTCACGTAATTGTGAATTAATTGTTGTTATGAAACTGTTCAAAAACAAGATTTTTTGGATTGTTTTCAGAATAACTTCAAATTAAGCAGATCTTTCCTAGACATGACAAGATTGATATTATCATGTAAGTTTTGGAGCTGCATAGGCTTTTTTAAATAGTTAGCAGTATGGTTTACATCAAACCACACTTCCAAGTTTGGTTTTGTAATCGATTAGAAAATATGAAGAAGAGTGTAGGTCAAGATTGCAAGAGTGTAGGTCAAGATTGCCAAGATTGCTACTTGATGCACTTCAGTCTCCACAAACAAAAAAACCAGATACACTTTCTTCAAGTTTTACTTCCAGAGAGAAAGAAGTATACTTTATTGATACCAAAGCATCAACAGGCCATCGACCGAGGTCTTTCAGCCAATTTTTACAGCTTGATTTCTCTTAAATTAAGGAGATTTGAATAAATTTATAGCTCCAATGCCCAAACCACTGTATGGTAAGATCCAAAAAAGTAGATTATGATTTTGTTTTTTTTAAGAGAACGTTCAACGATTTTTATTGTAGAATAATCCTAATTCTTGAGCTAACTAACAGATCTAAGAACGGAAAGTAAAAATTTTTTCATCGTATAGCGGGAGTACGAAAATGTTGTACAGAAAACCACGTAGACTAGCAAAAGGGAATTGAAGGGGCGGTCACGAAGGTTCAAAAGATCACACTTTCCAATGTATTTATTGCTGGAAGTACTAAAACATTCATGTGCTCCACTTTGTGTTTTCCAAGATATTTATGGAGGTTGCCAGGACCGGTTTCCGGTGATTTATGTAGAATAATGCGAGTCAGATTTTTTTGTCTCACTTATTCAGATGAGAGAACATACTAAAGTGCTTTAGCCAAGTCAAGTTGAGAAAAATACCTCACTTCCTTTGTGAATTATTACTAGGTGAAATAACAAGTCGTTGATTGGAAGATTTGTTGTGTTCTTTTTATAGTATTCTTCCTACAAATTGTTTTGGATGAATTGGAAATAAACTAAATTCATATAAGGGTTTGAAACTATATACAAATGCAATATAACTGGAGTAAAACATGAACAGAAAGCTATTTTCAAGGCTGGGATATCAAAACCCTTCGCTGGTCAGAATCATATGGTTAAGAATAATTTTGTATAATTTTGTTTTGGGAGCCGTTCTAATGCCGGGAGCTCTGCAGCTTATTGGCTTCTGATATTCTGCTCCCATATTCAGTTCACCTATTCAGTTATCACCTTGTACCTTCCAGTATACGATATAGGTTCATTAGATGTGTGCCATATACTTCAGGTGGCTCATTAGCTTCTCCGAGGTTGATTAGTTCTTTCCGGCATTCTTCCATCCAGTCTGGATGTTATCTTGCGGCTATTTAAAGTTGCAAGTGCTGCCTGGCTGTTAGTTAGTATGTTTATCCTATGAGTGTGAGTCCTATGTTTGTTAATTCTGACACATTCTAGGATATCATAAATCTCCGCCTGAAATACAGAAGTATGTTCGCTTAGGGAGAAGGAACATCTTGTGCTCCTCATTTCACTATACATCCCTCCTGTCCCTTACCCAGTCTGTGGCTCGTCTGTGTAACAGGTCTCTCCTCGTGGAAACTTTAGTCTTTTTGGGTCTTACCTGAATGGGCACATGAAAAAGCTCAAAATAGTAGAGGAAGAAGAATGCAGATATTGTGGCATGGAAGGAGAAACCTTCATCCACATAATTTTCAACTGCACAGCACTCCTGAATCCTAGAGCACAGTACCCGGGAGATTACTGGATAGAAGAGCACAAGTTGAGGCCTGCAGATGCCTCCGGGAAATAGCACTGAATGAGCTGCAGGTTTCATAGATAGACTCTCCTCAGAAGCTGAGTAGAAGTAAGGAAGCACAGTAGATCTTTCAGGTCTTAGTGTATGTTACCCCAAAAAAATACATACATACATACATTGGGTCTTGCCAGTCCTTTTGGTGAGGTATTTCTACCACATATTTAGGACTAGGGAGAAGTTTAGTGTTCATATAATCTGTTTTCATATCAAAAATGGCTCCACTTATGATGTCCTTAATGGATATATGTGTCCTGATCTTATTATTTTGTTACTCAAGCTATTTTTCACAATAATAATATTAATAATATTATTTTTGTATCCAAAGGAAAAGTTCACAAGCTCGGTTGTGAAGCCCAGAACCACTAACACTTGCGGAGAAAAATATTTCAAAATACCTGCCAAATGGACATTAATATCGAGATACGGGACAAATGCCAAAGACAACGCGTTTCTTCCAGAACAATAGTCCCTCATCAGTATAATATAATTGGGATTCTAGAACAAAACAGCCATTTAAGCTGCTGTTTTAATAATAAAAATATTAATGAATAATAAACAAAAATCTTTCCATCAAAACTTTTGTTAAATACAGTCGTTGCTAACATTACACATAGGACTTAATGGAACATATGCTGCCCAATGCATATTCGGTTAAAGTAAAATTTCAAAGTGGTTATGAAATTTAATACGATTATATCGCACCGAATAAATTGAAATGTATTTCCAACTTCGCAAGTAAAATTCATTCCAAAGAATATTCTTTCGCGAAACATCATCTCCCGCATATAATTCTACAGAATGCAGTATTGCACATTTGATATGCTGTGGCAAAGTACTTACTACTCCTAGCAGTTTCTTTATTTTCAAAAACAACTTTAAACATGTGTTTTCAACGTTATTTTTCAGAATATAAGCCCAATTTTATTCATTCGCAATAGTCTTCAAACTCTCCAAATATATCCGTGAACTCATATTTTATTCAACACCCTGGTGGCGTTTATTTTATTAAATATATCGCTGGCTTTTATCGAATAACTTGTGTTTCGAGTTGAAGTGGAAGGTGAATGTGGATGTATCACAAGATACCGAACAAGTATTCGGGAAGATCAAGATACAAACTTCTGAAGTAGGCTGAAAATACTTCGGCAAGCCTATAGTGGATCGCCCCTCCTGAGGGTGGAGAAGAAGATATGTCATGCTGGACGGCCAAACCTGTTTAATCCATTGGAATGAGAATGGATTGATAAGAGGTACATGGAAAATGAATTAAACGTAAGCATAGATACAACCAAATGAATAAAGACAATTTATTTGCAGAAGAAGGCGATAATATTATTGATAAAGCTGTTGAATAATGAGTAGATTTATGGGCTATTCGTGACTTATTATTTCAGAGACAGAAATTCTTATACCTTACACCTCAAAGTCCACGTGAGAAACGATAGTTTCCACGTAGGGAGAAAAAGAAACTAATCAAGTTGATGTTTCCAAATAAAACGCTGTGAGGGATATCTTAGATATATTGAAATATCTCACTGAAAAATCGATGCAAGTTGGGACTGCGTTAGTTTTGATGTGAGTTAAGTTTTGATTAGTTTTGATGTTTTGATGGTATTAAGCAAAACTATTTTCTCGTGATTATGACAGTAAAAAAGGAGGAATTTTATATCACACCATACATCACACTTTTTGGACAATGACAATAATAACAACTAATCCTCCCTTGCCAGATTCAAATGGCTATTAAATTTAAAATATTCCTAAGGTCTTGTCACGATTAACTTTAATTCAAGTTTATAGCTAGACATATCATTGAGACTATTTAAAATAAGTTTTCGATAAATTCTACTTATAGTGACATACGGACAGGGTGTCTACTTTCGAAGTGAAGAATTTTTATTTTCACATGACTATAACAAAATCAAAATTCATATATTCAACCAGACACTGCATAAAGTTCTCGCCTTATCAAATTTTCTTTGCGTTATGCACTCCTGATTCTCTGTATATTTCTAGTGAATGTTATTCAGTATTTCGAATTGACAAAATTGGAAATTACATATTCATGGCATGGTTCTGGACGCTGAAAGTCCAATTTTCGTTTCAGAATGATTTTCGAGAAAAATAATGACAGACAACTATTCGTCAACCTTGTAACATTCTACAATTAATTTATGTCTTTAATAATGGTACGAGATACATTGATATTTATCACGGCTCGTTCCCCTTGACAATGCCTCTGTCTCGCGATCTGATCCTGCTCGGAAAGGAATCTTTTGAATCATTCACTACAATGCTCATCTCCGTAAAATGGAAGCTTTGAATTTGAGTGAATAGTCGGTATGTCTAACATTTGTTTTTTGGATATTCGAAATCGCGTTGGTTGGATTTAGAGTTAACATTTGTTTTTGAGCGGAATATTCGTTCATTTTATCTTTTTACCAGAAATACCAAAAGACGGCAAAGCAAAGTTTAAACAGGAGGTAATTAATCCCATGATATGTTCTATTTTCATGGATACCATTTTCAAGCATACAGCTATTTTTGAATTTGTTTGGATATATTCACAGGAAATTATAATTTGGAGACTATCCACACATCGTATTGTTTTTACAGCTCGTAGTATTCACTATTTCTCATCTGCGGCAACTGGATTGTTGGGAAAATTGATGGTGATTTTGAAATTATAGTCTTTGAAAATTATAATGCTATAGGTTTTGGTGCAAATAAATTATGCTTCTATGAACACCTAATAGGGTACAGGCATACATTTTGCTATTGGTGAGAATCGGCGGTTTATCAGGTCTCCTAACACCTTGCATGCTTATTTTTTTGAAAAAATATCAACTTTACTTTTGAAACGACTTCAAAAATCATGAAATTTGAAAGTCCGCTAAAACGCGTTTTACGTCACTCGTACTCGTTCACATTCTTATTCGGAAATATCGAATATTTATAAACACTTTCCACTTTACGTTGACTTTCAGAAATTAAAAAAGTACACACATTCACTTAATGGTCTCAAACAAACATATTAATGATATTTTTACGTCGAATAGTTAATTAAAATACAATAATAAACACAAAACTACACATAACATATGCATTCTTCTTCTTCCTTCCTTCCTTTTTTGGGCTATATCCTGAGAGATAATTTACCCAAAACTATGCATTACCGGCCATGGCAAAAGTAAAAGTGTGACATCACACGTATTATCGGTAGCGTTCGGAAATCCTCGGGTGTTGGTCGGAAAGTGCATTAAAATTTCTATTTTATTTCAAAATTTGGGAGTAATTTGAAATGGAAACTGGTTTATTTCCTATTATTAGTTTTTTTTTATATCAACTTCACAATTACAAATTAATATCCAAGCAAAATATGAAATATGCGTGTACCCTATTGTTTACATTTGTAGATATGTTCTAATTTCCTCCGCCTTTTTTCCTGATCAAATTGTACGGTTCATTCAATAGGTGTATGTCATTGTTTGTGACGTATTCGGGTTTTCGGCAAGTCGTTTATTTTATTTGCTATTTCATCGTATTTCAAACGCCAAATTGATAGGTGGTGTTTGCGCGTAATCTAAACATCAACCAAAGTCAATACATTCAAACGGTTCATTATTCTGATATTTTGATTGGGATCAATCACACCCAACCTGCCTCTTCTCAATTTCTTCCTACGTAATTTTGTTAAAAATACATTAACGATGACGCACACCGAAAAGGCTATAGAATAAACTATAGCTAGATCCAAACATAGAATGAAATGAAAAATTCTATTCAGCATACTCAATGGAAAAATGTACTTAGCGATAATGCTTTTGAATTAGAGCTCATCCATAATATTTCTCTTTTTTATATTAACAATGGTTGTTTAGAATATTTCTTTCTTCAATATCAACAATGGTTATATATTATTTATGAAACATCATGGTTAACAGCTATTACTCATTCTAATAGAAGTAAAGAGATTTCCAGATGTGTGTCGAGAGGTTCCCTAAGGAAGTATCTCACGCTTTAATAGGGAATACGAAGATGTAAGAGACGCGCCGGATAATCCCCTTCCATGTCGCGTCTTTCATATTTGAATTTCTGCTGTTGTTCTCCCCATTTACTCCATCATTGCACTTAACGATATAAGATAGTCATTTGTCACTTGTTATGTATACGCTTAAAATTACCAGTATGTATATCTCTTCGAAAGTATAGTAGTCGAATGTACCAATCAATCTATCTAGGACAACACTTGGAATAATGGAAATTGAAATTTTGGAGTAGGTACCCAACAAACAATGTGACTATGGTAAAGAGGCGGCCCAATGATGTTATTGTTGGCAAAGTAACTATTAACAGGAAAATTGTGATTGCCTTTTAACAATTCAATACTTGTGGCCACCCAAAGTGGAATTGACAAAGGGCTTATAACGATTATAAGTCACAAAATCATGCAATGTATATCAACTGATGGTTTTATATTGGCCTTTTGCCGATGAACCATTGAAAAAAAATTAGTGTGTAAGGCGCCTGTAAAAACTATTTAATTTTCAGATTAAATTGAACGTAGACCTTACATACAAAATTCAAATTGATTTTTTTTATCATATCCATTGCTCAACCCCATGGGAGTTTTGTTGAAGATTACTGCGTATATCTAATTCCTAGAGAGTAAGATGAACAGTATTTTACTTTTCTATTTGTGTATTTTTATCGTGAAGAAATGATTTTATTGAGGTATATCATAATAATTACTCCTTAAAATTAAAACCTGATTAAAACTCGAAACAGTTAGGTGGCTAGATGCCTTGCTAAAGTAGTGGCCAGTGAAATCAGAAGAAGAGAAGAGTGACACGTTCCACGGACAGCGTGAACGTGAAGTTAGTAGTAGTAAGTGTGTGAAGTGTTGTTACAGGTTAGTTTATTCGTTATTTGTTCCCTCCAAATTAGCATTTCAGACAAAATCGAAAATGTCTCAAGATACAACTTTTTTCAATGACAAGTAAGTATACTAACGTTGTAATAATTACAATCATACGATCGTTGTTGATACGTTTTTAATTAACATAACCCTACATTGTAACATTTCGAAAAATGTCTCTCAAGAAATATAATTCTTCTTCAAAGTACAGAGCTATTAGGAAACAAATCAATAATTTTGTACAGCTGAGCGATATTGATTTCAAAGCCTCTGAACGTATTCACACCAAACGAAATTTAGGAAGTTTAAGCGTTGATAAAACCGAGAGATGGACGAATGAATTGTTCTTTTCAAAGGAAAATGTTGAGCAAAAATGCGATTTAGACATGATATATTCAGATTCATTTGACGAAAATGAAAGTTTTGAAGAAAAAGAGCCTGAAACTTATGAAATTTCAGGATCGTCTACATCTTTGGAGACTGAAACAGAAAAAGAAGTAATAACCAGCAAACAATTTCTGAAGAATTGGTCATTTAAAAACAATATTTCTCATACTGCTTTGACAGAATTGTTGAAATGGTTTGAAACAAAACCTGATATTTCACATTTGCCTCTATCTGCAAGAACTCTCCTAGATACTCCAGTTGCAATATGTGTGGAACAGATGGGTAGCGGTAATTTTTATTACTTTGGTCTTAAAAACACATTACTTCATATTATTGAATCCTTCACAGATCTAGACTTTATTTATTTAGATTTTAACATTGATGGGATACCTTTACACAAGAGTACTAATAAATCATTTTGGCCAATACTGTGTAAAGTTCATAATGTAAATAAATCACCCATTTTTACTGTAGCAGTTTATTGCGGAAACTGTAAGCCTCCATTGGAGCATTTTTTTGAAAAATTTGTAGCCGAGCTTTTGAGTATCAATAAAGATGGAGTGACTATTAATAAAAAAGTAAATATAATGGTACGTTCATTTTGCTGTGATACACCTGCTAGGTGTTTCATAAAAAACATAAAGGGTCATAATGGTTATTATGGTTGTGATAAGTGCATTACCAAAGGAGAGTATTATAATCATAGGATGTTGTTTCTTGATTTAAATTGTACAAATAGAACTGATAACAATTTCAAATTAAAAATGAATGGTGAGCATCATAAGGGAGATAGTCCATTAGAACAGTTGAACATAGGAATGGTGTCTGCATTTCCAGCAGATTATATGCATTCTGTATGTTTGGGTGTTATGAGAAAGCTTCTTTTCATATGGAGAGATGGTAGCAGACTATATCGTATAAATACAACTAAATTTGACCAGTTGATTGCAAACATAAAGATATTTTGGCCACAAGAATTTAATCGAACTCCAAGAACAATTAGAGAGTTGGAGCATTGGAAAGCAACTGAATTTAGATCATTTCTTTTATACGTAGGGCCTGTATTACTCAAAGTATGTTTACCTTATAATGTTTATGCCAATTTCTTGATCTTAAAATTTGCCATGACAATTCTTTTGAATACAAAACTTAATTTGGAATATAATGATTATGCAAAATCACTGCTAGAATGTTTTGTCAATCATGCTGTTAATCTTTATGGGGAAGAATTTTGTATTTACAATGTACATTCCCTAATACATATGGCCAATGATGCAAAGTTTTATTCCAATTTGGACACAATAAGCTGTTTTCCATTTGAAAACCATCTTCAGAAATTAAAAAGAATGCTTAGAAAAACAAATCAACCACTGCAGCAAGTTATTAGAAGAATTTTAGAAAAGGAATGTGAAGTTAAATGTCAGGTTACACCACATAAGAAAATAAGAGTTGGGAATCAGCTCAATGCAAAGTGTATCACTGAAGATGTTACAAAGCAGTTTAGGGGATATAATTTTTTCAAATACCTTTATTTTGAACATTTTAATTTAACCAATAAAGTGGGTGAAAATATTGTTATGATAAAATGTGGGGAAATTATACAGTGCATATATTTTATTCAAGAAAATGGTAACCATGATGTCGAGATTTTAGGGAAAATATGCACCAATAAGGGACCATTTTTAGACTATCCATGTGATTCTACAATGTTGTCACTGTTAGAAATAGAATTAAGAGATGGTGATTTGATAAAATTTAATGCTACTGATATAGTATGCAAAGGTGTAATATTACCATTAGATGAGAAAATTATTTTTTCGCCCTTAATTCATTTATTGTGACATAATTATTTCAGGTTAGCATTTATAATTTAATATTTCATCATTGTGCCATTGTTTTGATTAACAGTCTCCTCTATAAGTATTTTTTCATTCATTTTAGGGACTATTATGTTGTGGAGTTTCCTAATGAGGTTACCAATGGTCAAATGGCTATGTCCATTGTGCCTCACACATGGCTCCATGTTGATCATAGCAATCAGATTACATGTTTGTGGCCAAGTTTCAAGAATGACAAGGAATTCAATATTGCTGTTCATAATAAGGATGAGCCCGATTTAAAAAATTGTAGAAAATGTGATGTCAACGTAAAATACAAAACAAGTAAGTATTAACCAAAAGGTAGACTATACAGACTATTTAAATCCAATACATGTTTTGTCTTTTGCTTCCAAGCTCTTTGAAGTAACTACTTGATAATAAACTAAAAATACTAAATGATCTGCTGTAAACAATTTGAAATTTGATCTCAAAGGATTTCAAGGTTTTTATAAAATAATAGGATAATATAGTACTTATTCTAATTGCAGATAGTTATGAAAATGCTGTCAAAAGATTGAAACTTCTAGAAAATGAGTCAGGATTATCTTCCTCATCTGGTTCAGACTGTGAGCAACGATCTAGAAGGCGTATTTTTAAAACCTCAAGGTACGCTAATGCTGTGTCTGATGATGAGTTACCAAAAATTCCAAAGCCAATAAAAACCAGAAATTATAGCAAATTCGATGATATTCATTCTGATGATGTACCAATAAGTTCAAAACAAAATACATTTGAAAAAGATACTTCAAGGAATTTGTCAGTTAATATGAATAGGAGCTGCACTGATTTGAATATTTCTGATAATGATGTTACACTAACAGAAGTGGAACCTGTCTACACATTTCAACGTCTGCAAGAAACAGTTAGTCGCTCAGAGGGTAATTATTTTTATCACCAACCAAGGCAGTAAAGAATCACTTTACTGCCTTAGTACATAAATAACTCATTTCACTCAATAAATATGTTAACCTAATTCATTAGAAACTGTTTACTCATCCACTGTTATTTTTTAGATTTACTAAAAAGACTAATAACAAAAATGGATATTTTATCCAGTGATCTAAAGTACACAACAATGTTGGTACAAAATCCACAGCAAGTTATACAAAAAGAGTATAAAGAAAGTGACATTGTTAACAGTTTACCAGTTACAACAGTTGAATCTTTACAACAATTAGAATCTAAATTGCAGGATACCAAGATTTTTTCTGATATGGTATATGAAAATGGAACAAATACATTTGTATGTGTTTTCAATAATGTATTTTGGTTTTAGTGTGCATCATCACTGACTGTTATTGGCGGACGAGATATGAAGGAAACGGTTAGGAGATTGCTGGCCAAAATTTTAAGCCATAATGTTGCACTTACCATAAATTGGTCAGGAAAAAATGAAAAACTAGCTTTTAAGCACTGTGAAAATACAGTAAAGCTTATATTGGGTAAGTGAACTTTTTAAATAATTGAACTTCATAACTACATATTTTATTCTTTTAGCAATAACAAGGAAAAATCCAATGTGTAATAATGTTACATGCCAAGAGGTCGAAAGTATTATAAAAGTTTGGCTGAGGTCTGCAGGTGATAGGATGGGTGGAAGAGACAAGCGGAGAACTAAATAAATTACTTATATAGATTGTTATCCTTTTGAGCAATATTTGTTAAAAATAATTATAAGTATTCAATTTTCATTTGCATTAATTTTTGAGAATTTTTGTTTTGTTTTTTCAAAGATTATTTTCTTTTTTTATACGATTTTTATATTTTTGGATAGCATTTAATAATATTATAATAAATTATATATCAACTTAATCCATATTCAGTTTTAATTGATTATGAAGTGTCTTACCTGCATAACTATTGGCTGTTATTGACTTTGGGCCAAAAGTTGGCAATATAACCAAAAAGTCAAATGGCAGTTGACAATTGATTGTTTGCCATTATCGTTTTGATGATTATTATTGACGCAAGGCCAACTGTCAAAAAAGTAACTGTGTTATATGGAGAATCGTTACAAAATTGATGGTGGCCACCGTCATATTGGCAACTGCTATTGACATTGGGCCGGCCGTTGGCCACTGTGTGCATAAAAACACGGGGCCTGCACCGCTCGCAGGTGTTTGGCCATAACTGTCTGTTATGGGGTTAGGTTAATGGCACAATGGAAAATCATCGTTAAATTGTTTGTTGGGTACTTTTTACAATAAAATACACTTTCCATCGAATCTCCCACTAACTTTAGTTAAATATGGCGTATCCTTTCCTTCCTGAATCCAGAACTGGAAGAAACAATAACTTGGGAATAGGGCAACAATTTTTCAAATTGGAGCTCACTTTATGGAAAAATGTGCCCACTGCAGCATTCCGAAATATGTAGGAGTCGAAGGTTTATTATTATGTTGGAGTCAACCTAATGAACTGGACAAGGAAAACAGCGCTACCGTACTGAAAGTGACTTGCTAAGAGGTCTGTTAGACAAAGTAGATCCTGCCTAAAGTCCAGCACTATTTGAGAGACATACTCCAAAGGATTTATGAGAGCCTTTAAATCAACCAATCTAAGTTCATTTTTCCAGGATAACAAAGATCACCCATCTATCCAGGTAATTATTTAATGAGATGCCATTTGTAGATACTGGTTCCATAAAATCACATGCGTTAGCTCTTTTTGCTGGAAAGTCCGCGTCTTCGTTGCCATCCCCACCAGTATGTCCAGGAGATATACTGGATTGGATTAAAAGTGATTTCAAATCCACCATTGCTCAAACCTTTCCACATAGGAGATAATGGCTTGAATTGAATCGAATGGGGAGGTTGACATTTCTATCCTTGAAAGTCCGTGATCTCTGATATCCTGGAATGTCTTTAAGTAGTGAGAATGAAAAAGAAGAAGAAGTGTTTGTACCAAAAACCATACATACAAGGTGTACAAACATTTATCTTGTTCGAAGTAGTGGAGTATATTTTTTTTCTTGTTGTTCTAGTCACTATTTCAAACATAACCGTTATAATTTCAAATATCTGCCATTTTTTCTTTCAAATTGGATAATAATATTGGCTCAGGATTTTTAGTATTATCGGTTTAACAATGATACTAATTTTGTACTCCATAATCCGAAGGGCTTAGAGAGACGGTTTTGGCCGCCTCTGGCATTAACTTTAGACCAACAGCGGTATAAAGTTTGGACAAAACCACAAAAGGCTCACCGTCATCATCACGAGACAAAGTACTAAATTTAATATTAACTATAGCGTAACTCGAAAATCTTATTGTCGGATGAGCATGTTTTTCAAAATCCTTCGGGCAGATTTCGCTTATGAATGGGTCGAGATTCAACTTCTGACAAATAATGCGATATACGAGAAAGTTGTTGGTTGAATGAGAGTTTAGTTCCAACGATGAAATAACTTGGAATTAACCCATTTGATTAACGCAGTTCCTTCCATCCCTTACACTTTTTATCTTATCGTAAATTTGGCTATTATATCATTTTGTTTTACGACCAATTTCAACCAAGTATATAAAATGACGAACGAATTAATCCCAATAAAATGGAAAAAACTCCAAAAAAAGATTAATCGTTTAATAACACGCATCACAACACTTCAAACAACTATATTTGTACGATCTTCTCTTTCTGAGTAACCTATCGACAATAAAATCTTCATATCCATGGAAATATTAAAAAAGATTCGTCTGTGTAGGCGTCGCTAGCGGAAATCTCTTCAATATAGTTATCATCGCTTACAAACAGCGACATTGAACCGTCAGAGTTGACTTCTTCCACACATCACATTTTTAAAGCTGGAGAAAATGTTTGCCATGCACTGCTTTTAACGGCTGTGCCAGGAGGGAATTTTATAGGAAAGAAACTAATCAAATTAGTTGCTTTTGAATTTTCCAGCTTCGATTTTCACTGTGAGTGTTTCTGTGGAAAGTATAAAGTACGGTTTGTGAACTTCCAAATAAGTGGAATTCCACACTCTGCTGATTTTTCACTAGCATCTTCCTCATTTATTCATTTTCATAATGATTATTAGAATAATAGATTTATTGACAATAAAACATAGTATAAATATTACAGTGAGTACAGTTAAACTTTACCAATATGATTATCTGCTAGTATAACTTGACTTGACTACCCTTACTTAAATAAGTAAAAAAAAAATCAACAGCTAGATGTAATCGATGGTTCATCATATCGCAAGCCTTAGTATTATAGTCAAGTCATTAACACTCCAGTCTGCGCTTCTGTAATATTTGATAAAGCAGTGCCACAACTGCCTTAAAACCTAATGTTTAATTTCAAAGGAGATATTGTATTAGCTAAATTTATTTGCTGTATGAACGAATTCGGAAAAAAAAATTATAAAAATATGTCTATCTGATAACTCTGTATATTGCAGGTATACCAAAAAACATTTTAAATCATTATAAAATGTCAGTTGGGGTCGGACAATTTTGTTTCAATCCCATTGGTGTATTGAAAAACCCATTACAGATTTCCCTTTTAATAGTTATAATTTTAATATAATACATAATATCATTCCTGGCGAGAATTGATATAATTTATGTTAACTGCAATGTTACCCTGATAATTTTGTAATGGATTGCGGTTTGCAAAGGGAATTAATGGCACAGTAACACCAGCTGCGCTTGAAGTCCTGATTATTGCTTTGAATCAACTTTGCGATACAGTTTTCATAAACATCACCATTTTCCTTGCTCTATCATCATTATAATGATTTATGTGAATGATGTTTTTGATCCGTTGCTAATTTATGCGTTTGATCTTGTGGGAAGCGAAGAAATTAATTTTAGAACAGCAGATATGTTCACTTGTCATTTGACAACAATTTACAATATTTGTTGTATCTATTCGGACTATGGAATATTTAAACAAATTAGATATTGTCCAATTCTGTGGTCAACTCATTCATGGCTAATAACATTTTTGTTTGCAATGTAATGTGGTTGTTACGGGGTGGTATTCGACGTGGATCGGCCTCTCAACTGATGGTGCTGCTGATCACTAGGAGGGTCATCTTACAGGAATAAAACTACCTGTAGCACTAGGATACGTTCTATTTATTACTTAAACTTACTACTATACATTATACTACTTATTACTTATGAATTGTGATATTCATATTCTAACATTCTCATTAACATTAATACTAATATTGATAGTAATAGTAGTAGTGAAACACTATCGTTTGCATATTTATACGACAAGTCAAGTTCGTCATAGGTAAATGTGAATAATACTATTCATGCTTATTTTACGTTCTGAACTTGGCTTGCGACCTTCCTACTTCTATTTATGTAATGATTTAACGTTCTCATGATTCACTGAAATTAGCTTCAAGGGAATTTATGTCTTTTATTTGAATATTATTGTTAACTTATTATATTGACCAAAGGCATCGCAGCAATGTAATAATTCTCTGGAATAAAAAATATTATACAATACTTATCCTAATCTATTCAATGTCGAATAGTACTGATTTTTATTTCCAGTGCTAAGAAATTTCCATAATATTCCAAAGTTTTCCGAACAGAATTTCACCTTCAGATCGCTAATACCAACAAACTGTTGAAACAGTATCTACTTCAACAACTTCTACTATTATCTTCAATAGAAAACTAACCGAAAATTATTCTCCAAGTTGCTGGAGCTGAGGAGGAAAGGAAAATAACCAAAATTATCCAGCTACACGTTGTAGCCTAGGTAGGTTAACGTATAATAAACGAGAGTTCAAAGTTTCACTACTACACTGGTTAAAACTTTGGGTGAGAGTTTAGTTCCTTCAACATATTGCGTTATTGTTAGTTGTTTTGTAGATAAATTCTTCCCCATTCAAAATGACATGACAAGAGTATTTGCCCAATAAATACATTAGAATTGGAGCATTTGTCTTGAAACAATCAACTCCTTATGGAATGTCTCACGACAATTAAGTTGAAGCCAAAATTGGTTTAGCTGTTCAGGAGCATATGCTTCCCTTCCTCATTGAAGACGCATCTACAACTCAACATGGATGCCAACTGACTCCAAATATGCTAACATCACAGTGGAACATATTTGAACAATAGCATTCAACGCATGGCTCAACCAAGGTAATGCACGTGAGAAAACGGAGATCCACACAAAGCTACTAAAAGCTCTAAATATACATAGAGATTATTATAGAGTGTGTAATACTCAAGCAGAAATAATAGTCCATGAACCGAGAGGTAGCGTAATACTAGATCGCAACCAATAAAAAATTGGTAAACAGTTCAATATTGGAGCTAGGTAGAGTCTCCCAACGCTTTAATCTATATCCCAACAAAATCTGAACCGGAAAATGTGAAACAATATTTCCCAGAGACTAATATATTGTGACTGACATCACAATCAAGTACAGCAGGAACATCGGATATAGGAAGTTGTGTCAAGTCACATATTCATAAGCGTATTTAAGAAACTAAAAAACTTTAAAATTGAAAAGAACTGCTCAATGTCAAAATTTCAGAGGAATATTTTCCAGCTTGGTTGATATCCGTGAAGAGGGAAATTTTTATTAAGCATTCGTTAACAAAATAGTATCGTAATTTTTTATCCTGGCTTTCTCATGATAGTTGAAGTTTTTCTTCATATATACACAATCATATTATATAAAAACTGATAAGTGGATAATTCAAACACAGATATAGTAGCATCTCACAAAAAATTACTACAAATACTCTCTAACAGCATTCTTAAAACAAACAAGAATATAATTATTATAGGTGGATGTTATGTTAGAAAGGAAAAAAAATTGAAAAATTACGACAACTCCTGAGACTATTTAAAGTGAAATTTCATCAAGACACTGGAGATAAATGTTTTGGGTTTAATTTATACCGAAAATGTGATGGCTCAATATCATGATCTTCCCAAACAATAGGTCAATACATGGAAAACAATTTAGGGAAACTATTCATGAATGGAAAAATTCATTATTCCTATCTCTTGACTCCCACATTCAGACTACAAAAAAAGCAATTCCCATATTAAAGAAAAAACCATAATAGAAACTTTTTTACAGATTACTTTTTCTGAATCGCATATCAATATGAAAAAAATTCTAACGTGGCAGTCTGCATAACCTTTTTCCTGTCAATAGGAACATTTTCCAATAAATAAAAAGGATATAAATTCAAGGAATTCTGTTGTTTGTCATTTGGTCGCTGAAAAATTTTCTTTTGATTGAAAACAATCCGGAAATTATTCCGGAGAGCCGTAAGATAAAAACTGAATCATAAAATTCAAGTTTTTAATTCTGGAAATGAGTTTTCCCTTCCAACAATTGCAACCTTACCACGCGACTGTTATCTAGAATCCGATCTGAAATATGGCTTGGCACAGTGCCCGAGGAACTAATCTCGGAAAACTCGCACTCTTTAAATCACCGGAAAATTTTTGATGTATATTCAATTAGTAGAAATTCAAACAGCTACCTGTTTCCGCTTTACGTAATTTGTTACTATTCTACCACTTATTCCAAATATATAAATACTTCTTTTCCTTTTGAAAATAATGATTAACCAAAAAATTTCATTCATTCAAAAAGTTGTATTTCTTAAGAAGTTATATTCAATGTATCTCGTGAATGAAAACATACATTGAATTTATTTTCAGTGCTCATGATTAATTTTCACTGGAATAAGCTAGATTTTCTGTTATTGATGGAAGAATGGGAGAACTGGAAAAACAACTCGCACTCATTAATAACGGATATCACTTGCTCTTGCGTTGATTGCTGCCCAAAGTCTTCTAGGCATTGAGTTCTGTACCTGATATTGTTTCACTACTGTAATATAACCCATATAATCCGGTGAGGATTCTCAGCTTTCACTAGGCCTGTAGTTAGATTAGATTTGATGAGATGACTAATATACCTGTTCAGATCTATTATTGTGGTCTCCTTAATCTAGATTACCTTCTCGCAAGACTCTTTTCAGTATCAGTGTCGCGACTGAATATATCACTTTTTGCCAGTCTAGCTGAACGAGAGGCCAATGGGAGGCTGTGGAATGATAAATCTGCCTATATAACACCCTTTATTGCAGGGTATTTTGCCTTTTCATCGCCCTCTATTGCGAAATGGCTAGACATTCAGACTGAGTGAAGCTAACGAACAAGCCCTTTCTGAACCATATTAACCATCATCCCTGGAATACGGTCGCCGGCCTTTTTAAGGTTGATTTGTTCTTATTAACTCGATAAGGCTGGAGAACATGATGTATACTTTTTAGTACTTATACCTGTGCTCATACGTTACTCCAATTATTCATTATTTACAACATTGAGTGGTACTTCCAGTTATTTTTGAGGTAAAGCCAATTTTTTCAGTACACCTCCAATTTTATTAAATGACATAAGAGGGGAACATTGTTGGAAATAGAGAATCAAATTTCATCTACACACCTTAGAAATGAGCTTAGAATGTCTTCAACTTATTTCGATAGTATCATTCTAATTAATATTCGAAAAGCGTACCTATAACCAGGATTAAATTTATCAGCTAATAAAATAATACTTTTATTCCAAAGGCTTATACCATTTCCATTGAAGATCTGAATGATTATGTCACGAAATTAAATGTGCGTAATTCCTTCGGAAACCTCAACGTCTATTTTATCGATGTCGAATATGACGCTATAATCCACAGATACGTGGTCATTTGCATTTTCGAACAATTTGACAAAATCCCCATTTGCGTGAATGGATATAAAACGCCATAAATAGTAATACAATTTGCTGAGTTCATATTTCATGAGAAATTACTCGCTTACCACCATTAATTCTGTTCTTGCAATGTGTGTTTCTGTCGTTAGAGGGTGGAAAGGCCAAGGGAAATGGAAATTGCTCCTCTCTTAGCAGCGTCTACTCCAGTGAATACACGCTTCTTATAAGAAATTGCATTATCCGAACAAGATTAGAAAAACAGTGTTATAGAATTTTAATGTGCTGTATGCGGGGAAATTTATATCACAATTAAATTGTACATTTAATGGAATTTATATCATTTGTTGCAGTTGAGAAATTTAATCAATGTAAGTAATTATCTCGTATGGGTATTCACAATCAAGTTTTAATGTCGAAAACAATGATTTGACACTGTCTCAGTTCGGCTCTAAGAACCGGAGTGTTGGGGACTAGACACTCATCAACCCCATCATAAAAAAGCTACTGATCACTCTTCCCACCTCTGAATGGACTACATAAGCTTTTTCTTCCATTAAATCCATATGAAAAATGGGATGAGATGGAATATTTGGTTCTTAGTAGCGTCCCATACTTGAGAACCTCACCTTGTGACAGGACATATGATTAATTCAATAACATATTTAATTCTGACATGAAGAGCTTTAAAGCAGTGGTATTGTGGTTCTGACACTCATTGATACTACTCCAGAAAAATATTCTATAAAAAATTCATGAAAATCTGCCAGCCAAATTTAAGTTGAATCACTAGCTTTCTCACCTGGTACATGCCCAGATGTCACAAGGCAAGCAAGTTGGTATTCAATGCACATAAGACTCTACTGAGAACCTAAGTCTACCATCGTAGTGAAAATAAGTTTTGTCAAATCGATCTAGGATCCTGGACTGATAAGAAAACAACTTTAATACTAAGGACAACAAAATAACTGAAAAGTTTCTATTTGCCTATACAAAATAATCACCAACTTTATTGGAATGTCGACTCACCTAATAAAACAAAACGAAAAAAAAACATTACTTCCACTCGTATTTTTATGTTAATTCATATTTTAAGAGAAAACCTTCAGCATATCGTTCCAAAGGAAAGAGTTAACACTCTCGTGATTAAAGCGACTGGGACAAAGTTTTTTTGTCATTTATACTTGATTGGAAATACGTGTAACGTAAATATTACTATCTGTGAAATAAAATTGAACAGGAAGTGCTATTTTTATAATTTTACTTTGAATCCAATGATTTTCACACACACACATCAAGTTTCAATTAACATACATGTCAGTTTTAGTCATCGCATTCATTTTATTCCATTGGGATCTGTGCCCCCTCTTTCACTTAGTCTAGTATTTTCAGTGGTCTTCTGTCTTGCTCTTCATCTATCATTATTTGTGTTTAACGCTGCTTCTGCAAGGGACGCGTGCAATAATTATATATTTTAAATGAAGTATATTCCGGTTCTAGGCATCAGAACTAGATCATCAGCATATGCCAGACATTGTCTATATCGAGCTTTTTCTTGAGATGATTTCCAATATCATGTTAAATAATGTCGAGGAGAATGAATCACCTAGTCCTAGCTTGAAGCCCTTTTTTACTCCATAATGCTTGGGTGTTCCCCAATAAGATTTTGTTACATTTGTTTTGTAGAGTCATTGTCAACCAATCTGAACATAACAAATTATTCCAACTCTTATCAAGTCAAAACTTTTTCTCGTGAAACTACCACTCTTAGTTCGTTCTCACCACATTGACGATAACAACCGCAACAACGGCAACATCACATTATTTTCCACGATATGGTATCCACTTGTAGTAAACGTTTGGTTAATCGGATTATTTCACGGCCCGAAGTATCGCCATAACTTAATCCAATGTTCATCTCGATAAGTTTCCTTGAAATATTGCTCTTGTTCTGCATGTCAAGAGCTGGGAGGATTTATTACAATAATAGACTTAACGAACTTTCCAACCAGAACACTGGAAATCCATATACGAGCAGAGCTGGCACTTTCTCCCATCAACCTCAATTTCAGCAACAATGTACCTATATCAATTTCCATGTATCCTATTTTGATATGCCGGTCGATAGTTTTTGTAGAGAACCGAACAATAATCTTCTAGACTGCGTGACTACCAGATATCAAATATATTTATAAGGATTCAATTACATTAATAGATTACGTGTCCTTTTACATTATTTCATGTCACTCTGTTGTGGCCATCTATTCATGTTTTATGGTATATAAACCTGAAAATAAATCTTAACGAAGCACTAACTCACGTAAAAGAAAGCAGCTCTCTCTTCAATGAACTAAGAGGATTTAATCGTCTCACTTTTTAATATAATGGAAAAAGCGTAATGTTAATGGAAGTACTGACAAATGGCTTATGTTAATACCACTATTGCTGTTTTTATTTCTGCACTAATATTTTTTTTCATCAGATTCGACTTACTGAATAATTAGAATTGCATTCGTTCGGATTATTACCAACAGCTCAGGGTGTCGATTCTCAGGCAAGGGGGCAGCGCTCTCCGAGAGAAGAGATCTGGGTGCCGATTCTCAGGCCAGGGAACCGCGCTCTCCAAGAGAACACATTTTTTGTCTTCGCTTCGCTTGTTTACTTTGTCATTTCAGTGACAAAGACAAAAGATCTCTTCCCTCGGAGAGCGCTGTTCCCTTGCATGAGAATCGACACCCTGAAATAACAGAGTAACCAAGCGAAGATGAAGACAAAAAATGTGTTCTATTGGAGAGCGCGGTTCCCTGGCCTAAGAATCGGCACCCTGGGGTGCCCTTCTTGACCGTTTACACTTGTCAAGGTCGGGCGCATCTCATAATTTTGAGAATGTCATTTGGATTTGGTATTCTTGACCATTCGAAAGTCCTGCGATCATGCGTGTTTTACAACAAGTGGTGTTTGTGATTGTCCATAAATTTCACATTTAAGGAAGCTTGGATATAAACCAATTATTCAATACAATCATTTCAATCCTAGTGATAATTGTGATATTTCAAGTAAATATAAATTTGCTGCATTTTTGAGAATTTCTGTGGAGTAGATGTTTCATTTTCAATGAGGTGATTCATCTGAAATGGATTTTTCCTATCAAATGATAAAAACTTAACATAAATCACGATCTAATCATAATCTGATGACACAGAACTAGCAAATCATCTAGAAATTGCGATGTTGTCAAATTCATTTTATCACGCGAATGAAAATGTTTTCTACGAGTGGTCAAGAATATCATTTTCAGAAAGTGTTCGTGAATTGACCATTCGTAACCATGCGCATTCGTTCAATTGCAAAGGATGTCACGAATAGTGCTTCTGACACTTGAATTGAATCTTCGTACCATTTCCAATCTTATTTTTCTTTTTCCGCACATCAATAATTTACACCCAAACATTGAATTCACGTTAGTTGAGGGAAGTAAACAATTTTATTGATTTTTTTGGTTTAAAAATTCAAATAGTTAATTATATACTTGATCTTCCAATTCACACAAAACCAACACATACTGATAGCATATAATTCCAATCATCCTATGATACATAAATTAGCAGTACATAATTCAATGATACATAGAGCATTTTCAGTTCCTATTTCAGTTCCTATAAGCAAATACAATTTTGATGGAGAAATGTATACAATTGAACAAATAGCCACATACAACGGTCATCCATTCAATGTAATGAATAATAAAATATTGCGTAACAGTTAATATTTCCTGGAAAAAGCTGAAGAAAAACAGGGGTGCGATTTTCGAGTTCACACGAATATATGCGTGTACGTTTATTTCCACATGAATTTTTTTGTATACGGTGCTAAATGTGTATTTTTCAACACCGTTCGAATAAACGTTCGTACACGAAGAATTTAGCAGCCTGCAGCACTGCATACTCGTATGGTCTTGTCACTTGTGACATTTCAGAAGCAAAGAATATATTATATATTATTGTTTGTTTTTAAAAAATGGGAAATTCAAGTTCCAGTGCTGCTTCTAATAAAAAATGTGGCAATATTTCGGCGGTATGTTTATTGGTTCTGAAGCGACAGGTTTTGTGAGTCTATAAAGTTTCACAAATTGCCTTTATGAACATTCCTCCTACGTTCATAAACTTACTCGGAGTAAGGATAGTTTACTCCGAAGCATTCATAAATTGACCAGTATAGAGTATGCTTCTATAAACGTTCAGAAACCTACCCGGAGTAACGTCTGCATACTCCGCTTTTTAATGGAGTATTATAATATACTCTGACAGTTATGACAGTTTGGCTTAGTAGTTCAGTTATGGTTCAGTTCATATTACTGCTAGGTTACTTACTGATAAATTAATATAATTTTTGATTTTTTCTTCACAAATTAATAGATACATATATGGTTACAGTTTGTTGCATTGAAGTTAAGTTTTTTTTGGCTAAGGAATCCACATATATCAATAATGGACTACTTACATAGTTCATTAGGGTCTAATGTGAACAGAGTTAATTTTTATTTTTTTATTTAATACTCCTTATTTCGTTATTTTTGCATTAGTTTTTTTATATTTGTATTCGTTTATTATTCTCTTTCCAAATGAAAAATATGACCCCAAGTTCATACACAACACAATGACATTTGATTTGCCGATGTAGCCTCTGAACGGTTACTCCGAGTAACCATCAAACATACTTTTCTAATCACGTGATCATACTTTTCTTTGAGTTAGTTTATGAACGTAGCCAAAGGGATCAATAAGCATGTTAAAGATCCTGGGAGGTCTTTCTGCTAACTCTTCCGCTTCTTCACCGAGAAAAAGATTTCTGACAATTAAAATCTCATTATGTCAAATAAATATGATTTTCCATATGGCCTAACTAATATTTCATTTGTCGTTAAGAAAGGATTTGTTCCAAGTTCGGAAAGTAATATTGCTGATGAATAAAAACATATTCATTGTCAATAATAAAATGAATTATATATTGAAAATTATATTTATTCTTGTAAAAATGTATCATATTTGTTTTGAACATGATTTATTAAGGTAGGATGACAAAATAGTTATATTAATCTTTGGAAGCATTTAAATTGAATAAGGTAGTTTTCCAATAACAAATACTCATTTTTGCAGGCTAACTGTATTGTTTTATCATGAAAAAAATTATTTTATAGCAAAATAACATTTCTTCATCATAAAAAAATGTATTATCTCGTTAAAATATATTTCTTTTCTATGAAAAAATATATTGTTTGGGTTACCGATATGTTTTTTATTTGTAAAAAATGTATCGTCCCAGCAAATTAAATTTTTTTGCTGGAAACAAATGTAACTTCCATTCGGTTCTCTATTTATGCATAAAACTGGTTAGTATAAAAGCAGGATATAAATAAAAAACTTGCTGCTGAATACTTTGATCTATTGAATTGAAAACTTTACATTTTTAAAATAGGAACCAAACATTTATAAAAAGGAAACCATACATTTTTAAAGTTAAACATACCTACATAGTACATGATCTAAAACATAACCTACAATAGTATCCACAATACAGCCTTGTCCAGCCTTAAGTGTGTTCATTGATGCTTTTCCCATAGTAGTATTTTGGAGTAGATTTGACAGGTATAATTGAGAAATGTGTATGTTTGACGTACATTTTGCTTGCTTTCCATTCCTACCTACTTGAATATAATTAACATCAATTTCCTTACCTTCAAAGAGATCTCACAATTCTTGTAATCGCCATGAGTTTAACAATTCATTCATTCCTATTATTAAAGTCATTTTTGTCCAGAACACTTTAACCACAAACTAAACAAAAACAAAATAATCATTGAAATTGCACAAACTCATCTAATTTCACTGACTCACTCCAAACGATCGGTACGATTCTGAATAATAGGGCAGGGTGGGGTGAGAGTTATTTGTATTAATTGCCACATAATTTGTGGGCTAATGTGATTTCTTACAGGTGAAGAAATATGTGATTCGAGGTGAGAAGTTTTTTTCTCGTAACAATAAATGTACAATTATACTCAAATACTTATTTTTTCGGTATAAAGTAGATCTTATTTGAGGCTAATAATCTATAGGCTTATTTAAAAAATGTAAATTTCTGTCAAAACTTTGAAATGATTTACTATGAATATTTAATTTGTTGTTCTGAGGTGATGAAATATTATTCAAGATGTTATATTTTTTTCAGGGTAATGAAAACAATTTTCACCCAAATAGCATCGTTATATTTTATAACAAAATATTATATTGTGCTTCATAAACTTTGGATAGTTTCTGAAGAACAATTGTATAAAGGTGCGCATAAAGAAGAACAAATTTCTTCACATTAAAGAGATCACACTCGAATAAATCATTTTTTTATATCAAAATTTCCCAATATTTTCACGTTAATATGGCTTCTTAATAATGAATAAGCAATGTTAGTATTAAACAAAGAGGGGTCAAACAAATCAGTTTATTTGTCTAGAAATAACTCTTCTCTCGGTGTTGTATAGCGTTTATGAAGTTCAAATGAATTAAATCATCAAAACCTGCTATATTCATATCATTTATAATTCAAATTAATGACATACCAAACACAAATATGTCCAATCTAGGTTATGTCAATTTACTCTTTCCGTACACGACAACATTTATTCGAATGGAATGAACCCACTCGAAACAAGTGATACGAAAGTGTTCGTATAAGATTACCGTTGGATCATGTCGAAAATTGGGTTTTACAAATTTCATACGAAAATGGCCATTTTTCGTATACGATTTACTCCCGAATGGTTTCGAAAATCGCACCCCAGAATTATCAAGCGTTCACATAAGCTGGTGATTTATTAGACAATATATTTAGCAATAAATTCAACAACAAACTAGAAAAATTGTGAAAAGTGAAAAATTTCAAGTGTGGAGACAAAATCAACACTCACGAGCATACAAATTAAAACAGTCTCTCCGATAAACTGTCTTGGAATCTTAGACCAGCTGATATAGTTTTCCTTGGCTCCTCATATAATTAAGTAGTTATATTGATCCTAATCAAAGAGAGATACCCAGGATACCTAAGCTACAATCTTTGTGATATCATTTACCTTTTTTCATTTTTTACAATTATATAATATATTAGGTCAATCACAAGATATAGTTATCACTATTTAGTCAGGCCACAATACTGAACATCAGTTAGGAATCACATAATATTTGTCATTGAATAGATGAGGCTTCCACTTGATGTAGATCCATACTTAATTATGAAATAAAACAATTTCAATTTGTTAAAATCTACATTAGGTATATTGAACTGAAAGTTGTGACGCGTTTCGCTTTGTTAAACGAAATTCGCGCTATTATGTGCTGGCGAAACGCGTCACATATTTTATCTCAATATATTGTAGATTTCATCAAATTTAAAATTGTTTTATTCCATTATTTAATATTTGTCAAGCTGACGATGATATGTCCATAAAATAATATTTTTAGCAGTAATACAAAGTTTAAAGTACACACCTCTTTATTCACCAGTTATTAGCTTAGAAAATACTACATTAAATTCATAATTTGTCTTTTCTTTCAAGAAGTGCGACCTGAAGTGTACGTATTAAACTTAAATAATTATTAGAAAAAAATAGACATTAGTTACTGTCTATAGTGCCCTCGAGATTAACAAGACATTTTATCATTTTTTCCAAGTCCTTAGGTCCCTTCCTTCTCGCTGGTGATTCTGCTAATTTAGATTACGTCAGAGATATCAACGTCTAGAAAATTATCGTCAACCCACAAATATATCACAGGCGAGTGTCACCAAAGATAAACTGGGGGGATTCTGCAACCCCTGAATGTTGGTCGAATTGGAAAATTGTCTAATTTTTTTCTCCATTACTTGTGCTATAAATAGGTTGTTTTCTCCAAGTTTTTCAAGATTTTATCAGTGGACAGGTTAACATTTTCTCTTTTGACACTGACATCTTATGAAACTGATCAATAACATGAATAGTTGTTTTTTAAATTCACCAAATTCACACTGCCAATAATTAACCTGAAACTTGTAGGGTATGACGTGGGGCATCCGATGATGAAGAAATTTCTGAAATTCTACCCTTTAAGTGGAGAAGAACGGGGTCAGTTTGCAGCAATCGACTCCAAGTTTCGTATAAACATTCTTTAACATAATTCATAGAAGACGCGTTTCGTATTTTATTGATATTATTTAAAATGGGGTAGGAAATTATTTGATAGATAGATAAATTTTATTGCATTAAAAAGAATTTACAATTCTTATTACAAGAAGTTCGGTCTTAACATACCAAAGTGCGAAAACGGTACAACAATAATAATAAAGTAAGAAAAAGCTAATTAAAACATTAATTAATTTAACAAGAAAAAAGAAGTTTGAATTATTTTTGGTGATGATTGACATCGAAATTAATATCAATACTTCTTGATGCTTCTGCTTACATTTTATTTTGACACTCTATCCTGTTTTATTCAAAAACCGTTCGAATCACTCAAAAGCTCAGTGTGATGCAATATATTGACCTCCATAATAACGTGAAAAGCCAATTAAAAGTCCTATTAAAACCATTTTCGACCTCTACGCGGACGAAGTCGCGGGCTAGTATGAAATACATGGATAGTTTCAGACCGTTGATTACATATCAACTTATCAAAGGGTCCCTTGTAGGCGACATTAATGTAAATTTCAGGAGTAGGTATATAGTTTGATAGGCTTTGAGAATAGCTATTAAGTCACTTTGATCGGAAAAGATTGATTGAAGTTAGGGTTACCGACCGCTGGGTAACGTATTTGCTACAGATGATGCTGAATACATTTTTGACCAAAGAGAAGCATTTGGATTTTTTTGGTCGTTTGTGGAAAGCTGGCAAACTATTTATTGTTTTGAGGCACAGCTACTTTAAAAAAAAAACTATAGTACAAAAGAAAATCAAAACACTCTCCATAGTTGAACGAACTAGAATGCGGGCAATAGTTCTTCATTTGAGAATAAAATAATCAACGAAAAAATTGATATCTGTCATTTTCTCCCCTCCATAATATGGATTATATGGGATTTACAATGATTTTAAATAAACGTGATTGTATTGACTGAAGGAGTCCATCAAGTTTTAAATAAATCTATGAACGAGAAAGGGATAGAATAACTCAATTTGATACAACAAACAAGACAAACTCATTGAAACCGTTCAAAGTTTAAGAGCCAATGCGCTCTGATTTACCCGCGTAAGATTGGAAAGCTTCGAAATTTGGAGGAGGACAGCCTCTGATTAAAATCCAAGCGTTAAACAAGGCGAGAGTCAGTCAGTACACTCTGTGCAAAATATGTATGTACTCCGTAAGATGTCGCTTCAGACCGTAGCATTAAAATTCAAATTCTTACGCACCTTCAATCACATTTTTCTCATTAATTAATAAACATAATGATTTCAAATTTTGACAGTATATTACTAGTGTGTAGCTTCGGAGACGATGCATATTTATTACTGCACTGATGAAATATTAACAAAATTTATTTCAAATTTCACAGCACAGAAATTTTTTTCCAAAAAATAATATGCATCGTCTATTCACTGTAATGGTTCATATAAACCCTGAAATTTTGAACGTATTATCTTAACTAATAAGGGAAAAAAATGTGTTTGAAGGAAAAATCACTTATTTTTCAAATTTAAAGCAAATCTTAAAATAATTTCTATTTCTGTTCATACAAGTTTATGTATTGAGTAAATACCTATCAAGTTTCAATCAACAGAAAAACACACATTCTACAGGGTCTTTTAGTACATTTTAGCTTTTTTGGCGAGAGCGCGCACAGCGCATTGCCTCTTTAACATTGTCTAATTTTTATTGAGTTATTTCACTATTATGCAAGTGCCGGTTAATTTTTAATAGTGGGTATAATATACCTCATCCAGTTAATTCGTTGGTTGATAATAACAGATACAAAATTTTAAAATCTATCGTTATTTATCGTAAATTTGACAGATGAATGAAACTTCCCACGAATTATTCAACCAGTTTATCGGTACTATGAACGGAAGCAAAATTATTTCACAATAACTGATTGCGTGAATTTTGAATTGCGGTTTTATGTGAAACCAAAATATTCAGTTTATGTTTTTAATGGCTCTACCTCCTACCTAACAGTAATTGATGTTGGTGTTAATTATTGATTATCAGGTATAATATACCAAGGACAATAATAATTTGCAATCATTTTGTCATAGATTATGAAAGCGTGGTGCTTGGTATAGCAAACCGAAGGCGAAGGGCTGTTACTCTAAAGCAGCACGCTTGAGGTGAAGTTATGGCAAAATTATTAAAATTTATCCATGTTCGAGGTATATTCGTTAATGCAAATAGTATTATTCTTCATTAATTGGTAGATTATAGTATATTATCAAACGAGCAATTGATGATAGCCATTATTCACGATGGATGACGAAGTCACACGAGTCAGTCAGCAATGGCTGATAAAGTGTTTACTCGACATAATGATAATAATAACTAATTCGGATGTCGGAGCCTCAAAATTGTTTCAGTACATAATACAATCCCCACTAGAACATCAAAACAGTTCTGAGAGTCTAAATGTATTCGCAGTTTTTTTCAGATCGCAAAACTTGAAAGGATTGAAATGAATCAAATGCAACAAAAAATTCCATAAATTATTCAAGGCACTCGTGCTCTCCATGCCCCGTGCTTTTCCATAAAGGATTGATTCATTTATTCCTTGGAAAGACAAAGCAAGTACACTTCCTTGTGCTATTATATTCGAAATTATCAGATTAAACGAATTCTCTTTATTTTCACTTTATTTTATCGATCAATTTCTCGTTACATTGAAATCAAATGGAACAAATTTCAACCTTCTATTAGAAACCTAAATGGTTTGCCGATTAAATTTTCTCTCTATATATCAATTAGTGCGCCATCAGAGCAATTACAGAAATTACAATCAAATCTCCATTTCGAAGTCAATGTGGATAATATGATTTCACTTGTAAGTTAGTACCTCTCCCACATTTACATTTAACTTATTTGGAGAATCAGTTAGGTCACGTATCTGGCCAGAGATGACCATTAGGGATTTGACAAAGTTTGAGCTGAAGTAACGATATTCACTTTGTTTGCGAATTTGATACAAAGTTAACATACTAACTCGTTAAGATAAATGTGTGGATTATCGAGTCACAAATGAAATGTTAATATCTTTCACAACAAGGGGTATAGTGGTCTTATGCTGTATTATTTATGTTTTATAGAAATAAACGAGTTTTTGTTAATATCAAGCTATTCGATTTGGAATTAAAAACGAAAAGAAAATATTCACATCGAGAATGTGTATTTTCCATGAAATGGGTGGTAAAAGACCCAAACATATAATAAATAGACAATAATAAATTATGAAATAATAGTATTTTATGCAACGATCATGTAATGATAGCCATTAAGACACGAGCATGTTGTAGGATACGAAACGAGCCGCAGGCGAGCTTCGTATATAATATGCGAGTGTATTAATGGCCATTACATGAAAGTTTCATACAATAATTTTTCTACTCCGATTAATAAAAATTATTTAACCAATAATTATTAGTTTAATTAATTTTAAATATAGTTACTTTTGAAAATCAAAATTATTTGACAGCTCTCAAATTAAGTGTCACTTTATAGGTCTGTTCGCCTGCAATAAAAGTGTAGCACTGAGCTATATAATTTTGAAAAATTCAGGTCTATCTGTGAAAAAATACGTATAAAATTACTAAATTTGGGAATATCTATGTATATTGCATTTGTAAACTGCAAGAAGCATTAAAACATAATTAAAATAAATAAAATCGTATAGCTCAGTGCTACACTTTTATTGCAGGCCACAGACCTGATATAATTAATTTCAGAAATGTCAACCAGGTATCCATGGCTATATACTAAATATTGTGCGAATGTCGCATTCCTATTGGCTTAAAAATCTGTATCATAATGAAAATCTGTATCATAATGGATATCATTATGATACAGATTTTAGTCTTTTAATAAGTATATTATAAAACAGGAGTAGAAAAAACAGTTTAAACTTGTTGAAATCTACATTATATTTAAACTTAAAGTTGTGACGCGTTTCGCTAACACAGTAGCTTTTTCAAACGAATGGAGGTATAATGAGAAATTTTCAATTTATACAGTGCATTAATACTAAATTATACGGATATTAACAATAACATTATGATCTATTTACAAGGAACTAGAATAAAAAAGGAAAAAAAAATTGTCTAAACATGGGATTAACTAAAGTATTTAACAAGTTTACCTGGAAACTCATTCAAAACAATCCTACAGGAACTTTTCTAGGTAAAAAGGTTTAATAAGAGAGAATTGTTAATATATTTTTGGTCGTGAAGAAGATTATCTGAATATTTGTTTTTACTCACAAACTTGTACTGAAGGGATGGACACGCTAGGGCAGCTATTGATCTACCAAGAAGTAGGCTTCTAAAATATTTAATTTGGAGGATTTAGGTTCTATATGCAAAATTTCGAAATTTGAATCAAAAGAGTGTTGCTTATAAATGATTTGAGTAGTTGGAATCTGATTTTTGGTTGTCATGGTTTGGTTTGGTTTGTGTTCTGAAATTCTAGTTTCAAAATTCCTCAAAGCTCTACCTATATGAATTTTGTTACAGTTGTCATTACCAACATTTTAATTCATTAACTGCTGATTTATTCAGTTCTGAAGATTTGGACTTGCTGTTTTCAATCAATCTGGATAAATTGTTTATTTCATAATTTAGTATGGATCTACATCAAGTAAAAGCCTCATCTATTTTAGACGATAATACATCATTTATCATAGCTTTTTCTCAAAAATGAGCTTAAAAATGTTATTCTTACGCCTAAACTAAAAAAAAAAAAACACCAATTGAAACGTCCAAAGTCCAAAAGTCCAAAAAAGGGGAAAAGACTTATCTTCATCTTGGTTTATATACACTGCCATTTTAGCCCTTATGGGAACTGACAGAAGCACTTTGAAGACTAAATGAAAAAATTGAGCCCTTCGAACCCATACACAATGAGAAAATTCTCATCCACATCAAGGTTTGTATACACTACAATACTTTGCTCTAGTGAGAACTCACAATAACTCAAAAAGAAGCACTTTGAAGACTAAATAAAAAAATTGAGCCCTTTGAACCCATACATAATGGAAAAAGTCTCATCCACATCTAGGTTTATACACTCTAGTGATAACTCACAATATGACTCAGACTGAAGCACTTTGGAGACTGAATCATAAAAATTGATCCCTTTGAAGCCATACAAAATGGGAGAAGTCTTACCTAGATCTAGGTTTATATACACTAACATAAATCGCAACCACCAGAACTACTCAATAACGGCCCAGTTGAACTAGTGGACATGGATGACATGAAGCGTTTGGAATGAAAGTAGGAAACATTCAGTTGAAGTGCCTGGGTTGTTTGGTATATCCCAAACGAATGAAGCAACGAACTGTATTTTTTTGTCTTGTGTATCTTATATGCTCAACCATTTGTAGTGCGAAATCTTTATCCTACTTTATCCCTAAATCTGTCGATTTCAGATGTCAATCATCATCTAATCAACCGATGTTCTGGACATATTAATTTGAAATGTTACGTTGACTGTGACAAGCCATATGTCACTCAACAAAATATTTATAACCTCATCAATCGATATGATTGAATATTGTCTTAATATTTGAAGACAACTATAAATATAAATAACCTAGAGGCAATACGAATATTTGAAAATGTTTATCACATTCTAATTTTCACAATCTCCAAAGTAATCCGTTGTTTTTTTGGTCCGATATCTTCAACAGCCTGGAAGCGTTGTAAAATGCTGGTGTTTACCAAACTTTATCTGTTACTTCACAAAAAGTTACAGTAAAATCCATACCTAACAACATAAAATTGATTTAAATACGATTTATTCTCTACTTAAAAAAGTTAAATTCTCTTGGTTGTCTTCATTTTTCTTTAAACGGTCCTAAGCCATCATGAAAGTTTATATTGGAAAATTAAATTTTTCAGTCGGGTAGGATTTTCCTAGACAGCTCGGCTTTGATTATGTACAAAAAGTTGTTACAAAGTGGAATTTTATTATACTATCGTCATGTATATACTTGAATAGTAGTGAAGTATAAGGACTGCATTAAAACTTGTAAAATCTTTTATTAAACATGAAATTTCAATTTCCATCCAAGGCTTTTGTTAATATTTAAGTTATGGATGTTGAAGTATTTTATATTTCACGACGAAATTTCACAAACTTAATTCGAAATACTACTTTATATGCTACAGATTAACTAGTTTTCTCAATACAGTTCAATCTTTCTCTGCCTTCATGCAGTTATCTATTGATGCTAGAATCACTTATTGGAGCATGTACGGAAACTTTTAAGCTCCCACAGAAAGTGTTCTTGAAACAGAACAATCGTGCTCGATTTCACCTACTTTTTCCTGAAGTTAATTTAGTGGTGAGTGAGTCTATGACCCCTCCACTGCCGCAAGACTAGATAAGACTTTCGATTCAAGCCACGGTGGGGCAGAAAAATTATATGCTCTGCTGTTTCATCATTCCACGGACAAAGACAACAAGTCCTTTTAGACATCATAGGTCATGCCCGCTATTGTCTAGCATTTGTTTAAAGACATTCTTGGATGAAGGGGCGGCAACTCCTTTTTGCAGCCCGGGCCCGACCCTGTGCCTAAAAAAAAGCAATACGCAAGGAGAAGAGGAAGTGGCTGAGGAACCAGCACTTCGCTCATTTGAATGCTCTGCAGGGTCCTAGACAATCCAAACTTGTACTGAAGGGATGGACACGCTAGGGCAGCTATTGATCTACCAAGAAGTAGGCTGAGGAAGATAGCAGGACTCTTAACAGGGCACTGCTGTAAGAGGAAGCACCTCTACAGCCTAGGAGGAGAGAAAAGTTCCATATGGAGGGGGTGCTTCATGACTGACGAAACGTCAGTTCAGTTCATGTTCTCTTAGAGTATCCACACTGGGCTGTACTACGCAGGCGAATCTTCGGAGTCCCTGTTATGTCCCCTGGAGACACAAGCAGGCATCCACAGAAAAATGTTGTGTCCTTCATTGAAGGGCTCGGCTTCATGGATGTCTAGATAGCAGGAATGGCACAATGGCTCAGTGCCGGAAGTTTGGCTTGAGTTTGTCCAGTCTAGATCAAGGCTCGCCTGCACATTTAGTAGAAGTAGAGGTAGAGGTAGAACTGGTAGATGAATGTATAAAAGCCTTTGAATTAACCAATCCTAGTATATTGTGCCACAAGTCCAAGGCTCTTCTTGCTGTCCAGGTATTGAGCGTTTGTTTGAAAAATTCATTTGCGATTCAATTGTGGGTTTTATTATGGTAAAAACACTTGCGGCACCCACAAGCATAATACATCATTGAATGAGTCCACTCTATAAATGAAGCATTAAATAACCTTTCTACTTGCAGCATACAAAGAGCTTCCACGTGAACAAATTGCCGCTATGGAATCGTTAGTGAAGTTGCCAGAGACAAAGCAATTCCACCGAAATGAATGAGAAATAAAAAAAGAATTAATATTACTTAAAGTTACCCTATAAACTACAATCAAAACAAAATGAGAAAAATTGACAACTCTACTAAAGCTGTTGGCAAAAAATTTTTTCTTGTTAAAAAAAGGGGAAAATATATCCCTGTTTTTATTAGGATATCCTTCCGTGAAAAAACAAACTCCATTTTGTCCACGACCGTCCACTAATTCATGTGAGTATTAACTTCCAGTTTTGGAGCTTAACACGAATTTGATTCGATAACATTGCCGCGGACCACCTCTTCTCAAACAAAAGGAAACAAAAACGGGTAGATTATTGTGTTAACTCGACGATTTTACCTCACTTCTGCAGTAAATCCCCGTCAGGAATAACGAGAAGGACTACGACAAACAAGTAAAAATTGCTGTGGAGAATAATTTTCTCCGGCCAGATGACAACTTTAATTTATTCGAATAAAATTTAAAACAAAGCAGAAATTGCAACATATCAAATTGCGGAAATGTTGCCTCCACGATTTAAATAAAAATTTATGGTTAAGGGAATGGATAAACTGAGTATACGAGGTGGTCGAATTAAAATTAAACAGATAATTTATTAGAATCTTTATATAGTATATACACATATCTCTACTTTTTAAACTATTTCACTCCATCCTTGGCTATATGCCACGAAGGACATACGAATTACACTTCAAAGTTAAACAAGGATTTCAGTTTGTATTTCGAAAGGACTATAATAAGGGGTAGATATCATGTTCCTGTAGAAATAAAGGATTAGTGCAGGCTTCGGACAAAAACAAATCTATTGATCGTATGTGATAATTTTAAGATCAATCACAGTCAGTCACATTTGTAGCTATTGGTTAGTGGTCAAAAGCTTCACAGGAAACAGCCCAAATATAACTCTCTGGCGAAGAGGATAGTGCTTTTGATAGAACACCGTCAGCAGCCATGGATATTCTTCTTGATCATTCCCTTTCCATATCTTCTTGGAATAATAAACTATCATTCATTTGCGACTCAGCACAAATCTAACCCTATCCAATCTCCATAATTTCCTTTAAATTTATGTGGAGTTTTTTATACATTTTTCTTCCGAACCTTCTAGTTGGTTTTGGAAAGTCCACTCCTAGCTGAACTGTTCTAATCCATAGTAGGTAAGCCTTTTAGCTTTTCACCTCATATTGGATGACCGGTTTATAAAATATCTAGAAGTAGGTACTCAGTAGTATTTGAAAAGGAAGGTAACAGGGCTGTGATAATCATGAAATAAAAAGACGTATTAAGTGTGGAGCGAAACAAATTTGGACGAATCTGGAAAGAACGACTTAAGTTCTGACTTTTTGTATTTTTAATTGCCACTAAAATTGAACCGATTGTACCATCCTCGGATCGATTGCCAGTTTATCAGTCAATCAACAACAAATATAGAATCAACCATAAACGAATTAATTCGTCATCTCAGGCATCAGATCTGGTAATTCGAAGTAAAAGATGTTTACGTTAGTGGCTGATGATGACTTTGGACCGTGACAGGTAAGATTTGTTAGATTAAATCACAGATCTGGTCAAAAATGCCTTCCGTGTATGCCCAGCTAATACAATAGTTAATTTTCCACTGAGAACTGCTCCAGTATTTTGGTTCATATAAAAAAAGCTGCAGTATTTTCAACTTCAATGAAATTCACTTAAAATATCTGTTAATTCAATTTACCACTGATAATTATATTTCTTTGTAATAAGCCACGGAAAAGAATGAATAATATTCAACAGAAAATACTGTGAAATCTAGTCACTTGAGCTGATTACATTATTTGAAATTCCAAGCTATACGGATCGACATACTCAACAATGAACCTACTTGAAGAATAAATTACTGTAATTTTTCTTGTAATTTTACATACGTTCGGGTATATCCGCAGAAAACGACAAATTGGAACAGTATTCGTAATATCACTCAAAATACGTTGAAAATTCTCTTGCATTGCCCGGTTTTGGCATATTTTACCTTCAGCTGCTCTCCGTATACTTCCGATCCAGAACTAGACATGACGTTACAAAATGAGCGGGGACACTGTCAACATTTTGTCAGTAACTAAATCTTTAACAGGGTTGTCAATCACTCAATTTCGGAATCTATGTCTATCTAACCCAATTCACCTTCATCCAAAAATTCTTTCCAGGTTATCCAGTACCCTTTGATTGGACTACTTACGTCTAATCTTCCAATTTCTTCTTGAATATTCTAATCTCATCGCGGTACATACTTTTTAATTTTTTCAAAGTACCATTTGATCATTAAAAATTTAAAAACTTCGAAGTTATATTAAAAGTCATGACACAAGATAATGGTTGTGTCTGCATAGCAAAAAGATGAGAAAATTTTATAATATAAGATGGTATTATTTTTTTCTGATTTAGTCTCGCTTCTTAAGCCAAAGGACTTGTCATCCTTTAAGATAATGTATAAGTGAAATTTAGTTGATGGATAAGGCACCGAAAAAAAAATTCAATATTTCTCGGAAAAAATTCACTTTAAGCTGGTTTAGAGATGACAGCACGAAGCACATCTATCATTTATGCAAAGCTTTCATCAATTCATAATCTAGACACCAAATTTCATCAATTCAAAGTAAAACAAACACAGTCAAGGGTTATTGGAAATGAACAAATGAATATCATTTGGAAGGTGACTGCTGCTTCAACATTTTCCATTGAAAAAAGAATAATTTGATTACATTCGAATATTTTTAACGCACTTCTCTGGAACAATGATTATTTCATACTGGTTTAATGAAAAAAACTACAGGTTTTAAAGGTTTTAAATTCAACTACATAAAAGGAAAATGGTTGAAAAACAATCCTCCATGTTTGTAAAAATACCATCTACTTCGTATACAAATGGAATGAAGAGATACAGTAGACATGGTATGCTTGTCTGTTACCGTGTATTTCAAATACACGGAAATGCTTTGGGAATTTTATGTTTTCCTCTCGAAGAAACCCGCGGGGAATATTCATTAATTTTCCCAACAAAGTTCAATTTCTGTTGAATATTATTCATTCTTTTCCGTGGCTTATTACAAAAAAATATAATTATCAGTGGTAAATTGAATCAACAGATATTTTAAGTGAATTTCATTGAAGTTGAAAATTCTGCAGCTTTTCTTATATGAACCAAAATACTGGAGCAGTTCTCAGTGGAAAATTAACTATTGTATTAGCTGATATAACCTAACAAATCTTACCTGTCACGGTCCAAAGTCATCATCACCCACTAACGTAAACATCTTGTACTTCGAATTACCAGATCTGATGCCTGAGATGACGAATTAATTCGTTTATGGTGATTCCTCCTCTCGAATTTCAATAAGATTATATAAGATATTTTTCCTATGACTGTTGAGAAATGGACCCTTTTTATGTAACATTTTTGTTGAGTAACTGGATGCATTACACAAAACAAGCCACGCCCCGTGTGTAATGATCCATTACACACGACTATCTGGCCAATCACCGTCAAAGAATGCCATTACACACGACTATGTTCGGTGTAATGTTTGAATCAGACTCGCTATGAAATGTCATAATTTGACTTTGACAGTACCTATACCTACCTACCGAAGGTGATTTAGAGCTGACTTTTTATTAGAATGGATACAGAAAGTGAAAACGAATTCAACTGCTCAAATTTCACCATCAATATTGTAAGCAATAAATGAATTTTCATTGTAGCTTCCAAAATGGAATTGTTTGACATAAAGCATTAAGTTTATTCAATAAAATATTCTCTAAATATCTCGTTCGTTTGAATTGATAGGTGAACACTCAGTCATAGAAAAAGTATAGTATTCTACTTTCGTGTAATGGCTATTACTCACACGAATGATTACGACGTTCGCCTGCGGCTCACGTCGCAAACTTCATTCTCATGAGTAATAGCCATCATCACACGCTCGTTGAATAATATACTATTTTCTCCGATTGGCAGCAAATATTAATTTTGCTGACTGATATCAATTACCAAAGTATTACTTTTCCTGCCTAGGCAGCAAAGTGGTTACTTTGCTGCCTAGGGAGAAAAAGTAATACTTTGCTGATTGATATCAGTCAGCAAAATTAATATTTGCTGCCAATCGGAGAAAAAATTATATGTTCAATTTGGTCGCAAAGTAGATTGACTGCCTATGCTGGATTCCTAGCTTCTCTACGCTCGGCTATGAATTCAGCTTCGGCAGTCAATCTACTACTTTGCTGCCTAGTTAAACAAATAACTTTTTTACCTGTTCAAAATCGTGAGGAACGGAGGGACGGATCGATCGTAAAGTAGGATGTGGAAGGAAGAAAAAAGTGATCCAAGTAGTTTGGTGCATGGTAGAAATTCTTAAAGTCTATAAAAAGTAATGTAGAACAAAAGTAGTGAGAAAAGGGTACAAGAAGGAGATTAACATGTCATATGGTTTAAATGAAACTAACTGTTTCTAAATGACTCCACAATATATTTGAAAAAAATGTGTAAATTGAAAGTAAATTGACAATTGTTTCGATAAATAGGTATATCATCGTCAGAATGACAGAAGTTACTTTTGACATGATGTATACTTGATATATATTTGGCTAGTCCAAATAGTGCCTATCTGGTGATTGACTTAATATATTTGAATAGAAAAAAGAAGAATTTTCAAATAGTAGCTTTGATATTATTAGCCCTATGGGGATATTCTGGATATCTTTGTCCCATTTAAGATCAGTATAACTGTGCAATGATATAGGAAACCAGGAAAACTATATCTGCTGATCTTTACAATTATTACTTAAGAAGACAGTTTAATAATGGAGAACTTCTTAGATTCAGCTGTTCATTGAGGACTTCATATTGTGGGTCTGCTAAGTGTCTTCTAATTTCTAATTCTTCAAGGAAGTCCAGTTCTTGCTTCCTATCACAAACATGTAGTATTTCTGGTTCTGTGTTAGGTGTTACTGAATGTTTAGTGTCAAGTAGGTGTTTTGCATAATGTGATTTATCTGGTTGTTTTAATCTGTATGCTCGTATGTGTTCACTGTACCTAATTTCAAAATTACGAATGGTTTGACCAAGATATACAGCATTACAATCCGGACATTTAAGTTTGTATATCCCAGATTTTCTTAATGGGGTTATTTTTGTTTTTACATTTAGCAAACTTCTACCTACATTGTTTTCTGTTTTAAAAGAAATTGTTGTATTTGTTGCTGAAGATATTATCTTCGTAATTTTGAAATTAGGTACAGTGAACACATACGAGCATACAGATTAAAACAACCAGATAAATCACATTATGCAAAACACCTACTTGACACTAAACATTCGGTAACACCTAACACAGAACCAGAAATACTACATGTTTGTGATAGGAAGCAAGAACTGGACTTCCTTGAAGAATTAGAAATTAGAAGACACTTAGCAGACCCACAATATGAAGTCCTCAATGAACAGCTGAATCTAAGAAGTTCTCCATTATTAAACTGTCTTCTTAAGTAATAATTGTAAAGATCAGCAGATATAGTTTTCCTGGTTTCCTATATCATTGCACAGTTATACTGATCTTAAATGGGACAAAGATATCCAGAATATCCCCATAGGGCTAATAATATCAAAGCTACTATTTGAAAATTCTTCTTTTTTCTATTCAAATATATTAAGTCAATCACCAGATAGGCACTATTTGGACTAGCCAAATATATATCAAGTATACATCATGTCAAAAGTAACTTCTGTCATTCTGACGATGATATACCTATTTATCGAAACAATTGTCAATTTACTTTCAATTTACACATTTTTTTCAAATATATTGTGGAGTCATTTAGAAACAGTTAGTTTCATTTAAACCATATGATGAGTAGATTCCACGAAGTGAGGGTTTATACAGTTAACTCGATTAACATGTCGTTAACGTTTCTTACAAAATGGAAAAAGTGGAGAACACCACCTAACCTAGGTTTGTCCATTGTGGCTCCACCTAACACGTCACAAAACAGGTGCTTACTCCCTAAGGGAATGATAATTCGAGAGTAGGAAATACTGAACGTTCACAGTTCTCGTCTGTCGGTGCACATTAAAGAGCAGAAAATGTGAACAAACCGATCGGTGCCGAACCAGATCGTTAAAAAATCCCTTTCGTGTATGCCTTTGTATTAATATAGTAAATTATCAAACGAGCAGTTAATGATAGCCATAATTATGAATTATGGCCATAAATTGCGAGTAGAATACTATACTTTGTCCACGACACTTAATTTCTTTATTAAATAGAAGTCAGTAACGATTTGGCATATTACTAACCTTAAAATGGTATGGCAGCTACATCAAATAATTTGACATATATAGAGATGGGCGATACTGTAGAAAGTATCAATACAACGTACCGTTATAGATATATATTGTTTTAAAATACTCAAGATTAGAAAATATCGTTATAAAAAGTAGCATTACTGAAAATTACAATATTTTATCGATACGATATATTTCAGAAACAAATTTCCTGAACAAAATACACAGATTCAATAGTTTATTTCACATTGTACCCCCATCTCTAGTCGTGAATTATGAACCATAATACACTACAGTGTATTATGAACCATAATTCACGACAGTTGATATATGGCTACCATATACCTTTTGTTAGGAGGTAAGAAATTGACTTATTATTAGGTGGTCGTGGACAAAGTTTGTTTTGCGTTATCGTATATCGACCACCCCAATTCTGAGATATAACAATATAACCGAACCCAACAATATCCTGTTGCCCCAGGACTTCAACCTGAAAGTGAATTAGGTATTTATCCGGAAATAAAGAAGAAGACAAATATATTGTTACGTATTATTTATTACAATAAATTTTTTACAAAAAGTGTGTTTGTGATATTCAATTCAATTCAATTCAATGAACTTGATTAATATTATGTTGTTGGTCTCAATCGAAACCAGAAAGTAGTTAAAACTGGTATATTGGAATAGAGATGTATTTTTCTTGGATGCTTTCTTAGATTTTTATGGTTTGTAGTGAAATAAATTCAGTATTAAGGAGAAATGAATTGAAAAAAATAACACTCATCCATCTCGGCTACTTTGCAGTAATCTCTTCAACCACTGCTGCTGGAATTAGGGCACATATAACATCGCGACCCAAATCATCTCGTAAGTGAAGTTCGACATCGACATTGAGCTGGAACCAGAAATTATATTAGTATAAGTGAGGCTACTTTATTAAAATCACAATGTGGGGTGCTATTTAACTGTCAAGTAGTAGTCAAGTAGTCAAGACAGAAGCGTCTAATAAAGCAGAATAATTATGATATGTACAGACTGCTACTCTTAAATTTTTAAGCGCTCTTTTATTTAATGTATGAAAATTGAAGACTCAATTTTTCAGTGGTTGATTATACTCAAATTTGAAAATCATATTACACTCAAGAAACATATATATGGTGTATTATTCTTGAAAATTTTCATTTTTTTGGAGAAGTTTATTTGCATAATAAAGTGTTGCCTTGATTATTGAATATATCCTTTATATTTGAACAATTTTTTTCAACAAATTTTATAATAATGTTGACATATTGCATGTACTTTGGACTGACTATATAGATAATTATCATTATTAGTTTTTTTAAAGAACAAATATAGAAAGAAGATTGTGAAACAAAAGAATATTTCTAAAAAAAGTTAATAATACGATGTGATCAAATCAGAATGAATCTCCTCTTGAATAGAAAAGATCCTGATTCCAGGATACTATGCACATGATAGCAAATTATATTTGCCATACCTATTGGGTATATGAAGGACAATTTCATTCATAAATTAATTAATGAATATAAACGAGGAGCCAAATCCTCATAGATTGGATAATCAAATAGTATGTCCTTCAGTGACTTAAAAGTTCTTGGGTAACACACATTCAATATAATAATTTCCCTTAGACACGAAAGTAACAAAGTGTTAGCAAGTCGAATTTGTGTAATAACCCTTATTATGTCAATTAGTAACCTGAATTGAACGTAGGAAATGTGACACGGGAAAATACGGAGTTTTTGGTATAATAACATGAAACAGGACCTTTATAAGCGATCCAGTGAAATATCAGGTCCCAAAGTTTCTGGGAGAAAGTATAGTCTTTTACTTGTGTATAATGGCTATTATTCACTTTGATAATTCCAAAACGAGCGACCGCAACATAACCTAACTTCTTCCGCGTAAATAATAGCAACCACTCTGCACTCGTTGAAGAATATAATATTCCTCGTTATCCAGGAATATGTTAATTATAGTAGACGTTATATAGTTAAATACCTACATCGGGAATACGAAGTGGCTGATTTTACCTCCTGGAGCTTCGCCACTTTTAGGTACATTGGCTCACTATCTATCTACCGATATTGTTTGTGTAGGTCAGAAATATATACAATTAGCGATTATTTATACTCACCGTGGGATAATTTTCCTTTACGTAAATTGATACAACGTATGTGTTACTCGCTCCCGGACCTAAAGGACAATTCACTCCGAAATTACATGCGTTTGGGTCCGGTAAGGGAAATTTCGATTTTATAAATGACAACTTTCCATATACTACTGCCTTAAGTGTATTTGATGTAACATCTGTAAAAAAATATCAATTTTTATAGGCTTTCTTTCATTGAAGAACATTCATTTCATTTAACATATCAATTCATTCAATTCAACATGTTTAAAGTACAAACATGACGTCAATGTTTGCTTGAAATTATCAATCAATTGAATAACTTCACTCCAAAAACTCCAGACATTGGACTTGTATGTATGTGTGTGTGTTTGGGGTAACATTCACTGAGACCTAAAAGATCTATTGTGCCCCCTTACTTCTACTTAGTTTCTGAGGAGAGTCTCTGAAACTAGTAGCTCCTTTAGTCCTATTTCCCGGAGGAATTTTAGGATATCTGCAGGCTTCAGCTTAGGTAAATGTTCCTCTTCTATCCAGTAATCTCCCAGGTACTGTGCTCTAGGATTCTGGAGTGCTGTGCAGTTGGAAAGTAGGTGGATGGAGGTTTCTTCTTCCATGCCACAGTATCTGCATTCTTCTTCCTCCACTAATTTGAGCTTTTTCAGGTGCCCATTCAGGCGACAATGTCCCGTTAGTATCCCTGTTTAAACTCTTAGTGCAGTCTTGCTTTGACTTATGCATTCATTTGATCTCCTTAGGTTGTAGTCACCCAGGAGAATATTTGATTGTCTAAGCCCTACTAGATCTTTCCAATGGTCAGATCTTCTCTTTCTTTCGGCTTCGCCTATTTCTTCCAATATTACATTGGAGCTGATTCCGCAAAAAGGTTCAGGCCCCCAGAAAGGTATTTCCGACCCCCTCTTTGCTAGTTCATCTGCTATTTCATTTCCTTCTATTCCAGTGTGTCCTGGAATCCATAGTAGGGTAACTATATTGTTCTCGCCTAATTCATTGGACTTATTGTTATACGTAATATAACAAGTGATATGATTATCATCGATGGTTTTACGAGATATATCTTCGATTATTAATCATATCACGAGCTTATATTTAATGAGAGAATATAATGAATTTATAGAATTATATCATAAGAAACGATTAGAACACATTTTATACTTTCAATATGAACTGTCAATGTGACAAATTACCCTTAGCAACGAACCAAAATCAGGTGATAATTTCTTTGTTTTTTATCATCGCTGTGATAGACATGTATCTAGGGAGATTCTCAATATTGATTGGTGGAAAACATGTCACGTGACATATGAATTATATTCTCAATGAAATTTTAACGGAATTATAGTTTTAAGCTGGATGAATTTATAAATCTACAAAATCTTCACTTTGAACTATAGGTCACGACTTTTGAAGCAGCAATTCTTATTGAACAGCTATACATAGCTATACAAGAAGACGACCCATAATATGGAAAACATACAGGAAGCCTTGTCTGAACTGAAACCTGTGAATATCCAAAGAACCGCATTTAGACTGACCCACCATTTGTATATTTTCACTCCTAATAACGATTATCTCGAGTATTTAAATCAATTTGAAATATTACCAGATTTAAAAGTTGCTGTTAAAGTTGCATTCTGGCCTCTGACTAGTGGACACCTGGACTCATTCTCACATTTATCTAAATCTATTTTGATTATCGATCCATCCTTTGATCCTGAAAAATAAAACAATTTATTAGTAGCGAAAACATTGAAATCAAGCTATTTGAAGGTTCAAGGAAGGGCTTTATAATTATTTCCAACTGAGCCTTGAACCAAAAAGCATCATTCGATTCAAGTGGGTTTCATAATAGTTAAACCGATGTGAAGTCGACTTGAATAGTAAAGTGCCGAAGAGTCCACTAGAATGTACCTAACCTCAAACAATACGTATAAAAACAAATTGACTTGTCACGATCTGAACGGACTTATTTAGAAATGAATATATTTTGGACTTTATAGTGAAACATAGAGCACGACACCAATATTTTGGAGATTGGACGATCTCAATTTTTTCGATCAACCAGTCTGACAATGGGTAATAGAACATCGCGTGGCCTGTATAAAAGCAAACTTTCATCAGGTGTTAACCCTGTATATTGGATCAAAATTGGGGAAAATATCAGATTAAAATCTTCCTGTTTCAGAGATTTCTAATGTCATTGTCTGTTTTGCTAATAATGAATTCATGCGTTACTGTATTATAATCAATATTTCCAAAAACAAATACTAAGTACCTCATATTATTCCAGATTTCTTTTTTCCCATATTTTGAAATTGGATTTATACATTTTCAATTTAATGTTTTCTGCCCGAATCATGAAAATCGAAAATACTGACCGCTGTCTCTGTGGTAATAGATACAAGTATATTGTGAAATGTAATTACATTATCAATATCCGAAATAAAGTAAATAGGTAATATATTTAACCAGATTACTGAATCACAAATTTGGATTTAAAATATTAAATTATGTCAATAATATACTACTATTCCCAGGACAAAAACATGACGTTTTATTATTTTGGTGTTACCAGCGGCAAACGAAATGTCAGTACAATGTGCTTTATCGGTTTTAAGTACAATTCTAGTTAGCTATTTCAATAAATTTTTTTTCCGAGAACCAGCTGTTGTTTTCAGTCAACATTCAATAGAGGAGTTCTGTCTAAGGTCAGTGTGGCCAACAAAGAGTGGTCTACTATTCAAATCAAGATTTTTGCATGTTCTTTTATCATTGCGAACATCTATATTGCTTTATTAAAATAATGATTACACCCCCAAAGCGTAAATCTTAAAATTTGAAATGACTTTTTTGCTGAATTGTCATGTCATCACCATTTCATTTCTGTTATTAAGTCACTAGTTATGTTGAATGTCAGTTATATTCGTTCTTGTTGATATTCGTTAAATTGTGTATTTTGGATTGGATTTTTGTAGCATTTCCAATTATCTGTATCTCTATTCTTCTAACTACTTTTTCCACTGATAACTATAGTGACTGAATAACAGAAATGAGATGGTGATATGCCAAGTGGTTCTAGAATTATTGGCCACCGATATGTTAAGTATTCAGCTAAAAAGTTATTTTGAATTTCAAGATATACGCTTCGGTGGTGTATTTATTATTTTAATAAAGCGATATGGAGGGTCGCAATTAATGATAAAAAACATGCAAAAATCTTATGTTTTGAATGGTAGACCTCAACTGTCGATCTTGTCAGAAAAAAACACTTTTTGTTGGCCACACTGACCTTAGACAGAACTCCTCTATTGCTCAGTGAATTCAGCATTTGCCGATATTTCAGCTACTTTTTCGATTATACCTTATATCTTTTTTATTCGAGGTATTAACAATATATTTCCTGCTAGAAAGTGGGTACTTTGTTTTGATTCGTTTCTTTTCACCGTTTATACCTCTTTTCAATTTAAACAAAACTACAGTTTACATCAGAGGAAAGTGATTTCAGTGAAAATCGATTTCAATCAAAATTCTTAGCAACATCGTACAAAATGTAAGTAATCCTAAAACATCCTCAATTGCGTCAGTTCACGCACCATGTCCATTTTCTTTCCCCAACTGACAAAATTTTACACTATCGCATTATACACATTACAGATATATTATCGAGTTTAATGGTGACTAGTTGCATTTTTCAATGTAATTTCACAAACATTCCAAAATATACTTGCTTGTATGAAAAATATTCCTGAGCACATTATTTCCGATTAAAAATTTCACAAAAAGAACTTGCAAATTCCGTATGTACGAAGTTATAAAAATTTTTTTGAAAAAAAAATGTTAAACTGTGTAAATGCGTTCTTAATAATCGAGTTTTATAATTTTCATCGTTGCTGTTCATAATATAAACACTCCAGCCACATTTCGGACGCATTAACTTAAAACAACAATTGCTTTCATTCAATTATCGATGACTATGTATGCCTATGTAAATTTCGAATAAAAACACTCACCACAGTCCCTAATAGTAGCCGATGAAGCCAAGCACGTTAAATAAATCACTAAACATAAAACAAAGGTCACTTGTCTCGCTGCCATTTTAAGGAGTGTGGACGCTCGTAGATACTCTCCGTCAAATTATCCAACTATTAATGAGATTGTGAGTTGACGGTCAACTGTATTTAGCTCCGCATTATGTTTAATTTAGATGGAATTTTGAGTTAATTGGATTTTAACGTATCTCTCAACAATGACAAATTTTAAATGTGCAAACTTCAGAGTTGTTAGAAGTATATTATGTGGATCATTTTAATGAGTACTTTTCTTGTTTCCTTATCTATTAGATTATTTTGTTTGCTTTTTTTATTCATGCAAGGATAAGACAAAGTGAATTGATTTTCAACATTTTCATAAAAATATAAACTTTTTAAATCGCTAATCGTATGCCTGATATGAAAAGGAAATATTTTCTGTCGGAGAGAAATATTTTGGGAGAGTTTCCTCAACTTTAAAAAAAGTGACGGTTAAAAATAACTTCCTTCAAATACCAAATATATTGAAAACATTCGAAGACTACAGGGGGAATGTCACAGAATCCTAAATTTGCAGGAGAGGAAAATTAAAGTTCCAAACCCTGTATCTGTAACAAAAGTACCTGTGCAAATTAATGTAAAGAAATATTGTTTTCCTTAATATATTGACAATATTCGACATTGCATAGAAAAACCCTTGCGAGATATCACAATAATTGAAAAATGTTTTATTGTCGTTAATACATTTTGTAAATTGCGAGAAGGGGAAATGTCTACTTTTGTTCACTCAATCTACAATGCTTTTTTCCAGTGCGTTTTTTTTTCTTCGAGTTCCCACGTCGGAATTATTGCTTTCTTGATTATGAGTGAGTGTAGAATAAAACTCATCGGCCTACGTATTGCAGCAGAATTGCTTCGAACATTGTAGGTCCTTAAAGCATGCCTAAAAAGTTTTTAAATATGTCATACAGTTGTTTTACAAACTTCAAAAGCCTACCTTTGTACAAATACCCGGGTAGTTCAAATTCATGTGTGTCCAGTCCAATGACAATTTGCGTCCATCTATAATAACGTTCCCCCAACAACATTATTGGGACATCCCCCGTTCTTTACCTAATGTGGCGCGGGGACATTTCCCCTTTTTGCTTTGTGTAGTAAAAATTTAAGCTGGTATATTTCGCGACTCTTCGCTTTCTTGCCGTAAAAACCAGGATATAAAGCACGAAATATACAACAAAATGGTATAATTTCAGCCTATACTCTTCATTTGAAATTTTCAATTTTCTAATCCTAATATTTTGTTTCAGTACCTATTGCACAAGTAGACGCTGTTGTCGGAGATCCTGTATACCTGCCGTGTGATATATCAACAATGGAACCTGGTGATCAGGTGTTATTAGTATTATGGTATAGAGAGGACCTAGGGACGCCAATATACAGGTGAACAATGTTGTTTAATTGAGTGTTATGCAATTCAGTGAGTTGTTAATTATAGATTATGAATATTTTTCAAACCAACGTGCTGATGATAGATCAATTTTCCAAATTTACAATATGGCTACTTAGTTTACGTACAGGGTAGTATTTTTAGTAGTATTTTGTTCAAGAATTTGTCCGAAGACTAACGTTTAAAGCGTATAAAAGTGTTCTACAGTTATATGCAGCATTCAAAACTATTAGTCATAAACTTTCAATCCAAAAACTTAGATTAGTAACTAAAAGTAGTCAACAGTCGTGTCCCAAAGCTATTAAATATGCCTTGATTGATGAAAAAATCAGCCACACATAGTCATAAGTCGACTTGTGGTCTTTATGCTCATCACTTGAATAAATATAAACAAAATTCATTTTACGAATTTCTGGAAAATCTACGACAGACTCGACAGATCAAAAAAGTACGGTGCCATCTGATTGGAATTCAGTAAAGACAATTTTTGTTGGATCCTCTTGTATATTATGATATAAGGAGAATAAGTGATACTTTATATGCTGAGTTTGGAAAGTAGTGAACTCGTACAGTCCTATCCCAGTCCATTCTGTTACTTAAGATCAATCTGTATACGATTGAATTGCGTTTTTTCCAAGGGTGATGGTGATAAGATCTTATTTCAAGGTTCTACTGAATTCTGTATCGAATTTCTTAAAAAATTCATCATCATAATATCATCCTGTGGTATCATACAGGATTTTTAAATCATGCTTTCAATTATGTTTTGTTTTATGATTCATTATCCAATTGTATATCTGCCATTCGTAATGATTTTATTGCGTTTGTAACGTAAACACAGGCTAGCCTTTGAATTCTGGGTATATGTTGTCTCTCATTATCCTCACAAAGTTCTAATATCTCTCTAATATCTCATACTTGCTTAAAGCTGTAAACAGTGACGTGCGACGTTTTTATACGTAGACTAAATTGTTATAACTACTTGATATTTCAAAATAATTATCCATTCAGCTGTTAAAGAGATACAAATATTTACCAATTAATCAATGGTTCTTTATCCACCAAGCAGCTGATATCGAGCTCTAAAGGTTATCGTTTAAACTGAATTGTGGTTTCCAGAAAAACATTGAAGCAATTCTAAGCAAGTTATCTTGATAGCATAATTGAAAATATTTAAAAACCTTCGAAAACGTCTCGAGTGAATGAATATAATAAGGAGTTCAAATAATATGAGTTTTATCGTGAACGTAAGTGGTTTCGAAAGGAAGAGTCAAATTCAAGCGTAAATTGTCGTTGATCCAGAATACACAAAATGTTTTAATTTGAACTGATTTTGTTGGCAAGGTCATGGTTTCGACTCTTTCACTTTCTTTTTGTCCTATTTCTTTTCTTGTTCTTTTATTACGATGAAAAGTCAAACTATATAAAAAATAAGAGGAGGAGTGAAGATCATTGTTTAAAAATCTGATTCAAATTTTTGGATTATATGCTGTTGTATAAAATGAAAAAAAGGCATTCGACAGTTTTCTCTAGGTTATCATTTATATGATAACAATTAATATTGTACAGTTGTTTTACAAACTTCAAAAGCCTACCTTCGTACAAATACCCGGGTAGTTCAAATTCATGTGTGTCCAGTCCAATGACAATTTGCGTCCATCTATAATAACGTTCCCCCAACAACATTATTGGGACATCCCCTGTTTCTCTAGGTTATCATTTATATGATATCAATTAATATTGACATATATTAATTTTCTTAAATGATCCTGAGTATCAATAACTATTCCGTTTCCTGTTTATTATTTTCTCCAGTAATGTATTAATCATTTGTTCAGTTCAGCTGACCTATCTCATACATGAGTTTTCTAGGACATTTCTCATCATCATTATGATCGTTTATCAGAGTATGCTAATTCACCTTTTGGGTAATCTAATTTCCCTGTTCTCGAACACGTCACGCCGCGCATACTTTCACCACCTTATTCTGTCTATACATGTGAATCAAGTCAGTCATTTGCAATACTGAGTCTTCCTCTATAACATTTCTTTATCGTTATATCGGTCTTCTTTCCTTTTCAGCCTTTATTGGAATCCAGTCTGTTGTCATCTTCACATAATACAGATTGCAAAAATCCTCATGGAAGTGTGCCGGGTTATACAAGTGCAACAGGAAAACAGCTGGAAGAGAGAGAAATAATAATTATGCGCGGTCATCAAGGCGTGGTCTTAGTTCCCGAAGCCAGTGGCCGAATGTTTATTGCCCCCCTATTTTTACTGCTGTTGCCAGAAGCGCATATTAATTTATACAAATGATATTTTCCTCTCGTTATCGTTGACTTTTTTTTGAAGGCATGCACAATAGGTACAACAAAACACTTCCACCCGGCAACATTGTCTTTTACAGAGAGAATTCACTTTTAAACTGCCAGCCTCGGGAAATATTTTTTTCCTCTAGTACTTCTCTATCTCGTTTGACATTTAATACCAGAGTTATACTTGTTATTTCAGAATAGGAAGACTTTCTCTTTCAATGATCCCAGAATCAAATCTATCAACAAGATGTATCGGTTAATTCTGCCACCATGCTCTTCTGTTTTTTGTAATCGATGTAATGGATTCCCGGTTCAAATCCCTTTTTGCAATGGATATTCTGTCTAATTGATATTATTCTAAATCTTTCACAACAGTTTGCGTTTTTTTTTGTTTAATATTTAGATTATTTCCTCAACATTATTTAATAAAGTTCTTTTAAAACTTGTTCGACAATACAGTAATTAACTTTTGCGTTTTGAACCTCTTGCTGAGACGGAATCGTCTACTTAGTTTTATCATTAAGAAGTTTCCTCATAGTACACAGCATTGTTCGTTCATTTTATGAAAGTTTTAACTTTATTATAATTTTTTTGTTGTTTGTTTTATCTGTACCAAGAATTATAATTTAAGTAATCATGCTAGACTAGTTTTGGTGCGTTGTAATATCAGAGAACATTATGCTTCATTATTAAGATTTAAGACTCCAAACTCCTAATTGCATTAAGAGGATAGGGGAGCTGGAGTTGCACTTAAAAGCTGAACATGTGTTCTCCAGTGTACTTCCACATATATAACTTGCCACAACAAACGTTCCATGTCAGAATAACTTAGAATTAATCATCAAGCATACCAACTTGAGTTTTAATAAATCTTCACTAGGAGTGCTGCGTTAATGAACAATATACAGAGTGAAAGATAATTTTAAGCTTAAAAATTGAATTTTTGTTCCAGCGTTGATGCTAGAGAACGAGATTTTGGCATGGCAGAACGGTGGTCGGATGAAAATGTGTTCGCTAATAGAGCATATTTCATGCCGGAGAAATCTCCTGCAGAACTAGGAGTGGATCATATTAGGGAGACCGATCAAGCTATGTATAGGTGTAGAGTCGATTTCAAAATTGCTCAAACCAAAAATAGCAGAGTCAACTTAACTGTCATTGGTAAGTACTTCATTTTTAACTCTAGTGTTGAATTATTTTACTTACTGTATTGAAAAAGACAATACTATTAACGTTACAAGGCCGATATTTAGCAAATAACGAATTAGTTGTGTAGTTCAAAAAGTCGTTGAATTTTCCAGCTCATCCATTACCAAAAATTTAAATCACCATTTCTCTCAAGTATATGCTCAACGTTTTATTAAAATACACTTTCCATTTCATTCTCGTTGAAAATCATCCATCAGTCGTGGCTGAGCTGAAATTTGCATCGTTGCCTACTCAAATTTAGACTATGCAACGAAAACCTTACATGCAGATTATGTGGTTGAGAAATGGGAACATTGGAACACATGCGAGACACTAGATCGTGAAAGACAGTTATTTGGAATTTTATACGGAAAACCCAACTAATATTGCACATTCTGGTGCAAAGGACAAAAGTAATCAACTGAGTGCAATTGGAAATCATAAGCAAAAGTAGAATAAGACATTAGGCTGCAATGTCATCGGAGACTGTCAGAGCAGCCTCGTGTAATAAAAGAATCAGTTGAACATCAAATATATATTAGACTAACTTCACTGTGTACACTATTATTGTCAATATTTTCGACATTATACTTATCATTTTTCGGTAGATATTATTATGTTTATAATCCAATTTCTAATCGACAACAATTGAAAATAGTATATTAAAGTATAAGTGGGTATAAAGGTCTTTAAAACACGCGCGATTTGTCGAGCACGACGGCGAAGCCGGAGTGCTCGATATAGAGCAAGTGTTTTAGAGACCAGTTATCCACGAATACTTTACGCTATTTTTTTTATTGGTGCACTTTGAAACTATAAATACTGGTATCTATTACTACTACAAGAAAAAGAAATGGAAATAACTGATAATGTAATAGTATATTACGTAACGTGTGTGGTAAGAAGCATTTTACGCACGAATGGAAAAGTTACGCACGATGCCGCGTAGCGGCGAGTGCGTAATTCCGTGAGTGCGTAAAATGCTCTACAACACCAGTTACGTACTATACTTCACCTACGACCTACTTCTACATGTATTTATACTCTTATTATTGATAATACTTGAACAACATCAACAATATTTGGCTATTTCTGCTATTTCCATGATAATATTAAATCCATCTCACTTTCACTCGACATTTTTTAATTGAATAAAGCTTTCCACAAAATACACAAACCATTATAAGTTATAAGGATAATAAAAGTGTTTTAAAAGTTTCTTGACAGTTCTTACGCAAATCGCTATTGCAGCCTATACCTAAGTTTGATGTTTTGACGGCTTATGTCAGATTTTTGAATAAAATGGTGACGTCTATTGACAGTTGCTAAGATGTTGCTAGGGAAGCCGTGCGATTTACTTTACAGCTGTGCGTTTTTTTACCGTGCGTAATAAACGTCATTACATTAGCGCCGACTGTGTGTTATTGACTGATTACAGGGGGGGTCGTAGGTAAAATGGTTGAATTCGTGATGACATTAGTTTACCTTGCATTGTCATGGAAATGTTAATAGTATCAAATTAAATACTATTTCCTCCGATTTGAAAAATCGAAATATTAATATCTCAAATAATATCACCTGCACTTTCCATTTTCATTTATAAAATTGAAATTGCTAAATATTGTTCAAATAAAGGTTTTGACGTTACAAAGTACCTACTCCTGTCAGATAAATAATAAAAAAAGTTGTCATTTAGACATTTAGACCATTAGACATTACACTTCGTTTCTCGAGATGTTGATGTTGCCATGGTAACTTTAAAAAACACGCGTGTTTTAAAGTTCGTTTTAAACACGCTGGGGCGTGCTTTAAATAGGTAAAAGGGTTCACCAATAAAAAAAAATCCGATTCTATTATTACCCACTACATACGATTAGAACGAATATAAAAAAATTGTGATCTAGATCCGTTTTAAAAAACGTTTAATTTTAATTTGATTTTCATAAACACGCTGTACAATCAGTCGAATAAAAAATGTTTCACACGGCAGACAATCGATTGTATATACGACAGAAAATCTGTTACTTCTCTGCCTACAATAGTTATTTATGCAACAAGTGCAAAAAGTAAGTGTTTTTTGCACGCGACAACACTATTGCAAGAGTTGCATACAATATTTTTTCCACATACATGCAAAAACTGGAAAATTAGAATATAATATGTTGGGAACACAAACTCGAACCGTTCTAATTTTTTTTGTATCTTTATGGCTTCTACCTTGTCAGTACTCAATCATAGCTGATTTTCGCCTTGACCATTTAAATTTCAAATAATTGAAGATTTTTGCAATAATTGTAACTTGTTGAGACTAAGTAGTAAGATATACATTTATTATTGTTGTATTAGAGCAGGATCAGACACTTGCTCTGGATTTTCATTTTATTTAAATGTTTGTTTTTGTCATAAATCATCACAAAACTGACACAAGAATGACAGATGAGTGCAAACAAGAACCACTTTTTGCATTAAATGTGTTTCACGAAAATGTTGTTTTTTGCATGAATGTAGAAAAATTCGTATTTTCGGTAAGACGGCTTGAAGAGTGAAATGAAATAGAGCATTCAGGAAAACTTGAATTGAAATGGGGATATCGTGGGCAAGTATTAAATAGTGTAATGAATTGATTGTTGTGATTCTATTTCTTCACTGTGGCAAAGCAACAGTGGATGGAATTAAAACGATTCACTTATATACAAATAGTATTTTATGCAACGAACATGTAATGATAGCCATTAAGACACGAGCATATTGTAGGATACGAAACGAGCCGCAGGCGAGTTTCGTATATAATATGCGAGTGTATTAATGGCCATTACATGAAAGTTTCATACAATAATTGTTCTACTCCGATTAATAAAAATTATTAAATCAATAATTATTTAGTTCAATTGTTACTTTTGAAAATTAAAATTATTTGACAGCTATCAAATTAAGTGTCACTTTATAGGTCTGTTCGCCTGCAATAAAAGTGTAGCACTGAGCTATATAATTTTGAAAAATTCAGGTCTATCTGTGAAAAAATACGTGTAAAATTACTAAATTTGGGAATATCTATGTATATTGCATTTGTATACTGCAAAAAGCATTAAAACATAATTAAAATGAATAAATTCGTATAGCTCAGTGCTACACTTTTATTGCATGGCCACAGACCTAATATAATTAATTTCAGAAATGTCAACCAGGTATCCATGGCTATATTAAATATTGTGCGAATGTCGCATTCCTATTGGTTTAAAAATCTGTATCATAATGAAAATCTGTATCATAATGAATTTCATTATGATACAGATTTTAGTCTTTTAATAAGTATATTATAAAACGGGAGTAGAAAAAGTATTTTAAAATGTTCTCCACTTTATTATTTTCTTATCAAGCTTTCAAATTCGCACACAGGCATTATTATGCCTCAGCGATGTATCAATGTTTGCTCTGAAAGATTTGAAATTATTTCTATAAGATTGTATATTCTATCGCCAACCGTCAGTAAAGCTGTCAATTATCAGATTGATTTCCGGAAGTGAACAAACAGTTTACCTTATCCTATACCAATGATGTACTTTATCTGCCTTGCGGCAGGTAAAGTGACATATGAGTCAGGTAAAGTGACATATGCGTCAGGTTAAGTGACATATGCGTCAGGTAAAGTATTCTGACTTTGACATTACTCGAAAATTATTATCTGTCAGTGTCACGCTTCTCCCTATTAATATACCCCAGTTTCTTATATTCCGAATTCTGAACAGTTGGCGATAAAATTTTGTATGCACCACGTCAGTAAAGTGTCTTTATCGGACTCCTGTTATTCGCCTCGCTCGCTTCTCTCGCTCGTCTCATAATTTCAGACTCGTCGGATAAAGAATCACTTTACTGCCTTGGTACATAAATAACTATCATATATTTCATGAAAGAACATTATATATTATTATTAATATCGTCTGAACATTGGAAATGTTTATCCAGTTTCTAGATTGAAATTTCGACTTTAAAACAATCTAGTTCTTGTTTCATTTGTTATCCTAATAAAAACAAAACAAATTAACCATTTGTGATAATATGTTTGTTTTCTTGCTGATACATGCTTCCATAAACGTCAAGGATATAATTCATTGTCCTTTTTGAAACTAAAGTGAAGCCAACTCAACTGGCAGCAGAAACTGTTTTACAAACTGTTTTTATTCTCTTGTTTCTTGAGAAAACACTCATCGTTTAAGATATCTACTTCTAAAATGCAGCTTATGAATCATTAAAAACTTCGTAAACAGTCAAGATGGAATTTGTTCTCAGATACACCACGTGACGCGAATAATAATTTTTGATTAAGAAACCTTTTTTGCTGTTGCCACAATATTCTCTTTAAGCAGATGGTAATAATTTTCCCTTAATGTTGTTTTTATAATTAAAATTATAACATGCTGAAAAATTATATTTTGCATCGAAAAATAGATATTTCATTCGATAAATTCCGTACAAAATACCTCAATTGTTTGGTAAATCAATTTCAAAATTGTTATATCCCGTAAATCATGTTAAATTTTTTTCCGAAAAATTTCACGTGTATTCACCAATATATCATAATTAATAATTCTAATTTATTCATGTGTTGATACGGCTACCGGTGTGGAGTGGACCCCAAATCGCCCGAACGAGAAACAGCATAGTAAACCTGACTGTTATTGGTGCGTGGCGGAAAGATTTATGGTTTTATTTACATACCCTGGAGGTGATTAATGATTAAGCTTGAAATTTGGAAAAACCTCGCGGGTGGAAAGGGTTTTATTTTGGCGAGTTATTAATTTTCCCGCAAAGGGGACTAAGAAAATCTTCACGGTTTTTATAATAAAAGGTCATTGTTGTTGGATAATGTATCAGTATAAAAAGTCAAAATATTATGCTAAACTTGAAGTAATCAATATAATGACTGAGTGAAAATTTAGATATTTCTTGACGTTGACATAGCTGTAATAATAAAAGGTGGCTTACAAGAGGAAGCGAAAATTTCCAATGAAACCACTGCTTAGGCACACGGAATTGTACAAAGGCAGTATCACAACAGTAGCGACATCTTTACCTCCAACCGCAAACCAAGAGACATGTATTGATTGTGATTCTAGGGTATTCTTCAGTTCGTCATTAGGCCTTAAGCTCGCGGACGGATACATTTACCTTGTGATGATAAGGCACAAATACGTCGAAATCGGTCTACAAGTTATGCTGTTCCTCCAAATTGCACACCAGAAATAATCTACTGAAATCATCAAGATATTTAATGATCTAAGATATTTTTATATAGTAGATACATAGTAGGGGTCGTAACTGTTTAATTTATCCAGAAAGCATTTCCCAAAAACTCTCACTCTGTTCATTGGAATCTGAATCATATTCACTCAAGCTGCAAGCTCTACAGCACCAGTATTATTTTCAATATTTGCAAGAGCCCAAACGGAAACAATCATTTCTCCTCCTACCCCTTTATGAAGAATAGACTCTTAGATTTCACTTTTTATGTAATTAACTTTGTTAGAAAAAATTTAAGCTCAAATACTGCATTTCTGTATTCCAATGATTTCCCTGAGGTGTCATTCAAGTTATCGAATGAGCTGCTTCAATCTTGCAGTACATGATAATTGAGTAATTAACTTTGACACTAATTTGTTAATCAAAAGTTTGAATATTTTTTTTTGTTGCTGATTATTGTACATGCAATTATAACCTTCAGAATTTATGCAATATGACAGGGGTAGCACTGTTACTCTTAAATGCTCGACAAAACAGAAAAGTAGGTCAACGAAACATGGAAACTCTCTGCTTTGTGGAATGTCGAAGGTCTTAGGAAACCTTAGAGTCATCTAATCGAAAGAAATAGGATTACAACTGTAAACAATACGTCTTAAATTAAAAACCTTCAACCGAACGCTGTACTTGAAGCTCTTTGTAAGATAAGGTGGACGAGTCTACTTCTTTGTCTCAAGATTATACTCAAACCCACTAGAAGATACGGTTGAGAAAATAAATTTTGTTGAAGAAAAAACAGGCTAGCCGACTTAAGCTGGATGATTGGAAATCTTTTTTACTCTCATATATGATCATTTATGTCGTTTTTTGCCTATTACGTCAAGCGAATAAAGCTTGAGATTCTAAAAAGAATACACTCATTGTTTATTTTGCTGCTAAGCTCAATATAGTATATCACGTAACGAGTTATGTACACTATTCTTCCTACGACCACGCGATATTCTTTTACCAAATCAGGCATGTACAATCTTGCGTACTTATGTAGATGTGAGAGGTTTCACATATATGTGTATTTGTAATTACTTTATAGAGTCGAATATTATATAACGAGTGCGGAAAGCAGCTTTTGATAGCTTTTTTATCCGTACACGTACGAATAAGTTTTTTTTTCGCACGCGTATGAATAAAGGCCACTTTCCATAGAACTAGACAGTGCGATATATGTCCTTTTTCTATGTGGTCGTAAAAAAATTGTGATTTTCATACGATGAAAAAGAGTGCCTTCATAGATATTGGTACACAAATTATTACGAACATTTATTTTAACAGCTAACAACAATTGGAAACAAAACATCAGAAATAAAACATAAATATTGCGATTCAGAATTAACTATTTATTTGAATCACTGTGAAAATTAGTAAGTAAAATTATATAGACAAATCGACTCAGAAAATACACATTTGACATAAATACATGAATTTGCGGGCTAGCATTTCAACATTCAATTTGACAGATTATCCGTACGTGTATGAATAAAGGCCACTTTTCATAGAACTAGACAGTGCGATATATGTCACTTTTCTATGTAATCGTAGGAAATAGTAATTTACGTTACAAGACCGGAAAGCATTGTTTTTCAGTTCGAGACAAGCAGATCTGGAAGCTTGGAGATTTTGATTTGGAGATTTTGGCAATTTTCTGGTCTTGATCGGAAAAACGTTATTTTCTGGACGAAAAATGGTCCAAAAAGTGTATATTTTCCGATCGATCTTGAAAAAATATATTATTTGTCTGTTTGTGTCCTAATTGATCAGCAGCGAACATATGCACCTGCCGTTTTTCAGCGTATTTGTAATGAACATTTTGATTTTTCCAATTAAATCAAATTGTATGAATTTTTTAAAAGAGATACTATATTTAAATTGCACTGCGCCATGCAGTTTGATTGTCTATTAAATTCAAAATAACAGTGTTTGTTGTGAAATGAGTACGGCTGAACGGATTCGGTTTGCATCATTGATATTTACTAGACCACACATTCATGAAATAAATTTTTAGCTTCAATAATAGGTGACTACAATTTCATGTAATAGTGAAGTTTTAAAATATGCAATGAAACAATAATTGACAACCTACACATTTTTTGAATCATTTTTATTCCAATAAAATAGATTGTATTGCTATTGCTTTTCAAAGCGGAAGGGTCAGATTGTTTAACGCCATTCAAATAGTATGCTACTTTATGTGGCTTAGATGCTTCAACGCATTTCTCTTGGACAAGCTATCCCCTACCTCAACTCAGACAACGCTTTTGCACAATACAATTATCATATAGTGCCTGTACGCTGTTTGTAGTGTCTGTTTCCAAGAGGGTGTCATGAAGGTACTCGTAAGCACACACGATAATTGTGAGAAGTGCATATTTACTTTAAGTCATCTGTGAACCATGTATGTACAGGGCGTCCCAAATTGGTGTGTTTTGCAGAGAATCTCGTAAACTACAAGAGATAGAAGAAAAGCAGTTGAAATGTTATGACTTCTTTTTTTGTTAAAGTAACGATAGCCTACTTAAATCATAATTAAACCATAGATGGTTCATTTGCACTGTAGCTCCAACCATTGAAAATAGATATATAATATGTCATATCAGGTGAATGAGATTCAAAAAACGAAAAACGTGAAAATGTGAGCCCCCTAACAAAAAATTCTGTGCGCCACTGAACTCTTTAAGATTATATTCATCAAATGTTTACATGAAGTTTTTTTATATTTTTCTTAATTAATAAGTTATAGTATTGTATTTTTCAATAATCGCTCTGTATCTCACAGCTGCAGGGTGTTACTATAGAATCAATTAGGCTATGGTTACTTTAACAAAAAAAGGAAGTCATAACATTTCAACCGCTTTTCTTTTATCTCTTCTAGTTTACGAAATATCCTGCAAAACACACCAATTTGGGTCACCCTGTACAAAAAGTATTATTTGTTGAACATACTTTGTTCTTCAACCAGATATTCAACTACCTTGAAATACTGAATTTGGGTTTCAAAGCCATCTGTATATTTCTGAACATAGCCTGATTGCTCATGTTGAAAAAAAAAGTGGTAAATTGATTATTGTTAATTCTGATTGGAAGTCGGTGATGTCACAAAAATCATTCAATTGTATTCTATTTGTACAGCCTAATGCAGTGGAAAAATGTCATTTCCACAAAACTCACATTCTAGTGCGTAAACAACGCTTCCTGGAAACAATTAACGTATCCAGATGACAGCTGGCGACCCACATACCCATAGAATAAATACAAGTGTATATTGTATCAACTGGAGAGCTACGTAATAACAAATTAAACGTTAGTTGTCGCTGCTCTGGTAAAATTGAAAGCAATTTAATTGGCTAACGAACCGCCAACTGCGGTGGACCACATAGTACGTTGCCAAAGGCGCGTGATGGGAATTCATGCGAGACACATAGTGTTTGTTACGTAGAATCGATTTCGATGTGTTGAAGGCAAAAATTCACTCAGCTTTGATTTGAATAATATGCGCTGAATCACTAAATCTTTGGGAGATATGAAGATATAAATATATGTATGAAATGCTTCGAGGTCATTCTGTAAACTCATTCAATAAAACCGTTAGTTTTGGAAAGTTCTGAGGGATAGCGGACACCTCTATGTACATGTTAAGAATGCTACAATACCTTTGTTGTATATTTTTATCCACCCATAGCATCCATCCATTTTTCTCTTCCACCGATTACGGCATAACCACGTAAATGGTTGGCCAGTGATCAGTATCTCTCTATACCTTTAGCCAATCATATAGAAAATTGTGGTAATGTACTATAATTTATATAATGAGTTGAATTCTCTTGATAGTCTTGTACCTCTTAAACGGTGTGTGAAAAATCTGTAATTCATCTGTAAACGAAAAGTAGAGGGTGACAAATTTTTTAATAAGACAACGGAGTGAATCACCAAAAAATTCTTTCTATTCATCTGTAAAAGATGCGGATGGAAATTGCATATTCCGTCAAAGTTTTTTATTTCACTTGAATATCTGAAAGATTTTGGGATGGACTAAGAACTATAGAGTATTGAAGATTACCACTATAAGGGTCTCCAAGAATGAAATCTTGTAGTCGTTCCTAACAAGTGACCAGCAGATGAATTATTAGATTCCAAGTATAACAAACATTCCTTCAAAGAATTCAAGCACCTAAAATGTTGATATCACGCAAAACAGGAAACTACTGGGTGGGAAAATTAGGACCCTTTGAAGGTGAAACTCCAAAGCCAACTGTAACGGAGCTGATGTGCACCAATGAACTATTAAATCGCAGACGCATTCATGGCACATCGCTACCATCATTAGAGAAAACATACGTACTTCCAATCAATTTGCTTAATTCGCAAAAATCGATACAGTTTCAAATGTTACTGGGTCGATTCAACCAAAATGAAGCTTTGTATTGAGGTGTTTATCAGTAGAAAGGTGTGTTTGTGGAAAAAGCTTCTATTTCAATCGAAATTAATATTGTCATGTCCACTTTCCACTATTTGACGCGCGTGAAGTTTCGCCTTCAGTAAATCACCAGAAAAAGGAAACTTGAAGATGGTAGATGAATTTTCTTTCTTCTTCAGTTGAAATTGAATATAATGCTTAAAGACTGGTGATATGTGTGACATGGGGAAAAATAGGATACAATAATATACAACTTGAAACGCGTTTATCTCTATAAACTTGCATTAACCGTATGAACTATATTTTTTTGACCACGTCTAGTGCCCGTGGTATCTAGAACCCATTAATTTGTTTTGTTTTTGGAGATTTTAAAATCCACAAATACCTCATTTGGTTCAAGAACAATATTAAAAAGTGAAAAAACTTCACCGAAATTATATCTGTGTGAATTATGGGCTTATAGGTAGATTGATTTATGCTATACAACTCTCCTCGTGTCGTATTACCATGCATTTGAGTGAGTTTGTATCAAATATGGAACAAATGCAATTACCGCATGTAAATTTTCACATTTCAACTATTTTTCGGTCAAGGTCAATTTGTCAAAGCACTTTAAACAATACATTCGTTCACTCTACTGTCTATCGAATTCTGCGCAAGTTCATATTTTTCCTGGAATATTTCTTCGACATCCACAAAACATCTGAGCTCTAGTCTTCACACTTATTATTTTCAACCAATTATTGCATTATACCTTGTTTTTGAGCCAAGAGGAGCATTTTGAGAAACTTCAATCACACCGCAGTGCGTTTCGAAATGCTCGTATTTAGACTTTTTGAACAAATTGACACTGATTCGAAGAATGTACATTACTGCTAGTAGTTGTTAAGGAAGATAAGAGGTCTGTCTATCTAATCAATATCGGTTGTTTCATTTCTTGTTAAAAAATGCCAAATTAGTTCGGTTCAATAATAAAAAAAGGAAAAGATTTGGAACACAATCCATTGCAGGAATTATAAAAGAACAGTGTCGGAAAATGATAAAATATCTCCAAATACGTGTTTCCAAAGTCTTATGTTGGCAATATCTTTCGCAGTTTTTTATGAAAAGATTAAAAAATCAAAAAGCATACTCCAGCCGGAGAATTAGAGAAATTATGGAAGATTATGTTCATAATATGACAAAAAGAAGCGGAGATAACTACAAAGACTCAAGTATCAAAAGCATATGCAACACCACGTTCTTTAATTTTATTGTTTTCTGTCTGTTTCCCGTGAAATAGTCATGTCGAATACCACTCGAGACAAAATTGTTCAGGAAATCTTTTATGAAATAGCTTTCGTATGAAAATACTAATGTATGTATCAAGCTCATGGAGTTATTGATGTATTTAATTGAAGCAGCTGGTCGATTGCATCCACAAGACATTTTCTTGTGGTTTGGCATGATTCATACAATGGCCACAAACTCTCTAGTTCCAAGCTCCAACAATTAAATTGAATTCAAATATAAATCCACCTATTTGGAATTCAGATATCGTATGGAACCAAAACTCCTCTACGCCCCAAAGCGTTCGTGACTGAATCTTCTAATGATTAAAACTTATACGGAGAAAATTGTTATGATATCCAGATTTAATCAGTAGAATATAATATGAATATAATCATATATTTTGTTTTCTTACGCTTCGATTGCAATGGAAATAATTGGCCTGGATAATTAGTTGGAATAATAAAGCCATTGTCATTTTATCACACTCTAGAACACTTAAATACTCTTCCAACAAAAAGCTCCAGACTCAAGCTATACCGTATAGCAGTTCATAAAACTTGGAGGGTGATCGCTGGAAACCATATAGATTTGATCATCAAAATATGATATTCAACTCGACAATAAAGGTTTATGGGTATCTGAGACAACCACTCTATTCTGGTATGGGAATTCCCTTCATTTGTCTTGTCTGGTAGGTGTGAATCCTAGGAATAATATTCAGATACTTGATCTACTGGCTAAAACACAGCTGAAAAGAATTTGCAGCTCTAGTTTCTCATGTTTCCATTTTCTAGTGAAGGAAATGAACACAGATTCTGTATGCATTTCTTCTCACACCGCCTCCAAAGCTTGTTGCGTTAGCTTCCATATAACGTTGGAATAGATCATCTGCATACCCATGGGTTTTCTCTGATCAATCATCTATGATGAAGTCTCATAGCATAGGTGATGAGAAACTTACTGTGGGCATCCCTTCATTAACGAAATGTTTCCATTTTCTAGTGAAGAAAATGAGCACAGACTCTGTATGCATTTCTTCTCACACCGCCTCCAAAGCTTGTTGCGTTAGCTTCCATATAACGTTGGAATAGATCATCTGCATACCCATGGGTTTTCTCTGATCAATCATCTATGATGAAGTCTCATAGCATAGGTGATGAGAAACTTACTGTGGGCATCCCTTCATTAACGAAATGTTTCCATTTTCTAGTGAAGGAAATGAGCACAGACTCTGTATGCATTTCTTCTCACACCGCCTCCAAAGCTTGTTGCGTTAGCTTCCATATAACGTTGGAATAGATCATCTGCATACCCATGGGTTTTCTCTGATCAATCATCTATGATGAAGTCTCATAGCATAGGTGATGAGACACTTACTGTGGGTGTCCCTTCATTATCAAGACATGGAATCTACAAATTGATTCATCATTTATGTCATGCTGAAAAGCATGTTATGGTGTCGTCAGCTCTACGCCTTGCGGAGTCGTGGCAATAACTTAAAAAGTTATCTCTTGATTCTCGAGAATATTCTCAATTATCGACAACACTTGGTGTAAGACTGTTCCACGGGTCCCGATTGATTGCTTAGGCCATGAATGCTTACCAAAAAGTTCAGAAATGCTGCGTTGAAGTATTAATTTGAACCAAAACTACTTAATGACTGTACTGAAGATGTCTTAGAAATCAGGGAGACAATTTAAATGTAATAGATTGACAAGTATACATATTGAAAATATAAGGAAGAAGTACTCTCGCTTCCCATGAGGTAAGATATGCTGTGTACTTTATATAGGGGTACGAGTTCAGTTTTATGCTATTTGTTTTTTCTGGAGCTTAAATAAATTGTGAATAAAGAAGGAAAATCGGTAACGTGGAATGGCAACGTAGAAGAAGCGGTCTTGGATTTTTTACTCCAAGTTAATAATGGGAATATTTATTTGCGGTTTTTATTTTCCACATAACAAATACATAAATCAGTATGGTTGTCTATTGCCAAGAAAGTCTGTTCGAAATTCCCAATCACAAAAAACGGAGTCCGCCCTTGGAATTCGATACCTTAGTTCTGGAAAAGACAGTTTTGATGTTCGAAAGCCTCTTTAATATTTTTCCGGGGTGAGTTTTTATTGTGCGAATGTGTGCCTTGGGGATATTATATAGAAAATATCAGGATATATCATAAAACTTGAAATTGGGATGATGTGTCATTAAATGATATATTGGAAGGAATAATAGCGGAGTAAAATATTTTGATCGTTTTTTTGCTTCAAAGTACTCTCTTTGACAAAAAGCAATCAAATATTTCACTCGCAAATGTGGAATTATCAAAATAAAATGTTTCCGTTTCCTTCTCAGTTCAATTCGTCCTGGACTCAATTTTTTTTAGAACTATGATCCTGGGATTATTTCTATTGAACATTTTCCACAAAAAGAAGCATTTAATATCACGATCCTGATTGTTTGACAGAGAAGGACTAATTGCTACTGAATATTTAATAGTTTGCTTGATAAGGTCCGTCCACTTGACGATTGAAACCACCATATACCCTTTTTCTATAAAAGGAAATATTAAATATCCTGATCTTGATACAGGACGTTGACCACATAAGTGCTTTTGATGAATGGTTTAAAAATACACTGCAAAAATGTTCAATCACAAATTTATTTGTTTGGCAAAGCTGCTAAATTGTTGAATATTCAGGGATTGTACTACTAGTACTGGGAGATAGTCATTTTTCAGAGTTTAGGTTATTCTTCAGTTGGGTGTTTATTCCAAACTTTCTGCCACGAAGCATGTTATGAGCTTGATGGTTGGCAGACAACAACATTATTCTGAGGTGGGTTGAAGGACACGACAGGAGTGAAATTAATCGCATTGACGATTCTTAGCAAGGGAAGCAACTGGACCAAAAATTTTAGGACCCAGTGACACCTACGGTGCGGAACTATCCAAACGTTACAATCACGCTCAATTCCTCAAGAGATGTGATGGAATCAAAGGATGCAGTCTTTCCAGGATCACCCTCAACGACCCTGGGAAACCTTTCCATACTATAGTGCAAGTAGACACACCTCTATGCAGTAAGTGTGAACAGGGAGATAGAAGTGTCAAGCATGTCTTATGCGAGTGTCTGGAGATATCGTCAATAAGAGAGTGTGTGTTCGGTGAGTCTTGGCCTGCACCTGCCGATATAAAGGAGATGTGACCTGTCCACCTTTCTGGGAAGGACAGGAAAGACCTAAGAGGCAACTTCTTGGGAGGATGTACAATGGGTCACATGTAGCCTGTGCTGTGAGCCAACACTCCGATCTCTACTTTACATATACAGAAACTTGATGGTTTCCAGTCATTAGGTTTTTAATGAGATTTCCAGAATGAATAAATGAGTAATTTGAAAAACGCTTGATTAACTGATATAGATTCAAAGTTTAGGTGGAAAATTGATTGGCGTTTGATATTAAAACTCTTTATAATCCAATCAGTAGGCTGAAACTTTCGTTATTTTTCCGTTCGAGATATTTTAATTGGAAAAGTTTGAATTTAGTTTATCTTTATTGAATTTCTTCCGATGATTGAAAACTGTTTCTGTGGTCTCGGTAGAATTCGAACGATCATGTTTTTCCAACGGTATAATGTTTCCATAATGTGGAATAGAGAATTTCAGTGGGTTTTCTTTTTCCCACAAGTAGGAATATAAACAAGATATCCATCAAAATATGGATATTATTTCTTGTTACATTATTCTGCCGGTCTCTGAATATATTTTTAGTAGAAAAACAACCTTCTATTATCATACTGAGTAAACTTTATATTCGTGTATATGGGAAGAGGAAGTCGCATTCCAAGCAACTTCTTATGAGTATAAATGAAAAAAAAAAGGAAAAAACTACTGCTACATTTGAAAAAAAAATATAACAAACGAAAAGGTAACAACATCTGCTATATTTTTTCAACTCAGCAGATAGCAAGCAATGAAACAATTATAGAAAAATTAGTTTAATGTGTGCATGGATGGACTTAGACATAAACATTGCCGATTGTTTAGCCAGGGACTGAAAATTCTTGAACCCAGTGACACCTACTACCAAAATACTTTGACAATTGCGGAACTAGCCAAACGTTACACTCATGATCAATCCCTTAAGAGATGGGATAGAATCAAAGGATTCAGACTTGCTCGGATCACCCTTGGCTACGCTGGGAAGCTAGCGTCGAAGAAATATTTGGTGATGACCAGGAAAAACCTACGTTCAACAGTAGGATTTTGACTGGCCACTGTCAACTAGGGAAACACCTCTATATTATGGGGCTAGTGGACACACCTCTATGCAGGATGTGTGGCATGTCTTATGCGAGTGTCCGGAGTTAATAAGAGAGTGTATTCAATAAGTCCTGGCCAAACTTGTCGATATAAAGGAGATGTCCTGTCCACCTTCCTGGGAAAGACAGGATAGGATGGACGATGACCTAGGAGGACAACTCCTCTGGAGGAAGTACAATGGGTCACATATGGCCTAAGTGCTGTGAGCCTATACTCATCCTCCCTACTCTACAGATACAGATACAGATGGGTCAGTAAGTATAAGTATCATGTTACTATTTATTTGTATAGTAACGTGTCGCATTTATATGCAGTGTGGTAATCGCAAATCAAATGGAAATCACGTCAAACTGAAAACGTGGCAAACGTTGCGTGAAATAAATAAATATACACCGTAAATATGTGAAATTATTACGCGTGCGAGTGTTCATGTTACACGGTAAATTATGTTTCACGTGCAGAAACCCGACCACGCTCGGGTTACTCAAGAAATTTTCCATATTTAATTTTTATCAACGGACTTAATCTTTCAGTACCGTACTTAGATTTAGGCGTTTGTTTTGAGCACACTATACCAACTACAACTACCCTGTATATTCCAACTGCAGGAAGGTACCGAAGATTTAATTAGGCTATCGTTATTTTAACAAAAAGAAAAGTCAAAACATGTCAACTGCTTTTCTTTTATCCCTTCTAGTTAACGAAATATCCTGCAAAACACACCAATTTGGGACACCCTGTACATTGCTATTAAATAGTTAATGCATACATCATAATATTTTATTTAGCAAATAAAAACAAGTTATCTAATACCTACTCATAATTCATGACAATATATTGGGAATTATATAATTTATTTCTGTTCCATGCGTTTAAACATTTATGATGAAATTTTTCATAAAAAGTTTCCCATGTGGTTCCGACTTGATTGGACACATTGTATAATCAGACTGCGTTGCGTTTTAACAGGGATCGTTACGGGACATTATCGCCTGAATGGGCACCTGAAAAAGCAGGAGGAAGAAGAATGCAGATATTGTGGCATGGAAGAAGTAACCTCCATCCACATACTTTCCAACTGCACAGCTACAGCACTCCAGAATCCTAGAGCACAGTACCTGGGAGATTACTGGATAGAAGAACATTTACCTAAATTGAAGCCTGTATCCTGAAATTCTCCTGGGAAATAGGACTAAAGGGGCTACTAGTTTCAGACACTCTCCTGAGAAACTAAGTAGAATTAAGGGGGCACAATAGATTTTCCAGGTCTCAGTGAATGTTACCCCAAAAAATACATACATACATAATCAGTCTCATATATTATATTTGTATGATATTTTCCTGCAATACTGTGAAATAAACTTTATTTTCTAAAATTTAAAATAAATTTACCACATAAATTATTATAACTAACTAAAAAAAGTGAAAAAACGAGAAATCCATGTTACAAAAATTTGGTCGTTGTCCAGACTTTAATGTTATAAGAATACAAAGACCCAGACGATAATTCCAAATGATATCTTTGATCGCCTCATTTCTGCTTGTAAATCGCTATTATTACTTGTAAACAGTTTTCACAGTCACTTCACTGACGTTAACATTTTTATGGAGCTTGAAAACGACCTCATTCTTGTTCAAATTACGTACTGCTTCAAATAGATGTAACATTATTTCATTTTTTCATTGAAATAAAAATAGTCTCGAGTTATAGACTTCCATACTAGTCAACCTTTCGTTTTAGCTGAGCTGGGTCGTTACCAAAAAAAAAAGGAACGTTACTTTTGCGCTTCAGAGTAAGGCGTTTCATAATAGTTATTGTTCCTTTTTTGGAAAAATAACGACATATTCCTTATTCTACGGAAGTAACATATTGCAGTAACTTCAAAGTAGCACGTTGCTTTAAACGTGCTTCAGAAATAAATGTATCAAAAAAGCTGGTGTAAATATTTATTACTATAGATTTGTTGAAACAGAAAATATCAAGGCTATATTATTATATGTAGGCAGTCACTGGATACTACAAACTCCACACACTACGTCACCACACACCACGCCACGACACACGCGACACCACGCCAATCATCAACTTCATATTTTGTGTGAATGCAAATTATTCTAAATTGAATATACCATCTCTACCATCTTGGCAATGAACTGTGTGTTTTGTTCTACGCTTCCGTTCCATTTCTATAGTTTTTTTCATTCACAATAGAATTTTTAATATTATTTTTCTTTTAATTCAGCTTTTTAACACGCTCAACTCTTTTTCTTCTGTCCATGACTCGCACATGAGCAACACCTTTTGACATTTCACTTAGAAATATGTTTGTGCTGAGGCAATAGTTATTTGTTTAACTAGGCAGCAAAGTAGCAGCTGATTGATATCAGTCAGCAAAATTAAAAGTTGCTGCCAATCGGAAAAAAATAATTTTTTAAGCGAGTGTCACAAAAAATGAAGTTTTACGGATCTATTAACGTCCCTAAAGTGTATCTTTTTTGGCCGCTTTTTTACTTTACGGCCGCTTTTTTACTTTACGGCCGCTTTTTTACTTTACGGCCGCTTTTGCAAACAAAGTCATTATGAGGGCAACCTACTAGAAACATTTAATTTGCTTATTTGAGTTATTTCCACGTCCGATATTAAGATTGTCAAATTATGAAGGCGGCCTACTAGACACACTTAATTTGCATGTTTGAATTATTTTGAAATTGAATTAGATGGTACTTCAGTAAGCAGCTTTCCAGCAAGAACCATTGTTACGGAAAATCAAGAAAATGAAATGTTTGTTAACAATGTCATGTCTAAAAGTGGTATTACATTTTCAAAATGTAGTAAATGTACATTTAACATAACAATTAATAGCAAATAATGCCCTAATTTATTAACTTCGTTATGACCCAACTTCTGTTTATCATACTTACTGTAAGTAATTCTGTACACATCTTTGTTACTTAATAATACACTTTTCATTTGGTTAATAAAAATTTGAATCTAATCTTCCAGTTTCGTCTCTGTTTAGAAACAAAATTGTAAAAAAAAGTTGTTACCTATTTGATGAGACACTCGCTTAAAAAATTTTGTGTGCACCTCGGCCGTATGATATTTTTGGCCTCACCTGAAATTTGCTTGGCCTCGGCTACGCCTCGGCCGCAAATTTCAGATTCGGCCAAAAAAGATCAACATTACGGCCTTGGTACACAAATAACTATTTTCTACAAACGTGTTAAAAATGCCATTTTTAGCACTCCATAGAAGCCTTAAAAATGTCCCTTTAAGGCACTGCTGGTAAAAGTGAATTGTCAAATTTTGAAAGCAAACGTCAAAATATTTAGATTTTATTTATTATCATTAATATTAATAGTACAATTTGTGCAATTTGACAAATTAATTTCCTGCACTGCTGTTTTACCATTTTCCGTGGATAAGGAGGAATGATGCGCAAAAAAATGGAATTTCCAGTCGAGGTTGACACCACAATATCAAATGGTGGACGTGATGCAGTTCCTCGCATCTACCTGCGTTAATCCCTTTTCGAACGGAGGGTAGGATTAAGACAGGTCTGCAGTTCCTCACACTATTGTTTGTAGGGTAGCACAATAATGCACCTGTTTATAATAATTTGTCTTCAGTTTCAATTTCCTAACCTAACCTAACCTAACCTAACGAAAATCATTGATTTAATGTTGTGTTTCTGTTTTTTATTTTACTTATATTTGTTCATATTTAATATTTACTAGCGGTATTTCTTCTGCTGCGGTGTGTTTCTGTTTGTTTATTTCATATGTATTTGTTCTGTTTGTTTCTTTTTTATTTTGTATTTTATTGTTATTATTTGACAAAAATATAATTTCATATTGAAACATTTACTAGCAATATGTAAATATTACCTAATCAAAATCCCTCGCACTGTCATTGTGGACCTTGCTACCTGATACCTAATCCCTTACCCTTCGTATGCTGCGAGGAACTGAACACAAATTTTGTACCTACCTGTTAATGTGCGAGGAACTAGACGACTCGCCAAATGGTTGCTAAGGTACGTAATATACGATGCAATTTAAAATTATCTCCTTTGGATGTATTGATAAAAGTTTTTAGAATTCAATTATTGCATTTTTAAACGTTTGTAGAAAAAATATTGTATGATATACGTGTTAAAAGTACCTTTTACGGCACTCATGTGAATTGCAGAATTCGCTTCGCTCATTCTGCAAACCTTCACATGCGTGCCTTAAAATTGTACTTTTAACACTTATATCATAAATAACTATTGTTTGGCATTCATAATAGTATCGGCTCCTACCACAAATTGAGGTAGCTGTCAAAATATTTCAAACTGCGAACAAAAATAAAGTAGTTTAAATTAGTGGAATATTCTGCAGCTCTAGATCCCATGTCTAGTGTTACTGTCTCGTACTTTTAGTAACGCGACACTGGGAAGTGACGTTTTATTTTTCCACTTTCTGCTCTGTGTTAAGTAGTTTAGTTACGATTACATTTCAATTCATCCAGCTGAATTATTTTTATAAATGGAGTCCGTCTAGATATTTATATTATTGATATTAAAATGCATTGTTTGAACAAGTTTTATTATGGTAAGGACAAATTCAAACACCTTTAGCGTGCATATCAGTCCAATTGTGAATGTAATAATTTTTTTCCTCAAATTATACTGCAAAAGGGCAATTTAAATTTGAAATCAGAATCAAGAAGAACGATTGCATGTTGTCACGTAACAGTCTCGGCGGTTATTCGTTTGGTTTAATTTAATAATAATATCTATTCGGTCAATAATTATTTATAATTAATAGCAGCAAAGTTTATAAATTTCTACCTTTATTTCATTTAAAGTTGGTTCGTTTCTGTGAATTCTACTCGAAAAATCCCATTTTGGTTGCCTAAATAAAATTAAAATAAACAGTTACTAGTTATTTGGGCTAGTACGAAAACAATGAGAATATAAACCTCTAGGACTACATTCGTATTACTCTTAAAATAAGCCAATAGATAAGGATATCTGGTCTCGCCATATAGGCTATGCAGTCATGATAACTAAAATGCTGAGGTGCCAAAGACTTAAGGCCTCAACTAACTCTAATAAATAGAATAGTTAATCAACAAAGATCAACTCACTATATATCACACAAAGCTGTACAAATGAGGGTATTTAGTTATTGCCATTATTTCGAGTTTAATTGACTGAAATTCAATCAATTTGACAACATTTCTTCTCCCATCAACTTCTCGCCTCCATATGTGTTTGAATTAAAACAGCTCAGTCTTCTGGCGTGATACATCATTCCGAACTTTATTTTCAAATCTATAAGCTTGCAGTGAAAAAAAGTAATTACTGAGGGATGTTTGTAAAGTGTATAACCACACAGTGATTATAAAAATGTACATTTCACTCATAAATTACGTGTGCTGAATGGATAGAGATTGAAGTTCAAAGCTCGGGACAAATTCCCTTTGAAAACGTGTCATATACAAAGTTAAAACTAAACTTTATGTTCTCATTAAGAGAGTGGGTTGAAGATTTCACAGGATAAGTATGATGATATTTCGTATTGATAACTGGGTAACTCGCTAGACCAATCCACAAAATCTGACTATAATTGTAGACAAAAATATGGAGGAAATATCGAACAGTGACATCTTGCAGCACTAGCTTGCCAGATGGTTTATACGTTTTTGCAGGGTGGGTAAAAGAACAACACAAAAAAACACTAGACGAATACGCCCAGGCACACATGGGAAGAAATTTATGAAGGAACCATTAGAAAAAGTAGAGAAAGAACTGCTCTCAATGAGCAGGAACAAACTACGTACCATAACGGGGCTACTTGCAGGACACTTTTCCACAAAGAAGCACTTAAACAAAATAGGGCTGTATAACGGAGTCCCTACATGCAGAAGATACATAAAGGACACCGGAACAGCTCTGCATATACTAAGCAACTGTGAGACATTGGACCATAGGAGACAGAAACTGTATGGTAGACCCCAAATAACTCCAGAAGACTTCTACAACCAACCAGCAAAGAACTTGTATGAGCTAATACAGGGGAAGGATTGGCTATGTAGGCTATAGCTAGAACACTAGGAGGTTCCACAATGAGCACAAGAGAAAAGCCTTTTTCACTATTGATATGTCCTATTAAGGACTTATTGCTATGTCTTAATATAGAAATAAAACTAGTAGGATAGCTCAGAGATATTTCTTGGAAGTTCTGTCAGATTTTGTATAAATATGCGAAACAAAAATACAGCGAACGAAACAATTCAATTCACTTGCTGTCCATATATGGAGAACAAATACTTCATTCAATTTGTTATTCATTTTCGCAGATTTCCATAATAATTCTCAATCAGGTTCCAGAAGCATTTTAGTTTTCCAAACAAAGAGATGAATAGTAAAGTGGTTGAATCAGTATACTCCATGCCGTATCAATAATACATTAAATTAAAGTCAATACTCTTTATTATGATACATCTAAAATATTAATGAACACCGTTTCCATCGAACATCGACCTAACGAGTTATTTCCCAATTTCCTTCCTTCCGAGTGAACCCCGGCCAGAAAAAAAAGTTTGGTGTTGGCTGGTAGCACGTATACCCCTTCGTTATTCTACGCGCATAAACGTGTTGCTGGTAAACGAAAGGGACAGGACTATCTGTGCGTGTGACCTCATGAGCTATAACAGAATTCCCATCTCAAAAATTAAACAGTCGCGTTCATTAGCGACAGATTGAGACGGACGGATGCGAGCAGATATCATCATAGCAGTAATCGAAGTTTTTTTCTTTCTTGAAAGTATTAAATTTGTTAAATGAGATAGTTTTGATAAAAAACTTTTTTCTTTTCAAAGATTGTATAAAAAGAAAAGGGGAATCTAGGGGTCGAAACGACGTACTGTATATTTTGTCTTTGCTGCTTATCTTGATATTTATTCACTTCATTAATTGTTCAGTTCTTCCTATTGTGTAAGACAATTCGCGTGAGCTTCATCTAAAAAAATGTTTTTGTTTTGAAGAATGAGGGGTTTTAAAGGAGGAATTAACGTTTTTAGAATACAATTCAAAACGTTCGAATAGTAATGGTATCTCTATGACATCACACATCTGTGAATATTTTGAAAATATTCAAAAAATGCAAATTGAGAATTTATTTTATCACCAATTGGATTATATTTTTCCAAAAATAAGTACAATCTCAATTTTATTGTTAATAGTAAGTGAATGGCTTGAATGATTATCTCAGTTATTCCTAGTGACTGTCATCATGCCTATTTTGCAAGCAACTCGCCACCACGTGAACTTTTCATGTCATTTTGATGTCACTTATACAGAGTAGATATTGAGATCGTACATCTGTTGTCCTAATAGAATTCGATCCGGACATTAAGTCCATAAGTGCACGTTTGCGGTTTTTATTAGCTTTGTCTTTACGCTGCTCCGAATATATATTATATGTAAGAACATATTTTGTCTTCGTGCATATTCCTTGGAATAACCGCACAAATTCCTTACACGAACGCGGTAGCGGCGGAAAAGTAACTTTAGTAAATTACGTCGTTAAACATTCACCAAAAGGGGCCTTCTCTAGTTATATGTAATAAAATTATACCACAGACTTCCACTGCCACTTATTCATGCAAAATAAAAATATTTTACTTCGGTATACATCCAATTACTGTTGAATATATTCTGCTACCAGAATTAGGTATGTTATGTTACCTCATTACTACCCTCTTCCGTCCCGAAAAAGCAGATAAATTAACTTGCTACCATCCTCTATGTAAATTAGATAAAATTATTTTTGTTTATGACTTTCTTCATCTACATTTGGATTGAATAATGGTGGTCTGTATATCGTGTACCTTTTAATAACGAAATTTATTTTTTTCACGATAAAATTCAAACTTTTGCAATGTTAATAACACTGTTGAAGCTCAAAATCATATTAAACTGATTATTCTAAGGAAATTATGAACTCTCAACTATAAAACGTTCTTCTTCGTACATTCTTCCATCGTCTTGTGCTAAAATATTTTTTACTTTGTATAAACATTGTCTTATTTGCGAGATGCTCACTTAATTTCTTTTTACTCTCACATTATAGTAAAAAGAAGGGCGGCTAAGATCCGATGTACTTGACTTTTTTTTCAAAAGAACCTTCCTTCGCCAGCCCCATCTCAGTATTAGCTGATACAGGCTCTTTGTTGGTTGGTTGTAGAAATCTTCTGGAGTCTACAATACAGTTTTTGCCTCCTATGGTCCAGAGTCTCACAGTTGCATAATGTATGCAGAGTTGTTTCGGTGTCCTTTTTGCATCTTCTGCATGTAAGATCTCAGTCATACAGCACCATTCAGTTCAGGTGCTTCTTTGTGGAAAAGTGTCCCGTGAGCAGTTCTTCAGCTACTGTTTCTGATGGTTCTTCCATGAATTTCTCCCCATGTGTTTGCCTGAGCGTATACTTCCAGTGTTTATTATGTTGTTCTTCCACCCACCCTTTCAACCACGACCTAGTTGAGCATCTGAGAATGCCCACAGCTAGTTCGGGTCCGTTGAACAGGGTTGACGACCCTGCTCTTGCGAGCTCGTCAGAATTTTCATTGCCAGTGATTCCTTTGTGACCTGAGACCCACTTCTTCCGAGTCGCCAGTCTTCTAAGTTCTTTGCCACATTCCCATACCAGCCAAGATGTTACATCAGAGCTCTGAACTGCTTTAAGGGCAGCTTGACTGTTATTGATTTTATTTGCCCTTGAACTTTGTATAACCTGCTGGACATAATGTAGTCGTAGCTATATCGGATACTGACAGAATTTTGGGATGCTGCATTCCTACTGGATGTGATAATAAATAATCAATATCTCAATGAACCTTATTATAGTTCTGTTCCTGCATATCTATAATAATAATTCCAAATCATAGAGGTAGAAAAATAATTATTGAAGTGCGTATATTTCAGTATTATTATGTTCTCCGTGTTATTGTTTTATCTCGATTGAATTTGTTAACTATAATATTATTGATATGATTTAAATGATATCTAATATAATTATGTTGACGTTTATAACTAAATAAATATTCGTATTGTGCTTTAATTTCCATTATAAATGCCCTTTATTGTAGCAGGTATTGATCTTGAATTTAAATGCGATGCGCAGATTTATGTTTTTAAATTGCCAAGGAAGTCGTTAGGTTTATTTCCACTGCAAAGAAAAGATTCATCGTCATGATCTTTTTTACGGTGTTTGTTTTAACAGAATAAAATAATCTGAAACAGAATTTGACTTTTACGTGGTGGGTTCCAATCTGATGAAGTTATTTCTTTGGACTTCCATGCAATGATTTAAATAAAATAAAACGTCAATTTAGTATGATTTACTTTATTTTGTTTGAATGTTCTCATAAATAATTACTGCTTCACTTATATTTACTTTTTGTGTATTTTTGAAATGGGTATTTAGGTTTGGAACTTTCTCATTTAGGTATAAATCCTCCTATAACCACAATTGATTCAAATACTCAGGTAAACTTCATATAATATTCTTTTTACCACACACAAGCAGCAACTGTTTCGAGCAACATGTATGTTGTTTATCCCCTTTTTTTATACGTGTGTTTGTCTTTTCCAGTAACATATTTTATTTAAACGACTTGTATTTTAATTTTTTTGACAAAGATTCTACAATTCTTATCCATACATCAGACAGACTGTTTTACGACGAGCTCACACTACTTACACGATTTCTATAAACATTGACAAAGATGGAGGATAAGTTATAACAAGTTTAAGTGGACGACAACTTATTTGTTTCAAATGTAACACCCTGTATATTATTATCCTTCCATATTCTACTTAAAATTTTAATTTTTCTTTGTGTGGAATATCCAATACCTCAATTTTATACCTCCAATCTCCATGTTAAAAATTCTGTGCGAACATCCCCAAAGGAGATGTCAATAACTGAGTTGGCAACAATCATGTCACGTCAGCCAACCAGACATGACACTAGTTATTTGTCGATTGTGAAATCACCGATAATAAGGTAGCCGAGTGAACGTTTATCGAAGAACTTACATCAATCTGGGAATCATCTCCTCACTCACGTGCCATATAAAAGTAAACAACACACCAACACAGTTTTTCCGATAGTATGGCAATTATTTATATCCTATTCTCATAAACTATTGAAAATAACGTTTAAATACTGCTGAAATTTCCGACGAACAGAACACTCATTAAGCTTCTACTCCTTCTACTACGAAAATCGCGAACTAAGAGCAGCTGGACTAGCTTAAACTTGGCATAAACTGCTTCGTGTCTAGATGTCTTTTAGAGCGCTTTTAGACGAGAACTTTGTGGGCGGTTACTAGTGCCTGGAAAGAATCACGCGGCTGAAAAAACATTAATATAAATGGACGCATTCACACGAGACACAGATGAGGCTGCGCCACTCTTTTCATACACTAGTAGTCGGACACAAAAAGTCCCATCTAAAAGTGTACTTCAAGCGCTTCCAGACGAGACACTTTGTGGCCGACTACTAGTATCTGAAAATAAATTCTCAGCTTCAAATATATTGAAACAAATAGACGCATTCACATGGGACTCAGATATTTATATTATTGTATTTCAGGCCCCGCGATTCTTTTCAGACACTAGTGAACGGCCACAAAGTTTCTCGTCTGAGAACTCAAATTTTATACAGCTCAACAGCAACTTCCAGTTTCTTCGTCTTCGTCTTTCTTCTTTATTTATTCTTTCGACCTCTCCATTCTCTTATTCATCATTTAAACTAGTGAACTATTGTTAAATTTGACTTCAAACTAGGTGAATCTTCTATTTCTTATGAACGTATCGTCAATCCAAAGTGAATCCATTGTTAATATCGTATATTCAACTTATTTATAGTATTATACGAGCATAAGTGAATGCTAACTAATATCACTGTTCGATTTTAATCCAAATTAATGTGTATATGTCTAGTTATACGCCAAATCATAACATTATTGTTGTTTATTCACTAGAATATATACAGCACCCAACCACAAGCTAATTAAATTATCTATTAGCTTAATATTATCCAGCATATGGATGTAATAGGAGCTTTCCTCTTTGAAATTCGCTTCACATCTCGTTATTGAGCATCTCCAACGGAAAAGATATCAAGACTCATATATCCCTTTCAACATGTTTGTGTGACCCAAATAGCCATAACTTTTTGGGTGAAAGTAAGTCACTCGCTGCTTTCTCGAAAGGGTTTTGTGATTTTATAGGTGGAAATTGGAATCAAAATGGCAAATCTAGAAGAAAATAATGTTTTGTTTGAATATATACCATGCTTAAACTATTTGGGATTTTGGATTTCCACTTCTTACAGGAACTAGTGCAATACTGTGCTATTTTTATCGTATTTACGACTACCTACCTGAAGTGTGATTTGATATCAAATCATTCATGTTGGCATAACTCGAAACGAAATATTTGGAAAGGAAGTATTCGCACGACCTTAATCTTCAAGTGATTAACTAGGTAAAAATATTCCGGTCGAACAAGCCTTTGAGCTCAAGAGAAAACGCTCTTCATATCTAAACATCATCTTTCAAGGACATGAGCCGAGAAATTCTGTGACCTTGTTCACATTTTTTCCTTTTCCTATCATATATCTTTAATCCATTTAAATTTTCAAGAGAGGAAAACGAATTGGTGTTAACATTGTTTTTTAGAGAATATGGAAGATCATTGATTGATTATAGGAACTCATGTTTGGTTAATTCCAATCAGGCTTTCTGTAACAATTGTCATAGATAATAGTTGAACACTATTAAAACGCCTCATTGGAAAATTCCTCTATCGATATTTGTTTGTCATCGTTTTTCGACCAGTAGTATTTGCTGTGTCTGCTATGGAACGTGTATCCAGTACGTTAGATGTTTTGTTTGAGCTTCACATCTACGTGCTGAAGTCTTCAACCCGTCGGTGGTATCGCCTTCTCTGAATACAATTTTGACGTTTCCAGTTGATATTTTACTTACAGAACAGTTTCATCAGCATAGTTCCTTTCACAAGTTACTGGGTCAACCAACAATTATCCATACTCACCAAATAATGCTGCCAATATGTTTGAAACGACAAGAGAGATTCACGATTTTGACAGGTCAATTCACCTTCCTGAGATATAGTTAGAATATGGCATTTTATTACAAATTTTTCAGGGAGTATAATAAATAGAGCTAGAAGTAACATTACTCTTGTAGCTGATTGAAAAATTGGTTATTCTAATTTTTTTTCTATAATCTAATTTTAATGCTTTTAACATTTTTGAAAATCGGTTTGGGCATATGGAAGTCACAGTCTCATTCATGTCAACTAAAAAACAATTCTCTCTTCTCACTTCAATGACTCCAAGTGAAGGGCAGTTCTATTTTTTCGGATAATAATTATTATTGAGAGACAAAATGAAATATATTTCATGTTATTTGTCGAGGGGCATTCGATCAAAATTATTGTTCATTAAATCAAGAATAATAATTTGAATATACAAATGTTTTTGTTGTTCGATATTGTCAATTTGATGTGTAAATTAATTCGCATTTCAACGATTTTTTTGTAACGATAGATGTTTTTTCCTGTGAGTGGTGGCAATCTATTTTATTGTTAACATTTATTGGGTCCATGCCATAAGTTTTTGTTCTATCTATTCACCTAATTTACAATGGATAGTGGATTTTTGCTTGGAAGCTATTATTTCCAATAAACATTAATATTCATGTAAAAACCAAATCACTACGGAATTCCAACGCATAATTTTTAATAACCAATTTGCAATTTGCCAATCATTTGAAGTATATTATTAAATTATCATTGAATAATGAAAATTCTTCAGATTTCCAACTATCTGATAATACTGTTGTCGAATAGCTTATTGTATTTTTGCTAATGCTCCGTCATAGCACCCATTCCTCTATCTTCTGCAGCAGTTGAAAAAAGCATATCCACCATAAGTACGTATTGTCTACTGTTGCCCGAATGAGCACTTGTAAAAGCTCAAAGTGATTAAGGACTAATTGGAAAGGAGAAAATTTTACATACTTCAGTTTCTTTGTAATCGATTACTCCAAGCAATAAGGAAGTTAGTAGGAGGCAGTTCACATCGCGAAGTATTTCCGTACCCACCCATCCCTTGCTTCAGAATTTCTGACAAAAAAAATGTTTTCGACATGAAAAATGCTCAAATTCCGTCTTAAGAGGTTTTGTGTGACTAGAAGTCACCTAGCACAATTTTCTTTTAAATCAAATCATTATTTCCCCTTCAAATAGAAATGAAATTCTCGGAAATCCATTTTTCAAAACAAAAGATACATATACCTTGGATGATTGAAAAGAATAATTATCATGGTGTTGAACAGTAATATAACAAAAACTTTGTGACACATTCAAAAACAAGTATCACAAAATTTTAATACTATAGTCAGATGCAGTCTTATCATGTGGGTCATACGACACAGAAACAAAGACATGCAGTTTTTTTTATTGCGTTTAATCATAACAACTAAAATAAAATACGTTAGATGAATAAGCAATTTTGACGAGAAAAAGAAGGATATCTATTTAGTTTCCAGCGATTCTAAAAAGTCTTTTACCAGCCTTTTTTCTCATGTTAGTCTTGTGACTTTTACAATTTAAAGTGATAATATGAATAATAACAAGCAATTTTCCGGTCTTTTGTATCCTCAAGCAAAAAAATGGTATTCAATTTGATAGATTATTTCGAGAACGAAAGAAAAAAAGTTGTCAACAAATGTAATCTAACATTTTGGTAACCTCTGTGCTTTCTGATTAGATACATATGGTTAGTGACCTTTTTGATGTACATTAATATAGCTTAAAAACTAACGACTGAGAGAAAAAAATATGAAAATTTGATAATTTTTTATTTCATCTTTTCACTTCAATTCATCTTCGAAAATAAAACACCCCGGTGGGAGGACAAAGTTGAAGGATTGCGTACAGGGAGCGTTTCTTTCGGCATATAAAAAAATGTAATGCCTCAAAACAATCCCCCCATTCATCATTTTATCAAAGCAGAACCTCCGCTCCACTAAAACTCTTTTGTGTCTGTTAAAAAGATTTTGCCTTCAACCAGAGCGAAAGGTTTCACTGGTAGGGTAATAATGTAAAATAATAATGGCTACTCCTTCAATAAGATTGCTCTATCAATAAATTCTGAAAAAAATTGCTTAAAACTATGTTAAAACAATGAATGTACTTTTTCTAAAACACTCTTTAAAGAGTAATTTGATAGGTGTTTTTGTATAGCGAATGCAGTATTTTTTCACAAAGAATATTGTATATCTAGTGTGGTCCTCACTTTTGTTATGACTTCATCCAATTGGTTGTCCCAGAGAAGTTTTGAGGAAAACTGTTCTTATTATCACCACAACAATGTTTTTATTTTCATACAAATAAAACCAGACTGGTGCGAAAGCGAGATTTGAGAGAAAGGGCAATTGACAACGCTCCTTTTCCTCACCTACTGATAAATAAATTCCACTTTGCATAGACAAGCAAAAAGCTACAAATCTATTTCGTTTCAAATAGTTCTTGAGGGTTTCATAAAGAGCTGATCATTAACAATTGCAGATAAAAACCAAAAATTTTGAATAACGTGGCTGTAGAACTTGTTTCCAACACAGAAATTGCCGTCGTCTACTTGAGGTGTTGATATTGGAGATTCTGCTACAGCGATACAAAAATCTATTGTGTTAATTTGTGTTAGAGTGAATTCAAATGCGACCTCTTGGTCATTACAATCTAGTACCCTTGAAAATGGAATGTTTGTGCTGGTAAAAAAGGCAAAATCTTTTTTCAGGTATGAAAGAATTCTCAAAATGCCGCCCCTCAATCTATGCCTAGGCCTAAATCCATCTCTGATGCTAGCAAGTGAGTTGAAATGAGGAAACATATTGATTTCTATTAGTTCATCATACAATTTCCCACTCTCAAAGGAAATGTGATATATACAATTGCAATTATCGCAGAAGTTCGAATCATCTATACATTTGAAAGCGGGAGAGATTGGCAGGATAGCAGGCGTGACCAAATTCAAGTCCACTAATGGTGACTATGCTACTTCGAGAAAGTTGATAGCTGCTGTTTTGAAGTCTTTTAGAAAAGCAACTCTTTATTTGGATTTGATTTTGTCTTGTTTCAAGATCTGAATAGAGGACTCAGTATTCAGTTTGTAGTTGAAAGAAAGTGACTATTTAATTAAAGCAGAGTGAGAAGTTTCAAAGTATTCTTCGGTGAAAATAAGAAAAAAATTAAGCTTTCTTTCAATGTTACGAATCATTTTAAAATCAAATCAAAATTAAACTTTAATTACAGTATTCCAATATTGTTTCACAACTCCACGTTTTCTCAAATTCTTTGATCTTTCAAAGGAATTCATTAATTTTGGATTAATGCTAAATTATATTTTTTTTTCAGTGCCTCCCCAGAAAATGACGATTATGGACGAATCCGGCACAGCTCTGACAACGTTCGTGGGACCTTTCACCGAAGGGGCCTCCTTTATGCTTCGTTGCGATGTTTCTGGAGGTGAGTTTAATTGACAAGGCAAATTGAGATTTTTATTGGCTTTTTGTTCGGAATCGGATCTTTTGATGGGTTCTTCAGAATCGTGAAAAAAGGTTTCTTCGTAAAGAATAGGTTTTTAATAAAATACTATTTCCGATTCATTGAGGAGTTCAATCTCATAATTTTTATGAATAGGTCTCCTCCATAGAAACGGATTTTGTGATAAATGTATACGTTTTTGTTGTCGCATTATTTTCATCTCCTTTTTGGGAATTTACGATGAACGGAATAGAAGGGCAATTTATTATAATGCCTGACAATACTACCAACAACAAAAATTATCCATTTTGAATTCCCACTAATTTGACAAAAACAATAAGTAAGCTTATAGGCTGGAGTGCGATTACTCTTTTCCATATTCATATATTAAAAAAATAAAATCAATGAATAATAAATTCCACAACAGAATCTAAGCCATCCAATCACTTACTTGAACAGACATCATCAAAATTGGACAAACCACTTAAGAGTTATGAATTCGATTGCGACCCCACCTACCAAGATTAATTGTAAATCTAAACCATCCAGCAATAGCTGGGAGTGAAATTAATTTGCATTGTCTCACGTTGAAATAACAATCTGCGGCAATGTCCTTTTGAGGATTAAAAAGCCGAAAAGATAAAAAAGCCACAAATCTTTTACCTACCCACAAGCGAACAATTGATTTTCATTGATGCAATGTAGCTTCCTGTGGTCTATGTAAAATTTACTTTAATTGCTAGACCAAATTGACTGTGAACGTCACAGGGTAGATTCATTTCATTACTGTAATTTAAGAGACACTGTTTTCCTATATGCTGCTGTGATTTGAAATTTTTTTTTCTCCCCACCATCTTTCTGCATTTTCGGTATAAGTATGCTACTATGATAAGGAAAGCCATTGCGATGAACATAATCTCTAGTACCTCTTTTAGTCCACTGAATTGTGCTTTATTTGTTTGGCCCCCACGGTTACCCGATTGAGCTATTATTACTTCTTCCTTGGATGCCTGTTGTACCATTTTGGTCGCAAAAAAAAATAAACTTGTTAAAAAATATAATAACAATTTTAAACGTCAAATATCTCGGAAACGATTAAAAGTTGGAATAGGATTAAGAAAAACAATTTGATTTGATTTGTTTTTAAAGACAGATGAAGAAAAAGCCTTTTTTATTTCTTAGTGCTTGTATCAAAATTTAGACCACACCTGCATCTCTAAAAATTTACAGAAAACATTTAATATCTGGATAACGGTAAGGTTTAGGTATAGGAAAGTATACATGAACTTGCCCCATTTTTTCCCCTGAATGCATTAAAATAGAAAAAACAGGGTGATTTTATTTAAAAAAATGAAGAAATTTGATATTTATGAAGTTAAACTTTGAACACTTTTTATACACACCCTGTATAAAATGAAAAATTTTTCAATATAGATTCGAATACGTTTGACCTTGCTTAAGGCAGCCGAAGAGAAACCATTTTTATATCTTCAAGGGTCCCCTCGTAAAAAAATAATTCATAAGGGTCATCAACGGTCAAATTTTCTACAAAAAAATCAATAAGTCAAAAAGTGTGCATTTTTCGAAAAAAGTTTTCAGACAAAAGTATACTAAAATATTACGTAGATTTCAAAAATGTAATAATATACAGGGTGTTCTATTTAAAATAACAAAGTTACAGTCGACTTCCGGTAGAACCGTAAGTCGGCCATCTTTGAAAATATTTTAGTTGAAAAGATCGTATCCGAAAACCCAAACGTAGAAATTTTCATGATTTTACTATAAGTATTTTGCCATATACAGATAGTTTTCACTCGTCGTGGGACACCCTGTATATCACCAGCCGATCAAACAACAACCCAAGTGATATCACTGGACTGGCAGGGTCGCCATGTAATAACCTCTCAACTGCTATCGAATAATCTTTATTAAAATTGGTGCTTCAGGTCATTCCAATAAAACATCTTCTTTCGTTAATAGTTTTATTTAAAAAGCCACGAATTACGGTCACTCACTCTGGCGAGTTCAAAGGTATCGCTGAGTCGCCAGAAATGCGTGACGACATAAATTATTGCAATGATTACCAATATTTCTAAATATGCTCAACTAAACCTCAATAACTTATTTACAGGGTGTTACCTAAATTAATTAATATAGCGCTATATGACTACAAGATTTATTAAAACTATATTGTTGGTATAGTCAAAGGCAGTCTTATCATGCAGGTCATACGATTTAAGTTTTTGTTTTCTTCCATTGTGTTTAATCATAACTTCCAAATAAAATCCGTAAGATGAATAAAACAGACTCAGGCAATTTTTATGGGTAAGCAGAGGATATGTATTTAGTTTTCAGCAATCTGGAATCTTCCCAATTGCTGGTAATAGCTACAGAAAATATAATAAGTTGAATCTTTTATTTCTAAAATTTTCCACCAAAGATTATCAATTTTCCGAATATGAAAAGTAGGGATTTGAGACAAACGATACAAAATATGTACCGGCATTTGAAACAAGAAAATAATGGGTCAAAGCGGGGAGTTCACGCCCATTTGTTCCTTACATTCATTAGTTTAAAATTAATCTGTTCAATACAATCAATCAATACAATATTGTTTGGACACTGAATTTACATCATTATTAATTGATTGGAATATGTTTGAAAGGATTTCATCTCTTTCAGTGGCCTTCCCCATTGAACCTTTTTTTCAACCTAAATATTAGATTAATCTCAAATGGAATTGTTTAATATAAATGACACAAAATTTCATTGGTTAGAACGGTAAAAGATTCAAAAGGATTAATTTTAACTTGTATTTTATTTTATTATATTTCAATGGGCCCATGAATACATGAATAAAATCAATTATAAATAATATTATAAAATCCGAATTCAAATTAATACTCTCAATTATTGAAAATAACTCATTGAGAACTCGTATTCATGATTTAAATCCATTTATTTGGTGTGAAATCGAGGTGAGTTAATTCTGACAGCCTTTCAAGTCTGTCAAGCGACACAAAAAAAAGCGTGAAAAGTCTGCGTGGGTGCCTATATGGATTGTTGAAGTCAATTGAGATTTCCATTGGTTTTTGTTTGGAACGTCGATTGCGATCGTCAGTTCCAGCATAGAAAAAGGGGAATTGAAAAAGAATGGCATTTAAATGAAAATCAGTCACCATTTTATGTTCCATATCGGATACGTTTCACCCACACGTGAGCGTTATAATTATCTCTCCAAATTCAATAGAATATTTTTCTATGTGGCGGCTCGAAATATATTTTTATAACAAAAATAATAAAACGATCGTCAGTTTCATCTGCATTCATTATTTCTATGCTAGTTGTTTGGTATTTTATCGCATTACTAAAAAAGAAGAGCACAACTATACACAATCGCTTTTGGAAACTTTTGTTATTCCCACCGTACCAATTTATTTCCAACTAAAACTAGTAACGCCGACTCTGTCGCACAAGCATTGCGTCGCTAAGCAATCTGACCTCTCCCAAACAGATTGCAGCATTCAGATTACTCCAGAGACTAATGGGGAAAGCAAAACATGAGCCATTGTAGAAGAAAGATACGTTCTTTGCCGATGATATTTCAGTTTTGCGGAAACTTCGGTCGAGCTTTGTCTTTCGTTTCGACGACGATATTCAAGAAAGTTCGACAATGGAAAATTCGGCGATTCGCTCTAGATCATTTTTCTCATTGATAGAAAACGATTATTTATTATACAAGTCACTTGGAGGAAAATAATGTAGGAGAAATCTTACTACTATGTCAGTATCAGTATCATCGTTGGAAAATAATAAATAAATGTCGATGTCAACAAATAGTGAGATGACAATCTATAATACGATAAGTTTCCATTGTTAAACTCTCACCTTCTTTGTTATTTGTACTTAGTACTCGTTTGTTGAAGATAGGTTTCAGTACAATGGTTGGGGCTCCACTTTGTCACTAGTTACAGGTGGAAAGAGACCCTATTTCGTACAGAAATTTCTCCTAACGTTACTCAAAATCTCAGGCGTGACTATTCAATCACAAGCGTGATTCGTCTCTTGAAGTAATCTAAGTTGGGGGGTTTAGTTTTGTATACAATACTTTTCGCTTATCTTTAGACAATTCTATCGATCCGCGCCTGCAAATCCATGGATCGATCCATCAACGCGTCCAAGCGTTTTCCCATCACGCTCTTATTTATTCGTTATCGAATTTATTTTATTTCTGTATGTTCCACTTTGTATGTCATAAGCGTACTCTGAATTTCAGTGAAGGTACTTTCCAATATATTCAGTGTCAGTACTGAAAATAACTTAATTAAATATGATATGACGGCCCAAATTTAAATTTTAAATAGTTTTTCTTAATATTTTACTGTACAAAAAAATATAAAATGATATTTTCTTCAGAAGACATTTTAAAGTCAAACATTTATTCTTTTTCTATGTTATTACAAGTTTGCTTGAAAACAGGGTCCGTTCCTTCCTTTTCGTCGTTATCTTGTGATGAAACTTGTGAATCATCTCAGGCTTTACTGCAATTCGCTTATATAATGCAATACTTGAATCTACATTTTTTGTCAACATGCTTTCTCATACCACTTCCTGCATTTGCAAAAAAAGTCTTAACAAAGTTTCCAGAGCTGGGAGATTCAGTAAGGTGGCAGTTATTGAGCCATTCTTGTATATTTTCCACTGCTAGTGCTCTGCAGTACTTGAATCCACATATTTTGTCCACATGCTTCCTTATACCACTTCCTGCATTTGTAAAAAAAAGGTCTTAGCAAAGTTTCTGGAGCTGGGAGGTTCAGTGTTGTGACAGAAATTGAGCAATTATTGTATATCCCAAAACATAGTTTTCACGCCACTGTAATCATATGATTCAAGAAGAAAGCGTTCTACAGCTTTACCAATGATATTTGAACCAAATAGATCATATGGCATTATGTTTTGTTTGTCAAGTGGTTAAAGACTCGGAAGACAAAGGCAATCCAAGAGCAACAGCCACAGTAGGAATCAATAGATTGACCAAACGACATGTAACCAAACCAAAGACAAGGTTTCGGAGCAGCGTCCATTGTTTTGTTATATACTGCAACAGCCAAGCTGCTATAAAAGCAATCAACTTATCCAGTTCCTCGCTTGTGACAGCTAGAAAAACTGGGCAAACAAAACACTAGACTCCCCCAAACAAGGACACTTAGATCAGAACAATAAAGTGGCAGCAAGGAAGCACATTTATGCTTTATAACAATAATTCAATATAATCTAGAACAAAGGAGCTTTCCGTTCAACGATAGCAGCGGGAAGATCTTCGCATTTTTAAAAACGGAAAGATAATGATAATTTGAACGTAAATTATATTCCGACTTTGATGGGAGAATACAAAAATTATTTTGTAAATTATTCCATATGAATTGATATAATAAATTTTCAAAACGCCACCAGCAAGGGAATATAAGTGTCATTAAATATTTCAGTAACCTATTTACTCCACCTGTAAAAATGCTTGCAGCAACATGCTACCAGTAACAAAACGTATTGTATTAAAATTTATGCTCAATTTGTTAGCCGTTGAATGTATTTTCTGAATCGTGTACAACGACGATACACCACTAAGATACTAGTTTATTTTCGTATTTAACGTTTCTTTAGAGAATCCTCGCAAGAATACAGCCCCTATTTACATAATAATTGAATAACCCGAAGAGCCTGCTACCAATATCAGGCGGAAGGTGAACGGTGTCTGAATTCAATTTTAGATAACGTGAGTGATTACAATATATAACCCTAAACTATTGAACTGATGTACATTGATAGGAATGAAATGATATTGTGACGTTAGACAAAGAGACTTTCCCTATTGGTGGTTAATAACTTTTTATTCTATTAACCTTGGTCAATAATAGACTTATTCAAATATTTTGAGAATTCAGAGATAGTTGTTTAACAAAAAGTTGTGCCACCTAATTGTTTTTTTCTACATTCATGCAAAAAACAACTCTTTAGTGAACCACATTTAATGGAAAAAGTGGTACTTTATTGCACTAGTGCAATAATAGTTATTTATGCAACAAGTGCAAAAAGTGAGTGTTTTTTGCACGCGACGTGAAATTGTCCAACGAGGTCTTTAGGCCGAGTTGGACAACACGTCGAGTGCAAAAAACACGTTTTGCAAGAGTTGCATACAATATTTTTTCTAAATTCATGCAAAAACTGGAAAATTAGAACATAAATATGTCAAGAACCTAATCTAACCTAATAAAACTCAACCCGTTCTTCTTTTTTGTGTCTTTATGGCCTCCACCTTGTCAGTACTCAATCATAGCTGGTTTTCGCCTTGACCATTTAAATTTTAAATAATTAAAGATTTTTGCAATAATTGTAACTCGTTGAGACTAAGTAGTAAGATATACATATATTATTGTTGTATTAAAGCAGGATCAGGTACTTGCTATGGATTTTTATTTAATTTAAATGTTTATGTTTGTCATTAATCATCACAAAACTGACACAAGAATGACAGATGAGTGCAATAAAATATTTTACCTACGACCCCCCCTGTAATCAGTCAATAACACACAGTCGGCGCTAATGTAATGACGTCTATTACGCACGGTAAAAAAAACGCACAGCTGTAAAGTAAATCGCACGGCTTCCTTAGCAACTGTCAATAGACGTCACCATTTTATTCAAAAATCTGACATAAGCCGTCAAAACATCAAACTTAGGTATAGGCTGCAATAGCGATTTGCGTAAGAACTGTCAAGAAACTTTTAAAACACTTTTATTATCCTTATAACTTATAATGGTTTGTGTATTTTGTGGAAAGCTTTATTCAATTAAAAAATGTCGAGTGAAAGTGGGATGGATTTAATATTATCATGGAAATCGCAGAAATAGCCAAATATTGTTGATGATGTTCAAGTATTATCAATAATAAGAGTATAAATACATGTAGAAGTAGGTCGTAGGTAAAGTATAGTACGTAACTGGTGTTGTAGAGCATTTTACGCACTCACGGAATTACGCACTCGCCGCTACGCGGCATCGTGCGTAACTTTTCCATTCGTGCGTAAAATACTTCTTACCACACACGTTACGTAATATACTATTATTGCACTAGTGCAATAAAGTACCACTTTTTCCATTAAATGTGGTGCACAAAAGTGTTGTTTTTTGCATGAATGTAGAAAAAATATTTTATTGCACTCTTCTGTCATTCTTGTGTCAGTTTTGTGATGATTAATGACAAACATAAACATTTAAATTAAATAGCAATCCATAGCAAGTATCTGATCCTGCTTTGATACAACAATAATATATGTATATCTTACTACTTAGTCTCAACGAGTTACAATTATTGCAAAAATCTTTAATTATTTAAAATTTAAATGGTCAAGGCGAAAACCAGCTATGATTGAGTACTGACAAGGTGGAGGCCATAAAGATACAAAAAAAGAAGAACGGGTTGACTTTGATTAGGCTAGGTTAGGCTCTTAACATATTTATATTCTAATTTTCCAGTTTTTGCATGAATTTACAAAAAAATATTGTATACAACTCTTGCAAAACGTGTTTTTTGCACATATCTTTTTGGAATTACCCATCAAAATAAAATCATTCGAATCTCAATGAAATAAATTTAAAATTCGCGCTCAACGACAAATGACATAAAGAGTACATTCCTAATTTATGGTACGAAAACACACAGTGCTGTCAGTCAGACGACGAGATAAACGCTTCTCGAGTTGCCTTCGTGAGTGTTGTGGTGCACAAATTAATTCTGAAACTATTGAGCAGGTTACTGAAATAAAATATTTAGGGGTACAGTTGGATCCGTAATAAAATTTATATTATCATGTCGATTACATTCGCAAAAAATTGAGAAATAGGGTATTTTGGCTGGATATCAAATAAATTATCACGGTGGGCTCGACAAATAGTGTATAATTCTATCATCTATCCTCAATTCACATATTATTGTATGACATTATTAATTTATTGCAATAAAGAGGATATAAACCGTAGACAAATTTTGCAGAACAAAGCGATGCGAATTATATTGAGATGCAATAGGTACACCAAAATAAACGATATGTTATAAAACTTGAAATTTTCAAATATTCATCAATTGGTTCAAGAAGCAAATTTAATTTTAGTTTCCAAAATAATTAATACGCCAAGGTATTTGATTGAAAATGGAGGACTTGTCTTACAATTTAAGATCAGGAAACGAATATTATATTGATAGGTATAAAACACAAATATAACAACGATCACTATTTGTCGAAGTGGTAAGGCAATATAATGATCTCCCTCTTACTGTAAAAACTGTTCCCAATGTACTAATCTTTAAAAATAGATTAAGAAAAATGTATTTACAAACATAATTCTCATATTAGGTATTTTCTAAATTATACACTCATAAAAACTGTGTATTGAAATAAATATTGTAAACTAGATTTGGGCTAAGTAAAGTATTTGTCCTCTACCACCTAATAATAAGTCCATATTTTTGCTCCTACCCATATATCTACTGTTGTGAATTATGGTTCATAATACACTGCCAAATCGTTACTGACTTTTATTCAATAAAGAAATTAATTGTCGTGGACAAAGTATAGTATTCTACTAGCAATTTATGGCCATAATTCACTAAGGTGACTTGCGCCCCTCGCCTGCGGCTCGTGACGCAAACGTCACCCATCGTGAATTATGGCTATCATAAATTGCTCGTTTAATAATATACTATTATTATTTATTATGAATATAGCTAATACACTCAAGATGTTGTAATGTGGACGCAATACCGCTGTAATATTCTAGCACTGAAAATTTGCATATTGTCAATTTTTGTCTTAAATTGGGATAGTGGTGGAAAAAATTGTATATACACCATGGTGGTGAAGACATTCATAAGCCTTGCACCTTATTATGCTAGAGGCATAGCCCCTCGCGAAGTAACTTTGGTACTCGGTCAATGATAAAAATCTTCATCACGTTGGTGTATAATATACTATTAAATAACTAAAGCAAAATCTGTGGAAAATGAATATGGGATTGTATAGATTTCTTAAGTGTCTTTGGGGAACATCGTATCATCATTGTGGCCCAGGTACCTTGGCTCGCATTGAAAAAATAGGAGTATATACTGGAGCTTACTTTGTTCACCTTTAATGAAAATACAAACAAGTTTTGTGAATTAGTTCCTTGTACTAAAAACCGTTAATCAGAAATTGGAAATGAAAGTCATTATTAAACAAAGAAATTATGGTGTTTAATAAACTTCAAAGAAACCAAAGAAAATATAAATAGGATAAAGCTGCCATATCATGATAAATAGATCCGAGCCCTTTACATCTAAAGTGCTTGTTAACGATGATGTGAAGTCAAAAATTGTGGCAACCTACATCATTAATTTATTGTTTTACAATATTTTCCAAAAGTCAATACGTCCGTCGGCCTGTTCATTCAAGATTAATGATAAAACTCTAAATTAAAATCTTTTCCATTGTATGAAACTTTGAAAGTCAATATCGAATGTAAAGACAGTTTGACGATTTCTTAATTAATGGTAATTTCAGTAATAAAGAAAACTTTATTATTCCAATTCCTGACGATTGCGACAATAATTCCTTATGATATTGACATTTCTGAATTGAACGTGATTTTTGTACTGGCTGTGTTGAGTGGAACTTTCTGTGTCTGCTAGTGAGCGTGACTGATCCAACTTCGCCTTGTATATGAATATGAAGTGGTGTTAGGTTCAGTAAGACTTCTGATGCAGGTGTTTTTGAAGCGATCTATCGACCAATCGTAGCATTTGAGAATATTTTCAACGGATTGAAAGAAAGAAAGATTGAAACACAGGCAGACCACGAAGCAGCAGTGAGCACTTTATACAACTCTATATGTCCAAGCAAGAGCAAAATACTTCTCCTTCATGAAACACCCACTACTCTAGACTTTATTGTAGCCGAAACACTCTCCGGATCACTCTCAGAATAGGAGAATATAAGATTGTCTCTCCGTTGTTGTATGGGCTTCTCTTTTTCACTCGCAGAATGGCTATACGGAACATAATTATTTGCCGAATCTGTATATAATATATTTCTATTCACTGATTTAATGATGAAAATTTTTGGTTCAATGGAAATACATTGGAAACGGACATTTTCCAGTCTGCTTGAATATAAATCCAACGATAAATGGTATATTTGTTTTATATATTACAATACCCATTACGTATGATATTCCTGTAATAAAATATCAATTGGTTTTCAATCTACAGTAATATTTACTAGGCAGATAATCACTATAATCGTATTAATGAAGATTAACCTTCCGACTTAATGCCTTTATTAGTCGGCTCAGCTAGAATCTATTTAATACTGATTTAGGAAATTGGATGTTATTAGTAGACGCATTTGTGTCGGCAAACATAATATATATGATGTAAAATTGAAACCTGATTTGTGTAAACTTTACAACAAAAACATACAATAACTATGTGAGAGAAAATGTGAGAGCCAAACGGAATACATCCATTATTTCGGTTACTGTTAATTATTATGAAAAGTCCAGGAGCACATCAAAATTAATCAACGTGAAAATGCGATCCTCACCTTCAACCTCCTTGGAATTACAAATACAACCTCCATTTATCTCGTTCCAATTGATACCATGCAAATTTTATATAACAAATATCCAGGTATACCTACCTGCCCCAGAATATAAATAACATAAATGTTTTCATGTAGTGTGAATATAGTGTATAGTGTGTAGTGTGAATATATTCACTCATTAAATTAATGTTCCAACGTATGAATAAATAATGAACTTCACTTAAATAGATCTCAGAAAAGAAATAACCTGAGGCCAACTCTGTCTAAAGAAAAAGCAATTCCACTTTAACGGTAATTTTCTGCCAAAAACATACCTCCCGCAAGTGGCATCATCCTTGAGTTCTCTATTTGCGCACACTTACTTCAAATTTAATTAGTTTTAAAGGGAATCTTTTTATTTTAACAACTTTATACTGTTGAATTATTTAAGTCATTTGCGGTTTTTGCCCTTACCGGTTATTCTCGTTACGCGTTTCATTCGAAAAACGAATTTATGTTGAAGTAATTCAGGATTTTAATGGTAATGAGAGTAATGGGCAAATATTACTTCTATCCAACAATAGTAGATATAATTTTTTTTACGACAACCTCGATAAATGTTCATTGTATAACCGTAACTTCAATCATAAATAAGCACATTTTGTACAGAATCTCATTTTTGCATGTTAGTTCTAGGTCCACTCTAAAATCACAACGACTGCGACTAGTCAGACTATGACGTCCAGCGACAACTTCCGATTCTATAAACATTATCAAAAGATAATTCAATCGAAAATTCAACATGGCATTTCGATTATAATTTTCAATGCGAAAAATGATCTTTCAACGCTACAATTCGTGACCATCATGCTTCAAAAATTTCGCAAACTTATTTTTATGTTAGGGAAGGTGGATTTTGAACATTTTTCTCAATTTGGGTGCACAAATCTGAGAAATCTACTGGGACCCATCGATACCTAAGCCTAGGGCCTCATACTTTATAAAGACAGCCCTGTCTGTGTCTCTTCTTGTTCTTGTGCAGTGGATTGTCATCGTTTGTAGGCCTTCTTCAGTGTTCTTCGCAAGAATTCTCTGAGATTGATATAAATGGAAATAAAGCATTATTCATAAGTTTTAGTAGCCTGAAAATATTATGGTGTAATTGATAATCACCCACATTGTTCATTGTTCATTGTTCAACTCGATCCAATTCCACCACTCTCTCTCAACTCAATCTCGCGAGATATTCCTTTTAATATTTTTTTAAGTTTTTCAAATTGGCTTAGGTAGAACTTTATTATTTTCAAACGCCGACTGATCGTTTTCTCGTGTATTTTTTGGTTTAACATGCAGAAATAAGATTTAATTAGATATTATTTTCACGCAGTGTATACAATCTTCTTCCAATAAAACTCAATACTTTTCTCATTAGTAATGAAACTAATTTCTTGTTGTTTCAGCAAAACCCCTACCAATGGTTTTATGGTACAGAGACGACACATTAGTTAGTAACACTAGTGTATTTTTGGGAAACGCCGGCGGTATTTCACAAGTACGAAGCGAGTTACGCGTTTCTAGTTTGGGACGACAGGATGTTGGTAGACAGCTTACATGTCAAGCGTCCAATAATCCCAGAACGCCACCCTTAACAGCAACTCTAAAGATCGATATGAACTGTAAGTTACACTTTTAAACTTTCACGTTAAATATGTGGCGTTAAATAATAATATGTGGTTTTTTATTCTCTCGTTTATCTTTATACAGATCTGATCACTTTTTTGCGGATAATAGCTAAATGGTATTTCCTTAGGGATTTATTGGACCAGTGTAACAAATCCACTGGTTTGCTCGCTTTGTCAAATCTCGCTCATTTGTGAACCAAAAGCCAGAATAAGAACAAAAGCAGAATGTAGATTCCACTGTCTGTTTTGTGTATTTCAATTGGAAATTTTTTTTAAAGCCACTTTGTATGTTTTTTAATAATTTTTATTTCGAATATACTTTTAATTCTAAAAATACTATCTATCTTCAAGATAGATTTCATACATGCATGAAGAATTTCAAATTTTCCAGTCGGTCCATTGGACGTAAAAATTTTGGGATCCAATCAACCCTTGTCAGCAGGAAGACGCTACGATTTATTATGTCAAAGTTCCGGATCCCGACCTCCTGCTAGTATAACATGGTGGAAAAACGGCCAAAGATTCGAAAGGACAAATCACACGGTAAGGATAAAGAAGTTTTTTGGTAAACGTAGACAATTCAATCAAGATTGTTTTGTTCTTATCACACAAAAATAAATTAGAATGAAAGTATGGGGATTATTTACTCCAAACTAAATTTAAACCACTTTTAAGCTGGGTAACATGTCCCATGTGTAACCGAAACCGAAAATTATGATAAAAAGATAAATTAAATAATTAATTTGGTCATATTAAAAAAAGTCGAGACCTTTAAATTGGACAAAAAGAACAATAACAAAAAACAATTTTGCAAAATATCTACTGAATATCAAACATTAACAACTAACACAGAAGCAGTACTGTATATTCGTGAATAAGCAATAAAAATTTCCTTGACGAGAAGACACGCAAATTTAAAAAAATGAATAAATAAAAACCAATCCCAAATTCATATCCAAGACACTTTCCCAAAACATCCTGGGCTCTTAAACTCATCCGAAAGTGGTTTTATTAACAATATAATGTGTGTTGAGAAAACAGTCTGAAAGTAGAAAACTTTCTTGATTTATCTCCACTGCTGGTATTTAATATCAACAGAATTAAGCCGTTTCATTATTTTCAGTTCTTCCAAAAAATAAACTTCTTGTTTCTTCTCACAAATATGCAGGGCCTTGTGTCGAGTATTACCGAGTTTAATCCATATTTCTTGAATTAAAATATACCTACCAATCAGTTTTTGGGTCAATCATTCTGTGTACCGGAGAAAAAAATTGATCATCATGCCTTTGTCAACGTCAAGATTGGCTTTTTATTTAATTAATAAAAGCTGGGTGTGTTATGGAACCGAATACTCGGTGAAAAGTTATCGAAATATGGATGCAATTGACTTGGAAAAAGAATGAAATACTGATTATAGATTGTCAATGTATCAAATTATTCGAACAAGTGTTTTGTAACATCTCTTAAAACTTGTCGTTGCCAAAATGTCTGGTTGGATTGCATTCATTTTTCTAGTTATCTTTCCATACATCCACACCTCAAATCGCCATCCACTTCCATATTGCTCGGGAAAACTTTTTTCAGTAAGATAATCATAATATAAGAATATTTCCATTAGTTGGAAGATTTCGTAATAAAGTGTCTTCAAACCATAACTTATGAGATCTCCTTCCATCCTTTTATGCATGTCATCACCTTCAATGCATCCATCTTTGTTTTCTACAAGGACGAAAACAAATCTTGGTTCCTTTCCGTTCCCAGTTTTCAAGGTCGTGGTAAGTCAGTTCAAAAATGTCGGGACTTATTCTTGCCATACAACACTTTTGTCTTTGTTGCTGTTTAACCAATAGTTTGTTTTGTAAAAGATATTTGAGGTTGAACACAATGTACAAAGAAATAGTTTAGTTGGCGCTGTGATCTTAATTTTAATCCGCAATCGTTAGCCAGTTGTGCAATCATATGGCAAAAGATTCTAAATTGATTAAATCGTAGTTGTTACCATTTTGTGATATTTCGTGGAGATCTCGTTAAACCAGTACCTATAGTATGTGTTTGAAATTCAGTGACTGATCATCAGAAAATCTCAAACAAATAACTAATTTTCTCTAGTCAGGATTTTCATAGCGGCGAAAATTTTTATGCGAGTCCTCAAGAGCATTTACATCCCGTGATTTTACAAATTATGATGCAGATCCGTCTCATTTATATGCATAGGATATTTTCTGTAACTGAATTTCTGTACAGTATGTACATTAATGTTAAAACATTTTCTATTAATGCTCTCCCTCTTCGGAGATCACTTCGGGAATACGGTCTGGATATATTCACGCTTCGGTGTTTAATGAGTACAAAAATAAAAGAGAAGTGCATGAGAGAATTTACAGATGTGATTCGGTTGTTTAGTCTGAGATTTTCTTCTGTGCTTTGAAGTTTTCTAGCGCCGGAAAAGGTGAACAGCGAGAATAATTTGGAATGAACTTTGCTGCAGTTTTGTTTTTAGAAATGGGTAGAGAATTAATCCTTTGATTTCCTTTGAGAGCGAATAAAGGACTTATTCGATCCACCGATGTTCTCTTGAATATTATTTTAATATCCTCTACTTGAAATGGAAAAAAAAATTTTACCGTCTTTCAATCAATAACCATGAAGTTTCAATTACTTTTTGATTTCCACTTTATAAACTTCTGCCAAAAATACATAAAATTCAATTTCATAATCTTGAGTTAAGTACCAGAGGTCAGTATATGATAATATCTGCAGGCCCCCATTTGGTCAATAACTTCATATAGGATGAATTTTTGATAAAGGAAGAAGTACTCCAGAAAGTGCAGAAGATATTCTGTCTCCGTCACTGCAATGATGATGTAAACATATTAGGTGAAGACGAAACAGGTGTTTCCTCTGACAGATCCACTCCCTCAGTCAAAAGCACTGCCCTGGGTTTCTGTAGTTCTAGAATTTTTTTGCCTCATTACTTTGAGCTATTTAAGCTGCAAACAGGTGACGTGTCTTATAAATACAACTGTCAAAACTCTTGTCATATGTATTAGATGTCTTAGGCTGTTAATACCATTTCAGTACGATTAAATTTATTTATTTTCAATCAAACCTTTAATTTGGCTTATGCGCCATATACCTTTAGACTACAAAACTCTCCAGAACAGTTTTTCCTTGCCTATTGTTGAAAAAAATTAACGCAGTAGCAAAGTATGTGCGCTTGGGCTTCCTTATCTTCTTGGCAAAATCTGCATACGGTTGCGTCTACGATGTAATTCATGTCTGTTACGTCTAATAATTGTTCTACTATTATAGACGAACATTTGGCCTGAGTCATGCATTTCTTATACGAGTTCTGCTATCTATTTTTTGCTTCGCTTTTGTTATGCCAGAGGAAGTTCATGTTTCAATAGGAGCACAACGTGCACTTTCTTAGGCTGGGAAATCTGCTTCTTTATTTCCCTTGTGTTCTGAGAAACCTGGTACCCAGTTTGAGGACAATTCGGGACGACGGCCTAGCTCTACTAGCCTCTCCAAGCAGTCTTAAATTAAATTAAGTGCTCACCAATGCTTTCAATTTCAAATTTAATTATTATTATATTATTATAAGTATTGGGTATCAAAACTTTGCTGATAAATTATCCAGGGTAATTATCATAACTCAAGTAAAGTAAATTCAACATTGAAACTAATGTTTTTGGCTCTTCCTACGCTTAGAGAATGATTGGAATTTAAATACCTGTTAGTGCTGTCTGTTGGTATGCGGTAAACACCTGTTCGATATCCTGTGAATTTTTTATTCATAATAATATACACCGATACGTTGAAATTGAAAATCAGTATAGGTACTTTAATTCTCATTTAAGTAGAAAAAATTCATACTTGGAAATATAATTTGTTTTCTCATCCACAGACATCCAACGATGGTAATACAACAACGAGTACTCTTGCATTTATACCGAAAAAAGAAGACGATGGAAAATATCTTGCTTGCAAGGCTGAAAATAAAATTATATCCTCCGTTGTTTTTGAAGATGGTTGGAAATTGGAAATACACTGTACGTATAGATTTTTCTCAATTAATATAATCAATCATGAAATATCAGATCCCAGTTTCAATTTTGACTAATTACTAAAATTCCGAGTATAATTGATAATTCATTTAACTGTTTCAGCTTTGAATTTGGAAAATAATTTCTTTATAACGACAAATAATTTTCAATTTTTCAGATACTCCAGAGGCAAAAATTCTCTTGGGCACGTCTCTTAATCCCAACACCATTAGAGAAGGCACTGATGTTTATTTTGACTGTATCCTTAAGGCTCATCCTGCGGTATACCGAGTAGATTGGAGGCATAACGTGAGTATTTAGGTTGAAAATAATGAATTCATTCTCCAACAACAAATAAAAACTTCTATATATACAATTACATTGTAATTGATGAACAATGAATTGATAAAGACACCCAACACCTCAAACTGACTTTCACTTTCTAAAATATTGCGAAGACTGAGAGGTATTATTATAATTATCAAATATTTTCTATCGCAATCCATTATGCATTTTTGGACACACTGTCTAGATATTAGATAGTACCAAATTTTAGAAAGAGCAGTGGAGGGACAATGCTGCCAGCTCTTATTTTTCGTGGTGGCTTGAAAACCATTTACACAAGGTTGTAGATATTTTTATTAATAAAATTGTGGTGCATTGAGAACTTATGGAGGAAAAACAATATTTTTCACCTCGACCACTATTTGGACAGATTTAAAAAGGTAGGTACTCAAATATTTTATATTCGACCAACTGACACACAAATACTGATATTCAACTGGAAAATTCACGTGAAACGTTAAAGTCATCAAGTGGTAGATGGTAAAAAACTTTCCTATAAACTGTGTGGTAAGTTTAACCGGACCAATCGACCCCCTTGTAATTAAATCTAATCTATTCTAAGTAGTTCCTAATAATTGGGGGTATTTATCAAATGTATTACATCATTGAGATCCAAACATCTCTCTAGAGAACCTATTCATAATATATCCTCTCCTAAATATATTTCAAGTGATAATCAATGCTTATTATTCACAATTCAGTTCAGAGTAGGAGCTAGGAGAGCATAATTTGATTCAAAATGTGTGTTAGAGTTTGTTGTATCCGAAGTTTCTGGTATTAATCCGTAAACTTGGAAACTTCAACATAACTTCTGTGAACACTGTTTGTCCCGATTAATAGGTGATGTAGTCCGTGTATTGATAATTTGTTCGGTGCATTCCGTTACCAAGATATTAATATGCAGTATTGAAGCTGTCTTTAAGTATACAATTCATGATAATAGATAACATACTATGTTTCCGCTATCAGTCTAACCTACTGAACCTATGGAAACTCCACAATAACCGCTCACCAAATACATGTAAATTATTCATTGAAAACGTCACCTAAAGCAAGATTTAAATTGAATCCAAATTCAGCAATTCATTTTTTATAATTCTTTCTTATTACAGGGTAAACTTCTGAACATCAACGTGAATGCTGGCATTATCATCACGAATCAAAGCTTAGTTTTGCAGGGCGTTTCAAGATCTACAGCTGGCAACTATACTTGTGTCGGATACAATACCGAAGGAGACGGAAAAAGCAGCCCGTTTTACCTAAATGTACTTTGTAAGTCAACATCCTAATATATTTTTGTATTCAAATCCTTCTCATTATTTTCCCAGGAAATCCCAATAAACAAAGTTATTATTAGAAATAGCGTGAATATTTCAAACAAACTTTTCACTCCATAATTAACTACAGGAGACATTCCTGAAGGATTTTTAATATCGCGATTCTAGCCTCATATCTAAGTTACGTTTCAAAGCCAATACGATTCTCTTTCTGTTTAATTTTCTATACCATGCCATCACCCTTCAAGAATTCACTTTTGATGTCTTTACTGACATCCTGTTGCAGGCTTATTGATATACACAGAGTGATTCAGAAGAAACTTCACATACTCTCAACCTGTATGAAATTTTAGAGTTTCATTAAATATTCAGTGATCATGTAGACTTTTTTGAATCTCCATTAGAGTTTCATAAAACAAATATATGAACAAAAACGGTCCCAATTTTTCTTTAGTTTCAATTATTCGATTCAATATAAGGAGTAGTTGTGTAGCATTCTCTCAAAATATTAGCCAAATCGAACTCATACTTCATAAGTTATGGCCGAAAGAAAATTTCTATTTCGTCCTGTTTATTATTTGTACAAGATGGTACAGTTCCTTATGACTTACCATATCAAAATTGATGACTCCAAAGGAGAATTTCCCCCATACAATTTATGTTTGAATTTTCCAGATGCTCCAAGCTGCAAACCAAATCAAACAAGAGTCTACGGAGTAGCAAAACAAGAAAGGGCTCAAATAAGTTGTCAAGTGGACGCGAATCCTCCCGATGTCGAGTTCAAATGGACATTTAATAACTCCGCCGATTCCGTGGACGTTAGTCAATCGTACATCGCACGCAGTGGAACTTCTAGCATCGTGTCCTATACTCCCATGACCGAACTGGATTATGGAACTCTTTTATGTTACGCCTCGAACAGAATTGGTGTCCAAAGAACACCTTGTGTGTTTCATATCATAGCAGCCGGTAAGTTTTTCTTCCTTCACTCTGACATCAATTGCTTATATACAGATGCATGCAAAGCATTGAACATATACTGACTTTGGGATAGTCAGTACACTAATCTGAAGCTTTGACAGATTGAAAATACAATTATTACAAATTATTTAATAAGTGAAATTCCACATAGTACGAATGGTTTTATGTGAATATTTGGAAATAAAACTGGTTAAAATTATTCCACAAACTTAAACGGATAATTTTTATCCATCGATGTGTAACAAACAGTGCTTCTCTTGTCAGTAACATAAACAAACATATGTAAATACAATTGTTACAAGGAAACATTGCATATTTTTTTATATCCACATATGTTTGTCATGTCATGTGTATTTTGTTGGTGACAAAGAGTAACGAGAGCATTTGATTTTTTTTCGTATGCAATTGCTGGACACAATGAATTTGGGTGTGGCAAATACACCCCAAAAAAACGTAGTTTGTTTTCATTTATAAAAAAAATATTCTTCAGCTTTGTTTACTTTTTCTAAAAATACAATAGTGAAATTACGTTCGAAACCACCAGCCAAGTGTGAGCTGAGCACGCGTACGGTGCGGCTAATAGTATTAACACTGAGGTAAAATTTCATCTGAAAAGGTTTCCATATTATAAATAATCATTGTAATTATTACCTAGTGATAACCGAAACCAAATCGATATTATTAGATGCAATCAATTTTATTGTATGTTGATAAATTGAAGTTAAGTTTTTGTGTTCATCTTTTGACTGTTATAACCAACAAAATTTTGCTTCGCTGGTCCATTTTCTGAATACAGAAGTTGGGATAACTAATAGATCTCGGAATTGCTTGAACGAAAGCGAACTACGTAGAGAGTCAAAAAAACGGCGGTAGGTACCACAAAGCTGTTCGGAAAATAATAAGACAAATAATCAACACAAATAATTGTTTAATGATATATACAGCGATAAATAATTTAAAGTGAGTAATCCAGCGCCTGCCAATGCACCTTGTGACAGACATATCAGTAGATCTGTCTTCTTGAAGTTTGTCTATACCTTGTTTTTAAACTAAGAGGAGTATTTTAAGAAACCTGAAACAGACCACTAGATTGAGAGAGTCTTCCGAAAAGGTCGTGTTTACGACTTATAGATCTAATTGACACTTATGTGAAATATCTATTGTACTGCTCGCAATTTTCGTGGCCAATGAGAGATCAGGGTATGTGTAAATACCTATGTATAAAATATTCTAGTATATTGAAGTATAAGTGGATATTAAGGTCTTTAAACACGCGCGATTTTTCGAGCACGACGGGTGGCTACCTGACCAATGACTAGCCTGCAGAAATGCCAACTTAAATTCAAATCACTCCTCTTAGTTTAAAAACAGGGTATAGAACAGGTGGAAAGCTGGACAGTTTTTCGTTTCGGAAGTATTGGAAGTTGAGTTTTGTGTTCCAATAATGAGACATTGTTTGACTTGACATTGTTGAAGTTGAAGTATTCATAATATTTGGTGGTCTAAAAATGGTCTAAAATCTCAGTTCCAAAATTGAACATTCTCAATCAATTATCCTAAACATTTCCACTTTTGTGAACGGTAACTTTTTAATGAAATTTCTGCACATATAATTTGAAAATTATAATAAACTTAAATGTAGTGAAACCATCCATATTTGTAGTCCTTGCCAGCGTTCATTAATCTGGACAATAAATTAATATTAGAAACTCGCTTTAAATCACAATTCGACAAGCAAACCTGATTTAATGTTGTAAGTCTTATAAATTTCTAGATGGCGAAGTGCAATACCCTTCGATTTAACCTAGAAGGAAATAATTCACAGGGTCCATTCAGGTCAATGCTCGGGACCGATTCGTTAAATGGAACGTTTCGGAAGGCCTTATTTTAACATTATCTAAGTCTATTATCAAATTATGGTGTAGTGGGCTGTCCAACAGAACTGCAAATTCACACTGACCTTCTTGAAAAACCTATTGTAATAGTAACAGTACACAAAGTGAGAAATTACAATAATATCAACGGAAAATTTGGATAGGTCGATTTTCACTATTATAGTGATAAGCAGAATCACGTGAAGTATTTCATTAATCGTTAATAGTGAATTCAATAATCGAAATGATTCGATTTGTAAATCACATATGGCCGTTTGCACCAATAGTAGCATAATCTTAGAATAGCTATGACCAGTTTAAAATTTAAGGGTCGCTTAATTAAAGTTCAGTTGCACCAATGTTTTTGCTCTGGTCCTTAGCTAAGTGCTTAATACATTTGTCAACCACGCTATTTAAACTGAGTTTTATTAATTTCTCCATGATTTCTGGTGACTTTTCGTTTTTATGGTTTGAAATAACGCATTAAAAGCTGGTAAAAGTCAATTCTTTGAAATTCAAAGGATTTTATTCTTGTTTTTTAAATAAAGAAATTGTTTATAGCGGAAAACACAGTGAAAAATGAGGAAATCAGATCGGTGGATTATACAGTTCAGGGATAAGAATTGCTTATATTTTCATCCAATTCTTCATAATAGTTTTCATGGTTGTACCGTCTTCTTGGAAATCAATTTTCAAGAATATCCAATACCCGAAAAGGGAAAAAAACATTGACATAATATATCAATATCAAAACACAAGAATGCTAGAAATCTCCAATTTGAGGATAAGTGGAGAATAAGCAAGCGATTTTCGAAGCTTAGCCAGGTGCAGCTTAAAATGACAAGCTGTTCATGTTCCAAAACCAAACATTCTTGAAGCGCCACTTAAAGTCAACTTAAATATCAATTGGTGCAAACGGCCATTAGAATATGTCAGACGAAGTTTTCACGGAATTTCAAGTTTAGACTTATTGACTTGCGCTTTATAACTCCCAACTCAACTTAACATCGCAAGATGGAGTATCGTTGTTTTGAAAGCTTTGAGAAGGTTAAAAATGTCCAATTTAGCTCAGTTCTTCTTCGATTACAATGATTCGATTGCAAATCACACAGGATGTAATAGGCTGAAAATATTGATGTGAAACACCCAAAACAACGTTCATTATTATTCCGGAATAAGGAAAAATCTGACAACAATGTAAATACATGCGAATATAATATGCAATTCTCAAGCATCACAGGCTACCGAAGAATACCACAGCCAACTAGAGAAAACCATGTGCAGACTAGAGTTACGTAGGAGGTGTTGTGAACATAAAAACCCCTGGTTGGGGTGCAGCTGGTTAACGATAATTATTGAAAAAGGATAAAATGAAAGTTGTGGATAGATGTAACAAAAAAAGCAGCTTGAATAAATAGGAATGTGATGGAAAAGTAACAAACTAAGCGGTATCTAGGGAACAAACATCAATGAAATAAATCAATGGTATCCTCGATGTTCTCCTGATGTGAAGCGCCGTTGAAGAAGGGAACGAAGTACGCTTACAGGGGGCGCATCGAACATCAAAGGAATCACACCGTCTAATTAAAAGCGAATTTTCATACTGGAAACAAACACAAACGTGGCAACGAATTGCGGGGTTTAGACTTTTGTAATTAATAGCGAGGGTATAGTAATATTAGCCTTTCCCGAGGGAAATTTTACCCTTAAGACGCAATATCTTCACGAAACGTCTTAAAGGAGCTGTTCTGTTCATTAGTCGAATTTTTTCAATCTCCGATTTATCAAATTCTAGTCTTTTGATGGAATATCGATTTTTATATTCCTTAATATTATAAACGAATTCTAAAACTTATTTTTTTGTGGAGAAATCACGAAAAAAAAAACTTTTTTTCTTCCTGTAATTAAAAACCTAGGAATGTGAATTACTTACTGAAACTTTGTTGAAAAACAACATTTCAATGTTTAAATTACCTACCGTTTTTTCATTTAAAATTAGTGCTGAGTACATTGAATACTTGGACTACAGTTGATATTTTGGAAGGAGAAATTTATTCTGAAAATTGATCTGTATTGTGCCATTATATTTTTATTTCTATAGGGTGATAAGATGTAGATTTTCAACGACAAAACCCATTTAATAATAGGCTTCTTGGGCGTGCGACATTTTGTAAACAAAGGTGTAGAGTTGAACTAGGAGATCAGAAATTTATTTTCATATCAAATTTATCCTGGAATGACCAAGAATTGGACATACTTAGCTATCTAATGGCCTCTAGGTACTCATTCCCTCTATATAACCACTGTAAGACTTCCTCATCTATTAAACGTATCACTAAAAAGGAAAGACTTCTTTGTCACCTTATTTGGTGACATTTAGCTTACAAATCTAGGGATGAGGGTACTACTTACAAAAAACGATTTTGACTCATAAGATGCTGGCGTTTCATCATGTAGATTATCAAGACCACTTCAAAACATAGTAAAATATAAGGTTAAATATAGGGTGTTCCATAAAAAAGTCATAAATTCGATCTATAATCGAGTGTAAAAAAAACTTAAAAAAAAAATCGCAATAATTACCAAAATTCTCATATCATATCAGGTTATTTCTGCTCATAGCTTTTCCCACTGCTTTTTAACATAATATCCGGAGAAATCTAGGAACGATTAACCAATCGAGATGCTTCGCAAAAAAATAGCAAATATAATTGAGTTGCATCTCGAATTCGTTTTGGAGCGACTCCGGTAATTGTTTCAAGTGAACTATTATCCAGCAGGAAACTGTTCGCTGCATACGTTTTTAGAAAACTACAGAAAGAAGGAGGTTTTCGCGAAGTTTTGTGGTAGATGGTACAAAGCATGCCCTAAGACTGAAATAAATTTGAAAAAAAAACCTGTTTCATAACTCCCAACTGTATTAATTCTTTGGAGTAAATAGATGTTATAAACTAGGACTCCGCGAGATGCAAGACAAAATAGGAAATTAGAACGTTTCTTTTGGCTACTCTTTCCACAATTACTTTGCGGAAATTGTTGATTATAAAAAAAGCGAAACAAAAAATTCTACGGAATTCACAATTAACATTCATTTAAAATGGTTGCGGAAAAATATAGAACTAAGACGTTATCTTCGAAACTGATGAATAGATTGCTATAAAGTTGTAGGACGATGAATGGGACTGCGACCTTAGCCTGTATTCTCAAGGGACTAGTGAGAATCTCACCATGAGATTAGTGCGTTACGGGCTTCGTGAAACGAGACGTATGACGAGAGGTACGGACTGATGCCCGTATTTATAAACGAACCTCAGCTCATGCTTAAGGTCGTGCTCAGCCAAGTCGGCCTTACAGCGAGTTCAACCTCAAGATCGTCTTGTGTTTTATAGACGGTACTTCGGTTATTCTCGTAGGAGGTCGACCTCAAGTAAGGAAAGTTAGGAATTATGGCATTTTTGATAGATGAGTTCGAAATAAAAAGAAGATTTTGAGCAAACGGACAAGGAACATGCAAAGAAAAAGAAGATTATGTCGATTGTGACAAGTGATTTGTAAAGTTGAAGTATGAGATTTTAGTTTTTAAATTGTATGTATTTTGTTCAATAGGTATAGGTTGGTAGTTTCCCATTTTGGTTATGGCATTTTATCAAATTGATAAATAAGTTATGAAATATCTTTTTTCAGGAGCTCTCTGAAGATTTGTATCTTTTTATCTAGTGAAATGTGTGTAGCTGGTGGGTTTTTTACTTAGGTTGAAGTATTTACTTTTTCTACTTGCTAATTTTAAGATACTTTTTATTTTCAAAATGTTAATTATGTGGTTGTAGTTTTTAAATTGTGATTATTTTGTTAAATATGTATAATTGCTAGTTTCCCATTTTGGTTACGGTATTTCATTTTATCAAATTGCTTTTTTTTGTTTTGAATTGAACTTGGAATATTTTTCATTTTCACAGGTTTTTTGTTACTAATTAATAATAGTTATTTACGTAATAAGTGGGATATGGACATTATTAACGCACGCATGTGAAGTTTGCACGACGAGGCCGTAGGCCGAGTCGTGTATTCACATAAGTGCGTTAATAATTCCTATCACACGTGTTACGTACAACATTTTATCTACAACTGTTTATTAGTATTATCAACAAAACCTATATTATAAAATTTAAAAAAAATTCCAATCCAACGTATTTTTAATAATATTGACTTCAAACATAAAGGTACTGTGTATCATATTTTGTGACCATATCATCAAAGACAAACAATAAGGATGTGGAAATAAAATAAATTACTTATGTCATCAAATTTTCAAATTTGAATGAACAAAAATCTATAAAAATGAGTTCAAGCGAAGACAATCTCCTTTCGGAAATTGAAAATGCAGCTTCCAGTGTTATTTTGAATATTTAATTCTGGTATTAATATGTTTCTAGATTCTCATTACCGCACTAGTGCGGTAATGTAATCAAAACGCACTAGTGCGGTAATATACGTCATTATGACACTAAAAATAGTGTCAAATCGTACTCGTTACAGGACCGTTGTAGATAAAGTTAATTAATAAAGGTGGTGGTTTTATTATGTGTGTGTGGATATTTTTATTTATTTTGTATGAATAATGTTTGTTTTTCCTTTTTTTTTAGTTATGGATGCTTCAAATATAATTTTTTTTAAAATAAATCGATTATATTATTTTACATGTGTATTTATTTTTGCATCACTTTTGTTTTTAACAAAATGTGCATTATTGTTGTTATAAGGGATGGAATGTCAAATGAAAGAAATGTTTCAAAAAAAGGGAAACTCCTTGTGTTCAGTAAATACATACTCTTTCTGAGTTGTCTGAGCATATTATAATGAGAGTAAAATCTTTATAAAATCGATAGCGCTTTCTAAAATCACTTTCGTTAAAAAATTCCATTGGATTTTCCATATCACGTATATATCGCTTTCGTATGCGTTCCTGGCGATTTTCTTCTTCAATAATATCAATTTGTTCCAAATATTCCTCTATTTCCCCGCACATTTTTATTTGAATCATAAAATTAAAAAAATAATAATACAACAAATAAAATGGGTCTTCAAACGTCAATATGAAGATAAAAGTTAGGTTATGAACCCGTGCTCAAGGTAAGTCGAGACCAACCTTGAGGCAGAGTAGCTGTTTTCACGATCTCAAGCACGGACTCCTACTCAAGGTTGGTTTATAAAAGACGAACATGGTGCGAACTCGACCTTAAGCATCGAGGGTGACTTGAGCACGAACTATAAATACGGGCATGAGAGAATCTCGCTAAAACTGGTTAGAATCCAATAGATAAGCATGCGTGTTGGATACAAGTCGACGGAGTTAACAACAATTGTTATTTTCTCATTATTCCATTTTTCATTAGTTACAGTCTACTCATTCTATCAGTTTTTTTTATCTTTTTCACTGATTTGTATTGTTTCAAATTTGTGTTGGATATTTCGTTCCCAGTGAAATTTTCTAAGAAAAAAATCATTTGCTCAATCATGAAAATCAATATCCAAAACATTTGCATAGTTTTTTGCTCATGGAAATCGAATAAGAGGGCGCTAGTGATCTATTTCCACCAAACTTAGTATAGAAAATAGCAGCTTATTATAATCCTTGAATACAATTCAACTTTTTATGAAGTTTCATTTATTGACTTGCTCCGTTGACAATTTGGCTGTGAAGTGAGTGTAATAAGGCCATATAAATGGAGAATTTTGTCGATACGAAATTTTGTTACCGTTTTCAGAAATATCGGGTATTGTAATCTTTCGGTATTAAAATAACCAGCTTTGCACTGTGCTTGAGTAAATGTATTCATGTTTTTACGTGATGGAGATTCGAATATATTGTGTTTTGTCAAAATCCAAAAGAAACATAATCTTTGTCTCTGGTTTTCTCAGGATTTCAGTACAAGAAGTGTATAGACTTTTCTCAATACTACAATACGATAGCACTGAATACTGAATTGAATTATTATATTCGCTGTCTGTTATTTTCAATTCTTCGGTCGAGCACTTTGTACGAAGCAAATTCTATTAACCATCAATTAAATGTCCACCATTTCTCTTCAAAGGAAACATTAAACTCCTCCGACGCTGTAACGGAAGGATTAGACTACAAAAACACATACTTAAACATATACTTCTTCCAGTTACTAGACACCACTGTCTATACATGGACTATTAACTCTAACAAATGTCCGATACATAGATCAAGATTCGACAGATTAATATTCTTATCGATAGTGCCTCGGTTTTTGCCACTTTGAAATATCGTTGAAGATTTAGCACTACGCATACATAACGGTCGTAAAAACTTTTTGTCTTTTTTCATATGTCTATTCGTGAAATAGGACAACCAATATTCGACTAAGGGGTCTATTCTGTAACCAGTCCTTTAAAATTTAGAGGCCGTTAAAAATCTAACAGGCGCTAAAATCACATCTACCTACTTGTAGATGTGATTTCAGCGCCTGTTAAAATTTTAACGGCCTCTAAATTTTAAAGGAATGGTTACAGAATAGACCCCATATTCTTCGACCTATTTTTTTAGGATAAGACAGGTCCAACAAAAACTGTAACTCAGTTTATTCACTTCCCTCGAAGTGTATCATATCTCAAGAAACAAGTATACCTACTGCAGTATAACACAGCTGCTTTTTTAGTATCTCGAGTTTGTGTGCATGATCCCATTGATTGAGTTACTATAGTCTTCGTCGATGGTGAAGGTAGAAACGTCAGTTGTATCCGAGTTATAATAGCTTACGTCGTCTCTCTGAGGTTAGGTAGAGTACTTTATAATAGCATAGAGTGATAAATAAAAGAGAGTTGTTGAACGTATAGTGTTTTGTGACACAAAGTTACCACTAGTGCCTACCTTGGCTACTGGTATGAAATAACATTCAGGACGCGCGCTTTTTGAATTTTTCAGCATACGAAGTTTTCAGCATACGCGTAATATTGTATTATTAGGAGTGAGAGGATAAAAAAACCTCTGCTAGTGAGAAACTACTATTGAAACAACATTTTTCATACAATAAAATGATAAAATATCGAAAACAATACAAAAATAGCCAATAAAAATAAAAAAAGCACTCACAAATAAGTAATACATTTAACAAACAGTTGAAATAATATAAATCCAATACATAAAAAACAGCATCAAAGAAATAATCGAGTAAATCACAAATTCAGTCTTTAGTGATCAAACTAGGTTTCATTTTTCATACAATAAAATATCAAATATGGTGCTACACCTATCTACCACTACCTGTGTAGGCATCTTAAAGCACACACTGAAATACCACTTTTTCACATAAAGAAATTTTAGCAAATTTTATTGTCTGCAGAAAAAAACGATAATATTGTTGTTTCCATTTTTTTAAACTCACCTATGATGAGTTATAATACATATAGATATCAAAAGTTACTGACCATGTACCATAGATCCATGTACCAACCTCAAATTAAAATAATATTGACAATTTTCGCGTGGTAAGAGGCGGGGATGTTAGTTCAGTTAGTCGCTGTGTTGCGCCATGCTTAACTGGCTGCGCACAAACTTTGTGTCAGTTTCTTCCATAAGTTTTTAAACCTCTCTTTTATTCATTACTCTATGGATAATAGTGATTCAAGTAATTTAACGTGTGCAAGATCGATTCAATCTTGAAATTATCAAAGGAAAAGTCTGTCAGGAAAAAAGAGAGTTAATCTTCCATCAGAATTTTGGCAAATCAAAGTTATACCAGAAAATGAGAACGTCCATACAGTTTTGAAAACCAGTTTCCACCCAAATTATACAACAGACCTTTGGAAATAGGAGATATTATTGGGGTTAAGCCATACGCAAATAACCAACCTGTATCACGCGTTTAATATGAGTTTATTCCAAAGACAAAAGAAACTGGACTTGGAGAAGCTGAACATGAAGATGATGGAGACTCTGATCAAAAATTTAGATTATAATGAAAAGTAGATATTGAAATGATATACTTAGTTAGAGTTTGTTCAATCATCCCATGCCGTTACGTCATACATTGTCCATTTTGATCTCCTATTCATGAAATGGATGAACGGAATTTCGACGTCATCAACGTATTTCTTAATTAATGTCGACGTGAATTTTATTTGTTACTTTTTACAGTTTAGATATTATATTTTATGAACAATTCAACGCATTTAACCATATTCAACATTCAACAATATGTCATCGATTATGATTTTGAGGTTAAGTGTAAAATAACATTTAACTAATATAAGAGAAAACGTAAAAAGAAGAATACGTGACAGATTATGACGTAACGGCAAAGGATGGCTGAACAATGTTCATTATTCAATTAGGTTTATTTGAAAATATAGTGTAGTGTCTGAAAAATAATAACTGTCTCGAATACTACATTATTTCAATTAACGCACAAGGAGAACAAAAGCAGAATAATATGGTTGTTAATATTAATTCATGATTATCTCAGATGTGTTGATATTAAGTTACTAAAGTCTTAGTTGCACGTTTTGAACTGTACTTACTAAATTTTGACGTGAAAGTACGTTTTGTATTTCACATTTCTCGGAGCCCGAACGAAAAAAAAATCATCACAGAAAAGTAACAATAAAGTTTTATTTGATGCGAACGAAGAATTTCAACTATCTTTTTAAACAAACGGAAATCCGCTCGCGCATTTTCAAAAGGTTATAGGTAGATGTATAAGAAAACTTTTCTTTATGCGGATACTTGAAAGTTGCAAGTTTGGCTTCGAAAAAAAAAACATTTGTCGACAAGTTAGGTAATAAAATTTGGGTTGTGAAGTTTCGAGATTCTAAATGTATGCCCTCAGGGCCAGTTTATTCCAGTTCACGGTCCGTTAATTTCAAGATGCCCAGACTGGTGCATAGATCAGACCGGGGACTTGAGAGTTGAAAAGGATATGGAGAAAGGATTCAAAACATGTTAACAAATTCATGTAGGGACAAACCATTAAATGGAAAGGCTTGTCGCGAAACAAAGGAGCATTTCAACGTGTATGAGTCTTTTCGAGCAAAAACGACATTGGCTGGAGGGTAAATTTTGCAGAACGAAAAAATCCTTTAGATTGCGTAAATTGAAAAGCATCTGCTGCCAGAGTTTTTTTTCGCTGATACGAATATCACTTCTGAATAAAATAACGGAACTTAAAGAGAGACACTGACAAAAATGCAAATTAATTAATTGTTCAGAAAAAACATTTGAGGGTTTTTAATAATATTTTTGGTTTTTCGCAATAAAGTTATGTATTCTGGAAGGTGAAAGATCATTTATACCTTGTGAAAATGAGGATGATGTTTCGTGAAAAGACTTTTCTCATCGAAATACAACGGACTGACGTTAGAAAGAAATTAAGACTCATTGGTAGTTAACTCGCGAACTAAACGATAAAATTTAACAATTACCTTGTTTTCAGGTATCTTTACCTTTTTTATTGTTTCAGGTCGGCCGGATCAAGTTCAGAATTGCACACTTTTGAATATTTCCATGACATCGTTCAACATAAGGTGTACGGAAGGGTTTAATGGAGGCCTTCCGCAGTCATTCCTTTTGGAGGTATGATAAAATTACAATAAAAATTTTTTTCCACTTGAACCCTTTATTATTACAGTTTATTCATCACATACCTTTGCCCGTTCCCTAATTAATGTTTTCTCAATACTTCTTATTTGGTTATTTTGATGGAAAACTTTATTAATAAAAGCAAAATTAATATGCAATTCTTAATAAATTATTATTTATCCAATGGTTATTACCTTGCAAATCTCTCCCTGGAAAAATTGGAAAGATGAGACTTTTACTTGATGTACATCCATACTTAATTATGAAATAAAACAATTTTTATTTGTTATTGTCTAACTAATATTTCAAGTTGTGACGCGTTTCGCTAACACAGTAGCTTTGTCAAACAAATGGAGGTATAATGAGAACTTTTAATTTATACATTGCCTTAATACTAAATTATACGGATATTAACAATAAAATTATAATCTATTTACTTGTAAATAGAATAAAAAGAAAAAAAAGTGTTACTAAATATGGGATTAACTGGAGTATTTAACAAGTTTACCTGGAAACTCATTCACAACAATCCTACAGGAACCTTTTTAGGTAAAAAGGTTTAATAAGGGAGAATTGTTAATATCAAGTTGGTCGTTAAGAAGATTATCTGAATATTTGTTTTTACTTATCTCTAGGGCTTCTAAAAAATTTAATTTGAAGGATTTAGGTTCTATATGCAAAATTTCAAAATTTGAATCGAAAGAGTGTTGGTTTGTGTTTGATTTGAGTAGTTGGAGTCTGATTTTTGGTTGTCATAGCTACGTTTGTGTTCTGGAATTCTAGTTTTAAAATTCCTAAAAGTTCTACCTATATAAATTTTGTAACAGTTGTCATTACCACATTTTAATTGATAAAAACCTGATTTATTTAGTTTTTAAGATTAAAAACAACAAATCCGAATCTTTTAGAAGCCCTCGAGATAAATAGAAACAAATATTCAGATAATATTCTTAACGACCAAATTGATATCAACAATTCTTCCTTATTAAACCTTTTTACCTAGAAAGGTTCCTGTATGATTGTTGTGAATGAGTTTCCAGGTAAACTTAAATACTTCAGTTAATCCCATATTTAGTCACATTTTTTTCCTTTTTTATTTTATTTTCATGTGAATAGATTATAATTTTAATGTTAATATCCGTTTAATTTAGGATTAAAGCATTGTATAAATTGAATAGTTCTCATTATACCTCCATTCGTTTGACAAAGCTACTGTGTTAGCGAAACGCCTCAGAACTTTAAGTTGAAATATTATGTAGATTTTAACAAATTAAAATTGTTTTATTTCATAATTTAAATTTCTCCTTCTCATCAAACTTTTATTCAAAGTTTTTTATATAAAAAAAATTATTTCAGGTGCGAGAAAGTCAATCCCAAGAATTGAAAAACAACCTAACCTCGCCAGTTGCACGGTTTTCCGTTACGGACCTAGCAGCTGGAGTACTGTATAACGCAGTACTATTTTCATTTAACGCGAAAGGACGTAGCGAGCCTGCAGTCGTTCACGCAGCAACCTTAAGGCTACCGGAAAAACAGCTCACAGCAGAAAAAGGTTGGCAATTTCTTATCAGATCGAATAATAAAATTTGAGTCCAATATGTTTGTTCAAGCTACAATAAAGTTTTAACATAGTGAAGTGGAATTTATTGTATAAGAAGATTTTTAAGAAATTTTATATTTTCTCCAAAACTTTTCTGGTCCCGAACTTTTGCTGAACTCTGTTTATATATATATAGTATAAATAGCTAACATATTTTAAGCGATAAAATGATGTACCGGAATAGCAAACTATCATTAATTTGATTTAACCCTATGTTTTCAATTTAATTCCAGAAGGCAGTCGTTCGGGCAGTTTCCATTTTACGCCTATGATGAGCATCCTGATTGGCGTCGTATCCGCTCTGTTGATTGTTGCCTTAGTGGTTATAATGGTATTGCGTATGCAGTGCACTCATCACAACGATATCCGGTTAAAAGGGCACAAGAACAGCGCGGCAGCGGTCAGCAGGAGTAATCTGGAACATCGAGGATCGGGTAGTTTACCGACCCTTAGCGACAAAGGTGGTATGTATTATAATCAGTTTAAAGTAGAATATTCTAGTAAAACAGATGCTGTTAAGGAATAGAACCGCAGTGTTAGAATATATAAGATTGTAATTGCATTGTCAAAAACTTCACATTACAGGCGAGCTATTTGTATTACCTATAAAAGAAGTATTGAATATATCACTGAACTCCAAACTGTCAAAAAAAGTATGTCTTTTTCTGCAATTTGTCTCACTTGAGTGAATAATTTTTTAAAATCTCAGTGTTTCCATTTATGCACAAACAACTATTCAACCTATTTATAGGAGGAAGTCCAATATCCAAACACGACTCAAGTGCTGGTGAATGTGATAGTGATGAAAAGAATCCCGATATCATTCCACAATCCTTGGATGAAGATGAAAGTTCGGACTACTCTAGGAAAAGGCAACACATTTCCACGATAGAAACATCACCTAATCGTACTTTGCAGCATCAACCTGGAAATTCGAACTACATGGGGTTTTGTACTCTCCGAAATGGTTTGCCCACTCATGATTTAGCGGCCCAACAAAAACTGGTAAGAAATTACGAACTCAATTGTTAATTACAGGAAATTTATGAAATTTTTCCAGCTTCCAGGTCCTCCACAAATGATAAGTCCATTTACATCGTGTACAATTCCGCGTCAACCGCCACAACAATGGCTTTACGGTCCTATGAGCCATTTACCGCCAGGTGTGTATCCAGTGGCGTACCGAAGCGGACCGCATCAATCGCAACGATCTCATCCGCAAGCGAGAGAGCCTGCTATAGCGCTACAACCACTATCGACCACCGAAGAAGAACCTTCGGCCGAAACGCCATTAGTGTCAAATAAAAGAGAAAGCACTGTTTGACAAATCTCTCCGCTCTAATCATTATCAGTATCCAGCACAATAAGACAGGGTTTCTCTATGTATATGAAAAAAAATATCGATTTTTTTGGTGTAATGTGATTTTTTCAATCTGAACTGAGTGTTAATATAAATAAGGGTAGAAGATTGAGATTTGTTAAGTGTATATCAAGTGAAATTGAATTCTTACTAGGTCTTTGTTTTTAGTTAATCGATTTGAATGAGAAAGAGGGTTGAATTGCAGAGTAATTCTACATTTTTTAACGTTTATTCGTAATACTGGTGGTCCCAGGACTGGTTGCCTGTTTTTGACTTAAAATACCTTCAAACTGAGAATCCATAGGCTCGACATGATGCATTTTACACGTTAGTCCGCATTAGAAACTACGCGATCTGGAGCTATAAAATTTCACCTCAAATTACAGCATTTGAAAATTGGAATTCTAGTGAGTAATTGTTGAAAATGGCTTTGTTAAGCTTACAACAATTGTACAATTTGCTGAGGAAAAAATGGTCATGTCAGCAGAAATATAGATTTACTTTGGTTCTGCTCACTGCTTCAGGTCCAATTGAACCAAAAATTATTTTTTTCAAGCAGGGCGAATTGGAAAACGAAAGATATTCTTCCATGGGACTATTCCAGAAACAGATTGTTCACCGATGAGTTTAGTGGATGTGATACTCGTGGACTGCAAAATTGTTCACTAAAGACAGCAGTTGAGAATGATTCCTCTTCTTAAGAGTATGACAGGAAATGGGTCTCCAATACATAACGATTCTATTAATGAGAACAGCCAAAAAGACATTGTCTTCTTGGTTGGATAATTGGAGACGTCATTGTAAGCATGATCACTTTTCAAAAGGAAACTCAATTTCAATTTTCTTTTTCAATGTATCTCCTCGAGTATATTTTATCACCGAAATGCACAATATGTAATCGGGCCAAGAAATAGGTGAATACTTTTGACAAAAATCCTAGTAGAAAACGTCTAGCACCATCAGCCCCAATGTAATATTGGGAGAAATAGATGAACCTGCAAGAAAGAAAAGATCTGACCATTGGAAAGATCTAGTGGGGCTTAGTCAATCAAAGATTTTCCTGGGTGTCTACAACCTATTGAGATCAAATGAATGCATAAGTCAAATGTGGTGTATCCACTTAACTTAAACATCGTGCACTAATAAAACTCACGTGTTTTCTATATGCTTTAATACTTATGATTTAAAGTGGTTTTACATTACATTCACTTATTTAACTATCATGCTAAATTTATATCTATACCGAGTCCGTGGTATATATGGCGGAGGTTGAGAGCAGACTGTCCATTCGACGTTACAATGAGCTTGTGCTCCTTGGCTTGACACAGTTGCCAACTTTACAATATGTCCGACATTACACCCCCCTTTGTTAGCCTAGCTCCTGTGAGTGCAATTTTTTTAGACTTATGCTTCAATATACCTACAGTATGATTACGATTTACTATGTTTGTACAATATAAATTATCTTTACCTACGATAAGTACAGTGAAACATTTAACAATTATTTTAGAAAACAACATTCAATTTTATTATCTACCAAACTTAAATTCGTATTATTCTTAAGTAATATTAGTACCTAAGCTCTCTCTTCCGCCATTCGACTCTGTCATTTCCTAAAAACACATACATAAATACACTTTTAAAACCACGCCATTTTTGACTATCCACACATTTTACAAATATTTTAACAATAAATACATATTTCAGTCGATTTCTAATGCATAATCTTTAAATTTTGCTGGCGTTTTTGTAGTTCTTGAACTACGTCGTACAACTTTCTCTAAATTACAATGTTTTGCAACATTTGTCTTACTTCCGGTTTCCGATGATTCCGGGGGTTGGCCTGGATCACTCGGAATGAATGGTTCTGTCTGTTGTGGTTTGGGGTGTTCAGTTCGGATTGGTGGTTCAGCTGCGTTGTTAATTGCAATATGGTCTTGCCCTACTGCTTCATCTGTAAAAACAAAATCATCATTATTTACAAATTCATTATTGTCTGTCGTTTGATTTGCCGTTTCAGGCATATTTTCCCAACAATACCGTTCCATATTGTTTTGTTTGTTTCTTACATCGGTATTTCGTTTTACCTGACCCTGTTCCTTCTCTCTCTCTCTTCTGTGTATCTGGTTCGCATGTCTTTTCCATAACCTCTCATCTTCTAGTCTGCACAGGTATGTCGTTTTACCTATTATCTTTTCAATGACTGCTTTAGTCCAACTTCTTTGGTTAGGATTACTATAATCTGCTACCGCTACCGTTTCTCCTATTACAAATTCTCTCTTTTTTCCTTTGAAATACTTAATCTGTCGCTCTTGAGCTTTCTGGTGGTTATTTTCTGCTCCAGTTTCCTCTTCTTCCCTACTTACTCTCCATTCTATGGACTCTTTCAGTATGGATGCTCTATTTCTGAGTTGTCTACCCATCATCAGCTTGGCTGGTGTTTCTTTCGTTATGACATGCGATGTTGTCCTATATGAAAATAGAAATTCTGAAATTATCAAATCAAGACTCTTACCCTTGTTTCTTATATCAATTGCTCTGGCTTTGACATTGTTTTTGAATGTTTTTACGATGTTCTCTGCTGCTCCATTCGACTGTGGATGACCCGGGGGTGATGTGATATGTCGAATGTCATTTCTTTTGAAAAATTCTTGCATCGTTTCTGCTGTAAATTGTGTGCCGTTGTCTGTTACTACAGTTTTAGGAATGCCGAATCTGGCAAATGTCCTCTTAATTTTCTCTTCCGTTTCTTTTGCTGCTATATGGCTCATAATGTGTGCTTCTGGCCATTTGCTATATGCGTCCACTATTATTAATACCATTTTACCTCTTATAGGTCCCAGAAAGTCCATGCTCACTCGTGTCCAAGGCTCGGTTTCAACATCCCATGGTGTTAGTATCGCTCTTGGTGGAGCTGGCTTGTTTTCCATACAGCACATACACTTTCTACATGTTTCTTCGATCTGTTGGTCTATTTTAGGCCAATAAACATACGATCTTGCAATACTTTTTGTCTTTACCATTCCGAAATGGTGTTGGTGAAGTTCATCCAGCATTTTTCTTTGGAGTGACTTCGGAATAACGATTCTATGTCCCCATACTAAAATTCCTTTGTCCACAATCATCTCGTGCTTTCTGTGATAGTATGGTTTCATCTCTTCTGTCGTCTCTGGCCATTTTTCTTCTCGTATATATTCCATTACATTTTTCAAAATAACATCCTTTTTGGTTTCTCGCCTTATTTCTTCAATACTGATCGTTTGTTCCTTTAGTGTGCTTACAAAATTTACATAGTTACCTAAACCTTCAAATTCATCTGTAATGTAATTAATATTTAAGGGTGCTCTACTCAAGTAATCAGCTACAATATTATTTTTTCCTTTTATATATTCAATATCATAATTAAAACTTGATAAAAATGCTGCCCAGCGTTGCATACGGCTGGCATGCATTTGTGGTATACCTTTCTCAGGGTGAAATAAGGATATTAATGGTTTATGATCAGTTCTAATTTTAAATTTTTTTCCATATAAATATTGGTAAAATTTAATTAAACCCCAGTAAATGCTTAAACTTTCTAAATGAATTATTGGGTAATTTTTTTCGCTCGGTTGCAGAGTTCTAGAAACACAAGTTATTATTCTCTCAGTTTTATCTGGCATCTCATGTGCTAATACTGCTGAAATCCCTAACATACTAGCATCACAAGTTAATACAATTGGCAAATTTGGATTAAAATGGGTTAGTACTAGTTTTGATGACAATATCTCTTTAATTTTTAAAAACGCAATATTGCATTGTTCATCCCACTCCCATTTAGTGTTTTTATTCAATAAATTATAAATTGGTTTTAATATCATTGATGCGTTTGGTATAAATTTTGAATAATAATTTACCATCCCCAGGAAAGATCTCACTTCTGTTAGATTTTCTGGTCTGGGTGCCTCTTTAATTGCTTGTATTTTCTTTTCGCTTGTCTTCAATCCATCACTTCCAATCACGTGACCTAAATATTCAACTTCTGACTTGAAAAACTCACATTTATCCAATTTTACTGTTAGTCCAGCTTTCTTTAGCTGTTCTAATACTAGGATCAATGTCTTCAGATGTTCTTCTTCATTTTCACCTGTTAGAATAATATCATCTAAATAACACACACATGATGGTATCTCTTTTAAAAGTTGCTCCAAATGCCTCTGAAATATAAAACTAGCAACCTTTATTCCAAATGGAAGTCTGTTAACCGTGTATAAGCCTTGATGGGTACTCCACGTTAAAACTTTACTTGATTCTAAATCTACTTCAAATTGATTATAAGCTCTACACAAATCTAATTTGGTATAATATTTTCCTTTATGAAGCTTAGAGAAAATTTCTTCAGCTCTTGGTAAAGGATACTCCATATTCTCTAGGTACTTATTTACAGTTACGCTGTAATCCCCACACAATCTTACTGTACCGTCTTCTTTTAAAACTGGAACTAAAGGTGTAGCCCACTCTGATGTTTCAGTCTTAGATATAATACCTTCTTTTTCTAACCTTTCTAATTCTTCAGTAACTCCTTGCTTAAATGCAAGAGGTACTGGACGTGCTTTACGAAATATTGGCATAGCATTATCTTTAAGATATATTTTAATTTTATCTAAAGTAAACTTACCGATTTTTTTGATTCGATGACCTTGTAGTGTCGTTTACAAAGTTTATGTTCACCTCTTTATCGATGCTATCGTTTTCTTTTTTTATTGCCAATTCCACTAGTTTTTTTAGATCTGCGGTTTCCTCCTCCTCGCATAATCTGTCTAAAATCGGGCCGTTTCTCATCCCGGATATGAATTTTTCTCTCAAAAGCAATTGTAAATCATTTCCAAACTTACAGTTTACAGATAGGCTTCTTACTCTGGCATTCCATTCTGCCATCGTTTCTTCACGTGTCTGTTGAGCTAGGTGAAATTTCCTTCGCTCTCGCCATACAACTGTTCTTGGACAATACTGTTGACTTAGTAAATCTGTTAATTGCTTAAATGTCTTGGAATTTGGTGGATCTGGATGACACAGGTCTCGTAGAAGTTTATAAATTTCACTAGGAATATTACTTAATAACGTAGCTACTTTATTTTCTTCCTTCGTACCGTTTGCTTTAAAATATTCTGATAATTGCTCACTGTATATGATCCAATCGTCAGTTTCGCAGTTAAATTGATGGAACACGATGCCGGTTGATGCCATCTTTTTTTCTTTTACTTTTTTTTTTACTTTTCTTCTTATATTTCTTTTATCCTCGTCGCCATTTTGTGGTGTATCCACTTAACTTAAACATCGTGCACTAATAAAACTCACGTGTTTTCTATATGCTTTAATACTTATGATTTAAAGTGGTTTTACATTACATTCACTTATTTAACTATCATGCTAAATTTATATCTATACCGAGTCCGTGGTATATATGGCGGAGGTTGAGAGCAGACTGTCCATTCGACGTTACAATGAGCTTGTGCTCCTTGGCTTGACACAGTTGCCAACTTTACAATATGTCCGACATTACATCAAAGTAAAACTGCGCTTAGAGTTTTAACAGGGATCCTAACGGGACATTGTCGCCTGAATGGGCACCTGAAAAAACTCAAAATAGTGGAGGAAGAATAATGTCGATATTGTGGCATGGAAAAAGAAGCCTCCATCCACATACTTTCCAACTGCACAGCACTCCAGAATCCTAGAGCACAGTACCTGGGAAATTACTGGATAGAAGAGGAACATTCACCTAAGCTGAAGCTTGCAGATATCCTAAAAATCCTCCGGGAAATAGGACTGAAGGAGCTACTAGTTTCAGAGACTAAGTGGAAGTAAGGGGGCACAATAGATCTTTGAGGTCTTTGTGATTGTTACCCCAAAAATACATACATACATACATTATATTTATATATAAAACATGATATGTTTTAGACACGCTATCATGTTTTTCTTATATTTCTTAAAAACAATTGCGTGTCCAAAACCTATTTTATATAATGGCATTATCCGTTTTCTATACGGATCTTTGTCAAAAATGCTCTATTGGTCTGAATTGGTAGTTATCTGGATACAAGGAGTGCCTCTCTAAACAATATAAAGCTAAGGTGGACGTAGATATTCCAGAAACTTAGTTATAAGAAGAGTCTCAAAATCATATTCATACTTTCAACCTATTTTATATCGAAAGTATTTCAAATAACAATTCCTCTCAACTAGCTTAGTTCATAGTCGAAAACGTCCAATCTAGAATATCTATTAAACTATTTGGAGTGAACTATTCGATACTGAATTTAAAAAATGTATTAAACGTTCTTGTTCGTTTATTTTATAAATGGTGAGAATTAATCGGAACAAAAAGTTTCTAATTGTGGAGAATTATTGTATGTGATAAAAAATTGTAGTGTCACAATAAAAAAAAACGTATAGACAATCATTATCGAGATTTTCATTCGAATTATTTAGCTTAAATGGGAAATTGATAATTTTGGAGTGTCCGTTTTTCAGGATAAAATTGAATGCAAACAATTATTGAGTGTTTAATTTGTCTTTTGAGTGGATACTCTCAAAAAACAGAAAATGGAATATTCAAAGTAGTTGTTATAATTTATACAGTGTACTCTCGAAAAGTTTTGGTTCATGGTTAGCTCATCTAAATTTTTGTTACGGACTGTACTAATAGGGTTACTACTACTACACTTGTATTACACCTGACGTCCTGATATAAATATGTACACAAATATCAACGAAAGGCTGAGTACAGACAGGCTTCCACCAATCAGATTGTATAGTGTAATGAGAGGAGATATTATTTTTGTTATTTAAATTAGGAAAAAGATTAAAAAAAAACAAATAGTGCTAAGAATGAAAGAAAAATCAAAAATGGGTAAAAATAGTTATTTGTTTAACTAGGCAGCAAAGTAGTAGATTGACTGCCGAGTTGAACATATAGGTAATTTTTTCTCCAATTGTTCATAATGAGGATATTGTATTTGCAAATTATTACATTTCCCACAATCTCTTTATTTTGGTTGGTTGCTATGGAAATGTATAATCACAGGCAGAAAAGCAATCACTTTTCTGCCTAGGCAGGAAAAATAATACTTTGCTGATTGATATCAGTCAGCAAAATTAATATTTGCTGCCAATCGGAGAAAAAAAAATTATTGAAGAAGATACACAGTTTGTCATCATCGCTGGGTGTGATTGCGTGAGATTATGGAATTAAAATATGAAATGCAATGGGTGAATTGTGAAATTCACATTTTGATGAAAGTTAATACTCAAGTATAACGTATCTCGTTATATCGAGTTGTTGCATTAAAGTGTGGCGTTGCTTGATACTAGGTTTGATAACATACGACAAATTATTCTTCTCCATTCAAGTTTTGTGAAAAATAATTTCGGAGATAAAGCAAATTTCCTTTTTGTTGACCGGTTTCACTTGATATACATTATAATTCGGAAGAAAATATATTTATTTTCCGAAATAAAAATAGATGCTAAGAACATTGAATCAGATGAATAGCATCTATTTTTTTGCCTTACCCAATCCCAAAATACCAACAATAAAATTAAATGTAAACTCAATTTCTAATCAAGTTTCTAATTGTTTCGAAAATAATTTCCCTAGTAAGCTTAAAGTGATGTAAATGCAACAACAACTACAGAAAATTATTTAAATCTTCTCACTGGTGTATATATAGAAAAAAAAGTGTTCACATATCTATTTCTCCTTATTGTACATAAAATGATGTAAAAATTCACGAACGCATGTTTTAGATAACATTCGTATTCCTTGGAATTCACAAATTCGCCGCCCTGGTCCATAGCACTTACAGTTCTTCCCTAAATTCGCTGCTGAAAGTGGGATAACATACCTAATAGAGACACTCCTGACAAAACCAGTTGGAGTAGTAGACAGACTAAACCGAGTAAGTTATTGAATGTATTGTTGAATTTGTGAGATATACTATGCCTATCTTCAAATATTTTCAAATTCAAATCAGATTGACACGTTCACTAACTTTGAACGTTGGTGAAACCCAAACGGTTTGACAATCAACCAATATTTGGAACTTTCTATTAACTTTGAAGCCAATATCAAACTTCTAGCTCCTGTTGATACCCTAGTCTGACACATCGGGGCTTATATTACAAGAGAAACATTAGAAAATGATCGTTTTAAGTGGAAACTTATTTGAAAGGAGAATAAAGAAAATAAATGTCTCAGGCTTTGTCAAAACTCACCATCATTTTCCTTTCCTAATACTCAAACATTCACGAATGTTGTCAGAAAATGCGGTTCAAGAAAATTGAATTACTACTACAGATAAATAAAATTGTATTTTCCATTGTTTGTAAATATCATTTGTTACATATTTAAAATGAGAGAGAATTATAAAATTCCATGTGATTTAAATTTAATTTAACTTTGTAAAAATAATGGTGTTAATTTGCTGATGCGGCTTTTTTCATGGTAACATCGCCACCCTCAAAACTAGATTTGGAGCATTATTTTTTTGTCAATTTTTTCGTTCAACTTGAAAGCTATATAAGTAGTGATTTCCGCAGAGTTGATTGAAGATATATTACTGACTAGAATAAGTGTGCCTTGTTAGTCTTATTTATAAAAAAAAAATATTATTACAAACTTGAAGGAAGCTGCATCGCTTATAAATACGAACCTGTAAAAATGTATATATTGTACATATTATTACGTTTTATATTTACCAAAAAATACTCTGTTACTAAACAAATTAATTGTGAACATTTAAATAAATGTATTAAAATAACTGGACTAATTTGCTTTATTTTGAACATTTTTCATTTCTCAAGCTCTCCTCTCTGAGCAGAGAAAGCGGAGCACAGCCGAGCATGGAATTTTGATTTGGGAAAAAACACTCACAAATTCGGTTTTGAAGGCACGTTACTTCCAAATTTGGGCTATTCCAATGGGAAAGAAAAATCTTACATTTGACTAAAATCAGTCAGTTCTAAGATCCCATTATTCGCTAAAATAACAACGTAAGGTAGCTATGGAGGAATAAAAAGAGAGCCTCCAGAAGATTTCTGCTCTCCTAATACCTACAGTCTCTCAAATTCGTTATTTTCCTAAACAAAAAAACTCGAATTTAGACGATTTTAATGATTTAGATCAAAACTGGACTTATTTTCGACATTCAGTATCAGGAGAGGAGAAACGCGAAGCGGTAAACCGCGGAGAAGTATTAGGAATCTACAAATTGGAAGAAATTAGTTAAAATTTCGATAATTTCTCTTGAAAGTTATCTTTCGTTTAATTTGAAGATTTTTCGTTGTATCAGGAGAGCAGAAACGCGAGGAGGTGTACAAACTATTAGGAGTAGCTAGATAGTTTTCTAGAACAGAACGGTCGATAATTTATTAAATGTTGTTTAGTATGGCTACCGAATGATAGAATGCAGCACCTGTTTCAAATTAATATTTAAATGTAGTTGTATCAGGAGAACAGAACTCTCCAGTCTGGAAGTGCGAGGTGTTCAAAATATAAGGAGTAGCTGAATTATTCAAATTCGTAGATTCGTGAGGTGTTCAAAATATAAGGAGTAGGTAGCTAAATTATTTGAATTCGTAGATTTTGATCATTTCTCTTGAAATTGGTTCAAATTTCAATATGTATTTCCTCTTAAAAGCAATTCTTTGGTAGAAAACAAGTGACAAAATCTACGAATTTAAATAATTTAGCTATTCCTCAAATTTTGTACACCTCACGTTTCCAGATTGGAAAGTTCTGTTCTCCTGATACAGCTACATTTTAAAAAATTAATTTGAAACAGGTGATGCATTCTATTATTCAGTAGCCATACCAAACAACATTCCATAAATTATCGATCGCTCTGTTCTAGAAAACTATCTAACTACTCCTAATATTTTGTACACCTTCTTGCATTTCTGCTCTCCTGATACAACGAAAAATCCACAAATTGGAAGAAATTACTTAAAATTTCGATAATTTCTCTTGAAAGTTAAGTAATTTCTTCCAATTTGTGGATTTTTCGTTGTATCAGGAGAGCAGAATCGCGAGGAGGTATGAAAAGTGACAAAATCTGACAGTTCAGCTACTCCTAATATTTCGTACACCTCCTCGCGTTTCTGCTGTCCTGATACAAAGAGTATTCTACCAAAAGATGATTTTAAGTGGAATTATTGGAATTTTAACTTATCCGTTCAATTTGAAGATTTTTCGTTGTATCAGGAGAGCAGAAACGCGGGGAGGTGTAAAAAGTAACAATATCTTACGATTGTAAATAATTAAGCTACTCCTAATATTTTGTACACCTCCTCGCGTTTCTGCTCTCCTGATACAAGGTATACTACCAAAAGATAACTTTTAATTGGAATTTTTGAAATTTTAACCAATTTCGTTCAATTTGTAGATTTTTCGTTGTATCAAGAGAACAGAAACGCGAGGAGGTGTAAAAAGCAACAATATTTTGCGAATTTGAATAATTCAGCTACTCCTCATATTTTGTACACCTCCTCGCATTTCCAGATTGGAGAGTTCTGTTCTCCTGATATAACTACATTTTTGAAAATTAATTTGAAACAGGTGCTGCATTCTATCATTCGGTAGCCACACTAAACAACATTCAATAAATTATCGACCGTTCTATTCTAGAAAACTATCTAGCTACTCCTAATATTTTGTACACCTCCTCGCGTTTCTGCTCTCCTGATACAACGAAAAATCTTCAAATTGAACGAAAGATAAATTTCAAGAGAAATTATCGAAATTTTAAATAATTTCTTCCAATTTGTAGATTTTTCGTTGTATCAGAGCAGAAACGCGAGGAGGTATGAAAAGTAACAAAATCTGACAATTCAGCTACTCCTAATATTTCGTACACCTCCTCGCGTTTCTGCTCTTCTGATACAAAGTATTCTACCAAAAGATAACTTTCAAGTGGAATTATTGAAATTTTAACTTATCCGTTCAATTTGAAGATTTTTCGTTGTATCAGGAGAGCAGATGTGAAAAGTAACAATATCCTACGAATTTTTCAGCTACTCCTCATATTTTGTACACCTCCTCGCATTTCCAGATTGGAGAGTTCTGTTCTCCTGATACAACTACATTTTTAAATATTAATTTGAAACAGGTGCTGCATTCTATCATTCGGTAGCCACACTAAACAACATTCAATAAATTATCGACCGTTCTGTTCTAGAAAGCTATCCAGCTACTCCTAATATTTCTTAAACCTCCTCGTGTTTCTGCTCTCCTGATACAAAGTATTGTACCGAAAGATTGCTTTCAAGAGGAATTATTGAAATTTCAACCAATTCAGATATCAGGAGAGCAGAAACGCGAGGAGGTGTGAAAAGTAACAAAATCTGACAATTCAGCTACTCCTGATATTTTGTACACCTCCTTGCGTTTCTGCTCTTCTGATACAACGAAATTTTTTCAAATTTCAATAATTCCTCTCAAAAGCAATATTTTCGTTGTATCAGGAGAGCAGAAACGCGAGGAGGTGTACCAAATATTAGGAGTAGCTGAATTTTTTAAATTCGTAGATTCTGTCACACCTCCTCGCGTTTCTGCTCTCCTGATACAACGAAAAATCTAAAAATTGAACGGAATTGGTTGAAATTTCAATAATTTCTTTTAAAAGTTACTTTTGAATTTGAGACGATTTGATGATTTTAGATCAAAAATAGACTTTCTCTCGACATTTAGTATCAGGAGAGTAGAAACGTGAGGAAGTAAACAGTGGAGAAGTATTAGGAGTGCGATCTGTTCTTATACCTTTTCACATTTCTGCTCTCCTGATACCTATCCCACTAGGATTCGAGGAAACGCTTGAATTTGAAACGATTCGATGATTTTAGATCAAAACTCTTCACGTTCCTGCTCTCCTCATAACTAATTCGCCATTTTTCGAGAAAACGCTCGAATTTGAAACGAATTGATGATTTTAGATCAAAACTCTTCACGTTCCTGCTCTCCCCATAACTAATTCGCCATTTTTCGAGAAAACGCTCGAATTTGAAACGAATTGATGATTTTGGATCAAAACTAGACTTTCTCTCGATAAGTGGGCATTTAGGATTGAAAAATAAGGTATGAGGCATTCAGAAATAAAGAACACATTTTACTGGTTAGACCAAAGAGGCCATCTCTCGGCAGTATATCAGACTATCCCATTTTAAAATTCCAGGGGAAGAAATACGCCATCTATTAGCGAAGTTAATAGTTTTGTTCATTTATTAAGAGATTTCTCCTGGTAACTAATTGAAAAATCATGATATTCATAAGATGGTGTTTTATATACATCTAAGAGATGGCTTATTGGTAGATTGAATAATTTATTAAAAATATTTTACATTTATTCAAAACATGTCTATCAGTTCATAGTACTGTAACATGAAACTTGTCTTGGGCGAAATATTTAGATATTTCATGAATTTAAGGAGTTCATGTATTACTAGTAGTAACAATTTAGATTCCCATTGATAAAACTTCACATCTTAATAACATAATTGATATCAAATTCTATAGCAATAACTTCAAAAGTTGGAATAAACTGACGAATGACGTTTGAATGTATCAATCAAAACATTAAATGCAGCAAATTATATCACATATGAAATAAGCAAATTATTAAATAAATCAAATCAATGTATTCCATGACACTGATTTAAAAAATGGATGCGACTTGATGTTCTCCGTACCATTGATTCCGCTGCCCAATCTATCGTTCGGGTCCAAAGTAAGTAACTGAAATAAACAACAGAATCGGTTAATAAATGCAGTGTTGTTGGACGGGTTTATCAATGATCGGTTAGATAATGTAGCCTTCGGCTAAATCTTAGCTGTTGGTCAAAAGTGTTTATCAACTGCCAGTTTGCATTAGCTGGCAGTCAAACTTTCGGCTATCGTAGCTGCCAATATCAAGTTGATGTATAGAACATACAGTTAAATACGAGAAAGTGGAGTTCCGTTATATTGTAACTGACAACTGTGTCATAATTATTTCTTGCTTACATTTTGCATCAAAGATTATTTCAACTTAAAATTTAGTTGTGTTATCATCGTTTGAAATCGAAAAGCTTATTTGATTCATTTATAGTAGTTTAGTAGCATCCAGGTTCTGTGTGTTTGTATTCCATGACTTTGTTATTGTCAATGGATCTTCAGGAACTTGACGACCTATTCGTTGCAAACAACTCAACAAAGCACAACACAGACGAAATAAAACAGTACCATAATTTTGACACTGACATTGAAATTTTCCACGATGATGTTGTCAGAGTAAGCTTACGGTAACATAACAACAAGAAAAATAATAACTTTCACCTCTATATTCTCTATAGCAAAATTAATAATATGTATATTTCATGTAACAACTAGGTGATCCCTTTTATAAAGAATTGATATGAGAAATTTACACTTTGACAACATTACAATCACGTTTATAACCCGAACAAGGTTGTCAAATTCTCAATTACACTTAGCCTCCAGTTAGCTAGCTGTCCGTTATGTGGTGCATTGATAAACGCAATGTAACCGAGACTTTGACTGGCGGCTAGAGATAGCTGAGGGCTACGTAGCTTACAGATTTAACTGGTCATTGATAAATCCTGACTCGTAGATTTGCTGGTGATATAAAGTTCACGATTATACGATAGATCTACATGAGAGATCGAAACTATTCTTTATAAGGTTTTTGATTTGAGTACACGCACCGAGATGATCTACTTCACTAACGCCTAGGCAAACGGAGTAACAGTCTCGGAAGAGGAATGATTTGGCTGCAAGCTTGTGCCGTATTTTTGGTAGGGATATAAAGTTATCCCTATGGAATACCTTAACGCAGCTTGCGAAAGGTATGAGTGAAAAGTAAACAAAAATGTAGCAAAAAGTGGAGACTTTGAATGGGCACTTGTCAATACACTTACTTGTTTTAAAATTGATCTTCCTTCAGGAGAAACATATCGGGGAATCCTAAGACTGGTACAACTATTTAGACCATTTATATGAACTTCCGATAGAGGCTAAAAACGACAAACATAATTATCGTTAATAACAAAATATAAAAGTATAATTTGGTTGTGGTTGACTTACTTGGCCAACAAGTAGTTCATACAGTATGGCACCAAAACTATACCAATCTGCCGATTTAGTTATTTGATGAAAGCTATATACTTCAGGTGCTAAGTTATAATTGAAACTGGTGGAAAATAGGTCGCTCAATTCTTTGATATTGCACATATAAGTTAATACTAAGTTATCTTTCTCATCTATAAGTAAATTGTTCATTTGTAAATCTCTAGAAAAAAATATCTTGAATAAACTACAAGTATAAAGCATATTAAACAAAATAAACGACCTTTATATGAGGTAAATGCAACTAACATAACGAATAAATAATGGCATAAAAAGGCTTGTGAAGAAATTAATTTTTCTTCCAATTCTCGGGTTTTATTATATATTTTAAGAGGTCCATCTTGCTCTTGAAAAGAGTGGATGTATTCTAAGTTTGGTTTGTCTTATAATTGAGAAACGACGGCCACACCATAGACACTGGTCTGCAATAAAAGTCTGCTTATGAAAATTTTTGGGAGGAAATCGGACTCATCAGAAATAAGAGCATGGGACATCCGCCAAAATTTGCGGCAGACCTAACAAAGATAGGAGAATGAAAGATGTGGTAAGTGTGTAAATAGAGCAATGTGAGATAAACAGACAAAGCAAATAGGGTTGACAAATGGAGCCTGGTACAATTCATGATATTTATTGAGAAATGTTTCAAATAATTTGACAATAAACAATCCTGAGAGACAAAGCAAATCTATAGTGTTTGATTTGGGGAAAGGATCCTACACCGTTTTATAAGTAATCCTGGCTCTCGTACGATTTTCGATTTTTTTTTATATGTTGTAGGATTAATTATGGCTAAGAGATCGTGGTGGGTTAAAACTGTTCAGGCTCTCCGGTTTGGTAGTGGTTGCTTCTTGAAGTTGCGTCCTGAGCAAAACGTTTTGCCTCCTAGCACTATAAATCTCGCAATAAAGTCTTGTATGTCGGTGGCTCATAAGGAGGTCTGCCACACTTCTGTGCCATCAGAATCGCAATTTCTCCAGAGGGTGCCACCGCAATGGTTACTTTGTTAGGCCGATGTTTTAACAGCAGGCGGAAGCAATGAAACCGAACAAAATCATCAACAATCACGTTGGGTAGGTTAGTTGGATCCATCTTACTTACAAATTCCTCACACACCCATCTGTAGTAGTAGTAGTTACTTCAAGATGAGTTCGGTAGTTCAGATAGATACTGGTATAGATATTTGCCAAAAGAGCCATCACCTGTGACAGACGTCAGTCGGAACAAGCTCCACAATACCCATACATATTAGGTAATTGAAGATCAGACAATCTAAAGTAGATCTACGTGGGACGTGGGATATACACAACTGAGGATGCAAGTAGGTCGTTCCGCTTATGTCAAAGAAAAAAGATAAATACGCAGCGTCAGGACATAGAAGACAACAAGAAAATGTCTGGCAATTTCCGACTGACGTCTCTTACGAGTGATGGCTCTTTTGACCAATATCTATCCCAGTATCTATCCGAACTACCGGATTTTTCATGAAGTATCTACTACTAGAGATGGGTGTGTGTTGAAAAGTCTTTTAACGTGATTGTTGATTATTTTGTTCGGTTTCATTGCTTCCGCTTGCTGTTAAAACATCGGCGTAACAAACTGACCATTGTATAGAGGCACCCTCTAGAGAAATTGCGATTCTGATGGCATAGAAGTGTAGCAGACCTCCTCATGTGACCACGACATACAAGACTTTTGTTATTATTGCGAGATTTGTAGTGCTAAGAGGCAAAACGTTATGCTTAGGACGCAACTTCAAGACGCCACCACCACCAAACCAGAGAACAGTTTTAGCCCACTTGAGTCATCTTGAGACTACAACATATCAAAAAAAAAAATCGAAAATCGTACGAGAACCAGTATTACCTATGAAATGGAACAGGGTCCTTTATTGATAAAATACCTGATATTTACCTGCATATAATACCCAGTGTATGTAATTTATCCAAAGCAATTAACAACTGCGCCATCCATTTCACGACAATTTTATCCGGCACGATTACCCTACTCGTGAACACTTCCGTGTCAAAACTAGAAAACTGACTTCTTTGGCTACTAGCTGTACTTTGCTTCCTATGGTTACTACTATTTCCATCATCTTTTTCTTTCCGTCTGGTATACTTTTGTTGACGAAAAATTTGTTCTGTAAGAACCGCGTCATTGGATGATTGTGGTTCGTCGTGGATTGTATAATGTTCGGAAACTGCTTTTCCTGTAGGTTCGCTATCCATGTCGATTTTCTCGAAGCTACCGTCGCTACTACATCTACTTTTATTATCGTCTGAATATTCCTTACTGGAACGTTTTTGACTAGAAGAGGATATTCGAGAGTTATTGTAATCGGTTACTAGATCGGAGAAACTTTGTTCAGACTCATTATCAGATTCATCTTGAAATTGACAGGTTATAATTTCGTTACTTTTGTTAAAGGCGGGGTCATCTACTTGTCTCTTGAGATAATCTGACAGTTTCGTTCCGCTGTAAGGCAGATAAAACGGTTTTTTAAATTAATTTTGCAATATTTGAATTAGTTTGGTTTAATTCTATTGATTCATGAGTCTTATCCAAAATAAAAGTTTGGAAGATTAAGGTTGTAAACATGAGTTTTCGTCTTATCTTTTGACTTGAGAAAAGATTATGGAATCAAACAGCGTTGAAAGTAACTATAGTCCATTTAATAACCAGGAGTAATTTGAAAAAAAAACCTTTACTCACACCACTAAAAGTTACCAGATCAGTTACTGAAGGGTGTGTTCCGAAAAAGTAGTCAACAGTTGTGTTCTAAATCTATATGTCTTGGGTGATGAATAAATCAGCCACCCATAGCCATAAGTCGATTTCTCGGCTGTTCAGTAGATTATTTAGATGTTTATTGTAGACATAAGATGAATGTATTTGATTTTTGACGATCCTAAATTACCTTACACTGTTTTACCGAACTAAACGAAGAGCTGGTACTCGAAGTAGAAGGATGGCATTGCAGATATTCAATACAATTGCTTACTGAAGTTTTTAAAGGAACAGTTTCGACGAAACTGAGTGAAAATAATAAAATAATAAGAGCGGATGCGATGACACAAGGTCTGTTCCAACTAATCCAAATGATGCGTACATGAACGTCACGATCATGCGCATAACAAAATTTCTGTTCCAACAAGTTCCGAAAATTCCACAGACTGATAAAAATGAGTTCCAACAAAAACTGCACACGTTCATGAACTTGTCAGCGAACGATTATTTTTATCAGAGGATGTGGAACCATTCATATAAACTGTCATGTTTTAAGGTTAGGTAATGGTGAATAAACATAAATCATATATAAATGAAATGTAAACTTATAAGAATCGTCCCAACAATGCATAGAGTATGATGTTCATGGATTAATTCACGTACAGGTTCTCGAACGTTTGATTCGTACATAAATAAGTTCACGAACGTTCACGTACTAATCAGAAGGTGGTGGTTGTAACAAACCTAAAATGAATTATATCCATCTGTCAGAACTATCAAAGATGGAAATTATCAGCTGATGTCAATACTAAAAAGTGTTGTGTGAAACTGGGCAGAATCTGACCAATGAGAGGTCTACAGAATTGCCAACTTGAATTCAAATTGCTCCTCCTGATTTTCAAATGAGGTATTAACAGGTATTGACTATAAATGCAGAGCAAAAATCATCACAAAAAGAAGAAGACAAAGACAATTTGAAAGAACATTTTTTAAATATCTAAAGGGTATGAAAATTTAACTCACCTGAAGTATTCTAATACCAAAAATACAGCATTTTCACAATTATAATGACTGCTAAGTTTAATCATATAAGGCACATGTTCAGGTAATATTAAATTTTCGTCTAGGAACTGAGTGGTTTTCTGAATAATCTGAAATACACAATAATAATATTAGTACAAGTAGCAAGTTCACCCAAAGGGTCAACCACAAGGGAAATTACACTTCCTTGGAGTGAGATCTTGTACATAGATGGATTAAAGACTAAAAAGGATATGGATGTATATTGGAATGAAGAAGGAGCTCCTTATCATTAAGAGAATATACTTTCGTATTTCAGGCAGAGTTTAAAGACCAGGCAGATAAATGGATGCCAGAAAGAACTCAATCTACTGGCAATACGCACTTTTTAATAACTAACAGTTTTTTACTCAAATTATTAGTTTGGACCATAGAATATTTTCACTTACTTTAACATAAAATAATTTTTGAAATTCGGAATGCAGTACCAATATTCCTGAATTGTTTATAATTTTAACCACCTTATACTTGTAAAGATCAAATAACGGCCTTTTAATTGTTCCCTCCTCTACAGGTTCAGTCTAAAATTCAAATTTTTGTGTAAGAACCAAAAATAACTTCATTCAAGCAAAATGATGAGACTACTAGAAGAAAGAACTGAAGGAAAGTCCCTGGAATGATACAAATATTCATAACAAAAAATCATATAGCTAATATTCAAAAAAATTATTTGGTTATAATGGGGACTTACCATAAACTGCAGATTTCTGACTTCAGGAGACAAATACATGTTGTATATTTTTTCAGCACGTATTTTGTATTTGTCTGTTTTGTATTTCACCAATTGTCTCCTTTCATAATTTGTATCATCTGAAACAAATTTCATAATTTCCAATACCAGTTAACTCATATGCAGTAGCGAAGTGGATATTTTAAATAGAGACAAAAGGCTAAGCAGAATACCCTTATGCTCTGGTGCAAGTGTATAAAGTTGCAGAATTGGGACAGACATACAAACCTCCCAAGAATCATATGCAACTGAATTTCAGGCAGTTAATTAAACCATTGATTCATGTAGAAAAATATTGGAAATAAACTTATTTCTCTTAGATACTTTTAGAGTGCGAGACAATCCTCATTTCACTTTTTGTCTATTGCTAATGTCATGAAAATTATGTGTTCAATAATATCGAGGATCAAGTCACAAAGCACTAAGGATTCATAATTTTCACTGAATATATTGGTTTCAATAAAAATTCTAATTTTAGGATATGCTCACCAATTCCATGTTTCACCAAAATATCAATTGCTGTATTATATGCAATATGAGCTTCCAGAAACTTTTTGTCTTCTTCTAATTCAGCAGCCAAATTTATGTGTACAGATGCATCGAGAATGTACTGTATATTGTCATCTAAATTTTTTATAAAAGGGATGCTATGACCTTGTTCATCTAATAAACTAATATTACCAAATATATTTGTGATGTTAGATAAATCTGAATTATTTGAAGATGAATGCGAGTTGATTGAAGTTATTGAATTGAATTTTTGGAGCTTTGGGTGATGCGAGAGATGAGGTTTAGTGGAATCAGTCATTGTATCCACCTGAAAATCAATAGATTATTAATTAAACAAAAGCCTTTCATATAGCTGAGTTAATATTGGTTATCAAATTACTAGCCTGAGATGGACTATTGAAACTGCACAAAGTTGATAGAGAATCTGTATCACTAATTGTAATGTCATCTTCAGATAGGGTGGTACTAACTTCTGGATCTTCTGGTAGTTTAAGTTCAGCTCTAATTGAGTTTATATTACTATTTAAGTGTTCTGCTGGAGTGTAACTGGTCTAAAATTTTGAAAAGGTTATTTTCATCATTCATGTTGATTAAAAAGATAGGTACACAAAAAATTATTATTAGATAGATAACCTTGAATTGGAGAAAATTATTATATGTATTATATTATTATAATTATAATATTATCATAATTACATATACTTCCACATAATGAATATATAAAGTTGAAGAGTTTGTGCTCTCCTGTGTTTGAGCATGATAAATGAGAGCATTGTCTGCCAAATAATAATGTATTACATACCTCAAGAAATTTTACAAATTCTTTCGATGTAAACAGTTGACTATTTCCTCCAATAAACTCCAGGAAATTTAAGACACTTTGCTTTCGTTCTTGAATAGTTTCATCATCAAATCTGTAACATAATCAAAGTAATTCAGTACTTTATTGAATAATGGTATAAATATTGGTCTACATTACGGTCATGAAAATATTAAGCTCCTTATACAAGTATAATGGGATCTGTGAGCTTAAACTGACCTTTTTAAAACAGTTTTTGCAGATAAACTGGGGTAATCTTTGTTTTTTGTCAACTTTTTGTACAATACTTTAAGTTCTCTATTCAATCTCCGAAAATCATTAAATCTTTTCCAAACAATTACTCGGGTAACAGCATCGGGGCAAGACTCTGGATATAACTAAAAAATTTTAATATTTTGCTTTGTATCGGATTCCTGCCTATAACTTTCGTACTACTTACCATTGAAACGACTTTATATATTGTAAAACCATTTTTATGATTTCTTACATCAGGGATATCAAAAATTCTAATCCATTTATCTCGAACCGATACCATTATAAATATTATCATTTATTTGAAGAATTCCAATTTGTTATAGAACTTCAATAGTCATAACAAAACACCTCCCACCACAGCTGTTTCTGACATTTTGACACCAGGATAGCCAGCCATAATTTAATCTATTCCCCATTATATGCGGTATACGTTCGTAAATGCGAATAACGGTGACACAATGGAAACTACAATTTCTTCAATTTCCAGGAAGACAAAAAACTATTTCTGTTGAATAGCATTTGAGTGGTATACTAGCTGGGTCCACCAGATCCTAGCACTCTTGCGATGTCACGGTCACGAAGAACGACTAGCGAAGAAGGTTTTGGCATGGTGTAAATGGGCCTTCGTATGTTATCTATGGTTTCTGCTTCACGTTACCTGTCTTGAGTGATTGAAGATTGAACTGATTGACACTATTGACAGACGTCAGTGAGTGACGGTTCACTCCTTGGACTGTTTGAAATTTTCAATTTTAAATTGTGACGGTTTATTCTATTCAAATAATATGAAAATGAGAGAAAATGATGGTTACAGAAGTAACATATTCAATATCGATGTAAATATTTCTGACATAGTTCTAACTCCATTCGCATGTGCATCAATCGTTAACGAAGTTTTGAAAGGTGTTTTGTACCAAAAGTGCCAAATTCCTTATCCTTATAATTGGATGAAAAGCGTGATAACTAAAAAACGACAAAACTCCACGCAACCTACTTCAGCTGTTAGGCCAAATTTTAAAGCAGAAAATCATTTCCGACTTGTATCTAGTGTTTTGGATACAGTCGAAGCTGCAATGACTAGTATCACAAATGAATTTGTTGGCAATAAAAATGAGGTGAAAAAAGTTGTAATTGTACTTGGCACAACACCACATACCGCTAAAGAAGTATTTACTATTAGTGTATCCTCACTTATTGAAGGACATAATGAAAGGAATCATGTAGCACAATTAAATAAGTATCAACAAAAAATTTTAAGGTATTGAAAATTATGGTTTTTAAATATTGATTTACTTACCTGTTAAAAATATATTTCAACTTTTCAGGAGCATTTTTCTATCACAAGATTGGCTTGATGAAATAGACGCAACTATCTCCTGTACAAACATGTTTATATACCTTATCAAGAAGCAGAATAACCCAAATGATGATTCTTTAAATGAATCTTCAGTTTTTTTACCTTCAGCAGCACTCAGCTTTCCTAAAAATACCAAACACATAAAAATATCTTTAAAATCTGATACTCAATTGGATACAAATTGCTGTGAAAGTTTGATGGTTTTTGAAGATGCTAGTGAGAATGTGAAAGCCGCAAATACGAATTCTTTTCAAGAAGAACAAGTAGAAAATCTTAGTTGGTATAAGTATAAAGATTTGGTTAAAGGATTCAAAGATTGTTTTGTTAATAAAAAATCTGTTAGTGAATTATGGTAGGTAATAAGGTGATCTCACATTTTATGGAAACAAAAATTATATACACAGACCATTAAATACTTCAACCATGAAAAAACTTTACACACTTTGAACTATTCATTTTATTGTTATGATATCTGTGAAGTGTTAAAATACTGTTGTGAAGATGCGTTTTACCCAAAATTGAAAACATGCAGCAACTATAATAGATATGTCAAGTTGCACTACAAGATTTTCACTTCACTAATCTTATCAATTTAGTGTCATGTAGATTGAATGAAGTCATTTTGGAAGTAGGTCACACTCAAAATATAAGAGTACATATTGTAATTGATTCATCCCAGGACAAAAATAATGAACCTTTTTAAATAACTGTAAATGAAAATTAAAGCTTATAATATTATGTGAAATTGTATGGAAACAAGTATGAATGTCTGAATAATTTACATAATGGAACTTTATATTTGATGAAAATTTATTAAAATCTTTCATGCTAAATCAATGTCTTTTTCATTAAATTTATATTCCATATATAATTAATTATTCCCAGAGGTTCTTATGAAAAAATTGTGAGTTGGTTAGTGGCTAGAAATGTGTACCTCACTCCTTAAATAGTTCGCTAGAAAAGTAGGTACGCCACTGCGATGGTTGTGCTGCGCACGACACAAAATTATGCTGGAAGTGCAAAGAGAACATTAGCATGTTTATTATTACAAAACGGATGCTTACCTTTTATATCATTATTAATATTATTCTCCATACACTTTGGAGAAGTAAATAAAAACAAACATTAAATATTTATTTATACAAAAAGTTGAGTCTATAAATCATATCTACATTGTGATGATTATCAACCAGAATAATAATTTTATTACAGAAAAATAACCTAATTTTTGATGAATTAAAATATTAACATTTTATTTTATAAATATTCTTACGCTGTTTTGTGAGGAAAGGTATTAAATTGTAAACATTTGATGAACAGTTCAACATAATTATAGGTACAAGCAATTACATATTTTCCAGATCATATATAGGTATTAATAAGTTCTCAGATTGATTTCTGTACAACCGTAGCATTCTCAGAGTACAACGTCATTCTTAAACATATCCCATTTAAAATGCACACCTAACATCTATTTCAAACCAAATTTCCATTCAATTACATGAATATGATCAAGAAAATATTAATTTCAATAAATTGTTCATTATTACAGACTAGGGCCAGTTTTGAAAAAATGACTCATCTTTAGAGTTTTTTAATAGGGCATCTCCACCAACTAACAAGTTGGCACTAATGACAGTCGCCCTGAGGATCAGAAAGTATATATTTGGATAGATTTTAGATTTGTATGTTGTTTTGTATCAATTGAATATAGCTTTTTAAAATATGTACCGAACCAAATTAAACTATATTTCGAAAAGAAAGCCAGAATCAAAATTGAATCAACTCATACACACGATCAAAGTAACTATAAGAACTACGTGTTGTGCAAATGACGCTTGTTTATCATCAGATTCATCAGGGCGAGATGGCACGTGAACTTGCTCTATTGTATATAATTAGGTATACATGAATGTATTTCACTCCCGTGGAAAATACAAGTTGTTATCAATTAGATGTCAAGATAATATTATTATTATACTCACAAGGCGTTATAAGTAAATAGAGTGTTTAATACTGTTTATTATCTTAACACAAACGCTTTTGTTTGAATAGGTATGACTTTCTCGTTACAGGAAACTATAATCAAGTTAATGTTACCAATATAACCTTATTCACGAATCTATTGTATGTAAGTACTTAATATTAAGTCGTCGAAAACCATTTGCCGCCCTCTAATGTGGTTTTAAAGGCGAGTCCACAATGGCCATTCCAATTGGATATGAGCGTGACCGTTTGGCACGAGCCAAAAAGCCGGCTGCCGCGTGTACAAATGGAAATCGCGTTGCCAACGACAAATCGCGGGATAGTGTGGACGTGCCTCAATAATATACGTTTACTAAGTAAATGTGAACGCCTAGTGTTGATCATCTCTTGGTCAAAATCACCATACTGTAATAACAATATGGCTCAGACATCAACGTATTACGACCGAGCACTCTAACCGCACCGAGCGTCACGAAAATAGAAAATATTACATTTGACAATGCGAACTGAGCGCTTGGGGCAATAAACAAACATGTACAGCACGTAATCCTATTAACACGTATCAACGACGTTTGGGTACTCAATATGTTTACGTATTTTATTGCATTGAGGAAAGGCTAAATCAATTAGAATTAGGTACACTGAGTGTTTTTTGTTAACATTTAAACTGCTATCACCTATAAAATTTACAGAACAACCATAGTACAATTATAACAAATCTAGGATCCATCCAAGTGTCATAGATATATATCCTGTATGTAAAACCAACAGTTGTAACAACTGACATGACATGAGGATTGACAATTGACATGACAGTATGGAAATAAAGATGGTGTTAATGACCTACATGTTTTAGTAATCCTGATTCATGGTAATAATTACAAGTCATCCAATAATTGCAATCTACGTAAATAAATGCAACACATAAATAACACATGGCGCAGTCAGTAGTCCAATAGTTATATCGCATCCAAGTGATATTTTAAAATTTAAAATAACATACAAAATTGACAAGGATGGCCGATAATCGAGGAGTCTCACCACTCTCACTAACTGGCAATGTGGCCGAGAATTGGAGAATATGGAAAGCTAGATTCCAGAATTATCTAATAGCATCAGACGTAGTCAAGAAAGAAGAAAAAATTCAGTGCGCACAATTACTACACTATATAGGTGAAGAATGTTTCAAGATATACTCAACTTTTACATTTGCAGACGAAGAAAAAGACAAACTAGCACCACTGTTGGCAAAGTTTCAAGTTTATTTTCAAGGTAAAGAAAACATAAATTATGAAAGGTACAAATTTTTTAGTTCAAAGCAAGAAAGTCAAACAACTGAGCAGTTTATAACAGAATTGAGAAACAATGCAGCTAAATGCAAACTAGATGCACTACAGGACAGCCTGGTAGTTACAATGATCACCATTGGAATCAAAAACAACTCGGTAAGAGAACGACTTCTACAAGAGGACAATTTAACCTTGGACAAAGCCGTAGAACTATGCCAAGTGATTGAATCTTCGAAAGTCAGAAGTGAAGTGATGTCAGGAAGTACATCTAGTCACGCAACTCAAGAAGTGTATCATATAAAATCTAAGGTAGGCCAAAATGTAAAAACTATTAAGAATTGTATAATGTGCAACAAATCTCACCTGATGAATAAATGCCCCGCATTTGGCAAAATATGCCACTATTGTAAAAATAAAAATCATTTTGAATCAGCATGTATTAAAAAGAAAAAACAGAATGTAAATGAAATAGCTCAAAATACTTCAGTGAATGAAATACATGTTGATCCAAATGAGAGTAGCTATTTATTTATAGGCTCAATTGAGCAAGTAAATACATTAGAGATGACCAATCAGTGGGAGACAAACTTGAAAATTCACAACAGAAATGTTACATTTAAAATAGATACGGGGGCTATGGTTAATGTTCTACCTTTAAAAACTTTCGAAACATTAGGAATTTCTAAAACTTCAATTACAAATACACAAATGAAGTTACAATCATATACAGGGGGTACTTTGAAGGTAATTGGGAAATGCATCATATCTTGTACTAAAAATTCCAAAATACACAAGCTAGAGTTCTACATTGTAAATTCAAATACACAAGCTATACTAGGTCTAAATTCTAGCATTTTATTAAATCTAATCAAGAGAATAGAAACAATAAATACTGAAAATCATAACTATACAACTCTAACTAATGAATACAAAGATGTATTCACAGGAATAGGGTGTATAAAAAATACTTATCATATTGACCTAGACAAAAATGCAAAACCTGTTATCCACCCTACACGTAGAGTAGCTCTTCCTATTATGAACGATCTAAAAGAGTCTCTAGAGGGTTTGGAGAAGCAAAAAATAATTGAAAAAGTAAATGGCAGTTCAAAATGGGTTAACCCATTAGTAATTGTTCGGAAACCAAATGGCAAATTGAGAATTTGTCTGGATCCCCAAGATCTGAACAAAGCAATAAACAGGGAGTATTGTGTTATACCTACCCTGGAGCAGATCACACACAAACTAAAAAATGCAAAAGTGTTCAGTACATTGGATGCCACACAGGGATTCTACCAAATCCCTTTGGACAAGGAAAGTACTGATCTATGCACTTTTGGAACACCTTTTGGGCGCTACAAATTCCTAAGAATCCCATACGGGCTCAGCTCAGCCCCAGAAGTGTTCCAAACCAAGTTCAAGGAGATTTTCAACATTGATGGTACTGACACGTACATCGATGATATCATAGTCTGGGGTAAGGATAAATCCGAACATGATCAAAGATTAAAACAAATTCTAGAAATTGCTAGGCTAAATAATGTCAAATTCAATTTAAACAAATGTAAGCTGGGACAAACACAAATTTCTTATTTAGGTCATATAATTTCAGGGGACGGTCTGGAACCCCAAAAAGAGAAAATTTCTGCAATAGAAAATATGCCGAGACCTGAAAGTAAACAGGACGTGCAGCGATTGTTGGGCATGCTAACTTATGTCAATAAATTCATTCAAAATTTCTCCGTGGCTACAGAACCACTCAGAGTGCTTTTAAAAAAAGATGTTAACTTCAGCTGGGAGGCAGAACAGGAACAAGCTTTTACTAATCTGAAAAAAGCATTAACAAGCAAACCTGTCTTACAATTTTATAATGTACAAGCTGAGACAGTTGTCTCAGTAGACAGTTCACAAGCCGGAGTGGGAGCATGCATACTACAAAATAATTTGCCATGCGCTTATGCCTCACGTGCTCTTACGGACACGCAAACCCGTTGGGCACAAATCGAGAAGGAACTTTTTGCAATAACCTTTGGTTTAACTAAGTTTCATGATTACGTCTATGGGAAACGGGTAATTGTTGAAACCGATCATTTACCCTTAATTTCAATCTTTAAAAAACCGTTAGATAAAAGCCCAGCTCGTTTACAGAGAATGTTACTACAATTACAAAAATACGATTTTGAAGTTAGGTATAAACCAGGTAAACAGTTGATAATTGCGGACACATTATCTAGGGCTTATGTGGGTAATGAGACTGATAGTAGTCTAGACAGTGACATTCAGGCGCATGTTTGTCTAATAATGTCAGAAATAAATGTAACCGAGGGTAAACTAAACGAACTTAAACAAAAAACCTCGGAAGATAGTACATTACAGCTATTAAAAAAGGTAATCTCTGAGGGCTGGCCTAAATGTAGGAACAAGTTAGATGATAAACTCAAAATATATTGGAAATACAAGAGTGAACTTACAGTTATGAATGATATAATTTTTAAAGGAAATAGTATAGTTGTGCCCAAAACTTTACACAGTGAAATGCTAAACCGCATACACTACAGCCACTCAGGAATAACTAAAAGCCTTAAACTAGCACGTGATTCATTGTTTTGGCCTACCATGAATAATGACATCAAACAAAAAATCTTAGAATGCCACATATGCTATAAATACTCCAAATCACAACAAGCAGAACCACTTAAATGCCACGAAATTCCCAAACTACCATGGAACAAAATAGGTTGTGATTTGTTTGAACTCAAAAATGAAAAATACTTACTGGTAATAGATTACTATTCAAAATTCATTGAAATAGAAAGGCTTCATAAAAACACCACTAGTCATAATGTAATTGAAATCTTAAAATCGTTGTTTGCCAGACATGGCATTCCCTTAATACTAGTTTCCGATGGGGGACCTCAATTTAAGTCTGATGAGTTTAAGAAATTTACAGATGACTGGGAGTTCAATCACATTATGTCGTCACCAACATACGCACAGTCAAATGGAATGGCTGAGCGGGGTATTCAAACTGCAAAAAACATTTTTAAAAAAGTGTTGGAAGATAAAAAAGACATATACCTAGCCTTACTCATGTATAGAAATATGGAAGTTGACAATGTTAACTCTCCTGCGGAAATCCTAATGTCTCGAAAGTTAAGAACAACAATTCCAAGCAAAACTAGTGAGTTAAAACCAAAGGTCATAAACATAAGTTCATATAACAGATTCTTGGAAAATAGAAGAGAAAAAATGACACAACAATATAATAATAAAGGGGTAAAGTCTTTAAGTCAATTACAAAACAATTCTAAAATATTTGTACAGACAAAACCAGGTTCTGATTGGTCATCGGGAATAATAATAAATAAAATAAGAAAAAGAACATACAGGGTCAGGTTAGATAATGGCTCTACCCTCATTAGAAATAGAAGGTTCATCAAATTGGTTGGGTCCAAGCACACCGCAAGCCATTCTCAAACCGTACCTAGTTATAGTCCTAACATTGAAAAAAGGGGGGAAGAGAAACAGGAAATTAGAATTTATTTAGATTTAGAAAGTGAGACTAAAGTAGAGCAAGTAGCACAGGACGTAGTAGGTATAGAAAGTGTTAACAACGATGAAAAAGAAGAAATTGACATTGTAGACAGTGAAATTACAAGGGCCTTACAGGGGGGTACAAACCAGGTAGAAATAATATGTGATTTGAGTGATAGTGAAGAAAATAGTGAAACACAATGCACCACCTCACAATATGATTCAGACCCCGAGTTAAATTTTTTAAAGAAACATAAGGTCTCTAAAAGTGGTAGAAAGATTGTTAAAACCCATAGGCTTAGCTTATAAGCGCAATCTTTGGAAATTTGTTAAAACTTGTAGTCTTAGTGTATAACGTTGATCTTTAGAAATCTGTTAAAACTCTTAGGTTTAGTTTATAACTATAATCTGTGAAAAGGGAGATGTCATAGATATATATCCTGTATGTAAAACCAACAGTTGTAACAACTGACATGACATGAGGATTGACAATTGACATGACAGTATGGAAATAAAGATGGTGTTAATGACCTACATGTTTTAGTAATCCTGATTCATGGTAATAATTACAAGTCATCCAATAATTGCAATCTACGTAAATAAATGCAACACTTAAATAACACACCAAGTAGGTAATTGTGTATCCTCAGAGCGGCTGTCGTTGTAATGATGTCAACTTGTCAATTGATGGACATATCATGTCCAATTTTTAATGGACGAGTTCTAAGGAAATTGCTGCCAACATAACGAACAAAATAATACTGAAAAAGGTTAGCCGCATGAGGAAATGGTTTTACCGTCAATTTTTGGTTTTTCTTATATGTTTTATAACTACTTTATCACCCATGTTGTACCCGAAAAGATAAGAGTTGTACCCAAAAAGCTTGCAGATTTATTCAGCTTTTTGGGTATATATTTTGCATCTTACAGTTGACGAAAAACTAATGACAGCTGTCAACACATTTGTTTCTTCTCGATGGGTATAATAAAAGTAGATCAGAGTCTCACAAATCACAAACAAAGATAGAATGAAAATTACTATCAAGTATAAGTACCAGATTTACAAACAAAGCCAAACAAATATGTGTTGACAGCTGTCATTAGTTTTTCGTCAACTGTAAGTTGCAAAATACCCCAAACTAAAAAGACCACCAAACTTTTCGAGTATAAGCATGGGTGGTAAAAGGACTCAAAACATTTCAAGAAATGAAGAAAACCAAAAATTTATCGGAAAAACCATTCTCTTGTGCGACTAACCTTCAGTATTTTTTTGTTTGTTATCATGGCAGGAATTCCCTTGTATAGAGCTCGTCCATTCACTGCTGCAACCGACTATCGGTGAATAATGAAAGTAGTTTTAATGACTTTGAACTCTATATGAAAGTATTTTTGATATGGGTGTGAATATTTTTGTATTTTTATTTTGATTCAATCGCTCCAAATAAGTTTTCCTTCAATAAATTCAAAAACGGGCCCTCAATATCTGAAAATCAACAGCATAGAGAACTGATATTAGAGTGTGATCGTCAATTTATAACTGAAAGATATGTTAACATTCGGTACAAGATTTATTTTCCTTTTGTCGTTGACAAATGGAAAAGTTTATTTGGTTGGTACTTTTCGCTAATAGACAGAGAGAAAGAGACAGGATCGGAAAATATAAATAGAAGATAATGATCCGTAGGATTGCGATGAAGGTTAGAGGATTGTTTAGAAATGAGGGGTTGACAAATGATAGGGTAGTATTTACAAGAAGTTTCATCTGATTTGTTTCATTACTATGACAAATAAACTATATACAATCGTGCCTTGAATTGAGAGAGACAAAGAGGCGGTATTCTTGTTGCCGTGCTGCATAGCTGCTGGATGTTCACCTAAAACATAGAAACTGGCATTAGATTCACAAGTTTTATTAATTTAAAAAGATAAGATGTTATAAACCATGAAATTGATGACTTTTCACTACATTTGAAGTATGAAAAAAGGCTAATATGAAATTATAGACCTTATTATGCTAAAATCAGAAAATAGTACCTATAAGTATAATTATACACCAAATAAGTGGTGAAGACTATTTTTATTGTCGACCAAGCGGAATAAGGTGCGAGGCTTATAAATGTCTTCACCACCATGGTCTATATACAAATTTTTCCACTAGGTACTAGCCATATTTAAGACAAAAATTGAAAATAATTCGGAGAAGCGTTTATCCCGTCGTCTGAATGACAAGTACAGTGTCAGTTATGATATGTTATAAACGCACCCCTTATGTCATCAGTCATTCTTGGCTGAGCGCGAATTTTAAACTAATGGCATTTATAGTCAAATAATTTCATCTTGATAGGTAATTTCAAACAGCAAGTTCGAAAAGATGGTTGTCACATACTGGTGCGCGCAACAAACACTCTAGTCCCGACTAGGGTAAAATTTAAGCTGACAAAAAAGTCACATATATGACAGCTTAAGCATTTGAATTTATTCTGCCGATATGAACTAATAGATGTTAATCAATAATTATTAGATGAATTATAAAAAAGTGAAAGTATGGAACAATTTACATTGGAAAAAGGTAGAAAATAAGCAAGATGCCAATGGCAATTGGTTAATTTTGGATAAACCTGGACACACCCTCTTTTTTATTAATTCCAACATTTGAGTCTCATTGTCTCATCTTCAATATCGGAGCTTGAGTCACTATTACAATATTAGGTATTAATTATTATAGTCTCTGCAAATCTTTTGGAGGTAACCATGCAGCCAAAATGCATTTTCTTTTTACACATTTCCGCTGCTCGTCCATTCCTTGAATCAATCCAAAATCCAAGAAAATATTCTGAGGCAAAGACTTGAATGATTGAATTTCCAATTTGATTTGTCAACAACCAAACAAACATAACCTTGAAACAACACACTATGCATCACACTCAATCACCGTTCGAAAACCTAGGGCGCGGTTAGCACACCGAAGTGAGTTTTTACCCCCATTCCTTGTAATAATTTTCATACCAACAACCGGCTTCTCGAACGCAGTCCAATATGTTGAAGACAATCTCCTGGGTATACAAAATTACTTATAGTACACAAGTTTTCGTTGAACTACTATGCCTGAATTCTCAAAATCTTTGAATTTGTCCATTATTGACCTAGGTTAATAATAGAAAAAATTATTAACCACTAATAGAGAAATTTAACTTCTTAGTGGGCAAGGAGAGAAGCAATAATTGTCAACTTCACAGCTAAAAGTGGAAAAAATAATATATTATTATTCATGATATGGTTAACTATGCGATAACAAAATATGTGTAAGTTTGTTTTTGTCGGTGTTAAGAATATTTCGAATATATTTATGTTTAGTCAATGATAAGGCAAGTACATCTGACGAAACTGACAGTCATCCTAATAAATCTGATGAAAAAAAAGCGTTCTTTGTATAACACAAGTTTTCAGTTATTTTCATTGTGTTTCATTTTGATTCGGTGCTCTCTTCGTTCTTGTTTCGATTGAATTACAAATCTAAAACCCATCCAAAGAATTGTTCATCCCCAGGACGACTGTCATTAGTGTCAATTTGTCTGTGATGTCAGTATATGCAATGTTCGTTCCTACACTAGTCGTATTTTTGTCTTATTTTTGAGAATCGGGAGCTCATAGGAGAGTAAAATCTCCAAACACAGAACTCCTCAAACCAGCAGTTGATATATCATATTGTGGTTTGACTCAGTTTGACTTACAGTTTTCTTTAACTCTGTGCTTAGCTCTTAGCTTTATTCTGACTTGGCATTCATTCGATCTCACCTGGCTGCTGTTTCCCAGGAGTATTTCATCCAACACTACATTGACGCAAATACCTCAAGGACATTGATGGATGATAAAGTGTTTTGATTTTGATTTCAGATAAACATGGTTGTTGAGATAACTCAAATAAATATTCTCTTAATTTGAATATAACTTTTGATACTTGCTTTTTTCAATAACTCTTGAATTTTTCCTTAATCCTGTTCTGTATATACTTACCATTAATAACGTGCACATTAACACTAGTTGATCCTGCGATTGTAGGCACACAGGAATAATTTCCGGAATCCGAAATATGAGCATTAGAAATGTACAGCTTTGAAGAGAGACCATCTGACCATTGATTCTGGAAAAGAAAAAAAATCTAGTGAAAGCTGAGTAACGTTCTGGAATAATTTGTTATAATCTGTGTATAAGCTTTGATGCTTGACTAAAAATAGTTTTAAATAATTTTTTTTTCATGAAATGGTGCATTTCAGTGACACTAAGCAAGTAGTTATTTGGAGAGCTATAATTTGAATAATAAATATGAATGCCAAACACATTGTGAGATATAGCATACCATAATTCCCTGCACATACTTTATTTGTATAACAATAAACGCAAACAAACTAACTCTGGCAGACACGTATTTCAATTGGTTTTCAACAACGTTACCCGCATATGCTTAATGTCTTTCTTGCGACGTTTATATCCATTAAGCAAATCCGCAGAAAGTGACATGCATAACCACATCAAGGGATATTTCGTATGCAAAATAGAAGATAATCTAGCTAAGTTGAATAAGTAAGAACGTGAAACGTATGGTGTGTTTTAAAATCGACTATGGAGTCTATTCTGTAACTAACTTTTATTTAAAGGCACTCAGGAATAAGTTTTTAACGAACCTCTTAAAATTATTTTGAATGATTCCTTTAAATTCAAGTAGAGTATCTGACAACAGGAGCTGCACGAACTGTTTTTGGTTTCTTCACGCTTTTAGTCATTTGTGAAATTAATTATTATAGGAATAGAAAAATGTCACGTTCAGCGAGAACGACAAAAAAACAAAGGGTATACTTCATAAGCCTTTTGGAAAGAATAGGCCTCTATTAGGAGGAAAAGTAAAACCCGTGGATTTACTCGAAGTAAATAATGTTTGGAAGGGTCTTACTGTAAAATAAAATATTCGTTCCATTTTTGTTACCGTTATTATTTAAAAGCACCCTTCAACATTCCTTCGTAAATGATGTTATTTTAATGTGGGTAATTCTTAAAAATTTTAACGGAATTTTATCTCACAAGGGCAGAAATTGAGCTTATTGAGCTTCAGCAGCCCAATACTACGAGCAAGCTGGGAACTAGTATACGCAGTGAGTGTTAATTTTCTATTTAATTTAAAATACGCGAGCAATATTTCCAATAAAAACTATGAGCGAGCGAGTAGTACCCAGTAGCAAAGACTGGAGCAATCTCAGTTCATTTCAGTGCACCCGAATATATCAGTTTTCCCCTGCTTTATTTTCTCCCTATAGTTTTAAAGTCAACTGACAAGTTACTTCAATGTTCTGGTTTGTATTAGTTGGAATAAGATCAATCGATAACGTTTTTTCTTTGCTCTGGTTTCAGATAAATAATTTATCCATTAAAAGAACGAGGTCGACGCTCCAATTTTTTGAACTGGGTCTTCAGGGCGACTAGTTGGGAAACCGTCAACAAATCTAAATAAATGCTTACATTAAGACAGCGATTTGCGAACGTTTTGCTCTCAGATCGATTCAACAGTTTTTTCTTGAAGGATAGAACTAATTTATCATGAAATTCCACATTCGTCACCGTTCGTTCTACCAAAGTGGAAAAACTTGAGACATTTATTTCAACATGACTAAGTTTTTGTACATTAAAAAGTAGTGACACGAATTTAACATAACTTATGATGGTTTGTTGTTTTTTTTCGTAAGGAGAACTTGAGATATTGTGATATATTTTGAAGGATGTTTTGAAAAATTATAAAAGTTATCGAAAATACCTCGAATCAGATTATAAAACTTTTACCGAACGATCAAAAAAGTTTGTCATTCGTTATACTCCATTTTTCAGAGGAATTAATGGTGGGATAAGCAAAAAGCAAAAACCGACAGAATGAGATGTCTTTTTGAGTGAACAAGCCCAAGTAGGCGTTAATATCCCGTAAATATCTATAGAAATATTTCAATATATTATAAAATAAAGTGGGGTTGGTCATACCATTTATAATTCAAGAACGAATGAGCCTGTTTCAACGATCTCTCATTTGTTGGATTCGCCTTCGGATTTAAATGGTAAATCTATAAAATATGTTGGATAAGTTACACCATTCATAACCCAAGAACAGTGCCTAAAGTTCATTCCCGGATTGATTTATATTGACAATTCAACTCATGTATAAAAAATCGCATATGCCTCAGTGTAATTGTCACTTTGACACCGGCAAAAGTTAGCTTTAACTTTTTCAGCGATAAATGCACTTGTGGTTTTTTCACTTATGCATTTGTTACCATGAAAAATAATTTGACATGTTTGTCAACAACTTTTTGAATTTCTAAACACTAACAATGAGCCGATTCATTGAATTGTCCTGCCGAATTACACTCGATGTTTGTATTGATATCGGGTAAATTTGTGTTGTTCAACTTCTAAACTGTTTCCTTTAGCAATTAGACTCGAAAAACTGTCAACCTTAAAACGCTCCACCTTCGGTGTCGCGTTTTTAATAGTTGGCAGTTTTTCTCGTCTAATTGCTAGGCAACAGTTTCTCATTGAACAATCCAAATTTACCCGATAAAATACAAACCTCTTGTGCAATTATAAGTGAACATTGTTACAGTACCCATCAATACGTTTCAATAAAATATTTGATAATATTTAAAATGATATTGATAAAAGTTGAAAATAACCAAAATCTAATGTGACACTTAATTCAGCTGCCAGAAAACGACCATCATCTTCCAAACAAAGGCATCAGTCTGAAATAGTTCGCTTCCGATTGGTCAAACAAGTTAAATGAAATAAACAAGTTAAATGAAATAGTTATTTGTTTAACTAGGCAGTCAATCTACTTTGCTGCCAAGTTGAACATATAATTTTTTCTCCGATTGTTCATGAGTATATTGTATTTACAAATTATTACAATAATTCCCACAATCTCTTTATTTCACTTGGTTGCTATGGAAATGTATAATCACAGGCAGCAAAGTAATCACTTTCGTGCCTAGGCAGCAAAGTAACCACTTTGCTGCCTAGGCAGAAAAAGTAATACTTTGCTGATTGATATCAGTCAGCAAAATTAATATTTGCTGCCAATTGGAGAAAAAATCTTTTGTACGTAAGTAACTGTAACAGAGCCTGTAATTTGTAGTAAACATTGTTCATTTGAAAACGTTTATAGCATATTTGTGACATGTTTGATGTCTATTGCAAATCAGTGACATATTAGACATTGAAGAGTAGTGGCGGAACCATGTGCGGAACAACGTTGCCACGGGTCTGTGTTTGCGAAATTTTTGCCAGGTCCCCACTAGGATACAGAGTATTGGAACAAAACTGAAGAACCGCTAAATATTCACGTATTAACTTGTAAAATATCTGTCGGTGCTCTATTCTGACTCGGTGGTGCAGCTGACGGAGTCATATCTTTAGGGATTTTACCTCGAATAAAAAAATCTTGAATGAAAAAATAATCACAATTTCATTATTTAGACCCACTTTTTAAAAAGTACTAGATATGTGACTTACTTGGAACGCTCCCATGAAAAAAGTTATACATAAGGCCAGACTATCCTTGTGGACATGTCGCACGATCTGTGGGAGCTGATTTTGATGGGATTTTGAAAGTTTGTGTGAGTATCTTACAATTACAATTGGCTCAGGTGAGTGGCGCTGCAGTCTGGTTCACCTTAACGACTTTAGTTTGATAGAGTGCGTATATAGATTTTGGTATGACTGTTTAAAAAAATATGTCCGATTCTTTGCTCAAATTTGACAGCAAAAAAATTTGAGGTTAAAATTATGATGACAAATACAGAGACAAATGTATGCACTCTAGGAATGGTGGGATGAAACTGCGGCTCAGGTCTTTGGTTTTTTCTTGCGATACAAACAAAAAGAAGTGGAGGCTTTTTATTTTTGTATTGAAATGTAGTACCTCTCAAATAAAAAAGAACATACAATAAATTATATATCTTTTGATTTGTACCCTTTACCGTTATAGAAGTCTTCACCACAAGAGTAAAGTTTCAGTAAACTAGAAGCAATAAACATCAACTGCTTCAAACTATGCCAGCAACTGAACAAAATAAGATGCTAACACAAGTTAGCAGACAGTCACAATTATTCGGTTGCCATTTCGGTGAATCGATATGTTTTACCTTCGATATTTGCAAATGAATGCAGTGGAGTAATCCTGTCGTCAATTAAGAAGTTCTCGATCCAAGTTATTTGCTTACAAGAATCTCTATCACCGTTAACCTCGAGTATCTCTTAGATACAAAATTAACGTTGCGATCGATTCTCCAGAGCATTCGGCATGAAAAGTACTTTAATAGTGTTGAGTTTGTATTAGTCAACTTAATTAAGTTTTATTCACTGAAATAATATTCCATGACAAAGACACAGACGTTCATTTTTGTCGTAGCTTCTAACAAATACACGGAGCGAGTTGTACGTTCACTTCACTGGAAAGTTATTTTGAAACCATCCTAGTCGAGTTTTTCTGTTACTTTTCTTGCTGTAGGCGATTTGACAATAGATACGGACTTACGGATCTCTATATCGTTTTATTACACTTTAGCTACTGAATTGATGTTGTTTGTGACTGAAATTGACGTTAGTTCTAACAATAATTGTCTGTTACAGCTTTTTTTGAACGAAACCCAATTTCCCGTATCCAAGTGTTAAGTGAGCGCGAAGAACAAACAACCAAAGACATTCATTTTTGTAATAGTCTGTGTGACGATTTTATCGTTACGTATTTTAACTTGTTTAGTTTATTTTAGTTTCACATTCCGAGACATTTTCCGATAGTTTGTTTTCAGACAATCAACATTATAAACAAAACAACACTTTTGTAAAACACATTTAATGGAAGAAGTGGTTCTTTTTTGCACTGGTATAACAAAATTTATGTTGCACTCATCTGTCATTCTTATTGTGAGCTTTGTGATGATTTATGACAAACATATAAACATTTAAATAAAATAAAACAAGTGTCTGATCCTGCTCTTATACAGCAATAATATATGTAAATCTTACTACTTAGTCTCAACGAGTTACAATTATTTCAAATTTAAATGGTCAAAGCAAAAACCAGCTATAATTAAGTACTGACAAAGTGAAGGCCATGAAGATACAAAAAAAGAGGAACGGTTTGAGTTTCTAGCATATTATTTTCTGATTTGCCAGTTTTTGCATGAATGTAGACAAAATATTGTATGCAACTCGTGCAAAACATGTTTTTTGCACTCGACGTGCTGTTCAACTCGGCCTAGAGGCCTCGACAATTTCACATCGCGTGCAAAAAACACTCACTTTTTGCACTTGTTGCATGGATAACTATTTTTTTTCTTCCAAACGCTACCATTGAGAAAGACACGGTATTAAAAAAACTGAGATGAACCATTTGACATTGAATTGACATTTGCAATACTTTCAGCTGAACAACTAAACACTTTGTATAAATTCAAAAGGTGAGTCATACAAAAAATGTGGCAGCTGGGAACATGAGTTACTCTCATACATTAATTCCCTTTTTTTATGATTATTGATTTTTTCATCACATTTCATATTTACAGCGTTTGCAGGCGTGGAAATGCGAATTTTCGCCTTTTCTACTTATTTTCTCAGAATAAATTATGATGCCGTGCTTTCATATCAACAAAATATTCAATTTCAAAATCTGCAATTTCCATCCAACTATGATTAGGTCCCATTTGCCCAAAGGCATGACCAAGCATCTTTAATATCGAATATATGCGGAACATTTTCATGGCAGGTTCGCCGGAGAGTTGCGGGAATGTATAAATATTGGGAAAGCGTTGTTTTTTTGCATCAGTGGCTACGCAACCATTATTTCTGATATTCTAGTGATTTCCATTTTACTTATTTTGTGATATTTTAAAAACAATATTTTCATGCAATAATTCTCGGGAATTTTTATGTTTTAGTACTTTACATCAGGTATAGTGCGACTCAGCACGGTGAATCTGAAAAGTTTGATGGTTTTTTGCATCTCAAGCCTTAGTCAAGTTAAATGAGTTTCTTAGATCGTGAATAGAAGAAATATATGATATAATATATCTAAAACAAATCTCTAAATAGACATTATCATTATTATCATTAATATATAGGGTTTTAATAAATGTTGAACAATAACTCTAGGACCGACCTTGATTGAGATTTATTTATTTGCTTAAGCGTAGCTTCCATTCTGTATTTAATTTTTCACTTCCTTATCATCGTTACATCCCTTTCCATATAAACAAAAGTTATATAGCATATTTACTACTTAACTTGGTATTCATTTGAGTTGTTTGTTTTGAAATTTGAAATAACTGTTTTCTTCACCGCTTCAGGCAGCTGTTAAGTTACGTGGTTCTGAATACAATTAACAAGGGAGAAACTTATTTTCTTCAGTGGCAGAATACGAATCCATAATTCGGAATAAGCAAACAAATTGTTTGTTCATTGCTGCAAACATTGAAAAAGTTTCTAATTTTACTCTAAAGAGTTGGTTAATATAGGCAAGTTCACGTGACAGCACGCTCTAACTGTTCCAATAATTAACAAGAGCTCAAAAAATCTTCTAATTGAATGAAATATTTTTTTTTATAATTTATAATCTACAGATTGCGTGAAAGCTTATCGAACCATGCAATTTACATGGGTACAACCAGTAAAATATGAGAAAAACAGCTTGAAAAAGAGAGAAAGAGTAATTCTGCGTGGTCAGCGAGGGTGTATACTTATTTCCCGATGCTGGCCGAACGTTCATTGCCCCTCAATTTCAACCGCTGTTACCAGAAACGCAGATTAATGATATTTTTGTCTCGTTAAGGTTGACTTTTTTTTTCGAGCACTTTCATCCGGCAACAGTGTCCTTTACAGCCTCGGGAAATAAGTATTCACCCTCGCTGACCACGCTGTTTTTCTCATATTTTCTTTGTCGTACTTGTGTAAATTGCATGGCTCAATAATCTTTTTCGCAATCTGTATTTTGTAAGGCGCTCGCACTATCATAATGAAAAAAAAACTCCGAGCACAAGCCACTGATCAAATAACAAACCAAATGCGTGAATAAAGTTCACCAGTGCAATAACAAACCAATTTCGCTCGATCATTGTTATTTTATACAACTGAGCCTAAAAACGTAGGTACTCTGCGAGCTCTTTCAAACACTCACGCTGCACACTTCACCATCTTGATGGTCTAGAACTAAGCAGTGATTTTATTAAGATATGTCGCTGCATTTACTACAGCACAGCGTGGTATACAGTGCGATTGATTTAACGTAATAGATTGCGGGAGTTTTTGTTTCTCTGTATTGTTGATAATATTTTTTTTATTTCAAGCTAAAGTCCATTTAATAACCAGAAGGAGTAATTTGAAAAGCTTTATTCACATCACTAAAAGTTACCAGATTAGTTACTAAATGGCGTGTTCCGAAAAAGTAGTCAACAGTCGTGTTCTAGATCTATTAAATATGCATTGATTGATGGAAAAATCAGCCACGCATAGTCATGAGTCGACTTCCCGCCTGTCTAGTAGATTATTTTATACCCAAGAATTAATCAGACAAGTATTCGTTCGGTTTCGTATTCAAACTGAAAGATTAAAACATACACCTTACTCTAATATGGCTGTTTTTAAGTAGCAAATAACTGAATGACAGTGAATGAAATAAAAAAGAAGAACCAATTTTCTAACAAAACCTATATTGTTTTAAATCTTCGATAGCTTGTAACCTCTATATAGACAGATGCTGTCATGCTCAGTTTAAGCGAAACGAAGTAAATTAATAAAATAACAATAGCGGATACGATCACAAAATTAAATATATCTATCTGTCAGAACTATCAAAAATTGAAATTATCAGCTGATGTCAATGCTAAAAAGTGTTGTGTGAAACTGGGTGGAAAATGGCCAATCATAGGTCTACAGAATTGCCAACTTAAATTCAAATTACTCCTCCTGGTTTTTGGATGAGGTATAGTCTGGTATAGTCGTATCAATCATGTGAGTTATTAACGACTCGGTACGTTTCACAGTTTGTGAATTAGTTGTATTTCGTTCCGGGAGTTCACTTTACAGTCATTTCCTAATAAAATTTTGAGGTTCTGAGGGAGATTATTGTTCTGTCTCTGTAGTTTGTACTTGAGACGGTCAATTAGAAAATGTTTCAGTGTTATTTCCGTTCTCTCGAACAGGTGCTGATGGGTTAATCTGGTGTGACCTATTCTTAGTCTAGTTTGTATATCTTATAAGCTGTGTACTATGGAGGTGGTTTTCAATTTAATTAATATAAAGAGATGTATACAGTATGCAATCAAATTTTGATCTAACTCTTGACTTAGCTATTCCCACTTATTTATGGAAACTTCCATTCATCTATTTCTAAAGGGTTTCAAATTTATTGCACCGAAAGAGACACATTGAGTATCGTTATCTGGATTGTCTAATTGACAAATTTTACATTAATGTATTATGACCAGTCTCGGAAAACTATTCTTGGTTGTGAAATGCTATCACTTGTATATTTGAATTAAACTGCAAATTGCTACAACGGACAATTTCCTTTTCTTCTCGAAACCGAATCAAATGGACCGAAATTTGTCAAAAACCAACTCCACCGGTTTCTCAATGGAATATATAAATATTGAAATAGTGAAATTCTTACATATCGAAGATAATACAACCATTATTTTCCAAAGTCTGGCAATTTCCAGTCTACCGTTTCGGTAACACGTGTCAGCCGCCATTTAGAGCTTATTGGAACAAACGTGAGGCGAATCTGATGCTAACACACACACAAACACTCACACACTACGAACGTACCGGCTTGCAGCCGATGAAATTACATTAAAATAAAGATAAATGGTATTTAAAATTTATTACCTAAATTTGCATAAGTTGGAAAGTATGATTTAATGGTGTTCGGCAGAATCCGTGAAGGTTTCACGGGATATTCACCATTACCACGACCTGTTATGTATCCATTTCCATATTCGAAATTTCCACATTTAAAATTCAATAAGTTTCAGCCTGCAGTCGAAGCGTTTGTTTGATAGAACCAGATACGGAAGATTTGAATGTATGTTTTTAGAATAGAATAAATCGGGTTGTAGGGAAGTTAAATTAGACTGATGAAATTTCGAAAGTAGAAATAAACTATCGTAAACTTCTCTACTAGTATACACACAACTTTTTTTTTTCATGTAGTTTAGATCATGGAAATTTTGTTGTGAATTTATCTTAGGAGCCAATACACTCGAAATTTCGCGCGAAGTCGAGAAAGAGAAACGAAAGTACTACTAATTAATATTAGCCGCAGGCTAGAGCCGATACAATAATTGAAAGCAGAAGTTACAAATTGACTGCTGTTTTTTCAGATCTATAAAATGATATTTATATCGAATAATGTGCTAATATTTATTGTAGTAAAACATGATATCTCAATAATAACACATTTGTATGCCAATATTAATATTATAAAAATTTTCAACAGTCTAGTATAAATACAAATAGTGTTTTTATTCCAATGAATAACAATTAATTACCATTGGAATGTATGGCTATTTTTCACAAAGAGCTATTGTATCACAATATTCTTTTGGCTGATGGCCTTTTATATTAATTCACAGAATATTGTTAGAAATTTGAAATTTTTAAGTCGATTTTGTTGTTTGCAAGTGTATCTATATTAATTTTCTAAAAAGAATTATCAAAATAGCACTACTTACAAATTTTGGATTGATATGACGGAAAACTATATTGGTAGCTTTAAAATTTTAGGCAAAAGATGTGCCATGGATCAAAATAAGTCTTCAATTGCTTTTTCACATTAGGTACTGTTCCAAAAATCAGCATCCCTCCCAATTTATTCAATATGAAAACTTCGGAAAACTTTTATCACTCCAAACCATGAGATAACAAAATTCTTTTTTTGTTAGATGTAGCTGATCCTGATTTGGTAATAATAAATCTGATTACGTTTTAGATTTATTACTATTTTCTCATTGAATTGAAGATATTTGATTTTTTTGCATTTAATAACATCTATGGTTGAATTTTTCAAAATATATAGACATTTCAATTGTTGCAATTGTTCCATCTGGACTAGCTGCAAGAAAATAATAATCTTCGCTCTCAAAAAATAGTCCACATTGGTTAACTTTAAAATTTGTAATTCCCCTAAATTCTTGTATAACTGATGGTTCACATTCCACTTAACACTTTGTTTATCTATTTTCCGAAAAAGATATCTAAAGTCTCATGAATTATTTCGAAGAGATAAATAAACTAAAAGCACAATAATAGTACATACACAAACATTACTGAATAACAAAAAAACCTATATAGCAAATTCACTTGAGCTTTGCTCAAAATGTTTTGTAATATGCAATTCGAAATAATCGCCCGTGTCGGTAGGAATAATTTCCCCTACTTTGGCTTGGAGTGTACCAGTGAATTTGCACGCGTGCTCCGAGGGAGGCGCAGTTATCAGCGACTGATAATTTTCGGTACCATTTTCTCTGAAACCTTGTAATATTTTCACTTCAAAATTTCAGTATCTATTGAGAGTATCATGCATAGTTTTGAATGAATATTTTTGAAATAAACCAAATAAAAAATTAAATCTCATGGAAAAAAAAATAACTTCATTTTAAAAAAATATGCTCCTTGACCATGGGGAATCATTTCGACTACCAAAATTTGGTTAAAATTGTTCCATAAACAGAGGAGAAATTGGTACCGAGGAGAGAATTTCGACTTTTTTGAAGAAATCAATACCATTTCACATAATATTTTTTTTATATTTGAATAGCTCAATAATAAAAGCAAAATAAAAATCATGTCACAATAATCGAGTCTAAGACATTATTATTTTAAGAGCTGTTATTTTTTTTTTCATTTTTTAGGCGGACGCGCCACTGTTATTGCCTCTTAATTGAACTTCACTTTGATGGATAAAATTGATACATTCATTTTTTCGATCCCTGGTAAAATATGAGCTAAGTAAATAAGCCTTTATCATTTAAAAGAGTTTCAAAACAATGATACTTTTCCGATATTCCTTAATCTCCAAGTTGTTACAGTTAATATTTCTTGTGCCTAGATTGGAGGCCTAATAAAACTTTTTAGCGGAACATTTTTCATTTGCTGTCTTTCCCAGTTATTCGCAGACGTGTATAACAAACTTTTCTTCACTTTCATGACGAAAAATATCAAGTTTTTCACCTGGCTGGGTGGAAAAGGGGAACTTTCAAAAGTTCATTATTGATTTCAATTTTTTTCTCTGGCAAATGGCGTGATACGAATGTAGATGGTAACTTGAAATTTCGAAATACATTTTTTCTACTCCTGTTTTATAATATACTTATTAAAGGACTAAAATCTGTATCATAATGAAATTCATTATGATACAGATTTTCATTATGATACAGATTTTTAAGCCAATAGGAATGCGACATTCGCACAATATTTAGTATATAGCCATGGATACCTCGTTGATATTTCTGAAATTAATTATATTAGGTCTGTGGCCTGCAATAAAAGTGTAGCACTGAGCTATACGATTTTATTTATTTTAATTATGTTTTAATGCTTCTTGCAGTTTACAAATGCAATATACATAGATATTCCCAAATTTAGTAATTTTATACGTATTTTTTCACAGATAGACCTGAATTCTTCAAAATTATATAGTTCAGTGCTACACTTTTATTGCAGGCGAACAGACATATTAAGTGACACTTAATTTGATAGCTGTCAAATAATTTTGATTTTCAAAATAACTATTTAAAATTGATTTAACTAATAATTATTGATTAAATAATTTTTATTAACCGGAGTAGAAAAAATATTGTATGCCACTTTCATGTAATGGCCATTAATACACTCGCATATTATATACGAAACTCGCCTGCGGCTCGTTTCGTATCCTACAATATGCTCGTGTCTTAATAGCTTTCAGTACATGTTCGTTGCATAAAATACTATTTTCAGTCAGCTTAAGTGACTGAGTATACACACATGAAAAAAAGTTACGGATATTGAATAAAAATTCGACAGAAATATAAGTTGCATTACTTCTTAATCAATTGAACCAACGATTAAAGTTCGTAACAAAGACGGAACAAAAATTATTGAGTCTATTGTGAAGGATACTTATATTCCACATGATGACCAAGCAACGCTTTTTTTTTCTGTTTACATTCCACATAAAACCTTCATATCTCCTGGCAATATTCATTGAACCTGGATTTAACACTTGAATCCCTTTAACTATACTCTTTTGCTCTCGTATGTAAGCGATCCTTTTTCGATAAATATATGCCTTAATTTAACGTGAACAGCATAATACCACTAACAATGATGGGCTTTGCAAGAATAACAATATATTTATATGTTTTTTTTGTTCGGTTATTTAACGTCGGCATATTTCTGCGACTGATGCTAATTACCGAAGCCGGGCGCATTCTACTCCTAGCCGAAAATTTTGGTAGACCCACTAGTGTTCCAACCAGTGGTAGCGTTCTTCAACGAGCCCAATATCCATGGACTCGTGACCTCGGTTTTACGTCTCCTCCGAAAGACGGCATATCTACTTTTTACCTCGTGTTCATTGGTATAATGCCTGCGACCTGTGATATGTTAATCCGCTGCCGGCTGTAGGGGCCCTATCCTGGCACGGTCACCCATCCAAGTCGTAGCATTTTGAAATAAAATTTGGGATAAAGAGGGAAAAGACTAAGAGAAGACAGAAGACAAAGGAATGTGGAAAACATGATAAAGACGTTGCGACGGAAGAGTAGAAAACCAAGCAGAAATCTAGGAATTAATCAAAGACAATTTAGAGGACAAGCTCAAAAGTGAGTTCTAGGACAATGAGATATGGATATATAGAAGGTAGTGCAGGTGGAATTGACTGAAAAATGACAGGGAAGACACTAGATAACAAAAGAGAATGCTGAAGTGTAATAGTCAAGACTTAAAAGCTAAGGTCAAATCTGGCTACTGAGGCATCAGCCTAACCTAACCTAACAATCTTTCCTCCACTATAATATGTTCTTTTTGTAGATTTATTGATGGTATTAATACGATCAGTGGTAATACTATCAGTACTTCAAAATAATCAGGTTATACATGGATAACTTGTTGCATAATCACAAAGAGTGTCAGTTTGACAGTTTAAATAATCCAACCGCAAATAGGGAGGATTATTCTGTCAAACTGACACGATTTGTAACTATGCAGGAAGTTATAGATGTAAGACCGTATTTATTTCAAAGTTTGTATTGTATTTTTTGATACGATTATTTGTCTACTGAATATACAACAACATAAACAACTCATTGATTCAGATACAAATTGGTAAAATGCAAATTACAATCCAAATCGACTCATTTTTAATAAACGTCAGAATTTGACGGTAATATTAGTTTGTGTATAGTTGTATATTGATGTCGATTCTTGTAAAATTTTCGATTGGTAGAGCTACTCTATTTTACAATCAGGTATTATCGAAATTATACAAGGTAACCTAAATTGATCGTTTTGATTGGTTGAAAATGATACGAAAAAAATAATCATCAGAAATCAAGTATAACGAGCGGAATAAAGTAATAATCTAGCCTCTAAAAGCTATACAGATATTATTTAGTTATTACCTTAATATCTAGGGGTGGTTTATATTAAATAGTCTCATAATTCAAGTTACATCGCTTCTCTTTTCCTTTTTCCCTTTCTCTCACCCTCTTTATCTAGCTACATAAAACGGTCGGGAATATAAACCTGATCAAAGATTACAGAGTTTTCATTCTGTAATTTTTGACCTGATCGAAAATATGTTATGGGTTCATATCAATAGCATTCGAGACACTGTGATTTATTATTAATAATTTTACTGAAATTTCCACGACATGCGGCATTTTTGTGGTTACGTGGTTTAATTATAGAGGTGAAGTTAATACGCGTTGACAAAATTTTGATTTTCAATTTATTGATCGCTTAATCGTGTAGATTGGATGTATACATTTATTTTTCAATTGAGGGTGGTTGAATGAATTTGTTGAAATGATTTGCAGGGCTTTGCAGTTGGTTTGATTTAGGTGGTTTTGATTGTTTTATTTATTCAAATGAAAGTTTAATATTAATATTTAATATTTGAAATAAATATGAAATTCTAAAATAAATCTGCATATTTATATTGAAGGTGTTAAATTAATACTGTTCAAAATATTGATAAATATAAGTTACCATTTTATTGAATATTCATGTCAAAGGCAAACATATTATTGGCTAGGCATATTAGCAGAAAATAGAACGCAGTAGAAAGTTTTTCGATAAGTTAACCCGAAAATTTGTTTTTCTCCGATTGGCAGCAAATATTAATTTTGCTGACTGATATCAATCAGCAAAGTATTACTTTTCCTGCCTAGGCAGCAAAGTGGTTACTTTGCTGCCTAGGCACGAAAGTGATTACTTTGCTGCCTGTGATTATACATTTCCATAGCAACCAACTAAAATGAAGAGATTGTGGGGATTGTAATAATTTGCAAATACAATATCCTCATGAACAATCGGAGAAAAAATTATATGTTCAACTTGGCAGCAAAGTAGATTGACTGCCTGGTTAAACAAATAACTATTTTTGGATCCTTTTCCAGTTATTGCTACATTTTCTTTCTGACGTACAGGCCCAAAATTAAATAAATTGTCAAAATTTGGTTAAAAAATCACGTGCAGAATTCAAATTCCAGTTCAACTAAAATAGATATTGACTGGACTTTAAATTAATACAAACCTCAATGGTGAGCCTGCTCGTGTAATCCAAGCCATCACTTGTGTAAGTATGGAGCGACGCCGTTTCTAGAATATTCTTGCCTTTGTACCAAAACACCGTTCCCAGATCGTGTGGGCCCTGGCTGATAAGACAGGTGAGCGTGATGGAACTACCGGCCTTGACGTGTAAGTCAGTTGGTCCGAGAATGCGAGCTTTAGCTTCTGGAACAGAAATTGATATTACGGTTTATATTTCAAACTCTAGGAATTTCTATCTATTACATATCTCACATAGAAAGTTATTGCAAAAGGGGATGAATCAAGTGCCAGTTACATTTGCAGCTTAAGGAATGTAAATTAAATCTGATTATCAAGTCTTCCTGACCCTGCATATCTCATTCCATTGTCTATTAACCGTAATTGGGAAATAACGTGAATGATAAATAATTATGAATATTAGTGGAATTGAATAAAAATTGGATAATATAAAATACGACCCAACTCTGATTACACCATTAGTAGCAGCAGGTAAATCGTTGAAATGTTTGCAACAAATGGTAAATATTAAAATGTTGTCAGTTATTGTAGTCAACAAGTAGGTAGGTAACGCAACCGATTTTGAGGTGTAGTCATAGACCTGCTATTATTTCAAGTTTCCAATTTAAATGTTTGGATACAACAATGAATCATATATGAGGTTTTTCCAGCAAACAGGCGCCAAAGCAGATGAATCCTCTTGAAAAGTGTACCGAAAATCAGAAAAAAAAGTGGATAGAAAGCAGGCTCGGTACACGGCACCGCGATGAGTCCATTACCCTACATTACCAGCTTTTTCTTCTCGAATTTTAAAGTGGTAATGATAATAGAGGAAGTAGAGAAGGAAGAAAGATGAAAGCATGAATCGCGTAAGATAGTTTTGAATATCCGGAAAATTTATCAACAGGTTAGTTCCACCTTTACATTTACAATTTTTGATATAGTTTTCAATCACCTGGACTAATCTTCACTGCTCTATCTCGTTGATATTGAGTAATATGAACTAAAACCTTCCAGCAGAAGTTTAAATATTTGTTATTTTCAAACTTGCACAAAGCCCGTGTTTTAATCAAGTGGAAAATTAATTTCCAATTTTTCATTTGCAAAGTAATTCAAACTAAAACTAATATTGTGACAAAATAATAGTAGAAATGTGGTCTTTTTAGGAATTGTAATACTGCCGAATGCTTGTCATGGAAAATATTGATTGTATTCTATATTTTATAGGCGTCGCAAATTAAGAAAATGTGAAATTTCCCTGAAAACTGAACTATTATCCATCAACGACTGTGGATCGATTGATACTATAAATTATTTTCAAGACCCATTAAAAATATAATCTTTTTATTAATTGAAGAGACCCTCCAGTTATCTGCAGTAACACTAAAGATTTTAGAAACTCTGCAGACAATACGAGAATGAGGCGTTTTTTCTCACTGAAAAAAATAAATAACGAACAATATATTTTATAGGATTTATCAGTGCGCAGACTGTTGTGTTCCCTGAACAATATTTTCTTTGTTTATGTCATTTTCTTAATGAGACTAGCAATAAATCTAACGTAGAAGATGGAATGTCTCTCCTTGGTATTTCCTTCGCGTTTACAGGTAGATATTGATTAATTTCTTGAGAAGAATACCCCTCATCATTACTAATTCCAATGAAAACCACAGAGAGGTATTAGAGTTCAAGGAAGAAACATACCAATGAAGGAACAGAGAGAAATATCTGTTATTTAACAAAACCCACAATAGATTAGCAGCTCTACAAACACACCCTGCCTCAAACTTACGGAGAGTTTCTCAAACTCATTATTTATCATTAGTGAAATGTTCTGGTGGTGATTGGAATGGGAAGAATTTACTTGGATGCCTTGTTTATATGATATTTACCATATTTAATTATTGCATTCAAAAATTTGCACAGGGTCGGACTCGGCCAACAGATCCACCAATTTATAAGAGTTTAGGCTGATGTCAAAAATTTTACATTTTCATATTTGGTTCCTGCGCGCCAATTCCCTTCGCACTCTATGTACAGGGTGTCTCATTATATTCTGACTGTATTCACGAGCTTATATCTTCGAAACGGTTCTAGATTATAAGATGCGGTTTTCACAGTTATAGGTTTGAAATTACCGTTAGTTTTGATGTGACACATTTATATAAATTCAAGAAAACAGTTTTTTCTATTCTGTGTAGAATATTTCTTTTAATTCTTAACTTTTAGACTTTTTTACACAGAATACAAAAAAAAAACAGGAGAAAAATTGTTTCCTTAACTTTCTTAGTCGTATGTACTCAGCTACTTCCGGTTTACCCGATAGAAAAGTGGCGTATTTTCAGAATACAGTAGGTAGATGTAATTTTTCAAATGGGACACCCTGTATATTTAGCAATTTCTTAAAAGACGCATATTTTTACTTCATAACGGTACCTTGAAGTTTAAAATCGGTGCACAGAAAGCGAAGTTAGATAACTTCAACTGAGATACTGTAATGATTCAAAAATATCTTATATTCAATAAAATTGAAGTGTTTAATCTCTCAATACATATTTCTATATGCACAAACTCAATCCTATGTTCAGACTAGAGATGTAGAAGACATCAGTTCCTGCTACAAATACAATTATTAAAACATGGTAAGCCAAATTTAGGAATACTGCTTCTATATCAAGAAAAAGGAGAACTGTAAATGGAAATTCAAAAAAAAATATCTGTTTATGAGCTTGTACAGAGAAATCCGAAAATTTCAATGTATAGACCAAGAAGGAAGACACATTGAACATTTGTTTTCGAGTGCCCTAAAACATGTTCTTATTTGTTTTTTACTTTTCACTTCTAGTAACTAACGAATAAAGTTTTTGTTTATGACAATTCCAACTTTATATCTGAATCATTACAGTATCCCAGTTGAAGTCATCTAACTTCGCTTTCTGTGCACCGATTTCAAACTTCAAGGTACCGATCCGAAGTAAATTCATGCGTCTTTCAAGAAATTGCTGAATATACAGGGTGTCCCATTTGAAAAATTACACCGGAAGTAGGCCATTTATATGAATGTGTCACAACAAAACTAACGGTAATTTTTAACGTAACTATGAAAACTGCATATTATTATCTAGAACCGTTTGGAAGATATTTATAAGTAAGCTCCTGAAAAAGGTCAGAATATAATGAGACACCCTGTATGCAGAGTGCGAAGGGAATTGGCTCGCAGGAACCAAATATGAAAATCTTACAATATATTCGTATCATTAAATAGATTTTACGTAATACATTTCAGTGGATTGTTTTGATCGATTTCAAAGTATATTTTTTTTGCAATCCAACAAAGAACTGTTTTTAAAAAGATTTTTTCCACCATCAATTTATTTGTCATAAAAGTTTACTATTGCTTGGCCTATCACCCCATTTTCCTAATTTTCATTGTTTATGATTCAGTAATAAGGCCACAATGCATATGTTTTCATAACGTTGGAATTAAAATCACGTTTGTATGACGTTCCCAAAAAAATAATATTGAAATAATTAGAAAATTTAATTAGCGTCGAGAGCTATTCTATACAGTGTGTAAAAGCCAAATGGAATAAATTCATTATTTCGGTTACTGTACATATTTATAAAAAATCCCGAAACCCGTCAAATTTAAATTATAACTTGACATTCTTTAACGTGAAAATGCAACCCCTACCTTCAACCCCCTTAGAATGACAGGTACAACCCCCAATTTTTTAAATGGGAAGTATAGGCTTGTGATATATCATTTGAAAGGTCTCTTCATTCTCTATTCAAAAATGTTATTGTTTTTAAATTTAATGCAAAAATTAACATAAAAAAAATTAATATCATGTTGTTACCGAAATTCGCTAAAATATACCCGGAACTTATTACAATATTACTTAAAACTTATTTCCCGTTTAGGTCTTGATAATGAGAAAGTGAACAAAAACCGTAGCAATGTGGTTTTTAGATGGTAACCATTAAAAAACTTTAAAGAATTTCCGTGGCAACGCTATTTTAACAAGCAGTAGTAAATTGTTTTATTTAAGTTGTCATTGTTGTAATTTAAGTATAAAGTTTGTTCAATTCAATTCTGAAAAATGGTTAGATTAACGGAAATGCATAAAATAACAGTTTTACAAATGATTGGTTACGGAGATAACATCCGAACACAACAGGAAGTAACTCGCCTATTTCATGAGAAATTTCCTAATTTACCGCCTATATCCCAAGGAACAATAAGTAAAATAGAAAAGCAGTTTCGCGAGTTTGGTCATGTAAGGCAGATAAAAAAAGCAGCTGCTAATGCACTGAGTGATGAACTCAAATTAGATGTGTTGCTTGAGTTTCAGGAAAACCCACATACATCGAGTAGACAGGCATCCACTACATTCAATGCTAGCCATACATCGATAGCAAACATATTAAAAGAAAATAAATTGCATCCGTATAAGATGATACCTACTCAGGAGCTCATGGAAGACGATTTTGATAGGAGAACTTTTTTTTGTGAGCAAATGATGGACATGTTGGATAACAATATTATCCAATTAGAAGACGTTATGTTTTCTGATGAGTGTACTTTTTTACTTAACGGTCATGCTAATCGGCAAAATTGCCGCTACTGGTCCACGGAAAATCCTCACTGGATGAGAGAAGAACACACTCAATACCCTCAAAAGGTTAATGTTTGGGCAGGGATTGTAGGGAACAATATAATTGGTCCCTTTTTTATTGAGGGCAACTTGAATGGCAACAATTATTTGGCACTACTTCAAAATGATGTCATTCCAACGTTGGCAAATTTATATCCTGATCCAGGTAATCCTCAAGTTCCAGTGAATACGATATGGTTTCAGCAGGATGGAGCACCACCACATTACCAACTTAATGTCCGGCAGTACCTCGATACAATATTTCCCAATCAGTGGATAGGGAGGCGAGGATCGATTGAATGGCCAGCGCGATCACCTGATCTTACATTATTAGATTTCTTTTTATGGGGATATGTGAAGAGCCATGTGTACAAAACTAAACCTTCTGATTTAAATGACTTAAAAGAACGAATAACGCTTGCGATTAGGTCGATCACGCCTGATATGTTAAATAATGTTAGAAGACAGTTTTATTTGAGATTAGGATGTTGCCAAGACGTTCGCGGAGAACATTTTGAACATCTACTTCATTAACATTCATAGTTCTTTTTCGTGTTCTACATTTTATTACGTTTTGCATTACATTTTAGTTTTTGATTGTATTGTAGCGAATTTCGGTAACAACATGATATTAATTTTTTTTATGTTAATTTTTGCATTAAATTTAAAAACAATAACAATTTTGAATAGAGAATGAAGAGACCTTTCAAATGATATATCACAAGCCTATACTTCCCATTTAAAAAATTGGGGGTTGTACCTGTCATTCTAAGGGGGTTGAAGGTAGGGGTTGCATTTTCACGTTAAAGAATGTCAAGTTATAATTTAAATTTGACGTGTTTCGGGATTTTTTATAAATATGTACAGTAACCGAAATAATGAATTTATTCCATTTGGCTTTTACACACTGAGTGAACGTACACAGAGAAATTTCTAGCATAAAATTTGTTTCGCCGTTTCATTTTTATGTAAAGTGCAGCTGCTACTCTCAATCAAAAGTTGTTCGCAGCTCATTCGAAACCTTATTTTTATTTAAATATAAAATAAGATTACGGAATAAAAATAAACAACATAAATTTCCGTGCAACTTTAATGGAAACTTTTGAATTTATTTATCAGAAAATCTTTTTATAGAAGAGAATTGGTCGTGAATTTGAGGATTTATTTCAAGTTTAATCCAACAGGCACATACACAATGGAGGGCGTCCCCTCGAGATTCCCGCAATGCGTCCATCAACTCACTAGTGTTGCCGCGAGACGAGACGAGTTAAAATGAGGCTTTCGTCTCGTCGAGAGAGGGCGAGACGAGAGACGACCTTGTCTCGTCTCGTATCGCTTATAAATATAGTAAAAACTAGGCTAAATTTTAACGCGTTGAGGTTAGGTTCTACCATATTTGACATAAATTGTGTGCAATATATGTCAAATATAACAGAACCTCACCTAAATGCTTGGTATTCACTACAGGGTAGCCCATTAGTGCGACAAATGTCAATATCTCCTGCACCAATAAAGATAGCAGGATAACGTGATGAAACTTATTAAGGGTTAAGAGGTGCCTGTTATGAAATCATTTTTCTCTATAAACGCCGCTCCCGAAAACCAGCACGGTGAAAAATTTCCATTATTCAAAAAGAACACCCTGCATTTTTTTAATTTTCAGATTCTATACGCTATCTTTAAGGGTACCGTAGATATTGACATTGCTCGCACTAATGTATATAAAATATGAGGAAGGTAGATTCAGTTAGTAGCAAAAAATGAGATTTATTTTATTTAAAATATCCCCACGATGTGGTAAAAAATCTGGGAAGCTATGCATCGCATTATATTTGTTCCTAAAAACCCAAGTGATATAAAAAAAGGTAACGATAGTTTACAAAAATTGAAGGAATACAAAGATTTGATTTCATGAACGTTGTCCTAGAATTGAAACCTTTCGAGTTGGCAGGAATTAATCTCGTATCTCAAGGAGTGAAAATGAATTTACAAAGCAGTAAGTGAATACACAATAGTTATTTACGTAATAAGTGGGATATGGACATTATTAACGCACGCATATGAAGTTTGCAAGACGAGGACGTACGCCGAGTCGTGTAATCACATAAGTGCGTTAATAATTCCTATCACACGTGTTACGTACAAAATTTTATCTACAACTGTTTATTAGTATTATCAACAGTACCTATATTATAAAATTAAAAAAAAAATCCAATCCAACGTATTTTTAATAATATTGACTGCAAACATAAGATACTGTGTATCATATTTTGTGACCATATCATCAAAGACAAACAAAGATGTGGAAATAAAATAAATTAGTTATGTCATCAAAAACGCACTAGTGCGGTAATATACGTCATTATGACACTAAAAATAGTGTCAAATCGTACTCGTTACATGACAGTTGTAGATAATAGTTATTTACGTAGCTAGTTATGAAAAGTGCGATATTGTTCAATGAGCGTAATATTTGCCAAAACGAGCGCCAGCGAGTTTTGCAAATTACGCGAGTTGAACAATATCGCTCTCTTCATAACGTGTTTACGTACAAAGTTTTATCTAATTCCGCGCTTTTATAATATTTAATAAAATTTTCAATTAGAATGAAAATATTAAAGTAGAATCAAAGTGTTACTATGGAAACAGTCTGAAACAGTTATGTAAAGTCTTTACATAACTGTTTTTACTACTTTTCATAACCGTTTTATGAAGGTTATGAAAAATGTGACGTTACCTAACGTCAAAGAGTAACGTAAAGTGTCACATTTGATAGCGGAATTAGGTAAACATTTTTATTGTGATTACGAGTTATTTGACTACAAATAATTTCATCCAGTGGTAAAACGTCATGATAATAATAGGTTTGCAGTCGAATAACTCGAAAACCGTTGATTGAAATATAGACATTATATATTTTTGCAAAGAGGAACTAGAGCAGATTTCAAAAATCTCGAGAGAGAGATGAGAAGAACCATCTCTCTCGTCTCGTCAGACGAGAGAAAATGGGACTCTCGTCTCGTCGAAAGAGGGCAAGACGAGACGAGAGGTGAGTATCGCTCTTCAGATCCCTCGCACAAGTATTGGCTGATAAATTTGAGGTTTACTGGTAGAATTCTTTTTTTTCACGCCGACATCATTTCAAGGGTTTATATTTTGCTCCCTTGTTATAAAAAAAGTTATTTTTGAATTTTTGATATTTCTTTGTATTAATTGGTATTTGAAATGGGTCGATATTAAGTGGTATATTTATTATTGTTCCATACAGTACTCTTTATAAAATAATTATTCATTTTTTTAACGAAAAATGGGAATAAAACGTCTTTTTTTTCAACAAAATATGTAATAAACTAGAAATTTTCAATTCTGTTTCGTTCCCTTTTCGCCACTCTGCGTATTTATATCCTGTCAAATGCATTTGCTCGCTGGGAATTTCAAGGGAAACGTTTCAATTATGTACCTAGCTATTAATTGCTTTTCTTATTCCGCTACTTTAGATTAATTTACTAAATCCATAAATAATAACGTGGAAGGTGTGTTTGATTTATTGACTGTAAGGGAAGAGAGGATGTAAAAGTGTTATTCTTACTCTTACTATTTATGAAGATAATGAATCATAACATTTTCGTGGATCTATTTCGAATTAGAATATTCAACAGCTCGAGATTTATAACTACCAAAATTTCATTCTATGATGCTATTGCGTTTTTGGATCCAAGCCAGAAGGATCTGTTTGATTAGTATTTTAATAAAAAAACAGATTAAAAAATTTTGGATGGATAGACCGATAGAATTTGTACTACATATTTGGTTTTGATTGGACAGACTGAGAATAAATAATGGGCTATAACAGAAAATTCAAAAATCTTTAGAGGACAGCACAGGATACGCGAAAGCATATTTGGGAATTTTGACTTACCTAAGACGTTGAGCCTGAAAGGCAACGACATTTTTGGTTCTGTGTTAACTTGACATTCGTAAATTCCCGAATCCCTTATTTGGGGAAATTTTATTTGCAATGTCCAATTATCAGATTTATCCGGTCTGATGACTTGAAACCGTTGATCTGATGTGTAAGTTAAAATACCAGCTGTTAGTATGTGAAGATCTCGTTTTCGGATCCATGAAACCTGAAACAAAAGTCTCAATATTAACACAAAATGTTTCAAAAGTTCTATTTTTGTACATTATCCTTAAGAAATAGCATATTATACACCAGGATGGTGAAGTCTGATATTATTGACCAAAAGCTATAACACCAAAATTATTTCGGGAGGAGCTTCGCCCCGAGCGAAATAAGGTGCGAGGCATATAAATATCTTCACCACCGTAGTGTTTTCGTTATATTATGAACGTACTCGTTATGTCATCAGTCATTTTTGGTTGAGCGCGAATTTTAAACTAATGACATTTTTATTCAAACAATATTAATAGGTTATTTTAAGCAGCGAATATGTTAAAGACAATCTCCTAGGTATAAAAAATTATGTTGCAAAAATTTTGTTGAGCTACTATCCCTGTATTTTCAAAGTATTTGAATTAGTCCATTATTAACCTAGGAATATATTTTCAATACATTTTTATAAAAATCGTTGGGTACTATGATGATTACAGAAGTTATGGAACTAAGAGATAAACAATTTCCTCAATGAAGCCAGGTAGAAGGAACTGATGTATGTATGTTTTTGGGATGCTATTCGACGGTTCTACTCCATGTTGTCATATTTTTTGACAGTCGACACGTATATGGTATCGACAATTGGTTTTTGATTCAAAATATCGAGTGCTACTACATTGATACAATTACAGCGAATATTCCTCTCATGTGTAAATAATCCCATGAGAGGAGTGCAATTATCGAAACTGCACTGGAGAAACCGAAAGAGTATTGCGATAATTACATTGTTTACGTATTCACGGTAATCCCATGGTATATCCCATGTGAATTGATGATAATTAAAAATAGAGCAAGTGTTTTATAGACTAGTTATCCACGAATACTTTACGCTATTTTTTTTATTGTTGCACTTTGAAATTATAACTCCTGGTGTCTATTACTCTACAAGAAAAAGAAATGGAAATAACTGATAATGTAAAATGGTCGAATTCGTGATGAGATTAGTATACCTTGCGTTGCCATGGAAATGTTATTAGTATCAATTTAAATACCATTTCCCCCGAAATAATAATCTCAAACAATATCAAGTGCACTTTCCATTTTAATTGATAAAATTTAAATTGTTAAATATTGTTCAAATAAAGGTTTTGACGTTACAAAGTACTCCTGTCAGATCAATAATAGAAGAAATGGTCATTTAGACCATGGTCTAAGAATAGACAAGGTGTGTTCTTCCGGAGAACCGATTTTCGACTGCCTTTGCGCAGTCCCATTTTCGGCCATATTAGTTGCTACAGCTAACCGTATATTTACACGAGTGCTGCTTACAACATTTCAATTTTTTCATACCAATATAAATCAGAATATTTCATTAAGCAGTTATTCAATTGAACCATCTTAAATCCGCGCGTTTATCTGATTGGTTAGGAAATTAATATGGCCGATATTCAGATTCGTGCCAGGACAATGATTCGTGGGATCAAAAAGAGTTCAGACTTGAAAATCCTTTTATATCAAGAATCGACAACGGGAGAAATCTCTAATATACAAAGCACCTAGTTCAGGTTCATTTTTTTTGGACAGTTTTTCAAAATAAAAAGTACAGCCTTGATCAAAAATAATGAAATAAAATTCATTTGAAAACAAACAACAATACATCACGGCGTGATTTTTCGTTAATGAAAAAGATGTTGGAAAATTGAAAACGAACTGGAAGAATCCATGCATCGACACTTAATTAGAAAAAGTCGACTACAAAAGACGCGAAAAAGTGAAGCAAACATCATTGGCTTTTTTTGCAATACAGTTAACGCTGATTGAATTTGACATTTCTCAAGTGAAAAAACGTACAGGTACGGACCTAACCAAAACTTACGATATAAAATGTTTGAAAATAAATTGGGTAAAGAGATAAGTAATGAAATTAAGAAAGTGTGGTCATCTTAAAACAAATTTATATTAAAGTTACCCCCGTGGAAGTTAAAAGAAATCAAAAAGAGATTTTTGCTTATAATTATACAGGTTACTTCGAGTAACTGAAAAAACCTTAACGCAAAAGTATTCCAGCCGTCGACGATGTGGAGTCACATTCCATATTACAAACAATAACAACCTAAGGCTTTATTCATGCATCATTATCATCATCAGTTACAATCACAATCATTGGGAACGTTCAGAGGGGCCTAACGGTTGAGTTATTCACTAAGCGGTTGCGTTCAGTAGGGATGTTATCATTTTGCTGACTCTCATCTGATGAACATTAGAGACAGTGGCAATTAATAACAATACAAATACATCAATAAATAGTAGATCATCATAATTCAACACATATCGCATTCCGACCAATTGACATAGAACAAAGTGTAACTTGATCCAATACCTAACCTAACTTATAATTACCAAATGAGACTGTGATAAATCGATTGGTATGTAATTGACATACCAAAGTGGGGTACCAAAACGGGACGAAATCGCCTATAATAGTCTCCAAGCTAGAGAGGGTGAAAGAGGTCCAAAGTATGATTTTATTTGTTTTAAAGTAATAATAATTCTGAAAAAGACTATGTGGTCTAGCAGTGCGTATATTTTAAGCTTTTGTCAACCTCCTTTTTTTTTCGAGTTGAGGATTTAGCTTCCATATTTTTTTCGACAATTTGATTACAACTAGCACTTCAAGTGGATAGTTTGAAATCTAATTTTCTCATTCAAGGCTATTCTATAAACTTACACTTCTATAGGTTAGTCTGTTTTGGGTTTAGTGTTATTTATAAGACGCGACATAGGGATCCTGCACAAAACTATCAAACGCGAGCTAACTTTTTTACCGAATGGCGTTCATAAAAAATAATAATAGATTTGGAAAGGTCGTTGAAAAATAATTTCAAATACACTTTCAATTTTCTCAAATTTGTTCTGGTTTAATAAAAAAATGGATAGTTATTCGAAAAAAAGTCGAACCCCACTTTTATACCACTTTTGGATGCTCTTAATCGATTAGGTGATGGCTGACATAGTAGTGCACGGGATAATTTGAAAAATAAACCTGAAGTATGGCGGTTCGTTTCGCAGCTGAGATGAAATGAAAAAAAAAACACTTCACAGTTTATATTTAAAAATTCGATTTACTTGTTAAGAATCACATTTTTGAAATTCATTCCCAAGTCAAAAAGCATCATTTGAATTTTTCACAGCAGTGAAACTCATTCCGATGTCAAAACTTTTCCTGACTAAGGGCGAGTTGTATCCAACGCCTAAACTCGGTTTAATTTTAACTGATGTTTAGACTGTGTCTGATTGATGTATTTATTATCAACAATTACATCAGTCTAAACATCAGTTAAAATTAAACCGAGTTTAGGCGTTTGATACAACTCGCCCTTTGAGACAAGATGTGACGAAACATTTCAGCATGTCTCAAATTTTTCAATCGAGTGTTAATCAGTTTTAAAAAAGGCCTTATTTGTCTGAGAATCTCAACTTTTCATTACGAACCTTCTCCAAGGACGAGAGAGACAACATTGTAAAATGATTCTAAAAAACCTGATAAAACGTTACCATTAAAACAAGTTTCCCGTAAATCTTGACATATATCATGCGGAAAACGTTTCCGGTGTAAAACATGTTTATGCTCCTCCCTCTTTCTCTCTCTCTTCTGTTATCCTTCTTTTGGGTGCTTAATGACTGTTTATCTCAAATTCTCCAAATTAATGTTTTAAAAATGTACTGCTATTTATCGGTAGAAAAAAACAGTCATCTCGTTTTTATTTCTTTCTGTTGGAACCGTATCTGGAAATTGAACTTGGGCTTGATGGATGTGCAAAAAAAAAGTAAATAATGATAAATGTATAAATATAATTGAAATATGCTCCACAAATATAAAATAAATAAACAAAATAAACCACCTTACTCTAAAAGTTCATCAATTTTATAAACTTATAGCAACATTCGGTGTATCGCTTTTCTTCACATACTTCCTATCACCACCAGATGGTAAAAGCAAACGAATATCTACTGTACGCGTCCACCATATATACCATGGTAAAAACTGATCTTTAATTATTAAAAACATCGTGATAATGTACCCAGCAATCACTGTTATTAAAAACAAGCATATAGCTGCCTTAATCCACTTTTTTGGCACCCCCAGCTTCGTACCTTCCGTTATAAAATATTCCAATCCACCCACGCTACACGCTACCAGTCCGGACGTAACCAAAGTCAATAAGCTGCCTATGAGTAAATCGGAGCGTACGTGTACTCTATTCGTAGGATGTTGGATCCACAATTTTAAACCCTGCCATAGTTTGTATCTTTTGGTTTCGATTGCGCTGTATCTAAACATGCACAATTCACAATAGCTTCTGCTGGATTGATTCAGCCATCGCTCCAAACAGGATAAATGGACGTACGCCAGTGTTCCCTTGCAGTTACAAGGAGATATAAGGCATTCGTTTGCTGTGTTCGTGTGGCAAATCCTACACACAATTGATGATGTTACGTGTACTTTATTTGTTGACCTGTTGTCTGATGTTTTATCCAATAATTTGTTCGACGCCAAACTTACTGTATTATTATTTTCTACTTCTAATTTTTCGTCACTAGTTGACGGATATGTTTCTTCTGACATTTTAATGTCATATCACAAAATAACCTATACCTTGCTTATGAATTACTATATAGGAGGGGCATTTTAAGAAACCTCAAACACTCCACTATAAGTTACTAGATTGGGAGAGTGTTCCGAAAGGGTCGTGTTCAAACTTATTGAACAAATTGACATTTATGTGAAATATGTATTGTACTGCTCGCATTCGTCGTGGCCAATGAGAGACCAAGGCATTTCTAAATACCAAATCGTAATTGGACCAATGCCATGAGGTCAGACAATGGCGAACATAGCTACCAAATGTCACACTATTGTGAAAACATTGTGGTTATATTATTATGTAAAATATTATGAATAAGCATTTGATAATTTGAGTATAAATTAGTATAGTATGTATAAAATACAATTAGTTTATGTTGAGTTATCCTTTATTTACATTGGAAGTTTAGGTATAGCACAAATTAAAGCTAAACAAGTTTTAATTAAGAAAAAAAAACGATAATATTGTGGGTATCGTAATGTAATGTGTGTGAAACTATTATTAGAAATAATATTTTACTTGTTAAGGTATGAACTTTGCTTCTCTGTCAGCCATAAATGTCCCAAACTTAATAATTTCTTTCGTTTCGAACGCTGAAAATTGGCAATGAGGATTGGAATATTTTTATGTCAGCAAATAAACTCAAAAACTGACAAACGTCGTTGTCAATTGCGTCAGTTGCATCAAAAGAGCTATCATAGAGAGCTATGTAAAACGGGTGGCAGTCTGACCAATTATTAGTCTGCAGATATGCCAACTTGAACTAAAATCGCCCCTCTTAGTTTAAAAACAAGGTATATTCACTCAGAAAGTTTTGACATTAGAATTGGTATACTCTGGGATACTCCCTAATGACGTATCTGGCAGGTGTGCCATATTTTTTTTGGGGGCACATTTGGTTTTCATTATTTACTGGTGAACAACGTATGATATTCAGACTTTCATTAGTGATAAGTTCTCATGCTAGTAATATTTTTATACCATACGACGTAATTTTTGGAAAATAACTATTCTTTCCTGCGCTTTTACAGCGATAGAAACTTTTTTTGCATCGATCATAGATCCTAACACTGATTTAATTCATAAGATTTCCTTTGTTTATATTAATATTCTTTGAAAGGTTCATTAATTGGTGTTTAAATAGAAAGAAGATATAGGTAGCCTGTTTTTAATCAAAGTCTACAAAGGTTTATTCTAATGGAAACTATTGAATTGTGGAGCGCTGCTATTTCCTGCAACTTTACCAATTAAAATGGGAAAAAAACGATCAACTATAAAGAAGTTGAGTTTTTTTCCGTGTTTGTGTTACGCTCATTCGATTTATTTTCTTCATTGTTGCTTTTTACGAAATAAAATTTTATATCGTATCGTTCTTTCGTCCAAGAATTAACAATAAAGTTCTGTTGAAAAATTCATTGATAATGACTACAATTTTAAGCAAGCTCATGATTTATGAAGCACCAGGATATTATTATTCCCACACAAGGTACAATCAGTGCTTTTAAATGAGCTGCTCGTCTTCTGTGTCTGCACTATAGCTTTATATAGTAAGTCGAAAGAGTTATTTTATCATGAATGCTTCGAGTATGAAGGCGCTTGTCAACTTTAGACAGCGGTTTCAATTTCCAATTTGATATGGACCCGACTCCAGTAAAATTGCACTGAGATAACTACACCCATGAAATTCTTTTTTGCTTGGAAGTGTAACTCAGTGTATGTCGGAACACGTAGCCCGAGAAGTAGTTGTTTCTTCTTAGTGATGATAAGAGCATTGAGAATTCGAAATCGTCATATATTCTCAAAATTCCCCGCTAGATCATCAGATTTTAGGGCAGCCTTTATGCATTCTCCAGGTAGATCCTCCGTACATGTAGATATAGTTGAAGTCTAGCATCACCTCTAGGGCTGTGCTAAACAACGATATCTCTCATTGCACTTTTGGCTTCGATCCATGCGAGACGTTATGCCTTGTGCTGCGTTGTATTGATCCACCTAAAGGCCTGGTTTCGCACGTGCGATGGATGCATGCGTCCGACGCTTGCAGCCGCTGCATGCGTTCATCGCATGCGTTTGAGTGGTTTTGCTTGTGCGTCTAGAAGTGACAGTCAGAACTTCGAAGTTCAGTTCGTGAAATCATCATGGAGTGTGTGTTAGCCCTTCTATTTGAAGAAGAAGATGATGAAGCGATCATTTCGTTGTTAATTCAAAGAAAACCCCATCATAACATATACTAGCATAGAAATGCCCACTTTTTCCCTCCATTTTCCCGCTATCTGTTTCCAGACATTATTTTTGATAATTAGATCTTTATATTTTTCACCAACGCAGTACAGGTGATAATTGGTTCCACAAGCATGAGATAAGGCCATTACCGAGGTATGGGCAACTCTTTTCATATTTAAGTATTGGTCATATACTCAATTTTTTTTTAAGAAATCTATAGACTTTACCGCCTCTACAATATTTGAATATCTTGTAGATTATATTTTAAAATCAAACAATGCCACATATTTTTCTTTATTCGAACCATTAATTTGAAATATTGTTTGTGGATATTCCTAGTATACAAAACCATATCACTCAAAGTATTTTTGTTTGTTTAGGATAAAGCGAGCATGGAAAATATTCTTGCAACTATGTCAAGTAACACAACATTTTAGACATAATCAATCAGAGAGCTGGAGCGTGAAGGATTTAAACCTATCATACTTCTGAATTGTAAGTGATATATGTCTAGTCATAACCTCAATTTTGCAGGCCATTTTACTCGCGTGAGGAGCAATAAAGCAACCGTAAGGATAATGCACCCTTTACAGTGATGCTTTATGAAGAAAATTCGATAGCATTATTTCCAGATGAGAATATCATGTAAAAACACTTGACGAGGTAGCATCAAAAAGCAATAGAGACGCATTTAAAATGCCATAAAATGGAAAAAAAAGGATGTATTTTTAGCGTCGCCGTAACTTTATGCATACCTCAAGATCCCATTATTGAATATCCTTCTGGTTGGCCTAATGGAAGTAGCCATATTTACAGGATGTTGAACCTTACTGGTTGAGTGTCTGTATTTTGTAAAAACGACAATTCGATTAGGATAGTCCTTTTTCAGATTTAACGAACGATCTCAAAGCAAAAAACTTGGAATTTTCCAATGCTCAGTGAATTTTTGGATTTTGTTGAATCATTTGGAGAGAAACGACAAATATTTTAAAATACGATTAAAATATCTTCCATTTCCATTTCTCATGCTGTTAAAAAAAGTCTTGAGACAAGTTGAGCTAGACCGATTGCTCAACAAAATTGAAAATGTCTTTTTCTTCACATCCCGTCAAAATCAAGCTAGACTCTTGAGAGGAAGCTTACAGCTACTAATTTGGTAAAATTATAACAACCAGAAAACTTCTCAAGCCCTATTTCATGCCATGACAATAAAAACATAAGCAATTCAAATGTTTGTATCCAATGGAATCGTATGCAGTATAATCAACTAGAAAATGCTTACTATAATACCAATGTTTATAAATTGTCATATTATTCTTGGATAAAATTTGTGGAAGCGATCCTGCTTTCACTAAAGACTTACTGTGCGTTCCACTAAACGCTCTCTCCATCATTGCAATATGGCCGCAATTAATTTGGCTTTAAATCAAAGTATAATCCTTAATAGTGCGAAGAGCATCCATACTGAAGTCACAAGGAGGATGAGAAATCCACTGGAGTTTATCGAATATACCACAATCTTGTGGTTTTAATGACCCCCTGGAGCATTGATTGCGAATACCGCAGAGATCAGCATTGATCTAGACGGGCCCCCATATACACTCGCCTAGTTTCTAGGTTTAATCCTTCATTCCGATGAGCCATAACAGTGACGTACCGTGAAGATTATTCATGGGTTTTGATCCTTATTGTCCAATTTAATGAAAACTTTTGATATAATTTTTAGTAAAAAAATATATTGATGTAGTCGCCAATTGACAAATTGAGTTCGTGAAATTTTAGATATAAATATATAGAAATCTAATTTAACTTTGGTTAGTTTGATTTGAAAACGGAAATGGGATTTATTAACATTCTCGTGCTGCAGAGTAATAGGTTGAGCTCGAAAAACATAACATTTACCGAAGAAAGTTTTAATTTGTTGTTGTTTTTGAAATTATGTTATCCTTTCATAAGTTTTTAAGACTAATGGATTTACTAATTTTGAATGTTTTAGTGTGGTTAATCGTCATTATTGTTGCGTAAAAATGGGAGAATAATAATAATTTTATTGCGTCTGGAATTATGACTGAACTAGGAGGAAGGTTAAATGAATCTTAAATACTACAAACAAAACATTATTCATGCATCTGAGACAAAGTGGCGTAATTTCAATATACTTCAAATACATTCTGTAATTTTCCTATCTTCAAAAATGGTGATATTTTGAAGGCATAAGTTCACATTTTCAAGGCCAGAAATATGAAATAATTTTAATTTCTTCACAAAATGGATAGTTATTTCTATGATGGATATGTTGATTTGCATTTGATCTATCTTATGGTGATGTAATGCTTGTGCAGCTGAACGTGGATATATGGAACGATTTTTCAACAGAAGTCATTCCGATCTAAATTAACGGTTCTCCATCAATATCTAAGAAAAACCTGAGACTACTGGAACTGGTAGACACCCGCAGATGCTACAAAGATCACAAAAAATTATATTTTGGATAAGACAAACCAGAATTCGGAGTTCAGTACCAGAAGACTCGCGGTGAACAATAGCAAATTTGAACAAGAGCTTTGATTTGTATTCCAATGCTCTTTCAGTTCTATTTCCCAGAGGAATTTGAGGATATCTGCAGGCTTCAGCTTGGGTAAATGTTCCTCTTCCATCCATTTGCTGTGCCTTGGGATTCTAAATTGTTTTGCAAGTCGAACATATATGGATGGAGGTTTCTTTTTCCAAACCACAAAATCTACGCCTAGGCTCGCAAGGGAAGACATTAATAGTGATTTTGCTAAAGAATGTGTACACTTTAATGACTTTGTTGAAGTACTTTGAAGAAGTCTTTGAAGAAGATAAAAGTAAAAGAGAAAAAGAAAAGGCAAAGCACAGAAATTCATTTTTGGAATTTCTATAACTTATTCGTGACCAACAATTAACTACACTCTTCCCAAACTTGGGCACGACCCTGCGAATTTTACTGTGTATGACGACTTGAAACGCGTCTGGAGATAGATCTTCTGGCATTTTAAAAGGGATAAAAAATTATTTACGAAATGCTAGTTTATGACGCAAGATTGTCCAGTTTAGCCAGCTTTGTAGCTTATGCTGAACTTAATAACTTGGACTTTGTTCGCAACTAAAAAGCAAGGAAAGCTTAGAGTTAGGGTATAAAATTATATGATTTATTTGTATTTGGCTGAACATATTACAATATGTTTTAGTTCATTTTGTCATTGTGCGTTAATACTTCCTATGCCCAGGGCCTCCAGTATCTCAAGTCCATCACTGCAGGCGACATTATCCACTTAGGATTCCTAGAGGAATCATCCGCAAATGGATTAACAACCAGGCGTTGCACTGGTGGTATGGAACCCCAGAGCAAAGGCACGCTAAGTTATTCCTTAAAAGTTCTTCGGCCAAACTGTCACACGACCTACTACGTCAAAGTCGATAAACGACGAGAATAATAGTGGGAATGCTTACAGGGCACTGTAGGCATACAATTGGACTAGCAGGAGACAGCCTATGCAGGTTCTGCCAGGAAAAAGAGTACTTTGTGAGTGCGAAGGCCTAGCAAGATTGCGGTTTCACCTATTCGGAGAAGAAAAACCGAAGGCAGAGAGCTACGCAAAAAAGGCGGTAACCAGGCTATTAAGTCTAATAAAAAGAATAAAGCTGGATATCTGCAAAGGTCGCAGTGGGATAGGACAAAGAGCCACTCCAATTCTACTCTAATCTAATCTAATCTAAAAGCTCTTAGTGTAGTTTCACTTTGACTCATACATTCATTCAATCTTAATACGTTGTAGTCACCCAGGAGAATCTTCGATTGTCTAAGTCCTACTAGATATTTCCAATGGTCAAATCGTCCTCTTTTTTGGCTTTATATTCTTCTTCCAATGTTTTTGGCTAATTCGTGGCGTACTTGCTACCTAGGGTAGGTATATAAATTATTATAATATCTATTATTTAAATCAATCACAACTATAGGAACTAATATAAATGCCTGCGTGTTGAGTTAATTCAGACCGGAAGTATATTTGGGAAAAAATAATTTGAATAGTAATGTTCATGTGTGGATCAAGGAACTGAAGATTGTACATGCTCGTTGCATTTGTCTACTTTTTCCTCTATGAATTATTAATTTTATTGAAATCACCGCTACCATAAATTAGTTTGCATAATATCAAAGGTTGAGTAAATTACAATGAAGCAAAGAGAACGATGTCTGTAGGGACATAGATCTCGATAGACCGAATTCGAAAAATCTGTCACACAAATTCCTTCGAAGAGCAAATGGTGTATGTCATGAACCAGATTAATCCATTTGAATTGCAAATACGCTTACTCCAATCAAAGGAGAAGTTGAAAATATTCAATCTATTAACATTGTTCGTTAGAAATAAAGCGTTTTGATTTTAATTCCTCGCTCCACATTGTTGCATTAATGGCTCGCCGTTACGGAAACTGCAACTTAAATTGTTGGGATGTTGTGAATCAATGTTTGGTTTATTCTCTTGACGGTGAAGAACGGTTTCCATATAGTGCAAATCAGAAATACTTTGAATTGCCGTCTGTTCAAATGTAATGGATTTTTGATCAGAACATATGGAACTACATAGTTTTATTTGATAAAAATGTGAATACCAACGACTTGGTGAACTTCACTTGAAATATAAGCGTAATACATTGTTATACCACTGTTACTTCTAAACCGAAGGACTAATTCAAATGATTTGTAAAGGAATTTGCATGCTCAAAATTATTCCTCCATTAGAAGGTTTAAAACAAAACAAAACACTAAACACAAGCTACTGCTGAGAAAGTCAGTCAGTTTGAATCTCTACGTGTATGAATATTATTTGGTTATTGACAGGGTTGTCTCTTTTATTGGTTGTTTTATTTATTGTGTGTGAAATAATAATGAGATTGCGCAGAATCCATGACAGTTATTCCATTGGAAATTACATTCACATTGGCATTTACCATGTGAAAATATTCGTAGACTCTTTGTGTGAAAATATTCACGTGGTTCTGTGGAGAATACCGAATCATATATTTCCATGTGAAAATTATTTTCACCCATGTGAATAAAAGTCGAGAATCGAGCCCGTTCACTACCTTATCGAGAACTCTACTCTCTAGCTCTATCGACTCCAATCCAAATGTATTACAGGAAAATGTTTCATTGTAACAAATTGGTTATAAAAAGGGTTTTTTGAAAAATGACCAAACACATATTCACCATTTGTGTCTCAAACAGAAAACTAGTTCTATGTTCACAAGACATGAAAGAAAAGCAGAACTGAAAACTTTTGTTGACACCGTGTCTATTGGAAGTGTGCTCACAAGTTTTTGTTTTGTTCTCAGGAAGTGGTTCATATGTTCCAATGTTTTGTAGAATGTTTTTTTTGTCGACATAAAATATTCAATGCTATTAAAATATTCAGGGTTGAACAAATACTAAGTATAAGCACTATTGAAAACATTATTTTTTATTGAATGAATTCCCATTTCACTTCATTTTCCATAACATTGCAGAAACCCATTCATCTATAAGATGTCTACTTGAAAAGCTGTATATCAGAATTCTAGGGAATATAATACGCTTCGCGTGGTACGACATAGTTGAAAAAAGAAATCATTCTCTCAGATTCCTGTTTGTGTTTTCCAATGCTACAAGACTTTTCTTCTTTTTAAAATTATTTTTGAGCAAAGGAAGGAAAGGGAGTTTTGTCTCAGATACAAACAAAACAAATCTGTAGGTATAAGGAAGTAGCAGTACAAAGAAAGCAAAAATTACACCAACTTTACTGCAAAAACGTGGGCGTCGTATACTAGAAATTGTAAAAAGGAAAACTAGAACCTTTCTTATTAGAAAAACATTGATTAATTTTTTTTGGATCATACAGAGAATAGGACAAGTCAAGAACAAACAGATGAACAGAATTGGTAGGTAATAATATAAAGTGAGATAAGTTAAAGACTGGCTAGAAAAACTGGAAAATGGGATGAATGAAATCTTCCACAGAACATAAGTATAGATTTATTTGAGAGGCTGCATGGTTATAATATTATATTCTTCAACGAGTGCAGAATGATGGCTATTATTCACGCGGATGAAGTTTTCAAAACGAGCGAGCGCAACGAGTATGTTTTGGAATCATCCAAGTGAATATTAGCCATTCTACACAAGTAAAAGACTAACTTTCTCCACGATTAAAAAAAGAAAGCTTCCAGTGAGGATCGAACCCCAATCGTCCGCGCCAGAGTCAACTATTTCTACCACTAGGCTATAGAGCATGTTTATTTTCAAAAAGGGATACGTAACATACAGTTTTAATCGAAACCCTTACATTTATAAATGATAATGGGGAGTTATAACTAAATATAACTACTGTTTTCCATTTTTTCTCTAGGCAATACGTAAAATTATGATTCTATCATTATTGCATTATTTGGTATTTGACGTTACAAAAGAGACGATTTGATTTATCCATTTTAATTCATTTAAGCGTGAATACTGATAATAATAGAATGTGATTGGCTAACGAGAGTTAATTCTTTTCATTATTCACTAGTGTGAAGAATATACAGATTACGAAAATCCTTATAGAATCCTCAGATTACACAAGTGCGACAAGGATATGTACGTGAAAGAGAGAGAAAGAATAGGGGTGTATACTTATTTCCCGAGGCTGGCAGTTTAAATGTGAATTCTCTCTGTAAAAGACAATGTTGCCGGATGAAAGTGTTTTGTTTTACCTATTGTGAATGACTTCGAAAAAAAGTCAACGAGAACGAGAGAAAAATATAATTTGTATTAATAAATATGCGCTTCTGGCAACAGCGGTTGAAATAGGAGGACAATCAACATTCGGCCACTGGCTTCTGAAATTAGGACCACGCCTTGATGACCGCGCATAATTATTCTTTCTCTCTCTTTCAGCTGTTTTTCTGTCGTTCTTGTGTAGTCCGACGGTTCCAATGTAATTTTCGCAATCTGTATATCATTATGTAGTTAAATATGTAAAAATAATCTGTGCGTTATTATTTAGTCGTGGGGAAACAATTTTATGAAAAAATCCAAATTCTCGAGATACTTTTATGCTTTGGAAAACTTTAATGACTACTGTGGAGCAAACTGACGAAGTGATGAAGTATTGACGTGTTTCACAGCCAATTAGTTTTGTGGCTAATGATTCCAGTTGAGTCTCCTTTCGGATCAAGTCTTAGAGTAAATACGAATAACTACCAATGCTAACTTAGCAAAAGCAGCAGCTTGCGATTAATTAACGTTTTCTGAAATTAAAATTGCTTACCGCATCTTTTCGCGAAAACGGGAAAAATAAATTTTATGACCGAAACAAATTTGCTTTTGTCTCGAAAATAATAGCATAGACGTACCGTACATGGATTACTGCAGAAATGTTGAACGAAAAAACTTTTTAATAATTTCCGGAGATTACATTTTAATTTGAGCAATATGTTTATTGTGTTATGTATAAACATAAGGCTTGTTTGGTAGTTGTGAGTCATCTGCATAGGTTTTTGCTGAAGATTAAAATGTTATATATTATGTTTCTAATCTAGTACAAATTATGTTGTAGCTGCATTTGTACTTGGAGCTTAAAAAGTATAAAAGAAATAAATAAAATTACAGTTTTTAATCATTCTGTACACAAATTAGACAAACAAACTAACATTTCCAATTTTGTTTCAAAGATGATGACATGAATTCTCATCCAGATGACTGAATAAAAAGGTGGCTATCCAATTTTACAGTTAATGCGAGTATTTTAAATTGAAACTATACTATATAGAGTATTATTACAGAAAACTGTAATACTTTTTTATTTAATAAAGCGAGTTACCAATAGACTTCCCGACTATAGGCCCCGACGGATATTGGATTACACTTCAAAGTCAAACGGGGTTGGCATATCTACAAGATATTTAAAGCAACCATTCCGGTTTGCAGCTAGAAGTGACAACATAACTTTGTAGACCGGTTTCGGCGTATTTGCGCCTCATCAGTATGTTATCCGTCCGTGAGCTTAAAGCATAATCGCGGACTGAAGAAAACCTTATAAAGCGATAGAATAATTGATGTTCTTTGATATCTATTGGTAACTCGCTCTATTAAATGAGACAGTATTACAATTTTCTGTAGTAATACTTTATTTAGTTTCGAGGCCAAGGTCTCGTTGTCGGATTCGAATTTTGGTTTGTGGTTGGAGATGAAGATGTCACTACTATCACATCTTTTACACTTCCGTTACTGGAAGGCATGTATTGATTGTGATTTTAGTGTATTCTTCAGTCCGCAATTATACTATAAGTTCCCGGACGGATAACATATACCTTGTACTGATAAGGCGCAAATACGCCGAAACCGGTCTACAAGTTATGTTGTCCCTTCTAGCTGCAAACCAAAATGATTGGTTTAAATATCTTGCAGATATGCCTACCCCGTTTGACTTTGAAGTGTAATCCAATATCCGTCGGGGCCCATAGTCCAGGAAGTAGATGTTTCTTCTTAGTTGAACGGTCAATGTCTTTGAAAAATAGTTTTCAAAAACTTATAAAGCGATAGAATGATTAATGTTCTTTGATATCGATTGAGACTATACTATATTCATTGAACACAATCTCCACTTAGTGCCCTTAATCATTAGATTGAAGATAATAATAATGTTTCAAGTAGGAATAACAAACAGTATGAAATTGATATTTTACTGTCTTATTTTCCATTTATCACGTAAATTGTGTTTACTAAGATAATAATTTCAGCTTGAAACCGGTAGCTTCGCTGACCGCTGTAGATACTCTATAATTTCACCTTTCCTGACACCATGAGAAATATAATATTTTTATAATGGAATTGTCGTTGTGGTCCTGTTTTTTCATCCCGAACAAAGGGAATTCAATTTGTTGTCGGATAGACCCCATTTATCAGCCGCGAGATGCAGATACGATAAAAATGATGTGCAATTCCTGAGATTGAACTAATATTGTTAATAAAGTAAGGACATAATTTATTGTATGAAAATAATTATTTGAAAGATGTGTGATACTACGATCAATAGAAATAATAAAATTGATAAAGTTGATAGCAATTTACCTAACAAGTACGAAAAAGACACTATGCACGTGTTAAGTACACTATTTTTTTACTAGAGCGTGCGGAAAAACACACAAATTGAAATTTTTTAGAACTATTCACTATTATTATTCATACTGAACGTGTAATTTGTAGCATTTTAAGTGACAATTGCGGAAAAGTGACTCTTTCAACACTAAAATGAGTGCGAAAAGTGGAATAGTAGAAGAATAGTGTATTATGTACCAAGTGTTGAAAATGTTACTTGAGTCAAGAGTTTTCTGAGGCAGGACGTAAGCAGAACGAGTGCCTAGTGGAACGAAAATGCCGCAAACTTCAGAGTTCCGTGCCTGAAACTTTGGAGAGTCAAGTGGGTTACAGTAATATATGTGTCACCTGTCAAGGATTTACTGTGAGTGCTCCTCTACTGTAGTCTGGGTTGGCTTTGTACCCATCTTTGTATGATCCCAAGAGCCAACATATGTCGATGTAAAACCTCTCCGCAAATATTTTTGAACAAACATAATTCCACAGAAATATTAAAATTCCACTTTAAACTTTTTTTGTGGTTGAACAAAAATATTTCAATAGTCTGAAATTTTGGCGAGACGTCGGAAAAAAAGCATAATCGAATTTTCTGGTGTTTGTTGTCGTTTGTTAATCGACTACGAACCTCTAACTAACAATGAAATAACACAATTTCACTTTCACGATCGACATAAACGGGGCGCTTTTGTTTGTATACGATCTATTAATTCCCTCTAATTCGTCCGTTGTTCTCGTTTTACGAATCAATAAATCCTTCAATTGCTGTAAAGCCCAGCAAGTATGTTCCTGAAAAAAATTGTTTAAATCGGATTCGCGTGCCTCGAAATCGGAAGTTAAAAGTTGGATAGGTTCTAAACATTTTCAATGACTTATTTGAATTGAAATGTGTAAAATATGAGTAGCTTTTGTCTCTAAGTTAACACATCGAGAAATTGAGGAATCTTAGTACCTGTAGGGTGGACACGTTAGAAACAGGCAAAAGGCATAAAGAGTTTGGCTAAGAGAAAGTGTTTGATATTTACGCTATCTAGGGAGAGAGTGAAGGAGACTGGAAAATAAAAGCCAGTGATTGAATGGCATGGCAGAGCTGTTAGAAAAAGTAATGTGTAGTTAACAGGGTCGTGAGAGTTATAGGCCAAAGGTTTGGAGGAAAGCAAGGGTTATGAGAGATTGACGGTGTAATTTGGATTGGGTCTCGGTTTCAATTGTGGAATAAATTGGAAAGAAGGAAAGGATGGGGAAAAGAAGGAAGAGAAAGGAGAAGAATAATTGAAAAAGGAAAAATAAAAAGATGGATGAAAAGTAGGAACAAAAGAAAAGTTGAGTGGAAAAAAGTATAAATTTTCAACTTCCTATTCGTGGTGTAATTATAAATTAAATCACACTACTAGAAAACAATATAGGATGAAATTCCATCAAATCAAACTGTTGTAATTCAAGTAAAGCTTGTTCATTTCTTTAATGAGCTTCCAAAGTTTTTTTCATCATATTTTCAACACATTTAATTATCTAATTAGAAAATGAATAATGAAGGAATGGGAACTTGTTAAGAAAATTTTAAACATAACCATATGTAAAAATAAATTGATTATTCAATACTTCCATCTTTTTTAATCTTAAAATAATGGGTTTACGTTACATCATCCCACATTGATGTCGATCTTCCTCCTCGTCTTCCACTTTCCCTAGTTTTTTGTACCTCAGATTTCCATACTTGTATAAAATGCCCCCATAAGCCAAGCTACCGATCTGCAATAAATTCCAGCACAGATTCGATTTCCAGATATTTTCTTATTTCTTCCCTTCATTTTCCCCGATTCTTCTGAGATTCTCACTTCGTGATGGGTGAAAGCTGTGCAGGCCCTCCGGTTTGGCGGTGGTGACGTCTTGAAAGAGCGTCCTGGACATAACATGTTGCCTCCTAGCACTATAAAACTCGCAATAATACCAAATGTATTGTATATCGGGGCTGATGAGGAGGTATGCCACACTTCTGTGCCACCAGAATCGTAATTTCTCCAGAGGGTGCCTCCGCAATGGCCAATTTGTTAGGCCGATATTTCAACAGCAAGCGGAAGCAACGAAATCGAACAAAATCATCAACAATCACGTTATGTACGTTAGTTGAATCCATCTAAATTCCTCACGAGTGGGCCCCAAAAGACTGCTGGATACCACACACCCATCCACAAACCACATTGCACCCATCTCTAGAGCCATCACCCGTGACAGATGTCAGTCGGAAGTTGTCAGTCATTTTCTTGTTGTTTTTTATGCGTATTTTTATTTTTTTCCTTTAACATAAGCGGAACGACCTACCTCAGTTGTGTATATCTCAAATAGATCTTCAATTAACTAATACGTATGTGTCACGGGTGATGGCTCTTTTGACAGATATCTATCTAAATTACCGGATTTTTCATCTACTACTAGAGATGGGTGCGTGGGATCAAGAAAATGTTAAAAAGTCTTTTGGGGCCCACTCGTGAGGAATTTAGAAGTTAGATGGATTCAACTAACCTACATAACGTGATTGTTGATGATGCTTTCGCTTGCTGTTGAAACATCGGCCTAACAAATGGGCCATTGCGGAGGCACCCTCTGGAGAAATTGAGATTCTGATGACACAGCAGTGTGGCAGACCTCCTCATGAGCCCCCGACATACAATACATTTGCTATATATTGCGAGCTTATAGTGCTAGGAGGCAAAATGTTATGTTCAGGACGCAACTTTAAGCCGCCACCAACGCCAAACCGGAGAGTCTGCACAGTTTTCATCCATCACGATCTTTTAGTTATCATTAAGACTACAACATATCAAAAAAAAAATCGAAAATCGCACGAGAACCAGGATTACCTATAAAATGGTGCAGGGTCCTTTGACTCATCTGTATCTATGTCAGCATTCTCGATTTAAATCCAAAGGTAATGATTGGTCTGAACATAATTGCATGGACATTTTTTTATTTTAATGTGTTCATATCGTTGAAAATATGATGATTCATTAGCTTTGAGCCCAACACTAATGAAGTTGAATAGTTTTAAATAGATTTAACTTGCTTGTTCTACTTGTAGAAGAAGAAAACTCAGCTGGTTTCCCAAAGCCGCATCGCCTGAGGCGGTGGAAAACGATTGCCAGACTGGGTCCGATACTAACTAGGTCAAGTGTGCTAAGAAACTAGGGTTTGCTTTATTATGATTTTCACCTCGTTTGACACAGGCTTTTTATATAACATTTCTTAGAGAGAAATATGTGAGGGAATTCCTGCGCTTTTAGCAAAATTACATAACGTTAAGCTGTCTGGAGATATCGGTGGATGTAAATTGAAAGTTTATACGGAATTATATTCTTCACACGTTATTTAATCGGAATTCGATCGATGAATGTGATTAATACTCATTAAACTTCCAGTATATTCAAACTTGGATCACCAAATCAAAGGTGCTAGGTAAATGTAGATAATAAAAAAATTTAGAGCTTTTCGAATGAAACTTTGGCGAAATAGAAATAGAAGAAATTGTGTAGAAGATGAAGATGAGATAAGTGATGGGACCAAACAAAAAACCAATAATTTGTTATTATGGAACAAACTGTTCGTCGTTCGTAATAACTTCCACTTCCAAAATTTGTAATAACTTATATTCTGACCCTCTGCTTCTCATATTATATCTAGCTGAGATACTGGATAAGTGGAATACATAAGTGATACAAACTTTCAAAGATTTTAAATTTACAAGATCTCAGTACAGTCAAGTGTAATGAATATTTAAAATAATCTTTGATATGTTCGCATTTATTATTTTTCACTTTTCCAGTAGTCTATTAAAGTACATAACTGAGACTAAGCTAGAGGCAGCTTGTTGACACTTTCAACTCAGTGAAGTATTTTTTTGCCTATCGCTAAAATTTGCTAAGTTGCTAAGTGCTTTCCGTTGGAATTTTTTAAACTCCTGTTAGCTCTGAGAGAATTTTTCCTGATAAAAAAACACCTGTCTAGCTTATTTGTGTTTGTATATTTCCCTTTGCATTTTTTTGTCAGAATCCTGTTAAAACGGGAATGGATGCTCAATTAAACTTTCGGGTGTTTCACTTTAAAATATTTATTACCCACATCAAAAATACAAACCATTTTGTCGTTTATGCTTACACTGAAAATGTTCATAAAATACTTCAAAATCAGTTTAATTTTCCAAACAGTCTACGTAATAAAGTAAACATCTCAAACCATAATGTAATTAATCAACGTCCTTCTTTCCCATGTAGCATTTTAGATAGTAGAGAGGGAACTAAATGATGTACATCAATAATTTGCTTAATTGACAATTATTGATGATTTCAAGCAAACTTCTGAAGTTATTTTGAATAAAACATAAATAAAGGTCACTGTCATTTCCAGTATTATTAATATTTTATGTGTTTCTGAAATAAAGTTTCAACTTTGATATGAATTGACTTTTCTCAGTGTAACATATATTTTATAAGCAACAAGTAAATTTCTTTCAAACTTTGTTAACCGTTTCTATTCATGTCTAAAATACTAAAGTTCGATGGTGTAGTGAAAGGTAAGGAGTTTCTATTCTTTATTACAGCTTTGCATTTACAGAACTTTTAGTATCTTCTGTGACGACTCAGCAAAAATTAAGCAAAAACTCAACTTCAAATGGAGCTGCAACATTTCTAAATGAAACCTTTGATTAAAGTAGGATCTCGACGAAAAACGAAATAATCTATTACCTGGTCTTTTTATTCTTAGATTTTTCCGGTCTTTCCATGTATTTTTATTGATGCGCAGTCGGGTTAGTTAGTTGATGAATTCAATAGACACAAAAGCTGGTGCCTTAGAGAATTTCATTCGTGTGGTGCATTATAAATTTTGTGACTTTGAAAGAAAGGGAGGGGAAAAATTGTAAAAATTATGAAAATCACATTACAAAGTCATCAACAAAATTAAAAAACCAAATTCCTTAAGTGGACGATGTTATGTATTGTAGAAAAAAGATAAGTATAATCGGTTTACCATTAGACCTACTACAAGGTTCTGATGAGTGATAAAATTAGGTATTTCTTTTCAACTCTTTTTTAGTGGAACAATTATAGATATTTCAGATAGTTAGAGAGGAGTCCATTTTCGAACACATCACGTCAAAGCTTCCGACAGAGAAAGTCTCACATGATGATTTGGACGACAGTGATCTGCTTAAATGTCTATTAGATAACTTGGGTGATACCTGCTATAGTCTAACACTTGTTCAAAGACATTTTTCGAACGATAAATGGAATTACTGTTTCTAATTCATTCCACTATTCATGGAAAAAGCAACAAACCTCAGGTGGATGTTTTTGTGTAGACATTTAGCACTTTGACGTGGTGTGACCCATAGGTGTGCCCTACTGCATTTTATACACTGGTGATGAGGTTTGTAGGTATCTACCTTTTGAAATTTCACGAGACAGTTTGTATGAATGGATAGAACACTATCTCTGCAACCATGCTTCTCGAGATTTATTATTGACACACAAAAATTCGTATTATCTTCCAATGCATATTGTACGAAAAGGCAGAGCGGCACTACAAGGAAACTGCAGAGCCACACGTGTATGGAAGTGGACTAAATGTACTGATACTCAAGTTTTATACATATACCGACTGACTGACAAATGTCCCATGCAAATCATATTTTTTTGTGACTAGCTGTGACAGATGGAAGTTTTATTTTTTTGTTATATTTAAAAGTCAGAGCTCAGCTTTATTTGACATAAAGTTATATCTCAGTATCGTAATAAGTTTTAAATCATAATCTTGTGAACTTTGTCCAAGTCAGAACGGAGAACAAAACTTTCGAATTTGCGGTTAATCGTGAAAATGTCGTATGTTGAGACAACAGGCAGTAAATCGAGAATGTTCAGCGTTATGTAACGTTAGACGTTTCCATTTGCTTTTTTAATTATTTATCTTGAAATTATTATATTTCTTCGTGTTTTATGAGTAACTTTCATATAAATTGAATTGTTTCCTAAGAAAATACGCCAAATCCTACGCATGAAATTCTCAATCTGTTTCACTTTGTTGACGCCGCCTTTTGAAGACGTTATATCTGTTTATTGTTTTGATTCTGTATTTGGCTTAACCTTCACCATAGCGGCTTCCTTGAAAGAGCATTATAGTTTCTTGTGTGTGAGTATTTTATCTTGGTTTTAACACTGGGTAAACGATAGAATAACCAATTTCCTGATACTTGTATTTGTGTTTTTATAATAGGCATTCCCGTATTTTTTCGAATACACGATGTTTTTTCAACTCTACAGGATCTTGGACCTTTCCATATACTGATACTCATTTTGCACAACTTGCCCACGATCAAATAAATATTCAATTGTCGAGCAAAACACTGGGTAACCGTATGTCAATGAAAATCGTATCTTTGGAAGAAACGGAAAATCTCACCAAGACAGATAAAGAGGCGGAACAGTTCATTTGGAGATATTTACCAGCATGGCACTGTATGTTTAACAGGCATGCAAAGCTAATGAAGATGACAGACGAGTCATGCGAATATTCTGTTACATAAAGGGGGGATTATACAGGGCACATCCTTTACCAGAGACGGTCTGGAGAATGTAATATAGATTTAGAAAACTACAATAGATCTGAGAACGTCGCATTGGCATATGCTAATTAGCCATCTTATCAAATCTAATCTGGTTACTATTTATTTAATTGAAGCTTTGAAATCATGGAATTGAACAAAATGGGACGATGGTAGGTAGTTATCTCCATTATTTTGCTATGAGTCAAAATTAATTACTGATTAACATGTGTCTCTGATATGAAGTATCGCGTGAATTGATCATATTATCGATAATAATATAATCTAGATTTTTACGGAATTGCAGTGAATTTGTTATGAATTATTATAAAATTATTCACTCATCACTTTTCCTCAGTTACACACTCGGAATATTTCTCGGTGATGGAGCGAAGTTTTTCCTCAATTTTTTTGAAATTATTTATTATTTCCATCACGTTCACATATTTACCGACAAATAAATTGGCAACGTTTATTTCGTACAGAAACGTACGTAAACACGTTCGAAATTCTCTTTTCACCTTAGTTGGTAAGCATTTCTCATTTTTTCACTTTGAAATTTTATTGCAAGCAAAGAAAATTAGGTATATAATTTTGGTATCGTTTTTTGGGATTTGAAGATAATACATACTTAAGGGCTTTTCATCATTAATTTCCAACAATTTTCGATAAAAGATAACTTCGACAACTTTAGTTATATAAAATGTTTCAACAATCTCCAACTATAACAAAGAAACTCTAAGTTTGTGACAAACAAATTCCAAACTACCCCATTATACTCATTGTTTTGATCCAAGTGCCAAACACCTTTACCGCACTCACGAAGATTTCGGAAACTCTCAGTGCTTGTGAACAACTTTGTGGGGTTGATAAGTTGGGAAAATTCTTATTCTTCCAGTTCAATTTTGGCATTTTCGGAATTATTTGTCTGAAAAGGTTTGAAATTGTTTATTGTAGCATGAATTTCTATGAAATTTTGAATTAGGTCTAGTTTTGAACATGCTGTATACAGGGGACGCTTTGACATTACAAATATGACATTGAACACATATTGAACAGCCATAAATATTAGATATGAGCTGATGATTATATTTCTCATAAAATGTCATTCGTTTTTCATCCAATTTCCAGTCAGGTGACTTCCACAAAATAGATCGGTTAAACGCAAATTCTACGGTACACACCAGTTATAGTAAAACTAAGTTCGGAAAGAAAAAAGCATAGGATGGAGTGTTTAGTTTTACCTATTGTGCATGACTTCAAAAAAAAGTCAGCGATAACGAGACAAAAATATCATTTGTACGAATCATAGCGCTTCTGGCAGCAGCGGTTAAAATAGAGGGGCAATCAAAATTCGGCCTTTGGCCTCTGGAGCTAAGTACACGCCTCGATGACCGCGCACAATTATTCTTTCTTTCTCATCCAAGCTGTTTTTTTTTATATTTTCCTTGTCGTAATCCGCATGTTTCGATAAGCTTTTTCGCAATCTGTATGTGTGTTTTATAGAATACTCCTGTGATAGTTAGTTTCCAAATTCCAAACAGACAACATTTCGATCACAATCACGAGATCTTTCGAATACGAGGATCTCGTTTCTGATCCGAAAATTTTTCATTTCTCTCTCCTAACCTCACTTATCCCACACGAGAACCGCGAACTGTCAAAGGAGCTAGCCTGCTAGCAGCCAATAAAACAGCATAGAGGTTATTGTGTTCCTAACCTCAGAGTGTTGTTCTACCGTGAGATGTTCTGGTACGGGCTTAAAACTAGCGCCCTCTACCTTGGGCAGGAATTGAAATACATGTAGTTCGAGTCTCTATGATCAATAACATAATCAGCATCTGTCTTTCTTGGGAAAGATACGTTAAACATAGCTAGCCAATTAATACTGGTATGTGGGATTTATAGTAATATGAAAGTATTTATTTTGATGATCCAAAAGGATTTTACTAGGAAAACAAATTGTCTCATAAAAAATCTCATGCTGAATGGAAATGAGTTGAGTAGAGTAAGTAAGATAAGAAGTTATAAGCAGAAGTACAGCTCTCTATATTTCCAAACTTCCCTCTCAATAAAACCTAGAAATTAAATATTCTCATATTCTCAAAGTTTTTGTTTTCACTCCTTTATTGCATTTTCCAATAATATGTGTCTGTGCACTTGCACGCTTCAAAGGAATTAAAAGGAAGTCGGCGAATTCCAAAAGAAAAAAAGCGAAAAATAATTTTCTCCGAAACAGTCACAACCTAACCAAAAATGTCTAGAGACTACGTAGATAGATAAGCGAATGAAGTATCAATTTTGATAACAGTATCTGGAACGCTACCGAAACGTTGGGAAAAAATTTAATTTTCCAATAAATTAACTAAAAAGAATAGGGTGTTACATTTATAAACCATTACTTTGATCTGACACCGAATAATTATGGAGCACCCCGTAACATTGTTACTTATTTGATATATTATTATTATTAAAGCAATTTACAATTCTTATGAATTAGGTCCTTTTTTTGGTTGATAAAAACAGTTCTACTTTGCTTTATTACACTAATCGATCTAAATATTTTTACAAAAAATAATAAAATTCAAAATAGTACACTACAAATCTAAATTCGTAGTTCGTTGTCCAGAAACCGCTGGTAGAATAAATTGATGATTTAAAACTGGTTATCAAAGAATATTTTTGGAATTAAAATTACGTAATAGCTTTGTCGCTCAGACTGATGCGTGAAAAACAAAATTCAATGCTAAGTTGCGAACTCCATTCTATTATTAGTAGTAGTCGTAGTCACAGTCGTAGTAGTGAATGAGCTTTCAGTCGTTTCAGCCAGAACCAGGATTAAAGCAGTGAAATAGGTCAGTCTACCCGGCGCCATGAGTCTTCTAACGACAACGCTTGTTTTTATAACGATAGGTAAGTACCAAAATATTCGATATTTTCCTATTAAAATGCTTTCATTTTCATCATTATAAAAATAAATCTTAATTATACAGAAATTCTACATAAATTTTGAACTTTTAACTGGTCGCGACCTTCTTCCGGAATGTTAATTAGGTATGCATTTGTTCTTTCTCTCCTAGTTGCTTGTTGTTACATATTATCTCGAAAAAGTTATAAACAATATATTTCCTATTAATAGCTAGATGTTTTAACACTCCTAACTACGCGATTCTCATATCTATAATCATTTCTATACACTTTGACTTTTCTTTGGTAGGTAAATATAACGAATCATAGTATTTAAAAATTTCCAACAAACATTAATACAATTGAGTAATTAATTATGAACGTTTATAATTCTTTGATTTTGTTAGTTTCGTATTATGAATTCGAAGAAGCTTTAGTGATTTAAGATTAGGTATCTATTTTAAAATAGTATATATATGAATATTAAAAAAAGATTAATTATACTACGTAGGTATCTATACAATAAATTGTTATTGTTGATTATTGGTAGGTATTTCCATTCTTAGTCACGACCCATGATATGGAGAATCAATTAATTTTGTATATCAATTTGCCTTTATCTTAGTTTGTTATAATAATATGCACTATTATCATTAACGGTTACGCAATAGACTACAATGTAACTGCAAAACAAGTGGATGCTCTAAGTCTTTGACCTTATTGAGGTGCTGGAAAAGGTTCATTAGGGCAAAGTTGACAATTATTTTCGTAGTGCGTTAAATTTCCCGAGGGTGGTTTCCACTTTTATTCCAAGAAGTGGGTGGTTTTTATAGGTGTTATTATTGTTGAATGCCGTTTTTATTCATATTCCCATTATCTATTATTATTACCATTATTTACCAAGCTCACGTGTTATTAACATAAACTAAAAGTGGAATGACATTTTCAAGTATACAAGGTATACGCACTAGTGCTATTTTGAATTCCAGATTATTTTCTTTGTTTAAATCCGTAATGCACTTTGGAATATTTGGAAAACTGCCAATATTGTGTTTACTCCTGATGGTTTTGTAGATGTTTAAAATGGAAAATATACAATATATGGAAATGAAATAAAATTTATATTTAGTCAAAATAAATAAGCGATAATGTGAAATATTAAAAGGTTATCGGGCAGGTCGGTTCAACAAATGTATTTAAAATTACTATAAAGTATTCTATCAATTATTTCGACACTATAACATTCAAAATATGTTAAGGAATTATTTCACTTCCCAACAAAACATTGATCTTCTCCTTTCGACTTCTATATCCGACTTCACTAACTTCTATCTAATCTCTGGAGTACGTTTTTACCTCGTCCTCAAATAAGGTATAATAAATTGAATTGAATGGGGGAAATTTATTTTTTAAAGAGCCCTATTTAGTTACGAATCGTCTCGAGTCGTAACTTTGGTATCTAGATTAGGATCTCAAGTATTAGTATCACACTGCTGCACTAAATGTAGAACTTTAGAGCTTCATCGATATCCTAAGAATGTCACACAAAAATACCGGAGGAAAAAAATAACTGGAAATTCCCACTTATCCAATTTTTTTGTATTCTATCGACGCTCCTGTCCTAAGAAACATTTATATTTGCTTCTTTTGGTGCGATTAAGGAAGAAAATAGATTGGCAGCTGACAGCTTATGTCTAAATCATGTAAATTTTTTTTCTATGTGGTACAATTTTCAACCAAGTGTGCTAATAAAGCCGGGGCGGCTGTTGGCTAAGTGTGCATTGAGTTTGTTTCATAAAAAAACACAATTTTTTAAAGATTGTGTACTTTTTGGAACATCTCAATTATTCTTAGATTTGTTAGCCAGACAGCTCCTTTTGTAGGGTTTTTGAACTCATTTAAAACGGGAAATTATATAGAAATTCTGACTCAAGATGTATATAATGTTTGCTAACAAATTTCGAATGCTCAAGTATGTATACACACAAATTAATTGCGTGCTTGTGTCCTATAGAGAGTCTGGTGAGTGTGTATTTGTTACCCCTTTGCGTGAAAGATTGTTGTTATAAGTTTGTTCAATTTGCGAAGTTTTCACGTGTAGATCTGCAATTAGTAAGTCCAAAACTTTAACGGATATTCAAAATCTATTCAATTGCCACTTATATGAAGTGACTGTGGAGCATGCATGTTAGTTGTGGAGTGCTAGATGTAGCGCTTCGCAATTTCATTTTTTTCTTCCAGTAATTCTTTAATCCGTTTTAATTCATTGTACAAAAAAATTAGATTACCCCTTCTAAAGCCTTTATTGCAGCCGGTCGACAAGATAAATCGACAAATTTTTTATTTTGTTTTGTTGTTAATTACTATCATGGAAACAACGCTTCTCATGTACATAAACATGACTGTCTAAATAGGTGAAATCGCGAACGCAAAAAATTTTTGCAGGCAAAAAAATTGCTTATTTCAACTGAAATATTTTTTGCCGTGGTCAGAGACATTGGAAAATATCAGTAGCTGTGGTTTTGTGCGGTAGTCGTGACTTTATATTTCCGTGATGACCATACATCCATCATTCCACACCCATTTCACGGCAAAATATTTGAGAACACACCCTGAACGTTAATGTACTGTACTCTACGCTACCCGATTCGAATTAGCTTGATGATTTTTTTCTAAAGAAAAAAAAAAAACCCCTTCGAATAGAACGGAATTTTTATGAGATGAATAATGTGATCGTCCAAATCGCAAAATTTTTGAGTTTTAATACTAAAAGTGTTCAGTATTCAATTAGGGAAAGTCAAAAGCCATTATTTTGATGATAGGTACACTGTAAAAATGATCATTTTGGAATGGAACTTGTTAATATACCTACAGATTGCGAAAAAGCTTATCGAAACATGCGGATTACACAAGTACGAAAAGGAGAATATAAGAAAAAAGCTTGAAAGAGAGAGTAAGAATAATTGTGCGCGGTCATCGAGGCGTGTACTTAATTCCAGAAACCAGAGGCCGAATGTTGATTGCCCCCCTATTTCAACCGCTGTTGCCATTATTCTCTCTGTAAAGGACACTGTTGCCGTGTCACCATCAAATTTCTTGAATAGGAAGGGGGGTCGTACGAGACTTCGTTGAAAAGGGTTTGAAAAGTAGAACTCGAAAATGTTTAACTTCCAAATTTTGGATGAAATAATTATTTGATTGGAAATATGAAGAATGTATTGTAGGTATTAATATTTTCGAGAGAAGGGGTGAAAGGGGTGACAATATTTTGTATGTATAGGAAACACCTCGATTAAAATTAATCAAGGATCACTTATTTTTCTCTCGAATAACAGAGGGTATGACTTGATATCCGCAAATTGAATTAATGTTTATCAATTTGAAATTAGAGATGTTTTTAAAGATTGATAGAAATTCTTCTCCTAATTTCATAGGTTCTATAGCAAAATTTTCAATTTCTAGAGAATAATAATTTTAGATGAAACCACACAAACTAATGTGATATTATAATATTATACATACGTATACACACCTCATAGATGCGTGAAATTCATACCTAATGTAGACTGTTGTTTAAAAAAACCAGGGACATGAAAAAGCCATTCACAATTTAACAAATACCGGATTCAGTATGTAGGTACCTATAACAAGCTAAACATTTTTCCGGATAGCCAAAATTCACACGAACAGAATCCCAAAAATGATTTATATAGACATTACCGTATGTTAATATTTTATATCATATTCCCGGTATTAAATTATATCACAAAGGGCATACTTTTTTGAGCAGTTCGGACAATATACATTTTTTTCAAGAATACGTTAATATTCGACCAGGCATTTAGCCACAGACCAGATACAACCAGCTTCAAGCCTTCCGAGTTAGAAGCAAAACAGGCGACCAGTCAACTGTAAACGCAAAGTCCAGAATAAATCAAATTCTGTATTAGTCCGAACAAATTTTTCTCATCCAATCATCCCCCAAATACAAATTCACACTATATATTTTCGAATTATCACATCGTGATAGTTTCCATGTAAACTGGGCGTTGTCTCCACACCCAAATTTTTTCCAACTTCGTTAATAGCTTTGTTTTTGGAGGGAATTAATAAACGCACTCCAGTTAATGATACGTGATAGACTTGTTTCGACATGCACGAAACCGCACAATGTACGAGTTGGTGTATTGCACCGAAACAATACGTTATGGAGTTTGCCTAGGTTGAATTCAATCAATACTTGACATGGAAGATGGAAAGTAAAAAAAATATTAAAAGTACAACCAATGAATTATGCATTTCAATTAAGGAGATGAGACAAGTGTAGACGAGTCTAAATTTCTCCAACAGCAAAGAATGTTTGTATTCTGCATGTGTTTAGCATTTCTGTGTAATGTCATTACCGTATCACTCGCTCGTGCTTTGTTTGCGACATGGTTGCTCCACAGGGCTGTTGGTCTTTCAAGGAGCATCATAGAAATGTTTATTACATCATTCCCTTGGTGAATACGGTGAACCAGTTCCTCGTTGCTAATTGAAGCTAATTGATTAACAGCGAACAGCTCATAAACTATAGTGTTCGGAGTAATTTACGAATAGTGTAACGAGCAAAAACATACGTTATAATACGACGTAATGTCGAAATTCTCAAGTGTGTATACGCTTTTATAGGAAAATGGAATGAATTAATTCAGGTAGTAGGTTGAAATTCATTTTCTTATCAGATTTACGGATATTTTTATCGTCACACAGCTAAATAGTGGAAGTTCCGGAAGTAAACAACCTCATTGTAATGATAATATAGTTACCCACTAATATTCACATCCTCATTATTCGTACCAATTAAAAATTGGAGCAATAAAACGTAAAATAGGATATTTTGTATCAACTGCATAATATTTTTTAGAACACATGATGTATTCGAATTGAGTATTCGTATAAACAGTTTCAAGTGACCTTGGTTCCAAAAAAAAAAAACAATGTAATGATAAATTTATGCTGGTAGATAAACGCCACACACACTTTATTATTAGCCAGGTGTTTCTTAGTACATCTTTGGAAACACCTACAGTTTTCAGCAAAAAAACGCAAATTTTTGTTAGTCTTCTCCATACTATTTCATTTTCTTGCATTCCTCTTCCAGTTTACCGGCTTTGTAAAAATTGTCTTGAAATTAAAAGATTCCTTAATTTTGACCTACAGCTTACCGTGTGTCTATTTCAGTCACAAGGTCACAACTTTTGAGTATACGCAATAACGTATTGATGCTACACACGGCGAATCGACGATTGTCAGGAATCATCATTTTTAAAACTTAAAAAATGCGATACCCCTTCTATCAAATCGTCTTGGTATAAGTTAACATCTTAGCGAAAGTAACAAACTATTTTATTAATTTATTGCTAGCAATTCAATTCAAAACAATTCGAAATAGTAATACGACATTTGTGTGAATTAATATTAATTGTTCCAACAAAAGTTCAAGGTACATATTAACCTTATAAATGCCGAGTAAAAACTTTTTTGGTGCATGGATAATAAAATATGGTTCCAAAAACATATCATTGTTATATAAATTTTATTTGTAATTGGCGCACCAAGGTGACTTAAGACAAAAAACAAGGCATCCTGGCGCATGTTGACATCAGGAAAATAGGTTAGGTACTGTAAGATATTGTTACAAATCTGAGAGATAAAGGGATGAAGCTTTGGACAATGAATTACTCAACAACATCCATGTTAATGTCAAAAATAAAACCTGCATTAGTAAAGGAGCAAATCTCTACTGCACCAATTGTATTAATAGTTGTGTCTCAAAAAAATGTTGATTCTAAACATTATTCTTCTACGTATTGTTCTTTTAGTTTGTAGAATGAAGTTTACTTCAATTAGGATTTTTATTATTGGAATTGTCTCGCCAAATACCACAAAAGTTCAGATCTAGCAAGATATTTTTGTTGCTGTTTACGAATACTTACTTTCATATAGATTTCCAAATTCGGAAACAACCAAAAAAAATATCTGGCTGTATCTGAGCTCTTGTAGTATTGCCACCGATAATTTGTAATCTGGTTTTGCAGGATGCGTATACTCACAAGACATGCAGTTTGGTCAGTTTGGTCATGACTTTGATGAACAACTCTCCCAAATGGGTAAAAACATCGACAGAAATTTGAAATTCGGTCAACTCAGCGACGATATGGATAAACAATTTGGCCAATTAGGGAAAGATATCAACAAAAACTTCCAGTTCGATCGAACGGGTCAGGATATTGACAAGCATGTTAACCAAATGGGTGAAAATGTAGGCAAACATATGAATACTTTTGGAAATCAAATGGGCAACCAATTTGAAAAGCTGGGTGATAATGTGGAAAAACAATTTTCTAGCATGCAATTTGGTTCAGGAACTAATCAAGGATCTCTCCAGTCTTCACCATTTGACAATGCAATGAAGGAATATGTTGATAAAATGTTGAACAAAGCGAAGGAAAAATGTGCCTCGGCCGGTCATGGTGAAGTATCAGTTCAGCTAGAGGTAAGTGAATCGAATATTCAGCACCATTCTGTGACTTGAGTGAAGATGGGCGTCGAATTGGAATCTCCAAAAATCAGGATGAAAGATATTGTCTATCGCGTCATATCGTGTACGAAATCGGCAACAATCCAGGTAGACTTAAATATTAATTATATTTTCATTCGGCACACCTGAATACTTTCGGCAACGTCCAATAACTAACTGCGATTTCTATGAAAATATAACTTCAGAAAATGGCCATTAACCTTCGGTTTGGGCCATTCCTGCTTTCACTCAATATTTGTTAACATTTAGCAGTTCATAAAGTATGGAGATTTCCAAAGGATTGCTACAATTTTTCAGAGATGAATAGAAAAGTTATAGGTACAAATGAGTAGCATCACATAGCTTGCAATTCATCCTGAATTTCACCATCCATTGAAACTTCATTTCAGTATTTATTTTCTAAAGTAAGGATAACGAAAAAATGCATTTTTGAGGATAATCATTCCGACTCAATATCTTAGGAGTAAAAATCTTACTGGGATACAGAATACCGATAATGTCTGATTTCGATTCGACGGCAGAACTCTTTCAGACTAGACACTTTGTTGCCGTCTACTAGTGTGGAAAAAATCGCGTGGATAAAAAGTCAGTCGAACGTGAGAGTTGATTTTGTTTTTAATTTATTTGTGTTTTATTCCAGAATACGTTCGCAACTGCCTACCAATGTGTGAAAGAAAAAGTAAATGTGGGAAATTTAAACAATGATTTCAGCGCAGCCATACGGACAAACGATCTAAGAAGCTTTTACAAGTCAATCTGTACACTTTGGCCAAGCACTTATCACTGTATCAGGCCTGTGATTGTAACGTATGAAAAATGTGTATCGTCTATTGAGGTCAAGAACATTGAAAAATCTTTGGAGTTAATTGATGCATCCAACGATTTCTTTTGTGAAAATGATGCCGATCGCATCACCAGTGAGTATTTTATCATAAAGTTGGTTTTAAGTAAAATAAATATATTACTCTTCTTGTAGAGTTTATTGAGCAGGGCGGATTCGAATGTTATGCGAATAATCAAAAACATGTTCAAAACTGTATCAGCACATCTATCCAGGACGTACAGAATGAAGGCAATAATGGTATGGTAACTTACGATGAACAAGAATGCAAGTAAGTGTTCTTGTCAACACTATAAGCATGAAAAAAAGTTGTTTTTTTTATATTATCTGGTAGATTTGGTCTACAGACTCCATTTCGAGTCCGGTGAGTGTATTACACTATGAAACGTTAAAATAGAAAACTGAGTTCTTAAAAGAGGAACCAAATTTACCTTACAGTAAAAAATAGAATACATCACGTTATATGTATATCCGGTACTCAAGTACTCATTTCGATATTCAGCACTTGGCTCCTTCGTCTCCTTGTTATTCAACATCTCATTATCACTGTTAAAACGACATACTGGACTTATGACGTGAATTACTCACCTCTAAGTCATAATCAGATAAACTCACTATAACACATTTCATAACCATAAGTACTTCCAAAAGGCTTACTCAAACCAAGCCTACACCCTAACGACTTCGACAATTGCAGAACTACTCCAAAGTTACGTCTATGCTCATCTCCCCAAAGGGATGGGATGGAATCACAGGATTCAGTCTCACATAGATCACCCTGGCCGACCCTGAGAAGCTGGAGCCGAAAAAACCTACATTCAACGGTAGGAATTCTGAGTGGCCACTGCCATCTAAAGAAATACCCCACACTATGTGACTAATGGAAAAATATATTTATGCAGGATAAATGAACAGGAAGATATTAGGCATGCCTTATGTGAGTGTCCGGAGCTATTGTCAATAAGAAAGTGTGTGTTCGGTGATTCTTGGCCTACCCCTACCGATTTAAAGGATATGTCTCCTAGTGACCTGTTCACCTTCCTGGAATGGACAGGATGGACGATAACCTAGGAGAAGAGCATCTTGAGAGGATGTCACATGAAGGCTGCGGGCTTAAACTCATCCTCCCTATTGATACAGATATAGAAGCCACTTGTAGTTGGAAAGCCTTGACAATATAGTCTTAGTTAGCGAGTTGAAGCCAAAAATTCCATAGTAATCATACACAACAAAAAGGAAATAATCGTTAAAAGCATTTTAAAAGCATTACTCGATGGTTTACTATGGATAAATCTAGTTCGAACAGAGTTGTTCATTATTTTTATCAAATTATTTCCTAATAAAATAAAAATGTATTGTGTGCAGCATTTTTATTTCTAAATTTGAAAATACTTCCAACGACATATTGTTGTAGAGATCATTTCAGCGGATAATTGAAAATATGGTCACGAAAAACATTGTCTCGGATATTATATTCACATCAAATACGAAATGACTTTGTGTTTCCTTCTGTCATGGCAAAACGGAGCGATAGTAACAACATATTTTCTTGATATCTTTATATCAAGATATATAAATATTTCAAGAAAACAATTATTTTAATTTGCATCTGAAATCTTACAGTTGTTAAGGTGGGGAGTTTTAAATTATAATAAATTTTAGTTAACGAAACCGTGAGACATTCACAAAAGTTTCGTTCCAGCTCTTAGGTGAATTAAAGGACGTGATTTTGTCAATTGATGTTTATGTAGTGAATTACGCAGTTCAAACATTTTGTGAACTCCTTGATTGAATTTCAGTTATACAAACTACACCAAAAAAAAAAGGTTTGTTGATTAAATTAATTATGGAAGCAATGAAATACGTTGAAAAAAAATTTAATTATTTTCCCACCACATAGATCGATTCAAAACATTTCATTAACAATTTGAGATGAAAGGGATAGGAGCTGGAGAATAATCGTTCCGATATTCTCTAAGCTAACTTGAAAGTTTCATATTTCGAAGTCAGAGGTCAAAAATATCAGTTGTAATTCCTGTAATTCCAGATGATTTTGTAGCATTACTGAGTGTCTGCTTAAATCGAAATTACTCTCACTGAGAAGGTGTTCTATGGCAATAGAAAGCTGGAAGTGTGTACCCTTGATGTGCCAAATTTTGTATAGAATATGCAAGATAGAATATGCAGATTTCAAGAAACATTTTTTTCGTTAAAGCTTATGCGTACATACATTTTCAAAATCAGTGATTGCATCGACATTTCAGACAAAAGTCTTCAACTCGATATATAAAAGAATGTGTGCAGAATACAAACCATGCTACTGTCTCCTTAGAATTTGACAGAATTAATACTGTTAATGACTTTTGAAACTATTTGATTCAATGGACTTTTTTTTCAGTATCCTCAACAATTTCCGAAGATGCGTCGTAGAAAGATTCAGGACATGTCCTTCAACTACACCTTCAGAAATAATTGACGATTACTTCGGTTTCGTCATCACAAAAGCCTGTAACTCCGCATCGAGCATTACTTGGTTCTCTTTCGTCAACATAATTTTGCTCACTTTTACTTACTTGTACTCTAAAATGTTTTAGGTTATAAGTCATTTAGCATTTGTGGGCTACCTCATGAACATTCTTAGAATATTAAAGCTTTTGAATGTCATATATTTCATATTATTACAACATTCAAAGCTGAACCTGAATATACAGTTAGACTGACGTTCAATAAATGTATTATTTAACTGGCGAGATGGAAATGTTAATATCCCGACATAGAGTAGATTATTTTTTAAATTCCAAAAAAAACACATGGGTTTCGGTAGCATCCCAAAAATATAAAATATCTAAAACAACAAAACAATTGTTCCTTTCCAGTTTTATCATTAATAGAAAAATATTGTTTCCAAGTTAATTACATTGAATATCAATATTATAAATAATAAAGTGTTAAAATACCCAACCAAAATCATTAATTTTTTCCTCAAAATTCCATTACTTTCAATTTTGAAATACATTAATTTCAAACTATTTAGTTTATCCAATGTTGTGATGGCGAAAAGAAGACAAATGTGTTTTATTAGTAAGTGATATATTTCCATGTATAGTAACAAAAAAGTATATTTCCCTAAAAATACAGTGCGTTTGTATATTCCAAATTAATCACAGATGTCATGTTGTGAAAACGTTTTGTGATGCTTCAAATAGCTTTATATTTATTATGACAGAGTATTGAAAACCATATATTATAAATTTCTTTCTTGTGAAATGTCAACTTTGAATAAATTCTGTGATCCACTGAATATATTTATTTTAGATTTTAGTTTTTTATTACAGTCCTTCGTTTCATTAAGTGATCATTACTTTTTTGTTTTGTTTTTCCGCTCTAATTCTATTATCACATTTATTTCATTTGAATAAAAATGAAAGACAAACTTATCTTCAGCTATCATGTATTATTTCAAGGTTATGAGCAAGATTATTAGAGTTTTCAGATCTATTGCGGTCTTCTGAGTTTAGATTAAATTTTCCAGTCTGACTCTGTTCATGTCGCATAATAGTGTAATTTCTTTTTCTCGCCTAGTATAGAAATCTCCACATTCACTCACAGGCTGTCATAATACTAGCATATAACGCTTTTGTCACCTAGAAGACAAAATATGAGCATGTTTATCTGTAAGCCACATTAGTTTTCCGTGCCCACTTACTAAACTTGCTATCATCATATATGTAAATACCATAAAATATTTGTTGAAACAGTATATGACTCCATACCTGACATCAAATTTAATGTTTTGACATATTTATTGAAAAGCCTTCACTTGAAATGCAGAAGAAGTTCTGGACTTCGTATCTTTAAAATCACTAGGTATCCGATTCAAACGTTTAACTTATTTACTGATATCAATATCATTATTTATTGATTATAGTGTTCTCAACATCGAATATCTATATCATAGAGTCATTGCCTTCAAAGTTTCTGACAATTTTGTGAAATATGCAAATATAAGTCCTCATAAATTTACTTAGCTTGATTTCTTATACAAGTCACCTTCTGAATCACGACGAACACAAAGTTTGGGGATTCAATACTGATAATGGTACAGTAACAGCAGTTCACCAGACATAATATGTGAAATAATTTTCTTCTCCATGAATGAAAGTTAACATGATGGTACTTATTTTTTCTTACGAAAAAAGGGTCATAGAAAAAAATAATTATTTTCTTCTCAAATTAATGAAATTGTAGTAGGAAGCCAAGTGAATAATAAAATTTTTAGTGTTGATGGCTTTAAACATTTTTGCAAAAAAAAAAAAATAAATATCAAATCCACAATAATACAACTATACCATTTTTGTTTGAGTAACTCTCGGAAAATGTCTATACAAAGTTCAAGTGATAAAATGTAACCGTAACGTTTTTGAAGGCTGAATTTGCTCGAAATTAATTTCTAAGTTCCCAAGTTAATATAAATAGCTAACGTTATTGCTTATGGTGCCCGGTATTTTGCATAATATGAGGTAGCTAAATAAACCGAAAGTTAATTCTATTCAGTTATGTCTAGTTCAAGGAAGGAAGAATTAAGTTTTGTTAATAAAAACTTATTTAAAGCAGCATTTTAGTGCTACACTTTGCGGGTATTATGCAAAGTATCATACTTTATGATAAAAAAGTTTTCAAAAAGTTAATGCTGCAAAGTTAGAAGTATACTGTAGGCATGTTGAATTAACATTGACGAATTTTTACGAGCAAATCTAACTGATACGTAGTGTGGGTACAGAAGAAAAATAATTTAACCCAACCTAACCTATCCTGTTTATCCGAGTGTTTTTCTGTATTTTCGGATTATTCTGGTTTATTAGACTTTGTGAGATGTCGGCTAAATCTATGATATTTTTAACATGATTTAAGAAACTACAAGTACCCATCTGACAATTTGACTTGTATTTCATCTGTATGCACATTTTAACAATAGTGTTCTAGAATATATAATTTTATAACTGTTTTATTTCCAATTAGTCCCACTAACTACGCACATGGTATCTCCCTTGGAAGAACCCATTTCCCCGCTCATGCCAATGGCAATCGAATTTCCTCTTCTTTTTTTAACGAAATCCGTTACAACGATCCCCCAATCATTGTGCAACGCGGGAACTCGCAGTACCCCTTCTTATGAAAAACAAAATATTTCCCGGCAACAGGCAAACTCACTCTCATAGTACCTTTTGCTCCGAAAACCTGTGTATGGGGAATAATAAAAAAGCCGGCACAAAGGGTGTGGCAACTTCAAAAATTGTGCTACTTCAAACTTTAATAATATCTGTATTTTTATATTATAATAAACCTTGAAGCGAATAATCAATGTCTCAGTGTACAAATCCAAATCTATAATGTGCAATGTTTGTATAAAGTGTGTAAAGTAGAACATTTTAATAAATCAAGCTAAACGAATCTCACTGCATTTTATTTGGGAGACAAGGGAAGGATACGACATCGTCACCAGCAGACTTTAATTGATAATAAGATTTGGGTGGATGAAAAAGCCTCCGAATCTTCAAATAGCAAGTTGTGAGTTTTTCAAAGACGTATTTTAAAGTGGTGGAGGAAATATGCTCTCAAGTTAGTGTGTATATGTGAGAAATAAGTGGAGATCCAGGATAAGACTCATTTTTTCTTAGGTTGGTATCGGTTAGGACTGACGGTATTCCCAAAATATTACTTGCGCAGTATTTTCCATTAATTACCTGGGAAACTCAGCATTAACAACATCAATACTTCGATCGAAACTTCAAATTTTGCTTCACATTTGGAATTAAAGTCTATATTTTAGTGAATTCAACATTCCAAGCCAATTTCGAATGGGTTTATCCAATTAATCTAATTTAGTTTAATTATAAAGACGTCTTTCCGTTTCTGTTCAATTGAATAGTGGTTGAAAGATAAAGATTTCCATTTTAATTAGTTCCAAGCTTGAGATATTTAGGTGATTTAATATTTTCCTTATTGTGAATTGATCGAATTGGATTTTCATAGACATATTATAACATCAACTAGGTATGTTATATTAAATAGCTATATAGGAAGCCTTCATTGAAACTAAAAAACTGTTGTTGAGGTTTGTTATTAACACGCAGAATCAATAGTGTCAGACAGGGTTACGTTATCTCCATATTCCTCTATAACGACACAGTATTAATTGCAGAGGAAATTGGATACTTGCAAAAAATGTCAACAAAAGCTAGCAACAATCCAGAAGAACGGGTATGTACATAGAGTGGAAATATTGCGACTTGTGGCTTTGTGAAAACTTTGTGGTATGAAAAGAAGAAAACGATAAGCGAATACTAAGCATAAGCTTGAAGCCTTTGAAATGAGGACCAACAGGCGAATACCAAAAATCCTATGGACCGTTAGAAAGACAAATGTAAAACGATTGCATGCTGTTGAAGGGCAATAGAGAAGTTGGCAGATATAATGTGTCATGACTGCATGGTGACGGCGAATAAAAAGCTGATGATTAATATATGGTAGTCGATTTTACATATTATATGCTTTTGGCGCGTTAGTCTACGCTGGCTTTTCTTTCCTTTCTTTACCGTACTTTGGACAATAAACAATGGACAGGATTGTGAACATTTGGAATAACATAACAAATGGAGAGGAATGGACACGAAAATCTAATAATAGATACATTAAAGAACAAGATCTAAGAAAGTGCAATTTGATTACTATAAGAAATCTGTTGGAATAGAAACCAAAGCGAACAACCAATTTCTAGCTGGTGAAAATATGAGAGCACTAATAAAAAGGTAGAACTATATCTAACTGTCTTCTGTATGTTCCTTGTGGTATACCATTCATTCTTTTTTTAATTTCTTGGGAAATTAAACCACAATATTTTTGAATTCTTTATTTTAACGTTTCGGTAGCGTTCCAGCTACCGTTGTCAAGAAAAATAAGTAAAATTTGATTTTTATCCCTTACTGACACAACGGAAAAAAATTTGACAACTAGACAATAAAAAAAAAAAATTTTGAAGTTTGAGACTGCAAAATTTTGTTATCAAATTTTCATTAAAATCCATTCATAGTAGATCATATCTCCGGTAAAATGTTAAATGAAATATTTCATTTTATGACATTCCAACGATTTGATAGTCTACTAGAAATGGAATCCAGTGAAGTGCACGTTCCAGGAACGGTTTTTTTAATTGGGATAGCGCGTTTTTTTCGCTTATATTGGAAATGTTGTTAATAAAACGCGTTTCTTGATACTTTTTTTGTGTATGAATATTTGAGTTTTCAAAATATGTATATTCAGTTTTTTGATTTTGTGTATTGAAATGTGTATCGATTAACAACTATTCAAATTATAAATCATAAGAAAACCTGGATAAAAACTTATGATGCTATCCTGATAACGCAGGTAATTGATTATTGGAAATTTCTCTTTCTAACATTGGTAACCAAATTTGACTACATTCGGCTGAAATACTAGCTACACATTTATCTGCATTTAGTTGTATTAAAGCACTTTCTTTGATTTTTCGTCTTTTGTTATTGGGTTCTTTTAATATTATTTTTGACGAATCCCATTGAATTTGATGACCCTCTTCCCAAGCATGTTTGCAAATAGCTGGAACGTGCACTTCACTGGATTCCATTTCTAGTAGACTATCATATCGTTGAAATGTCATAAAATGAAATATTTCATTTAACATTTTACCGGAGATATGATCTACTATGAATGGACCTTAATAAAAATTTGATAACAAAATTTTGCAGTCTCAAACTTCAAAATTTTTTTTTTTTTATTGTCTAGTTGTCAAAATTTTTTCCGTTGTGTCAGTTAGGGATAAAAATCAATTTTTACTTATTTTTCTTGACAACGGTAGCTGGAACGCTACCGAAACGTTGAAATAAAGAATTCAAAAATATTGTGGTTTAATTTCCCAAGAAATTAAAAAAAGAATATATCTAACTGACCTAAATTTGAATTAATTTTAAAGATCTGCATTTATAAATTAAAGTATAAAGAAACATACATAACGCACTCGACTAACATTTGCTTAATCACAATAGCGAAAATGATATTCTCCAGCTGAAAGAAAAGATCTGTTCTGTTGTTGAAAATTACCAGAAATTGAATTATGCATGTAGTCGACCACGCTTTTATTGCTCTATTACTGTTGGTAGTTGGCAGCCAAGCGGCTGGAAACAAAATTAAGACGAGGGTTAAATAATAATAGGGTGTAATTCTGGTTATTATCGGACATCACGTTAAGAATACACTTCATAATCATCAGTATTATTGTTCAGTAACGAGCTACAATATACTTCTTGGAACAGGGTTGAAGGTTAAGATGTCGCTACTGTCACATCTTTTACACTTCCGTTTATGGTATTCTTTAGTCCGCAATAAGGATTTAAGCTCGCGGGCGGATAACATATACCTTGTACTGATGAAACCGGTCTACAAGTTATGTTGTCCCTTCTAACTACAAACCAAAATAGTTGGTTTGAATATCTTGTAGATATGCAAACCCCGTTTGACTTTGAAGTGTAATCCAATATCCGTCGGGGCCTACAGCCCGGGAAGTAGTTGTTTCTTCTTAGTTGAACGGTCAATGTCTTTGAAAAATATTTTAAAAAAACTAATAAAGCGTTAGAATTTTGCGATATCTGAAGTATTTGCTATTTATTTATCGTTAGTGCCTTGTTATTCACTTAATTTCAGTGTTTTATGGAAGGTTATCCATGCACAATCTATATAAACGAATGTACACGTCTCTGTCCACAATGGACTGGATTCCGAATACTTATTCAATCCTTTCCGGCAAATGTATGCGTCGTGCCGTACCGGAAACATGGATGATGCCAAATCCGGCGACGGCTGTCACCGGCTGCGCTGTTACAACGGACGCTGGACACTTGAGCGAAAATTCTCAGAAATCAACATGGCTTCTCTAATAATACAGGACAGTTGAGCGAAAATTTATTTTCGATGTTGGGTCAGTCAAGCGAAGATTGCATCCCTGTTTTCAGTATTAAAATTTGAAAAAATTAGTACTAATTTCATGTAAGTATTTGTGAGAAAGGGTGCATCCTTGTTTTCCGTATTATATTTGCATGGATAAGTAGTAGTTTGATGTACGTATTTGTGAGAAAGGCGGCATCCTTGTTTTACGTATTAAATTTGGATAAGTAAGTAGTAGTTTGATGTACGTATTTGTGAGAAAGGCGGCATCCTTGTTTTACGATTAAATTTTAATCCCTCGTTTTCGCTCAAGTGACCAGTACCCTTTTAGTGGGAATGAATATACCTGAGAGGATTTCTACAACGTTCGCTCAAGTGACCGGACCCGGTTACAACAATGAATCCCATGTGCGGTCTATAATGCTGAATGGCCAAGAAGAAACAAAACATTTCTAATCCCATAAGCAAGTGACGAAATCTACCTTGCAAATTTCATTTCGATATCTTAAAATGCACTACTTATATATATAGAGGTTAATGTGAACACCAGAATGCTGCAGCCGAGCCGGTGCGTTTATTTCCTCTTTACTTCAATCCACAAAGTTTTTTAATTAACTTATAGCTTTTGGACCACAAAAAGACCGGAAAGTTTGGAATATGGAATACTTTTCTTATGACTTTTTAACGTTGACATGAACTTCAAAGTTACCGATACAATTTTTATTTGGTTCGCCTGATGAGTTTATGGTTTAGTTTATAGTTTATTTTGTAGTAACTTAGTTTTACAGCATTATGCATTCAAGCTTTATGAACGATTTTGTCGGAAGAATGTAACTATAGATTATAGAGTTGCTTTGTGAAGTACCAATATCTCAACCATTATAATGTGAACGAAAAAAGTTTAATTAATTTCCTTTTCCTGCATTTGGAATTCATTATTCCTCCCACAGGTATGCAGGAATTTCCCACCAACCTTTTGTGTTGCATGCTGTTAAGTTAGCGATAAGCAGCAGCAGGGTGGGATCTCATATTATTCTTGGTTTCGTTTTAGGCAGTGAATGAACTGTCTTGTTCACCGTCAATCGCGTTTTTAGTTTCCCATTATCCATTCTAGCAGAAAAAGCAATGCCTTGGCTATTTAAAAAATGTGAACAGCTAACAAAAAATATCTATGATACACGTAAATGCTTTAAACACCTTATCGAGGTATATGGAAACTCTGAATTACCTGCAAACTTTTCATCACACATGCAGAAACATCAATACTTTGCCAAATTTTAGTTCTCTCACGAAATCATTTATATTATATCGTTTTAACAGTTGTTGTATAAATGTGCGATTTGGACTTGCGCACTTAGGCTTCCGTACCAATATAAAAATGGGAAAAAAATCACGTTTACTACATGGGAGGTCCCCCTCAAATATCCTCAAAGGGCCGTTACAAATATCGAGCAAAAAATCACGTGCACAATCACTTCCCTCCAAGTTATGTGAGAGATTTCCACTATTTCATACAAGCGGCACCAGCGAAAGAATGTAAGCACAGTAAGTGATATTTTTTTGGTTTATTTCTTGGAAAAGGCTGAATCTTTAAAGTAAATACTTTATAGCTGAGTACACATGACTCGAAAGTCAAGAAAACATATTCGTATTCTGTGTAAAAATAATTTATTAAATCGCAGAGCGCTTTCGGCTATTAAGCCATCTTCAGTGCTTACTCGTCAGGTAATACAAGAAACTTGGACAACACATTGACGTCATGAAATAAAATTACATTAAAATTAAAATTAAGATGATCCCCTGTTTAGGGTTTGTTGACTCTAAATTTGGAACATTATTAAAACATTATTAAAAATTTTTCTTTATTTTTTTTTTTTTTAATTTTTTTTTTTTTTTTTTTTTAATAATGTTTTTTTTTTTTTAATAATGTTCCAAATTTAGAGTCAACAAACCCTAAACAGGGGATCATCTTAATTTTAATTTTAATGTAATTTTATTTCATGACGTCAATGTGTTGTCCAAGTTTCTTGTATTACCTGACGAGTAAGCACTGAAGATGGCTTAATAGCCGAAAGCGCTCTGCGATTTAATAAATTATTTTTACACAGAATACGAATATGTTTTCTTGACTTTGAATCTTTAAAAGCTTCACCTTATGGAGTAGATTTTCAGTGATAAAAAGTTGTCTGGACGTTTATTGAAGGAAATAAATTGTCAATCGTTATACCTCGAAAGAATCTAAATTATCATGTGCAGACCATATTACTGAATTTATTATATTTGGAGGACCAGATGGGAAGTGATTATAAATTAAGATTATTCAAATATTTGGTATTTTTGGGGCACGCGGAAGAGATGATCTAATCGGATCAACGTTTCTTAGTTGTAGTCATTAGAAACGACAAAACACAGATCCAAAAGCTTCACAATATTATAAAGGAAGGAAATCCCTATATACACTTTGTATCGTAAATATGTTAATTTAAGATCAAATCCATTTTTATCGTCACCTATGAAGAATTCTTCGAGAATAAAAGAAAACTACTTTCTTGAGAATTATATTTTCCATATACATCGCAAAAAGTCCTTGGCTTAGTGTGTCCCTGTAAATAAGTTATAAATTTGGCACCATTAAAATCCTGAAACCAATCCGTTTGAAAGGGGAAACTTGACACATGACAGTGAATCACGGGGGGGGTATCATTTATTTAACATTGTTGTTACGAATAAGTCTTTAGGTTTAACATTGACTGGCGGTTTCAGTGTCGTTCGGTTAATTCTACTCAGGGTGGTTCGACCAAAATGAAACTTAGCGAATGCTGGAATAGCGTCATCATTTTTATTTTTACATTTATATTCAATTCGGAGAGAAGGTTCGACATGGTATTTTATCTCTTTGCTATCAAAATGAAAATTAGTGGAAATAATGTATGTTTATATAGAAAATATTATGAACTTGCATGGCATACGAATACTGATAGTATTTTTAACTTTTTGTTGTAATAGTATATTATAAAAGAATGTTATAATTGACCAAGTTTCAATATAATTTCGCGAGGGGATTTGCCCTGAGGTGCGAGGCTTATAAATGTCTTCACCACCATAGTGTATATACAATTTTTTCCACTACTAGTCAAATTTAGGACGAAAATTAGAAATAATTCACAAACGCACCACGAGAAGAGCCCCCGGCGTCTGACTGACAAGTACACTGTCAGTTTTCGTTATATTACGAACGTACTCGTTATGTCATCAGTCATATTTGGTTGAGCGCGAATTTCAAAGTAATTACATTTTCATTCGAATAATCTTATCTTGCTAGGTAATTTCAGGCAGTGAATATTTTGGAGACAATCTCCTGGGTATACAAAATTATGCTGCACAAGTTTTTGTTAAACTGATAACCCTGGATTCTTAAAATATTTATCATTGACCTAGGTCGATAAAAGAAAAAATTATTAACCACTAATCGAGATATTGAACTCCTTAGTTGGCTAGAAGAAACAATCATTGTCAACTTCACATCTATTATTGGGAAAAATTTTTATTGTCAACCCGACGAGAATAATAATTGATTAGTTATGCGTTTGAGTAGCTGTTCGGGGGGCAGTATTTGATCGATGTCACGGCACATTTGACAGGCGGGTGGCTGTGCTTAGGTGAACCATTATAATACCCTCATAGGCCAATATTGATAAAATCATCCAAGCCGTTGCCGAGATAATGCGTAACAAATGTAACTGAGCTATCGTAAATTCCACAATGATGGACTGATTCCAAACTTTATCGCAATTTACAACGTATTATATAATTTTTCTCTGACAACAGTCATTTGTTTCCTGGAACAGCATGAAAAGCAGAATCAACCAACAATATTGGATGGAGAACTGTCAAGCTATTTACTTACTTTGATAAAATACGCTTTAATGTCGGGTGACATGTATTCAATTTAACTATGGTCATATTTCGTCAGTTTTCTTGTCGATTTGTCTTGCGAGCGGATGGACAGGAATTTAATTTGAAAACTTTTCTTGTTCAATACAAATTTCTGTCACATCAATAATAAAAGTTTATTGTTGGCACAATAAATAGTTATGAGCGAGTTACCAGCGAAGGAAAAGTAGATTAAAATGTATGAAGCTTTTGTTGGTGTTAATTTAAACCGTCTATTTTAACTTTAAATGATTTGTGAATACGAGAGAAATGAGAGTCAAACGAAATACCAAAAAGGTTAACTGTTGTAGACATGTTTGCAAATAGATGAATAGATCCGTTAGAGTTGGAACAGCCACTTGCAGATGGGAAATATCTCTAGTTGGTGATGTGGGACTTGCCTTGTATTAATATCACTTAAAACCGACTCGCCCGACATGAATTTGCTCGGCATCTAATTCACTTAGCATCAGATTCAAATGAAATGAAGCCATTAATTGTAACGTTCCACAAGATTACAGCGTAGAACTAGAACAGTACAACAGGAGATTTCTTGAAAATGGAGGAATGATTTTAACCATAATAATTATCTTTATTATATTTATAATATTCGAAATTACCATATTTTCACAAAAATCACGATTAAATTGTGAAAGAATTTAGAAATTTGACATCTTGCAAAAATTGACCTACTATGAGATAAACAATTTTATCATGGATATGGATGGTTCCTATTTGAATTGACACAAGATAAATTTCAATAAATATATATAGTATATAAAAACAATGAAGCGAATTAAAGTTGAAAACAGTATCCTGAATAGTATCCATAAGGGTATCCGATAAAAAGGAGAGCAATCCTCACTGTTCCAGGATTTGAAATAACAGGTTGATTTAAATCCAAACAAAGCCCTTTTTTGAATACAAAGATCCTGTTTATTTTGGAGTTGTGATTTTTCTGGTAGGATTGTAAGTAGTATATATGCTGTTTTTTCAAGAAAGACTAATTTGTCCTAGAAGGAACTAGTTCGTCCCAAGTAAGTACCGTTCGGGTAAACTAGTTTCTTCTAGGCCAAACTTGTTTATCATAACGAACTCAGTTTTGCCGGATTTCAATATTTAATATTCCAGGTCTAACTAATTTATCCTAGGACAAGCTAGTATATCCTAAGATAAACTAGTATATTCTAGGATAAATTAGTTTGCCTAGGAAAAACTGATTTCGTACTGCTCTATACAATTAATGTAAATTATTTTTTAATTTCAAGTACCTACACAAAAAATTGAAATTTTCAATTAAAATGAATGCCAGATGGATATTTGAAAATTGGATCGAATGTATTTTAAATCTCTGGAACTAAATATGGAAAAATATACAGCGTGTCGTATTCAAAAACCAAAAATTCATCTCCGGTTGAACTGGAAGTTTTTCATCCTGAATTTTGATGTGATATAATTGCAGAGTTTGCAAAGTATAACCAACCCGAATTCTAAAAGTTATAGGAGTGTCCCTGGTGGCTGAGCCAACCGGTATATTTAAAATGTTATATTATATATCGTTTATTTCTAACTACTTCTTAAATTGTTAACTCTCTCAGACCAATGAGTTTGATGTTTTGAAAAATAACGTACATTGATGTCTTAGTGAATATTTCTGAAAGATTTTCTTTTCATTGGTTTCTTCTTTTTTCATGAATTTTGGAAATTTCAAACACACTTAAAAGTCCCCCTTCTAAGGTTAATATCTCACTTGATGCGCTTCAAAATTAATATAAAAAGTAAATAAATCAAACCCTAATAAAACACTAAACAGATTCTAGAATCCTTAAAGAAAATAATATTACATACACCATCAATATGGACATAAATAATTGAAACGAGAAAAATATAAGTGGATGCCCGAGGGTGGAGCGAAAAAATGAAGTTTAAATATTCAGTACGCCTGACTCTGTAAAGTACGGAGGACTTTAAAATAATCATTTAAAAATTAAAACTTTTTTCGACACCCCCTTCCACCGCCCCAACCCCTTTACTTTTATTTTTCACATTTTCGCGCTGTGGCGGTGGAAATTCAACATTAACAAAGAAAAATCATTTACAAAAAATGTTTGTTTCAGTAAGACAAGTATTTTGCAAGCTCAGGTAGTGTACAAATAAATAAACAAATAATACTTTTTTTTTTCACTTTAAGACATATTGTGTTTTTGCCCGTAAAATAGTATACTTTTTATTTCAAAATAGTTTGTGCCATTACCTATAAAATATAGTGACCTTTAGGACGTCGCTGAGCTTCCCCCTCTCTTTAGTTTTAGATGAAACACGTGCCGTACACATTTATCTCGTATTCTACGTAGTTACTAAATTAGTTTTATGCTTACTGTTGAAGTGGTGATGCTGTGTGTTATTTTGCTGATATCGGTTGTCTACTATCAGTGCAGATTATTATGTTTTTGTCAGAAATTCCTTTTCTGGTTAGTTCTTTTGTGGCAATTGAGATACCAGCCAGTTCTGTTTGAATCACGCTGGTATTGTTTCCCATTCCCCACTTGATCCTTAGGCTTAGTGCTCTCGAGTAAACTCCACATCCTGAGCCTTCATTCATTTTTGAACCATATGTATAAATGCGTATTGCATCTGCAGCATCTGGCTCTGTGTTGTGTTTTATTTGTATTTTGTAGGGTTTATTAAACAAAAACCTGGGTTTAATTGCATCATTGGCTGCCTGCAGCAGAGGTAGCGCAGTAAGCGCTTCCTGCCATAGGCTTAACCGCAATTGGCCCACTCCTACTTCGGGGTTTACATCAGCCGTGCGCAATCGTACCATGGCCATCAACGCAACCTCCTTGACGTACAGGTCCAGAGGGGTCAGACCAGTAATTAGCTCCATTGCTGTGGTTGGTGTTGTTCTCATGGCTCCTGTGATGTTTAAACAGGCCATTCGCTGTATTTGAATGGCCGTTGCTTGTAGAACCTTCGGTCCCCATGCAATTGCTCCATACGTTAACATAGGTCTTATTATTGCAGTGTAGATCCAGGTGACCACTCGGGGTGACAGCCCCCATGTGCGTCCCACTGTTCTCCGACACTGTTCCTAAGCCACATATGCTCTTTTTGCTCTGCTGTGTAGATGAGAGTTCCATGTTAGTTTCCTGTCGAGGGTAATACCAAGGTATTTCACCTCTTCCGAAAAGTTTAGTTTGCTTTTGAAGATTTCGGGGGATTTTAAAACCGATAAACTCCTTTTCCTGATAAAAAGGACCATCGCACAGTGTGTTCACAAATTTGCCTGTCTGCAAGATAACTATGTCATCTGCGTATGCAATTGTGTAGGATCCATTGTTGTTGAGGTGATTAATCAGGGTGTCCAGGACTATGTTCCACAGAAGGGGTGATAAGACTCCTCCTTGCGGACATCCCCTCATGACCAGTCTTACTGTTATGTCTTCTACATTGATACTTATTGCTCTACTAGAGAGAATCTTGACTATCCATTCTCCTACTACCAGAGGTACATTCCTGGGGTCTTTTATAACTTTGCCTCGTGGAGGTAAAGGGGATAATCACAAAAAAAAATAATGCATTCAAAAAACACACCTTTTTGAGTAGAAAGCTATTGGACACTCAAGCATTATCATTTTAAAACAATCTGTTTTTTTTTAAATTGGCTGTGGCGGTGGAGGGGGGAGTCGTAGAAAAAAAATGTATATACAAAAAATACTACTTTTTCCATAATAAAGCTTTCTCATACTCAGGCGAGATCAATTTCAACAAAAAAAAATCTGAAATTTTCAAGTTGACTGTGGCGGTGGGGGGGGGGGGGAATTAAAAAAAAAAGACAAAAATACGTGACGCCTTATTTTTTCATATCACAGCTATTGCCCGGTCAGGAAACTTAATTTTTGAAAACAAAAAAATTCTCACCTATACGGTCGCTCCACCATACACAATGCTCACAAAGAACGAACTGCTATAAATTCACATGTACAAACCTGTGAAAAATAACTTCTAGACAAGAGCGAGGTACTGACATGGAATAAGCATTAATTGCATCAAGAACTATGAAATAAGTTTTTCCTAGGACAAACTAGTTTATCATAAGATAAAATGGTTCGACCTGAAATATTAAATATTAAAATCCGGCAGTGCGTTAGGATGAACAAGTTTGGCCTAGAAGAAACTACATAGTTTATCCGAACGCACTTGGTACAAACTAAATTGTCCTAGGACAAACATGAAATCCGATTCTTTAAATTTCAGTGTGAAATTGATAATAAGCATTACTATACACTTTCTTTAATGAGATTATATTTATGTATTCATGGATATTCAATTTATTGAGACATCCTATGGTCCACTTCAAATCTTTGCCTTGAAATAAAAATTGGAATGAAAAGTTCTCGGAGATAATAAAAAGGATCTTCAACTTCTCTTTAAGGAAAGGTTCAGCACTTATGTTCTCCAAGTGGCGGGAACAATCCGGACCTCCACAAATCATCCGAAAGGAGATTTGCTTACGGACGCTGGTTGGACAGGTCACGTAAATAATAAATATTATTTTGATGTCGGGACGATAATATGGTCGCAGAGCTGGAATCGGATTTTTTATTTTCAAAGTAGTTTCGTAGTTTCGGCAATTTTCGGTAAGAGTAAAATTAACCTGGTTGACGTTACTACACGGCGAGAGAGAGAATATCTGACCATTAGACAATCAAAGATTCTTCTGGGTGAATACAACTTGTTGAGATCAAATCAATGCATGAGACAAAGTGAAACTGCACTAAGAGTTTTGACAGGGATCCTGACGGGACATTGTTGCCTGAGTGGGCCGAAAAAGCTCAAAATAGTGAAGGAAGAAGAATGCAGATATTGTGACATGGAAGAAGAAACCTCCATCCACGTACTTTTCAACTGCATAGCATTCCAGAATCCTAGAGCCCAGTAGGGAGATTACTGGGTAGAAGAGAAACATTTACCTAAGTTAAAGCCTGCAGATATCCTAAGATTCCTCCGGGAAATAGGACTGAAGGTGCTACTAGTTTCAGAGACTCTCCTCAGAAACTGAGTAGAAGTAAGGGGACACAATAGATCTTTTAGGTCTTAGTGAATGTTACCTCAAAAATACATACATACTACACGGCAACCTATAGGATACCTAACAGCTATATTTCAGTCCAGAAGATCGAAACTTATGAGAAAGACAATTTGTCACTGCTCAAACACTTATCTGCTGTTGAAGTGCTTACTAGGGCAGTTAACATCCTATTATTTGGACCTGTAGTTCGTTGCCCTTCTTCATTATTGACTGTTTACCTAATATAATAAGTAAGGCACCTTCAGTAATTGTAGCGATCTAATTTCATGTTGTTATGGCTTTTGATAGCAGCGTCTAGCGCATGAGTTTGAAATCCCGCTTCGCATACTGAAGTTCAAGAGTGTCTTTGTGATTTGAGACGCCAGCTTTTTTGGAAACATTTCTCTTATAGTTCCTTAAATTATTATTTCGATTTTGTCATTTTCATCATAATTGCCGATTAAATTGCTACCTTAAATAAATACGCTTCACGAAAATTGGAATCAATCGGCAGTAGTGCCTTCTAGATCATGCATTCGTTTAAACAGTATTCTCGAGAACGGAAGGGGTCAAAGGTTTTCTTATGATTTTCCAAGAAACAGCTTTCATCTTTTCCGTCATTGGTACAATGTGATGAATCGAAACCAATTTGTGTAATTTGTAAAATTTAAATTGAAAATGTCGAGGCAGATATTTATGCATTTTAAGTCCTTTATTTGTACCTTAATTTTTTCATCTTTCCATTCTCCAGCTACAATTTTAATGATTCCATGAAATCTAGTTAGTCCTGTTGAACGACGTCTTCGTTTAAAAAAGCGTTAGACATAAATGAATTATGACGAACGGCGGGTCTACACGATTTCTTATTTTGATTAGCTTTATTATTTAACAAAATTACTGGAATATTTTTCGCAAATTGTTTTTCTTCATAAACAGCTGAGGAAACATCAATGTAAGATGCATACAAAAGCTCGTACCAAAACTTCAATATAAAAATTTGCATTATTCTGTTCGTCAATTATGAACTACAGGCAACTAAAGTGAAAATTGCTGTCAGAGCTTTAGTCAGATGGCAATATTGTTTTGACGAGGCGTAAATTGAATTTGAACAGAGAAAAATGGAATATAGCTTCTTAATGAGTTCAAGGTTTCTGGCGAAGTGATTCTGTTTGAATATGTACATTTTTTAATCGGGATTTTGAAGTTGAGAATATTTCCTATTATCATTGAAACACCCTATACGAAAAATAAGACACGAATAACTAGAATTTTAGTCGATGCAAGCAATGGAGCAGAATATTGAAGATAATTTGACAAATATATTATGAGAAATTTCGAATAAGTATAAATCTGGCTAAAATGAACATATATTTTTTTCTTATAATTACTTTAAGCATGAAAATATATTATCCCGCCAGTGCCACAAATCCCATCCGACGTACGAGCTACATACCAAAACACCTGGAAGAAAACAAATAGGGCACTAAGAGAATTCCAAAGTAAAAGAAGCAAGTAATATCGCTGTTAGATTCCATTCAGGAAGTGCGAGTTCTGGAAATAAATCTGTCCAAAAACGTAGCCTTGAATAAAAAATGCCTTTAGGGACGTGATATGTCCGCTGAAACATCTTTGTTTTGGGTCCATTCGAAGGGGAATCTCTAGAGTTAGACCACGAAAATCCGTTGCGGGTTTTCACTGACTATTCGATAGAAAATTATGACAAAGATCTTTGATAAATTGCGGCCGTATCTTATTGAATTACTACAATAAAATTTTGTTTTTTTGTAACATCAGTGACATCCCAAATTGATGGACGCGATTATTATTTTGATTATAATGTTATTGATGCTTCACGTTAATTGTTGATTTGGGCGATGGATAATACTTTTGTTTAAGCTTAAACATACATAGTAACGACGTTTAAATTCCGTCTGATGAGTGATGATGGAATTTGATCTCATATTTTCTGACACTATAATGGGTTTAAATATTGATACGTACAAAGTAATATGAATGACTCACCGCTTTATCCCCTAGTTGTTCAACTCTACAATGCAGAAAAGCAGTTTGTCCAACGGTGGTAGTCACATTTCGTGGTACATTAAGTTCAAAGTAAGGATATATGCTAACACTATTGTTTAATATATCTTCGTCCATGTTGGACACTACAGCTCCTAAAACAAAACAAAAATTGTGTAAATAACTGAGATAAAATAACTATTAAGAAGAACAGCATCCTATAGAGGAGTTACTTGAACTAAGCATTACCTATTGTCATAAAAACAACGACTAGGTATTGAAAGTATCCTGGATAACTCTCAACCACCTTACTGAGGTGAAGAAAAATCTAGTGATAATGATTTTTTAGACTAATACAAATTTTTTCGAAAATATCATATACAGTTTGTTCTGTGGTTCTTTTCCCAAGCGTCATCATTCATATACAAACTTAATACATTAATTAACATCGTACCTAGATTAATGGTTTAATTAGGATGTGGCTAAAATGACGGTGAACGTTATTAATTGAAACTGGTGTGATATTTTTGGATACTCTACAATTTTAGCAATGTGCTACCCAAAGCTTTAGTTTGAAAAAATCATTCATAAATAGATTTGATCGTTCAAAAAGTTAGGTCAATATTTTCTACATTGGTGGAAGCAAAATATGTTTCATATAATTCAGTTTAATGGAGTTCTATCCAAAATCATAATAAAATGTCAATTTAAGGTTAGTTTTCATTGCGGAGTAAATAAATAAGTAGGCTTGCAATGGAAGTAAATTTACAGTAATTTTGAATATGCCGCCAAAAACTGTAAAATTACAGGAATCTTCTTTTCGCTTGGTTTGTGCTAAAAGTACTGACGGGACTCTCAAGGTGGCGCTACCTGTACAAATAAAGGGCGCCACGGGTCAGTCTCCCATTATTTTTTTTATCTCTGTGTATAACCTGATTATTTCGCAGTAGGTACTTATAGAATCACTACCAAAAAAACTGACTAACTATATAAATAATTACAGAAGCTTATTTTGCACAACTATAATAAAAATGTAGATTTTAATCAAAAGTTCGTTGAAGATTGATTGGTGCTACTAACATCACCGTCAAAATAGTAAATAGCCTTCGTTATGCTGATGATGTGGTGATTCTGGTTAATAGTCCAGACTTGATGTATGAATGCTGGATGTTGGATGTTGAATTATCAACCGACAAAACGTTGCAAAAATGCAAAAAAGAAAACTAGCTTTTTCGTATATTTTAATAAAAATTTGATAATTTTGAGAAATAATTAGAAAATTTGATATATACCTGAACATAATGGACGCGTTCTCCCAACACCCACTTATTGTAAGGGCTGTTCAGTGTTCAGTCTACCTACTGAAGTTATTAGAAATACAATGAGATTTATCTGAAATCGATTCAGAACTGGTGGTGATGTAGAGAGGGGTATGTTTAAATTATTGATTAAGAGAGGTAAGAGCTTTGAAGCGTATAGAATATAATTGAGAAATTATGTTTCAGTAAACAAGCTAGAAACCAAATTGTTCGTTAATTGGTGGGGGAGCTACAAATTATAACTCTGACTCTGATGAAAAAATAGGAGGTATATTTAATGTTATATATTTATTTGTTGAACTGAATCAAATGAATATAAATCAAACACAGGTATTTACGATACTTTACAATAAGGAAACTTATTCATTTCTTATATAAAGTTACTAATTGGACTATGAAAATCAATGAATTATTTGCGAGCTGGTGTGGAATGTTTGAATCTGTATAAGCCGTTTGTTTCCTTTTGTTTCTTGTTTAATTTCGTATATATCAGATTTCTCCCTTTTCTGTTCAAACTCTCCCAAAAACTTTGACATTTGACATATGATAGTTATACTTTTTCCCATGTTCTACTAAAATACGGAAATCTATTGTTTTCACTGACCCAAACTGAAACGCTTTAAAAATTGGAGCGAGAGTTATCCGGTTTCAAATGTCAATGAAATTAAGAAACCATTTGCTACTTTACTTCTTTTTCCCGTCGATCCATCCAAAAAATTGCATTTAATGTATTTCTGGATAAGTAGACTATTTTTGACGTTACTTTTTGTCCGCAATGACAAGACAATGATATCAGTGTTCATAATAATCAAGAATAAATAGTGATAGATGAAATAGTTATTCGTTTAACTAGGCAGCTGAGTAGTAGATTGCTGCCGAGTTGAACATATAATTTTTTCTCCGATTGGCAGCAAATATTAATTTTGCTGACTGATATCAATCAGCAAAGTATTACTTTTCCTACCTAGGCAGCAAAGTGGTTACTTTGCTGCCTGTGATTATACTCAATTGGGATAAAACATTTGACGTAAACATTTATTAGCAATTATTACATAACACTGTTAACAAGAATTTAAAAACATATGTTCAGTTGTTATTATCATTGATAGTAAAATTACTACACTGTCCATTATATAATAATTTAAATATACCGATATTTTTTCGCACAACTGTCAGAAATTTCATGAATTGTAAACTAAGTAATTATTGTGGAAATTTCCATAGCAACCAACCATTCCAACAACTGCGATTTCTATCAAATTTTATTTTAATTGAACACCACAGGAAAAATGAAGAGATTGTGAGAATTGTTTCAACTTGCAAATACAATATCCTCCTATATCATCAGGAACAATCGGACAAAAAAGTTATTTGTTGAACTAGGCAGCAAAGTAGTAGATTGACTGCCAAGGCAGTCTCCGATTGTCAGTGCCCCGTGTAAAAAATTTGTTTGGAGGCCCTTATATGAGGGTAAAGATTTTTCACAAAAGAAAAAAAATAAACACTGTACTGAACTCCGTGGTTTAACATCCAATGCACAAACTTCTAGCCATTTCATTTTTTCCAAAATCATGTTTCGAAACCTCTCAAGCATAAAGTTACAATTTCAGGTTTTTGGTCCTTGTTGCATTTCAAAAGTAGAAAATACACACTTTGGGGGCCCCCGTGGCCCGGGGTCCCCGTATAATTGATACGGCAGATACGGCGGTAGGTAATGATAATGAATGATATAGGAGGATATTAATTGTATTTGCAAATTATTACAATTCCCACAATCTCTCCATTTTTCCTGTAGTGTTCAATTGAAGTAAAATTTGATTGAAATCGCACTCGTTAGAATGGTTGGTTGCTATGGAAATGTCGATAATAATTATAGTTTTACAATTCATGGAATTTCTGGAAGTTGTGCGGAAAAATATCGGTATATTTACATTATTACATAATGGACAGTGTAGTAATTTTACCATCAATGTTAATAACAACTAAACATATATTTTTAAATTCCTATTAAAATTGTTATGTAATAATTGCTAATAAATGTTTACGTCAAATGTTTTATTCCAATTGAGAATAATAACTTTGCTGCCTAGGCTGAAAAAGTAATACTTTGCTGATTGATATGTGTCAGCAAAATTAATGTTTGCTGCCAATCGGAGAAAAAATAATTTCTTTCAAAAATAGTCGATTTTTCATTAAGACTCAACTATAATGGAGAGTTCCTCGTCCTTGTTACATGAAAAACAAATTTTCAACTAATTGAGTCACAAGGAATCTGAACCCACAGATAAATTAATGGCAAATTTAATCTAGAACCGTGAAGAGTAGGGTTGAAATCCCATACACGTAGTTGTCATATCGCTGATTACAGCTTTTTTTTGTGAAGGGTGCTCTTTGGATGTAATGTATATATTTAATTTTGTTTTATGACGCAAAAAATATTATTCGTTCAACAAAAAGACTGTGTAGCAGAATACTGAAACCTTTTTCACGCCAACTGTCTCATATTTTGTTTTCATATAATTTATTATTATTTCATAGAGCTATTTACTTTGTCCACGACCACCTAATAATAAGTCAATATTTTACCTCCTCACAAAAGGTATATGGTACCCATATTATATCAACTGTCATGAATTATGGTTCATAATACACTGTAGTGAATTATGGACTAGAGATGGGGGTACATACAATATGAAATAAACCATTAAATCTGTGTATTTTGTTCAGGAAATTTGTTTCTGACATATATCGTATCGATAAAATATTGTAATTTTTAATATTGATACTTTTCATAGCGATATTTTCTAATATTAAGTATTTTAAAACAATATATTTATAACGGTACGTTGTATTGATACTTTACACAGTATCACCCATCTCTATATATGTCAAATTATATTTTTATGTAGCTGTCAGAACATTTTGAGGTTAGTATAATACCAAATCGTTACTGACTTTTATTTAATAAAGAAATCAAGTGTTGTAGACGTGGACAAAGTATAGTATTCTACTCGAAATTTATGGCCATAATTCACTTGGGTGACTTGCGCCTCTCGCCTGTGGCTCGTGACGCAAACGTCACCCATCGTGAATTATGGCTATTATAAATTGCTCGTTTAATAATATACTATTATTCACAGTTTCCCGAAAATAAACTGTCATCTATGTAAAGCGTTGACATGAATAAATTACAAAGGTGATGTTATAATACTATTATAGCGCCTTACGGTCTTTGTTCTTGAATCGTCAAAGACTCTATTACCTTCGACATATAATTATTATTTTGATACAAGGAATTGGAATTATGTTGGCTTATGATGTGCGAAGTTCATTTCTACCGACAAATTGATGAAGATCATATGGATATCCGTTACTTTCCGCAATATACTGTACAGTCTCAATAGAGCAACCAAAAAAGAACTATTCAACTGACAACGCACAGACTAAACGTGTTTTTTCAACCGTGGTTATGGAAGCCTTACTTGATATTCCGCCTCATGCTCTGCGTGCTCCGCCGAAGCTGGAATGGTTCTATATACACTGTTGGGATCTGCTACGAAGTACAGGACTCACAGTCATTCCAGAATGAGAATGAAATAATAACATGCTAGTCATATTGTTGACAATTATGCAGCTAAAATTGAACGGACTGGAAGCTACAGTTAAAATAGAGTACTGGTGTGGTACTATGATGAATAACTAGGAATAATGAAGAAACATCAGATAAGGTACTTTAAAGCCAATCTCCACTTAGCCCAGGCTAGTCCAGATGGATATGCACGCTATCAAACGTCGAAAGAAGTTACTTGTTGAAATATACTCACACCCTCCGATATTCAGGTAGCAGTGGAATCCTTAGCATATACTATGAACCAGCTGAGATAACAAAAACTGCAGCACAAAAAGTGTATCTTAGTGGAGACATATTGGAGCCATCTGCCAAAGCAGGAAGACAACAAACACCTGGTTAAAAAGCCCTCGGAGTCATTGACTATCGGAACATCAAAAATTAGTAGGGACCAAATTAGGAAAGTGATGAGATTATTTAAAGACCACTGTACCCTGGGAAAGTGATATTTTTTGGGTGGCACATTGGCTTCTCCGAAAATTCTAAATTACTAGTCACATAAGTTATAGATTACGGCCTCGGTCTCATAGTATGCAGCTGGGATCACAGTCGTCCAACCTCAAACCACTTTCGTTGTGATCCAACATATATCCTTGCTAAGCTTCTTCTCGCGAGTTCATCAGATTGTTCATCTAGCTCTTCCTGGCACTCATCTAAAAGTATGGATTTTACCTCGCGACTATTTAAAGCTGCAAGTCTTGCCTGGCTATCAGTTGATATATTCATCCAATGATTAACAGTCCTGTGCTCGTTAATTCTGACATATTATAAGATAGCATGAATCTTTGCGTAAATACAGAGGTCTCATCTCGAGAACACTCGAGAAAACAGTATTTTTGGGTCTTCCAGTTCTTTTGTGAGGTATCTACACCTTATGTTTAGGGCCGGAAGTGGTTTAGTGGACATGTAGTCTGTTTGTTCTCTTTTATTGCCCAACTGTATTTGTACATACCATAATTATTTGTTGTTTTCACTTTATGAACAAAATAAAAAAAATCCCATTTCAAATGCTCAGAATTTTCAAAATTTCATACATCAGCTCTGCTATTATAATTCTTCCAGGGTTGCTGTTCATTTATCAATTAACTATAAAAAATTCATGGCGTAAATTCTGTTCGCGATCTGAAGAAGTTAACGTTCCCAATATAACAGCTATTTTACGACCGTAAGCTTTAAGTAAGCTCTAAGAATATCCCCTACTTTCCTTTTGAATGCACCCTTAACGTATACAATGTCGCAGTAATTCAGCGATTCTTTGTCTTGGGGTAGTAGGCGTTAATAATAGGCAAGCAAATATTGAACAGACTTACTTCTGGATTTAACTCCTCGAATATACCTTTCGTGGACAATTATCGCACCTGCCTAAAGGGCCCCACAAATCACTTTAATTGCTCCCGATAACAAACACAAGTTTGCGACTCGCACGCGGAGCTTGCGTTCCCCCTTTTCAGTTTTTCCTCGGTGAATGGAATTAAATGGAGTGCCATTACTTTTGACGAGTGCCACTGCCTAATCTGCACACGGGAAAATACTACCCAAACGAAGGGAAGGAAAGGGGGTACAGTTGTTAGTTTTCACGAACTTCTTAATGAGAAACTATCTTATTTGTAGAAGACGTGCTCGAGTCTTAATTACTACAGGATCGGCTGCAGGCGTAATGTAACAAATTCAGTATTCGGAAACTGCTCGTTAGTATTCACTGTTTTCCTGATTTATTGAAGCGTTAGAATGTCAGCGCTGCGACTCTCTCCTCTCCTAATTCTACCAGCCACTTATTTTTCTTTGAGCTTGCGGAAAAGTAGAATTCTTCGTAGGCATTTAAACTATAAAAGTCTCAATTATCAACTCTTCCCTTTCCTCAAAATTTGATTACAGCGTTAATGACTGACATTCGGCCCTATTCCGTATCACCTTATGTTATTTGACGACCATCGTTAAGTGTGAATTTCTGTAATTTAAAGATATTACTAAACATACCGATTCTGTATCATCATGCGCATAGTTTTGTCAACGAGAATCGTTATTTTATCATCGTTATTTCTAGTGGTGGGACAAGAAGAAGAGAGCCTTAATATAGAAATTGATGGAATGCCGATAAGCAAGTTATCTGGGAGTAGATATACAAAACAATGGAAAACAAGAACCAGAAGTGAACGAAAGAATAAGTGCAGCAGTCAAAGTATATTACTCATTAAATCGAAATTTCCTGGGAAGAAAAGAAATTACAACTAAAACCAAATTGAATGTGTACAAGTCAGTCTTTCGACCAATCCTATCGCATGGTAGTGAAAGCTGGGTACTTACAAACTCACTCAAAAGCAGAATACAAGCAACGGAGATGAAGTATTTACGCAGGGTCAAAGGTGTCACCAGAAGAGATCGAATCCGGAATGAAATAATAAGGGAAAACCTAAACATAGAACCAATACTAAAAACTATCGAAAAACAGCAGCTTAGATGGTATGGGCACCTTTGTAGAATGGAGAACAGTAGACCAGCAAAAAGGATTTGGCAAGCTAGAGAAGTAAGCAAGAGAAAAAGAGGTCGCCCAAAGAAAACATGGGATAACACAATATCTGAAATTTTAAAAGGAAAAGGAATTAAATGGACAGAGGCTGCGAAAAAAGCTAGAAATAAAAAGGAATGGTGAAAGTTTGTCCACGAATAAGCGACACACCCGACACCCACAGCGGGTACAAACGGGTTTATGATTATATATATACAGGGTGTCCCACGACGATTAAGACAAGTGATATTTCAGAATTGGGCAGTAGTGGATCATTATAATTTTGGGGGTGTAAATTAGAGCAAATGATGCATCTTTTCTTGTTATTGTATTACCCAATGAGGTATTTGTTTTTGGTCACGTGACGTCGCGTTCAAAATTATTAATGGGACAACCTGTATATTTTTGCCTTTTTGTGTTCCTCCCGATAAAACAATTCCAACTAACTAGCCCATCTTCGTGAATGCATTTCTCAAATCTTGTTAATAGATTTCGGCTACATGCTACCCCAATCATTTCCGGTGTCACAGTTCTACAAGCATCGCGTATTTTTCTTTTTAAATCGTCTAAATCTGTAGACGGAGTTGCATAAACGATACCTTTAAGATACCCCCAAAGGAAGAAATCTAACGGTGTCAGGTCTGGCGATCTTGGAGGCCAGTAAATAGTACCGTTCCGTCCAATCCAGCGTTCTGGAAATATCATGTCCAGATAGTTTCTCACTCCACGATCAAAATGTGGAGGTGCACCATCTTGCTGCCACCACATTGTATTTCTTTCATTCAATGGAATGTCTTCAAGTAGGTCTGGAAGTATGTTTTGTAAGAAATTTAGGTATCTCTCTCCCGTTAGTATACCATCATAAAAGTACGGGCCAATCAAACGCCCATTGAATAGGCCACACCAAACGTTTATCCCCCAAACTTTCTGAAATCGGGTTTCCATCACCCATTTTGGATTTTCTGCAGACCAGTAATGGCAATTATGTCGATTGACGATTCCGTTATTGTGAAATCTCGATTCATCGCACCACAGAATTTTATCCAAAAAAGATAACTCATCCTCTAACCTTACATGCATATCTGCAATAAATGTACATCGTAGATCAAAATCTTGGGGATTCAGACCTTGCACCAAATGTATCTTGAAGGGGTGATACTCATGATTTTTTAATATCCTGTGGATCGTGGATTTGCTGATACCAAGTTCGGATTCCAAATGTCGAATGGATGTATGAGGATATGCTTGTAAATATGCTAAAGTATTAATTACATTTTCATCAGTTTGTACAGACTTTGTCCTAGATGTTTCTACTTTGGCTTTCCCACTGGGAAAAGAACCATTGCGTAATTCTTGTTCCACATATCTAAATGTATCTTTACCAGGTATTCGGCGATTGGGATAACGAGCTCTGTATAAATCTCTAGCTCTTCTACAATTTTTTTCACATTCACCATAAATAAGAAGCATATCAACATATTCACTAGCCGTATGAAGAAAAGGCATGTTGACTTACCGTTTCACAACTTGAAAATAACTATTCTGACAGTTATTGGCACTTTTGTCATTATCATGGCAAACTTGACAGTCTTTTTTATAAGATTTGCTATGCTACTTTTCAATCGATATTCAATAGGATAACAAGTTTTTGTGGAAAAAACACAAGTCTATGTAATTTTACTCCATAATATACAGGTCGTTTCATTATCAACTTCCAATTATTATTAAAAATTATAACATTGGTTTGTCTAAATTGATGATTAGGAATGTGAGATTGCCGAAAATTAAAGGGGATTCAATAATACATTTTCCAGCTCACAATCCCTTAAGTACCTGTATCTCTTGAATTAATCACTTTAGACTCCAAGTGTGCTAGTTAGTTGGAATTGTTTTATCGGGAGGAACACAAAAAGGCAAAAGGTTGTCCCATTAATAATTTTGAACGCGACGTCACGTGACCAAAAACAAATACCTCATTGGGTAATACAATAACAAGAAAAGATGCATCATTTGCTCTAATTTACACCCCCAAAATTATAATCATCCACTACTGCCCAATTCTGAAATATCACTTGTCTTAATCGTCGTGGGACACCCTGTATATATATATATTTCTAGAAAGTCTGTTGTTAAAATAACTGAACTAGTTTGACAGCATGTTATGTCTTATCGATCTCGCTAAGTGAAACAAATTTCAAAAATATAATCAGTTTTTGTTATATATATTCGTGGTAATTTGTCATTTTTTGCAACCAAATTGTAAATTATTTCTTCTACTAGCGTGCGGAAAGATCCACTTTTTCGCACTAAAAAGCGTGCGGAAAGTGAATTTGTAGAGTTTTGGGAGAGTATGCTGATATTTGAGTATTTAAAATATGTATTTTTATGGTTTTTATAGTTTACCAAATGACTGAAAAATTAGGAAATTCATAAGATTCTGCTATATTTTTTTTATAAAAAGAAACATTTTTCTCAATACCTTTTCATGGACCTGGTAAAAGCCTTATCAAATTGATGTCAAATAATGATAATAGTTAAGTTCTTGATATGTACCTATTTAATAATAAATGTCTCTTCATGTTAACTTTTGGATTTTTTTCCGGATGCTAGAAGAAAAAATTGTGTGCCTACCGTACCTACCTACACGTGCGTAAAGTGACTTTTCCGAACTCGATTGCTGGCCGAACTCCGCTAGCGTCGTTTGACCATAGGCAATAGCGTGCGGAACAGTACCACTTTCCGCACTAGTTAGGTAAACTACTCTTAACCTCGCATGGTTTGTTCTTCCTTCTTCTTACCATGGGATGATTTTCTGAAAATTCTAACTTATCTTATACTGTGGCCTTGTTGCTTTGGGAAGGCGTACATGTTCCAAATATGGTTTAAAGTACACTTAAATTTTAACTTACCACACCAGACATTTACTTTGGGTAATCTCAATTTCTGAAGCCGTTCAGTCAAAATTGCTTCTCAATATCTGATTTCGGGGCTCATCAAACGTGTCACCCAATATTGTATTGTATATTATTATGTTTTGTTTTGCTAGTATAATCAATTTTTTATATCTTCACACTACCTGCAAAAATATTATTATACCGATAATATGAAAACTCATTACAGCTGTTAATTACAAAAAAATTTTTTTGGTCAAAGCCGGAATTTCGTCTGTAGGGAGTGAATTAAAATTTATAATTAAAAAGACGAGATTGTCTGGAATGAGTTCATAAGCTAATCTGATAATGAATTTCAATTAGGTGGTTTCAGTGGGCCGTGAAAATTTGAGTAGTTGAAAAACGGACTCCGCTGGAAATCAATTTGAAGTAATTATTTCCTTTTATATTCTGTACTAATTAAAATTATAATACCAGGAATTTTGATATAAATTTGACGCGAGTTCTTTGGAGTGTCTAAGAGCCTCCGTACACGGACCACATTTTGCGGTCGACCCGACCAGAGAATTGCCGTCGCGTTTCGGCGAACTCAAGCTACCCATAGGAAATACTGTACCATACGTACACGGGCGTTCACTGCAGTCAAAACGGGCATGTGCAGTCTACTTGCAGTCGAAGTCCGCCGAGTGGTCGCTGCTGCATCCCCCGTACACGAAACACATTCTTGTGGTCATATGAACCGCGTTGCGCCGTCGCGTTCGAAGTCATTTGTACCTAAACGAGTGTATCGAAAAGTTGTTTGCAATGGAGACTATTTTCTGTGATGTGGTTGAAGTTGCTTCAACTACACGTGCGGTTCATATGACCGCAAGTCGACCACAAAAATGTCGCTGGTTCAACCGCAAGGTGCAGTTGACGTGACCACATTTTTGTGGTTGTCTCGACTGCAAATATGTGGTCCGTGTACGGCCGCTCTAAGTGTTTCAAATATCAATATATTGTCTACACGACTGAGAAAATGCTTCGTAGCGGTTTGATTTTTCAATTTAAGCTTAATCAATTTGGGATTATAGATAAGTAACACTTAAGGCGTGGTTTACATCAATAAACTATGTTTACTTAACTTGGGATAATTCTCTGTTAATGGAGAGGTGGAATTGAACGTCGATTTCTTGTTTAAGCAATTTAAATAATTGGCATGTATGTGTTTTAAAACTGTATTATGATAATTATATGCCGATATATTTAATATTAAATTTCGAAAAAAAATTCTCCATCACGTGAAAAAATGTGCATCAAGATTACCGTGCCAACAGAAGCTACGAAGTAGTAGATTTTATTATTTTCTTAAAACCTCCAATTAACTTGTAATTATATGTCTTTAGTAGTGGAAAGTAAATATGCAAAGTGTCTACCAATTCGAGAAAACCAAACTATACACTCCGGAGAATTGAAGAACTTTTTGCGGTATTTGGAATCCTTCATGCGAAAACTGTGTAATGAATCGTAGTCGTCTAACTGAATTTACGCGAATTCATCCCGCAGTAACAGCGTACAAAAACTTAATGTAATTCCAAACGAGATGATATACACCAAAAACCCAAATTACTTTATTATTATACCAAAAACTTATGTTAACATGTAGATTGGAATAATACAAATAAAAACAGGTTTTGTTTACTTTGAGTTATATCGTTGGCTGCTAATGTTATGATTAACCCATCCACATGAGTCTTGTTGGCCTAACCTAACCTGAAAAAAAATGTTGCAAAAGAGTCCAAATGAACTACCAATTTCCTATTTACATTTTTCCAAAACTGTTGTTTTTTGTATATAGCGTCCGTCTTGTTTGTTTTTCGTTTTTTTTATTTGGGGTGATGTTCACTGAGACCCAGGAGATCTATTGTGCCCCCTTACTTCTACTCAGTTATTAAGGGGAGTCTCAGAAACTAGTAGCTCTTTAAGTCCCATTTCTCAGAGGTTTTAGGATATCTGCAGGCTTCAACATAGGTAAATGTCCCTCCTATCCAGTAGTCTCCCAGGTGCTGTGCTCTGGGATTCAGGAGTGTGGTGCAGTTGGGAAGTATATGTTAATGGAGGTTTGTTTTTCCATGCCACAAAATCTACATTCTTCTTCCCCCACCATTTTGTGCTTTTTAAGGTGCTAATTCAGGCTAAAATGTTCCGTTACCATCCCTGTTAAAATTCTTAGCGCAGTTCTGCTTTGACTTATTCATTTATTTTGTCTCAACAAGTTGTAGTCACCCAGAAGAATCTTTGATTGTATAAGCACTACTAGATTTCTCCAATGGTCAGATCTTCCCTTTTTCTCGGCTCTACCTATTTCTCCCAATATTACTATGGGGCTGATTCCGCAAAATTGTCCAGACTCCCAGAAAGGTATTCCAGTCCCCCTCTCTGCTATTTCATCTGCTATTCGATTTCCTCCTCATCCAGTGTGTCCTGGAATCATATTGAGGAGACTATATTGTTCTCGCCTAGTTCATTGAGTTTGTCTAGGCATTTCCACATCATTTTAGAACTGATTACACAAGAGTCTAGTGCCTTAGTAGCTGCTTAACTATCCTAGATTATAATAATCCTTTGTCTTCTGTATCCTTTATCAATATTGAACTGGGCGCACTTTCTTATGGCGAGGATTTCCGCTTCATGCGAAGAACCAATGAATGCTAAAATTCCATTCCTATTTATGTTTTTGGCAAGACTTTTCTTCACCAACAATGCACCAACAATGCTCGTTACCTTAAAGTTCGTTACTGATACTGATACTGATAAAAGGATTGATTACTCATTAGTACCATGGTAAAGGTAATATTTCAAATGTGAATATTTATCAAATATTATTATGATATAAATTATTATGATGTTTGAAGGTTAGGTATGGAAAAGTGTAAGACTGAAATCCAGCTACAAAACACCAATTTAATTGCTTATCGATTGGAAATTGTGTAGCTCGTAAAAATGCGATCTGCCGAAATTGACCTAATGGAATTTCTCATCATAAAATGGGAATATTAAGCTGTGCAAGATAACAACAAAAATTCAATTAAATGGAAAAATCTTGTGGCGAACCATTACGTTTTTGAATGTGGAAGCAACAACGTCTTTTATTAAATTTTTCCGTGACGTTATAACATTTTAATTCGCACAAAGGTAAAAACGCAATCTCGGAAAAATCTCATTTCATTAAATGGTATAATTTTTATATTATTCGTTACGTTTTAATGAAGTATCGTTAAATAACGCTAAATTTTTGATCATAAAATGGTTAAGGGAAAACTGGAATACAAAAATGGGGAAATTAAGAATAATATCCTCATTCTTTCTTTTTAATTATTCGATATAAATAGGAAGCCTTTTTTCCCCTATATCTTTTGTACCTTTTGTTATCAAAAAATAACAAAGCAGTAGGTACATTTTTGAAGTTACTAATAATACGCATCGAACACGGAGAGCATTTGCATCATTATGGTTAGCAGCAAAGTACACTGCTCGTCATATAAAACTGGTATTATAATAAAAAATAGTGTTTCTGTGTAGTTGTGTTAATTGATCTTTCAAAAATTGTCAATGCTAAATCAGCTGTTATAGTATATTTTGTAAAGCAATATAAAACAAATTGGAAAAAATAAAAATCCATTATATCATTTATACACAAACAGTAACTAGCTTCAATTTAGAAATAGTGTCATATTTTTTCAATGAATTTTTTCTCAATAGAATTTGGTTGGTTTATTAGATGACTGACTAAAAAAGAGGTAAGACAAGGATCCAACTATTGTAGGTGAGCGACGACCCAGCACTGTAGTGGAACGCATCTCGATGCGATAATTAGAGTCAAGCTATGTCGGCTTTGGTTAGTACTTGGATGGGTGACCTTCAGGGAAAACCATAGATAGGGCCCGTACAGCCGGCAGCGTAGTAGCATATCACAGCTCGCAGGCATTATACCAAAGAGCACGAGGTATAATGTACATAATATATGCCGTCTTTCGGTCCCGAGTCCATGGATGTTGGGCTTGTTAAAGAACGCTACCACTGGTTGGAACACCAGTGGGTTCGCCAAAATTTCCGGTTAGGGGTGGAGTGCTCCCGGCGTCGGTGATTAGCCTTAGTCGCAGAAATAGGCCGACGATAAATAAACAAGGAAAAAAAAATATTGTAGGCTATTGTAGGTGGAATAGGAAATGGAAGACCAGTTTTGACTAGAATACAGCTAGAGAAAGCTTCAACTGATTATTTAAAAGAAAATCCTTTCAACACGGCAAGACGCAATAGATGCAGAGAACTAATGCTTGAATAACAACATAATTAAGAAAAATTAGAAAGCCTGATTTAAAAAATTGTGCATTCGTAGCCATGAAATTTCAAAAATAACAACGAAATTTCAATGGAAAAGTTTACAGTTTCAGAATTTGACACGTGATCCACGTAATTCAGAATTGAAACATTTCAAAATGAATGAACTAACAAATAGATCATAGACCATGGCCGGTAGCATGGAAGCCACGAAAGTTAACATTCAATAATTAATAACGTGTCATTCCCCCATCATTATTGATAAGTTTACTGCAATTTTTGGATGTCTCACGGTATGAAATGGATTTTCTCTCAAGTAATCAGTTCATGTATCGTCTTGCTACAGTATAGTTATAAATGGTCTTCTATTTCCTCTTTCTCTGTTTGATCGTTATCTCAACTTTTTTTAATGTTTCGAATCATGGTTTTGCTTCTATAAAAGTCTTGGACAAGTCGTCTAATGGACCAACCATCCTTTATTATGGAAATTATTGGCATTTTGTCAAATTCACTTCAATGGGCTGGCATCGTGGATAATGCGCTTTGACAAATTTGACACATGTGACTGTTTGTTATTTTGATTAGTTAAGTTTGGTTTACATGGGGGAAAAAGGTGTACCAGTTTTATATGACGCAGAGTGTACATGGATATGAATCAGATTTATAACCACAATGTGAGTTTTCAGGCCCCAATCGTATCTCAAATGGTTTGCACGATTTTTTTGATTTTTGGTTTGACACAGTTTTGTGATTAGTACAATCTTTATGATTATCATAGACATAATTTATTATGTTCAGCTACTGTATCTTTCCATAATTATTTTAGTTTCCAAATAGGTACGCTTTAAAATATGAAATTTTGCATCCTTTATAGGACGTGTCAGAGTTTTTCGAACATACTGGCATTTTAAATCATTCCAATAATCGAACGTCTACGCTGCCATTTAACTGAACATCTGACTGACGCAGACAAAGTACATTTCAAAGAATTATTTGTTTTGAAAAGTCGAAGCCAGCAAGATAGGCACATTCGAGCGGAAAAACGAAAAAAATTTTGTGACGAAAATAAACCGAGTGAATATGTTCGAGAGATATTATACGTTTTTGGATGGCCATGCTAAATATTTCTTTGATTCAAATGATGTATTAGTTCAGTCTTCGTGAATTTTTCAGCTGGAAATTGAGGAAATGTTTAATTAGTTGTTGAATTTTCCACCAGATCAAAAATGAGCTACACTTTCAGGAAAATATTCAGGATTCAGTTGGTGATATTGAGTAATATGGAGCTGCGATTTCGAAATTATTGTCAATTTCAAGTGCAGCTTTGATGAACATCTGGTTGCCTGATGATTATTGCATTCCAATCTATGTACTTTCCGGATTAAATCAAAACCTTACCAAATTTTATAAACGCAGTGTGAGAATTAACAAAACTGGAAGTCAATTTAAACTCAGAGTAGGTACTTAGTTTTAGAAACCCTCATTTTTATAAGCTTCATCGCCATAAAACATCCTAGTTTTGGAATGTTAAGCTTAACTTTGTCTATAACTTCTGTATTCAATCAATAATATAATAATATTCGTATTACATCTTAGGTTCATTTGAAATTTGCCAGTTATTTCGCGTCGAAATCGAGATCCTGTTCAAAGTCCGTGTAACTTTATAGGTCGTCCAATACCAGAATATTCCCCAACTGTTTATTTGTTATTGATTGCATTCTATTCACTCAGTCTGGAAAATATCTTTTGAATATATCAGTTTGTCTATAACATGATGGATGTTGCGTCAATAAATGATTTATAGATAATTTTCTCCCAGCTTTTCCATTAGTATTGAAATTATTGTCATCGATTTTTATACTTAAGTAAATTATTGCTAGAGCTTATTAAAATATGCTCAAAATTTTTGCTTGGGCAGCTAAACGGCTTTAAAATCACTCAGCTCTTACCGCGTGTAAATGGTTAGACTTCCAAAAAATATTCTTCAATAGGAGTCCTCAACAAAATGTCTCTGGTCAAAATACCTGTCCTTTATTCTGGTAGTTTTTTGTATCCTAGTTACCTGAAAATTCAATCCACGATCTCACATATAACAGTCTTTTTCATTTTTTGTCGTAATGTGTATATAAAATAGCTCTGGTTGTTTTTGTATTCACCAATATTATTCACCATTTTCTTGTTCGAAACTGCTGGCTTAGACCGTCCCTCTTTATCATTATCCATAGTGGTTTCTTGTTCGACAGCAATTCTCGAGCATTTGCACTAAGTACATGTCCATTTCACCACAAACTCAGCTTGTTATGGGTTTCGGCTTCTTATAGACCAGTTGTGTATCAAGTTTACTGGCTGTTCCTTCATACTTTCGTACTCATCTTGTGTAGTAACTTTTAGTTTACTGATCGTCCTCTAATGGGCGTCTCTGATTGTGTTATTCAATGTCTATCGTGGCATTTAGCGGGAAAAGTATTTACTTTTCCCTATTGAGCGGTCGCCTCTTTGTTACGTAAACCTAACAGGGAATTCAACAAAAAAGAGTACATTTCGAACAGGACCAAAGTGGTCCAGAAACGGAAAAATTGGTATAATAACTCGTAGACTGCCAGTGCTTTTTAAATTTCCATCAACAAAATATCCCTTAGAAATTTTTCCATCAACGAAATCTTGCAAAAAAATCGAAATGATCAGTCTTTCCGCAGCTCGATCGACTAAATTTCATCCAAAGTCATAAATATTTTTGTATAAAATTTTATTAATTTTGTCGAAGTGTATGTGGTTGGGAAAATTCCCAATATAAGAAGATCTTTGAATATTTGCGACCTACTTTGCATCAAGTTCCTACACTGTTGACTTTAGATTTTCGTTGCGATTACGAAGGGAAAGGTGAGTGCAAAAGTTTTGTTGGCAGCAGTACTTTTGAAATTCACACTTTCAGTGAGCAAAGTGGTATATTCTAGTCCCAGCTTTCAGTATGTGAACTTCAAATCTTAGAAACGACACTAGCAGTTTCATGTTCTTATATTTGAATGATTTTATCAAATCCATGAGGAAGTCAAAGACAATATCAACCCTCAAATAAAAAGCGCAACAGAACGGTAAATTTTCCACCATTAATGCTTATCTCGAAACAAAAACAACTCAGCATGCAATCTCGAGTTATTGTTTTTTGCTTACATTTGCAAATAGAAGTTGGCAAACATATAATCTTCATGTTTACAATACTTCGTAAAGTTTTCTTTTCGTGATATCGGTCCTATTGCATAATTTCCTTATGCTCTTTTGTGTATATCTTCTACCACGAGCGTATTCAAATACATGCACATAAATCACATTTAAAGGCACAACCGTAGCATGTGCGATAGCCTTGGGAGCACTCACTAGCCGGAAAAGAAAAGGTTAACAAAAAAGAAATAATCCTATAAAGTTCATTTTTCCACTTTGCTTATAGTCCAGTGAAAAAGGAGTGATTGTAACCTTTTTAAACTGATGTATCATATAGATTTGACATATGAACAAACTTATATAGCTCAAGCACCAAAGTTATACACGGAACAGTATGGCTTCAATGTGAAGCATACACAGTGCAACTGATTAGCAGCTTATGTCCCAAAACCATTTATGATTGGCCAAAATATTAGTTTGTTATGAAAAATATGATATAAATCCATTGGACAGGGAATCTGGGAAGCACATATAGCTCAGCTGGTCTCACAGACATTCGATTGTTAACGGTTTCAGTGAAGTAGAACCAGCAAATGCTTCCCCGACCACCAACTGTGCCAGATATTATGGTCGATGTTGTTTTGTAATCTTGACAGCGTTTACGATACATTTTGATCGCACCGTGTACACTTGGCTTGAATATTTACTTATAATGATGATAAGATGGGACTATTGGGAAATGCAATGGGCTGTTCTGAAAGACTACAAGATGAATTATACCACTGAAGACAAATGATTCGACAAATAATTGAGTGTGGATGCAGAAAGCACATGATAAGATACAGTTTATTGGAAGATTTAAGAGGTTGGATTATAAAGGTACCACATCCCATAACAGCCAACCACAAAAAAATCCTCACAATTCTCCACGAGTACCATTTATTAAATAATTTCCATAGTCAGTATAATAATATTCAGTGAAATTGAGATTATGCATTTAAAACTGTACTATATCGTTTATCATTGAGGGATATTTCCACAAATTTCTCCCTTGGGCAGCTATCACGCCTGAAATTATCGGACAAATGTGAAAGTTTCCAGATGGAAGGCCTAAAATATTACGTGAGTCACTTTCAAATTCAAACAGCTCAGTCGTGAATACTCGTGAGAGTCATTATCGGAGGCTGGTTTTTGACTTCATACTCTGATACACTTTAATTTCCACAAACGTACTTTCGTTGCGGTTCGAACTTGTCAATTATCTTATGATATATGACCCGATCGATAAAATATCTTTTTGAAACTAGGTATGAGTTGATAGATCTTTTATTCTGTAACGTACTCATCTCTCGCCTGGCTTTTCTGAACAAAGTGGAGTCTAGACATGTTGGTGAAGGCATATCGCAATTTTTATAGAACACTGATACAGCTCAGGACCCGTTTTCAGAAGACATAAAATAAGATACTGTCCATTTCTGGGAATGCTTTCAAAAATGATTTGTTGACAAGTCATTACCTTTCTGATATAATAGGTACAGTATATCAAGCCATTAAAAAGAATAAATTGAGGGATGTTGTTTTTAATTGAACGTGGTGTTAATTTTTCTTGTTTATGAAATTCGCAATTTATTTTTAATTGTATTTTGTTATATGCTATAGAATAGAAACACCAAAGTTAACATTGGCTCATTTCGCGTTTGATATCATCATTCATTCCAAGTTGATCTCATTGTTCGAAATTTAAACGACGTTTCATGTTTAATTTCATTTCTACTCCAATTCAGAAGAACATTTTATGACGGCCTCACTGCGAAATTTCGACGGTTTTGTTGATATTCAACAAAATCAATGTCTTCCAATTCAAAAATAAAATTTATTTTGTATGTTCGGTTGACAATTGGTTTTGGAAAAAGGTCGGTTATACGGTTATACCAACTGTGTCCTGTAGCTGTCCCAAAATTAGGGACTACTTTGTGTCGTTCGCAACACTCTAATGGGAAAAAGCTTTTAAAGTGTTATAACTAACCAAAAGGCCCATGTTTCCATACTTGGCTGGAAAATATATTGGAAATGCTGTCCAACAACTAAATTATTGGAAACAGAAGTTTTTACTTTCAATTTCTGTTTATAAATTTATATGAAGTTTTGAATCCTTAACAGCTACTACATTCAGCAGCTGGATTTATGAAGTATATTGTTTCCGCTTTCCAAAAATAGCTTGCAGACCTTTATTAGAGCATTCGAATCTTCACAATTGTCCGTTTCTCTTATATAATAAATTTCAACTCACTACAAAAGATCAAGTAGTGGATAAATGTATGTAGGTATATACCGTTGCTCCGACGGTATAAATTAGTCAGGTGAAAACAATAATCTATTATTTGGTGTTTTGAATGCACAAAAATATTTTATGCGAGCATTTCAAGCATGATTTAGTTCTGTTGAAACAAATCATCGTGTGTAAGGTCCACTCTCGATTCATAAACCAAAACGAGGATCCTTTTGTTCAACGTTTTATTGCAAAGGTTTTTGTTCTATGCATTCTAGTTAATTTTAGATTAGTTGTCGGAATTTCGAACAGTAGCAAAACCGCTTTATTTTAGTAAGCGTAAATCAAATCCCAATTTCCACAAATTGTTCACGCTTTTTCCACTTATTATGATCATTCTACCAAAAAAAAAAGATTTGCTTAACGTGTGAGAGCGTGATTTTTCGAATGTATAGCAAGATGATGATCAAATAGATTGGGAAAGTGTAGAGGAATATTTTAACGCTTCGAGATGAATGAATATTGAGTAATAAAACATAGATTACCCTACCAGTTTTGAAAATTACTTTTGCACCATTCAGTAAATTGATGTGATATTTTCAAGAACGTAAAATGTTATTTGTAGAACTGGTAGGGCCATATACAGAGTGTTCAGTCAACCTCAATTATTTGAATAAATCTAGGAACATTCTGTATATTATTCATTTCTTAGTAATGTCTTATGTTGATGATCCCACTTTAACCGTTTAACACCAAACGTATTTTATGGAGGACTCGCAAGCGGAGTGTAGTATCCTTGAAAGGTGATGAGTAATACGCCAATAAAATCAGTGAAATGAAATATTTTTAAGACAAATTACTCCAAAATGCACATGTTTTATTATGAAAAATAGTTTCAAAGAGGTGATAAAAAAACTTTTTTTTTGTGTCTTGGGATTTTTTTAAGTTTAATTCAATTCTTTGATAAATATGTTTGTCGCCAACCGTCAGTACAGTTGTCAATTATCAGATCAATTTCCGGAAGTGAACAAACATTTTTTTTGTGCGTTTTGGGAGCCGTTCAGATGCCGGCAGCACTGCAGCCTATTGGCTTATTGTACTCTATTCCCACATTTATTCCACCCATCCAGTTATCCCCGTACCTTCGAGTAGACGGTATAGGTCCATTGGATGTGTGCCATATACTTCAGGTGGCACATTGGCTTCTCCGAAGATTACCCATCTCCTCGAGTCCAGTGCCTCACAGTCAGACAAGATATGGGTCACGGTCTCGGTCTCCATGTCACAAAGTCCGCAGCTGAAGTCCCCGTTATATAACCCTATTTTATGCAGGTGATGACTCTAGCACTAGGCACTAGGGTATGACTCGATAGATAACCTGTAATAATTCTTTGCTTATTCCTTCTGATATTCAGCAGTTCTTCGGCCCGCTTCACACATGTGTCACCTATGAAGGTTTTACTGTGTACCTGCTTGGGAGTGTTCCTCCAAAGAAGTCTATGTTGGCTTTGTACCCATATTTGTATTTGCCTTCGGTCTACCTTCTTCGTGGTCCAAGAGCTGGTTCTGGTCCAGCATATGATCTCGCGAGTTCATCAGCTTGTTCATTTCCAGAAATACCGCTATGTCCCGGCACCCACACTAATCTCACTTTAATGTGGTCTGCTAGTTCTTTCTGACATTCTTCTACTAGTCTGGATGTTACCTTGCGGCTATGTAAAGCTGCAAGGACTGCCTGGCTGACGCATTTGCGACAGGTAAAGTGACATATGCATCACTCGAGTAATAGTTTTCTTGCGATTTATTTATAACAAATAATTGTTGAAACTCCTTTGACTTCAGGAATTAACTTCTATAATAGTTCAGGGTGTACCTTCAATTCAAATACAACATAAATAATGAGTAGATTTGTTCTATATTAGCTGTTTACTTTGTCATGGAAAAATGCAATGGAATATACCTCAGTTTTTTTTAATTCTGAATTCTGAGCAGTTGGCGATAAACTTTTGTAAGCACCACGTCAGTAAAGTGTCTTCATCAGATTTGCCTGTTATTCGCCTTGCTTCGCTCACAATTTCAGAATCACTTCACTGCCTTGGTACATAAATAACTGTTTTCCTGCTGATAACTCTTATTTCGCACTATATCTTACAAATGCATTTGTTTGGATATTCTGCTAAGATATTCCTAAAGTGACAAACGACTTGTTAATTTCGAGTTAATTGCGAAAAAGTTAATTACAGAATAGGTGATAACATCGGAAAGTTCAGAAATGCAAGGTAAACGAAGGATATAAACATAAAATTCGTTTGCTGAATGGTAGCTCATTAAAACTTGATTGCTCCAATGAATTCAACGTTGTCGTAAATTTGGTGTAGGGATTGTAAAGTCTATTTTATATTGTAGCCCATCGACATCAATCCACGATTAATAATTTTATTATAATCAACTGATTGAAATTGTAATTTTGGTTGCTCCTGTTGTTGAGGTTTAAACTTTAAGTATTAAAAAAATCCCCAGCAAATTTTTGTATTGAAAAACAACCACCGTGCCCAACTTAAAATCATAAAGAACTTTTTATATTGGACTTCCAAAGAGAAGTTAATGTTTAGGGCTCCAGGTGTCTAGCATAAATGCGACCGTTCTAACACTCTGCGTTACATTAATTAGGAAAGTTTTTTAATATGGCATTCTGCCTTCTTGCTATCGAGAGGAAAAAAAGTTGAAATTTCCGAAACGTCTTTTGAATAAGGAACAATAATTCAAATCCTCACTAAAAAATATGTTTCTTCAACACTATCTTTTTTTTAATAGTTTCCAAACAGTTGCTAAACGATATAAGGGAAATCTTACGATCATTTTAAGGGTGGAAAAGGGAAAATAAAATGATTACCATTATCAGCCACACCTATAAAATTTGAATATGAAGCCTTCATTTGTGATATATCGTTGAAAATCCTGTTTTTTTTTCCATAAACCAGCATTGTTATATTTAAATTCAAGTGCTAGCGGTTCGCATTGCCGATTCTTTAGCCAGGGAAGCCGCTGGACTGAAAATTCTTGGACCCAGTGACACCTACGGCCTGACGACTTCGACAATTGCGGAACTAGCCAAACGTGACACCCATGCTCAATCCCTTAAGAGATGGGAGGGAATTGAAGTATGCAGTTTTGCCAGGATCACCCTGGGCGACAATGAGAAGATGGCGCCGAAGAAATACTTGGCGATGTCCAGGTAAAACCTACGTATAACAGTGGGATTTTTACTGGCCACTGTCAACTTAGGAAACACCTCCATACTATGGGGCTAGTGGACACACCTCTATGCAGGATGTGTGAACAGGACGATGAAACTTTCAGGCATGTCCTATGCGAGTGTCCGGAGTTATCGTCAATAAGATAGTGTGTGTTCGGTGAGTTTTGGCCTACACCTGCCGATATAAAGGAGATATCTCCTAGTGACTTGTCCACCTTCCTGAGAAGGACAGGATGGACGATGACCTAAGAGGACAACTCCTCGGAAGGATGTACAATGGGTCACATGTGACCTTAGTGCTGTGAGCCTACACTCACCCTCCCTACTCTACAGATAGCGGTTCGCCAACAGATATTTCTCTTGGTAGAGCGCTGGATGACGTATGCCCACTCCCACCTACTCGACGGAGAGCAGCTGCGAATTAGCACTACAACGATTTTAAGAATAGTCGCTGGAACACTAAATTGCCATGGCGCAGACGCAGTACAATTCCAAACTTCATCGCGTACAGGAATAACCCAAATATTTAATTTTTGTTTCAATTGAATCTCCTGCTTGACTCTTACACCTCGTCTAATTATTTTACCGTCGAAAAGTCTTTATAATGGAATTTCCGGAATTAATAGTGGAATATGACAACAAAAATTTTTATAAGAAAGTTTAATCGTGGAAAATGTTGGCCAAGAGGTATTTTAATAACATTGCATATTAAAAGACAAGAATAGACCTTATATAGTGGAACACTAATCTCTGAAATTTAGGTACACACAAACATAATTTAAGTTAACGACCGTAAAGAGTACCAAAAACATCTCATGAAATATTTATGGCAGCAACATTTCTCGCGAAAATGGAATCATCTCCTACTCATCGAAGAAAAGATAGATACACAGATCAAAATGTATTATTCATGGAAAAATTCGGAGCAGTCCTACAATGAAGTTTTGAAAATCTCCAGGGCATATACGATGGACAACTCGTATATATATTCTTATACGATTTTATGCGGAAAGCAGCTCGCGTTTAGTTGGATAGGTGATATAAACTGCTCTGTTCCGATTCCAGTCTCACCCAAAATGAGGATTTACTGTATTAACAAAAAAAAGTGATGAAATGCCGGAGTTCCACCAGTTTGGGAATATTTTTCAAGACAATACTTGCTCATTGGCTCTTGATTATTTAATTAAATCAATGACCCTAATAATTGCTTTGAATTGAAGTATCCCTGAATTTTTCATTCCCTTTTTTTGAAGTTGAATTTCTATCTTAAAATAATTATTGAAAGTGTGGAAAGCAACCGAGAGCTTTGAACGTGATATCAATATTCCCACTTTCGTAACGTCAAAGAGCCAACGACTTTGGAAACGACAGACCGTTATTTCCGTAGGAATTGTGAGGTTTGCTTCCCTGGTTTTTTAATTTTGACATCCCTTCTAACCCTGTAATCGATAATGATATTCTCCTTGCTATTGCAGTTGTTTAGATTATTTGTTTTCGTTTCGCCCCCAGTCGACAATCTTGGTTCGAAATAGTGAAAGTCTGAAAGAAGTTGGCCAGCCAAGAACATGAATATTTATGAATAAATTGGAATTTGATGTGTTCAACTTGTCCACAATGCTGAAATCGAGTTTTGGCAAATTGTTCTACTACATTTCTTTCAATTCAATATACAAACAACTAAAAAGTATAACAATATTCATACAACCAAAACCACAAAAAAATTGTCATCTGAGGTTGTTTTTGCTGTTTGAACCTTGGTCGTAGCCTAGTGATTCGTCCTAATTGATTGCAGCAACTTATATTGATATAATATATTCATATAAAATGTTTGCGACCATTTTCTATTATTCTGACCATCTTAGTTTTAATGTTAATTGATATTAATACAACCTGCCCAAAACAAGCAGCTCTTTGTTCCATACACTTTTTATGTAGGCAAGGCAATTCTCCGAAAGAATAGTCTTCAGAATGTATTAAGATTTTCACCTCATATCGTTTTCTTTACTATAATTCACCCAGTTCTCTGTGAATTAAACTGGGAAATATAAACTGGATAAAGTTTCTTGTGGAACATGAATTATAAGTAGGATTACTTTTTCTTATAACTTTGATGAAACTTTTATCCGTAATCAAGTTTTTGTCCGTGGAAAATATATTGTATACCCTTTTCAATCTGACCACATATATGGGTTACTTTATATAATTCGAACCTTTTAAGGGTCCCATTTATTTTCTATCATGAAAGGGTTTTTTCACCACTACCTATTTGAGAGATAATGATTATCACACAAAAAATTGTTCTTCTCTTTCTGTGATTTATGAAGCCATAAAATGTACCTACCCAGAAAAATTCAAAGATAAAACCGCTAGAGGCTTCTATCTTTTGGAAAAAAAATTTCTTAAACAAACAAAATTGTTCTGAAAGTCTCGTTTTCTGTTCTTTTCGGGTCACTTGAAATTTTAATATAAAACTTTATGATAGGTAAGCTTGAAGGAATGGAAAAAATTAAACAATGACTCTTTCTGTGTCGTAAATGCAAGAGTTTTAATATTTCGACACAATTTATGAAGATCTTACAGGGATTGTGCTTTTTCTTGTACCCGTTTCATGCAAAAGCTGAAACGTGAATTGAGTGATAAAGAATACGGAGATGTAACAAAAGGCTTAGGGAAATTTAGCTTCCCTTGAAAAAAATACTTTATAATCGGAAGAGACATCTTCTCCAAAATTCAGGACTAACCAATACAATTGGAATATAGAGGTGATGTAAGCTGATGTAAACTAGCCCTACCGTTGCTATAGAAGCAGTTTTTTAAATTACACGCTGCTTCACATGGTGTTAGGAAATATAGCCAAAGGAAGCAGATACAGAGAGAGTCATCAGACAAAATCCTATTTCTGCTCGTTAGAGATTAGGAAGTCTGGGGAATGTCTCCGAATATGATCAATTGAGAATATAGTACCAACAAAATGGAACACAACACCATCAGAATACTTGATGTATCTGGAATAAAAGAAGTGATTTGGAAGGAGAGTGTTCGGGCCTCAAACTTCTCGCTGTAATTTACGCCATAGAAAAGTGTTCAGTATTGATAGAAAGGAAACATGGGGCCTAAGCAGCTTATCATATTTGCGCATTTTTCTCAAACTGATCAAATTTTTTCAAATTTAGTTAATAATAGTTACTTGAGATCGAACAAACTATTTTAAGGACTGGCTGCTCCATCAGGTATTGAAATATTCTCCATCAGGAGTGACAGAAAGTTGAATAAGTAAACATTTTCTCTTTGTGAATGAAATCCAGTTTGAAGCCGATTTATTGATAGAGTACTCGAAAAAAAATCATTTCGATGATTCCCCTTCAAATAATATGTTATCCCTTCTATTACAATACTGTGTTTGGAATCACGATGTGAGAAAGTATAAGAAGTGCATAAAAGTGAAGATTGTTTTCACCCGAAGCTGTTTCTTTTATGGTGTATTGAATTTTTGGGGCATTTCCGTATATTTTTAAATTCAATTATTGAGAAAAACTTCAGACTTGGTATTGTTACAGAAGCATTGACCTACAATTTACAAAAACCTGAATATCAAATGAGTGGTACTAAAGGTAACCGGTTTCGAAAAAGTTTCTTTTTACGGGAAACAGAAAATATTAGGTTCTCACCTCAAAACCAAGATATTCACACAAGTTCTTCTTCTCTCTCTCCTCTCTCTCTACTTCTGGAAGTATCTATTGCTCCTTTGCTCGTTTCAGATAAAATATTCGATGATGATGATTCATGTATCTTGTTTACTTATGTATAAGTTGAAATACCCAAGTCGCTTCTGAAGTCCACTGACTATTTCTTTGCGGTTCTTTTTCAACAATTTCATTTTATGCACGGTTGAATGTAGCGCTCAGTTTATCATATTTAAAACCAAAACGAATATTAAACGTAACGTATTTCAAGCTCCATTCCGGAACTACTTACTAATACCATTTCATGCGAGTATGGAGCAATTGAGCCTGAAATATAGCTCCTTATATCAAAGTGGGATATCCTTGGCTATTAAAATTAATCTCGGATTAACTAAAATATCTTTTAGAATAAGATAAGAACGAAATAACACTCTTGAGCTTTTAATAAGAAGAACATTATTAATTTTTATGGACTCGTGTAATTTGTAAAACCTACCCACGTCTTCGTGAATAATTTTATATTTCTTTAGCAAAATATACCTATACTTTTTTTAGGTCATAGCTGTATATATAGAGGATAATCAGGCATTGTTATGGAATTATCGACGTAGTTTTCATAATGTCCTGCTGATTCTACGAATTTCTTGTTTCACAAAAAAGAAACAATTCTATTTCAATTTCACTTTCTTGAAATATGTTGATAGCCACTACAAATTAAATTTACTGTACCTGAATTTCACTGACTACGGATCTGTCACTGTGTAATGAGGGAAATGCCGACTAAACGAAATATTGTGGACCATTTTTTCAGTGTATGTTTCAAGTTAAAGAAAATTGTATTCAATTTTAACGGAAATTCAATCTTAAAGTATTTCTCATACAATCTGCTCAAAAAGACAGGTATCAACATTTCAATATTTTCAGTGCTCTAATGCGACCTCACTGGCTGATGCGAAGTAAATATCACCACTTTGAAGAGAAAGGGAATCAGCAACAGCTGTTGAAGGTTGCATGAAAAAGACTTCATTCAAAATAAGGAAAATAAGACAGTAATATCTTGGAAGATGAAGTTGGAGAGAATTGAGAACAATATTGCTCAAAATTGTGATTGAAAATCGTCAAAGCCAGTTAATGCAGCAGTCCATCATACATAAGTTAATGTTTTAGATGAAATATATCAATTGAAAAGCGATTATACGGGGTGCGGTAAATAAATCGTCTTTTAGAAGTATCTGGGTTTTTCTGTATCTGTAGAGTAGGAAGGGTGAGTGTAGGCTCACAGCACTAGGGCCACATGTGATATATTTTACATCCTAATCCAGTCAAAATAGACATTCCAGTTTGCATTAATTCCCAACAAGCTGGATTTTTGTGACGGCCTTGAATACGTCATTACAAATAATATGTCAAAAGTCCCCATCGATCCCGCTTGTGCGTTATTTTTTATTCGAGTTCAAAGGTCACAAATTTGCGTTTTTTGCGTATATCTCTGAAACAACGAGAGCTATCGAAAAATGGTTCGGACAAAGTTTGTAGATCGTAAAATTGTCTACAAAAAATATATCAACAGTTTTTCTTCTACAAAACATCGCTTTCGAGATATCGTAACTTTAGACCGTGGGAAAATCGACTATATGCACACATTTCCGCAGCACCTCTGAGGTAGTGTACACGGCGCTTTTTTTTTAACGTGGTTTCCCCAGTAGGAATACTCTACAATATATTTTGATAGAGGGAATGTGAAGGGACTATTTTATTAATACAATTTTTTTTCATTTAAATTGAATGAAAATTTTAACAGCAAGAAAATTACATCATCATTCATCATCAAATTCTTCATAGTCACTAGTTTCTTCTTCTTCATAGTCACTCGATCGTTTCTTCTTCTTCACTGTCTTGCCCAATTTGTGAAGACTTCTTCAAGAAGAGAGATATATCAGTTATATCCTCATCAATTTCAAATCAATCTCCATCTGTTGCATTTGATTCAATGTTGGTGCAAGATTGGCTTTGACAATTGGTACATACCGATGAACAATACAATCCAACTTTTATGCACCCGCAATTGTTTGTGCAGCCTTTTTTGCAATTACAAAAAATTGTATTGAGTAATTTTTCTGGAGCAGGTGGCAGTAAAGTCTGGATTGGCTCCAAACTATTATTCATCAATTTCCAGCCCCAATCTTCAGGATTTAGATCATTGCCTAGCCACTCTTGCACTTGGTAGAACACACGAAACAAGTGCAGATTAGCAGAAGCAGATGTTGGAGGGAGACAAGATAACTGCACTTTCTTATTGTTTCTCGTATTTTTCACAAAACTCAAATATCTATACTTGTCTATCGATTCCATTTTTTTGGAGGTCCATACATAGCAAGGAGAACACGAATTCCATTAGTGAGGATCATATCTGCTGACGAGTTAATATTTGTAAATACTTTTGCGTTATCGATCAAGTCTTCACGTTTTTCAAACAATTTGAATACTGTATTTTTGCCTCTTTTGAAAATTGCTGATGTCGTATCGCAGCCACTTATCGCATGAAGGAATAATATATGAGGCTGACATTTTGGATATGCAGTTAAACTTAGTGAAGAATATATTTTCGTTAGAACTTGAGCTCTCCCAGGGTTTAAAAAGTAATTGATCTTGTCACTAGGTGTTCGTGCAGTTAATATTATCAACAAATCTTGATCTTCTCCAACAACGATAGTTGAATTGGTGCTACTGAATTGTTCAATTGCGGTTTCAATAATGAGGATGTTTCTCAAGTCCAACCGCCCAATTGAATTAGGGACGGACGATGACTCACTGAGAATAGTATGTTCTAATATTTTTTGTTTAAATTATTAACCCGATGATTCATACTGGCCACGTATGAGTGCATATTCGTGTTTTCCATGTTTAAAATAGCCATAATTTGAACAGTACCCCGTAGAAGAAAAAAAAATCGATATATTTTTTGTGGACAATTTTACGATCTACAAACCTTGTCTGAACCATTTTTCGATAGCTCTAATTGTTTCAGAGATATACGCCAAAAACGCAAATTTGTGATCGACTTTTGACATATCATTTGTAATGACGTTTTAAAGGCCTGCTCAAAAATCCAGCTTGTTGGGAATTAATGCAAACTGGAATCATAATTTAGTCTATTTTGATTGGATTATCCTCCCAAGGAGTTATCCTCTAAGGTCATTATCCATCCTGTCCTTCCCCAGGAAGGTGGACTGGTCATTAGGATACATCTCTTTTGGATTTGCAGGTGTAGGCCAAGACTAACCGAACACACACTCTTTTATTGGGTACTTTTTTTCAAATATGAGCGAAACAATGGAAAAGCTGCTTTTCTTTTTACTTCTGATTTCAGCGAATAAATGACACATTAAAGTTTATGGAAATCTAATTTGATCTTAAAAAGTGGACTGTTAGGTATTATATTCCTTCCTATAATATCTTGAGAAGTATTTCCATTAAAGAGCTGAGAAAATGAATCTCAAAGTAGAGAAAACTTCCAATGGAAAAAATCCCAACTCCCGGATTATTTATAATTTTAATTCAGCACTGAATATAGGTCTTCGCGAGTCCTTGCGGGAATGTCTCGTTAAAAGCAAACAAGTCACATCATATAACTTTTTTAAGGTACTGATAGGTAATTGAAAAATATAAATACTGCTAATAATTCCTTTCTTGTCAGGAAAAAATCTTCCAGCAAGTTAAGCAATTAATAATTGGAAAAATTCTTTTTCAATATAAACGAAATATCAAACCAAGAAAAAGTGCAGACACAACAATTGACGAAAGCAAAAAACAAGATCTTTCCTTTCATCTTTATTTTTAAAATTTTCATGTGCTAATAAAGGCTCTTGATACATCTCTCCGGAATTGATTCCGATGGGCTATCACAGATTAGGAGGGCTCAGGAGGGCTCTATTTTTCTCCATTTTCATCTTGTAGACTAGACTATCAATGATTATGGAAATATTTCACGTTGTGAGAGTTGACACAATCAATTTATTCAATAGTCGAGTTAATTTTCTCCTCAAAATTGAAGATTGATATTTTTGAAAAGATTTCAATAATATTTCATTTTCATGATGGGTATTTTCATATTTTCCTTCGTACCCCAAAAGACTTTTCTACAATCAATATCATTACACCAGCTTGGAAAATATATTGAAATCTTCTAGATTGAATCCAGAAGACAAATCGGATTGACATTTTCAGGCTCACGACTGGGTTATTTTTTTTTCTATACATATATTTTCAGTGACACTCGAAACAAAGTCTTTTTTTATACTTTGGTTCAAATTTCCACGCCAATGATTCTTCTTCAAGACAACATCGTATCAAAATGATTTTCATTTGTTACTTTAAAAAGTTACATTTTATTTTTTGTACTGTGAGAAAGGTAGAAATATTTGACTAGTGACTAAACTTCGAAATGATGAGGGTAATTTTTTGAAGATTATCCCTTCTCTCCTCATACCAAACCAATTTGAGAAAAAAAAAACAGAATTATCCCTCCAAAAACTAGTATTATGCAAAATATATTGGGAGAAAAAAGTGTGAGGTTACTGAGTCTAACTATTTTCATACAACTAAAGATATTTTCAACAGATTTTTTGGAGAATGAATGGTATTTAATGGACCCTCAGACAAATTTATTTCTAACGCTTCGAGTATTCCTATCTGCAAGGAAAACTTTCGAGATTTGTTCCGCTGTCGACATTGTACGACATTTTGTCATAGCCAGTGAATATTTTGATTCGACCTAAGAGACCAGAGAGCTATACAATATATTCAGAGGAATATGAGAGAGTCATGAAAGTTTTTCCCTGAACGTAATTCAAAACGCAAAGACTACTTTCTGTGCTTATTTCATGTGAAAAGTTTTTGCTAGAATCTTTCATACAGACGTATATCTTCTTGAAAGTTCTAAGAGCATATGCGCTGTACATAAGCGTAAACAAAAATGTTCATGAAGTAAATCAGCGGAGGACTGTGAACCTAAAAGTTGGTGTTAAAATTGGGTAATGATGTTTACTGTTGAGAGAGGAGAATAACAAGTAAGAAAACTGATCATATAGGAGCTTGCCTGATATATTGATAGAAAATGTGATTCTGAAACAATCTCCGAAAAGTATTGATTTGTGAACAGTGTGTGACTTCATGCAAAGGAGAACACATTCATTGTTTGTTCTATTTTCTTCAGTGGTGAACAATATGTATATTCAAGAGGGTGAGCTGATTTCAAGAATCCCCAATAGTTTCATGAAAAATATAACTTCCAGAGGAGACATAAAACCAAGGTCTCAAGTTCATGGATGTTGAGCTCGAAAAAGATCCCTACCACTGGTTCAAACACCAATGGTTTCTGCTGAATTTCCGGTTAGGGATCTTTTTGTCGGACCGAGATAAGAAACTAATGTTCGGAAGGGCCCTGGAGAGTTGAAAAAACTTTGTTCTATGAACAATAGTTATTTACGTAACTAGTATGTTGAGTAGTACTTTCTTTGACGAATGTGATTACTGACCATCACATGAGTCAATAAAAAGGCAACACACGAATTGCATACAATATTTTTTCTACTATCGAAAACTTTATCAAAATACAAATACAGTTTAGGTTTAGGTAATAGGCCACTGGAACATTTTTGGAATATTTCATCATTTTATTTTTCCTACACTATTTGCGAAGTGATCTTCTGAGAGATCCACCTTTATAATTAAAATTATCTAAAATAACATCATAGTTTCCTGAAAATATTCAATACCTATATATGAATACAATTGATTATCCTAGGTTGGTATAGTCAGAATATCTCCATTTGAAATTTTTCTTTACGCACTAGTCACTAGTGCGTAATATAAGATTTTACGCATTCGAAAGTGTGTCTGGAGTACGAACTTTACAAACGGTAGTAGAAAATAGTAATTTTCCTAACAAGTGCGGAAAGTGATACTTTCCGCACGCGACTGTAGCTGTCAAGTGCGGGAAAGACACTTAACGCATGGGTTACATTATTTTTTCTACGACCGTATATACCTACAAAAAAGTATACCAACCCCTTTTTCAAAAATTATTTCCTTTCAACATACATATACAAAACATTTACTAAAAACTACTAATTATTATAAAAATATTAATATTAAGACACAATTTATTGCATTCTGTAAATTAGGTACTTAAAATTGCCGGTCCAGTGGAGTTATTTGCTGTTAGGGTTATTTAAAAATATCTTCATTATTTTATATTTCCCAAAAATGAAAAATGCAACAAAAAGCTAGAAGAGATTTTTTCAAGGACTATTTTGAAATATTTATTCACCGTTAGTCACAATAGTTATAACTCCCGAAGTAAAAAACTATCTAATAAGGTCAAAATTTGCATAATTTTACTTTCTCGCACTCATTTTACTTTTCCGCACGCATTTATTACTTTCCCGCACTCGTGCGGGAAAGTGACACATTCAAAACTAAAATACGTGCGGGAAAGTGGGTTAAAACGCACGGTCGTAGAAAAATATTATTTTATTATATTCGTGACAGATAGTATTCAAAATTGTCAACAGTGTACTTGATTATGTCATAATCTATACTTTCTTTTCATAATGCCTACATTAGCTCACCTGCATGTATGCCTAATTTCCATTGAACTCAAAATTATATTAAATTGAAACAGAACACTTATCAATTACCGATTGAAGCAACAATTCAACACGTTTAATCCAATATACTGACATGGATCAACAGGATTAACTAACGATTAATAATTTATTCCATGCCGGAACTTATTTGATTTTTGAATTTGAATTTTGCATTATTAGCTTCATTATGCTGGGTATCATCCAAATCATTGTTATACCCTCCTTATTTTTCTATTTTCCAGAGATACACAGGGCCTTTAGTGCTTATTTTTCAATCAATTCCCCTATTTGAAGGAAATTTTTTCAAAATTTCAGGTTTGATAATTATTCCGATATTGAAATATCATCGTTTAAAGTACCTTTTGTGACTGGAACAATATGTTTCAATATATAAAGGAAACCAAGTGAAAATATTCCTGCTGATCTTATTCATAAGCGTGATAATTAGATTCCACAAAGCTTGGGTCCAAACATTTATTTTGTTGGCTACCTCTTTTTTCCTTGTGTTTATAATGTAACGTTTATTTTAATTTATATTTACAGCTAATTAATTTATATTTACAGATTTATATGTACGGTCCTTAATTTACTAATTTATATTAAACATTAAACTAACTAACTACACTAATTTATATGAACGTCACTGATTAACACTTTATTGATCGGTTTGTCTTCAGTATAAGCACTACAGTGTCCATCTATGCGACTACGTCTCAACTAACTGTTCACTGTTAACTGTTCCCTTCGCCCTGTGCGGCGATGCTATTTATATCCGAAATGTAGGTCTCTGGAATGTTCTAGTCTTTCTGGTGGAGGCGCTAAATAGACTAGATTTCTCTAGGCGAATGGGAGGGGTAAGAGATAGGCGGTCTCTCGAAGTCTCTGGAATGTTTTCGTCGGCTAGTAGCGTGGAGGGGCATGAGAAGGGACGTAGGGCAGGTAATCTTGAAATGCTCGATTACGTCATAAGCGTCTCATACAGAAATTTCGCTGGGGCACTCGCGTAACATTGCCCCCTCCTTAAGAGACAGTTCCTCCTGGAACTAACTAAGAAACTGAGACGAGATGACTGTATCGGCAACTGGTTCCCTTGTTACATTTTCCAGTTGCATGGAAGTAACATGCGACCGTCTTCTCCGTTGACTGTGCCTCCTGAGAATGTCCGCAGACAAGTACCTGCACTTCGGTGTCTCGGAAGATTACTTCTACCATGTTACGGATTATTCGCCAATCTAAATGCCTACATTCAATCTTGGGCATGGCTAGCCTATGAACGTTTAGTTCAAGCACATGCTCTCTCAAGTTTAGTAAAGCTTCCCAGATATTCTCGTACGTTGGTCTTTCGTCGAAGGTGTTTCTCGTCACTAGGTGGAAATTGTAACGGGTGCCATCTTGTACCTTCAAAGCTTTACCTGGTACTGGTAACTGGTTTTCCAAACTTCGTGCGCCACTCTTCTTTATTAACAGAGATGGCAATCCACGCGCATCGGTTATGCTGGCAGGGATGTTTATTGCCAGTGAGTATTCCTCCGGCACGGTGAGCAGATCTAGTCGTTTCTCCGTGGTGACGCCGTATCTTGCTTTTCCGGTACCACCATAAGCACCCATGAACTCTACGAAAGCAGGATCAGCTACTTCTTGGAGTTGTCTTATTTCCTCATCGTGGTCACCCTCGAATGGCGCTAATCGATTACGGTGTACCACCTTTGGCTTTCCGTTTGGGATCTTGGTGATGCGATAAATGACGTCGTTGATTCTTTTATTTACAAGGTACGGACCGTCCCAAGCTTTCTGCAGCTTTGGAGAAAAACCCTTTTGTCTTCTTGGGTTATGCAGCCAGACTTTGTCTCCTTCGTGGAAACCTCCTTCCGTAGCTTGCGTATCGTACCTTTTCTTCATCCTATCGCTAGCGATCTGGAGATTCGATCGAACCAACTCGTGTATGTCGTCCATTCGTTTTCTCAGCTGGGTTACGTAATCTTCACCAGCTATGTCTTCTCCGGGTCGGCATCCAAATTCAAGGTCGCAGGGTAATCTCATTTCACGTCCGAACAGAACTTTTGCTGGTGTTTGGCCGGTAGACTCATTGATAGCGGATCTGTAGGCCATTGCAAATAGCGAGAGATACTGGTCCCAATCTCGCTGATGGTTAGATACTACTTTGGACAAGTATTTGCCAAGAGTTCTGTTCATTCGCTCAACCATTCCGTCCGACTGTGGATGTAGAGCAGTAGTTCTCGTTTTCTTCATGCCGAGCTTATCACAAACTTCCTGAAACAGCTGGCTTTCGAAGTTTCTGCCCTGGTCGCTGTGTATTTCCAGAGGCACTCCATATCGGCAAATGAACTCCTTAACAAGCACATCTGCAACAGTTGTGGCTTCTTGGTTTGGAATGGCATACGCTTCCACCCATTTTGTGAAATAGTCCATCACCACCAAAATGTACCTGCTGCCATCTGCTGTTGGTGGAAACGGTCCGGCAATATCCAGGGCAATGCGTTCAAAAGGGCTTCCGACATTGTACTGCTTCATAGGAGCCTTTCTTCTCCCGTGCGGTCCATTGGCCGTGGCACAGGTAGTGCATTTCTTACACCAGTCCTTAACATCTTCGGAACTGTGCATCCAGTAAAACCGTTCTCGCACCCTCTGGAGTGTCTTCTTCACACCTAGATGTCCTCCTGATGGACTGTCGTGTAATTTCTGCAGTACTGTGACTACCCTTGATCTTGGAATCACCAACTGTCTTCTACTTTCCGAGCCATCATCGTTCTCGATTACTCGCTGTAGCAAACCGTTTTCCAGAACCAGCGAGTCCTACTGGGCCCAATACGATTTCATCGTTGGCGAGTATCTTGAAATCTCCTGCCAAGTAGGTCGACAGTTTTCCTTTTTCCAATGTCGGATTTTCTTCAAGTCGGGATCGTTCTCTTGTTCCTCTTGCAGCTTTTCTGGTGTCCATTCGTCGCTGGTCACCGTGGTTCTTCGAATCGCAGCTTCCTTAGCTTCTGTTTTACTGCAGTGGGAGCATTCTGCAGGACATGGTCTTCTGGACAGGGTGTCCGCATTTCTGTGGCTTATTCCGGCTCTATGCTCAATAGTGAAATTATATTCTTGGAGCCGCTCTATCCATTTGGCGATTTGTCCTTCAGGGTTCTTAAATTGCATAAGCCACTTAAGTGCTGCATGGTCGGTTCTAATCACGAATTTCTTCCCATACAGATACTGATAGAAGTGCTCCACGGACTTCACTACTGCTAGTAGCTCTCTTCTTGTGACGCAGTAGTTTTGTTCTGGTTTGGAAAGGACTTTGCTAAAATATCCCAGAACTTTCTCTTGTCCTCCTTGAACTTGTGATAGCCTTCCTCCAATTCCAACATTGCTAGCATCAGTATCTAGTATGAATTCTCCATCTGGTAGTGGATAGCCGAGTATGGGTGCAGAAGTCAAATGCTTCTTTAAGGTTTCGAACGAAGTTTGGCAATCTTCGTCCCAGTGAAACTCCCTGGCTTCCTCTGTAAGTCGTGTCAAAGGCTTAGCGATATCTGCAAACTTCTTTATAAATCGCCTGTAGTATGTACAGAGTCCAAGGAAGCTTCTAACTTGGTGCTTGTCGGTAGGTCTTGGCCACTTTCGTACAGCAGCAACTTTTTCTTCGTCTACAGCTACACCATCCTTGCTGACTACATGGCCTAGGTAATTGACTTTGCTTTGAAATAGTTGACATTTCTTGGGGTTGAGCATCAGATGGGCAGCTTGCAGCCTTTTGAAGACATCTTCCAAATTCTTCCGATGTTCTTCGAATGTCCTTCCCAAGACTATGATGTCATCAAGGTATACTAAGCAGGTCTTCCAGGACAACCCTCGCAATACGTTTTCCATCAATCTTTCGAACGTTGCGGGGGCATTGCACAGCCCAAATGGCATAACGGTGAAATGCCATAGCCCAGATCCAGTAGTAAACGCTGTCTTTTCTTTATCGGCTGGATCCATTTCTACCTGCCAATATCCAGACTTCAAGTCCAAGGTAGAAAACAATTTGCTACCGACCAGCGTATCCAGAGTGTCGTCGATTCTTGGCAGCGGATAACTATCTTTCTTGGTAACATTGTTCAACTGCCGGTAGTCCACGCAGAACCTCGTGGTTCCATCCTTCTTCTTTACCAGAACTACCGGAGAGACCCAAGGACTGGTAGAAGGTTCTATTACCTTTTCCTCTTCCATCTCGCGAACAATTCTCTCCGCTTCCTCTCTTTTCGCCTGTGGTAGTCGTCGTGCCGATTGTCTTATCGGTTTAGCGTCGCCGGTGTCAATTTTATGTTTGACAGCAGATGTTCTTCCTGTCTTCCCTCCTTTTGGTACAAAAAGAGAACGATATTGCAGCAAGAGTTCCCTAATTTTCTTCTTCTCTTGTCGGCTAAGGGATTGTCCAGCCACTGCTATCATTTGTTCAAATTTATTATTGGCGTCGTTAGAGGTTGTAGTTTGATGAATTACTGACGCCACTGGTACGCAAGTTCCAATTTTGGTCTCTTTTTTTATAGTTACGGGATGGTCATTAACATTTATAATGCGTACAGGTATCTCTTCAGCAGCCATTATTAACCCTTTTCCAACCAGGATTCCTCGACCAACCTCTTTATCGTGATTCCATGGTTCCATCATGACCGGTGTTCCTTCTTCGACGGTTCCTTGTAGCCTTGCCAGAGTGAAAAATTCACTCCTTGCGGGTACAACCGTATCCTCCTGTACGGCTACCTGAACACTCTTATCCTCATGTGGGTGAAGGAATACTTCTTCGGAACCTACTTTAATCACTCGGTTCTTGAAATCTAGCTGGAAGCCATGTAGGTTCATAACGTCCATTCCGAGTATTATGTCCTCTTCGATATCAGCGACAACGACAGTGTGGGTGAACTTCTCTGTGCCAATTCCCAATTGAACTGGTAGTTCTCCATGGACGTTGGCGCTTTCACCTGTAGCAGTCTTGAGTCGCAGTCTGGTCGGTAACAGTCGTTTTCGGGAGTTGACAGTCTCGGGACGAATAATAGTCCTCGTTGCTCCAGTGTCCACCAATAGTGTATACTTCTTTCCATTAATTTCACCATCCACGTATACACTATCATTGCGACATTTCAGAGAGGCTATTAGGATGAGAGGGTCTTTGGAAGGTCTTCGGGTCGAAGCTGCCCTCTGATGGCCGACCCTTTCTAGTTTTCCTGCTGGGTGTCTTTGTTTGTAGCAGTTCTCGGTCGCTTGCACGAACTGCGTACATGTCCCATTTCTCCACAATTCCAGCATCTCACAGCTTTCGGCTTTCCATTTGAGATGCTTTTCATCATGTTGACAATCTGGTCGAGCTTATTCTCAACTTCTTCGTCCGCTACAGCCCTCACTTTACCGTATACTCCGGAAGCCTGTGTAGCTGCTTCGTACTCCAGGGCTGCAGAGAGTACGTCGACCAGTGTCTTATGCCGAGCCAAGCGTAGAGTTCTCTGCATTTCGTGGTCACGAACTCCGTCGATAAATGCCTGTACCCCCAAACATTCCATGACATTCTCCGGTGCCGATGGATAGGCAAACCGCACCAATCTCGCAATGTCCGCTTCGAATTCCTGCAGAGTTTCGTCGCGTTTCTGTTTTCAGTTTTTCAGCTGCGACTGGTACAGATGCTCCAGGTGTTCTAGGCCATATCTCATGTTTAATCTTTTTTTAAGTTGTTCAAAATCATCGGTCTCTTCTACTGGAATGGTCTGAAGGATATCCATGGCGTCTCCTCTCAGGGCAAGAGTTAAATTTAACGCTTTTTCCTTCTCACTCCAGTTGTTCGCCTTTGATGCCGCCTCGAATTGCTTAAGATAGTTCGGCCATGACGTTTTTCCATCGAAAGTTGGCAGTTTTACTCGACTGTTGATATCGTTTTCTATTTTCGGTTTCAACTCCACTTTCTCTGGCAGTTCGCCGTTGTTCGAGGCCTGACTAGTTGTAATATACGAGCTATTACTATTCTTCTTTTCCATTTCTTCGATTTTTTGTTTCATTTCTTGCTCCATTCTTTTAACTTTTTCTTCTACGGTAGAAATATCATTTTTCATGGCCGTCATTTTATTTTCCATGTCCGCCGAAAGTTTATTTTCCATGTCAGACATTTTATTCTCTATATCCGCCGAAAGTTTACTTTCCATGGATCAAATTTCGTTTTTTATATCTGTCGAAATTTCATTTTTCATGTCCGACATTTTGTTTTCCATCGAAGACATTTTGTTTTCTATTGAAGACAATTCTTTTTTAATGGAGGATGTTATAGAGGCGGACGCTTCGTCGGTGAATTCGAACGTTTCCGGGTCCAATCCATTGTTAATCATAGCATTTTTCAGTCTATCCACTAACACCGACTTGGTCCCACTTGTGTCCAATTCGTAATCCTCCAACTCTCTCCGAAGTTCTGAAACTTTTAATTCACAAAGTTTCTTCGCCATCTTCCTGTATATTAATTTTTTTAATCCCACTTCTGACACCAATGTAACGTTTATTTTAATTTATATTTACAGCTAATTAATTTATATTTACAGCTAATTAATTTATATTTACAGATTTATATGTACGGTCCTTAATTTACTAATTTATATTAAACATTAAACTAACTAACTACACTAATTTATATGAACGTCACTGATTAACACTTTATTGATCGGTTTGTCTTTAGTATAAGCACTACAGTGTCCATCTATGCGACTACGTCTCAACTAACTGTTCACTGTTAACTGTTCCCTTCGCCCTGTGCGGCGATGCTATTTATATCCGAAATGTAGGTCTCTGGAATGTTCTAGTCTTTCGGGTGGATGCGCTAAATAGACTAGATTTCTCTAGGCGAATGGGAGGGGTAAGAGATAGGCGGTCTCTCGAAGTCTCTGGAATGTTTTCGTCGGCTAGTAGCGTGGAGGGGCATGAGAAGGGACGTAGGGCAGGTAATCTTGAAATGCTCGATTACGTCATAAGCGTCTCATACAGAAATTTCGCTGGGGCACTCGCGTAACAATAAGCTTCCTCTGTTATTGAACGTCAGTCTATTTCTCCTGCTCTTACTTATCACCTACACTACCTCTAACCCACTTGGGGATAAGTAATAGTAACAGATCCGAAGTAGGTGAAATTTTGCTACTAAAACATGATTCAAATTCACACATACAATCACAATTAATTTGTTTTGTTGAGAGGATTTAGACGGGTGATATTTCACATTGAATTCAATTTACAATATATATATATATATATATTTTCCAATGTGAAGATGCACAATCCGAATAGGTTCAAAAGCGAACGGAAAATCTTATTTAAGGTTTCACGTGAAATAACGGTTTGATGATCTTCAATCAGGTACTGATCCATTGGAAAATATCTGTCATCAATGGTGTCAATACTATACTGAGGTGGCTTGAGCGAAGTTATTTTGAAAATGAGATCATTGCAATATATACGAGACAAATTTGTGAATGTCGGTAATAAACAATTTGTCTTTAAATAATTTTATGAAATTTTATAATATGCCACCATCCATTATCAAGGAGCTAGTTCTTCTGGATGAATTAATTTCTTGATTAATTTCAAAGGGAAAATATTCCGTTCAAAATGTTTTAACCTAATGAAACGTATGCTGTTCAAAGCAAGAAAATAAACTAGACTAATTTCAAATTCCGTTTCTCGGAGGACGTTGAATTTTTAAAAGTTGTTGCTGCAAAGAAACATACACCTAATTTGTTAGTTTTCAAAGTTTTTTCCCTTAGGGATATTAGAGATAGACGGTAAAAAGTTTGCGTACTGAAGCTGCTATACTATATACAGTTGATTCGCAGGAAAATGTATCTCGTTTATACTGAGAATTTTCCAGGTATACATATCTTCAATAAATGCGTAGTCACCACGGAAAAAAAGAAATTGAAATAGTGAAAGTATATACATACGGAGAAAGAAAATTGAGTCTTATATAACATCTTTTTATGCTCGTTCACCTAAAATGAAAAGTAGTTTGGGACTTTATTTACAGTGGATGCAAGAAATCTATTTTTAATGTTGGTGCTCATAAGATTTGTCTTTTGGACAGAATGTATGCACAATTATCTTTTCGTGCAACCGGCCGCAAAATGATATTTTGCGGTCTTTACCAGAATGTAATTTCCTCTATTCGCGTTGAAACGCTGTCTTTTCTAAAGAGACATAATGTTTATTGAAATTATGTAATTTTCACGGTTGCACGAAAAATATTGTGTATACTATGGCCGCGAAATGTTTCCGCGACCTCGAGATTATCTTGCCTCGGCCAGAGCGGCCTCGGCGATAATCTCTTTCTCGGATCGCGAAAAAGCATTTTGCGGCCTTAGTATACAAAAAACTATGCTCATTTCATACTTATTTTATATCACTTGGTAGGCGACATGATACAAAAAGGCACTTTCAAAATATAACATGTACACTCCGCATCATATAAAACTGGTACACCTTTTTTTCTCTATGTAAACCAAACTTAACTAATCAAAATTACAAACAGTCACATGTCTCAAATTTGTTGAAGCACATTATCCACGATGCCAGCCCATTTAAGTGAATTTGACAGAATGCGAATAATTTCCATAATAGAGGATGGTTGGTCCATTAGACGACTTGTCCAAGAGTTTAATAGGAGCAAAACCATGATTCAAAACATTTAAAAAAAATTAAACAATGATCAAACTGTTAGCAGGAGAAGAGGAACTAGAAAACCATTCATAACTATAGTGGAGCAAGACGAATCATCAACTGATTAATTGAGGGAAAATCCATTCAATACCATAAGACATGCAAAAGTTGCAGTAATCATATCAATAATAATTATGGGGGTATGGAACGTTATTAATTATTGAATCTTACTGGAGCATTAGTTTTTTGCATCTATTACATGTCTTGTCGTAATCAAGAGATTTTTCTATAAATAATCAGTTAAAGTTTGGTCTAGCTCTATTCTAGTTAAAACTGGTCTTTCATTTCCTATTTTTCCTACAATAGTTGAATCCTTGTCTTACCTCTTTTTTAGTCTGTCATATAAGTAATAAACCAACCAAATTTTATTTAAAAAAAGTTTAATAGAAATAATATATTTATAAAAATTTTATATTATTTCCATTTCATTTATTACAATATCACACTATTTTTAAATTTAAGCTAGCTACTGTTTGTGTATGAATGATATAATAGATTTTCATTTTTTTCAATTTGTTTTATTGCTTCACAAAATTTATTTTTCTACTATCGTGCGTTTTAACCCACTTTCCCGCACGCATTTTAGTTTCGAAAGTGTCACTTTCCCGCACTAGTGCGGGAAAGTAATAAATGCGTGCGGGAAAGTAAAATTATGTAAATTTTGACCTTATTAAATAGTTTTTTACTTCGGAAGTTATAACTATTGTGACTACAGGTGAATAAATATTCACAAAATAATCCATAAAAAAAATATTTTTTAGCTTTTTGTTGCATTTTTCATTTTTTGAAAATATAGAATAATGAAGATATTTTTATATAACCCTAACAGCAAATAACTCCACTGTACCGGCAATTTTAAGTAATTTACAGAATGCAAAAAATTGTGTTTTAATATTAATATTTATAATAATTAGTAGTTTTTAGTAAAAGTTTTGTATATGTATGTTGAAATGAAATAATTCTTGAAAAATGGGTTAGTATACTTTTTTGCAGGTACCTATATACGGTCGTAGAAAAAATAATGTTCCTAACTAATGCGTAAAGTGTCTTTCCCGTACTTGACCGCTTGCCCGAACTCCGCTCTGCGTCGTTCGGGTAACTGCAGTCGCGTGGGAGAAAGTATCACTTTCCGCACTTGTTAGGAAAATAACTATTCCATCATTACATCTACTTACTAACATTTTTGTTGAGCTGGCATCACTGCCCTAGAAATTATACTATAACATAATCTGTTCTATAACAGTTGGTTTATCATTGACAATTTTTAATAGATCAATAATCAACAAAAACACCATTTTTGATTATAATAGTTGTACCAGTTTTATATAACGCGCGAAGAAGCATTTTTTTTGGGAGAATCTAGAAATGTCGAGAACTGTCGCTTACATGTAGAAAGTATAAAAAATAGACATTAGGTTCCAAAGTTTTAGAGTTTCGAGCTCTGTTTTATGAAAGTAAGACGTAAAGGTTGGAGTTAAAGAAAGTTGAGATAGTAAAATGTTAGCATTGCTAGCAGCAGTGAGTAGTATTTGCTCGAGTTTTTATCATGGCGAATACTGTTTTTTTAATTTCATCATCTTTTATTACACATCTAGCTATTCTCAAATATTTTATCTCTGTTCCTTGTTTTTCAGTTTTTCGTTGTTTTGTTGAAACCTATGCTTCGCTTCCAAAAATGTTATAAACTCAACATCAGTATATGAAAAACTTTTGACATAGAAACACTGGTTATAGGAAAATAAAGATAAAATATATATAAGAAGTATCTAGAAATGTCATTGAAAATTCGAAAACTGTCTAGGAAAAGCGAGAAATAGAAAAATCGGTACAGTTGACATTAGTTGTCATCAGTGTATCTTGAAGGATGTGATTACCTAACATTGTACTGTAAATGAAGAAAGTTCAGATAATTAAACAGACACAATATAAATAAAATACTTGAAATTTGATATTTACTGTAGAAAGTTCACTGATCACTTGAAATAAAGTTAATAAACACCACAAAACTTTAAACTCTATGACTTGATATATATGTCGAATTTTTTTCAAAGTCTTACAAGATTTGGTGATTTAACTGACAAACGTTCTTTGAAAACTTTAGGTGAATAGCTATTTTAACTATAAGCCAAATTCACATAAAACTTCACATATAAACTTGATTTACTTTTCGGATTTTCCGGTGAAACTAATGCACCAAAGCTCACAATTTAGTGCCTTAGAATTTAATGTCTCTAACTCAGCCAATTATACAATGTGGAAACCATTCATGGAATAGAATCAATTTTTGCTGTATCGAAATACAGTGAATACTGAGCGTTTATCAAATCAATCAAAAAGTTGAATTATATTTAAAGCTACATAGTATTCGACAACACACAATTTTTGTCTGTAAAGCCAGCCAGTCACCTCTTTGGCATTGCCAGGAAAGCCTAGGCGCACTGGTAATAATTTTTTCCAGGTAATTCTTCCATATCAGTTGGTCACATCAAGATATTTAACTTCTTTTGGATATACAGATTGCGAAATTTACATCGTAACCAGGCCTCGGATTACAAAAGTACGACAAGGATATATGAAAAAAAGAGGAAGAATAATTGTGCACGGTCATCACTTTCTTCACCTTAAGGGTGTAAACTTATTCCCGAGAGATACCGAATGCTCATTGCCCCCCTATTTCAACATTTTTAACCGCTATTGCCAGAAGCATTCGGTCAGTATCGGGAAATGAACCCACACCCTAACTGGAATTAAATACACGCCTCGATGACCGCGCATATTATCTTTTTCTCTCTTTCAGCTGTTTTTCTGTCGTTCTTGTGTAATCCGGTGGTTCGAATGTAATTTTCGCAATCTGTATTTTCGTGTTTTTTATAATTGTTAGCGTTTTTGTTCGATTCTGCTTTCACTGAAAGTCAGTTTTGCATGAAAACAAAGGTTACCAATATGATTTAATGGACATTTTAACAAATTGAGGATATTGGCTTCGATTCAAAATCCCTTAAATTGACAGTTAGAGCTCAGAATTTTGAGTTTTGAGTACAGGCATTTTCCAATTGTTCTTCCCACTGTGCGTATGTGTTATTTATGTTGTCGTATTTCACAAATTGAAGTTGAATTATGTATGGACATCAATCAAAGGGTGAACATTTTCACCACAAACTTCTCTAAATTGAGTTTTTGGTAGAAACATCCCACAACGATGATTTTCAATAAATCCTTATTTAAAACCAAAACAAGAACAAAAATACACATTCTAATGCTCTTAACTAATAGCAAACTCGTCGTCTCGCATAACTAATCTATTTAAATAAGAACAGCAAACATTAATACTGTTGATAATTTAAGAATAAAGTGAAATCGAAAAAAATATTCACAAAGACTCAAAAGTAGATACCGATGATAAAAGAAGAAATGTGTTGTTCACAAAGAGATATTTCATATTTCATTTCGAGACTAAAAAAACATGAATGGGGATGTGAAAAAAAAGAAATAAAAAATGTGTAATTCACTTTTGAAAGGAGTGCTGACAAAAGTTTCTTTGACAAACATAGCGTGCTATTTTCCGCATACTTCAAAGCCTTATACAATAATGAATGAACTATTGAATACATTATTAGATGTACAGGACATTGGTTTTCACAATTTTTTTCACACATTTTATTATAGACTTTAAAAGAGGCACAGGATGCGGAAATAAAAATGAAGAAAGGAATAAATCATGCTTTGGATAAGTCAAAAACAAAAAAAACCTGATCTGAATCTTAAAATATTAGCACCTTCATTGACCAACAAAAATGAAATCATTTAAAAAACCTGTAAATGAAATTTGCGCTCAACAATCAGTCTATACGATAACTTGTTACAGGGATTTTCATGGATGCTCCGTACAGATCTACCTATCTCGTTTAATTCCACTAAGTAATTACGGATTACACATACATTGTGACGACAAGTGTCGAAGTATTTGCAGTTTCAGTTAATGGAAACTGGCAGCCATAGTTGAGCAGCGTGAAATTGTAACGGACGCAGAAAAATTGCGCTTAATCTGGTGGTTTAGTCGGGATAATAGTTTTTGATATAAAAAAGTGTAACTGAAGTTATTAACTTGAGTATAGAGATTTCATTATTATAAGCGTGTTCGAAATTTAATCATTTTTCAGTGAAAAAAACGGGAGAATATAGTTTTTCTACATTCATGCAAAAAACAACACTTTTGTGAAACACATTTTAATGGGAAAAGTGGTTCTTTTTTGCACTTGTGCAACAAAATTTTTATTGCACTCATCTGTTACTCTTGTCAGTGATGTTTTATGACAAACATAAACATTTAAATAAAATAAACATCCAAAGTAATTAAGTGTCTGATCCTGCATATATATGTATATCTATGTATGTATACAATTATTGCGAAAATCTTCGATTATTCAAAATTTAAATGGTGAAAGCGAAAACCAGCTATGATTGAGTACTAACAAGGTGGAGGCCATGAAGATACAAAAAAGAACGGTTTGAGCTCCTAGCATATTATTTTCTAATTTTCCAGTTTTTGCATGATTATAGGAAGAATATTGTATGCTACTCTTGCAAAACGTATTTTTTGCACTCGAAGTGTTGTCAATTTTACGTTGCGTGCAAAAAACACTCACTATCATGAATAACTATTTTGGATTTTCAAAATTATTTCATCAGATCTTCAAACTTGCTAAAATTATAAATGGAAAACCACTCAAGCTTCCTTCCAACTATTTCTCATTTGCTGATTCTGTGAACAATTTTTGTATTTATAGGTAGTATTCCAAGATCATTTTTTGAATTCAGCTAATTCAAATGCCATAAATTTCAGATGAACAGATCGAAAATATTCCTCACTGTTTATATTATTTTCAAATTATGGTCGAAATATTACTCAATCGAATCGGTCACAAAGTCAAAACTCCGCCAATCTCTGATATTGTCACGTTCGCCGTACACAATAAAAAAAATAGGTACTTCAGATCGAATCATTTTTCCTTTATGTTTCAACCAGACCGTTTAGATTAGTTGCCTTTTGTTGAATGTTTTTGCTCGAATAAGCGCTATGTGGATTAACTGGATTCATTCAACAGTTCAATTAGCTACATATGTATGTAACTATAATTTTGTACGTGTGTTTAGAGAGTTTATTCGACGTAGAAAGAGATTTTCATCGGAAATAACAAAATAATAACATGAAAAAAGAAATATTTAATATGTTTGTTGCTTTAATAGTTCCAGATTAACCACTAAATATGATCTATGGAATAAAAATAACAGATATACTGAGGTTGGTCGAAACGCCAATATGGATATGCATATCAGCTGTGAAGAGATTATACAATATTTTTGCCCAGTTGAGAGTACAGCACACGAAATACCATAGGGAAATTATCATCCACTGCATGAACTGTAGAACGTTCCCTCTATTCTCAAGGAGTATCCAAAATATAGCAATGTCAGAGGAATACTTAATTCCTTATATATGAAAAAATTTGATTGGAAAATTGATAAAACTAGCTCTTACCAAACCGACTTTATATTTGGAGTTGGCGAAACTAGTTATCAGGGCTTTGTTATCTGATGGAAACTAGAAAAATAACATTTTGAAAAGAAAAAGAATCAAATATAAAAATATCAGCTTACTTTCAACTGCGTGAAGAAGTATAATAAATACTCGCAAAATTTAAGAGAAAGTTGGTTACCGTGTGCTAAATAAAACTTGAGATATGGAAAAATAAATGAAGTGATATAAAAAAGACACATAATGTTATAATTTAAAAGTATTAATCATATATGTATACAGGTTGTAACAAAAAGGCAGGTCATAAATCATACCACATATTCTAGGGCTGAAAATAACTCGGTTCAACTCAAGTTACCCTAGTACAAATGTGCATGCGAAAAAAGTTACAAACCTCATAAGTTACTAAATTAAAATTGATTTTTTCGAATATTTTGACAGATGCTCGACATAATGAAAGTTGACAAGTGGCTTTCTTATGATAAGAGCATCTAAAAAAAATTTGATGAGTTATTGGACCCCGTTGAAAATTTATGGGAGTTAAGATCCCCTAGGCCCCCCCTAAAATTTTTGTGTACGTTACAATTCAATGCTTATTGTGGCACCATTATTTAAACACATTATTTCTGAAACTTTTTTGCCTCATATTACTTTTTACAATTATCATTATTTATCTAGATGAGACCTATTTTTCATTATGCTTCAAAAATTTCGAGTAGCAAAAATCAAAGTCATTGAATTTTCAAGCTTTCTGAGGGTCCCAAATTTCTGATTGATCTTTATTTATTTACAAATGTGTAGTTTTTTATTAGATGTTCGAAATGGCCCCCATTTTCTTGAATACATAGTCGGCACCGTTTTACTAACGGAAACCGAATATTCTGTAGAAGCAAGCTTCTGACGATATCTAATTGCAGCCAGGCTGTAACTTTTTTCGCATGCACGTTTGTACTAGGGCAACATGGGTTGGATCAAGTTATTTTAGCCCCAGAATATGTGGTATGATTTATGACCTGTCTGTTTGTTACACCCTGTAGATATGAATAGAAAAAATACCAAATTCGAATCAATATTGTGATCAAGCAATTCAATTTAACTCAGGAATTGTATCTCTGATAATAAATAAGGCCCAGAATTGTGTCTCAAGGATTATCTGCGGCACAATAGTTTTGGGTCCAAGAAACAATGGTTCAGGAATTCATACTAGGTAAAAACTGTTATCGGTGTAAAAATTATAAACCAAGAACTTATACCATACAGGTACTTGAATTGTGAGAAATAATTAAATAGGTTCATATTTTAGATATCCTTGTTGTCTATTCAACGAAACCCAAGTTTTTGGAAAAAATATCAACTATATTCATTTCTAGGAACAAAATATAGAACGTGGAAACCTTTTTTTTTTGGAAAAAAAATATATGCCAATGTCACGAACCCTTAAAACACCACTTGGAATAAAATTAGACCACGATAGTTTTGAATACTAACGAATATTTCAGAAACATAAATTTCACAATATTTGTTATTTCCAAAATAACATGACCTCATTTCATTACCCAATTCGTGCTTAAGTTCACCTCAGCTTCATTGATCTTATCCCAGTTATTTATTAAATACATAAAATCCCACGCTTATGCCGGCACGCTTTAATTTAGACGGTAACAGTTTACTCTAGTAAGTCTCCACCCATCAACCCTCAAGAAGGTTTCCGACCGCCTCTTAGAGCATTCCTACGAAAGCATAACATGCTGCTGAACATCTAGTCAGACGCCAACTAACGTCAGAACATTAATTTAATATCAAGTGAAGATAAAATGGAGACGAATATTCAAAATTAAAATATGGAGCTTAAAACCTGAATAATCCTGTAGTTATTCTAAATTTCTTAACAGCGAGTTTATGTAGCTACAGGTTGTTACAACAAGAGCTAGTTGTTTGTTGAGTGTGTGAGAGCACGAAACGTATACTTCGAGTGAACCAAAGTCGGTGCGATATAGTTAAAACCAACAGAGCCTATCTAGGTCACGTATAGCTGACCTGCGGTGGCATGTCACCTAATTGACGCCATTTATCGTTAGCTGGCGATTAACTTAATTGAATGGCACACAAAGAGCAACTTCGCCAATTGCCAATAATACTGTGCGGATGCGTGCTGGAAGGATGTTGCTGGAAATTGGAAATGAAATCCCTCTCATTTGACAAGTTTACGATCTTCTCGTCCCTTTTACGTTTCAGCCTTCACGTGGGATTTAATGTTTTTGAGAGATCGAGAGATGATCGCATCGTAAAAGGTTTCGCAAGCACAAATTTAATCGTGTTTCTTTATGTGGATAACCGTTAGAAGTTCATGCTTCATGAACATAATTCATCATTAATTAGGATAATAATATGTAAAATTTCATTATGTCAGTCAAATGACTCATTTTTACATTCAAAACGGAAATTTGTTTCGAAAAAAATAATTTTACAGAAGAATTATCGGTTGACACAGATACTTCTTTTACACTTACTTTCTCTTTGTAGGCCTCTCAGCTTTTGTAATTCTTTTTCCTTGTTAACTCATCGATCGAATAGTAATTTTTTGATATTTTGTAAAATCCGTACATAAAGCTTCTCTTATTCAAAGAGTAGGCTTTCGAATAATCTAAAAAATCATTGTTTATCTGAACTTTTGATGTTTTTGACTCTTTATAACGTTTCCCTTGAGCATTAGATTCAACTAGACTAGATTAGATTTGATGAGGTAGCTAACTGGACAATTTCAATGCGATCTTTTCAGATCAAATACCGCTTATGGGGAGTGTGAAATACCCATACTATCGCTGTCCAAGCTAATGACTGGCATTGATTCAAATTTAAGTTTTGGTTGATAAAGAAATTGCTCCGAATGCCGATAATACTCTTGTACATATTGAAAATATATTTTACAAATTGGTCCACAAGAATCAGGACTGAAAATATAACAATTTCACGTGAAAAAGCGCAGATTTCATCAGAGTGGCTCTATAGTCCAAGACGGAAGAAAAACTGAATCTTTAGATTTTTCTCCGTCATTTTATGTGGGTTAATATTTTTAATGGCGCAATGCTACTTCAACCTCAGAACTATACTGAAACGTTGAAGTAATCATTGTTTTATTGGGGATATTAAAATATTCTACAGCTTTGAGAGGTCCATGTCAAATGTTCACAGGATGTCAGCTCCTGGCTTTATCTCTTTGTCAAAAAGTTGTCATAAATGTAATTAAGTCCGTTCGACAAACTCCCTGATAATAACACTGCAGCCGAATGATTTATTTCACTTTTGGTTATGCACCAATTTATGTAGGTTCTTAGCAAGTGGTTTGTTATATCGTTTCCCATTTCAATTTTATTGTTTTGATTAGATTCAGTAGTATTCCTTCACTGATGTATATATGTATGTATGTATTTTTGGGATAACATTCACTGAGACCTGAAAGATCTATTGTGCCCCCTTACATCTACTTAGTTTCTCTGGAATTAGTAGCTCCTTTAGTCCTATTTGCCGGAGGAATTTTAGGACATCTGCAGGCTTCAGCTTAGGTACCTGAATAATTCTCTTCTATCCAGTAATCTCTCAGGTACTGTGCTGTGCAGTTGGAAAGTATGTGGATGGAGGTTTCTTCTTCCATGCCACAATATCTGCATTCTTCTCCATCCACTGATGTAATTGTCTTCTAATTTCTGCTTAGTGTGACCTTACCTGTGAGTTTCAGGTATATTTTTTCAAACACGCTAGATGTACCAGGCTGACAAAATGGAAATTTTAAAAAATTTTAGACATTAGGAAAATAGAGCTTCAGAACAAAAATGTCATGTTCATATCTACGATTTTTATAAATATTCGCTCCTTAGCTCTTCAAACAAAATAATTTGATACAATATCCATATTGGCGAGGGTTATGTCTGATTGCCTGAAATTCATGTTGGAGCACATAATTTCACGTCAAGAATAATTACGGAACATATCTCATGCAATGACGATTTATTTATGGATATTTTCATCCGGTTACCTGGTTTTAAGGCATACAGAGGAGTTACCCTTTTGTAAATTGTACTTGGCTCACATAACGCAGTCTTATGTGAATTTTCGGATTGTTGGATTACCCTGTCATTCGAATAATTACATTATTTTTTCCAATAATTTGTGTCAAATTCAATTTTACCTGGAATAGGAGACTACATTTTCGAATCTCATTCCATTATACGGCCCTCAGAGATATTTCTATGTATAGGACAATTGAATTTTGAAACAAATTTTACTTCACACTGACAGCACTGTCCGACATGTCTCAATCCTTTTTTATTCGTGCCCTTTTTTATTGAAATAATTAACAGTGTTGAGCATTTTCTTCACCGATACGTAATTTCTTCCTCTGTAGGTTGTTTTCAATCTTGGTATTATTTCAAACGAAACTCCCAATTTATCTTTAGAATGTTTTATCTTATTAGCTCGGATTTCTAGCATTACTTAAATATTTAACGAAATACTCAAACAAAAGGTAATAAATAGGCGATTATAAACGTTCCAGGCTGTTCCATTTCCTAGAGGAATAATAGTTTTCACAGGGATATTAAAAGGTTTCGCATTTAAGAGGATTTCATTTTCAGTGTTAAGTACTTAATTGTTCCCGCTCGAAAGCAAAGTGTTTCTGTTGTCTGCCTGCTGAATAGTCAAATTGCGGTTAGTACACGGAATTCAGAACTGGGAAGCTGCATCACAGACAATTACTTTGCAGCCTTAGTGCAACCCAGATGTCGAGTGCTTTTGTTGACGTCGATAATCTAAGTGCCTCTTTTCTCTTTTGCTGTTTCTACTATTCTTTGACAGTCGCTGCGGAAAAATAAAGAAATACGATGTTCTTAGTCACGTTTTTGCTCGTTTTTTCCGAGAGTTTTGTTGGTGTTAAAACAGGATAGTCTTTTATTATGATGTTTAGCTCGGAGGGTGATTTGTTAAAAGCACATGATAACGATTGTATGTATACGGTTGAAATGTCAATTTGAAATTACATAACTCATATAAAACAACTTTCAGACATAAATTATGAATTCCAAATAATTACATGAATCTCGAATGGGAGTTTTTACACGTAGTCAGTCGTTGAATTCGGTGGTCAAATTCAACATTTTTTATTAGTCACTGGCGTCAAATTCCACTTCCAAGGGGCTCATTTTACATCGCGATATGTGGCCATTCTGATCTACCCACACACCCCGGACGCATAGTGAAGATATAGTGATATAGACGTATGGAGAAAAGCAGCTGATATTAATTGCAGCATAGTATTTGTTTGGTAAACCCTTTTTCAGCAGTACTGGGTGGTTTTTGGTAGAGGATGGAATGACTGTCACCTGCCACAGTATAACTATCATCTGTCTCCGTACTACTGCAGAAAGCGAGGTTAAGCGGGCCTCCAAGTCCAAAGCAATCTAATAATCGTTTTTGTCCACGACCACCTAATAATAAGTCAATATTCTACCCCCTCACAGAAGGTATATGGTACCCATATATCTACTAGAGTAAATTATGGTTCATGATACACTGGAGTGTATTATGGTTCATAATACAATGACTAGACATGGGGGTACAATATGGAAAAAAAAAATTTAATTTGGCTATTTTGTTCAGGAAATTTGTTTCTGAAATATATTGTATCGATAAAATATTGTAATTTCTAGTATTAATACTTTTTATAACGATATTTTCTAATTATTAATTATTTCAAAACAATATATTTATAACAGTACGTATGTTGTATTGATACAACACAGTATCGTCCATCTCTATATATGTCAAATTATTTTATGTAGTTACCACAACATTTTGAGGTTACTAATACCAAATCGTTACTGACTTTTATTTAAAAAAGGAAATAAGGGTCGTGGACAAACTTTCTACTCGCAATTTATGGCCCATATTCACTCGCAAACGTCACCCATAGTGAATAATAGCTATCAAAAATTGCTCGTTCAATAATATACTATTGTCCACGACCACCTAATAATTAGTTAATATTTCACCACTTCAAATAAGGTTTATGGTACCCATATATCTACTAGAGTGAATAATGGTTCATAATACAGTGGAGTGTATTATGGTTCATAGCGATGGAGAAATCATTAATATAACATTAATAATCAAAGAACATACACTGTATATGATTGTATTGGCTATTTCAATAACCTGGATAATGCCAAATTTTTTAAGTCTCGTTTTTCAAAAGATGCTACATGTATGTTCATCCTATCTGTGAGTATCTGCTTGAATAATCCACAATCAGTTTCCAATTTTGTTTGGAGGCAGATTTATTTTTGAGAGTTCTCTTGATATTATCGTACTGTATCTTAAGAGAGTTAGTATCTCCATAAGTCCCACTCATTGAGTTGAGATTATCAGTAATTCTCTCCCAGGACAACTGTTTTTCTTTTTGGCTAGAGCCAGCAGTAACTTTATTTTCAAAGATTTTGATTTCCGATAAAATCTTCATAAAGCTGTCGACATCTGTGAGAGAAAAATTACTTCCTCTTTTCTTTTTGTCGTCCATTGAACTTAGATTTAGTGATAATATCCAGTTTCTAGTGTCCTTGGTGATATCTAAGACCACAATGGCAAAAAACTCATTCAGTTCGGATAGAACTGATCAGAATTGATGGAACTGCAAATAATCGGAAAAAATCTCAGTTGAAATTAACAATGACACGTCCACTTTTAACTATGATTATGAGAATTGATTATGTCGTAAAGTACTAAAATTCAGTGCTAAAAAATAATCGGCTAGAAAATTTAGTTAATTGAAGCACAAAGTACCGGCTCCTAATCGTTCTATCAATAGGAGTGAAATTTTTTCTTATATATTGCAGATTTACAAAACTATAATATTTTGTTGAGAAAAATTTTATTAAAATAAAATTTTAGCTTTCCCGTAATTCTTAAATTTTCCTTGTTAGAAGTCCGCATATTTGAGATACGTCCATAATTCACATGGAAACAGCCAGTATACCTTGAAAGTGAATAATTGCAAATCTTGGGCGCATCTAAAAGCGACTACAATAGATTTCAGGCTGTATAACCCCCGGCACGTTTTTGAAAAATGAGATTTGTCAACTAACAAAATATAATTTTCTTATCTGTTGGTTTTTCGTTCATAAATTCAAACAGATAAACAGACTAATTTGAAATGAAAGTAACATAAAATTTCACCGAAAGAATAAAAAAATATTAGATGTGAGGAAAACACTTTTCTTATATTACAAAAAGGTTGGATGAGATTTTGTCAGGTAGTTAAAAACGTTTTATTACCCGCTATCTTGAATTAAAAGAAATATTAAACGTGAGGGATTTGAGAAAAATGCCGGTAGAGATTATGAAATGTTTTTGGGGGTGACCTGTTAAAAAGTGCGGATTCTATTTATTATCTCGCTTTGATATACGATAGTTATGCGAATCAGAATTGAATTTCGAAGATTAATTCACTTATTTTCGACTGCTTTTTATGAAATGAAGCTGGAAATATTTCAGCATATCTTAACATAATAACACTTTTTTTCATATTAATCTTAGCCCTTTCCTTCGATTAACCGGGTTATTTTGAAGCAATATTGACATAAACGTCTCATTTAAACTGAATAAGTTTCTTATAGATAGACAAGCTGCGATTACTTCGTCAAATTTTGAAGAAAAAGCCATATTAAAAGCACCGTGACAGGCAGGTGAGATAAAGGGAACGATGTCAATGGAGATGAAACTTTGAAAAGGTATAAATCAACCAAATCAGATGCGCATTTACAATTCTCTTAGAAAATCCGCGCCAATAAAATAAAAAGTGGACTTTTCTATCTTATTTTTTGGGAATTGAACCACAAGGCTTTTTAATTTCTTTATTTCAACGTGTCGGTATCGTTCCAGCTACCGTTGTCAAGATGTACTGAATATTAACTAATTTTTTTCTCCCTATCTGACACAACGAAAAAAATGTGTCAACTAGACAATCAATAATAATAATAACGAAACGTTGAAAAAAACTTGACAAGCATTGTGGTTTGATTCCCGAAAAATAAGAGGGAATGAATGAATTTTATATCACAAGGAACATACAGAAGATAAGAAGGGGACGTTTCAATATAATGATTAAAAAAAAAACAATTTGTTCGTATTGCAAGAGACATCTTTTTGATTCACATATTTACACTTATAATATCCCAAAATGGTTCTCTGTTACACTTCAGAGATCTAATATAAAAATATCAACCTGTCTAGAAGCATCTCCATTTCAGGTGGATATGCACGCCATTGATTTATGTAATGTAATGTAATGTAATGTAATGTAATGTAATGTAATGTAATGTAATGTAATGTAATGTAATGTAATGTAATGTAATGTAATGTAATGTAATGTAATGTAATGTAATGTAATGTAATGTAATGTAATGTAATGTAATGTAATGTAATGTAATGTAATGTAATGTAATGTAATGTAATGTAATGTAATGTAATGTAATGTGATGTAATGTAATGTAATGTAATGTAATGTAATGTAATGTAATGTAATGTAATGTAATGTAATGTAATGTAATGTAATGTAATGTAATGTAATGTAATGTAATGTAATGTAATGTAATGTAATGTAATGTAATGTAATGTAATGTAATGTAATGTTATATATTGTTATGTAACACCATAGGGGCAACTCCTACAATGTCTATTGTTACTACAATCGTCTCAAGTCGGAGATTGAGTGATGACTATAGGTACGAGCACTAGCGTCTTGTCCCGTCGTAGCCTAAATCACGTTTCTTTTTTGGCAAAGGTCTTTATTTCACACTAAGATATGAAATATCAGTTACCGATGGAAAAAGAGACCCTCTGTTACTGAGCTATAAAATGACACAAACGATTATACTCAACCTGAATCTACAAAACGGCAAATTATAATGAAAATGCAAACTGTAGGTACAAAACATTGTTGCATCCATGGACGTATCAACTCTTCATAATATCAATCAATCATTTTAGGTGTTATTGAATGCTGATTGTTTCAGCATCGAGTCAAAAATATCCTGATGTGTTCAGTTTGTCAACTATCATTAGCAAGTAGCTTTGTGTGATTAATGGAGTTACGGACTCATCAGTGAACAAAATTAATCTATTGATTGTTTGTTAAATTCCGTCGTTGTATCTTATTTAACAACCATTTTTGCTTGGAATATTTGTTGACTGAAATAATGCATTTGGAAATGTGGGAGAAGTTTCTTGGACTTGAAGTCTTTTGAAATTTTCTTAAAAGATAATCACACAGTCAAAGTAGTTCAAAACGACTTTCTTGGAAATTAGATTATAATAAATTTATGTGGGAAATATTTAAAAGTGGAGACATGTATTAAATAAACTTATTTCTAAGAAGAGCTGTATATTCCAGTTCTGTGATACACACTAATCACTCCATAGAACCAATAAAATTAGTATTAAGTTGGATCGGGAAACAGCGTACAAATAGCTGGGTGAGCATCATATCAAGAGAAATACGGGCGAAAACCCTCAAAAAACCACTATCTGAAATGGACAGTTACTATATTGGCAACAGCAAGGAGACGCATATCTAATGCCCGTACAGCGCTTGCGTGACTTGGGACAGGCAGGTCTGGTAGAAACCAGCCTTGAGCAATCATTTTAAAAAATTTGTCTCAGCTGTCATATTTTATGAACCTATGAAAGAGGGTTAGAAGATATATTGAAAATTATGAGGATTTTCAGTAGGTACGGTATATTCGAGATGTGGCAAACCCTATGGTATTCTATAGAGAGGAAAATTTTAAAATCTAGTATATATTCTCAAAAAATACTATTAGAGACGTTATTTTTGTTCTTATTGTACATCCCAGTTTCTAGAACATTTAACAACAGAAGATTACCCATCCCTTCAATAATTCAGTTGTAGCGATCCTAGCAAGGTCAGTCTTAAGAATTCTGGCAACGTGAATTTATTAAAATCACCAGAATTTTGGTAATAACACAAATATTACCACAACAACCAAGCCGGATCCCAACTTGCCCGAGAATTCACGAAGTCGGAACTACAGTATAGCGGCTAATTGAGTCGAAATCTCGCTTAGAGAAAGAAGTTTCAAGTCATAGATTAGAGTAGGGACTATAAGTACTGTCATAAGAGTTGATAAGCAAACAAGCGGATTCGAAAAAATCAATCATCAACTCTAAACAGATAACTTTGTGATAGATTAGTAGTTCATTGAATTCAGTATCAAACTACTCATAAAACTTCTTCATATATATGTATTTGCTCTTGTCGGAAAACTGCTAGATACGCGTCCCTATTTTTTAACCCTTTTTCTAGTTTTCAATTCCAAGTAACATTATGAAACTACGTTTTCACCAACCATGTTCGATTATCTTACTTTTCAATATAGAGTTACCTTTTCTATCCACATTATCTTCGGACACCAAATTTTTTGTACACGCCCAGTAACGCAATATGAATATTCCGTATGGCGATTAATCATAATTTGTAACACATGCAGTTGTACAAAAATGGCATCTCTGAATATATCATCGCATATTAGTACATTCCAGTCAAGCTGCACTCCCTAAAAATGACCCAGCATCTGTTTAACATATTTAGTAAATAAATTTGCATCCGTCATATCTCACTGATATACATCTTTCGCATACATATTCAGCAACAATTGTATCATACTTGTATACACATGTCAATTTTGCGTTCATCTGTAATCCCACCAGCTGCTAGAACTATTAATTATACCGGGGCATGGGATGCAAATATACGGTTGTGGTCATATTCGTCTCGGATTATTACAGTAGATAGTGGATTAGGAACGGTTACAAGTACCTAGAATACTGACTCAATTTATGAGAACTCAAAACAGGGTTGAATTTAGTCCGTTCGAATTCTCGCTGTTGGATTTGCATTTAGATTTGTATATAAATGGAAGAGCTGCGACGCATAGTATGCAAACGTAGAGATGGGGATGTTATATTGATTATTTTTTGTTGTTTCTTGAAACCAATGAAAAGCTTCTTTATTTTGTTACAAGGGTAAGCTTCAACCGATTATGTCATTTTTATAGTGGGAGTAAATATCTTCTGATTATTCTCGGGAAAAATCACTGTGGCTTTTATTTGCCCAGCAAGTGTCAGATGTCAAAATGATCACCCAATTGTGTCAACGCGAAATATAAAATGGGTGAAAATTATTGGCTGAGTACCTTTTCTGATGCAAAAATAACAAAAAAGATTTTAGAAACTACTTCGAAAAAAAGTAATAAGTAATCAGTCTATATGTAGACAATTTAAAAGCTTCACCAAAGAATTTGTGAATCAAAAAATAATCTAGTCAAATATAACTCACGAGTTCCATAAATTAATAGTTATTTATGCAACAAGTGCAAAAAGTGGATGTTTTTTGCACGCGACAATGAGGTCTTTAGGCCGAGTTGGATAACACGTCGAGTGCAAAAAGCACGTTTTGCAAGAGTTGCATACACATTTTTTTTACATTCATGCAAAAACTGGAAAATTGGAATATAATATGTTGGGAACCTAACCCAACCTAATCAAACTCAAACCGTTCTTCTTTTTTGTATCTTCATGGCCTCCACCTTGTCAGTACTCAATCAATGCTGGTTTTCGCCTTGACCATAGAAATTTTAAATAATTAAAGATTTTTGCAATAATAATTGTAATTCGTTGAGACTAAGTAGTAAGATATACATATATCAGGATCAGACACTTGCTCTGGATTTTTGTTTTATTTAAATGTTCATGTTTGTCATAAATCATCACAAAACTGACACAAGAATGACAGATGAGCGCAATAAAAATTTTATTGCACTAATGCAAAAAAGACCCACTTTTTTCTTAAATGTGTTTCACAAAAGTGTTGTTTTTTGCATGAATGTAGAAAAATAATATTTTGACAGATTTTGTTCAAACTTGTTGCCATTTGGAAATATTTCAAATGTATTCTCACTCTTTTGTTATATTATTACTGATAATTATTTTTCAATGTTATTAAAGGCAATTAATCGATTTTTAATGAGTTATGTCCAATATTGAAGAGAGCTTACAATTTTTTCTTTTTTGAGGTCATTTATGGAAAAAATTGTTTTTAATTGAGAAACCACAATTCAATAGAACTCTTATTTTCTTTCCGTTTGTATTCCAAGGTAACAGGAACAATAAATGGACTATAGGATTCAAACATTTCAATTCAATACTTGTGGAGCAATTTCCAAAAATGGACCTCAACACTACCACTGATCAAGTTAGTTGAAATTGATACACTCTGTCCAGTAGGACTCTCAATCACTCACGGAAAATTGTATACTAGGGGTTAAGCTTCGAAATAAAAAAATCGCAATCTAAGATTTTGGCCAAGAATGCGAAGAAGAAGAATAGACTTCCGCAATCTCTCTGTTACAGTAAGTATATGGGTAGGAGTCTTTGTTTTTTGGAAAATTGAACTTATAACTTTCTGCTTATATATGCCTTTTATTATTTTGAAGTAAACTTTTTTCAGGTCACATGTTCTTTCTTTTATAACCTAAACCTTCCTAAGCTCTTCTTATTTTTAATATTGTTGTAACTAAGCTGTAACACTTTCAACTTAATCAATATTAAATTTTTCGTTGTTCTAATGCAGCTAGTCGGGCCCTGCCTGGATGAGCGCTTATCTCTTTGGTCGGTGTTATAGATTCTCTCCTTATGAACGAAAATAGAAATCCGGGTTTTGTTTCATTACTTTTATTTCCGGGGAATCAATTTTGGTGGTATAACCAAATAAAGATGATTCACGTAGTTTCTAGCGAGAATATGCCCTCTATTTTTCTTTCGAATAGACTGCATTTTATTACGAGGTTCTGGAAAGCTTTAAAGTTGCACAAAATAACTAATACTATTAACTATTTACGTGGGTAATAAAGGATTTTATGTTAAATATTATATATAAATATAAAGTCCAGAATAATATTCAATTTTGAATAACGAACTCAGAGTGGATTTATGTAGACACAATTACAAATTAGGAGAAAATAGTAAGCATGCACGCGCTCTAGCCCGAGATTCTGGTTATTTACATTTACAATAACCCTACATTTCCATGTCTATTTGAACAATTATTTTGAAGATGTATAGTAGAACTGAAAAAGCTGAGACTTTTTTTCATTCAATAATGATACTGACACACAACATAACACTGAATCAATCACTTTTTAATGAAAAAAGTGAGATAAACTTCAGGATCTGCATACTAGTTGCGCACTAGATGAAAATTCGGTACAATTAATTAGTTAAAAGTTGGCCAACTTCTTAATTGCTAAGTGATAATAATAATTGTTTGTATTATTGTTAATTGTGTGCATAAATGGAGTCATAGTGAAATGAGTAGTTTAACTTATAATTGATAAATGTTGATTGTTAAATGCTAATTGATAATTGTTAAATGTGTCTGCATAAATCCACACTTACACACCATATTTAGTTATTCACTACGCCCGTGCGTTGTTCTTTGTTCTCGTTTTCTAATTATTAGTGTACCGGGTGAACCAATAACCCAACCTCTTTGTTGAATGATATTACAAAATATCCATATCAAAACAAAACCATAGTAGAGTGGTCAAGAGAAATTTATGAAAATTTCCAAGTTGTTAGCTTGTTTTATGGGAAATTATATCCATACTTTATGGAAAACAACTTTTTTATCCATAAAAACTTTTCCACTCTCCCCATTCTCCATTTGCAAATATCGGAAAAAAAACATATTAAATAAAATGTCTCCATAATATATATTCTCACAATAAGAGAAATATTTTCTTGAAGAATTTGGCCACTAGCGGTCAAACTATGAACCTGAGTCTCCATAAATTTCTTCCGGTAGTTTTCTTTCAAAATTTTTCCAAGATAGGTAGCTTACTCCAAAGGTTGGCTACAAGAGGAAAAGAAAATTATTTCTAGGGTTTGTGATCCGAAAAGAACTATATTTTTATAATTTCTAATTATGAATGAATAATATCCACTCTATTGTATATACTTTTCTTTTCTTTCATCAATTACAAATGTTTTTCACGACTGTCCAACAAAAGTATTCAACCAGGGAGAATGAATTTTAAAAACGGTCACGTATACCAAACGATATCCTCCCGTACATGTCCCAAACATCTGTCACATTGCAATTATATTCTAATCACTGGTCGACAAAGAAATCCTTTGTACACATTTTGACGAAAAACCATTTTTGTGGAACACAAAAAGTTTATGTTAAAGTCGGATAATACTTCGTCATTATGTATGTGGGAATAATTCCATAAGGTAGCGTAACCATTATAACTGGATGTTTAGCGTTGTTTCCCACAGGTAATAATTGCTACAGTGACATCTCTTGTTAATTGATGGAAATTTGGGACAATTTTTTTGCTTCTGGATTTTTCTAATTCTTCACTCTCTGCTTAAATTTGTGCATTTCTGTTATTAAACTTGCTCTTCCAACTTTTTCTATACTGCGGCTTTGCAATGGCAGTGCTAATGGGCTAGTTTTATGGGTATGAATTAATTAGTGAATTTATATCAGGGTGGTGAAGAATAACATATCTTTTTCCATGATAACGATATTTATCTCAAAAAGTTATAAATATCTAGGAATTATAGTTTTAAAGATTTTCTTAGATTTGAATAAACCGCTTAAATCAAACTAATGGCAGATTCCGTTGAAGGCACGAAAAAAAACCGAAGGAAAGATTTTCGCAGGTTTTTTGTCGAGTACAAAGCTCGTGTCAAAAAGGAAGCGAGAGACTTAAGAATAGCACTGCATGTAACTGGTAGAGGGGAGAATGAAGCAAAGCCATTAACCAAGGATAAACAAAACAATAATTTGCTCTTATTACTTGACTCCTTGACGTGCGGAAGGCTAAGTTTCAGGTATAAGTACTTCCAATACAATTGTTTGAGGCAACCTATGAATTTTCATAAACTGCGATTGGGAAATATTGTTAATAGGAAAACGATTTTTCCCTTTATAACTGTTTCCAAAACATTCAAGGGTGGAGTTATGAAACGAGTTTGGCTGCCGCGTTGGCATCCCCTTTTTAACCTTCAATAAAATTCAATTAAATCCTACAATTATCTAAAATTAATCAGTATTAGCATTCCCATCAGCTTGAACCACTTAAAACGCCCGTATTTGCGTAATTGCTCAAGTCAGGCCGAGTAATGCGTTCCAACCAGAAATGGTCTCACATAATCAACGTGCAAATGGCTACCTATAATTTAGACGATTTAATTAAGTATTGGCCTAATCGTTGGGGATATTTTGTCGAAGAAGGATATTTATTTTGACCGACCCCTCATCCTTATATGTCTGCATCCTCTACATTATCTTTTTTTTTTCAATTCTCTGCTTGCATTGATGTGAAACAAACGTCGTCAATTCAGAATTCGTGAAGGTAGTAAAAACCTGAATGTCTTCAAGAAAAATATAGAGATGGAGAAAAACACATAGCAACCCTGTGGAAGAGAACAAGCAGCAAGTCGGCGTGAGAAGAGTTTCGAAAATATTCTTTGTTGTTAAGTAGAGTCAAATCCAGCTTGAACCAAATTCAGAAAATAAAGGTCGTCTTAGGAAACACATGAGAAGTCTTATGAATCAATCGTCACAAGCATCACATTGTATGGTGTACTGAGGTATTATCACCACTGACCATGGCTATCGAAAATTTCGCCATATCACATCGTGCTTGAGTCGTATCCCAAGTAGCACATAAATATTGACCGAATATTGGTAAAATGTAGTAAAAAAATTGGAACAATATGAATTATACTACATTGGACCAATTTGAAATGTGAACATTCTGCGATGTGGATTCAACATTGTATTTCAATATGCATACAATATTTATAAGTGATGTTGGCCCAATACGAAATATTAAGTTCTTCGCCAATTTTAAGAATTGCATCATCAGCATTGTCCTTATATTGGATAGTTATTGTTAAACCAAGCTGTCCAACATCGTTATCCTATATTGACGTAATATTGGAATATACATATAAGGCCTACATCAACTATCAAAGGTTGTACCAAGTAGTCCAAAATTGGCTGAAATTTGGTATTCCATATTGATGTGATATTGGAAAATACATATGGGTCCTACATTATCTAACAGATATTGTAACAAGTAATACAGCATTGGCTGAATCTTGGTATTCCTATATTGCACTGATATTGCAATGCACAGGTAGGTCCTATATGAGTTTTCAATTGTATACCAATATTAGCTGAAAGTTTGTAGCAATAATACAACAGGTACATTCATGTGTTTCCATATTGGCCTGAAGCTTGAAGAAATTCTGAAACACAAATAAATTCAATATGTTCTCCACCTTGCATCGTTTTTGAAATGTATAGGAAAGAGTGTAATAAAAGTCGGCATTTAAATTGAACATTTATTTTGCACATTTTGTTTGAAAATAAATAGACAACAAATAAAGGCAAATAAAGTTGAAAAAATAATAAAATCTTGATTATGATGATAACTAATAAAACATCAAAATATTTATAATAAAAACAGAAGGAAACATTGTGCACGACAAACTTAAGAATAATAAGTCCAAAAAACGTACAGTTTCGACTTACAGGAAAGTCATATTTTCATCGAATAGTAACTCACAAAAAATGATTGACAAAATTTGAATTGGGGAAAATAGCAGCTTCCAAGAAAAATGCTACTGACCTCTATATAATTCTAATAAACTAAAACAATATTAACATAATGAACCTGGAAATGAATCTAGGAATCGGAAATCTACGCAACCAATGAAAAAAATTTGAGTTACGTGGAAATATTTTTTTTTATTGTGACATAAAGATGGCTGTGTCACCGGTTCACCCTCACTTATATCTTGAACAAAATATTATATTACTAATAAGTTATTATCTCAGTTTTTCCGCCCCTAGACGTCCACCTTCTCTATTTCCCGCTTGTGCAAGTGCTGAGCTTATGTGAGTCCTTACTTCATCTGTGCATGACGGTATATTCGTGTTGCTTCTAGAAAAGTAAAACATGATTCAATTACCGATACTTACATTCCTGAGCAATAAACTGTTTCTACTGTACAATAATGACATAATTATCATTGTTTTCCACAAGTGTAGGAATAAAGTACAGAGAAAAAACGAAAATAAACAAACAGCGATGCAAACATATTCTAATCTTTGGAGAACCTGCTTAATAAACAAAATATAAGATGAAAATATAACTGTTTAATTTGATGAAACGTTCACCGGGTACGAACAATTAACTCACCTTAATGAAGTTCACTTGTCAGTATTTCACTATTTCATATACCTATAGAAAATAATACGTTATTCATGTTGGTAGAATCAGTGTTATCAATATTAATTAAACTAATCTCACCTTCACCTTCTCAAATAATTTCAAATACACAAAATACACTACATATACAAAAATATACCTAACTGTTAACGTACGAATAACGACTACAGCGATTGTGCACACCTGCACAACCACTCCTTCACCGTTCTCACAGGCGCATGCGGGATGTGGTGACTTGGTATGTGGTGATAACAATATTTCATCAATATTGAATATTGATTTAACATTGAATATTCCTTCCGAATGTATATTAGGTACTATTGATCCAATATAGTTTGTTCATAATATCGAATAAATCTTTTAAATTCAATATCGGTTGAACGTTGTTAAATATTTTTTGCTATTATTGGGAACAATCGATATGGGTAACCAAAAGTGTACATCAGAAGATATTGTTAACTATGTATTGTATTATCGACATCTAATAATGTTGACCGAACAACACACTATTATTATTGAAAACAACCAGTATTCTTAATATTGGATAGTTGTTGGTTGAATAATATGTAGGTATTGATAAAAATATGAATTTTTTCATCAATGTTTCTCCAAAATTGAACATTAATATTGTTTCAGAATGTATATAAACATTGATCCAATATATAGTTTGCTCATCATATCGATAAAGTATATTTAATACAATATCGGCAAGATATTGCTAACTATATTGTATTATCGACATCTAATAATGTTGATCCAACCGCACGTTATTATTATCAAGATGAACCTGTATTTTCAATATTTGATAGTTGTTGGTCGAGCAATATAGGTAAATGATAGAATAACAATGTTTTATCAATGTTGCTTCTAAATAGAACATTGAATATTGTTTCCTATTGTATTGTATAAATATTTATCCAATATAGTTTTTTCATCATATCAATTAAATCTTTTATATACAATATGAGCAAAATATTGTTTGTTATATATTGTATAATCAATATCTATCGATGTTAACCCAACCTCACACTATTATTATTAAAAATAAACTGCATTTTTCATATTGGTTTATTGTTTGCCGGACAATATGTATTAATAATCAAATAACAATATTGCATCAATGTTGAATGTATTTTTAAAATTGGATATTGCTCCCAAATATATATAAATATTAATGCAATATAGTTTGCTTATAAGTTCGATTTAATCTTTCAAATACAATATCGGTTGAACATTGTTAACTATATATTGCATTATCGACATATAATCATGTTGGACCAATCATAAATTGTCAATTTCCAATATATCTATATTGAATCAATATAGATCCGACCTTCAGCCAATTTGATGTGCTACTTGGGATTCCATTATATTAGATGAGAAGTGCCAGGCCATTTATTGGATCATACTGTGAATGAGACGTTATAAAACACTATCATTTCCATTTGAACTGTCAGTGGTAGTAGTATTTTTTGCAGTTCATATTATCGCATCTCTATGAAGAGAGGAGGAAACAGAAATACAGGAGTCTGGTTAACCTATGTAGAACACATACAAATCGGCATGGTCTTGGTCAAATAAGTTTGACCCGAAATCGGATTCGGCATGTAATACAAACAGAAAATATCCTATTGAACAAATTCCTTCAATTAATGCAGATTTATCCGATAAAATTTATTGAATTAAACGCTATCAAATGATACTGCGCTATACTTCGAATAGATCATGAATTGAAGAGCAAAGTGAATTTGCTTTATAACATATATTTTACGATCATCATAAATCCACGTTATATCACCGGACATAAATTCAAATTTCTAAATGCGTTCAAATATGATTGAACACGTGTAGTTTGAAGACGGATATTATTTATGGCCGAAGGTTTATTGATTTTGGCCACAGACACAATATATAAAATACAATAGACAGAGTTGTTTACAAAATGTGTATGTGCCAACATTAATTCTTACTTCACTACAAATTATTTTGTAGTAATGCTGCGTTGCCAGATGAATAATGTAAAATTATTTTTAGAAATTTATGTTTAATACTATTATTTGATATTTCTCTACAAACTAAATATATTTTTGCATACATATATTTTTGTATATAAATATGTGTTGTTATTTGTTGTTTGCTGAATTTGAATCTCTTAAATTTTATTTTACATACTACAAGGTAGTATAATTTTCTACTTATCTTTTAAAATTTCGCGAAGTCCGGCAACGCTGCCAACAAACTACCCCAACAAGCCGCCGCCATATTCCAATATCATTTCATTGATAATCTAAGTGGCGAGTACTGTGTTTTTAATTTGTTTGCGTGTATTTCAACCAATTTTGTATTTATTAGTGAATCAGAGGTGTTAAAAAAATTTAAAACTTTGGTGAGACAGTGTGTGGTGTGCCGGAAAATCGATTATTTGAATCCTAACCTATCTTTTCACTGGTGAGTTATAGTAAATAAGTTAGTCATAGGCGGGTGTGAATCCTTTTTTTGCTCAATATCTAAAGTTACTCTTATAAAATCTGAATTGGCTTGATAAAGAGAAAATTAGGTGAAATTACCACTCACATACTTCTCACTCTCAGCTCCAAGATAAAAAAAAAACGGAAATTTAATTAAAGCATCTACATTAATATTAGAAGTATGCAAAGGAGCAGAAAAATACTTTAGATTTTTTGATAAAACCACTGGTATATTTAATAAAAACATTAAACACCTGACAACTATATTAACAGTAAATACACTGAAACAATTACCAGCAAGCTTATATGATTATTTTGGAGATCATAATATATTTGAAGATACGCCAGTTGTTGGTCATTGCCACCACCTAAAAAAGCTTGTATTACCAAAGTATTTCAAAATTCGTATTCATCAAGAAGTTACAAAAAAATGGATACAATAAAAGTGAATGGAATACGAAGTATTCAAACAAAAACAATTTTATTTTGTAATCAATGACAACCTTAATGATGTAAAATAAATATGTATTATTTTCTAATTATTTTTATTCCATAAACCTCAAGAATTTGTATCACCTAAGCAATATACATCACTTTTACTGACAATTATGAAGTTGTTTTAATAATGAAAATGTGTACCTTGGAGCAGTAAATATTTCAATGTGATAGCTAAATAAATTAAATTTTTTCATTAGTAACAACGACAAATTCCAGATATTTATACTAATTTTTGTCGCACAGTTGTTTATCAAGTATTAATTTTAAAAATTGAAAATATTGTGAAAGAATCCCGAATTGAGTCTATTCAATCGATCGCCCCCCTCATTTCTCCGTCTATGATGTTGATCTGTCGGCCGCCATGTTCCAACAATAGTCATATGCTTTGCCTCCTCACCGCCCCTGATCATAACAATGTTGGAATATAAACATTTCGTATTTTACGAATGAATAGCTCTGTCTATTGTATTTTATATGTCTGTGATTTTGGCTATCAATAATGAATAAACAATATTGAGTAAACCTTATTTCGAGTGGATTAAAAAGAAACAACCAATCCCCTGTATTATTTCTCCAATAAATACGTCAGAAAAATGTCAATTGCCAAGCAAACTGTACTTTTAATAACAGACAACGAGATTAATGGGTTCAGCAGCAGCAGCATCATTTATTTAAGCACACGTCCAAACAGTCTCCACAAACTTTGTGTATAACATACTCACCCATCAAAGGAGAGAGAAATAATGAAATCAGCTTGGCTGACATGTAGTATTTTGTTCAGTTTCCCATTAGTTGGGAATAATCAAAATTCTGGTTTAAATGTTTGCGAGTTAGAAATGTGTCAGAATTCGAAGGATCTGGGATAGAAAAAGGCTTCAAGCTAACAGGATTTCGGAGTGAACATATCGGCTCTGCATTTTTTTTATAAGTACGTACAATGATTGTATCCGCTTAACAAGCGTCTTCCAAATAAAAAGTTTGCGAAGTATTTGCTATTATTATTTGTCGATCTGTACCAAAAAAAAAAACACACAATGGGTGGTATGAATAAAAACGGAGTACATGCTAACACTAGAAGTATTAGCATTTTCTATGAAGTAGGTACTTCAAAACTAAGAAGAAACTACATTTCAAAGTAGATACTTTTAATTTTCCGGAAGTTACTATACTAAGTAGTACTCTCGTGTAAATGAATTAAGTATTTACTGCAATTTGAAGTAGCGACTTCTCACAGCAGATACTTCGATTTCATGAAGAAATTGTAGTATTTGCTTAACGTTAGCGAAGTTGGTATAATAGCAGCTTCTTGAGAATTCTACGGTTAATTTTGTTTAAAAATGGATGGAATACGCAGAAGAAAAATATACAGTGTAAGACGACACGTTATTGATGATATGTTGTATCATAAATTCTGTTTTGTATTTTTATTATAAATATTGGTTAACTCTTTAAGGGCTGTATCTTTTGGAGACTTGAGGGCAGGTGTCATTTTTTATCCAGCAGTATCTTGAAATCTTCTACCATTATAATAAATGCTAATTGTATAATCTTCATTTTGGGACCCTTCTTGCTGAGGCATTTCTTCATCTGATGACATCCTACTCAATCTCGAACACTCTTTATAACTATTAATAATTTAATTGACAAGAAAAATATCAAATAATATTTCGGGTAGTTTCGAGGGTAGTCTTGACAATTTTTTGTAACAACAATGATGGAACAGAAAATCTAATAAACTTGTAAAGACTAGCTCCCCAAGCAAAAGGAGTTGGAGATGCTGCACGTGTAGAAGCATATACTACGGGCTAAAAAGTAGATACTACCAGTAGTTTAGTAAATACTTCAACGTTAAGCAGATTCTACCGGAACTGATCAGATGCTTCATGATGGAGCAGATACTTTGAAGTACATCTTTAAATTTGTAGTATTAGCATATACTTCGTTTTTATTCATACCACCCATTGTGTCCACACTTCCTTTTTCTTACAGAATTTATGACCGTCAATTTTTTAATATATTTTTAAATTCAAATAGAATAAGAAATCTTCGTCTGGATAAGACTTCTATTATATTTGTTATTAGGACTGATGGTAAGAATATTGAAATGCATTAAATTGGGGACCTTTCTACGATGTGCACGTCAAAAATTAAGCTGAGACGGAGTTGAACCATAACTTAATACAATTGATTGTTAAATAGCGTGTATTCAGTTGGTTACGGAAGGCTTTTTATAAAATATTTTATTGGGTTTCTACCAAAATTTCGAGGACAATGGACATAGCGACCGTGTTTCTTTGGTGCATGCAATATCCGTTGTTTTTGACGGTTTTATCTGTATTATTAGTTCCTCTGAATAATTCAGTAGTCATCTAATTATCGTATTTTTCAAAGTGAAGTTTTGTATTCCCAAATGAAATTAACGTTCCATAACGCGTAATACCGAGGAGGGATAAGAAATATCTAATATTTAATAATAATTATTACAATCTCTATTTTACTTTTTTCTTTCACTCAGTTCACGGAGAAAATTCAAAATATTTTGAGTTATTTCGGTCCTTTTGTTTTGTTTTCTACTGAAGACATTAACAAACAATATAGACAACTTTTATATTTCAAGTGAAGCTTCACAAACGTTTCATTTTTCCGATGGAAACCTATCGCTTGATTGCCATTTTCCACTAATTGAACACGTTGATGGTTGTGTAGTTTTTATTGATAGCATGATATATCTCGAGCATAAATCAGTGCAGTTTCCTTTATTGGAAACCATTATTTTGACCATTGTTTCGGCTGCTTAGCTGATCGAACAAATACAAGGTATAGATAATGGCTTTTATTTTCCTCAGAATCAATCGGTGTGTCGAAGGTGGTCGTCGATTAAGGAAAAGTACATTTCAAAAACAATTTTTGTTTTGTTTTGATTTTAGTCCTATCACCCGGAGGAATTTCAGGATATCCGCCTTCATCAACTAAGGTAAATTTTCCTCTTCTATCCAGTAATCTCCCAGGTACTGTACTTTAGGATTCTGGAGTGCTGTGCAGTTCGAAAGTATGTGGATGGAGGTTTCTTCTCCCATGCCACAATATCTGTATTCTTCTCTCCACTATTTTGAGCTTTTTCAGGTGCCCATTCAGATGACAATGTCCCGTTTGGATCCCTGTTGAAACTTAAAGCGCAGTAAAGTTTTACTTTGACTTACTACTACTAAGTTGCAGACGAACCTTGTCCTGGACAAACTCAAGCCAAGGTTCCGGCACTGACTTTGACTTATGTATTAATTTGATCTCAACAGGCTGTAGTCACCCAGAAGAACCTTTGATTGTCTAGGCCCTACTTAGATTTTTCCAGTGGTCAGATCTCTTTCGGCTTTAATTAGGTTGGATAGACGTAACAACTTATCTCACATTTGGATATTGCATATCAATATGAAGAAATATGAGTCCTTTAAACAAAATCTCAGTAAAATTAATATGAAAAATGTATTATATGGAATGGAAAAGTCATAAAGACTTTTTGTTGTTTATTATTGTTTCAAAGCAAAAATAAATGAATCCGACGATGAAAAATGGCATTTAAATTGAATGAATGAACAAATGGACGACATCAAAATTACTATTCAAACTGTAGGTCAAATACACTTCAACAAGTTGAATATTACAATAAAATTATTGGCGACAGGCTTGAAAATTGTTTTTTCAACTGAAAATACTACGTTTTTCACAACTATGTAGCTGAATATAAATTTAATTTTCAATGTAGTTACAAATTTGCATAGGCTATCTAAATATTTGGTATTGTTAAACAAAATGGTTGTTTATCCATAATTTTTGTTGAAATGAATTCCACAAATACCTTCAGTTGTGAGCCTCACATTATAAAATTCAGTGCAAATAGTGTATATTTTTTATGAAGTGATTGAAATAGTGTATGTATAATGTATTTTGGGAAAATCTGATTTAAATTAATGATGTCCTTGAAGACAGTGAAAGTGGAAAAGTAAATAACAAAAATGTCCTAATAATAATTGTTAAAATAATATTGTGCACAAGTGAAACATTCCAGGAAATCGAAATATAAAAAAAGTGATAGAAAAAATGTGTGCATTAAAACGATTCATAAAAGTTTTGAGTAGGTAAAGGCGTATTAGGACGTGATTCGAAATACGAATTCACTCGTAAATCTTCATAAAACTCAGTAGAAGTTCATTCCCCAAGGAATTACTCGATTTTGATATATTTTGCTTGTAAATAACTTTATGGTCGAGAAGTAGCAATTTCGGTTCTTTTTCATTCGCAGGAATATTTAAAAAGCAATCAATTATTGACTTGAACTTGAATATATTAATTCTTTAGTTATTCTATAGTTATGAAGTTTTTGTAAAATATACAAAATCGAATGAATCTTATCTATTTTTTTCCAAAAAAACTTCCATTTGATATAATAACTTTTCTTTTAAAATTAATTGCAAAAAAGGACAATCCAGATCTACTCGATATTCTTCGAGTTCCCATATTGAATATATTGAAATAGCTCAATTACAATGATAGATGAAAGCCTTTTCCATAATCCTTTGCGAGTGTGAATCATACGTTTACTTAGACAGGACTTTTGCATTCTCACCTTTTGGGGGTGGGAAAAATAACAGTAGAGGATTTTTACGATAAAAAGACGATGACGTTGCAAAACAAAATATTGTGATGTTGTATTTAATATAAATATCTATTTATGAAAAACTATGGATAAGATACAGGAAGAAATAGTAACCAATCATTCTATATTCGAATTAACATTTGATTTTACATAGAAGAGGGTTATATGAAAAACATTTTGTAACAACCAGTTGTTGGTACTTTATTGATCACCGTACTGTGATAACTTGCATTATCCATTACGATTGTGGCAGGCTTTTCCAAGTTCACTAAAAGCTGGTATTCAAGCCAATGCACTGTTTCCATACATTTCATATATAACATTTCGGAAAGCATTTTGGTCAACAGTAGGTTTTATGCGTTGTCTCTTTTTAGGTGGGCTTTTAGGCTGTTCACCTCTATTATGCATGGCAGCAATACGGTTAACAGTAGTAAGGCTAAGTTGTAAGGCTTCTGCAAATCTCTACAACATAATTATTTCAATTTATGAAAGAGTAATATATCAAGTTTAATCAACCTTCACATTTAAATATGTAACAATAATATTAATAATAATGAATACAAATTACTAATACTATTACTCACGTCTCTTACAGCAGTTAGCGGGAGCAGCGGGCCCCGTTTCGGCATTCTCGTTCAAAATAGCTTAACAAACATGTATCTCTTGACATTTACTATTCAGCTGCTTCGGCATTTTATTAACTACACACTGCAGATTTGCGTAAATAATTAGTTGTGAAAATAACTGATTTTTTAATCTCAAAGAAACAATGAATTCAAGAGCACCAAAAAAACTTTTAAATATTGGACGATGATCGAATGTCAATAAACGTCAAAACAGACTGGGGATTTTCACCAGTTTATCTGACAACGTCTTGAAGTTTTGCCAACCCGTTAGCTGTAAATTGCACTGGCTGTTAAGGATAAATTGTATTTACGGTTGGTAGATTATTATTAATTCTGATAAGCAGGAAAGTAACTAAATGTGACGTCATCGTCTTTTTATCGTAAAAATTCTTCATAATACAAAATGGATAGTGGGAGCCAATTGGTGAAATGTGATGGCTGAAGCGCTATGTGTGCTGGACGACAAGGAGCTCTTAATCATCTCCTCAGCTCTAGATCACATACCCAGTAAAATTTCAATATAAGATTTGATTAACGGGTAGTCAGAAAATACAGATGAGTAGCATAACACTTTGACCCCCAGATGTCATTTTTTCAAAATAGACCCATCAACCAAACTATTTTTTTTGGTAAATTTCAACTTTAAATAGAGTACTGAATATCGGTGAAGCTTAATAAACATGTAATTTGTTTTTTACTATTCACGGCACTACAAACCGCTACTTACCGTCAAAATTCCAGGAAAACATGTGTTCGCAATCCACATGTTACTATAGCTACGTTGCCAATACCTTACAAAATTTCTCCAAACTAGAAAAAAATTGGTAACCATAGCCCAAGACAACAAAATTCTCCATATAAGTCCATGTTAAACGTGTTCATACTGTGAGCACAGCGCGATGAATTTGAATATACGTGTGTATAATATTTATACACGCAGTTTAAGGGGAAGCACTATTTGTGAATCAATTTGGTACACGTGGGGGTTGAAGTGATAATAATAAGAATCACAGTGAATATTCGCAAAATCAGGAAATAAACAAGACACATCCTAGTGCAGGGCATGGTGGCAAATTCACAAAGTGTCCTGGAGGCTCCAAGGATTGGTAAAAAGAAAAATGATACTGTTGGAGCAATGGGAGATTGAGATTTCTGCATGATATGCTCTATTCTGTTCGACTCACAGGTACTTTCTATAAATTTCCATTAATTATGAATATAAGGGAACTTTTGGGAGTTGTTGGAAAAAGGATTCTTAGCACACGAATACATATTCAAATAAACCCTTATTAGGAAGTTTTCTTTCGAAAATATTTTTCACATCCAACGACCGAAACCTCTTATCTCTTGTTTGTTTATGTGACAAAATTACAATTTTGTGAACACAGGAGAGGTCATGAAAACAAATGTGTCGTTGTCTAAATGGCGGTTGCGGAATTGTAATAAAATTTGGGAATGAATTAGGGAAGACAAAGACGGCATAGCTATATGAATATTTATATCACAACTGTGGCAATGGGGTATTATGATCCTGAACATTTTCTATGGTTATTTCATAGGCCTCTTACATCACACTTAATGCAATGTGTGACATTTGTTGATAACTATCTATTAAAGCGACTATCTAGCACTGCAATGGAACGCCTTTGATGCAATAATTACAGTCAAGCTATGTCGGACATGGTTAGTAGTTGGATGGGTGACCGTGCCAGGGAAAACCATTGCATAGGGCCCGTACAGCCGGCAGCGAAGTAGCATATCACAGCTCGCAGGCAATGTACCAATGAGTACAAGGTATAATGTGGATATATGCCGTCTTTTGAGGAGACTGGTTGATGTTGAGCTCGCTAAAGAACACTACCACTGGTTGGGACACTAGTGACAAAGTGATTATTCCATAAAAACACTAGAATGTTGGAATTTGAGGACATAAGTTATTGATACCTTCCTCCTTCCTTTTATTTTGATCGGAGCACCTCTCTACCCACGTGCGAGACCAACGACCAGCCCTAGCTGGACCCATGCAGCCAATACTCTATAAAGACTTAAACTTCAGCTTCAGATATTGAAAATAAAACCTTTCTCACAGATCTAAAGCAATGCTAGGAATATGTCATCACATTGACTGTAATTGGAATGAAATACATCGAAATTCTTCGGAATAAAAACGTCAGTGAGTCACTGGAAGAATACCCCAACTGATCTTTGTTGCCAAGTGATTTTATCTGGGCTGGGAATTGAGCATACGCTCGTTGCCCACTCACCTTATGAAGAAAACAGACCTGCTTGATGTCGACAAGACCGAGAGAGAAATCGATGGTCAATCTTAACTAACTTAAGGTCGCTCTTAAGAGGGCAGTGTTATGTTAAAAAGTTGTGTGCATACTGTAGGGTAATTAACTTTTGATGAACAAATTGTTCTAGCTTCCGCCATTGCTAATAACCCATTGGGATAATGCAAAAACAAAGCTAGTGAATAATTCCAAGATTTTCATGAAAAAAAAACTCTTACAGCAAGAACACAATTGGGATTTGTAACTGATATTCCTTTATAAATCATGATAGGTTTCCTAAGTTGTTTTTTATGTTATGCATTCTCGTGAAAATATATTTTCCTGACATAAACAACAATTTACTGTGAATCCCCTATCTAAAATCAATTTATTTCTGAATCCTTAGGGAAAGTGAAATAAATAACGACAAAATAAGTGATACTTTCATAGCTTTGAGCGTCACATGAATACTTTTTCCATTTTAAGCCTACTATATCGACTTGAGATTCGGACTTGTTAGTCTCCGGAGAGAAAGAGGAAAAGGGACTTGTTCTCTTTTGTGCCGAATGTCAGTTTCTACTTTATTTTCCACAAATTTGAAATGAAAAAATATATCACATATATATCATAGAAAAAATCGGAAGAGGTTACACTCAAAAAAATGTTGTTACGATGCAATTGTGACCGAGTTCTATCCTAGAACCACAATTTTCTTATAAAAGTGGCAACGTCGCACTGTTCAAACTATCATCACTTAGGGCGAGTTGTACCAAACACCTAAACTCGGTTTAATGATTACTGATGTTTAGACTGTGTCTGATTGATGTATTTATTATCAACAATCACATCAGTCTAAACATCAGTTAAAATTAAACAGAGTTTAGGCGTTTGGTACAACTCGCCCTCAATATATCCACTTAATAATCATATGTACCTGATTAAATTTGTGAAATACGTTAAAATAAAATGTGTCGTTCCCATAACGCTTCTCTCTGTAGTTTTTTCTTCAGGTATTCCATTGTTAAAACAGGTGTTAATCAATATGACCAAACCGGATTTAAATATTACATGCATGCACTCCAAATCAACCCAACCGTACATCTGGATACCATTAATGTAACTAGTTGCTTAAATCGATTTCGATGTAACCATGTTATCCTATTTCATACATGACCATTATCTATTTGCAGGTTTAAAATTCATAGTTACTCCAATCGTCAGATGAAAAATTACACTATCATTTTAGTACGAAATATACTGCATGAATCGATTTGGAAAGTATATTTTTGCAAATTTGGTACTTTTCTGGCACGTACTTATCTCTTCAAATGTACAAGCAATTTTTCTCATAGCGTTTCGGAGAGAGGGGCGTGTGAAGGTCACAATAATTGCAGAAGCAATAAGCATCAAGTTTTTCACATCTGCCATTCAGCCTGTTAATAAGAAGTACACTGGAAATATTCAAGTCTGGAAGGAAGTCTAGAGTGGTAAAATGCACAGTCGGATTCTACTATGACAATTGCTTGTCCGCCTATCAACCCAATAGTAGTTATAGTAGGCAAATGAGGTTGATGAGTTTACTCCTCTGTAAGAACCGCTCCAAAATTGATTAATTACTGTAGTACCATCTTCATGCTAGCATCTAGACGCACATTGAGTACCTACATCTAGCTTCCCACATAACAGATCCATTCGACTCTGCCTGGGTAAATTTGCTCCAGGTTGATAAATAGACTTCATTGTGAGGCAAATAGATCAAACGTCAACTGTTGAATTCATTTGTAGTACTAATAACCACAAAATTACTATTAGGGTATTGGAACTATGAACTCTGTTACCTATGGAGTCGAGAGGCTGAGTGGAATTACGGATTTGTTAAGAACTGTAACGCTTCTGGTAATTATTCAAGATATTTGCGCATGACACATGGCTTAAATTGTAATGTCGCTTCAAGTTTGTTGTGGAAAAGCGAATTATGCCAAATTTATTGTTAGGGAATATAATATACAGTGCACACGGTTTCGGTTTAGTTCGATTGAAATTAAACTTAAAATGAACTTTCATAACATGAAATGCGACAAGTTTTTGGGGTAATTTTTTTCTATTCAGTTCCATAACTCCAATCCAAGAAAAACAGCTTTGAATTTGGTTGCAACGAAGTGAAAACAAGTGTTTGGATTTGAAAGGTTATCTTATTTAATATAATTAAACGTAAGTATAAACCAAAGAAGTTAATAAACATTTGTTTCTATTCCACGAGTAAGAACAATTTCATCTGCACTGGACAAATTTTGATGGTGATCGTAGTTTCTAGAAATCTTCACAGTACTGTGTGTTTTTGCTAATTAAAAATAATCATAAATAAACAATATATTATTGATGATCGTCATAATCTCCTCAATATTTGCTATTGTAAACTAACCTTTATTATCATCAGTATAGAAAATTTGGCTTTTAGTTAGTTTTATTCGCAGCATTCTGAAAAAGTGAATGTATTTTTTGCTTGCTTTGTATATTATTATGGCTGCCTACAATATCAATCAATGAAGCTATTAAAGTTTCCAGACATATTTTGTTGTAAAATTTGTTTGAAAAAATTATATTCAATCATTTTGCCCGATACAACTGTTTACCTTGAAACTTCAAGAAATTATTTGTAGAACTTCAAGAAAACAGTAGACTCTGTGATAAAAAAAGTTGAGCCAAAAGTAAGGAATGAAAAATCTCAATTCCATTCAATTTATATTCGCAGTACTTCAAATAAATCGAATATTAACTAAATCAAGAAGCAGCACTTTCATTCCACTCTCCGGAAAGATCAGGACAGTACAACTATTTGTGACCAGGAGAATTTTTGGAATGACTCGCCACACAGCCTATCAATTCAAGTGTGTTGAGGTTTTTTTTTTCCTAATACAAAACTAGACATAGATTCTTCGTTCAATATTCTTCGATAGCCATGAATCCCTTTGGTTGTGTGAATAGATTTTTGTGTGTATGTTTGGAGTAGCATTCACTGAAACCTAAAAGATCTATTTTGTCTCCTTACTCCTACTTAGTTTCTGAGAAGAGTCTCTGAAACTAGTAGCTCCTTTATTCCTTTTTCCCGGAGGAATTTTAGGATATCTGCAGGCTTCAGCTTAAGTAAATGTTCCCCCTTTATCCAGCGAACTTCCAGGTACTGTGCTCTAAGATTCTGGAGTGCTGTGCAGTTGGAAAGTATGTGGATGGGTGTGTGAACAGATACAAATATGACACAAAATCGTTATTCAAAATTATTATTTCGAAGCAGCATACATGCAGATCCACAGAAAATTTACGTTCAATAATTCGTTCATAGATTCGCGGTGAATTCACACACGATACATTTTAACAAAGTATGACAGTCGGGCTTCATTTTCAGTACAATTTAGTCGCCGCCGAGCAAGCCTTTTGAAACATCAAAATGTAATACGCAAATTTCAACATCGAGAGTAGGTATCCAGTTAAATCAATTTGCAAAACTAACACATCATTATCTAGAGGGTTGAATAAACACCATTCCCAATGCTTCATCTATGTCGGTCTGTTCGCTCGACATGTATCTATATACCAGTCTCCATAGACGTAATTATTCCGTACATTATCACTGCGTAAACAAATCGATGGTAGAGGCAGCTAAAGAATTACTCGTGGCTGGTAACATTCCTATGTTAGCATTTTGAATTGTCACACAAGTTGTTATCCTTTATTACTAGATGTAGTAGAATTTACAACATTCATGAATAGGACAAAATGATGTGAAAATAATTGTAGTTCATTTGAATTCCGCATAATATGTAGTAATCCACGTTTTAGAAAAATATGTTGGCAGACAGATACCGTATGCCCTTGGTAACAGAGGGTCTTCACTAATGAATATTCTTATTTCACTTGAAAAATAACATAACACGAAACAAAAGTGAAAAATCACATCAATTTTGTAACAAGAATATACAATTTCTTAACGTTACTGTAACTGAGAATGTGAAAATGCTGAATTTGATATGATATGTCTATGGAATCGTGACCAACAGTAATGTTTCCAAAATAACTATCCATTATTCAGGATCATAGTTTCTGGTGATGCGCCAAGATAATTGTGGAAATATCATCTGTTTTACCCATGGATCCAAAACCATGTTGAGGATGCTATGAATGGACCAGAAGAAAGGATGTTTCCCAGTATTGGTCGCTATGAGTAGAATAATCTAGAAATTGGACCTTAATGTCTAATTTTGATCACAATTCATGTTATCTAAAGTACAACATATATTCTGTAACTTCCAATCAAATAAATCCTATTAGGTTCATATATTTCATTTGTGAATGCAACTAGATCACACAAACCAAAGCTTTTATCGCTCCGGCGAGTACCTTCGCTATGTGTTTTGTAATCTTTGAAACGAAAATTCGCATACGGAGTCGATAAAAGTCATAGGTTTATGAATAGGTTATAAAAGTCATGGAATGGAAAATGGACGAGTGTACTGTGAAATATACCGGCCACATCCCTCTATTAAAGGGTCAGTTGAGTAGATTTATATTCAAGCACTTCATATCGCTTGCCATATATGCCGTTGCCTAGCATTCCATAAATTTGGTTAGTAGCGTTTATACTATTGCGGGATATTCACTAACTTTTCAACCAAATAAAATGAAATCGACATCAGCATATGATGATACTAAAGCAAAACTTTTTGTTATGGTGTAGGATTTGGAATGGGTATAACCAAATTAGTTCAGAAAATGTAATTATTTATCTCACGAAAAATGTTGAATGCTGGTGAAATTTTAATGGAAATATCAAATTTCATGATATAAAAACAATTTTTCTACCGAGAATGACTTGGGAAAAGCACATGCTTTGATTATAATTTGCACAACAGTAATAAAAAAAATACGATTATTTTTTCTTTAATTGAATTTTGGTTATAATGAAAAGATAAAGATAAAAGTGATAGAAGATAGAAGCTGAATGTGCAAAAGAAAAAAGTAAAAGTTCATGGAAAAGTATAGTCTCGGTCAATTTGCATGGCTGTAATTTAAGTAAGCTGTTCTCCTTGGAAGTTATTCTGACTAACATCAGTGGCTTAATCCTTCAGACCCATTAGCCTAACATCCTTTGTGTTGAAAACATTGGAGAGGGTGGCTGATCGGTACATAAAGGAAAAAGTTGGGCTAAGGTATCCCTTGCACAACAATCAACATGCGTTCAGGTGTGGCAAGTCAACTGAAAGTGCCTTACACCAACTGGTAACCCAGGTGGAGAAGGCGCTGGAAAATGGCATGATCGCCCTGGGAGCTTTTTTGGATATACAGGGGGCGTTTGACAGTACCCCTGTAGAATCTATTTGTAGGGCTGCGACAAATCATGGAATAGAGCCAATGATCACTCACTGGCTTGGGGCCATGTTGTGCAATCGTACAGTAGAGGCCACATGGAAAGACCATGTGGCAAAAGTGATCGTCGCTAGAGGATGTCCGCAAGGGGGTGTTCTCTCGCCCACATTGTGGAACCTAGTCATTGACGAGCTAATAACTCTTTTAAACGGTGAAGGCTTTCTAACGATTGGGTATGCCGATGATATCGTTGTCCTTGTTGTTGGAAGGCATATTACCGTTCTCAGGGACCTCATGCAAAGGGCTCTGAATAGGGTACATGGGTGGTGTAACGAACACGGACTTGCAGTAAATCCAGCCAAGGCTGAGATAGTTGCTTTCACCAAAAAAAGAGGTATAAGACCTGAAGGTCTTAATCTTGATGGAGTACCACTGCCTGTGGTTGAGCAGGTGAAGTATCTGGGAGTGATCCTTGATAAATCACTGACATGGAAGGCTCATCTTGACAGTCGCCTAAGCAAGGTGACAAACACGTATTGGGCCTGTAGGAGAGCCATTGGTCCGAAGTGGGGACTGACCCCCAAAACGATCATATGGTTCTATAGAGTGATCATGCTGCCTATGCTCACATATGCGGCTCTGGTTTGGTGGCCGAGGGTAACCTTGGTCACGGCTAGATCGCAGCTGACACGCCTTCAAAGGGTGGCACGTCAAGAAGCTCCGGCTACTGGAAGATATTCCAGTTCTGGCTCGAGCACCTGATGAATGCCTGCGAACTTCGCAACTCCGTACAGGGCCATGATCCGGATTAGAGAATCCTGGGAAAAAGAGAGGAATACACAGCCTAATGGAACTGTCTGGTACACAGATGGCTCATGCTCCGGTGATAGAGCAGGGGCTGGAATTTACTCTAGGAACCCAAGAACACAAGTTCGTGTACCATTGGGTGATGGTGTATCTGCATATCAGGCCGAGATATATGCTATCTTGGAATGTGCGCAGATAAACCTAGACAGAGGTTATGTGGATCGACACATAACCATATACTCCGACAGTCAGGCAGCAATTAAAGCCCTGAGTGGGTGCACCAGCAACTCAGGACTCGCTAATGAATGTCGAGAACGACTTGCTAATCTTGCAAGGCACAACGTGGTGCGGCTAGAATGGATTCCAGCCCACTCTGGTTTTGAAGGCAACGAGATGGCGGATGCACTGGCTGCGGAAGGGGCAGCAGCTCCCGACCTTGGGCCTAACAAAACAAAGAATACGCAAGGAGACGAAGAAGTGGCTGAAGAATCAGCACCTCGCTCATTGGAATGCTCTGCAGGGTCCTAGGCAATCCAAACTTTTACTGAAGGGATGGACTGATGGACACGCTGGAGCAGCTACTGAACTACCAAGAAGTAGGCTAAGGAAGATAGCAGGACTCCAAACGGGGCACTGCTGTATGATGAAACACCTCCACAACTTAGGAGTAGAGGAAAGTTCCCTATGCATGGGTTGCGGCATGACTGACGAAACGTCAGTCCATGTTCTCCTAGAGTGTCCACACTGGGCTGTACTACGCAGGCGAATCTTCGGAGTCCCTGTTTTGGCCCCTGGAGACACAAGCAGGCATCCATTGAAAAAGGTTGTGGCCTTTATAGAAGGGCTCGGCTTTATGGATGTTTAGGTAGCAGGAATGGCACAATGGGCCCGCTAGTGGCCTCAGTGCCGGAACCTTGGCTTGATTTTGTCCAGGACAGGGTTCGCCTGCGAGCTTAGTAGTAGTAGTAGTAGTAACATCAGTGGTAATACTCCATATAAACAGACAATTGCTCGGAAATAATTTGGAAGAAATAAGCTGCTTTCCTCTGAATTTTGATAATAGCTGATGATTATATATTTTCGCTCCACATGCTAGTAAGTCAAAAGGGTATCTTCCATTGTCATGATATTTTCAGGTTCACACAAAGACAATCATATGAATACCAGAAATGGGTTAGTATTGTTTAGCAGCCCAAAGGTCAATTCATTGCGTCAAGATTTTTCAAGCTTTCCACTATCTACTATTGAGTACGTTTAGTTCGAAGTTTTACTGATTAATCGTTAGTGTTTCGTTATATTTTTGTATTTTTTGGTAATTTTTGTGGGCAAAAAATAGTTGTGTGTATGTATGTATTTTTGGGCTAACATTCACTGAGACCTGAAAGATCTATTGCGACTCCTCACTTCTACTCAGTTTCTCTGGAACTAGTAGCTCCTTTATTCCTATTTTCCGGAGGAATTTTAGGATATCTGCAGGCCTTAGCTCAGGTAAATGTTCCTCCTCTATCCAGTAGTCTCCCAGGTACTGTGCTAGGATCCTGGAGTGCCATGCAGTTGGAAGGTTTGTAGATGGAGGTTTATTCTTCCATGCCACGATATCTACACTCTTCTTTCTCCACTACTTTGAGCTTTTTCAGGTGCCCATTCAGGCGACAATGTCCCGTTAGGATCACAGTTAAAACTTTTAGCGCAGTTTTACTCTTACTCATGCATTCATTTTATCTTGTAGTCACCCAGAAGAGTATTTGATTGTCTAAGCCCTACTAGATCTTCCCAATGTGCAGATCTTCTCTTTCTTCCGGCTTCACCTATTTCTTCCAATATCATGTGTGTGTTGTGTGTAGCATATGCAAGAACTATCAACAGCCAAAAGTCCCAGACTGCAAATACTCAGTTTCTGTCTTTGAGACACAATATATTATTGTAGCCCTATAGGGACAATAATAAACTTTGCAACGACAAAATCAAGTCTACTATTCATACATGGTCTCGAATATATCAATAAAAAAATTCATATTTTCCTCATCTAACCTTTAAGTGAGAAACGAGAATAATAATAATTCAATAATTTCTTAACAAAGAGAAAAAAAAGATGTAGGTTATTACTGTTACCGTAAACTCCTAATAACCTATCATAAGAAGTATCTATTCCGTTTTCCATTTAGTTGTAATTGACGTGTATTTACGAACATTGCTTTAGTAATCTTCCGGAAACCTTTTACATTATTAGTTTCGGCGGTTATTTCACAGATTGTTCGACTGGAAGGTTCAATAGTGGTTCACGTGTTCTAATCACTCTTTACAAAGAAGTCAAGTGCTCTCAGTGAATAAGCAATGGATATTTGCATTGAACAAGATTGTTCATTGATTGCCCAGAGAGGGCGGACTGTTTTGAATAATAATAATCCTTTGCTGATTACGGAAATTCTGCAGCAGGAAATTATGGAATGCTGGTTAGGTTAAAATGTGCATAGCCCATTAACTTAGGGCAATATAGTTTCGATGCACAAAATCCAATTATATAGATTTTTGTGTGTAGCATCTCCATTTAGGTATTATATCACATTAGTATGATTTCAAAATGGCTCAAAATATTTTTTATTACTTAGATTCGGTATTCGTATTTTTCAAAACCAAAATTCAAAATTGGACTATCTATTGGGAATCCAGACCTTCTACGTTGAAAAATTGCAATTTTAACAGAAGTAATTAATTGTCCCATGGTATAGTTTGGCAAACCCATCTAAAGCTACGCGGTGTCGGCAAGAATAAGGTAACAAGGCCAACAATTAAAATCAGTCGATCGTTGAAGTGAGAAGAAGAAACAAACGCACAAACTTATCAATTGCCAGTCAGGTAAATGCATAGCAGCCGACCGATCTCCACCAGTCGTGCTCATTCGGCCTAAGCCTTGATATGATTCTCAAAACCCAATGAAGCAAGCAGATATATCATTAATTTATTGTGGATAATCAAAAGTTTATTTTAAAATTATCTCTACTACCCACTCTGCACTTCAGCTTTTAAGTTAAACATGGCAATATCGAATGTTTTCGTCGCTGAATATAACTTTACAAAAGTTTATGCTCTTCGTGCACATAAAGTACATATAAAGCGCTTAATTTCTATGAAGTCTCAACACTATAAATTTGAAAACCAAGAAAACGAGTTTTTGAAAAAATCATTATTCTATTTACATACCTCGCTGAAAAATCCGTAGTATTCTTTTTCTCATTATTTACTATTCATAAAACTGGAAAAATGAGTTTATTTGAAGACATTTCACCTCCAGTTCAACGACAAGTAAGAATTCTCCTGCTGAAAAAGTATAGTCATAAAGACATAAGTTTTGAAGTGCTATGGTTGTGGAGGTGGTACACGTTCGCATTTTGGAAATTCAGGATTTTGTTGGTATAGAGAAAAATGTTTTTAGATGAATTTTTTGTTTTTTGGCACCAAACACTGGGAACGCACTTCAAAAACGTAGTTTCAGGAGCTATCTCCAAAAGTGATTGGTGAGTTAGTGGTAGTTAACAATAGAGATATTTCAAGCCACATCAAATTTCGATATACGTTAACGCTAAACGTTAAAATGGGCAAGCGCAGTCTTTCTGAAATAGCGGATAAGATTTTCAATTATTTTATAGTTTTGAAGCCATAACCTGTGAACGACGATATACGCTAAACGTTATTTTGTTTGGTGTAACTAACCTCAAATTTTTCATTAGTTCAATTTGATTTGTACACATCAATCCATGACATTAATTGTGGATAATATAGAAAATATAATTAGACGTCGGAATGATCAAGGTCTAATAGACTACAACTTGATAAGGGGCGCTATTCTTCGAATTATCATTATATTTTGATAGGAATAGACATTTCAAATTGAAGTTTATATAATATTTCGTGTGTTGAACTGAATAATTTGAAGTTACTTCCATGAATCAATTTGTTCAGCAGACCTAGTTTCATTCCAATCTCTATCAAACGTGAATATCCGAATATTTTCCGGAGGAATATGTACTATTTATCAGAAAGTTTTAAAATTATTTCCATCGATGTTAATAATATTCTTCATGTTTTTCCCGTATTAAAAAAGTTCTGTTAATAAAAAGGTAACTGTTTGTGATATGTGCTTGAATGAAACCCATAGATATACGTAAATACATTATTAACTGAAATCGAAGGAAATAGAGAAGACATCGACACCTGAAAATCATTTCTAAAAATGTCTAATCATCTCAAGATACGATACTGATCGAGTGTAGACATAAAATATAGCATGTCTGGTCTAGAGGTGTTTGGAATCATAGCGATATAACTTCCTTTAATCTTTTTGGAATTGGACTCCATCAGTTGGATAACATCTAGCAAGTTATATATCACATAAATCTGCTACAACTAACCTCAATTATGCAACTTTTCCAGATAATTTGCTGGTAGCCATAGCAAGATTGTCATAATAAAGCCTCTGATTATTATAATGACTGCTCAGACATGTACTTTTTGAATTGAATTACAACAAATAACGGCTTTTTCATTTCTGATCAAAAACTGTTTTTTAAAAGTAATTTTATATTGCGGCTGCATAAACATAAAATTTGAATGTATCTACTTAAATCTGGACGCCAAAACCATTATTCTTTCACCATAAAACACTGAAAAAATCAAGCTCACGGTAATCTTCTCAAGTTTATCAATAAATCACGTAGAGAGTAACAAACCCGAAACGTTGATTCACTCATGGCCATTGTGAAAACGATGCGGCGAGAAACTGGCAACACAGAGAAAGATAAATTAATTCCGTATCCATGAAATGAGTGCCGGTTGTCACAAGAACAAATGACAAACGCTGCTATACCGGAAGTAGTAACCCGAGTTTGTGCGTCCAACTAACTGACCGGACATTACGTCACCAGGCTAATGACGCATGCATGCGGCTCACTTGATTCGGAAAATTGTAGACGTAAACGGCGAAAGATTTTATTAATGTGACATACTCGGCTGTTTTCGATGTGGGGTTTCTGTGGGTGGGATATTTTATTAAATTATGGCCACTTTCGACTCTTGTAAGGTTCTGCTATTTATTTTGAAAGTTTGGATAAAAAGTTAATGTGCTAATATTTATAATAAAGGGCAACAGTTTACTCTTTCCTCAATTTTACGTTCCATATATCCATATGGATGATAGACATGTCAGACTAGACTGGGCTTATGACCTAACTTCATTTTGTTACTTCTGTTACTTTCAATCTGGGCTCACATTAAAGCTCAGCTCAGTCCTAGATTGAATCTGATCAGGTTCACGCTTTAAAATTTCTTATAGAGCACGATTTAGTTTATGCTGAGGAATATTTTATCATGTCCATTATTTTAATCAAAATCTGAAAATTGTCAAGAGCTTAGGGAGTTTGATTTCTTTTTTTGAAATCTAACCGTCCCTTGGCCGGCACCACTTCATCCTCTTGGGCTTATTGTAGTATTCTGACTACAGCCTATTTAGCCGGTCCTTTCCCTTTATTAGCTCATACAGGTTCTTCGTCGGTTGGTTGTAGAAGTCTTCTGGAGTCTACCATATAGTTTCTGCCTCCTGTGGTCAAGCGACTCACAGTTGCATAATATATGCGTTAGGATCAAACACCGATTTCAGCTAATGGTCGGAAAATCCGCCCAAAACGCGTTTTGGCCCTCAGCATATTGCCAAAATCCGAAATTACGCTTTCCGACCGCTTAATGTAGACTAGAACGCATTCGGGACCTTTTGTGATTGCCAGAACACGTCTAACACACAATTAAACCGTCCAAAAACAGATTTTTTGCATGTCTCAGCTTGCAAACGACACCACTTCTCGCAGTTTTGTTTCAGAGTGCCAGTACTCGTCTAGTATTTGATTCGAGTGCGTGCATAAAAGTTGCTAAAGTTCAAACATATGCTATTGCCATGGAAAACCTTAAGATTCGTTCCAATGATGAACTGCAAATGGTTATATGTGATAGTAATTATTACAATTACAATGACCTTTCGACGTTTTGTTTGTGTGCCCGACGTGTTCTGGCAGCGTGACGAATAACAAAATTCTTTCAGACTAGCTTGGGAAAGTCAATACACATTCTGGCAATTGCAAAGGCTCCAGAATGCGTTCTGGTTTACACTTAGCGACTGGAAAACGATATTTCTGACATTGGCAATATACCAGTGGCCAGAACGCGTTTTGGGCGAGCCATTGGCCGATATGGGTGTTTGATCCTATCATAATATGCAAAGCTGTTTCGGTATCCTTTTTGCATCTTCTCCGTTACATATATCGAGCAGATATACAAGACATTCGATTTAGTCATCCAACATTTTTTTCCATTGTTTTTCCAACAAAAAATTATTAACAAAACCACTTTTATTTATAAAATATTGGCTCCGTATTATACTTTTGTTCTACACTCTGTATTCTTTCTAGGTATAACGAACAAAAAAGGCATGAAATACGCTTCGTTTCACCAGATCAGAGGCATTACACCCAATAGTTTTTTACGGTTTTTCGCATTTGGTAAAAATAATGGAATTCGGTATTCCGTTTTTATATCTTCGAGGTGGAACGTAAACATGAAATTTTAATATTCCATAAAAAGGATCATTTCCAACTAGTAGTATGCTCCTAATTGAGGTTCATTTATGATTCCCTATTCGGTAATCTCTATTTTATTTGGTTTCCCCCATTCCTTGATTGTTTTTCAACAAAAACAATAAAGGAGATGAATTTCACGAGAGCAAAATATTTTCGACATTTTGACTACTGAGAAAAAATTCGACAAAATGAAGATTGATTTTCACCATTAGTACTTCCTTTTCTTCTTACTGAACAACATGATTGAGGGGTAGACTTAATACAATTCTTATGTTCCCTTCACCTTCTGAATCTTTTTCAAGAATGTAAGAGTGAATGCGATTGTGATTTCAATTCCATTTTTCTTGTATATTACAAAAGTATGATGGAAACTTCCTATTTGAGCTTCCGCCATTCGCCTTTTCACTATTCGCGGATTGAAAAAATGCGACTCAACTCATTTATTCGTGGCTGAAGATTTTTTCATTCGCGCATCTAATCGGTACGTACCTATTAATATATCGGATTCCGAAGGACATCCAACCAAATATCCTTTGTAAACGCGCTGTCAAATGGACTGGTAAAAAAAATAAAATACCTTGTTACATCCTCGTTGAAAATCGAAGTACGGAGGACCAATGACAGGATCTACTGTGAATAGACTTGAGAAAAAAAATTTGATAAAGATAACTTCAATACAAAAATTTTCCTTACAATTGCACATTCAATATTAACCCTAATGAGCTTGTTGCTTATAGACAACAAGCCTTCGAAATCTGTGATAAAATGTTTCCGAACAATTATCAATGACTTTAAGTTATTACTACTGATTATTTTTTGACGTTTATTAAAACCAATAAAATGCTTCTTTATTCGTCACAAGGGTAAGTTTCAACCAATTCTGTCATTATCATAGAGGGAATGAATCTCTTATTATCGGGAATGATCACTGTGGAATTTATTTTCAAAATAATCACCCTTTGTATCTACGCGATATATAAAATGGGTGAAAATGATCGAAGGTAATACCACGAGTGCTTTAAATTTTATCGATAATTTGTTCTTTTCTACGAAAACTTATTTGGCAAATATATGTAAATAAACCAATTGATAAAATCACGACACCGTTGGGAGAAGTGATTTTATTTGATTCGGTTTGTTTGAATGTTTTTGCCTCGAATAAACAACTTACGGCCGTTTGCACCAATTGATATTTAAGTAGACTTAAAGTTAACATTATTGTGTTTTGATTGATATATGTCAATTATTTTTATGTTTTCGGGTTTTCGTTTTGCGTCTTCCTATTTCAGGTGTGTTTTTTTATTTTTGAAGAAGGATGTTTATGGAGGATGATTTGGAAGTATTGAATTATCTTGAAAATGGATTTCCAAGAAGACGGTACAATCGTAAAAACTATTATGAAGAATTGGATGAAAATATTAGTAATTATTTTTCCTGAACTGTATAATTTGCCGATCTGATTTTCTTATTTTTAACTGTGTCCATTATAAGCAATTTTCTTATTAAGAAAACAAGAATAAAATCTTTTGATTTTCAAAAATTGACGTTTAACAGTTTTTAATACATTATTTCAAACCACAAAAACGAAAAGTAACCAGAAACCATAGAGAAATTAATAAAACTCAACTTAAAAAGCGAGGTTGACAAATGTAAAACACTTAGCTAAGAATCAGAGCAAAAACATATTTTTCCAATATTTTCTTGGACGATGGCACTGAATCGGTTTGTATTCATTTTTCAATAAACTTCGAAGGACTTTTAGTTGTCAATAATGACAAATACAAAGGAAAAGTTTGACGTTTCTACGTAAACAAGGTATTATTTATGAGGAAGCAGAATTATCAGTAAAAAACTGAATGATTGATTGGCTAGAATGATGTATAGCTATTGGTCAGACGACAAGTGAGAAAAATAATTGGTTTGGTACTTTTTCTGATTTTAGAAACCACTTCGAAAAATACTCTATAAGTAATCATAGTCTATATGAAGACAATTCAAGACCTTCACCAAAGAACTTGTGAATAAAAAAATTATCAAGTTGTATATAACTCGCGAGTTCCATAAGTTAGGAAATAATTTGGAAGATTTTGTTCAAACTTGTTGCCATTTGGATATAACCACTCGAGTCCTGCGGGCTTTCCTGACTATTGCCTGGCAACAAGTTTTCAAAAAATCTGTCAAACTATTTTCAATTTATTCTCTCTGTCCTGTTATATTATCACTTATAATTGCACAAGAGGTTTGTATTTCATCGGGTAAATTTGGATTGTTTAATGAGAAACCTTCGGTGACGCGTTTTTAATAGTTGACAGTTTTTCGAGTCAAATTGCTAAAGGAAACAGTTTAGAAGTTGAACAACACAAATTCACCCGATATCAATACAAACATAGAGTGTAATTCGGCATGACAATTCAATGAATCGGCTCATTGTTAGTGTTTAGGAATTCAAATTATCTATTATGGTAACCAGCACTGCGATAATTGATAAACAAATGCATAACTGAAATAGTTTTGCCAATCACTAATTTTACGAGAAAAACTGACATGATAAAATCGCGACACCGAAGGTGGGGCGATTTTATCTAATGTCAGTTTTTCGAGCAAATTTAGTGATTGACAAAATTTTGAGTTGAAGAGAAATTTATCTAATAAAAGAAAGGCTCGAGAGTTTTTTGGCAAGATAAATTAACGACAGAATAATTAAATCGATGAACAACAACAATAATTATCTCATTGTCATTGTGTAAAAGTGACGTCCGCTTACTAGAATTGAGGAAGAGAGGTTTTTATCGCGATAAAAAAGGATGCACCTTTTTTATCGATGTCAAAGTGACAATAACATTTCCAGGTATATGAAATTTTAACATTGGAGTTAATTTATCGCTGTTAAAAGTTTCAGCTAACTTTTGCCGCTGTCAAAGTGACAATTACACTGTGGCATATGCGATTTTTTATACATGAGTTGAATTGTCACTGAAAATAGTTTCCTTCGAAAAAAAAAACAACCTGTTTTGGATTTTTATCTGGAGAACTGATATACAACTTTGTGTTCAAAATGACACAATTCATTAAAACCACCCATTATCAGATAGTTCATCAGGATAACTTTTTTTCCCTCTAAATAATATACAAATCCTTCACTAATTGAAGTATTGTTTTATACAACCCGACATTAATCAGACCCCCGCTATTTGTTTTGGTCAGCATTGTCCAGGCCTACTGTGAACAAAAGCACAGGCAATTTATCTACAAAATACATTCCTCAGCGGATGAAGGTGGGTTATTATTATGTTTTCGCAATAAAAATCCTTTTATAATTTATTCACCATAGTTTCCAATGACGGTTGATGAGATTTTAGTGTATAAGAAAGAGAGAGGAGAGAAAATAAATTGACAAGTCTTTAAAAACAATGATAAGAGACAGAGATATTTTTTTAAATTGAGAATATTTTGGGACAGAGCTCAGTCAAGGGTGATATATTCGAAGAAATATACCCGGTTCTTCTTTCTTTCAGTATTATACGACAAGCTTACAATATCTGTATACCTATTGGAAACCACATACAATTTTTATAAAAGTTGGCATAGATGGTAAACAAGTTATGGCGAATTCATGGCAAACCTTTGGCACACCTGTCACTTCTGGTTATACCAAAAATTAACGACAACTTTTTTATTTAATTGTATATTACTAACTTTTTGGATTCCACATGCAATTTCAATGTCACCCTGTGTAGAATTCGTGTATTGGAGCACATGTCACACTTTTCATTTAATTCTAGTACATTATTTTCTTCTGCAAAAGCTTGCACTTTATGTCCCATCACTATAATGTTCAACTTTCCGCAATTTGATTTTTTTTATTTTCCAATTAAATATTTTTAGCACACCCAACTTTTTCAACAGCTTGTAATAAAAACGAATCGGTATTTTACTCCTGAAACTTTATTTTCCCTCATGTTTATTCTGGAATTTTCTTAATATTTTTCAGTCATTAACAGGCAAACAGCTTCGGAAAATATACAAGACAAAATTAGGTTAAGTGCAGAAATGCGAAGAACTCGTATTAATTACCCTTTTCTTAGTAAATAAGGTCAAGTATATCGGCTATTATACATTGTTACAAAATATATCTGAGTGGTTCTCATTTCTGGAAATGTGAAAAAAAAATTTTGAATAATTATTGTATTTTTTCCTCCAAATACAGAAAATATTGTGAAGAGGTTTCAACATCTCTTGAAATGCAAATGTGAAGAAGCGTTTTCACGACGTAGATCTGATTCGTTGATGCCATTAAACAGTGCGAGTCAGACTTGCACCATCTGAAAGTTATTTAAGAAATTCAAATGAACTGAAAATTGGAAGGTAGCATGCTTCAGAACTACGCAATCAAATTGAAAGTTTCCCAATCGAAAATTTGGAAACATAGAGACTGTTGAAAACTGGCGAATTTAAGATAAAGTCCATTCCAACTAATGGATCGTATCAAGCGAAATAAAGAGAATATATAATATCCCTCTGGGCAGTCTAACTTTTGATTGAGATTTTTCACCCTTCCAGTTTTCACCAGAAAATCTTACCGCTCTATATGACAATTCAAAAAAAGTTTCTTCAAAGCACTTTTTGAACACTTTTTCCACAGGGGTCTACTATTTTTTGAGCTTAAATGTATTTTCAAAGAACGGATGTCTTTCAAATCAGTAGAGGAATTTTTTCTGAGGAAACTGGAATATGTACTTTTATACAGGGTGTCCCGGAAGCTCGACACAAAAACCTGGGAGGTAATAGAAAGACTAAAAATAATGATAGTATTTTATATAAAATATTTCCCTCAAGCCCTCTGTTAACGAACTACAGGGCTCTAAGCTGGGAATGAAACATGGTAGCTGGGAATGGAAACATTTATTTTGAATGTACGGTTACAGGATGTATCCTCTATTATTATTGAATTATCAATAAATTGGTGCAGTCTACATTTATAAACTTTTACATTGTTCAAAACTGCTTCACTCACTAACTGTTTTACTCACCAAGAAAATTCGCATCCACCATGTAACTTAGTCAGTACCTGAGTTCACAAGTATGTTGTAGACTTGTATATCACGCCAAAAAGTGTGCAATTATGGTTTTTATCCACGGTTGAAATATTACTTATTTCCAATCATCCATTTATTCGTAAAGGAGTAACCATTTTCATTTCCAACTTTGGAGCCCCATAGTTCGTTAACGAAGGGTGTAGAGAAATAATTTATATGGAATACTATCATTATTTTCAGTCTTTCTATCATCTTCCAAGTTTTTGGTACAAACTCCTGCCACACCCTGTATAAGTAGGTTATAATTCGTGTGTCTAACTGATTGCCGACATTTGTGAAGAAAATAAATAACGTCAAAGTTACCTCACAAATTAGGGAAAATAAAATAACAAGCGCTTATTTGATTGAAAAAAGACGTAATTACACAAAATCGCTTACGTAAAGACCATAGTCCGTTTTCGAAAAATCTATTTCACTAAAATATAGATGAACGTGTAATTCCTTTGATAGTTTTCTTGATTCCATAATAAATAATTCAAACTACTCGAAAAGTGTTTCCCCAAAATGTTGTAAAGAGTGATGGTAAGCTGACATTTCTCCATTGCTGCTCGTAATCCTGAGGAGAATTATTTACAGGCAATTTGTGCCGTTCACTCAACTTCTAATAATTAATACACCCTCTAAATTAACACAACAGTAGACATATAATTTCAGAATACCGTATTCCAGGTTTATGAGGGAGTAAAATGGATGGAGAGTATATTTAAAACGTCACATGAGTCGCGAATATTATATATGTCATAGTAATGGTAACACCAAATTAGATTTTAATTCAAGTCAGTTGATAAATGAAATTTGTGAAGTATGGAATAGTGGTTTTCATTGTTTTGCACCACTAATTATATACCTACGCGCAGAAATGACAAATTCTTACTTTGCGAAAGCGTGTGTCAAAATATTTTTATGGTTTAATTATGTATGTATTTTTGGGGTAGCATTCACTGAGACCTGGCAAATCTATAGTGCCACCTTACTTCTACTTAGTTTCTGAGGAAAGTCTCTGAAATTAGTAGCTCATTTAGTCCTATTTCCTGGGTGAATTTTGGGATATCTGCAAACTTCAACTTAGGTAAATATTCCTCTTCTATCCAGTAATCTCCCAGGAATTGTGCTCTAGGATTCTGGAGTGATGTGCAGTTAGAAAGTATGTGGATGAAGGTTTCTTCTTCTATGCCACAATATCTGCATAATTAACAACGATACTGCTTTTTTCTGCATCTGATAATTGATTATTAATCTGGGATGATTTGGTATAGTGACCATCACCTTATAACATATGGCTTACAGATGGCACACATTCTTGGAGAGAATCCTTAATTAATTTCAATAATAATGACAAACCCATACAATATTGAAGTATCATAATGTCTTCTAAGTCATTGTGGATTTGAATAATGATGAACTTCTTAATTAGGATACATTTTCTGCCTCAGCCATACTGCTGAAATCAAATAATTTGCCTGAACAGATAAGGGCGATTCTAAGACTCGGTAGAAGAAGCAAACTGGATATGGAGACAAAATTGTGAAAAAGTATCAGGTTTGTTCCAACCACCAGTACCGATTACTAGAAAATCATACGGTAAATAGGTATAAGTTAGCGGTGAGTGACTGACATTTCTTTGTGAATTAAGTCTGACATTTAAGATTTAAATTAAGATCTTCCGACTATACCTGAGGTAATCAATTGTATTTATATTTAAATATTCAATATTTTTAGGAAACTGGGTTGTTATTTTAGATCATTATAATAATAAAAATGGATCTCTCAGAAGGTTACTTAGGAAAAAGTGTAGGAAAAATAAAATGATTAAATATTCCGAAAATCTCCTAGTAACTTCTGTATTTCGATAAAGTTTCCGATAATAAAAAAAATATTGTATGCAATTCGAGTGTAATGGCCTTTTTTTCGATTCATGTGTGTCGACAATATTCACATTCGTCAAAAAAAAGGCTACTACACACACTTGTTACATAAAAAACTACTCAATTTCCGTAGAATATGGAACAATTTTCCGATAGAATGTGTAATATCAGCTTTAACCAATTACACCCTCAATGCCTGGAAAATTATGTTAAAACATGATGAAATTTCTTCGTGAGTCGTGAGATATACCAATAGTGTGATCTTACTTGAGGATAACAGGGAATGAAGGGTCTCAATTAGATTAAGAAGGGTCCATAGTCATTCTCGCTGGAATATCATAGGGAGCTGAATTGGAATATCTTATTAATAATTTCCGGTCACTGAGTCGAGGTTCCTGCAAACGCCTTCCTAAATTGTTACTGTTCTCCCAAACAAAAGGGATTTCCAGGATAGACCACTATTTTGTTGGAATATGAATTTTTTTCTAAAGAAAAGGGTTACCACTCACATTTATATTTATTGTAAAAGGAATCTTCCTACCCTCCAGAATTTTATGCTTATAAAAAGATATTCCGGAACATAGTATCCCATACATTCAAATCACCCCTTTCCGATCCATATAAATTTTTCGAATAATGGAATGTGAAGTCAAACGTAGTCAGTGGAATACAACGAACAGTAGAACTTTTCAAATTATAGTATTCATTATACTGTTATGATCATCTGCCTTTTATCATCCCAATTACAAAAAAAGTTGAGAAGGTGAACTCTATCTAATTCGTGTATTATTAAATAGAAAGTCCAAATATGGCAGAGAAATTATTTGTGGGAAATATATTTTGGTTGAAACAAGAAACTACAACTACGATTATTGATAATCTCCTCAAGTAGAGAAGATCCATTTATTGGAAAGATCTAGTAGGTCTTAGACAATCAAAGATTCTTCTGGGTGACTACAACCTGTTGAGATCAAATTAATGCATAAGTCAAAGTGAAACTGCGCTGAAAGTTTTCACAAGGATCCTAACGGTACATTATCGCCTGAAAAAACTCAAAATAGTGGAGGAAGGAGAATGCAGATATTGTGGCATGGAAGCAGAAACCACCATCCACATACTTTCCAACAGCACAGCCCTCCAGAATCCTAGAGCACAGCACCTGGGAGTTTACTGGATAAAAGAGGAACATTTACCTAAGTTGAAGCCTGCAGATGTCCTGAAATTCATCCGAGAAATAGGACTAAGGGAGCTACTAGTTTCAGAGGCTTTCCTCAGAAACTAAGTAGAAGTAAGGGGGCACAATAGATCTTTCAGGTTTTAAGTGAATGTTACCCCAGATAGATACATACATACATACATCTCCTCCAGTAAAACTATAGGCTTTTATAGAAGATATGGAGGAATTGACATAAATAACATGGTATATAAAGACTTAGTTATTGTTTGGGCTGTTCAGCAGAAACCCAAACATATGAATAAATGTTTCTCGTCTAGATCCCTGCTCATACTGGTATGACAATGAAAAGGTAGAAATTGTCATATAATTAGGTTTCAATAAACATTAAATACCTTGGAAACCAGAGGAGTTCAAAACTCCTAGCATGCTGCTGTCATGTCAAGAAAATGATGCATCTGCTTCGTTCAAACATCGGTTCAAATTAGGTATACCAAGGACTTTGTATCCCCCTCAAACCTTTATCTTCAATAAAATAATGGAATCGGCTTTTTTTAGCGACAATAAAGTTTGCTGATATACCGTGGAGTGCCTAATATCTGAATAACCGTACCGAAAAACAGTTACAAAGGTAATATCGATCGAAAACTGATTCGAAAAAGTAGAATACAGCTTTTGATTGATCCACTTTACTTCCAGCATTGAAATTTTAATGTTGTACACAACGTCACTGTTACAGCCCATGAAAAACTAAATAAAGCGTTTCGTTATTATATTGATTTTGTAATTTTATTATTGAATCAAATGGCTCAACTAAGATAAAGTGTTGGTACTAGATATTATATAAGCAAATAAAGTACAGGCAATTGTAACATTGGGAAAAGCTAGGTAGTAGCGCTTGTACAGTGTTTGTAGGAATGTTATCACACAAAGTTTCAATCTCAATGTAATTTACCCGGCCATCTACTTTAACGATAACCATAAATTTGGACTATAAAACAAAATACGGCTGCAGTTGAACATTAAGGTCGGGAATGTTCACAATGTCGGGTTATTTTTATTTAGAGTTTTAGCACTTTTCTAACAGACGATCGATACTTATTACGCGACACGAACCTGTTGAAGGATTGATTCATTTTTCCCGACAAATCATATGAAATACTAACTCCAAATACTTCAATGGTCAAATTTCAAACTTCGGATTCTCCCATAATGTCTTGGAAATTATCATTAACTCTAGTTTACTTGGTCCGATCATTTTTGTTGATAATCAAACCTAATTCGTGATAGGAGTTTATCAGAAAATGTTCAAAGGAAAGCCACTAGCCTTAATATCTTTTAAACTTTACAGTCAGAATCTTTAATTGTTTGTTAATATCGCTCAATTTTCACACATACTAAAACTAGTAGCTTCTTTAGTCCTATTTCCCGGAGAAATTTCAGGATATCTGCAGGCTTCAACTTAGGTAAATGTTCCTCTCCAGTAATCTCCCAGGTACTGTGCTCTAGGATTCTGGAGAGCTGTGCAGTTGAAAAGTATGTGGATGGAGGTTTTTCTTCCATGCCACAATATCTGCATTCTTTTTCCTCCACTATTTTGAGTTTTTTCACGTGTCCATTCAGGCGACAATGTCCCGTTAGAATCCCTGTTAAAACTCTCAGCGCAGTTTTACTTTGACTTATGCATTCATTTGATCTCAACAGGTTGTAGTCACCCAAAAGAATTTTTGATTGTCTGAGCCCTACTAGATCTTCAAAATAGTTGGATCTTCTCCTTTTTTTGGCGTATTTCTTTCGGTTCTTTAGTCCCCCTCTTTGCTAGTTTATCCGCTTTTTCTTTTCCTTCTATTCCAGTGTGTCCTGGAATCCATAGTAAGGTGGCTATATTGTTCATGCTCAGTTCATTGAGTTTGTCTAGGCATTCCCACACCATTTTGGAACTGATTACACAAGAGCTCAGTGCCTTAATGGCTCCTTGACTCTCTGTCAATATGATAATCTTCTCTCCTCTGTATCCTTTATCAATATTGAACTAGGCGCACTTTCTTATGGAGTTAATAAGGGATAGTTGGTGAATATTTTTTAAGCAGAAAATGTACTGATGACTTCACTTACAACTCATTACGTCAATTCATCCTTTGTCACTAATAACAACAATAATCCTGGAAAAAGGATTAGTTTCCAGCACCATTAGAAACCACTGCCCAAATGGAAGAAGCAGCGAAGAGAGAGGAGGGAATAAAAAATAGGACATGGAAAAATAATTTAGTTCGAAAGAAAATGAGAGAAAGGCAGGGAATGGGACTTTTAGTCGATACCCCTCCAAAAAAGTCTCATACTTAATTTGACAAAAAACCTGCAAAGGCAATCTTCAATATGACAAGTAATTGGAGTCCAGAGTCACCTTATCGTTCTTCTATGTGCTTTTATGCAGCACCCGGTTTCGCAATAAATACCGAAACCACCACCATTCGATGAAGTTACTATCCGCATTACGTTCAAAGTCTTAACTGATTGATAGTTGAGAAGATGATTTATAAGCCGAAGTTTCCAAGAGCGACTGTGTACGTCAGTAGTTAACTAGTGTCACCAGTCAATTAAATAAACTAATGGTGATGAAGCACATACATCCATCACTTACGTTTATTCTACGCCAAAGTAAATGTATAGTCGATAATCTTCAAATTACAACGCGGATGTTCTAAGCAGGAGTGATTATACAACTGTTCGCCTAACTACACAAGGTGGAAGTATCTGGAGCCGCCTTTGATGAAGCTTACGAACACCCGGTTACTGATCGATTGAAGTGAATACCTCATCTACAGTGTAGTGATAACTGTTACCCACAAGGGTTACGAAAATACCTGTATATAAAGTTATCCATTTAAAAGAAATAATGGGATATTCCTGGAAGATTTTAACAAAGATACAAAAAATATCTACAGTATATTATATTCATCATTTATCCTTAAGTAGACGTGATACGATTTGAGCAAAGATCAAGAAGTACTTCACGTCTTTCATTCGATAAAACAATTTATGAGCACACAATCAGGTAATGTGATTTATACAGTGTGGAACATCCAAATGGAATGAATTCGATAACGAATAAATGAAAGCGTGTTGTGAAAAACGCTTGGACACATCGATTTGTATTTTCAAATGCGCATTTTTTCAAAAAAATAACTATATGAAGTGTGGTGTGTGTCATGTGACAGTGGCAGATACCAGCTTTCTCATTTAAAAAAAACCCTGTATATTATATTAGTTTTTTGGATTCTTCAGAAAATTCTAGACACAATTTACGTACAATGTCCCATAGCTATCTTCAATTGTTTCGGAAATATTAAGTATTTTCTGATGTATCACAAAAATTAACATTGAAAAAAGAAAATAATTTCATTTCACAATTCGCTACATTACACTCAATACTTATTTCCCATTCAGCTCTTAATATTGAGAAAATAAGCGAAACCTTTTTACTGATATGAGATGACAAAAATACAAAAACAGTTTTGATCATTTTCGTATAAAACTGCAAGACAGTAGTGATCAGTGTCGTTCAAATTTCGTTAATTGTACGTAGTGATATCAGAAAAATGGTTCATTTAACAGAAATGCACAAAATAACCATTCTACAAATGATTGTTTATGGAGATAACACACGGACACAAATGGAAGTTTCTCGCTTATTTCACGAAAAATTTCCAAGTTTGCCGTTTATATCCCAAAAAACAATAATTAGCAAAATAGAAAAACAGTCTCGCGAGCTTGGTCATGTAAGACAGACAAAAAAAGTAGTTGCCAATAAACTGAGCGATGATACGAAACTGGATGTTATGCTGGAGTTTCAAGAAAACCCACATAATTTTGGTCGAAAAGCAGCCTCACTGTTCAACATAAGTCACACATCAATTTTTCGAATATTAAAGGAAAGTAAAATGCATTCCTATAAAATGATGCTAACTCAGGTGCTAATGGAAAACGATTTCGACAGGAGAACGTATTTTTGTAAACAAATTATGGAAATCTTAGATAACAATATGATCCAATTAGAAGATGTTTTGTTTTCTGAGATGAGAGCACGTTTACATTCACGGTCATTAAATTTGAAATAAAGCAAAGTTATTTGTTCCAAAAATTGTAAAAAATAACTTAAAACAAAAAGGTTCAGGTTCAACTTTAAAATTATCCCCTGTACTACCAAGTCAGCCATCACGTAATCGATTGGGATCATCCAATAGTGGTATGAAAATGAAGTTCGACTAACATAAATATCCATTTTTTCATTAAATCAGAATGAATTTAAGAAAATTAAATGTGTATTCGAAACTTATTTTTTCAACGACCTTTCCAAATCTGTTATTATTTTTCATGAACGCTATTTGGTGAAAAAGTTATCTCAAGTTTGACAGTTGTGTACAGGAATTCTTATGTCACATCTCATAAATCAAACAGTGTACAGGTAATGTGAGTTTTAACAATGAATTTCACTTACTTCTTCAAATCAGCAAATCACTAACCTGTAACAAGAAATAAACAATTGGTGTTAAGAAAAATCTGGAGAAAAATTGCATGCAAAAAGAATAATAGTTATTTATGCAACAAGTGCAAAAAGTGAGTGTTTTTTGCACGCGACGTGAAATTGTCCAACGAGGTCTTTAGGCCGAGTTGGACAACACGTCGAGTGCAAAAAACACGTTTTGCAAAAGTTGCATACAATAATACAATATTTTTTCTAAATTCATGCAAAAACTGGAAAATTAAAATATAAATATGTTAAGAACCTAACCTTACCTAATCAAACTCAACCCGTTCTTCTTTTTTTGTATCTTTATGGCCTCCACCTTGTCAGTACTCAATCATAGCTGGTTTTCGCCTTGACCATTTAAATTTTAAATAATTAAAGATTTTTGCAAAAATTGTAACTCGTTGTGACTAAGTAGTAAGATACATATATTATTGTTGTATAAAGCAGGATCAGATACTCGCTATGGATTTTTATTTAATTTAAATGTTTATGTTTGTCATTAATCATCACAAAACTGACACAAGAATGACAGATGAGTGCAATAAAGTACCACTTTTTGCATTAAATGTGGTTCACAAAAGTGTTGTTTTTTGCATGAATGTAGAAAAACAATATAATAATATGCTTAGACTTGACATGATTGATAACCATTTTTTGTTCGAGCCAATAATATACCGAAAAAAATAATATTGAAAATAATTCGCTTATGAAGAACATTGACCTGCAGAGATATCCGAGCAACAAAATTTCATATAATTAAAGCGTTCATAATCTGCAAAATGTCATTCCATTTGAAGTGAATTCCAGCTTTTTGAATGAATTTCAAGTATATATTTCACAGAATACGTTCAGCTTCAGTTATTTAAAATGATCTAGCCTTAAGATAAATAAAATCATGGCAATAGATTTGCTGTTATTGGAAATGAGATATTTTCACTAACCAGGAATGTAGACAAGAATTGCATGTCTAGTCTCCGATTCTGTTGGATCAGCTATTCGTGACTGAATTTGTGCTCGATGAATCCTGGAATATATATATATTTTACTTCCAAGAGAAATATCCGATAGATGGATTTACACTGGATTATATTTGACCTTAAAATCGGGATTAGCTTAGATTTTAATAGAAAGGAATGGAGCGAAACATGATGTTGGAGATGGAACTTGTTTTACGAGTATATATGAAATTTTTTTACAGGTCAGCAAGAGAATATAAAAATTAATGGGTAAATACTTGATCAGTGACAAGAAGTTTTTCATTTCTTCTCTTTTCATTGCCTAGTCTGTTATAACCACTAGTAGGGTGAAGAAAATGTACAAATAATTGAAATTTATACTATATTCATTTTACATTTTATTGTGAAAGCTTCACTTCTTGTTCTCTTGCGTGGATTGAGTGGTAGTGTTGACAATTACTGAATATCTAACAATAATAAATGTATGACAAACTTATCAATTATGTACATCATACGGTGGTGAAAAGTGGTGCAGAAAGGACAATATATGAACTAGAAGTAGAAAGAAAATCATGAAAAAAAAATTCCTCATAATAACAAGATGGAATAGGACACCACCATTACCAAACTTACTGTGGCGTTAAAAAAATGGGATAGGAATCTAGGGGCCATATACTGAACAGTCTAAGAGTTTGGAGAAACCTCAAGTATGTCACCAGAGAAAATTCAGGCCATATAAAAGTGTACCTAGGTTATTTTTGATGAAAATTATAGCAAGCACATGATTTGTCATCATGTCAGAGAGTCATAGCCTCCATCCTAGCTGATATATGGAAATGCAAAACCCTAGGGAAACTAGTATATTCAACAATTTTAATTACCCAAACTATCTGCGAATACTCTGAAATACCTTCAAGAGCTACTTGATTCTGGGCTACATAGGAAACGAGGAAGCCTACCAAATGCCAAAAACTTTCCTACCAAACCTGCGGTAACCTTGATAAATATAGTTCCCAGACAAGACCATAAAGACTCTATAGAAAAATACATAATCAACGAATGGCAGCTAAGATGGAATTTGAACCCCCACAATGAACTTTTTCAAATAATACCTGATGTATCTAAAGCTCCTTCCTTACCAAACAATAGATCCGATCAAGTGAAGACAATTAGGCTTAGAATTGGACACACCAGAATAACCCACCAATACCTTATGTCCAAAGAAGACATTCCTCTGTGTGATCAGCGCCAGTGTGTTGAATCTGTGAAGCATATTATTTCAGACTGGACACGGAAAATAAGATAAAACCTTAAAACTTCTCAAGTCAATTAACATTTATAAGCTGTAGACCTAATTTTTTTTATGATCATAATGAATATTTAAACTGCCAATGACCCAAATGGTTGACGCAGTTAATGTGAAAATACACTCATAGTCTTATGAAAATAGACAGATCACTGGAATTGCAGTGTAGGTGGAAGAGCGAAAAGCAAAGACCTAACATTTTATTTGCATACTTTTGATATGGGTTATATTTACATCTTTGCTTCTACAATAATCTAAAAATGTTTTCCACAAACAAAATTCCTGAAATAATAAGTGCCTGATAAAACCGTTCTCACAATTTAATATCCTAGATTTCCATTCGCCGATAATATCATAACTTCATAAAATTATATACCACTTGGGTTCCAGAGATTTTAATCCAGATGGGAGTAAAGTTGTGAACTTTATCATGACATAGAAGTGTTTTATGAACTGATCATTTTTCGCTTTTCACTTCTACAGAGAATATGAATTTCTATAGAAAAACTTCCCCCCTTGTTAAGTCTGCAAACTTTTCAAGAACTAATGTGCGATAACATTTTTATTTCAAATTCAGGAATATTGCATTTTCCTGTAGGATTGTTTGAATGAATATCGCACTTTTATTTGAGTAATTGGTATACTTTTATGTGCACTCATAGCTTCTTTATTTAGTTATGAATATCTTGGAATATAAAATTTTTTATCCTCAACTCTTCAAAAGGTTCGTCTCCATATGAAAATCCTATATTTTAAGTTATCGTTATAATTCCATGAATTGTATGAATCCAGCTTTAAACAGAAAAAAAGAACAAGTGAAATATCGATACTACCCTTGAGCATAGCAGTCAGTAGAGTTAATTTCATGAAGCATTGAAACTTAAAGCAATGATGTCTTTATTAAAACTTTCGAGTCGTCCTGCAATACTTATTGATATACGTAATCCTCCGTTATGAGCATAATATAATTCAGAATTTTGAACAGCAAAGTTATTCAAGTTCTGACGGACACAGAAGTATCCACCATTCACTTGATGTGCTCAGAGATTCAGGGAAATGCTAGAGATAGCTGGAGTTTGCTTTTTCACCTAATGAGCAAACTCTGCAGGAGCAGAATTGTTGAAAATGTGTCAAATCTATGGTGGTCATATTTTTTCAATGATCAGTGTATATTGAAGATAGAAAATTAATTGTTAAATGTTTATTCGTAGGTAGTATTCTTCGTGTTTTTGAACGAATTTCGGGAGTATAGTGAATTGAATCTCTTTTATGTAACAATTATTCAATTTTTTACCATAGTTCACGTGTTCTTAATTATTAAATATATATTCTGTGATTTATATTCCTTCGAACTTCAACACGAATGCTTTTATTAGCGGAAAGAGCAATGATGATACAAAATAGACAATAAATGGCAACCCATTTGTTATTACTGTCACACAATCTATTCTTTATGATATTTCATCCACTTCTTTCAAAAAGTATTCGCCCAGACTTTCCATATCGCACATAAGGAAAAAGAGGCTGAAAATACGAAACTAGAACTGTATTAGTATTAAGTCCATGTTATTGGAAATTATTCTTTCTCCCATCTTTGTAACAACCAATGTCATTTATTCGAAATTTTCTGTACAATTGGATCTTTATTGTGTGTCAATAGAAAAGTGAGTGTAACCTCCTCCACGATTACAAAATTCAGAGAAACATAACTCATGATTTTATGTTAAAAATCACAGAAACTTGGTGACGAGAGATGATAAAGTTATAGCACTCCGATATCACTCTATCAATCCATAATATGTTCGCACGATGAAAGGGGTACAGGGTTATTCATTATAAATGTCCCAGCCCTCACCATAGTTATTATTACCTAAACAAAAAAATTTCCGAAATAAAAATTGTGTGGCTATTAACCAATTTTATTATGATAACATCAACAAAAGTACAGTGGCGTGCGTAGTTTAGGCTGGGGGACAGAAAAAATTCATTTGTTTTTGAAATGGGACACCCTGTATATTATCGAATTTTTGGGAAAGTGTTTTTCTTCTGATTCAAAAAATATATCATAATACATCAATGTCCTTAAAATATTAAAGGATAAAAAAGTGAACTAAACTAGTTACTATAAATATTGAAAAGTCAATATTATTGAAGACAGAAACAAAATTGTTGCAACTATATTTCATGATTCCAATTTAACTGGAAAGAATTTTTCCTGAAGCTGAAAATATTCTTGTAGGGAATTTTTTGGAAGTTCAGCTTCAGGATATGATTTGGACACAGGATGGGGCATTAGAACATTTGTAGGTACTTTAAGTGTGGATAGGCAATATTGGAAACATAATAGCCATCTAACAGAACGGATATATGCTCTATGAAATCATATTTTTGGAGGTTTTCAAGACATAATAAATAATAAAAAATCCTGTTTTCAAGTCCTTGAAGACCAAATTCAATTAGAAATAAATAATCTAAATGTAAACAATCAAGCCATTTCTGACGCAATTCATAATATAATTAGATGTTTTTTCTACATTCATGCAAAAAACAACACTTTCGTGAACCACATGTAATGGAAAAAGTGGTACTTTATTGCACTCATCTGTCATTCTTGTTTCAGTTTTGTGATGATTAATGACAAACATAAACATTTAAATAAAATAAAAATCCATAGCGAGTATCTGATCCTGCTTTAATACAACAATAATATATGTATATCTCACTACTTAGTCTCAACGAGTTACAATTATAGCAAAAATCTTTAATTATTTAAAATTTAAATGGTCAAGGCGAAAACCAGCTATGATTGAGTACTGACAAGGTGGAGACCATAAAGATACAAAAAAAGAAGAACGGGTTGAGTTTGATTAGGTTAGGTTCGGTTCTTAACATATTTATAGGTATTCTAATTTTCCAGTTTTTGCATGAATTTAAAAAAAATATTGTATGTAACTCTTGCAAAACGTGATTTTTGCACTCGACGTGTTGTCCAACTCGGCCTAAAGACCTCGTTAGACAAAAAACACTCACTTTTTGCAGTTGTTGCATAAATAACTATTAAGTTATGTATTCAAAATATTGGTGGACAATTCGAAAGCTTTTAAAAGTTTTCATTTATTTATAAATGTGAAGTTATCTTCATTATATTCCTTATATTATATTATTTTTTGTAATTTTATGTTGACCAAAGCTTTTATTAAATATCTTAAGAACGGTGTGAGACAGGAGTGTGATATGGTATATTTCTTAAATCACCATTTCAAAAATTTAATGATATACGAATATTTTTTTTGTGCCCCCTAAACTACGCACGCCACTGTCCTTTCGTTGATGTTATGATGAAATTAGTTTGAAACCATACAACTTTTATTTCGAAATTTTTTTTGTTCAGGCAATAATAACTATGGAAAGGGCTAGGACATTTATAATGAATAACCCTGTACATTGCTTGCAATAAGATGTATAACAAAAGTTTAGGAATTCTCCAATGGAAATGTCATCAGACGAAGTACTTTCCAAGTGGATCTTAGGGAAAATCTTTGAAAAAGTCATGGAAAATGGAATTGTTGTAGTTTTCAGATACAATTATTATTTTATATTTATTGCATGGAATAGTATACGGTACTATTTTCAGCTGAACCGGACCTGTATTTTCTTTTTTATCCAAATCGTAACAATAAAATGTTTTCATTTCTATTCACGAATGTATTTTTATTCAAACTTTTTCTTTCACTTCGCTTTCTAGGGTCTTATTCATCATCATAAAAACAAAATGAAGACACCAATAAACGCCTCAAACTAGGAAATGCACTTAACTGACCCTACTTATCGCCTTCCCTGATGAGAAGTATGCCCTTCATGATCATAAACTTTCCTCGCTGCTTTGCCTTGGGATTCCTGATTATATTAAATTGAAATGTCCAAATATTTGCGTTGTCGAATAGAAATAGACACCCCACAAATGCGATGTTCCCCTTTTCCTTAATTAAAACATTAACGTAAGGATAGGATGGCGTTCATTCTACACAGACAATTTAAGCTTATTGGAAGTGGAACAGGTTCCCCAAGGATTTGTTACTGAGATATTATTGCTAAGAACAATTTGCCTGTCGCTGGAAATTATTCACAAATGCTAGAGAGGTTACTGTCCCTTTGAAATTTGATCACACTACTCTCTCTTAAAACTAAGGAATATTTAATTTATTTTGGTAATAGTGCTTTTATACTGGCTTGATGGAACTGTGGGAAAACTGTGAGGAAGTGAATAGTAGAAAGTTTCAACTCCTGAGGAATTAGGAGGAAATTATGACAGTTGGTTTGGAAATCCAATAACTGGCTATTTGGCGCATTTTTCGATTTTTGCATTGAATGACACCCAGAAAAATCTAAGTTTCTTGTTTCTTGGTACAGTTTTGATAGCTTTAGCTGCTGCTTTCATGAAACATCTGATATTGTTGTTTATCTTTTCTGAAAAATTGAAGTTTCGAAAGGAAACAAACTAAAAACAAGTCTTCAAGTACCCAACCAAAGGGTTTATGGAATGGAATGTAGAAAGTTATAATATACTGTAAAAAGAATATGTTCGTTCCTATCTAAACAGACATTTCAAAAATTTCAACTGAACTAAATATATTTGGAACGGGAATAAAAATTTTGTTTCGTGAGAGATTTCATTCCAAAGCCGGGATTTGGGAACAAACCACAATAACGTCATAAAATAGTGCACAAACGGCTTTAGAAAAGTAAAAAGGACAGAAATAAAAGTATCTCCACCAAGAATCGAAATACTTTGCAGAAATACAAGGCATTGGAAAATAGATTCAGTTGATTACGGAACGGAACAGCCAAAGAATGGAGATTATAATTTTACTAGGCGTGAAGTTTGGTTCAAGAAAGTTTGAGATTGAGTATAGAGAAACGATATTTTTTTGGAATTGGAAAATAATAAAAGATGAGGAATTCTATAAATTATTATTTATCAAGTGATATATTTCATCAAAAAACAACTATACTTTTAATCGAAACAATGCAAAACCAGTCAACTATTATAATTAAAATGGTATATATTTATTGCTATTACATTCCAAAGTCGTACTTAATTTGTTTTACACAAAAAAGAAAGAAATTAATAACAAGACCAAAGGACAAAATAAACAATTCACTTTCTTATTTTTTAGCGGCTAAAATGATTAAAACGGAAACCCTTTGTTATATTTGGTTCGTGCAGGAACGTTACAACAAAGACCGCAAATAACTCAAGTAGCATACGTATTGCTTTGAAATAGGAAGCGACAAGTGGTTCACAAAAGCAAATAATATTACGAGTAAGGAAAAAAGAAACATTTCCAAACACACACACACACACACAAAATGCAGTACTGGGCTTTTAAGTGGAAGCCTCCAGTGCTGGGGTTCATAAAGAGTTGAGTGACACGCGAAAATCCCAACAGAATAATATTATACCTGTGACTTCTTCAGGTGGGCTATATTACGAACATAAGTTATAAATACCGTGCTTTTTGAAAGTTTTCACGGAAACCGAATCCATTCGAGAGTTTACAAAATAAATAGTGAAACAATTCTTGAGAAATTTTTATTCAAAAGTCTAAATATTACGATATTCATGCATTTTTTGGAACCTGAAGATGAAATGTACTAGGAATTGGTTACTGGTGAAAAAGAATCATCAACCATAGTTTTTTAAAAACTCTGGAACTATTAGTACGCGATATTAAGCAAAACTCACAATACCATCACTTTAACGCTAACATCTTCCACAACCTTACACGCCTTCATAAACGATAACCTAGAAATGTTCTTCACAGATTGAAGATAACTTGTTCGTTGGAACAGAGGATGGTGATTGATGTAAGTATTCAGAACGATAAACAATAAATAAGCAGGGCTTAAAGTCCATAATGTCATATTCTTTGGAAAACAAACATTGGAGGGGAGTGTAGATGCCAAAAAAAATGTATACTGTCCGACAGACAGCACTGACATTCTCAGCATGTCCTCGAATCTGATCTGGACAGGTCAAAGACTGCCTAAAAAACTCAAGGTAAACCATAATATCTAGATGGATTCAAACAAATCACAAGCCTTAACTTCAAACACCTGGTCGAAAAACCCTAGCACTCGCTAACCTGTGAAATGTATGAATTGACAGGATGATTCATCGTTTACTGCACCTTACGGCATCACAAGCATAAATTGGCATATCTAAAGATCAACCCATTTCTGGATAGAAGAGGAGGAAAAAATGGTCTAAAACAGTGTCGCGAATGTGAAGCACTCACTTACTGAATTATATAAATTTATGGAACTTGAGAGATCATGAGACCATCTATTCCAGAATTCTGCAAAACCACTTTTAGTACTAATAAGCACCACCAACCTCTTCACATTAACAGTGTAGGGCACAAAAAGTCACAAGGATGAGAAGACCCACTGTAGTGAACACCTCGAAACTTATCGTCAAGATAAGCAATATTTGGGTAAAAGTATATAAAAACTTGTATGCTTTTCAATATAAGTAACGTAAAGAAATACGTCTAGCATATTCCCTGTAAATGCATCACTAAATTTGGACTTTAAATGTCGTGAAACTTTAACACAATAGAATTGAAAAAATAGGACGAGCTCAGAAATCAAAATAAATGTGAAACTATAATGTTCTCAACAAATAATCATATGAATAATGAGGTCATTTTTATAATTGTCAAAGCCTGTATTGATAATATTCCACATTGAATCAAATTTGATAAGGTGGCTAATAGAATTATTCCACTTCGACCTTTTTAAATAATATATTGTGGTCCTCTAAATCTATAGTTGATAATAATCTATTTAAGCTGTATCTAATTGCGACTACTTGTGGAAAACATAAAATAAGTACTCTGTATAATTTTGTTTTCAAGTTTTTAGCAGCCCTGTATTCTGAATATTATCAACTTTTTTACATTTTAATTATCATTTTAAAGTACGTTCCAAATATGGAAGTGGAAGAGATTCACTTTTCACTTATTGATGGATGATTTATACCCTTCCTTATATCCTGTATTGAAATTCCTCTCCCGTTTTCCCAACTATAAATTTAATCTTTGATCTTATAATGGACCAGCAATTACGTTTAAGCTTGCCATCGAGGTGGAAAACGGAACAATAGTTTCTGAGTAGAGACAGCATTGTTTTGTCCCATATTGTGTAAGAAATTCAGTTAACTTGCTTGCCAGAGTATTTAGTTGAATTGTATTTTTTCGTACTTGAAACACAACTTTGTTATTACCAAAAACTATACTACAGAACTAAATAATGTTCCACGCTCGCTTTGGGACTTCAGTTTTTGATCTCTACCCATTATTTATAAGAAATATGTACTTGTAAGACTGAACAAAAAATATTAAGCCAATAGACATGATGACATCCACCACAAATTACTGAAAAGATTTTGAATGGGTATATCAGTTATTTTTACAAAACAATTATTGTGTAGTGGTATAGTAATAATATAATGTTTAAAAAGTATATAATGATGACTATTATTCCTTCATTTTAGTTTTAAAAAGTTCTTCATACTCGAGAAGACAATTGCAAAAAATCACAATTTTATCCAACCGATTTCACCCTCAAATTCAGAGTTAAAATATGCCAGCTTTGAAATTGGGCGTTACTAAGCTGTGACGTCAAATCAACCTACTTTCGACGGGCCAATAATAATTATGAAATCATTATTCTGGAGAGACATAATAACGCATTAAAGTATGTTTTCCTTTTCCTGGCTACTGTGATATAAACATCCGGGAATAATTTGTTCCTATTTTCTGGGAAGGTCTTTTACTAAAGTCTGAATTCACTCATCGTTGATGCCGCAGCCGAGTTGGACTTTTTCCAGTAGCAAGCTTTTCCCAATTTTATCATCACCTTACCCTGTATACGACCTCACGTGCTTATTTTTCAAATTTTATTTGCCTGTTAATAATTTGTACCTATACAGGTTTACGATAACGAATACGATTGCCAACACTTACTTTTCCATTTTCACAACTCCTAATTCTGCACTGATATAGTCCTTGGTTGAAATACTGCATAACCATTATTAAAACTATCACATAGTCGTGGATAAGAGGATTAATACAGAAAATGACAATCTGCCTTGTAAACTCAAATACCGATAGAAAAGACGTGATGACATTTTCTTCATACTATTTTTGTCATAATCACCCGTTATAATTCAAATCATTTATCAAATTAAGCTTCCAATTTGCTGCTAGTCAATTTGTAACCAGTCTATTCACGATTGTATAATTTCATGGACAGATAATCTGATATATTTTGAGAAATTGAAATAAATAAGAAGACATAATGAATATACGACAAGCAACAAACAGAATTTCGCATTAAAAACCCTTATTTTTACTTGAAACGACATTTTTTTCTAAATTAAACTTATCCATTCAAACATCTTTAACCATTTTTTCAGAATCCTGTTGTAGAAAGAAAGGTATAACAGTCTGGATTTAGCCACAAAAATGTTTAAGAAGCTTCGATTTAATTTATAATTGAAGCAATAATCTTCCAAACAAGAAACTTTCACAAGTTATAAATCAAACTTAGCCAATACATAACTTTAATCCTGCAAATTAATCACAAACTGAAAAAAGTTTCACCTAAATATGCACATTCGTTTTTCATATTATAAGCTGATATCGAAAATCCAAACATTTTAGGGTTTCCTTTGGATATCAGTAGTAAATTTCCGAACGTGCTTTGAAATATATCTCTTGAATCAATTTGTCAAATATGTCTTAAATCGATGCCTTCAAAATTCATCCGAAGTTTACTTTACTCTCCAGATGAAACTTTTTATAGCAAAGATGCTTGGTTAAGTTGTATCTGCCTATTTATCATGCATTCAACCCAACATTTTTCTAGTTTATCCAATTTAATGTGAACAAATAAGATTGCCACACTTAGATACTTCTATAATTATCAAATATATTCATCTGTATGAATTTCCTAATCAGGGGCGTACGAAAAACATCAGAAGGGGATTTATGTGTTTTTTTTTAAGTCTATCGACCATGAACGTTTGATAGAATTTTTCTGTTATGTTAATTAATTGTAGAAGTCATATGCACGTGTTAAATTAAATAAAAATTTGTATAAATTTCTTTAAATGAATTAACCCATTGAAAAATTGTATCGTCTATTGAAAATGACATTTCTTACAAATAAATCAACCCCCTTGAACTTTGTATGGTACTTCTATGCATTGGAATTCATGATTAGGAATAGAACCCTCCCAAAAATTCCATCGTACGCCGATGATATGGTAGTTTTCACAAATAAACAAATTCACATTAGAATATTGATACTGGAAAAAACTTTCTAGTTTGGACATATCTGCTTTGAAATGGCATACGGAAGTAATAATTTTTACAGGAAGCACAGCGCTATATTGCTGGTAAATCCAATGTCTTATGAATAAAATGTGAGATGAAACTTGAATTTTCTTCAAGCCGTCCGATAAAACTTATTAAATCCGGCAACGAATACTGAAGACATGCATGAATGGAAAACGACGTCGCAGATTTTTGCTTCTCTCTCTTCGTGTAATTTCTTATCGCAATACTAGCAAATGAACTCCTTTGAATCGCTTAATTGGCCAGTCTTTTGTAGTTCGCGAAAATATCTCACCTAATTGGACACTTTGATACGCAAAAGACCAGCTTACGTCAAGCGGAGCACGAAAAATAAATATAAAAATCAAATTTCTTGCTAGCTTCCAACACTTGAACATATTAACCTATAAAGACTTTCCCATCAAAGTAAATTGTTTTCAGGGCGACAGACTTCATTTTCTCAAAATTATTGCAAATAATAGATAAATTTAAAATGAAGAATGTCCACTTTTTTAAATTAATTTTCATAGATTGTACCTTGCAGAATATTTCTGCGTTAAAATTGGGAAGATTCGTTGAGTTCAAAAATTGGAGTAGTAACAATAGTAATAAGTTTGACAGCGCTGTTATTTTTAACGTGTCCACCATGTATCAATTAATCAAACTGAATCAGATATATGCCATGAAAATTGGAAATTATTCACGGGATAAAATTCCAATTTACATAGTAAATCTACTGATCATCTATTTCTTCTCGTATCGTTCTATAGTCAAAGGCACTCTTAACGTGCGGGTTCAAAGGTCACTAACCATATGTATCAAATCAGAAAACACAGAGGTTACCAAAATGTGAGAGTACACTGCAGATTGACGAATTTCCACTTCTTCTTTCATTCTCGAAATAATCCATCGAACTAAGTACAAAAAAACTGAAAATTGCTACTTATTATTCATATTGTCACTTTGAATTGTCAAAGTGACAAAACTGACATATTTAAATAAAAACTCTGCTGGTGAAAGACTTTTTAGAATCGCTGAAAACTAAATACATATCCTTCTTTTTCCCGTCAAATTTGCATAAGTCTGTCTTATTCATCTTACGGATTTCATTTGGAAGTTATAATTAAACGCAATAAAAGAAAACAAAAACTGTGAGTATGTCTTTGTTGAATCGTATGACCCGCACGTTAAGAGTGCCTTTGACTATAGGTGTTATGAGTTTTAATCCAATTGCTAAAGATTACATGGAGTATCTAATATTTCAAGCTAAGATAAATTGAGTGTCAAGCCAAGCTCCAATCTTTAGATAACCCTAAGCTGCCCGAAAATTGATATTTTGTCTCAAAACCGGAACACTAAAATATGCTCTAATAACCTAGATGAGAATGGATAATTCAAGTTCCGGTGGAATGTATTGAATTAGGCCATTTACGCTTTACGACACTCTTATGATGTACATAATATTAGAAATAAAAAGAGGGATGTTATGTTTTTTCCCGATCTAATGCGTAGATAAGTGTTTTTGTTTGATAAGTTATAGGTATTTTGGAAATCTATGTTTTCATAACTAAAAATTGTCGAGTGAAATATGAAAAATCGATTTTTTCGATTCTCATTTGCTGTTTTCATTAAAAAAATTAGTATTAATCTGGCTTCTTCAATGCCAAGATGATTTTGTACATTCCCACATTTTGCCGAATGCTCAAATAAAAAGTATTTAATACTTCTTGAGTACAATACCATCGTACCAAATTAAAAAGTAGGTACCCGCAACATCACAACCCTAACTTGACTTTCCTCAGCCAGAAGTTCTCTTAGACTGTAAGTACTATCAAAAACCTAATAAACGCAAGTTGAAGCTTATCAATAATGAATAATGAATATCGTAATATTTCAGTAAACTCATGTATAATTAATAAATGAAAAATAACTTACAAAAATATAACCATCTTTAAGCAACAACTTCCTAAGAGCAGCTCCTGTAAAAATTAAAAAGATACTTCATGAGGTGTTGATAACCTTAAATGTTGAGCTCAATAAATCGTAAAGGCGTCGGGAAGGCTGGAAACACTCACAGACAACACAAATACCAAATTTCTTTCACAACGTCCCATAGCGAAAACTGATATATGCTCTTCTATAATGCTGTATTGACAGTTTTCTGGAAGCTTTATTGTTATTGCATGTTTGGATGAAATATGTCTCGAAGCGCTAGTGCACTATGTCATAACATCCGCATTCATTTTATATTCACAACCTTATTGCATTTGAATATATGAATGTATGCTCACTTGTTTTTTTTTGGTGGGGTTATGTCTATACAATTGAATGTAATCCAGTATTACCAGTTAGAATTAGATATACATTAAATCCAACTAAGCTAATTTGAGTTTGAACTCAAACACTGAATAAATAGTTATTTAACCAACAAGTGTACCTATAAATGAGGGCCATTAACAATCGAGATAATCAATGTTTGAGATTGTTGATTGCCCTTTTAATACTCGTGTCAAGTACAAAGCTTTTCCTTCGACTGTATCAGTTGTATTTGTTTCTCTCAATATTTGTGAAAACTTAAAATATCTATTTGTTCCATATGTAAGTACTGTTACAAATTAATAATAACATTGAAATGTCACAAATACGGTCACTGGTTCAAATGTCACTGTTTTCGTTCTTCTTAATGTCTTTTGACTCTTAACACTAATAATTATTATAATTTTGTAGAATAATAAAATAAAACGATAAGTAAGTCAAAAACTAGAACTATTCCATACTAGGATTCCTTTTTTGAAGACGATATTGTATGTTTGGTTGCCTACAAAATGTCAATATATAAGATGTGCGTCGGGCTGCCTACAAAAAGTCGTTGATTAATATATAGGTTAATCATACCATAATCATACATTAATGGGGGTAGGTAATTATTGTATGATTTTGTCTTATCTTGAGAACGGTAATATCATATGTTAATACACGGTCGACGGAAAAAATATATAACGGTTTTTGCCATGCTTAATGGGCTATATAGTGAAAGATCGAAACGTTTTAATGATACATTACGTATATACAGGATGGAATCTTGATTGTTCGAATGAGTGAATGATTTTAAAATTAATTTGTTTTATAGTCTCCAGTTTTGCATATTGGGAAAAAAAAATTTGTTTAAATTATTGTGATTTTCTGATTTTCTTTAAATCGTACACTTTTCATTTGAAATATAAATCCACCAGGTACTGCAATAGTCTATCGTCCTTTATTAACACACACCATATGGAAACATCAGGTATAGCGAACTTGCGTAGATTCCAGTGACGCCTTTTGTAATAATTTGGTAAGTTCATACGTAAGATTGTATTCAAATAAATTATTTTAAGTACTGCACTGACGTCTTGTGGAACATAATAAACGAACGTACAGGCTTAAGAAAGATAGATAGTTTCGCTTTTGACATTGAGAACAGCTCCATTTATTTTGAAATAGATCATTTCAATGAAATACTATGCAAAGACGTTAAACAAAACAAAGAGAACAAGAAATACTTGGAAATCTTTATATTATGTGAACGAAGCCAAACTATATTTTATTATAATTCTTTGCAAATGTTTGCGGCTTTATTTGTAACACGAAAAGCTATTTTTCATACAAAAAGTACTTTTAAACAGAAGCTCAAAGATTTCACAAACAAAAAGATAAATGAAGCATACCGACTGTCATCAGTTGTGAAATTTACTACCCAACTGTTTGTTTTGCCTCTGCTGATTTTAAGTGGATCATCAAATATTTATCTTCACGCAAGTTTTAACAAAATTCATAACTTCTTGCTACTGGAAATAAGAATAAACAAGACAAATTTGAATAAATGGATGACGGATTTGATTCTGGCAATCCGCGTTTTAAGGCCATCAACATTTTTGCTACTTATTTGCAGCAAGTACATATTTCAATCGTTCAGTCAAAATTCTACACAAAACACTTTTTCAAATGGAAGGAGAATCCTGAGGCCACGAAAGTTTTTCATGTGTGCCAACTTAAGTGAACACATTGTATAGTAAAAGCTCTGTACAATACTTTGGCGAAAGTGATGAAGACTTGGACTTGTATGAATTTCAATCCAAATTTTGTACCACATCTTCATTCGTTATTTCGAAATATTTTTTTCCATTTCCATTTTTATGTCCTTAATCGGTATTTATATCACTTTGTGAGCATCGTTATTCTTTCAATTCCTCATCGCTTGTAAATACAACTTGAAATCTATTCACCGCTTCAAATTCAGGGTTTCGCATTTGGATTCCATTCTTTCCCACTTTTCCTGTCTTTTTCAGGGTCTCGTCATCTTAAAATACAACGATAGGGTCTGCGCTACTTGCATAAAAAACGCTTTGCATTGACATCCACTTTTACGTAGAAGCATTTATGAAAACAGATCCTGATAGTTCAGTCTTTTCCACCCATTTTTCTAGTACTGGTAGTGCTAATATGCTCGGTATATTCAAGTATGTCATTGCAATACTAAAAAACCGAATAAAATGGATACTAGATCGACGATCAATTGCAAAATGTTAACAAAACGAAGCGTACCCAACATCGCAATTGATACACGTCAAGACAAAAAAGAAACAAAATATATGAGACAATGTGACATGCACTTTAGATGCTGTAATTCGTTTTTTGATAACTTTTAAGCAAAGCTATGCGTTATTTGAATAAAACTTGTTTTCACAAAGAATATTCGTGGAGTCACCTTAAGCATCACATTCAGGATAAAAGCTCTTGAGTTTATTTTAACTTTAACATTCTCGTGATCTCAATAAAAGCTCGAGATCAAGAAAAGAAGAAATTTGTTGATCTGATCTGTTATATAATTTGTAATAATTATTTTTATTGTGCTGCATGCAAAATTAGTCATAAACGTAATTAGAAAATAAAAATAAAGAGCCATGTGTTAGGTTAGGTTCATTATATTTTATCGATGGTCTGTTTACTCTGCAGGGTTATCTACGTCATGTTAAATGAACTACGATCAACTACGGAATGGGCCAAAATTTTTAAAATGTACCCACATTCTAATCAGGCTCTGGTTAATTTTTTTCCCAACCAAACTGTGATGTTATACTTAGTCCAATTTGACAAAAAAAGTAAATTCACTAATGGACTATAAAAAAGTTGCCATAAAAAAATGGGAATAATTTCCAATAAACGGCTTTATGGCAAAATCAGTACCTCTATATTGACATAAAAAAGAGTGTTTTTATGGAATCATATAAAAATATTTCATATTAATATTAGATCAGATGTGACTGGGGGTTTTGTAGGTGTATAAGAGAAACCACACTGGAAATCATAAAATTTTATGTTTATAAGTTTATTAATAGCGTCATGACAAAAAAATATTTGTTAATATGGAAAGTAGAGGAATTCCATGGAAAAATTTCGATTTTTTAATTCCCACATAACTTATTGCGCTACCTCTGCTGCAGGCAGCCAAAGATGCAATTCAACCCAGGTTTTTGTTTAATAAACCCTACAAAATACAAATAAAACAGAACACAAAGCCAGATGCTGCAAATGCAATACGCATATATACAGATGGCTTAAAAACGAAAGAAGGCTCGGTGTGTGGAGCTTACTCCAGAGCACTAAGCTTAAGAATTGAGTGGGGAAAGGGAAAGAATACCAGCGTGGTTCAATCAGAACTGACTGGTATCTCAATTGCCACAAAATAACTAACCAGAGAAGACATTTCTTGCAGAAATATAACAATCTGCACTTAAAGTAGAGAAGCCCTATTAGCCTTGAACAGACAACGTGTTGTATCGGGGCTAGTACTTATAGAGTGCAACCAAGATTTAGCCTCGGCAGATAACAATATCATATTCCCCAGGTGGGTTAAGGGGCAAGACTTGAGTGAAGGTAATACAGTGACACTCACCCAGTGTCACCTACGGCCTGACGAAAATTGCGGAACTAGCCAAACGTTACACCCACGCTCAATCCCTTAAGAGATGGGATGGAATCAAAGCATGCAATCCTGCCAGGTTTACCCTGGGAAGCTGGCACCGAAGAAATATTTGGCGATGACCAGGAAAAACCTACGTATAACAGTAGGATTTCTAACTGGCCACTGTCACCTAAGGAAACACATACTATGGGGCTAGTGGACACACTTCTATGCAGGATGTGTGAACAGGTAGATGAAACTCTCAGGCATGTCTTATGCGATTGTCCGGAGTTATCGTCAATAAGAGAGTGTGTGTTCGGTGAGTCTTGGCATACACCTGCCGATATAAAGGAGATGTCTCCCAGTGACATGTCCACCTCCTGAGAAGGACAGGATGGACCATAATCTAGGAGGACCACTCCTCGGGAGGATGTACAATGGGTCACATGTGTCCTAAGTGCAGTAAGCCTACACTCACCCTCCCCACTCTACAGATACAGATAGCTTTAAGATTAAAATCGAGTGTTGTTGTATTTTGAGAGACGTGTACGATCAACTGATACGTTCGGGACAAATAGTCTAAATCATCATAAACAAGTGATTGCTTACTCGATTTAGTCTCGAAAGAATGTTCATCACAAGAATAAGGTGCAAACATGAACTCTGCCAAATCGGCTTCGAACCACAACTTCATCAAATTGTGAAATACTCTTATTGAGCAATATAATTTCGACTCCGGTTTCCAGTCGAATTGTCTTTATAATTTACTGGTTCGACATCTGAGAATTTAATTAGCTCAGTCTGTACAACGGAGAAGTTATAAATTAGCGCGTTATATTATTGCGCCATGCTTTCTTTCTTCTCAAGTCTTTCAAAAATTACCCTGAGTTGACTGCAGTGGCATAAAATCCGGAATGCGGCTGATCATGCGAACCGTAAACCCCCTTGGAAATTGAAAAAGCACAAGGAGCAGAGGTCGAAAAGTTCCATTTCCAATTACACGCCAAAAAGTCGCAATTATTTCTTGGACAGTTTTACGGAAAGTTTAATGTTTTGTAATTTATTTCTTCGTGACTGTAACTGAAACTATACCGTCACCGGAATTATTGTGCTGTGTATGGACGTGATAATGGAAGCTTGAAGTGTGATTGTCAGAAAAAATTTAAGCGAAAGTAAGAGTTCTGGATTTTATCGAAAAATTAAGGGAAATGATGTCATTGTGATAAAGTTGTCAAATTTTTTCTGTTGTGTTAGGGATAAAAATTAATTTCTACTTATTTTTTCTTGACAACGGTAGCTGGAACGCTACCGAAACGTTGAAATAAAGAATTTAAAAATATTGTGGCTTAATTTCCCAAGAAATTAAAAAAAGAATGAATAATATACCACAAGAAACATACAGAAGATATTGTGATAAAGATAAAGTGAATATGAATCAATTTGTATTGCGAGTAATCGGGAATAATATGGATTGTATGTCAAGAAAACAGTTTTTGTATTCTGTGTAAAAATTATAATTTTTCAAAAAATTGCAAAGCGAGCCGTAGGCAAGTCCTGGAAACTTGGAAAGCAAAATGTTATTTTCTGGACGAAAAATGGCCGAGAAAGTGTATATTTCCTGGTCGATCTTGAAAAAAGATCTTTCACTAGAATAATATTTCAAGAAACGCAATGCGTATGGATTAAAAAATGTTGGAAAAACAAAATTAATGTTAAAGCACATCAGGAAAATCAATAAATAGAGAACATAAAATGTGGGGAAAAGATATTAAAACTGATCGTAGAGGGATGTAAGTATCTGATGGAGAGCTAAGCGACTATAAAAGTTATTAACTCCATAAAAATCAAATCGAAACCTATTAGGTACTGTTTTAAAAAAGTTGAAGGTACGAACTAGAAAATTAATCGGCGAACAATTCAGTTTGGCTCCTAGCAGAGAACTGTACACTCAAACACTTGAATATTGAACTTCCAAAGACTTTTAAAATAGAGTTACACGGATATTGGAAATCATCAAACTCCATGAGTCTCTAGAACCTATTATTTGATCATGTGAAAAAATTGCTTTTTGTATCTTTAATTACATGAGTGGAACTTTTTTTTGGAATAAAATATACCTTTATTCGCGGCTCAGCTAGAAATTGGAATATATTTTATTTCGCTTTCTCGTCTCGGTCTGAAAATCGATCGTTGTGGTTGCTTCTGATCCAAAGAGACACACACGTTTAAAGTTGGATTTATTCGAATTTATTCCGTAGTTTTCGTAAATAAATTATGAAGTGGCGAACGTGATTGGCCCAAGAATCACGCGACTAGATTTTAGGGGGTATTAGCAACTTCCATTCGGTGGTTTAGGGATCGCAATGTAACGACCGGTGCTCGGGTAGTGGGAAAGGGTCGACTAAAAGTAAACTTTTCAGTAATTAGAAAAGATGTTATTGTTATTAGTTTGTAAAGACGAGTTTTTAAATTGTAGGTAATTCACCTACTTTCGACAGATGTAGGTCGACTCTAATTGATGAATGATAATTGGAATTTGGTTAACCGAAATGTAATTTGAAGAGTCATTTGTTTGCTTTATTTACTGAAACGTTCACGAAACATGAGTAAGCAGTTCTGAAAAAAGCATCTGCATAATTTTTCCACAGTCAACCGAGTTATTAGAGGGAATGTCAGTTTTTATGATCTTGATAAATTACGAAACATCATGAAGCATGCTACAAAAAGATTCCCGTCTTTATGAGGAAAACAAATTTGACTCCATTCATGAAAACGTGTATCTCTAACGTTTAGATGCTATTTTTTGTATAACTATCTGTCTTTGCTTTTGAGATATCCACTAGCTCTGGCGATTATTACTTTATTAAAGTCAAATTTATTCCCATAAAGCTTCCTTCTTTTTGATGTATGTAACAAGACAGTAGTCTTTGTGGCCCAGATCTTGGATGTGAGATATGAGAAAAAGCACTGAACGTAATTTATTCAAATCAACATTCGGTTTCTATCGTCACATGACAGAGAATGTGTTTGCTAGAGCTCCATTTTTTTATGTGAGCTTTTTTATTGATATCCACACTCAGTAAATCCAATCATTCCGTGTTTAGTCTAAGTGCTAATGTTTTGGGATAATAAAATGAGTAGGCAAGTCTGTAGAAATAGAATTATTTCAGCTACTCCAGGACGTTTGCGTTATATGTCAAAATTGGCGCAGGTATAGAAGAATTCAACGACAACCTTTTGAGATCAAATCAATGCATAAGTTAAAGTAAAACTGCGCTGAGAGTCAGGGAACCTAACGGGACAATGTCGCCTGTATGAGCACCTGAAAAAGCTCAAAATAGTAAAGGAGGAAGAATGTAGATATTGTGGCATGGAAGAGGAAACCTCCATCCACATCTGCACAGCATTCCAGAATCCTAGAGCACAGTACCTGGGAGATTACTGGATAAAAGAGGAATATTCACCTGAGCTGAAGCCTGCAGATGTCCTAGAATTTTTTCAGAAACTGAGTAGAAGTAAGGGGGCACAATAGATCTTTCAGGTCTTAGTGAATGGTACCCCAAAAATAGCAAATCACAGGCACATACTATTAACCTGTCTCACCTGCTTAACAGTATATGGAAATGATAAAAGCTTCTGCTATTCTTGAAATTTCTGAAAATAAAACAAGTAGACCATACTTTTTTCTTGATTAACATTTTAAAACCCTTTGACGTGGTACTAGATGAAAGTATCAGAACGAATCATCCAGATTTTTTCAAGTGTTTGTATCATCAGGAAATCATGTGAGGCTATTGAACGTATTGCCATTGATAAGTCTGACCGAACTGATGTAATAGAATATTGTTAGGCAAACTATTCTCTGGCTAAGTCAGTGAGGCTTTCTAAAAATCTCTCGTAAGTATATCATGCTGGACTATAGTATCTATGGACTAGCTTCTACGTAAAAAAAAACTGCTGATGTTTAGCATGTTTATCTGAAGCTACGGATCATCGGTAAGAGGCGAGAAAACATGTCACATATCTGTCATAAACAAACCAATGGCGTACTGTACCTATTTTATAAAGTAAAACAATCATATTGTTAATAAAAAGTTTATTTCCTAATTATTATCACTACATAGTTAAACGTGCCAATGGCAGAAAAAACTTGTCAAAGCTTACTATGCCTATTCCCTAAGCTAAGTTTAAAAGTAAACAGTTCGATTTGGCACAGCTGAGAACATTAGCATGGATATTAAAATTATTTTTTCGCGTTTATCAGTTTTATCTACGTCCACAATATCACACTTGTTCACAAATAAAAAATATTTATACTGAAAATACTCATCAATCATCGGGTCGTATTTCAAAGAGCACCGGAATTGTGATAATCCCATGGAATATTTGTATACGTTCGTTATACAAATACCACACAAAATGTCAAAAGTTGTACTATTAATAACGCCCGTAATTTGTTTTCGACTTTATCAATCTTTCATACTGATGGAATTTTAAAGAAGTTATTCGACCAGCTCATACATACCGCTCATGAGTAAAATCATTTGGTGTACCGCAAGTGAACTTTTTCATTTCTCCTTCCATTCATTCTCATCTACAGGGATATTTTCCATGATACAAGAAGATAGATAGGTTTTATACGAATATATCCTAAATAATGAGGGTTGTTGCAGCATCCGTGACGGCTTGTGAAGTTTGCAGTAGGTTGGAGGAAGAAAATTTGATTTGAACATTCGGTTAGATTGGATGTGCTGTCAAAATTGTAATATTTAAGATACACTTGTAATGTCGGATGAAGTCAAGAGCGAATGGATGTCTTAGTCTAGGTAAGCTTGCACTGAGAGTTTTAACTGGTGTCCTGACACGATATGGTCGTCTCAATTGACACTTGAAGAAGCTCAAAGTAGTGGAACAAGAAAAATATACACAAAACCTAGGATATCACTAGATAGAAGGGGAACAGTCACCCAAACTAAAGCCTGTGGAAATTAATGAATGGATGCTACGTACTGCATCAGCTGCAACGAAATCTTCAGATGTTTGTCTCCAGTTAGAAGACGATCCACAGTTGAGTAGTGAACAAATGATGTCAAGGATACTTGATCTTTCCCAAGTATCCGTAATGGAAGTTTTACGAAAATGAATTTAATCCATACAAAATGTTATTACTCAAAACAGTTGTCAGATGATGGTTTTGATAGACGTGAAGAGTTTGCTGACGCAATGATGGAAAAATGCCAAACTATCCATGAGTATTGTTATTTATTGCGTTGGAGCCTAGTTTTTTTTTTTAAAGGAAACTTGTACCAGCATAATTGTAGGTATACTAGTAACGTAACAATCATAACCATCTGCCATTTGGAATATGAGAGTATTATTATCAAAAAAAAAGAAATGAAAGATCTGACATCAATTCAAATACCATCATAGTAATGGCCATATTACAAGATTGTTGTTAACCAAAATCGATAATCGAATATTAAATTTTTATCACAAATGCAACAAAAACAAATTGTTGCCAGCCATAAATGGCTGACGCTTAAGCGAAAATCTCGGTAACCTAACCTCAAATGCATGTCAATTGCTCTTTCCTTTTTTTTAGTTTGTATAAGATTGAAAGAATAAAGACAAACAATATTCGTGAATATAGAAAGCAGCTTTTATTAACCGTGGCGTGACATAAGAAAGCGTTTGCTGTCTATCGAAAAATGAACGTACAAGCAAAAACTTTTAAAGCAATTTTTCTCGTCAACCCTCCTCTGTCTCATTTAATCCAGCTCTTTTATCATTACCCTAATCTTGTTATGAATAAATCCACTTTACATATCCCCATAGTATAAAATTCAGAATGGACGATGCTTGTTGAAATTTTCTTATAATTTTTTTTGTATAGGATGACTGCGTTGCCAATTCTTTGGCAATTGGGACTGTTTTTTAAACTGAGCCGTCTTTTCTGAGAATATTCTAATCAGAGAAACACTTTTCAGGAATTTATTTCGTCAGAGCATCTGATACTGATTACTGTTTCGGAGGAAACACTCACCTTAACTGAAGCCTGCATATTCTGAGGAAATAGGATTAAAGTATATGAAGCTATTACAAGAAGTGAGTGGGAGACAGGAGTAACACAAGATTTTTGGAAACCTAGTAATTATTACCAAATATAACATACATACAAAGCAAATAGAGATGAGTAATATAACATTCAGTCATAATACGGAAACCCCTGTTAATTTACATCTTCCCATCTGCAAAAGAAATAAAAACATTTTCATTTCTACTATTCTCACATACAAAAAAATGACTACTGGATGTACATGTACTTATTTCTTCGGAAAAGAAGACTCGTCATTCTCTAAAGCACTCGAATTGAATTCGAAAGGCCTTGAAGTAGATACCGGATTATAATCTACAAGAGTTTCCGGTATTTTGCAAGCTCAAGACTATCTTCGCAATAAATGGAAATAGAAATCCAAACAAAATATCGACATTTGTGGAAATAGTTATTTTTCTACTTTTACACTAGAAAATTCCATATTACCTACTATTTGGTTACTTAGTAAAAAGAACATTACGGATACAGACACGGGATGACTAGCACGTAAAAAAAATTACGCTAGAAAAAATGTAGATTTCATTTGATGGACTATTTCGTGAATATTCATCTACCTGTAGTAACAATAGTTATAACTACCGAAGTCAAAACTATCTAATAATATCAAAATTTGCATAATTTTAGTTCCAAAACTAGAATACGTGCGGAAAAGTGGGTTAAGACGCACGATCGTAGGAAAATTTATATTTACAAGCGATGCCATGATAAAAATTTTCGTTAATGTCATTGCTAAGGACGTCTACATAGATATTAAAAATCGTCCTGGAAGTAAAAAAACGTTTGTCCACGACCACCTAATAATAAGTCAATATTTTACCTCCTAACAAAAGGTATATGGTACCCATATATCAACTGTCGTGAATTATATTTCATAACACACTGTAGTGTATTATGGTTCATAATTCACGACTAGAGATGGGGGTACAATATGAAATAAACTATTAAATCTGTGTATTTTGTTCAGGAAATTTGTTTCTGACATATTTAGTATTGAAACGATATTTTCTAATATTAAGTATTTTAAAACAATATATTTATAACGCTACGTTGTATTGATACTTTACACAGTATCGCCCACCTCTATATATGTCAAATTATTTGATATAGCTGCCACAACATTTTGAGGTTAGTAATATGCCAAATCGTTACTGACTTTTATTTATTAATAACTAAATTAAGTGTCGTGGACAAAGTATAGTATTCTACTCGCAATTTATGGCCATAATTCACTTGGGTGACTTGCGGGTCGTGACGCAAAGAACACCCATCGTGAATTATGGATATCATAAATTGCTCGTTCAATAATATACTAATGTCCACGACCACCTAATAATAAGTCAATATTTTACCTCCTAACAAAAGGTATATTATAGTACCCATACATACATCTACTGTCGTTCATGATACACTGTAGTGTATTATGGTTCATAATTCACGACTAGAGATGGGGGTACAATATGAAATAAACTATTAAATCTGAGTATTTTGTTTGGGAAATTTGTTTCTGAAATATATCGTATCGATAAAATACTGTAATTTTTAGTATTGATACTTTTCATAACGATATTTTCTAATATTAAGTACCTATTTTAAAACAATATATTCATAACGGTACGAATAATATGTCAAATCACTTTATGTAGCTACCACAACATTTCAAGGTTAGTGATACCAAGTGATCGTTATTGACTTTTATTCAATATAGAAATTAAGGGTCGTGGACAAAGTATAGTATTCTACTCGCAATTTATGACCAATATTCACTCGGGTGACTTGCCCCATCGTGATTAATGACTATCATGAATTGCTTGTTTAATAATATACTGTTATATGTAAACAATGAAAACTAAATAGACATCTATGTGCTTTTCAGAACAATATGGCTGACCTGTCAGTGACGTCATTCGGGACTGCTCTAGTGAAAACGTTTTCGTTCCTATTGAATCACAGTTTGACACTTCGGGAAATTTTATTCCAGGAACCATTTTTCAAAACTCACTGACAGCTACAATTTCAAGTTTTGTTTCTCTCCTTCTTAATTCTATGATATTTTCCCACAGTTTTCGCACTGCTTTCATGGAAATTAATTATAAGAACCCATGTTATATTTGATTTTTTATGTCACAATTAAACGGATGCTTGAGAGGTTCTGCCTTGTGAGAAAAAGCAATTTGTGGAGTGCAATGGGAGAGTAACTACTTGCATTCAAAGACAACACAACTGTTTTGAATCATTCTCGCAATTTAGTTGATTTAAATTACATTTCTAGCATACAGCTGCAGAAAAAAAAAGAGTATATGTTAAAGTACAGTGTTTTCAACGATTGTTACAGAGTTACCTGGAATAAAAATTTAATATAATATACTTTTTTTTAATGTCTATTGGAACATAATAATGTATAATGATCTACTGGCTATTGCCCAGTATGTTACTGCTATCATTTTCTGAGAGTAATATTAGATAATCGATATTTAATGTTGATGGAAAATTTCAGTACAAATTATTGTATAGTGTATAGCCGAAGACGTTTGAAAAATCGAGGAGTATTGCGGATAAAATAACAGCCTCGTATAGTTTCAGTTTCAGAATCTTGTAAATTCAAGGATTAAAGGATTGTGTTACCAAAATATTGTTAAAAGCGATTGCCGTCCAAAAAATTTCAGTAAATTCCATGTACATAATCATTTGTGAGAGGCAAAGGCATTTTAAACTCTTTACTAAAGACAAACATAGCAATAACGGCCCTTATGATTGAGATTATGAGGTCAAAAATAGTTTTTAGCAATATATCTTGGCCAATTTCACTATAAATATTTTTTCCTCAACCCAAGACAAACATTTTCCGATATACAGCCCTCGCTTAATAGTCCACCGTGTATATTAATGATAGTGAACAGCCTGTACAACTACCTTAACAATTGATGAAATGAATTAAGTAGCTACTATTAAAACATGCGACAGGTAGCGCCTTCGCGTGATTTGTGAAAAGCATGACTCACGACACATAATATTCTATGTAACTTTTTTAATGCACTTCAGCAGTTTTTTTCTAAAATTAAAGCATGTAGTTATGTCGTTATATTATCCCTCATGATTCACGTTAATAGCTGTTTTCCCAGCGACAACAATCAACATTCCAATCTTCACCAGAATTAATTATCTAATTGTCTGTAGTTTTAGCTGGAAAATATTATTTTGTCCACGACCACCTAATAATAAGTCAATATTTTACCTCCTAACAAAAGGTATATGGTACCCATATATCAACTGTCGTGAATTATGGTTCATAATACACTGTAGTGTATTATGGTTCATAATTCACGACTAGAGATGTGAGTACAATATGAAATAAACTATTAAATCTGTGTATTTTGTTCAGGAAATTTGTTTCTGACATATATCATATCGATAAAATATTTTTAGTATTGATACTTTTCATGACGATATTTTCTAATATTAAGTATTTTAAGACAATATATTTATAACGGTACGTTGTATTGATACTTTCTACAGTATCGCCCATCTCTATATATGTCAAATTATTTGAAGTAGCTGCCACAACATTTTGAGGTTAGTAATATGCCAAATCGTTACTGACTTTTATTTATTAATAAATAAATTAAGTGTCGTGGACAAAGTATAGTATTCTACTCGCAATTTATGGCCATAATTCACTTGGGTGACTTGCGCCCCTCGCCTGCGGCTCGTGACGCAAACGTCACCCATCGTGAATTATGGCTATCATAAATTGCTCGTTTGATAATATACTATTATTGGAGCTGGATAGTGAGTATACCGATATACCGGTTTTCTATAAGTCAAAGTTCAGAGTTCAAAAGTAATTATAGCCAAAATATCGCAAGTCCAATACCGGATGATATAAAATCCTGAGATTTGTACTTTAGGACAGAGACTGTACCTACAGTCAAGACCAAGATTAGAAATATTTGGACAATATTAAGAATTTCCTGATTCTAGTTTTACTTAGCTCATCACTATTCTAAACGGCTTGCAATCCTCATCAGGCTTTGTAGAATTAGGTATTAAATCTAGATATTTAGTTTCCAAGAAAATCTCACCAAATTAACTCAAGAGAAAATAATATTCAAGTGCTGGCCGCAGCAAATCCTGAATAACCAATACCTTTATATGTTTGTAAATAAAAACCTGACCATCTCTATTTCAAAGAATTTATCTCTTCACATTTAGATGATCGGAAATTATTTGTCAAACCAAAGAAAAAACTATTTCCAATCTCCTTTTCTATGTAGTGATACTATATATGTTCCCGTCTGCGATGAATCTAATCACTTGTATAGAATAAAGTAATACTTTTATCTGCATCAAGGATTTATGGATAATGTGAAGTACTGGAATCCCAGGAGAAATGAAAAATAGTCCGAAAATGTATAAATCAATTTATAAATTGTCTATCCGCATACGAGTCTCACTATGCCGTAATATCATCGTTTTATTTTCGAATGCCGCATCAAATTAAACTTGGCCTCCATTTTTTCTTGGGATTTTTTTGTACGAACAAAATGAGGGGTCGAGCTAGTCAATCGGATAATTAGAAACCCAGGAAATGCGCTAAGAGCAGACACCAAGCGACTATTAGTTTTACCGCAATTGCAATTTAAATTTTTTCATACGATAATTTTTAAATTGTCTGGATGCGTTGGCGATTGTCCGATTTTGAATTTTGAAACAGTTCTGTGAAGCATAGATAAAGAACAACAAAATGTATATTTTCGATTTTTATTAAAATACTGTGTAATTTATTGATAATAATTTAGTAGTGGACTGGAGATTTTTACAGCCACAATGTTAGTATCTTTTTATATTCAAATTTATCCAAAGCCATTTGCGGAAACAAGCGAAACCCTGTCATCAGGAGCAAGACTCGGGAAGGTGTAATATTTCAGAGTTACCCCTTTTTAGTCATTCGACTATGGTACGTATGCATAAAACGTTCTATGAAAATATAAATTTGGGATTTCCTACAGCTGAATCTCCATGTAAAATTTCGTATTACGCGACCTATATTATGGCAACTGCAAAAGTAAGGTTGTGATATTTTCAATTTATCACGACGCAAGGCCATAAGTTTCTTCAAGTTAATTTATACGATAATGAATCTCACTGGAAATATGGAAAAGATAATAATGTGGCAGTAGTTAACTCCTTCTGATGCAACAGATAGGCTTGAAGAAGTATCTATTCAATTCTTGACTGTTCTTGACTGTTAAATGTCACTTCTATAGAAAGGACACAAGTTCCTGTTCTTCGTATCAGGAAGCAAACTCATACATCCCAAAAAAAAGTAGGAACTCAGTTATTTGTTGCAAGCAATGCAATTAGCGCAAAGACTGTTTAGAATAGCGTGCAAAGAATAATGGCCTATTCAACAACAAAAATTCTACACGTCCACTACTAGAGCCGGATTAAGGTTTTAACAAGGCGTGAATGAAAAATTTAAACCTTGTTATACATGGCGAGTATGTAAATAGCACTAAAATTGCAATTGAGCTGCAATATGTGTATAATTTCGGTTGCTTGAACTTAAAAAATATTTAGGCCCAGCGTAGGTTTAATATACTCCCAAATTTTTCCTCATCGGCCATGGGACAAACTGTATACGTTGTACTTAACCGGAATCATGGAAATTAAAATTGTTCTCAAGACGATCAATATCTACTTGAAGAAAAAGATTCACGTTGACTGTTATAAAGCAAATTTGCAGTGAGAATAACATTCCTTGTTCATCGTCAAGGTAAACTAGGGTAAATCAACAGAAAGTAAATGTGGAATTGACAAGTCATCACCTTTACTGCTATGTACGATGCCAATCCCAAATAAGCAAATACTTGGTAGGCAAATATTACATTTTGATGTAACATAGAATTTCCATAAAATTTAAAAATATTGTGGTGGATTTATGAGGAATCTTGAATGTTTACTTTTCCAATTTTTCCCATCCGACTTTTTGTTGAAAGTTGATGAATTGGAATTATGTTTATTGCTTAATATTCACATACACTCACGAATAAATAGTTATTTGTTTAACTAGGTTCAACTAGGAGGCTGAATTCCTAGCCTCGGCAGTCAATCTACTTTGCTGCCAAGGCACGAAAGTGATTACTTTGCTGTCTGTGATTATACATTTTCATAGCAACCAACTAAAATAAAGAGATTGTGGGAATTGTAATAATTTGCAAATACAATATCCTCATGAACAATCAGAGAAAAAATTATATGTTCAACTTGGCAGCAAAGTAGATTGACTGCCGAGGCTGAATTCATAGCCGAGCGTCGCTGCCTAGGCAGGAAAAGTAATACTTTGCTGCCAATCGGAGAAAAAATAATTTATTTTAAATCACATAGTAGGTAATTAAGAATTCTAGGACACACAGCTAGATAAAATACATTTGCCTAAGCAGAAGCCTGATGTCGATGTCCTGAAATTCCTCCGGGAGATAGGACTGGGGGAACTGCTAGTCTCCGAGACTCTCATTAGAAACGAAGTAGAGTTGAGGGATCATAATATTATGGAGACACTACGTATTTTTCTCCAGGCCTCTGGTAAGCTAGAAAGTACAAGTTGATAGAAAAATGTGTAAGCTCTACATTGATCTACGAATAAATAAAAGACCATATATATTACATGAACTGATTGTCAATTCTAGCTGTCAATAGTATTTTCTAATCACAAAAACAATTATACAATTGATATACTAAACAATAATTTTCCAATGATATTAATGGAAACAACAAATTGAATCAGAAAACTGTTGAGTACGGTTGTTTTGGTTGTATTCAGGTCGATTTTATTATTTTAAGTTATTTTCAGTTGTTTTTATCAAAAAGTTGAATATTTTATCACTTGTCTGCTATTCACTCCTGCAGTGGAAATAATCTGAGAAGCCAAGAAAATTCTCGTTGAAAAAAAGTGAACACAAAAAAGTTAAAACTCATAATCTTAATACCACCACCAAAATGTTGAAGATAAAAAAGTTAACGGCGATGTTTCGCTAATGCGATATTACAGATCCTTTGCAACTTTTTATATTCTTGGAAAATGTTAATTCCCACTGAAGTAAGCACTTCACTCATCCCATAAATAGGGTGTCTCCATCATTTTATTTCCTCATGAATTATTTAAGAGAAACCATGACAAAAATTGAGAACTTTCTCAACAAAGTCAACAGTGATGGAGAATCCGTTTTTCGTTTGTCTACTTTGTATAATTTCTTCAATAAAATACAAAGAAATTGAAATTTTAATAGTTTGCAATTATTAGTATGTTATTAAACGAGCAATTTATGATAGTCATTATTCATGCTGGGTGACGTTTGCGTCCCAAGCCGCAAATCACCTGATTGAATATTGGCCATACATTGCGAGTAGAATATTATACTTTGTCCACGACCCTAGATTCGTTCGTAACAATTTGGTATAACTAACCTAAAAATTAATAAATTTTTGCAGTAGATTGGGGTAGTGAACTTCCTGTAACATGGATAGCTTTTTTAAAATTTAATAATTTCATAGTCCAGATTCAATCCTTATAAATGAAAAGTGTGACGGGTAGCCAACTAAGATCACGTACAATTGTTGGAATTGAGTTACATAGAAAATTATTGTGAACGTGATAAGACTTCTGCTCTATTCTTATCGCTTTATCAGATCGAATTTTGCAAAAGAGCTGGAACAACTTTTTATATACAAGCATACAGAAGAACACTTGAATTGAAAAATTTGAAAAAGTCTTCTTCTATTTTGAATAAATTCCGGTTTCAATCATATCGTAGGAAAAAAAAACATTTCGTAGTTCAGAATACTGTGAATATCAATGGATGAAGTCTATCACATCCGATAAGCTCAATGCTTTAATGGCATCTTGACTATCTGTCATTATGATAGTCCTTTATCCTCTGTATCCTTTATTATTATTTAACTGGGCGCACTTTCTTATGGCGTGGGTTTCCGCTTGATATCTCAAGCTTTCAGAGTGTTTGGTTCCTGGCTCGAACCTATCCCAGTTCCTTCTATTGCTTTTGAGCCATCTGTGTACCATTAAATGGCATTCTTTCTAAGTCTGGTAATAGATTTGGATCCCATTCCTTCTTGTTGCCTAATTCCGTAGCGATTTCTTCGAAAATATGATTTTTCATCATACCGTCTTGTGGCATGTCCCAGGTTGTCTGATTTCTAGGAAGTAAGGAGTTTTTTTTTTTATGATTTTCTCTTTACTAAGTCTGTATCTTGTTCTTTCTGCAGCACTTTTCGCCATCATATGTAGAGGGGTGAGGTTGAAAATCACTTCCATGGATGCCGCTGGGCATGTTCTCATTGCTCCTATAATGCATGCTAGTCTTTGAATTTTGGAGAGGTTTTCTCCCGTCGTCAATAGGCTAGTTCTTCTATTCCCCGCAATGGCATTATAAGTAATAATTGGTCTCACTAATCTATGATGATAACCATAGATTTCATGTCTGCGAAGAAGCATTTCGAGCACACTTTAGTCGTCGAGGGCGAAAACAAGGGCTACAGGTCCTTTTCATATGATATTGAAACGGACCCAGCACCAAATTGAATGATAGACTTTATCAGAATCTAGATATTTTGGGCTAGAGAATAGATGGGGATCCAAAAGATCTTGTAGATCGGAGTGTAGCAATGCTCATCGAACCCTATGTAATCTAGTATAGTAACTGTTGAGGTTTCAATAATGGGAATTATTCCTCTCCTACATTAAGTGTTGGTGTGCCCCACCGTTGTGTTGGCAGAAGCGAGTTCCGTCATCTTCAGCTTCATGTTGCACAAATAATGATTGACTGACAGAATTACTATGGATTTTCAGTTGGTTTTGGCTAATACATAATGGTGCTTTCCAAGTTAAAGTTCCCATGATGTATTTTGAGTTATTTTCTCGGCTTTGTCTGCTTCCTCCATCCTTTAAATTTCGCTCCTAATGTGGTACGGTTCAAGTCCTACAAAAGGAGATTCTTCTTGTTCGTTGACTATGTTTTTTCTGATGCTCAGGATACTGGATACATACGATGTGATGAATAAAATTAACAGCGTTGTAGATTTTTCCATTTGAAGATGAATTTGCCTCATCAAAAAAGATATGCCATTAGTCAAGTCTTGAGCTCCAATTATCACATAAATCACTTCTAAGGTGTCCTTATTTTTTGTTTATTCTTGGATAATCAAAGTTTATGGAGTTTTGAATTTGGGTGGCTAAGAAGATTTATCGCGTCACTAGGGAATAAGTGACTTGAGGAGATATTTAGATGAATAGAGTAGAATAATGCGACAAGTAGGTTCCAGTCTGGAATAGTTACAGGAAAGCGGCAAAAATATATGGAAGGCTTGAGAAAATTGTTTTCTTCCAGATCGCCTAGGTCTTAACAACCGTTGATTCTTCCATTTTAATACCTTGGAGTTCCTAGTGCTTATGTAAATTTATTAGTGTTGACTGAATGTTACACGTGTGGAATATATAACAGACTTCGATATTACGAAGTTATTGAAATATTAATTGAGCCTGAAAATGATTATAAATGCATGATTACATTGCCTATTACAATAATCCGTAGCGCACCAATATGCTATGCTGTTCTAATTATTTGTAAAATGCATTAGCGTAATTCAGGGTAGCAAATTACACAGATACTGAGCAGGTATTAAACGTGCATTGTTGAACCAACTTATTTCGAATAAAACTACGTTACGCGAACGTTTCGGTATATTAAGAGTCAAATAAATTCCAAAGGTTGATAAATATATAACAGAGATATATTTTTATTTATATATATTTATTACCCCAACATTATACAACGTGATACAATAGGTTGTCGCGAGGATTACCTGTGAAAATTCACATTTTATCTTAGGATAACCTGTGCTGAAATCAATTCACAACATATTGTTTTATATCAAAAATTTGTTCAACTTTCAAATAACGTGACAAGCTTCTATATAATTTGAATTGTAGATGGTAATTTTTTCGATGATTCATTTGGTATTATGGTGTAACGTAACCCTTCTGGAGTAAAACCTGAGATTCTTCAATTTGGGGCATTCGGTATTGGTCTATTAAATGAAAATACTCTCGACTTTCAGGGAATTCTGGTTGAACGAGAACACTCTGTACAATTCTATAGAAGACTTGAAACATTCTCCACCTTTTCCCTATATCTAAGGTTTACACTTTCACATTGATGAAGCAACCACTTCAAATACTTCGAGTCTATTCATATATTTGGAAAAATATTCATGTTCCATTCAGGTATTCATCTATTAGTATCTGTGTATGTCATGATGGAAACCGCACATTTTTTTGTGAATAAAAAATAGCATTCTCTGATAAGGGCGTAAAATATTAACATCAACAGCGGTAAAAGATATAACCGGAAGTCCGACATTTTTCAATGGATATGAAAAGATCGTAAAACCCAGAGATCCATTACTATTACTCGCCACGATGTATGATAATGGTGTTGACTCCAGACGAACGTTTTACAGTTTTTTTTAATAACAGAATTGAGCCCAGGGAATGTTTTTGATATTCTCACTTTAATTGGCCCCTTGGCAGTTATTATTACGCAGAATAATCGTTAAACGGTTCAGTGTTTGGGAAGGATTCAATAAAGGAAATCAGAAGAATAATTTTCCACCAACATTTATGCCTGCTCTTGTTTGCAAAGTTGTATGAAAACCGGATTTTCTTTGAAGCGTGTGAATGTGATCATGCGGAAAATTGCTACATTGCTATTAGGTACGTATCTTGCTAACAAGGCTTCAATTGTTGATATATAAAAAAATTTATATGTTTGAAGGAGGGTCCCCATTCTAGTAATTTCAATTATTCTCTTATATTTGTGACTAGCCCAAATGCAAACTAAATCAAATACATTCAATGTCTTAATTGATCCTGCCACATTTCATTCTCCTCTAGTACCATTTTTCAAACTAAGTTTCCCTGTGATCGATGACAAGAAGTAATTCTTCTTGAAAATGCTATTACACTCTTTATTCGTTCTGCTGCAGTCTAAAGCGGCATTTACATTTGCGAAGCCACTTGTCCCAGTTACTTGTACGAGCAGCTACCCGGAATAATTAACTTTCTCGGTTGAAATTCTAGTAGGTGGTTATTTGTTTGCCAATTACCAACTTGTTCTCGACGCGAATAGAGGGAACCGTCACTTAGTCGTGCTTCAATAAAAACATAAAAATTAAATAAAAATCTAGTTGGAAAGGTTTGACACCCAATCAATACATAATCTTAGTTTTGGCGAGTCCACTAGTGTTCCAGCCAGTGGTGGCGTTCTTCAACGAGCCCCTCATTCATGGACTCGCAAGACTTCAGTTTTACGTCTTCTCCGAAAGACGGCATCCAAGTACTACCCATATTCGACACTGTTTGACTAAATATCGCATCAAAAGCGTTCCATTACAGTGTTGGGTCGTCGGCCAATCCTTGATTAAGTCTAAAATTCTAAGAAACGACACAGTTTTAGGACATGCTCCACCAACGCAGCTGCTATGAGTCTGTTTTATCCCAATTTTTTATAATAAAATTGGTAAGATGGAACTACTCAAGGTTGGGATGTAATTGTCATTGGTTTTTCTATTTTCTCTTGTTCTGCGAATGTGATAGACAATATTATCCAGTTTCACTCTCACTATCCAAAGTTATTTCAAGAAATCGAAGTGTACATTACTCAACCTGCCATTCGCGTCTGGGCTAGTTGATGGATTTATGTCCATTGCGAAAGGATAATGTTAGTAACAAGTTAGTGTATTGGTTGGCTATACATTTTCCTATTTTCGCTTTTTATTTGATCCGTTCACATTGGTTTGGCTACTGTCCTAAACGTAACTAGTACAAGCAGCTCACTCATTACTTCATGACTGTGAACACCGCTCCAAAGAGGATATTTTCACTACAAAAATTTTTCTAAAAGATAATGATGTATCGATTGAAACTCAAACCAATACATAATTCACTAACAATGCGAAACCAAACACCAAATAATAATTGTTCGTTAACTAACTCAATCAAACCAGCAACGTTTCCTTGTAACTCCAGCTGAAATATCTGACAATAGTTCAAATATGTTAAGAAAAGTCCACGTATCTTGTTGAATTAACTGTGAAGCTTCTCCGACATTCCGTGGGAAGTTGTGGTTCACACTTTGGGAACAACAGCGTGATCCTTGGGTATGTTTACTTTTGTCAATGTTGCCACAGTCGTCTTTTCACGCTACAATTCCCTTCATTACGACCGATTTGAGACTTACAAGAAAGGCAGATGTCGCAAAAGAAATAACAATAGCTAATTAAGCATTTTCAGTTTGTGCAGGAGTTGTGAGCTTGTCAAGAAAAATAATCTTTTCAATATAGTATGATATTGGGAGGAAATTAATGAAGTCGGAAAAAAACAGAAGTAGTACTGAAGTTTATGGGGAGCTATAACCAAGTGAGATTTATGCGTAATTTTATGGTCGCTCTGTATATTTCAATGTCAGTGAATGTTGACACTTGAAGTCTATCATAATATTATTTTGATTTTAAGCTACTGGCTGTCATGCTGGGACATGTGTAATATACTGGTACATTCCGCGTCATATGAAACTTTATTTTCCCTATGTAAACAAAACTTAACTAATCAAAATGACAAACAGTCTCATGCGTCAAATTCACGATGCCAGCCCATTTAAGTGAATTTGATAGGATGTGAATAATTTCCATAATAGAGGATGGTTGGCCCATTAGACGACTTGTCCAAGAGTTTAATAATAGCAAAACCATAATTCAAAACATTAAAAAAAAGTAAGGTAACGATCAAACTGTTAGGAGAAGAAAAAAGATCATTTACAACTATAGTGAAGCAAGTCGGAGCATCAACTGATTGCTTAAGGGAAAATCTATTTCATACCGTAAAACATGGAAAAGTTGCGGTAAACTTATCAATAATAATTGGGGTATGACACGTATGTAAACTTTCATGGCTTCCATCCTACCATGGTCTATAATCTATTTAGTTCTGAATTACGTGGATCTCGTGTCCAAATTTGAAACTGTAAACTTTTCTATTGCAATTCTGTTGTTATTTTTGGAATTTTATGGCTACAAATGCATAATTCTTCAAATCAGATCTCCTAATTTCTCTAAGTTCTGTTGTTACTGAAGCATTATTTTTCTGCATCTTCTGCATGTCTTGCCGTATTAAAGGGATTTTCTTATTAATAATCCGTTAAATCTTTGTCTAGCCCTATTCTAGTTAAAGCTGTTAACCATTTTTCCTACAATAGTTGGATCCTTGTCTTACCTCTTTTTTAGTCAGTCATTCATTAAACCAACCAAAATTCATTCAAAAAATATATTTATAAAAATTTTATTTTTGATTATAATAGTTGTACCAGTTTTATATGAGGCGCAGTGTACTTCAATTTACGAAAGAAGAAGTGATTGCTGTATTTGTTCAAAAATATATTTGCTTAAAATATATTATTTTGTGTTTGTAGATTAACATTAATTCAATCTGGGATGACTGATAAATTTTTTATAAGCTTTGGGTTACTTAAGACTCAAACAAAATTGAAATTGAGAATTTGATTACTTCGAATTGAAACAATTTAGTTCGGTCAGACTAACTTTCTTAAATTGTAATTGGATTGTGTTTTGGAAACGTGACAAAACTTCAAGGATTCGAAGAATTGGGGTCAACCCCGGGCTTCGGAAATGTTTTTCAGTGAAAAATCAAAAAGAAAAGAACATAATCATTTCTTTTGTGACTAAAGCCGCAGAAGAATTTTCTTATTCACAAAATCCATTAAAAGTACTGAACCTCTTTAATAAGTTTACGAGCGCAAACTTGGATCATTAAGATACTAGTTTAAAGTTGTATCAATCTGACATAGTTAGTTATTGAATACTTTCTTTAGAAAACGAATGATTAATTATACGGTGGCCAGACGAAAACAAAATAGACATTATCACCGTTAAAAAAAATCGATTTATGATTTCCGATATCTTCACCACAAAATCAACAATGTTAAGTTAGCGATAGAGAACAATTTAAATATCAACTATCAATGTTTGTTCACTCCTTTTCGTTTATGTCCTCACTCCAAGTTCAAGTAATGATATGATCTTGTTTCTCCTGATCCGATCTTTGTCTTGTTAGTCTAGTCTTATAAAATTGGAAATCAGACCACAAATATCTTCTGTATGTTCCTTGTGGTATATTATTCATCCTTTTCTTCCAAATTTCTTGGGAATTGTGGTTTAATTTCCCAAGAAATTGAAAAGAAAAGGACAGACCACAAATATTGGAAATATTCAAAATTTGCCTATATTTGATGAAACTTACACTGAATATATGAATTCTTTAGTGAAACTAAGCGAATCACATAATGCAGACTCCACTTTATCATCAATTTCATGCGAAATAGTTTTTGTTGGCAGAATTTCAAGCCCCTATCAACTGTAATTAGGTTCAGTTTATCCATAAAAACGATCTAAATTATCTCGCACTTTTGTTAAGGCTATAGATGTACGTATTGTTTCTGATAAATATGCGTCTTACGCAGACAAGGGTCTACCATATTCATTAGTTGTAGGAATAGTTCAAGAGAATGACAAAAAGTGATGAGGGATTCCACTTGTGTGGTTATCCAATTAAGAAATAGAGGCATCCGACTTAGTTTTAGATTTATGTTCTCACAACAAACGAGAAAGTTTGTTGGAAATGGACCCGCGTACTTCGAATAATGGAATGCGTGAATGGTTTATAAGTGGCGCATAAACAACAATTTAGTTTATTATACACCGCGATGTATAAAGTAAATGAATTAAACATCACTTGAAGTTCATTTTGAATCAGTACCTACTCTTATCAAACCTCAGGCAGCATTTTTTTGTAGTTACAATACAATGTTTTCAATTATTTTTATAAGTTCTTTTATGTCATATTTATACCAATGTTATATTGTTGCTGATTCCACTAATACGTTCGGCTCCTCTCATTTTGCTAGTTTATTTGCTGAATCGCTTTTTATTCTATCTGTCCTGGATACAACAAGGACGACATTGAAATTGCCAAGCTCTTCAACTTTTTCCAAGCTTCTCCATATCATTTTGAAGCTGATTATTAAGAAACCGAGTTGCTTGCAATATCAGCAGCCACAAATTGGAAAAAGATAAATTGAAAAAGTTCCGCAAAATCCTTGATTTGATTACTATGGATTTGTATAGAGCTTGCGGTGAAATATATTTGGCAATCGATTTGTTTGAAGCGAACAAAATTTCAATACAATAATATGTTTATTCAAGTAAGCTAATTGTAATTAATTTTTTATTATGATCAAATAGCTAGAAACTGGAGTGAGAAGATATATGTGTCGTCACTAACTTTTGTATTTCAAGAAATAGAATTCCTCGAAGAATTAGAAATTAGATTAGGTTAATAATAACAGATTGTGAAAGGTCGTTGAGAAATAAGTCCAAATGCACACTTATTAATTTTCTAATTTGAAAAAAGTAATAGCAGTCACCATGTTTTTGAATATTAGCTAGTTAACTGAAATTTATATTTTGGATATCAAATTAAATATTTTCCAACGTAAAGTTTGTTAATTATAAATGAACAATATAAAACGATTACTCAACATATATCTCGTTACTAATGTTAAATTGAATGAACAAACACGGAATATATCTAATTATATGGGTCATATTGAATTTTTTTTTTATTTTTTTTCACTTGATTATTATTTGACGTCGGCCTATTTCTGCGACTGAGGCTAATCATCGACGCCAGGAGCACTCTACCCCTAACCGGATATTTTGTCGAACCCACTAGTGTTCCAGCCAGTGGTAGCGTTCTTTAACGAGCCCAACATCCATGGACTCGGGACCTCGGTTTTGTTTCCTCCGAAAGACGGCATATCTACATTATAACTGGTCCTCATTGGTATAATGCATGCGAGCTATGATATGCTACTATGCTGCTGGCTGTACATGCCCTATACAATGGTTTTCCCTGGCACGGTCACCCATCCAAGTACTACAATGTTCGACATAGTTTGACTGTAATTATTGCATCGAATGCGTTCCACTACAGTGCTGGGTCGTCGCTTTATATATCTAGATTTCAGTGAAATTGTTAATTCCCATTGTATATAGATATTCACCCTGACGGAACAGCTACACAAAATAGGAAAAATTCAGTAAACCCATGTTCAGGAAATAAGAACTATAGTCTGTTTCTTATTGTATGAAAGCACGCAAAAAGGTCACAGATGCTAGTCAGGTAGTAAACCATAAGCGTCACCGTTTATCTGAAGAATTTATTTACTATTTAATTTTATACCCGATCTGATATATAAAGGTAATATGAGTCTATAAATCGGTTAGTTAAAACAACTTGATAACCAAAAAAAAAGTTTTTCATTGATGAAATAGCCAAGAATCGTGGGATAACAGTGCTTCGTTTGCCGCCATACATTGTGAATTAAATGCGATAGAGTTAATATTGGCCCAAATGAAAGGTTACGTAGCTAGACATGATAAAACATTTGAAATGAAAGATGTTCGTGAACTAATGAAGTGCCCATTGACAACAATAACTGAAGAGAATTGGAGAGATGCTGTGAATCATGTAATTAAAGAGGAAGAGAAAATGTGGGTTTTAGATAACCTCATAGAACAAACTATAGAACCGATAGTGATCTCTCTCGACGAGTCTTCGGATGATTCTTGTATGGCCAGCGAAGAGGATGATACTATAGATTGAATTTTATATTTCCTATAAATGGTATGTTTACTTCACTTGACATACATTAATTATTCATTGTCAATAAATTTGAATCATGAAAATTAAACTATATTTTCTTCAATTAATTTAATTTAATAAAAATGAAAATGTAACTTGTTAATAGGCCTGAACGAATGAATTTTATTTCAACTGTAATGTCGACCGAATCTAATTAAATGAGTAGAATAAACTAATATCGTAATCTCCACCACTGCCACAATATTTATCGTTTATCTGGCATTGTTCAGTTTTACTACCATATTGTTTTTCGAGCTGAAACAAGGATGTATAGATAACCAAAACAGACACCTACTTATTTTGCATTAGAATTTCAGTATTCACTTGTAAAATTCTTAGTTTCACTCTGTGAAAGATAAATTTCTATTTGAATATTTAATGAGGCTACTGTGCTGTCAGGCATTAAGAAATAAACTATAAAACTATAAGATGAAACACCCATCCACATACCCTGCTTTTATGAAAACCTTAGAGAATTCAGGAGAAAAAAACTTTGGAGGGAAATAATACAACCATTGGAACTACCCCCAGATCAACCGATTGTTGAAATTGACGCAAATATCACAAAAACTTCAACATAAAAAACCCAAGCTATGAGAAACATGTAGATGGCAGTATATTCTCTCTTTAGAAACTTTTCCAGTGCAATTTTCACTTTATATGTAGACATCTGTATATCTATTCCTGACAACCAGAATGAGGCACATTACATATTTTTTTTTTGCTTCAAACGCAGACTTGAAAAATGTCAGATGAACTTCAGCTAAAGAAGAGAAAAATGTATTGTGAGTTTTTTGGATTGTATCCACAAATTATATCAGTTCTTTCGCTCACATACATGTCAAGATTGTCAAGCTGCCATGACTGGGGAGTATCTACTACATTTTTGACGTTTCACCTATGCCAACTCGTTATAATCCCCAATAATTTATTTAAAATGATGTTTTCCAGAATATTTAGAGTGTAGGTAGAAAACTGAGTTGAACATTCTGTTTGTGTATTTTTTTCCTTTGTACTACATAAAACTGTCAATTTAGTTACTTCAAAATTTTCGTTGAAAAAGATTTCTCTATTCATAATTATTTGTTAGTAACCTACTCTCGGCTGTTTCCATTTTTCTATTCACAATGAAAAAGATAAATGTGTTTTCCATTAGAATTTTAGATATTTAAATTGACCAATTTTGAAGCGTGAACAATTAAATTGACGGAAGTATAATCTAACTTTGCAGGATGACATAAACACATATTCAATTTCATTTTAAAAATGGATGAGTTGAAATTGCAAATTTCATTGTCCGATTTAATATGCTTGGCCAGCCAATGTTCTATTCATTTAAATCCATTTTTCAATTTACATTTTAAATAAAGCTACAATTTTTTGCTAGACAATGTTGTATACTTTGCACTTCAGCTGATTCAAATGATACATTGTTCACATATCAATATCGTGGGATTTAGTTGTTCAAATATTTAACATCGACAATATATATTGGAGGCGCCTATATTTTGTTTGTTGGACCTTGCAAACATAATTAGTATATTTAATTGATAAAAAGGCCATATGCCACGCTGCAAAATTATATACAAGGAAAAAATAGACAGTTTTTGGGAATCAAATGATAAATTTATCCACATATTGTTGAGGAAGAACTGGGAAAGTTCAGCATGGGCGTGGAAATTCATAAAAACTTAGTCAATATAAGAATATACACACAACATACACACCTAAAATAAATTTCAGGAGAAACCTGAAGGAAGATATCATCAAATCTGTCTTCTACTGAGAATGATTATTATCTTGTAAACTTCTTGGAATTTCTTAACAATCGAAAATAGTTTCGATCATTCAATGATGCAGTGACAACTATCCAAGCTTTATGTATTATTTGGAGAGAAACGACTTACTCCTTTGCAACTACTAAATTCTCAGTTTGTCATCAGTAACGGACTAGGCTATTTATCCACATTACACTTCGAAATGAAAAATGTGATCCAAAAAAGACCGAATTGACTAATATGTTTATTGACTGAAAACAGTATTATCTCGGATAACAAATACTTACGTCTTCCAATGAAGAATAACTAGTCTGCTTTAAATGAAATGACTTATTATAGTTTCACTCACGCTAACATCTCCAATGATAAGAGACAGCTCACCTGGAAATAAAATATTGTGTTAATATCTTATAAGTAACAACAAATATACAAATTACGTAAAAGCCTATCGAAACATGCGGATTACACAAGTACGACAAGGAAAATATGAGGAAAACAGCTTGAAAAAGAGAGAAAGAATAATTGTGCGTGGTCATAGAGGCGTGTACTTAGTCCCAGAGGCCGAATGTTGAATGCCCCTCTATTTCAACCGCTGTTGCCAGAAGCTCCATATCAATTTGTAAAAATGATATTTTTGTCTCGTTATCGCTGACTTTTTTTCGAAGTCATGCATGATAGGTTGAAAACCATGGACCCATAAGATCCTCTAAACATCAAATTATCTCAACTACAATCACAGAAGTATTTGGAAAATAATCCCACAGTAGTATCGAAAATATATTCTTGCAGTTATTTTTTCAGTCCTTGACCCAACCCTGCTTGCTCTGCATCTCTCCCAGTATTCCCGAGTGCAGATAGTAGGTATACGGAACTTAACCTGAACCTAGCAAGTGACCGTTTACTCGACGATATATAGCCGTCTCCGGAAATTACAACTTCCTGAAGGAGGCCAGAGGACGCTTCTAGTTACGAAATAGCGCAGCCGTTTGCTGGGAAACTTCTAAAAGTTATATATTTGTTACAAAAAAGTCTGGATGACTTTTCGTGTAATATATGCTACGGATAAAGTGGCAAACACCAGAATATTTTTAAAACAAGTAACTGTTGACTCACAGAAAGCAATGGTCGTTTTTGGATTTATCGAAGAGTTTGTTCGTTATTGCTGTTTTATTATATGTTATACCACCATATTTTGATAGAAAATGTTCTACTTTTATTGTTAATACTTTTGTTGTGAATAAAAAGTTTCTTTCCCAAATTTTTTCGTTTTTTTCAGGAAACTTGATATTATCAACTGTATGCTCAAATTTGAAAGATGTCTTATTTTAAGTATACATTAGTAGGAATGATCATTCAACATCTTGACGTTGAAAGTTTTTATACAGTGCGATCTTATATAGTATTCGCGAACTATTTGAAATTCCAGTTTTGTATTACCAGAGTGATCTTTCAACTTTCAAGCTATCCAGTATTTGCTGTGTTCGTGTTTGCTAAAGCACGACTTCATTTATACAGATGTTTATAATACAGGGTGTCCCAGCCGAGAGTGACCCATTTTAAATGCTTATAACTTTTATACCAGTTGTGTTAGCCACCTGCGGTTTACGCCATTCCTTTTCTCTTGGCCTAAAGTTTTTTCTAGTTGGTACCAAATTTTGCCTACAATTATACAGTGGGAGTAAAAGAATTGCCTTTTTTCGACATTAAAATGTTCAACTATTTTTAATGGAACACCCTGTATATTGCAACGCCATAATTAGGACTCGTGTCCAAGGTATCCATATACCAATAAACATCGGACTTGTACCTTGAGGTTTTAGCAGCAAAAAATTAAAATAGTAGTCTGGATGAGTTTTAAAATCAAACGGATGTAAATACCTATTAGAAAAAGTGAGAGAAAACTCCATGAAATGTTGTATATAATATTAGAGAGATATTGCGGTAATTACGTTTGCGTTACTTTGAAGTTTATTGAATGTGCGATTCACTGTTTTACGTCTCTAACGCTAATAACGTTAGCGCTTCCCAATATCTCTCCATTGTGTTTACGTATACTAGGAATGGACTTTGTTGCATTATTTTTGAGAAAAAGATAAGAACCAAACACAATGGGTATATTTTTTATTGATAAAAAAAAACAGAATAGCATAAAGCAGACCACAAATATCAAATTTTCTGTTGAGAAAAAGAGTTTTTCAATATGGTGATAATAGTTAGGAAAAGTTTGATAAAGATTGAGATTTCAAGGTCTGATGATTGCTACATAAACTACATCCTGCGTGAAGAATTATAGCATAGTTATACGAGCTATTGAATTATGTTGCTCTGCTGAACTTTGATACAATTTTGTCAGTTTTGTGGCTATCACACGATTTTTCCAACCGACAGTTTGGATTTTTGAAATTATCATTACACCATTTATAGTTTCAAGTATTTTATTACAACTCCATCAACGTATTCCATATATTTTTTCATTCGTATCCAAAATAGATAGAAAATGTACAGATCCCTTCTAAGAGAAATATACTTTAAACATATCGATAACTTAAACATAACATTATCAACACAAAATCAATATATAGACCTGATGGCAAGATATTGTATCTGGCAGTAAAAGATTAGCTCCTCTCAATCCTATTGTTATAATGGAAAATACCTTGTTTATAGAAATTGTCTCCGACGGAAATGCCATCGCTAGAGCTTATTTCCTTTTCCAACGTTTTTCATTTTATAATAAACTAGTTTCCTGGATTAAAAGAGTTAAAGCGGAACTTGAAGTATCTTTCCTCTTAGACCTTGAGTTTTTAATTAAATGTGCATTTTATAATTAAACTGGTTCGTTGGGATAATCCATTAACAAACTTTAGATAATGTATAAACATAACAAAGCAGATTTTGAACAAATGATTACTTTGTGGATGGTAAATTATTAAAATATTGAATTAACTGCCAAGGAAAAATTGAGATTGCTACAAGACTTTGCTTTCAACTAATACGAGGAGGAAAGTGGTACATTGCTTGGCGACTGATGAAAGTAACATTTTATGGAGCGAGGGAACAGTTTACACGAGTGTACTCTCTTGACAACCATGTTCATATTATGATAAAATGCTAAATATGGTTCATAACTAGAATACATTTTTTTTTCATTGCACAAATAGAATAGAGTGAATTTAAAGCGCATACATCTAGATACAAACTGAATAGAGAATGTATCATTGAGAAAAACACCTAACCACTCGCCTCTTAGTTTTAAAAAAATCTTGGACGTGGAAAAATATGGTATAGTGGAAATGTACCATTTTTCGAAAAAATTTGATTCGGCATTAACCAACAAAAAGGAATAAGATCCAAATATCATTATCAAAAATCCAAATACAACTGCTAGACTTGGGATCCAAATACTCAGGACAAAAGGCCAAAGACCAAACAATCTGGAAGCTTGGGGAAAAACTCCAAGTATCTTTCAAGCGGAAATTCACGCCATAGGAAAGTAAGCTCCGTTCAATATTGATGAAGAATATAAAATGCCAGGGGTTATTATCATGTCGGATCGTCAAGCAGCTATTAAAGCACTGAGTTCTGATGTTATCAATTTTTAAATGGTGTAGGTATGCCTGGAAAGTATCAACCGGCTGGGCAAAAGCAATATTGTCAATTTACTGTGGATTTCAGATGATCTATCAGACTTTTGAGAACTGGAACCCTTTTTTTTTTGGAATCATAGTCAGAACAAAACTGAACGAATGCCCGATTTGACCAGCCATTTCTTGAGTTTGGAGTACCTAAATCGGATTTTTAAATTGTTAAGCAATACCTGATCGTGATGGTATTAGTTATTATAATAGAAGCTCCAACAGTACACTGCCGCCTGAAAAATCTGATAATAATGGAGAGAAAAATATATTTTTTTCTATGGAAGAAAACACCTCCATCCTCATACTTGCGGATTGCGCAGCAATTTAGAATCTGAGCAAATAACACCTATGAAGACTACTGCGGATAAAAGAAGTACCTCTACACCCACCTAAACTTATTGATACTGTAACGTTTATTTTAATTTATATTTACAAATTTATATGTACTGTCCTTAATTAATAATTTATATTAAACACTAAACTAACTAACTACACTAATTTATATGAACGTCACTGAATAACACTTTATCGATCGCTTTCCTTCAGTATAAGCACTAGATGTCCATCTATGTGATTATGTCTCAACTATCTGATGACTGTTGACTGTTCACTGTTAACTGAGCCCTGTGCGGCGATGCTTATATTTATATGGCAAAGGTAGATCTCTGGAATACTCTCGATGTTCTCTCGTCGCTCTAGTGACGAGTTTCTGGAATGTTCTGGCGGAGCCGCTACATAGACTAGATCTCTCTGAAAGAGTGGGAGAGGCGAGAGGTAGGCAGTCTCGAAAATTCTCGATTTCGCTGAGCTCACACGGTCAATAGTCCAGAGTCGTCTCATACGGGAATTTCGCTGGGGCACTCGCGTAACATTGCCCCCTCCTTAAGAGACAGTTCCTCCTGGAACTAACTAGGAAACTGAGACGAGATGACTGTATCGGCAACTGGTTCCCTTGTTACATTTTCCAGTTGCATGGAAGTAACATGCGACCATCTTCTCAGTTGACTGTGCCTCCTGGGAATGTCCGCAGACAAGTACCTGCACTTCGGTGTCTCGGAAGATTACTTCTACCATGTAACGGATTATTCGCCAATCTAAATGCCTACATTCAATCTTGGGCATGGCTAGCCTATGAACGTTTAGTTCAAGCACATGCTCTCTCAAGTTCAGTAAAGCTTCCCAGACATTCTCGTACGTTGGTCTTTCGACGAAGGTGTTTCTCGTCACTGGGTGGAAATTGTAACGGGCGCCATCTTGTACCTTCAAAGCCTTACCTGGTACTGGTAACTGGTTTTCCAATCTTCGTGCGCCACTCTTCTTTATTAACAGAGATGGCAATCCACGCGCATTGGTTATGCTGGCAGGGATGTTTATTGCCAGTGAGTATTCCTCCGGTACGGTGAGCAGATCTTGTCGTTTCTCCGTGGTGACGCCGTATCTTGCTTTTCCGGTACCACCATAAGCACCCATGAACTCTACAAAAGCAGGATCGGCTACTTCTTGGAGTTGTCTTATTTTCTCATCGTGGTCACCCTCGAATGGCGCTAATCGATTACGGTGTACTACCTTTGGCTTTCCGTTTGGGATCTTGGTGATGCCATAAATGACGTCGTTGATTCTTTTATTTACAAGGTACGGACCGTCCCAAGCTTTCTGCAACTTTGAAGAAAAACCATTTTGTCTTCTTGGGTTATGCAGCCAGACTTTGTCTCCTTCGTGGAAACCTCCTCCTGTAGCTTGCGTATCGTACCTTTTCTTCATCCTATCACTAGCGATCTGGAGATTCGATCGAACCAACTCGTGTATGTCGTCCATTCGTTTTCTCAGCTGGGTTACGTAATCTTCACCAGCTATGTCTTCTCCGGGTCGGCATCCAAATTCAAGGTCGCAGGGTAATCTCATTTCGCGTCCGAACAGAACTTTTGCTGGTGTTTGGCCGGTAGACTCATTGATGGCGGATCTGTAGGCCATCGCAAATAGAGAGAGATACTGGTCCCAGTCACGCTGATGGTTAGATACTACTTTGGACAAGTATTTGCCAAGAGTTCTGTTTATTCGCTCTACCATTCCGTCCGACTGTGGATGTAAAGCCGTAGTTCTCGTTTTCTTCATGCCAAGCTTATCACAAACTTCCTGGAACAGCTGGCTTTTGAAGTTTCTGCCCTAGTCGCTGTGTATTTCCAGGGGCACTCCATATCGGCAAATGAACTCCTTCACAAGCACGTCGGCAACAGTTGCGGCTTCTTGGTTTGGAATGGCATACGCTTCCACCCATTTCGTGAAATAGTCCATCACCACCAAAATGTACCTGCTGCCATCTGCTGTCGGTGGAAACGGTCCAGCAATATCCAGGGCAATGCGCTCAAAAGGGCTTCCGACATTGTACTGCTTCATAGGAGCCTTTCTTCTTCCGTGTGGTCCATTGGCCGTGGCACAGGTAGTGCATTTCTCACACCAGTCCTTGACATCTTCGGAACTGTGCATCCAGTAAAACCGTTCTCGCACCCTCTGGAGGGTCTTCTTCACACCTAGATGTTCTCCTGATGGACTGTCGTGTAATTTCTGCAGTACTGCTTGATCTTGGAATCACCAACTGTCTTCTACTTCCGGAACCATCATCGTTCTCGATTACTCGCTGTAGCAAACCGTTTTCCAGAACCAGCGAGTCCCACTGGGCCCAATACGATTTCATCGTTGGCGAGTATCTTGAAATCTCCTGCCAAGTAGGTCGACAGTTTTCCTCTTTCCAATGTCGGATTTTCTTCAAGTCGGGATCGTTCTCTAGTTCCTCTTCCAGCTTTTCGGGTGTCCAATCGTCGCTGGTCACCGTGGTTCTTCGAATCGCAGCTTCCTTAGCTTCTGTTTTACTGCAGTGGGAGCATTCTGCAGGACATGGCCTTCTTGACAGGGTATCCGCATTTCTGTGGCTTATTCCGGCTCTATGCTCAATAGTGAAATGATATTCTTGGAGCCGCTCTATCCATCTGGCGATTTGACCTTCAGGGTTCTTGAACTGCATAAGCCACTTAAGTGCTGCATGATCGACTCTAATTACAAATTTCTTCCCATACAGATACTGATAGAAGTGCTCCACGGACTTCACTACTGCCAGGAGCTCTCTTCTTGTGACGCAGTAGTTTTGTTCTGGTTTGGAAAGGACTTTGCTAAAATATCCCAGAACTTTCTCTTGTCCTCCTTGAACTTGTGATAGCACTCCTCCAATCCCAACATTGCTAGCATCAGTATCTAATATGAATTCTCCATCTGGTAGTGGATAGCCAAGTATGGGTGCAGTAGTAGAATGCTTCTTTAAGGTTTCGAACGAAGTTTGGCAGTCTTCGTCCCAGCGAAACTCCCCTGCTTTCTCTGTAAGTCGTGTCAAAGGCTTAGCGATATCTGCAAACTTCTCTATAAATCGTCTGTAGTATGTACAGAGTCCAAGGAAATGTTTTGAAATAGTTGACATTTCTTGGGGTTGAGCATTAGTTGGGCAGCTTGCAACCTTTTGAAGACATCTTCCAAATTCTTCCGATGTTCTTCGAATGTCCTTCCCAAGACTATGATGTCATCAAGGTACACTAAGCAGGTCTTCCAGGACAACCCTCGCAATACGTTTTCCATCAGTCTTTCGAACGTTGCGGGGGCATTGCACAGCCCAAATGGCATAACGGTGAAATGCCATAGTCCAGATCCAGTGGTAAACGCTGTCTTTTCTTTATCGGCTGGATCCTCTTCTACCTGCCAATATCCAGACTTCAAGTCCAAGGTAGAAAACAATTTGCTACCGACCAGCGTATCCAGAGTGTCGTCGATTCTTGGCAGCGGATAGCTATCTTTCTTGGTAACATTGTTCAACTGCCGGTAGTCCACGCAGAACCTCGTGGTTCCATCTTTCTTCTTCACCAGAACTACCGGAGAGACCCAAGAGCTGGTAGAAGGTTCTATTACCTTTTCCTTTTCCATCTCGCCAACAATTCTCTCCGCTTCCTCTCTTTTCGCCTGTGGTAGCCGTCGAGCCGATTGTCTTATCGGTTTAGCGTCGCCGGTGTCAATTTTGTGTTTGACAGCAGATGTTCTTCCTGTCTTCCCTCCATTTGGTACAAAAAGAGATCGATACTTCAGCAAGAGTTCTCTGATTTTTTTCTTCTCTTGTCGGCTAAGGGATTGTCCAGCAATTGCTATCATTTTCTCAAATTTATTATTGGCATCATTAGATGTTGTAGTTTGATGAATTACTGACGCCACTGGTACGCAAGTTCCAATTTTGGTTTCTTTCCTTATAGTTATAAGATGGTCATTAACATTTATAATGCGTACAGGTATTTCTTCGGCAGCCATGATTAACCCTTTTCCAACCAGGATTCCTCGACCAACCTCTTCATCGTGATTCCATGGTTCCATCATGACCGGTGTTCCTTCTTCGACGGTTCCTTGTAGCCTTGCCACAGTGAAAAATTCACTCCTTGCGGGTACAACCGTATCCTCCTGTACGGCTACATGAACAGTCTAATCACTCGGTTCTTGAAATCTAGCTGGAAGCCGTGTAGGTTCATAACGTCCATTCCGAGTATTATGTCCTCTTCAATATCAGCGACAGCGACAGTGTGGGTGAACTTCTCTGTGCCAATTCCCAATTGCACCGGTAGTTCTCCATGGACGTTGGCGCTTCCACCTGTAGCAGTCTTGAGTCGCAGTCTGGTCGGTAACAGTCTTTTTCGGGTGTTGACAGTCTCGTGGCGAATAATAGTCCTCGTTGCTCCAGTGTCCACCAATAGTGTATACTTCCTTCCATTAATTTCACCATCCACGTATACACTATCATCACGACATTTCAGAGAGGCTATTAGGATGAGAGGGTCTTTGGAAGGTCTTCGGGTCGAAGCTGCCCTCTGATGGCCGACCCTTTCTAGTTTTTCTGCTGGGTGTCTTTGTTTGTAGCAGTTCTTGGTCGCTTACACGAACTGCGTACATGTCCTATTTCTCTACAATTCCAGCATCTCACAGTTTTCGGCTTTCCATTTGAGATGCTTTTCATCATGTTGACAAGCTGGTCGAGCTTGTTCTCCACTTCTTCGTCTGCTACAGCCCTCACCTTACTGTATACTCCGGAAGCCTGTGTACTCCAGGGCTGCAGAGAGTACGTCGACCAGTGTCTTATGCCGAGCCAAACGTAGAGTTCTCTGCATTTCGTTGTCACGAACTCCGTCGATGAATGCCTGTACCCCTAAACATTCCATGACATTTTCCGGTGCCGATGGATAGGAAAACCGCACCAACCTCGCAATATCCGCTTCGAATTCTTGCAGAGTTTCGTCGCGTTTTTGTTTGCGGTTTTTCAGCTGCGACTGGTACAGATGCTCCAGGTGTTCCAGGCCATATCTCATTTTTAGTCGCTTTTTCAGTTGTTCAAAATCATCGGTCTCTTCTACTGGAATGGTCTGAAGGATATCCATGGCGTCTTCCCTCAGGGCAAGAGTTAAATTCAGCGCTTTTACCTTTTCACTCCAGTTGTTCGCCTTTGATGCCGCCTCGAATTGCTTGAGATAGTTCGGCCATGACGTTTTACCATCGAAAGTTGGCAGTTTCACTCGACTGTTGATATCGTTTTCTATTTTCGGTTTCAACTCCACTTTCTCTGCCAGTTCGCCATTGTTAGGGGCTTGCCTAGTTGTAATATCCGAACTATTACTAGTCTTCTTTCCGATATCTTCCATTTTTTGTTTCATTTCTTGCTCCATTCTCTTAATCTTTCCTTCCATGTCCGACATTTTATTTTCTATGTCCGCCGAAATTGGTGAAATTTCGTTTCTCATGTCCGTCATTTTATTTTCTATGTCCGCCGAAAGTTTACTTTCCATGGATGAAATTTCGTTATTTATATCCGACATTTTATTGTCCATATCCACCGAAAGTTTACTTTCCATCGAAGACATTTCGTTTTTCATGTCCGTCATTTTGTTTTCTATCGAAGACATTTTTCTTTCCATCGACGAAAATTCATTTTTTATTGAGGAGCTTATAGAGGCGGACGCTTCGTCGGTGAATTCAAACGTTTCCGGGTCCAATCCATTATTAATCATAGCATTTTTCAATCGATCCATTAACACCGACTTGTCCCACTTGTGTCCAATTCGTAATCCTCCAATTCTCTTCGCAGTTCTGAAACTTTTAATTCACAAAGTTTCTTCGCCATCTTCCTGTATATTTATGTTTTAATCCCACTTCTGACACCAATGTAACGTTTATTTTAATTTATATTTACAAATTTATATGTACTGTCCTTAATTAATAATTTATATTAAACACTAAACTAACTAACTACACTAATTTATATAAACGTCACTGAATAACACTTTATCGATCGCTTTCCTTCAGTATAAGCACTAGATGTCCATCTATGTGATTATGTCTCAACTATCTGATGACTGTTGACTGTTAACTGAGCCCTGTGCGGCGATATGCTTATATTTATAAGGCAAAGGTAGATCTCTGGAATACTCTCGATGTTCTCTCGTCGCTCTAGTGACGAGTTTCTGGAATGTTCTGGCGGAGACGCTACATAGACTAGATCTCTCTGAAGGAGTGGGAGAGGCGAGGTAGGCAGTCTCGAAAATTCTCGATTTCGCTGAGCTCACACGGTCAATAGTCCATAGTCGTCTCATGCGGGAATTTCGCTGGGGCACTCGCGTAACAATACTGCAGATATCCTCAAATTGCTCAGAATATGAAGTAGATAATAGCCAATATGAGTAATGGGCTGAAGACAAGAAAATGAATAATCATTAAGTATGAGTAGAAGGAAAAATTACTATGTATTACACAGGACTAAAGTGCCTTCCGCTCGATTGAATCTTCATCCTGTGCGAGGTAAAGTGGCTTTATTCTCACTAGTGATAAAAATAGTGTTTTTTTTATTCACATGCCGGAAATTTTATCTCAATAATTATCCGGTATTTCTCTCTCAAGATGAAGGAATACTGATTTTTCATTGATACTCTTTACTATTGTTGAGGAAAGTTTTCATCATTCCAGTACCTACCTGAAGATATTATGACGCTTGTTTGATATACTAAAAGGGCTTTATCAAACTTTATTAAAAGTTGAAGTGTAAAGATAATACTACGGGGTATTTCTTTCGATGAATAACTTATCACAATCGGATTTGGAGCAGGTGAAGTAATGAATATTTCTAATTGAATTTATCCCTACTGACATTTGATATACGTCTTGTGATATACACTGTCTCCCAAAAAGTTTTTCATGGAAATGGTGAAAACGTTATTTCACATTCAACAAAAAAAATAGTATATGCATGACTTGTAAAATGAAAAACTATGATTTGAAGTGAGGGTACGGAAAATACGTTTTTCCTTTTCCCTATATTGTGAACAACCCATTTTAACACCGATTTGGGAGAGTGAGTAATAATTACGAAAAATACATCGATTGTTTTTGACGATGGAATGTAAGTCAACATACAGGGTTTGTGAACATACCGTCCTTGATTTAATAGTGAAAATATTTCTATCTTTCAACAGGCTAGTTTAAATGCTTGATATCGCATGAAAGAGCAAGATTGAAATTCACCAGGGTGAAGATATTTCTGGGAGACTGCAAATGTCTACGCCAAAGTGAAAATTCGCAAAGGGTTAACATGTATCCTGGTGGCACATTGCCTTATGGGCAAGTGACCACTGGTACTCAACTGAATTCGATATACTTAAATTCCTTGTAGGAATTGGTTGAAAGAAACTGGGTAGGAGTAGGGGAACACAATAGATCTTTCAGGTCTTAAGCGAGTCGGTATAAACCTCCGTCTCGATACACAATAGATCTTTCAGGTCTTAAGCGAGTCGGTATAAACCTCAGTTTCGATGTTCGTGATCCACCCTGTATGGAACTTTTTGTTCCATGATCTAACTTAATGATTCAAAAACTAATGTTTATATAACAAAATCCATAAATCTCTGAGTTGATCGTGATCGGTAGGATATCAAAACACCCTGTACCTATATCCAACTATGAACTGAGAATCATTTTTCATCGAAAATAGAAAATGAATGTTCGTACAAAAAATAATAATAATTCATTAGATGCTAAAAAACACACTTCAGCACTGTTTATTCTTATATCATCGCACATAAAGAAAAACTCACGTTCACTCAATACTTTTAATTTCTTTCAATAACAAACATTATATTATAAAATAAAAATGTAGAGTTCGATATGCATTACATGCTGTCGGCATGACTTCTATTGAGAGAATGCCGGTTGTGGCGCCAATTGGCCGCGTGAAGGGTAAGCTTAAAAAATAACAAAAACCTCTCTAACGAACAAAAAACAGGGTTGTCAAATCAAATAAAAGTTTTTCAAAGTCTTAACATTCCGCCCACCTTGAAAGGATACCTTTCAACTATTGTTCGATGGGAAGAGCACATAACTTATTAGCTGCGCGTCGAAATACACCCTTATTCGTTTTAACTTCGGCCACTCGGATGACTCCATCTTCTCCCGGAAATACTCTGGATACTCTTCCTAACGCCCAGCATAATGGAGGAAGGTTCTCGTCTTTGATAAGTACTAAAGATCCGATTTGGATTCCATTCGGAGTGTTTTTCTTCCATTTGGTACGTACTTGAAGTTGAGACAAATATTCTTTGTGCCATCTTTTCCAGAATGATTGTACAGCACATTGAATCTGTTGATACTGGTTTAATCGATTCGAAGCAATTCTAGTGACGTCGTTTTCAGGAAGTGCAATTAAGGATCGTCCGATTAACAAATGGGAAGGTGTGAGAGGAGTGAGATCTTCAGGATCATCGGATAAAGGACACAGAGGTCGAGCATTTAAGATACTTTCTATCTGAATTAATATCGTATTAAAATTTTCAAATGTCAAAACCGAGTCTCCAATGACTCTTTTAATATGAAATTTAACGCCCTTTATCCCAGCTTCCCATATCCCACCAAATGTAGGTGACCTCGCTGGGATAAAATGCCAATTAATCTTATCTTTTGTTAGGTGATCAGATATCACACCGCAATTAAATCTTAGAAACTCATACAGTTCCTTTATTTTTCGGTTAGCTCCGGTAAAATTCGTTCCGTTATCAGAATATATATTGAGGGGCTTTCCTCTACGGCCTATGAAACGTTTAAGTGCTAATAGGAAAGTGTCAGTCGACAGTCCGGTAACTAGTTCTAAATGAATGGCCTTACTACTCATACAAATGAATAAGCAAATATAGCATTTGTACTCCTTTCTCCCTCGTCCCTGTCGGTCTTTTATTAAATAAGGCCCGCCGTAATCTACCCCTACGTTTAAAAAAGGTAATGATTCGTTCACCCTAACATCGGGAAGGTTACCCATTAGGTAAGTTGGAATTTTTGGTTTTGCTTTAAAACATTTCACACAACGTTTAATAATCTTTTTACAGGTATTTTTACCAGAAATCGGCCAAAAAGTTTCACGCACGGAGAAAAGCAACATTTGTGCACCACAATGCATTAATTTTTCATGTTCATAGCGTATTATTAAATCTGTAAAATGATGCGACTTTGGCAAAATAATTGGATGCTTTTTGTCAAAGGAAAGCTTGGAATTGATTAATCGGCCACCTACTCGAATAACATCATTATGAAGAAATGGGGATAGCGGTAAGATTTTACTTTTATTAGATATATCTTTATTATTAAGTAAAGAACTATATTCACGGGGAAAGCATACAACTTGTACTGCTTTTACTAATAATAATAAAGCATTGTTAAGCTCCTCAGTTTTCAGGGGTCCTACATATTTTATCGTTGAATTTTTTGAAATATTATTCTTAAATCTTAAAATATAAGCGGTTGTGCGCAACAACTTTAAATAATTTGAAAATCGATTGATTAAATCGTTCACAAAATCAAACACGTCTGTACTAAAGAGAACTGAAGATTGTGCTCTTTTTTCAGGAATATCGCGGCTAATTTCAATTTTATTCTTCAAAATTAAGTCAGTAATATCTGCTTCAAGGAAGGATGGCCCGTGCCACCATAACGATGAATTTGCTAGAGTTTGTGGATTACACCCTCTTGATAATAGATCCGCCGGGTTATTCTTTGTACTAACATGATACCATTCGTCGGTATTCGAAAGATTTTGTATTTCTGTTACGCGGTTCGCCACAAAGGTTTTCCAAACATGAGGTTCTGCCTTTATCCAAGCAAGAGTAATGGTAGAGTCTGTCCAAAAATATCGAGCATTAAATTTTATTTTTAAAGATTTACAAGCCTTGTCTGCCAAATTCGCCAATAGCACTGCTCCACAAAGTTCCAGTCTCGGCAGTGAAATCTTTTTAAGGGGAGCTACCCTTGATTTCGCGCATAGTAAGTTAGAAAAATAACCTTTATTTTCAACGAAACATCTTAAGTATAAGGCACCACCGTAAGCCTTTTCGCTAGAATCTGAAAAGCAATGTAATTCAATCTCTAAATAATCGGAAAAAAACGCATAACCTAGGTATTATTAAATTATTTATGTCATTTAATTCGCATTGAAATTTAATCCAAGCTATTTTTATTGTTTCAGGAACTTCTTCATCCCAAGAAGTCTTTATCTCCCAGAGTTGTTGGATGAACAACTTGCCTAAGACCGTTATTGGAGAAATGAGCCCTAAAGGGTCGTATATCTGACAGATTATGCTTAATAGGACGCGTTTTGTGAATTTTTCTGAATTATTAGTTTTTATAGAAATGCGATATTGTAATATATCTGTGTTCGAATTCCAGTAAACGCCTAACGTTTTATTCGATTCATGAATACCTATAGGTAAAATATTCGCCTCTAAATTATCATTAAAATGAAATTTATTTAAAATATGATTATTATTACACATCCACTTTCTTAATTCAAATCCTGCCCTAGAAAGGATTGTAGCTAAATCCTTTTGAATTTGAAGAACTTCTACTTCTGAATTACCCCCTGTAAGTACATCGTCGACGTAAAAATCGTTTTTAATAATATTACTTGCAATAGGAAAATCATCAGAATGCTCATTAGCTACCTGCAGCAGAGATCTGACTGCTAAATATGGTGCAGAAGCTGTACCGTAAGTTACTGTATTCAGTTTATAACATTTAAGTTCATTATCAGGATGGGAGCGCCAAAAGATCTTTTGGAAATTCTGATCCTTTTTATTGACTAAAATCTGTCTAAACATTTTTGAGACATCACCGACAATCACAAACTTATATTTTCTGAACCGTAATAAAATATCGACAATGTCATTTTGCAATGTTGGTCCCACATACTGAACATCGTTTAACGAAAGTCCAGTATCTGTAGGACAACTAGCGTCAAATACTACCCTGCATCGTGTTGTAATGCTAGAGTCTTTTACCACCGCATGGTGAGGTATAAAATAACCATCGTTTTTATCCTTCTCATTATTTGGGATTTCACTCATATGACCTAAATCAAAATATTCAGTCATAAAATTGACATATTCTTTGCGTAACTCATCGTTTTTCAATAAACGTTTTTCTAATCTAAAGAATCTATTCATAGCATTCTCTTTTGAATTACCTAATTTAGTGACATTATTTTTGAAAGGAATTCTAACTATTAGTTTGCCGCCTTTGTCCTTTTTTAGAGTCCTTTCGAAAAATTCTTCGCAATATTTATCATCCTTTGACATGGGTGCAATTTTGTTTTGAATCTCTTCTATATTCCAAAAACGTGCGATTTGATTATTTATTTCGAAATCTAAATTGCTACTATCCTCAGTTACAAAATGGCTTAAAGAACTATTTGAATTTAAACCTATGTTTCCCGCGATTATCCATCCTAAGCGAGAATTTTGTAATACTGGTAAATTTGATCCCAGTGTTTGTTGACCAGCAGTTAAAATGTTCCAAAAAACTCCTGAGCCCAACAAAATATCAATATCTGAAGATAAATTAAAGTTTGGATCCGCTAAATTTAGATTTTTTGGAATATTAAAAAATGACTTATTAAACGTAATTCTCGGGAGTTGATCAGTAATTTTATTTATAACTAAACAATCAACGTTTAAAGAATAATCATCGTGATTAGAAAATAATTTTAGATTAGCCTTTTGTGTTATTTTTATTATACCCTGTCCAACGCCTTTAACTGTGTGAACTATAGGTATTCTATTTACTTTTAATTTTTCGCAGAACGATTCTGTTACGAAATTACTTTGAGATCCGCTATCCAGCAATACACGAGCATTAAATGTTTTTTCCGCAATTCTTATTTTTACTAATGCAGTTGACAAAAGAATTTGTTCTGCCACTGCAGAGTTCGAATTATTTAATTCCGTAATATTTGCCGACACCGAATCCTCGCTGACTTTGTTTATTGCGCTACCTTTTTCTTTTTCATCGCTTGAGCTGCTTCCGTAATCATATTCATTCGTCGCGCTGTTGCAAGATGTCTTTTCGATATGAATTAATGAATTATGAGGTTCATTGCATTTTATGCATTTTTTGAATTTACATTCCCGTGTTTGGTGATTAGGATTAAAACAGTTAAAACAAAATTGTCTTCTTTTTATTTCTTGTATACGTTCCGATATCGATAATTTTAGAAAATCTTCGCATGTATACATGGTGTGCTCTTTATTACAAAAGTAACATTGTACCGTTTTATTCGTCGCATGTAAAGAATGCGTAGTAAAATTGCCTTTTTTGAATTTATTAAATTTGTTCGACATAAATGAAGGTTTATTATTTACTGTTTTGTCACAATTATCTATCGCTAACTTTTCTAACATTTGACATCTAGCTTTTAAAAATTTGTTGAAGTCTTTCATAGACGGTAAATTATCTTCAGTTTTATAAGTTTCCCAAGCTCGTCGCGTGGTTTTATCGAGTTTTTGAGTAATGACATAAATTATTAATCTATCCCACGAATCTGTGTTTTCGCCTAAGGATTTTAATGATAATAAATGCTCTGATACCGAATCGTACAGTTCCCGTAATTCTATATGTGATTCTTTCGTTATCTCGGGTTTTTCAAAAATTGCCTTTATATGATTATGTATCATAAGTGGCTTGTTCTCATATCTTTCTATTAATAATGACCAAGCTTCTGAATAATTTGTCGCGGTTGTATCAAGTTTAGCAATTATTTTCAAAGGTTCATCGCTTAATGAACTTTTTAAGTAGTAAAATTTTTGAATAGGTGATAAAGATTCATTTGTATCGACAAGAGCAAGAAACATGTCTCTAAACTCGAGCCACCCTGTATATTTTCCTGTGAACGTTGGTAGTTTTATTGTTGGGAGCTTTAAATGACTACCTGACCTTGATCTAGAACTAGCTACCGAAGCGTTATCCTCATCATTATTTTTAACGGACACATCTTTATAAAACGTTTCGATTAAATTTTCAGCCTGAGCAGTTAAACTAAAAAAGTTAGTTTCAAAATCTAAACAATATGACTCTGTATCTTCCTCTGGGAATAACAGTGTTATATCAGCTTGAACATCTTGAAATTTATCATAACAGCCCTGTATTCTTTGTAATCTAATATTTAGTTCTTTGACAGTATTACTTTCGAGATTATTTAAATCTAGACCTTTAAAAAATGTTTCAAATCGTGAAATCTGAGCCTTTATCTGACCACGTTTGGCCTTCAATTGCGTTAGATCTATCTGATCAGTCGGCATTATTGATTATTATCAATTAATCAATCTTAATCGAACAGCAAATGTAAAAAATAGTAATTATAACAAATGACAAATTTGTTATTTCAAATAGAAATCACTAATAAGCTCTACGAATTAGGATATCAAATTAGAAAATTGGAATTAAAATTGGAACGACTCACGTGTTTCCAACAAGCTTCGTCTGGAATAATAACGTTTCTTCTCCACCTATCTGGCTTTGAATATCGATAGAAAGCAATGCCTCTCTGGCTATCTATACTTCTTCTTCATACATGGAACATATCTCGGCTTTAAGGACCATAATGTTTATTCTTATATCATCGCACATAAAGAAAAACTCACGTTCACTCAATACTTTTAATTTCTTTCAATAACAAACATTATATTATAAAATAAAAATGTAGAGTTCGATATGCATTACATGCTGTCGGCATGACTTCTATTGAGAGAATGCCGGTTGTGGCGCCAATTGGCCGCGTGAAGGGTAAGCTTAAAAAATAACAAAAACCTCTCTAACGAACAAAAAACAGGGTTGTCAAATCAAATAAAAGTTTTTCAAAGTCTTAACAAGCACTTTATTCTCTGGTGTCAAATGGAAAAAACCGTAATTTTCCACCTTTTAATTCTACATGTAATAAGTTCTTCAAATATGTATTAGACATAATCCATTACTTCACCACACCACTCAATTTACATTTTTTATCAGTGCCAAATTTTACTTTCTTTTACAATTTAAAAGACTACATAGATTTCGTTGTATTCATAATAATTAAGAATTGAATATAAATACAATCATTTATCTAGAAAGTATATCCGTAAAATTCCTGATATAAGTTTTAAAATGCAAATTGTTCTATCTTCGACGTAATTGAATATGCCTTAGACTGTCTAAAAAAACCATAGAAATACTATTTAATTTGGAACTAACAAAACTGATTCCATCTATAATCTACTATAATCTACTTTTCTTCGCCAAGAAACACCGTCAGAATTCAATACTCGAATCCTTAGGATGGCAATGCAAGGATTTGTTTTAAAGAGTAAATAAGAAATGCTAGGCTTCAATTTGGATTCCAGCTAACTTTTGACTTTTTCCAAATAAAACAAACTGTTTATCAGTTGAAACTTTTAGACAAATATTTGTCGGATTGTCAATTTTGAATTTTTCTACCAATTACAAAACTTTGATTTTTGAATGAAAATCAAGATAACAGAACTTCACTTTCAGCACACTTTTAATTACACCAAGAAAAAGTAATACGATATAATATATAGGTTATTGGGACACAAAAATAATAACAATAATTATTGTAGAATTACGGTTGGACTCGATATAAAGTGAAATGCATGGACCCTCTTAAACATTGGCGTAGCGTGCCCCGTATAAAAAATTTGTTTGGAGGCCCTTATATGAGGGTAAAGATTTTTCACAGAAGAAAAAAAATATTGTGAAAATATTTATTCATCATAACATAATTTGACCATTTTACAAATAAAAATAAAATTTTAGATATTCACTCTCCTTGCCTTTTTTTCGGCGACCTGATTTATTAAATCATTTATGGCTGATGATGATTTTAGTTTTTCTAAAGTTTCTGACTCTATGGACAATAGTGAGAGGTCTGACAGCCGTTCTTGTCCCGTCGAAGTTCCTAAGTAATTTTTCATCAGTTTTAATTTTGGAAAACTTCTTTCAGCTGTTGCGGTTGTGACTGGAAGGGTCAAGAATAAAAAGCATGCTGTGATTACCTTGGGAAAACTGGATGCAAGACTATTGAATTTTACTAGCAATAATTCAATGAGTTCTTTAATGGAATAAATTTTTTTAATTTCAGATTTCAAGCATGTTCTTAGAGCTTTTAATTGGTCACAAAGATTAAGTGAGATGTCTTTACTGTATTTAGCAGACAGTTTTCCGGAAGCGTTCAATATCTTTTCGCTTGAGGAAGATAGGAGTTTCTCCGGTTGTAATATTTCGAACATACTACTCAGGTCGCAAAGGCTCTGAAATCTTTCTTTAGTTTGAGAAATTAATATATCTAAACAGTAATAGTATACATTGACTTTGAAATTGGATTCCGGCTCGGAAATTCTCTTATCTTGTGATAACTCATCAAAAAAACGCTTCGTTATCTTTCGCCTACTGTTTTTAAAAACAGTTGTTATCCCCCACTCTTTTGCTAAATCTTCGGATTCATTTAGCAAACTATTAAATGAACTCTGATTTCTTAATTGGCACAGTCTATTTAAAAGATTACTTTTAAATACTCTCCAATGTAAAATACAACAACGCGATATCGATGAGGGATTCCCCGCTGAGTTGAAGATGAAGTAAGTAAAACGGGGAAGTCCCGCAGCCCGCCATAACGATGTAGTGTTGCCAACTTTTGAACGCACGCTTAAGGCGGGAAAAAAAATATTGCTTCATAAAATTTCATCATTTGTAAAATAAAATAAATTAGAAAGTTTCTTTTTTTCCTTACACACTTACCATAACGATGTAGTGTTGCCAACTTTTGAACGCACGCTTAAGGCGGGAAAAAAAGTAATTGCTTTATAGAATTTCATCATTTGTAAAATAAAATAAATTAGAAAGTTTCTATTTTTTCCTTACACACTTTGGGGGCCCCGTATAATTGATACGGCAGATACGGCGGTAGCTACGCCTCTGCTCTCAAATTTCACTATAAATTGCCATGAGATTGCGATAAGAATATCCTCAATCCAAAGTCCTTTGAAGACCTCAAGTATATAAAAGCATCAATATCCACAAATAGCGTCTCAGCAGTATAATAAAATTTTGTTTGAAGAATATATTGAATCCATGCAAACTTATGTTGAAAGTTTTTTCCCGTATACAAACTGACGTTATCTATAACTATGTACTAAATAATGGAAGAGCGTATATAAGTTGATGAAAAAAGTGGCCGTAAAAGTTGTTTACTGCTGGGTTGATAGAAAAAGTGTTAAGAACTCGAAACTTTGGACCAAGAGTATACGTGGACTTACCAATTTTCTCGACAAAGATGTAAGCCAGTGAATAAGATAATTTCCGATGCGTTTTGATATTTTCATTCGTGGTTTCGTGGGGATATGTACCTATGTATTTGAAGGAATAAATGAAAATTATATATTTCGTGAGCCATGAAATGTATAATCTTTGCGTTATTCGGGATTCCAGCAGCAAAGCATTTTGTAAATAGCATGTTCTGATAAATTCATTGTTCTCCGTTTCAATTTCTCAATAAATTCGGTTCAAATAAGTCATGAATAATAAAAGTAATAGTAATATCACAAATTTAGCTTCATAAAAATTGAAGAAACTATGAAGCGTGAATTGAGAAACATTAAATGTCAATAGCAAAGTGACAAGAAGTTTGCTCCAACAAAAGCACAAGTTTAGAGATCCCGAAGGTATCCTGAATAATTTAGTAAGAACAAATGTTTTCCTCGAAATCGAGAAATATCTGCTTTGCGCAATGATAAAAAAAATAAAGTATCGACTATTACAAAGTATTACCTTCTTATTTCTGTTTTATACGAGTAACGATGGAAAATTAATAGATTTCAATACTTACGAAACAAACATCAACGTATTTTTTGTGTACCTATTTCTCCATCTTTCCCACTGAATTATCAGTAAAACCGTAAATCGAAAAATAAAAAAAAATCATGGTAAATGAATTTCTAATATCACTCCCGATATATTATAGAACCATCGATCGTGAAACTTTTATTGAAAATAAATAACAAACTATGCGGGCAAGTATTGTATACCCGATTGGTTTTGTGTTATTCATATGCGTTTTTTGTGCACGTAAAAACAATTTAACCGAGTAGGTCTTCATTCCCAGCCTCGCTAACTTGAATATAATATTATTTCAATTTTATTCCAAAGTATCATAGATGTACGCATTAGAATGGGAAGAAGTAGGAATAAATTGATCGCCTTTCCTGATTATTCTGGTTCGGAATTATGAAATCATGATACAGTTGAACACAAATTCATATATTATAGGTATTTATGTTATGAAGAGAAAAGATATTAATTTTTGTATGAAACGAATACACTTCAAAACCACCGATTTCTAAAATTCTTTTGCCATTGAAAAACTTCATCACTTATAACTATAAATCTCACCTTCAAAATCTACTAAAACCAAACCAACGTGTAGAAAATAATAGTTCTCCGAAAATACGAGAAATCTTAATTTTAATCTTTTTATTCCATACCTTTGCTACAGTTTCCACCCCAAGTTATGTTGAAAAATCTGTTTAGCCTGTTTTTAAAAAAATATGTGTCCAGATGATTATTTTTTGTTCCTATGCAAGTACAACTTTATTATTAAAAATATTGGATAGCTGAGCCTAAATTTTCATCCATAAATTAATTTCAATTGAGCACAGTTTTGGGTTCATATCCAAAAATATCTGGACAAAATTATTCCATGCCATAAAAAAACGAATAAAAAGTTCTTACCTATGTGTGAAAAAATATGTCAAGTTTATTCAAATTGCCAGATAAATCCGCTTGTTAGGACCTCATTTATTCGTCGATACATCTAGCCCGACACAAAATACAGCTGACAATTCTATAGCAGCCCTCTTCCAATTTGCGTTATGTATACGGTCAACCGAAAGGGTGGAAAAGAAATCACCGAAAGTATTTAATTAAATTCTGTAGGTGAGTAATTTAGGTGAACATATAAACGGCATAATGAATAACATAGGACACAAAAATGATTCCCCAATTACACGCTTAACACTGTTTCGTATTTTATATAAACATCATTCTTATAATTCCTAGTAAAGTTGAACGAAAACGCTTCCATGAAGCGTTACAGACTTCGAAGTACCACAGAGATAACAAGGTGGATAGGTTGTGAGGGACATGTCAAGTTCAAAAGAGTCAGGATCGCCATTCATTTTCGGAAAACTTGGGTTAACTATGTTCTGGTTCCTAAAAAAGCTATGATCGGTCCAGACATTGTTTCGTATGGAACCTAAGCGTTCGATACCTTAGCGAAAAAAGCTGAATGCCAGATCCGGTAGATCTTAACAGACATACCTGCGCAGGTAGACCTCTTATGTAAACCGTATCATGTACAATTCACAGTCTACATGTATGTTTGTATGTATGTTTTTTTGGGGTAACATTCACTGAGACCTGGAAGATCTATTGTGACCCCCCACTTCTACTTAGTTTCTGAGGAAAGTCTTTGAAATTAGTAGCTCCTTTAGTCCTATTTCCCGGATGAATTTCAGGACATCTGCAGGCTTCAACTTAAGTAAATGTTCCTCTTCCATCCAGTAATCTCCCAGGTACTGTGCTCTAGGATTCTGGAGTGCTGTGCAGTTGGAAAGTATATGGATGGAGGTTCCTTCTTCCATGCCACAATATCTGCATTTTTCTTCCTCCACTAAATTGAGCTTTTTCAGATGCCCATTCAGGCGACAATGTACCGTTAGGATCCCTGTTGAAACTCTTAGTGCAGTTTTGCTTTGACTTATGCATTCATTTGATCGCAACAGGTTGTAGTCGCTCAGAAGAATCTTTGATTGTCTAAGCCCTACTAGATCTTTCCAATGGTCAGATCCTCTTTCTTTCGGCTTCCCCTTTTTCTTCCAATATTACATTGGAGCTGATTCCGCGAAAAGGTTCATGCCCCCAGAAAGGTATTTTAGACCCTCTTTCTGCTACTTCATCTGCTATTTCATTCCCTCCTATTCCAGCGTGTCCTGGAATCCATAGTAAGGTATCTTTATTGTTCTCGCCTAGTTCATTTATTTTACAGTCTACATAAGCTATGTAAATGTATCTATATATTAATTATTGTTTTTCACAGCAATAGCCGGGCTTTCCAAGTCCAAATTATATGGGACTGTACTTTTTAGTTAAAAATTACTCAGGATTGTAGTACTTCTAACAACATAGATTTGATTGGTATTAGATATATTCTTTTATAAACGTTTTATACAAATATTTTATTGAATGACCCTACATTCCACTATTTTTAACATAAATATTCACCATATGCTTAACATTATAATATTCAAGCACTTCACAATTCCTACGGAATGTTTTAAAATCTGTAAGGACCGAATCTTTTACGATTGTGAGTCAATAAAACTTACCCTTATACTATTTGATAGTTTACATTTTAAATCCCATTTCCTCAACAGAGGGAGATTTGTTTTCTTAGTTCCTACCCTGTATACACTAATACAAACATCCTCTCATAATATGCATGTAAATTGAAATGGACAAACGTTTAAAATGCCTTGGGAGTATTTGCCTGTCCAATAAAAATCGACTACCTACTGTAAACAACAAACATTCATAGACTTTATTGCGTCTCGGAATAAAATTCAATTAAAAAATTTTTCTGGATAAAACTCAATTTTCAGAAGTATCAGGGAAAATTCAGAAGGTATTTCATTGAATTCTTTAATTTATTTAAATATTTGCCATTCCGAAGAATTATGTGGAAATGTATTGAGGCTCGTCTAATTTTTACTTTGCCCTGGTCACATTAGAATCCAAGGAAATAATTGTGTGAGGAGACGAAAATTTTACTAACGCAAGAAAATGTATGGTAAATACTCTCAATGTAAAGCTTCATCTCTTGAAGCCAAAAGGAACGGAAAAACTTATCGTGTTGGGAATAATTAGTTGAAAACTAATAACTAACAGTCTGTTCCAACAATTATTATTCCATTAATTAACTAATAATTTAACGGTATTATGATGTTCAATAAAAATGTATCAATTCCAATCGTGGAAAAAAACAATCTTTTTCAATTCACATCACTTCAGTTTAAGCCGATCTACGATCATGTGTATTCCTTCCTTATTTTCAATAAATTTCTGTTCCTTTAAAATGGATTTCGGTTTGCTACGGACTGGTTGTCATGCTTCCACTCACTCATTACGTTGAAAATTTCATTTGTTGATTTCGAATCGATAAGGATCCATTAGACCAGAACCAGGTGTAATGTTCACTTCAAGAGTAGGAAACGGACCATATCGTTGAGTAAGCTTTGCGACAACGAGGCTGATATAAAGTAATGGTCAATATGCAATCACAATGGAATTCTTCAGCCACAAAAGAAATATTTTCGTGAAGAGATATTCACACAGGAACTTCTAAGTTCGATAAATTTCAAGCTGGATGCAGTTGATAAACAGTATATTATTGGGAAGATTTCGAGAACTGAAGGTGTCTGGATGATGATGAAATTTGATAACTGGATGAACTATTAATCGAAGTATTTTTTTTATATTTTTGGTTATACCAGAGATATAAACTGTGTTATTTATAAGATGCGACACAGCGATTTCTGTACAAAACATACGCGAGCTAACTTTTTTACCAAATAGCGTTGATGGAAAATAATGACAGATTTGGAAAGGTCGTTGGAAAATAAGTCCAAATGCATTTTTAATTTTCTGAAATTCGTTCTGGTTCAATAACAAAATGGATATTCATGTTTCCAAAAAGCGAACTTCATTTTCATACCACTATTGGATGATCTTTATAGATTAGGTGATGACAGACTTGGTATTGCAGGGGATAATTTAAAAGTTGAAACTGTAGTTTGGTCGATCAGCTCTCCGCTGAAAAAAAATACTTTTTCACAATTTTTGAAACAAATAACTTTGCTTCATTTTAAATTTAATCTTTTTTAGACCAAAATTGTTTGATTCCTAGACATACCTATAGGTACATAACCTCCAACTATTAAAGAAGAAAAATTATCTACATAGAAGTAGGCACTTACATCCATCCATCACATCCGCCATCTTTATGACGTAAACGCGTATGTTTCCAAATTTCAGGACTTTGAAAGTGAATTTTATATTAAGTTAGCTAGGAGACCTAATAAAGCGTCAATTCTCACCAATATCAAAATGTATGCCTGTACCCTATTATAACTAAAGTGAATTAGGCGCACATTGACAATTTCTGTATAATGTATCTGGCATTTCAGAAAGGTATTTGAACTGAAGGCTGACACAACATGGTCATCAATATATATGTTAAACAAGATGGAAACTAGCGGAATATGTAACCAGTGGATGGAATTGGGTTGTCAAAGATAATTGAAAACATGTCCGTTAAATATTTCAAAGACAGGAACATTCAAAATTTTCGACAGTGAAATAACCTGTTCTTGCAATATCAAATTCAAGAAAGTGCCTTTCGTGAACACCCTGTGGCATTTTGTTGATTCAAAATTGAAACTAACCGGTCTAAAAATAAGATCTACTACAAAGTCGAAAGGAAAATCACTTGACAATTATTCGTACTTCAGAATGATAATCCTAGAGAGACTATTACTCAACCCTTATCAGAAGGCTCACCGGGTAGGTAGATCTACATACTTCACACCAGGCTGCAAAAACAACATTGGATAGGAGAAACGCAGAAAGCATAATATCCAAATGAATTTCGCTGCTCAATAAAAGGACAGAATTGAAGGAGAACCACGAAAAACAGTAGCATTCACGTAAATGTGGTAGCTTCTGTATTGTTTCACTAGCGTCAAAATATACTGTTACACAGCCAATGGAAATTTTGAGAATACTCTTTGTGATATTAAACACAGGAAATTGAATTACATGGAGAATATTGGTGAATAAACACCATCTCTCCCAAAACAGCCATCACTAAGAAAACATGCCCAACGTTGTCCAAGGAAGTGGCTCTCAGCATAATCATACATAGTGGTGGAAAGTGTGGGAGAAAAAACAAGATACAGACAAAATAATATTTCTACACCATCACCACACTCGAAAATAATGGCGTTCAATGTAATACAGATGAATCTGTGACGATATAAGGCTCTGGAATGGAAGTGTACAGGCTGGAAACTACTCTATAAAGTTGGGAAAAATCACTAGTTTTTTTTAAGGGGAACAGACAAAGAATTCTCATCATGTGTGCAGCCATTGAAACACAAAGTTCGTGTGTAACCAGTTATAATTGGTATAAAAATGACTAGGAAAGTTTGAAGAAGTAGGCAGATGAACTAACAAGGAACCTTCATGTAATGTTGGAAGAAATAGACGACGCCTCGAAAAAGAGGAGATATGAGCGTTGGAGATATACTCTATGGATCAAATAATAAATATACTTCGGGCAGATTACAACCAGGTGGGAGGAACAAATGAATATGTATGACAGAGGAAGTCCCACACATGAAAGTGAAATGCTGCGCAGCATAGAGTCCAAGGGCACAATACCTTGAAGACTACGAGATGCAATGAAGAGTCCTCCAGAAAGTGGCTCTGAAAGAACTACTAGTCATTGAAGCTTCAAGACACCTAATAGACTAGGAAACATAATGGATTCTCCAGGCATCAGTGAATATCCAAAATTGAACAGGAATTGTTTAAAAGGTTATAGTAGTAGTAGCTCATTGTCTGGCTAGGTCAATTTTAAAATTAGCATTAACTCAATGGCCGAAAAAATATATTGTAAAAGATATTAGTATTCAAATATCTGCTGTCAGTAAGGGAGTTAACTTGATCACATTTCAAATATAATTCCGCAGTTGTTTCGATTAATTGAAATTAATTCATCTTCAGAGAAACAGAAGGAAAATATGATTAAAATATTTGCCTAATTAATTAGATTGCCTGTAAGCCAATACAAAAACGACCCCAAATAAAAATGAAATTATTCATAGAACATAAAATCCTGGAACTAACGGCACTATTTGCAAATAAAATAAAATAACAGTCATAGTAGAGGATACAATAACTGCTTTTATATTTATAGGAATGCACGAAACCGATTTATATCTGTTAAAACATTCTGTATATATCCGAAATTGGAGTCCAGCTTTCAGAGTTCAATTAAACACAGCGTTCCAGCCTTTTTATGGATATGGCTACAATTAGTAAATTTTTCGTTAATTTATTGAAATAAAACAAATGTTAACTTCAGAAGTACTCATCACTGTATTCCTGGATGAAAACATGCTTTCCAACAATTATCTGATTTAAAAATAGCTAACTGATGAATAAAATAGGATCAATAGCTTAGCTATTGTGAACTAGCATCACTAAAGATTAAAAGTGTTTTCAGACGGGACACTTTGTGGTCGGCTACTAGTTACTGAAAAGAATCGCGTGGCTGAAAATGCATTAAACACCACGTATTTCTTAGTGTCTCGTGTGAATGCGTCTATTTATATTTTCAGCCGCACGATTCTTTTCAGACACTAGTGCCTCGTCTGAAAGCTCTCTAAATGTTCTCAAATTATTGGTATGTTATCGGTTATCACATATTTCATTTTATTATCCTCACCATTGAAGTCGAGACTTGAGAAAAACGGAATTTCATGATCTCGTAGAAGCAATACATTTACAAAATCCATTGAATAGCATGAGAGGAAAAAGAGGTTATATTTTGTTCGCGTTTTCGAAATAATTTTAATCAACAAGTTCTGCTCCTAGAATCATTGGTTACAGAGAAAAATTTCCTAAAAGAGTTCTTAGCTCCAGAGATCGTTACAATAGTATTGTATGGCTATTCATATGATGATTCAATATAAGATATCTGGAAATTGTTTAGTTCACGTAAGGTGTGGTGTACAGAGTATAAATAAAGGAGCAGTTTAGTCTTTCAAATAGTAAGCGGCTGTTTCTGTTATAATTGGTACAGTTGTTTAACATTTGAATGCTACTGGATTTTTCACTCAATTATTTTGGGGCGAATACAAATTTGTTACCATTATCTCCACGAATCCAAGAATCAACTTATGCCGACCCCCTGCAGATTCCGTCTAATACACACAGTTTGATCTAAAATTGGAGTAGCAATGTCTCCGAAACAATAATCCGCTGAAATAGTAAGCAGCTGAACCCAGCTTTAATATCCAGAATTTTCAATGAATCTCAAACTTCCTCCTTGCTTCACTTTTTGAAGTCGCTATCCAGTTATTCTATCTAAATCTCACTTAAACAGTAATCAATAATGAGAATTAACAGTTCTGGAAATATTTTTCTGTCGTCGTTATAACTTTCACTTTTGTAAAAGTCTTTTTCAATAGTTTCCCATCAAATTTGCTATCTCCTCTTATCAATTATGAGATAAACCGAGAAACAGGCTATAAAGATATAGATCCCCATTAGTTTGCCAGTGTGTCTTCAACAGTTTTCGCAGCTTGTCCATTAATTCGAAACTTGTTGTAGACATAACTGTCAATTTATGGTACAATCTTCTATACCACAAGTTAACATTTCACATGTCAGCTTTCATACTCTTGAACAATTCATCTAGTGATAAATCATGCCAACAAAACAGTAGTTTTTTGTTTGTTATAATATGAAGCGAAACGTTAGACAAACAAGAAAATCATCGGACTGCAAATTGAATTAAGCAGCGCGGTCGAACTACGCTACGCTAAGCATACACCGAATGTCATTTGTATGCAGTTTGAACATCGTTAGTAGTTGCACCAGTTCTTTGGAATTTCACGGTCGTGATCTTTAATTAAACTTAAACCAAAATGGGTTTCCGTTTATTATGAAATTCGGACAAATCTTCTTTAAAGGTTATGCAATCTCTGAAAATGGAAAAATTAGCGTTGTGAGTGACATACTTTGAAGCATACATACAGTCCCATTAAGAAAATCGCTCGAACAGAAATACAAATTTGGAAAACAAAATCGTTTTTCTCCCCAGGATGTATGTATGTATTTTTGGGGTGAAATTCACTGAGACCTGAGATATCTATTGTGCTTCCCCACTCCTACTTAATTTCTGATGAGAGTCTCTGAAACTGGTAGCTTCTTCAGACCTATATCCCGGAGGAATTTTAGGATATCCGCAGGCTTCAGCTTAGGTAAATTTTTCTATCCAGTAATCTCCCAGGTACTGGTCCGTAGGATTCTGGAGTGCTGTGAAGTTGGGAAGTATTTGGATGGAGGTTTATTCTTCCATGCCACAATATCTGTTTTCTTCTTCCTCCACTGAATTGAGCTTTTTCAGATGCCCATTTAGGCGACAATGTCTTGTTAGGATACCTGTCAAAACTCTTAGCGCAGTTTCACTTAAACTTATGCATTCATTTGTATTAAACAGGTTGTAGTCACCGAGAGAAATCATTGATTGTCTAAGCCCTACTAGATCTTCCCAATGGTCTGATCTTCTCCTTCTTTCGGCTTCACCTATATCTCCCAATCTTACATTTGGGCTGATTCCGCAAAAACGTTGATGTCTCCAGGAAGGTATTTCAGTCCCTCTCTTTGCTAGTTCATCTGCTGTTTCACTTCCTCCCATTCCAGTGTGTCCTGGAATCCATAGTAAGGTACCCATATCATTCTCGCCCAGTTCATTGAGTTTGTCTAGGCGCTCCCACACCATTTTGGAACTGATTACACAAGAGCTCAGTGCTTTAATGGTTGCTTGACTATCTGTCATTATGATAATCCTTTGTCCTTTGTATCCTTTATCAATATTGAGCTGGGCGTATTTTCTTATGGCGTGGATTTCCGCTTGAAAGATACTTGGGGTTTTTCCCAAGCTTTCAGAGTTCTTAGTTCCTGGCCCGAACACTCCTATACGAATTCCTCCTATTGCATTTGAGCCGTCTGTGTTCCATTGAAAGGCATTCTTCATAAGTCTGGTAATAATCCTATCCTGTATTAGGATCCTATTCCTCCTCGAATCTCTTGGAAAAGTTATACTTTTTCATGTAGAGGTGTGAGGTTGAGATTCACGTCCATGGCTGCCGTTGGGTATGTTCCTCATTGCTTCTGTAATGCATATGCAGGCTAGTCTTTGAGTTTTGGAGAGGTTTCCTCTGGTCGTTCTACTACTCCACGTAATGGCTCCATGAGTGATAATTGGTAACACCATGGCAGTGTACATCCAGCTTAGGATTTTTCTCCTAGCCAGATTTCTATACACCGTTAGAGCCATTTTCACCTTGTAGGTAATCCCTTTTCCGTGTTCTACAGGAGTTTACTATTTAGAATCAAACCTAGATACTTGACTTCTTGTCTCCATTCAATCGCGTTCCTATCAAGTTTCATGATTTTGAGGTTGAGTGCCTACACCAGCTATTTGTATAGTTCAGACCCTTTTCTATAATATCACAAAGGGTGTTCTTAAACTTCCCCCTGGCTGTTGTGACAATATCCTCATCATATCCTTGGCAGGATAGTCCTAGAACCGTCAAACCACATAGGAGTTCGTCAACCGTCAGACTCCACATTAATGTGGATGCTCACTCCTTCCTATGGGCTTCTTCTCTTAGTGCAAATGGAGACAATATCTTTGCTTGTCCTCGTCTCTGCTACTCTTGTGGTGAGCAGCTCCGACATCCGGCATGTGGATGTTGTGCTGTCTACACCTTTTCTGTTCAATGCTTTTTCGACAGCCTCATGTGGTGTATTGTCAAAAGCTCCTCCTATTCTCCCCAGGATTGACAAACATCTATTCCGGCACCACCCGGTACATTGTTGTCTCTTGAACAAAATGTCCAATGAAACTTTTTACCACAATCAATTTAAAATATTTAAATCGTTTTACAGAAATGCCTCGAGCGTACAACCGTAACAGTCAATAAATTTAATAATGTAGGGTATCTTGAAGTTTCTATTCCTTTGGCTGCCGTAGATTTACTTTGTACATGTTTTCTGATGCGGACAGTAAAATAAACACAATTGTCTCTAAGCTTAAGCTATGTAGCTGCAGGACACAACATCGTAACTAAGGTAAGATAAAGCATACATACATACGAACTTCCATTTGTATGCTGTCGGAAGTAGATTTTTCATGACATCGTTTCCTGCTACCTTAAAGGAATTACTACAATGAATCGTTGATTGTTATAGCACGTTCCAACAATTGCACACAATTTAAATTTAGGTAGTTTGTTAATCTAAATGCATATTATTGTTTCAGCCCCTAGGTTGTACGAAATATCCATGATAAATCAAAACCAAATTGAAATAATGACACTTTGTTTATTTGATTTAATTGAGAAGCATAGGGACAAAAATATAATCCTGGAGCTGCCAACTTTGTTTAAAGAAATAATCCTGATTGACATTCAAATTTTCTTCATGTTTTTCTTCGATCCATGTCAACAACTTTCCAAGTAGCACAAAGGTGAGTTTCCTTCGCAAGAATATTCAATTTTATATTAAGTAAAAGCAGTAATAATGTTGGTAGAAATATTTACTATTACCACAGTGTGAAAGATTCCCGTAGAAAAACATCGCTAGAAAAAGAAGAGTTTCATTAAGAGTAGAGTTATTATAAAATGCAGAGGAGAATGTTCCAGGAGAAAATTTGCACGGAGATTTTTCAATATCATAAAAGAATTTTCCAGTCATTCTTCGAGTATAGTGATTACCGCTACCTTATTATTATGTTCTATGGCGCCAAGGATACTTCAACTGAATAAATTATCTCACTTGCAACGGAACGTACAAACAATGTAAAGAATAATTTTTGCATAAAGTTTACACATTTCGTATAAAGATTCAACCAAGTTTACTCAACAAGTTTCTTTCTATAACGTGAAAATTCTTAGGAAAAAGTGTTTGATAGACTTGTTAGACTTGTTAGATTATGTAGCTGTCATTGAATGTTAGTTCAATCGATTTGAATAAAAAAGAGGGGGGAGCTACTGAACAAATGGTATGTAATTCTGCGTAGTTTGCATATTTTTAATTTGATGTAAGGACGTTGGAAAATAAATGGATCGTAATACCAAAAAGGAGAGAACGGGGAATCATTTTCATAAATATAGGGAAATCAAAGGAAATTTTGAATTTAACTGATGATTTGCTATGGAAATTTATACCGAAGAGAAAATTCGTTTATTGGGTAGGAGGCTTAGTTGAAATTTGCGAAATCCACTTGAGATTAAAGTATTATTGCATCTCTTCCAAATTTCTTAGGAACGGAAAACTACCTCATATTATCGATTCGGTTTGAAGTAGACAGAGAAGTGAACTCAGTCCCTTCTCGGTCTTTGTAATGAAAGAGTTATTCTGCAAAGTGCCCTCAAGTTTTGAACTTGGAATTACTGTCTAGTTATTCAAAAATCATTCCATACCTATAGACCGTCCAGTATAAAAACCGTTTACCATGACTAGACTATGTTGCAAAGTTCTTGAAAAAGTATGGGATAGAATATGTCAAGTTTTAAATATCCAGATCGCAGCTTGAATCACCTTACTGGGCTATATTATGTGTATATTATTTGATCCAATAATCAATAGTTATTGGTTTCTCAAATTATCAATAAACTGACTTTTATAGGAAATTGTACTTTTTGTTCCATTAATACAACCATCTTCATTCTCACAAGATATCAAAGAACATTAATTATTCTAACGCTTTATTAGTTTCGAAAAATATTTTTCAAAGACATTGACAGTTTAACTAAGAAGAAACAACTACTTCCCGGGCAATAGGCCCCGACGGATATTGGATTACACTTCAAAGTCAAACGGGGTTGGCATATCTACAATATATTTAAACAAACCATTCTGGTTTGCAGTAGAAGTGACAACATAGCCCGGAAAGTAGTTGTTTCTTCTTAGTTAAACGGTCAATATCTTTAAAAAATATTTAAAGAAACTTATAAAGCGTTAGAATAATCAATGTTCTTTGATATCTTTTGGTAACTCGCTTCATTGAATAAGACAGTATTACAGTTTTCTGTAATAATACTTTTATATAGTTTCAAGGCCAAGGTCTTGTTGTCGGATTCGAGTTTTGGTTTGTGGTTGGAGGTGAAGATGTCACTACTATCACATATTTTACACTTCCGTTACTGGAAGACATGTATTGATTGTGATTTTAGTGTAATCTTCAGTCCGCGATTATGCTTTAAGCTACGGACGGATAACATATACCTTGTACTGATGAGGCGCAAATACGCCGAAACCGGTCTACAAGTTATGTTGTCACTCCTAACTGCAAACCAGAATGGTTGGTTTGAATATCTTGTAGATATGCCAACCCCGTTTGACTTTGAAGTGTAATCCAATATCCGTCGAGGCCTATAGCCCGGGACCTAGTTGTTTCTTCTTAGTTATAAACGGTCAATGTCTTTGAAAAATATTTTTCGAAACTTATAAAGCGTTAGAATAATTAATGTTCTTTGGTATCTTTTGGTGACTCGCTTTATTAAATAAGACAGTATTACAGTTTTCTGTAATAATACTTTTATCTTCATTCTCATATATTTAGAATGAAAATGATTTTTCCTACGTTCACTACACATAGTAGGCTTTTGCACACTCTAATCTAACCGCAAAATGTTTTCCGTGATCTATTATACTTTGACATCATTAGCGCTCTTAAAAAAAAAGAGAAATTTGAAAAATATTTGACATTAATGTAATAAGTGTTACACGAGACTGTAATATGGAAACTGCAAAGTACAAACCATATGTGGTCGGGAAAAATCTTGTGTATATTTTGAGCAGAAATTCCTTTGGTAGCCTCGACAGATTGTCGCACTCCGCTCCTGTCTCGACTGCCGAAGTACTACTTTCTGCTCTTGATAGACAAATAGCTATTGCATACTAAAATTCGGTATTCATCAAACAAAAACCTATTTATTCACCAGTTCATTTCCCTTCATACACTTTTTCAGATATATTTGAAATTGCCTCAAGTCTTTTGTGTGGTTATGCATAATATTTTAGTGAACTTATCAGGAACGTTCTACAGTAAATAATTGTTTCAACTTCAATTCATGTATCAACATTCCTAAAGTAACATGATTACCTGTAAATAAACGTTTATGTATAATATAAACAGAATAAAATAAATACAGTTGTTTGGGTACAACAAAGCGGATAGAAACATAAAACATTCATATAAAACTCCTACAGCATCAGGAAAAGCGAATTCATTAAATATTGCAGTATTATCAAATTTTATTCCCTTTTTATTGAGGTAACTTTCACTTTGATAACTCTTCAGAGCTTGTGAAAATAATAATAACTCACAGACAAAAGAATCGAAAAATTATTTGAGCAACGCAACGTATACCTCATCCAACTACTACTACTACTACTAAATGTGCAGGCGAGCCTTGGCCTAGACAAACTCAAGCCAAGGCTCCGGCACTGATGCCACTGGCGAGTCCATTGTGCTATTCCTGCAGCCTAGTCATCCATGAAGTCTAACCAATCAATGAAGGCCACAACCTTTTCCAGTGGATTCCTCCTTGTATCTCCAGGGGCCATAACAGGTACTCCGAAGATTCACCTGCATAGTACAGCCCAGTGTGGACAATCTAAGAGAACATGTACTGACGTTTCGTCAGTCATGCCGCAACCTCTACATAGGGAACTTTCCTCTATTCCTAGATTGTAGAGATGCTTCCTCATACAGCAGTGCCTTGTTGAAAGTCCTGCTATCATCCAATCACGCCAAAACATCAAATATTACTAATAAAACATTTTAATGGTTTCAACAACGCCCTTTTTACAAACTTATGTTTTCAGTACCACTCACGTTAGTTTGAATTTTATATTCGAAAGTTCTATTTGATATAAAAGTTATCACGGAACCTTTCTTCAAAATTTATTTGAATTGAAGCTGTGAAACATACTTTCGAATGACATAATACTAGCGATTGTCTCTGTATCAGCAGTTTGTTAAGTGGAAAACGGGTTTTATATTGGATGAGCAATATTATATTTTTTTGGAAAGTACAAAAATCTATATATCCGGCATGATATAATTTCAAACCGCACATTGTTTTTTTCATGATTAGGTAAGGTTCAGTTAGTCAAATAATTGAAGTTGTTTCGAACAATTTGAAGATAGGAGTCGGAAGAGTTGAGACTTTACAGTTATAAACTATACTGCTATAAAACCAATACAGTCTGTTCGCTGAATCTTTTCCCATGTATGAAATGATTCACATACTACTTTTTGTATTACGTCTCTTTCCTACTCACAGAATCTTAACCCCCGAAATGAAACCGTTTGTTCCATTACAGCGTAATATAACAAACAGAGATAGCCATATGATGAATGTCGGCGATAGGTTAAACGCGAATCTGTACGTTGACGTCGTTGACAGACCAAAGACTTTGTTTACAACTACGACCTACGTGTTATTTAATGTATTGATGTATTGCGTTTGTATATTAATGATGACGCATGGGAAAAGATCCAACGAACCAACTGTATCTCTTCATTGAACTTATGGTTTATCCGAAACTAATAATGTTGGTATAGAAAAGCTGTCGGGAATATAAGCGAATGAAAACACATTATTTGCAATTTAAACAAACTTTATCATTGTAATTCATACTGTTTTGATTTAAATACAGTTTTCACGAGATCCCAGAGCATTCAAGATATGCTGTTCTACTAGACAGGTATTTGAAGAAATATCAACAAATCCAATGAGATTCAACGTATACAATGAAAAAAAAATGATAAACAAACTGCTTGAGTACAACTGAAAAAGCTCAAAATAGTGGAGAAGGAAGAATGCAGATATTGTGGCATGGAAGAAGAAACCTTCATCTACATACTTTCCAGCTGTACAGCACTCCAGAATCCTAGAGCACAGTACCCGGGGGGAGATTACCTACTGGATAGAAGATGAACATTTACTTAAGTTGAAGCCTGCAGATATCCTGAAATTCCTCCGGGAAATAGGACTAAAGGAGCTACTAGTTTCAGAGACTCCCCTCAGAAACTGAGTAGAAGTAAGGGGACATAATAAATCTTTTAGGTATCAGTAATGTTACCCCAAAAATACATAAATACATACAACCATCGCTTAAAGGAAAAATGTCCAATCTCTTATGAAATTCTTCCTCAAAACCATCATTTTTTGAAGTGAACATTAATGAACCCTTAAACTTACTTCTAACTGTTGGATTTTTTCGAAGTGGGGAGTTTGGGGAAAACTGGAGAGTAATGAAAATATTGCAAAAAAAAATGTGGTTTAATTCCCATTTAAAATACACCAAATTACGGATAGCTTGCAAAGTATTAGCAAAATTCTACTCGAAATGACTTCAATCTGTGTTCAAACAATTTCATTGGAGGAAAAGATTCACGGAACCAATACTATTGAAGAAAAAAAAACAGTTTTGGAATCATTTTTTACTGTGGAAAAGTAATGGATTTCTGGTCCGAATAATTCGTCTATCGTTAATAACCTTGCAATAAATTTGTAGGGTCAACCCGTACATTAAACTCCTGGATATACACGAATCATAAATCATGATTTTCATATAGTCGTACGAAGCCAAACATGCGATTGTGCAGCCGGTTGAATGGATAGGGATGCATAAAAATTAACAGAGATACATTTAATAAGCGTATTGAATTCTCCTGGTTAACCGTTTCAGATCATTGGTTTCTATTTGTCCTACTAGCTGGCACGTTTCCAATGTACCTATATATTGTTTGGTTAAATGTTTATAAATAATCATGCCAGAAATGTATACTCTACCGTGAAATATGCAGTTTCAATTTGGTATTGAATGAGTTATCGACGAATTATTGTGTTGATTATTAGCAAGCTTTCATATCGGTGGCTACAACTCCTACACTGTTACCAATTATTTATGAAAATTGAAGATTTTATTCCGCAAATTGTACGGACCAGCTTGTGAGCACTTGAGCGAGGGGTAAACCGCTGACCAAAATGGTGTACACTAATGCCCAATTTGGGCATTACTCTTAATTTTAATGCACTAATGCCTACTAATTCACACTAATGCCTACTAATGCCCACTAATGCCTAGTAATTCCCAAGTAATGCCCACTAATTCCTAGTAATTCCCAAGTAATTCCCACCAATGCCTACTAATTCCCCAGTAATTCCCAACATTGTTCACTAATTTCCAATTAATTCCATTACTGAATATAATGAACGTACCGCAAATACACTAAAATCTTCACAGTATAGCTGAAAAAGTATTTGGTTACAGTTTATAAAAAATAGAGAGCTATTTTTTTATCAGGGTAAATCTCTGGGTAATCATCGTCACCTCCAAATGCAAACGACAACTCGAAAATCTGACAACAAGCTACTTGAGCTTGAAACAATAAAGTATTACAGCAATATTGTCGTATTTAATAAAGCGCATTGGTTGGTTAAATCTTGTAGTGTAGTACTGTAGATCATACCGACCCCGTTAGACTAAGAAGTGTAATTCATTAACTGTCGGTGTATATAGCCCGGGAAGTAGATGTTTTTTGGTTGAATGTTTACTGTTTTTGGAAAATATTTTTCAAAACTTATAAATCGTTGGAATAATAATAATTTTATTTATTCTGGTATTGGTAGCGCACTTTATTAAATACGACAATGACAATATTACAGGGCACTGTAATAATACTTTAAACCGAATATACGTCATACATCCATCTGAACTGTTACCCGAATAGTTCTTCACTCGGTTCCTCCCAAGCAGATCAAATTTGTCGGTTTGTGAATTTGTTTTTCTCATTTTGGGTAACGCACTTATTTAGTGTTTATTTTTCTGAATATTTTTGACATCATATTTGCTTTGATTTTTATTGTGAATTCTGTTTAAATAATTTATACACAGTAATATTTTATTAATTCAACTTTTGAATTGTAAAAGAAAACAACCCTTAGCATAATTCACGACACTGACATGAAGTACCTAACTACCTACCTACCGAGCTTCATTTATATCTACCTACTCAATGTTTTTAAAACTGATTTTTCTACTCCTGTTTTATAATATACTTATTAAAAGACTAAAATCTGTGACATAATGATATTCATTATAATACAGATTTTTAAACCAATAGGAATGCGACATTGGCACAATATTTAATATAGCCATGGATACCTGGTTGACATTTCTGAAATTAATTATATTAGGTCTGTTCCCTGCAATGAAAGTGTAGCACTGAGCTATACGATTTTATTTCTTTTAATCATGTTTTAATGCTTCTTGCAGTATACAAATGCAATATACATAGATATTCCCTAATTTAGTAATTTTATACGTATTTTTTCACAGATCGACCTGAATTTTTCAAAATTATAAAGCTCCGTGCTACACTTTTATTGCAGGCGAGCAGACTTATTAAGTAACACTTAATTTGACAGCTGTCGAATAATTTTGATTTTCAGAAGTAACTATATTTAAAATTATTTAAACTAATAATTCTTATTAATCGGAGTAGAAAAATTATTGTATGCCACTTTCATGTAATGGCCATTATTACATATTTTATTGTTTATTGTACATGGCATTATTGATAAAATGTGTTCGTCATATTTCCATTTTAAAGCTAATAAATATTTAAACTAATTCTTCGGGTTAACGGTTGAACACGGAATTACATTTAATTAAGACTTATAAATTTTTTGTCGCGATAAATATATTATGATCTTAGCTCGGATCAAATAAAATCGAGAGTAAATAGGTAGCACCGGTTCTGGACCATGGCGGAGGCGCTAACATGGGAATCTCCATAAGAAAATCACCAAAAAAGCCAAGGTCTGAAAACATCAAAATTGACTCTAAAAGTGGTGGTGGTAAAGCATGTGCGCAGGGTGGACCAAACGTCACATCGCTACGTGCTACGTTATGATCCAGAACCGGTGCTGCCTATTTACTATCGATCGCATCAAACTTTGAAATCTAAATACTTATTATTACACGCCGCTTGTTACACTTACCGTGAAAGTATTAATTGTATAAGTACACTGTGTTATTTATCAGATCCGACATATAGATTCCTGTACAGAACTGTCAAACGCGAACTAACTTTTTACCAAATAGCGTCCATGAAAAATAATGACAGATTTGGAAAGGTCGTTGAAAAATAAGTTCAAATGCACTTTTAATTCTCTGGTTCAATAAAAAAATGGATATTCATGTTTCAAAAAGTTGAACTCTATTTTCACAACTATTGGATGATCTTTATCGATTACGTGATGGCTGACATGGTAGTGCAGGGGATAATTTAAAACTTAAACCTGTAGTATGGTGGATGGGTTCTCCGCGGAGATAAAATATTTTTCTTTTTGTTTTTAGTTCTTTCTTCACAATTTTTGAAACAAATAACTTTGCTTTATATTAAATTTAATCTTTTTTAGACATGTCGCATCTTATAAATAACACAGTGTATATAAATATATACACCAAAACACACAAACAAACACAACATTTTCAACAAATTATTTTCTCCTTGTTCTATGTACTTCTTTTACGAATCGTTTACCTAAGATTGTGACCACACACTCCTCACGGTTTTTGTATTGTCACGCATGCGTTGCATTGCCTAGTCTGTTTTAGCGACGAGTTTTGGCGGTCATTTTTCACAGTAATTCCTAGCTAATGCAAAGTAATTCCTAGTAATGCCCACTAATTCCCCATTAAAGCCAACTAATTCCCCAGTAATGCACAGTAATTCCCCAGTAATGCCTGTAATTCCCAGTAATGCCCAGTAATTCCCAGAATTTGTACACCGCAATGCCCCAGCGGTTTACCCCTCGCACTTGAGTGATGTTCGATAGGGAACAAAATTACGAAGCACGACTAAATATCCTTAACAAAAATATTCTGTCAAAAATATCCTGCCAAAAAAACTCCGTCCAAAAATCCCTGACCTAGAAAAACGCCTCCACGTAAACGGCAATGGGACATAATGCGTGTGTCACACATACTTTTGTTTCTCGGGCCTCGAGACACGCATGCTGTGTCGCGACCCTCGCTATTCTATTTTGCCTTGTAGCTCGACCGTGTGTCACCGCATCTGTGCAATAGATTCCTTGTGGCCCTGGGAACCACACGTAGATGTTGGTCCATTAGTTTTTGTTTTTTATATTATTTGCGTCGCGCGGGCCACAGTCTCACAGAGAATACTTGGTTTACTTGGCCGCGCGACACAGAAGACGTGTCTCATGAAAAAAAGTCAGTCAATAAGAGAAAAATCTTGCAGTCGTTTTGATGAAATAGCATCGCATTCACCAAATTTATGCCAAATAGAAGCAAAATGCATGATGAGAAAAATTGGGCCTTCGGTGCCGCGATTTTCTCATATCAGTTTTTCTCGTAAAATTAGTGATTGGCAAAACTGTTTCGTTGCAAAGGGAAATTTATCCGATAACAAGAAAGCTCTTGTGTTTTTACTGTTGATAAATGCACTAGTTGTGGTTTTTTCACTCATGCATTCGTTTATCAAATATCGCAGTGCTGGTTACCATAATAAATAGTTTGACATGTTTGTCAACAGCTTATTGAATTTCTAAACACTAACAATGAGCAGATTTATTGAATTGTCCTGCCGAATTACACTCGATGTTTGTATTGATATCGGGTAAATTTGTGTTGTTGAACTTCTAAACTGTTTTCTTTAGCAATTTGACACGAAAAACTGTCAACCTAAACACGCTCCACTCCCTCATCAAATTTTATCACATACTTTTTTATTTTTATCGCTCAAATTTGTTCATTTGAGGCAAAAACATTCAGACAAGTAAAATCACTCGTCCTAACGGACTCGTGATTTTATCAATTGGTTTGGCCCTTTACCTAAGATTTTAATTGTTTGAAACAGAGTAGTCAGAGTTTATCAAACTGGAGAGTCACAGCAAGAACAGTTCACGCAATTTTTTTCAGGTAGATGTATGTAATTAACACAAAATACGACAATGCAAGGCATTTATTATATTTTTTTCTCAAAATATAGCTCGTACTGCGATAAATTCTTGGAGATTCTACTCGTTAGTGCCATCAGAAGATTGAACTCGTCGGCTCTAACTCGGCATATTACCAAATTTGATAATTATCACGATATCGGTAATAGTGCTGATTTTCATTTTAAAATTTGATCCAAAAATGATTCTTTAGCAAAGTCAGTTCAAAGTGTGTTTACAGCTGATGATGGTTTATGCTCAAACTTTGGTTCAAGAGCACTGCTTGGAGTTATTGAATCCTTCAAACGGTCTACAAATGTTTTTAATTGCCTAACAAAACTTGGTATATCAAGATTGATTTAAACGCTCCAAAACAAACTTGTTAATATACGAGTGAATTTAGTTTGCATTAAAAATGTTCATAATTAAATTACAAGCTTCGGGCATTGTACTGGATGAAAAGTAATAAAATAAGCACTGCGAAAACTCACAAATTGGAAATATAAAAGTTTCGCACTGCCTTCTCTCAGTTATATAAGGACGGGTTTCACCCCGAAACTTTTCTGAGGAATATTTTAACTTTTTAAGTTCATTCAGCAATACACGAAAAGGTACTAACAGTTTATAATAACCAGGGTTTGAAATTTGAAATGGGAGAATATCAAATTTAAACCCCAAATATTGTAATTCAGTGGAAATTTGTATTTCAATAATCATTAACACATTTGTTGTATTATTATGGAAAATATGATTAGAATGGTTCATGAACAAATTTCTGTTACCATAATAAAGGAGAATTTCATCAGGTCTTAGCGAAAATTAAATAACTTGTCTTATGAGCATTTTTATACACAAAAACACCCAAATTTAGTAATTTATATCTGCTATTTATTCTGAAGTACTATTTATTAGACCATAATCATGATTTACATCCATTATCATTACAATTACAGAGCACAGAAATGTATACTCTATGACAGAATATGAAAGAAATTTTGAGAAAAGAAGTAAGAGTGAATATAGTCGTTTAAGTATTGCACATTGTTGCCATGTTTTTCTTGTATGAACATATTGTTAGTTACATGTTTCCAAGTATTCAATTATTAATAAGATCTGCTTAGCATGATATAAGTACTCTCAGGAGCCATAAGCTAGAATGCTGCTATAGTGTTTATTATCAATAAGGCTGTATATCTTTTTCGGATTGTCAATAATTGCAAGTTTTTGAGATGTTTCCGAAAAACTGACCCTCTTCTGTTTTTCCACCGAATTGTTAATATTTTTTGTAAATATCCCACTTCAAAATATCTATAATGTTCACAGAGGTCATGTAAGGTATTACCATTGGTACAAACGGAACGTGCCTGAGAAGTCAATGATGACAAGATTAACAAACGACACGGGCGGGGCATTGACCAACATATCGACAAGCAAATAAAAGCCTTCCTTAATTCAAATAGTGTTTTTATGATAAATTACAAAACTAACAGGTCATAATCATAATTTTCGGTGCTCTTTAAGTTCTCACCGAAATGGCTTTTGTAGACTAGACTATCAGGAATATCAGTGAATGCCATTCCACATCTATCGTATAACCAGATTAGACAAATTCCTGAAAGTAATGTTTTTGTCTGAAACGTGTTCGCCACTGGTATAAAATAGAAACTTGCCAATTGGGCGATACAACAGTTATAGTGAATTTTCAAAACCGGCTTCCTGAATGAATTAAAACATCTCCAGTCTTAAAATCTATTACGTCCGTATTTATAGTCGAAACTCAACCTCCGACTTGGGATGGACTCAAGTCGTGCTTGACCAAGCCGTAGGTACTCAGGACTCGAAATTGGACGCATATTATAGTCCAATCTTCGTGAATTCTTGGTGAAGGAAAGACTCATTACGTATCTCAAGCGTAGCAATGAGATTTTCTGTTGCCCAACATGAAAAATTAAAAAAAATTGTGTATGTAGTTTATAACAATTTTGACTTTTTTTTTCGTGAATTTTGATGCTGTTACGCTATTTTCTGCATTTCTGTTATTTTTGGGTACGAATTTCGAACTATTTTGGGCTTATTAATATCGCAAACATGTAAATAATTGCAATATTGGCGGAATTGCTAGCCCACGATTATTTACATTCGTTAAATTTTCGATAATCCAAACATAAACTTATGTCATTAAAAATATTTTTTCTCCCGCGTTATGAAATTCAATAGGATTTTCTGCATCCCTTATGTATCTTTTTGGAATCGTATCATCTTGCATATTTTCCTCCAAATAATCAAGAAATACCAAAAAATCCTTGTGTTCTCTATAATTAAATTTCACTTAAAATCACTATTAAAATTTGTCTTCCTTCTACAAACTCAATACACAATCTAACCTCGAATAACAAATCAAATGTCATAAACCGCGTCTCAAGTCGAGCTCAAGACAGGTCGCTGGCTGCCTTGAGCAAGACTCAATTCGCACAACGCAGTTGCAGCGTTTCTCAAGGTCTGGAGATTCGACTATAGAATACGTCCTCAAGCTCGAACTCGGTCTCAATTCTAAACTATAAATACGGGCATTAGTTGTCCCAAAAAAATGTATAACTGAAATATTAAAAATTCCTAAGGATATTTTGGTATGAATTGGTCGGTAATATTTTATGCATATCAAAGACGATCTTCAGTATTGAAAATAATATCCCAGCCACTCTAGCGTGATTTTCTTTAAAGTACTGAAGTATATAAACAGATTTTATCTAACGTAATTTTCAAGTTAATTGTGATATACCTGCGAGATGTTAAGCGAATTATTTCAAATTATATTATATTTTTAATTTTATCAAATGAGCAGGCGAAAATTTACGGGAAACTCAACATGAGTTAATGTTATTTGGAATTAGTATTTCAGCTTTGATTATCACAAACGTGGAGTTTATTTTAGAAATTCTAAATTTGGCATTAGAACCGCACCGTTGTTGTTAGCTTAGAGACCACTACTCATGCTTGAGAAGAAATTAAAGTTTTTTGGGAATGAACTGATGCATAAGAGTTTCCCAATAAAAATTTAAATCTTATGATTAAAAAGTTGAATATTAATCTGGAATTTCAACAGGTCGACTATTCTCATAACAAACTAGAGCAGCTATGTTATTGTGATTGTATTACTCAATCCGAGTATAGAGTATATAAAGAAGAGAAAGAGCAACGTTCTCGAAAGTATTATGAGCCAATGCGCTCTGATTTACCCGCGTAAGATTGGAAAGCTTCGAAATTTGTAGGAGGACAGCCTCTGATTAAAATCCAAGCGTTAAACAAGGCGAGAGTCAGTCAGTACACTCTGTGCTGCTTCAGACCGTAGCATTGAAATTCAAATTCTTACGCACCTTCAATCACATTTTTCTCATTAATTAATAAACATAATGATTTCAAATTTCGACAGTATATTACTAGTGTGTAGCTTCGGAGACGATGCATATTTATTACTGCACTGATAAAATATTAACAAAATTTATTTCAAATTTCACAGCACAGAAATTTTTTTTCCAAAAAATAATATGCATCGTCTATTCACTGTAATGGTTCATATAAACCCTGAAATTTTGAACGTACATATTATCTTAACTAATAAGGGAGAAAAATGTTTTGAAGGAAAAATAACTTATGTTTCAAATTTAAAGCAAATCTTAAAATAATTTCTATTTCTGTTCATACAAGTTTATGTATTGAGTAAATACCTATCAAGTTTCAATCAACAAAAAAAAACACATTCTACAGGGTCTTTTAGTACATTTTAGCTTTTTTGGCGAGAGCGCACACAGCGCATTGCCTCTTATGTTTATTTTTATATAAGCTCGAAATTTAGGTTTTTCTCCGATCGTGGGAAAAGTTCACTATTTTGACCTGTTTTCTGTGCACAAAGCTCAACATTCCAGAATAGTGTGCAGTTGCTAATCAATTACAAAATAACAGTGCGGTAATGTTCTTACCGCACGCTACAGCAGTACAAATGGATTATTACAATAAAATGAAACAAAGTATGGGTTTCATTTTTATATTGATAGAGTTGTTATGGAAGAAATGGAAGAAGCATCTAATTCATAACGATGTTCTTGAACGCAAATTAATTGCTGTTAATACTCATATTTATTGTAAAGTCTGCACAATTTGTAAATTGTACTGAAGGGCCACAAGAATTTATAGACCTTGAAGCTGCATGGCTAATTGTTTGGTTTATTTCGTAACCACTCCTATATTTAAATATGAACATAAATAAAACTATCTATAGTATGTATAATTCTCCCTCTAATTATACAATATACTATTTTGTAGCTATTTAGGAATATTCCATTCGTCTTGATCTCCTATATCATAATTCAAATAGCCGGATTCTGAACTGAGGTAAGCTGAGAAAACAGACCTTCCCAAAAAAAAACGTCCTCCAATTATACCTTTTCTCCCAACTTTCCCGCTCGCTTCCTTTTCTATTTGTATTTCTCAGGTAACTTCATTGACATTCCCTATCTGCTTCACTCGCTCTAGCGTCTGGAACCTTTTTGATCAGGATACATCAATTTTAGTTTCTAGAGTGGTAAGGGAACAAATTGCATCTTTTGGATATTTGCCCTTTTTAAATCAACTATTGAAAGATATTATTTTGTTTGCTAAGAACTAACCTATTTTCAAAAGTGTTTTTAATTATTTCACTCACAGTAAACTAACCTCTACGGTAATGAAACTCTTCTCACCTCCGTGAGTATTATACTATTCATGGTTGGAAATAATTGTTGGCAAATATACGTCCTCCCGGACACAGACATCATTTGCTTCACATTTTTTGTCAAAAGCTGAAATTTCTCAGTGTTCACAAGATTTATAAGAAAATTTCATTTTTTTCTTAAATCAGTATTATGCTGCATGTCAATCACTCATTTGAAAGTATTCGAGCGAGAACTGCGAGCATCCATATTAAATGGAGAGAAAAACATTTTCACGGAAACCGCTGTTTTCTCAGCTTTGAACATTTGGAAACGTAATTGAAAAGCGTTGATCGAAATGTCTATCATGTAGTAACGTTTTTTTTTTCTAAATGTGGAAAGTGAGACACATCATTCTGTATAAGATGATGTTCTGTACTACCATTTTATTATAATCAATTTTATAACAATATACTCATAGGAGAGAGTATATGATAATAGTTATTTATGCAACAAGTGCAAAAAGTGAGTTTTTTTTGCACGCGACGTGAAATTGTCCAACGAGGTCTTTAGGCCGAGTTGGACAACACGTCTAGTGCAAAAAACACGTTTTGCAAGAGTTGCATACAATATTTTTTCTAAATTCATGCAAAAACTGGAAAATTAGAATATAAATATGTTAAGAACCTAACCTTACCTAATCAAACACAACCCGTTCTTCTTTTTTTGTATCTTTATGGCCTCCACCTTGTCAGCACTCAATCATAGCTGGTTTTCGCCTTGACCATTTAAATTTTAAATAATTAAAGATTTTTGCGAAAATTGTAACTCGCTGAGACTGAGTAGTAAGATATACATATATTATTGTTGTATTAAAGCAGGATCAGATACTCGCTATGGATTTTTATTTAATTTTTCTTCGTTCATGCAAAAAACTACACTTTTGTGAACCACATTTAATGGAAAAAGTGGTACTTTATTGCACTAGTGCAATAAAATATTTTTTCTACTCCTGTTTTATAATATACTTATTAAAAGACTAAAATCTGTATCATAATGAAATTCATTATGATACAGATTTTCATTATGATACAGATTTTTAAGCCAATAGGAATGCGACATTCGCACAATATTTAGTATATAGCCATGGATACCTGGTTGACATTTCTGAAATTAATTATATAAGGTCTGTTCCCTGCAATAAAAGTGTAGCACTGAGCTATACGATTTTATTTATTTTAATTATGTCTTAATGCTTCTTGCAGTATACAAATGCAATATACATAGATTGTCCCAAATTTAGCAATTTTACACGCATTTTTTCACAGATAAACCTGACTTTTCCAAAATGATATAGCTCAGTGCTACACTTTTATTGCAGGCGAACAGACATATTAAGTGACACTTAATTTGATAGCTGTCAAATAATTTTGATTTTCAAAAGTAACTATATTTAAAATTGATTTAACCAATGATTATTGATTAAATAATTTTTATTAACCGGAGTAGAAAAAATATTGTATGCCACTTTCATGTAATGGCCATTAATACACTCGCATATTATATACGAAACTCGCCTGCGGCTCGTTTCGTATCCTACAATATGCTCGTGTCTTAATGGCTATCATTACATGTTCGTTGCATAAAATACTATTATTGCACTCATCTGTCATTCTTGTGTCAGTTTTGTGATGATTAATGACAAACATAAACATTTAAATTAAATAAAAATCCAGAGCAAGTGTCTGATCCTGCTTTAATACAACAATAATATATGTATATCTTACTACTTAGTCTCAACGAGTTACAATTATTGCAAAAATCTTTAATTATTCAAAATTTAAATGGTCAAGGGGAGAGCCAGCTATGATTGAGTACTGACAAGGTGGAGGCCATAAAGATACAAAAAAAGAAGAACGGCTTGAGTTTAATCAGGTTAGGTTAGGTTCTTGACATATTATATTCTAATTTTCCAATTTTTGCATGAATTTAGAAAAAATATTGTATGCAACTCTTGCAAAACGTGTTTTTTGCACTTGACGTGTTGTCCAGCTCGGCCTAAAGACCTCGTTGGACAATTTCACGTCGCGTGCAAAAAACACTCACTTTTTGCACTTGTTGCATAAATAACTATTAAATGTTTATGTTTGTCATTAATCATCACAAAACTGACACAAGAATGACAGGTTCACAAAAGTGTTGTTTTTGCATGAATGTAGAAAAAATAAATAAATACTAGATATCTACATAAACATACTCATAATTGATTTAATTCCAAAGCTCAAAATTCACCCCATTCACCTCAAATATATTGGGAAATGCTTTCGCCGATTCAAAGCTTCTATTTTAAAAATGTTTTGAGAAGCAAGGTGAGAATATTCAACAGTTCAATTTGAAACAAAAATTAGTTTTGGAAGTTGTGCTATTTCAACTCAATTTGGGAAATGAATAAAATTATACATTTTTGGGGGGGGCGACGACCCAGCACTGTGATGGAACGCGTTCAATGCAATATTTACATCAAAGCAGTGTTGAGCGTTGTTAGTACTTGGATGGGTTTCCATACCAAGAAAGACCGTCGAAAAGGAGCCCGTACAGCTCGCAGGCATTATACCAATGAGCACGAGGTATAATGTAGATATGCCGTCTTTCGAAGGAGACGTAAAACCGATGTCCTGAGTCCATGGATGTTGAGCTCATTAAGGAACGCTACCACTGGTTGGAACACTAGTGGGTACTCCAAAGTTTTCGGTCAGGGGTAGAGTGCTTCCGGTGGCGGAGATTAGCCTTAGCCGGAGAAATAGTACGACGTTGAATAAGCGAATGAAAACAAAAATACATTTTTGGAAAGTGGAAAAATATATTTATCGATTAATACATCTTGTAACTGTTACATAATTGCACGTTATGTTATATTATTCTGTCTGGAAAATATTGACAGCTGGAAATAATTCTCAAAACCTTTTTGTATTAACATCCTATTTAATTCGATCCAACTCGTCCAAGTGTATGAACTTTGTCACAAAATGAATCGCTACCCAGACTTCAGCAGAAACACTTGTTTATTGATGCTCTCTAGTCGGAAAGCAGTTCGATTTTATGGAAATTGTGTTTTACCAATCCAGTAAGTCTATCGAGTTTAAAGGATTTAATCGAAGTAAATTGGGGAATAAAATTTGTCATTCGAAAGCTGCTTCTAATTCGTATTCAAACGTAAAGATCCAGAAGGGGAAGGTTGAGTTTTCTAAATAACCGGAAACATTTTGTTTTCAAATGAATGTAGTAGCTTAAGCTATGCACTTTATTCCATGCTATGAAAAAGTGGAAGAAAATGAGCAAATAAAATGTATGCAATGCAAATTGAGAAAAAGTCCAATGAGTTTATTTGAAAAATACATTTATTGGAAGTTGTAACTTTTACTTCTTTCATACTTCCAGGAGAGACCTCTCAGCGTTCTCTGGTGAGACTTGAAGAAAAATAGGTGAAAAAATGTTCATGTAGGCATAACTTTTTGGTGTCAAATAATGTTTATACAATTTTCCAGGTTTTGACAGCCTATAACCCAAGAAAATTTTCGTTGAACAAACGTAAACTATTTATCAGTGGGCGTTAAGAGATTGTTATGAGTATTACAGGTAAAAAATGGTATGGGAATGACTGGAAGATCATAATGAACTAGGTCAGATTAACAGGATACACTGGAATATAAGAGAATGAACTAGCAAATAGGGAGCTGGAATGTTTTGGAAGGTCGGAATGCTTTTGCTGTGATTTAAGAACTAGAAAAAAAATTCACCTCATACAAAAAACATATTGGTAGATATCGTATGCATAGGTACATTCATTTATATGAAAAAAAGCAAACATTTTGCGAATCAGTTGAAGCTAAATTTAAATGTAGTTAATCCAGCGTTTTTGAATTGTACAAAATGGGAAAACCGTCACTGCGAATAACCATCCTCCTTTTTTTACAATTTTTGTAACAGTATTTCGAGTTAGCGAACGTCTCACTAGACGGATGAAATATTGTTGTTTGTGCCTGTTCGGATACCGATATGTTCCTTGTTATCGCTCCCACTCAGCGGTCGATCACCTTTAAAATCATCATAACTTTCTAAAAAATACAAATTATTATTATTACGTGACATTTCCAGAAGAAATACTCGTTTTCAGTATATTTCCACATTTTTATTAATAAATTTACCAGATTGTGTATCTCAGTTTCCATTTGCTATAATCAAGGTCAGTATTTTTAAGTAAATCTTGTATTTTTGTACAACACATGTAGAAGCTTCAACGAAGTTATTGCATGACCGAAATTGCCAGCTGAATTTTCACGTGATCTATGGTTAGTTAACTATGTATCTACGACATGGTGCAAACTGGTTAATGTGTAACCAGTCGTTCAATTTAACAAATGCTTGACAAAACAAAACGCCGTTGAAAAAAGTACGAGTTCAAGTGGCTTAGAATAATTCATTCGATTGAACTCGGTTTAAATTAGAGTCACGAAATCCTAATTATTGGTAAAAGAAAAGATTGCAATTTCAGAACAATTCGAAACGACATGATTATGTACCAGCTGGTTTGTGGCATTCGAGATGGACAGGTACGTTCGAGATTACTGCAAATATCTGACCTCAATCTTCAGCAGGCTATTGATATTGCTCTACGAGCCGAATCAGCACATGGCGACCTCAAAGAGATAACTGATGAGACCGGTGCCATTCGTCTGGTGTCTAAATCCACGGATCGCCAGGACTGTTCCAGGCAACACGTTTCCGAGAAACCTGCACCGCAGCCTCAGCCATCGTCATCGCAGAATTTCACCTGTTTTCGCTGCGCTGGGAGCCACAAAGTCTCGCAATGTCACCTGGATCCAAGTTCTCTGATTTGCACAGCGTGCAATAAGCAAGGTCATGTCGCAAAGATTTGCCAGGGATCTCGTCATAAATTAAAGTCGAAACCAGGTAAATTAAAGCAATTCCAGAGCTATCAAGACAGTGCCATTCATTCTTCACAGGCACATGAAGAGTCAGCTATTCGAAATTACCACGAGGGAAACACCTATCAAGTTACTGCCCAACCAGGTGATTCTTCATCTATACAGTGCAATTGTACTCATTCTTCGAACAATTTCCAGCTTTTCACTCTGGATAAGGAGGAAAAAGCAGCTGGGCCACTAAAGATACCAGAAGCCATCATGGTCACACTTCAAGTCGACGGTCGTACGGTGGTGATGGAGGTAGATTCCGGCGCAGCAGTTACAGTCATGGATCAAGAAATTTTCGAATTGTTCTGGCCTTCTTCTGGTGCATTATTACCAGTTCATAACCTGTCTCTCGGCGATTACCACGACAATCCAGTGAAGATTCTCGGTGTCAAGATGGTACGCGTTCAATTCAAGAACAATGAAGCAGTTGTGCCTTTGTATGTAGTTCAAGGATGTAAGGGTCACAATCTGCTAGGAAGAAACTGGTTCCAGGCTCTTGGTATTTCTGTTTGTGGAATTCATTCGCTCACAAACAAAATTTCAGCCCCTGATCATCCAGCTCTCTCAGACTCTGGTCCTGCATTGGGAAAGTTCAAGGGTCCACCTATCCATCTAGACATCTCTTCTGATCAACCAGCAAAGTATCTCAAAGCTCGTTCTCTCCCTTACGCTTTGCAGTCTCGTGTCGTCGATGAAATCCGAAGACTTCAGGACCTAGACGTTTTGCGGCCTGTCTCATTTTCCAAGTGGGCTACTCCGGTGGTCGTGGTTGCAAAACGTGATGGTTCTATTCGGATGTGTGGGGATTACAAAGCCACAATCAACACTGTCCTTACACCGGACAAGTATCCTCTGCCGTTTCTGGAAGATCTCTTCGTGAAGCTGTCTGGTGGAAAAGTCTTCTCCAAACTTGACCTGGATCAGGCCTTCACACAATTGACGGTAGATGATGAATCAGCGTTGTTACTCACTATTAACACTATCTTGGGCCTGTTCTCTGTCCATCGAATTCCGTTCGGGATATCTGTGGCACCAGGTATTTTCCAACGTACAATGGATAGTCTTCTGGCTGGTATACCAGGCGTTGCCATTCTCATGGACGACGTACTGGTAGCCGGCAACTCCGACAAGATCCACAACGAACGACTGAAAGAAGTACTGGATCGCCTTCACATTTTTGGGTTGAAGCTAAAAAAGAAAAAATGCAAGATCTCGGTTTCTGAGGTCGAGTTCCTTGGATACAAGATCTCAGCGAACGGCATTCATCCCACTGAAGAAAAGATCGAAGCAATCCAAAACTTCCCGACGCCTACCAACAAGACCGAACTCCAAGCTCTTTTAGGAGTTATCAATTTTTACGATAGATTCCTTCCAAATCGTGCCAGCATTTTCGAACCACTGTATCGTCTTCTAGATAACAAAGCTGATTGGATTTGGAAAGAAGAGCAAGTCAAAGCGGTTCAAGAGATTAGGAATTTTTTGACAAGTGATCGAGTCCTGGTCCACTTCGAAGACAATCGTCCCCTGATCCTCGCTTGTGACGCTTCAGCATACGGTGTTGGTGCAGTGCTTTCGCATCGATACGACAACGGAGAAGAGCGACCTATTGCGTTCAAATCAAAAACCATGAGTCCCACAGAACGTAACTATGGCCAGGTCGACAAAGAAGCTCTTTCTTTCATTTTTGGTGTCACAAAGTTTCACAAGTTCCTGTTTGGGCGATCTAACATCACTTTTATTACAGACCACAAACCGTTGCTGGGAATATTCAAGAAAGGTGCCCCTACTCCAGAGCATTTATCTCCTCGCATGATCCGGTGGTCTTTGATGCTGGGTGCATACGACTACGAGTTCGTCTACAGACCAGGTCGTCTTCATGGTAATGCTGATGCCTTATCTCGGCTACCATTATCAACTTCTGAAGGCGAGTTTCCAGACCCAGTTGGTATTCACCTGCTAGAAGTTCGAGATGGTCCTGTCAAGTCCAAGCAAGTAGCAGAAGAAACTGAACGAGATGCGGAGCTTTCTCAGGTTGTTGAATTTGTCAACAATGGCTGGCCAAACGACATCCCGTCCGACCTGAAACCATATTGGCAACGAAGTCTTGAGTTGTCAACTTTACAAGGGGTTCTACTTCGAGGAGATCAGGTGGTGGTTCCTTCATCTTTACGCCAGAAGGTTCTAGACGCAATTCACGCATCTCACCACGGTATTGTTCGGACAAAGTCGGCAGCACGTTCATACGTTTGGTGGCCCGGGTTGAGCAAAGACATCGAGAAGACGGTCCAACTTTGCTCAACATGTCAAGAACTTCGCAGAAATCCACCAGCAGCGGTTCCAGCACCATGGCCTTCAGCGAATCGTTCATGGGAACGAGTTCATATCGATTACCTGGGTCCGATGGAAGGTCACGTCTTTTTGATTATGGTGGATGCTTTTTCACGATTTCCAATAGTCAAGATGGTTTCATCGATGTCTGCAGCGGTTCTCATCAAACATACTCGAGATACGTTTGCAAATTTCGGGCTTCCTGAATGTATTGTTTCAGATAATGGTATACAACTGACGTCTCGGGAGTTCCGTTCGTTTCTTTCCAAGAACGGAGTCAAGTATCTGAACACACCTCCATTCCATCCGTCATCCAATGGTCTGGTTGAGAGGGGAGTTCGCAGTTTCAAGGAGCTTTTCAAGAAGCACCTTGACGGCGACATTTCAACTCGTCTTGCCAGAGTCCTCTTCGCCATGCGCACTGCTGTGTGCACAGTTACGAATCGAACTCCAATGGATCTGTTCTACTCAAACCTAAAGGGCCGTACACCTTTTGATGCCATGCGACCATCATGCGAAGTTCGACAACCGTCAGAAGTTCCAGCTTCAAATCGTCAGTTTGCTGTTGGCGAAGCAGTTCGATTCCGGGATTATCGTCAACACAAACCCCGATGGTCTCGAGGTACAATAGTAGAACGCTTGGGTTCCAGACTGTACACGGTTCAAGACGAAGAGGATGTTCTGCACGCTCGCAGCGTTGACCAGATCATCGAGTGCAAACTTGAGCCAGTTACAATGGTGCCTCATTGTTTTTCTCAAGATACAAGATGCAACCCAAGCTACAACGACATTTTCTTAGATGATTTCCTTGCTCAAGAAAACAGGAATCACCTTCAGCCACGAGATGAAGTTCAAGGTGGTCTGCAGTGTCAGCCGGGTGTTCCTCAAGAACCGGAAGCTCAGCTTCCAGATGCCCCTGTTATTGAGCAGCCGCTCATACCAGTTCCTGTCCCAGAGGTCCAGCCTGTCCCTGTAATCCAGCATATCCCAGAGATCCGAAACAGAGAGATGGAAATTTTTGAGGGAGGATCAAGACCTGTTAGGTCTAAACGACCCGTTGAACGTCTGACTTATAAGTGATTTTGTTTTGTTAATTTTGATTGCAACGTTATTTTAAAAAAATTAGAGAGAGGAGAAATGTTATGTACTTCGATTTTAGATTTGTGTTTTTTCCGTGACAACGATTTTATTGATTTTAAAACATCAGTCAGTCAGTCAGTCAGTTAGTTTTTCTCTTACTGTCATTTTTTGGTTTTATCTACAAAAGAAATAAATTGTTTTCCCAATTAAGTGTCCTTTATTTGGGCGAACATAACACCAATGTAATATTTCATTATTATTTTCTTTAATTATGTGATTAACTTCTAAATTATTCATGAACAAGTCAGCTAAAAATGGAGATAAACAACTACCCATTGCTAAACCTTCCAGTTGTTGATAGAATTTACCATTAAAAACAAAAAAGTCTTGAGAAAGGCAAAATTTAAGCAAATTTAAAATTTGTTTGATAGTATTTTCATTAATAAAACTGGATCTAAGTAAATCACCTACTAGAGGAATAGTTTCCAGCTTGGGAACAGATGTGAAAAGATTACTGACGTCAAAAGAAATCATAAGACAATTATTGTTAAAAGGCATATTTAATGTATTCAATTTAGTTACTAAATCCAAAGTATTAATTACTGAGAAGGTAGGTTGAAAATGAGTCAAATCTTTTATCAAATTAAGTATAAAAGCAGCTAAAATTGAAATTGGAGTGTTAGTGAAACTTACTACAGGTCGAATTGGAATATCAACTTTATGAATTTTAGGAAGGCCGTATAAACGAGGAAAAGCTGGGTTACTAGAAATCAAATTAAGTGGTGCATTATATTTCTTAAAGAGATCAATGTTCAATTTAATTTGAGTTTTTGTATTATTAATGAAACTATTAAAAGGATTCGAATTAAGAGATTTAAAATTATGTTCAGACAAAAAGTTTTCTACTTTTTTAATGTAATCAAATTTGTTCAAGATCACCAAGCAGTTACCTTTGTCAGCTTTAGTAAATACTAAGTCATGATTTTTGATTTTAATTTTGATCTTCTTCAAAACTGAATTTAAACGTTTATCCTTCTGATTGGAATTTCTTAAATTGTATTTCTTTACCCTATACAAAAGATTATGAATATCATCTCTAATTGTCTTATTCAAATTATCATCCTTAGACAAAAATTCAATAGCAACATCTACCTCGATAGCAAATTCTAAAAGCTCTCTCTCATTAGACTTCAATCAAATTAATTTTCCTTAATTAGATTTGTTATTTGGTATTGGTTACAACCAGACTACAATGTTTATTTAATTGTGTTTTCTATTGTTTAAATTGATTTGTTCACTTTGGATGTCCCTTGACATATATGTGAATTTTTATTTTGAATTAGATTCAGTAATGGGTTCTCATTAGACCTTCAATCTTTTTCAGTATCTTTTTCAGTATTTTATTTTATAATTTGATAGGTTCCCATTAGACCTTAATATCAAATTTTCTTTAATATCATTAAGAAGTTCACATGTCTGTTTTGGGACATTTGAATAGGTTTTCTACAAGGTCATTTTTAAACTTTTGTTAGATTGATTTAGTTCTATGTACTTCATTGCTTGAACGGTTATTGTATTTGGAGTTTCCTTTAACTTTTAATTAATTATCTAGTTTGAGTTAGATTTGGAAAGGGGTTCTCATTAGACCCTCAATCTTATTTGTTTTTGGAATTAGATTTGAGTATTGAGTTCTCATTAGACTTCAATCAAATTAATTTTCCTTAATTAGATTTGTTATTTGTTATTGGTTACAACTAGACTACAAAGTATATTTAATTGTGTTTTTATTGTTTAAATTGATTTGTTCACTTTTGGATGTCCCTTGACATATATGTGAATTTTTATTTTGAATTAGATTCAGTAATGGGTTCTCATTAGACCCTCAATCTTTTTCATTATTTTATTTTATAATTTGATAGGTTCCCATTAGACTTGAATATCAAATTTTCTTTAAGGTCATTTAAGAAGTTTGCATGTCTGTTTTGGGATATTTGTAAAGGACAGTTTCTTTTTGAACGTTTGTTGGATTAATTGAGTTCTATGTTCAATGTCATTTGTCATATTTTAATTTTTGAAATTGAGTTAGTGTCACTTCAACATCCGTTAGATGAACACGTGTTCGGAGTTCATTTTTTAAAATAATTTCAAGAAAATTTCCAATAATGTTCAAAATTTAGTTTCAACAAACCCTAAACAGGGGATTATTTTAATTTTAATTTCAATGTAATTTTAATTCATGACGTCAATGTGTTGTCCAAGTTTCTTGTATTACCTGACGAGTAAGTAATAATTTTTTTATCCACTTCTTTTATATTTTCCAAAAATTCTTTTTACTTACTTACAGGTAAGCACTGAAGATGGCATAATAGCCGAAAGCGCTCTGCTATTTAATAAATTATATTTACACAGAATACGAATATGTTTTCTTGACTTAAAAGAAAAGAAACTCTTGCCTAAATTCTATCCTAGATCATCCATTCGATTTCAAATGCTTTTCAAACAATGCAGTTTCTATAAATCCATGTATAAATGCACAAATATTCCATTATTTCCTTGATATATATCCCGTCTCGTTATTCTGTTGAAACAAATCACACCAAAGATAAATTGACATTTCATCCAAAACTTCAGGCATTTCAAACAAGCCATCACTAACTCAAACTAGTACAATAGTTATAACACATGTAGAATCACGTAGAATATATAACTTATGTTTATTCATATAGTTCTGGATGTAAAATAGCTTTGCTACGAGTTCATTTTGGATATAACTTCGTCACTCTTGTTGCTCCTCTAAGAGCACGTATCCTTTTATGTGATTTAAAAGTTATCTTGTGACATTTTATGAATTTTCAGTTTGTGTTGCAAGCCGAGCGGAATTAATCCATTATTTTTATTATACTCATTGACAAAATAGTCCATAATTATTAATTGACGTGTGAGATATCGTTTGAAAGCTCCTTTCATCCTCTCCATTAAAATGTTATTTTCATATTTATTGGAAAACACATTTGAACCGTAGTGAATAATATGATGATAATAATAATATGTCGATTTTGAGCTCCTTATTCAAGCACTTATTATTGACAATGACAAAGACATCTACGGCCTAACAACTTCAACAATTGCGGAGCTAGCAAAATGTCACACCCATGCTCAATCCCCTAAGAGATGGGATGGAATCAATGGATGCTGTCTTGCTAGGATAACTGGGATAACTGGGAAGCTGGCGCAGAAAAAATATTTGATGATGACCAGAAAAAACCTACGTTTTACAGTAGGATTTTTGACTGGCCACAGTCAACTGGGGATACTATGGAGCTAGTGAATATACACCTGCCGATATGAAGGAGATGTCTCCTAGTGACCTTCCACCTTCCTGGGAAGGACAGGATGGACGATGACCCAGGTCAACTCCTCAGGAGGATGTACAATGGTTCACATGTGGTGAAGCTGTGAGCCTACACACACTTACAGTTACAGATACGTATTTATTGTATTTATTGTATAATTTTGAATCAAAACACGGTATATAATTCAATTTTCGAATGCAGAGAATCTCGGGTACCAGATAATAAACGGGAGAATTCTATTTAGCGAATTTTACGAGCTTAAAATTACATTCGACCGCAAATTGGGAAAATAAACTGATTGTAGTTATAAAAATTTATCAATTTTCATTGACACAATATGCCCGTGATTCGGTTATGCATCTCGAATAAGTTACAGTTGTAACATAAATAATTAATTCTCTTATTAAGCAGTTGGAATGGCAAATTATAACGGACAGTATATTCACGTTCTGATTAGTAGTAGATTTTGAAAAACGGATTATTTATCTATTCAATATACCCTAGTTTTCCGTATTTCGTAGTAATCGAATTACCCTTAATATATTTCTAGCCTTCAATTAAACTGCTAAATATATACAATGGAAATTAACAATTTCACTAAAATCCAGATATAAAGTCAATAATGACGTCATAACTCAATATGACCCCTATAATTAGATATATTTCGTGTTTGTTTTCAATTTTACATTAGCTATGGGATATGTTGAGTAATAGTTTCATTTTATTTATATATTATTAACAAACTATACGTTTGAAAATGTTTAATTTGATATCCAAAATTAAATGTTTCAAACGTCAGCTAACTAGCTAATATTTTAATACATGGTGACTGCTTATTTTTAACTGTGTACAAATAAAACGTGTTGTGTTGTTTTTTAAAATATTTTCAGCCTTATTGATTTCAACATGAGTTCGCATCAATTTGCTGAAGTATAAAGTTGATACCCTGATTGTTGACGTTTCCATCAGCTTAGCTTTCCTAAGCGATAAAAAATACGAACCACAAAACTTCTACCACAAGTTATATAATAAATCAGGTGATATTTTGATGTTTTTATTCATAACACTTTTGTGTACGAAAAACAAGATCTCTATCTTTGACTAATATCAAAATTCGACCAAACTCTAAAAAACTCAAGCTCGCTGAAAACTATTGAAAACACTAAATTATAGCAAAGACAATTAGAGTTGAAAATTGACAGTAAACAGAAAAAAAAGTTCCTCCGAAACAATGAATGAAAGCCAGGAAACCAGGATTCTAGCACATTGGGATAGAGAGTGTATATTAACATAAAAGGAGAAAAATGGATTATCACTGAGGGTGAAGATCAAGCAGTCGAAAGTACCAGGACAAACTGGTACAGAAGGGAACAAAATAGCAAGCAAAATCGCGAATTCGCGAAAAGGAGGACTCTTCAGGAACCGAAAGACTTTAGCGATATCAGTACTAATATAATATGAGAGGAGAGAAAAATAAAAAGGAGAAAACGGAAAAACTAGAAGATAGTATCAATGGAAAGATGTAGTAGGGTTGAGGAAATCAAAGGTAATCCGAGATTCGAATGATACCTACATGAACGGAGTGGAAGCTTTGATCACTCGCCTTGTATATGTGATGAAGGAAGAATGTAGATTAAGTGAAATGAATAAAACATTCAACAAAGATGGTTTGGGAAGACTGGAGGGACAATTAAGATAGGATTCAAATCACAAATCAATGGTGGAGGAAGTACGATCATTACCAAATATGGGCTCAAATATAATACTTTCTCCACAACTAATTAAATGATATACATTCTTCACACCAGTGGATAATGGAAAAGAATTCACTCTCTTTAGCCAATCACATTCTATTATTTTCAGAATTCACGCTTAATAGTATATTATTAAACGAGCAATTTATGATAGCCATAATTCACGATGGGTGACGTTTGCGTCACGAGCCGCAGGCGAGAGGCGCAAGTCACCCAAGTGAATTATGGCCATAAATTTCTAGTAGAATACTATACTTTGTCCACAACACTTGATTTTTTCATTAAATAACAGTCAGTAACGATTTGGTATTATACTAACCTCAAAATGTTCTGACAGCTACATAAAAATATAATTTGACATATATAGAGATGGGCGATACTGTAGAAAGTATCAATACAACGTACCGTTATAAATATATTGTTTTAAAATACTTAATATTAGAAAATATCGCTATGAAAAGTATCAATACTAAAAATTACAATATTTTATCGATACGATATATGTCAGAAACAAATTTCCTGAACAAAATACACATATTTAATAGTTTATTTCATATTGTAGGTACCCCCATCTCTAGTTCATAATACGCGAACGCGAACGATTGTGGTTCGATCCTCACTGGAAGCTTTCTGTTTTCAGTCGTGGTGAAAGAATAGTCTTTTACTTGTGTAAAATGGCTAATATTCACTTGGATGATTCCAAAACTGACTCGCTGCGCTCGTTTTGGAAACTTCATCCGCGTGAATAATAGCCATCATTCTGCACTCGTTGAAAAATATACTATTCCAAAACCTGATGCATATTAGAGGAAAGACTAACATTAGGATTATCAGGATAGACAGGTGAAAATGGGGCAAGGTGTGAACTCAAATCTTTGGGCTGTGGACTATGTGAACCAAAACATGTTAGGTGTATGGTAAAGATATAAAATCGTTAATATAAATATGATGCTACTCTCCAATAAATGTGTACACACCACATCCTTTTTAAGGAAAGCACAAAGTACTGGATATATACATTATATATTTTCCATATAATTCAAGTCTTTCACAAACTGGTCAAGTGAAGACTTCAACATCATAATATATCCAGTTGAAATTGTGAACCTCCTTTTAGAAGTCGGTTGAGAGATATCAGATTCACTCATTATAGTAGAGAGCACTATCTATATCATCACCTCTTCAGTTATAAATAACCGCAGAATTAAGATCAATTCTTTTTTTCCACTTTTCTTGCTATTTAGATTGAATATTCTATTCGGTTGAATATTAACTGAAATTTCTGTAGTCATTTCAATACGGGTTATTAAAAACTGGTCGTATTGTGAATGATGACGATTTTCCATAACGAACTGTCTCAAAATAATTAACTAATTGGAAGAAAAATAACTGAAAGACATGTAATTCAACATTTTACATCAAGTTTTATAAAATTTGCGACGCTGGCAATGGAGTTTGACTGGCTTTCGACTCAAAATATTTTTGTGGAAGAATAAAAAACTAATCGATTATAAAGCCAACGAAGGCAGAAACTTTTTTTAATTGAAAATTCAATTTGCCAGTTTTCTACCTCTACCAAACCATTTCGAATATTATAAAAATATAATTATGATTTGTCTTCGTCTTTTTATCGAGAGCTAAAATGAAAGCGCTGGCATCTCTCATTGGAATGTCATTTATGAATTATGAGGTGAATTCCAATATAACTGGGAAGAGTATTTCAAATATATTTTTCCTGACGGTCGAGAGGTGGCAGTATATTACCAGCGAGTGAAGTTTTAATACGTTTTTTTAGTATCAGCGAGATTAACCATTATCATTCGCACATGAAATATTTGAAAGTTTAATCATATTAACATCAGGCATTCATATAGTCGGGAATAGGATAAAAACAAATTATTGTTTTACATTGATTAGTGTATTTATCAAACTTCATTATTTCGTATCTGGTCTGCCCTATGGACAAATACTTCTGAAAGTCCCAATTAGTGGATTTGGTGTACAGAAAAACGAGATAATATGAGGAAACCCAGGTACGCAAAACTGTGAACAGAACAGTTAGGATGAAATCGAAGTTAAAAAGTATCATCTTATAAGACAGATGATTGATTGTGCTAAGATGTATGAATAGTAAACTCAAATTAATATAAGTAGGAAGGTTACTATTACTGCAATTAATAGTATATTATCAAACGAGCAATTCATGATAGTCATTATTCACGATGGGTGACGTTTGCCTCCCGAGCCGTAGGCGAAGGGCGCAAGTCACCGCCATAAATTGCGAGTAGAATACTATACTTTGTCCACGACCCTTGATTTCTTTATTTAATAAAAGTCAGTAACGATTTCGATTTGGTATTACTAACCTCAAAATGTTGTGGCTACAATAAATATTTTGACATACATAGAGATGGGCAATACTGTGTAAAGTATCAATACAATGAACTGTTATGAATATATTGTTTTAAAATACTTAATATTGAAAAATATCGTTATGAAAAGTATCAATACTAAAAATTACAATATTTTATCGATACGATATATTTCAGAGATAAATTTCCTGAACAAAATACACAGCTTCAATAGTTTATTTCATATTGTACCCCCATCTCCAGTCACCTAGTTGTCATTGCGTGAATCATGATCCATAATACAGTGTATTGTGAACCATAATTCACTCTATAAGTAGATATATGGGTACCATATTATACCTTTTGTAAGGAAGTAAAATATTGACTTATTATTAGGTGGTCGTGGACAAATACATTTTTCGTAGTTTTCCGTTTTCGTTGTTAATACTTTAAAAATAGATTTCCCAGTTTAGGAAAAAAGACAGAGAGTTGAATAAAAAAGAGTTGGAAAATTTAACTCTAACATTTAATACCAAAACACAATGTGGACTGTATTGCGGTAGACTATAGCGGTCACGTGCCTGGAAATGACCACTTATCAATTTCACGGCTAGATGCTAATAAATGTGGATGAACATTTTTCAGATAATTTGCTGATAACCATAGCGAGAATGTCAAAATTAAGCACCTGATTGGTATAAATAGGACTGAATAAAATTCTCAACAGAAATATAAGTATTGACTGCATGTGAAAATTATGAATTTAGGTTTGTTGTACCAACTAAAAATAAACACTTGTTAATATACCAACATACAAACTTGAATTCATGCTGGAAAAATATTAGATTACTATTTCCTGATTGAAAAACTTTGAAAAGTAACACAATAGCAAATCACGAAAATACTCATAAGTAGCAAAAATTATAAATAATACCACTTCGAACAACACAAATTATCACAATTGAAAACATGAATGATATTCAAAGCTCTTCATTGAACTCTTCCAGGATTCGAAGCTTTTATTATTGTTAACAAGTAAAAAATTTCAAAACCAAGAAAAAAAATTTGGTTGGCAAAATCCATTTTAGTGGTGAGTAATAAAACAATTTGTTGCCGCTAAATGGAGAAAAACATCAAGTCTTAAGTGTTAGCAGAAGCTTTTGCAATTCTCCGGGCATTCTAAATAATAAACTCAAGACACTGGGACACAGCACATCCAACCCTACACGAAATACAACCTAATCTGAAGTATCACCATGACTCCACAAAAGGACATGCACGCTATACCCATGGATACTTGATGACAAAAGAAGATTGTCTGTGCCAGTTATGTTCTGTTTATTTAACTGTTAAACACTTCCTGGTGGAATGCCCCCGCTAACAAACCTACCAGCAGACACACAATATGAGAGAGCCACTAAGTGATATCTTGAAATGTAGTGAAGTGAATACAGTGAATTTGAATTGGACCAAATGTTTGCTTGTTTTATTATAGAACAAAAGTTCCGCACGCAGGCACCGCTCAGCCTTGCAAGGATTGCTCTTTCATATTCCTAATCATTTCTATATAAGGTTTTCAAATAGTTGATCTAGTAGAATCGTGATCAGTTCATTTTTCAATAGAAAAAAGAAATATTCTCATACCAGATTTTGTATGAAGCATTATCAATTAGAATATTTAACAATATTCTATTGATTTTCGTATAAAAGTAATCATGACTTTACAATAATGAACGATATGACATATGACTTTATTATCGCTCTCTTCCCATTGATGATGCAATATTCAAAGTCCATTTTAAATAGCTCTTCGTAAACTTGAGCAACAAACAATTCCGTTTCGTCTCTAATTAACAGAATTTGGTTGACAGCGGTTGGTCAGGATATTAAGTGTCCTGGATTGCAAGTAATTCTCGTCCTGTTAACATATCACATTGTTTCCATAAATTACCGTAACAGAAGGTTCTCGTATACTACTCAACTTCATGTAGATATTGTTTTATTAATTATAAACTTACCTACACTCCAGAACTTCAAGATATAGCTACATCTGCAGGCCTGTTTTTAATACTGATGGTTATTGGAGAAGGAAAAACATCAGTGAACACGCTGCTCCTAGCCGAAAACTACTAACCAAACTTTCCGATGTTTTTCTGGCAGCGTGGTCTGGAATAGTCAAAAAAAAATGACCAGTGATGTGATTCAGAAAGTGTGAGATTATCCTTACCACTCCATTAAAACAAATGTGGCAGCCTTTTTTGGAAGACTCTGTAGGAGCCACAATAATTTTAGTAGCATATGTAGCTTGATTGGTGTCATTTTCAGGTCCCAAGTGATTTTTGAATCGGATTCCAAATAACACCCCGAGAGAATAATGCTAGAATAACGCTAGACAGACGGTATGCTAAGCTAAATCTAATACTTCTCGGTACAATTTCTTTTTGTGAGGTTTTAATCGATTTAGAATAAATCTGTTTTGATTGATTTCTCTAACATAATCTTATTTGGATTTTAACCAGCTCTGCACTTCTCGTTTTTGGTGAAACAGAATAAAAAACAATGTCACGTGGATTTCCAGAATCAAGTAAACAACGAAAATCGGGATTATCCCTTTGTTGACGTGGCAACTGAATCTCTTTCCAATTATCTCATAGAAGCTGAAGATCAGGCCCGTCTCATTGTGGTTCTACAGGTGATTTTAGCTACTCGTTAAAATTCTCGTCATCGGACTCGCTAATGGGGGATTCCTTCATGAAAGCCCTAGTGAAGAGACGGTATACAACCGGAAAAAAACGTAAAGGCTGATGCACCGAGGTACCCAAGCCCCTGACTAGAAGTGCCAAACATACTGTGATGGTGTAGACATTGAGTTATAAGATAATAGTAATTTTTTCTACATTAATGCAGAAAACAACACTTTTGTGGAACACATTTAATGGAAAAAGTGGTTCTTTTTTGCACTAGTGCAACAAAATTTTTGTTGCACTCATCTGTCATTTTTTCTGTCAGTTTTGTGATGATTTATGACAAACATAAACATTTGAATGAAATAAAAATCCGGAGCAAGTGTCTGATCCTGCTCTAAAACGGCAATGATGTATATCTTACTACTTAGTCTTAACGAGTTACAATGATTGCAAGAATCTTTGATTATTTGAAATTCAAATGGTCAAAGCGAAAACCAGCTATGATTAAGTACTGACGGAGGTGGAGGCCATAAAAATACGAAAAAAAAGAACGGTTTGAGTTTGAGTTCTTAACATCAATTTTCCAGTTTTTGCATGAATGTAGGAAAAATATTGTATGCAACTTGTGCAAAACGTGTTTTTTGCACTTGTTGCATGAATAACTATTTTATGATACAAGTGCGTGAAGAATACTTTCACGCAAGAGAAGTATTGAATATTTTCAGGAAACTGTGATGTTATTTTAGATAATCATAATTATAAAGATGGATTTCCTAGAAGTTCACTTCGCAAATAGTGTAGGATAAATAAAATGTTGAAATATTCCAAAAATATTCTAGTGGCATATCACCTAAACTTCTGTATTTAGATAAAGTTCTCGATAGTAAAAAAATGTTGTATGCAATTCGTGTGGAAAGGCCTTTTTTTCGACTCATTCGACTGATTGTCACATTCACAATATTCACATTCGCCAAAAAAGCTACTTTACACACTTGTTACATAAATAACTATTTTTTCTACTAGCGTGCGGAAAGATCCACTTTTGCGCACTAAAAAGCGTGCGGAAAGACTCACTTTTCCGCACTAGTGCGGAAAGTAGGTTTGTTGACATTTGAGGAGTATACTGACGTTTGAATATTTAAAATATGTATTTTGTATATCCAAGTTTACCAAATGACTGAAAAATTGAGAAATTTATTGGAATTCTGCTATAATTTTTAATAAAGAGGAACGCGTATCCTTCAATAATTTTTTAATGTCTGGTGTAAGCTGGTATAAGCCTCATCAAATGATTGTCAAATAATAATAAATATCTGACATTTCTCATCTGTCACATTGAATCAACAAAGAAAAAATAATCCTGTCAGTCAATACCACGTCAATACTATACGTTATCAAAACCAATTTTACCGTCGCAGCTTTTTCTAAGAGATAATTTATCCATGGATTCTTCAGATGAAGATTTGCCAGAGTCAGATTTGGAATCAGCCAGAGCTGCAAACTTGGATCTATTACTATCAAAATCTCGTCAAAGGTATGAAAATGAATAAATTTGCAGAATGCAACAAACTACACATTTAATATTGATATTAATAATAATTTATTTGATAAGTATTAATTTGATAAGTATTTTATAGATCTTTTTTTTATATCAACTTTTGGGTTTTTTCCGCATGCTAGTAGAAAAAATAGTGTACCTAACACGTGCGTAAAGTGACTTTTCGCACTAGTTAGGTGAACTACTATATTCGCTTCATGATATAGTTCGGAAAATTCCGCATGATCCATATTAATAGATGAATTCATATTTAACTCAATGCTGCTTTTTTTCCTCAATGCTATTTTGTCAACATAATATATTTCAAAATCGATAGTAATGAAATGCGCATCTATACGATACCAACATTCCAAATCTCCTTGAGGGAAAACTATCCTGAAAAATGAATAAACTGGTAATACTATTCATATATTCAGGGACGTATTTAGCAGGGTTCGTATAATTCACATTCCCCAAAAGCCTTCAAGGATAAAGTATACAGTTTAACATTCACATCTTAAGACTTGAAAGTGGACTATGTTATTCTGTACCCTTGCACCTGAACGTGAGTTTCTCTGTAACAAATCTCCACCTTGGCTTGGAGGGGTCATTTTTGACAAATTTCCTAATGTCGATCAAATACGCGCTTTCATAAATAGAAATTTGGTATATTGGGGAAAACAAATAAAAACAGTTTAACCTTTATAATTGTAGCGCATCTCTAGTACAACTTTCGCACAAAAGGACAAGAAGGAGATCCAATCCACAACAACCACTCCATATACTTGTTCAATTCACCCATTCAATCATAAATTGACAGCTTTCAATAGTATGATTTCAACAAATTGCAGACAAGAATAACCACAATCCAAATTCAATTGACAATATCATAAATGGAAGGAGACTTGAACAGACTTTTAAACAATCATTTACTATTGCTAAAAATCAAAATCAATGTCAAATTGCAACATACTTTGGAATAACATCACTGGAAATTAAATCATTTTCGTTAACTTGAGACATGAATATTTAAAACCGATTACAATATATTAACATCCAGACTAGTAGAAGAATGCCAGAAAGAACCAAATGAACTAGCAGACCACATTAAAGTAAGATTAGTGTAGATACCGGAACATGATGGTATTTCTGGAAATGAGCAAGCTGATGAACTCGCGAAAAGAGGTTCAGCAACAGCATATGTTGGATCAGAACCAGCTCTTGGGATTACGAAGAAGGTAGTCCGAGGGCTAATACAAAAATGGGTACAAAGCCAACATAGACTTCATTGGAGGAACACTCCAAAGCAGGTACACAGTAAAATCTTCATAGGTGACACATGTGTGAAGCGGGCTGAAGAACTACTGAATATCAGTAGGAATAAGTAAAAGATCACCTGCATAATATATGGGACCTCAGCTGCAAACTTTGTGGCATGGAGACCGAGACCATGACCCATATCTTGTCTGAAGGTACGGGGATAACTGGATGGGTGGACTAAATGTGGGAGTAGAGTACAATAAGCCAATAGGCTGCAGTGCTCCCGACATCTTCTTACCGACCAGGGGGTGTATTTTCGTTCTCAGTCGAAATATTTCGTGTTCGAAAGATTTCGAATGAAATAATTCGATTGATATTGGCCTAACGTATTTTCTATACGTCATCGAATTAAAATTCGTATGCGGAATTGAAATTCGAATGACCATAGTGACAACGTAGAAATTTATACGGTACCAACTGTAGAGCTCTAATAACCCTGCAATATTCCTGCCTTGTGTTTAAAGTTTGAAGTTTTGAATTATCAGTTTCAATAATTAGCAATATATACATTTCACTGTAAATCAGAAGGAACATTTTGATGCCTTCCTATTAGATCACCCAGAGCTGAAAATTGGAAAATGTACAAAAATATTTGAATTCAAAAAAAAATTTGAATTCAAAACGGCACAAACATTGTGGGAAAAAGTAAGCAATTCCCTAAATTCTGTTTCCTTGTTTAATCTATAAATGTTTATGAATTTATTTTCTACAAGACTTTCAAACGGGTCAATTTGCTCGTTTAATACTCGACCGTTTTGTGCCAAGTTTTCGGCCCCTTCAAGTGCTCCTATAGCCGCCAAATTAATTATCGCATCATCCATTATTAATATAATATAACATATATCAAAATTATAATATCAACAAACAACAATCATAACATTACCAAAGTAAAAGTCAAAATTGAAAGTCGGAAAAGTCAGAGAATCGCTTTTGCGCATGCTCAAAACTCAAATTCGTGCACGGATTTTGAATTCGATTGGTTCCAACCCAGTCGAAATAAATCGATCGAAAAATTTCGCATGCGGACCAATTTCTATTACATGAAAATACACTTTTTGCATTTCATTCGAAAATTTGACGTAAGGTCGCATTCGAATCAAATTCGATTGAAACGAAAATAACCCCCCAGGATAGAAAATCAACAAGTCTCCCTTATTAAATTCATCCACCTAGAAGATAGTTCAGGAGGGATTGTTGTGAATAAAAGGTAACAATCGTCGCAAGTTTCAGTTGAACATATGTTCAAGATTAAAACAAATTAAATTGTTTCATTTCATCATCCAATATTCAAGTATATCACCTACATAATAATTTTTCATATTAAAAAAAACATTACTCAAGTTTTTGACTTCGATTGTATATAAGCTCAAAACTCACAAATTGAACGATCCACCCCTGCACATATTTGAAGTTCCTCCCTTCACAGCTTTATTGAAAGGCAGGCGATGTTTTCGTATACACATTTTGGACATACGAGCAGACGTTCAATAAATTTTATATTGATAAGACCGTCGGTTATATCTAACATATAATTTATGAAGGTACGAACATCATAGAAAATCCTTTTAAAGTTTGAAATACGTACAGCAAAAAAAAACAGCGATGGTGACGTTGTCTACATGCCAATCAAAAATAATATTGTAAACACGAGAACCGAATAAGATTTTAATAAAAGGACTTTGATACGCTGAACTGAGTTTATTTCGAGTCGTTTTTTATATAAGAATATTGGACTGTTGGCAAAACTTATAAAAATGGTAAAATCCAACAAAGTTTTGGTGTAAGACACTGTTACCAAGACTTTTGATGTAATTAGAGGTTTGAGACAAGAGGATTTCTCTTTTGATAGTTCTACAAATTAGAAAAGAATGCAAATATGCTGTTAAAGAAGTTCTACCAATAAGCACTTTTAAAATTCCTATGGAGCTGTTGCATAGTGAGATCTTGGCACCAGCCAGGTCAAATGATCGCCGCCCTAGAAATCATAGGATGATAAAAAATACAACACGAGATGCGCAGGAGTCAATGGTAGACCTACAATCACTAGATGTGATGAGTTCGGTAACAGAGAAAGCTTTATAAGAAATCCGAACTGGATAATCCATCCAACGACAAACATAAGTAGAAGTAGAGGGTATTGGTGAGTTTGAAGATAGACTCCCCGTACAGCAAATAGATATAAATAAGTGACATCAAACAACGAAGAGGCAGTTCAATAGAATTTAAATTGGAACGAATTTAAGAAAATTCCTTTGTATGTTTCTAGCACTTCTCTTGGCTTTTGAGTAATATTTGTTGGTCTGCTTCAGACAATTTAAATTCGAAATATACATAGAAAACAAAAAATAAAATGTATCGAGAAAATTTGTGGACATGAATAATTCAAACAACAAAAAGGTCAAGTGAAAATGAAAAAAACTGTCTGACTTCCATGTCCTTTGAATTGATTCCACTCAAAGATGAGAAGCTACCAGTCAAAGACAAAATTGTAAGAAACACATTGATATATTGGAGGATAACTCGTATTAAAAAGCTCATGAGAAAGTGTATTGAGCTTTTTGAAGTATTATGAATGGGATTCGATCAGAAGCCAACTGATGAGTGAATTAATGAAGCTTAATTGTTCTACTATGCTGAGAAGGGGTAGTGAAGAGTAGTGTTATTGAATTTTTTGTGGTAAGTTGGTATATTTTTTTGAAATTCATAGGAAATTGATGAAATCTTCTAAGAAACGAGCTGCTAGTCGATAACAACAGCTGGGATGAGCAACTAAATATTTTCCACCCACTGTTCGTAGTGGTAATAAAAACTTGAATTATTACTACTTTTTTTTTGAATCTCAAAGTAATTGATCCCACTTGGTCATTCTATTAAACGAAAATGTTATTCCTGATCACCAAAAATTAATTTTTCCCAAGATTCCAAGAAAGAAGTCTAGTTGTAGTATCAAATAAGAGAAATATCAGTTCTTAAATATTATCTCTTAGTCTTTTCTGGTAGTATGCTGGAAAACTCAGTTAACTCCTGGTTAAAAAAGCCCTCCGAGTCACTAAAAGAATAACAGAGGATCACTCACTACTGAAAAAGTCAGCCTCATACAGTTCACTGTGGACCTCAAAAAAGGATTTGTTGGAAAAGGGTTTTAAGGAAATAGTTGAGCCTTATAAATCCGAGTACATAAACAGTGAAACTAGAGGCTGAAGACCCAGAAACTTTAAAACTTAATTGAGTGTATTGATGGAGTCGATGATTCCGTTCACAAGAGCATCTTCAAAGATTATTGTTGGATTCAAATTTAGTATTTACATGGGTGACCCTGAGCACTTGGTAAATACCGTCCTAGAGCTCGTACAGTGAAGCACTTTAGACTAAGGATATAATAGGTCGCAGGTATTATACCTACTAGAATGCATAAGGTACTTAAAATGTACATATTATAATGTGGACATAAAAAAAAATTTCATTTTAAAGTGGGAATATGTGGATGGTTATATTACACAGGACACACATCAAATATTTAAGCGATCACATTTGTCCAAATAAAACGAAATGGTTTTTTTCATGTCATATACCTACACGCATCGCCCTAAATGCGTAATAATATTATCAAGGACTTTGAAGGCTATGCCAAGAGAGAACGGCAAGTCCAGGTAACAAAAAAAGTAACCAAGATGGAATTGCCGAAAGTTATTACGTCATGAATTATTCAGAATTCTCAACTGCCCACAGCAATATTCCAACGACTTTGCGGTCGAGAATATTATTTATTTTCTACTATTGCTTCAGTGTACAATACGGTATAATAATTCATCTGACGAAAGTAATTTAGTGGAGGTGAAATACAGAAGACAAGGGTAGTGAAAGTGATCAAGAACCGTCTGGAAATTAATTTTTCCACAGAACCAAAGTTAATTTTTATAGTTCGTATGTTCCAGACCAGTATATAATTATAATTAATAATTCGAATTTTCATGGGTATTAACATTATAAGAGCGTTCATGAACATGATCACAAGAATCTGTGTAACCATAATTAGAAAGACGATAGGCTGTACGAAACATCTTGTCAAATTATACGTTGCACTCTAGTGACTTCTAGCGCGTTTTCACCTGCTCAATTAAAAGATACTCGTAAATATCATCCATATGCAGTCCAGGGTAAAAAGCAATTACTGTGCCAAAACCTCGACAGCTGTGAGAAACATAATAATATTCATGTGAAGATACAAGGAAAATAATTATTCCGTCCAGTTAGACTAGCGGTTTGTATAGCAATTTTTATTTAAGGAAACAACGACACGTAATACATAATGCTAGCTATTCATGAATCTAAGATTTGGATATAATGTGGTGGGCATACTGTGGCGGTGGAACAAAAATCGAATGACGTATATTAGGGTGTAGGTGAAAATGCGCGTCACACCAATACCAAACAGCTTGCTCGCGTGGTACATTGTTATAACTAGAAATCTTAAGGCTCGCGGGCTCTGCACTATAATGTCTACTATTTTACAGAGCAGAGTCCTCCTGTATAATAGACAGGCAATCAAAATTTATATCAATTGAGTCAAGTAACTGAGAAATTACTTTGAGCTGATAAAGAAGTGTGAAATTTTCAAAATAAATCCAATTTTCATAGGAAACGTTTAATTTTGTTTCCTTTCATTAAATTAACGGCAAACATTCCACCCAAGCAAATAAGTTTCCTCACTTTATTTGGTCAAGAATAAAATCTTATTGTTCAAGTTCAGTTTTAATTATATAAAAGACAGATAAAGTTCAAGTTCACAGTCGAAATAAACATAAAAAAGCTGAGTAAAAGTCTTGAGTATTCTACCAATCGAACTTTAAATGGATAATAGCGGTCGGATACTTTCAACAACTCTAAGATTTGATTTGGTTATCTTAGTAATAACAACTTTAAACCTCAACTTTTGTATTGATACTAAAGATACTTATACACAATTCTACTGTACTAATTTTATTAGTTGTTCAAAGTTCGTCAATGAAACAAGTTTGACGGAATTTCTAAACTAGTTTGGAGCTAGTTTCGTTGATCAAGGATTATTCAATTTATGCTTGAAACAATCCTAGAAATTTAGTAACGGTGCTTTTATAACCGTTTCAAGGGCAGTATCCATATGGACAACAAAAATTTTTGGTATTGTTATTGTTGAGCTTATGATGCTGCGAAGTTGCTCTCTAGGACAAGACTAGTTTTTGGTGTTAAAACAAAGGCCATTCGAGTAAGTAACGACATCTTTGACATCTGACGTCTTTGAGATCTTTGACATCCTGAATAGATAACAAAAAAATTATCCGGACTGAAACTGAGCCTTGATTTCATCTGTTTATTGAGAGGGTGAGACAGCCCCACAACACTAAGGTCCTATTGGTCCTTAAACATGTATTCACGAATGGGAATGCCTAGGCCAACTCAATAAATTAGGCAAAAACAACCTTACTGTGAATTCCAGAACACACTGAAATACAAGAGGATAAAATAACAGATGAACCAGCAAAGAGGAGGACTTGAACAGACTTGCAGTGGCCGGAACCCTTTTGCAGTATTATTTCCAACGTAATATTGGGAAAAATAGGTAAAGCCAAAAAAGAGGGAGAATCTAACCATTGGAAATATCTGATATGGCTTAGATAATCGAAGATACTCCTGAGTGACTACAGCCTGTTGAAATGAATGCCTGAGTAAAAGAGCACCAAGAGTTTCAACTTTCAACCATGATCCTAACGGAAATGTAGCCTGAATGGACACTTGGATGAGCGGAAGGTATAGTAAAAAAAATACAGATTTTGTAGTATAGGAAAAAATTCACAGCAATTCAGAATCCTAGGGCACATTACATACGAGACTACAGAATAGAAGAGGGAAACCTGCTCATGTCCTGAAATTTTTCCGGGAAATTGAGTATTGAAGTTTCAATAGATCTTTCAGGTTCCAGTGAATATACATACATACATAGGTTCACTGTCAGGATAGTATAGTGATTCCTCTGATAGTTTCCAGTAATTTGGCTCATACCAGGATGAGCCTTAAGTAGGTATGGGGGCACTTGAGCCTAAGAGCCAAACAGTTGAGGTTGCATCGTGAATTTGACAAAAAGTCCCAGAGGTGTATCAGTGATTCATCAGAGGGGTACTAGAACCGTACTAGATGTGTAATAGAGTGCTCCTGAGATACTTCACAGACATCTCAGACGTATGTCAGGCAGGACCTAACCTAACCATTAGCCCGTGACAATTTTTTCTTTCGACAAGTTAAGATTTGAACCAAGCTATAGAAATTGTAATTTCAGTAGACAAAAGTAACACAGGTTATAAAAAGTTTTACCACCACTGTTTCATACAGTTCAATAAAAGATTTGAGAAGTTTTATGTTCAAATGACCAGCACTATAAAAAAACGATCCGAATGAAGTAAATAATGGAGAATATTCTAATTCCCAAGAGTTACATGGAAACCTCATTTTATAATGAATAATTGCATGTCAGTATTATCCATTACCAACTAGTCGACTGAAACTTCACTACAACGTTTTTCTCCCAATTAAAGTAAAATTTCACCGCGAAGAGATCGGGAATGAAATTTTGATATACATATCATATGCCGACTGGACAATGATTGTAATCCTTTTTGTTTCATGTTTTTACGTAACACGAACGCGTCACACGATACATGAAGGTTACACAATATCCATTAGATCGATTCCATAATATTACATGTACAGTTCCTAAGAATCAAATTGGCTACAAACCATTTTTATTATTGATGTCGAATATGACATAATGATATATCCCACCACAAACCCGTATGTTTAATCTTTAATGGTTCATGAAATTCATTTTGGATAATTATTCGGCTTTTTTCTCATTACAAGTTTTTAATTACTTCATTGAAAAAATAACACATATATCCTTCATGATGGAAATTTCTGTACATAGTATAAACCGTCGAAAAGTGTTGAGTGTCTTTTGGTATATTTTATTATTCTTCCTACTTACTATCCTACTATTAGCCTTAGACAGACAACGTGTTATATCGGGACTAGTACTAGAGTGCCACCAAGATTTAGCTAGCGCCACGGCAGATAACAATATTATCCTGAGGTGGGTTATAGGGCACGAAAAGAGTAAAGGTAATCGCATTTATCCAGGGAAGCGGTTGGACTGTAAATTTCAGGACCTAGTGACACCTACGGCCTAACGACTTCGACAAATGCGGAACTAGCCAAACGTTGCACCCATGCTCAATACCTTGAGAGATGGGATGGAGTCAAAAGATGCAGTGCTGCTAGGATCACCCTAGGCGACCCTGGGAAGCAGGCGCCGAAAAAATTTCTGGCGATGACCAGGAAAAACCTACGTTTAACAACAGAAATTCTAACTGGCCACTGTCAACACCTCCAATACCTCCATGCTATGGGGCTAGTGGATACACCTATATGCAGGATGTGTGAACAGAAAGATGAAACTGTCAGACATGTCGTATTCGAGTGTCCGGAGTTATCGTCAATGAGAGAGCGTATGTTCAGTTAGTCATGGCCACACCAGAAGTTGTCTCCTAGGGACCTGTCTACCTTCCTGGGAAGGACAGGATGGACGTTGACCTAGGAGGACAACTCTTCGGGACGATGTACAATGGAAACATGTGGCCTAAGTGCTGTGAGCCTACACTCACCCTCCCTACTCTACAGATACTATCTTTAGAAAATTGATAATGAGAAAATCTAGTAGCTTATTAGAGACTTTTCATTTTGGCTCCTATTAAAGCTCATTCAAAAATGTATTGCGTTGAATGTAAATATTTTCTGTTGAAATATTCGTTCAATCAACTTCTCAACCTAACTAAATGTCCTTTATTTCAGCCGAGTTTCAGATTTCTCACGTTTCACTTTGTTTGTTAAATAGTCCAATAAAATTCTGTCTTTTATTTCAAAACTCAACTGATGGCTTAAAGAAAACGTCCTGCGAACTCGTGGTGTTTTCAATTAGCTCAGTTTCGTTGGAAAAAAACGACAGACCTATCGGGAAAATTAATTCTCGTGTAGTATTACTACTGATAAAAGTGTTGGTGGTGCTTGATGATGATGCTCTTGCCAAGTTCATCAAATATTTCCATCCCCATACCAGTTCACAGCTAATTACGCAGGCACTTTATTCTTGACCATCGTACATAATGGAAATCATCCACCCTCTTGAACTGGGTAAACTTTCTTAGGGAGTAATAAATGTTCATTGAAAGGTGTTCGGGGTTTTCTATTTAAAAGATGCTTGGGGTTTTTCTCCAAACTTTTAGAGTATTCGATTTCTGATTCGCACACTTCTATCTCGGCCTTTCAAATTGTTTTGCAAATTTCCTTTTTATAAATTTTCATAGCCCGAAATCCCGAAATTGAAAGTGAAATTTGGTGAATTCAGATGATATTACATGGATCAATCACATGCCATCGACAGCTTTGACAGAAAAACCATCGGGAAAACTTCTGCGAATAATGAAGTTGACGGCTTGAGAGAGTGGAAAAAAGGAGGATTTACTTATAGGAGATATCTGATTATGAATCGAGTGCTTAATATCGGTATGGTCCAACTTGTATGAATTGAAAATAAAAAGATTGCTAAGCAAATGGTTTTTATAAAATATTCACAAAAAAGCAAGAGTGGGCAGTTTTAAAATTCCAGACCGTGAAATAATATAAAATTCAATACAATCCTTCGGAAGGAAATTTTAATTTTGATCTTAGTTTCAAACGTCTATGTCTGTTAAATTCCTCAAAAGTATTTTTTTTCTCTTCACAATTTTATCTTAGTCAATATCTTCAAATATGAGCTAATATCTGTCAATTAAGTTTAATATCATTTGAAATGGTTGGTACTATCAATATTTCCTGGCACAAAAAAGACATTTATAAAAAGCAAAAAAATATCGGTTTCCAAAATTCGACGAAATAAAGACTTGACAGGCCGAGTTTGATTTATGAATGGAGTTCTTCATTTATTTGGAATTGTTTTCGCTTTAGCAACTCTTATTTGAATAGTCGATTAAATGAGACAGTTCAATGGTACATGATAAAGTGGGTTTTAATATCGCGACCAACGTTATATGAATGGAATGAGTGATACGGAAAAAGTCACCGACACTGTATGAATATTTGAATAATGGCTTTGTGTGCCGCTATATGCCGGAATTAAAAGTGAATTTGCTTAACGACCTGCGCATCATTTCTCTCATATAAATTAATATAGATATCTTTAAATAAGATAATATGATCGTTTATATTTGTTAACATTACAAAGTTAGTCTTGTTCTATGTCGAAACAGTTTCCGTATGAGTTTTGTTCCGTTAGACTTGCAATCGAAAGTCAGGTACCTCTTTTATAAAACTGTACTCATCGATATAAAATTTTCTCACTATTCTGAACAATTTAGTTTCGCTCCAATGAAATTACTACCTTTAATGATTATATTTTCTCAAATCTCGAATTTCAACTCGAATAAGAAGCCATAAATCCAATTCTAAGACAACTAGCGATTTCGGATTATACCGTGATTTGTCTATTGTTCATTTGAATAGAAACCTTCAAACCCAGCGAAGCCCAATGTGTATGTATTACCGTATAAGTTTGCTACAATTTATGGAGCTCGGTACAAATCGGAAGGATACATTGATGATCAACATATATCGTTGGTTTCAGAAAACCATAGGCTGTGTATCGATTACCCCCAGAAACTTGATATGTACCACATTCTAATAATTGATCTTCATTAAGGTCAATAGTGAATCCAATATCGATAAAAATTGTATAAAGGACTGAAATAATTGGTGACAAAATAATTGTTACACTATCCCAGACATACCAGTTCAATATTGATGAAGGATATAAAAGAAAAAGGATTATCATAATGTCGGATAGTCAAGCAGTCATTAAAGCACTGAGCTTTTGTGTAATCAGTTCCAAAAAGGAGTGGGAATACCTAGACAAACTCAATGAACTAGGCAGGAACAATACAATCACCTTACTATGGATTCCAGGACACACTGGATTAGAAGGAAATGAAATGGCAGATGAACCAGCAAAAAGGAGGACTAGAATACCTTTTTGGGGGCCTGAACCCTTTAGCGGAATCAGCCCCAATGTTATATTGGAAGAAATAGGTGAAGCCGAGAGGAAGAGAAGATCTAACCATTGGAAAGATCTAATAGCGCTTATACAATCAAAGATTTTTCTGGGTGACTACAACCTGTTAAGATCAATTAAATGCATAAGTCAAAGTAAAGCTGCGCTGAGCATTGTCGTCTGAATGGGCACCTGAAAAAGCTCAAAATAGTAGAAGAAAAAAAAGCCTTCATCCAAATACTTTCCATTTGCACAGCACTCCAGAATCATAAAGAACACAGTACCTGGGAGATAACTGGATATAAGAGGAACATGTACCTAAGTTGAAGTCTGCAGATTTCCTAAATTCCTACCGGAAATAGGACCAAAGGAGCAACAAGTTTCTGAGACTCTCCTCAGAAACTAAGTGAAAGTAAGAGGGTGAATAAATTCACGACTCAGTGAACAAGATGGTGCATAACCTTACTATACACGTGTAGTGAAGACTAAATAATGTGATACCCAGAAGATGGATTGGAAGCCATGGTTCAATCGAATGGCCCCTGCGACAAGATTTCTGTAGACTATTTAGTGTGGTGACAGACGTGACAGTAAAAGAATATCGTTCAAACAAAGCCTACCAATATTAGGATTGTCACAAAGATGAGAAGAATTGAGCAGTCGGGAATAATGCAAAATGCGTTTCAAAGTATTATACCTATCTTGGGTGCTTGGAATCAACCCATGCGCGAATGATAATGACAATAAATCAGTGGTGTACATTACGCCAATCCTTCGAATTGGTGAAATGGAAAAGTCAATGCAACCTTTTTCTAAACTGCAATAAAAAACATTTGACGAGAAAATAGTACATCATGTTATAAGGAGTAGAAAGCTATTATTATTGTTCAACCGAGATTCTTGCAGTGCCGAGGCTGTGCAAACTGGGCGAAACATATATAAAGGGTCTTCTGCTTCTAGTGACCTATACTATTTTTCCTTTAAGCGTAAATTGAAAAAATTGAACACATTATACATATCTCAACTATTTATCAATACAAATATGAATTGTATACTGCAGCTTTTCAAATTTAGGCCACTCCCACCGCTTTCGGCTTCGACATTCAAAATCTTGTCATTGGTGTACATGTTATGATTGGTGAGGTACTTGTCAGTACTTACTATGTCAGAAATATCTCAATTTGAAAGCTATTTCGACTAATTCCGGAGGTGTACATTGAAATTCTTCTACTTCAGACACTTTTAATACTGACAAACATTAAATTAAATAAAAATTAAATGACAGTTCCTACCTACTTGGATACAACGCCCATAATAAGACGTTGTTATCATTTCTCATTATTTTATTACTAGTACAATAATGAGAGCTCATTATTTTACTACTAAAAGAAAAGGTTATTTCCACGATCTGTGTTGTCTCAAATAATATAGATATTATTATACGCCTGAAAGAAAAAGATTTTTCAGAGTATCGTACTGTTTACTGTAGAAAAAGTCATAAATTCAATTAAATTGCTCAAAATACTCTACGCGTCATACCTCGTTTATCAAATTTTCAGCATTCTCTGTTGGCGCCAAAGTAATTTAAAATGTCGCTTCGACTTTGTCAAAGCTCATTAAATTTAGTATGGTTTTTAATAACTCAAGTTTTTCATTGGTTGAACTAATGTCGTCGGTGAAAATGAAGCTATCACAGATTCCTTTATCCGCAATGTAGAATTCGGAAAATTTATCCAATATTAAATAGGTACAAAGCAAAATGACAGAACAATTCCGTTTAATTGCATAATTAAATTAGGGAGATTAAGGAAAGTGCCTTATCTTCGTTGGACCATTGCTTGAATGTGCTTTTATTTACGTGTTTTATCTAAACATTTTAGCAAAATTGACAATTTTAATCTCGGGATACAGGAATGAACAAAAAATTAATTGGCATGACTTTAGTATCAACTAAGATGAAAAATCTGGAACCGTTAGTGATACTCGACACTAAATAGTCTTCCTATCACTTCTCAAGTTTTTGGTACAAGCTCCTGGGACATCCTATATAAAGACGTTGTGACGTGAACGTCGTAGATTTTATTTAAAATGGAATTATACATTCCAATATATTACAGTGGCGTGTCCAGATTGAATAATTGATATACATGTCAATATTAATTACAAATCCTCGGTGATTGTTGTGTTGATTCAAACAACTTAATGGGATCAATTGGATCTCAATGCTTGTTAAACTGAATAGGCCAAGGAATTGCTGTCTCTTATTCGATTAGCTTCCAAATATAAGTGGAAAGTATAAAAATTTCCTTTAAAAATGAAACTAAAACGTGTAGATTGAACTAATAATTAATTTTCCAACAAGCTTGGAAAATTTCTCGAAGGGCCTCGTATTCTTTCTCACTTTGTCATTTTATGCAATGATACTGGTCGAAAGAATTTAAAATTCGTGTCAAAACATGTTTCATGAACAATAACTAGCAGCAGTTTGTCAAAAATGACAGCATGAAGGAAACTGTACAATAAAAATTTGTTTTTTTGACACAATTAGGCGTAAAACCATCATATCATGGCTGATATTTCGGTTATAAGCATTTGACAGCAAAAATAACGCCTCGGAAATATAACGACAGCGTTTGTGGGTGTTTAGGCAAAACGGATCTTCAACACAAAAAGAAAAGGCCTTGCTGGACATAGACAGTTGATTGGTACCTTCCAGATATTTGTTACATCTGGCGGACATGAAAACTGATTCGATTAACCCTTTCATCCCTTAAGTGAAGATCCACTTCTATGTTTCCGGAAGGAAATTTGGATAACTCAATAGAGCGACGTTGTTATGGTAACCATAATTAATTACGACTTAGTGAATCCCTTATACATTCACAAATATCCTTCAGAGTTTATTATGCTTATATCGATGAATGAAGTAAACCGAAGAGCAAGTAGTAAAGAAGATGGAAAGCAATGAATTATTTACCATGACAATCAAAAATGCAGTGAAAAGCTACTCTTATTACTGTTTGAATTTTTTTTCCTATATTGAATTATATTCAGCCCTTCGTCCGCTGACTTTCTGTCGACATTCTCTAATTTTGTCGATGACTTTCAAGGGAAATATTACTCTATTTGGAAGAATACTCGATATTTTCCGTAAAAAAAGAAGAATTCGACAATCCACCAGAAAATTATTCATTTTGTACGGGAAGTTGAGTTATTTTATTCAAAATTGCAGAGCATTACCAGTGGCGACTACTACTTCAGAAGTCAGCTGATCTCAGCTGAATTCATTACAGTTGAACTTAACAGTTTGAATTCTCTGGATAACCGGCTTAGAGCTAAATGGACCTTCAACATACCTAGCAGCTGTTTCGAAATGTCCCTACACCCCTCAATGGTGAATTCCCATATTTTTTTATAGTTACTCCCCAAACAATGCCCCGAAGACTCGAAATTGGAAAAAATCACATTATTCAACCAAAGAAATACACTTGAATAAAAACCAACTAATGTTATTTAGTTAATCCCTACTTGCTTTCGCTTCGTATTTTAAAGTTAGAAGCTCTGGCCCGAAACCCATTTGAAAAGACACATTCATGAAGTGTTATAAATGTGTTTTACTCACGAACTATGCGTGCGTGGGAATATCTAACCCGATTTTAATTAAGAACTCCTGAAGTAGAACGTGAAATAAACATAGGCTGACTGAAATCAATCGATGTTACAAAAAAGTGGACGGAATTCCGGAATGGCTATAGTTTGTTTCAAAAAGTACATAGTCTATTGGAATGCAAATTCTTCAACAACCAGATGTTCATTTATACTTAAAATTGACAGAATATTCCACAATAATTTCATAGCAATTTTTAATAACATGCACCTGTGGCAACAAATACAATACCTACATGATCAATCAAGAGGAAACCAGATAGTTTTGATTAATGCTATTATAACTCTTCATATTCTGGTTACAAACTCCTCTTCTTTACTATGAAGGCTTCATTTTGGAAACTACAGAAATTGTTTAGATCTGAATTACTTTTCCCTATAATAAGATTCAGTTTTCCAGCAAAATAACTCCTCGAAGAGCCTGCTTGGAGCAGTTAGCTGCGAGGTAACTGCTCCAGAATTTCTCACTACTTTTTTGATTTGAATAGTTCTAGTTAAGGTCTTATCATCTTTTATCTGATTACCGAGTTCGTTTTGTGCAGCTGAAAGATTCAACGTTTGTGAAATCATGCTTAAATCTACACCAACGACCACTTTCATGCTGCTCATAGTCTAGGTATTTAATTTGAACGACCGGAGTGTCAACAAATTAGCAGCAAAATGGGTATCAATATTTCGCTAGAGGGCTACGCGTTTGTCGGTAATAGCTTGAGCAACACAATCAATCATTAAGCAAAAAAATAGCAGCATATATGTTTTGACGATGATGATATAAAATGTGGCCTTCATGTAGTTACATTCTTCAAACTGGCTTAGAACCATTTTTCCTAATAATAATAGGAAAGTTTTTTGAAAAAGGATGTGATCAACGTTAGTAACATGGTGTTTTAAAGTTTTGTTGGGAAAACTAAACCCGAACTGTTTAAGCGTGTTTAAACTTTGTAATTCGTTTAAGTCTGAAATGCTGCTGAACTAGTAAAATAAATCGGCAGGACCTAAGTCCACAGAGAAAGCAGATAATGTTGATTAAATACGATAAGGCGTATGGTGGTTGTTAAAATGAGGTATTTAACTGCAGGTATGTGCTTTTTGGACGGGTTATAGGATTACAGGCGTTTTATGTTGAGATTTGTCAATCAGAATTATAGTTACAACGCAAATATTACAATATCAATTCCTGATATAGTTTAGGCCTATATTTCCAAAAAATGTCATGGAAGACTTGAGATCCGTAATATTCGCTTCTGACTTAATTCTTCATTCCAAAAATTTGTCTCTCTTATTACAATTTTTTTTATTTCTTATCACAGACCAATCTTTAAAAAAATTACTTTGTCTTTAAACTTTCAATCTGACGAACTTCACAAGGTTTTGTTCGAGATATTTCCAAAATAGACGTCTCAGAGAAATTGGGTAATCAATATATAAAGAGTATTTTATGAGGTACTCAGGTAACAATAGGGAATAAGGATGGAAATCGGGAACCCCGAGCAATTCATCCTTAATCTGGCTATTTATCTTAAGCTCCATCGCTGTACGTCGAAGACTTGACTAATAGTAGCATTACTTACGGGGATTTTATTTTGGGTTTCACCTGTTGGATACCATCCCTATGTTATTAGTGACGCGGATTACCGCGTGGGCTTCCAGACCCTTTTTTCCCCAGAAACACATACACATATTCTTAGTTACTCTTATCCCGTTTCAGAAAAAGTGGCGGATATAGTTTAAGACAAAGCTGAAGTGAAATCTCCATGGAATTACGTATATGAAGTCGGGTTGATAATCTTCATTTAAAAAAAAATTACCTTTTGAGAGAGAGACGAATGGCTGCAACCAAACAAGTAATTGAATATATATCTGGGAAAACACCAACAGTTTGATACATTCTCAACAGTTATATCTTGAACTCTTCATTTGATTTGGAGGACTTTTTTGTTGATAATTGTTTGTCAGTTCCCCTGGAGCAATACTGTGGTTGTAATTTTAATGTAGAAATAATGAAATTTGAAACACCCTGTAGAATGCAGCAACGACAACAGAAGGTATCAACTGGTGTCAAAGTATGGCACCATGCTTCATAAATACTATTCACAAAACTATCTTTGTTCTTAAAGGTTTGAAAGATATTGAAATTATCATGTAACTTTATGCAGTCCAATAGTTGTTACTGATAATTCTCGCAATTGTAATTTGTCCCATCGTGTGATATTATGTTATTTTGATTCAAAAAATGTTTCTTAATAAGAAAAATGGATCAGAGAACCCAAAAAACGTATGGCAATCCACTCTAAAAAAATACTTCGTACAATAGAAAAATGATATCAAAAGGTTTCCATGGGAAATAGTTATTTGTTTAACTAGGCAGCAAAGTAGTAGATTGACTGCCGAGGCTGAATTCAAAGCCAAGCGTAGCGAGGCTAGGAATTCAGCCAAGGCAGTCAATCTACTTTGCTGCCAAGTTGAACATATAATTTTTTCTCCGATTGTTCATGAGGATATTGTATTTGCAAATTATTACAATTCCCACAATCTCTTTATTTTAGTTGGTTGCTATGGAAATGTATAATCACAGGCAGCAAAGTAATCACTTTCGTGCCTAGGCAGCAAAGTAACCACTTTGCTGCCTAGGCAGGAAAAGTAATACTTTGCTGATTGATATCAGTCAGCAAAATTAATATTTGCTGCCAATCGGAGAAAAAATATATTTTCTTTTAATTGATATAATCATCGAAGTCTACTATTTCTACAAAGAAAAATACTCAAATTTACGATTTATTAAACGTAGCACCCATTCACCGTTAGAAACAATTTTGTGCAGGTCATTAACTATTATTATTATTATTTCGGGACATAAATGCAACATGCGGTTATAATATCATCTTGATATAGAATCTTAGAGAAATTATCAATTTTTTTATAATGAAACGAAAGACGATAGGATACCATTTCTTTTTTATCCTGACTATTCTTTGATAGGAAAATAGATGAATACTTCAGGTCAATCTTGGAGGTGTACTAGCTGTTTTCGCGGAGCACATCCTGAACGTATTCGCAAGGACTATGCATGCGCAATTGCAATTTGAGTGTTCGTGGAGTGCTTCAGAATGTCTTCAGGATAAAAAATCCCGTGTTCGAGGAAGATTTAGATTCAATTTCGAGTATGCTCGGAACGTGCTCGATGAATCCTAGGATGATAGCTGGGATTTTTTGTTCCGAACAGATTATAACCTCAAAACTTTGGTTGTATGCTGTTATATGACTTGATAGTGGTTTGATTTTTTTTTTTTTTTTTTTTCCCGGAGCCGTCCTTTCGCCGGTACCACCTCAGCCTCCTGGGCTTATTGTGGATACTCCTAGTGTTCTGACTACAACCTATTCAGCCAATCCGTTCCCTGTATTAGCTCATACAGGTTCTTTGCTGGTTGATTGTAGAAGTCTTCTGGAGTCATTTGGGTTCTGCCATACAGTTTCTGCCTTCTGTGGTCCAGCGACTCACAGTTGCATAGTATATGCAGAGCTGTTTCGGTATCCTTTTTGCATCTTCTGCATGTAAGGTCTCCGTTGTACAGCCCTATTTTGTTTAGGTGCTCCTTTGTGGGAAAGTGTCCCGTAAGTAGCCCCGTAATGGTGCGCAGCTTGTTCCTGCTCATTGAGAGCAGTTCTTTCGCTACTTTTTCTGATGGTTCTTTTATGAATTTCTTCCCATGTATTTGCCCAGTCGTATTCTTCCAGTATTTCTTGTGTTGTTCTTTCAACCACCCTTTCAACCATGACCTCGTTAAGCATCTGGGGATGCCCACAGCAGGTTCGGGTCCGTTCATCAGAGTTGACGATCCTACTCTCGCGAGTTCGTCAGCTTTTTCATTGCCTGCGATTCCTTTATGACCTGGTACCCACTCCAGTGTTACACTGTTCCGAGTCGCCAGTCTTCTAAGTTCTTCGCCGCATTCCCATACTAGCCGAGATGTCACCTTATAGCTCTGAAGTGCTTTAAGGGCGGCTTGGCTGTCGCTGTAGATCCTGATCTGCCTGTTGTGGTAGGCTCTCATGCTGTTAGCCCTTGCACACGCAAGTAATGCATAAACCTCTGCTTGGAATACAGAGGCGTATTTTCCTAGCGAGACGATTCCTTCATATTTGCTCGTCTTGCTGTATATCCCCGCTCCGGTGCCGAGTTCATTTTTTGATCCGTCTGTATACCAGATCAGTTCATTCGCCCTACTAAGTGGTGGTGCGTTCTCTTCCTCAAGCTCTTTTCGATCTTTGATGACAATCTCGAAGTTCTTGCGAAAGATATATTTGGTAGTCATTTGGTCTGTTGGCATTTTGAAAATGTCATCTCCCACCTGCCTTATCTCTGTGTGTCCTCTCCCATGTACCACATCATGGTCTAGTGCTTTTTCCAGTCGGGTTAGTGCTGCCCTTGCTTCGTACATTATGACATAATGTAGTGGAGGAAGGTCTAGCATTGTTTCCAGCGCCGCTGTAGGAGTAGTCCTCATTGCCCCTGTAATGCCAGTGCATGCAAGTCTTTGGACCTTGCTTAGTTTTAGCATAGCAGAGGATTGTCTGGTCTTTGGCCACCATACCAAAGATGCATATGTGATCCTGGGAATGACAACCATTTTGTATAGCCAGTATACCATGCTGGGTCTTAGTCCCCATTTAATGCCGTAAGTACGTCTGGCAACCATGAAGGTCACCTCCGCTTTCTTGATCACGTGCTGGAGATGTCGGTTCCAAGTTAAGCCTGGGTCTAGAATAACCCCAAGATATTTAACTTCATCCGACAGTCGTATTGGTTCACCTTGAAGCGTCAAAGGGCCAAGTCCTTCCCTTTTCCTTCTTCTGGTGAGCGCAATTATCTGTGTTTTCGAAGGGCTAATACGTAGCCCTTCTTTTACAGTCCAGCCTGTTACTACATTTAAAGCCATCTGGAGTCTGTCTCTGGTTGTACTGTTGTATTTACCTTGGGATAGAATTACCAGGTCGTCTGCATATCCTATGGTGTCGAATCCTCCTCTGTGTAGGGTTCTAATGAGCCCGTCCATGACCAGGTTCCACAGCAGCGGGGATAGTACTCCCCCCTGCGGACAGCCCCTGGTTGCACATACGGCCATTGTTTCCCCCATCAGAGTTGATTCTATGAGCCTGCTTCTGAGCATGCAGTCTATCCACCTGCAGCTCGTGGCATCGATCCCTAAATTCCTCGTCGCCTTGGCTATAGATTCATAGGAGGTGTTGTCAAAAGCTCCTTCTATATCAAGAAAGGCTGCCAGCAGCACCTCTTTGTTTTCCAGCACGTATTCAGCTCTTTTTATGAGTTGATGTAATGCTGTTTCGGTTGATTTTCCCTCTCTGTATGCATATTGATCTCGGTGTATTGGTCTTGTAGCCAATATACCGTCTCTAATATGTCTGTCGAGAAGTTTCTCAAGAGTCTTCAGCAAAAATGACATTAGACTGATTGGTCTCAGAGCTTTAGCCGTGTCCTGTCCAGATTTTCCAGGTTTTGGTATAAATGTTGCTCTGATGCGTTGCCAGGTTCTTGGAATATGCCCCAGAGCTAAGCTGGCTCTGAGCAGTTCACTTACCCTGTTGTGCAGTGTGCTTCCTCCTTTTTGGAGTAGGATAGGATAAATCCCGTCTGGTCCCGGTGATTTATATGGTTTGAAGCTGTTAATAGCCCATTCTGTCTTTTCCGCATCTACCACAGCCTTCGCTGTTTGCCAGTCTATCCTGGATGCCCATCGTGGTCTATCCAGTTCTGTCGCTGGAGAGTTCTGCGGCGGAATGGTGGGTATTGATCCAGGGAAGTGTACCTTGAGTAGCTCTTCCAAGGTTTCTTTTCCATTTTCTGTATACTGTCCGTTATCTTTTTTGATAGCGTGTATAGTCTGATTAGGGTCCTTGGAGAGAATCTTCTGCAGTCTGGCACACTCATGAGTCTGTTCTATCTCCTCACAGTGCCTCCTCCAGGAGTCTCTCTTGACTTTCCTTACCAGTTTGTTGTATTCAGTTAGGGCCCTCTTATAATCCGTCCATTCTTCTGAATTTTCTTTAGTTCTATTGAACTTCTTCCTCAACTGTCTCCGTTTTTCGGCAAGTTCATTTGTCCACCAGGGCACATTCCTGTTGGATTTCTTCCTTACCGTTATGCAGTTGTTTTCAAACGCTGAGATAATTGCTTTCTGTGTTAGGTCTGCTGCTATCTCTAGGTCTGTTGTGTTCTTGATTTTTACCATCGTTCGGTCTAAACTGTTAACTAGTTCTGCATTATATGCTTCCCAGTTCGTTTTTCGCGGGTTACGATAGTATTCTATTTTCGGTTCGGTTCCCGAAATTTGAAAGTATATGTGTCTGTGGTCAGAAAAGCTTTCTTCCTCGGACACATGCCAATTACTCACGAAGTTACTTATGTAATGAGTGCCAATCGTGATATCGATAACCTCCTTTCTGTTTGAGTTAACGAAAGTTGGTTTATTTCCTTCATTTAATACGTTCAAATTGTTAGCCGTAATAAATTCTAGTAATGACTCACCTCTTTCGTTGGTGTTGGTGCTTCCCCAGTTAAGATTGTGTGAGTTGGCATCGCATGCAATGATCAGCTGCACACCCTTCTTTCTGGAGTACTTGACCAGTTCTTCGACTTCCCTGGTTGGTGGTTGTCTGGGGTCATCGTAAGGAAGATAGGCCGATGCGAGAATTACTTCTCTAGTCCCATTTCCTTGCCCCAGTGTGATGAGGACCGCCGCTAGGTCCCTAAGTGGTTTGATTACTTTTTAATTTGAGTTTAAAGCTTTAAAAACTTTTGGACTAAATATATTTTAATGATAAATAGTGTTCGTTGAGTTGTTTGGTTTTTTATTTTATTTTTACTTTATTATAGAATTTGTTTTTAAGTTTTAATTTTCAAACGAATCTGCTAAAAGGTGAGGTTTTTATTTATAATTAATTTAAAGTATTATTTTTAGATTATGAATTTAAGCTCCAGTGATTCATGTCACTTCAAATTCGCGTTCGCGCTACCTCTAAAATTCGGAATGAGTCTGTAGGCACGCTTGCGCATTAGAGAAATCCAGTATGTACTCGGTTTGTGCTCTGGATGTGTTCAGTATTTGCTCCGCGAAAATAGATATTATAACAACAGTTCAATATAAAGCAATCAGCTCCACACAAATGAACTCCAAATTTGTTTGGAATTGCCTGGAAATCCAACAGAAATTGGCAATTGAAGAACACTGTCTTTGGCTTGGGTACACACCACTCAGAATACAAGAGCAATGAAGAGGCAGGATAACTAGTCACAGAAGGAGTACGAATTCTGTGGTATTACAGTATAGCAGTACTAGGATTAGAAGTGGAACTTGCTAAGTAAATGAGACCGTAGACTATAAAAAGCATTGAATCAGTGGACACCAATAACTAGACTTGCCAAGAAGAAACCACGACGTTGGACATGTGTGTCGTACGGAGTCTAGAAACAAGGACAGGTCTGGACAAGGAGCTCCAGCAAATCATGACACGATATACACATTCGGCAATTGTTTATCTAATATAATGGAAAAAAACTGTAAAAGCTATAGAATAACATATAAACAATGTCTAGAAAAGTGGACGTTCGTGTGGTGAAAGTATGCTTTTCTCTATTGGACATATACAGTGATGGGCAAATGTGTGGAACCAAGTAAATACCTCTGGAATTATTAGAGATATCGAAATGAAATTTGGAAGGTGGATACTACAGTAGATTGCCTATTTGTTTTCATATTTTTAACAACTTTGAACTTCCCGTTTCACCGGAAGTGATGTCGATTTAAAAATTTACAATAGAACACCCTGTATATTATTCTAGTTTCTGATGGAACATTTTATTACGAATACAAAAATAACGGGTTCGATATTTTTTATTTCAATACCTACGGAGATATTAACAGAAAAGTAACTAAGGAAAGGAAAACTCTAATATCCATTAAAGAAATAATCACAGTTCTTGAACGAGGCGAATTTTGTATGGATGATATTTTTCCCGCCTTAATATCCTTCCTACTGAACGACGGCTAATTCCATGCACATTAGCGAGTTCGGTAGTGGATAAGTGAGGATTTTCTTCCAAAGATATAGCAATATTTTGAGCTACATCTTCATTACTTGCACTTTTTAACCTTCTACTTTTTGGTAAATTGCTAACTTTCCCACTTGTATCGTACATTCGAAAAGTTTTCGTCACTACTGAACGGGATATTTGTGCATTCGGATGAACAATGTTAAAAAAGTCACAAACTTCTTGATGCGTCCTTTTCCTCTCCCCATACCCAATCATCATTAATATTTCTATTCTTTCTCTTTCACTTAATTTGGTTAATATCTCGGTAAGTGTTGAAATAAAAAATATCGAAATCGATATTTTTGTATTCGTAATAAAATGTTTCATCAGAAACTAAAATAATATACAGGGTGTTCCATCGCAAATTTCAAAATCGACTTTACTTCCGGTAAAACCGGAAGTTCAAAATTGTTAAAAAATATGAAAACAAATAGGCAATCTACTGTAGTATTTACCTTCCAGATTTCATATTGATATCTTTGATAATTTCAGAGATATCTACTTGGTTCCACACATTTGCCCATCACTGTATTATAGTTTCATGAATAGCGCTCACTGCTGCTGCTCCTACAAGGGATTTTACAAATGGAAGATTTGCCGATCCTGTGAACACTGTATTATTTATAAGATCCGACCTAGGAATTCCTGTGAAAAACTGCCAAACGCGAGCTAACTTTTCAACCAAACAGCGTTCATGAAAAATAATATTACATTTGGAAAGGTCGTTGAAAAATAAGTTCAAATGCACTTTTAATTTTCTTAAATTCGTTCTGGTTCAATGAAAAAATAGATGTTCATGTTTCAAAAAATCGAACTCCATTTTCATACCACTATTGGATAATTTCAATCTATTACGTGATGGATGACTTGGTAGTGCACGGGATAATTTGAAGGTTAAGCCTGAAGTATGTTGGATTGGTTCTCCTCTGAGATGGAATATATTTTTTTGTTTCCAGTATTTTTCACACAATTTTTGTCTAAAAAGGTTTAATTCAAAATGTTTCAAAAATTGTGAAAAAAGAACTGAAAGCAAAAAGAAAATATTTTTGTACAGGAATCCCTATGTCGCATCTTATAAATAACACACTGTACATATGTGAATATAGTATTGGAGAGGCTCAATATCATTTAAGCCCAATATTATTTTCCCTTGATATTGAAGATATTGATATCTTCCAAAATAAATTCAAACTTTTCTTTTTATTTGATATAATTCAGGTCTCATATTTATGTAAATGTCTCAAGATGATTGAAATCAAGTAAGTGTGAAAAAGCTTCAATTAAATGAATTTTCTTATCGTTCCGTTCACTCACGCTACAATTATTCTTCCTCTCAACCACATTAATTTCTGCAGCTCTTAAGAATAATTAACTGGGTGAGTAATTTATACAAATCGGTTTCTTGTAATAATTAAGTACAATACATATTAAGATATTATCAGATTTTCCACTGTTAACCAAGGTGAAATTAATGTTGAGAAGAAAACTAAAATAGAGTTATTAGTCATTGAATAATTTCCTTAAAATATTTTTCAAATGAAAGAGATTGAAGTGGGAAACTGAATCGCTTTAAGTGGGAATTAACGTTAATCGGATAATATATATTTGATGAGAGTGGTCAACTTTCACTGATCACAGTGTACACTATATCTTCACCAAAAATTTTTTAATATCTTATCCCTTTCAGTTAAACAGCCTCATAGTAGGAAATACCGAATTAATTAACCCTAGTTGATGATAAAAGAGTCCTTCATTAAATGCTGCAGAAAATAGTTCAAAAACCCATGCGAGACCATTTTTTTTTAATTTTCCTACTGAACATATCGAATCCATCCCTTTAATCAATTATAATTTGTGTCTTCATTTAGTATGTGTGGAGAAACAGACAACTGTAATGATCCAATTATTTCGGCCTTCAAATTCTTGTATGGAAAACATGCTTCCCACCCATTCCAAGCACAAACAGTACTTTTCTCAATACATCCTGTAGATATTCAAAAATTTCTCCTCAATGAAGCACTATTCAGTATTTGATATAATTAAATCTCATCTTAAAAATCTCCGACCAATTTTCATCATCCTTGGATCACCACACAAGCTCATGTAGCAGGCAAAGAACTTTTTTTCTCTAAATTCTAGAACTCAATTCATGCAATTTGGATATTCAACGTACCGTGCTCTTGTCTAATCATCCCTACGTATCTCTCGTTGAAATTAACGAGGATCAACTGTAATTTTAAGGTTTTCAATTAATCTAATATAGTTTAACTACTGATTGAGCTGTTCAGTGGAACATCATAGTGCATTTAACTTTCAGTGGATAATTATCAAGTCTTTCATAATATCCGTATTGAGAGTATAAATATATTCAGTAGATCGTGAGTTTATATCAAACGAATCATTTGGATTTAAATATGCTCAATCAAATCACAGTATTTAAACAAAGAAAATTACAGAGAAATGTTGTGAAGGGACTCACTTTTACCTTTAGCTTTGTGTTGTTTCACGTGGAGGTATTTTGATGTTTGTTTGTTACAAAAGCTGTTGCAGACGTGGATGATAATGGAAAATGAAATTCTAAAAAACGACTTCTCTGTTCAAAGAAATAGGAAATATTTAAATGTTGGAATTCTCTCGAGGATACGAGCTGTAATTAGTTACTTCCTTCTATATAGGAAAGAAGCTTGGTCATTTTTATTTTTTTATTTTCACATACACGTCAACCACTTCGAAGATGGAATTAATAATTCCAAACATGAAAAAAATAAGGTCTACAGTTTATAAATATTGATTGACTCGAGGAATTTCAAGAAATTATCTAATTTGTCCGTGAAAGCGGGAGCAATGACAAGGACACTCTGAAATCATATGCTCCACAGATTTAACACACTGGCACAGATCACACAGGGGAATGGCTTCTTTGGATATTAAGTATTGGTGGGTTTTTCTGGTGTGTCCAATACTAAGCCTAATTGTCTTCACTGGATCGGATCTATTGGTAAGGAAGAGATACATCGAGTATTATTTGATGAAGTTTATTGCGGAGGTTCAGATTTCATCTTAGCTGCCATTCGTTGTATTTTTTTAGAGTCTTTATGGTCTTGGCTAGGAAATATATTTATCAACGTTACCGCGGGGCTGGTAGAAAAGTTCTTGGCAGTTTCGTCAGCTTTTTCGTTTTCTTTAATACCTGTGTGAGATGGCACCCAGAGAAATTCTGTAGTCTTGCCTTTGGATTGGAGTTGAAAAAGTGTTGTTTTAATTTTTTGCATATTAAGTTTTTGTATAAATTAATTCGAGATTTTATATAATATGGTCTTTTATACTGAAACTTTTTTTATTCAAATTTACTTACAAGTTTTAAAAACTAACTATAGTCAAAAGCGCTCCTATCGTGCGGGTTTAAAGGTCACTAACCATATGTATCAAATCAGAGATTACTACAAACTACGTACCATTTTTTTACTTGAGGATACAAAAAACCGGAAAACTGCTACTTATTATTCATATTGTCACTTTGGATTGTCGAAGTGACAGAACTCACATATTCAAATCACTTAGCTGGTGAGAGACTTTTTAGAATCGCTGAAAACTAAATACATATCCTTATTTTTTATTCCGTCAAAATTGCATAAGTCTTATTCATCTTACGGATTTTATTTGGAAGTTAAACGCAATAAAAGAAAACAAAAACTGTGAGTATATCTTTGTAAAATCGTATGACCCGCATGATAAGACTGCATCTGACATATATACAGAGTGATTCATAAGTGTGATAAAGCTGAGTAGGTATGTTGAAAATTTCAAAATTTGCAGCCTACATATCAAGAAACAATTAGCGATGGAAATCGCCCGTTGGATTTCTTGGACTTCTTTGGTGTTTATTTTGAGCTGAGTCGTAGGGCATGTTTCCAAAGATTTATAAAAATTATTCTATTCTTTCCATTATAACAATCGCCCACTTCACGAACCCACATTTCATGCAATTCTCCCATACTCATATTTACATTCGATTATTCGTTCAAACACTATCCAATTTATCGACAAAAATGAGCATACTTAACAATATGGTGCAAACATCTTGTTAAATATAACCGAGAATATAACTGAATAATTCAAAATAACACTTAATCATACTGATTACTTTTGGGATTACTTGACACAATGTTTATTTGTTACAGCATAATTTATAAGGTAATTGTATTAACTACAAGTATGGTAACATAATATACTACCATAGTAAGTAGGTAATTTACAAAGTTTGTTGATGAAGATATTCATATTTATTGTATAATTATTCAGTATAAATTAGATTACTATAGGAATCAACAATTTTCCAATCTAGAAGTTAGTGAGCAGTATACACTGACGCAACTCGTAGTCAATGTTAAATTCCGTTCATTATATAGCAAACAATTTAAAATTCAATATGGTAACCTTTTCATGGTCCATTGGACAGATTATAACTTGGTGATATCGAAAACGTATTAAAACCTGGAAATAAACCAATTCTTCTGAACTCTGCATCAAGAATTGGAAAATCTATTAGTGCTTTCAAGTTTGTTTTGCAAAATTGGAGGAATATTCTGATGAAGTCTACTACGGTATTCATCATCATTACCAACCTCGAGAGCCCAGATCAAAGATAGTTTTTTATAGATATCGCGGAATGATAATTATTCTATCGCTTTATAAACTTTTTGGAAAATATTGTTCAAAATCATTGACCGTTCAACTAAGAAAGAACAACTACTATAGGCACCTATGGATATTGGATTACACTTCAAAGTCAAACAGGTCTGGCATATCTACAAGATATTTAACACTTTGAAATGTAATCCAATATTCGTCGGTGACTATAGCCCGGGAAGTTGTTGTTTCTTCTTACTTGAACGGTCAATGTCTTTGAAAAATATTTTTTTTTAACTGCCATACCTATTGCTTACGCGCTTTATTTAATACTACAATATTACAGGAAACTATAATATTACTTGATATTTTTTCTGCTCGGTTTTCCTATATTGAAAGTATATTTTGAGATAACTAATAGGTGTAAGTTACACGTGTTACCAGCCGACAAAAAAATAGCTAATCAATTTATATATGCATTATATTATTTTTAACGTGGTGACGCATAAATCAAATTTTTTACTATGTAAACAGAAACATTCACCATTATATATTTGTTTGCTGGCGAATAATCTGCGATATTTATTCAAGGGTGCTGCTTTTAATGTAGGTACATTATGTTGTCACAATTATATGCAGCTGCAATGTAAATTTTGAGTAACTGAGCTACCGATACTCGGAAATATCGGTGTATATTCATGTTAAGCTATAAAAACCTAGAAAGGCTTTGTAATAAAGGAATGGTGTTATTGCAATTTTGGTTGGTGGTGTAACTTATTCAAAACGAAGTCTTGAATTAAATGAAAGAGAACGAGGTTTCAAGACAACCAGATTACCAAGAATATTAAACCCAACCTCCCTCACCTAACATGTCAAATAAACTAGCACCATATGAACTGAAAGTGTATGTAACGCTTATGATTGGATGCTATTGTCATGCAGCCAGATTATTTTGGTATTGTATTTAAGCTGGCGACCTCTTCTTTGACCAAAAACAGAAGTCTCGTGGAATTTTGATTATACTTCATAAAAAATTGTCAATTAAATGCTGAAAATAGTTCACTAGGAAATAATTTGTTCGTTTTATCAAACAGTTTTTGTTGTTGGCTTGTAACATTAATTCGAATAATATCAATTGGAATGGCATAAGATAAATATTTATTGATAAATATACCGCGCAAACCAAACCTAATTGATAATTATAAAATATCACAAAATCATGCTGACATAATTGTAGAGATAAATAGTCAAATACAATTCAGAAATCAAAGCAAACAGCAAAAAGCTATTATAATAATATAATATATAATAATAATTTTAGTTACCCTCACATCAGTTAGAATACCCATACTTTTTTCTATAAGGAAAAAACTTGAAATGACATCTTTTCATGTTATCTTCTTCCATCCATGTATCCCCATACGATAGCCCACATTTTCTTCACATAAGTTCACTAACTGTGCAGATGTTTTCTCAGAGAAACAGTACCAGTGCAAAGGTCGGTAACTGCCGTGAAATGTCAATTCCAAAGTCTCAACAGCCTAGCTGGGAGTTTCCTTTCTACCTTGCAGCAACTTTATTATTAAGGAAGTTCCCAATCCTTCGTGACTCCACAATACCTTAATCAGAACCTCCTGCTAACTGGTCAGCCATTTCTTAACCTAAATTCCTTGTATGTTCTGACATCCTCACTGTGTCATCTCTTGTCAGTCTATTAAGGTATTCTTCATATTTTTTCACTAATCTAGACCTGATTGATGGATTAGTGATAACCTTAAGTAGAGCCTGGCAGTCAGTGACATATACAGGATGCTATTTATACCCACTTGAAAACTCAGATGAATTCGAAATTTTGCATACTCGTCAAGGAACGATAACAATACAATTTAGTGAAATATATGGTGATTCATTAAAAAAATATAACCATGAACATGCATCGAGTGTGAAAAAAACATTACGTAAGGAGCTCAATATCACTGTTTCAAGCTATAACTTATTATTCCTTTTTTTCGGGTCCAGGAGTTTGACTATCACATTTGTTGTCTTATTACTCCCGTTTTTTTTTTTAAATCAATTCTCAATTTTCGAAAAACCAGTAATGCTCATTTCTAAATATGACATTAATCAAAGCAGAAATGTTCCTGTGTGTTTCAAAATTAGAATGAAAATTACTCCATCATTCCATGAAGTGAAGCTGGTCATTGATTAATTAAACATAAATGCAATGAAATTTGCAGCATTTATAAAGCTGCAGAGAGAATTCTGAAATATGGAGCAAATATTGGAGTGGGTAAATCACAACATTAATTATACCTTTCGTTTGAAAATAGTTGTAAGTAACAAAAATAAACAAAGCAATGATGGATAAAGAGTGTGACTCCAGAAAATATATTTAATAGTATGACTGTAGATTTGTTCATTACACAACTGCTGTATATTTTTTTTGATATTGGAAAAAAAGGAATAGACGAAATCTAGACTTTGTAGAGTTGACAGTGAGTCGTCTTAGGGTATCAAGAAAAACACTTGAGAAGTAAAGTTTTTCGAATCCATCAGTTTCATTCTATTTCATTTTCACATAGCCAATATTTGTCTAAATTCCAGCATAAACCGTTGATCTGATGTGAAATATTCAATTGAAACATAAAAGATCTATTGTGTCTTTACCATCCACCTTTTTCTGGAGAAAAGTCTCAGAGATTATTAATTCCTTCAAAACTATTTCTCGAAGGAATTCCTGGATATACAAAGGATTAGTTAAAGCAAGTGTCTTTCCACTTATATCCAGTGGTCATTATCCTATATTGCCATGCATTCCTCAAGTATGTTGATAGAGGCTGCTTCCTCTATTTCTCAGAATCCATATTTTTTGCTCCACTAGTCAAAAAAAACTAGCACAAGATTCCAATTATCACAGACTCAAAATTGTAGATAGTACATATAGAAATAGAAAAAGTACTGTGAGCAATGAAGAAGATATCAAAAGCAAAAGTCAAATTTATCATGATTCAATTAAATAACAAAACAATTATCAATAACTACACATTTTTTCGACCTATTCTTCAAATATGGTAGATCTAGTTGTAATATCATTTTAATTTTTCTATAATCCGTTCAACTATTGTTTTTTCTCTTTACTCATACATAACTATCTAAATTTTGTAGTAAAAATTGTAAAATTTAATTATGTCTCAAATATTTAAAAAAATATTCCAAACAAAAAGCGAAACATTGAAACATGTTTTCAATATCCAAATTGATCAGCTTTTAATATTCAAATAATAATCAATTACTCCCAAAAAAAAGGATAAAATTAATATCAAATTAGTTACACGATTAATATTATTGTTAGGCTAAGTTCATTTTTTGTCCTTTGAATTTCGACTGAAATGATTACACCTTATTTCATTGGAAGAGATTCTTTCGAAGTTAACCTCTTCTGAAAATATTTTTAATGGTAATGGCACTCCACTTCGAATATGTAAAGTGACGTTTCTATTTAAAAATCTTCGTTTCGCCACCTTATTTGGTGGTTTAGCGCACTATTCGTGATTGTTAAATTCACTCATGTATCAGAATGACCTCACTTATTTTCTCTTTTATTTATTGCTCAGTTTTGTCAAAAAAGGGGTTATTCATAAACACGCTCAAAATTTTTATTTCCAAATTCAATTAAATATAACCTTCAATATAATTCAACATCTTTGTTGAAATTAAGCTGAATCTCTCTATAATGTACTATGCCTGCAATGAACAAGTTTGAAAACTATTGCAATAACCGATTATTGTATTTTATTTTCTTGTGAATCTAGCTCGAAACACGTATGAAATTCATATATGTAGGTGGATTTATATATTAGTAACAATAATATTTTTGTTGTAATTGGAACAGTATCCACAAAAACCAACGGTACCTATATTGGTTTTATTGAAACATAAACAACTAAAATGTTCGTTATATGCAACGACACTAATGTTTTAATTGGAGGAGAATTCAATAATAAATTAAACGTGATTCAATTCATTTAATGACAAGCGAAAGTAGTTTTTCATTAATTGAAAAAGTGTTGTAAATTAAGTGGATCTTTCATTTGTAGATGGGAGTAATCTTTCAAGAGGATTTTTCATTATTTTTCAGCAGAGCAAGCACAAGTAGCGCGGTACGGCTTTATTCAGTATATCTAACAATGATTATTCAAAACTATCGGATGAAACTGGAAAAGAAGCCAACTGGTTCTAGAACTTCAAAAGAGGTACTTGAAGCCAAAAAAAAACCAATAATTTTTCAAAGACTTCCATTCTCCATAGCAACAAGAAACCATTAATTAATGTGGTGCTTCATTGCCGTAAGCAGAAGCTAACTAGGCAAGGCATTCTTGAGACTGTCTTCGAAAATTGTAAAAAATAACTAGCTTAACAAATCCAAGAATTTATTTAAGAACAGAGCTGTCTGAAGCTAAGCAATAAATTTGGATAGGTATTTGTCTACATTGTCAAAATTATTTTATATCACACACAGTGACATGGTGTTGAAAATCACATTTCTCCAACTTTAGGTCGTTTTTTGTTAAAACTGTTGAATATTCAGTGGTTTTGGCAAAAACAAAATTCAAAAATATATTTCTTGGACAAAAAAAATGGAATATTAAATATTAAAAAAAAACAGTATAATTAAATGAAAAGTCGACCTACCATCTTATGATTCAAGAATGAACCATGTGGATTATTTTTTCAAGTGCCCCACTCTGTATAATAACTAATAAATGATATAAAAAAACCACTCAAGTTTTCTTGATAAAATATACTCCTCGATTATCATTTCGTTTTTCGAAGTATTCATAACATTCTGCTTGGTTCGTTTTCTGTAAATGCTTTTTTCGCATCATCATTTATATAGTTGCATGTTAAGGACTCGTTTGTTGAAATTTCAATCCATCTCGAAACATTTTTCAGTTTGTCAATAATGAGCCTTATTATGGAGGATTTTCGTTCCATACGAATTGAAAAACAATCAGTTTGGAACGATTTAGACATAACCAAGTGAATTTTATTAGAAATAGAGATCCTCTCCGTTTTTCTGGATGAATTACTGAATTTTTGAGATAAAGTAACGAAAGTAATTAATTTTCTTAACACAAAACTACATTTACATGAAAAACTAGTTAATGCATGCATACTGGAATGACACTTTTTAGTTGATAAATCTATTGTCTTTTTTTTTTCACCTCGTTTATAAGCGATGTTATCACCAGGCTTCAGTCAAAGCGAGTATCCTTTTTCTATCCAGTAGTTTCCTAGGTATTGGGCCGTGGGATTCCTAAACTCGATAATAAGAAAGCTTTCCATGTTGCGAGCTTAAAATAATGCAATTAGTAGTCTTTAATGCCAATTTAACTTCAATTCAATCAACTTCACCTTCTATGGAAAATCCACGTTGGGTATTTTTTGGAATTGCAAAACGATTTTGATACTACTTCGAGCTCTTTCAAAAAAAAAACTGATAAATTAGAACTTTATGACGCAACTCGTATTTTTATAGCTCCAATGCATATATATCGCTCATTTTCAATCCTCTATTCAAATTTTATAGCGACCAAATACAGTTTTTGTTGTTTTGCTTTCACCAAATTCATTCGTCCGTTGTTTACCAAAAATAGATAACCAGCAAAATTCTGTATTTGTAGTTGTTTGCCAACACCGTATAGCTAATCCAATCTCACATGGCGTTCATTCCTACCTACGTAACTTATAATCCAGTGAATTCGACTATAAGCTCCGATCACCGTGATGCAATCGCTGCGGTCACTGTTAACATTATATGACCATTGTGTTTTCTGATTTGTGACTTTCCTTTATCGAAACTATGCCAATATTGTTATTGAACCACAGGAATATCTTCGATTTCAGTTTCACAATACATCGCGCGGATTCCGATGTGGTTTACACTATCGGATATTTATGGGAGTGTATCGGTCCACAGTGCGGAAAGGTATTTTGTGGGATATATATTTATTCTGTACTTGTGTCTATTATTCGCTAGATATGTAGGAATTTAAATTGCGTTACTGCGCAAAATCCTACCAAAAGACGAGGATGGAAAGAATTCTATAAAGGTGGGTTTCCACCAAAGAAACAATTATAAACAAACAGTTGCGATCATTGGCAAATTATTGCAAATTGTAGTTATTTATTTGAAATTCGTTTCCACCAACTAAATAATCGCACAAACTGCAGGTTCGCAAACATTTGTCAAGGATTCGGCTATACTTACACTCTTCTACTGTTACAGATCCGGCTACTACTATTACTATTTCTATAGATTTAATGATAAAATAAACGTTGTTGTGTATCTAAAATAGCCCCAGAAAAAAACGTATTGTTAGAGCCGCATGTTTTGTAATTATGCTAATTCTAATTAAAGAAGAAGATACTAATGATGTGAAAAAGAGAAAACATTTGGCTTTGGACTTCCCATTTTCCAAAGACAGGCAACTCCTAAGTGACATACAAACCAACGACAAAAGCGGTCTTTTTAAAAACTTTTGACGTATGTCAGCGAAAGATTTTAATTTTCTTAATTCGTTACTTGGCCCAAAAATACGCAAACGTGATACAATTTACAGAGATGGTATTCTCGTAGAAGTAAGATTGACAATCATAGTTCGGTTTTTGGCAAGTGCGCTTGAATACCGCCTTCTCCAAGCCAATTTCGGACTAAAAATGGTCGCTAACAATCTCGAACATTTTGCGCGCTTGGTGGAGTTCCGACTTCAAACATACATACCGGGTGTATAACCACCAATAATGGTACGCATAACGACCGCACCAGAAGGTATAATACCCTGTTTTCAATATTTATTCAAGACTCAAATAAGGATTGAGGTTGAATTGTCAGGCAGTCTTAAGGAGGTGACTTTAAGCATTAAAATTCTTATAAAAACTTAATTAACTGGGCAAAAAAAGATCCAGGGTGCCGATTCTCAGGCCAGGGAACTGCGCTCTCCAATAGAACAAATTTTTTTTCTTCACTTCGCTTGGTTACTCTGTCATTTTAGTGACAAAGACAGAAGATCTCTTCTCTCGGATATCGCTGTTCCCTTGCCTGAGCATCGGCATCCAGTACATAGTAGGGAGACGTTAATTATCACGTCTAAACATCGAGAAACGCGTAGGGATTCTTTTCATGAGGCACAACCTAGTTTTCAGATGTGCAAGATAATAATAAATTGATCTCCTTACAAAGATTTTGAGAAATACTTTTCAAACAGCTGACTATCCACTAAAAAGCAACACCTACTTCTCCGGTTATATGCCACGACTGATATTGAATCACACATTCCTTGGCAGTCTAGAGATTGTCTGGGAAACATGAGCGATTATTTAGCACTATGAAACTCGTAATTTATGAAGAAATATTCCTCAATGATAGATAAATTTGTAGTACTGTAGCCGAAATAATGAATTTATTCCATTTGGTGTTTCCAGTTTGCAGTTGTTTGAAAACGTAATAAGATATTACGAATACATGAGCAAACTGTTTAAAATCCATACAAATTGGATATGAATCGAAATTTTCCATTTCAATATTACATACAAACAGTATGGAGCCTCAACAGCTCAATATTTTGAAGCAATTGTACCTTGTCAGACAAAACCAATTATTTTGTTTATTCTGCAATATCAACATATTTATGTAAATATCATCAGTTGGAATAAAACGTATTTTCCAATTAATTCACGAGTCAAATTTAAATGATTCTTTAGACTCTAGAGGGAGTCAGTTGATTGAAGAATTTTTTGAACTCAATTCAAACCAATTTCACGACCACAAAAATCTGTTTGTATTTCATTTATTCCATTAGAAAAAAGAAAAAGCATCACTATAGTTAGTTTAGTTTAAATAATAATGAGATAAAAGAAATAAAACAAATCATTTCCAGCTCTGAATGAAGATGATAAGAATAATAATGATAATGATAATAGTTCAACCAACACAAACTTTGAAAATTTAATATCATGTGAAATGTTCATCAAAGAGAATTTAAGAGAGCAATAAGTTATTGATTGCAATTTGAACTAGTTCCTATCTTAATGAAAGCTAGAAAAAAGGAAACAATTATTGAAAACGTCATTATTATATTGAATACTTGAAGATATGGAGATCGACAAGTCAAAGTAATAACAAATAAGATTGGAAAGGTGGGTATTATGCCTTATGGGATTCAGCAAAAATGATATTAAAACTGCCCAATAGTTAAAAATGAAAAATTAGAGAATGAGTTCCAATGATACAATTCAATGCGGAGGAAATTTGTTAGAAATTCAGCAATATAATGGAATTTAATTTGGTTATCGTTGTTGATGTGAGAAATATCCAATACTCGATAGCCTCCAGGCAAAACATGCATAAATCAGAAACTCGGTCCAAATTAACAGAGCTTCAATTTTATGCACTCTCTATTATTTTGCATGTAGAGCTGAAAAAAACGATACTTCATTTTAACGCCATTGTTCTATATAAAATATTTTACACAATGAGGAATGTATTTTTGTATCATTTGGAACCAACTCTAGAAGCAGTTGGTACCTTTGAAATAGAGTTTTTGAACGTTGCATTTTCTAGATACTGGGATCTTAGAACACACAGTGGATTCTCAATTTATATTGGATAGTTTAAAAGTCGTTGGTACTTAGATCCGAACCATATAGTAGGGTAGTGAACAAAATAAGTGGTGTTTCTGAAGAACTAGTCGAATATTCACCAGATCACAAAATGTACACAGCTTAAGACGAGCTTTTGTCACTCCTAGGTTTGATGCCAGAGGTGATTTGATGGTTTTTAAACGACAGGGCTGATGTAAATCTTCAACCACAGCCTAAAGATGTCGATCGGTCAATGAATAATAATAATAGCCCCCAAGCCACTAAGCGCGGAGAATGGTAAATTTATAAATGACTGCCAAACTTTCACAATCAATTATTATTAATTATTTTTTTTTTGAATTTCGTTGAATGAAATCTTGTTACTTATACCATTGAAGTCATTATGGCTTAATATCCAATAGTATTGAAGCTGGTGATGGAATCAAATAATGGAATGGGCTGGTTGGAATAAAGTAGCAGCTCGCCATTTGTGATAATATACTTTGGAACTACATCTTACCCCATCATTAGACGTGCATATCTCATTTCTGTATAAAAACTACAAATAAAAGAATGGAGGAAAATACTAAGGAAAGATTAACAGAACGGATTCAATTTAAAGACAATAAATAAAACAGATTTTCCCACTATAAAGTAACATATTTTGACGGATTATCACTCGAGGATGGAAGAAAATATTGACGTACAGATTTCGCTAAACTTCTCATAATTTCTCCAAATTTTTATCAACTTAGTTGTATATTTTTTCCCGAATGCGTCGAAAAAAGAAATGACTATTTTTAAAACGAAATTATCGGCTCATTTTAAATACAACACCCCATATTTTTGAATACCATCCGAAAGTCCCTTTCTTTCCCTTTCCAAAAATGTATACATTATCGGCATATGCTCAAGTTTTTAGGGGAAATATTTAATTTTGCAGGAAACCATGTCAATAACTTACAAACGTAAATTATCACATTTCAACAGCTTTTTAACGTAATAACTCGAAAATGAGAAAAGGGATTGATGAGCGGCTTCCAATTAAATTATTCCCTATTCATAAGAATGTGATGTACCTCTGATATTTGTCGTAAAGAAACTCATAGCTTACAGTGTCACCTCTAAATGGAAATCACTTATTCACAAATAGAAAACCCGATGGTTGTCGCCAAAATTATACTACACATATCTACAATAACAAATATCGACTACTTTTCCCGTAAAATGAACTAAATAGTCCGAAAAGGCGGAAATATAATCTGAACACTTTTCACCTACAGTGGCTACAGGTGGATGTATTTACACAGTGTATTAATTCTATTAATATGGGCCATACCTACTCGATTGATATTAATTAAAACTATCAATTTGAATATAAAATAATACGTGAAAATTGGTATTTCTGTGTATAATGTCAAAATATACATAATAATTTAATATTTATAGTAAACTGAGTTTTACTCGCCGTCTAATTGAATATTTTATGTGGATCTATTTTTTGAAGCGCATTTACGCATGCCGATTATTTCAAGGTCAATCTTATCACTTGAGCGAGTTACTTAAAGTTTAGAATTGTTGAGCTCAGAGGCGTGCTGCATGTTTATATTATTCCAGTTGGAAATTATAATATATTAGTGACTTGCACTGCATTATTTCTCCTTAACTTTCGTTGTCGATTTCCATTTCTGGTTTGGAGAATTGAAAATACAGTGGAACTATCAACAAATTTACTTTGACAAGCGATGTCATAATGAAATTTACGTAAATGTCATTGCTAAGGTCGCTAGCATAGATTGAAAGATAGATCGTACCGAGGGGATTCAATTTGTTTGAAGTGCTTGGTATATTTAAATGGTTGAAGCTTGAACCTCTGACCTAAAAATAAACCGGAAAGTAATAATTTCTGGCCAATTTTGAAAATATTAACATTAATGTAATTTTGAGGGTGAAAACAACGAGGGGAAAACCCAAAGTGACATATTGTGAAATTGGAATAATCCGAAAGAAGCTGCAAGCAAACTACGTACCCTCATGGCATAGAAAGCTCCTGGAGGAGTATTAAAGGATTTGTTCGAAAGTGGAGGACCATAAAACGAACAAAACAATTTTCCAGAATTTGTTTACTTAAATTTATTATGAACCTGTTTTATATGACACGCAGTGAAAGCGTTACGATGATAAAAGTAGTCCTAAAGTAAAGAAAATAAGTAAAATTTAGGTTATTTCCACAATTCCCTTCGAGATATAAAAATAGTTTCAATTTTATTTTCTCATAAACTCTTCGCAATATCGGTGAACATTACTTTTGGCTATAAATACTTAATTTATTAAGATATAAGGCAATTTCTCGAGTAAATAACATATTATTCAACAAAGTGAAGATAACTGAGTAAAATGTCGTCCTAGACGAGATCTTGAGTTAAATTGAGTCTCATACGACGTTCAGAAGGAGAATTTAAAACTAAGTGAACTATTTGGCATAAATCTGTTCAGCTTTCTATCTCCCGTGGAGCATAGATACTAGATTTAATATTTGTCTTGCTTTACATCAAGTTATTTCATAGTAATGACTAGTGAATGGAAGAAAAGCTAAAATTATATTAAGCAAGGAAAACAATCATTGAATTTAATTCAATTTCCACCCCAATTTCTTCAACTATGCAGAAAAAAAACATTGTGGAAAGCAAAATTACAAACGCTACCTAAATCAAAGAGAAACAAGAAGCTTTGCGTCCGCACACTGCCATTACCTAATCTATCTAATAATAAAAAATAAAATAACTCTCGTATTGAAGAAGCACGAACAATTCGAAATATTGATCACTTGGTATAACAATTCACTTTTAGCTAGTCTCTGTTGAGAACAAAGTTCCCTTTTAAGACTACATTCAACATCATCGACATTATTGAACATTAAACCAGCAGCGTTGAATCGTAAAAATTGCTCTTCGCATTAGTCTTTCATTTCATTTTATAGACACTAGTGATTTCTTCTGCCCTCCGAGTAATTCGAATTTTCCGTGCCTAGTTTTCCAATTCACATGGGGGCCACTCAGCATTTTCACGATTAGCCGTAAAAGGATGGAAAAGTGAGGGGAAAAAGTGAGAGATGGGCAACCACTGAGTTCAGAAAAATGTTGTTCAATGTGATTATTCATTGTTTTATAATTTTGAGGTGTCAAGTTAACTTTCGGTCTCAAGTACCGCCTCCACATACGGTTCGTTTGCCGTTTATTCCGTTGCAACATGGAAATGTTCCAATGCAAAATCGTTGTTTCAAGTTCGCTATTACAGGAGAAATGTATGTGAGTGTACAGAAACTTTCCAGTCAAACACAAGCTACAGATACTGGATTTGAATGATTTTATGTCCATATATAACCTAATTCACCTTTATCCAAAAGCTCTTCCCGAGGGACCTGGCGCCCTTTGAAAATGCCGCTGTTGAATCGGTCTTCCAAATAGTTCTAAAGAAAATGCTACCCACAAACCTTAAACATTGTAATAAACAATGATAAATTGCTCACTGAAACACGTATTTTCAATAAAGGTCTTGTCAATAAATATTACACATAGGGAAATTGGAAATTGTAAGATGAATAGCTGAGCTGATTAATTTATTGTTGTAATGTTAATGAAAGTACAAACAAGATGAAAAATACTAATGGGCTTGAGCTTCAGTCCACTCCATTTATATATTTGTACAAAGAATTATGCTCTCAGAGCTTCTTGTCGGATGATATTTACCTTTATAATGATGAGAAGCAAATACGTCCCTAGATGATGCTGCCTTTCTTAATAGCAAGCTAAAATAGATGGTTTTATCCTGCACATATACCTACTGTTTAACTTTGGAGTGTGATTGAATGTCCTTCGTGGCATATAAGGAAGCGATTGCTTCTTAGTGAACGGTCTTTGTTCTTTGTGAAGCGTTGAAATAGTATACCTTTGACATTTATTACATTTTTCTTTGATGTTAGATAGATTGAGATAGATTTCATGGAGTGGCTCTTGACATATTCTGCTGCAACCTTTTCAGATCCATTGTGGTCCTCTAAGCTCTAGATAACATGACTAATAAAAATATAATAAAAACTCTATTAGCGTGGAGACTGAACCTTTCATATAGCTTTCTGCCAATAGATTTCCTTCGCCTAAAGCAAAAAACCGCAATTTGTCAGGCTATAGAATTTATTCTGCCATTCCTTCTTCTAGGTGACAAAATCTGCATCTCCGTTTGTCAATTTCATCAGTTTTGAATGCCTATTGAGCTTACAATGCTCCTTTAACAGACACACTCAGCTTTGACAGTTTTTCTATTTTTGTCCATCAGATCTGCTGTAAGTTTTGGCGGGTGGTTAATATGAACTCTTTCGATGCCTCTGTCCTGTTGAGTTTCTCCACCACTTCAGAGGTTTGTGGGCGACCCACTTCTTTGTTTCCATTTCTACAGTTATTGCAATTCCGCAGAAGGGCACAACGAATGGCATTGATGAGATTAGTTTGGCCATTTCATCCACTTTTTCGTTGCCCTTATGACCCTCGCGATCTGGTACCTAGGCAACCGTACATTGCTATGCTCACCCGGTGTGTTTAGGGCCTGCACACAATCCCATACTAGCTTAGAATTGACCTTTACGAAGTTGAGCGCTGCTGGGGCTGTCTGTGAAGATGGTAATTGGAAGATATGTTGCCTCCTACCTTTCAATTTCTTCCACACAGTGGTGAATCGCCGTCATCTCCTATATACCGGCTCCTACGCCGTCTTACGTCTTTAATGTTAGTACTATTTTCTGTATTCACTATTGCAAATTATATTATTATCATAATCTTTATAGTAATCTTCTAGTAGAAATAACATATCATAATAGACGTCCACGTCCAGCTTTTCAGCTCACGTATCACAAATAGAAAACAACTTTCGTTACATTTCCACAAATGGATAGAAATTGTTTGAAGACTGATTGGAGTAATTTTCAAGATCAAATGTTATGTCTTGGAAAATCTGGTGATAAAATATAGCACTGTCATCACAGAAGAAATGTGTGTGTAAGACGCTCGATTCATTGATACACACTAAAATATTATATAAGGGATATAATATTGGTTTCGTTTCGGTTTGGTGCATCTTAGAATGTGGGTGGACAGAGAAAGAACGACTCACTTCCAAGGGTAAATCCCCTCACCTTTTGGAAAACTTGTGGAATACAAATCATTTTATATTTATTTCCAGATATAAACAAACATATTGTGACTATTTATAACCAAAAATGATTCAAATCATATGCTTTATGATGGTTTCGTAACTAGCTTCATTTTTATCTTAAGGAGGCCAAATAAAATATCCACCATGTTGGAACTGAAATAAGGGAACTTGAATAACTGTACAAGAATAAGGATGCGTTACTATCTTAGCTCATATCTACTAACCTATTACTATCTAGACTGCTAAGCGAATTAACACGGTGATTTAATATAAATATTTATATATGACATAAACATCAACGCACTCTTCGAGTTCCCTTGACTTATATACGGAAATAATTCCAAAAACAAAGACCTAGGTAAAGGTTAAAGATAACTTTTTGTACGATATTATGAGCTTAAGGAAAACAATGGAGTGCAATTAAGCTGTTGCCAAAATTTTCAAATGGTTATATAGGAAGCTTTATAATTTCCGCGAAATAGATTTAAAGCGTATGCCCCAAATAAAGACCGTCACCTGCGCTGCAGCCTACTTACAACTCCAAAACTACACAAAGCTATTCTTGGATCTATTTTGGTTCAAATAGTCTGGGAAGAGTTTATTTTATAGGATAGTGAAGGCTGTCAGCTACATTTTAATAATGTTTGAACATAAAGAATTGATTTTATCCTGTGGAAAGGCGAAGGAGGTTCTACCAGGTGCTGGAACAGAAAGATAGACGTAAGTTGTTTGTATAATGAGGGAGTGCTACTTTCATTCCCAAGGATTAATGAATTATTCAATAGGAGAAAAAGGCACTTCACCCTCATATACATATGATTTTTTCTATCAAAAGTTAATAGAGATAGTTATAAGTCAGTAGTAAACTAGCACATGTTTTGCTTTGTACATCTACAACCAACAGCAACAATTAATCATAGCAATAAAGAATGATGGAACACATAACAATAACTGCAGAAAAGAAAGTAGTTCACTGAAGAGTGTCAGAAATAACCAAAAGCTGACAACAAATGTCGTAACATCAGTTCGCAATAAATGTTAAATAAACATTCACGTTCGATACAATCCATGTGTTAATTTCTCATCTCCTTTCAGCGATTCAATACGTGGCGCAATTACAATATATCTGAAGAATTACCTATAAATTAAATACAGACATTCAGACATTGTATTAGGTATAATCTCTAGTTTAAACAAAGCAACAACCACGACAAATACAAATACCGAATACGGGTTTGTGCAATCATTTAGCTTCCCAGAAGATGTATGGGGCAATTTGAAAAGATAAATGATTTGGATAAAACATTTTAAGTGCAGCAATGTTATGTAATGCGGTTGATATGTCAGTAAATACATTCAAAATAACTTTACCTTGCTTACCTCTTTCAATTTTCATTGCATGTCTCAAGTTTGTTCGATTTTTTGTTTTTTTTTCAGGGATAGCTTCATTGAGAGTATATCAATATATCCAAACTTGCTAATGGGCTTATTTCCAAAAGGTACGCTTCAATGATTACGAGTCAAGAACACCAAAACGTACTATCTTGTTGTTCGCATGCGCATCACAAGTTCACTTGTCAAGAAAACGGCACATAAACACGATCCTCTGGGGACACACTCCCAATATAGTAAGCTTCAATGGTGGGATTGAGGTTTTTCCAAATTCTGCTCCTAGTTTAATAACAAGGTATGTTATCGTAGAATATATTGAATTCGTTTTAAACTCCATTTGTTCCGTGGCCTCAATTTTAAACGTTCTATCCATCTATATGGAAACACTATACCTGGGTAGGTACAAACAAATCAAAGATAATCCGACAATAATCTTTCGTTATACCGGTAACGAGGATGATGAGATCTAATAAATGGGGCATTATGTAGTAACGCCTCAATAAACTCCATTTGCTGTTTGAGGATTCCTCTCCAACAAAACACTCTGTATACCAAGTTGAAAGCAAACAAAAGTGTCTTCTGTGTCCTTAAAAGTAGGTGTTATCTTTAATGTAAGTTTGTGAGTCCTTTCCGTACCCAGCTTTCGATATTCACTGGTATATAAACGTCATCGTATATTCAACCTCATTACACCCATAAAATGAATATTCATTCGACAGGACCTAAAGCGTGCGTGACCCCTCGGCCTTGTTTAATTAATAAATCAGTATATATCCCAAAATCCCTAAAAGTAGTTTGTCAAAATAAGTGTTCGGTTTAATCTAGCTACGTTGCCCGCATTCTAATATCAGTAGAAGCAGATTATTTATGTACGAGGAACAAAATTAGTTGACCTCCAGTTACTTAAATGCATAAATATTATGTAAATAGACGGTCACAACATATTTGATTTAATCCTAGGTATAATAGGTTTATTGTTTCAATTATGTATCTTTGTGTAACTTAGTCAACGTTGTACCTACCACCCTCATATACGTTATTTTTTATCTCTTCTGCGAAATAAGTTTCCATTTCCTGCTTCTTAAGAAAGACTATTAACAATACAACTTCAAATCAGTCATCAGTCTCTTTCATAGTTCAATTTTCCTCTCCTTGTCACATCTTCCATAACGAGTTCTGATGCTCACCAGGTATGGAAGATTAGTAACCTTCTCCTTTTGGAGCTATCTACTGTTTCAGAAAACCCCATCTCTGCTTGTTTTTGGTATTCCATGTATTGGGTATTAGCGTAGACTCACTGGAGAAGACAAAAATATCGTGGTCTGCGACAAAACTGTCCATTGTGCCTTTGTCAAAGTAAGATTACTCCTTCAAGTCAAATCTGTAGGATAATGCGTTCAGCAGTCCACAAATACTCAATGTAAAGCCTCTTCAGTCCAACCAGAAGTGTTCCATACCAAATTCGGGTGAAGATCTGATCCACTTCCAAGGCTTATGGATTCAGTTTTGATCAAAGCGTTGATGGACCTTGAGCAAGGTAGCCCATTCCAGTAGACCCTTGTTTTGAAGTCTATCTAATCTCAGATCTTACCTTGAACCTTTTTCGAATGTCTAAGATGTAATTACACTAGATCATGTTGAAAAGTGGAGTATGCAGTTCTCATTGGATTCCTCTAAAATGGTTGTGAGACATGGAATTTTACTTTGCGACGAATATAATAAAAAAGTACCTGTTTGAAATTTTTATTTCATAATGACCTTCCGAACAATATTCCCTTATCTTTATCCATACATGAGCGAAGACGCGGGACTATCGTCGTTCCTTTGGAAATGACTAAACTTTATAAAGTATGGCGTGACTTGGCGTACATACCCTTCTTCTTGTAAAATATTTTCTTGTCTTTGTTTCCCCTATTCTCATTGTTGCAAAATCTAATAATCCACTTGTAACTTTCGAATGGGATTCCTGGAGGATGATAAAGTATTTTGCTTAGGAAAATGGGAATTAATCCAAGCCGCCATACTTTGATGCGTGACTGCCGTGAACAAAAGTTGAAACTGAGCTGTAAAATCGACACCGGCAAAAATCAACCCAGCAACTTTTCTCATAATGCACAAATAAAAACTTTCATCCGAAGAAATATTACCCTCTTAAAATTCACAATCACCAGGAATACGAGGAATGAGCTTTTAAAGTGCATATGATATTGTGGATTACTGTCATCTTGAAGCTGTCAAAGTTATGAATTTATCGTGCATATGTATACGAACAAAGTTGAAGAACGTAAAATTTGCTATGAAATTCTGTGGTTTGAAATGGAAAAAATCCCATCCTTGTAGCCACAGCGGATGAATAAGTAAAAAAATTGAAAAAACAGCTGTTTTTCAGAAGCAAAATACTAATGCAATTGATAAAGAAATGTGATTCATCATTTGTCCCATAATACGTTACTTATTTACAAACTGACTGCAAAAAACGCAGTTTTGATATCTTATTTAGTTGCTGAGTAATCTAATTGTTAATAAACATTAGGTGGAAGAAATAGGCATTGTTAAAATAAAGACATGCTACCAAAAATTGTTCAAACTTACAATAATGTTTTTACACATACATACAGTTTTGATAAACTGTTATTGTGCAATTAGCACAGCATGAAAACCGGTGGAGGCAACGGATTATCATTAACCATAATATTTTTGAGGGATTCTATCAAAAATCTCCACTGCTCTCACATCCACCTTAATTGCTAACCGGACTGGACTACAAATATTGAAACAAATTATAGATATAGAACTGAGGAGCACGCTTAATAGGTATCCGAACTGAAAAGTTATCTAAGAAAAAAATGTCATTCATTCATTATTGTCATTATCATGATTGTCGTTTTTATCCTTTCTTTACTCTGAAACTATTTGGTTTCGATTAAATCAACAGGCATTGAAACTCTCATTTCCAACTTGCTGATTATGAAAAATGATTCCAATAAACTGATATTCATTCAATAGAAAGGTAATAAGAATTTGTATTTTGGGTAATTCACGGAAAAGCACGCTTCAAAAGCGAATCGTTTAACGCTTGAGAAATTTCAACAGTCTGGTGGAAATTCAAGATCGATTATATAAATATTTACTTAAATAAAAAGCATAAGGATATCCAGAGAACGATCTCGAATTTTCTCCAATTCAAAATATCCAAATCACAACGAAATAAACCGATTTTCTATTGCTCCATCCTTATCGCTGAAAAAAAACTGTGACCCGAGCCAGGGTGTGCAAACTCTGAAGAATCCAGCTTGGTGATCAGGTAATTTTTCCCACTTTAAACTTCTCAGAAATTGTTTCCCAACAATAATTGAAAAATGACAGAGCATATGGAAGATGGAGAAATAATATTCAAGCAAGAAATAAAGAGAACAACATGATAAAAGTTGTCAAAAGCTTCAAATGTAATAATATATTGAGCTAATAAAATAGTGAGTCGTGATTTTATCCTCCACGAATCACTCTATATAATTTTATTCCATTATCAAAGGAAACGTCTCATTAAACAACAAATACAAAATCAGTCTTTTGGTCCTAATACGGAAGACAGATAATCCATCCAGGTACTGTCTTAGCTAAAATTGAATTTGATGATCACTGATTGTATTTCCTCATAGGAATTATACTATTCGAGTATCGCCTCGATGAAAACAAACTTCACTGGACACATTTTCAGATAGTATCAACCTTAGACGTGCAAATGCACACAAAGTTGTGTTGATATGAATATTCAGAAACCAGTAATTGAAATCAATTTGATGTCCCTTAATGTATTCGTGCATGGATAATTAATTTAAACCGCATAGCGGAATGAGCATAATTGACGTTTGTGGTGACATATCATCGTCAAGGATATCTATTTGTCTATTGTCCAGATTAATTCTAGCATCTATACTTTGAGCGGATTAATTTCCAAAGTTATAACACTTACTAACTTCACTACAACGACAACCAGACAATTGGGAACATTTTCAAAACAATATAATTCTACTTCTCTACCATTAACTGAAGCCACGGATAACTACAGGTAAGTACACATACTTTATCTAAAACTATCACATCATTTAGGTACAATAAAAAATATGTATACTGAATTACATCAATAACTAAACAAAAATTGTGGCGGAATACGATTGAATCTGTAATAATAATCGTATCTATAAAGCTAAGATCTCATCAAGAGAAACTGTTTATGATCTAAAAAACAATTAGGATTTTAAACTAAGATTGGGGCGATAAAAACAATATAAAACAATAACAAAGGATAAGAGAAGATCGAATGAGAACGGTTTATGGAAAGACAACTTTACAGGTCCGGAGCCGTTTTATGGAATCACAAAGGATTATACAATAGGAGGGGAAGTCAAGAGTTAACTATTAAAGGAACTCAAATAGAGGCTGACACCAGGTCACCCCCATACTAAGAGATAGACAAGAAACTCTCGTCCAGGTTGTTGAAGCTGGGTAATGGACACTCTACCCTGCGGAAGTATTGGTACAGAATGGGAAAAGCTAGTGAACCTATGTGCAGAAAATGTGGACTTCACGATGATACCTACTCACATACCTACTCTGTGAGAACCTAGAAGGTCTCAGACGCAACCACTTTGGAGTGGAAATAACACCATCACAACTACTGAAGATCCCACCAGTTAAGCTGGTAGTCTATATAGAAGACACAAATCTTCTGGAATGGAAGTCGGTAGATAACATGAATAATGGTACAAAAATTCAGCTCAAGTATCTGGGATATTGGGGGCCAACCTAATGAAGATCAATGGTGAGCAAGTGATGTGAAAGTGTGGTTAGAAAGCAGTGTGGCTGAAACTAGTTCACATCAAAGTAAACAAAGTGCGTATTGCTTCTCTTAGAATGACAATACTCGTTCAGGAAACTTTTTTGATGTCAACCGAAACAAACTAAACAATTGTTTTGTTTACGTGAGCAGGAATAATAGCTCCAGTATATCTCATAGTCGAGGTGCTATTTCATTATAACCTGCATCTGAAAAAGTCGATACCACTTAATGAATTTGAACCAGTGCAATCCATACTCAAAATTCAAAACTAATTTAACTGTGGCATTAATGGCACATATAGTGAGATACTTTTAATATCCCCAATTTGATAATTAACTTTTCAACTTCGCTGATGTATGAATCCTTTGAGAATTGACTCTTTACCAACAGTCTGAAAACAGCTTTAATTGTTCCACTGCACAAGGGTGACAGAAAAATATTACTCCACAGTTAGTCAGTGGACTAACGAAACATTAAGCTTCAGAAGGGACCAGGTTAGGAGTGATTAATCACTGGTCACTGCACTCTATGGAGCAGATGCATACAATTGGCATATACAAGGAGGAACCTATCTTTCGATTGTGCATTGCAGAGGAGGAAGAATCTGCCTCACACATCATCTTCGAATGTAAAGCACTGTCTTACTGGATATATAGAATACTATTAGAGTGGATACCCAAGTGAGAGTTTTTCTAAGAAGGATCTAGTGTAAAGAGTTTTGCCTGATAGGGCTACTGTTATATCTACACAAACTTCACAACCAAGAGCACAAATATCATATCCAGAAGGATGAGGAGCTGGGGACTCGAAGCCTCCGGCTATTGGTGCTGAACTGATCAATCGATTAATCAATCGTATCATCTCACAGCTAAGATTTTCAACCAATAACTCACAATAATTTTACAAATATCTAATTTTCCTGATAAACTATGCCCTTAAATGGTCTGCACATATGGATGCTTCAACTGAAAAACTAACATTAAATAAATAATGGAGAAGATTACCAAGTTTGACCCGTAACGGCAAATAGTAGACTTCATAAAACTGTAAGTTCTGACAAATTATGTGAAGTTGTTAAAACTTTACGTTCCTTTTTCAGTTATTCTTATTATTTTAATTAAAACGGCTATGTATGAATTGGTCATACTTATGTGAATAACGAAGTAAATGTGAAAATAGTTGATGCTCAAAGATATTTCTCCTTTTTTTGGATAATTTTTAAAAACAACAATCTAAATTGTTGAAAAAAATAGCTTCTTAGTCAAATTTAATCAAAGAAAGAAAAATGGAATGTGACTAGCATAATTCGAAATTCAACACTCAATTAATTGAGTAATTCTATATCTTGAGAATTGGAGTATATTACTTCATTAACCAAACAATTCGCTTTAGTCGAGTGGAGCGAAATAAATAAATACGTCTCTTCAATCCACCGCGGAAATTCATGAAATGGTAGAATGTGGCAAATGAATATCAATAAGAAATATGGAGAAAATAAAATTGTTGGCGTGTCGGATAGTCAAAGGCACTGAGCTCTCAAATGGCACAAAAATGTTGTAGGAAAACTAAAATGTAGATAAGCTGGAAAAGAGAGGACCGAAGCTGGATAAAACGAGATAATCTGTATCCACTCAACTCTGGTTATATGATGTATTATCATAATCAACAATTATTATTTTTATTATTATTATCCTTTTATTCCTCAAGGAAATAAATAATGGAAAAACATCGAGTCAAACCTCCTCTATAAGCTCGTAAAAAAATTATCAGAAAAAATTTAACCTCTGCTGACAAATCTGTGATTTTCAAAACCCTTACAAGTGCATTTTTGTGTGCATTTTTATAACCCAGAACGTGGTGGCACCTACCAATTATTGCAGCTCCGACGGATGGGACACCTGCCCTTAAGGAAAAATACGTTAGTTAATAGAGGCGTCCACTCCTAGGTAATTGTAGTAATAAATGTCCTGGGGCACTGATCCAAGTTATTAAATCATCCATTTAATATAAACCAGAGGAAATAATTCATAGCCTAATGGCATTCGAATTCTGCAGACTACTAGTCTCCGCAAGAAAACCACCTGAGTAACATTTGCAGTCGTTTCCAGCTCGTCACATTGAAAACGAGAAAAATAATTCATAAAAATAATTTCCCTTATTCATAAAAACTTCATTTTCCTTCAATTGTTTATAACAAATTCTGAGAAACTGCGAAAACTGGAAGTTCCATCAAACAAGTTAAACACCAATAATTTCTCCCTCATTTCACATAAATAATACTGGACAAAAAAAACTAAGAGTGGTATTCAATTTTCTCGATAACTTCGTTTTTATTACTTCTCGCTACAGCCACGTAATCGCCATGAAAATGGCTCAACTTCTAGAAAAGTGTACTATAGGAACTTTTTAGTTACAGCAATAATTTTCCATGGTGATTTAAGCCCATAATCTCCTTAGGTGGTAATAGCATCTTATTATCGTAGTGCTGCTTCAATCCCAAATAATAATACTTACTACTTTCTAAGGTTTAAAAGTCATAATCATTATGACCGCAATACTAGAGTTTCCAATAGTGTTTCAGCTTTAAAGTTAATAGCTTTTAGCATTGAATAGGATTCACGGTTCAAGCCTTATTTAATTTAGACCCGAATACCCTTAAGAGCTCTCCGATTATCTTTCACCTTTGCACTTGTGAGGTTAAAATTTTCACGAAAATGCAAGATTATAAATTAAACGTTCCAAAATACGAGCAGCCTTATATCATCAACTTAAAATTTATAATCTTTTAATGCTTCATCATAGAACAGTGTGAGCTATTAATTAAATTATAGTACCAGAGGAAAATTAAGAAAATCCAAATGCTCGAATCACGTTAAGGTAGGAGAATATTTGTACAAAAATTATTTGCAACATAAAAATGTTTATAGCAAAGTTACGTTCTTGAAAGTTGACGTGATTCAAAATTGAATGAATGCAGAAATGCTTCACTGATAACTTAAAAACCAAGGAGAGTGTGGAGGCCAAAAAGACAGTGCTTGAACAATGTATGGTTCATACAACAGCCTTTTTGGTGTGCGTCATCGTTTGTGACGTATATTCGGGTTTTGGGTATGTCGTTTATTTTATTTGCCATTTTGACACATATCTAACCCTAAATTTGATAAATAGAATCATCAGGATCGCATTCAGCAAAATTCGACAAGGCTATGAAATTAGTAGTTACCAGCTTCTTTTTCTAAACTGAAAATACTTGAGAACTTTCAAAATGCTAATGTTTTTCCGTGTATCTAGGCATATTTTTGTATTATTCGAATAAATATAACAATAATATTCATATTAACTTTTCATAAATAATAATTGACCGTGAACAACAAAGTACGGACCTGACAAGAACTGTCAGTGGGACAGTAGAAAAAGATGTCAGACACATTGACAATACGAAAGGTATATCTGCATGCCTATTTTAAATAAAGAAATTTCTCCCGATTGATAGGTCGCGCTTAGGCTTAATCTGAACATCAACCAATCAAATTTTGGTAAGTCAATGATTAGGATTGACGTTTTAATAAATTTGAACGGTTCATTATTGCGATATTTTGATTAGGATTAATCAAAGACCTGACTTTTTTGCATTTCTTTCCATGTAATATGTTAGAAAGACATTAACAAACGATGACGCACACCAAAAAGGCTGTTGTATGAACCATATGTATGTCTATATATTGAGACCTAAGAGATATTTTGTGCCCCTTTACTCTTACGTAGCTCCTAAGGAAAGTCTAAGAGACTAGTAGCTTCTTCAAACCTGTTTCCCTGAGGAATTCCAGGATATCTCCAGGCTTTAACTTGGGTCAATGTCCCTCTTCCATCCAGTCATCCTCCTAGTATTCAGAATTGTTGTGCAATTCGCAATTATGTGGATGGAGGTCTCTTCCTTGTCACAGAATCCGAATCCACATTCCTCGTCCTTCACTATTTTGAGCCTTGACAGGCGTCCATTCAGACGACAATGTCCCCTCAGGTTTATCCGATATTATCACTATTCTAAGTCTTCTATATCCTTTGTTGGAAATTGTACGAAAATGACCATTGTCATATACTGTGATAGTCAATCAGCTCCATGCAGGAGAGTTCCAATCAAGTTCAAGACTGCTAGGGAACCATACTCCACAAAGATCACAAGGTTTATCAAGAGGGTGATCAAGAGTCTTGTGTTCAGGATCTTCCAATGGTATAACAGAATAGCAGTACTTGGACAAAGAAACAGTTGAAATAATAAAAGCCAAGGATTTCATCAAAAAACGATCACTAAAAATGTCTACAAAGTCAAAATAGGCGGAATATGATCTTGGTTGGGATTCTGTAAACCCAATAAACATGGAAAGTATCCAACCATCTCCAGGATTTGCCAAAAATATGAGGGAAATTCAACCGATATAATGTGCTACTGTGTGAACACCTGGTTAGGCGATGGTTTGGACGATAGGAAACGCAAAACCACAACCCTTTCAAGTATTTCATCCAAATTTAAACATTCCGAATATTTGTAACGTCAAACAGTCCATGGAGTTTGATTCCAGTATAATGTTTGAATCGGTGTGTTAAATAAGATGACCTAGGACTAATTGTTTCCATTGAAAGCCTATACGTCTGCGTGAAACTTTTTTCTGTGAAGTAGTTTATTCTACGGATGGCGGCTCAAAAGGGCTAACTTATGATATAATCTACTGAACAAATTTTATTCAATTAGACCAAAACTATATTTTGATTTATACAAACATATCTTGGATAAATTGTATTTTCAGTTCAATTTTATCTTTTTATCTCCGCTCATGGATAAAGCAGCTCAACACCATCGCTAAGGACGTTTCAAGTTCTCCCGGGTGAGCCATTTTGAGGGTATTTTATATGAAAATAAATTACTCTTGCTGAAAATGTAAAGTAGTCGTTTAGATGGACAAGGATTCGAAAAGGCGCTATTAAGCCAACCACAAAATGAATAATGTAGTCATCACCCATTATTTATTTATTGTAACAAAAAGTTTTATTATTATCCTAGATCGTTTCAAAGTTCCGCATTGCATTGACATAATGATTATATTTCCAAACAAATTTTCCCGGTATATAACTACAATTGAAGCAGTTTTAAGCGGATTAAATAATAATTCTGCTATTATTGAGGCAATTTTATTGTCACTTTGAAATCTCATCAAAACTTTTTAAGATTCTTGATGCGATAAAGAAACTATTTGAGAAATTTCTGGCACAAATTGTGAAGTTTCCAAGACAAAACCAGATGTTATATTATTTTTATAACCAGCTCGGCTAGTTTGAATGAGTACACTGAAATTTGCTTTATCTGGAAGAATGAAATAACTAATCAAAACTTTCCGTGAACCGGTTTTTTTGAATTTTTATTTTCTTTCTGGAGTAAAAAAAATAATACTTTCCATATATATTGACATTATAATTTATGTATTGAACTAGAAATGTTGACATTCCAGAATAATTATGATTGATATCTAAACATAATTCATATAATTTATGTTTGAAATGGAGGAATAAACTAGAAACAGTTCATTGATATGAGTAAATTTCACAAACTTAGGATAACAGTGAATTCAACACGAACAAATACTCCCAGAAAATTGGTTTTGTAGATCAAAGAAATATATTATTTCGAATATACTAGAGGAAATACTAATTAAAATGCAAAGTAAATAATTTTCTTGTTGGCATTTAAAGCTCTTTAAACCTGCAAGGTGAGTTAACTGAGTTTTTTTTCATAAAAGTTTCAATACCTATTTAATAAAACTTCCACAACTCCTCAGGGAAAATGAATCTTTTTGAAACTGTATACAGTTTTTATGTACTCAGATAAGTTCTTTGAGTTTATTATTGGAAAAAGTTGGGAGCATATAAGTTTGAACTGCATAATTCAGTCTAAAAAAGTGTCTTTGCTTTAAAGTTTATGTATTATAGATCTGCAATCATCTTAAAACTAAGAACCAATCAACAAAAATATTTATTTATCTTTTGAAAAAACGCTAATTAGCCCTTCTTTTATTTTCACTACATCCAGTTTCTCCAAATTTCTCCTAAATATATTTATTCACATTAAATTCGAAGGAGCCACCATAATAGGGACTCTGATCAAAGAAATATATGAAGCTTAGATAGAGTACCTACCTCGACGGATAATTTCCAAATGGGATAATAAAATACGATACTAAATCTTTCGATGTGATTTAAGGTGAATACATGAAAGAGAAAATTATAACTAGGATTGATTTTAAACTAAAACTAAGAAGATAAAATCATGTTACTTTTTAAATTAAAACCTCATATCTTAGTTCCTTGCATGAACATCCAACTGTAATGATAATAAAAAACAACATGGTTTTATTTTCTTAGTTTTAAATCAATCCTAGTTGTAATTTGTTGTGACATGAATCCGTTTTGATATTTGGCAACAGGGTAGTCTTAAAATAAAAGACCACCATCTGTGAATGGGATGAAGGGCCACTTGTGAAGGAAGACGGGTATATAATGTGGTTGTAACGATACATGACATAGTTGTAAGAGTAAAATAAATTGTTTTCAAATCAATTAAAGTTTCAATATATAGTCCACTCGTTTTATTTTAAACACTTACGTTGGTGTCTCAACAATATAAAGTGAATATAAAGTTGAGAGACATTTTTATAAGATGTTTCCAATACATTCGTATTTTAATCTCTCAGTCAACCAAATCTATATTTTGTTTTTGTTCCACATTAATCATCTGTGTTAATTTTTGCAATTAATATGGAAAACAAACCTTTTTTTATTGGTGACCCCTATTACCTGTTTAAAGCACGCCCCAGCGTGTTTAAAACGAACTTTAAAACATAGATAAAAAACTACTTTGTCCACGACCACCTAATAATAAGCCGATATTTTACCTCCTAACAAAAGGTATATGGTACCCATATATCAACTGTCGTGAATTATGAACCATAATACACTACAGTGAATTATGAACCATAATACACTACAGTGTATTATGAACTAGAGATGGGGGTACCTACAATATGGAATAAACTATTAAATCTGTGTATTTTGTTCAGGAAATTTGTTTCTGACATATATCGTATCGATAAAATATTTTAATTTTTAGTATTGATACTTTTCATAGCGATATTTTCTAATATTAAGTATTTTAAAACAATATATTTATAACGGTACGTTGTATTGATACTTTCTACAGTATCGCCCATCTCTATATATGTCAAATTATATTTTTATATAGCTGTCAGAACATTTTGAGGTTAGTATAATACCAAATCGTTACTGACTTTTATTTAATACAGAAATCAAGTGTTGTGGACAAAGTATAGTATTCTACTCGAAATTTATGGCCATAATTCACTTGGGTGACTTCGTGAATTATGGCTATCATAAATTGCTCGTTTAATAATATACTATACTTTAAAACACGCGCTGTTTTTAAAGTCACCATGGTTATGTATAATCATTTAAATGACAATTTTTTCTGTTATTGATCAACAGGAGTACTTTGTAACGTCAAAACCTTTATTTGAACAATATCTAACAATTTCAACTTTATGAAAATGAAAATGGAGAGTACAGTTGATTGCGTTTGAGATATTAATATTTCGATTTTTCAATTCGGAGGGAATGGTATTTAAATTGATACTACTTACATTTCCATGACAACGCAAGGTAAACTAATGTCATCACGAATTCAACCATTTTACATTGTCAGTTCCTATTTCCATTTTATTTCCTTGTAGTAGTAAAAGATACCAGTATTTATGGTTTCAAAGTGCACCAATAAAAAAAATAGCGTAAAGTATTCGTGGATAACTGGTCTCTAAAACACTTGCTTTATTTCGAGCGTGTTTTAAACACCTTAATATCCACTTATCTTTTAATATACTATTCTAAGCTCATGAATATGTTACAAATAACAAACAATTATTTGTCAATTCTATGTATTAAATTGTGAATATTATTTTCCTCAACTTGACTTGTTTTTTTTGTGTCTACTTAATTGGGATACTAGGGCAAATTAAGTCGTTAACGAAGGACAATTCAACCTGCGAATAAAAACCTTGCTTAACATAGATAGTGGGTAGATCAGAATATACAACTAAAATTCTCACAAGGCATAGCATCATACATTATCTTTTTTTCCAAAATTATATATTTATTAGTTTTAAAAATAATTAGATCATTTATTATTTGATTTTCGTAAAGGCTAATATCTTCATTAACCACCTTCACATTCTTGCTTTTACGCTTTTTACGCTCTTCAAAATTATCATACTCTTTTTGATATCGCTCTAAGTTAAATCATGACTCGCATTTGATTCTCCCAATATTCCTAATGAAATTTGATTTTCTTCCTCTTCCATTCATGATCGTTGTTGAAAAGAAACTGACGGAACACAAAAAATTGACATTGCTCATAATATTGTTGTGATATTGTTGAGCTGTTCCATGACAACACGAAGTTGAGATTTTTCTGTAAAATTACGAGGTACGTGGCATGTATTTTCTTCCGAATCAAAATGTAATCCTTCAGCAGGATTACGAAGTCATACGTCCGGCCGCAAATATCGGATTCAACGTTATTCGCTACATATCGATCTTGTAAGATATTTTTTTCTAATCAAATAGATGAGACTGTTCTAATTATACCCAAAAGAATCTGTACAAAAACAAAAATTATCATTCATATGAAACTAATCCTCGTCTAGTCTATCGAACGAAGAAAACTTGTCTGAAATTTGACGATGATAGCAGCTGACGTTATAAACATGGTTAACCAGACAGTAAAAATAATCATCTCTATGATTCAATTACTGCAGCATTTAATAACAGCAGGGTTGAATTATGGTTAAGAAAATTCCGTTCGTGTTTGTAACGTGAATATCCGGCGCGCCCTGCTCCGTCCAAGAGGTGAAATGGTGAAAAATAATTACTTTATTGTGCTTCATAGCGACGTTTAATATTCATGAGCAGTAACACTTTGTGTACACCTAATTTTGAAAATAAGGCACCCTTTTCTACACTATCATGAACAAAAATAGCGCAAATTCCAACGATTTATTAAATAATAATGTTCTAAACTAATTTTGTGAAATGTTGATGATGATTCAAGAGAAATAACAAGAATATTTCTCATCAACCCGTTCCCCTTTCAATACAGTTCAATATTCCAATACATATAATCACGTTTTTCAGCAAATATGGAGTTTATTTCAATCTAAGAGTAGGTTTGAAGGGATTGGGTGGTACCATAAGAGATACTGAGCGTTCAGGTCGACCAGAACGCACTTAAAGCTGGCTTTGTTATATCTAAGTTGAAATTCAGTTTGGCCAGAACCTACACTATTTGTTTTCCAATTTTTTATTTAAGCGCAACGTCGTGAGTCATTATTGTTTCGAAACAGTGTGGAAGATGGCAGCTGTCATGTGCCTGGAAATTTCCACTCATCAGTTTTCAGATAATTTTTCGAAATAAAGTATCTGATTGATATAATAATGACTCTATGAATTTTTGATTCTATTTTTCGACATTTTAACTTGAATTAGCGTATTTTCCAACTTTTTAGTACGCCCCACTACACGTTTTCTCTCTACAAAGAAAATATAATTCCATTTTTTTCTTCCATTTTGCTCCAAGTGGATGGAGTAAGATTTTTTCCATGAAATGCGACCGGTCCAAAATCTCCGCACCCACTTAATCTGTTTATGTGGTCATTGTTGAGACACAAACTTTGAAATTACAATAAACTCCTCTTTTCAATCCTTTTTCGTTACTGGATGTTTCGGAGATGCTTCTACTTTTCTTTGTCCACCTACCATAAATCGATCCAAATTTTTTCAGTTGGTTGAATACTTGAATTTAGCTGCGTGGCTTCCAGCTAGGTGAAATGAAGGGATATTGAAAATTGAGTCCGTAATTGGGAAACCGAAGGAAGTATGAGAGGAAAAAAGTGAATTCAAGCGATAGTACGAGCTACTCTTCTTGTTAGAGAACAAATTCCCATAAATTAAATTCAAATTTTGTTAATTTGATACTGTTTGGTAGATTCCATTTTGAGACCGATAATTGAGCTATCACAGTATCAGAGCCGGTAAGTGTAACCAAGAAACTTTTGAGCTTTGACACAATGAAACCTAATGGAAATTTCATAACAAAATCAAATTTTTGGAGAAAATGTAACAAAAACTAGGAAGTTGATCGCTGGGTTCGATGAACTGGAAATATTTGTTAATTTTTAATTTGACTTCCAGGAAACAGTATTTTCAATTTATTGAATTCATATTCACATCACTCTTACAGTACGGATTTGAATATTCAGGAGTCTGCTCCTTCGTTACATCGTCCTCTTAAACATCTGATTTGTATTGTAATATTTGACATACCGGACTTATGACATGATTTACTTTTCAACATAGTATGGTTCATTCAATCCTTTTTGGTGTGCTTCATCGATTGTTAATGTCTTTCCAACAAATTACGTGAAAAGAAATGGAGAAAAAGGCATGTCCGTGCTTAATCCTAATCAAAATATCACAATAATGGACCGTCCAAATGTATTACAAACATTAACCCTATTATTTGACTTACAAACATTTCACTGGTTGACGACTAGATTACGCGCAAGCGCGACCTATCCATTGGGCATTCAAAATACGGTGATACGTTCCTTTCGTAGCGTCAATGTGTCTCAAGTGTTTTTCTAATGGGTCACTGACAGTTCTTGTCAGGTCTGTACTTTGTTATTTACCCACCGTCTACTTATGAAAAGTGAATAATTAATCTTTGGCCACGACCACCTGATAATAAGTTAATATTTTAGCTTCTTACAAAAGGTATATGGTACTCATATATCTACTAGAGTGAATTATGGTTTATAACACACTGACTAAAGATAAGGGTACAATATGAAAGAAACTATTGCATTTTGTTCAGGAAATTTGCTTCTGAAATATATCGTATCAATTAATTATTGTAATTTCTAGTATTGATACTTTTCATAACGATATTTCCTAATATTAAGTATTTTAAAACAATATATTCATAATGGTACGTTGTATTGATACTTCACACAGTATCGCCTATCTCTATATATTACCTACGTCAAATTATTTCATGTAGCTACCACAACATTTTGAGGTAAGTACTTAATGCCAAATCGTTACTGACTTTCATTTAATGAAGAAATCAAGGGTTATGGACAAAGTATAGTATTCTACTCACAATTTATGGACAATATTCACTCGGGCGACTTTCGCAAACATCACCCATCGTGAATAATGGCTATCATAAATTGCTCGTTTAATAATATACTATATCCTTGGTGTTATATTTATTTAAATAATGCAAAAATATGCCTGGGTACATAGAAAAATATCAGCATTTTGAAAGTTCTCAAGTATTTCCAATTAGAAAAATCATTCACCAAATGCATCTATCGAGTGAATGTTTTTGGTAAAATACCATTAGATCCAAGCCATAATGGATAATTACCAGTGTATTAACCGAATTCACCCTCTTATCTCAAATCTAACTTCTATTATTCAACACATCGCTTATAACTGTGAATATCCAAGTTTCGATCAACTAAACATTAAACGTTTTATTGTTTTGTTCACTGTCAGAAAAACTATAACCATTTATTGTATCATTATGTTTATCGAAGGCAATAAACTTCCATGAATATCATCACGAAAGTGGATGACTATGATTTATGACAACACATTTGAATTCTTTATACTACGAAACCGAAACATCCGTCAAAGACAATATGCGGTTCAAATGAAAAATCTTTAGTAGTTTTTCTCATTTTTGCTAAATTGCATTTTTGATGTAGCGCTATTTCCAGATATTTTCTTCTATCTAGCAGTTTCCATATAGATATATATATTTTCTAGATTTTCAACAACAATAAAACAATTCTGGTCTTCCGGCTCCCCAGGAAGAAATACACAACATTCTTTCTATGAAATATGTGTATATTTATTCAATTATGAAATTTATGTCGGCGTATAGTACAGAACCGTATTCAAGATATTGAATCGCTAAGAAATGTAGCGGGTATATATTGTGTATGTATGTATTTTTTGGGGTAATATTCACCGATATCTGAAAGATCTATTGTGCCCACTTACTCCTACTTAGTTTCTGAGAAGAGTCTCTGAAACTAGTAGCTCCTTTAGTCCTATTTAACGAAGGAATTTCAGGATATCTGCAGGCTTCAACTTAGGTAAATGTTCTTCTTCTATCCAGTAATCTCCCAGGTATTGTGCTCTAGGATTCTGGAGTGCTGTGGGAAAGTATGTAAATGGAGGCCTTTTCTTCCATGCTACAATATTCACACTCTTCTTCCTCCACTATTTTCATTTTCAGGTTCCCATTCAGTCAGCAATGTTCCGTTAGTATCCCCGTTAAAAAATCTTAGCGAAATTTTACTTTGACTTATTTGTTCATTCAATCTCAACAGGTTGTAGTCACCCAGAAGAATCTTTGATTGTCTAAGCACTACTAGATTTTTCCAATGGTCAAATCTTTTCTATCTTTCACCTATTTCTTCCAATATATTATGTATGTGACAACCGCGGATTAGAGACATTCTCAAACATTTTTTAAGAATTGCCCATTCCTGGACGTCATTACTGGACTATGCTATCAAGTCCTTGGAGTAGTATAAGAACCCAATAAATGTCATATAGTTCTATTTGTAGTACCTTTCAAAAGTTTCAATTATTTCTCTTTGATTTCTAATATCTCTTCACGACTTGAGAAATATCACTACCAGTTAATTTATCCAACTTATTCTGAGTATTTGTTTGGAAATTTTATACCCAGTAGATAACTACATTAACCACAGACCTTTGGATAGCTGGTGATATTCTTCACTGAGCGTTTGGCTAGTGTTGTTGACTTCAAGCATTGGGTTATTTGGGACCCGAATATCTTCCCTGCATTCTTTCTCATCCACTGAGAGCAATGGTAGTTTCCTGTGTGGTTTTAAGAAGGGTTTCTGGGTACTTTCAGTAGTACTTTTTTATTTTTACAAACGGAATCACTGTTTCTACTAGCACTATTGGTTCATGGTTTTAGTTTATGGTGATAATTTGTATTCCATGAGCATTGACTGTCTGACTTCTTGTTCATTCTTCCTGACACACAGTTTTTGAAATTAATAATACAGGTTGTCCCACGAAGACAAGTGATATATCAGAATTAATCATTACGTAGGAATGTAAGATTGCCGAAAATTACAGGGGATTCAATTTTGAATTTTTTAACTTCAAGTACCTGCCGATCTTTAATTATTCTTTTAAGACCACAAGTATGCTAGTTAGTTGGAATTGTTTCAATGGGAGGAACACAGAAAGGCACAAATATACAGATTGTTCCATCAATAAATTTGAATGCGACGTCGCGTGACCAAAAACAAATACCCCATTTGGTGACATAATAACAAGAAAAGATGCAGCATTTGCTTTAATTTACACCCCCAAAATTATAATTATCTACTACTGCCCAACATTACTTGTCTTAATCGTCGTGGAACACCAAGTTTAGCGAAAACTGCACGTCGATATATTTTTCCATTCTCGAGTAATAAGCCGTCAAAATGTGTTACATTATAGTGGGACACCCTGCATTGTGCCTGCTTATTTCAGACTTATTCCAGCGAATTTTTTTTTCCATTTTTGTAAATTAGGAAAACTGAGTTGATTGCATAACATTGAAAAACATGATTATCTAATATTCTCAGTATCAAGTATTTGTACCATAACAATATATTCATATTCTCTAACCACATTCAACACGTTATAAATTCCAATGTTCAAAGTTTGAGGACACTGATTGACACTGGATTGAAGCAGCAAACAGACGATCTGAGATGAACAAACAACTGAGCGGACGTCATTGGCATTTATGTTGACATTATTAGACACCTACGGCTTACGGGATCACATAAACGTAAACGCTTTGACTTGACGTATTCCCAATACGTTTCAATTAAGTCGATAATATTTCAACTATCTAAGCTTACTGTTCCAATTTCACGGTTATACATACGTAGACAAAACTTTCCAAATAATCCCATTTCCAAACCCACCACTTCACTTTCCACACCCCCAATAGGTGTTTCCCATTTTCCTCCAACCCCTGCATATGTTAATCAAGCTTGGTTCACAAGCTAAGTGATTTGTTAATAGGTCATGTCTAATAAATATTAAACATAATGTGAAATAATACAGTCCGCAATCCTGAAAATTAGACCGTCCTGAGACCCTGAATTCATATCTCTCAAATAAAACTTTTAATTAAATAACTTTAATCAAAGCAGCTTTTGCTATATCTTCTAACAAACTTTGATTGTTTATTGGTTAACATATAACCCAAGCGACGTTATTATTTAACGTCTTCCACATCAATTAAAGAGCACAACGTTTGCCATAAATATTGCAGCTTCATATAAGGCAACCTTATCATGAAGAATGCAACTTTTACTATAATAAGTCTCCACCTTTTGCTTTAACCACTTTTTTTGAAATAATGGAGGTCTTTTGCTATAATTAACAAGGTGCTCAGCTGAACATCAATTTTCATCTTTATATATTAATCCATATCTGATTTTGTCTGCGGTAAAACTGTTCAAACTCGATTGTATTCTTTTTTCGAATCTTTCACTTCCATGAATAAGACTTCATTTGTGCTTTATATGGCAACCTCTACTTATAATAAAAATAAGCAAGTGAAGTGACGTGTGAAGTACATCGTTTATTTTCGAGTGTTCCAAGTGCCTAATTTTTGTGTACCACTCATATATTTCCATAAAACTTCTGAAGCAGAAACACAAAACAAGGCTCCAAACTTAAAACATAGATACTTCAGTTTATTACCCATAGTTGTTTCTTGCCGATGCGATATTATTATTTTCCATTCGAGAAGAGCTACTGAAAATAAGTAACTCAATTTAAACATCGAAAAGTTTGTACAATTTTTTCGTAAGTACAATATATCATCATATACACGACATCTGAATACGTGACTAAGTTCATCTCTTTAGTATTTATTTGAATATTCATGAGAGGACATATTTCGCACGGAATTCAATACAGAGCAGTCCTGATTTTCAATGGAAGTAATTCGGAATAGCGGACCCCAGTTAGAATTTATCAAGTTACTTATATTTTTTATTTTCAAGTTGTACTCAGTATTGATCACAACATATCTTTCGAATGGAAGCAATTTCGTTGATAGAAAGGAACATTAATATTACTTCAGCGATGATTGGAGAGTATTTGAATAATATAAAATAATTATTGAGATTTGAGATTGAAAGGGTTTGTTATGAAAATACTTTCGTACATCCACAGATGTACTAGCAGTAACCATATTCGTACACGCATTGCGTCCTAACACTTGCCAACCAGCAATAAGTTACATTCCATTTGGGTTGTGATATTTGGAGCTTTCGTTTGCTCAAGCCTCTACATTTGATAGAAGCATCAGGTGAGCATTTTCAAAAACATTCACTTCCTATTGTTCACTATTTTCTTCAAAGCTGTAACATCAATTTGTTAGACAATAATAACCAATTATCAGTATTTCCTTTTTGTTTTTGAAACGCACCTGGTGGCTTGAGAACTATCAGCCGAATTGACCATTGAACATTCAATACAGAAATTTACTCGATTCTTCTTAATTTTACCATATTGTGATAAGCCTTATTGAAAAAACATATATAAAAAATAGCTCCATACTAAGACTCTACGTAATAAGTTGGACAAGGAGCTCTTGTCCAGGCTGTTGAAACTGGGAAAGAGAAATTTGAAGACAGTTCTGGTGACTGAACACTGTACCCTGAGGAAGCATTTGCACAGGATGGGCAAAGCTAGTGAACCTTTGTGCAGAAAATGTGAACTGTACTGTACTACTCACATACTCTGCTTCTGCGAGAACTTAGGACTCAGACGGAAGCACTTTGGAGTGGAAATAACAGAACCATGACAACTACTGAGGATCCCTCAAGATAAACTGGTGGCATATATGAAAGACCCGAAGCTTCTGGAATGGAAGTAGGTAGATAACATTGGTAATGGTACAAACATTAAAATAAGCAATCCAAACGTATGAACGAATTGTTATTGCTTTTTGACAAAATTAACAAAAATTAACTTGACAATGAAAGATTGCAGTGTGTGAACACGTAAAATTTTTAAAAATCGTGTAAAGTCCTTTCCTAGATAATTATATCGCTCTGTATGTACACACATTGATATTTTATAACAATTCGTAAGAATAATAGAAACAGCGGATAACATCTTTTCAAAAAAACAACCACAGCAATATTCTAACGAGACTTCGCATACAAACGACTTTTTTGTATCGCTCTCTGACAAACTTCTTGACAAAAAATCCGCAGGGAGCCATTTTATTTAGAAACATAATAAGAAACGGAGGGTATAACACTTATATAAACAATAATCCTACACTCACCCTTACAGAAAAGACTCACTTTAACAGTACGTCGCATTTCAAGTAAATATTAAAACTTTGATAATTTTGCCTTTAGGTATTAGCCTGAAAATTTAGGGTGTAGCTCAAGGACCTCATAAAAAGATACAGTATACATTTTTCTACTATGCAAGTTATTTTTGAGTAAAACTAAATATGGTACGCATTATAACAACGCTCCAAATTGTACTACTCCAGAGGATGTCAAAAGTGGATTTCTCCTTGAATTAAACATATTTGATCTAAGTAATTATAATTCAGTTCAAAATATATTATTAGCTTCTTCTGCCATGAATATGTAGCGTTTCCGCTTTAGCCTAATTGTGCAGACATGATCATTATTGAAAAGTAATAAATGTTTGCATGGTTGGTCTGGTAAGGTTCATGACCCTCAAATTCTTGTAACAATTTCTTTATTAGAAAGCCGTGTAGAACAGGAACTTTCAAATAGATTGGAAGTAATGAAAACTCGCCATCTTTTTAACCTAAGGCTTAAGATATGTTCACCAAAAATTTTATTTTGTGGTAAATTTAGAATTTATAGAGAACAATTTTAAAAAAAAACATATTACATCAAGACAACTACTTTTTCCCAGCTACCAGTGTCTGAGACTTTCATCAGGAGCTACTTGGAAGTGAGGGGCCAATAGATAATTCAGGTCTTAGTGAATGAATAATCATACTCACATTTAGTTCAAAATAACAGCCTTACAGTTCGAAGTGAACATGTTAATCGTAAAATATCATTAAATAGTGATAAAAAGGCCATTTTTTGAACCAATTTCGTGATCTTTGAAGTAGTTACTGAGTTATCCTGTGAAATTTTTCTTCCAATCTAATACATATCAAACAAATTTAAGCTTAACATGAATTTCCGAGGGTTACGAAGTCTACCAGAGCGTTGGATTTAAAAGGGTTTGCCAAAACGAATTCCAACGTTATGGAAGTTGTACCTAGTTAACAAAAAAGGGATTACTAGTGGCCCTGGCGCAATTTTATATATTTCATGGCCTAATTGATAATCAGGGTTCTATTTTACAGACAAAATCCAAAGGTATGTTTTGAACAAAACTATACTCTTTCACAATCGTTCAAGAATTTTATGCGCTTCCTCTACTCAATAAACAGGTGAACAATTTTTCCTCGTTATTGGTAAAAGCAATCCTATAACGTTTTTATAATAAACGTTCCGTATCCTATCACTACCGTAGGTAATATGAATATAATCACTATTTCTATATTTACTCATTTCAGCTGAATGAACTACGTAAATACGAATTCAAAGAAACTAAAAGCAGTTTTGCTATATTAATATTTATTTTAGAGAAACTTGCAGCATTCCACTGATTTTTCTAAAATGATATTTCCTTTCCTGCGGGAATATATGTTCAGGGCTTTTTCTTGACAGTTAAAGGAATAGAATTTTTGTCTACTCCTCTACTCGCTAATACCGCTAAGACCGGAAAAAGGATGAAATATTCAGAGAATGAAGTGGATCACTGGATGAAATCAAGAATTCTCATCCCGGTTATGTGGATTCGTTTTAAGTTATGCCATAAGTAACGGGTTAGGGTGAATATTTTACTTTTAAGGAGAAGAAATAATGTACCGGGTGATAATTTAACTAACTATTAGCAAGATTATAACAAAGATGAATTGTATTCATTAAAATTATCTGATATTAAATGGAAACACTGGAAATTTGGAGAAGTAGATTTCTGATGATAGGTAATTGTAGATGATTGAAATTTTTACAAAAACGTCAAAATTTTACTCGCATAAGTATCCTAATTTCGAAAACAAAGATCCATCAACTTAACAAATCATATAAATATTGACTCTTTAATCCACCCGAAGAACTATTCTTAGATCATGCAAAACTCATTATAGAATATACATTTTTTTCGTGTTAATAATTGAAAAAAAAATTATATCAAAGACCAACCGAAATTTTTCCATGACTTGGGAAAAAGTACAATTACAAAATCGAGAAATTCCAATCAAGTTTAACAGTTTTTATGTACAAACTAGGTGAGAACTATATCGTCACCTTACTGTGGATTTCAGGAAACACATGAAGTAGCAGATGAGCTACCAAAGAGGTAGACTAAAACACCATTTTGGGGGCAGCAACCCTTTTGCGGTACTAGCTCCAATATAATATTGAAAGAAATACATAAAACTGAAGAAAAGAGAAAATACGACCATTGAAAAGATCTAGTAGAGCTAAGGCAATGAAAAAAATTCTGGGTGACTACCATTTGTTGAGAACAATTGGATGCCTGAGTCAGAGAGTTTCAACGGGTATCCTGATTGTCGCCTAAATGGGCTCCTGAAAAAGCACAAAATACTTGTAGTAGAGGATTAGAGATTAGAGTAGATTATCTGGCATAGAAAAAGAAACCACCTTCCACATACTCGCAAATTGCATAAGAATGCAGAATCCATTAATATATCCATTTTGTTTTCGAAACCACACTACAGAAAAACATACATACCCTAACGATTCACGTTTAGAGAATTCCAACGTATTGACCTAGACTTCCTCATCCATTATTCATCATTATATTTCGTAGATTTGTGAAATCCATTATCTCTTAAATTGTTTTCTGCGATGAAAATTAGTTATCTACGACTCGACGAGGAAACTTCCGGCGGACATAAAAGTTGTCGGTTGTTATGTGGTTAATAATTACGAAATTATGCATATGTGGATGGTTTATTGTTAGTTCAATATTTAAAATGTGTTTTGCAAAACAATATGAATTATCTTGAAGTTTAGATCCAACGAAAAGTACTTTGACAAATAGAAATTTGTAAGTAGTGGCTTATAATAAACAAAAAATCAATGAATGCGGAAAGAGGGATTGCGGACTATAAGGAGGAATAGGAAGGATGAAACATTCTATCAATCAAATTCCGACCAATTTTGACGTCAAAGTATAGAGAGTCCAAGGAATAGTTATAAATAATTAGAAGATAAATAACTAGGAGGAGCGTTTTGGGTTTCAGGAACTACAAAAAGTTAATTATGCCAAATCTGCATTGTATTGCTAGCAGTTGTCGTGGCCAGTAATGGATCAATGCCTGTCTAAATAGATCCTCACAATTGGCATATTGTGTATGGAAGTGGAGACTAGAGCGCTTGAGAGGATTTCTCCAAAAAGGACCTGTTCTGAAAACTGTTGAGCCTGATATGGACAACTTTAACAGGGACGGTACGGATGGTATTATGCAAAAAGGAGTTAACCCACAAAACATAAAAAATGAGTTATCCTACTCTGATGGTAAAATATGTTGCTTTCTACATTAAGCAAAAATGATTTAAGCCCTATCAGCGTTTCAAGGACTAATACAGATAAAATTTTAACCCACAATACTTGAATCTTCAATATACCATTAAGTAAAAAACATTCAACCACTGAGTGAAGCTGCAAAACACCCATCCAACAGTTTGATGTTTGTAAGCTATTTTGCAACAAACAGTCCACCAACTGTATCAACCCACATACCCACAGCGCCTATATACAGACGTAGACTACATTAATGTTATGAAGGAGTGTAGGAGGAAAAATAAATTTGTTGTTAACAAAATAGAAAGAGAAGGAATGGTTTCAATTCACAAATTATTGGGAAAATACTACAAACAGAAAAATCGATTCATACAAAGATAAAGTGAGTTGGCTGAAGACTCATGAGATCAAAATCTTGAAATGTGAGCCCTTCAAGCTCTACATGAAAACTAACACAACAGAAGGAAACGTGCATCTGATATAGAAAAAAAGAAGAAAGGTCGACAACACAAGTCGTTTGAAGATATACAGTTGGATTCCTTATGGCCAACGGGTAAACCACTGTCAAAAGAAAAGATCAAAGACCTCAAAGGAATTTTGAAGCTAGTACCGCAAGAATTGAAATATTTTTATAATTTCTTGAGAACTGCTCAACAGGGAGAATTTTCAGATGATGTTGACGGTTTTGGAGTTTCAAATGTGGACCTTGACATTGATGAAGATGAGAATTAATATCTTTTAAACAATTTTAATTATTTCTGAAAGACTGATTTCGTTTTTGCATAACACCATCCCTAAGAGCACAAAAAGCATAAAGGCTAAGATGCCAAGGAATGTAAGTCTATAACTGGTAGTGCCGAACTGAGCTATGTAAAAATCACAAAATTGTTCAAACCTACGTGACTCGCGTAGTTGCCAGTGCTATTGAATTATCCATGTGAATAATTGCTGTACAAAATGATAATAACATATTATTATCCACTAATAGGGAATAAATTCCATCGCGTATATTAAATTTATCATTAAAATTGATATCACAAACAATAAATTCACGTAATGAATCTATTATCATTCGTTGATTTTCCATTTCTATTTCGATCTTAACAAAGCTCATTCGTTTTATTGAGCAATGACCAATGGTTCTAGAGTATTGATAATGGAATAATGTAAAATTCTGTATGCATGGACCGGACAATATTGAATTTCCGTATCAACAATGCGAACGAAAATTTCCCGTATTAAAAAAATAGGTTTCACATCTATTTAAACATGACATAAAAAGGGTAAACGTTATTCGTTAATAAATAGAGGTATTTCGAAATTAACTGTCCCGCCTAATTCTAATTATAATGGTACACGTAATGAAATATTGTTCACTGACTGATATTATATCTGGGTAATATTTATGGGCATTAATATAGTCCAAACTAAACAATGTCAGTGAAGTAGTTATTACTAACATATAAATTACAACGTGTCACTAAAGGTTAAACAAATCGGTAACGATAGAATATAACATGACATGAACATCATTTGATATTAAATCTACTTCTCTCACATGTACAAAAAAAATATCGAGACATACAAAGTAATAACAAAAATTGCTTAAAGTACACAAATAGGGAAAAGTCTAGCATTGATATGCATTCTATTGTCTCATATATTCGTAGCATCACCGAAGGTGTCAACTCCAACTAATCAATTAGGTTACCTAACCCAACTTAATTCAATGTTCAGTGGATACGGTCTAAGAACCAAACACCCTGAAAACTTGGGAAAAACTACAAGCATATTTCAAGCGGAAATTCACGATTGAAGAAAGTGTGCCCAGTTTTAAAATAGTGTGGGAAACTCAATGAAGTAGATCAGAACAGTAAATTCACTTCATTGAGAATTCCAGGACACACTGGAATTAAAGGAGATAAAATAGTATAAGAACTAGCAACGAGGAGAATTGAAGCACCCTTTTGCAGAATTAACTTCAATCAATATTGGAAGGAATGGGAAAGAAGAGAAGATCTGACCATTGTTAAGATCTAGTAGGACTTGGACAATCAAAGATATTTATGGATGACTACAGCCTGTTGAAATCAAATGAATGCAAAAGTCAAAGTGAAACCAATAGTTTAATGAGTTTCATGACAGAAAATTGTATAAAGCTTATGTATTCATTGTTTACCAAACTTTCACGTTCCACCCCGATTATTTATTTGTGAGAATGTAGGTTACAGAAATTGACGTGAGGGACACGTTTCGATGTAAATTAGGATTGTATTCCAAGTTCGTAGAAACTTTGTTGAGTTGTTTATTTTCCAACTTTCAACAACAATATAAATGCGCCAAAGATGTTGGAATAACTGAAATTGGCGCTTTACCTAGTAAATTCATACTGCAGCAGAATCTATGAAGATTACGTATTGCATTTTGAATAAGTTAAAGATTTCTTACGTAGAAATATGCTTTACGAATAGGTGGTGTACTTTTTTTTCAAAACCTACGTGTTAGTTTTGACAGAAGACATGATGCAATAATGAAGATTTTGTGGGAGAAATACAGTATCTGTATCTGTATCTGTAGAGTAGGGAGGGTGAGTGTAGGCTCACAGCACTTAGGCCACATATGACCCATTGTACATCCTCCCGAGGAGTTGTCCTCCTAGGTCATCGTCCATCCTGTCCTTCTCAGGAAGGTGAACAGGTTACCAGGAGACATCTTGACAGTGGCCAGTTAGGAATCCCACTGTTATACGTAGGTTTTTTCTGGTCATCGCCAAGTATTTTTTCGGCGCCATCTTTCCAGGGTCGCCCAGGGTGATCCTGGCAAAACAGCATCCTTTGATTGCCTCCCACCTCTCAAGGGATTGAGCATGGGTGTAACGTTTGGCTAGTTCCGCAATTATCGAAGTCGTCAGGCCGTAGGTGTCACTGGGCCCAAGAATTTTCAGTCCAGCGGCTTCCCTGGCTAAAGAATCAGCAATGCGATTTCCTTTACTCCTGTCGTGCCCTCTAACCCACCTCAGGATAATATTGTTATCTGCCGAGGCGTTAGCTAAATCTTGGTGGCACTCTAGTACTAGTCTCGATATAACACGTTGTCTGTTCAAGGCTAATAGGGCTTGTCTACTATCAGTGCAGATTATTATGTTTTTGTCAGAAATTCCTTTCCTGATTAGTTCTTTTGTGGCAATTGAGATACCAGCCAGTTCTGTTTGAACTACGCTGGTATTGTTTCCCATTCCCCACTTGATCCTTAGGCTTAGTGCTCTCGAGTAAACTCCACATCCTGAGCCTTCATTCATTTTTGAACCATCTGTATAAATGCGTATTGCATCTGCAGCATCTGGCTCTGTGTTGTGTTTTATTTGTATTTTGTAGGGTTTATTAACCTCCTTGACGTACAGGTCCAGAGGGGTCAGACCAGTAATTAGCTCCATTGCTGCGGTGGGTGTTGTTCTCATGGCTCCTGTGATGTTTAAACAGGCCATTCGATGTATTTGATATAGTTTTTGAATGGCCGTTGCTTGTAGAACCTTCGGTCCCCATGCAATTGCTCCATACGTTAACATAGGTCTTATTATTGCAGTGTAGATCCAGGAGACCACTCGGGGTGACAGCCCCCATGTGCGTCCCACTGTTCTCCGACACTGTTCATAAGCCACATATGCTCTTTTTGCTCTGCTGTGTAGATGAGAGTTCCATGTTACTTTCCCGTCGAGGGTAATACCAAGGTATTTCTCCTCTTCCGAAAAGTTTAGTTTGCTTTTGAAGATTTCGGGGGATTTTAAACCCGATAAACTCCTTTTCCTGGTAAAAAGGACCATCTCAGTATTGCATTGCCCCAAGCTTTCAAGAAAGCTCACGAGTTTCTGAAACTGATGCTCTTAAATAGATACCTACCAATGCGTAATTGTTGAAATGGGTTATGCTGATGGAATCGATCGGGTCATAATAATGTGAAGCTTAAACGCTTTAAAAATGGCTTTCGTGGAACAGTTTCAAATTTGGGAATTTTAACTTAATTTTTTCTTTGGTATGTGAAAAGAAAAACGGACCCTGCAATTTTATGGCTTCTTCCTTCAATAAAATAGATTTGTCTATTTTATTGCAATCATGCAAAAATGTCTCTTGTGTCTACTATAAATATACATGTAGAAAGAAAGAATTGATGCTTCATTTTTCCTAGATCTAACCACAGGTAATTCAAAAGCCTTGTTAGGTATGTAATGAAGAAATTGATGAAAAAAATATCATTAGTTGACATTAAAAATTCATACAATTTAAATAGTAGAATAAATAGTTCAAGTAATTGTACAGCACTGATTCGGCTGCATGGCGGAGGCGCTAACATGGGAATCTCCATAAGAAAATCATCAAAAAAAGCTAAGGTCTGAAAAGGTCGGAAATTTACGCTAAAAGTGTAATACGCATGCGCTCGTACAGAGTTGATAAAAAGTAACATGAGGGCCTTATTGTATACAGGGGGGATGAAAAGTAACATAAGGGCCTTATACAGGGTGAGTAACATGCTTGAAAATACGGGGTGGATGAAAAGTAACATGCTCGAAAGGCATTAACGACTTCTATATACAGGGCGGATAAAAAGTAACATGAGTGCCTTATACAGGGTGGATAGCATGCCCGAAAGGCCTTATACAGGGGGAGTAACATGCTCGAAAAGCCTTATACAGGGTGAGGCTCGAAAATACGGGGCGGATGAAAAGTAACATAAGTGCCTTATTATAGGGCGGATCAAAAGTAACATGAGGGTCTTATTATATACAAGGTTGATGAAAAGTAACATGCTCGAAAGGCCTTAACGACTTCTATATACAGGGCGAATAAAAAGTAACATGAGGGCCTCATACAGGGTGGATAGCATGCCCGAAAGGCCTTATACAGGGGGAGTAACATGCTCGAAAGGCCTTATACAGGGTGAGGCTCGAAAATACGGGGTGGATGAAAAGTAACATAAGTGCCTTATTATAGGGCGGATCAAAAGTAACATGAGGGTCTTATACAAGGTGGATTAAAAGTATCTTAGGCTTAACGAGTGGTGTGTGGGGAGAGTGAAGTGGAAATGTCAAAACGAGTCCAGGGAAGTCGACCAAAGAAGAGTTTTGCATATATACAAGGGGTATTGAAACAGAGCGACCTCTATGAGACATTATAAATACCAATATACAGGGAAGTCGACCAAAGAAGAGTTTTGCATATATACAAGGGGTATTGAAACAGAGCGACCTCTATGAGACATACCACGTGAGATTATAAATGGCTCAGTATTTGAAGCATTCTTAGAGCATAACATAAACGTGATACGTCATAGGTGTAGAGAATTTCTATTCTTGTTATAGGAAATATTCAATTTCAATAAAAACCAATTACCTACTCTAAAATGTTTATTAAATCTACAGTATTGTTTATGTTAGAACTATTTAGGATGCATAATTTCCATAAGTTTTTTGCAAACTAGACGCATATATAATCGAAAGCAAATATCGATAAATCATAGTTTGAAGGAATCTTAGATTTTTGACAATTTTTCATTAATCCACTTAACAAGAGTTCGTTGTTGAATAGTGTCCCCAGGGTAAGGTGTTATCTGTTCCAGGCAATGACCAGAAACGTTGAACAGCCCTTTAAAGCTACTAGAGCATAACATAAACGTGATATGTCATAGGTGAAGAGAATTTCTATTCTTGTTATAGGAACGTCAAATGTCACGTTGTCACGTCAAATGTCACGTAGTCGCGTCAAATGGAACTTCATATTTGATGTCGGTGAAAAGCTTAAGTTTAGATGGATGAAAGTTGATGAATATACAGAGTGTTTTAATAAAACCAATGTTTTTTAGAAAAAACTTTATTTATAAAGGTTATACGGTATTTGAAAACTAGTGGCGGAGGCGTTGTACATTTCTTACTCAAAAGACGTATACATAATCGAAAGCCAATATCGATGAATCATAGTTTAGAGGAATCTTGGATTTTCGACAATTTTTCATGAATCTACTTCACAAGAGTTCGTTATTGAATAGTGTCCCCAGGGTAAGGTGTTATCTGTTCCAGGAACCAAGTAACGTTTATCATCCGTTGTCACGTCAAATGTCACGTAGTCGCGTCAAATGGAACTTCATATTTGATGGCGGTGAAAAGCTTAAGTTTAGATGGATGAAAGTTGATGAATATACAGAGTGTTTTAATAAAACCAATGTTTTTTAGAAAAAACTTTATTTATAAAGGTAATACGGTATTTGAAAACTAGTGGCGGAGGCGTTGTACATTTCTTACTCAAAAGACGCAAATATCGATAAATCGTAGTTTAGGGGAATCTTAGATTTTATACAATTTTTCATAAATCCACTTCACAAGAGTTCGTTATTGAATAGTGTCCCCAGGGTAAGGTGTTATCTGTTCCGGGAACCAAGTAACGTTTATCATCCTCAGGGCTGAGGGCGACCTTATATTGGACTGTGGAGTACACCTGATGTTTTTCAGAACGAATCAGATTTTGAACTACAGTTTTCTGTTGCCAGCTATTGAGACATTCTTCATAATCTTCATACGTTATAGTAGTTTTCACAACAGATGACTTTACTCCTTTAGCTTTCTTTGTTATCCCCACATTCTTAAGTTCAGACTCTATTTCATCCTCATCATACCCTTCATCAATCAACTTCTTCCGTTTCTTAGCGACATCCTCATCAGTTGTCAACACCTTAGTTGTGTAGAGTTTAGAACGAAGGCCCACGTACTCCGTCATTGGAACACCATTATTTTCATCCTTCATCATTCCCAAGACTTTCTTATTCACCAGAGGAATGCCGTATATATTTCCGGGAGCATAGTCGCTCGTATCAAAGCGTCGATGACAGTCACGCTTCATAACTTCATAAGGGTCTTGATGGAGCTCATAAATCAGAGAGTCAGTGTCGGTATACATGACTGAGCAGCAGGGGAAAGCATCAATCATGTATCCATAGTGAAAATCATAAATTGTAGTTTTAGCAAGATCTAGAATTGCCTGCCCCACATATATTGGCTTGTTTAACCAGATCTTGAGCCTCCGCAATTCTATTGCTACTAGATCGGGCTTTTCACTGAAAATAGTGCTGTTTTTGAACTCGGGCTTGGCGATGTAAGCCTCCGCACCATACCTCCCCTTCCACTCCGTTAAAAGCCTCACATCAACTCTCTTCCGAACGTTTTCCATTGTTTTACCTGAAACAAAGGGACACATTAATATTTCGGAGGATTTATCTTTAATATTGGAACTTACCAAACACTGCATTGTTCATTAATTTGAATAGGTTTTTTTCAAACTCATTCGTGGCCTTTGTTCGTAGCTCAGTATTCAAATCTATGTAAGACTTCAACCACGGTGCCTGTTTGAATTTGAGAACTCGATGAATTTTCTTCAATACCAATCCATGCGCAAGTGCCTGCTTCAGCGTTCGGTAATGGATAACATACTTGGTTTTATTGTGGAGGGTAGCCATTAACTTGGTTAACTCTTTTGCATCCTGGGGAGGCTCCATAGTCTTAGGATTTATATGTAGCGGGAGGAATGGGATATCTTGATGTTTATCATGCAGATGCTGAGGATATTCAATATCGACTTCAAGGATATATCCGACATCGGCATCATCGGGTACTGTGGTGACGTCAATGTTGCTATCGCACCATTCAAAACCGTCGTAGGGAAGGTACTGAGACATTGCCCAACCATACTAAAAACAAACCTCAGTAAATTACTTATTTTTAATGGAAAAGGATTAACATACCTGATTATTAATGTCAAAATAGATCATAAATGTCCTTGGCTTAGAGGGATCGTAGTTGTTGACATACTGGTTGTTAGCTTTAGCTCTCCTTTTACTACAAACTTGACTTAGTCCACCGCGAATGCCACGTTCAACGAAGATAAACATATCCAAGTCTGTTAGAAGCTCCAATTTGATGCTAGTATATTTCAACATGGCATCCCAAGTAAATCCCGGAAGTGTGTAATAGTGAGCAGGATCTAAGCCGTACGTCTTATGACAACTCTCTCTAAATTTCTCATAGACGTCGGCAAGCAGAAGAATGTCGGTCTTCATATACAGATCCACATATTCTCCCAAGCTCTGACAATTGAAGGCGGTCCATACTTGTTGTGCGCGCCGGTAGAGATGACGAGGGCAGGACTTATTATTCAATTTATTATAAAAAGCATCTTGTGTGGGTAAAGATGTTTCGTTGAATCGCTCGAAGGATGAAATATAATCATAAGGCATCACACCCTTTTTTGTTAGCATATTAAAGTGATCTTCAGATAGCTCAGCGAACTGAGATTTCAAATTTGGAAATTCCGATAGATATGACGCTAATTTATCTAGACTAGATGCCATAAATCGAAAGCTATCAATGAAGCGAAACTGTATGGGGTAATCATCAATGTGTTTAGTGAATGATATATATTTCTCCTTGGTGATTGGTAGCAAGTCGATGGACCCCTTCATCCGCGTAGCAATATCCGTTATGATGAAGTGGGCATCATAACCACTAAGATTGTGAAAGATAACTGGGATAGTATGAGCATCTTTATAGTTAATATTACATGATTCATGAGCAGCACCACGATAGTTGTTGTCAGGAATCAAGTGGTTGTGATCTCGAACTTTCTTATCTTCATCGGTAAATGTCTGTTTACAAATGTGACAGTGTGTAGCTCTTCGGTGCTCAACTTCCTGCAAGCACGTCATATCTATATCGTACGGGCACCAAAACACTGTAGCCACATCCTCAGCAAGACTGTCCATCTCATCTGCAAACCATGTCATACAGTCCTGCCCTCGGTAGGATCGATAAAAAGAGATAGAGTCATCATAGCTGCATTTGAGATAATACCCAACGGCAGCTGGAACATGATGTTGAGGTTTCTTCGGATCTTCACCGGGCTTCAAGACGCTTTCCAAGTCAGCATACACTATGAATGGTGCTTTTTCCTGATTCTTGAAATTTTTAAATTCTAAAATGTTCTTACCCGGCTCAGGCATCTTAATGGCAGTCTCATTCATTCTTACGCAATCCTCGACATGCTTATCCAATTTTTCCTGTGACCTGAAATAGCGGAGGCATCGGTCGCAGAAGTATTTCTTATCACCTTCCCTACTTAGCTGACTGGAAAGGAGGCGAGACAAATTTTTAATCCAGACATAGTGGTATCTGATGGGTCCTTCACATTCATCATATCTATCTTGGATTAGAAGAAGGTTAACATGGCGTTCTTTCTTATTCTTTGTCAGGTATGTGGGAAGGGTCTCAAATGACTTCTTATTTTTCTGCAGGATATAAACATTAATGGAGACAGCATTCTGTTTTTCAAAATTTGGGATTTGTCTAACAGTCATCGGGAACTGAATTCCCTTCAACTTCAAAACGGTGGAGTAATGGGGGTATGATGATATTCTATCTGAACTTTTGTTTCCGCAGAAATATAGTGCAGACGTTACAGCCCATGCAAAGCATGCATCATCATCATTTTTGACGTTGATACATGCTTGCTTCCTCTTAATTTGAACGGGTAGCTCAATGTAGGATGAACCAAGTTGGGGAGTATATTTGTTAATGTTGACACCAAGATTCACCACTTTCTTCAGCGCCCAGCCCGAGTCTCGTTCCTGAAACTCTTCAAGTTCTCTCAATATTGGTGCAGTAACCTCAGAATCGAACCAGTCGTTTACATTGGTATCTCTATAGATTGCAGAGTTCGAGGTAGTGAAGTACTTATAATCATTCTGAACCGAGTCTCCCTTCACTATTTCAAATTCACCACAAAACGCCACATTCACCTTGACTGCTACATCTTTCTTCAAGACGTTTCGAATGCGTCGTGTAAATATCGATCTAGCATCAATCAAAAAAGATTGAGGATCTTTATGCTTCAGGTTCGATATTACGCCCGAAGTGATTCGGGACTTGAATACAGAGTCTGAATCTTCCCAACGAACTCGCTCACTCAATCGCGCAGTACGTGGGGAGAGCCCTGTCCCCTTCTTCTGCGCCGCTTTGAATTGAGCTCTGAGACTTTTGATGTTTCTTAAGCAAGCCTCCAAATGCTGCTTCTCCCCCATCGATTTAGCATACCTCATCGAATCCAATATTCTCTTTATCCCCTTCCGACATTCAATCAGCCCTTCTCGGATCTTTACATCATCGTGCTTGGCTTCCACCAATCCCAACAACGTGGCAATGTAGCGAACCAAATCCGTGAAAAGACTCATACTAAAAATGAGAATAACTAGTAATTGATAGTACAAGATAATCTCAAACTTACTTTCAAATTGATAAAAAACTTTTCGAATGAACAGAGAACAGAGTTCTAAAACAGAATAAAAAATTAATTATTCATAGCTATAAGATATAATTTTAGTCGGACGGAAAACTGGATGATTGATCAAAGTCTTCGAATAACCTCAAATATCATGTTGGGGAAAATTGGTGATAACAACTAGTGATTGATAGTACATCACTGATTACTTATTACATCATACTATACATAATACTTGATTACTTATTACATCATATTCATTTGTTTGACATTGACAATAACTTCAATTAAACTCATCTTTTTTAGACCTGGGTTCTATGACAATCATCCGTGGTAGCATTTCTGGTTTGTGTAAGCTTGGCTGCTATCCCCAAGCGAGATACACCCTATGTTGTGTTGTTGAAACCCTACTAATTTTCCTGCCCGAGAAGAAGTTTTAATTAGAAAATTGAATAATAATTAATAGTTTAGTCTACATAAGTTCTAGTTTGAGTGACACCATTTGAAGTTAAAAATTGGAGATATTCGATTGCCTAGAGCAAGACGAGAATACCTCCCCTGAGTATTCTGGGCAAATTATCCGTTGTGATATTACCCAATAAAGGATGAAGAAGAAGATAGTACATCATAACCTCAAACTTTCTCTCAAATTGATAAAAAAACTTTTTCAAATAAATAGGAGCTGAGGACAATTCAGAATGCTTTTCAAAGTTCTGAAACAGAATGAAAAAAATAATTATTCATAGCTATAAGATATAATTTCAGTTGGAAGGAAAACTGGATGATTGAACGATGTCTTCGAATAACCTTAAATATTATGTTGGAGAAAATTGGTGATTGACCTTAAACTTACTTTTAAATTAATTAAAAACTTTCCAAACAAATAGGCTGTCGAATGTTTCTTAAAGTTCCTAAAAAGAATAATTATTGAAAGGTATAACAAACATAAAACATAACCTCAAATATGTTAGAGAAAAATGGTTATAATTAATAACTTTAAAATTAATAGAAACGGAATGGGAGAAAAATAATTAATTAGTGAAAAGTACTCTTTTAGATGGATAAAAAATTGAACAGCTAATTATTTTTTAAATATATAACCTTGAATATTATGCTTGAAAATGAAAGTGATTGATAACTTACTTAAAAGTTGAAAAAAATCTAAATCAATAAGAGCTGAGGACAATTCTGAATGCTTCCGAATGTTCTGGAACAGGATGAAAAAAATGATTTGTTAGGTATAAAATATACTTTTAGACGGACAGAAAACTAAACGGCTGATTATTTTTTGAATACATAACCTCAAATATCATGTTTGAGGAAAATGGTTATAATTGAAAACTTAAAAATTATAAAAATCTAAATAGGAGCTGAGGACAATTCTGAATGCTTCTCAAAGTTCTGAAACAGAATGTAAAAAGTTATTTATCAAGTATAAAGTATACTTAATTTAGATAGTTTAGATGGATGGAAAGCTATTTTTTAATTACGTAACCTCAAATATCATGTTAAACAAAAATGGAGATAATTGATAACTTCAAAGTTCTGAAGTGAATAATTATTATTAAGCATAACGCTTTTTAGTCAGACGGAGTAATTGATTACTTTTAATAATTAGACTTAAATATTGGATATCATGTTAGATATTGAAATTTCAAAAATTAAGCTTTCAATCAATTTTCAAAAATATTGGAGGTTAATATAAAACTAGTGTGAAAAATGAGTGTAAAAACCATTTATAGGATCTCAAGACAATTTTGAATGCTTTTCAAAGTTCTACAATAGAATGAAAAAAATAATTATTCATAGATATAAAATATACTTTTAGACAGAAAACAAAACTGTTGATTATTTTTTGAATACATAACCTCAAATATCATGTTTGAAAAAATGGAGATAATTGGAAACTAACTTAAAATATAATAAAAATCTAAATAGGGGCTGACGATAATTCTGAATGCTTCAAAGTTCTGAAACAGAATGCAAGGAAATGATTTATCAAGTATTCTATGAAAGATCCAAAATATTTCAAATATTCTATATTTATTGTTAGTGGTAGTAGTGTGAAATAGAGAGAGGATAATATATTGGGAAAATGTAGGGAACAACACAGCTATCCTATACAAATATTTAGAAAATAAATAAATAAAGAAAAAAAATAAGTATCTAATTGTAAAATAACCAATATTTTTAATATTTCAAAGATACCTAGATACCATATTGTAACATTTTCTTAGTTAGCATAGTTATAGGTATACCTTATATTTTTTTTTACTTTTGAACATAAGAATAATAAAAATCACACCACTCTCAACAAGTCAATTGAACAGCTTTACTATTGAGGTGGAAATTAAAAGTTTTTTCATGATTTTTTATATAATTAAACCATAATATGTTTATTTCAACTTTCCAGCTACCCTTAGAATAATTAGCTTCTTAGATTATGGTCCCAACCTAACACTATAAAAATTGATAACTAGAAGATGAATAATTTTCAAAAGTTTAAAAAATTAGACTTATAAATTCATGTATTGTAACAGTTTAATTGATATTGAAGAGGTTTTAAAACGATCTTTTAAATGCAGTATCTATCTATCCTGAGCAGACAAAATGAATTTTTAGAATACTATTATATCTGAAATATTTCTTAATCTGAATCTAATTAAGTGAAAAATTAAAATATATAAGGAACTAACATGGAACTAGATAACAATTTATTTTTTAAAATCGAATAATATTTACCTTTTACAGAGAAGATATTTCCAAAAAACGTAACCTGCTTTATTTAAAGAAGTTATCAAATTAATTAAAACTTTACCATAAAAACATTTAGAGAAAAAAGCGAGTGATTATAATGAGAAAATTTAGTGGTATAAGTTGTGAGTGATTTTAAAAAAATGAATAGCACCCGCTATATTAAAATGGTATGAATTGAAGGAGGATTTGAATAATTTATCGGTATAAACTGAAAATATAAAAATTGTTTTTGAAATAATATCGATTGAATAATTCATTTAATTTTTTCAGTATTAACAAGAAAATGGGAGAACATCGAGGAAGAAATAACTGACAATATATTAAAAACTTACTTTTATATTTATATCACTTTTTTCACTGCACTTGCTGCTACGAATTGTTGATGTCACTTACTGGTGTTGAAAGAAAATAAATTTTTCAGCTTGCGTTGCGTTAGTTTTATACATCAGCACTGAAATTCAGTAGAAGTAGAAAATATAAGCAGAATAACATAAACAATAAAAATTACGTCAATTTTGCAGCATTGAAACGATATCGAATTTCCTGCTTTTTCTTATTAAAATTATTTTTATGGAAATTTTGAAGGTTAATGTTAAGATTCTCAGGCTATAATACAAACAACGATAAGATTATTCAATATCGGTACTGTCAGTTATCACCGGTAACCACACACACACCGGCAAAACTTCAAAAACATGTTTTTGTTTTCCACTTTTGTTTACTCATTGTTGATTAAAGTTAACTAAACGAAACATTCAAACATATACAGGATGTATCAAAAACACCAAGTAGTTGAAACATTCTCCTAACTTCATTTAGATTCGTTAATAAACGTTAACTATACGAAACATTATTTTCAAACATATACAGGATGTATCAAAATAAGGTAAAGACGCTAAGTTGAAACATTCTTTTAACATATACAGCGTGCATCACAACTATAGTGCCTGATTGGGTATCTAGTTGCGACATACTTCGAAATAGAAGAATTTTGCGTCGTTTGGCTGGTGAAGCGTTAACATGTCTGGACAGTTCATCATTCATCATTTATCACTTGACGTGAGTAGACATGGATCCCATGCGCGATTACGTCAAACTCAAACTCATTAAATGTTGTATCGAGCAGGCTATTGCGGTGTGTGTTTAGCGGAAAGTTTAATTTTCCATGAAGTGGCTGCAAAATATGGAATAGCAACCAAACTATGTCTGGGTACAAAGGTCTATTCGAATGGTATGGAAATTACACCACATTTCTGGATAGAGTACAATGATATAATCTATGACCCCACCCTAGCTGTTATACAACACCACACACCCCATAATCTAGAAGTTACTCATAGAAAAGATGAATTTGGGTGCAAGACTCTCGAAGATATAGTCATGGTTGGTATTTATGAAAAATTTATGGTGAACGAGTCTACGATTGAATACTTCGCTGAAGCTCCGAAACATCTATTGAAAGTGCGCGACAATATTCATGAAACTGTAGCTAAAATATTTACGTAATATAATATCTTATAGCCTGGATGTTTTTTTTTTGTGTTCAGCCAATTGCCGCAACGGTCATAGCCGCCGTTTTTTCTTCCAATTCTGTACATCCGGTACCTTCAAGGTGGTAAATAGGCTAAATCTCTTTTATAATCAAGGAAATTCATAAAACATTTAAATTTTGAAAACTTAAACAAAGATTGACCATCATAGACTATCCCATTGAAAATATATCCATTTCATATTTAATACATACACCTTATATATACCCTAACAAGGATAGTGGACACGTGACATTTGACTATTGTACCTACATCGTTGTGGGTAATACCTAGTATATGTCTAATTGAGTTAATATCATATACTAGTTCAATCGCCTGAACTTGATCCATCCAAACTTAAGCTTTTCACCACCATCAAATATGAAGTTCCATTTGACGTGACAACGCGACATTTGACGTGACAACGTGACGTTTGACGTGATAGCGTGACGTTTGTCGTAACAACATGACATTTGACGTGACAACATGACATTTGACGTGACAACGTGACGTTTTGATGTGATAGCGAAACGTTTGATGAGACAACGTGACATTTGACGTGACGCCAGTAGCTTTAAAGGGCTGTTCAACGTTTCTGGTTATTGCCTGGAACAGATAACACCTTACCCTGGGGACACTATTCAACAACGAACTCTTGTTAAGTGGATTAATGAAAAATTGTCAAAAATCTAAGATTCCTTCAAACTATGATTTATCGATATTTGCTTTCGATTATATATGCGTCTAGTTTGCAAAAAACTTATTGAAATTTTACAGCCTCAATAGTTCTAACATAAACAATACTGTAGATTTAATAAAAATTTTAGAGTTTTTATTGAAATTGAATATTTCCTATAACAAGAATAGAAATTCTCTACACCTATGACGTATCACGTTTATGTTATGCTCTAAGAATGCTTCAAATACTGAGCCATTTATAATCTCACGTGGTATGTCTCATAGAGGTCGCTCTGTTTCAATACCCCTTGTATATATGCAAAACTCTTCTTTGGTCGACTTCCCTGTATATTGGTATTTATAATGTCTCATAGAGGTCGCTCTGTTTCAATACCCCTTGTATATATGCAAAACTCTTCTTTGGTCGACTTCCCTGGACTCGTTTTGACATTTCCACTTCACTCTCCCCACACACCACTCGTTAAGCCTAAGATACTTTTAATCCACCTTGTATAAGACCCTCATGTTACTTTTGATCCGCCCTATAATAAGGCACTTATGTTACTTTTCATCCACCCCGTATTTTCGAGCCTCACCCTGTATAAGGCCTTTCGAGCATGTTACTCCCCCTGTATAAGGCCTTTCGGGCATGCTATCCACCCTGTATGAGGCCCTCATGTTACTTTTTATTCGCCCTGTATATAGAAGTCGTTAAGGCCTTTCGAGCATGTTACTTTTCATCAACCTTGTATATAATAAGACCCTCATGTTACTTTTGATCCGCCCTATAATAAGGCACTTATGTTACTTTTCATCCGCCCCGTATTTTCGAGCCTCACCCTGTATAAGGCTTTTCGAGCATGTTACTCCCCCTGTATAAGGCCTTTCGGGCATACTATCCACCCTGTATAAGGCACTCATGTTACTTTTTATCCGCCCTGTATATAGAAGTCGTTAATGCCTTTCGAGCATGTTACTTTTCATCCACCCCGTATTTTCAAGCATGTTACTCACCCTGTATAAGGCCCTTATGTTACTTTTCATCCCCCCTGTATATAATAAGACCCTCATGTTACTTTTGATCCGCCCTATAATAAGGCACTTATGTTACTTTTCATCCGCCCCGTATTTTCGAGCCTCACCCTGTATAAGGCTTTTCGAGCATGTTACTCCCCCTGTATAAGGCCTTTCGGGCATACTATCCACCCTGTATAAGGCACTCATGTTACTTTTTATCCGCCCTGTATATAGAAGTCGTTAATGCCTTTCGAGCATGTTACTTTTCATCCACCCCGTATTTTCAAGCATGTTACTCACCCTGTATAAGGCCCTTATGTTACTTTTCATCCCCCCTGTATACAATAAGGCCCTCATGTTACTTTTTATCAACTCTGTACGAGCGCATGCGTATTACACTTTTAGCGTAAATTTCCGACCTTTTCAGACCTTAGCTTTTTTTGATGATTTTCTTATGGAGATTCCCATGTTAGCGCCTCCGCCATGCAGCCGAATCAGTGCTGTACAATTACTAGTTCAACTCAATTTTAGCGAGTGGACCATCTTGTCCGTTTTCGTAGTGCTCCTCGCCGTTTTTGTCTGCTTCCTTATATTCGTCATATTTGTCTTCTTGGTATCATTCGTTTCCTTTGTCTTCTCGATTTTCTTTGCATTCTTATCTTCATATTCTTCTTTTTTTCTTGACTCTATTTCCATCCGTCTTGTTATGCTGCTAGGCCTTTTTCCCTACTCTTCTTGTGCCTTCTTCTATCTATCTTTCAGCCTCATTTCAACATGATCTCTCCAAACCTTTTCCACTCCCAAGCCATCTATTCCAATTTAAATCTTATATTACTCTATCTGATAATGATTCACTCAATTGTTTCTTCTTAACAATTTCCATCGTTCCCACATTATTCAATAGTGGATTATTTCACCCACTAGAATAATACACTCTATTTCCATTTCCAACCATTCGTTTTCAAGGAAGACACGTAAATCTTTAAGGTTGATAAAATATTCACAGGTCACAGTATATGTCGGAAGAGTTATCTAATAATAGCATTGCTGCGATTGTCACTTTATATCAGAGCGCCACGTTACATTCAAACAATGATATTACTGCATTCCATTGTTCCTAATCTCGTTAAACCCAGAGGTCAAATGAAGCAATTATACCATTTCTCAAGTACATACCCGATAATATTTCCCAATACTATTGTGGGATATCAAAGTCTATGCCAAGATATTCCGTAACTTCAAACAAGATGATTGATTTAAGAGAAAAACCAGCAGGTATTTAATTCCGACTACGGATTTGTTACTGTTTACTGTACCAATCGGGTATCTCTCCGTCGGCTCCTTTGATCTATGTCAGACAGAATTTAAATGTCACTTGAAAGTTGTGATTCTAAAATTAGAGCTGGCAACAGCTCCTATATAGACAGCTTCCTAACACTTTCTAACGAGATGAAAAGAAACAACAATCTAGGCGTGATCTAGGCAACGTCAAAATGTGATCCCATTTTCGATAGACTGTCACTGCGCACAAAAGGTGCGCGTACTTATTGTTTTATGGCAAGAGACCCTTCCGATTGTTATAGTCATTAAGTAATAAATAAAAGAGATATGTTGAACGTGTAGCGTTTAATGACACAAAGTTACCACTGGCGCCTTTGGCTACTGGTATAAACTATCATTTAAGACGCGCGCATTTATCGCGCAATTACTATCAAAACAACACTTTTCATACAATGAAATATCGAAAATAACACAAAAACAGTCAATAAAAATGAAGTAAGAAAAGACAAACAAATAATCCACACTCATATACACCAATCTATCTGGAGACATCTTGAAGCACACACCAATATCACATGAGCAATGTTCGAAATACCACTTTTTCACATAACTAGAACTTTTAGCAAATCTTCCTTATCGTCTGTAAAAAATCGGTAAAATGAAAAGAAATGTTTCCATTATTCCACTTTTTTAACTCACCTGATGAGTTATAATAATAGGTGCCTAGAAATAGATATCATATAGATATGTTCAGAAGTGACTACAAGTGACTAACCTCAAATTGGAATAATATTGACAATTTTCGTGTGGCTAGAGGCAGGGTTTGTTAGTTCAGTTAGTCGCTGTGATGCGCCATTCTCAACTGGCTGCGCACAAACTTTGTGCCAGTTTCTTCCATATGTTTTAAAACCTCTCTTATATTTATTACTCAATGGTTATAGTATTCCGTGACCAAGTGGCCAGATATGAATACAAAGGGTATAGTTTCCGAAATACAACACTTTGCATTCCCATCTGGCTACCCGGTACAATGAAGAATTCGTGAGATTTTATAATCATCAAGATCAAATACCTAGTCGATGGAGTATTGTGGAATGCACGACGAAATAGCAGTCGGAAAGATATTTTTAGGAGTGAGTTAAATATAATCGTTTGGATGTGGCATTGAGATTTTTCCGAAATCTAAATTGGGGGTGGCCATAGAGGAAAAGATTTTAAAGTCAATTCCGAAATCCTCACATTTTGTGTGAAAGAATGGGGCACTGCCGAATAGTTGTTTTGGCGGGCGCCCATGCCAAACCGCTATGAAGAGGAAAATCGAGGTCACTCGTGTCTTTGCCAGATTTACTAGGATGCGGAATGTAGGTCGTTAACACAACAGGGGTTGTTTACCGTTATACCGCTATAAACATGAAAAGTTACATATATAAATGAGCATTACCTACAAATCTTATCAACCTTTATAAGTTTCGAACGCTGTTTTAAAAGCTATCAAATGAGCAATAAGATTTAACTAATTTTAACACATTCTCGATAAAATTACAGCAGTCACGAAAACGTTTAAACTTATAATTTCATTTATCCTTTTTTGATACCAAAAAAATAAAATCTTGCACGAAATCAACGCTCTGCGTGCCAGATTAACTTATCTAGAATGTTTAATTGCTGAAAATTTAATACGTCTAAGCGATTAGGACGCTAAACTGGAATAATGTGGTGTAAAAAAGTCGACAGTCGACAGACATGGACATGACAAACAGCCTTCTTGCCGTACTTATCTTCTGAAAATGTATAATTCAATTATTTTGTTAGTTAACAGCAGTAGGTCAACTAATAGCATACGCTGTAGATGTTGCACTAGTAACAGAGCAAAACAATTATAAGACCTATATGGATCAGAAACATCAACAATACAAAATACAAGTAATTTAGTTTCAATCTTTGGTGTAGAAATTTCAAGTCTGTTGGATTCAAATTTAAACAATCCATAGAAAATTCAAAGGAAATGAACGCCAAGTAGTATATTACTTGGGAGGAATATCCGTTTAATCCACATATCCGTTTAAGTTTAAGTCTTCTTTGTCGGGTGAACAAATCATTAGGTCATCTGCAAACACACACTCAAGGTTATGAATGATATGTATATTTTTAGTATTCCTCTTCCTTGTCTCCATAATCTTATTAATTACAATCATCAACATAAAAGGACCAGTACTCCACCCTGTCTAAGTCCATCTTTGAATCTGATTTCGTTAGATTCCAGGTACTGTCTTCCTGGGTTTCCATGGTGGTCATCTCCCATTTTTTGACCAAAATCTTTCTAGGTTCGACCTTTTGCTTCTCAAACCATACGTTCCACTTTTTCTTTTGTTCTTTGTATTGTTGTTAGACTATTTTTGTTTTGTCTATTCTTTTCTACCATTTGGTATTTGAATTATGTCTCCAGCAGCTCAATTGGAATTTAATGGGATTTCACGGGACTCTTTTTATTGTAATCTTCAAATGTGTGGTAGATAGAGAGTCAACTTATATATAACATTATCCTTTTTCAGCTAAACTATTGTTCTGTCCACTTTTGTCGTTTTTTTTTTGTAACTTGTTTCGAAGTAAATTTATATCGTGACAGCCGACCTTAAAATATTGTTTGGATTAATCCAGTAGAAACATTCTTTGTTACTGGTCATGTGTCCGGTAAGCTCATTCAAATAAAAGAAACTCTTTTCGTGTTTTCCATTGTATTGCGGTTTCAGTCCGACATGCTCATCTAATCAAGACTCTAAATGTAATCCATCTTCATACTCAGACAGGTTTTTTTCGATAATTCATTTATAACGCATTTAATACACTTTCACTTTCTGATAATCGTATGAAACACACTACAAACTTTGGTAAAGGATGAATATAACCATTGAATATAACATATAGATATCGAGGAATTAATGTATTAATTACAAAGATTCACAAACTTCTGAAAAAAAAAATTTAAAAACAGTGACCCTTCAAGTAAGAAGAAATATCTACTTCCCGGGCTATTGGCATTGACGGACACTTGCATTGCATAGCAATTCTCAGTCAAACAGGATCGGTATGATCTACAAAATGTCCGGAAGGCTTAATTGATTGGAATTGGAGCAAATAAAGACCAAAAGATACACTCTGATATTCAGGCAGTACTCAAATCTTTAGCATGTCTCCAGATCGAATCTAGACTGGTCTGTGACTGCACAGGGTATTGAAGAGAACGAAAACGCTGACACCCTAGCAGAGATAGGTTCTGAATCTGTATTTTCTGGTGCTGAACCAGTATTTGGGATAGAAAACGTGGTTATAAATCTCGGTGGCTTCAAAATATCAATATATCAGTCATACTAGAGATACGTGCCAAAACAGAAACACAGCAAACTCCTCGTCAAAAACCCTTGGAGACGCTAACTAACAAAATATTAAACTTCATCTAGGCTAAATGAAGGGAGTGACAGGATTACTCATTTGTCTCTGTACCCTAAGGAAGCACATGAATACAATGGGCAAAGGAGTATATTCTGTAACTAATCCTTTGAAATTTAGATGCCTCGTGAAAATAGTTTTTAACGGGCCTTTAAAAATTCCATACATTTCAGAGGACTGTTAAAAACTATCAATTTTGAAGGGTTCCTTCAAAATTTCAAGTATGGTGTCTGGCAACAGCGCTTTTGTCATTTAATTGCTAAGCTGGAGACCAGCTTTAATAAAAAAGAATAGAAAGTTGTAAGCATTGAAGAGGGACATTTGTATTCGATGGTAAACTAACTCACAAATCACTCTATACATGAACTGTATTTGAAAATTTTACTGGCAACGAGAACGACTGGAAAGCAAAAAGTTCTATCACCTCAATTAACATTCTTGACACTTTAAATAAATTAGTATTTGAAAGGGATCACTCAAATCCTTATATGTATACTTTTTTGGTGAAATCTAAAAAAATCTGCCCTAGAATAATGTATAAAGATTGTTAATTCAAACTATTCCAAATACAATCTAACAATTTATCTTATTTTTTGTGGTTTACTATTAATTCCTAAATCACCAGCAGCATCCGGATATGCCCTTTTTAGTTACCGTTATTATTTAAGGGCACACTATAACATCCCTTCAAAAATAATAGTTTTAACAGGCCATTTTAATGGAATCCTTTGAAATTTTAGGTGAAGTGTGGTTAGCGAATACCGATTTGATATTAGCGCCTGTTAAATTTTCAACGGATTCTAAATGTTAGAAGAAGTGTTACAGAATAGGCTCCATGTAAAGGAAAGATTCTATTGCTTCATATTAACGCTGCAACCAAGAGCATAAAAAACCTTAAGGCTGAGGAGCCGAGTACTCTTAACCTCTGATAAAGCGGAGCTGACCAATCAAATTTTTTTTTAATAATTCTCCGTTTTTCTGGAAATATAATGAATATTATATTTTAAATAGCATTTTTATCCTGAAAAGCTACTGAATACTTTCCATATAATATTCACATATTGTAATAAATTCTCCAATCGTTGAGCAGAGTATCCATTCAAGTTGTTATCTTAAGAACTCTGCTCGTTTGCTTAGTAGTAATGATACTTCTTTCAAATTAACGATGTTGCAATACGATTACCCGCTGAAAAAGTATTTAATTCCTTTAATACATATTTTTCAATTCACCTACTTGCGAAACTTTCTTATCTGGAATTATTTTTGTTTGTAAAATTCTTGGTTTATTTTGCGGGTACTCATTTATCTTCATTCTCTTGAAATTCTCTAAACTTCCAAGTTTAAATTAAGTTAATGGAGTGATTAGTAGAGTAGATATAAGACATGTTGATTTAGTGATTATTAATTGTATTAAATTTATAAGTTTTTTGTTACGAAACACTGTTTAAACTGAGTGGGTGGTGTATTTATTGAAACATTCATACGAAAACTTTCACAAGATAATACGAAGACTACAACCACTTAATAGCGTTGAGAAGTTTCATATCCAGCATTTAATTATTCAATTGTAGCGTTTTTTTAACAGCGTGAGCTACTCGTAACAAATGATATGCTGGTCACTATCCAATAATAGTTGAAATTTCTAGAACTTGTTTTTGGAATTATTATTTTCTTGTGAATAAAAACCACATCATAAACTCACATTAGCTTGTTTAAATTGAACTATTCTTGAAGCAATAAAAGTGTTTGGTGGAAATTTTCTAAGTGGAAAGTTCTGTACGTGAAAAGCACAGGACTATAAAATTGCTAGTCTTATCTATACATGTTCAACTGTGAGACAGTTATTTGTATTAAAGAATAAGGTTATATAGTTGGTCCACTTTGAAATACCAACACGAAAATTATGTAGCACTGCACATGAAAATAATAGTGGCTAAGACTATTTTCATTGACCGAGTACCAGCATTTTTTCGCGAGAGGTTTCGACCCGAGCGGAATAAGGTGCGAGGCTTCTGTATCTGTAGAGTAGGGAGGGCGAGTGTAGGCTCACAGCACTTAGGCCACATGTGACCCATTGTACATCCTTCCGAGGAGTTGTCCTCCTAGGTCATCGTCCATCCTGTCCTTCTCAGGAAGGTGGGCAGGTCACTAAAAGACATCTCCTTTATATCGGCAGGTGTAGACCAAGACTCACCGAACACACACTCTCTTATTGACGATAACTCCGGACACTCGCATAGGACATGCCTGACAGTTTCATCTTCCTGTTCACACATCCTGCATAGAGGTGTGTCCACTAGCCCCATAGTATGGAGGTGTTTCCTTAGTTGACAGTGACCAGTCAGAAATCCCACTGTTATACGTAGGTTTTTCCTGGTCATCGCCAAATATTTCTTCGGCGCCATCTTCCCAGGGTGATCCTGGCAAAACTGCATCCTTTGATTCCCTCCCATCTCTCAAGGGATTGAGCATGGGTGTAACGTTTGGCTAGTTCCGCAATTGTCGAAGTATTTTCATTGACCGAGTACCAGCATTTTTTCGCGAGAGGCTTCGACCCGAGCGAGGCTTATAAATGTCTTCACCACCATGGTTTATATTCAATTTTTTCCACTACCAGCCAAATTTGCGACAAAAATACCCTGTCATCTGACTGACAAGTACACTGTCAGTTCTCGATATATCATGAACGTACTCCTTATGTCAACTGTTATTTTTAGTTGAGCGCGAATTTTAAACTAATGGCATACTGGGTATACAGAATTATGTATTATCCCTGAATTTTCAAAATATTTGAATTTGTCCATTATTGACCTAGGTTAATAATAATGAATTATTAACCACTAATAGAGAAATTCAACTTCTTAGGTAGAAGAAGCAATAATTGTCAACTTCACAGTAAGTAGTGGAAAAAATGATAATAATATCATTATTACGATGGCAATTTTTTATTTCATGGAGAGAAACAAAAAGTGGTGAACAAATGGCATAATCTCAGTTGTGATTTCATGGCTCTTCTGACATATAATTCATCCGAGAAAATATGCTAGAAAGATATATGGGTCTGGTGAATCGGGTAGTTACTATTTGTTTTATGCTTTCAACAATTTAAGTAGGTACTACTCATACTAAACCACTAGGTATATATGATAATGATAAAAAATGGATTGGAATTCAGTTCAAAGTAAATGGGATAGTGATATAATTTACAGTATGAAATGGCAAAAATTTCAATAAAGGAGAAGCGTCATACAATTTGACAAATTAGTTCCCCTATTAAGCATCCAGGAACGCTAACTCACCGGAACTTTCTTGGCCAAGGTACTTAATTTGAAGTAACAAATTCCAGCTACCAGAAATACTGCAGTTCCTATATATTCATAGTTTGAGAGGCAATCATAAACAGGAGACCGGAAACTCCTCCGTTCATATACAGGGTGGGGCCATCTTCTGACATCGGAGGATTAGATCGTTGTGGTTAGAGATAAAACTTCGAAGTTACTTAGAACACATTTTGAAAATACTTCCTATTCTACAAAGTGTTCCAAAACCAAGTAGCGGCACAAACACAGTTATATAAATATAGCATTCCAATTATATTATATGGGTGTTTTAACAAGATATGGCCAGTTATTGGCAAAAAACACCTGCTCTTTGAAACTCTGCAAAACATTAAGTCAAAATAAATAAACAGGTCATTGTATTCAATTGTCATTCACACATCATTGGCTGAGCTCAGTATTAATTACTTTTTGATGTGTGGCTTTTTTAATACAGGGTGGAACAAAACAGAGATATATACAATTTCACAAGTGTAAGTCTGTATTTTCTTATGAGAGGTGGAGAGAGCTATGGAACCTTGTTATAAAAAAACGCCAGAAAATTCGGTTCTGTCTGATCCATCATTGCGACTTGAGTTTAAATTAGGTCTGGACGACCAATGTGGAGGTTATGTACCCAACTAGTGGCACCAAGTACTCAAATATCGATCAAACTGAACCTGGTAAACGATCCTTTTCCTATAACATAAATAATTCTTCCATTAAGACATCTGACGCATACGATCAAATTATAATTGACCCCCTTTTCAATTTCCACTATTAAATAATCCTAAGATTCAGAGTAATGTTGGAGAAACCACCTAATTCTAACCATGAAATGGTCAATAAAATATTTCTTCACGATCTTTATCAGTATTTCTAGAGATCACGGATAAGAAAGCATTTATCAGTTTTGTGTCCTGGATTCAAGCAAGAAGCTGATCGTATTTATATGTCTAAAGGAAGATAAAAAAAGGGGGAGAATAATAAATGAACAGGAATATCTATCAACAGATGTGTGGTGATGTGGAATTTACATTGTTGTCAGATCTTTCCTTCTTTCGTTTCCGGAATAATGAACTTTGTTATTTCAAGTGGACTGAATATTTTTCTTGTCTTGAGTACTATACGTGAATGCCAAGTTATAGTTGCATTTACTTTATTTTCACCGAAGTTAAAATAACACATTCAAGGCTATAATAATTCAATTAACTCGTTATTTTCAATAAGTTATATCATAATAGGAAAACCATATCAAAAAGTATGTGTAACGGAACTGGTACAGTGATATATGTATACAAATCTTACAGCAAACCTACAGCAACTACAGACACATTTTTGAATGTTTGTTTCATGTTGAAGGTCTGTCCACATTTGAGTAGCAGTCGAATTAAGAATCTTAGAAAATTTACAGTGAAGGAGAGTACAGCATATGCTGAAAATGTTATTCGTTCACTTCAATACTACAGGCCATGCGTTTTTCAAGACTATCCATTACATACATTCTTTTTGTTACTGTAAGGCCATATAACGATGTCCCTCATTCAAATTCCACACAAAGGTTGATAATATAATAGTTTTTCGTATTCCAAATTCGCTGACAAACGATACGAGGGTCGGAAAAATTTAAAAATAAGAAATTAAAAAAATATATACAACATTCTTTTTGTTACTGTAAGGCCATATAACAATGTCCCTCATTCAAATTCCACACAAAGGTTGATAATATAATAGTTTTTCGTATTCCAAATTCGCTGACAAACGATACGAGGGTCGGAAAAATTTAAAAATAAGAAATTAAAAAAATATATACAACATTCTTTTTGTTACTGTAAGGCCATGCCATATAACAATGTCCCTCATTCAAATTCCATACAAAGGTTGATGATTCAATAGTTTTTCGTATTCCAAATTCGAAATTTGCTGACAAACGAGAAGGGGGGCGAAAAAATTGGAAAATAGAAATTTTCAAAAAAATACATCCTTTTTATTACTGTGAGGCCATATAACGATGTCCCTCATTCAAATTCCACACATAGGTTGATAATATAATAGTCTTCCGTATTCCATACTCAAAATTCGCTGACAAACGATACGAGGGTCGAAAAAATTGAAAAATATGCTTTTATGCTTCTCATTTATGTGGTAATCCTATATTCTTTTCCTTCAATTCCTGAATATTGACAAACTTCATTCCATAAACTATACTGACCCCACAGGAAAGATTATTGTCGGGTGATACCGGAGAAGGTAGGGCTTAGACAATCAAAGATTCTTATGAATAACTACAACCCGATGAGATCAAATGGATGCATAGGTAAAAATAGAACTGCGCTAAGAGTATTAACAGGTATCCTATTGGGACATTGTCGGCTGATTCGACTCTCCTCCATCAACTGAAATATATTTTTCTTATTAAATGTTCTTTAAAATACGAAGTTCATTCTAATTAATTTAATGTAACATGATTATTGACATTATTAGAAGTTACTACGTGTAGCAAGACATTAAAGCTTTTGATATATGAAAGACAATCTATAGTTTGAAGCACATAAAGGCATGTGCATCAAACTTTGTCTTTACAAGTTACGACACGATGATTCGGTAAGTTTAATGTCACAAGGAAGTTACACTTCTTGTTAATTCAGTTCTATGGGCTGCTAGTCTTGTTAGTAAATGTCTACGGAATGATTTTGAAGCTTGTGGCTTTATTTATACTCAGTTACGTTCATAACGGACAAATAACTTTTGTATATTTCGAGTTAAACTTGACAAGTTAGGAAAACTTTTAACCAACCCCTAACCAAATATATTAAATACGATGGGAATGTGTTTACCTCTTTAAAAACAAATCTGTGATTTCATTGGGTACTAGCTAAAAGACGGCGACACATTGCTGTGGTTGTTGTGAACTGAGTGAGAACAGAATATGGAATTCCTTAACTCGGAAACTTGCACGATTCTTATGAATTTTTGTTTATAAAGGTTGTTTAATATATCCATCATGTGGTTGTAGTTACTTCGTTGTTTCAAAAGAATCACACTTCGCTACTTCCAATCTCATTCATGAAGGTAAGACGATTGACATCTGCAAACATTCATACGCCTTTTCTGTTGCAGAATAATTCTTTTCAAACACCGATTAGGCTCATCTTAGAACAGCGCTGAGATGATATAGGTAGGTATTAAGAATTTATATTTTATTTAAAATAAAAAAGGTTTCATAGTGCAATGCTAACTATATTTATAAGCTGATCGACCCGAGTACCAGGTCATGTGGCTCAGGTTCATATCAGGAAATTGATTGCAATAAAATCTTAATTCTCAATACCTATATCATCTCAGCGCATTCTCCTCAGGAATTATACATTAAGACTGATTTTAAAACAGTCCTGTATGCTCATTTCGTTTAATTTGATATTTTTAACAATACCTAAATGAACCTTTTTGTTGTTATTTATGTGGTGTGTATAAACACAAGTTCCAATTTTTTTCTTATCATGAGTGATTTTGTCGGGAAGCGCTTATGTCAGTTGCGCTTATGTCGAAGCGCTTTTCTCGAGATGCTTATATCGGGGCGCTTATGTCGAGGAGCTTCTGTTGTTGCGCTTATGCACCAAATATATTCACTTACACGAATACTTTTATATTTTGGTTGATGAACATATTTTTCAAATATTATACACAGTATTTTGAGAGCAATAGCTGACTACTTTAATTATACAAAGGACACCACACTTACATCATAAGCTGATGGCAGGGGAGCTTACCTGAAACAAAAACGAATAATTAGCTCTTTTATTCATAAACATGCAGAACGCAATTTCAATATAAAATAATGGAAATACATTTTATTATAAATAAATAAATGAATATATTTCACAAATATAACATTGTCATGAATAATCAACGAAAACAGAATGAAATATTAGCCCAGGGAGATGTAACTATACATTTCACAAGCTTTCGGCAAATTTTACGATCAGTTGCAGGAATAGACCGTCGTTAAATAACCGAATAAACAAAAATATGCATGTTTATTAGCAAGTCTCTCACTCCTTGTAGGGAATTATTCGTCACAAAGTTTTCTCTAGGAAAAGAGATAATGAAAGGTTAGTAGAATGGTTAATTATACAGTAAGCTATCAAACTTATTTGTCGTTGAAGAGAGGGACTTGAGACTCTAGAAATAGAAGCAATAGTTAGTCCATATAACGAGTACATGTAAGCCTATTAGCCTAGAACAGACAACGTGTTATATCGGTGCTAGTACTAAAGTGCCACCAAGATTCAGCTAACGCATCGGCAGATAACAATATCATTCTGAGGAGGATTAAACGGCACAACAAGAGTAAAGGTAATCGCATTGCCGATTCTTAAGCCAGTGAAGCGACTGGACTAAAACTTTTAGGACACAGTGACACCTACGGCACAACGACTTTGACAATTGCGGAACTAGCCAAACGTTACACCCATGCTCAATCCCTTAAGAGATAGGATGGAATAAAAGGATACAGACTTACTAGAATCACCCTGGACAACCATGCAAAGCTGACTGGCCACTGTCAACGAAGGGAACACTCCATACTATAGAGCTAGTGGACACACCTCTATGCAGGATTTGTGAATGGGAAGATGAAATTGTCAGACATATGCGAGTGTTTAGAGTTACCATCAAGAGAGTGTGTGTTCGGTGAGTCTTGGTCTACACTTTCGATATAAAGGAGATGTCTCCTAGTGACCTACCCACCTTCCTGGGAAGGACAGGATAGAAAACTCCTCGTGAGGATGTACGATGGGTCACATATAGCCTGTGAGGCTACACTCACCCTCTCTTCTCTACAGATACAGAACGAATACATGTTAAATTCAGATTATATTTCAAAAATTATAATTATAAGTGCTGTCAAAATAATAAGATATCCGTTTTTTCTATTATTCAACAAAGAAAGTATCAAATAATTTTATTTTTACATAATCTATTTTGCGGCTCATTAATATTACCTAAAAAAATTTTGGGTCAAGATTTATAGCCCAGCACCCTATTGATTGTTATGAAATTTTCCCTGTGGAATAACGGAAAAAAAATATCACGGTAGATAAAAAAAATAAATTAGACCAAACGAAAAAAATATATAAGACGCTTTCACAGGAAATAAGTTACAGTAATTCTTCGTTTTTCCACTGGTATGCCAAGAGTAACGGAAATAGATTTAAAAAGTTATTCTTCATTCGTAAATTCTTTTTCGATTATTCCGGTAAATCAGATCGTAATACTCGAACGACCACCGAAGGATAGATAATGTCCGAAAAGTCGACAATCCGCAAAGTTTGATGCACAACCTTATAACATCCGAGGAAAAAAGAATCGGAAACGATGACCCGAAAACACTGTTGCCTAGACGTAACCGCCGCACGGGAATCGGAGGTATATTTTATTCACAACTTTAATTTTTAAGATATACTTTTTATTTAATTCCAAGCTTGGGAAGTATACAGCTATTGTTGTCTACTAATACCTACATACATCTATGTATTGAAAAAATATCATCATTTTTGTAAATAATGTAATGTACAAATCTCGGTTTCTGTGTGCGTGTAATTATGACAACTCTTTCCAAAAAACATTAACCCTCTCGACCTTGGTTGATTGATTGATGTATTGGTTCGGAATCATCAGTAAGAGGCTTAGAGTCTTCAGCACCTCAGTCTTTAGACTTTTTGTGCTCTTGGTTGTGCGGTTTAGAGACCGCGAAGGGGTAAAGAAACCAGTATCCCTTATCATGCTGAACAGCATTTTCACTGGGTCCTTCTTGGAGAAATTCCCTCTTGAAAGCTCTAGTCCTAGGAATCTCCAATGATATAATGTTCCATAATCAGAAATAATGTGAGGGACTGTTCTATCTCATTCCATGCTAACCGATAGGATAGGTTCCTCCCTATATAATATGCAGATGGTATGCCTGTGCTTCTTTGGGCTCAGTGACGGGTGAGTAATCCCTCCATATCTGGCTCTTGCTAAGGTTAAAAATATTATCAGCCAGCGTCTCTGAGGAGAGACCGCGAAGGGGCAAAGAAACCAGTATCCCTTATCATGCTGAACAGCATTTTCACTGGGTTCTTTTTTTCCCTCTTGAAAGCTCTAGTCCTAAAAGTCTCTAATGATATATGGCTTCATGATCAAAAATAATGTGAGGGACTGTTCTATTTCATTCCATGCTAACCGATAGGATAGGTTCCTCCTTATATATACAGATGGTATGCATGTGATTTCTTAGGGTTCAGTGACGGGTGAGTAATCCCTCCATATCTGGCCCTTGCTAAGGTTAAATATATTATTAGCCAGCGTCTCTAAGGGTTTTGAACCAGAAGTTTGCAGTGTACCTGTTTCGACAGGTGTCTCCAGTACGACTGCAGTCTTCGATATCCCAAATGTGTCAAACTTTTTCGTTTCCTACAATACCCTTGTGCATTTCCATACCAGTCTAGATTTAATCTTGGACATGCCAAAGATTTTAGTGCTTCCTAACTATAGGTGGATCTTCTGGCCTCCATGCCCCTCTCGATATTCAAATACAAATACAAGTCGACAGCGTAGATTTCTGACTGGAATACACCCAAACAATCCAACTGGGTGAAAGGTTTCATCTTTTATCACGAAAGTTATTAAGACATGAAAATGTTGAATATTCAATACTTATTCCAAATATGTATATTTCCACAGAAACAAAATTACTATAGTCAAAGGCACTCTTAACGTGCGGGTTCAAAGGTCACTAACCATATGTATCAAATCAGAAAACACAGAGGTTACCAAAATGTGAGATTACACTGCAGATTGACGAATCTCCACTTCTTCTTTCATTCTCGAAATAATCCATCGAACTAAGTACAAAAAAACTGAAAATTGCTACTTATTATTCATATCTTCACTTTGAATTGTCAAATTGACAAAACTGACATATTTAAATAAAAACTCTGCTGGTGAAAGACTTTTTAGAATCGCTGAAAATTAAATACATATCCTTCTTTCTCCCGTCAAAATTGCATAAGTCTGTCTTATTTATCTAACGGATTTCATTTGGAAGTTATAATTTAACGTAATAAAAGAAAACAAAAACTGTGAGTATGTCTTTGCTGAATCGTATGACCCGCACGTTAAGAGTGCCTTTGATTATATGTATATTAATTAAATATAGTTTTCTGCCAAATAAAGGTTAGTGAAATTTTCAAGATGGCAATTTAAATAGTGAATTTTCCTGTAACTGGATTTGAACAGAATAGCATAAATAAATTATAAACACAAAAGTTTATTAAAAATAAAAATGTAGATATACTCTCACATTTTTAGCAGCTAACGCTATTTTTTAGTGTACTGTTATAGGACTCTTGGGTATCAAAGTTGTTTTTATTATCACTATCTCTGGCTTATTTTCCACCATGAACATTTTGTACACGTTATCTTCATCTATACTAACATTGCAAAGAGAAAATAGTTGTGTACATAGCCGTACAAGTCTAATAGTTCATTTGAGTTCAAACCAAAGTGTGTAATTGAGTTATGCTAGAAACTATATAGTGGAAATCTACATAACATAGAAGTTTGTTTTTGATGGATAAGCTCAGAAACAACTTATCGGATTTCAAAAGCTCTTGTATCCAGAAATAGCTACATTATCGACGATTATAAAGAGAAAATATGTATGAATTGTTTTAATTGTTAGCAAATGTTCAAACAAAGTTCCTTTATGTTTCAAATTTTGAATTATAATTACTCGGACAAAATATTTGTAGTACAGGAAACGTAATTCTGCGAATAAAATTGCTTGAAATTCAAGGATTCTTGCAGATCCATATTTAAAGCAAATGGAATATTCACTTTGTGTGGCTTTATACATATTTAAGCGTGTGATGAACAGTTTGAGGTACGCTGTGTAACACGCAGCTATAACACTACGAAAAATTATTCTTTTTAATCACCTCACGAACGAATTAAGGTTTACTGAAAAATTTCCAATATAAATGGGAATCAAATCTTACACTTTTAAATCGGTTTTTGTAATTCAAAGATTAATTGTTACCAGAGTTTAATTCAAAGAGGATATCAATATCGCTTTTGAGGTAACATAAGATGACAAGATCCAAAAGAACAGGGAATCAAACCTTGAGAATTTTACAGAAATAACGGTCGTTTTTAAGGCTCTTTGTAGTTATGATAGAGCATTGATTCCCAAAGTGGCCAGGTGGACCCCCAGGGGTCCATGGGAGCCCGACAGGGGTCTACGCTTGCGTGGAAAAAAATGGGGGTCCACAACTCGTTAACGGGGGTCTATAAAAATGTATTAGGTGACCCGACTTGACTTCTCCCATGAATATAGGGAGACAATATTATAAGAAGCTCAGCAATTGTTTTTGTAAGATCTTGCATATTCCATATTCAGAAAAAGCGTGTCAAGATTCGCCGATGCCGCGCCGCCCGCCCGCTTATTTGAAGTCGTGTCTGAACTTGCATGAACTTGTTGGATTTTTCTATAATATAAATACGAATGCGAATGATAAATATTACTCAGTTGTTTCCAGAATTTCAAAAAAGAAAGTGTACCTATATAAGTGTTCACCAGAGACGGAGTGGGAGCTTATTGGTTTCTTGTACTGTGGGTCAATCTTAGAATACAAAAAAGTAAAGTAGTAATCCAACTGTTGGATGAAGACGCCTTTTAGACTGGCCTTGAAACAGCTTAAATGACAATACTCACAGCATAATCAAAGCAATATAAATTCTCACCTTTTTTTCGAAAACTTTCAACTCATAGTTGATTAAAAAATAGCCACAACACAGATTTACATAGACATATACTTTTTTCGAGTTTTGGAAGTAACTTAGTAAATGTAATAGCTGCACATTTTTTGAATACTTCAGCTTCAAACTATGAAAAAAATTACTGAAAAGTACCATTCATAGCTGTATAATTCAACTCTAAGTTAACCACACTCCTGTGCTATATTATGTCATTACCACGTTGTGTCCAATTGCCAATCAAAAAAAGTAGAAAGGTTAAATTCTCTGGCTACAGTAACTTAGACAATATATGAAACAATCGAATTATTCGAAACTGCTGCCAACACCTGAAAATCGTCTATGTGTGTCGAAAGAACAGTGCTTTGACTCCACTTTTCCTAAGAATGGAGCTATTTGAAAGATAAATGTAGTTTTAGTGCGAATTCCTCAATAAAAGAAGGCACATATTGGAGAAAATTTCCACTTGAAAGCCACCAAATGAAATATCATGGAAATATTTTTGCATATTTGCATTCCGATGAATCAAGTAGAGACAATAATTGCTAGAAACTACAACCATCCCTGATAAAGGTTACTGGAATGCTACCAAAACGTTGGAATAGAAGCATGAAAAAATAATTTGTGGTTCAATTTACCATAAATTCTTAATGAAGTAATAGAAATATAACGGAAAACATACAGAAGGTATTGGTAGAAATACTTTCATTAACACTAGAGGTTGACGCAGTATTTGTTGAGTCGAAAAAAAAATGTAAATGCCTGAATGTAGAAGATTGGAGAACATTATAATTATCGACTTTCAAGCCTAATAGGATACGCCATTAAATCATTTCAAAAGAAAGAATATAAATGAAGCGACAAAGTAAAAGCTCGGTCTCGCTCAAAATATATAATAGTCGATTTATTGGCCAAGTTTTGTATTCAATACTGAAAGAAGCTTTTGCGGAATTAATCTTGATAATGGTTCAGTCTTTGTTCTTTCTTGACACTTTCGCTGCGCTATATCCCGACATGTTTCTAAGCCAAGATTTTCTGTAGCAGAAAAAGATTGAATTTTTTAGCGAACCGGATCTCTTAACTTTTGCGCCTATTGTGAATCAATATGCTGCCGAACATATTAGATTTTGCAACAGTTTATTATAGCGAATTCAAAAAGGGACGTCGACTAAAACCGGAAGCGCTACTAACAAGTTGAAAAGTTTTACATTCGATTGAAGACAAATTATTATCTATTAAATAACTTCCAGTTCATATGCTTGGATAAAATTACTTCCTCAATCAAATAAAAATTGCCTTTATTATAAGACAAATAGTAAGTGGAAAATTCTCCAAATTTATTTTTTCTTAGCAGACACCAGTTCAGAAACGGATTATAGGCTTTTCACGAATAATGGGGAAAAAAAGAAAAATATAAAAGGAGAATTTTAATTGGCAGAATTTAGATAAAACAATCAATGGATGAGACATCCTAAAAATGAGTAGCCATTTTGTATAAGTAGATAATACTTATATCAAAATTTTTGAACATCTACAATGTTACGTTGTTACCAGAAAAAATCATGGAATAATATTATATTAGAAATACTGCACAATTCCTTGCTATCTTGTTGCTTCAAAGACAATTAATCAAGCCTCACTAATATTTTTATATTTCTTATTTAGACGTTTCGGTAGCGTTTCAGCTACCGTTGTCAAGATGAACTAGTTATTAGATAATTTTTGGTCCCCACCTGACACAACGAAAAAAATTTGACAACTAGACAGTTAATTATATTTTGAAGTTCAAAACTGCAAGACTTTGTTGTAAAATTTTCATTCAGGTCAATTCATAGTAGATCATATCTCTGGTGAAATATGATGTAAAATATTTTCTCTACGACTAAAGAATAACGAACAAATTATTTTCACGTATTTAGCTGCATAATTATATAAATGATCCACACCAGTGAATAATGGAAAAGAATTCATTATGATTATATATCATTATTATGACGTTTCAAACGACGCGCTGTCAGAATCGACTTGCGTTATTTGGTATTTGACGTTTTAAAAGAGACGATTTGATTTATTAATTTCAATTCATTTTAGCGTTAATTCTGATAATAATAGAATGTGATTGGCTAACGAGAGTGAATTCTTCTTCATTATTCACTGGTGTGAAGATTATACAGGGTGAATCACGACTAACGGGACGGAGGTTTATGGCGAAACGGTAAAAATTTTAAAATGTTTATCACTTCAGTAGTTTGTACATTTATTCAGGCTACATTTCAAAATTATTTTGAAATATACAGAGTGTTCCAATAAAGTGTAGCGTATCAAAGTTATATTTTTTCTTATGGAACACCCTATATTTGATTGCATTTTCTGATTGCCACCAAAAAATTTTCATAATGGTTCCCTATAATACCTGAATACAGAAGGTTCCGAGTTATGTTGACTTTCTTAAAAATGTAAACATTTCGAAAAAAATTACGTTATTCATTCATTCATACATTCGCCATAAACCTCCGTCCCGTTAGTCGTGATTCACCCTGTATATCAATATGTAGCTGTATGTGTAAAAATAAATTATGCCTCATTATTCAGTCGTGGAGAAAGTATAGTCTTTCACTTGTGTAGAATGGTTATTATTCACGCGTATGAAGTTTCCAAGACAAGCGAGCGCAGCAAGTGAGTTTTGGAATCATCCAAGCATTATATTGCACTCGTTGAGGCATATACTATTATTACTCAGTATCTTACCATGTAGCAATGAATATAATCTCTGGATTTTTCATATAGAAAGATCAAACAACGAATCTTTTTCCGTTCAACGCGGTCGAATTCGTTCAAAGGAAGTTTGTTTAACTAAGCCTTTTGTAAAATCGAATTCATCTTAAATTTATCACATCGTTTTGAGAACAGTTATCAAAAAGAAGCTGAACACTCGTTCAATTGCCTTGAAGTAGGTGAGCGATTTATGTTTGTTGAAGATACTTCCAATAACCAAGAAACTTCCTTTAATCATATTTTTATCTAAACAAATTAGGTGAATTTCAAGAAGTTCCATTTTCCAGGTTTATTTAGTTTTTAAGCATCTTTCGAGAGATAAATTCATTCTGACTACAACTCTAAACTTCCGAAAAGACCATGATACTTGAGTTTTCAGAATCAACTGAGTTTGTGGGATTCTTTAGTTGACATGGCAAAAAAAGTTGTATCTCATATAATAAAATTATGTTTTGTTTTCCTGTGGGCGTAGAAAAGTTATAGTAAGCACCAACTGTCACAAACATCTTCAGTCCCTTGTATAATAAGAAAATTTGTGACTAAAATAACGTTGCTGAATATGCTATTTGTTAATATCACATACGATATATTTCATCATTTTTTTTATCCCCGCAGTCAGTATTCGCTCGGGTATCACATTCCGTCTCCCAATCGAGTGAATCATTGGATTTGGAGAATACTAATATGATAAGAAACAACACAAATATTAACACGTCCCCAAATTCAAGATCACATAACCCAATTGTTGGTTGAGCATATTTTCTGTCGTATTTCCATTTTTTTTAAGAACAAACCAAAAGTTCATGATGACTTTAAATCTGTGTAGAGACAGAAAACTTAAGGAGATATTTCAGATTACACAAACTACGTGCACTACAACCTATAATCAATTCCACAAAAAAAAACAGAGTTCATAAGAAGATCAGGGATAGGACATACCCAGCTCTCGCTTGCTTTCTGGATGGCTGATGAAGATCCACTTCGGTGCAAGAATTGGTACAACCCCTCTTCGTGAAACATGTTCTCGGAGAATGCTGCAATTTCAATATACACCGAAGAAGGCACCAACCAAAAAAATTTACAAACGACACTAGGCTGTAGATATAGTATATTCTCAAACGAGTGCAGAATGATGGCTATTATTCACGCTGATGAAGTTACCAAAATGAGCGAGCGCAGAGTGAGTTTTGTAATCATCCAAGTGAAAAATAGCCATTCTACACAATTAAAAGACTATGCTTTCTCCACGAATATCGTCCGCGTCAGATTAAACCATTTCTTCCACTAGACTATAAAGCATTTTTCATGAAAATGTGAAGAGCAAATATATGAGTAACTCATACTTTCAATGGAAACCATATCATATTAAATCTTCACTATTGCGATGTCATGAATCGCTTAGTTTTCTAAAGTTTTTTAATATCAATTTATTTTCCATCAATTCTATTGCGCAGACGGACAAACCAAACCTCTCTTATTTCGTTAAACTTCATGCTCTTTTATTTTCATCTTTTTATCATGAAACTCCTAACCTAACCTTTTATACCCACAAAGATCTTATGCTCTTCGTGCAAGCATTCCGTAATTCGAATTTATTTCATTCACAGTGCTGTAAAATTCGACGTAGAAAGCATGTATACGATTAAGATTGGCACATTCTTTTGAATATATTGTAGTTGTAACTTTATATCTTCTTCTGGAAAAGTCGAATGTACAACCATCTTTTTTATCATAGAAAATAAATTCACAAAATTCAATGTCTTTATTTCAGTGTTTTGAACAAAGGTATTGTTAAATTCCACCGTCCGTCACTTTTATATGGAATTTTTCCAACATATCAGTTTTACTATTCATATTACAGCCACGCATCACAGCAGCAACATAGAAGGATTTCCTGACGTGCGCACTAGCCTTTGACCCTTAATCCTTGATACCGGGTGTTATGAGTCATGGGTACTCCTGTGATTTTTCAATGGGTCTATAGATTTTGGTACCACCACTTTGAAGTTACAGTGAAAAATTAATCAAGGATATTAAGGTTACTTTAAACGACCCCAATCATAAATATAAATTTGTTAATTTCCGGATAACAATTGAGTATTTTTTGTGTAGAGCATAAAAGATTTACCTTTGACGATGCAGAACATAGAAACAAACAAAAGCAGGTTTGATCGAGAGAAATTTTCCTTCTCGTATACGCAGTAATCCCTTGTTATTTCCATAATGACACCATTGTTCCTTTTTATTATTTTCCAGTAATTAGAAAAAGTAATTTGAATTTCAAATTATGTTGGGAGCAGCATCACCAGAAGAAAAAGAGACAAAAGGAAGTGATTTTGTATATATTCTGACCCTCCTAAATTAACATGCTCTGAATTTTATTCTTGTTGTAAACATTTAAAGCATGTGGCAAATAATTGATAAGCTCCTGTATCCGACACTTCCAAATGTTGCACCTCTGTAATTGTTCTCACCAAAAAGCTGCAAAATTAGTTCGAACTAATAAGTTTATTGCCACCACAGGTACCAGTTCTAGATGATGAAAACGTTTCACTTAATAAAATATTATCCTGAGTAGGCTTGAAGGGCACGACAGGAGTAAAGGAAATCGCATTGCCGATTCTTTAACCAAGGGAGCCGCTGGACTAAAAATTCTAGGACCCAGTGACACTTACGGCCTGACTACTTCGACAATTGCGGAACTAGCCAAATGTTACACCCATGCTCAATCCCTCAAGAGATGGGATGGAATCAAAGGATGCAGTCTTGCCAGGATTACCCTGGGCTACCCTGAGAAGCTGGCGCCGAAGAAATATTTGGCGATGACCAGGAAAAACCTACGTATAACAGTAGGATTTCTGACTGGCCACTGTCAACTGAGGAAACACCTCCATACCATGGGGCTAGTGGACACACCTCTATGCAGGATATGTGAACAGGAAGATGAAACTGTAAGGCATGTCTTATGCGAGTGTACGGAGTTATCGTCAATAAGAGAGTGTGTGTTCATAGAAAAACTTTGTCAATATTGAGAAAAACAAGAAGTTGAGTAAGTACCTACCATCCCTAATGAGCCCAAGAGGTGGTACCAACGAAGGAACGATATTTTACGTTCAATAAACAATACTAAGAAGTACAAACCAAATCACAGCTGTTGGTTCACTCCCAAATTTCCAATTGTGCGATGGTATATAAAAGTTAAAAGCTGTTCAATAGATTTAGTGAATTCTTTAACGGCTTTTAGGATTATTCAAATCGTTTTATAAAATAAAACCAAATGAATTTATCGAATGGAAAAGAGTAGAGCACGTTTTACGAATGTGCTTGGTTAGTTAACAGAATCTGAAACTCCCCAGATCGTTAACGGAAAATCTGAAAAGTAATTGAAGAAGACTATTATTGGAAATAGGATGAAATTCCATTTTAATTCACTTTGTTCTTTTTCAAATCGTTTGACATCACCGTGACTTTAAGTTATATATATATATAGCTGTATATCTACCATTTTGCGCTCTTCCACGTAAAAACAAGAATTATTTTGATTGATATAAATCTTTTTCTATCGGTACGAATAACAGTCCAAAGAGTGAATTTTCAATGAAGTGCTATTTTGAGGGATGCTTTTTTCTGGATGGCTGCCCTATGAGATAATTACTTCATTTATATGCGGCTCCTACGAGTTGTTAGTTGAGAAAAAAAATTAATTATCCAGTATTTTTTGTTAAATCCAAAGTTTAAGTGGAATTATGTTTCATTCTACCACTAAGAATTGAAAAATAGGAAATTGAATGAAAAATAAGAAATTGACGTATAAGCCAGCGTTACATTTTGGTTGTCATTAAAATATTCAAGATGATACCCTTCTCGCGTGATGCCAACTATAGTAATTTGTTATAAGCATTTGAAACGGATTTTTATTGTATTTATTTTGGTTTTTGGTATAAGACGGGGAATTCAATAATCAATTATGAAATAAAACAATTTTAATTTGTTGAAATCTACATTATATTCAACTTAAGGTTGTTACGCGCTTCGCTAACACAGTAGCTTTTTCAAACATACTTTGGAATACCATCCTTAAAAATCAAATCATTTTTAGAAAAGTAGACTTGAATGTTTGCTTCAAAACTGATAACAATTTATCCAAATTCATTAAAAACAACAAACCCAAATGTTCAAAACTAAATAAATAAGGAGTTGATAAATTAAAATGTGGTATTAACAACTGTGACAAAATTTATGTAGGTAGAATTCTTAGGAATTTTAAAACTAGAATTTCAGAACACAACCAAAAATCAGATTCCAGCTACTCAAATCATTTATTAGCAAACCAACACTCTTTCGATTAAAATTTTGAAAATCATTCAAATTAAATCTTTTAGAAGCCCTTGAGTTGAATAAAAGTAAATATTCATTCAACGACCAAATAGATATCAACAATTCTCCCTTATTATACCTTTTTACCTAGAAAGGTTTCAGTAGGATTGTTGTGAATGAGTTTCCAGGTAAACTTGTTAAATACTTCAGTAAATCCCATATTTAGACAAATTATTTTTCCTTTTTTATTTCATTTCTTTGTAAATAGATCATAATTTTATAAATAATATCCGTATAATTTAGTATTAAGGCACTGTATAAATTAAAAATTTCTCAATATAGGTACCTCCATTCGTTTGACAGACCTACTGTGTTAGCGAAACGCGTCACATCTTTAAGTTTACTATAATGTAGATTTTAACAAATTAAAATTGTTTGATTTCATAATTTAGTATGTATCTACATCAAGTAAAAGCCTCATCTATTCAATTCAATAATCATTTGTTTATCTTCTGTATGTTCCTTGTGGTATGTTATTCATTCTTTTTTTAATAAAAAAACCGTTCCTGGAACGTGCACTTCACTGGATTCCATTTCTAGTAGACTATCATATCGTTGGAATGTCATAAAATGAAATATTTCATTTAACATTTTACCGGAGATATGATCTACTATGAATGGACCTTAATAAAAATTTGATAACAAAATTTTGCATTAAACTTCAAAATTTTTTTGATTGTCTAGTTGTCAAATTTTTTCCGTTGTGTCAGTTAGGGATAAAAATCAATTTTTACTTATTTTTTCTTGACAACGGTAGCTGGAACGCTACCGAAACGTTGAAATAAAGAATTTAAAAATATTGTGGTTTAATTTCCCAAGAAATTAAAAAAAGAATGAATTATTTGTTTCCCAGACATTTTTTGTTATTCAGTAAATAAAATTTTTCACAGCGGCTATATTTCTATCGATTTAAGCTGTAAATTTGGAAGAACAAACAAAAATTCTCCTGATTGTCTATGTATTCAACGGAATATTTCTAACACAAAAAATGAAAATTAATAAAATCTGCTCTGCATAAAAGTTTTGTGCGATAACCTTCCATAAACTCATTTGGAATTTTCATATTTTGTAAGTCAATTTAAAAGCGGCCTGACTTTATTATTTGAGTGAAATAATTAAATGGGATAGTGAGAGAAATTTAATAATTTGCACGGGTTGAAACATATAGCCGCGCTTCCTAAAATATATAACTCGCTTTTTTCATGGAAATATCTTTTTTTATTATGTCCAATCATTAATTCTTCTCACTGGGGACTGGGGAGATAATACTGGGACTCCTAGGAGTTTTAGATTAATTCCAACAACAAATATTTACGAACACCCTCCTAAAAAATAGATATATTGTTTGTATCGAACAATATTTCTCACATACAATTTTTATAAATGGAAATGCGAAACAATCGATTATATACAAGTCTGTTCGCTGAATCTTTTCCCATGTATGAAATGATTCACATACTACTTTTTGTATTACATCTCTTTCCTACTCACAGAATCTTAACTCCCGAAATGAAACCGTTTGTTCCATTACAGCGTAATATAACAAACAGAGATAGCCATATGATGAATGTCGGCGATATGTTAAACACGGATCTGTCCGTTGACGTCGTTGACAGACCAAAGACTTTGTTTATAACTACGCTATGACCTACGTGTTATTTAATGTATTGCGTTTGTATATTAATGATGACGCATGGGAAAAGATCCAACGAACCAACTGTATGTGAAAGATCCAAGGTTATTCGGACTACCAGCAAGTTGGCTGTCCAAGTCCATTTTGACAAATGTATAGTAGATGATTATTTGGTCATATCATATCACCTCAGCACTTTCTATTTCTCCCCCTGCATATATAGCTTAACCTCGAAGAAATAGCTTGTGGTCGTGGGGTATGCTACAAATTCAATTCAATATTTAGCAAATGATAAATCAACCCATATAGTCGGTATTTCAAACAAAAGCAGTTTCGATTCATATTTGTTTCTAGTCAAACTAAATTGCTTTCAGTTACACATTTTGCTCTTTCCATACATATCAAAAGGCTCAAATTGAATGTTCAACAACTAAAGACATTTCCGATGCGAAATAGTAAACGCGCTTAATGCACCTACTAATTATATTGACACTGTTTCTGTTCTATATTTAGCAAGTTGTTTATTTCAGTGAATCCCCCGAGACCATAAAGTTCTCCTAATGCAACTACAACGTCGTTTCGTTCATATTCGTTTGTTTTGCTCGATGATCTACTCTGTTTTTTGGTTCATCACCAATTTGAAGTTAAAAGGACATGCAGCGTTCTGCTAATTAGATGTATACATGCGGTTTTAACGATAAAACAATGTATTATAGCTCTAATTCAATTTTATTCATTACGAAATTTATCGCTGTACACTATAGCGTGTATTGTTAATATCACAAATGTGTGCTTATTTTTTATATCCCATACTTTACGACTTGAATTTAGATATTGGCCTTCAATGATATGAATAACATATTTATAAAAGGTCGCATAAATGTCACTTCTTATTTATTGGAACCCTCACGAAACAAAGCTCTTGTTTTTCCCATCGATAAAATATTCAATTCAACTGTGCTGTGCTTATTTGTAGTGGACCAAAAAAGTTGTTTCCGTTTTTTCTCCGACTGGAACATGCATTCATCAACAAGTATATTAACAATCAAGATATTCTAACATAATTTATCTAGTGTACCATCTTTATCAATTTCACTTCTTTTATAATCCACATACTTGCGGATTGCAGAACAATACAGAATCCTAGGGCACAACTCTTATGGGAGAGTACTGGATTGATAAATCAAGCTAAAATTTTTAGGGGAATGGGTCTGAAGAAACATTTCTCATTTTCATTAGTAGGTGTTTATTGTAAAAAAGTAATTGCTTTCCAAATTAAAGTATGTTTACCGACTGGAAAGAATTATGATTCCTGATTTTTATGATGAGAGGTTACGGTGATCGGCAAAGAACTTATGATGAGGTACACCCTGTATACTTCTAATCGATTTATGTAGATAGTCTTAGATATTTGAAAAAACTTTTTCTTGTAAACCCGAGTGTAAACCTAACGGAAATCGGAATATTAGCAAGTTACGTTACACACTGTATACAACAACTCACGTCAATAATAGATTATGATAATATCTAGTTCGTTTGAAGACCAGCTATGATAGTTCTCATTTATCTCCTAAAGCATTAGTATCCCATTAATTTAAGATAATTTATTACTTCGTTACAAATACTAATTGAATGTATTAATCAATAGAATAATATCCAAATAATCCTTAAATCGGATGCAACTGAAATGTATTGATTTTTATAACGTCACCAATATGGTTTTTGGTTATTCAACGTAAGCCAGTAAATTGCATTGTTTACAATTTCTGTACTTACAAATTGGCATTTTATGTGGTACAAATTTGAAACAAATCACTTGAACATCAAACAATGAAATAATTTGTTCAAAACTTCATTATATTTTAAGTAATGTTGATGCTTTTCGTTTAGACAGTAGCTTTATTGAACGAGTAAAGATATTATGAAAAATTCTTTTCCATTTCAATATTTATACGGAATCTCAAGATTAATAATAATGTTATTGAAAAATGTTTACATTGAATTATTTTGTGATTGACCTAAGAGTTACATAAACCAAATTAAAGCGAACAACCGGTTATAACTTTGGGTGAAACCTTTGGTTAACTTTGAAGTCAGCTGTTTCTTGCCAGTTGAACCCTTTCAGAATAACCAAAGTGGATATCGCGTTAATCACAAAATTTTGACCGGTTATATCACAGATTACATTGGTTATATATTCACTAACCATAACCTCACTTTTAATTAATTAAGTTGACAGCGAAATGAAAAATAGAATGGAACTTGTACCGTTATAATAATAAATAAGTTTTTTTAACGATATTGATATGCTTGTTGTAAATTGGATTAGAGAAGGTATTACAAACAACAAACTATTTTCTTTGTTAAGTGTAGTGCAAGATCATTCAATGTTTCCAATAAATATTAACGTCGAAGATTGGCTAGCGAACAACAATAATATGCAGTTTTTCATGCTTTTTCGAATACATCAAAACACAGGATGACAGCACATGAGACGTATATCGTATATTTTAAAACATAACCTATATGTATTTAATTCAAAACAGCTCCAGACCTGAGTAAATACCGGTCATAGCAAATGTCAAATAATGACGACATAAAGGGCTCAACAGTGACGACATATTGAATAACCAGTGATAACTATAATCGCTTTAAAGTAATAGGTAAATACCAATTATAAAAAGTTATAACCGGTTGATCGCTTTAAATTGGTTATACAGTCTTCGAAGAATGCACCTATAAGATGACAGAAGAATAAAACTTTTTGTATTTCCCAGGTGAGTATTTAGTGTTTGTTCACCCAAAAATCACCTTCGCCACCCTCCCTTGCAAATATGTCTGCCTTTCCGTTGCCATCCTCACTGGAATGATAGGAGATCCTGACCAAAGATATTTTTTGCTTTTTCCCTTCCAGAGGAGACCCTTTGGTGGCAATTTGATTGGAAAAGAAAGATGGGGCGAAATAGGTAACTCCGGAAATGTTAACAATTCAGTATTTTTGGTAAAATACACAGATTTTCAGCTTTCTATGACATCATCTTTAATATCATCAACAGTATTTGAATGACACTTTTCCAAAGATAGAAAAACATACCAACCTAAACGTCGCGACATCCTTAATAACAGTTTGTATCAAAATACCCATTTTCTTTCATTCTTCTGTTTACTTCTGATTTTTCAGAAAATTCAACACATTAACTGATTTCAACTGAACTAGAACGGAATTTAGATTGAATGTTTAATGAAAAAAGACACATTTCCAACGTCTACAATTCCTTACTGACGCTCACAGGAAACAAAGCAAAAACAAGATTATTATGATGGATGGCAAAAATAATAAATCTTAGCTACTCCAGTTCCTTGAGTTTGGTGTGTGTTTTCATAATAAAAACCAAGAACAAACATTTACAATAACTTTGAGATGCTTAAATGTAGTAATAAAATTGCATATTCGCTGTTAGTATTTCATCATCTGGAATTGGAAACTTAAAGTGTAGGTAATAATCAAGTATTCCTCGTCTATATCAATGGAATGTATTCCATAAAAATGTTGATGAATGAGTTTATCCTGATGGCACATAAATAATACTTGAAAACAGTTTATCTCCTATGCTTTCGCCTATTTATAGTACTTCAGTTGGTGGTTTTGAAGTTGCTACATGAAATATGAGCAAGCATTTTAAACTGAAATTTTCTGTGAAATTCAACGCGATTTCATCTGCAAACATCCGACATACAAGGTATTTATGATCGAACCAATACCAAAAGCAAGTATAAATTGAAAAATGTCAAAAGATTTAACATGGAAATGTTACAGTGGTGTTATCGAGAGAATAAAAAAAGGGTTCCAAAATAAGTTTACCTGGAATATAATTATATGGTTTTAAATGAAACTAACTGCTTCTAAATGACTCCACAATATATTTGAAAAAATGTGTGAATTGCAAGTAAATTATTGACAATTGTTTCGATAAATATATCATCGACGAAGCAGTTAGTTTCATTTAAAACCATATGATGAGTAGATTCCACGAAGTGAGGGTTTATACAGTTAACTCAATGGAATATAATTTATTTATGTTTATTATTGGTTGAATAGAAGCTTGTGGAGTACAACGTGTGCCAAAAATTTTCTCCTATTAAAAATTTGACATTTTAATTAGTTCTTAAGCCTGGTCTAAGTATCAAGCCATAACCGGTATCGCGGAAAGGAATTTGGAATGTTCAGAAGGATGTGACTAAATACCAAACTCTTCAAACAATAAGAAGTGAGTGGTTAATCAACTACCTTCTGCTCCGAAAAATTTGTTGTGGATATGGTCAACGTTTCATTTCAAACGTCAATCGAGCATTTTCGACAAATAACGAAGAAATATTAACGAAATTTTGATCTCAAACGCTTGTTCAGTACCGGTGAATATAGTTCCAGAACGCACACTTTTCCACGCACATTTTAGTTCAGAAATACTACTTCATCTCACACAAGGTTTTAACTAACGTATTTTATAATTATTTCTTCCATTTTGTTGGATATTGCGTTTATAATTATTGATGATTGCAACAGTAACTAGAAATTGAATGTGTATTGGGTGTAAGGGTGAATCCAATGATTATATTCCTTTCCCCTTCTTAAGAAACTTAATAAGCATCAAAAAGTAATAAATATCTTTCAAAAGGAAGGGTGGATGCAGCGAAATAGTTGGTTCTATCTTGCAGATATACCAGCCCCGTCCAACTTTGGAGTGTAATTCATTTTCCTTTGTGACAGGGAAGTAGTTGTTGCTTTGTTCTTCAATGACTTTGTAAGGCATTATAATAGAATTAAATTATCACTTTTGACAAACATTTAACATTTCGGTTGATAAAAATGACTCAATTATTATTATTGAGTATTTCGGTTCATTATTTTTAGTTGTATCTAAAAAAAAAGCGTTAGATAAACTCCTCTGGAAAAATTCTTCGGATCCGCCTTTGAGATATACCACTTCGAAATGATCGAGTATTTATGTGAAAATAAATCATTATCAATGGGATTTTAAACGTTTTCAACTGAAAAAGTGGTTGTGAGCACGCCGACGTGTATGTTATAGAATACAAAACTAGTTCAAAAGAACAATGAGAATCACTGCGGGATTTACAGAAACATACCCCCCTTGATTATCTAGTCGTGCATTAGAGGAATACATTCATTCATTCAGTACGATCCTCTGCAATTAAAGCTTTATGGTTTAACATTGCTCATGTAACGGGGATTCAAGCGTGTAAACTGAGCACTAATAAAAAGATCATACTATTTATAACATTCGAGTACCATCTTTAAATCAGTATCTCAACTCTTTTTCGTTTGGGATGAAAAATACCACTAGGAGTTTATAACAGGAAGGTGATAGCGACGAAGAAGATAGTAGACGTAAGTGACAGATTTCACTGCGTTCGATAAATATTGTACTAGACAATGTATTCATAACCTTCTTTGGTCACACCCTAGATGAAGATTCCAAAGAAGTTTCCTACTATATTATTTGTACACGTTCCTCTCCGGCTGCTCATGTATAGAAGCAAAATGTAGTATTCCAAAAACATCAAATATTTGTTCAGCTCATGTCATTTTTCGAATAGGTTGACTCCGATAGCCAAGCAGCACTTAAGGCGATACGCTCATATAGAATAAAATCAAATCTGGTGTGGGAGAGTCGCAAGGACTTTAACAGACTAGGTAATCATAATAGAGTGATCCTAGCCTGGGTGTCACCAAGGAATGGAAGGCAATGAATAGGCCGATTTGCCAAATGCCTAAGTAAATACAGCATCCATAAATGGATACATAACCAGACGTTGCGCTGGTGGTATGAAACCCCAGGACAAAGGCACGCTAAATTATTCTTTAAAAACCCTTTGACCAAACTGTCACACGACCCACCATGTCAAAGTCAAGAAACGACGAGGATGATGATGGAAAAGTGGGAATGCTGACCGTACATTGTAGGCTGAGAAAACATTGTACACAATTGGACTAGCAGATGACAGCCTATGTAGGTTCCGCTAGGAAGAAGACGAAACCGTGGAGCACATACTCAATGAATGCCAAGGCGTAGCAAGAGTGCGATTTCACTTATTCGGAGAAGAAAAACCGAAGGCATAGAGCTACGCTAGAAAGGCGGTATCCAGGCTATTGAGTCTAATAAGAAGAACAAAGCTATCAGTCACTAAGCACCAGAAAATCTTAACTAATAAATGATCTCATGTGCTTGAAAAACTGAAAATTTTCCAGAAAAGAACTTCTTTAGCGTACCCCACTTCTGTATCTGTAGAGTTGGGAGGGCGAGTGTAGGCTCCTCACAGCACTTAGGCCACATGTGACCCATTGTACATCCTCCCGAGGAGTTGTCCTCCTAGGTCATCGTCCATCCTATCCTTCTCAGGAAGGTGGACAGGTCACTAGGAGATATCTCCTTTATATCGACAAGACTCACCGAACACACACTCTCTTATTGACGATAACTCCGGACACTCGCATAGGACATGCCTGACAGTCTCATCTTCCTGTTCACACATCCTGCATAGAGGTGTGTCCACTAGCCCCATAGTATGGAGGTATTTCCTCAGTTGACAGTGACCAGTGCCCCACTTAATTTTTAAAGATTGAGGCGCAAATAATAAAGATAGAGAGAGTGAAAGTTGTTAAAAATTTAAGGCGATTTGCCAAGTCGTCTAACTAGGGCAAATTGCCGTGTTATTTCACTTGTAAAGCATACCACTACATTTCACATCATTTTTTTCCACCTATACGGATTCTACAAAGGGGTTACATAGTGATATGTGGGTGTGAAGAATGTATATGTGTGTATGTATACTGTATATATACGACCAACAAACTCCCTTTGATAACATCCTGCTACGAAATAATAGGCGTATACCTTGTGTTCTAGTTCCTTTAATATTCAATCTAGGGCTCATAGTTTATGGGTAATAAGGAATGGGGATGAAAATATAGGTTTTAATATTTTAATATCAACTTGTTTAGCATGTTAATTTAACTCAATCTTAATTGGCTGTATATATTAATAAGCTGGGCATTTATGTTTAAAATCAGTCACTCTTATTTGGAAAACCCTGTATTATAAATTATGCATGGGCATATTACATATTATACATATGTTTCCCTTTGAATTTGACCAACATTAGTAAAACAACCTGTGTTGAAGTGATGAAATGCCAGCCAGGCCTAAAAAAATATCTTTGATCAACTAGTGAAACTAGTGCAAACCCCATGTCTTTGGAGCAATTGATAAGCTGGGAATTTATGCTTAAAATCAGTCGCTCTTATTTGGGACACCATGTACTTAAAACTTATTCTTACAATATTATATTTTGATCTCAGAAAATTATTTTCTCTCAAGTCGGAAATGTCTGCTGAATAAGTACCTGTAAGTGAGCTTTGTTTTGACCGTAAATTTATCTCCATAAACTGGCGTGGGAGAAATGGGTAGCTTTTGGGATGGAATCAATTATAACATTCCTATATAGCCAAAATTAATCAAAAAATTCTTTTGAAGTATGATTTTTTTTTAATTTCCCGCTGAAAAAAATTTCCAGAGCGTGAAAAACTGGCGAGTGACATTTTTTCTATTTAATCGAAGAACATTAAAAAAAGATACAGTTACCATGGAAAATGTGAATCGTTGAAATTTTGCCATTTCAATTCTATCGTAATTCAAGGAAAACAGTTTGACCTATATTGAGTACTTTCGTAACTTGGCCTAGCTGGATGTGATATCGTTTAATAACGTTTCCACCTCTTGATTTATGCACTACGATTTCCGCTGACTTTCAATAAGAACATTGCCGAAATGAATCAAATCGTGATAACAAGATGCTTGTCTGTGTAAGTATCCAAGCGTCTCAGTTTAAAATCCATTTATCTATTTACTTTCATAGACTAGCAAATCTTAAAAAAAAATATAGATTCTTCAAATTTCTTTTCAACGCGCTTTAAATATTTTTCTCTTCTGAAAAGCTCTTCCCACGGAATTCACTTATTTTCTTGAATTTTTCTTAGCATGTGACATTTCTAAATGTTTCTATCGACCCTTCCGTTAACGAGAAAAAATATTCATCCCTTTTTTACATCCTTTCAACGTATTGTGGTGAGTTTATAAAAAATCCTCAAGTTTAATCCTAATCTCAACTCAGCCTGTCCTATTCATTAGTCAATAATATAATTTTGGCAGTAGTATATAAAAATATGATAATTTCAACAGTTGACTGTCGTAAAACTACAATTTCTGTTCCTATTCTCATCCCAGTACAAAATATACAATAAACTAAACATGGTAAAGTGACAACTAATAACATAAATATGGTTGCGTTGAAAATAACTGAAATAATCATTTGAAAAAATTCATATGATCACAAAAGTTCTAAAGCAATCACTTATTTTTACATTACAATCGTGATTTTATTTATTGCAGTGCAAATATTAATACAAAATATGACAATCCACCATCTCAAATCCGATTACAAACTTGTGACGTGAACATTTGTTTTAATTTTCCAGAAAAACAAACCAAGCATATCCCCGTTGTTGGTATTGTCTTGTAGGTTTGAATTTCAGGTTAGTTTTGTATATAGAATTATACTCGGATACTTGACCTCCTGGCTTAAACACAGCTGCACGCTGAAGAGGTTTGGCACAATGGTTAGACGGATTGAAGTATATCATAGCGTGCCAGTGCATTTTGCAATTTTTTTACTCATAAACTTTTATTTTTAACATGGGAGTTTAGAAGTTAATTTGATAGTGAAGGTTTGTGTAGTCAGTGACGGAAGTGTACTGAAATAGGTGAAAGAAACAACTATGATCTTCAGGATGAGAATTACGATAGTTATAAGATAGGAGTGAAAAAGAAAAGCATAGGTTCTCCCAAAAAACCGTGGCTTATCATTCGTCCTCTCTTCTCCATTCTTAAATTTTTGACACCATTCCTTCACAGTTGGATATGCAAAACATGCGTTTCCATACACTGCTTGCATTCGCGTATAAATTTGCAGCGGTTGCACACCTTCAGCACACAAAAATTGAATGACCGCACGATCATCACATTTGGACGGATTGTTAACAACAAACGCCATTTCAAAGTCACAATACTTAAAATCGCTGACAAATATAAACGAAATAAACAGATCAGTGTGACATTTGCATACACTACTAATGTTGGAAAACGTCAGTTGAATGATTATAATTGTTTCCAAGGCTAACCTGACCAAAGATGGGTTTCAGTTGAACAAGCCTCGTAAATAGTACAATAATTGCCATGAAATGTATTGTATGATAACGATACCAAAAAGGAAAGATACAGTGGAATAAGTGGAAAGTTCAATCGTGTGATCTATTGGAAAATTCATTTCTTTTTATTTTCAATAAAATTATGCATGTTTGAAAATAATATAGCATATGATATTCGGGGAATGAGTGATACTTTATGTGCTCCGCATGAACCCTTGTTTATAAATTAGTGCACGCCAAAGTTATCAACCAACACTAAGTATTATGACTAAAGTTGCTGATAGCCTTATTCCCTGGAAGCCTAGCTACCTTAACCTTGATACCAAGTACATCCAGGACACTCACCCAATAAACCAATAAACCCAATAAACCTCGTATTAATCAACTACCCCTGACATTATTACAAAAACTTTAAAAATTAATGGAAACCAGAAAACAGAGGAGTTAGCTAAATTGAAATCAATTTTCAGCGAGAATTCTTTCGTGCTAAGCTTCCAGTAAAAAATGTATAAAAAGCATTCTTTAAGCCGGCTCTTCTTATAAATATCCAAAGATAAGACGATCATGTTAAGATATTTAGTTAACCCCTTAATTTTCTTAATTTTCCGAGCATCGTGAACATCGGAGACAGCATTATCGTTAACAGAAAGATTTTTTTTAAAGTCTTTAATGTTGTTTTCAAGTAATTACTATGCGTATATATTATTTAACGGGGTTAATTAAAACTTGACTTGTCTCTCTTATTTGGTCTGAATTGAGAAGGGTTGAGTAGAGTTGTTGTGGGACATAGGACATTATGCTGAAGATTGCAAAAAGGAGAAAAATTGAACTAAGGATATTACTGAAAAAATTTGCCAAAAGAACAGTTGGTAGAAAAAGGAAATCAGCCCGGGAACTCTCTTCCGTCTTGCGGCTATCAATTGAAAATACTCTATAGATAACAAGGATGAGATTCAAAGTGGAGCACTAGGATTTTATTGGAATCAAGCACTTACAATGAGCCTACCTCTATGGTTATTCGTTTCGTACTATTAACCCTGGCACTTTCAGTATTATCTTACAAAAAATATGGCGTAAAGATCCATAAAATCTACAATAACAGCATTTGTTTCGAGTACATGAATACCTACACAAAACAGCTTCCTAAAATAAGTTGAAAACTTGATAAATTATCAAGATAATAAATACGAAATAGAGAAATAACATTTAATTTAATGAATTACTCATTTCATACTTCAACAAACGATTTTGCGTACGCCACTGATAAAACCGTTCAGTAACAACTGTAGAACGAGATGCAATTATACTTTGATAATGGAATTCTTAAAATGATAAACGATTCCATCTTTATCAAAAACGAGCCAGTTCTATAAGAATTTAGAGAATATCACGTTATAAATGCCGACAGATCGGTCTGTCTTAATTCACACTCAGTTTCAATAGCCTGGACGAGAGTTTCTTGTCTAACTTTTTTCAGTAGATTTTTGGCTTGGAGGTGTCCTTGTGTCACCCTTCATTTGGGTTGGTGTTCCTCAACTAGCTAGTTTCCGACTTCCCCTCTAATGTAATCCTATTCAATTTCACAGAATGGATCCGGACCTATGAAGGCCCCCACTAGATCCTTCTTTAGCAAGATGGTCCGGCACCATTTCATTCCCTGTAATCCCCTCATATGTCGGCACCCATACTAGACACTTTGCTGTCTCTTCTTGGCATGTAAGGGAATCCTTAACAGTTTTTTACCAGTTTAGACCTAGTTGTTGGATTACTGATAGCTTTAAGCAGAGCCTGGCTGCCAGTGGAAATTATTTTTTGACCGGTATATCCTCTTCTGATGTTTTATCAATGCAGACTATAGCAGCAATCGTTTCTGCTTGAAACACAGTTGTGTATTGACCAAACCTAAGAGACAGTTTCTTTCTAGGCTCCATGTAAAATATGTGTTTATTTAGTATTGTCCCAACATCCGCCCTTACAAAAAGTTCCAAAGGAGGAAGTCCAGCAAAGGCCGTTTATGTCTTGGTCATTGCCCCAGTAATACCAAGGAGGGCTTGTATTTGGATTCCAGTTAATATGTTCATTGCAGAGAACACTTCTGTCATCAATTGTCCTCTACCAGACTATTGTTCCATAGGTGATCGTCACAGGGTTGTCAGATCTTCTAATTATCTGGAAGTAATAGCTTCTTCCAAACCAACATTCAAAAAAATCGTGCGAGTCTTTTCCGGAATAACAGAGACGTTCCTCATCTAAAACTTACTCTGTACATACAGGGATAAGGATTGAACTTCTACCAAATCCAAATTATGTGTTAAACAACAATTTCCAAATAAAAATATGAGTTTGAAAATTATATATAATTATATTTGTTCCGTACAATTCTATATTATTTATATGAAATTCAATCTAATTACTAAATAATTCAAATGGAAAATCAACAAACAAAATATCTATTCAATAAAATATTTGTAATTCTAAATAGGCAATTATTATTGAAGTTGATAATAACGTTAATGATTATTTCAACTGTCTTGTTAATAAATTTTAAAAATGATTATTAATGTTCTTAGGGCGAGTTGTACCAAACGCCTAAACTCGGTTTAATGTTAACTGATGATTAGACTGATGTAATTGTTGATAATAAATACATCAATCAGACACAGTCTAAACATCAGTTATCATTAAACCGAGTTTAGGTGTTTGGTACAACTCGCCCTTAAGTGCATTAAATTTCAATATCAAACAATCTAAAATTGTGCATTTAACGTAAATTGCATATCTGACACATGCATCATTAATCTACTAATGTACAATTTATCAAACTACTTTTGAAACCACCAACAGGTGAGTTCAGTTATGTGGAAGTGTTACTTTGATTTCAAAAGTTATTTAATCAATCAATACACTGACAAAGGTTTGTTGGTTTTTCCTACAATAAAAAATTCTTTAAAAAATAAACTTTGCGCAATATTTAACGATTGGAGGCAATCACCTTTCCAGACATCGTTCTTAGAGGCTAGAACAGTGTAACACTGGAGTGGGTCCCAGGTTACAAAGGAATCACTGACAATAAAAAAGCTGAAGAACTCGCAAGAGCAGGATCGACCACCTGGATGAACGGACCCGAACTAGCTGTGGGCATTCCCAGATGCTCAACTTAGTCATGGTTAAAAGGGTGGGTTAAAGAACAACACAATAAGCACTGGAAGAATACGCCCAGACAGACAAACACATGGGAAGAAATTCATGAAAGAACCATCAGAAACAGTAGTGAAAGAACTGCTCTTAATGAGCAGGAACAAACTACGTATAACGGAGACCTCACAAGCAGAAGATGCAAAAAGGACACCGAAACAGATCTGCATATATTATGTAGACCCCAAATGACTCCAGAAGACTTCTACAACCAACTCATGGAAAATATATGTTCATCTAGTATTGTCCCATATATTTCAGTGTGTCCTTCTCGAACATTGTTCGGGGACTATGGGATTTGTTATTATTATGTATCTAAGTATTTTTTTCCAACAGAAATTTCAATTTTAGAATGGAATTTGCAAAATTCACTAGGGACCTGGACCATCGATATATTCAAAATAAGAAATATGTCGTAGAAATCAGTAACTTTCCACCTAAACATGAAAAGCTCACTGTCCATTAGATTGAAGTTAATTCGAATGATTTTTCCGAGGAAATCACTATCTGATATCGCATATTTTTAAAAATTCCTCCCATTTTTCCAAAGCCTTAAATCTCCGATAGCTAATGAATGAAATTTTCGTTTAAGGTGCCTATTTATTTTCATGAGAATCTATAGCGAAAAGTATTGAAGATCCGTTTGATCTCGTTTTCATTTTGATAATAAAAAAGGTAAATTATTATTCATCATCTTCGTCGTTCTGCTACAGAACATCGTTTATCTCCGATAATATATCACGAATCCTTAACCCGCGGATACACGGGATACTAAAGCTTTGAGTTAGATTGAAAGTTTATAAGAGATACCTTTTTTACACTTCTGATTATAATTTGTAATTCAGAACGGAAAGATTTTTGTTTCCACTCTGTTGTTCCAAATCAATCTTATCCTGAAGGTTCATAAGAGAGTACATTCAACAACAATATTAGCAAGAAAACTACCGCAACTAATAACTAAAATTAGAGACAATACACCATCTACTATTTGACTATCTCTTAAGCAATGCTATGAAAGGAGAAAATGTGATTTGCTTAGAAACTAGATTATGTAAGATTCCAGTGCTGCTAAAATTATGTGTAGCTATTCAAGAATATTCTCAAGTTAAGATCGTTTGTTCTCTGTGAATCAGAAAGATGAATTTCTATCGTATCATCTCATTTATAATAAAGGTATTGTACTTCTTGTTGCAAAGTATTATGACAAACTTCGAACGGCAGAACATATTTTTTTCGTTACCATTTGACAGTTATTGGTTTTATTGTGAGGTAAGTGAGGTTAAGTCATTAAAATGAGAATTTTTGTGGATAAGAAATACGTTTTCGTCTTTGCCTTTATAATTGTGATCGTTTAGAAGTAAAATAAACAGTATATAATTTTTCAAACTAACAAAAACAAACTTTCATTCCTTCCTAATTAATCTTTGAACATTTTAAATTATCTTAGGAAGGGAGGTACCTGAAAACAGTATATAATTTTTTAAACTAACAAAACCAAACTTTCATTCCTTCCTCATTAATCTTTGAATATTTTAAATTATCTTAGGAAGGGAGGTACCTGAAAAATTCCTGGTTTCCTTAAATTCTACTCACGTCTCAGCTTTAAATTAGCTGCACTACCAACCAATTTTTCAATTTTCAACTAACACATCTTGCCCATTTTCAATCTTCCTCATAGTTTTTATTATTCAATATTCTGATTGAGTATTCTCTAACAAAAAGTAAAGTTATTTTATCCACACTCCACAGCCGTATCAACAACCACCAGCGACACGGTGGTGAAATAACAAATTGCTCATTTGGAAAATTTGATGTACAATTTTGACTTCTTATAATTAATAAACATGGATTAGAAGTCAAGATCCTCAAATTAACCGTCAATATATGAATAATACCATTCCAGAATGAAGTCACTGACAGGTCGGCCATGTTATTCTGGGTTCTTAAGTCATAATCTATTCAGGTATAATTGTTCACAACGGATGATTTTAAACTTTTTTCTTATTCCCGCCTGTTTCGGCAACTCAACTGCTGCTAGCGCTTCAGGTGGATGGTTTTGAGATATTCTTTTTCATTCCAGGTCATCCTAAAACTAATATGTAACTGGAGACACAAAACTACCCCTTGTTAATTGCTTTTTCGTCGTCTGACTTGGAATTAATTCTCTTCCATTTTTTGGAAAAAAAACATCTTGAATATATTTTTTTAATAAAATATTGGATAAAGTAGTGATTATGGTGGGAAAATTCTTAATGGTCTTTTCCCAAGTACATCATCTTGACGAATTTCTTTCACCGGACAACCTTCACATTTGAATTTTAACATAACCCCAAACAGAATAACACAACACGATAACGTTCTTAGCCATCGCTTTTTCACCGGTTCAAATTATTAAATTTGGAGTATTTCCAGTAGTTTTAATTGCAATTTTCTCTCCAGTATCATCCAAAAAATTTCCTCTCTCGAAATTCTAATCTTTCTAATGAAAAAAATTGTCAAAAATTCCAATGGTCGCCAACTTTACCGTACCCAAAAGATATCTTAATGGCAATAGCATGAAAATCTTCCAAGCTGCAATCAACGAACTGAAACTCTTCAGGTGTATCTCAAATTTTTTTTCTCGACACTGACGATCCATCTTCGGTGATTCTATTAAGGTGTCGAAAACACCGTTGATCTAATGTTGACGTATCAAATGTCCTTACATCGATTCGTCTTAATTAACTATCAGGTCACATACACTAGAGTTCTAGAATCGACGTCGATTGCTTTACCAGAAATTTCTAGAAAGGAGACACCCTTATATTGACGTTAATTCTATTAATAGACTGAGGACGCATTTTTTTACTGTTGATTGAAAGATGTTTATTGGTTTTCGGACGCTTAGAGTCTAATTCAGTTTGATTACCATTATTAATTTGTTTAGCAAAAAAAATAATTCTAATATAAGTGTAGTTGTTTGTTGTGGCCATTGCTTACGAGTCAAACTTAATTTGTGATTAAGTTCAACATGACATATTCATTACTTCCATCACTGGACAAGGGTTAACCATTTTTTCATGTATGGGTTAATCCCTCTTCAAAATTTGACAGTAGGATATTAAATAACACTCAACTTCATAGACTGTTTAAAATAGAAAACTCACTTCTCCACTTGACTACAAGATTAGCACATTCAACAGAATAAGAAACGATGGACCATTCTAAAAAATTTATTTTTTTGGTTGTATTTGGTCTGTGTTTATGAATGTTATAAAACATCAGGTAAGCAAAGAAGGCACAGAGTGGCCCAACGAATATTTAAACAACTTTCATTATAGTTTGGCATTGATTTAATTCTAAATTTTTTTCTTTTTATTAAGTGCAGGTAGTACCACCCGGGCTGGAGTCAATATATGGGTTTAGCCTATTGTTATCCATCTACAAATAGTGTGCCAAAGGCGTGCCGGTAGGATAATCGTAAAAAGTAGAGGATTTTATTCCAACAGAATGAAATTGAGGCATTATGTACGTACATAGTGTTAGGTACACCAATGTATTATTCAACATTACACTCAAAATACATTATACAGAAATTGAATTATAAAAAATATAATATTCTTCGTCATCTGAGAATCTGTTATCTCCTCTTGACGTTATAATCTACTACCTGAGTAATGTTTACAGAATATTTCGATATTGAGACCAGAAAACAAACTTTTCCAAATTTTTATTGGTTTATTTGGCTCATAAAACAAAAAAGATTTTCCAGTTTAACTGAGTCAAAGCAACAATTATTAATAAAAGAAGCCGATAATCAATATTCAATGCTAATTGGTAGCCCTAATATAAGCAATTATAAATACATTCCAATTTGAATCGGAAGCAAAATGTAAACAAGCAACCATGACACAGTTGACAGTCAGGATCACGACACTCCAGTTCCTCGTATTAAATTGTTCTATGATTAACATCAACTTTATCGTGGCAACTATTATAGGATAGATGAAAATTTGGCTGCCAACTAACTCAAGGCAGTTCATACACACTTTGGCTACAATATTCAACCAAACATTGATAAATCCATCTCCAATAAATAAAAATTCAGAGTTCATTAGAAGATTGGGATGTATGATGAAAATATGATGCTGTATTATGCTGGATGTCATTATGGAATGAGTGAACGCAAACCTAAGTATCACAACCATCCTATTAAGCCCGAACAAGCTAATTTTGACTGCGCAAACTCCGGACAGTCTTAGAACAGTAATTGCACGATCCCGGATTGGTGTCGAGCCAATCTGAGCTGAGCCTATTCAGTGTGTATCCTACATTAGTCGATTTCCACAAGAGATGAAAGCATTACTGCATTGATCATTCATTGTAATTGGTGATATTGTTAACAGGATTATTTGTTATCATTTTATGTAATATGTTCGTATAGGATTATTCAGAAATCATATATAAATCGGGCAACAGTGCTGCTCATTTTTTCACGTTCATAGGGGTCTATTCTGTAACTAGTCCTTTAAAAATCACATCTACCTACTTGTAGATGTGCTTTCAGCGCCTGTTAAATTTTTAACGGCCTTTAAATTTTAAAGGACTGCTTACAGAATAGACCCCTTAATGATTTAAGAATTAACAGGAAAAAGTAAAACATATACTTCGTTTATAATAGTTTATTATATACCAAGGTGGTGAAAACTATTATTATCACCAAGCACTAAAATTATTTCTCTCTCGCTTCTTCGCCATGGTGTATATACAATTTTTTCTACTACTAGCCAAATTTAAGACAAGAATTGAAAGTAATCTTCAAACGCACTACTAGAAGCGTTTACCCCGTCGTCTGACTGACAAGTACACTGTCAGTTAACGCACTCCTTATATGTCAACATTCATTTTTGGTTGAGCTCAAATTTTAAACTAATGACATTTTTATTCAAACAATTTTATCTTAAGAGGTAATTTCAGGCATCAAATATGTTAAAGACAATCTCCTGGGTATACACAATTATGTTGCACAAGTTTTTGTCGAACCACTAACCCTTTATTTTCAAAATAATAAGTATTGACCTAGGTTAATAATAGAAAAAATTATTAACCACTAATAGAGAAATTAAAGTTCTTATTGGCTAGAAGAAGCAATAATTGTCAACTGCACAGCTTGTAGTGAAAAAAATATTTGAAAACATGTAGAGTCGTGTAGGATGTGGAAATAAAAAAAGGGGAACAATTATTTCAACAAACCAAACGATAAATAGTAGCAAGAGTCAGTCAGCAACACATAATTGGACAAACTTGGTGTTAGTGCATATGTCGAATAATTTATTAGCTTAACCCTTTTTGACATTTATAGGTCTGGTATTGGGACATAAAGAAAATTTATATTGACTATAAAGTAGCGGGAATAACAATTATTAGCCTGAATTGGTTCAATTTCTCTTTAAATGTTTTTCTAAGCTTCGCTCGGGATATAAAAACCAAAGCACGATCTGGAAACATTCAATGAATGAATTGCTTTGAAAATATTTTTTTCTCTGATTTCATGCAAAGGAACATAAATTGATGAGTGTGTCTGAAATTTTGTTTTCCAACTTTATCCAGGCGAAATTTAAAATTTTCATTGACAATTCAACTCATGTATAAAAAATCGCATATGCCTCAGTGTAATTGTCACTTTGACACCGGCAAAAGTTAGCTTTAACTTTTTCAGCGATTATTTTTTTCACTTGTCAAAATCTGACATTTTGGTGGTTTTAACCAATAGCAATACATTATTCTAGCCAATCATTCGGTATTATACTGATAATTATGCTTCCTCATCGATAAAACCTTGTTTACATCGAAACGTCAAAATTTTACTTTGAATTTGTCATTATTGACAACTAAAAGCGCTTTCAAAAATCCTTTTAAATTGTTGAAAAAAATAATCTTCCCAAATACAACTCGCTCTTCAAATTTTATCACATAATTTTTTATTTTCATCACTCAAACTTGTTTATTTGAGGCAAAAACATTCAAACAAACCGAATTTAGATAAAATCACTCCTCCTAACGGAGTCGTGATTTTATCAAATCGGTTTGTTTTCATATTTTTGCCAAATAAACAAGTTTTCGTGGAAAAGAAAAAATTATCGATAAAATTTGAAGCACTCGTGGTATTACCTTTGATTATTTTTTTCACTTGTCAAAATTTGACATTTTGGTGGTTTTAACCAATAGCAATACATTATTCTAGCCAATCATTCGGTATTATACTGATAATTATGCTTCCTCATCGATAAAACCTTGTTTACATCGAAACGTCAAAATTTTACTTTGAATTTGTCATTATTGACAACTAAAAGCGCTTTCAAAAATCCTTTTAAATTGTTGAAAAAAATAATCTTCCCAAATACAACTCGCTCTTCAAATTTTATCACATAATTTTTTATTTTCATCACTCAAACTTGTTTATTTGAGGCAAAAACATTCAAACAAACCGAATTTAGATAAAATCACTCCTCCTAACGGAGTCGTGATTTTATCAAATCGGTTTGTTTTCATATTTTTGCCAAATAAACAAGTTTTCGTGGAAAAGAAAAAATTATCGATAAAATTTGAAGCACTCGTGGTATTACCTTTGATTATTTTTTTCACTTGTCAAAATCTGACATTTTGGTGGTTTTAACCAATAGCAATACATTATTCTAGCCAATCATTCGGTATTATACTGATAATTATGCTTCCTCATCGATAAAACCTTGTTTACATCGAAACGTCAAAATTTTACTTTGAATTTGTCATTATTGACAACTAAAAGCGCTTTCAAAAATCCTTTTAAATTGTTGAAAAAAATAGTCTTCCATCACTCAAACTTGTTTATTTGAGGCAAAAACTTTCAAACAAACCGAATTTAGATAAAATCACTCCTCCTAACGGAGTCGTGGAAAAGAAAAAATTATCGATAAAATTTGAAGCACTCGTGGTATTACCTTTGATAAATGCACTTGTGGTTTTTTCACTTATGCATTTGTTACCATGATAAATAATTTGACATGTTTGTCAACAGCTTATTGAATTTCTAAACACTAACAATAAGCCGATTCATTGAATTGTCCTGCCGAATTACACTCGATGTTTGTATTGATATCGGGTAAATTTGTGTTGTTCAACTTCTAAATTGTTTCCTTTAGCAATTAGACTCGAAACTCGAACTGTCAACCTAAAAACGCTCCACCTTCGGTGTCGCGCTTTTAATAGTTGACAGTTGTTCTCGTCTAATTGGTAGGAAACAGTTTCTCCTTAAACAATCCAAATTTATCCGATAAAATACAAACCTCTTGTGCAATTATAAGTGATTATTTTTTTCACTTGTCAAAATTTGACATTTTGGTGGTTTTAACCAATAGCAATACATTATTCTAGCCAATCATTCGGTATTATACTGATAATTATGCTTCCTCATCGATAAAACCTTGTTTACATCGAAACGTCAAAATTTTACTTTGCATTTGTCATTATTGACAACTAAAAGCGCTTTCAAAAATCCTTTTAAATTGTTGAAAAAAATAATCTTCCCAAATACAACTCGCTCTTCAAATTTTATCACATAATTTTTTATTTTCATCACTCAAATTTGTTTATTTGAGGCAAAAACATTCAAACAAACCGAATTTAGATAAAATCACTCCTCCTAACGGAGTCGTGATTTTATCAAATCGGTTTGTTTTCATATTTTTGCCAAATAAACAAGTTTTCGTGGAAAAGAAAAAATTATCGATAAAATTTGAAGCACTCGTGGTATTACCTTTGATTAAACTTCTATTGAGCTTTTTAAATATTTTCTTTTCAATGGATCAACCCAGATTTAAGGGAGACTAGCTTTTTTCATATTTTACAATTTCCAGTCAAGGGGTAGACCCAGGGGGAAATGGTAGGACCAAAAAAAAGAATGTTTAGAAAGATGAAAGACCATAGAAGAAATAAAAAACCTTGCTAGAGACAGAAAGACATGGAAGAAATGGGTACAGGACATAAGATGCACATCCGACGCCTGAAAGGGCAAAAGGACCTAGAAAAGAAGAAGAACAGTTTCCAGTCAACTTTGATATGACTTTAACAATTTCATGGTCCATATTCCTGACGCTAAGCCGCAATAAACCATAGGCGGACATTGGAATTTTATTTAGGCAGGATAAAATCAATCAACTTTGTATCTCAATTCTTCAAAAAGCGAATATTTAAACGTGGAAGCCTAAAAAATGAATTTATCACTTCTAAATATATATGGATGGTAATGGTATTAAGGTTCTATTGTCCTCGCTACCTGCGGTTCACTATACAGGAAGAATCTAGCAAAAGTGAAGTGAACACTTATTTTTATGAAGAAACTCTGTTCAATTCTTTGAATCACCCTTGTCTCAAATTTATAATGAGCTCTTCAACTATCAATATGATAAAAATACACTATAATTCAATCATTAAACATACATTAATTTTTTAATAAATCGCTTGCTATGAACAGACGAAATTATTCACAATGCTGTTATGTTGAAAGGTTATGCTTGTCGCTTTTTATGAACATACAAATTATTATGACGATAGTTGAACATGTAAAAAACTAACGTATCAAAAGCATTATTTGTTGAAAAAAATTCATTATTGCTCTTGGAAAATTATTAAACGTTGAAATAATTTAGTAATAATCTATAAAGTATCAGGAAATAATAAATGACAACATAGTTGTATTATATTGTCTCTAATTCACAGTATTTGTCAAAATATATGCCACCAAGTACAAAATTTACGATACGCCTGGCATCATATTACACCCCAAAGGGAAAACGAAACTGAGAATGAAAAAAAAGTTTTTATTACACCCTTAATGGTTGTTACTTTTGGTTGAAAATTCCAAAATATTATTAGGTATTTTACTTTCTAGCATAATTGCCAATTATACCCATGATTATGGTTCATTTAAAATAAAAATACGATGACGTTGCAAAACAAAATTTTGTTACGTTTTTTTTCTCTTAACTCCAAGAAAACTAGAGATAAGGATACACAGTTTTTCAGAAATAATAATTAACTAACAAACTTGACAAATAAAAAATTTGTAGTTGAACGCCTAGCTTATATAGTAAATACAATAGCCTTCTTGGTGTGCGTCATTGTTTGTGACGTATATCCGGGTTTTGTTTATTTTATTTGCTATTTTGGCGTATAGCTATGGTTCATACAACAGCCTTTTTGGTGTGCGTCATCGTTTGTTAATGTCTTTCTAACACATTACGTGGAAAGAAATGCAAAAAAAGTCAGGTCTTTGATTAATCCTAATCAAAATATCGCAATAATGAACCGTTCAAATTTATTACAAACGTCAATCCTAATCATTGACTTACCAAAATTTGATTGGTTGATGTTCAGATTAAGCGTAAGCGCGACCTATCAATCGGGAGAAATTTCTTTGTTTAAAATAGGCATGCAGATATACCTTTCGTATTGTCAATGTGTCTGACATCTTTTTCTACTGTCCCACTGACAGTTCTTGTCAGGTCTGTACTTTGTTGTTCACGGTCAATTATTATTTATGAAAAGTTAATATGAATATTATTGTTACATTTATTCGAATAATACATAAATATGCCTAGATACACGAAAAAACATCAGCATTTTGAATGTTCTCAAGTATTTTAAGTTTAGAAAAAGAAGCTGGTAACTATTAATTTCATAGCCTTGTCGAATTTTGCTGAATGCGATCCTGGTGATTTTATTTATCAAATTTAGGGTTAGATATGTGTCAAAATAGCAAATAAAATGAACGACATACCCAAAACCCGAATATACGTCACAAACGATGACGCACACCAAAAAGGCTGTTGTATGAACCATAACTTTAAATTTGATATATAAAATCATCAGGATCGAATTCAGCCAAATTCGTGAAGGATATGAAATTACTAATCACCAGCTTCAATTCCTAAATAAAAATTTTTAAAATGCTGATGTTTTTCCGTGTATCTATAATAGTGGGACAGAAAAAGGCGTAAGACACATTGCCGCTACGAAAAATACGCACCCTATTTTTAAATGTGAAATGTACCTATGCTCAAAAATGTTTTGCTTGAGACCACAAACCCACAATCAAAAAGTTAATAAAACAACAATGACATCATATGTGGTAAAGCACAAAGATTCATTGAAAGAGATCAAACCACATATTGTTCCCTATACCTTCTATAAAACGAAGGTCCAAAATGTACGACACTGTATAACGGACATACACACCATTACCCTAAGAAAAAACACCCGCACCCATCTGTCGAAATTGCCACATTATGATCAAAGATAATAAGATAATAAATTTTAAAGCCATATGTCACCTTGATATGGATATCGTTACTATAAGCATGCGCAGTATTACAGCTTGTAGTCCTTCGCTTCAAAAATAGCAGAGAGTACCGAAAAATGGTTGTTATACTTATGATTATATTTTATCAGATAGAACCCTTCTAGCAATAGTATTTTCTAAAGCTTCTCACATTTGTATAATATTGATTTACTATTTATATAAAAAACGAATACAATCCGCAAACGTGGATTTTTATTCCCAAATATAATCTATGATTTCAAGTCCATCAAGCGTGGTAGGTTGTCTTGTCTAATATTAGACAATGGTATAACCTATAATTCTATGGGTATAACTATAGTTTTATTTGATCTGTGACTGTCAAACTATATATAAAATCCCTATGGTTCATACAACAGCCTTTTTGGTGTGCGTCATCGTTTGTGACGTATATTCGGGTTTTGGGTATGTCGTTTATTTTATTTGCCATTTTGACACATATCTAACCCTAAATTTGATAAATAAAATAATCAGGATCGCATTCAGCAAAATTCGACAAGGCTATGAAATTAATAGTAACCAGCTTCTTTTTCTAAACTGAAAATAAGTACTTGAGAACTTTCAAAATGCTAATGTTTTTCCGTGTATCTAGGCATATTTTTGTATTATTCGAATAAATATAACAATAATATTCATATTAACTTTTCATAAATAATAATTGACCGTGAACAACTAAGTGCAGACCTGACAAGAACTGTCAGTGGGACAGTAGAAAAAGATGTCAGACACATTGACAATACGAAAGGTATATCTACATGCCTATTTTAAATAAAGAAATTTCTCCCGATTGATAGGTTGCGCTTACGCTTAATCTGAACATCAACCAATCAAATTTTGGTAAGTCAATGATTAGGATTGACGTTTGTAATAAATTTGAACGGTTCATTATTGCGATATTTTGTTTAGGATTAATCAAAGACCTGACTTTTTTTGCATTTCTTTCCACGTAATGTGTTAGAAAGACATTAACAAACGATGACGCACACCAAAAAGGCTGTTGTATGAACCATACTTTTCTTGTTTAATGTAATTATTATTGTTGATAAAGTTAATCTTGTAATCGCCCCCAAAATCACCGTTATTTGTAGACTTGAAAACTCTCTATTATCTTACTAGGAAGTATAATGTATAACGCAGCAAGAAAAAGACATAAACTAAGACCCAAACCATCTTAAAAGACTCCCAACTTCAATCAAAAGTAATTTTTCATTCCTCTTTCCCAAACTAGTATAAGTTGATGCGGGAAATAACCGTTGAAACAACAAGTCTCCTAATCGTTAACACTGCTACAGCAAAAGCTGCAAAACCCATATTTATTTATACTTCAATTGAAGATTAATGAACTAGAAATCAATAGAACCATTGTCAGCAACTTATTACCACATATAGAACCAGTATTTGATGAATGTCATAAATAATACCAGACATTTTTCTATTTAAACAAAAGTTTATTCCTGAATAATCCCATTCTCCAGAAATATTGTCCTCCTGTATATTTTAATCGACATTCAACAGTAAAATATGCAGAGCATTCCTACTTTTTATGGGCATTTAAAATAATATAAAAGTGTAAATGTGACATGAATACCATCAACAACCTGAATAAAACTTCAGAGGAAGTGTGAAAAATCCTGACCAAGATATTGATTAAGTATTTTGTAAATATTCATTATTTTTGTTTTGTTATAAAAACCCATTGCTGAAATATACATCACGACATGTCAATTAAATCCAACTTCTTCAAGAGAAAAGTTTGTATAAATTGAAGATAATGCTTCGGCTAAAATAAAATAATCTATCGTAGGGAAATAGACGAGAAATAGATATTCTTACATTAAATTCGTAGATTAATTAAACGTAGAACTGTGGGAAAACTAACCTGTGCAAAAAATGAACAATAAAGTAGTGAACAGTAATCTCCGGTGTCTCTCCATTCCTAATGATTTTTTATACTCTCGTATTCCAACTACACTATCATGATATCACAAAAAACTTCAAAAGTAATTACACCTATCCTTTTTCAATTAGCAACTATAATAAATTCACTAAAAGACGTATTGCAATAGAATCACAGAAAAAAATTTATTTTAAAGTTTAGCCACTAAAAACAAATCACTGATATTTGCATCGTTCCACGGCAAATTGTCTTAAAAACCAGAAGAGGGATTTCGAAATCTACTCATGGGATTCCCAAGAAAAAAAAGTCAAAAGCGGCATCCCCTATCAGGAGGCGACGACCGGGAGCGCGTGGCGTAAAAGCAAAGCATTTTCCGCGAAGCTAACGTCGTGGCGTTCGAAAATCGAGTGGCGTCGAGATGCCTAGTTCTCCCTAAATTGCCAGGCGCTTGCGTTAGCCCCGCGATTCTATTATAATTATTGTTGATAACACAGATATAATTTTGATAGATTGTTGCACCTGATGCTTCCTGTCGAAGCTATTCGCCTGTCAGTTACAATTTGCTCTTTTAACTCGATATTCATTCAATAGACTCCTCATAGAAACCAGGATAATATATAGGTATAATAGTTAGGGTGTTATCCAGGATATAGAAGACTTTTTTCTCAGGGTCTGATAAAGTAGTAACTTTTTTGAGGCTTGTTTCGGAAATGGACGGTAATAGCGTTTTAACGTAAATTTATGATTTTATACTTTTTACGTGAATGTATCCCAACAATTTTGATGATTAGAACTGAATTAGACATATGGCAATGAAACGCCAACAATAAAATGGGTGATTGATATTTTTTCTTTCAAATGGAGGTGACAAAAATATCATTCGGAAGCTAGCTATACGTTCAGAATACAAAAATAATAATATTTTTCCCACGACTAGCTGTGAACTTGACAATTATTGCTTCTAAAAGTCAACTGGGAACAAGCTAGGTCAATAACAGACAAATTCAAATAAGATTAAATAAAACAATTTACTTTGTTTAAATCTACATGATATTTAAACTTCAAAATTGTGATGCGTTTCGCTAACACAGTAGCTTTATCAAACGAATGGAGGTATAGTGGGACATTTTCAATTTATACAGTGCCTCAATACTAAATTTTACGGATATTAACAATAAAATTTTGATCTATTTACAACGAAATAAAATAAAAAAGGAAAAAGAATTTGTCAAAATATGAGATTAATTTGAGTATTTAACAAGTTCACCTGGAAACTTATTCACAATAATCCCACAGGTAAAAAAGCTTAATAAGAGAGAATTGCATATCTATTTGGTCGTTAAAAAGATTAGGTATCTAAATATTTGTTTTTATTGATCTCAAGGTCATTGGTTACGCTAATGGAACCGCAAGGATACGCAGTCATTATCACAACCTCACACACACATTTATCTCAAGGGCTTCTAAAAGATTTAATTGAAAGGATTCAGGTTCTATAGTTATATCACAGAATACATTGGTGTATTCTGTGGTTATATATATAGTTCTATAGTTATATATTGTCCTCCCTTCCTATTCTGAGATGTTCAGTTTTTCAAAAAACTTAGGTTGGCTGTGCCGTTCCTCATCATTCTTAATGTTATCCTGCCTTTCTTATACTTCACACTTGTTTGCTGACGATTGACTTTTCCATTCACGGAAGCACGTAGTACCACATAGTGGGAAAGTGCTCGTTCCTAGGTTGTCGGTAAGCTTCGCTTGCAAAACGAGCAGTCATCCGGATGGGGCGAGTACGCTTAAGTGTTTTCCGTTTGTTGAATGGGTATGGGATGACAAATAGGGGAAATAGTTGCCCAGTATGGGCTATCGAAATATCGTAAATACCAAAGTGGTTGCATGCAAAATGGCTATAGTTACAAAAGTTAATACCCATTTTCACTTTTTCGATTCATTATAAGCCTGATATTATTTGGTGAAGTATTCTTTGCATGTTTATTTTTTTAACGGCATGGGATTAATATTTGCATGTTTAAGCTTGAATGTTATACTTAGGTGTTGGTAAAGTAGTGGCGATTGGTGTTTATTTTAAAATATATTCATGCTATGTTATTGGTATTTCATATTTTTGTTCAAAATATTGTTATAAATATATTTAGATGCTTATATTTTGTTCTCATTGGACATACGATTTATAATAGTTGGTTTTTTGCTAGTAAAGAAAAATTTCTGGCAGGGTGCAGCCGGTAGAAAACATCCTGTAAGTCGGTGGGGAATATTTTCTGTCGATTGTAGACTTTCTGACCGATTGATTATATTTGCTACTGGCTGGGGTCACCTTCCAACCATGAAGGACTAGCCAGACTAGCATCCCTCTAAGAGGAGCAGGTTCCAGCCACAATTACTCATTTTTGTTTATATAATGCTTTATGTACTCCATTTACACAAAACCAGCTGATCATATCCGATGTTTTTATGGCATTTTTGTTAAATAACATGCAAAAGCATTCGTACCATTAATTTGTTAAATGTTTCACATATTCAATGCAAACAACCAATAAATTCCATAAAAATGTAATATAAATTGATGCCTCCGCTATTTCGTATCATCGTTTTACTTTATGATATGACATGAAAAATCATTTTTAACGTTTTGTAGCTATTTCTGTCAATAACAATTGATTCCAATTTTCATTTATTGATGAAAAACAGCTTTCGACCTATCAATTTTATTAATAACTACATGAAATGAAAATAAATTGTTAACTTAACTTTCCGTATAATAATATCCCGTTTTGTTTTCAAACAAATAATCCAGGCAGATTAATTGAAGAGTTGTAATGTAAGTAAAATATTGGCTTGAATAATATTCCAGCAAATGTTAGGTGTGTTTATGGAAAAACAACGTAAATGGAATTCAACATCGCAAAGGAAAACACTATAGAGAGTGGAATAATATAGAAGATGGTTAGGATAAGAAGGAATTCAAAACAAACTTTAATATATGAGTTAATGGCAAAGCTACTTCGTATTTTTTCATTTAGTTCCCAAAATAATCTGAACTTTGCTCGGCTTCATAAATTAGGGTTTGGTTTTAAGAAATATTACAGCAGAGAAAATTTTTATGGAGTAAAAAAATATCCTTCATGTGCAAATGTTACGCTCAGTCCAATATTGAAGTGAGCTGGAATGGAAATAATGAATTTATTGCTTTTATTTGGAACATACTGTATATTCAATCATTGCTGATAAAGGGTAACTTTCAATTATTATATTATCAGTTATACATAAAATAGTGGAAGTAAATAATGGCGACTCAAGAAACAAGAAAATATTTAAAACACTCACCTTTGGAACCATATACGGCGCAATCTCAATCCCAATACCATTTGGACTGCTCCATTTTAACCATTAACCATCACTGATACGCGAATCGACCATTTCCATCTACCGACCGGCGATTGCCTTCAGTTAGCGAGTAGCTCAAGTAATCTGTGCACAAAAGGTGTCTCGAGTGGAATATAAAATTTTTAAATAAGGCCTGTAAGGCCATATAACGATGTTCCCCATTTTAACTAAGAACAAATCTTGATAATATGATAGTCTTCCGAATTCCATATTCAAAATTCGCTGACAAACGATATGAGGTTCAAAAAAATTGAAAAATAAAAATTTTCAAAATGAATCTACAACAATTTTTTTGTTACTGTAAGGTCATATAACGATGTCTTTTATTTAAATTTCCAACAAAGGTTGATAATATAATAGTCTTTTGTATTCCATATTCAAAATTTGCTGACAAACAATACCTACGAGGGTCGAAAAAATTGAAAGCTAGAATTTTCACAGGAGAACCATATAACTATGTCTCTCATTTAAATTTTAAACAAAGGTTGATAGTATAGTAGTCCTCCCACCTTTGATTGTATTGTGTATTTTTATATTTTTTAAATTTATTGTTTTGTCACTGTTTGAAGTGCTGTATTATATTTTCAATCATATTGGGCCTTATCCGTAAACAAATAAATATATTTCTTCCATTCAACGTTTTATGTTTCGATTTTTTTCCTATAAAAAATATTCCTTGTATCAACTACATTTATTTTAAATATTTTCAAATATGAATTTATACACTTCTGTCTGCATGAAACAAAATTCTTGATTAAATTATTCAACAAATTAAAAATCGTATAACATAACTAACACTGGAAATGTCTAGGTACTTTTAAATAAAATAATCAAAAAAATACCTGAATATGGAATAATATCCAATGTTCACCACTTGAAACACTAACACACAGTACACACAATGTACTTATAAAATTCATTGTTAAAATCCGTAAAGCAGTTTTTTCTAGAGTTAACAAAAACACTGCATTTTATTGGAGAAGTAGGTATTAGTCAGACCATAAATAATATGAGGGATTGAGTCGACTGGTACGAAAAATTTTAATTTTTACAGAGTCGGCTACGCTATATTTTAATATAGGATTTAAATATACAGAGTGGGTTTTAAATACATTAACATGATTTTAATGAAATTTTATTTTATGATGTGAACGATGTTTTGTTAGTATTCAATTCAATTCAATTCAATTCAATAATTTATTGCTTCTAAAAAATATACATTTTCATAGCAAGAGTGAACAAATAAAATATAATACATTCAGTAAAAAAAAAAGGAAAAAAAAGAAATATACCTATTTATACGTACAATCACATACATACATACATATATACATACATATGCACATGTATACATATACATAATATACCCATATAAACTGTGTAAGAGTAAGGAAACATTTCAAGATTATTCATTCAAGACAAATGCTCGGAGTTTTAAAACATTTTGAATGTGAAATGCTATAGCTTTTGCAGAGTTAATAGATAAATTATCCAATGCGAGGAGTAAGGAATTTGGACTTTGCAAGAATGTCAAGTCAGGGGGCTTCATAGAGCTACATATTGGGCAATCTAATAGGAGATGATAGATGGTTTCGGGAAGCCTTTGATTACAAATTGTACAGATTTCGTCCGGATTAATACGATATACCGCTCCCCTACAAGAAAATTTTATCATGTAATTGTTAGAAAAACGCAATTGAGCTATTGTTCTGGTGATATGGAGTGGAAGTCTCAAACGGAGGTAGTTTTGTGCAGATGTTGATATAGAAAATTTTTTAAATATTGTCAAGAAAGATGAGTTATCTAGAAGGTTACAATCTTTGGTAAAAAGTTTATTTCGGAGACGAACTAGAAGATCTTTTTTGTTGTTTCTAATATTGCAATATGTAATGTTGTCCCAAAAATTCAAAGCATCAATTTGACAAAAGATTTGTTTAATTTGAAGGGCCCAGTTATACCTTTTTTCGCACTCTTCTAACTGTAATTGTCTTTTGAAACAGATTTTTGGTAGTCTTGTGTTATCCATTAATAATATCTTTAAAAGCCAGTTTAACGCTAATTTAAAAATGTTGTACAACAATTTTACCCGGCCGGTTTCAAGCCTCAGTGCGAAGTCAGGGGTGTTAGCAGGTAGGAGGAGAACCCTTTTCAGGAATGTGGTTTGAATTTTTTCCAGGGCATCAGCATAGCGTAATCCCCAAATTGGAATGCCATTGCTCATGGTACTTAAAACTAGCGAATATGTTTTGTTAGTATTAATGTTTAATTTACAGGTGTTTCAGTTTTTGTAAATCTTTTTGTTAACATTTTTTAACAAACCACTCAGAGAATTTCAATTAAAGTGGTTTCTATTGAACAAACAAAACGCACTGTACGAGCTATAAAACAAAATGGACTAGAAAAGTTTAAACTCCAAAACACGTGAAGACCCTTATCCATACGTGTTTATTATCATGAAATTTATCTGGACAGATAAATGGAGGTGACCTTCCAGCGTTATGTAGTTTTTTGTATAAACATAATATCTATACAATTGAGGTTGTTTTGTGTCCATTAACCTTTATGTGACTGAATAGGTACCCGGGTACCTATTCAGATTTTAGATATAAATACTTTTTTTGTTTAAATTCGTTGAAGTGTGTGATTTCGTGACATTTCTAATCTAGGTTTTTTCTACACAATGTTACAATAGAAATAATATTTTTCCGCTATTTTAGAAATAAATAAGGTCCAAAGTTTTTTCACCCAGAAATGACGGTGTAGGTACCTGGGTACCTCTATCAGTTTTAAATGCAAACATGCAACTGACCTGTAACTAGGAATAAATTCAGTTGATGTCGCTGCGCTCTTGCCATTTAAACAAAGTCTTATTTTGTCAAATACAGATAAGTTAGAAATTCATAAATCACGTATTGTGTACCTATAAATACATATATGGAGTTTTTTGATAAAAACAGGTATTTTGCGTTTATATTCCAAATTATTATACAGTAGGTACCCAGGTACCTACGCCGTCGTAAGAAGGTGTTTTTTTTCCCAGTCACATAAAGGTTAATAAAGTGTTGAAATACGGGATAAATTCCATAAAAATATATGACAATAATAATTGCTCCCCACATGCTTCTGTTCTGTTTTATACGACCCGAAAAAATTCTACGGTTCCATTACAGCTTTTATTATCGAAAAGCTAAAATCCCATCGATTATAATGACCCCTTCATAACACTCGTTGAATTACAGAGAACAATGACAGTCTTCCCTTCCTTAATTGGTTTGAATTGTATGGCAATAAATAATGGCGAGAAGTCTTTTCCAGGACTTATGGACTTGAAATTAATTCGACTTATCACCTTACAATTGAATGCTATTATCGGTTGATGTTTAGGTACTTGAGTGAAAGAGAGATGTTATAATTATTAATACAGGTTAAGTAATTTCAAATAAACAGTTATTGTTATGTGCCGATCAATTATAGACAAATTTTGTGGTTAAAACTATATACTATGCTGATAGTAATCTTTTGAATTTTTCAAAAGGTTGAAACTTGACTTTCAAAAAAAAAATTAACGATAACGAGTCAAAAATATAATTTTTACAAATTAATATGCGCTCCTGGCAAAAGCAGTTAAAATAGGGGGGCAATCAACATTCGGCCACTGGTTTCTGGAATTAAGTACACGCCTTTATGACCGCGAACAATTATTCTTTATCTCTCTTTCAAATTTTTTTCTTATATTGTCCTTTTCGCACTTGTGTACGACGAGGGTTCCGCAGGGTGAAATAAAAATCAATGTAATTTTATAAACTCTTCTTCGAAGAGCCAGTGGGTTTAATCCACATATAGTGTGGAACAAACAAATGGAATAAAATAAATTTAAAAAACAAATCGACATGTCCAAGCGTTTTTCTCAACACGTCGTCATTATTTATTTGTTATCGAGTTTATTCCATTTGTATCTATATACAAATATAATGCATATGCATGTCAAACTTTTGACAGAGCTTCTTGCAAGAATGATTAATTATTAGCGATGTTTCTATCAAAATAATGTTTAACAATTAATTTTCACTACTACGTGACACTGGTTCGTTGTTTTTTTTTTAAGCTTGATTGATGAAAAAAAAGAAAGGTGTATCAAGTACTGAACTCTCCACTACAAAGATTCTTTTTCTATGAGCAGAATAAGAAAAATTCGATAATTCCAAACAAATCAGAACTTGTGCACGGTGGGTGCGGTTATTTTTTCCAAGGAAACATTTTACGTTAACTCTTTTGAACGTATTTAAAAAATGATGATTCGAAATCCGGTCCTGGAGGTAGAAAAAGCATAAACCAATCAATCATTCCGTCTTCTGGCCTAGGGAAAAGGTACGATTCCGGATTTTCCATTTCAGTTGACGACTTTTATATTTCCTTCGTGAGAATATTAAAATTACGTCGGTTTTGCCTTTTTTTTTCTCTCTCAGCAATTATTCATTTCTCGTAATTAAGCGAGATTCCAGACTGAATTATGCTTGCTGCGTGAATTGAGAATGAAATATTGTTGTGTTATATTCCTGTATTTGTGTTCTAGCAAAAACTATAACTCTCTCTCGGAAATTAGTCGTTTCCTTGAATAGAGATTTTAATTACTGATAAGATTAACTTCGCTCTAAGTAGCTATCGGTAATCTGGAAATAAATAATACCATCTCACATTTAAAGTAGATGTAGATTCTTCGTTTGTGATTATACTATCGAAGCTTCGGTTAGATTTTGGTTGACTTCAGACAAGTGACTAAGGATTCGTTAAATTTTTATTATCTCTAATAGATATGAAGAAAAAAAACCAATGTACATTATTCCTGACTAGTTCGAAAAGAGTTTTAAAATGACATAAAAGGACAAAGGAAAGTAATAAAAAGAAGTTCTGTATATTTAATCATTTATTTAAGAAAATAAGAAAAATTACATAAGTAATAGGACAGCGTGAAAGAAACATATAACATTTTATTTCCATAGATTCCAGTTCAAACTGTAAATTTGCTTATAATTCAACGCTAAGTTTAATCTATAAATTTTTGCTAAGCTGCCCCCTTATTCTGTGTCCCTATTTTTCAGCCAATTTGTAATTTTCAACAGATACAGCTTATAAATGTTACTGAATTCAAGTAATTTTGCGGATTTCAAGGAAATTAACAGTATTATATGGATATTTAACAGATTCTCGAATTTAAAATGGGAAAGGCATTTGCAAATCAATCTAAAACTGTGAATTCAAGAAACTTGATAGTTCAACATAACGAAAGCTTGAGTTTCTACCGGGTATTTTACAAAAATCATGATTTAAGTTGGGATTTTAAGGTTTATATTGGGAATCCAATATAAGCGATACTATATCTGGTCGCAGAAAAGGAACTATTTCTCTGTACATTATTTTTTAACCCCAACAATAAATTTGTATAATACAATTAACGAATATATCATGAATAAACCAAAAAAAGCCAAAGGCAACGTTATATGGAGATGTTATGTAAAAGATATTTGTGGTTATACAATTACTCCGTAAATTTCATTCAAGTTTTAATACAAACTGTCTTCAAATATAGTTAATGGCCCAGTCGAAACCGTAGATTGCATTTAGTTTAAGAGTTAAACTTTAATTTTCTCTATATTCCCTATTTATATAGCCTCAGATTGATATGTTACTTTCCCAGTTTGAGCACAAAAAAATTGCATGGTATCCTTTTTACACTTTCGTACCTTAGGTACATAATATATTTTGTCTACGACCACCTAATAATAAGTCAATATTTTACTTTTAAAAATAGTTATATGGTACCCATATATCTACTGTCGTGAATTATGGTTCATAATACACTGGAGTGTATTATGGTTCATGGTTATGGTTATGGTTCATTATCGCCAACCATCAGTAAAGTTGTCAATTATCAGATTAATTTCCGTAAGTAAACAAACAGTTGTCCTTACGTAAAGTGACATGTGCAGCAGGTAAAGTATTCGCTTCTCCCTATTACGATAGTAGTCTTCTTGCGATTTATTCATAACAAATTATTGCTGAAACTCCTTTGACTTTGACTTAACCTTCAGGGTGTACTTTCAATTCAAATACAAAAAAATAATAAGTAGATTTGTTCAATATTTGCTGTTTACTCTGTTATGATAAAATGCAATGGAATATACCTCAGTTTTTTTATAATTTGAATTCTGAGCAGTTGGTGTTAAAATTTTGTATGCACCACATCAGTAAAGTGTCTTTATCGGACTCGCATGTTATTCGCATCGCTTCATTTGTCTCATAATTTCAGACTCAGATAAAGAATCACTTGATACATAAATAACTAATACGTTTTAAATATATCACATATAAGACTAAAAATAAAACATTATACTAAATCTAAAAAAGCAGATCCACTCTAGCAGTGATACCATCTGTAACAAAAAATTCAATCAAGGATTATTCTAATGGAAATCAAAATCAAAAGTGACTAACGCATACTCACATTTTTGGTCAATTTTTTCGAGAATCATAATAAGCTTTATTGTTTGGATTTAGTTGTTTAGATCGATAATCTTGATCTTGTTTAGACATACCCGAAGAAGAGCTTTTAGATTGTTCTGAAAAGTAAATTTATTTATTATTGTATGTAGAATACAATCTATTCAAGAGCGAACAAGAGACTCAAAAACAGGGGCAATTGATAAAATGTTCTTGTTCCCTACTACTTATAAATCAAACTCAGAGAAACAAGGACACTTCCATTCGAATCCCTTTTAATTATCGCCAAGAAACAATGGGTAATATTTAGAAGGATCTGTTGTTACATAGTAAAGCAACGACTTTGTTGATTACCCTAAGGTAGGTCTACTAAGAAAACTCCCAAATGGTCTTCGTAAGGTATATGGCCATGGGTTATTCAGTATACAAACCACTATCCCTGAGCCAACTGATGCACTCAGTTAATTGTATTAGTGCTAGGAGCTCCATAAGTGTTCACCTAGCTCCTTATTTGTTCTTCACTGGTAAAAGAGTGATGTGCAATCATCTAACTTTAAAATAATACACTGCTGCCTCAAATTAACAATGTGTTATATTTTGTTTACACAATATTTACTTTCCAATAATGGCTCTAAAGCACGTTAGAAAATTTCTTGAAATGCGGGCGGAAAAACTACTGAATATCAGTAGCTAAGAATTATTACAGGCCTAACGGATCATATCTCGATGAAAGATTACCTGCATAAAATAGGGTTATATAACGGGGACCTCAGCTGCAGACTTTGTGGCATGGAGGCCGAAACCATGACCCATACTTTGTCTGACTGTGAGGCACTGGACTCGAGGAGAGTCCAATGTGCCACCTGAAGTATCTTGCACACATCCAATGGACCTGTATCGTCTACTCGAAGGTACGGGGATAACTGGATGGGTGGACAAAAATGTGGGAGTAGAGTACAATGAGCTGCAGCGCTCCAGGCAACTGAACGGCTTCCAGAACACACACAAAATAGAGACAAGAGAGCCTTCAACCTACCTCAGAAACCCCAAAGAAAACAACGCCACCAGTATACACTATAAATAATGAGAGAACAATTCATTGACACCCTGGCAGTGGTACTGATCCGATTCCTTCAAAATTCCTCGTGGAAATAGGACTAAAAGAGCTTCTAGTATCTGAGAAGCAAGAAGGCACAAAAAATATCAGTGAACATCTTCTTATGAATATACGTATACTACATGATTTATTGCAAAATATGCCATTGAAAATAATTTTGAGGTACTTAAAAGATGTCTTCAAATTCTTTTTTCGTGTTACAAATAACTAACGAGTATAATAAGCTCAGTGAACTAAATAAACCGACTAACTTTTCTTGGGAAGTCGTTTGATGGAACAGCAAACGAGAGAGGATGAAAAGATTAACCAGTTTTTCGACTTCTTTTAATTCTTTAACAGACACAGTAAATAGATTATTTTTATAAAAGGGGAAGTATATATTGGTAAGCTTATAAAAAAAAGGATTCAAAAATGATCCCTATCTTATAATAATATTTCTACGTCTACGTTTTTTACGAAGAAATAATACAAATTGTATAATAAATGCAGCTATTTAATACCAGAAAAGTGTTATAAATAAATAATTGTTGTTTCTTATAACTAATTTCAATTGTATTTTTTTATTTAACGAGCGGAAAAAAAATCGGAGATTGAAATACTATATTGTATAATTAATGGGAAAAGCATAATATTCCCAAACGACTGTGACAGGAGTTTGTGAATATGCTTTTTCCACGAATTATACTCACTATTTTTTTTTCGATCGTTAATTTACATTCAAAAAATTAATTAAGAAATATTCCATTCAAGATGTGATCAAAGTAAGTTTAGATAGGTTTCTCTATGTTTAAATCGAAATATAGAAGTGGTAACGAGATAAATCAAGCAATTAGCCATGCAGCTTCAACGTCTATAAATTTTCGTTGTCCTCCAGTACAATTTACAAATTATACAAATTATACAATAAATGTAAATATTAACAACAAATAATTTGTGTTCAAGAATATCATTATGAAGTAGACGTTTCTTTTATCTCTTCCATAACAACTTTATCAATATAAAAATTAAAACCATACTTGGTTTCATTTTATTGTAATAATCCATTTGTAACATTACCGCACGCTACAGCAGTGCGGTAAGAATATTACCGCACTGTTATTTTCTAATTGCTTAGCAACTGCCCACTATTCTGGAATGTTGAGCTTTGCGCATAGAAAACAGGTCAAAATAGTGTAGCTTTTCCCACGATCGGAGAAAAAAATGCGCTGTTTTGAAAATGCCACCTTCACATATTTGTAAAAACGGATGTTTTCAGATAAGTGAAATAAAAAAAATATTTTCCCTCTCGAATATGTAAACAAGTATCTGTCTAATTCTAAATCTCCACAAAGAAAACGTAGGTACTAAATTGTCCAAACGAAAATGACAAAAATGAATTTATACGTATAGTATTCCCCATATCTGCCGGTTTATCCTTCAAACAACATTCTTTCGAGTTAAACTTCCCAAATGAAATGAAGCGAAAGAAAGGAAATACATATATAGATATTTTTTACTTCATCCATCAAGGGTAAAACGGTGTAGACATAAGAGCCGAAATACATTTAACATAGCAACTGTCAACGAGTAATTTTTTTTCTAACCGAATAACTCATTTTGATTTCCCAGGAAAATAGAAAAAGTGACTAGTCAAACAATACGAAGGTAAGTTATGAAAAATCGTATTATCCTGCTTTTATATAAATTGATATATACAATTATCCAAACAAGAGGTTCAGTAAAACTCAAAGTCCAAACCACAATAATTTAAGGTGGATTCATGCAAGACAAAATTAAAACTAAGATTAATTTAAAACTAAAACTAAGAATATGAAACCATGTTATTTTTCAATTTACATCTTAATTTCCCAATTTCTTGTATAGACATCTACGTATAATATCGATGTTCATGCAAGAAATTGGGAAATTAAGATGTAAATTGAAAAATAACATGGTTTTATCTTCTTAGTTTTAGTTTTAAATTAATCTCAGTCTTAATTTTGTCTTTCATGAATCCACCTTAACACAAGGACAATCATTCAGCTACTAGCTTCGGTTCAATATTACCATCATCAGGCTATAATAGAAATGGAATATAAAGATCTCATGGAGTTAAGTTAAAATTTGAAATACACTCCAAACTCAAATACAAATAGACTTAGAACAATTTGTAAAAACAGCAATATCTGATAAGTGAGATTACATTGGTAAGATAATAAATAAAATTAGTTACCGTATAAGAATCCAAGAATTGAAGGAATACTAAGTAGCTGCCATATAAACACCATTAATTCAAAGCATAGTAATACTACTTAAATCAAACACATCAATTTAATGTGGTGTGGAAAAGAAAATTGGAAAATTGTAGAAAATTTTTTGAGAAAGTAGGTAATTTGAAGAAGTGGAAAAGGAGACAAAAGGACTTTGGACTTTAAATAACCTCTTGTTTGGATTTTATAAAACCACATTTGAGATATGGATGAGCTCTTGGAGTTAATATTAAATCATATTTAAATTACTTTTCATGTCAAAGAAACTGAGTAAGAGTGTTGGAAATTCTCAATGAAACTGAAGATTTTTCCCTGAAATTAAAAATGCTTCGAAGATTCTTGTTACTTTACTTTGTAGGACTTGTACAGTTGAAAGGTCTTTAAGAAGCCTTAGGAGAATCAAAACTTGGTTGAGGAGCACCATGTCTGATGGTCGACTTAATGGCTTCGCAATGATGAATGTACACAGGCAACACATTTCCAAAACTCAATAATTCGCGAAGAATCTGTGTTTCAATTGATTTTCTATGTAAAAATTTTGTTTATGAAAACTTTACTTTTTTGTTTTTTCTCATCTCTTTTATGGTGACCCTCTAACTTACCGGCTGGCGACGCCACTGCATATCAATCCCACAGGAAGATTTGTTTTCGCTGCTGAGCAATGAGCATGGTTTGTACCAGTTAAAATTTATCTAATAGTATAGAAAGAAAATATCAGAATATAGGAGATTAGACTATAAGGAGCAAAAACTATTTTCTGTTTTATAAGCCCCGACAGATATTGAATTATAAGTTAAGGGTTCTTTGACATGTGAAAAAAAATAATTCCTTACTCAAGTTGAGGCTATTAGCCACTACCAAAAAACACATTTGCTTACATTCGCACTCGGATAAGAAAACGAGCCTAAGTATTTGTTTCAAAATACGAACACAATAATTTCCTAAATAGTGAGCAAAATATAACGAAACACTTCTTCCTACACGACGACGACACATTTCAAGTGAATTCCTTTGCTTTATCACCCTCGTTTGCCGAAAATTGTTTTAGTGGAACTTTTCTATAGCCGTGAAAAGTTTTTATCAAAGCCACACCCGAAATATGTTGCGATTTTATCGGGATACATAGGAAATATATTAGGTGTAAATTGGACCTGTTATTTAACGTCTATATCAATTGAATAGCTTTTTTTTAGGAAAGGCCATTCTGTTTTTATACAAAGTGGTCCGTAAGTAATTGACCGAAGTGAAATGGAATATTCTTGGCCTAAAAATATTACAATCTGACATCTGTTAGGGAAATAAAAATATTCCGAAAGCTTGGAAAATAGCATAAAGAGTACTCTTTCTACAATTTTGCCGCTTTCCCAATATTCCTGTCCTGTATATATATTAAATCGGGCTCCAGTCTTGGGCATACTATAGTATTTTAAAAATATTAGTTATCTATTTCTTTGTTATATTTTGTTGGCAAAGGTTGTGAAAGAAAATACTCCTTTCACTAAGCTAATGTTTTGTTCGCTCCTAATCTATATTCCTTTTCACAACACCTGCAATTGTCGTGTTCTTTTAATCGCATCTCATTTTTACAGACGATAAAAAAATTCCATTCAAACCCTCTATTATAAACGAAAATAGAAAAAGGTAATTTCAATACTGTCCTCTTTAAAAAATGCTAAGTTAATTGAAATCTCCGTTTTATTTTTTTTTGTCTGATTTATTTATCGAACTGAATTGGTGATTGTATTTTATTACAAAGAAGTCAGAATATCAGAAGAACGGGAGTATTTGCAATATTTTTCTTAGAGTTAGGTAAAATCACAGAATTTAATATAAAAGCACCCCGGGGAATACGATATCTCTTGGGAATATTATAAATCGCAAAGTTCTGCTGATGCACTTCTTTTAAATAACATAGGCATTTATAAATCTTTCCTTTGAATAAGCAAAAAGGTTATTAATTAAACCCAAAAAAGAAGATAATTTTAATTATTCGATTTAGTCAAACAAACTTGACAATTTTTTTAATTAATCATTATCACAATTATTTCTTGAGTCATATGAGAAGTTGAATTTTCTCAATATACAGAAGGTTGTATAAATCAATTGAAATGAAAAAATGATAATCAATTGAAGTGAGCACAACTTTATTAACTAGATAGATAGATAGATAGATAGATAGATAGATAGATAGATAGATAGATAGATAGATAGATAGATCTTTATTGTTCTTTCGTATGAGGATACATGAACAAGGGTGACAACATTTATAACAATATTAGCTAATACAAAACATATATATTTTAATAATAAATTTTATAGCAGATTAGGTTTGGATAACATATCTTGACAAGAGTGAGGTGATATTATTCGTTTACAATGAAAGATCTGATTTTTAATATTCTCTTTATTATGTCATATATTTGATAGAGAATTTGTGGTTCGGTTTCATTATTTATTATTGATTCAATATCAGTTACGGCTTGATATATTTCAAGAAAGGGACGTCTAATTCCTTCATACACTGGACAAACAAAAAATATGTGTTGTAGAGATTCTAAGGCAAGGCAGTTACAAATAGTACATACTTCATTGGTTTTTATTGTGTATGCATTGTTATTAACATACATGTAAATTATATTACTATTGTGAGTGCGTATTTGTGAAATTAGGCGTTTAATGTGTAAAGTTATGGAGAGATCTAAGTGATTTGTACAATAGAAAGGATGTTTGCCTTGTAGAATGTGCTTATACATTGGGCAGTGTGTACTTAAAAGTATTTTGTTCCAATCTTCTATATAACTATGTTGCTCAAATTTTTCTAAGATAGTGCTGATTGTGTCCGAGTCAAAAGTATCAATATCAAGTTCCGAGGCTCCGATTTTATGTAGGATGTCATTTAATTGGCTGATCCAGTTATATTTTGATACTATTTTATTCTGCTGGTTTAGTTGACACATTCTCTTTAGTGCAATTTTGGGAAATCTATTTAAAGGTAGCTTTTTGATCTTTAATAAATATTCTAGAGCTTGTTTTATAATAAAATACCCAATTTTCACCAGTTTTATTTCAGATCTCAATATGTAACTGGGCGTAGTTTTCTGTAGGTAGATAGAGAAAATTTTTCCAGAAGTGATTTTGAACTATTTCTCCTTCATTTATATACCGAAGTCCCCATATTCCACTGGCGTACGAGTAGGTTGGAACTACGATACTGTAGTATAGGGCCTTAACACTTTTAATATCGGTCATGTGTGAAGATTTAATTACATTCTGAATTGGGTTTTGTGTTATTTTAGCTTTCTTTATCCGCGATTTTAAATTTTCTGAAAATGTATCATTAAATGAGAATATCACTCCTAAATAATTATAGTTATTCACTTGCTCAATTAGTGTGTTTTTGTACCAAAATTTAGGTTTATGTCCGATATTAGCACTTCTCCTGAATATAACTATCTTTGTTTTATTCACATTGACTACCAGTTTGTTATCATCGCTATAATCCGCTAGAATTTTCATAGATTTGTTCAGCTGAATTTCTGAGTCTGCCAGTATAACAAAATCATCGGCATACCCCAAAGCATATATGTCAGTGCTTTGATCTAGAGAGACACCTCTAGCGCCTTGTTGCTTGAAGTAGCTGTCTATGTCTGATACATATAATGCAAACAATAGTGGGCTTAACGAGTCGCCTTGAAGGATTCCTTTGGTGATCTTGATTTTGTTCGAGACACAGCCTTTCTGATCAATTGTAAGTGTAGCCATGGAGTACATTTCTTTTATAATTCTAATCATCTTTCCGCTGACACCATTTGAGTAAAGTATTTGCAAAAGTTTCTCGAAATTAATATTATCAAAAGCTTTTTTGAAGTCAACAAAAAGTGCAAAAACCTTTCTCCCAGGTAGTCGCAGGTGATTACCTATTACAGAGTACAGAACAAATATATTATCTTCTGTGCTTCTTTGCTTGCGGAAGCCAGCCTGACATTCTGGTAGTACATCAATCGATTCAATATATGTTTGTAACCTCTGATTTATTAACTGTGTAAATAGTTTAGTTTTATGATTGAGTAAAGCAATGTCCCGAAAATTTAGTGGATCATTTTCAGGACCTTTTTTATGAAAATGAATCATATTAATATTTGTCCAATTACGTGGTAGCTGTTCTTCCATATATATTTTATTAAATAAATCTTTTAAGTATATGATCCAGTCAATTGGCAAATTTTTGTAAAATTCATTTGATATTTTATCCTCACCTGTAGCCTTATTATTTTTTGACAATGTTAGTACCTTATATACCTCTTGGGTTGTAAAGGGTGCATCTAGGTATGGGTGTCTGGCATCTGTTATAGATAAATTCATATTAATATTTACTGAGCTATAAAATATGTTATAGAAGGTTTCCCATTGCGTAATGGTTATAGAGTGTTCGTTATCTGGCTTTCTTTGGTGTAATTTTATATACTTCCAGAATTCGGATGGATTTTTAATATTTAAAGTTTTTAGTTGCATTTCCTGATGATATTTGTTTTGTTTATTTTTCATTAGAGATTTAAATTGTTTTTGTTCTTTTTTATATTCTTCAATTGCATTTAAGCTATAATTATTTTTCTTTATGTTATTTTTCTTAGATTTTAGCAATTTTTTTTTCTTTAACACATTCCTTATCAAACCAAGGTTTCGATTTATGTATTAATGTATTTTTATAAAAGCGTGATTTGCACATATCTAAAGTTTTAGCTGCATCATAAATGCAGTTTATCAAATTTGTATCGAGTTCTTCGATATCATAATATGACTCTGGATTAATAGCGGTATTGGACATTAAAGTTTTATAGTTTTGTGTTTTTTGTGTGTTCCACTTAAGATAAAACGTGTCTTTTTGTTGAATTTGTGACTGATTTAATTTATAATTTCTTAGGTCTAGAACTAGTGTGCAGCTTTGATGGTCTGAGATAAAATCACTATTTATATAAAAGCTTTTTATATTATTTATGGTATCAATATTAGACCATGTTAAGTCCACAACACTATTGCCTCGTTCGCTCAAGTAAGTGTAGTGTCCTAAATGATCGTCATATCGCCCATTAAGTGTAAAGAAACCTGCGTCTTCAAATACCTCATTAAGTAAGGTCCCTCGTTTATTAATCGTTAAATCCATTGAGTTTCTCGTTCCTAGGGGAAAATTATTTTCAAAAAGATTATTATTATCAAAACTGTTAAGTTCGCCAATTCTTGCGTTAAAATCACCATAATTAATTACTTTATATTCTGAATATTTACGACTAATATCATTTACACACTCATCAAACATATTTATGCAAACCCTATCATCTAATTTTGGTTTAAGGTAAACTATGCCTAAAACAAACTTAATGTTATTAATTTCAAATTTAATAAATAACCAATGATTTGATTTTTCAACAATATCAGCCTTATTTTCTAGTTTTAGTGACTTTGACAAAAGAATCATTAAACCCCCGCTTCCTCTACCTCTCTGTTTGTCTTTTGTTGCGACAGAAAGGAACATGTTATAATTATTTAAAAAATATGGTAAACTTGGATTTTCTAGAGTTATCCATGTTTCTACGATTCCTATAACTGGAAATTTTTTATTTCTTCCATATCAAAATTAATTATTGTATTAAATCCTTGACAGTTCCAGAAAAGTAGGGGAAGCGGAGCCTCTATGTAATCTTTATTTTTAACGATATCTTGCGAATTTTTTTGGTTTTCCGGGTCATCTCGTTTTTTGGGGGCTGCGCTATAGTCACTTCTAAAAGCCGATCTTGATTTTCGTCCCATTTCCATAGTTTTCCATTTATGGTGATTTTTTTGTACCCTACGTTCGTTTGTTTTCCACTTTGCCTTTCATTCTTGGCGATATCCCTGAGTTTTTTCTGAAATTCTTGTTCCTTTTTCGTTAATTCAGAGTTTATAAACACTTTATTTGTAAGATTACTCAATTTGCCTTTGTTCTTCAAAATATCAATCTTTTCTGTCAAACTTTCGGTCTCGATTAAACAAATTTTTTCCGAAATCTTTCTTGCATTCCGAAGTTTGGTTGTTATTTGCATATTAGTTGCAATAAAATTCTCAATATTTGCTTTGATCTCTTGGTCGTTGTTTGAACCTATCTGTAATCCAGTTATGATTAGATTTTTCTTCTTATTTTCTCTTTCTATATATTCTATTTTGTCATCTAATGTTTTAATTTTTGCTTTAAGTTCTTTGTTTTCTTTTCTAATATCCACCAGTTCTTTATTATTCTTTGCCTGTTCTTTTCGTAGTTCTCTTAGTTCTTCCATTATTTCATCATTTTTGCTCATAAGTTGTTTCATCATATTAATCATAGTCTCATCAGAGTTCCTTTTAGTTCCGGGTGATCTTTTTGTAACTTTACTTCTTCCGAATACCTTGTCTGGACCTTCATCATCTCTTTTCCTTTTATATTCTTCATCGGTATCTGTTCCTTCGAACGGCATTTTCTCTGTCACCACTGTTGTTTACGATTTAATTTGTGAGCAATAGGTATATTTCTTAAAGTTTGGCAACGCCTCTTTTGTTTAAAACAAAACGTTATCTCTATTGGCTAGTTTTTGTATGTTTTTAAGGTATTTGTTATTGTTTATTTTGGGTTATATCGAGTTTTATTTAATTTGCTGCTTACCTTATAGGTTGATTTTTTGTTTGCACTCTAAGCAGATGCACCTAAAAGCCTTTCTACTAACTTTGGCTATTTAAATTTAACTGCAAACTTAGAAAATATATAATTTATTTCAGAAGCTATTTAGAACGTCTAGTTTCATATGAAGCAACGTTGCCACTCCCCTTTATTAACTATAGGTAGGTAAATTCAAATATCTACTGAATATAGTCTATATCAGTTTGAAGTATTTTTAAGAAAAAATATCATTGAATTTACATGGACTATTAATATGATGCTCTCAATGAATAAATAAATCTGAGTACGCTCCACTTCTTAACTTAACATTTTTAATTTTATTCAAATCAAATATCTGTCAACAAATATTTTGTCAATTTCCTTGGTCTTAGTATCTTTATCAAACAATTTTATAAATTTTCACCTGGTCTTACCGACATTTATAAAAAATTTCACATGGTATAAGTATCTTTTTTGATAACATGTCTTTACCCATGTATTTTATATCAAAAAAATTTATAAATAACCAAAAACTGTTAACAAATATTTGAATTGTTGCAATTAACATTGTTTGGTGATATTTATAGAATATTTGTATTAACATTAAACTTGTAAAAATAGTTTGAGAAATATCAAGTTTTATTCACAATCAAAGAGTGAATCATTTCCGTCGGATCTGAATAAATAAAACAATCAGCATATAATACAAGAGTTTGAAACAAAAATTAGTTAAAATGACACCATACACAATGTTTTATGAAAACATGTGCTACTAAAAAATATCACAGTTACTCAAAAATGTAGAATTATTAATAATTATCTCATAATTGCAGATGTTTCTAATAAAAAAATTATACTACGCAGATATTTAAGGAATCATAATTATTATTTCGAAATTGTAAAGTAGAAGTTGATCTTTTATTTTCCATTTTTTTTGCTAAAGTCTGGAATGTATAAACATTTAATATTTTTTGTAAACGATGAATATAAGTATAGTGAGAAAAGTTGAATGCATTTAGTAACCAATCACAATTCAACAGTTTCTCAAGTAACCTACTAAAAGTACATTTTGCTCTGTTTCAAAGAAAAATATTAGAATTACATAAAAAACTCTCTTATAAAAACTTACGGCTCCAGTTATTAGGTTTTGCTGGTTCTCCACGACTTTTCCAATAAGCCTCATTATTATAATTTTTCTGATTCGCTTGATTATCCAGTCCTTTTTTATCCATTTTCGTTACAGTCTATTTCATTCACTTTATTCAACGAGTGCTCTCAGTAAAAAACACCGGAAAACAGAGCACAAAGCCAAGGCTCCGATCTATATATTCACAATTTTGAACCATACCAGGGATTCACAGAGTTATCCTGTGATTTTCTCAACCTTATATACTTAATGTTTTTCAGCCTATGGGATTCCCCAAAGCTTCGTTGTAAAGCAAGTATATAATATATTATTAAGAAATAGGTAACTGAACATAAGCGTAATCTTTTGGCTACTTATGATAAGAAATTTATTTATATTATTTAACAGGAAACAAATTCTAAGAAAATTTAAAAAACGAGTGGATTATCAAAAAAAAATAAATTTAAGCAAACATTTCAACGATGTAGGGTATTGATTGAGGAGATGAAATGATAACGAGTTATTGAAAAAAAAAATTGAAGTCATGGCATGTGGCATATATTTCTTATTAGAAAATTAAACTGGTATGTAGTAATAAAAATATAATAAATTCAAGATTTAGGTATGCGTTTCAGATACTGAAGATTTCTTCACAATTTTTAGTACAGTTTTTTTTATTATTGAACATTCGCTTCAAATATTTTTTATCTTGTTTATTTTCGATTATGCCTACACCTTCTTTTTATGTGAGGCCAAAGACATGGTTTTCAACAATCCTTGCCAAAATATTTGAGATCTTCTGTAACTAGTCCATCAATTCAATGGGAATTTCAGTTGAAATGAATCATATATAGATACAATCATTTATAATGGACAATGATACAATGTTTTGTATTAGGTCTGTATTCTATCTATATTTATTTTTAAATACAGTTTTAAGATTCAAAACTATACTACCTATAACGCATCCAGGTCGACTGCTCAAATTGTATTAAAATATATTGCATTGTGTAGTAAAAGTAACTATTGTCCTATAATACCTATACCGGCTCCTTGCGCACTTAAAGTGCATAAAAAGGAGTTTCTATTAGGATTTTACTAATAAAAAACCCACTGCTTATTGGCGCAAGCCACGCAGTGAGAGCACCCATCTTAAAATCGATCTTTTTACTATATACTGCATATTATAAGTCTTACTTTCCTAAAAATGTCTAAATTTCAATACTGCGTATTCAGTTACACACAATCAAAAACTTTCTCGACTCATGATACGTAAAAAGTCAGAAATTCAAAAAAAATTCCCTCAATTTATCGTCGGAATGAAATATGCTTTAGGGATTTCAGACTAATTCCATTGTCTCTAAAATTGGAGTTGGAGAAAACTTCATTAAATTTTCGTGAAAAAATATTAATTATCCGCTGAGAAAGCAATCGTAAAAATCGTAAAATTGTTTTAGAAAAATGTCATTTGTGTTTAGCCACATCGTGTGTTCTCAGCAGCTAGGAGGATGGTTGGTGTTTCGTTCTGTATACGACTTTTTGGGAAAATCGCGCATCTCTTAACGTCTTCGATGAACATGCGGATAATTTTCTTCATAATAAAAATATTAGCGTGGACTGTATTTTCATAAATATAATAGTGTTACTGTGAATCCTCCAAGTGTTATAATACGGCTCTCCCGATTTGTATCTACACGTATAATATCGATGTTTATGCAAGAAATTGAGAAATTATAGATGTAAATTGAAAAATAACACGATTTTATCTTCAAAGTTTTAAATTAATCTTAGTTTTAATTTTGTCTTGCATGAATCCACCTTTATACAACCACTATATTATTCGATAAAGAGCAGTGGTGTCACGTGGAATTTGATAGTAGGTGGGCAGACAGAAGGCCAGAAATTACAAATTTTCTTATCACCTATTTTTATACCTACAATTTGAAACAATGTCACTAGCCCCGCTAACCGTCAACCAAATTTATGCTTCAACAAAAAATCAACATCTTTTTTATTACTCATGACAACTCGAACCGCTGGCTCTTGCTGGACAATAACTTTAAAACTTAAACTTTCCAATTTGCTAGTTCTATAAAAACAAAAACTTAATACACTTATTCAATCTGTTGAAATTTGAGAGTCAGCTGAGCAGTGTGAATACATTCTCGGTCATTCAACAAATCTACCCGATGGGATTGTCAGATTACCAAGCTTCCACAACTCAAATTAAAGGGCCAGACAGATCTAAAGTCATATTCAGTGAGATACCTAGCTCAGGTGTATAGGTTTCCTGATCATATCCATAATAATAAATAATTCAACTGAAAGCTACTCATCTCTACCATAATGTCTAATTTAAGCATAGTAATAATTGTTATTTAACTTATATAAATATTTGTAACAATTCTTTTCTTCAACAATTCATTAAAAAAAGCGCATGGAAACTTGTTGCAGACTTTACAAAAAATATTTGTAGTGGTAAAGTACAGCGTATCGCACTATTGGATGATCAAAATAACTTGATTGAAAATCCTTTAGAGATTGCAAATATGTTTAATGTATTTTTTAAAAATGCTCCTTACGACATAGTTTCAAATATATCGTGTGATCCTATAGGCGTAAATTTAGAGTATAGTGATAAGTTAAACCTTAAACAAGATGCTTTTCTTTTGTGCCCATACAACAAAGATGAATTATATGAACTTCTAATATTTAAATTAAAAAATAAAAGATCCTATGGCTTTGATGATATACCAGCATTTTTGTTGAAAAAAGTTCTGCCATTTATAATGTCTCCTCTAACATATTTAGTCAATCTGTCCTTTGCAAATGGCGATTTTCCGGATTACATTAAAACTGGAAAAATTACTCCAATATATAAAAAAGGTGAAAAGAGCAGTACTTCAAACTATCGACCAATTACTGTCCCTTCAATATTTTCAAAAATATTTGAGTATAGCTACCTGAAGAGACTTAATACCTACTTACAGTGTCATAATATTATTATAAGCAGCCAGCATGGTTTTCAAGAACGTAAGTCAACTAGTAGCGCTATTCATTCTTTTTATGAATGTTTAACTAATCTATTAGAAGCAGGGGAATGTCCTGTTGGTATATTCTGTGATCTTAGTAGAGCATTCGACTGTGTTGATCATAACATTTTATTGGAAAAGCTAGAAAATATTGGTATCAGAGGGATATCTTTGAAGTGGATTGAGTCTTATTTGTATAACCGCTTTCAATATGTTAGTATACCTAATTTAACGGATAATTGTATTGGTAAGAGTGATTCGAGTTATGTGTGCAATGGTATTGGTGTTCCACAAGGGTCTGTTTTGGGACCTATCTTGTTTTTGCTTTACATAAATGACATTGTAGATATTGACTCGACCGCTCACTTTACTTTGTATGCAGATGATACGTCGGTCCTTATTTCGGATAAATCCAATGTCGCTTTAGAAAGTAAATGTAATAATCTTTTTTCCAGCTTATACAGTTGGTTTTGTAAAAATTCACTTCACCTCAATGCGGAAAAAACTCAAATGGTTCATTTTCACTATAGGCAAAAGCAAGTACAAAAAATGAATATAAAACTTAATAATGAACAAATAGAACAAGCTTCTTCAGTGAAATTCTTAGGTTTATTTATTGATGAATTCCTAAATTGGAAAAAACACTGCGATACTGTGATTTCAAAACTAAACTCAGTTAATTATCAGTTTAGAAACCTTCGATCGGTTCTAACAATTAAACAGCTGGTAATGCTGTACTATGCTCAAGCGGAATCTCGCCTACGGTATGGTTTATGTTTTTGGGGAATTAGTACTAGCTTTAATGATGTCTTCATAGCTCAAAAGAAGATCATTCGTTGTATTGCTGGTATTTCTCGGAGCACTAGCTGCCATGGTTATTTTAAAAAGTTTGAAATTTTAACATTGTCGTGTTTGTATATTTTTGAGTTGTGTGTGTTTGTTTATACTAAAATAAAATATCTTAAGACCAATGAACAAGTCCATAGATTTAATACAAGACATTGTAATGATCTACATGTACCTTTATCTAAGGGAAATATTCATTTTAAATCTCCGGCTATACAAGGTCAACGGTTTTATAATAAATTACCCTTAACCATCAGAAACTGTACTACACTAATAGAATTTAAAAAAGTGTTAAAATCATTTTTAATTGAACGTTGTTTTTACTCCACAGAAGAATTTTTTAACTCGTAAATAATGTATGAATAATTATAATTTATTTGTTTGTTCGTATTATGATTGAAATTTTATCAGATATTGTTTAGTATAATTTGCATGCAATTTTAGATTAGGATTAGGATTAAGTTTTCATTGTGACTAATTCTATACAAACTTTGTTGTTTGTCAAAAAGAAAATAAAGAATTATTATTATTATTATTATTATTCCAGCATATTTAAAAGAGCTATCATAGTACATCAACTTTCCAAACCTTGAAGTGGCAAAGAAAACAAGAAAAAAAGAATAGTCCAAAAGTTTGAAAAAAATTCACGGAATTGTTTCCACTTTTTCTGAACACCCCCTTTTATTTAGTCTGCATTTCAATTTGCTTTTTTCATAAATGTAAACAATCTAAATGTTCGTTTCGAGCGCAAGCTGCCCTCTTGCTTACCCGAATCATCAGTTAGCCAAGCACAATCGGTTGACACCCGCTCTCTGTCTTTTTCAATGATATCTGCTATGCTTGTCTTTGTACTACTTATCGGTTAACAGGATGTCGCGCTTTGAATTTGAAAATAAAGAACGCTTGTCCACAGATAAAAAAATACCTACCGCTTGTCTATCATCAAATTCATCAGGGCAACTGTCCCATGACTTGTCCAGAAGTATAGAATTTCTGGACTAATAAATTCAAATTACACTTAATATGCGTCTGACTTACTGGGATCTTAGATATTTTTATTTAAAATTTGTTTTTTGATTGTTTACATTCATGAATGAAAATTTTTTGTATGGACCTGTATAATCTATCCTATACAAATTATTTATTCGAAAGACTGAAAAAATAGGTGGTATAAAAGAATGTAGTCTTTCTACAGGATTTGAAGCTAACATACATAAATAGCAAACAACCTCAATATAGTCTTATCATGCAGGTCATACGATTCCACAAAGACATACTTACAATTTTTGTTTTCTTTTATTGCGTTTAATTATAACTACCAAATAACATCCGTAAAATGAATAAGACAGACTGCAATTATGACGGGAAAAAGAAGGATATGTATTTAGTTTTCAGCAATTCTAAAAAGTTTAGCTAAACTAAGTTTTTATTCAAATATCTGTTTTGTCACTTTGACAATATATATTATTTCGAAAATCAATGTAAAAGTGGAAATTCATCAATATAATCTTACATTTTGGTAACCACTGTGTTTTCTGATTTGATACCTATGGTTAGTGACCTTTGGAAGCGCTTTTGACTATAGTGTCCTTTTCAGCAAAATATGAAAACTTAGTAACGTCTATGATGTCTAGATAAAAAGTATGGAGAGTGAAAGGTAGAAAAATAAATCAACTTGTTACTTTGTAGTCATTTTATTTACTTGGGATATAAATAGTTATATTACACAACATAAATCATAAAATGAAACCATATAAAACATAATCTTATAAAAATTAAAATAATAAAATGGATATCACAATGTTAAAAAATCATCAAAAGTATCATACAAAAAAATATAAAATTCAAGAAAATTGAGAACTGTAAAAATTATATAAAACAATGTGCGTACAGTTAAAAGCTGTACAATAAATATACCATTTTCATTCGACAGATATATATATATATATACAATTTGACTAGTTTATAACATTTCTATAATAATTATGGTCAAACAGTTAAGGTTAGTTTGGTATATTTTAAACTATTAGACGCACGAAATCCATCGTTCCTCTAAATTATTAAACCCCGACAATTACATTATTTATTTAAAATCTCTTCAATGTTAATTTCAGAGTGGAATAACTTAATTTGGTTTTGGTATACATGAATTATGACTAATTATAACCATTTTGTTGACTTTACCTCTCTGACAATAAAAAGTATAAAAGTTTTGTCGACTAGCAAAGTTCCAAATAAAACACATTCGTTTATATGATTTTTACGTGCGTGCAGAAAAGTGCACTTTTCTGCAAGCATTTTGGTTCAGAAAGGTTCATTTTTCCGCACTAGTGCATATTATAAGTAGTCCGAGCTAAGTGCCTTGTTTTGTGTTGATTTTCAAGATATCGATATTTGGAAAAACGATGGGTTTCATATTTAAAGATTAATAACGTTACGTAGCATGTTTTGATGTACATTTCAGCTAATTCAGTCTTTTTACAAAAACAATATATCATTTACTGGCCATCGAAATGTTACTCCTATTGAAAAAAAGTTTCACTTTTACTTTCGGATTGGCAGTTATGAAGTTCAAAAAGGCGGATATTCGGAAGTAAAAATGAATCAAAAACGTTGTTTTTTATACAATATCATCTTAGCAAATATTTTATACTAATACTATTAAAACATTTGGTATATTTAACACATTTGACCAGAGAACAATTTTCGCAGATCAATACATTCGTTAATATGCAAGAGTTTCTTGTATAAAAATGAATGTATTTAAGTTAGCAGAATTATGTTTGAGAAGTTCCATGGAAAAGGCAAATACTGAGATAAAAGAAGAGAACAAAAAATTCCGCATCTTGCTTATATCCTTGGAAATTTTGACTAGATTTTTAAAACACCTTAATTTTGGACAACGCTTGTTTTTAAGTGTTTAGCCAAGAAACGGAACGGTGTGCAATGTGTTCGAAGAAAAAAAGGGGAAGAGAGCCCATGTTCCGTAAGGTGGTTGGCGCACTCTATATTGTGCCACGCTGCTGCATACTTCCTTGGGGTCATTATGAGACAGGACTAGTGCTTTTCCCCATATGTTAAAGGATACTTTATTGTTTTTGGAAGAGTCCCCTGTCGTGGTGTCATAATGAATAAAAAAATGTTTTTAGACAGCAAAACCTCAAAAATTGCTATATTTCAACCAATGGACGAGTTCTATACAGGGGAACTGCTGCCAACATAACGAACGAAAAAACACTGAAAAAGGTTAGTTGCATTAGGAAGTGGTTTTTCCAATCTATTTTTAGTTTTTCTCACATGTTTCGAGTCCCTTTACCACCCATGTTGTACCCGAGAAGTTTGGAGGTATTTTTAGTTTGGGGTATTTCGCATCTTACAGTAAGGTTAACGAAACCCAAACAAACCTGTATTGACAGCTGTCATTATGTTCGTTAACTGTAAGATGTGAAATACCCCAAACTAAATAGACCTGCAAATTTCTCGGGTAAAACTCCAAACTCTTCGGGTACAACATGGGTGGCAAAGGGACTCAAAATATACAAGAAAAACTAAAAATAGATTGGAAAAACCACTTCCTAATGCAACTAACCTTTTTCAGTGTTTTTTCGTTCGTTATGTTGGCAGAAGTTAACAATTACGGAGTTGGCCAACTTTTAACTTTCTTAAATTAAATGTACCGACTTTTCGTACATAAGTACTCAGATCCTGAATTTTACCTCACTTTTTTCATAAAAAAGCGGTTTATTTAGGGTTATGTTGTGTGTCAGCATCATTAATAAAAGGAAAAAAGTCTCAGCTTCTTCAATTCCACTATACATCCAATGCTTAAATAAGCATGAAAATGTAGGGTTATTGTAAATAACTAGAATCTCGGGCTTGTGCGCATGCTTACTATTTTCTCCTAATTCATAATTGTGTCTACATAACCGATGGTAGTTTTACTAATTGTTGAATAATAAATGTTGCTGCATAAATTCACACTAAAGGTGTCTAGAATACTATTGAGTCGGAACAAGCCAACGTAAACATAAAAAACAATACAAGACTTTAAGAATTACTGACGTTAGTATAATGGATATCCCTGAAAATAATGAAAATAACATGGAAATCATTGGAAAGTACTTTTGTTCGAGCATCTCAGAGTTCTATTTTAGTAGAAGATGGACCATCCAACTAATATTAAAATATTATCGGGAACATTAATTTGTTCAATTTTTGTAACACAAGAAAAAAACCCAAGAGCTGTAAAACAAATTCTACCAACCTACCAGGCAAACCTCACTGAATAAGATCAATAGCTCGGTTTGCCAACTTGATCTGCGAAAGTGACCCTCTTCTAGCTAGGCTGAGGCGGAACCATCGGAGCATTATGATGTAATCCGCTAATCGGCCGACTTTTCGGCTGCTGTTCAGCCCTTCTGAGATCCATGGCGTATCCGTGTAATTCTTCGGTATATTCCTTGATAAGCGTAGCGATTTGGAAAGCTTGCGCAGTCGTAAGAATAACTTTGCTCTGTTTACGATCACTACCGGTAATAATCATAAGACAATTGAGAGCGGGTGAATAACTTAATATACTGTTGTAATCGTAGGTGCAGAGAGCGTTGCGTGAACGGTGTTCTAAGAGATGAAGACCTTTTTGATCGACGGCTAACCACAATACTCGAGGCCAATTTGATGTAAAGGATTGCTGAAATGAGAAGTGCAAGTTTTATTTAGTGGATATAAATAATAAGGTGTCTTACCATAACGTCGAAAATTGTAGCTTTGTGCAAAGGCCAACTCTGTATGAGATTCAAAAAAGCCTGTTTCGCTTCTGACGGTGTCATTCCTCTCAATGATTGATGGTGCATCTGTACTCCTTCGCAGGGTAAAATCGGTACCATACGAGCAGGTAAACAATGAGCAGCGATCGGTCTGTAATCGTGGATAACTTCTTCGAGATCTCCTAGTTCGAGTTGAGCTTGAAGCGCTGTCAACATCATCTGTTAAACGAAATAATTATATTATTAATACAGTTTTGAAGGGGAAAAACAATATTAACTTACCGCTTCTTTATCCGTGATAGGGAATCTATCAGTTCTCAAATCATGCAGAACTTGGTGATACAACAACTCTTTTTCGACGGGATCGTTCAAATTGATAAAATTGTCCATGAAAAGATGTTTCTTGAATAAGAAAAAGTGGTGTTGTCTCGCTCTTTTTGCAGTACCAGTATTATTCGCAGCGCTAGAGGTAGTTGCTGCTCTGTATCTCTCCCATTTCGCCATAACGTCTGCTACTTTCTCTTCGGCTGCTAAACTCCTTTCCGAATTCCCCAATACTTCATATATTGCATAACCTAAGAGAGAATTTTTATATTCCATACTTACAAAATATATATGTTTGTATTACCTTTAGCCTCATTACTAAGACCAATTTTATCTCTGACAACTTCAAGAACATCTTTCGCAGTAGCAGACGGATGGAATTCAACCGAATGGTACTGGCCATCCATAAAATGGAATCTTGCATACACTGGACGTCTGTTAATAGTACAAAGAATCTCCTCTCTAGATGGTGGCCACTGTCGCCTTCTAGTTCCTTGAGTTTTCGACAAACACTTCTCCGCAAACCTTCAAAAAAATATATTTTGTTCGAAAAACGCTTCTTATTGGTTGCCTTGTGTGTCTTACCTCGCGTATTTTCCTTCTTCCGTTACAAAATCGGAACTACATCGTTTCAAATGGCTTATCAAATATCTACGTATGGCTTTGTTAGGCGGTAGTACTACAGAACAAGATAAAGACAACAAAGCCCAATGTCGCAGATTTACTCTCGAATTGGGATCTGGATGATCCGTAGTTTGTTTTATAAGTTGCAAATAGAGTTCACAAAGTAGGGATTCTTTTCTCATGCAACGTTCCATGATAGTTTGTAAAAGAGTTACGTGTTCGTCTTCTACTCGTCTGATAACCTCTCCTGTAAAATATCACAATAAAAATGCTTAAATAGGGTACAGGCATACATTTTGCTATTGGTGGGAATTGACGCTTTATCAGTTCTCCTAACACCTTGCATACTTATTTTTTCAAAAAATACTAACTTTACTTTTAAAACGACTTTAAAATTCGAAAAATTTGAAAGTCAGCCAAAACGCTTTTTACGTCATAAAATAAAGATGGCTGTCCCAACCGTTGACATCACTCCTTGTTCACGTTCTTATTCGTGTATCACGCTCTGAGTTTTTGTGACCTAATTTGTTTCTGAAAGCTTTAAAAATAGATAAAGCCAAAAAACTTAACATTCCAAGTATTGCATTGTTCAGGAGTGTAAATCGACGTCTATTAAAACTCCAGACAAAATATTTCTTACTTTACCTGGTGGCGCAAGCAAAAATGCACTTAAAAGCATTGTGGTTGCAAGGTATGCGTCGAGACAAAGACGGTATTTCGACAAATACTACTGTTTATGTTTGTGAAGACCATTTTAATGTAATTTTTCTTAAATAGTCTGAGGTTATGTCTAGGAATCGACCATAAAAACATTATTTTCTTACGTCCACACATTAAGTTTCCACTGAAAATGTGTAGAAATATTATTAAACAGGAGTGAAATTTAGCGGTTTCCAAGTGGGTACCCAAAGAGCACGATTAAGTCATTTTTGAGTGTATTGGTAAGAAAAATAGTGGAAAAGGCTCGTGAAACAGTGACTTTTTCACACGGCATCGAAATATGGTTGGTACATATTATATAATATACAAAGTTAAATCGTAGTTACGATAATGCTTTAAGTCCTCTTATTTCCTCTGCATTGAAGCAGCTGTTTGACTTCATACATTCAAGTAGCATAAATGAGTCTACTTTGGGCAAGTTATCAGTTTGTGCTTTTACAAAACCTTCGCTAGCCATATCTTTACTCACAAATTATGAAAGAATCGTCACTAAATTCTACAATAGTAAATAAAATATTTTCTTTAAAAAAGTTATCCTTGGAAATATCGAATATTTATGTCCATTTTCCACTTTACGTTGACTTTTAGAAATACAAAAAAGCACACAAACAAGTAATGGTCTCAAACATATAAATGATTTTTACGTCGATGAAGCAATTAATAGTTAATTAAAATACAATATAAATACAAAACTACACATAACCTAGTGCAATACCGGCCATAGTGACAAAAGTAATGACAAGGTATGACATCACAAGTATCATTGGTCGGAAAGTGCATTAAAATTTTAATTTTAATTTGAAATTTGCAAGTAATTTGAAAGGGAAACTGGTTTATTTCCTATTATTAGTTATTTTTGATATCAACTTAACTATTACAAATTAATACCTAAGCAAAATATGAAAAATGCGTGTACCCTATTATAAACCGAATGAAGTCTTGGCGGTGTTGGTCACTAGTAGCGGATATAAGATAGAAAAACGATAAAAATGGAATAATTTCAACATCAGTACTTACCATTTTGACCCAATCCAGCGTAAGTCAGAATAATCTGGAACACTTGAAGCATAATTTGTTCATCGGGTTCGGGTATTCTACTGATGCTCTGCTGCAGAGGTTGCCGACTAAACGCCCAAAAAGCATAATGGAATCCTTTGTAAGTTTCACCGCTATCCCCGCCATGTTCCTGTCGTAATTTATCCAATTTGTGCTTGCTCAATCTGCGTAGAGTGTTTCTCAAAAAACTACCGGAAGTATCAATGGGTTTTCTGAGTATATCGTTATCGACCAAAGCTCGTCTGCAATTAACTAAATTGTGATAGAGTCGAACGCGATCCTCGTTGGTTATGGATTTAACTTTTTTCGTCGGAGCTTCGCTTTCCGTTAACCAACCAGCTAAAGTGGGACAATAGCTAGCTATCAAAGAACCGATTTCGTTTTTTTGCATCGTTTCGAAAACGTAACATTTGTGATTGTTGTCGTTCAAATGTCTCTGTAACGTTATCGTTATAAAACTATCGCTGGGATCGAGAAGAATGCTTTCGACGTCTTGATAGTGGAATTCGTTAAGTACGAACTTGTCGTCGTTTTTTATAAGCATTATACCTTCGCTGTTAACGCCTAAAGTTAAAGCATTTCCGTACGACCAATAACCACGATACGTTACTGGGAACATTGTAGTGCCGTAGAGGGGGTACTGCATTACGCAAGATAAATAAAGAGCTTTGGCAGTCAGTTCGGTACGATTCGCACCATATTGTCGATGCGCTTGAGCAATGATTGGTACCTTAAAAGTATGTTATTGAAAATTAGAAAAATATTCACCAACATAATCGACATTGAAGACAATTTTACTCACCCACACATCATCCCCTCGAGTTCTGCTTATTCTATAAGGTAGATATGTATCGATATCATTGTAATATTCAAGTTTATTATTATCTTTGGGATTTCCTAAAGCTACTTGCGCCTGTAAACCAGCCAGTTGTAATGCAACTTTTTCTGTTACCGGAAAATCGTCGCACTAAAAAGTAAATATTATAAGTTATGATAAAAAATTTTTATTGTATTTAATACCTTTACAACGCTATGTACAGCTTGAGCATACATTAAATTAACTTCTACAGGATCTTGACTTAGTTCACGACTAGATTTGAAGAGTCTTCTCTTAAAAATAAATCTGTTTTCTCCTCCGCTAACGGTTTGACCGCTTCTTCTACCCAATGTCGACAAACCACTGGGTGGAACTAGCTTATTTTGATTTCTTAAAAAAAAAATTAAAAAAATCATATTTCTCAAGCAAAATCTTGAAAATTACTTACAATTCCCATTGAGCAATAACATCGTACAAATAGTGATGAGCCCTAACGTGTTCTTCACCATCGGGTCGATTTTGATAAATTGCCCAACCCTCCAAGTTTCGTAACCCTAAACGTTCAGCTAATTTTTTTGCTGCATCTCCCGCGGTATCTGTCGGATGTACATCTATTGCTTTGGTACGTCCGTCCAAAAAGAAAAATCTACAAACGATAGTACCCAATCTCTTCATAGCCTACACAAAAATTTAAAAAAAAATTAACACATTATTTGCTTAAATAGATGAGGCTTTTACTTGATGTAGATCCATACTAAATTATGAAATAAAACAATTTTAATTTATTAAAATCTACATAATATTTCAATTTAAAGTTGTGACACGTTTCGCTAACACAGTAGCTTTGTCAAACAAATGGAGATATTTTCAATTTATACAGTGACTTAATACTAAATTATACGGATATTAACAATAAAATTATAATCTATTTACATGGAAATAAAATAAAAAGGAAAAAAAAATGTGACTAAATATGGGATTAATTAAAGTATTTAACAAGTTTACCTGGAAACTCATTCACAACAATTCTACAGGAACCTTTCTAGGTAAAAAGGTTTAATAAGGGAGAATTGTTGTTTTTATTCATCTCAAGGACTTCTAAAAGATTTAATTCGAAGGATTTAGGTTCTATATGAAAAATTTTGAAAATTTGAATGGAAAGAGTGTTGGTTTTCTAATAAATGATTTGAATAGTTGGAATCTGATTTTTGGTTGTCATAGCTACGTTTGTGTTCTGAAATTCTAGTTTTAAAATTCCTAAAAGTTCTACCTATATAAATTGTGTTACAGTGTTGTCATTACCACATTTTAATTTCTAAACTCCTGATTTATTTAATTTTAAAGATTTGGATATGTTGTTTTTAATGAATTTGGATAAATTGTTGTCGGTTTTTAAGCAAATATTCTAAAAATGATTTGATTTTTAAGGATGGTATTCCAAAGTATGTTAAGCTTTTAAATTGGTTATTTTTGTTTTTATCAAAGGTAATACCACGAGTGCTTCAAAATTTATCGATAATTTTTTCTTTTCCACGAAAACTTGTTTATTTGGCAAAAATATGAAAACAAACCGATTTGATAAAATCACGACTCCGTTAGGAGGAGTGATTTTATCTAAATTCGGTTTGTTTGAATGTTTTTGCCTCAAATAAACAAGTTTGAGTGATGAAAATAAAAAATTATGTGATAAAATTTGAAGAGCGAGTTGTATTTGGGAAGATTATTTTTTTCAACAATTTAAAAGGATTTTTGAAAGCTTTTTTGGTTGTCAATAATGACAAATTCAAAGTAAAATTTTGACGTTTCGATGTAAACAAGGTTTTATCGATGAGGAAGCATAATTATCAGTATAATACCGAATGATTGGCTAGAATAATGTATTGCTATTGGTTAAAACCACCAAAATGTCAGATTTTGACAAGTGAAAAAAATAATCAGAAGAAAATACTTGTTCTAGAGTATGTTTTCGTATCTTTTTATTTATGATATTGTCAATTAAATTTGGATCGTAATTATTATTAACAGCTATTTGTTTTATTTTATTTAGTTCTTTGTTGTAATTATCAATATTCAATGGAACTGTTAAAAGTCTATGTATATCATACTATTGAAAGCTGCTAATTTATGACTGACTGACTGGACTGAACTATTATGAATTGTAATGTCTGTATGTGATGGTTTGTGAAATATAGAAAAATCATGTCTATTATTTATATTTGAAATTTTAAGGTATAGAAAGTTTATAGACTTATTTTGTTCAATTTCTACTGTAAATTTGATATTTTTATGTGAATAATGAAGTTATCTAATTGTCTCGTAGTACCAGTGAAGCAAGCTAAAATGTCATCCATAATCAAACCCTCTTTAGTGCTATAAACCTGTCCGTTGAAAATATTAAATTGAAATAAGCAGTACTTACAGCTACTTCCACCGAAGATGGAGGATGCTCTCTAACGAAAACTTTGTTATTGTTGCAATTATCCAAACACCATTGAACGTATTGACTGATTCTTCCGGGTTGTGAAAGATTTTTCTTCAGAAAAGAAACGAAGTACCGATAGAGTAATTTGGACGGCTGAAACGAAACCACACACAGACATAACAACAACCAAACGCGTTCAGTACCTTCTGTACTGGGGTTGTTGGTGGCTTGACGAATACATTGTACGAAGACTTCGTCTCTTAATTCCTCTCGTTCTAAAGCGTAACCTACTATAGATTGGATCACTTGGAGTTCTCTCTCGCCATTTAGTTCCCCGCGAATGTATTTGTTTAGATCCTGAAATGAAATTAAACATTTTTTTGTCAAGCCACATTTTCCAAATCATCTTGGTACTTACCCTGAATATACTGCAGGCAATATTAATGTTATCGGGATCATACAGATGAATATGAGAATTCGGTATAGAATTTCCTTTATAAAATACAACCATATCTTCCTTAGGTATCATTTCCGAGCTTTGTCTCTTTCTGGTTAACGTGGCCATAATAGTACCTTCAGGACTTCTTTCATGAGCATTGAAATAGCTGTTGGCAAATTCCACCATATCCAATTGAATATCGTCAATTATCAACTTTTCGTTTTCGTTATTTTCATGAAGTTCCTGTAATTTCTTTTCCACCCTGAATTTACGTCTCTGTTCTCTTTCCGCATTGTTTTGGATTTCTTGTTGTTGCGGCTGCTGAAATTGTTGTTGATGATCGTGGGAGTATCTCCATGTAGGATGCTGGAATAATTATTTTTTCATTATATATTGGTGTGGTATAATGCAGGGTGTTTTCGAATGACACCTACAACGTTTGCATGTAGACACCTCTCGTAAAACTGGACAAAATGATATAAGCTCATTTACTTTTTGAAAAACAGAGTGTTGTGTATTGAAAAATTAAATGTTTCAATTTGATAACTTTAAAATGGATGAATAAATTGATTTGACATGGCGGGTTGTTTTTAAATATAAAAAGGCATATTTTGATAAAAAAAACATTTGTCAATTCTTGATACAGTGGTGTACATTTGGAAAAATGTCACTTTTCTCCTCCCATTTTTCACGCCACTGGCTTTTGTGGCTATCTTCAATTAATTTTGTATTCCTTAATGTTTTTCACGTGAAAAAGACATAACCTTCACATATAAAAAAAATTGTAGTTTTCAAGATATTTACAGCCTTATTCATAGTCATATTTAGTGGCTACTAACACACCACTAACATCCCACTAAAGAAATTCGTATTCATAGACGTATTTACTGACTACTAAGATCTTACTAATTTTAGTGGGCAATACATTTCTTAGTGGCGTTACAACGGGTATTTAAGTTACTTTTATACCTAACCTAAAAAGTCAACAAACGTCAAGCACGTAAAATCGAGCGTTCACTTCGTGTTTGTTACTGTATTCCTCATGTAAGTATATATTTTGATTGGCAGTATCTGCAGAATATTTAATCAGTTAATATAAATTTCTTCTAGAGAAAAAGACCCCGGTCACAAAATTGGGACAATTATTAAAAGGATCTATTTATTGAATTATTAAAAGGCGAGATCCCCATTATCGAGAACAAAACCTCTATTTTGCAGTCTATCATTTGTTATAATGTTATGTATAATTACAACTGCAACTATAGCTGCTTTCGTTGTATCCAAATTTATGTTTATCCCATTAAAAAAACATCTAAATTTATTTTTCCTCCTACCCCTATAGAAAGTACACACTTTCCTCCCTCAAATCAGGGAGGAAACTCATACTTTTTCTCCCAGGGAGGAAAAGTACTTTCCTCCCTAGGGAGGAAAGTATTTTTCCTCCCTCTCATTTCAAGTAAGTTGTAAACGATGAAACTTGTGAATTCATTATATTCATATTGTTTCCATAATTTCTAGAACATCCTGTATATCCTGTTTTTTGGTAAAAATCAAACATTAATGGTACTTCAACGTAGTTCTTCAATACAAATTTCAACTTCAGGAAGATAGGTATACGTTTTTTGAGTTCAGAATAAGAAAAGCATAGTATGCTGTGGCTCACTGACAGTAAACACGGCGATTGACTTTTGAAGTGCAAAGTCGCTACATTCATTAAACTTAGTTGAATTTTTGAAAAATGGAGAGCGATTCAAGTGATTTTGAATTTCCAAATACACCACCTAATATTAAGGCGCAAGCTAACATAGCGTCATTAACCTTACTACCACAAAAATCTAAAGATAGGTATGAAAAACAATATACACAATATAAGCAATGGGCTGAATTATATTCGTTACATATTTGTGTCGTAAATAAATTGTCAAAAAAAAGTGGGTAGGAGGAAAAATCATATGTATCACATGGGAGTAAAGTGCCTTTTCCTCCCTTGGATGTTTACTGCCCTCCGCTTCGCGTCGTGCAGTAAACTACATCCTGCGGGAGGAAAAGTGTCACTTTCCTCCCTAGTAATACAAATAGCTATTTCATCACACCAAACATTCTTTCAATAATGATTCGGGTAGATATGTGTGCCCTATTATATCTTTCTTCTGCCTCATTTCTTGGATTCAATAATGGCGTTTTTGTAAAAAACTGTTTATTATTATAAACAATCAAAGGATTTTGCTTTTCCAAGTAAACTTTCGGATTTCGGATCAATACCTAATCTAACAACCACTTCTTCAGATTCTTGGCCTCTTGCTTTGCGGCATCCGACCATCCAACAACCAACATCTCAAATACAAAATAAAATTTCCATTGTTGCCGCATTCATTTTTCTGCTAATATTATTTGAACTAGTGGGAAAAAAATATGCGACTATGAATAGGAAACGTTAGTGGCTTGTTAGTTAGTATGATGTTGGTGGCCACTAACTAGTGGTGTTTTAACATTATTTTAAGTAAACGACTATGAATAAGGCTGTTAATGTTTTCATGAAGTGTGATTTTCGTGAATTTACTCACCGCGCCACTGTTAGACCTTGATACGGGAGGAGTAGGTTTGGGGGATTCGGTTGATAGTCGACTTGGCGGTGCTGGAAGTGGTGGAGGAGATACACAAACCGGCACAGTTTCCTCCCTTGGTAGGACTGCTTCGTAAATTGGTTCGTCCGAAGTTACTTTGGTTTCTTTTTCTACCAACACCGGAGGAGGTTCTGGAGTTACTTGGAAGTCTACAGGAGGAGGTGGCGGAGGTGGTCCAGTAGGTTCGGGAAGCGTGGGTAGTCCCATCTTCGGTGGTGTAGGTTGTTGTTGCTCTTGAGCCAGTCCTTCCAGTTCTTGCTGGATTACAGTTTCCAATTCAACATCAAGATCTTCTACCAATTCGTCCATTTTTTCACCAATTTCTTCGATAATTTGGTTACGATTGCTTGGTTGAACATCAGATAGAAAAGCGAAGAGATTGTCCAAATCTACTGACTCCGTAGGTACATCTGGTCTGTTATGTTTCAGTTGTTCAGCCATCTGCGAAAGTGCTGCAATTTCCTGTTCAGCAGCTCTGAAAAAACAAAACATAATTATGTTTACCTAAAGCATAATGAGTTTAAGACGACTTACTTTTCGCTCCTTTCTAAATCTTCCGTTTCTTGAACAAACGGCGGCGGAGGTGGCATCTCATTCAATTGATTCTCCTCCATAAGTCTCCTAGCTTCTTCTTCTTCTTTAATTTTCCTTTCAGCTTCTCGTTGTCTTTTTTCTTCTTCCAACTTTTCCCTTTTTCTCATTTCTTCGTCAACGCGTCTCATCTCCCTCAAAGCGGCTGCTACTTCTCTAGCAAACGCTCCTCTTAAGTGGCTTTGTATCACTATTGCAGCTCTTCGTTTTTTCAAAAATTCTATTCTCAATTTCCAGCCTTTGTAAGCGTGCTGTATTTTGAGTACAGAGTTTCTTATTTTCATATATTCCTGTCTTTTAATGTATCTTCTGTAAGTTTTTTGGATTAAAACTGCTCGAGATTTTAACAATTTATTTCTGGCTTCTTCCAAGGGTTCGTGAACGTGGGATCTCATGAAAACTTTTGTTTTTCCTATTTGCCATTCGGTTTTTGGAACGTTATGACTTTCTATTAAATTCAGACAGGCTTTGACCATGTCCGGAGGTAAACGATTTTTGGAAAGACAGTGATAGCGAATAACGAAATCTTCGAAGCTCATGTGGATTGGGAAGCCCTCTTTTCTTATACGTATTATATCTAACATTCCTAAATATTTGAGCTGGTCTAATACTAACTGATCATCATAGTTATCTGGAAGCTTATGTTTATTAGGTTTAATGCATCGGACATACCATGGAGTAGTGGACTGTAACACATCAACAAGAGCTTGAAGTTGGTGACGAAAACTATCCGAAACTGTTGGTTTGCCTTTGCTGGTACCTCTCGATACTGTCGAAACTCCATTTATAATTGACGTCCTTTGCGCTAAAGTATTGGATAGATCCTGGAAGGTATACAATTCCTGTACGAATTCATTGCTACTCCTAGAAAGTATGTCGAAAAATACATCTTGTTGGACATCTCGATTCTTGTCCACGAATCCTTTAACATTGTAAGTTACACAGCCTGCATAGTGTTTGATTCCAAATTCCGTTTCCCATTTTCTTCGATCTTCACCTGAAATTGATGGTTCAATATCACTAGGCATATTATATTTCAGTAATTCCAATGTTTTTGTATACAGATTGCGAAAAAGTTTATCGAGCCATGCAATTTACACAAGTATAACAAAGAAAATATGGGAAAAATAGATTGAAAGAGGGAGAAACAATAATTGTGCGTGGTCAGTGTGGGTGTATACTTATTTCCCGAGGCCTGGCTCTCTTTCTAAAGGACACTGTTGCCGGATGAAAGTGTTTAATAGTGCATGAGCTCAAAAAAAAAGTCAATGATAACGAGACAAAATATCATTTGTACAAATTAATCTGCGATTCTGGCAGCAGCGGTTAAAAATAGGGGGCAATGAACATTCGGCCAGCCTCGGGAAATAAGTATACACCCTCTGACCACGCCTAATTTTTCTTTCTCTCTCTTTCAAGCTATTTTTTTCATATTTTCCTTGTCGTACTTGTGTAAATTGCAAAAAGCTTAAAGTAGGCTTTTGCACACTCAAATCTAACCGCAAAGTTGTCATAATTTGACATTATTGTCGCTATTAAGTTAAGAAAGTAACTTTGGCGCACGCCTAATTTCATTTATAGATAAAAAGGAGAGAGTCGTTATTTTAATATAAACTGCAAAATAAATAGATATTTTAGTTGATTTTCTAATATGTTAAGCATCCAACAGTATTTTCCGTAATAATCAAATGATAAATAAGGAAATCTAAGAAATATCTGACATTAATGTAATAAGTGTTGCCTGCGTACATAGGAAAACGAAACTGCAATCTGGAAACTGCCAAGTACAAATTAAATTTATTTTGGTGTGATCGTAGGAAAAATTTTGTGTGTATTTGGAACAGAAAGTATTTTGGTAGTCTCGCTGAGACTGCTCTTGATACACAAATAGCTACTACAGGACGAATCAATAAAATCATGTTGTTTTAGTGATTTTGATAGGATTTAGGGAATTTGAGTCATTTTCAGTAATAAAATTTGTTTTTTTTTCTTATTATAGCTGTATTTTTCTTTGCTTTTGTCGATTTTAAGTTGTTTTAGTCAGTTTAAGTAGTTTTAGGATGGATTTACTAGGTCTATTCAATTGATTTTATGTGGGGTTTTGTTGTTTTTTATTTCTTTTTGTTAATTTTGTTGTTGGTTTTGAACGAATATGATTCAGTTTATTTTGCTGGAAATCAGACCACAATATTTTTTCACGTTTTCATTCCAATGTATTGGTAACGTTCCAGATAGGTACCAAAAACTATCAAGTTCTGTTATGTAATGGATTTAAATGATCTATTTAAGTGATTTCATTTGGAATATTTCTTCAAAAGAAAGAGACTGTTGTTTGCTATTTGTTTTTGTTGGTTTCGGACAAATTTCATTTGATTACAAGTTTTTATTTGGTTGGATTCAGTTGAATCTAAGTGAATTAGAATAGTTTTTTATATTGTTTTTTTTAGTTACTTTTGTGGTTTTTGTTTGTTTTCGATGATTTCAAATTTTGTTTTAATCGGTTTTCATAGTTGTGGGAAGGATTTATAATTCAATTGATTTAACAATAATATTCAATAATACTTTTTCAAATTTAGGGGTTGGTTGTTTTCTATTTGTTTTTGTTGTTTTTTGACGAATTTCATTTGACAAGTTTTTATTTGGTTGGATTCAGTTGATTATATGTGAATTTGAATAGTTTTTTTATATTATTTGTTTTGGTTGCTTTTGTGGTTTTTGTGGTTTTCGTTGATTTCAAGTTTTGTTTTAATCGGTTTTCCTAGTTGCGGGAAGGATTTAGTTGGTCAATTTAATTGATTTAATAATAATATTCAATAATACTTTTTTAAATGATGGGAATGGTTGCTTTTTATTTGTTTTTGTTGGGTTTGGACGAATTTGATTCATTTATTTTTTGGTGAAATCGAATTGATTTTATTCAGATTAGATTTTTTACCTTTCACATATCTTTCGTGATTTTCAAATTCAGAATGAAGATTCGAAATATAGGAAGCATCACAACCTCTTGGTAAATGGCACTGTTCGGACAACAACCTCAAAATACAACGGGGCGGTTTTTCTAATAATTCTAGACACAACGTATTGTCCGTAAAAGCTATGTGGTTGAACTGAATTTCTTCTTGAATATACTGAAAAAAAAATTTATTAAAGCAAAACCATCAATTAAATATACAATGTATTTATACAATTCGTTACTTTAAAAAAAAATTCCAATTATGTATTAACATTGGATCGCATGAATAATACTTACTATTTCTTGTTCCAAAGCGAAAACGTAATGGTTGAAAAATTTATGGAGTTTCTCGTTGGTATAATTAATGCATAATTGTTCGAACGAATTAACGGCGAAATTTTCGAAACCGAAAATATCCAAAACGCCAATAAATCTCGTGGAATCCTGACCTGGATTCGTACAATTGTTTATGTGATTTATTAACCACGCGAACGAACGAGAATATAAAGCTTTCGCCATGGCGTGCCGGTTTTCTCTAGCCTGAAAGAAAAAATAACATAAAACGTTTCAATCAAGAGATGCTTATGGAATTTTTAAAATTTTTCTTAGGTTAATGGCTTTGGCAGTCCACGTTGGTATTTGATTATTTTATTAAAATTTAGTCTTTATTTATGTAATTAGAAACAAATATAGCATAACCTAAGCCAATATTTTAGTGGACTTTAAATCAATTTATCAAAATTCCAAGCACCTTTTACAAAAAGTGTATAGCCAGGAATAATTTTTCTCACCTCTTGTAGTTTCAGCGGTATTTCGGTAATATTACCCCTAACGTTAATTTGCCTCAATAAAACAACCTGTTTAATATGATCAGCCTCTAATCCTAATAATTTCGATAAAATGTCTATAATTTGTTCGTCTTCTTTGGTCAATTGACAACGCTCTCCGTCAATGTCTTCGAAAGTTAAGTTACCTAACCACAAGATGGCAGATAACGCTTGAAATATTCCGTTACATTTGTTCGGTGGTACTTGCAGCACGTTAAACGCTAACATTAAACTATCCAGTCTTCTTGAATCTCCCTCAATTTTTATGCAGTCGGACTGATTCAGGTAATTGTAAAATTTGGCTTCTCTTAGGTAGAGTTGTTTGGCTAATTCTTGATTGAACTGCAACATAAATTATTGTCAAAATAGAGTTTAAATGAGAGTATTTTTAAATAAATCATTATCCTCACCTGGGCTTCTTCTATTAGTTGATAAAATACATGGTAATTTCGCTCTCCTGGTCCTTGAAAGGTTATCCTAGACTGTTCCAATAAATAATCTTGTACAATACATCCTGCTATCATCCATCTCGAATCAAAACAAACTTGCATAAACTTCCCAAACCTACTCGAATTGTCGTTTCGAACTGTCTTGGCATTACCTAGAAATAAACAGAGTTATTAGTATATAGAATTAAAAACAAGAAGAAAGGGAGGATCCAAAATACCATTACCATACTTGAAAAGAATGCATAAGTCAAAGTAAAAGAGTTTTAACAGGGATCCTAACGGGACATTGACGCCTGAATGAGCACTTGAAAAAAAGAATGTAGATTCTGTGGAATGGAAGAAGAAACCTCCATCCTCATACTTTCCAGCTGCACAGCACTCCAGAATCCTAGAGCACAGTACCTGGGAGATTACTGGATAGAAGAGGAACATTTACCTAAGCTGAAGCCTGCAGATATCTTAAAATTCCTCCGGGAAATAGGACTAAAGGAGCTACTAGTTTCAGAGACTCTCCTCAGAAACTAAGTAGAAATAAGGGGGCACAATAAATCTTTTATATCTCAGTGAATGTTACCCCCAAAATACATACATACAGTAAAAATAGCCGTTGTTTTCTTTTTTTATAAGATTTAGGATTATTTACTGAGCATAAAATTACAAAATGCTGACAGATTCAAGTGGAGCGTCAGGCGTCATCTTCAAAAAAACCGATTAATGCTAATAAACTACTAACCAAAAGCTTCCAGAATAGTATTAGCTTCAAGAATCTGCTGTTCGACCCAGGTAGAAACCCCACTGGTAACCGAGCAAAGGTACTGCAAGATGAATCTGGTCGATTCAGTTTTACCAGCTCCACTCTCGCCACTTATCACTAAACTTTGGTTCATGTTTCCTTTGCCGGGATTATCAGCTTGGAGAGAACTGTAAGAAGCTTCGGCCAATGCGAACACGTGAGGTTCCACTTCACGCATTTTCTTCCCATAGTATTTGTTGACATAATACTGAAACAAATAGATATGGTTAATAGAAAAAGATGCAAGGAAAAGGTAAACATTAATTCCAAACAATATTCATAGATAGAAGTGGGAAAAAATTGCTTGATAATACAGTAATAGGTGCTAAACGAGCAACTCTCATGCAATATGGGAACCAATAATTTCTTCCGTTGAAAAAACAGACAAATATGTCATGTTTATTTAACCGGATGGTGTTCCATGTGAAAATAAAGAGTGGGCAGTGTTATGATGAAGGCTGCTGACGTCAAGTCAATAAGGTATCGTTTTGTGCCGTGCCTTGAATATTTGATCTTCAAGTGGATATTTTGGAGGCAATTAACATTATTTTTCTGAATTTCTTCCGATGACTAGCGTTGAATGCTTTATGTACTTATAGTGTTTCATTTCCCATTTCTTCCTACCTTCTCCTATTTCCTGTCTATTACTTTCTTTTCCATATATTTAAATAAAAATAGGTGTTTGATTTTTGATAAGAGCATTTGAAGATAAAAGTTGATGATATTAAAAAATATATCTGCAGTTACATTAACCTAATTTTTTTATTATAGTAACACTATTCAACAAGATCAATATTAAATGAATAAGCTCACTTTAATGTCCTATTCACAGGAAGTGACATCACTTTTCATGTAACTAATATAATTAATTCAACCAAAGGGTGTGCCTGTAAGAACTTTTTTTTATCTAATGAATGAATAAAAAAGAATAACAATCACCCGAAGGTTGTGCAACGCCTCAAATTCGGAAATTACTATGTCACATAAAATACAAAGTAGTATACCTATAAATATTTTAATTTCAATGAACCTAACCTAACTTAATCGATATTTTTTACTAAAGCATATTATGTTTGAAACAAGATATTGGATGCTTTTTTAAGTTCGAGCATTCGAGTTTTCAAATATTGAAATTTAAATAATCCTTCATCAGATAAAGGAAATCAAAAGCAAAAAATTGATTCTACCCTGTTATAGGAGAGTTAGTTCTCTTCGGGGTTGGCTCTGAATGAAATTAATGGCATGATTTAACGGTCGCGGTGGGACAGCAGTGGCTGTGAACCCAAAGGATGGCCTTTTCATGGTGCACTGAAAAGTACGGTCGTTGAGCTTTTTCGGGAGCCTTCGCTGTTTCGGTCGTTTTTTGGCTCGTTTTTTGGTGTTACGTTTCGTGGTCTGGAACTAGGTACTCGCGTGATATGATGGTAGTTACTTTCTATGCACTTTTTCCTGGCTTTTGGTTTACTTTTTCGGAAAGATTCCGCTGTTTCGGCGCGAGTTGGTGTGGGAAGGTGTCCGAGATTAGGAGATTGGCGAGAAGTTGAAGAATGCCTTCTTGCCCTGTACTTGAAGAGAGCAGTTGTACTTGTAGTAGGTATCGATTACAATCCTAAGGGAGGAAGGAATTGCATTCATCAAGATAACGCAAGTTTGGCATTGGAGGTTTTGGGACTTTGATGGGAGCTGTTTCCTCGGGCTTTGAGGATCTGTGACTACCACAGTTTGGCTTTACATTCGGTGGTTTAGTGCTCTAATTTTGTACATCGACTACAATATTTTGGGACGGGCTCTGAAGAGTTCACATCTATGTTTTAGGCATTAGAGGAAGATGCTTTTTGAGAGTGCTTATTGGAGTTGGGTATCAGAGTTTATGATGATTTGAATAATAATTGACTGGGAGTTAGGTTTGGAAAAGACGGTGATTGAGCAATTAGCTTGAAATCCAATTCGTGTAAATGTGGATGAAAACAAAATATCTAGGTTGTCTTGTTGTCGCTCGGTTGGCATTGAAAGGCCTGAATTTTTAGCAAAAACACACTTTTTTTACCATAATATTATAACAAGAGCTCATTTTTGGGTCATGCCTATTTGGATAATTATAGATTCAGTTTTTATCAGCTTTCATTCTTTGTTTTTAGATAACAATGATATCTAGGAAATATGGTAATCAATAACTAAACAGTTAACTGAAAATTAAATATCAAATCAATTATGCTAATTGATATGAAAATCATAAATTTCAATGCAATTAAAGACAAAAATAATTCTGAAATGCTACAAGTTTTATGAAAAGATTATAAATAAAATATAGATATGCTTTTGTTCGTTAAAATTCCTCTGATAATAATAACAAATATAAATAAGTAATGTTAATTATCAATTAGATGTAAGAAATACATAAACTATTGATTATCATTTTTATCTGTAATGATGTTCCCTTGAACTGTTATAGTTCTTTAAAAATCTAATTCAGTATAAAAATATTATCATAAAACCTAAAAGTAACCTGAACGGAAGTTACCGCAATCGACCACTAATTCAAGAAGCCAGCAATGAGGTCGGAGACGACCACGTCCATAGATAAAGGATGCGTTCGTCGTTCTGGTCAGGGAATTACTGGATTTCATATTTATTTCTAAGAATGCATATTTATAGTTCTTTCAGTATCCAAGAAATTCACTTAACCATAAAACTTTTAGGAGGTCTGGTCAGTTTTATATCATGAAAATAACTATAAAAAGGCAACAAGCAATGGGAGCTCTTTTTATATTTACACAGTCAGATTAAAATATTCATGGGGAAGGTGGTCAACCATTTACAGTGATAAATACTTTCAGTTTGTTTATTACTTTATAATAACTTATGGAACTTACATTTATCTATTTTCAATAATACTAAATAATTATCAAATGTTTTGTCAATTTTCGATAAATACCTGTTATTTAGAAAATTATTGCATTTCTATACTACATGACGTTATGAGATCAACTATAATACAATACCGATTTAAAACGTTTTCTTAAATTATTTGTGTTGTATACACTAAAAAAATCAAATGGAGTTACCACAGGATTTGATTCAATTATATTTGACATTTTTTGTGCCTCCATGCTTGAAGACATAATATTATTCGCTCTACCGAGTAAGATTATTAATGGAGGTGAAGTTCCTCCTTCAGTTTTTGTTTCAATATCAATTCTAAAACAGAAGACAAAGCAAAAAGTGCTCGCAATGTGTATTCATTTAAAGGAGGTTTGTAACGAATGGGTACAGGTAAATTGGACTATAATAATCCTCTAATGGGAAAAAGTAACACCATAAGTAGATTCCACACCGTGCTTTAAGGGTTAAAGGGGTGGGTTTCCCAGATGGAAGTCGACAGAAAAGACCTAGTAGATATAATAATGAATTATGGGGTATGTACTGTACACTGTACAGTAGTAGCAGCTACTTAGATGTATTAGATAAGTGAGTTAGGGATATTAATTGTATCATATCGATTGCTGATGGTTAAACACACTAGGTTAAACAGATTTGAGCAAATGTCCAGCCAGTGTAAATGTCAGTGGCGTGCAAGCTGTAGTCGTGTTGATGCAAATAAAAAACCTGGTAATGAGTCCTGAGATATGAGTGACTATGGTGGTGGAAAGTGTTGCAGAAAGAACAAGTTACAAGTAGAGAGGGAATCATTAAAGAAAAAACCATCATCTCAGTTCTTAGAAATTAGACAGCCTAGGACATGCCACAAGACGGTATGATGAAAAAATATAACTTTTAGAAGAAATTCGTTACGGAATTAAGAAACAAAGAAGGAATGCGATCCAAATACCATTACCGGACTTGGAAAGAATGCCATTCAATGGTACACAGACGGCTCAAAAGTAATAGGAGGAGCTGGGATAGGAGTGTTCGGGCCAGGAACCAAACACTGAAAGTCCAATAATGATAAAGGATGCAGAGGACAAAGGATTATCATAATGACAGTCAATCAAACATCCATTAAAGCACTGAGCTCTTGTGTAATTAGTACCAAAATGGAGTGGGAATGCCTTGACTAACTCAAACTAGGCGAGAACAATATGGATTCCAGGACACACTGGAATAGGAGGAAATGAAACAACAGATGAACTAGCAAAGAGGGGGACTGAAATACATTCCTGGGGGCCTGAACCCTTTAGCGGTATCAGCCCCAATGTAATATTGGAAGAAATGGGAGAAGCCGAAAGAAAGAGAAGATCTGGTCAGTGGGCTTAGGAAATCAAAGATTTTTCTGGGTGACTACATACAACCTATTGAGATCAAATCAATGCATAAGTCAAAGTAAAACAGGGATCCTAACCATTGTCGCCTGAATGGGCACATGAAAAAGCTCAAAATAGTGGAGGATGAAGAATGCAGGTATTGTGGTATGGAAAAAGAAACCTCCATCCACATACTTTTCATCTGCACAGCACTGCAGAATCATAAAGCACAGTACCTGGAAGATTATTGGATATCCTAAAATTCCTAGGACTAAAGTAGCTACTAGTTTCAGAGACTCTCCTCAGAAATTGATCAGAAGTAAGGGGGTACAATAGATCTTTTAGGTCTCAGTGAATGTTACCCCAGGAATACATACATACATATGAGTGACTAGGCAAGAAAAACTTATATTCAAGAAGCTAATAAAAAGCATAATAGGACAATATTTGACTGGTAATTAACTTATCACTCTGGAAGATTTACTAAACAGTATCCCCTATTTTAGCAATTATTTAAATACGTTTCTTCCTCTCAACGATACCGCAAATAAATTAAATAAGTACATCCTCAAGTTTTTTTTCTATTTCAAGACCATTTTTTTTAAACATTCAAGCTATACAGCTCGTTAAAGTTATGAATGTGACAATTGGATCAATTGCATACATATATCTACAATAAGTGACACCTTTTTTAATGAACAAAAATACACTGTCCGTCAAAAAGCTGGTTAAGAAATATTCAAGATTCATATCTCAAATCATTCATTTGATTTTAATTTTCGGTCAATTCTTTTGTATCAATAAAATGCTTGGAAATTTGATGTATAGTGGTAAATTTTAAAATATACGGGGTACATTGTGTTTAGTGAAAATTTCGTTTTTTAATTCATGTTATAAGATGTTTAATACGTTTTGTTGTGATTTTTCCAATTTCGATCAAATAATTCTAATAATTTATAAGCTTTGATGACTATGGATATTGTGGAATATTTTGATGTTCATTATCTTATCCAATTGGAGATCGTTAAAATGAACAATTTATTTAAAAAACCCAAAGGATGATTTACAGAATTTTTATTTGTATTTAAATATGTATTTGAATAGTTTATCATTTCTACGTGGAAAAATATTGCAAAAATAGATCTTTTAATGATAGAGGAAAGTAAATTTTGAAAACAGGAGTTGGTATACATAATGGATGATCAAATGGACAGGACGGGCACCTTAATTATAAACTTTGATAGGTTTAAAAAATTCTTTTTTCAAAATGCAAAAAACAATTACGTTGTATGAATCGGGTACATTTTCGACTTGGAAATGTTTCTCATGAAATTTTTTTGATGTTTATGGAAAGTAAGAACATTAAAAAAACCAATACCAATGGGTGGCCTATTTTTATATGATGAGTCATTCAGAAAACCAAATATTGGTGAAATAACGACAGATATTGCGGATTTTCTATTCACAAAAGGAAGAAAGAAATTGGAATTTCCAGGAGTGTTACCTACTTGGATTTTTTTCAGTAGATAACCTTTCAAGGGCGCACAGGTGAAAACGCAGTAACATAACTATACCACTAAAGACAAATTTTATTGGTGTTTTAGGACACGGTTTCGTAGTGGAGACAGTCTCTTATCGATCGCAATGATTAATAACACCGCATTTTTTCAGAAGGGGGATAAAATAGAACGGTTGGATTGTATGTAAATGTTAGTACGTGTCTACTACATTTTTTTTCAAATATACTGAAAATATTGTTGAATATAACGAAAATAAAATACTATCTATGTTGAAGGTTAATTCCATTTTTCGGCTCATTTATATAGCTTCAAGTGTTCCAGAGCTTTGACATTTGACAGGCGCCAACTATGTTGTTACATCAAAACAACTGCTTTGAGCTAACCCGTTCCTCTATGAGTAAATTAATCTGGTGCAACAAGGTGCTTACCAAACTTAAATCAAGAACTCTCAAATTATTTAACACTGCGAAAACTACAGGGGAATGTAGAAAATAATACTACTCCCACTCAGAAACAACTCGACTGCAGAAATTCCTATCAATCCCATAGGCAATATTTTAAAACCCAATGGAGCATACCTTGTGACCTTGCAGATTCTACAGCAGGCACATCTACTATATTCTCTAAAAATAGAAACCTCCAACTCCTCTAGATTATGAGAGGAAAGATAATTGGAGTGCTGCTAACAAACTATAGGCAGCCATACACATCTGCAGCTACATCTATCCCCAGTACTTCGAAAACTCTCCAAAAAATTATTGGCAGTTGGATACATTCCAACTAGCAAAGGCAATGTCATTCAGACCAATAACTTTGTCGTCTTTCATGTTGAAGCTAATGGAGAAACTGCATTACACGCCTATCAATCAGGAAAATCCTGCCTTACATCAACTGATGCCCAAATTTGAGGCTGCCTTAGAAAATCAAGAAATTGCTATCTGAGCATTTCTAGACCGAACCTCCTTGGATTTCATGTTGTTGCATGGCGTGGAGAAGACGAAACCACATGTAGGCGTATGAAACAATCTTATTTGGAGATACCATGAAAGTATGGATAATGAAAGGATGCCCATAAGAAGGAATCTAGTCATTTTTGCTGTGGGACCTCGCTATAGGGGATCTCATGGAGGAATTGAAGAGGAAGGGGATATACACACGTCATATCGGAACAAGGAAAACCCTGCAAAAATTGCGCTTATTTCCTTTCCTAGGAAGAGGAAGCTTGATAGACTTAAACTGGCAAGTCTTTTTAACATGCAGCTGTTTCTAAGCCAGGAGATCTAGTATCTGCGTATAAATCTGGATGCAAAACTAACTGGTTTATTCACAAAAACGATACAACCAAGAGTACAAAAAACCTTAAGGTCGAGGTGCCGAGCTGAACCTTTCAATCAATGTGAGACAATCTTCGTATTAAGGATAAGCTGAATTATTATTTCTGTGAGAATTAATTTAATCAACATAATAACAAAATTTTTCTAGATAAAAAATTTTCTCTTATATTTCGCGCCACAGTGTATATTAAGTATTAAACTAATGACAACAAATAGCCATCATAAATTACCTACATATCATTCACGATGAAAATTTGTAACACTACACCATATTTTTTTTCCATCTACCAAAAATAGAGTTTACGCTCTTCCGGCAAAATGACATTCCATTCTCTCTCTACGCTTATCTATCAACAAAAATAGTTTTGTTGGTAGGTGCACACACAGAGTGATACATCTTTTATTTACCAGGATACCGAAACTCGATTCGTGACTATTTTTAATGTAATTCACTTCATTAATATTTAAATGTTCTTTAACTTCCTTTGAACGGCGCGCTTAACTATACATACGAGATTGCTTTGAGGAATATTTAATGAAATTTTTATTTGTTAACTTCTTCGCGGGTAGTAAAAATATTCCAGTCTGTTTGTCGATTTACACTACAAGCTTACCTTCTATGAAACGACTTCCTTCAATAATAATAATTATTTGAATTGTAATAACTGTTCCTTAATTAATTGTTAGTGCAATAGATTTACTTCATTTGTACAGGTTGCCCAAAATTGGATGGTTTTGAGAGGGAGAACAAAAGTAATTAAGGTATTAAAAAATTAAGTTCAATTTTGAAAGATAATTAAATGTCCTTCGTGTCATTTTGCCAGAGAAGTAGTTGTTTCTTCTTAGTGGGTGAGATTTATACTTTGATTTTCAAAGACTCTGTTAGGCGTTATAATACTATCTATACTATTGTACTATCACATTTGAAACTCAAAGTGGAGGTAATTAGAAACTTCTAGTTCCATTTAAAACAGTAATATGAGTAGATTTTACAAAAAAATGGTCTAGACAGTGAATTCAATTCTTCATGACTTACTATTTTGTTTCAGAAGACATGGTCCAATCAGATCTTCAGTATAGAGTACTATAGAGTATTTACTTAAAATGCCATCTCAAATATCTTTCTTCGTATCGCTAAGTGTCATGAAAAAAGTACAAAAAAGCTTGAAGTTGGAAGATACAATATGACATTTTTAAATGGGACAACCTGTATATTCTGTATATTTCAAATATCAAGATATATTTCAAAATTAATCAATTCTTAGTATTCTATGGGAGCCGGTTTTATAATCTTCAATTTAACAGCGGGTTCAAGTTTATTGAACCGATTGTTTTTTTTTTAGTTTTCATCGTTTTCTCCAAATTTTATCTACCTATTTATTTTTTACTTAACAATTCAAAATAATTCAATAGATTCTAATGATCAGACAAAACTGTATTTTTTAGCATTGACACATAATTGTGGTTTCCGGATTTCCTTTCTGATTGCAAACTGTTATCAAGTTCAACATTATCTTCAATTTATGACTCGATTCCACCATTTCCTGAAATCTTATCACATAAATAGCCATTTAAAAAACAATCTCCTTTTTTCGAAGGTAACATGAATTTTAGACCAATAGATCACAATATGTGTCCCACTTCTGAAACTATTACCACTGCTGAAGCTATTCTCAGTATAATAGAGATCTCTGGCGGAAAAAATTGTAATTGTCGTAACGAGTGATACAATTCGTTTTGCATTGTTTTTGTATTATATGCAAGTCAACGTATTTACCATAAATTCGTAATTTATTTCTTTAATTTTGTGTCAGTGAAAAGCTTGAAACTGTGTTTTTCTATTCAACTCAAGTGTCATCATTTCTGAGGTTATATTCTTATATAATAAGAGATGTTATGTTATTCTATTTTTTGTTTTCATTGCACTTTTATAAAAGTGTCACTTATTTCCTCTATAGGTACTATGCAAAATATATGGCCAGCATTTAAAAGTGCCTTTCCCTCATTTATGCACCTAGAAGAAGGCTCAGCATTTACAAATTCAAATAAACTTTGAATAGTCAATGTATACCTAATCCATGGTTACAAAAACAAAGAGAAAATAAGTCGGTATTAAAGATTTGAAACATTACTCAATACAAACGTACCTTCCCTGTAACTTTTGTAGATATCACTATACGAAAAATAAAATAAAAACAGGAAATCAGACCTATACATGTTTCATTTTTGACAAATAAAAACCATACTTATTAATTCAAAAATAAAATTATTAGGAGTCAAAATTTAGTTCAACAACACAAAATACTAAAGCACAATCAAAGAAAAAGCAAAATTATCACGAAACACACACTAAAAATAACTAAAACAGCAAAATAAAACCAGTTAAATATCAAAGGGCTTATACGGCAGCTGATTTGTTTTACTCGTTGCTAGGATGACATTGACATTTCGGAGCGCCATCTATCGAATTCTACTTTTCCCAATTGGATATTTTTCATACAAAAATATCAAAACTGCGATGAAACATGGAAGAATAAGGGTAGAAGGGTGAAAATAAATAAGGTTTGCATATATTTTTTAATGCCAAATGATAAAAATATTGAAATAAATCACTTAGGGGTGTTCAAGTTAAAGAATCGGTCAAGCTGTTTAATAGGAGTTTGGCAACAAAAACTGTGTATTAGATTTTATGTAAATAATGTTTAACTTATTATTTATTAGAAACAATAACCTTAGCTAATGTTTGGTTCAAGCGTAAAAAAATAAAAGGTCATAATAGAGTAAATCTTTTCGTTTCCTTTAAAAACCGTGAGAAGCGTACTTTGTTCAAGAACTGTAACGAATATAATTGTAATTCAGCGGCAAAAAGAAATTCCCATCCGTTTGTGGACAAATAAACTTCTAATTATGGGATCATTGTAAACGTATATTCAAGTAAATCCGTCTGGTTTCAAGACTGGATTCGTTTTAAAAGCACTTGACATTTAGCGAATTTACGTATAAAGAGATTGGTCGAGTTGTACGAATGTTTGTGAAGGCTCTCGAAGTAAATTTTGAATCAAAATATATCTTCCATTTGCTTGAATTAATGTATTCACAAAAACGAAGATAATTCAAATTTAAATCTATAATCAGTGGCAACACTACTTGTAAGAAGCTATTTATAGACAGATTTTACGAATTTTTATGACAAATTGGTGAATAAAATCAGGTTCGAAGGACCAAAAAATGTGTGTATTTTATGTTTTCAATTAATAGTACGCATTTAGTGTGAAACAAGAAATAAAATAGACAATAAAAAATATATAAATATTAATTCCCGTATGTATTTATGTATTTTGGGGGTAACATCCACTGAGACATAAAAGATCTATTGTGCCCCCTTACTTCTACTTAGTTTCTGAGGAGAGTCTCTGAAACTACTAGCAGCTCCTTTAGGAGGAATTTTAGGATATCCAATATTTTGTCAGGTACTGTGCTTTAGGATTCTGGAGTGCTGAGCAGCTGAAAAGTATGTGGATGGAGGTTTCTTTTTCCATGCCACAATATCTACATTCTTCCTCCTCCACTATTTTCCATCATTTTGAGCTTTTTCAGGTGCCCATTCGAGCGACATGTCCCGTTAGGATCCCTGTTAAAACTATTAGCGCAGTTTTACTTTGGCATTTATTTGATCTCAACAGGTTGTAGTCACCCAGAAGAATCTTTGATTGTCTAAGCCCTACTAGATCTTTCCAATGGTTGGATCTCTCTCTTTCGGCTCCACCTATTTCTCCCATTATTACATTTGGGCTGATTCCGAAAAAGGGTTCAGACCCCCAGAAAGGTATTTCATTCCCTCTCTTTGCTAGTTCATCTGCTGTTTCATTTTCTTCTAATCCAGTGTGTCCTGGAATCCATAATAAGGTGTCATCATGATAATCCTTTGTCCTCTCTGTATCCTTTATCAATATTGAACTGGGCGCTTGAAAGATACTTGGAGTTTTTCGAAAGCTTTCAGAGTGTTTGGTTCCTAGCCCGAGCACTCCTATCCCAGTTCCTCCTATTACTTTTTAGCCGTCTGTGTACCATTGAATGTAATTCTTCCCAAGTATGGTAATGGTATTTGGACTTATTCCTTCTTGTTCCTTAATTCCATAACGAATTTCATCGAAAAGTTATAGTTTTTCATCATACCGAACTCAGGAGAGAAAATCGAGAAATATATCCAACTCTTATGAAACAAATGTGGCATCAAGAGAACAGCAGGAGAGAATATAGAGAATAAAATAATAATAATAATACATTTTTTATCCACAAATTATATAACAAGAGAAATAAAAACAATTTTTTAACTGGTTCAACTAATGTAGATACATTGCTAGATTCATTCAGGTTCAAACTAGTCCCTTCCTGTTCTTCCACCAAATCCAGTAATAATATAAGTTGCTCAATAAATATACAACTAATTTAACAATAAATATCAACAAAAAAAACGAAAAAAAAAGTTTTAAATGGGGGTAATTAAAATTTCATGCATTAACTTACCTGACTAAATATGTCAATGTCCTTGTATGGATTTACTGCAACCAGAATACTCCCAGTATATGTCTAAATCTCATTAAGAAAAACAATAGTAATAGCTATAGAATCATGTCACATCATGGTTATGGTTATTAATTCTTCATCACTTTTAATAGTGCAGAATTTCTACTATGCTTTCGTCTTATCAACAAATTGTCATCAACTATTAATATCTACAGAATTTTGATAAAAGATCCTTAAAGGTAAGGAAATTTTCAATAAGAAAGTTCTGACCCTCGAGACTCTATCCCTATTATTCAGAGTTTTAATCCAACTACATTAAACAATTCAATAATCTGAGTTATTAGTTATTAATTTAAAAATTTGATCACTTCAACGAATAGGCAATTTAATTACTTTGTTTATAATAATTTTCTCATTTAAGTTTGTGAGTTTTTACACTGTAATTCTGACAACTTTGTAAAATAATTTCAAAGTAATGATAATTTTATTTAAATAATGAAAATTTTCTAAATAACACATGGCGCAGTCAGCTCTGAATTGAATTAAGTAAATGATTAAAATGCCAGATGGTTGAAAAAGTAATCAATAGAGAAGTTATGTAATTCCAACGAAAGTAACAGATTCAGGTGCATAGATTAAATAGTCACCTTGCTTGGTTAAAACAGCCGGAAATCGAAATAAAGATACCTTATCTCTGGCTCCCCGCATTCCAAACTTATAACCACTCTACAAACCGATGGCATTTTAAATAATTTTAAGAACTTATTGTAAAAAATATCTAATTATCATCCAGTAGACATAGAATATAACATGATGACCCAGAACAATATGGCCGACCTGTCAGTGAATAATCTATAGAGAAATTACTTTGTTTATAATTTTTTCTTTGGGGATATATAAATTCCCGTATAACGTTTATAGATCACCGGTTGACTCACTCTCGTAAAACAAATTTTATAGTGACAGTAGTACGCAGTTTCAGTGGCCTTTATTATACTAACAGCCCTTTGTAAAAAGAATGGCTATAAACACAATCGGATGAAAATGGAAGTTCGTAAAAACAGTCTGCCCCTATGTTTCACATTTTTTCAATTAGGTCCTTGATATGACAGCAGGTAGGATATTATGGTGTTGTCTGGAGGACACTAATAGAGGGTTGGTGAAATCATTGTCTAATCTTTATATTGGACAGTGGTGAAATTGAGAGTATCTAGTAGTTTAACATTTAGGCTGGACAATAATTATGATTGTGATGCATGTAGTCAAGCAAAAATTTCAATCAACTGGTAGTGTACAGGCCATTATGTAAATATAATTAACAGTCCAATTTGATTTTGAAAATTCTAAGACTGAGTTGTGCAGAATTTTTAAAGACATTGAAGATGGATTTATGGAAGAAAAAATTAAAACTAAAATTAATTTAAAACTAAAACAAAGAACATAAAACATTATAATGTAATGTTCACGCAAGAAACTAAGAAATTAAGATTTAAATTTTTCTTGCTTGAATCCACCTTAGATCCTCACTTAAATCCTAAAACTTAAACACTCTAATGTGTTCGTTTATCCAAGATAATAATATATAAATAATAAAAAGAAAAAAACTAACGGTTAATTTTATAGTCCATTTGAAAATTATTAATAGATTAATGTTCCTTTATATCGGCAGTTAGGAAAGTTGGTTGATGGCTCAAAAGGTTTGATTATTTCAAGATCTATAAATATCTGTTCACAAAAATTAAAGCCGTATACAACACTAGACCCAGCCAAAATACAATAGCACTATTAATAAAATGTGAGTTAGGTTTAGGTAACCACAACTTCCATGTGGATGTTTTCATTTACACGGATATGTGGTAGCTCCTTTTATCAATTTTTTTCTATAAAAACCCCATAAATCAGTAACTAAACTATGAAATATTCCATTTGTTTAATATTATTAAATCATTTTAACCGGAAAAAATCTTGTACGCCTACTTCCACATACTGTTTTCAAGATAGTTGACAATGTATGAACCCATGTAACTTTTTTGTAATATAACATGCTTCCATAACAAGCACAAAAATGTATTATTTTAAAAACACTCAATAGCCGAGTTAATAGTATAGATTTTTATTACATTTTGCCTGTTGTATAAGTAACTTTAACACCTCGTATCTCGAAAACTAAAGCTCCAACGACCCATGTCTACAGGAAATTTTACGCCAATTTTTGCATTTTCTACACGCTTTTTCAGTTTGTAGAACTCTGTATGATGACCTATTCAATAATTCTGAATTCGTTATTTTCACCGCGCTTCGTTTTACTTCTGTATTAAACTTCCAAAAAGATCCAACAAACTTCCACATACTTCCACTGCGGTGTACCCCACGAATTTAACAAGCGATCAATCACTTTTAAACACACTTTAATAAATTGAATTTAAAATCAAAACAATCATCTTTATCCATGCACTTTTATAATCCTTCAAGACACATTGCTCATAAATACTTAAAGCTTTATGGTAGATTCTAAGAGAATCTGACGTAAATGAATAGATCTAATTTAAATGAACTACGATTTAGTCATCTAAAAAAAGCATATGTTAAAAATATTATAGTTTTTTTGATACAGTGGCCTGAGAAAACATTTGAAGTGTTAAAAAGAAACCAATTATACCAAATGAATGAGCAGCTACAAAATGACAAAAATAAAATGTATTTTTATATCAAACGAGGTTTTTATTTGTCCTTAAACGATCAAGGTGCTATGAACACAATCAAACGTTGACAATGGGATTTAAATTGGTCCGTTATCGATTTACGTTTTCTAGGTAGAATGTCAGTGTCATTATCGATTGAGCAACCAAAATATTGTGATATTTACAATAGGAATTCCAACAAAGCTGGGTCGTATTAAGAGCTTGTTCACTGTTTCATAATGAAATAAAAAATAATTTATTTTCTATGGAAATCTGAAAAATCTTTCCAAATTACTCAGTGAATGAGCATATTTAAACCGCGCATTTACATAAATTGTCATCTGTCAAGATAGTTTCTGTTGGAACAATTTTTTATTAAAATTTTTCTATAAAAATAGGTTGTGTATTATTTTCCAGGAGTAATTACGGATCCAACAGCCAGAGAAGGCATGTCGACCTTCTTTGCCTCACTAATTCATTAGTTCAAAAAGATTTCCTTCATAGTTAAGAATACATAAAAATTGCTGAAAAATATTATCTAATACTAGAGGACCCGACAGACGTTGTTCTTTTGAGTTAACATATAATTCACATGCACATTGCTTTTAATATCTATCGGCTATAATGTATCCTTTCTATCTTAATTGTCAATTCAAATTGCCTTTTTCAACTGAACCAGATTGCTGCGCCACCAGGACTAATATTCAAAATAAATTATCCAGCTAGTCACTCAAACACACACACAAAATTTCATCAAAATCGGCACATTCGATTAGGAATTGTTCATTATGAACCCAATTGGAACGCCACCTACCGGGACCAATCGTGAATATAAACGATCCAGTTACTTTCTCAAACACACACATGAAATGTAATCAATCCTATCCATTTAAGAATTGTTGAGTATGAAGATTGCTGCGCCGCCTACCGGGACCAATTGTGAATCTGAAACAATTCCCGAAATCTCTTGCAAACTAAACTTTTTATCAAAATCGGTCCAGCAGTTTGGAAGGAATTCAGTGACTAGCACACGCACAGATTTGCATACCAACTGATTTATATATAAAGGGTGTTTTCAAATGACACTTACAACGTTTGCATGTAGATACCTTTCGTAAAATTGGACGAAATGATATAAGCATTGAGGGGTCCAGCTCATTCACTTTTCGAAATTGAAGTTATAAAAATTTAAATGTTTTTATTTGATAACTTTAAACTGAATGATATGTGACATATTTTTCCAAATGTACAGCACTAGATCAAGAATTGACAAATGTTTTTCAATCAAAATATGCCTTTTTACATTTAAAAACAACAACATTGCCAAATGTAAAATATATTTATTTGTCCATTTTAAAGTTATCGAATTAGAACATTCAATTTTTCAATACTTCAACACCCTGTATTTCGAAAAGTAAATGAGCTGGGCCCCTGAATCCTGAGTCCAATTTTACGAAAGGTATCTATATACATGCAAACGTTGTAAGTGTCATCTATATCACTCTACAAAGTATCCATATTTTAAATTAACAAATAACGAAATCAACAACTTTAAAAGTAAAAAATAATGATTAATATTTCTGAAGCCGACTCTGAAGTTGTATTAGTGAACTAAATGGTTGGTGTATTAGTCATAAACAGCCTGAAGGGTAGCATTCAAAAATTCCACAACCATAATAACCGGAACTGAAACACTTCGGCTAAGTATGATTCAAGTAATGACTTATATGGGTTTATGGAAATTAAAAAGACTGAAAACGTTTGATAGTAAGTGATGTGAAAGTTTTTCAGTGTCAATAATGAAGAATTGAAAAATAAAATGATGTTTATAACCAAAAAGTACAATGTGAAGTAGATTTTCAAATGATTATATTCTTCTTGCATTAAGAAAAATGTTGGCGCTTGCAAACGTCATGCCATATGACAATTAAGTAGCCTCAGAAATTATAAATTATTACTAAAGGATATTTTAATAATACTCGGAGAAGATTTAAATCGAGTTAAATTAAATGTTTTGAGGTTTTTGTGCTCTTTCCAGTTCTGTAAGCTGTTAAACGTATTTCCTATTTACAGGGTGTCCCACGAAGTTTTGGCCAGTGAAACTATTTGAACTACAATATTGAAATTTGGCAGTTCTAAACCGTATGTAGTATTACACATTTTAAGCAATCATTTACTTTTCTACAATGTCCCGTTTCGGGTTACGTGGTATCATTTTTAGAATATAGACAATAATTATATAGATTGCGAAAAAGCTTATCGAACCATGCAGTTTACACACGTACGACAAGGAAAATATGAAAAAAACGTACAGCTTGAAAGAGAAAGAGAGAGGGTGTATATTTATTTCCCGAGATGAGGCGAGTCTAGGAGAGAGAGAATTCACTAGTTGGTATGTTATCATCATATAAAGTATTGTAAAAGACATTGTTGCCGGATGAAATTGTTTATTTTTACCCAATAGGGCATAAGCTCGAAAAAGAGTCAACGATAACGAGACAAAAATATCATATGTACAAATTAATATGCGCTTCTGGCAACAGCGGTGAAAATAGGAGGGTAATGAACATTCCGCCAGCCTCGGGAAATAAGTATACACCCTCGCAGCCCTCTCACAATTATTCTTTCTCTCTCTTTGAAGCTGTTTTTGTCATATTTTCCTTGTAGTACTTGTGTAAATTGCATGGTTCGATAAGCTTTTTCGCAATCTGTATATTGGCATTAAGTCGATGTGAATTATCTTGAAACGGACTTTACTTATAATCTCTACTGTTTATTTCACGATTAAATCTATTTTACCAGAGACAGATGTAAACCTTATAGAAATCTAATCCCCTGGTATGCCGATCACGTTATTCTTTCTTTGAACTCGGCATTGTAATAAAATATTGTATTATTGAAAGTTCATTTCACTTTGCATATATTTTTAGAATGATATATTGTTTCAAGATTAGCGGTCTACTTTTGTTTTTGTTCTTGTCGACTACTGAAGTCCAAACAGTGCGTTTAGCTGATGAACAAGGCTATTATTAGTTGCTTATTTGATGAAAAAAAAAGTAGTGTTTATAATATCCATGAGAATTCCTGGGTAATGACGAAATCAAGTACCAAAAAAAAATATACACATGGGAGTTCCTCAAAAAAAAACTGTTTTATCTACTTCCAATATTTAAAGCAAATAAATATGAGGTTTTTGTAATAGATGACGTGTCCATTTTTTGATGTGCCATCTCTAGAGAGGGTTTTTCCTGACAAACGCCCCACCTTTATTAGTCTTCAAGTTAAATTAGAAATAAAAATATATATTAAAAGGATACGTATATCTTGTTGTTTTCGTAACGAAGTTTGAGATTTTTGTTGATAACTTCTTCATCGAGAACTGTTAGGCAGGTCATGTCCGGAACTCCATTTTCCGGAACTGTTCCTGCAACAAACGTAAAATAACATTACATAAGTTCCTATTTCTCACAAAAATAATCTATTAGCTTCACTTGTATGTTTGTTTGTATGTTTGTAACTCTCATCTGGCAGCTGCTGTGGCAACTCGCTACACCCCACTCCGTTGGGCGTATTTATATTATAGCACCGAATAATCAACAAGGATCACTCTCAGCCCCGCCTTCTTTTACGATATTTTCATGACGTCATTCTGTGGCATCGTCGCAATTATTTTTTCGCGGAGTCTGTCGGAGTCAGACTCCTCACACGAATTATACTTGGAGACAAAAATTATAGCGATAGTGTAATTTTGTGCTGGCGAAGTATTTACTTATCTAAGTATTTCCGGCAATTAAAAAGCTATAATAAAGATGCTGGATATACACGATAAATAGAGAAATTGATTTGGATAAAATCATTGAATTAACAAAGTATTCTAATTGAATTAATATCAAATTCAATTTAATAGTTATTTATGCAACAAGTGCAAAAAACACGTTTTGCAAGAGTTGCATACAATATTTTTTCTAAATTCATGCAAAAACTGGAAAATTAGAATATAAATATGCTAAGAACCTAACCTAACCTAATCAAACTCAACCCGTTCTTCTTTTTTTGTATCTTTATGGCCTCCACCTTGTCAGTACTCGATCATAGCTGGATTTCGCCTTGACCATTTAAATTTTAAATAATTAAAGATTTTTGCAATAATTGTAACTCGTTGAGACTAAGTAGTAAGATATACATATATTGTTCACGCCTTACACTTCAAAATAGCACATGTTTGCCATTCTACTTAAATCCAAGTCCTTCTACGAAGGCAGAGCCATAAATCTCCATAAATCTTTATGGTCAAGTCAAGTGGATATACCACCCTTGTCATTATATAATATTATATTTCTATGCCTAGTTTTGAGGACACATTTTATGTTTTTGAGACATTATTATGTAAGACGTTGAAGGGAGAACATTGTACAATCTTAGTTTTTATGTAATATAGTTTTAATCCATTTTCTTTTTTCACTTAACGACTTTTATTCCGTCACACATCTCGCGAACCTCGCGAACATAATTGGTCCTTCGAGCCGGATATTGTCGAATACAAGTGAAAAACAAAACAAGTTATTATTCGCGTAAACAATAACTAAAGTAGTGACTTACGCGAGTGCACAACGCCAGCATATCCGGAATTTCCGGACATCACACATCACACCATTACGCATCAGTAAAGGATTATCACTCAATCAAATTTGTACTTGGATCCCAGAAGCACGAAGCCAACAAGCAGCCAACTGCATCGCAATTCATCAGGTGAGGTCGTTCCTCTCATATAATCATATGTGCTAATTTGTTGTTGTTTTGGGTCTGGGTTTCTAACGAGAGTTTTTCAAAGCTAAGGTTGTGCCATCAATTCGCATCCAAAATTCATATAATCATAACATAATCCATTTCGCGCATTAATAATCGCAAGTCATTAGTCATTTCATTTTGTTTTGTTCATAAAATTCAAAATTCGCAAAATGTCAGATATTACGTCACTTTCTTTGGAAGAGCTAAAAAGAAAGCGAGGCGCGATTAAGGCTAAGGTCACGATTTTTGGGAAATATGTATCAGGCGCTAAAGGGACGAATGCTATTCTGGCGGACGTAGACCTTTTAGCACTGCAAGAACGTCTAAATCATTCAAAGAATATTATTTTCGAGTTTGAAAACATACAGGGTTTAATTGAGGAAAAAACAATAGATGAAGATTTGTTAGAAATTGAATATGAAGAGCGCGCTACCTTTGAAACTAACTTTCACATGCAAGTAGCGATAGCCAAAAGTATGATAAAAGATTCTACCGTATATTCGGACAATGCATCAGGCTCTAATTTAGTTAGTACCAACCCTATACATAGCGCTCACGAAAACAACACTTTTAAACTTGCAGGCATAAAATTGAAACCCATTGAAATTCCTAAATTTAACGGCTCTTATCAAAACTGGTTAGAATTTGCGGATTTATTCGAATCATTAGTGCATAAAAATGAATCCTTGGATAGCATTCAAAAATTTCATTATTTACGGTCATCATTGGAATCGGGTGCGGCCCAAGTTATCCGTTCAATTGAATTTACAAGTAGTAACTATATCGTAGCTTGGAATCTTATCCGCGAAAGATACGACAACAAACGCCTTCTAGTATTTAATCATGTAAAATCACTTTTTAACGTAGAAACCATGCATAAAGAATCCTCCTACAAATTACGCAATTTAATCGACACATACTCTAAACACTTACATTCTCTTAAACAAATGGGACAACAAATAGATCACTGGGATGTATTATTGATTCACATTATAACAACCAAATTAGATTCATCCACATTACGCGAGTGGGAAAACGCGAAATCGAACGCTAATAAGGAGGTACCTTCATTTATTGATCTTAAGACATTCTTAAAATCGCGTGCCGATTTGTTGGAAACATTAGAAACTAATCAAGCGGATAAAAGGGCTCATAATAATAATAATTCATTTAATAATAACTCTAGAGGTACTTTCAATCACACACGCGGGTATTATTCATCCCACCAAGCATCAAATTATTCAAACAAGCACACGCCCAACCAAACCAAACCTAATAGATCGAATCAAAACCCGTTTTGTACAATTTGTAAAAATTCTCATGTCATATATAACTGCACAGAGTTTATGAGTTTGTCCCCCAGTGACAAATACGAAAGGGCCAAAAATGCCCATTTATGCATTAATTGCTTAAAACCTGGCCATGACAACAGAAATTGTCGTCACATTAATTCTTGTAAGACATGTAATGGGCGGCATCACACACTATTGCATATCAATCGCATTCAAAACAATGATCACTCGCGTGAAACAACCTCTAACCCTGTCTCTTCAGCCTCAACCGAACCATCTACTTCATCAGCTAACTGTTCCATTTCTAACATCGCAGTGCAAGGCCAGGTAATCTTATCAACCGCTCTAGTAAACGTTCATGACAAGTACAATAAAATATATACAGCTAGAGCACTTTTAGATAGTGGTTCGCAAAGTTCATTTATATCTGCTGAATTGCATAATAAATTAGGTATTTCATCAGAACAGATCAACTGGACAGTGTCAGGCATAACAAATATTTCATGCAAATTAGAGAAAGCGTGCCATGTAAAAATATCGTCTAAAATAAACAATTTTAATGCACACTTACAGTGCTTTATTGTACCGCAAATCTCGGGTTGCATACCTGCTGTGCCTTTAAATGTACAATATCTAAATATCCCAGAACACTTGTCGTTGGCCGACCATATGTTTTCTGAACCCCAAAAAATCGATATCCTCATTGGAAGTGACCTATTTTGGCGCCTCTTAGGAAAAAATACATTTAGTTTAGGTAAAAATAAGCCGATAATGCACCAAACGGTACTTGGTTGGATTATTGCAGGCCCGTACTTAGCACCATTTACAGCGCGCAACGAAGTAAGCTGCAACTTTTTAGCAGCTTCTGCCGAGGCTCAGATTCAAAATCAATTAGCGCGATTTTGGGAATTAGAGGAAATTATCGAAAAACGAATTTTATCAAAGGAAGAAATTTCCTGCGAGCAACATTTTCATAAAACTATGCGACGACACTCCACGGGAAAATTCATAGTAGCTCTCCCATTTAAGGAACCCACCGAAAAATTAGGCGATTCCTATCACATTGCAAGAAAACGATTTTTTAATTTAGAGAAAAAACTAGAATCAAATCCCAAATCGAGGCAACTTTACGCCGACTTTATAAATGAATACATTAATCTCGGACACATGAAAATAATAGAGGGTCTCGATCCTCTTAATGCGCCACACAAACAATTCTACTTCATGCCTCATCATAGTATTTTGAAGGAAAGCTCATTAACTACGCGTCTAAGAGTCGTTTTTGATTGCTCCGCCGCAACTTCCTCAGGACTCTCTCTTAATGACCTACAAATGGCCGGTCCCACCCTGCAAGACGATTTATTATCTCTGTTATTAAGATTTCGATTGCACACATACGCCGTAAGTGCAGACATTGAGAAAATGTACCGCCAAATTTTGGTTCATGAAAACCAACAAACGTTACAATGCATTCTTTGGCGCTCTTCTCCCGCCGAGCCATTAAAGGCTTATCAATGCACAACCGTTACTTACGGTATGAAATGTTCATCATACCTCGCGATTAAATGTCTACAAACCTTAGGTTTAGAATATTCTAACATTAACCTTAATATTTCAAATATCATACTTAATGATTTTTACGTGGACGATTTATTGACAGGGTTTGATTCGATCAAAGAGGCTCAGGAGGCATGTCACGAAATAGTTGAAGCTCTAAAAAAAGGGGGTTTTGCGTTAAGAAAGTTTTATTCCAATAATCCCAAGGTTCTAAAAAATATTAGTGACGGTCCATGCACATCTGCAATATTAAGTTTTGGTGACAACGAAAACTGCAAAACGCTGGGGTTGTCATGGTTGCCTCATCAAGATTTATTACTTTATAGCATCAGTCCATTCACTGCATTTAAAGAAAACGAAAAATTAACAAAACGTCGCATACTGTCCGATATTTCACAAGTGTTTGACCCATTAGGGCTCCTCTTGCCGTGTATAACCACATTTAAAATAATGCTTCAAAATTTATGGCTTGAGCACCTTTCTTGGGACGAACCGGTGCCTGCTCATATTAAAACATCATTTATTGATTTAAGACAAAGGCTTCCAATTTTGAATAATCTTAAGATAGAGCGCATGGTAAAATTGCATGATTATACGAACATTGAGTTGCATGGGTTTGCGGACGCTAGCGAAAAGGCGTATGGAGGATGTATTTACATTGTATCCACTGATAAAAATAATAAAACCCACTCACATTTATTATGCGCTAAAGGTAAAGTCGCCCCATTGAAACCAGTAACATTACCCCGCTTGGAGCTCTGTGGGGCATTAGTTCTGGCTAGATTAGCTAAAAAGGTACTTGATTCCTTAAAAATCAAATTTAATAATTGCTATTTGTGGACGGACTCTACAATAGTACTGTGTTGGTTAAAAAAACCGGCAATTCAGTTTAAAACATTCGTTAGTAATCGGGTTAACGAAATACAAGAATCCATTTCCTTTGCGCAGTGGCGGCATGTACCTACCTCGGATAATCCCGCCGATTTACTATCCAGGGGGGCATCGCCTGAAAATCTATTACGTCTCAGCCTTTGGTGGTATGGTCCTAAATGGATAACCGAGTCTCGCGATACTTGGCCTTTTTTGAAATTGACACTGCCAAAGGAAATTCCTGATATCAAAAAACATATATCATCATTAGTTCTACACACGAAAGGCGATTTATTTTCAATAAAAAACTTTTCAAAATTACTTAGGTTAAAAAGAAGTGCGGCATATGTAGTGCGGTTTATTAACAATTGTAAGGTCAAAAGGGACCAGCGTAATTTCGGGCCACTTGTAGCCGAAGAAATTAATCGAGCATTTATTCATGTTTTAAAGGCAGCCCAAAGCGAAAGTTTTTACAATGAGATACAGCAACTATTGGAGAACAAAACTTCTCTTAAAAATTCCAGCAACATTACAAATTTATCTCCATTTATTGACAAAGAAGGTATTCTCCGCGTGGGGGGTCGTTTGCAAAACTCGGAGTTTACTTACGATAAAAAGCATCCCATCATCATTTCATCTAAACACAAGCTAACGATGCTAATTTTTAGGTACTATCATCAAAATTTATATCATGCCGGGCCGCAATTACTTTTAGCTAACATTAGAGAAAACTATTGGCCAGTAGGGGGCAGGGATTTGGCTAGGCGCATAGTTCATACGTGCACAGTTTGCTTTCGCGCTAAACCAACAGGTATACAGCCCATCATGGGCAATCTACCGGCCCAGCGCCTCCTACCCGGACCACCATTTATAGTAACCGGAGTTGATTACGCAGGGCCGTACTTAATACGAGACCGAAAGGGACGCGGTTGCAAATTAACAAAGGGTTACATTTGTATATTTGTTTGCTTTAGCACCAAGGCGGTTCATATTGAACTGGTTACGGATCTAACCAAGGAAACGTTCTTATTAGCACTAAAACGGTTTATCTCGCGTAGGGGAAAACCCAAACAAATATTTTCGGACAATGGTAAAAATTTTGTATCTGCAAGTACGGATTTTAAATAGCTTAATACATTTCTTAAATTAAACAAATCGTTAATTATTGATTCATTGTCCAAAGACGAGATAGATTGGAAATTTTCACCACCATATTCACCCCATTTTGGGGGTCTTTGGGAAGCGGGAGTTAAATTAATCAAACATCATCTTAAAAGAGTACTATCAAATGCACACCTTACTTATGAGGAGTTCTACTCGTTATTGACACAGATTGAGGCAATAATAAATTCGCGACCGTTGACGCCTTTATCCACCGACCCCAACGACTATACCGCTCTAACGCCCGCCCATTTTCTTATTGGCCGCCCTATAACCACGTCAGGCGACCGACAATTTACAAACATCCCGATGAATCGACTATCACGCTATCAGCTGACGCAGAAATTATCACAACATATGTGGGAAAGGTGGAACAAGGAGTACATCTCTGAGTTACAGAGGAGAACCAAGTGGGCTGCTACCAGAGGTGATAAGGTTGCCGAAGATCGTCTAGTCCTCATCAAAGAAGATAATCTGCCGCCCATGAGGTGGAAGCTGGGTCGCGTCAGTGAAGTGATATGTGGTAACGACAGTGTAGCGCGTGTTTTTAAAATTAAAACTTCTAGTGGTATTATAACTCGTTCATTTTCGAAAATATGTCCGTTACCTGTAAACGATGATATAGACAATAATTAAGGCAGAAAACATTTTTTTTTTTTTGTTAATTTTAACTCTTAAGCATATAAGTTAGCATTAGGCAGTTTAAGTGTGAACTTTTATTTATAGCATGTTGAATTTAAAGTTACATGAAGTTATTGTTCCCTTTTTATTATTAGTTATTAGCTTTCGGCAATGTTTGCCAAGGCTCGGGGCATGTTCACGCCTTACACTTCAAAATAGCACATGTTTGCCATTCTACTTAAATCCAAGTCCTTCTACGAAGGCAGAGCCATAAATCTCCATAAATCTTTATGGTCAAGTCAAGTGGATATACCACCCTTGTCATTATATAATATTATATTTCTATGCCTAGTTTTGAGGACACATTTTATGTTTTTGAGACATTATTATGTAAGACGTTGAAGGGAGAACATTGTACAATCTTAGTTTTTATGTAATATAGTTTTAATCCATTTTCTTTTTTCACTTAACGACTTTTATTCCGTCACACATCTCGCGAACCTCGCGAACATATATTATTGTTGTATTAAAGCAGGATCAGATAATTGCTATGGATTTTTATTTAATTTAAATGTTTATGTTTGTCATTAATCATCACAAAACTGACACAAGAATGACAGATGTGCAATAAAGTACCACTTTTTCCATTAAATGTGGTTCACAAAAGTGTTGTTTTTTGCATGAATGTAGAAAAATGAATTTTAAATTCAACTTAATAAAAACGTTAAAGTCTAGATTGTTTTAGAATTTATCACTGCTAATTTTCTCTTTAGCTCAAAACAACTTTTACTACTTAACTATCCGCCCTCTGTTGGGGAGTCCCTATACTACCTGCTTCAGTATCACAAATTTGGCACCTTTAATTTTATTGTCGAAATCTAAAAAGTGAAAAATAAATATAGTTTAAAAAAAAAACTAAAAAACACCCTTTTATAATAGGATAAACTAAAAAGTAGAAAATGATTTTAATGTATAAATTAATAAACAATAAATAGTATTATTTTGGAAAAAGCGTGGGGTGCTTCCGAGGGTGCTCCATTTATCTGTTCTTGAAAAAGCACCCCACATTTGTTCCACAATGATACTATTTATTGTTTATTAATTTATACATCAAAATTATTTTCTACTTTTTAGTTTATCCTATTATAAAAGCGAGTTTTTTAGTTTTTTTTTAATATATTTATTTTAAAACAGTAAAACTACCTCATAACCTGATTCCTCAGGTAGTTGTATAGGTACTATTGAATTATAATTATGGAAAATATAATATATGCTCTCAGCTTTATTCAAAATCATATGTGAAATTGTTATTGTATTGGCCTAACCCTAATAACAAGGTGAACGTAGGTACCCAATTTTATTATTAATGTAAAAACCTTCAGATTGAACTAATATTATATGATGTCAATGCCAAAGAAAGAAATTTCCATAATCTGATATTGTAGATATTGGGTAGAAACAGGGAATGGTTACCACTATAATTTACACCGTCTGAGATAACTTTTAATTGCCGTCATAAATACTGCGCTGCCAATAACTTCCAGATAGGCTAGAGCACATTTAAATGATATTTATTCTTAATCGATATCAAGACTTGATATTATTACATCAAGTTTGGCTACTGCAAAAACTACCTGCATTTTTAATGCAACTGCATGTGCAAGGTAGGCGTTGAATACGAAACTAAGAAATCTAAAAGCGGGTGGCAGATGTTTTAGTTGCAGTAGAGCCAGTGGCGCAGATTATTAAAAATTAATATTAACGAGAAAGATTCTGACAGATACATTATTAAATGTTAATTTAGAGCAAATTCTAGTTGCAATATTTATAACGAGATTTATAAATCAACGTTGATTATTTATTAAATAATGTATATGCTTTACACTGTAATTACTTAAAATATGGGACAGAATAATGCATGCATTAGCGTAGGTACAGCTTTTATCTTTTCAGTTTTTTTGGAAACTGAAGTTTTCTAAATTTGATTCTGATAAATGCTATAGCTAAATCAACTATATTCTGTATATTCCTAGTGGTGTGACATGTGAATAGACCGAAAAAATTTTACAGCTAATTTTTTCGGTCTATTCACTTCACTATTCACTTCGGTGCTAGAATTAAAAAAAAATTTATTTCCCAGAATAATCAAGAAAAATAATACCCAAATCAATTATTGGTATTTAACGTTTTCTTTCCATTCGCTTGTGCTTTTTTATAGTAACATTTGGTAATTCTAATGAACTAAATGACTGATGCACTTTTGTTGTTATTAGTTCTTATTGAGGTTCTTATAGTTTATTTCACATCTGGTCAATGACTTGCTGGGAATAACTAAAATTAACTACCTACGCCACTGTTTATTAGACACGTGGCTGTTTTTCGGACTCAGCATGCTATATTATTTTTGTAGTAAGTACCTTTAGGACAACATAAAACTTAAAAGATAATTTTTTGGGAACGAGCTGAACCTGAACACATCTGCTTCACCACAGAACCTTTTATTTTCACCTTTAAAAGCAGATAACAGGTGATTGAGTGTTTCAAATTACAATAGCCCCCAAGTTGATTTACAGGATTTTATATTTACATTTTAAAATTATGTGTGCGTCATTCGTGAGTACCTACTTATAGTTACCTAATATCAATTTTTAAATATTATTTTTCAATTTTGAACTTGATTTTGAAAGCCATGAAGTTATAAAACATTATTACTAACATTCATATTTTTCTTGCACTCAACATAATAATACCTAAAATCATTTTGGTAAGTGGTTTCTAATAAACCTCTTTTCTATATTATAGTCAGTGGTTTATTCTTATCATTAGCTAAGCACAACACAAAATTATAATATTTATAACATCATCACACACAAGGTGATTAAACACTTACCTTTCGCAATATTTGTTTACAGGATTGAATATTTATGTAAGTAGGTATTCCGTTATTTTTATGAATGAATTATTTAAACTTACTACTATACCTGAGAAATATGAATCATATTTTTAAAGACATATTTACAATAATACAGGTGATGAATCAGAAATAGAATTCTGTGAAATGCGAATTAAAGATGAACAAAAGAAGAATTACAGAAATAATCTGCATCTGTAGTAGGTATAAAAGTAATTTGGTAGGTATAACTACTCACCCAAAGTAGGTAGGTAAGTACTATTAATTTGTATGGTAAAATGGATGGAAGATCAATGCCAACTGATTGTCCAGGGAGACAGAAATTAGCCTGGATGACCGTCATCCATATAATATTTTATGTTGGTCATAAAGATAGACAATAGGAAGAATGGAAAATTATCAAAATTTCTATAAAAGTTCACCAAACCAGAGGAGATTATAGTGGGATAATAAAGCGACAAAGATATTAGGTATGTGTTCTAGAAAATAAAATCTAAATGAAGGAAGAAGAATTTTATCAAGTATCAACAGTACTCATTGATTAAATTTTTAAATTGTTTGCAGTGTGATAATACCTACTTTCTGGTATTGGTTTTAGGTACTCCCCATTATATATTTATATGTAGAGGTTAGGTACATTATTGGTAATAAAAAAATAACAAGGGCATTACGAATTTTAAGCATATTATAGATATTTAGATACTTACTGGTGAACTATTACAAAATCTGTTACTTCATAAAACCCGAAGAAAATGACATGTGAAACCTATGCCAAAATGCCTGTCTACAGCAGTCTACAGATCCAGATGGATACGAAATATCTGCCCCTTTTATAAAACTCCCCAGTTTTAGTTATAATAGTATATTTTAAACATATACAATTATTTTAATCCATACAAAAATTTTCCTAGCAGCCGAAGCATGGAAATATCAATAATAGGTTCTCTTACTGAAGGGTGGTAGCAAATTATTTGTTTTTATATTAAAACTTACCCGTAGACGAAAAATCCAGCTCAACCATGTTTAATACTTATTCCAAGAACATTCTAAAATAAATTTTCATTCATGAATTATCTTAAAACAACACTACATAGCTAGTTTATAGTCAACGAGCAGAAAAAGAAAACAAGTATGACTCCTCATAAGACCGAACACTGACTGACATCACAAACCACACTGACATCCGGAAAATAAATTGAAACTTGGTGACTACTGACTAGTGTAGCTGGTTGCAGCGTATTCCCTAGAATCGAACGGACAGATGGTGTTATGCTGGGTGCATAAATTTAGGTTACAAGGGAAAAATTTGGTCGTGGCTACTAGTTTATTAGACGAGCAGCTACTCTGGCCGTAGCTGATATCATTTCCGCAAGCTTTAAGAAGATGTCATTATCATATTCATATTATTCAGAATAGCCTTATTATTTTGTAAAAATTTTCAATTGACAAATTCATTCGGTTTTAGATTAGCTAGTTTCCACAATATAACTTTGTTAGGTATTATACCGACACAATGGTTGAAGAGTCAACTATGATTAATGTTATGACAGTAGCAGTGACAGTGACGTGTAAATGTAAAGTTGTCCCTATTCCAATCATCGAAAAAAGCAAGCGAAAGAGGATATTTTTTTAGATTGTACTTAAAAAAATAATCTATCAGCTCTTGCATAAAAAACCACTACCTTCTAAATCTATTGTGATTCACTAAACCCAAAATGAAAACCAGATATAATACATATGATATACTATGTATTACAGAGGAATTACAAAAGTAAGATACATAACTGGAGATTCTATTATAATTTATAATCATGACATTATAATGTATTTTTCAGACTAGTTGGAATGCGGGTGAATAACATCTATGACATTGATAATAAAACATATTTAATAAGATTGCAAAGGACTGAAGAAAAGCAAATTTTATTGTTAGAATCAGGAAATAGATGTCACATTACTAATTTTGAATGGCCCAAAAATATTGCTCCCTGTGGTTTTAGTATGAAGGCAAGGATTCTTTTGTTATTGCATATATTACATACTTCCTATTATATCATATTAAGCTTCTACTTTTTCAACTTGTAGATGAGAAAACATTTAAAAAACAAGCGCCTGGAATCTTTAACTCAATTAGGAACTGATAGAATAATGGATCTGCAATTTGGTAGTGGAGAGGCAGCATATCATGTTATTTTAGAACTATTTGATAGAGGAAACATACTCCTCACAGATTATCAACATACAATTTTGTATGTTCTTAGACCTCATACAGAAGGAGATAAAATTAAATTTGCAGTAAAAGAAAAATATCCTCAAGGCAGAGCAAGGGAAGGAGGTGTAATAAGTAAAGAAAAGTTAATGGAGATATTAACTAATGCTAAGGCTGGTGACCAGTTGAAAAAGGTCTTAGTTTCAAATTTGGGTGAGTTGATGTGTATTTTACTAATAAAATAGTATTTCATTTACACTGTCCATCTTTTAAGGTTAGAATGGTTTATTAGATGAAGATTTTGATTTTACCCGATTTTACCTTCCATTTAATTTGATTAAATTTTTAAGTAAAAACAATTAATTTGATATATTTTTCCAGAATATGGTCCAGCTGTATTAGAACATGTTTTACTAAAGCATAACTTTCTAAATTCAACTAAGATTGGTAAAAGCTTTGATCCTATAGAGAGTATTGATAGAGTTATGAATGTTATTGAAGATGCAGAAACTATTTTTCAGGCTGTCAAGGGAGGAAAAACTAAGGTAATAACAAATGGCTTAATATTTCATTAATTGCTCCTTTCATAACTTTTATCTTTTGTAGGGATATATTATTCAAAAAAAAGAAGAACGTCCTACATCAGGAACAAACCCATCTAGTGAATTTTACTCAAATCAAGAATTCCATCCAATGCTCTTCGAGCAATACTCATCAATGCCCCATAAAGAATTTCCAAGCTTTAATGAAGCAGTGGATGAATTTTTCTCTTCCTTAGAAAGCCAAAAGATAGAATTAAGAGCTGTTCAGCAAGAGAGGGATGCAATGAAAAAATTAGAGAATGTTCGAAAGGATCATGATCAAAGATTAGTAGCCTTGGAGCATACTCAGGAAATTGATAAACAAAAAGCGGAACTTATTACTAGAAATCAAGAATTAGTAGAAAGAGCAATTTTAGTTATACAAACCTTATTAGCAAATCAAGTAAGTATAATATTTAAATTAATGATGTAGCAGTTAATTCTCTTATTCACAAGATGTCTTGGGAAGACATCTCAGATATGGTTAAAGAAGCTGCATCCAAAGGAGATCCAGTTGCAAAACAGATTAAACAACTTAAATTGGAAATAAACCATATCAGCTTACAATTATTTGATCCTTACTCCGATAAAACAACTGATGTTTGCAATAGTAATGGATCTGATGTAGAAAATGATGACACGATACCTGCTATGGTTGTAGATGTTGATTTGGCATTATCTGCATTCGCAAATGCAAGGAAGTGAGTATATTATCAAGATATCTGTTTGTTGGTTGAAGGTGGTTTGAATCAACAGTTTTTAAGTTTCACAATTTATGCATTTATTCACCATTTGAAGATATAATATGGTTGTACATGTGGTATTACATTACATATTAACAAAACATAGTTTTATTCTCAAAATGCAATCGACAGCGCGACTGCATAGAGTAGTGTAGACTGTAACTGACTCCCCGGGGTCGGGTGTCGGTTTGCCCTTAATGAATAGAAAAAGAAAACAACATAATAAAGGGGAAAGATCAAAACAAAAAGCGGCATATCGCCGGCGAGGGACAAAATCCAAAACAAAGCGGCGTTGCCACGTCAACATTCTCCCCCCCTTGAGGCAATGTCCTCAACATTTGGCATATCGCTCGACCCATTTTCTGCGCTATCTCCACTAGACCGCACCGGAAGAGGACAAACTTTCGTTACCGGACGCATAAACGTACCTTTGCTAGTTTTCACTTCTATTACGCGAACGCGCTGATCGTGGCCTTGTTTAACCGATACGATCCTAGCGAGGCACCATTCTAAAGGTGGCGAGTTATCTTCCTTTAGGAGCACGAGGTCTCCTATCTTGAGGTTGATTTTACCATATTTCCATTTAGGACGAGATTGGAGTTGATTCAGATATCCTGTTGACCATTTTGTCCAGAATTCTTGTCTCAATTTTATGCAAAGCTGCCATATGTTTAATTTGTTATCTGGGACATCTACCACGTTTTTCTCTGGAAATGCAGTTAAAGCCTGTCCAATTAGGGAATGGCCAGGCGTCAGACATGACAAGTCAGAAATGTCTTCAGACAACTCTTGCAATGGCCTGGAATTTAATATGGCTTCTATTTCAGCCAGTACTGTAGTTAGGTCTTCGAACGTTAAAGTTGACCGACCTAGTATTCTCTTCAAGTAGTACTTAGTGCTTTTGATCCCTGCTTCCCATAAGCCGCCCCAGTGTGGACTGCCAGGTGGTATAAATTTCCATTTGATTTCCTTAGTAGACAGAAACTCTTGGATTTCGTTACCATGGTCCTTAAAGAACGTATACGTATCTTGTAATGCATTGTTAGCACCCTTGAAATTGGTGGCATTATCACTGCTTATGGAATATGGATTGCCTCGACGGGCAATGAATCTTTTGAGAGTTTGTAAAAACGCAGGAGTAGATAAGCTGGAAACTAATTCGAGGTGGATTGCCTTGGTGGCCATACATACGAATAATGCAATGTACGCCTTACTAATGCGCGGTTTGCGTAACCGAGATTCCTTTACCATTAACGGCCCTCCAAAGTCGATTCCCACATTTAAGAAAGGGCGAATAAGTTGCGTACGCTCGACGGGTAGAGTCCCCATAAGTTGTTCGGCGGTAGCTGCCTTGAACCGAATGCATTTAATACATTTAAGACATTTTTGTTTTATGTACCTTAGCCCACGAATTGGCCAAACATGCTGACGCAAGCTGTTTAGGACCATGCGCGGACCCGAGTGACCTAAGCGCGCATGCTCATGCAGGTATAGCAGCTCAGACAAATGACATTTTCCAGGAACGATAATTGGGTGTTTGGCGTCATATGACAATGACGAATTGTCCAATCGTCCTCCCACGCGAAGAATTCCATGAGAGTCCAAGAACGGATTAAGTGTGAGAAGTGGGCTTTTTTTAGGAATATCAAGTCTTTGTTTTAGACAAGAAATTTCTTCAAAAAAATATTTGTTCTGGAAGAGTTTGAAAAGACAATTTTTAGCGTTGACCAGTTCTTCCACAGACAAAGTTCCGTTCAATTTAATAGATACCTTTTTTGAATTATTCAAAAACCTGAGAATGTAAGCAGTAATTCTTTGCAGCCTAGTATACGAAGAAATATTTAACGAGAATGAAATATCCACATGCATGTGAGACTCTACTACGTGAACCACAGCCTTTTGCTCTGGTAAAATCAAATTTTCCGTTTGGGGATCGGTCCGTGGTTCTATACTCCAATCAGGATTCCTCAAAAATGGTGGACCTTCCCACCAATCTGTTTGGTTTATGATAGTATTTGGATCTAAACCGCGGGAAATATGATCACTGGGGTTATGCTCCGATTGTACATGCCTCCAGTCGGCATTTGTAGCAAGTTCTTGGATCTCTGACACTCGATTGGCTACGAATGTGTTCCAGCGCGATGGCGGTGATTGTAACCAAGCGAGAACGATTTCTGAATCCGTGAACATGACTACTTGATTAAATTTTAAATTGATATTCTCGATACACCTATTTACCATGCGAGCAAGTAATAAAAATCCGCACAATTCAAGTCGGGGTAATGAAACCGTTTTCAACGGTGCTACTCTGGATTTTGAGAAAAGAAGCCTACAACATACACTATTGCCTTCGTACATGGTTCTGACGTACAAACACGCGCCGTATGCCTTCAATGATGCGTCTGAAAATCCGATAAGTTGCATTGTGACTATCTTACCAGGAATTAGTATGCAGCGTGAAATGCTGAGTTTTTGAAGTTCTGGCAATTGACTATAGAAAGTTAACCAATTAGATAGAACCTCGGGCGGAAGAGTTTCGTCCCATTCGATTTTTAATGACCATAATTGCTGCATTATAACCTTAGCCAGTATAATGACTGGACCTACAAATCCCATTGGGTCATAAATTTGTGCAATACACCCTAATACCTCTCGCTTTGTGAACGTTACTTTGGGATCTAATTCTGGAGTGCAGATTTGAAATTCGTCATGTGCTGGATCCCACGATACTCCTAATACCTTGTTTTTCAAATTTTCTTTTTCGGGGGACATCACGATTGACTTTTCATTTGAGTTCCATTTGTGGAGCATAAACCCTGCTGACTTCAAAACTTGATTTAATTCGTTCTTAAGTTGGACTAGCTCTTCTGGTGTATTGGCACCTCCTAAAAGATCATCTACATACGTTTGCTTTAGTAAGGTCTCAGCCGCCAAAGGAAAATCCACTTCATTTTGCTTCGCTAATTCCACCAGTGTTCTTGTTGCCAAGTAAGGAGCACAATTGGTGCCATATGTGACAGTTTGTAACTCGATGTGTCGCAGCGGTTTGCATGGGTCATCTCTCCAGACGATATTTTGCAGCTTTCTGTCTTCCGGAGTGACCTTGATACATCTGTACATTTTTTGGATGTCGCTCGTCAGAACATAGCGAAATGTTCGAAATCTCGAAATAATGTCGAATAATTCTGGTTGAACCGGGCTGCCTTTAAGAGTAATATCATTTAAACTTAGACCTGAAGTAGTCTTCATAGAGCCGTCGAACACCACGCGGTACTTTGTGGTTAGCTTGTCTTCTCGTACCACACAATGGTGTGGAAAATAATATCTATTTGGCGTGCTTGAAGCCGTGTCAGCTGATATTTCCTTTGCATGCCCCATTGACAAATATTCATTGATAAATGCGGTATACTCGTGTTTGAGTTTTGGGTCCTTTGATAATCTCCTTTCTAACGAGTATAGTCTTCGAGTAGCCTTGTCCAAGGATTGGCCTAGACATGATGCATCAAAATTCGATTTCAAGGGTAACTTTACCTCAAATATTCCTTCTTCGTCCCGACGAGTAGTTTTGGAGTAGATTGTCTCACATAATTTATCCTCGGGAGATAAGTGTTTCTTATCGGTTACTTCTTCTAACCTCCAGAATTGAGGTAACAACTCGTCCAAACTTTGATTTCGTGTGAAAAGAGCAACACTCAAGTTAGAAACAGCGTGTGAGGTGGTCGAGATACTTCCTCCAACTATCCAACCTAAATGTGAATTTTGCAACAACGGCTGTGCCTTGCCAAACCTAACGATTCCAGCCCTAATAATCTCAAAGTAGACGTCAGCTCCCAACAACACATCTATCTCTCCAGGAACATGGAAGGTCTCGTCTGCAAGAGCAAGTCCATTCGGAATATCGAATGCCTTTGTGTCAATGTACGAATGAGGTAAGGGACACGTGATTTTCTTCATGATGCCGCAATTGACGGAAGTTTGGAATTTGGACTCGGTTCTAGACTGAATCGTAACCTTTATGAACTTTGAAATTGGAACAGCCGTCTGTCCTATACCTGATACTTGTAAGCTTTCCGGTTTTGCTTTTAACCCTAATTTATTGGCCATGTTAGCCGTAATGAAGGAAGTTTGTGAACCAGAGTCTAAGAGAGACCTTGCTAAAACCTTTGACCCATCGTTTGACAAAAGATAGACCTTAGCGGTGGCTAGAAGAACCTGTTTGCTAGTATTTGACATGAAGCAGTTTGTTTGGTTTGCATTTTCCACATCTGCTACGGTAACCATTGCCGATGACGAACCTGGGGAATCGGTAACTTGAGATGTCGTTGGATTGTTGGTGGTGTCCGTTTGAGGTGCACTATTTGTTTTGTGTCCGTGAGCCTTGCGACCTTTGTCTTCATGGATCATTGTGTGATGCTTCCCCTTGCATACCCTACATCCTTCGGAGCTACATGCTGAAACCGGGTGAGTTGCGGACAGGCAGTTGAAACATAATTTGTTTTTCATGATGAAATCCCTTTTTCGCGACATTTCAAGTCTAGAAAATTTGTTGCACCTAAACATAGGATGGTAAGCTTGTTCGCAGCAAATGCATTTATTTTTAGAGTTGGAAGCAGAGTGAAAACTAGATTTATTATGACCAAGACCTTTCGATTTACCTTGCTCAGGGTTAGTAAGTGCTTCTAGAGCTGAACATCTTTTTTCCAAAAAGTCGATAAATTCTTCAAATGTCGGTAACGTTTGAGAATCTCTTTCCAATTCATATGCCCTGTGCGTAACAAAATCTAATTTTGCGGAGATCATGTGTACTAAAAGAAGATCCCATTCCTTTACAGGTACTCCTAAAGCCGATAACGCGTTATAATTTTGTTTAATTTTTGCAATGAAATCTCTTAATGCTCCTGGCGCGCCCTTTGCAATTTGAACCTCCATTAGAACTCTAATGTGACAATTGATGGTGATTAATTTATTATCATACCTTTTTTTGAGTAAATCGCGAGCGATAGTATAATTTGCTGCCGTAATGCTTAAATCTTTAATTATTGAAAGAGGTTCGTCCCGTAAAACTGACTTAAGATATAAGAATTTTTGAACGTCATTGATATGCGTGTCAGAATCAATAAGCGCCGAAAATAGTTCGGTAAATGATCGATAGTCCTCGTACTTTCCGGTAAATATCGGAATATTGATATTAGGTAGTTTAACTTTAGGAGAGGAGTTTGCAGGCGTGGCAATTGCCGTTGGATAAATATGTCCTTGTTGATATATATTAGATGTGTCCGAAAGTACACCACTGATATCGCTGGATTTACTTTGTGCGTAAGTTTGAAGTTTACTGCGCAAAGATGTATATTGAGACTCTACAGTCGCTCTGTCAAATTCCTGCGTAGCCTCCTGCTCTTCTATTAAGTCCTGAACATACTCGTAATCTTCGAAAGCCTTAATTAACATGTTTTCCCATATATTAACCTCATTTGTATTTAGATCATTACTATTTTTTCCTTTAATGAACGAATTTTCGATTCGTGTAATTTTTGCCTTGAATCTACCTCTTTTTTTTACTAAATCGTCAAAATTATGAGCTTCAACATCAGGCTCTGTCATTATGAATTTAATTTAATTTCAAATGTTGAATAATCGTACCGTACCCTTTATATCTGACCAGAAAATGTACTATGACTTAACCAGTAAACTAATTTTATGACAGCAATATAAATCTCCCAACCTTATTCTTGTTTTGAGGTCAATATGAATAATATATTTCGTTAAACCCTAACTACCTGTGATATTCTGTAAAATGTTTTAATTATTTTCCCTGTTAATAGTTTGCCTCTAAGTGAGCCTAGTGTTGCAATGTAATGAAAATCACTATTATTTTTCTAAAATATTGCATGAACTTTCATTCAATATGTGAGCCAAATGCTGCTACAAATGAAATTGAATAGTTTTAACCTAAGATAACCTGAAATTATATAACCTTTTTTCAATATGTGAGCCAAATGCTGCAACAAAGTGAAATTGAATAGCCGTTCCTTAGATATGTGAGCCTACTGCTGCAACAAATCTATAAATGTGTCAATTTTATGAAATTGAAAAACCTTAAACCCTGTATTAGAAAATGTATAACTAGCTCTACATTGACCTTCCTTAATTTTACCTACGAGAATTACGAATATGCACTTACAAATTCATTAATATTCGTCAGCGGGCTACGCAAGTTTATGTTGTATATTCCTAAACAATTTACTTTTTGTCAAATCAAATATTTGCATGCAACTAAACTACAAAAATTTTGTTTGGTGTCCTTTTTATCTAATACAAAAACCCAAATTTTTCTATATCAAATTTAAAGAACAATGAAATCACCTCTCTTCAAAAAATGTTCGTAACCGCCACTGTTGTTTTGTCGTTGACAACGACCCTTAGTTGAAGAATAATTGCAATAAACTAAATTATCTGACCTTGACTATCCTTAGGGCTGCCTGGTGCTGCAAGTTTGTAGCTGACTGCGATGCAGAATATAAGTGTTAAATGAAATTATTCTGACCTTAATTATAGTCCTTGATTGCCACTTCTTTTCTACCCTTATTGTGAGTTTTACTGTCTTAGTTGTAAACCACTTTTGCACTAAAATCCTATACTGTGTTAATCCAGAATCCGGCTCGATTCTGACCAATGTTTGTTGGTTGAAGGTGGTTTGAATCAACAGTTTTTAAGTTTCACAATTTATGCATTTATTCACCATTTGAAGATATAATATGGTTGTACATGTGGTATTACATTACATATTAACAAAACATAGTTTTATTCTCAAAATGCAATCGACAGCGCGACTGCATAGAGTAGTGGACTGTAACTGACTCCCCGGGGTCGGGTGTCGGTTTGCCCTTAATGAATAGAAAAAGAAAACAACATAATAAAGGGGAAAGATCAAAACAAAAAGCGGCATATCGCCGGCGAGGGACAAAATCCAAAACAAAGCGGCGTTGCCACGTCAACAATATCTATAAATGTTGCAATACTTTTAACACCGCTTATTCCAGATATTACGATCAGAAACGCAGTGCTGCTAAAAAACAACAGAAGACAATAGAATCGCAAACTAAAGCTTTAAAATCTGCCGAAAAGAAAACCAAACAGACATTGAAAGAAGTCCAAACAATAACGAACATAAACAAAGCTAGAAAAACCTTCTGGTTTGAGAAGTTTTTTTGGTTTATCAGTTCTGAAAATTACCTCATTATTGCTGGAAGAGATCAACAACAAAATGAACTTATAGTTAAAAGATACTTGAAACCAACCGATGCTTATGTGCATGCTGACATTCATGGAGCAAGTAGTGTTATCATAAAAAATCCAACTGGTAATCCAATACCTCCAAAAACATTGAACGAAGCTGGGACAATGGCTATATGCTACAGGTAATAGCTAAATTATTAACTAATGTGAAAATTTTTCTAAAAATGTTCGATTATTTTAGCGTTGCATGGGAAGCTAAAGTTGTAACGAGTGCTTTTTGGGTTTGGGGGGACCAAGTCAGTAAAACAGCACCAACTGGTGAATATTTAACAACTGGTAGCTTTATGATCAGAGGCAAAAAAAACTATTTACCTCCTTCCCATCTAATTCTTGGATTAAGTTTCTTATTTAAATTAGAAGATGGAAGTGTTGATAGACATAGAGGAGAAAGGAAAGTTTTGACTGCTAATGAAGAAGATGCAATGAGTGTAGTTAATAGTGAGATGGGTAAGGATGAGGTAGAAGTGGAGATTCTTGATGAAAGTGATGGTAAGTATTGTATAACGTTTATTTTAATTTATATTTACAATTACTTAATTTATATTTACAGATTTATAAGTAATACTGTCCTTATTCAATAATTTATATCATACACTTAACACTAACTATAATTTATGTGAGAGTCACTTAATACTTTTTCGATGCGCGATTGCTTTCCTTCAGTATAAACACTAACTGTCTATCTACAGATTGCGAAAAAGCTTATTGAACCATTCCATTTTACACACGTACGACAAGGAAAATATGAGAAAAATAGCTTGAAAGAGAGAGAAAGAATAATTGGGCGTAGTCAACGAGGGTGTCTACCTATTTCCCGAAGTAAGGCGAGTCGAGGCGAGAGAAAATCCAATAGTTGGCTGTATTCAGTATGTTCCCATCATGTTAAGTATTCTAAAGGACACTGTTGCCGGATGAAAGTGTTTAGTTTTACATTATAACGAGACAAAATTATTATTTGTACAAATTAATATGCGCTTCTGGCAACAGCGGTTGAAATAGGGGGACAATAAACATTCGGCCAGCCTCGGGAAATAAGTATACACCCTCGAATCGCTGACCACCCACAATTATTCTTTCTCTTCTAAGCTGTTTTTCTCATATTTTCCTTGTTGTAATTGTGTAAATTGCATGGTTCGATAAGCTTTTTCGCAATCTGTATATGACTATATGTGCAGCGATGCTCGTCTATTTATACTCGCGCGTGGAGATAATTCTATAAATCTCTCGTTCGGTTGAAGGCGCTGGATATCCTAGAAATTTCCCGATTTGGGGGAGGGCGCAGGGTAGGTAGTCTCGATGGTTCTCGACTAGTGAGCGGAGGAGTCATAGTCGTTCCCTATGGGAATTTCACTGGGGTACTCGCGTAACAGTATATAGTACAGACGATTACATAAATGCTTGTTTTTCATCTAATAGAAGACGGACTAATCCTGTGTGTATCTGAGGTGATATTCACTGAGACCTAAATCATCTACTGTGCATCAACATTGAACCATAAAAAAAATGTCATTTTTATCATAAGGGACAGAATGTTGCAGGGGTTGGCAAGTACTTTTAAATGGGGTCTGAATATTATTGAAAATGTTCATCAAGGTCCAAGAAAATACTTTCTGAAGCTTATAGTTTCAATTTCAACTCATTGACAACACTAATGACAAAGAACACTAATTTTCAAAAACAGTTTAATAGTGATCTTCATACCTAAAAGTTACTCTACAAAGCAATTATGCATACTTTTATTTGTTTTAAAATATGCACAGCTAAACCTGACATAATCTGTATTAAATGCCATATTGATATTCCATTTCCTTGTAGCAGTGTTCACCACATTTAAATATTTTGGAAGGTTTTTTAGGTAATCCACTGTTGCTTGTTTGCTATGAACCTCAAATGACTCCTTGTGTGTTTCTTTTGGGGTAACATTCACTGAGACCTAAAAGATCTATTGTGCCTCCTTATTTTTACTTAGTTTCTGAGGAGAGTCTCTGGAACTAGTTGCTCCTTTAGTCCCATTTCCCGGAGGAATTTCAGGATATCTGCAGGCTTCAACTTAGGTAAATGTTCCTCTTCTATCCAGTAATCTCCTAGGTACTTTGCTCAGGGATTCTGGAGTGCTGTGCATCTGCATTCTTCTTCCTTCGCTCTTTTGAGCTTTTTCAGGTGCCTATACAGGCGACAATGTCCCATTAGAATCCCCTGTTAAAACTCTTAGCTCAGTTTTACTCTGACTTATGCATTCATTTGATCTCAACAGGTTGTAGTCACCCAGAAGAATCTTTGATTGTCTAATCCCTACTAGATCTTTCCAATGGTCGGATCTTCTCTTTCTTTTGGCTTTATCTATTTCTACCAATATTACATTGGGGCTGATTCTGCAAAAGGGTTCAGGCCCCCAGAAAGGTATTTCATACCCATTCTTTGCTAGTTCATCTACTATTTCATTTCCTTCTATTCCAGTGTGTCCTGGTCAATAGTAAGGTTGTAAATGACTCCTTAATTCCCGCTTATGGCAAGAAGCAGATCACTTGTTCTTTTATTTTCCAAAAGCTGACCTTTTGCAGTTAGGATCTAGTTCTAGACTAATAGATTGGCATGGTTTATGATGCAAATAAAATTTTCAATGAAACTAAAACCTTGCATCTGCAATAATATCTATATGCAAATAAATATGTTTTATCTGGTTTTTGTTGTTACAGAAGATGAAGAAGTCAAAGAATCTAATAAAGTGGATGCAGAAAAAACAGTAGAACCAGATAATTCAACAACAGATTCGAAACATGAAGTTACCTTTCCTGAAACCCAAATAAATGTGGAACACTCTTCTGCCAATAAGTGAGTAATACTTTTCATGATAGTCCATCCTTCGGCTTATTCCTTTTTTATATCTATAAAAATTTGATTTAAAATGACACTTTTGGTACTAATTTCCATCGACTTGCTGGAAGTCTAATATATAAATTATCATTTTTTTTTTCAGAAACATAGTAACACAGTCATCCAGAGATTTTGATGAAGAAGAAGATGAAAATGTGATATATCTGGGTGATGATAAACCTATTATTATTAATCAAAACTCAAAAATTCGAAGTAGGGGCAATAGTGAATCAAAAAATAAACTTCCCAAAGTTGAAAAAGGTAAACTTTTATCATTCTTCACATGTCTACTTAAATAAATAATAATGATAACTTTTTCAGATGACTCTAAGATTGATAATAACAAACAGGCTGTTAAAAGAGGACAAAAAGGAAAACTAAAAAAAATCAAGGAAAAATACAAAGATCAAGATGAAGAGGAAAGAAAATTGAGGATGGATATATTACAGGTAAGTACTCAAATTATATTGAACAAATTTTTGTATCTTTTCGATTTTCAGTCGTCGGGAACAGGAAAAGACACAAAGAAAAACAAGAAAAATAAAGAAAACCCTACAGACAAAAACAAAAAACCCGTACCAAGAGACCCGAAGCTGTTTGCTCCCAAACAACAAACGGAAGACGTTGACGACGATGATACATTTCAAGCAGATATCGAAATGATAAACGCTTTAACTGGTCTACCCGTTACCGAAGACGAACTACTATTTGCCGTTCCTGTCATCGCTCCCTATAACACCCTCTCCAACTATAAGTAAGTGCTCATTTGGTCTATAGTTTCAACTGTTCCTAACCCTAATTCCCGTTCACGATACCCAAAGTTATTCGTTCCTCAACGATTTCCTTGGAATATTATTCTTGAGCACTTTCTGCTTTGCACACTCGCAGTTTTACAACGAGCTCATTTTTTACGTGAAATCTAGTGAAATCTTTCCATTGTTTGAATATACAGATTGCGAAAATTACATCGGAACCTCGCCTAGGATTACACAAGTACGAGAGAAAAAGAATAATTATGCGCTGTCATCGAGGCAGCTAGGGTGTACACTTATTTCCCGAGACTGGAATGAGCATTCGGACAATCTCGGGAAATAAGTATACACCCTAGCTAAAATAAGTACACTCCTCGATGACCGCGCATAATTTTTCTTTCTCTTTCAGCTGTTTTTCTGTCGCTCTTGCGTAGTCCGAGGTTCCAACGTAATTTTCGCAATCTGGATAGAACCAAACCATTAAGTCATCTGCAAATGACATTTCTGTAACATAGATTGTAGTCATTGCAGATATTTAAAACACACCCTTAATATTGGAATGATTTGACAACGCGAACACTTGATTTACGGTGTTGACAAATTTACAATTTTGCTTCTAACCTCAAGAGTTACGGAGTGCTGCTAAACGCCCAATATCAAGCGATGTGAAGAATTGGGCTCCTGGTGTTTTCTTGAACGTTTTTTTTTTCTGTTTCTAGGTTCAAGGTTAAAATAACTCCAGGAACGGCTAAACGTGGAAAAGCAGCTAAAACTGCTGTAGCGATTTTCCTTAAAGATCGTTCAATAACTCCTAGAGAAAAAGATTTATTGAAGGCTGTTAAAGACGAACAATTAGCTAGAAATTTACCGGGTAAAGTCAAACTGTCAGCACCGAAACTACAAACTTTAAGAAAATAAAACATGTGCTTAAATAGTGAATAAAATTTGTTTATAGTTTAAATTTGTTTAATATTCTCCCAAATTTACTGGTGATGAGTAAAAGACGTCGAAGATGCTTATATTATCAAATAGGCATACATGGAAGGTATATTCGAAGGTATATAAAATAGGGGATACTGTTTAGTAAATCTTCCAGAGTGATGACTTATTTACCAGCCAATTATTGTCCTATTAGCTTCTTGAGTATACATTTTTCATGCCTAGTCACTCATATGTATGTATGTATGTATTTCTGGGGTAACATTTGGTAACATTCACCGAGACATAAAAGATCTATTGTACCCCCTTACTCCTACTCAATTTCTGAGTAGGAGTCTCTGAAACTAGTAGCTGCTTTAGTCCTATTTTCCAGATGAATTTTAGGATATCCAATAATCTTCCAGGTACTGTGCTCTAGGATTCTGGTGGAGTGCTGTGCAGTTGAAAATTATGTGGATGGAGGCTTCTTCCATACCACAATATCTGCATTCTTCTTCCTCCTCTATTTTGAGTTTTCTCAGCTGCCCATTCAGGCGACATGTCCTGTTAGGATCACTGTTAAAACGTATATACGAAGATTTGTCGATTTTCATACTAGGTACAAATATTATGTATATTTCCATGGGTTTACGGAGGTCGGCTCCTATATAGGGAGTTCTATTTGTAGAAAGACGATATACGATTTATGATGTAGAATTTCAGTAAAAGGAGGATCTGTCGGACTCTGATTTTATATGAAAGTGATACTAAAATAAAGCACACAAATTTGGTAAAACATTTTATTTCTGTATAAAAACCAATAAGTATTTTATCGAATAATCAATTGTGAAATTTTTCAAGATCTACAATTATCGACAAGGCAGCGTTTTTGAAGAACATTTCTGTACCACTCAGCTGATGGTTTGGCTGTTCGAGTTCTATTTGAACTATCAAAGTCTACCTTATATAGCCCATATTTCCGTCTAAAATTAAAATAAATTATATTTGTAGCAATAATTTAAGTAACAATCTCAATATATTTATTATTCCTGGGAGGAAATTACAGAGGCTACAGGGTTCCCAAAAAATACTAACCTCCCATACCTACTCTGCATGGTAAGTGATAGCAGAAGTAGAGAGTATAGAGTATTCAAAAGATCTTATGGGTCACAGTGTGATAAGGACATCTGGGGCAATCGAATCCCTTGTAATATAATAAAAAAATATCAAATATATATAAGAGATATACCTGTAACCATATGTCCATTCGAAATCATCTAATAAACTCCAAGCTGTGTAACCAAATATGTTAATACCCGAATCAATTAGGTCTCTCAAACGGCTCAATACATTCTAAAATCAAAACTCAGAAACTTTATACTGGACTACCTGAAAACTGTTTTTTTATGCATTTTGGTACAATTACCTTAATAGTACGAATCCTTTCGTCATCTTGCAATGAATCATTGTTTACCTGTGCTCCATTTTCACCTATAATAATAGCTGGCTTATTATAATGTTCAGTAATCCATTGAATCACAGGCACCACCCCATCAAATTTCTAAAATATTATATGAAATACATCACTTTTTATTATGTTTTCACTATAGTGTGATAGAGCCTATAATATATAATACATGCTCAAAAAAATAGTCTGTTCAATAAGTAGAAACATCTACTATACCTCGACAGATCTTGAATTACACCTCTAAATTAAACGAGACTGGTATATCTGCTTTCAGCTTTGTACAAAAATTGTGTACAATGTTTGATACTCACATGAGCAGAATCAGCAGTAGCAGTTTCAACACCACAATCTTTATCTACAGATGGTGTTCCAATATCTGGCTCGGGAATAGCTGATATAAAAGTGGTGTCATATGTATTTAACATAATATAATCCGATTTACCCTTAATGAAATTTTTTTCCCCTTCAGTAAATTGTGGAAGGCGGGATGAAGTAAAACCTTCTAGTTTACTACGATAAGCTATACGTGATTTCATTATGTCTGGATAGTCTCCATAGTACAAAGGATGCATTGGCCATCCTATCTGTAAACATAAACAATATCAGTGGATTAAATTTAAACTGAAGATTTCATGTACATTAAATAATAAGTATAGTCCAGAGAAAAACCGTTATAATTTACAAACTTCTGATGGACTATATGAATGGATTGGTAGACATACAGATAATATTAGAAATGAGCGATAAAATAAGAAATGCATGCACTTTAAACACCTGCAGCAGAATAAAAAAAAACAGTTTCAACAGTTTCTTTTTGCACTCACTCCTAAACCTAAAACAAACACTACATATATACACCCTGTAAGTATATGTGATACGATAGCAAAAAAGTCAGCAGATTATAAAGTTCTCTTACTCAGGCCGCCCAGAGGGATGAATGCTCATCGGGCCCCTATACCTATACCCACACCAATTCAACATAAAATAGAATTTTTTTATAATTCATAATCAGGAGTACTGTATGTACTGTACTGTACTTTATCTTAAGAAAGGAAGACTACTGCATTAATCTGCTCAATCAGTGCCCCAGTGAAATTCCCGTATGAGACGACTATGGCTTCTCCGCCCACTTGTCGAGAAACATCCAGATTACCTGCCTAGCGCCCTCCCCCAAATCAAGAAATTTCTAGAGTTACCTTACGCGAGAATATAAATAGGCCACGAGCATCGCTGCATATGAGGATCGCGAAAAAGCTTATCGAAACATGCGGATTACACAGGTACGACAAGGAAAATATGAGAAAAACTGCTCGACAGAGAGAGAAAAAAAAATTGTGCGCGATCATCAAGGCGTGTACTTAGTTCCAGAGGCCGATTTTATCCCTCCTACCAACCCTCTGGTCGGCCCAGCTCTCACTCTTTATACATTTGACTGAAATAAACGTTCAAACACATTGAATCGTCGAAAAAAACAAAGACTTACCGTAAATTCCATATCTCGGTCTACTGATGTTATGTCTTCAGATATATTCGTTCTGGATACGTAACCTTCGACAGCATTCGCTATTCCAATTTTTCCTTGGAAAAGAAAAATAAGAATATCCTGTGGTTCTTGGTATAATTTTGGTGATAAGAACATGTAATGGCACACTAATATAACTTACCACTTTGATTTTTAAATTCATCTTGATAAACATGATAAGCGGCTGCATGTGCCTTAATCATATTATGTACACACATATATTCTCCAACGCCAGGCATATCAAGTCCAGGTGCCATATCCAGGTTTCCATAACCAATACAAGCCACGGGAGGTTCATTAAAAGTAATCCAATAGGAAACATCGTCGCCAAAATTTTCAAAACATATTCTGGCATAATCTGCAAACCACTTGTTGAAACTGGAATTGTGGAGACCACCGATGTCTTGCAGAGCCTGTGGCAAATCCCAATGGTATAAAGTCACCAGTGGTTGTATGTTGTTAGCTTTCAATAAAGCTATCAAGTTTTTATAGTATGCTATACCTTTTGGATTGATATAATCTGGAAATCCTAAAATTGCGAGATTCGATCAAATCTAAAATATCAATTTTTTAACTATACTATTCAAATTTCATTTATGCCACGTTGGTGGAAGGACCATTAATATGCTACACAGAACATGATTTTAATCCATAAAGTTACATCAAATAAAGATTTGGCGATTCAAATGCCATCATTAATAAGTGGACCCAGAAAGCGGTTCTTCAAATTCTCTTAAGTTTAATGGTTATTCAAACAGTGCAATTGTAAATGAATCTGTTAAAATAGATAGCTCTATTAAGCTACTCACCATTGGGCAAAACTCTAGCCCATGAAATGGAAAACCGATAGTGATTAACACCTAAATATTTTAAAAGCTCTACGTCTTCCTGGTATTTATTATATGAATCACAAGCGACATCTCCATTAGCCAGCTCAGGATGTTCGTGAAAATACCTGTCCCATATGCTTTCCCCTTTTCCATCAGCATCCCATCCACCTTAAACAAATAGCAAGTTCTGTTTCAAGTAATTCTATTCAGCTGCGTATATTTTCTTTATTTATGCATGATGTGCTGTAGCTCTGCAGGTAAACTATATTATTTTATTTTTATTTTTTCATAATAAATTAAATTATTTTGATTAAGTTTATTAGTTTCAATTTCCTCTAAATGAGTAAGTTTCTCTGGGAATCATTTATAGCCTGAACAGCTCTCTAAAGTCTTCTGTATCCGTGAGTTCCTGTAAATCAGTACTTGATTCTTCCAATTCCTTTATTTAGTTTATAACAATTAGTAATAAATGTTTTTTGTCAGTAGGTACCCAACTCTCTGATCCTCTTCTATCCAGTAATCTCCTACTTATGCATTCATTTCAACTCAACAATTCTGTAAGCCCTTTACTTGTTGGTAAGCGGATGAGATGGAATAGAAACCAACTGTTTATTGAGAACTTTTTCAGAGGTTAGTTTTTGCATCAGTAATAGCATGTCTGTAATTCTTGAATTGTATAAAGGAACATTGTTTTCACTAAAAAATATTTTCACTTACCTTCTATTTGGGGAGCGGCTGAAGAAACGCCAAACATAAAATCATCTGGGAATGTTTTATCGTTAATCACATATTCATCATCTGCTAAGCTACAAATGAATGCGTTTTATGCTATAATATTTTCAGATTATTCATAATTCACTTACTTCATTTGTATTATCAAAACCAAAAATATAAATTTACCAAATAAACTGCACACTCTTGTCATTTTACTAAGATACAAAATAGGTACCTTGACGTAAAGTTTGTTCCGCTTAATAGCTTAATAGCTTTTCAATTATTGATGGTTATTAGGTGGGTGCTATTAGTGGCTGGCTCATAAATTATCATTACATTTAGACTTAATTGCATATCATAGAATATATACCAACATTTCACACATTTCATATGTATGTATACAAGATAATTCATAACTATTGGAACAATGGCTAATGGCTGAGGGATTAATTCATTCATTTTTGTTTGTGTTGTACTAAACAGCTTAGGCACTTGAACTGTGTGCTGAGGAATTATTCGGACCAAAACATAGCAATAGGACCAACCAAATATGCCTCAACACTCCATATTTCTACTAGTCCAGTAATTTAAGACATTTCAAACCCCAATCTGCGGATTGGGATAAATCGACATCGATATAGTGCCGGTTAAAAAAGTTATGAAGATCAAAAGTTATGAAAATCAGCTTTTCCCGAATATCTTGCGATCTATTACTCGGAGGTTAATAATCATCTAAATTATTTCTAATTAAATTTCCTACAAAAAGTGTCTCTTGCATTTTTCTGTAAATTCAACCAAGATATTGCGATACCTTCCTCTTCATGCCTGTCGGACTGTGTTCTTATTTAATCGATTTAATAATTAAAAATAAATAAAAATAGTTTTTGAGAAGTTTAAAGGAGCTGGTATTGCTACAAGACAATCACGTGATGATGCTGACGTCTTATTAGTAGATTAACAGCGATTGAAAAATCAATAAATAAGACTACGATTATCGTTGACGAAGACATGGATCTATTGTAGGGGAGCCCACGATGCTGAATGGGGATTTACTCGAGCGTCGTAGAGACCTATTGGGAAGCAAAGCTTGGATGATAAAAAGAAAAAAATGTTATATGATGTATACCTTTACATCGGTGGGGGAAGCGGCTATAGATTTTTAAATATGTAAAAAAAAACTGTTGCATGGACATCCTCGAGCGCGTCAGATATTGATAGCATCAATGCCCTACGTATTTTTAATAATGTACGTATATTAATCTGATCGTTTGCATGATGCGGGTGGTTGTATTTAAGGGTTGAAAATGAAAAAAAAAAAAATTAATCGAGCGCGTCAGATTTTCTAAGGGAGTGTTAAGTGCACCAAAAAAAAAGGTCTAATTCACTAATCTGACGATTTCGATGGGACGCAAACTCGCGGCCATTTTCATAATGTGCAAAAAAAAATCGCCATTTTGAAATACTCAAGCGCGTCAGATTAAGATATATATGGTTCATCTTTATGTTCTGAACGTATTGTCTCATAATCTGACGATTATCTAGAGGGATTCGCCTGATCTGACAAAAAAAAAATTAGAAAAACGGTTCACATTAAAGGCCATCCCTGCAACTTCCCTCTAATTCTATTCCTTGGCGCTTAAAATTGTACTTATGACATTTTTGAGCTCAAAATATAATTTATGTGATATTTTGAGCTCACTGAGTTCAAAGAAATAATATTTCCATGCATTTGAGCTCTCCCAGCTCGAAAGTCTGATAGAAGTTTCATAGAACACTATTTTTGGAATCTTCAAACCGCAATAACTTTTGAATAGATCAAGCAATTTTCACGCGGTTGGCGGCATTCGACGCAGTTTTATCATCCTCATAAGTAATTTTGCAATTTCAATTGATCGAACCACAAATTTCGGAGTAATCCCGAAAAAACACTTTTTCGGGTTTTTTTTTTCACGATATCTCTTGAACGAATCAACCAATTTTGACCAGCTAGGTGGCGATCGACGTGGTTTTTCAAGCTCAAAGGCGGATCAGTTTTTGAAGTTAATCAATGAACCTGGTTAAAAGTTATTCCAAGAAAACCACTTAAAAAAAAATTCTTATTTTTTTTGAGATTTATCAAAAATTTTCAAATCTATCAGTCCGAATCGGTTAAAATTCACAGGAAATCTAATTTTTAGGGAAATCTTTAGAACGCCGTTTAGTAGATTGCGTTCGGTTTAGTCGTTCAAAAGTTATAAGCGAGTCACACACACAAACACCCACACATACATACACACACACCCACACATACATACAGACTTAGTGACAACATCACGGGGGTAGTCAGGGAAGCTTCCTATGACCTTAAAACGTCAAGATCTGATGAAAACTCGATTTTCGTAAAACGGGGTAAAACCAATAACTTCCCGAATTGTTTAAAATTTTTAATTTTTCTTAGCGGGAAGTCAAAAAAAATTTTATTTTTTAAATCATTGAGCTTAATTAATTGAAAAGTTCAGGAAATAGCATGCAAATAAATAAGTGTATGCTTTTTTAGTAAAATACATGTATTTATAAAAAAATTACTTAAGAAAAGCTTAAACGCGGGGAAGGAAAAGTAGGCATCACGCAGCTGCACATTCGTCGATAAATTTAAATGCTTAAATTTATCGACGAATTTCTGTTATTTCGGCTTGCGGAAATCGTCAGATTATATATTTTTCATTATTCTTGAATTATTTCCTTCAAAATAAAAAAAAATTTAGCTACGCTCGAGAATGTCGAGATGGCGTTTTTTTTTTACAACTTTGTTGCCCTCCCCTTTTTTTACGTCACTCTCAAATTGTCAGATTAGTGGAATATACACTTTTTAGGATGTAATTAACTCACCCTACCTTAATCTGACGCGCTCGAGAATTTCTGATGGTCAATTTTTTTTTACTAATCTGATCCTATATCCTTCACGGGCGGCCTTATATATGGGCCTCTTGTTTTGTGGAGGTACTTAACCGGGTACAAGGTATCCCTCTGTATATTAATCTGCCGCGCTTTAGTAAATCCCGAAATCCCCGCTTGGGCTCCCCTACTATTGGTACTTCTCATAGCACGCACACAAATACTTGATCAACCTACATAGATTAAAAAAAACAGGAAAAAACAATGTTGAAACAAAAACTCGACTAATAGCCTCAATAAGTATACAAATTGCAAGAAAAATATTCTGTTTCTACTTGCCAAGACCGGATGTGATACAACTTCAGCACTTTTTGGGAAAGGGAAATAGAAAGTCATGAGATCTTTGAAAAAAGACCGAATTTAAACAATTTTGTAGAAATATTCCAACAGGAAAATTGCTCCCAAGATGTCATTGTCAATGATGAATACATTTTCTACTAGCAATATACGGTGCTCCAAATTCAGAACAGTCAATTGATAATTACAGATACTGCTGAAATAACAATTTTTTTTATTACCACCTACTTTTTCAGCAGCTTAACAGCATATTTATATAGTATATTATCAAATACAAACCTGGCTAGGAAGAAAATTGATCCAGAACTGTGGAGTTGGTAGTTGAAAAATAATATACTACTGCCAATAACGACTTTATTACCACCAGCACCCAATGATCTACTGAACACCATCTTTGCAATTGTACAACAGGTTGTGGTTGGAAAAAAAAATTGGATTGAGATGTTAAAAAAATTGTGGACATTGCCATGGCCAGTCATACTCAAACAAATGATGGAGATGTAGATGTCAATCTAGAAATGAGTCCACTGGACGTTTTGTCAGGAACTATTACAACTATTTGTTGATATTCGACATCATAAAGATTGAATTCATCCTGTAAGCCGTTGGGGAATATTTTCCGTCGGCTGTAGATTATTTCACTGATTGATTATATTTTCTACTGGCTAGAGTCATCTTCCAGCTATGGGGGGCAATCTTCCATCTTCAAGGGGTGAGGTACCTTAATCACTTAACCTTTTAAAAAAATTGGTTCCTAATTTCTCCAAGTGCTTCTCTCTTTCACGAATTGGCTATTTTTCCCAAAAGACTTAGGTAAGCTATGTCACTTCCCATTTTTTTCTCAATACTGTCCCCCATTTTTTTTACCGACTTACTATTTTTCAAAAGACATAGGTAAGCTTTGATGTTCTTCATTATTCCAAATATTGTGTCCCTCTCTCGTATACGAGCTGGTTATTTTTTCAAATGATATAGGTGAACTATGCTGCTACCATTTTTTAAAATATTGTCCTGCCTTTCTCTCAAAGTTCGTTCTTTCTTCAATAAATATTCGTAATCTTTTCTAGTTTACCTATTAAGTACACTTGCATGTACCAGCTTGCTTGCTATTGACTTCCTTCACGGAAGCACCTATTACCACACTGTGGCAAATTACTTTCTCCTAGGTTGTCGGTAAACCTCGCTTACAACACGAGCAGTCATTCCGATGGGGCGAGTGCGCCTAAGTGTTTTCCATTTGTTGAAGGGTATGGGTTTAAAGACATAGGTGAGCTATGTTCTCCTTCATTATTCTGATTATTATATTCCCCTTCTTTTACAACTTTGCTATTTATTATTAGCCCCTCTCCCCTTCAACAGGTTGGCAATTTCTTCAAAAGACATAAGTAAGCTATGTCGCTCCTCATTTTTCCAAATATTGTCCTCTCCTTTTTCAATAAGTTGGTTCCCTCTTCAACAGACATTGGTGAGCTTTTTATTTCCCCTGTTAAGTACGCCACATGTATACAAACTTTGTTACATACGATTGACTATTTCCTGCACAGATGCACGTAGTACTACACTGTGGGAAAGTGCTCGTTCTTAGGTTGTCGGTAAGCCTCGCTTGCAAAACGAGTGGGGCGATGGGGCGAGTGCGCTTAAGTGTTTTCCGTTTGTCGAATGGATATAGGCTGACAAGTAGGGGAAATAGTTGCCCAGTATGGGCTTCAAAATATCGTAGATGCCACATACAACCAAGGTTTAGTGGGCATAGGGTCGTTCTGGCAGACGGCTACTCTAGGCTGGGCTGGGCCTTTACACAGTTCGCTATTAACTGTCAAGCTGCACCTCTAAGCAAACTCAGCTGGAACGCTGAGTTCTTAGGTTGTCGGTAAGCCTCGCTTGCAAAACGAGTGGGGCGATGGGGCGAGTGCGCTTAAGTGTTTTCCGTTTGTCGAATGGATATAGGCTGACAAGTAGGGGAAATAGTTGCCCAGTATGGGCTTCAAAATATCGTAGATGCCAAAGTGGTTGCATGCAAAATGGTCATACTTGGCAGATATGGACTAACAATTTTTTTTCAGCGCTGCGTCTTCAGCACACCAACACTCTCTTACAGGTTTCATATATTTCATCGAATTTTTAATGAATGTCTCAAATCATAGGCATGCCTACAGGGAGGGCAGGGAAGGCAATGGCCCACCCCAGTTTCTCAAAATATCAATCTATTGAAAACATTCCATAATTTTCATATCTTATCACGGCTCTGTTTTTTAAAAAAATTCAGATTTGATATTTGGCCAACCCTAATAAAAAAGTCTGCGCACGCCCATGCTTTGCTCTCTACAATAAGGCCAGGAAATGTATACTTTGGATAGAGGTAGGCGGAAAAACTGTTTTCCTTATATCAAAATCTTGAAATAATTAAGATAGGTCCCGTAAAAAATTCAGCAAACAATTATAGTTTGGATAAGATAAAGCTGATTTCACAACAATATTGATTCTTATATCAAAACATCAGGCACCTGTATCTGAATCTTGATATAAATATCCTGTTTTTGAAAGGAACACTAAAAGTAAGTTCATTAGAGAATATTTGAGATTTATTTAATAATAAATTTATATTATCTTGATTTTTAACAAACATCCTGTGGAACAGCTGAAGGGCAAACATTCACCTCCAAATATAGTAAAATTTATTATTTTTAACAAATTTTCTACATTACACAAAAAAAATATTGAGTGAAAATCATCAGTAAAAATGCTAAAAATTTGTTAACATAATTACCGTTTGGATTATACTACGATTTAAGTTGTTATTTTACTTTTACAAGAAAACTGAAATATAAAACTGTATAGAAAAGTGTTCAGTGAGTGGGAAATGTCCAGCTCTATACTAAAACTGGACTCAAGAAGGACCAAGTGAAAATCAATCGACTCCGATTAGGGAACACCATAAGTTTCTAATAGCCAAGGAAGACAAACTAACTTGTAATATTAATAACATAGAGTTGACAGTGAAGCACATAATATGAGATTGCTCCAAATACCTGGTATCAAGAAAACCAAATAAGTTACCAGACAATTTGGAAACTGTTTTGGGTGAGCAAAATAGACTCAGAACTATAACAGGAAATATAAGAGATAAATCACATCTTGATTGAAATGTTGAGTATCCTCAGTACGTCCCTGGCTAGTTAAACACGAATTTACAAACTTTCACAGTTCCCTGCTGCGATTTAGGTTTAGCACAAACCACATACAACCAAGGTTTAGTGGGCATAGGGTCGTTCTGGCAGACGGCTACTCTAGGCTGGGCTGGGCCTTTACACAGTTCGCTATTAACTGTCAAGCTGCACCTCTAAGCAAACTCAGCTGGAACGCTGTTCTCCAAGTACTATATTTTTCGAGGACAATGTAACTAGAAAGTATAACCAAAAATATTTTATCCATATAGCCTACCTGGATAATGTGATCAGCATACTCGAATGCTTGTTTGCTTATCATGTCTTGGGACAAATTAAATCTAATAATTATTTTGGATTAATCAAATCCATACCCATGACTAATCTTTTATCCAAATTATCAATAGGTGAACGAACTAAATTTGTACCTATCATATCAAAATAACTTGTTATCATTCTTTTTTTAATTTCTTGGGAAATTAAACCACAATATTTTTGAATTCTTTATTTCAACGTTTCGGTAGCGTTCCAGCTACCGTTTTCAAGAAAAAATAAGTAAAAATTGATTTTTATTCCTAACTGACACAACGGAAAAAATTTGACAACTAGACAATCAAAAATATTTTGAAGTTTAAGACTGCAAAATTTTGTTATCAAATTTTTATTAAGGTCCATTCATAGTAGATCATATCCCCGGTAAAATGTCAAATGAAATATTTCATTTTATGACATTCCAACGATATGATAGTCTACTAGAAATGGAATCCAGTGAAGTGCACGTTCCAGGAACGGTTTTTAAATTGGGATAGCGCGTTTTTTCGCTTATATTGGAAATGTTGTTAATAAAACGCGTTTCTTGATACTTTTTTTGTTTATGAATATTTAAGTTTTCAAAATATGTATGTATACTCAGTTTTGTGATTTTATGTATTGAATTGTGTATCGATTAACAACTATTCAAATTATAAATCATAAGAAAACCTGGATAAAAACTTATGATGCTATCCTGATAAAGCAGGTAATTGATTATTGGAAATTTCTCTTTCTAACATTGGTAACCAAATTTGACTACATTCGGCTGAAATACTAGCTACACATTTATCTGCATTTAGTTGTATTAAAGCACTTTCTTTGATTTTTCGTCTTTTATTATTGGTTTCTTTTAATATTATTTTTGATGAATCCCATTGAATTTGATGACCCTCTTCCCAAGCATGTTTACAAATAGCTGACTTAAAGAATTCCCTATCTTTAATTTAATATATTGTGGTTTAATTTCCCAAGAAATTAAAAAAAGAATGAATAATATACCACAAGGAACATACAGAAGATAACTTGTTATCAATTGGTAATTTCAAAAGGTTAATTGCTTGAAGCCCGCTACCATTATTATTCTATAATAAAATGGAAAATTATTAGAATAGAGCTATTTCTAAAAATTTAACAAACATTTTTTCACTTGAAAACAATTATCATTGAAAAATATACAAGATACCGGTTGGAGTGTACCCACCTACACTGCGCGTCATATGAAACTGGTACAACTATCAAAAATAGTGTTTTTGTAGTTGTGTAAATTGATATTTTAAAAATTTTCAATGCTAAACCAGATCTTATAGTATAATTTATTCAAAGGCAGGCCTGCTTGAGTATCACAGGGACCTCCTCTGATAAGCCAAGAACACGGTAAGGTCTACAAAGAACAGGGCCTCCCATAATAGCGAATTTCAACTGGTACACTGATGGCTCTAAAACAGACTCTGGAGTAGGAGCCGGAATATACGGGGTAAAGGAGAAGATCGCGATCTCTCTAAGCCTAGGGAAACATGCTACTGTCGTTCAGGCAGAGGTAATAGCGGTGCAATGCTGTGTACAAGAATTGATAAGACGGGAGGTGAATAACCAAAGAATCGTCATCTACTCTGACAGCCAAGCAGCATTTAAGGCTATACGCTCATATAAGATAACATCAAATCTGATGTGGGAATGTCGCAAGGCCTTCAACAGACTAGGTAGTTATAATTAAGTGACCCTAGCCTGGGTACCAGGCCACCAAGGAATAAAAGGCAATGAAAAGGCCAATGAATTAGCCAAGTAGGGAGCAGCGGAGATCATGATATTTCCTGTGGAAGTGCTAAATGCCTAAGTGAAGGAAGCATCCACAAATGGATAAACAACCAAGCGTTGCACTGGTGGCATGGAATCCCAGGACAAAGGCACGATAAATTATTCTTCAAAAGCCGTTTGGCCAAACTTTCACAAGACCTACTATGTTAAAGTCGAGAAACGACGAGGATAATAGTAGGGCACTGTAGGCTGACGAAACATATGCATACAATTGGATTAGCAGAAGACAGCCTATGCAGGTTCTTCCAGGAAGAAGACGAAACCGCGGAGCACGTACTTGGTGAGTGCGAAGGCCTAGCAAGGTTGCGGTTTCACCTATTCGGAGAAGAAAAACCGAAGGCAGAGAGCTACGCAAAGGAGGCGGTAACCAGGCTATTAAGTCTAATGAAAGAATAAAGCTGGATATCGAACTCTAATATAAGGAGGACCACAATAGATCTGCAAAGGTCGCAGTGGGATAGGACAAAGAGCCACTCCAATTCTAATCTAATCTAATGGTATAATTCCTAAGGCAGTTATGCCAGCTCAACAAAAATGGTAGATGTGGTGATAAAATTAAATTTTGTAAAGCAATAAAACAAATTGGAAAAAATAAAAATCTATTTTATCATTTATACACAAACAGTAACTAGCTTAAATTTAAATTAAAAAACCTGATTTAAAGAATTGTGCATTTGTAGTCATAAAATTTCAGAAATTTCAATAGAAAAGTTCACAGTTTCAAATTTGGACACGAGATCTACGTAATTTAGAATTAAAACATTCCAAATGAATGAACTAGCAGATAGATCATAGACCTTGGTAGCATGGAAGCTATGAAAGTTTACATTCAATAATTAATAACGCGTCATACCTCTATTATTATTGATAAGTTTACTGCAACTTTTGCATGTCTTACTGTATGAAATGGATTTTCCCTTAAGTAATCATTTGATGCTTTGTATTGCTCCACTATAGTTATAAATGGTCTTCTAGTTCCTCTTTTTCTGCTAACAATTTAATCGTTATATTACCTTTTTTTAATGTTTTGAATCATGGTTCTGCTTCTATTTAACTCTTAGGCAAGTCGTCTAATGGACCAACCATCCTCTATTCAGGCTGCTAGAGCTCGCCCCAGGTATCTATTTAAGTGACAGTGTCTTGATAGGACACCTGACTCTGTGGTTGGTTCTCACCATAGCAGTGGGTGTAGCAACTAGAAACAAGGATAACTGAATCTGTGGAGAGCAAATTCATAAAGTCAAACCCTTTTAAAGAATATTTTATGAACATTTATTTTATTGAAGTGGGGTTATGGTAATCACATGGTAGGTAATTACTGACATTGCAAGAAATTGCTGCAAATTCTTACACGTCGTATTGCACATGTTAAGTGGCCTTCACCCAAACATTGTTTGAATGTCCAATTTATAATTGTGTTCGGGACACGCAATTGTTTTCAAATTTAAAAAATTTATGGATTCTCATGATTTAAATAAACAAAAGAAACTTGATTATAGTATATAGTATTTTGAGCTTTTATGGTTACCTATTTCATAATATTATATTGTATAGTACTTCTTGTGAGAAGATGTAATTGTTATAAACAATAAATTTATCTGTCTATCTATCATGTTTTACTTTCATATTTATACTATTATTTCAAAGAGGTGTTCAGTTTTGGGTCTGTTAATTAAAAAACACCCTGTAGATAATACCAGATTTTCGCGGTAATTAATATTATCAGCTCGGAGGCAGTATTCAACACCCTGATTAGATATGCCCTTTAATATATAGACGTTTAATTGAGAAATAATGGAACAAATTTTTAACAACTTTCAAGTGAAATCTGCTTGCAGAATGGCGTTACCTAAAAAACTAGTAATTTTATGTGCCCTGGTACAAGTAAGGTAAATGAAATACCAATTTTTATTTTATTTTTTAATTGTTATAAAATAAAATAATAAAAATTTTCTAATATGTCCCAATTTTACTAAAATCCACTGAATATATTATTATTAAATTTTAATAATTCATTTTAACGTTTTATGAACTTAAAAATATTTTTTAATAATAAATCAAACAACAACAATTTAAAGAATATATTTTCTCACTTCTCGTCTTGTTATAATAAATGGTATTTTATATTTTCATAGTTTAACAGAAGACTACGTTCTAAACAATAAACCTTTTCCCAAAAATAAAGGATTTACTTTTGGTACTGCTACTGCTGCCTACCAAATAGAAGGTAAGTACCCTTCAATCTTAATCATAATAAAAACTTGATGAAAGCAAGCAGCTTGTCAGATATTTTAATTCAGTAAACTGTTAATTCGTGAAGCTCGTAGAAAGCAAGTTAGGAAATATAAAAAAAAAATTAAATAGTTATAAATTTATTAGTTACTATCAAAATGAGGCACCAATTACACTATTTTGCAATGGTACGTAACCTAATAAGGGGTCTATTCTGTAACCAGTCCTTTAAAATTACAAGTAGGTAGATGTGATTTTAGCGCCTGTTAGATTTTTAACGGCCTCTAAATTTTAAAGGACTGGTTACAGAATAGACCCCTAAGTGAGTTATTAATTTTTTTTAAGCTATTTACAGCATAACTATTCTATTCCAACTGGATTTGTTTTTATTGTAACTATTCGCTGAAGGGCCAATAAGTTTCATAAACATAATTTATTAGTAAATCATTGGTATGACTAGACAATGGTATGACCATTTGAATAACAATTCGCGATGATCTATCGTACAAATATAATAATTTATAAAATATATAGACACGGCACTGGACAGCGTCTGTCATAAATGGGATTAAAACCCTCTTTTTCCACATTAACTTTACAAAGAGTATATCATTCTGTTTTGACATAGAGACCTTCAAATATGTATATTGTGCTTCTTTGAACCTGCTAAAGCTTGTTTTTTTATTCTTAACTATAATTTTGAATATTATCAACCCATTTTTGTGTCAAATATTTTCTGTAATAAATTCAAACATGATTCAAACTCATTATTAATCAGTGATTTGATTATTGTCACAATGTTTTTCAAAATGAATTATATCTGAAGGATATTATTATTATGACAATTCAACTCATGTATAAAAAATCGCATATGCCACAGTGTAATTGTCACTTTGACACCGGCAAAAGTTAGCTTAAACTTTTTCAGCGATAAATTAACTTCAATGTTAAAATGTCATATACCTGGAAATGTTATTGTCACTTTGACATCGATAAAAAAGGTGCATCCTTTTTTATCGCGATAAAAACCTCTCTTCCTCAATTTCTAGTATGCGGACGTCACTTTTACACAATGACAATGAGATAATTATTGTTGTTGTTCATCGATATATTCTGTCGTTAATTTATCTTGCCAAAAAACACTCGAGCTTTTCTTCTATCAGATAAATTTCTCTTCAACTCAAAATCTTGTCAATCACTAAATTTGCTCGAAAAACTGACATTAGATAAAATCGCTCCACCTTCGGTGTCGCGATTTTATCATGTCAGTTTTTCTCGTAAAATTAGTGATTGGCAAAACTGTTTCGTTGCAAAGAGAAATTTATCCGATAAAAAAAAAGCTCTTGTGTTTTTACTGTTGATAAATTAACTCCAATGGTAAAATGTCATATACCTGGAAATGTTATTGTCACTTTGACATCGATAAAAAAGGTGCATCCTTTTTTATCGCGATAAAAACCTCTCTTCCTCAATATCTAGTAAACGGACGTCACTTTTACACAATGACAATGAGATAATAATTGTTGTTGTTCATCGATATATTCTGTCGTTAATTTATCTTGCCAAAAAACACTCGAGCTTTTCTTTTATAAGATTAATTTCTCTTCAACTCAAAGTTTTGCCAATCACTAAATTGGCTCGAAAAACTGACATTAGATAAAATCGCTCCACCTTCGGTGTCGCGATTTTATCATGTCAGTTTTTCTCGTAAAATTAGTGATTGGCAAAACTGTTTCGTTGCAAAGAGAAATTTATCCGATAAAAAAAAAGCTCTTGTGTTTTTACTGTTGATAAATGCACTTGTGGTTTTTTCACTTATGCATTTGTTACCATGATTAATAATTTGACATGTTTGTCAACAACTTATTGAATTTCTAAACACTAACAATGAGCCGATTCATTGAATTGTCCTGCCGAATTACACTCGATGTTTGTATTGATATCGGGTAAATTTGTGTTGTTCAACTTCTAAACTGTTTCCTTTAGCAATTAGACTCGAAAAACTGTCAACCTAAAAACGCTCCACCTTCGGTGTCGCGTTTTTAATAGTTGACAGTTGTTCTCGTCTAATTGCTAGAAAACAGTTTCTCATTAAACAATCCAAATTTACCCGATAAAATACAAACCTCTTGTGCAATTATAAGTGATATAATCCTTATCGCCATGGAAATTTGCGTGAAAAAAACATTGTGTAAGGTCATAGCTCTGTTTTGATTTTTCAAACTAACAGTTGTTGATTAATCAACTTCTTGCATGACACACTCTAATCTTGCAAGTGAACTGACAATTCCCTTGGAGGTATCAAATTTGGATATTACACAATAATTATTGTAATTGCCTATACTTTTATCAATAATATTTTATTTTACACGATATAAAACAACCACAATATTATTTTCTTTGTTTTTCTACATTCTCACGTCATTTGGACCAAATTATGAATCATTTATATTCAGTGCTAGAGCACAAAGAATAATTACTTTGTAGGTATAGATAGAATGTACAGCTTCCGTTTTTTATCTAAATATTAATAACAGGAGCATGGAACGAAGATGGAAAAGGAGAGAGCACCTGGGATAGATTTACACATGTATTTCCAGAAAAAATACAAGATCGTTCTAATGCTGAAATTGCTTGCGATTCTTACCATAAATACAAAGAAGATATTGAACTTTTGAAAGATCTTGGGGTAACTCATCACCGATTTTCTTTATCCTGGCCAAGAATTTTACCCAATGGTAGGTGAAACCTTTATTATAATTGTTAAAATCTTTATATTGCATATTTTTTCTATTTTTTTAAATAGGTATTTCTACCCAATTCTTCCTTTTTATTTTCCATTTCTCCATTCCCCATCAAATGATCCGCTCCAGCATTTCCTGATTTTTCCACTTTCATTATTCTTAAAATCTTAACCCTTTTAAAACATTTTTCCTCACCCTGGAATTGCTTAGATTTATTTTCAATATTTTATCTTCGGTGCTTATAGTAGTCTGTTTTTTAGGTTTAATCAATCAAATCAATCAGAAGGGTATTGACTTCTACAAAGAATTTATAAGACTATTGAAACTTAACAATATAAAACCAGTGGTCACCTTATCTCATTGGGACATGCCGCAAACTCTTCAAGAGCAAGGTGGTTTTGAAAACTACAATTTCCCAGATTGGTTCGGTGATTATGCTAGATTATGTTTCGAAAATTTTGGAAATGATGTCGAGTATTGGATAACATTTAACGAACCCACTATACAATGTACTGGCTATGGACAAAATTTATTTATGCCATTAGTGGCACCTTTCGCTCCAGGATATAATCTCACCACGGTTGGGGGAGAGTACATCTGTATGCATAATTTACTCAGGGCACACGCTGTAGCTTATCAAATTTACCAGAAAGAATTCAAATCCAGACAGAAAGGTAAGTGAATCTTCATATACGAGCATATTTGAAGTACTTTTCATTATTCGAGTTAAATCCTTCTACAATTTTTTATTCAATGGATATTATATATTTTTTCAGGAAAACTAACAATAGCTCATGCTGCATCCCGCTGTTATCCCGTTACCAACAGTCGTGAAGATATCGAAGCATCTGACCGATGCATGCAATTTGGGGTAAATATATATTTCACACCACAAGCCACTAAAATTCAAACTAATCAATTCCACCATACAAATACAAGCATGAAACGATATTTTCATTACGCTCCTACTTAGTTAAGTAGCTCCTTTAGTTTTATTTCCCAGTGGAATTGTATTATATCTGCAGGCTTTCATTGCTCCTCTTCTATCCTTTAATCTCTAAGGTGTTGTGCACTAGAGGATTCTGAATTGCTGTAAACTTTGCAAATATGTAGATGACTTCTTCCATGCCACAGAATCTACATTCTTATCGAAGCCCTACTAGATCTTTCCAATAGTCAGATCTCTTTTTTCGGCTGTGCCCATTTCTTCCAATGTTTCATTGGAGCTGATACTGCGAAAGGGTTCCAGCAGCCAAAAGTAAGTTTCACTCCCCCTCTTTGCTAGTTAATCTTCTATTCCAGAGTATCCTATAATCCACAATAAGCTGTAATAGTTTTGGAACGGATTACACAAGAGCTCAGTGCTTCAATAGCTCATTGACTGTCCGACATTATAATAATCCTTCGCCTTCTATATCCTTTGTCGTGAAGCCGAAAGAAAGAGAAGATCTGACCATTTGGAAAGATTTAGTAGGGCTTAGACAATCAAAGATTCTTTTGGGTGACTACAACCTGTTGAGATCAAATGAATGCATAAGACAAAGTAAAACTGCGCTAAGAGTTTTAATAGGGATCCTAACGAGACATTGTCGCCTGAATGGGCACCTGAAAAAGCTCAAAATAGTGAAGGAAAAAGAATGCAGATGTTGTGGCATGGGAGAAGAAAACTCCATCCTCATACTTTCCAGAATCCTAGAGCACAGTACCTGGGAGATTACTGGATAGAAGAGGAACATTTATCTAAGCTGAAGCCTGCAGATATCCTAAAATTCCTTCGGGAAATAGGACTAAAGGAGCTACTAGTTTCAGAGACTCTCCTCAGAAACTAAGTGGAAGTAAGGGGGCACAATAGATCTTTCAGGTCTCGGTGAATGTTACCCCAAAAATACATTACATACATATCCTTTGTCAATATTGAAATGGGAACATATCTTTTTTTTATGGAGTGAATTTCACTAATTTGTATTTACAGCTTGGATGGGTACTTCACCCACTCTACCATGGTGATTATCCCGAGATAATGAGAAAACGTATCGACTACAGAAGTAAATTGCAAGGTTTCCGTGAATCCCGTTTACCTAAATTTACTCAAAAAGAAAAACTACAACTTAGAAGATCTTCAGATTTCGTAGCCATCAACGCTTACTACACCACTTACGGAGCAGATGCACCAGAGGCAGATATTACCGATATCAGCCCAACTAGTGACGCAAGACTCAAAACTTCTACAGCTGAAGGACTTAAGGTATGTATCTAACTAATTCATTGGAATCATCTGATGCATTTTTATAAAAAGTTAAGAGAGATACAACAAAAACAGAAAAAATTAAATTGAAAAAGACTTTATTTCAGCACCAAATAAATCTTTTTGCCATGGTTTTGTTTAATATCTTTTACAGAAAATAAGGGCGTATTAAACAATAATAATTAATAAAATAATGTAGTATTATGTTCAATTCTAATATTCATTTTCAGAATACTGAAGGAATGACTGATTTGTTACTTTGGGTACACAACGAATATGGAAAACCAGACATTTTCATAACTGAAAACGGTTTGGGTCTTGGAACTGATTCATTGCAAGACGAGGAACGAATCACCTTCATAAAGGTAATCTTAAAATAACTACTTGTAAATTTGGGCTTCAATAGTATAATATGAGCTTTACCAGACCGAGAGATACACAACTGCTTAACGCCTACCGAGTAGTCCAAAAAACACGCAAATGCAAATGACAGTGTACTTGTCAATCAGACGACGAGGTAAACGCTTCTCGTAGTGCGTTTGTGAGCGTTGTGGTGTATTAGTATAGCTCTCACACACAAGGTGTTGTGTTGTGAACGCAATTGCGCTGTAGTATTTTAGCATTGAAATAGTGTATAATATGTCAATTATTTTGAATTTTTGTCTAAAATTTGGAACGGTGGTAAAGAGGTGAAGACATTCATAAATCTCGCACCTTATTTTGGTGCTCGGTCAATATTATATATTATTTTTATACATGTAATTATAGCAAGGAATTTTTTTTAGCATTCACTTAGTCGCTTTAGAGATGCTATGGATAAAGGAGTTAAGTTACTCGGTTATACTGTTTGGAGTTTGTTGGATAACTATGAATGGTTCCTTGGATACTCGTAAGTATTGACATTTTTTGTAGTGAATAAAATCACATTAAATAATATTTTTTTACAGTGTGAAATACGGATTATATTCTGTTGATTTTAACAGCCCCAATAGAACGAGACTGGCAAGAAACTCTGCGAAATATTATAAGGAATTTATTTCAAAACCATGTGTTCACCTCAACTGTACTGTTTAAATCTCAACAGTATTATTTAGATGTATATGAGATTGTTGGAAATTTACTAAGGAACAAGATTTAATTTGTATTTAAAATATAAAAATAAAATTTAATTTTAATATTGAATGTTTGTTTTTCCTCATGATATCTACCTGACTATATTTATTAACGTTACAAGGCCGATATGTAACAAATAACAGATGAGGTTGAATGTTTATAATTCGAGGCTGACAATTTATTATCAAAAATCAAGTGAAATTTATTATTTATTGATTTGTATAACAGTCAAATGGATATAGAAGAATCAGCAGTTATCTCTGTCGCAATAAAAATAAAGAGTATGAAGTAATTGAATAGATGAGGCTGTTACAATTTGTAATAATTCAGTCACTAGACTGCCTGCTGCTCTATCAGTTCTTACCGCACTGTTCCTTAGCCGCTAATACCGGACTAGTACGGCAGCCGAAAGAATCGAAGATTGCGATTGTCATTGTCAAAAAACGACTGTCAAGAATTTTTCTATTCGTACATCTCTGAAATATTTTACGTTAGAATATTGTTAAAATCGTTTAATAAAAAATTGGAATAACATTCTTATGTGTATAATTGCTAAGGCTTTTACTTGATGTAGATTCATACTAAATTATGAAATCAAACGCGTCACTTTAAGTTTAAATATAATGTAGATTCAACATATTAAAATTGTTTGATTTCATAATTTAGTATGAAGTAACGTATTAATATTTCAAGAAATGATGCTAAACAAAAACTGCTACTGCCGTTACAGAGACCGCCTGTTTTTGGTAATAATTTATGGAACTCGTGAGTTATATTTGATTGGATTATTTTTTTATTCACAAATTCTTTTGTGAAGGTCTTAAATTGTCTCCATATAGACTGATTACTTATGAGAGTATTTTTGGAAGTAGTTTCTAAAATCTTTTTTGTTATTTCTGCATCAATAAAGGTACTAAGCCGATCATTTTCACCCATTTCACGCATTGACACAATTAGGTAATTATTTTGACAAATATCTGACGCTAGGCAAATAAAAGCCGCAGTGATTATTCCCGAGAATAATCACAAGTATTCCCACTATAATAATGACATAATTGGTTGAAACTTCCCCTTGTGACAAGTAAAGAAGCATTTCATTGGTTTCAAGAAATGTCAAAAAATAATCATATTAACATCTCCAATTATTCTTCAACACTTTCTCTCATTTTTCTCCTCTATTTTTCTATTATGTCTTAAGCTTTAAATTCATAACTTTTATTTGTTATTTTTTTATATTTTAATGGTATGTAATTAATGCTTTTTCTTTATATTAGCCTCAAATATAAAAAATTCATTATTTTTCTACTAGATTCTTTTAAACGTTAAATCCAAACATCATCTATTCGACATAAGTGAATCACAGAAATAAAAAAAAATCACCAAACCTATTATAGAATATTTATGTACCTATGTAATTTTTTAGCTACAAGAGGATACAAAAATAGAAGTCAAAACCGTTTCTTAATTAAAATATCTATATCTGAATCTTGATACAGGTATCAACAGTAAATTCATTAGAGATGCAATACTTTTTCTAATTATAAATATATATTATCAAAAGGTATAGCAAACATCCTGTTAGAAACGACAAAGGTCAAAAATATTTTGACCAAGCCAATTAACAATAACTGATATAAATAATATTCACAAACACCTTTAAAAAGTGAATCGGCACATAGGGAAAATGTTATAGGATTAAGTTTTCTTTAGGGTTTGTTTTGAATTTTATATCAAGTGAAGTTAAAGGTCTTCGTATGATAGCTGTGGCTGTACACCCAAAGAATGGCCAATCTGCAGAGAAAAAATGCATGAGCATTGTTTTTATTAAGAACCTAGTGAGCTAAAATCAGCCTCATTGGCACCAAAACTGCAAATTTTGTTTATTACGTTTCATGCGTAATAACCAGTAATAATTCACAAGTAATCTTTGAATAGGAACAATGGGTGGAACGAAATTATAGGGCAACATATTTTTTTTACCGTAAAACATTCTAATAGCATTCAAAACTTGCGTCTTCGTATCACAAACAACACTATAAATTTCAATTTTTCTTATATCTATATCTTGAGGTGCCGCAATAGCCCTAAAAATGAGTTTTTTTTTAAGGAAATCTTTATTTTCTAATAAATTGAAAAAAAAATCTGCCCATTCTGTTCTTTTAATATATTTTTAAATAACAGTTTAAACAGTTTTCTTTGCAAGAAAAGTAATGGCATAAGGATATTAGCAGTGATATATTTCTAATAGTTGTAATGGCTATATTGATGATTTGTCCAAAAGCGTCAAATAAATGAGAATTCAATATCAGAATAGAAATTCACCCTAGAAACCTCAATGATATCGATAACTTTACCAAGAAATGGTGCTCAATAATAGCTTTTGAATTACAATATTCAAAACTAAATTTTGGAGGAATACTAATTGTAACGTAATATATTTAAAATAATTGTAGTTTTTCAGCTTTATAAGGATTTTGGATAGGGATAAGAAGCACATGCAACAAAACATCTCATAAACTCTTCTATATTTTATGGATGATACATAAAAATTGATGCTAAGATAAATTTCATTGAAGGAAATTTAAACATGAAATAGATCAAATTACTTTCATTTTATTCCAGTACTTCCAACTTTCTCCTGTTATAAAGTTTTTCAATTCTTCGCAACCAAGAACTGGTTTTTGGTCATCATCTTCTGTGATTCAATTTTTGCTTTTACAAAGCCGTCTCTTGCTTCAGGTCCGCAGACACTTAGTGATGACATGTCTGTCTGTCTGTTACAAGTTTTATTACTATTTCCACGGCTTGAGTGTGGCAGGGAAAACGAGAATAGTCTATTGACTGAATTCGGCAACCACGTTCTTTTGCCTCATTGATATACCCTTTTAAAGCCTCATCAGTTATGTGTTTGGTCATCGGAGGCTCTGTGATTGTTAAGTCCAATCAATCATATCAATGAAGTCTTCAGCCTGAAAATTGATATTGGGGGTCTCAAATTTTCTTACACCATTTATGTTTTCTGATCTTGCCTTCAGAAGTCTGCGAAGACCTAGCTCTCTCACGTGTTTCCTTTCATCAGATAACATACAGAGAAGCACATTTTCAGGATGAGCACAGAAACCATTTCTTTGAATGACAGGATCAATTATATTTCGATGCTGTCTGGAAATACATATTTTCTACAGCTTTGCGGCACTTCAAAATATTTTATTAATCCAACCACATTTTAACTGGTTCTCTTAAAAGGCATTATTTAACTTTTTATCACTATTACATTTAAAATTTACGATGGAAATAATTTTTCGTTATATAAATCTTCAAAAATATAAAAATTTTCATATTTTTAACTGATTTGCGGCACCTCAAAAAATATTCATATTAAAACCAAATTTTAACAGTTTCTTTTCAAAGGCAATATGCAACTTTTTATCACTATTACATTTAAAAATTATTATATTATTTTTCGTTCCACACTTGAACATGTGAATTGTCAATATCTTATTATCCGTATTTCGCTCAAATTCATTCATTCATTCATTCAAGTATACTATCAGTTTTCGATATAGTACGAACATGGTACGAACGCACTCCTTATGTCATAAGTCATTTTTGGTTGAACGTGAATTTTAAACTAATGGCATTTTTATTAAATTAATTTTGTATTGATAGGTAATTTCAAGCAGCAAATATGTTACAGACAATCTCCTGAGTACACACAATTATGATACTCAAGTTTCTGTTGAACTACTATCCCTGGGGATTCTCAAAATATTTGAATTTGTCCATCATTGACCCAGGTTAATAAATAGAAAAAAGTATTAACCACTATTTATAGAAAAATTCAACTACTCAGTTGGCTAGAATATGCAAAAATGTCAACTTCGCATCTAGTAGTGGAGAAAATAATCAACTGAATAGTATATATGAAAGAAGAAAACAGAAAATAAGGGATTTTACAATAATTTATCAATCATAAAAGGTTAATGAAACTTCAGTTAATTAAATTAATCAGGAATACATATCTTTTAAAACCGGAGGTTTATTTATAGGATAAAAATTAGTTAACACTAAATATCTTGTTATCAATAGCCAACAAACGGCTTTTGGCATATAAAATCCAATTTTTTATATATGTTAAATATACAGGGTTACCCAGCTCAGAGCACCCACGAACTTTATAGTAAACAGTATCATTTTCCAAAAATGTATCTGGTTGGATCTTCAAAATTCAAGGAAATCATTGTCAGAATCCAAACACCCAATGTATGTATGTAAATTGAGCGGTCATTCACTGAGATCTAGAAGATCTGTTACTTGTTTCTGACTAAGTTCCAGAGACTAGCTGCTATTAGACTATATTAGACCTATTTCCGGGGGATTTTTTAGGATATCTGCAGGCTTTAGCTTAGGTAAGTATCTCTCTTCTATCCAGTAAGCTCCTAGGTGCCGTTCAGGCGACAATGTTCCGTTAGGATCCCTGTTAAAACCCCCCTTAGCACAGTTTTACTCTAACTTAGGCATGCGTTTGATCTCAGCAGGTTATAGTCATTAAAGAATATCTTAGATTATCTAAGCTCTACTAGATCCTACTAATGATCAGATCTTTTGCTCGGCTTTGACTATTTTTCCCAATATCACATTGGTGATGATACCCAAAAGGGTGTTTCAGTTTCCTTATTTGCCGTTCATCTGCTTTTCCATTTCCTCCTATCCCATTGTGCCCTGTAATTCGCCGAGTTCACTTAGTTTGCCTAGGCATTCCAACACCATTTTATAAATGATTACACAAGAGATCAGTGCTTTAATGACTGTTTGACTCTCCTACACAATGATAATCCTTTGCCTTGTATATCCTTTATCAATATTGAGCTGATGCTTGAAAGCTACTTGGGGCTTTTCTCAAGTTTTAAAGATGGTTGGTTCCTTCTATTGCTTTCAAGCCGTCTGTGTACCATTGGGTATTATTTCCAAGTATGGTAATGGTATTTGGATCAAATTCCTTCTTGCTTCATTTCGTGAGGAATTTCTTTCAAATCACACAATTTTGCGATATGTTCCATTTTCCTGATTTTTAAGAAGCGAGAAGATGGTTTTTTAATGATTCCTTCTCTTCGTAATCTGTATCTTGTCCTTTCTGCAGAACTTTCCATCAACATATATGTTGTATCGTGAGGTTAAGAATCACTACCATGGCCGCCGTTACGCGAATCATTAAATCGGATTTTTCCGGTCACAGAACACAAAACATGACTATGCCTTATTTCTACAGTGGGTTCTTTCTGAAAAAAGTGCGATTGTTTGCTAATCATGATCAATTTGATTTTCAAGATATGAGATCCAAAAATTCTTGATTGAATTATTTCAGTAAATATAAACACCCTGTAGGTACTGTTAAATAACTTCGTTAATTAATATTATCGCCACGGTTAAAATAATTAGCACCTTGATTAGATATAGTCATTAATACAAAGAAGTCGAATCTAGATAAAAATTGAACGCTGAGTATAAATAACATCTCCAAGTCGTAGAGTCCTTACAGTAGTTAAAGTTGACAAAATGGCTTTACTTAAGAAATTAGTAATATTTGGCGCTTTAGTACATGTAAGGTGAGTTGAATGCTGAATTATTTTTAGAAATAGTTTTCTAAAGTGCTCCAATTTTTCTATCAATGTTGAATAAACTCAATATTTTATTTAAAACGATCCACATATTTCAAATGTTTAATTAGCACAGTAATATGTGAAGGCCTAGCAAGGTTGCGGTTTCACTTATTCGGAGAAGAAAAACCGAAGGCAGAGAGCTACGCAAAGGAGGCGGTAACCAGGCTATTAAGTCTAATAAAAAGAATAAAGCTGGATATCGAGCTCTAATATAGGGAGGACCACAATAGATCTGCAAAGGTCGCAGTGGGATAGGACAAAGAGCCACTCCAATTTTAATCTAATCTAATCTAATCTAGCACTGTAATATAAAAGTGATATACATATCCAAAATTTTACTCAATTCGTTGAAATTTATTAAACGAAAAAGGAAATTCTGTTCTACATACTTACCTACTTATTTCAGACTAACACTGAGTTTTATACCTGATTCCACTTTATACATTCTTTCCTAATACATAGATAACTTATCTTTCAATAAATATTCCACAGATGATTTTTCCAGGTTATACAGATTTATTCATAAACATTAATTTTATCCTTAAATAATTTACAGATTTGATGTCTTTCAAATATATCCTTAATTTTAGAAAACTTTTTTTTTAGTTCAAAAATCCACCACCACTTTAATTCATTTGTTTTCTCAATCCACTTCTAGCTTTGTTTGTATCGAAGAAAATAAGTATTTATTCTTGTCTGCAATACATTTTAATCCCATTGTCTTCCCACATTTATAAAAAGGAATTCCAAATATTAGGAACCCTTGCTTTGTCTTTTTGACCTACAGAGAAGCCTTTCATACAAATTCTCTTATTCAATATTATTTTTTTTTCAGTTTAACAGAAGAATACGTTTTAAACAATAAACCTTTTCCCAAAGACAAAGGCTTTACTTTTGGTACCGCTACCGCTGCTTACCAAATAGAAGGTAAGTGTGTATTGTGTAGTTTAGGTAAAAGATATAGTACACATTTTAAACTGCTATACTATATTGGCATGATTTTTGTAAATTTCAATCAATAAGGGATAGGGAATAATTATAGTTGGAGCAATATAGACCCATCCACAATTCAGTACGAGTGTCCAAACTATCAATTGGTTTCCAAACAACGTTTGATTAATATTTTGGAAGGCATACTCTCATTTTTGCGTTAGTATTTGGGGTATTTGATTGAGTTTTTAAAATACAAAATATCTTAGATATCACCAAAAGAAAATAATTAGTATGGTAATTATTTACTTAATTAGAGTTTCTTGTAAAAATCTCTCTCTATTTGGTCGATCCATCTATTTGCAGCTCACATTACTGTCTTCCTTAATTCTGTTGATATGCGCAATCAATCTTATTTTATTTCATTATTCTTCCTATGTTCTCAGTTTTTAGTATTTCTTCTATTCATAAATTTCCAATCCTCCATACTGTCCCTCATTTAATTTTAATTTCTTTGGTTCATACATTTTCCTAATAATTTTTCTTCCTCTTCCTTTATGTTTTGTAATCATGAAACGGCAAATTCATTTTGATTATCATCTTCTATATCTTCAATTTATTAATGTTTGTTCATTAATATAAAATTAACTTCGAAAAATTTTCAAAATTAAGTAATTAGATAATTTTCACTATATCTATTACTTGTACTATAATCATATTTCAATTCCTTGTAAAAATTATATCAATTGAAAAGATTATTAAACTGATTTTTTGATTAAACTTGTTTTGCAACAATCTAAGAAAAATCCATACGAGAAATTTTGGTTTTTAACATTTTTTATTTGTTAAGATCGAGTACTTTTTAACTACACCGTTATTTTTCAATTATGTCACAAGTCATAATCAAACCGATACAAAGTTTAATGCTCTATCATCTAAGCCACCCACTTTCCAGATAAATTTATATCCAATATTTTTATTTACATTGAAAATATAAATAATATTTCCCAAGGTTTAATTATCAAACAAACAAAATAATTCTTATCTCTCGGTAGTTCTATGTTATTAAAATTGGATAAGGTCAGTACCATTGTCAGAACCTGTAATTATTGTTTCCATTAACTAATCAATTTATCACTTCAGCATACGAAGTCCCACACATTTCCCATAGTCGAGTTTTACTATTGAATCTTTCGAGTCAGATAATTGCCTTGGAGTTATCGATGTTCGTGAAACCATGAATGATACAGTTCTATTCGAGACTGTTGCTAATATTCCATTCAGCTGGATTTTTCTTCCACCGTCCCCCTAGTCTCTTTATAATAATGTAAAATAACTTGATTTAGACACAGAAAATAATGTTAATCCAAGGATTTGAAGTCTAAAGAAAATATGAAAGGACTTGCCTAATTACATTAGTCTTCATTACATCGGCATCTCTGCACCTGCACAATCTGTTTTTTGCAAATCTATTTTTGTAGCCTCGTTAATCTTTGTTTGACTCGTTTGACGTAATCACAGTCCTGCGGTATTGGTTTTACGTCAAGCCAGTTATCGGAAGCGATCTTTTACCTGCGCTGTGCGTATGCGCTATCACACTGCATTTTCGACATTTACCCTACAAGCTTCATTCTGATTACCATATATCTTGTATTTTATGTATTATTATTGTCTAAATAGAAGACGAACATTTATTTTTTGAGACAGACATTTTACTACACCTAAAAAACTTAATGAAAATGAAACAGTGAGTTCCTCAGTATACACAACTGTACACAACAACAAACATTTACATGGCCTTCAACATGGATGACCTTTAACTTCAGCATAAAAAAATTATGCGCATGACCGGCATGTCAATTATTAAGCGCTATTCCAAATACCGCCTGTCCTTATGCTATGTAAATTCCGCTAGGCGGTAACGTTATTTAGAGACGTTATTTGAAGAATCGACTCGCGCATAGGTTAAATGTCAAAATAACATATGCGGTAATACGACCTGACGCTGTTTGGGTTACCGATATCTCTCTTTATTAGAGAGATATTGCAAATTCCGATAGCGCATGCTGTGTGTTATTTACTCCGTGTTAAATATCATGTTTACGTCTTAATAACAATGTTTGGGACGGTATACGTATTGCCATCTTTTTTCCAACAATTTCGCGTAACAAACATAAATCATCATCGGACGTAAATCTCAAACTTTTTGTAGAACACATATTTTGCAATTTAAAGGTCATCTCAATAATATTTAAAAAAAAAGTATACAAACATTTCATTTAATAATCATAATAAACAAGAACTTAATCTCGAAAGTTTCTTGATCAGCTACCGGATCTATCCGATTCTGTCTGAAGTAGGATAGCGCAACGTTTTACGTGAGGTGTTGTTCTGGCATAAATAATGTGATGCGCTAACGGTATTACCGCAACGTGTCTCTCGAACTCATTCTGCGCATGCTCAACTATAACGTCGCACAGGATTTGTCACAGCAATATTTCTCTATTATTTGATAACCCAGTATACTTAAAACAACTAAACGTTCATAATTTTATTCTCATCAACAGGAGCATGGAACGAAGATGGAAAAGGGGAGAGCAGCTGGGATCGATTTGTACATGATTACCCAGAAAAAATTTTAGATCGATCAAACGGGGACATTGCGTGCGATACTTACCATAAATATGAAGAAGATATTAATATCTTGAAAGATCTTGGCGTAACTCATCATCGATTCTCTATTTCCTGGCCAAGAGTTTTACCCAACGGTAAGTCATTTAATAATTTTCGTACTTAATCTTTTATAATATACGTTAATCATTTCAGGTTTAATAAATCAAATCAATCAGAAGGGTATAGACTTTTATAAAAATTTTATTAAGCTACTGAAAGCTAACAACATAGAACCCGTTGTTACCCTATCCCATTGGGACGTACCGGAAATTCTACAAGAACAAGGAGGATTCCAAAACGACAACTTCCCCGAATGGTTTGCAAATTACGCTAGATTATGTTTCAAAGAGTTCGGTGACGATATTACATATTGGATTACTTTCAACGAACCTACTATACAGTGTACTGGATATGGACAAAATTTTTACATTCCTTTCGTAGCACCTTTCGCTCCAGGATATAATCTGACCACTGTTGGGGGAGAATATGTTTGTATGCATAATTTAATCAGAGCACACGCTGCAGCTTATCACTTGTACCAAAAAGAATTCAAAGCCACGCAAAATGGTAAGGGAATTCTCACCTATTGATTTCATATAACCAAAAAAATGTATTTCTGTTTTAGGAAAACTTACAATCGCAAATGCAGCTTGTAGATGCTATCCCGCTAGCGATAGCCGTGAAGATATTGAAGCAGCTGATCGATGCATGCAGTTTTCGGTAAATAATCTTCATTAAAATAATATTCAGCTGTATCGATTTTTATTTATTTTTACAGATTGGATGGGTACTTCATCCAATTTACTATGGTGACTATCCAGAAGTTATGAAAGAACGTATCGATTACAGAAGTAAAATTCAAGGTTATCCGGAATCTCGTTTGCCTAAATTTTCTTTAGAGGAAAGACAACTCTTAAGAAAAACTTCAGATTACGTAGCCATCAACGCTTATTATACAACTTATGCTAAAAGCATTCCGGAACAGGAAATTAGCGATATCAGTCCATTCAGTGATGCAAGACTACGAGTTACTTTCGCAGAAGGAATTAAGGTACATATTTGAATAAACATAAGTTTAATAAAAACAAGTAACAAGAGTAACCAGAGGTTGATTAACGTAGATACTTAAGCACCGGGCTCCTCGAAGCTTAGGAGGGCACCGTGATACAGAAAAAATGTCTTAGAAAAAAACTTCATTCCACCATTGTTAATAGAGCTTGTTGGTGAAGTTTGTGTATCACTTTTTCTCATTCGAGGTTTTTCTCCGCCCTTAAGTAGACCACCGCCCGATTTAGTCCCGGGGCCCGCCACTGAGAGTAACAAAAGTGTTATGACTTATTTAAAAACCAGGAGAAATAATTTGAATTTAAGTTGGCAATTCTATAGACCTCTGATTGGTCAGATTCCGTCCAGTTTCACACAACACTTTCTAGTATTGACATCAGCTGATAATTTCCATTTTTGATAGTTCTGACAGATAAATATAATAATATATAATATAATTTTGTCATCGCATCCGTTCTTGTTATTCTATTATTTTCACTCAGTTTCATTAAAACTGTTTCTTTGAAAACTTCAGTAAGCAATTGTATTGAATATATGCAATTATGGATTCTTCTACTTCGAGTACCAGCTCTTCTCTCAATCCGGTAAAACAATGTAAGGTCATTTAGGACCGTCAAAAATCAAATACATTCATCTTATATCTACAATAAACATCTAAATTATCTACTGAAGAGACGAGAAATCGACTTATGGCTATGGGTAGCTGATTTCTTTATAGATTAAGGCATATTTAATAGATTTGGAACACGACTGTTGACTACTTTTTCAGAACACACCCTTTAGTAACTAATCTGGTAACTTTTAGTGGTGTGAGTAAGACTTTTCAAATTACTCCTCCTGGTTATTAAATGGACTATAGTGGATTGGAAAAGTGGAAAAGTTAGCAGCTGTAATTTTAATTTTTATATTTGTTTTTCAGAATACCTATGGAATGGGTGATCTATTACTCTGGGCCCACGACGAGTACGGACAGCCTGACATTTTTGTTACTGAAAATGGCTTAGGCTTAGATACCAGTACAATTGAAGATGATGATCGACTTGAATTTTTGAAGGTAATTGTGAAAAAATGTACTAGTAAACTGTTTTTCCGTGACAAGGCGGAGCTTCCAGTACGCAGGGAGAGAATGTGTTCGGCCAGACTGGGATGAAATTTACCCGAACATCAGATATTAAAATTTATACAATGTTGCCAATATTAGGTTCAAATATTTCCTTACCTTCACAGTTTTTCAATTTTAGCAGAGTTCTGAAAAGTACATCTGCATGAAATGTGTAAAACTAAAATAATTAAAACAGAATACACAAATACAAAACGTACGAATACAACAAAATCATAACGTCTACCGCACGATTGACTTTGCTGGATTCCCACTTTCAAATTTGTTACTGCGCATCTTTGCCTCATTTCACAAGAAACTGGTTGGATTGTACACTTCTATATACTTTGTTGGGATGAATACGTTCAATGTTCAGATCTTTTCTCAATAGGAAAGCTATATATTGTTTGAGAAAGATATATTTTACATGCAATGTATAAGCTTTTACACATTTTTTTAAACGTGTAACTGTAACAGAAAAATGTTTATTTTCAGTATTCACTGAGTCGCTTCAGAGACGCTATGGATAAAGGAGTTAATCTATTAGGTTATACTGTTTGGAGTATGATGGACAACTTTGAATGGTTCGTGGGATACACGTAAGTACAAATTTAGTTATTTGTTCAAAGTATTGATGATTGTGTTGTATAGTATGTTTTGAGGTGAATATTCTCCTGAAATATCTATTATTCCCCTCTCTTCTAATCAGTTTCTGATTAAAATCTGATAACTAGGTTAGGTGAGGTTGATCAAAAAGGACGTCCATTGCCACTTGTAAGAGTCTATTGTGTATTGTGTGTGATGACTCAAACGACAGTAGCCTGTTTAAATGCCCGTTAGAGGTGAAGGCTCTGGTCCTTTAAAGAAACGAGCGGCACCCTCGTGAGTCGCCCAAGAGAGTCTGCTCTAAAAAGTTCATCCTTATGGAGGGTATGACTATACTCCATTCAAATTTAATTTACGCCCCTCCAATACAATATATTCACCTGACAACAGGAAGACGATTTGCATTTTTACAAATGGATGGACTCGCCATCGATTTGGTCAGTATTTGAAGTAATTACAATGGACGACTTATCCAAATCTTATACAATTGCCATTGAATTGAATCTGACTGAAGATTTCTGGTTCTATTCCACAAAATTTAAATTCTTTCTTCACATTATCAAGCTAGTCATAGTTCATTTGATTGCTCTGAGTGATGATGATTATTAAAAATATTTTCAATGTCTATTATGTTTCAAGGACCAAATATGGAATTTACCAAGTTGATTTCGAGAGTCCTAGTAGAACGAGAATCCCAAGAAAGTCTGCTACGTGGTATAAACAATTTATTCAAACACCATGTGTTTATCTCAACTGTACCGTTTGAACAATGTATGACGCCCTGCTGATGACGATTATATTCACTCCAGTTGTGTTCAAAGTTATTAAAATGGTCAGTAAACTTCGATAAATGAATCTAAGTCCCTGAGAAAAATACTGAATTTAAAAATATTTCTTTTTTATTTACAGTTTTTTGTATTTTAATATTAAAATTGACACTCCTGGTTGTTTTTAATAAAAATAAAATTTATAAGCATTAATTTTTGTGTATTTTTTCTTGACAACACCATCATATTTCTCTACTGTCCATTGGTTGCAGTCTGACTCAATACCACGTGAGTTTGTACTTCATTTAACAATTTCTAGCCTGAATACACAAATATACAGATACGTGGACTTCAGAGGCAATTTCAGAGTTTCAAAAAACCAATCCCCAACGACCATCCTCCATACTGTCCTGACCTAGGTCATAAGGACTTTAACAATTTTCCAAAAATTGAGGATGAACTGCGTGGTGAAAGGTTTCAGTTTCCAGAAGATGCGGTCAACGCCTTCAAAAACTCTATTTTGAAGGTTTCCAGAACTGGTTACAAACAATCTCAAAATGCATTTCTCTCCGTGGAGGATACTTTGAAGAACATCCACTGCTTTTTTCTACCTCTATGTGTAAAATGTAAAAGACAACACACTCATCAACTATCTTCATACAAATTTCACATCTCTGGTGCTAAAATACAGCAGTACTTTGTTTCATACTTTAAAATATACAGAGTGCAACAAAAATCATACCACATATTCTGGGGCTAAAAAGAACTCGATCCAACCTAAGTTACCCTAGTACAAATGTGCATGCGAAAAAAGTTACAGCTTGGCTGCAATTAGATATCGTCAGAAGCCATTGCTTTTCCAGGATATTTGGTTTTCATTAGTAAAACGATGCCGACTGAGTATTCAAAAAAATGGGACATCTGATATAAACTACACATTTGTAAATAAATAAGATTCATTCAAAAATTTGGGATCCTCGAGAAACTCAAAAATTCATTGAATTTAATTTTTGTTACTCGAAATTTTTGAAGCATAATGAAAAATAGGCCGTATTTCGATAAAAACTGATCATTGTAAAAATTGCTAGGGGCAAACAAGTTTCAAAAATAATGTGTTTGAATAATGGTGCCACAATAAGCATTAAATTGTAACGTACACAAAAATTATGGGGGGTTTAGGGAATCTCAACTCCCATAAATTTTTAACAGGGTGCAATAATTCCTTAATTTTTTTTGAGATGCATAATAAAGCCACTTGTCAACTTTCATTATAATATGTCAAGCAAATTTCGAAATATTTGAAAAAATCAATTTTCATTTGGTAACTTCGAAGGGTTGTAACTTTTTTCGCATGCATTTTTGTACTAGAGTAACTTGGGTTAGATCGAGTTATTTTCAGTCCCAGAATATGTGGTATGACTTATGACCTGTCTCTTTGTTACTCCCTGTATAACACCATATTATTTCGAAAATTATTGTGTCCCACATAATTTCATATAAGGCTGTTTTTTTTGTATTGTCGTAACAGACAAACAAATTCGTGACTTTCTTCACCCAGTGACGTACCACGGACCATGATGAAGCTATGTCAGTACCGTTAACCGTAACGAGTCCTCCGGGGTACTACATAGTAATCAAGTGCGGACAACAGTTCTTCGCGTTCCGCCATTACATTACAACATAATATTAAAGAAATTGATAGAAACGTTCTTATCAGTGTTCTTAGATAGTTTGAGTGTTTTTTCAGTGGTTAACTTCAAGTGTATTTTTAAAATGAAGAAATTGAGGTTTATTATTGTAAGTACAATTAATCTGGGTTAACAATCAGTATAATATTTTATTCCGATTGTTTATTTTCAAACGGTTCAAGTGGTCTATGAGTTTTTAAGGAAAAATCTAATTTTTTGTCATACAATCTCACTACTAATAAATCACAGAAATGTTTTTTACGAAAAGAAAAAGTTGCATATATTATTCACGGAAAAACTCAAAAGGAAAAACTGAACAACTGTATGAATGTCAAAATATATATTTTTATTTATTCGTCAAACATTTTCGAAATCTAATTTGTCTTAATTATACACAGCAATTATCTGTAAGCAATTTAAACTAAGAAGATTATTATTAATTACAAATTTCCATTCATTTTTAAATCATAGAATGAAATTTAGATGCAAGAATATAAAATCAACCATCAAATTCCAAGTGGCAAAATCATTTCTTCCTAAAAATTTTATATTCACCTATTAGCTCGTAAACAAAGTTAAGTCCTTGCCGCAGTACATAAAATGAATATCAAATTAAACTCGGTCAAACGTTCATAGACGTAGTATTTATAGGTATTATAATATTTAGTAATTTCAAAATCCTCAAACAATGCGAGAAGTGATACCCCACAATTTCGTTCAAGCATAAAAATAATGGACCCACATTTACAGTCGCGTGACAAAACGAAAATATAAAAAAAAAAACGTTAGGAATTGTATAATTGTTTACCTAACACTAAGTTGATACGCTACAGTAGATTCGACCATTGGATATACCTTAATAATATTTTTATTGTTACTTTAATGGTCGATACGTTACTTTTTAGTTTCGAATGACAGAGCACATATTTTTAAGTACGCCAGAAATATTATTATGTATATAAGTAGAATAAAAATATAGTTTTTCTGTATCGGTAGTAGTTTAATTGAAAATTTCAATTAATTATTATGGTAAGCTACAAATTGACTTACTTTTTAAAAAGTAAACCGTTTACTAAGAACAAACATCTACTTTTCGGGCTATATGCCCCTACAAACAAAACTTTAAGTTCAACGGAACGGACAATTATTGCGCTTCATCAGTACAAGGTAGATAGAATCTGTCCAGAAACCCTAAAGGCATAATTCTAGACTCCAGTCTCCAGATTACGCTGAAATTACACAGCTACTTCAGTAATTTATGCCTCATAGATTTTTGTCGCTTTGAAATTAAGATACTTCCAGATTAAAATTATAAAAGATAAATATGAAGGACACTAGACTTCAAAAACAAACTTTTTCTGTGCCCAAACATAGTGAATGTTAATTAAAATTGATTACAAAAACGAGAAACATGCACTTGGCACTGTTTTTCATTAGAATTTGCGTCCGCTAAAAGATTTTTACTGAATTTAAAATATAACTGTAAAAGAACAGAAAAATTGTAAATTTCACAGATTTTACTGAATAAACTGTAGAAATTGGGAAAAAACACAATTTAAAATGGAATTAAAACAGAATTTTCAGTATAAAGTATATAAATTCAGAAAATATCCACTGCTGTAAAATGAAATTTACTATGATCCACTGCAATTTTTTTCAAAATCATGTATGTACGTATGTATGTATGTATTTTTGGGGTAACATTAACTGAGACCTGAAAGATCTATTGTGCCTCCTTACTTCTACTTAGTTTCTGAGAAGAGTCTCTGAAACTTTTAGCTCCTTTAGTCCCAATTCCCGGAGGAATTTTAGGATATCTGCAGGCTTCAACTTAGGTAAATATTCCTCTTCTATCCAGTAATCTCCTAGGTACTGCGCTCTAGGATTCTGGAGTGCTGTGCAGTTGGAAAGTACGTGGATGGAGGTTTCTTCTTCCAGGCCACAATATCGGCATTATTCCTAATTCACTATTTTGAGATTTTTCAGGAGCCCATTCAGGCAACAATGTCCCGTTAGGATCCCTGTTAAAACTCTTAGCGCAGTTTTACTTTGACTTATGCATGAATCTCAACAGGCTGTAGTCACCCAAAAGAATCTTCGATTGTCTAAGACCTACTAGATCTTTCCTTTTCAATTCATAATTTTAACTGTAAGTTTGTGGAAAATCTGGAAATTTAATTGAATTCGAAATATGAAAAGTGGAAGGAATTTACATGTTAAGCACGAAAATTAAAATAAAACGTACAATTTTAATTTCAGATTTTAAAGAATTTGCTGTGGTATTGGGGAATGCCAAAAAAAAAAATTTCTCTCTCAATTCACTCTTCTTCATTCATTTTGTAAATTCGTGAAAAATTTACATTTTATCTGTAAATTTAACAGAATTCGAATAATTTAGTGAGACCTAATCAATTTTAAAATCAACGTCTGCCTATATTAACCATTACCATAAATATTATGGAAAAGTTAACTGTACTTTTCATGGTTAGCATACATTATAATCCAAGAAGCTCTTCTCGTGACATACTTGCCGAGGAAAATTATAACAAAAAAATTCACATAATCGGGTTACCTGGTGATTATTCCATTAGTGTTGTTACTTCCTTTTCCGGTTAGGCTAGTGTAATTTCTAAGATTACAGGTGTTCATATACAACTCGGTTAACAAAACAATTATCTTGAAAATAACTAGTTTTTTATATCGTTTAGAAAAACCGAAAGCTCGTTGCAGCGTAAAACAATTAAGAAATTCAGATTGAAGAGAAACCATATGTGGTGTTTATTGTTGGCACACATGGTATCTCCTTAAACAAAAAACATTCATTCTTACGACGACACCGTTGTTTGTAGGTAGTTTTCTAATAAAAATCGAGTCACCAGTGAAATTTATCGAGATTTCAGGACACTTTAAATATCGTATGATATACCAAAGAATATACAAAACAACAAGGAGTGAAGTGAAGACCGGTGCAGGGACAAAAAAATAACCTTGAAGGTTGTTACTAACTTGGTCATACAGTTTTACTCGAATCCCACTGAGAAGAAATATTTTAGCATAAAGTGTTTTATTAAATGTATCATACTTCCATCCTGCACTTTTCGTTGACAATATACAAGTGAAATAGCTTTTTGTTAAAAATAATTCCAGCCTAAAAGCAATCTTCAATCTTATTTGGGTCTGTAAAGACCATAAGAAAGAGGTACAATGGATGGAAAAGCTCCGATTTAGTACAAAATATAATTCTTCAATTGATACTGCTAAGATCGCACATCAAAAGTGTGCATAGTATAGCCACCATATATAAATGTCTTCTAATTGTTTGACAAATGTTATACAGACTCTAATATAAAAAAATGTTAGCAGCAATTTTTACCTTCAAACACAGCTGTATATACAAGCTCCGATTAAGCTGACATTTTAATTTTCATTGATTACAATCAATAATAAATAAAAGAATTAAGGCAAAAACTGATTTAATCAAGAGCCGTGACACAGAGTTCTTTAATAGTATATTACGTAACGTGTGTGGTAAGAAGCATTTTACGCACGAATGGAAAAGTTACGCACGATGCCGCGTAGCGGCGAGTGCGTAATTCCGTGAGTGCGTAAAATGCTCTACAACACTAGTTACGTACTATACTTTACCTACGACCTACTTCTACATGTATTTATTCTCTTATTATTGATAATATTTGAGCAACATCAACAATATTTGGCTATTTCTGCGATTTCCATGATAATATTAAATCCATCTCACTTTCACTCGACATTTTTTAATTGAATAAAGCTTTCCACAAAATACACAAACCATTATAAGTTATAAGGATAATAAAAAAGTGTTTTAAAAGTTTCTTGACAGTTCTTACGCAAATCGCTATTGCAGCCTATACCTAAGTTTGATGTTTTGACGGCTTATGTCAGATTTTTGAATAAAATGGCGATGTCTATTGACAGTTGCTAAGATGTTGCTAGGGAAGCCGTGCGATTTACTTTACAGCTGTGCGTTTTTTTTACCGTGCGTAATAGACGTCATTACATTAGCGCCGACTGTGTGTTATTGACTGATTACAGGGGGGGTCGTAGGTAATAGTATATTACGTAACGTGTGTGGTAAGAAGCATTTTACGCACGAATGGAAAAGTTACGCACGATGCCGCGTAGCAGCGAGTGCGTAATTCCGTGAGTGCGTAAAATGCTCTACAACACCAGTTACGTACTATACTTTACCTACGACCTACTTCTACATGTATTTATACTCTTATTATTGATAATAATTGAACAACATCAACAATATTTGGCTATTTCTGCGATTTCCATGATAATATTAAATCCATCTCACTTTCACTCGACATTTTTTAATTGAATAAAGCTTTCCACAAAATACACAAACTATTATAATAAGTTATAAGGACAATGAAAAAGTGTTTTAAAAGTTTCTTGACAGTTCTTACGCAAATCGCTATTGCAGCCTATACCTAAGTTTGATGTTTTGACGGCTTATGTCAGATTTTTGAATAAAATGGCGACGTCTATTGACAGTTGCTAAGATGTTGCTAGGGAAGCCGTGCGATTTACTTTACAGCTGTGCGTTTTTTTTACCGTGCGTAATAGACGTCATTACATTAGCGCCGACTGTGTGTTATTGACTGATTACAGGGGGGGTCGTAGGTAAAAATAATTACATAACGAGAAAGGTGAATGAATGAGATACTGTCTATGAATATCAGCGTAAAATTAATTGGAGAATGATGCTGACCATTATTATATAAGAATTCTAAGATTTTTTAATAAATTAAATGTGCTACGGAATCATAAATAAGTTAATTAATATATCAGGAAATTTTTTTTACAAAATAATAAAAATTATAGATAAAATATCAGTTTGAAAATCTCTTTTATATTAAATTAATTATTATAGTCTTTTCTACTACCAGCTTGTGAAGTTGACAATTATTGCTCCTTCTAGCCAAGTGATAAGCCGATATATATCCATTTTATTAAGCGATTATTTCAAAACCTCATCTACAATTGTCTTTTTTTCTTCCTTGGCGCACATAACGCATTTCACACTATTAAAAAAGTAATTTGGTAAAATTTCTATTTTATCATTTGATATTTTATACCACATGGAAAAAGTTTGTATATAAAATGTCTTTTATCAAAAGACGGCAAAGAATGTTATTAATTACCTATTTAGCAGTGTCCAATTAAAAAAAAAACCTTCTAATGGGAATTTTTCGATATTTAAGTGGATGTCGTTTTTCAATATCAGTTAAATTAAAAGCAGCTGCGGCCCTTAAAATAACTTGTTATGTAAATACCCGGTCATAGTAGTATTAGTATATTCTGTGTTTTTCTTTTAGTTACATAATAGGTACTTATGAATATTTTGGATCCTTATCAAATATAAGATAAATAAAATATACACATGTCTCCTAAATTAAAAAAAAACTGTTTTTTAACAGTGAATCAAAAATAATACTTCGTGGGTGTCACTGATGTTCACAAAAATATAAAAAAATTCGGTTAATTTGACCCTACCTACTTTAAAAGAACCTTGACCTCGACTCTTATTCATCCTTCAAAGGTCGTTAACAGTTAACCTACCTGAGTTACCTTAGTGGGTTAAGAGCGTTGACAACATATTAATTTACTTGGAAACTATTATAAACAATGATTCTAGTGATACAAGAACTCTTCTTTACCTAATTCCTTTATGAATGAATGAAAAAATTTAAATCCCACATTTTCTCACTTCCAAACTTGATAATAATTTTTATTTTTTGTATCATGTATTTTAAGAACCACGTTTAACTGGGTAAAAAAATCACTGTCACTAACAATAAATAAAACGATGATGATGATGCTGTGGAAAGATATTTTAAAAGCATAAAAGGTAAAAAAAATTATTGACCAGTATGTATGAATCAAGAGAGAGATTCTTGAAATATTTAATGAACAGTTTTAATCGAACGTGACACTCCTCAATTCATTATTGCAACCCTATTTTTAATTCTTGAATAAATTAAATCAAGTTTTAACAGTTAGTTCATCAATAATTTAACTGTTCTGCGCGAGATGTTTACCTCTTATAATTTCTGTTATTTTAAAAATGAATAAACTGAAATAACTCAGGATTAAAATGTGACACAAAAGAAATTTTAAATATAAAAGTATACCGACCATAATATATAGTTCAATACAGTTTTCGACAATGTGTGATGGCAATACATAAAAAAAAATTAAATTCATTGAAATTGTTTATTATTATAGTTATACCTGTGGTTATACATGAATAAGGGTTTAAAAAGATGTTCATGCACCGAGGGCGACGTCTTGTAAGTCGCACTAATTTTTTTTTTATTATTCTATTTGTGCCTTTGGTACATACAAACTTTGTCATGTTAGTTCGTTATGTAAATGTCATAAAATCATAATAATTTTCATGTCATACTAGTTCATTATTGTGTTTTTATTTCTTAGTTACCAACTATCTAATGTCGTACTTTATACCCGTGCAGGCATAGAGTTCACTTTATAGCCCGCGCGGGCATAAAGAGGAATAATTTTTCATCAACATCTACGTAGTTTGCTTGCATCCAATTTCAAATTTTTCGTAGGTACCTATTCCATGTCGTAAGCTTTTTTAGACTTTTTTGGCAACATATTATATTCAGTTGCTTTCTTTGCTTTTTCGATAATTTCGTCAGGAATTTAAAAATTTTCGTTCATTTTTCATTTTCATTTTGACACATAATATAGTTTACCGTAATTATTTCTATTTTAAAAACAATGCAGTTTTATAGTTGTCGAATAATAATTGGACACGTAAGGTGATGTACGTGACAGTGAGAGATCACGTAACGTAAAAGGATAGTCGACCTAGGGATGTACATGATGAAGTATACAAGTAGGCATTCACAACAATATAGATTCACATTTAATGTATTGTATTATCAATCATCAATAATATTTTGTTTATATTATTTTATAGGCTCAACTATAGCCCTTATCAGAGTGGTGTAATTAGTTAAATTATATAATAAACATCATTCCAGTGAATCATGTAGTTTTCATACGTTTATTTGAGCCGCTCCCAGAAGACCCAGACTTCCACCAGTTCATTGTGATCCTAGCATACAATACAAATATCTTTAATTTTGGACTTTCCTATGACAAATACGAAACTTTAGTCTCTGCAGTAGGTATACTTATAAAATATTAAATTCTGTAACCTGCATTCTGCAATGTTCACTCATTTAACAATTGTACATTTACTTGATCAGTAATAATTTCGACCTTTTTCTAGTTTTTAGATCGGCATTCTTAATTAATTCCAAAAGAAAGCCATCATAATTTTAATATGAACGAAGCTCCACGTCTATTATAGCTCAAGCATTACAAAAACCGTTTTCCACGAGACAAATTGCCTATACATAGAGACGCTCCTTAGTATTATGGTATTCGGTGAGCCTCTAGTAATCATATCTGCACATTTTACAGTTTTGTACATTAATACCTTAACGAAGCGTAATTGATTCAGACAGTGCATTAGCGCCAATATATTAATTATCGAATTAATTAAGTGTTTTTATATTTTCCACACTGAAAGAACATTCGATCTTCAAAGTAATAATTATATTTTTATTTTTATTGTTATTCAGATACTTAGAGGCATTGATTGTTTCTAATATATATTTTAAATGTAATCTATGTTCAGAATTATAATTTCAATTTGCTGATGATACATTGTTGTCTAGCTCACATAAAAACATGGATGTAGCATTGAAAAATTGTTGTTTCTTGAAGATGTAAATAGAAGATTTACTAAAACTTGGAAATATACATACAGGGTGGGGCAATCTTCTGAAATCGTAGAATTACATCGTTGTGGCTAGAGATAAAACTTTAAGGTTTTGTGTGAACTATTACAGTTACTAAGGGCACATTTTGAAAATACTTTCGATTCTACAGGGTGTTTCAAAACGTAGCAGCACAAAATTACATTTTTTCAAATGAAACGTACTATATTTTGTTCAAGAATCGAAGCCTTTTTATAATTTGTTAGTACATTTAATAATCTTTCAAACGATGTAGTACATTTATGGTATAAGTTGATGGTAAACCGTGAATATCTCATGATAATGGTCAAAAAGTGAGATGGGGTCAAAAAGTTAGATGGTATTAAATTTTCACTTGCAACGTCTTGTAATTTTCAACATTCCTAAGGCATACATATAAATATTAAAGTCTAAAAAGTATTGTGTGAATAATGTAAAATAAAGATGAATATTTAATTACTTTTTTCTAGATTTTGATATTCTATTGCTACAATTTGATTCAATGTGGTGGTCTAAACGACATTCAAGAACCCCCTGAAGGATATTACGCTTTTGTAGAATCTCCTAATGCAGAACCTCCTAGAGTTCGACCTCCTCCATACACATACGTCCCTATCGATTGTAAAGAAGATGACTCAAGATCACCTCAAGGTTCTCCGTTTAATATATGCGGTGATTTAAACAAAGGAAACATTCCCAGAAATCCAATGGGACAAAACGTGTTAGGATCACCGTATCCATTGTAAGTATTTAATTTCAAACAATACAATAGGACATATCAACCAACTGACAAGTTGACACTAATGACAGTCGCCTTCAGGATAGACAATTGTCTGGATAGATATAGCTCTTAAAATTCCTAAGAAACTAAAGCAATGTTGAAGAAAGCACTAAATCAAAATTGAATAAACTAAAACACGTTCAAAATAACTATTAAGAACCACGTGTTTTACAAAGAACCTTGTTTATCATCAGATTCACCAGGGCGACTGTCACTTAACCTCACTTAGGCTTGTCCTATTAGCGTCGTTAAACCAAACCTTTATTTTGACATGATGTTGGGTAGCTATTTTTTCCTTCGTAACAATCAACACTACGACGAGATCTTTAAATTTCACGAATCATTAGCCACCTTTACGTACATTATGTTTGTTTAACCTCAAAACTTCTGTTAGATGAAATAAAGACAAAGGATCGATGAACATATTGTCAATGAGTAGAATGAAATTAATGGTTCTTGAAAGTATTTAAAATATATCTTAAACAGTAATAAGAATATTAAATGCAATATCGAATAAGACATTTTTTTCAGTTTCAGTTGAATGCGCGAACTTGTTGTCAAAACTAGTGTCATATTAATGGATAGCTGAAACCTTAACGAAACGTCGAAATAAAAAACATTATTGCGGTTTGATTCCCAAGAAAATAAGAGAAAAAAAGAATAAATAATGCCACAAGAAACATACAGAAGAAACTTTGAATAACTACTAATAATATCGATCATTTAGGCGAAAAACCTAGATATACAGCATTTACAGCCGTTTGCACCGACTCTTAGTTAACTGACCAAGTTTCTTCCTCAAACTAATTTAAATTTTACTTAACCTCAAATATTCGACAAAATTTTGTAAATTTTCGGCATAATTATTTCGAGAAAATGCCCCATATGGACTTTTTTAGACGATTTAAATTAACTAAACTCACGGCCATGACACTTCTAAGAGACTGGGGCTAAAATTAAGAGCCCTAATTATTTTTGCTTCTGCGGTCATGTTAGAAAAATCGACCTTTATTAAAATCACTACACGATTAACATGTAAAGCGTTTTATTTTGAGGTTAAAAACAACAAAAAAGCAGTGATCAATCAGAAGTAACACAAAAGCCACCGGATTATTGCGACGTTGTCATGATGTAACAAAGATAAAGAACCCTTAGTTAAAGTTTTGATAAAATGTTCCGGTGCAAATAATTTAAAACATAATAAAAAGTCGGTGCAAACAACTGTAGAAAAACGAATTGACAATTTTATTGACAACGAAAACCGCGGTATTCACACAGCTCGAGAGCGGTTAAAAATGATTATAAATTTTATATTTGTAATCCAAATTATTTATTTTTGAGTATATAGATTAATCCACTAATATGTTCATTCTTTTTTAGTGAATTGATTAGAAATATGACACTGAAATATCTCAGCAGAACATTACCAATTCTAAAAGCCGACGAAACGTTACCAAAAGTTGCTCAGCTTCAAGATGATTACATCAATCAAAACAGGTAACCAAAAAAAATAAACTAAATATCAACCTTTCCGATGTATTTATATATGGGGTGGTAGAATTTGCTTCATAGTTTCAATTATCTATTCTTCTATTGTATCAAATTTTAATTTTTCTTATAGCTTATATCCTGAACAACCCAACGATCGTACCGGAAGAGCAAAGCGAAACACAAATGAAACATCTCTTAAGTCATCTGTAACATCTGAAAATGGAACTCACCACTCTGGTTCAGTAGAATCTTCTAGACAAGCAAGAAAATTCTGCGACCAAGGAGGAGTTTTCTGTATGCTCTACAACGCCATCAACGGAGAATCAAATAATCCTTCTTCTTCGCATCTTCCACTTGAAAGGAGAGATGATTCTCCAGTAGCACCTCCTAGGTACGACGGACCACCAACACCTTGCCCTGCAAAGGTAGAATACGCTACTCCAGTTTTTGCAAAGAACTATCAAGGAGTTTGGAGATACGTAGTGCAGATACCGTATGAAGGATATTTCACTCAAACTGTTGAAGTAACTAGGTAGAAAAAGTCTTTCTGTTGAAGGTTTGGAAGATTACAATCATTTATTTATAATTTTAGATGCTTACAAGCACGCTGTCATTATTTGGACGGTGGATGTTTATCTTCTCCGAGATGGTCGAGTCTACTGGTAGCAGAAATATATTATCCTGATACAGTTTTAAGTAGTAGTGATGCTTCAAATCCTCAGAGAAGTCCAGTGACAGCTTCCCAACCACCATCTGTTCAAGATTTTCAGGTAATATAAGTGGTTTATATTCAGGTATGTAAATAATCTCTTGTTTCAATTTTAGAACTATCAACAATATTTACATAAACGTGCAGGATTGCAGCCTTCCTCGGCAGATTCTGTAACCACTCAACGATCTCCTTCTCAATGTGATGGTGTGGATGGATTAGGATGCTTCCAAGTCCGTTTGTATTACGATTGGTTTCTTATTCCAGGGTCCTGTAAATGTTGGCGTCCCGATTACTTTAACAAATACGTTAGACGAAAACCAGATCTGTAAATTAGGTACTAGTGACTCAATTTTATCAGCTTATCATTACTTAGATAAAATAAGAAAGGTTAACAATAGTCAAAGTTTCGGTGTATAAAGTCAAGTAAATCGTTTATTTTCGGGGAGCACTTTGTTGCGCTAACAAGGTAGCACTCAATGTCCTTGAGCTGCTGTAAATTGAAAAAATATACAAATAAATTTTGACAGGTAGGGGAAATAATCGCTGATAATTCAGAATCTTTCATGCTCTTTTCTTTGAAAATAAAATCACATTGTTTGGACTGACAGCTCCTTAAATATAGGCAACAGTTTATACATATTTTTATATATCATGCTCTTTTCTTTGAAAATAAAATCACATTGTTTGGACTGACAGCTCCTTAAATATAGGCAACAGTTTATACATATTTTTATATATCAATTGAACTTTTAATTATTATAACTATATAAGTCAAACATATTTATTTCATGGTAATTGAATGATGATTCTGGAAATGATCTTAAATCGAATAATTTTGATTTTTCTCAAAAAAGTTTTATCTTCGAAAAAGCAAGGATGAGAAAACGAAGAACGTAAAACGCCAAGATTTTTAAGACTTTGAGACATTATTTAAATCATATTGGATTCAATCAATGGGAAACTATTGTAGATTTACCATTTGCTTCCTTTTTAAATGTGAAGGTAATAATACATTTTGCGGTATTTTATTAAGAGCTTGTATAACTTAGAAACGAATAAATACAGATAGAAAAAAAGCACATAAAACTTCGATTCAAACAAATTTGTTGCATTGTGAAGTATTTTGATAAAAAACGTATGTGTATGTCATTATTCGTTTAAAAGATATAAGCTCTTGAAATACTGGAAAATTTAAAGAGTCACCCGGTATTTCAACCGGCCAAATTTGTGACTAGAACCACTTCTTTTTCGCATTTAAAAATAGAAGTAACAAGGAGAGCTTTTTGTGTATATATTTTTATTTTTATTTTCTATGGGTGGTAGGAGAGAGTAAAGTGGTAAGATTTAGTTTTATTTAAATTGTAATATATTTTACCAATAAATGTATTTATTGAAAAAGACAGTTTTATTCATAAAAATAAAGGTAGAAAAATATCTGCTGATCTTAAATTTGACCATTTTGCGAGGACACTTAATTTTCGTTAAATACTCCTTGAGACTGGTATAAGCTAACTCAAATAGAAAGATAAACTAATGTGGTAGCATAACACTATTTTTTTGTACATCCTGAAAAGAAATTAGATTCATTATTTGATAATTGCTTATTTAAAGTTAAAAAATAAATACCTTGAGTTCAAAAATAACTTCATCCCATTCAGTTTGACGTATTTTTGGTACTACAGCCAAAACAAGTTTTATAACTTTAGAAACATTTTCAGCGAACGTCTTCATTACATCTGGTACAGATACTTTTTCACCAGAATCTCTCCAACAATCATAGTCAGTTACTAAAGCTATGTTAGCGTAACAAATAGCTGCTTCCTTCGCTAAAATTGCTTCAGGTACTTGCGTCATGCCAATGATATCGCCTCCCCAAGATCTATACACTTTACTTTCGGCTTTAGTTGAATAACGTGGTCCTTCAATAGTTACGAGTGTACCAGAATTGATAATAGGCATTCCAAGTTTCTCAGCTACTTCCAGAACTAACTCTCTAGTCTTTGTACAATATACAGGTTCGAGCGGGATATGGCATACTCCAGCTGGATGTCCTGGCTCGCCATCATAAAAAGTTTGCTTACGATTTGTTGTTCTATCAATCAAATTGTCAACTAAAGCCAATTCTCCTGGTCTGTAATGCTCTTGTAGAGAACCCACAGCTGATGTAGCAATAATGTGAGTGCATCCTTCTTCCTTTAACGCCCAAATATTAGCGCGATAATTTATAGCACTGGGCATAAGATGGTGTTTACGACCGTGGCGAGCCAATAAAACGCATGAGACTCCGTCTATCTCTCCCAGTATTAAAGAATCTGATGGGCTCCCAAAAGGGGTAGTTACTAATTTTTCCTTCCGGTTTTTTAAAATGTCTGGATTATCAAAGCCAGTGCCTCCTATTATTCCTACCTAAAATAATTAAACAGTTCATCAAACAGTTCATTAAAACCGTGAATTTGAATTTTTCAGTCGGTAAGTTACGCACACTGTACCTGTAGTGTATGCAACCAGTAATCTTATTTTTTTTAACTATGAACATTTCTTATTAAACAATGCTACTGCTACAAATACTACTTCTGTTAAAGTACATCTTATGAGGCATGTTATTGAAATCGTGAGATTTATGGTACCGATATACATTTCATATTTCTCTATGAAGACTCAATTTTGGAATATGTGTTGTCTAACTAGTAGTTTCAAAATTTGTAACAATTGTTTTTTTACTTTTTGTAAGTAGGTACTGTTTTATTTTAATCACGGTACTTGACAGTACTGATGTATTGTATACAAAAAATACGGATTATTTTAGATAAATTATGAATTCCAATCTATTGAAAGTAGAGCTTTGAATTGATAATATATATCATTACTGTAATGAAACTAAAATATTATAATGAAACTCACCTTTACTGGTGTCATGATGATACTCGCTAAATAGATATATTTCAATAAACTACTTAAATTAATAGACAAAATTTATCAAATCAGCCTTGACACTTTTTTTATCACAAGTTGAATGGGAACATCAAATGAAATAAAGATAATGACTAAAGTACCTTCACCCGTTACTAGTATTTTATTGTTTAATGGCAGTTTGCACACTGAAGTCGACTTAAAGTTAAGTGGCGCTTGAAGAATGTTTTGTTTTGCACAATGAACAACTTTCGGCGGCGGCGTTTTAACAGGTATACAAACCTCAAAACGTAAGCAAAACTTGCCACTTATCTGGTAATTAAAATAATATTTCAATTATTATCGTCGTTTATCTATATTTTGAACTTTTTCTACAACTGCAAATTAATGAATAATTCAACTATTTTAAAGTGGTATATTTTTAATATACAGGGTGAATCACGACTAACGGGACGGAGGTTTATATGGCGAAACGGTAAAAAATTTGGAATGTTTGTCACCTTGGTAGTTTGTACATCCATATAGGCTACATTTTTAAATCATTTTAAAATATACAGGATGTTCCAATAAAGTGTGGCGTATCAAAGTTATATTTTTTCTTATGGAACACCCTATATTTGATTGCATTTTCTGATTGCACCCAAAAAATAAAGTACTGTTTCATAATGGTTCCCTATACCTAAATACAGAGAGTTCCGAGTTGTGCTGACTTTTTTAAAAATGTGAACATTTCGAAAAAAATTAATAACTCTTTGATATAATAAATTCTAGCGAATTTCCTCTCACAGCTCAATAGTCGGATATTCGTAGATTGTATTCCACTATTGAGTACTAAACATCTCTTTACAGGGTGTTCGGAATTATCAGTTGAATTATTAGATCATTAAATGTGTTTTAACGGGCTTATTTCAAACGGAACACCCCGTATTTTTAAAATTCATCATATTCAAAAAAATATCCTCTTTCGAATGATATAAGGGTATCCTATACCTAGGTATTATACTTTTCGCGCAATTTACAATTTTCTTAAAATTGTATGCTAAATCGATTTTAAAACGTCTGCAGTTCTATCTCAATTTAATACTAATTATCTTGAATAAGTAGTTATTGTGAAGAAAAACACTGGAGCTGCTAATAAATATGCACGCTTGTAGTTCCTGTGGTACACTAACTCTTTTGTTACCGATAAAAGCGAATACATAAATACCTACTACGAAACGGACAACAAATTATTAAAAGCAATAAATGAAAAATTACTATAATAGCCATAAAACGGATGAGTGTAAACGTTTGGGGAGGGATGGTGGGCTAATATGTTATCGGCCCGTATGTTTTTGACGGATACCTGTACAGAAGAAAATTTTTGAGTTTTTTGGAAAATATCTTCTGGATCTTCTTCGAAAACCTACCACTTAGCATCAGAAAGAAAATGTGGATACAATTAGACGTAGCCTCAGATCACTTTTCCCACTCACTTTTCTCGTGCTGTTAGGAATTACCTTAATAGAAAATTTAGACATAAATGGATAGGTAGGGGAAGTCCTTGTTAGTGGCCAGCTAGGTCACCAGATCTGACCAAGATGGATTTCTTCGAATGGGGTTATAATAAAAATATCCTACAATATGAAATTAATAATTTCGGACGCTTTCGCGTCTATAACACCCGGTATGTATGAATAATGTAAGTAGGTACATAGTTTGAAGCCAGAATCACGTGTTGCATTGCATAATATGACAAGCATTTCGAGCATCCATTAGTTATTTTCCAATTTTTGCTTTTAATAATTTGTTGTTCGTTCCGTAGTATTTATGTATTTGCTTTATTAATAATGTGTTTTTGTTTTATTATGTATACTCAAATACAGGAACAATAAGTGTGCATATTTATTAGCAGCTTCACTGTTTTTCTTTACAATAGCTTTGTCAAGATAATTAGTATAAAATTTAGAGAGAATTTACCATACAATTTAAGAAAATTGTAAATTGCGCGAAAAGTATAGTACCTAGGTATAGAACACCCGTATATCATTCGAAAGAGGACATTTTTTTGAATATGATGAATTATTGAAATACAGGGTGTTCCATTTGAAATAAGCCCGTTATAACACATTTAATGATCTAATAATTCAACTGATAATTCTGAACACCCTGTAAAGAGATGTTTAGTACTCAATCATGGAATACATTCAACGAATGTCCGACTATTGAGCTGTGAAAAATTTTTTTACAAGAAAACTGAAAAACTATGCAAGACATATAGATTATTAGGTATATATAAATACTTGCAATATCTATACCATTTTACCTGTATGTTAGGTACCTATTTTATGTTTTCAAAATTCGACTAGGTAAGTTTGAAGGTATTAGCCATAAGGCACCAAAAACCATAAAGAGAAATTAATAAAACTCAACTTAAATAGCGAGGTTGACAAATATTAGCTAAGGGGCAGAGCAAAAACATTGGGCAACTGAACTTTAATTAAGCGGACCTTAAATTTTAAACTCGCTATAATTATTCCAAGCTTCTATTGGTGCAAATGGCCATTAGTGTAGTAAAAAATTTGTTAAAAGCTCATTCAAACATTATATGATTATCCAAAATTCAGACAAAAAATTACGGCTTAAAGATCATAGTACATTTAGACAGAATCAATTAAACATTTAAGATTGGAATGGAGGAGTTGGTTGTAGGTAGTCTGTGTATATTTATATTCAATTCATACAAAATGCACAATCAAGTGTAATATTATACACTCAGATAGTGACAGAGGTCAGAGACAAATGAACTTGTAGTTTTGAAACTTATAGGCAAAGGTCAACAAAGTGCACAAACATATATCTTATTTATCAATCCTTAACCAATTATAAAATAATTGGTCACAATTTTGTTGGTTTAAGCAGGGACAACTCTGTTAGACTATCTAGGGTAGAGACTCTCCTCAAAGTTAGTGTAGCTAGTAGGTACTATCCTTGACTATATACAAAATAGTATCTATACTCTATAGTACTTTGTAGGGTAGGGACTCTCCTCTCCACAGTTAGTGTGGATAGTAGATACCTAGGTACATACTTTTAAAAAGCCATTCAAGTTTTTTTCTGCAGTAGATAGCTGTTTGTATGTGTGCTACAGACTGAAACAGAAACTATAAAAGCCAGACTATGTACCTGCATGGCATTGTTTTTCTTTCTCCAATTTAAAACAGATTTTTTTCATGCTGAAACAAGCTCAGACTATAGACAATTCAAGAATTATAGTGAGCCATTGACAAGTGGGCCACCAATCAACAAATCTGTGCCACAATGAATAGTATGTTATATTGTACTCAAATAAATAAAATATATACATTCACATATAGTCCTCGAAAAATTACGTTCTGTGTAGTAAGAGAGGAAGCTATAGAATAACTAAGACTGAAAGAGTGAAAGACAATGTCTAGAGAAGTGAGTTTCGTAGAGAGGGAGTATGTTGTTTTATCCATAGATAGCCCTGTTCTTGAAATATATAATTTAATTTATAGTATTATGCTCACTACTGCTCCTATAATATAAGATTTTACATATGGAAGATAAATATTTGTGGAATCTGTATAATGTATAATGATTGAATATTTTAGTATTAAAGAAACATGTTTCCAAACTCACAATCACATCTTCATTTTCACTACTGAACCATAGTCTTGTATCTCTGGCTGGTGTACCAAATATTTGTCAAGTGTGCAAATAGGTATATGATGCAAAAAAAAATTGAATACAAACATCAACTGAAACTTTAAAATTTATTAAATAAAAATAAACAATAGAGGATACTACGTATGCCTACTAGGCATACATTTGCTAAGAGTTTTCTAGATACATTTACTTATATGATTCAATAACTGCTGGACGTTCAGGAAACTCATTGTAGAACTCCAGAAAACCTACAGATTTTCCAAAAATGACAGTTCCGATTAAAATGCCTATTCCCATAACCAAATGGGCATTATACTTGCGTTGGTTAGCATCGTAAGTGGTTTGCCAACTTCCACTAGGCTGAGGGAGATCGTTATAGGTGGATTGAACAGAGTGCTCTCCATGATGAGCGTTTCTTCTAGTGCAGTTTCTTATAGCTGGACTAATTAACAATTTGCGAAGAGACATTTTAGTAATATTAATAAATTGAGTGAATACTGTAGGGTTATGTAACTAGTTATATTCACTATTCACCCAAATGTGATCAAGTATGGTGGAGTGGAGCAGAGTGGAGGCGTAACATGTCAAGTCAATTGTCAATAAAATTGCCAAATGTCAACACGAGTATTTTTGTAACGCACACAAAGCTCACGCATTATAAACTACAGGACCGTCTTTCTGAAATTCGGATCTTTGACAAATTTGATTTTTTTATCACAATCGATTATTTCATATCTCATGATTTTACTTGCATAAGGAATCATTGAAAAATTTTGCCTTGGTTTGTAATACTACAAAGTGGCTTTACAGCATTTTTGGTTAGTGAAAATGAGTGAAAATAAGACAACCGGTTGTTAATGATCTGCGCTGATGTCAGTAATCAAAATATTTCAGGTTATACTTCAAACATTTAATTTGTGCTCTCTTGAAATATGAATCCCATCTCATTTTCCAAAAATTCACAAAGGGCAACTAAAGATACTAGTTATGATCTTCATAAACTATTAGATGAATCAGAAATAACCATGATAAAATCTGCATTTGATCAGGAAGACGATAAAAGAATGTCCAAGGAGCAGCTCCAAGAAGTTTTATCGAACATTGCTAATCTAGAATATGATGATGAAGAACAATTTGATACAATTTTCAAAAAAATGAATTACTCTTGGTAACTTTTCATGAAATAGATTGAAGAAACGTTAATTCTAAATTTTTTTCAGTAATGGATTCGTTACGTGGGATGAATTCATCTCCTTTCTAATACTAGGATTTGAACAGCAAGAAGTTAGTGTAGAATATAAAACTTTAGATCCCCCAATTCCGGTATCACCTACTATGATAAAGAGTAATCATCGACATAATATAAATCGAATCACATTTTTTCCTACGGTTAGACCAGATAGGTAAATGTCATATCCATTGATTTTAAGAGATTTCTCTCCTTTAAAATTGTTTTTAATGGAATTTTAAGGTTGGGTTTGTGGTGAGTTGGTTTATTTTTAATTTAGATCTAGTACTTGGAATGATGGAAGCATAGTAACCTGTAGTCACGACGGTACCATAAACTATTGGTCATTAGATATGCAGCTGGAAAGAACAGCACAATCTACATGCCCTTATCTTAAAGTACAAGGAACGTGGGTAACTGATATGGCTGTACTACCAGATGTTAGCGTCATATGTACTTCAAGCAGTGAAAGAGATTTACGATTTTACGACACATCAGCTAGAAAATTTGAACTGCGAGTCATGATTGTTTCGATCCCATTCGCGATAACCACAATGTATTATATTTTTGATAAAGATCTAGCTATTCCTTCGAAATTAATTTGTGGAGATACAGCGGGATGCGTTAAAGTAATATTCATCGGTAAGAAAAAAATGATAATATTATTTATATCTTCAATAAAATATTTATTTCGAAGATGCGGAAGCGAGGGGTCCGTTTAAAAGTCAACCTGGTATTCCCTTGCGGCAAGCTCGCTATGAGCAAGTTTTAAAAGGAGTTATACCGAGTATGAGGCTAGCTGAATTCAATCACATTCATTCAGACGTTATTAGACAAGTTTCATATTATTCTAGTTTACATAGTATAGTTACTTGTGCACAATGTTTCAAAGGACTTCAGATTACGGATATAACGGATCAAAGTAAATTCTACGCTTTCAAAATTGTTGGTAAGCAATTATTTTCTTTTTTCGTATATACGACTTCGAGCAAATCTGAATTATTTAAGGCGGAGTTTGGAGTTTTGCTGTAAGCGAGTCGAATCACCTAGTTGCAACAGGAGGTCCGGATTGTTTGGTAAGAGTATGGAATCCTTTCGTTCAAGGCAGACCGATTTGTACGTTTTACGGTCATCACACTGGAATTGTACAAATGCAGTTTCAAGATGCTGGTTCTAGATTATACAGTCTCTCTAAAGATAAATGTATAAAAGTTTGGGACGTAGCAGGTCAAGAAATTCTACAAACCTATTTAGAATTACCGAGCACGTTAGGCGAAAGAAGCGATTTGACATGTTTGTACAACCCGGAAAGTAGACAGTGGATCATTGCTAGTGTTATGGTCGCAATACTACCGCTAAGTCCAAAGCAGAGCTCTGAACATACAGATGGTAACACTCATACGAGTGGTGTCTCTGTGGTGCTGTTCAATCAATTATATCAGGTCATAATCTCATAATTTTAACTGAAAGGGGTGTCTCAAATATAAGATTGACTGATTTTATACATAAATGTCCATCTTATTAATTGCTCCAAAGAGATGGGGAAAAGCGTATATACTACTCCTACTAAGTTTGCAGGCGAGCCTTGTCCTGGAGAAACTCAAGCCTAGGTTCCGGCACTGAGGCCACTGGCGGGTCCATTGTGCCATTCCTGCTACCTAGTCATCCATAAAGCCGAGCCCTTCAATAAAGGCCACAACCTTTTCCAATGGATGCCTGCTTGTGTCTCCAGGGGCCATAACAGGGACACCGAAGAGTCGCCTGCGTAGTACAGCCCAGTGTGGACCACCTATTGAACATGGACTGACGTTTCGTCAGTCATGCCGCAACCCCTACATAGGGAACTTTCCTCTACTCCTAAGTTGTGGAGGTGTTTCATCATACAGCAGTGCCCTGTTAGGAGTCCTGCTATCTTCCTTAGCCTACTCCTTGGTAGTTCAGTAGCTGCCCTAGCGTGTCCATTAGTCCATCCCTTCAGTAGAAGTTTGGATTGTCTAGGACCCTGCAGAGCATTCCAATGAGCGAGGTGCTGATTCCTCAGCCACTTCTTCGTCTCCTTGCGTATTTTTCGTTTTGTTAGGCCCAGGGTCGGGCCCGGGCCGCAGAAAGGAGCTGCCGCAGCGTATATTACTAAAGTATACTATTTCAGACTATCGTGACATGTGGCTTAGATAGCTACATCATTGTGTGGAATCCTTGGGATGGAAGACGGCTCCTCGTTATAAAAGATGCCCATACTGTAATGTTACACGGTGAAATAATGCCAGTTGAAATAACCGCAGCAATTTTCGATCCCGGGTATCAAAGATTACTAACAGGTGCGCATGATGGTACATTAAAAATTTGGAATTTTAATACTGGTACTTGCTTGAGAAACATGAAAATCGAACCGTTTGCTGAAATACAGTCCGTAATTTGGGTGAAAAGTAGGATTATGGCTATAGGATGGAATAGAAGAATAACCGAATTTGCAGATACTAATGAAGCTGATTCTCCTGGTGGCGCATTCTGGTAACCATTTTTCTTTGAGTATAGTGGATTTTATTTTATTTTTCTATATTCATGCAAAAAACAACACTTTTGTGAAACACATTTGATGGAAAAAGTGGCTCTTTTTTGCACTAGTGCAATAAAATTTTTGTTGCACTCATCTGTCATTCTTGTGTCAGTTTTGTGATGATTTATGACAAACATAAACATTTAATTAAAATAAAAATCCAGAGCAAGTGTCTGATCCTGCTTTAATACAACAATAATATATGTATATCATTACTACTTAGTCTCAACGAGTTACAATTATTGCAAAAATCTTTAATTATTTAAAATTTGAATGGTCAAGTCGAAAACCAGCTATTATTGAGTACTGACAAGGTGGAGGCCATAAAGATACAAAAAAAAAAGAACGGTTAGGTTAGGTTAGGTTCCCAACATATTATATTCTAATTTTCCAGTTGTATGCAACTCTTGCAAAACGTGTTTTTTGCACTCGACGTGCTGTTCAACTCGGCCTATTCATTATTTTTTGGAAAATTAAACCACAACGTTTTTAAATTATCTATTTCTTCGTTTCGGTAGCGTTCCAGCTACCGTTGTCAAGATAAACTTAATTTCACAAAAAATTAAAAAGAAAAGAATGAATAATATACCACAAGGAATATACAGAAGATATTACTATTATAGTTCCATAGCAGTCGAAAGTCTCACTCTGCTGTATGCCATCTCTATATTGTCGAAAAGTTTCATTTCTTTTCTGACATAATAAAATGAAATATATTGAAGTTTTTATTGAGAAATCGTCGACAAAAGACGAGTGAATAGAGTCGACAGTAGAATTCTATCAGTGTGCAGAGTCCCAGCACTGGCTTTTTAACTACTTGATATCGGCTGTTTAATCTCATATTTTGTCCGCATAATGAAGCTTGTGAGGCATTGTGGGGCTATATAGTTCCTCTCACTGGTATCGGCAAAAGTTTCAATTCCACCGGAATCGGCCAAATAGCAAAATGGTACTAGACCTGCTAGAACCTTCAAGGTTTTTGTGCTTGCCGTTTGACTGTACATAGCAGCTGAACTTATGATGGAACCTTCTTTCTTCCATTATTCAATTAAAAATTCACTGACAGATTTTCAAATTTAGCAAAAACTGGGACCTGCGACATTCTGAAGATATAAGCTGTGCTGTAGTCAGAGTACCGGAAACTTTAGCTACGAGCTCATACACTGGAGAACTGATTTTGTGGAGGCTAGAAACTGGACAGCCGTACAAAAAATTCAATGTATCAAATCCAAACGTAAGGATCAAATTATATTATCAATTAACAAAAATAAAGGAAAAAAGCATGGACGATACTCCTTCGAGAAAATTAAGTTCAATTCCACAAAAGGCCAGAACATCTTCAATCGTTTCGCATTTATCGTTGGATACAACACTATCAGGTGATATCACTTATGTCAAACAATTGTATGAATATCTTTTCCGTCGACCGTGTATTAACATATGATATTAACGTTCTCAAAACTAGACAAAATCATACATTAATGATCCCCATTAATGCTTGATTTACCTATACTAATAAACTATTTTCCGCAGGCAACCCAACGCACATCTTATATATTGACATTTTGTAGGCAACCAAACATACAATAGCGTCTTCAAAAGATGAATCCTAGTATAGAATACTTCTAGTTTTTGACTTACCTATCATTTTATTTTTACAAAATTATAATAATTATGAGTGCTAAGACATCCAAAAAAGAATTTAAGAAAAACGATAACAGTGACATTTGAACCAGCGACCATCTCTGTGACATTTCAATCTCATTATTTATTTTTGACAGTAATTACCTATTAAGCAAATAAATATTTTCAGTTTTTAAATATTGAGAAAAACGAATACAGCTGATACAGTCGACGGAAAAGCTTTGTAACTTGTAACTAACACGAGTGTTAAAAGGTCAATTAACAATCTCAAACATTAATTATCTCGATTGTTAATGGCCATAATTAATACACTTGTTGGTTAAATAACTATTACTCCTATCTGTAAATAAATGCTTTGTTTTTTGCTAAAGTGTTCTTTGAACAAATTCCAACTCCTCCAAGAAATGTCTCTTGCCTTTTGAAATTGTCTCTATTTTAAATTCATAACTAATTCAGCCTACACGAATCTTCAATATTGTAGGTCCTGGTAGACATATGTCAAGTCTAAGAGAATCAAGAAGCAGAAGAGTTTCCAATGTTGCAGTACCCGATGAAATATTTCATCTAAAAAAATTAGCCGTTCATACCATGATATTCTTGAATGCGAGAAAAACCGACCCCCAAATCGGAACATTACTGATAGCTCTTGAAAATGGCAAGATTCAAGTTTGGAGTCACCACATAATGGGAGGATACATTACAAGCTTCTCGGTTATACACAAAGCTGGAGACTACGTTATATCTATGACTACTGATAAAAAAAATGATTTCTTATTCACAGGTTAAGATTTTTTAAATGTAAATAGTTACACTGCTTAAATTAATATCAATATCAGGCCAACGGAAATTATGTTGTTTCAGGAACGACCGTTGGTTACATAAAAATATGGCTTTTAAAAAATTATTGTGTTTTGCCGGAAGATAAAGAGCACATTTGTATGCCTATGTATAGATTGAAGTTTCCCTTCATGTGGGGGGACAGATTCGTTGGCAGGGCAAGAAGAATGCAACGTAGTCAACCATTACCTATACTTTTAAATAGCTTTAAAGGGCATTTTATGCCCGTTTCGGGTATATTGTACATTGACAAATGTGAATTAATTATAAGGTTAGTTTTAATTTTAATTTCTAAGATGGGGTTTTCCTGTACAAAACCATCTATACATATATATCATACAATATGCACACGCACTTATTTATTCTTTTCGTGATCTTCATTTCAAAAGTATGTATATTTTCAGTTGCAGTGCTGATTTTAGTTGTCGGATGTGGACCCTTGGAGGAAGATACTTACAAACTATTGGAACATTTAAAACGTGGAAACCTATTCCATCAGAGGAACCAGTAGACACTGAGTTTGAATTTGACATTCCTCCTGACATAAAGAGAGTAGCAAGCTCGACAACTCTAAGGGTATATTTTATATTTCATACAATTTTAATAATTAGTTGTTCTAATAATTAGGGTGAAATTTTAATTAATGTATTGGTATCATCTTGTCAGGTTTTATGTGGTGGATCATTTCCAAAAAGGTTAACTATTAAACAGCTTAAGAAGCTGCAAGAGAAGGATCATGTTTATATTGATACCAACAAAATATATGGAAAAGCTTTAGAAGAACCTGTTCTCGGACATTATTATAATATTCCTGAAAGAACCGTTAAGCCCAGAGAAATTGAATTCGATACTTCATTTCCATATGTAAGCAGTAGCTCAATATTGTTTCTCAATCTTGATTTCTTTATTCATATTACAGATACCGGTCTATCAACATTTAATAACTCCTCCACCAATTCCGATAGAAAGAAAAAAATTTGGAATAGAATTACCTCAAGATGGAACGAAATGAAATACTTATATGCAGCAGAACCTTCTATTTTATATTATCAGAATTCTATAATTATATGTTTTTAAATAGTTTACAGTGTACATATTTTTTTAGAAGTGAGTGTACAGGATATTTCTATGACACAAAGAGCGAGCCAGTCTCTGTACTCGGAATTGTGAAATGTATTGCATACCCACTACTACTCAACTTTTCATAACATAAGTGATAGTTTTTTTAATACTCAGCCTAGATCAATTTTCCGTATCTGTGGTGCATGAGTGACATCTGAAATATTTGTGTAAATAAATAAGAAATTAGTTTAAAAACCATTAATCTAACTACAATTACGATTTTAATTTGTTACTAACTAATGATCTTTAAATATTGATTGATTTAATTATATGAAGCGATAGTTTCTAGAAACTCGGTTTAGATCAAAATATTCGATATAGAAGAGACTAACAATGGCCGAGGAATCAAATCTACCCATATCGGAAAATTTAAATACCAAAAATGGAAACTTCATTTGTGGGGTAGTCGAAGGTATGCGTGCAGTGTCTAAGTAGTCTCAAATATAATTAATTTGTTTTGTTTCATTTCAACTAACATCTATTTCATTACCTTTAATCCAGCACCTAATGTTTTTGGGGTCATTGCTCTAATTTTATATAGATATGATGTTTGTTGTACTATTCATTTAAAAATTATCGGTTTTTAATTCAATATGATACCTACTGAAAAAATAGGACTCTTGTTTTTAATGAGCAAATAAAATAATTTTTTTTCTATTAGGATTTTACGGAAGACCATGGACCACAGAACAGAGGAAAGATCTTTTCCAAAAGTAAGCAATCAACTTTTATGGTGAAGTAATTTTCTGTTTACAATGCTCTATTATTTTTTTATTTTTATAATAATATGTTTTAACAGAGATATTTATTACAGAATGAAAAAATGGGAAATGAATTCATATGTATATGCTCCAAAAGATGATTACAAACACCGTGCTTATTGGAGAGAACTTTACACCGTAGAAGAAGCAGAACATTTGACTGGTCTTATTCAAGCAGCAAAAGATCAAAATATAACATTTTATTATGCATTGTCACCTGGTTTGGATATAACTTACAGTAGCTCTAAGGAAGTGGCAGCTTTGAAAAGAAAATTAGAACAAGTATCTCAATTTGGTTGTAATGCTTTTGCATTGTTATTTGATGATATTGAATCAGAAATGTCAGAAGCTGATAAAGAAATATTCCAGTCATTTGCCCAAGCACAAGTCTCGATTACAAATGAATGTTATCAGCATCTAGGACAACCCAAATTTTTACTGTGTCCAACACAGTATTGTTCTACTAGAGCTGTTCCTAACGTTACAAATTCTGAATATTTAAATACCTTAGGATCTAAATTATCACCAGAAATTGATATAATGTGGACAGGTAAGAACTAATTTAATCTAATCTAATGTCTCTATTCCTACAACAAAATTTTTAGGACAAAAAGTAATATCTAGAATACTGACAAAAGAAAATATCCAAGAAGTAACTGAGGTATTACGAAGACCTCCTGTTATTTGGGATAATTTACATGCAAACGATTATGATCAAAAAAGAGTTTTCCTTGGTCCTTACTCTGGTAGATCCCCTGATCTCATTCCAAAGTTACGAGGTGTCCTTACTAATCCTAATTGTGAATATGGGGCCAATTTTGTAGCTATACACACCTTAGCACAATGGTCTAGATGTAATGTAGATGGTCAACGGGATCCCTCTATACGTAAGAAACATTTTTCTTATAAAATAAACATGTTAAATCCATTTCAATTTATATATTGAGACAATAAAAGCATATTTTGTCAACTAATTTAACTTCTGATGTTAAAGTTGATACAATTTGAAACTTTATTTTTTTTATCTTGTCAATTGAAGTCAGAAATCTTTTCTTAACTTACATTTATGTGTGTTTAACTTCATATAGATGATACTGTATCTGCTGATATCAAATTAGAAACTGAGACTGAAGATGGATTGTCAGGTGAAGATGTACCATCAACACTATCACCGAATATGTATCATCCAAGACAAGCATTACGAAATGCAATAAAAGAGTGGCTTCCTGAATTTGTTAAACACAAGTTAGCTTGGGGTCCCATCACCAAACCTCAACCTGCAGTTGCTGGTAATATATTTTAAATTCATCTGCAAATTAAGTAATTTCAACTCACTACTATAAATACATATTTATTATTCATATATATAACTAAACATTGTAGTCACACCCAAGTGGGTGTCTTGTCGATCCATTTAAGATGGGGGATCAGCCCATTGTAGTATTTTTATTTTATTCCTAGATATTGTGATGTAACTTAGTTTTTTCTACGATTTTACGCCACAACTATCTATCTCTTACATTATGTTTCGCTTCCTTCACATTCATGATATTTAAATCCGCGTTTACTTGGTCATCCCATCTTGTTTTAGGTCTTCCCCTAGCTCTGTCTACAACTGGTATCCATTCTGTTATTTTTTTCAGTGTTTCATCTCCACTTTTTCTATAAATGTGTCCGTACCATCCCAGTCTGCGTGCTTTTATAAATTTTACAATGTCTTCCCCATTATTGCATTACTGCATTCTCCTTCTCCCGTTTTAACTAGTCTGTAGATTTTCCTCATAATTTTTCTCTCGAATATCCTAAATTTATTTCCTTGTTTTTTTTTTGTCAGATTCGCTATTTCTGCGCCATAGGTCACCACTGGTCGGATTGCTGCATTGTATATTTTAATTTTTGTGTTTTCACTAATTTTCTCATTTTGAAGGTATCGTTTGTATGGTTCATACAACAGCCTTTTTGGTGTGCGTCATCGTTTGTTAATGTCTTTCTAACACATTACGTGCAAAAAAAGTCAGGTCTTTGATTAATCCTAATCAAAATATCGCAATAATGAACCGTTCAAATTTATTACAAACGTCAATCCTAATCATTGACTTACCAAAATTTGATTGGTTGATGTTCAGATTAAGCGTAAGCGCGACATATCAATCGGGAGAAATTTCTTTATTTAAAATAGGCATGCAGTTATACCTTTCGTATTGTCAATGTGTCTGACATCTTTTTCTACTGTCCAACTGACAGTTCTTGTCAGGTCTGTACTTTGTTGTTCACGGTCAATTATTATTTATGAAAAGTTAATATGAATATTATTGTTATATTTATTCGAATAATACAAAAATATGCCTAGATACACGGAAAAACATTACCATTTTGAAAGTTCTCAAGTATTTTTAGTTTAGAAAAAGAAGCTGGTAACTATTAATTTCATAGCCTTGTCGAATTTTGCTGAATGCGATCCTGATGATTTTATTTATCAAATTTAGGGTTAGATATGTGTCAAAATGGCAAATAAAATAAACGACATACCCAAAACCCGAATATACGTCACAAACGATGACGCACACCAAAAAGGCTGTTGTATGAACCATATTTGTAGGAAGCTCTATGTCCAGCTTGTATCCGCTGAATTATTTCTGTTCTATTGTTATCTCCTTTTAAGTAGACTCCTAAATACTTGAAACTAGTCACTACTTCGTATTTGTATTCTCTTATCTTAATTGACTGCTTTTGGAATCTATTTCTGGATATGTACATTGCTTCAGTCCTTTCTTTTCAGCTTCTATCATCAATTTTATAAAGATTTCTTTAAGTTCTTTCAGATTTCTTGATATTATAGCTATGTCATCTGCATACGCTAAGATTTGTGTCAATTTTGATATTATGGTACCTCTTAAGCCAACAGCTTTAATGACTCCATCCAATGCAATATTAAAAAGCGTTGTAGACATTGTATCTCATTAACTCACACCACTATTAAATTCAAATTCCTTTGTTTGCCCTTTTTCTGTCCTCTTGCTATGGATTGTTCCATAGTCACATTTATTATTTTTCTCATTTTACTCACGAAAAAAATATAACGATAACCAGACAAAAATATCATTTGTACAAATTAATCTGCGCTTCTGGCAGCGGCGGTTAAAATTAAGGGGGCAAAGAACATTCGGCCAGCCTCGGGAAATAATTATACACCCTCGCTGACCACGCCCAATTAATCTTTCTCTCTCTTTCAAGCTGTTTTCTCATATTTTCCTTGTCGTACTTGTGTGTAAATTGCATGGTTCGATAAACTTTTTCGCAATCTGTAGATAGTGTAAGCTTGTCGTGTATTTATAGGAATTGACATGAAATTACAATTATTCACTCAATTCTTTTTTTTAAGTAGTTGTTCCTGTGCCTATCATACCTTCAATAAACACATGTATGTGTTTAACTTCCACGAGTACTACCACATCAAATAGCAATAATTCTAATCAATTACAAGCGTTAGCTGAAGTTTGTAGCACAGTAAGTAAAAATGTTTGCCAATAAATACAATATGAACAATAAAAATTCCATTTTTTTAGGTTTCTTGTACTGAATCAATAGTTAGTGCAGTTCCAGGTCCTGTTATGAACTCCCTAGTATCAGAGACCAAAGTAATATGTAATGAATCAATTCCGAATCCCATTACACCTGTACCAATTCCTATTCCAATTGATTCATCTGCATCGAAAACTGTCACTATTCTCAGTGGAACAATAATAAAACCAGAGAAAGTGAAAGTAGTCCATGGAACTACAGAAAATCCTACTGAAGGTATGTACTTTTTTATATTTCGTTAAAAAAGTTGCTAATTCTAATTTGCCATGTCCAGCTACAAATATCAAAGATCCAAAAGACGAAAGTACTATGAATACTGATACTAGTTTAAGCAATGAGTCGAGCTTGAGCCCGTCTGAACCGATGGATTGCAATAGCACTCCGAACATATCACCAGCTCATGGTATCAAATGTGCTAATGGATCCAATGAAGATGTTGCGATGAGTGAAAATTCGGTAAGTACTTGTGGTTGTAAGTTATGTACAGAAATTATATTTTTTATTTTATTTCAGACATCCAGTGGAAGCATGCAAGTAGATCCTAATCAAATGGTAATAGAAAATAATACCGAAAATGAAAGGTATTTGTTTTTATAATCGTAAATTGTTCAATAATTTTTATTTGTTTTACTGTTTCTAGCAAAGAGTCAGCGTTAACTTATGATGACCTAGCCCTACTTTGCGATCTATTTTACCTACCATTTGAACATGGAGGTCAAGCATTGCAGCTACTACAAGAGTTTAATTGGTTAAAGTCGAATGCACATTTAGTTATAGTGGCTAATCAGAGGAAAGACAAATCTAGTCCAGAGGTAATGTCTTTTCTATTATAATTGTCAGTGCGTTTATTTTCTTGTAAAGGGATGGGAAAACAAAAACTTTAACATAATTTAATTCTCATCAGAATTTTTTAAACATTTTATGGAAGAAAAATTGGTAGGTACTCTGTGTTCTTTGAAAATTGGATTGCTACGTTTAGACTTCCATTGAACATATTACAGGGTGGGGTAGTGTACCAAGTGCGCTAATTTTGAATTCATAATAGTCTATAAGAAGATAAATAACGGAACTATTTTGTTGTACATTTATAACCTTACTTTTTTGCCATAAGTTTTCCATTGAGTGATTCAAAATTCGTTAGATTGCTGACAATAATTGTAGGAAAAAGAGTATGACTAAAGCCCGCTTTACAGTTCGCAATTCTTCCTGTAACATGCAATATTCTAGATCGAAAGCAACGAGTAAAACAAATCAGTTGCCGTATAAGCCATATGATATTTAAGTGGTATTATTTTGCTGTTTTAGTTATTTTCAGTGTGTGTTTTGTGAAACTTTTTCTTTGATTGTGTTTTAGTATTTTGTGTTGTTAATCTAAATTTTGACTCCTAATATTTTTATTTTTGGAGTAATAGGTATGGTTGATATTTGTCAAAAATAAAACAAGTTTAGGTCTGATTCCGTGTTTTTATTTTGTTTTTGATATAGTCATATCTACAAAAGTTACAGGGAAGGTACGTTTGTATTGAGTAATATTTTAAATCTTTAATACCGACTTATTTTCTCTTTGTTTTTGTAACTATGGATTAGGTATACACTGACTATTCAAAGTTTATTTGAATTTGTAAATGCTGAGCCTTCTTCTAGGTGCATAAATGAGAGACAGGCAGTTTTAAATGCTGGCTATATATTTTTGCATGGTACCCATAGAGGAAATAAGTGACACTTTCATAAAAGTGCAATTGAAAAAAAAATATCTCTAAAAGTGTGGTTATAAAAAATATGGTCAACAAAGTAGTTCAGTTGTCGGCACCGTCGCGTTACAATCCTCATTGGAACCCCCAATACTGGTGCACAGCAATACTTTTTTGAATAGTCGCCTATATTTTAAAATGTTAAAGGTTCAAGAATGGTTTACGAGAGCGGAAAAGTTAAACGAGATGTCACAAGCGATGACTAGACTATTTGAACATATGTCAAGTTGTAATAATCGAGAACTTTTGTATGATTTATATGCTTATATATGGGATATGAGAGGTGTGATATCGTTGCTCAATTCGTACATCAAATGGCTTGGTAAGTAGAATAAGTTGATATTTTGAATTTTCCATACTTAAATGCAACATCATAATATTCCATCAATATCTCATATGTCTATGAATACCTATATGACAGATCTTAAATCAATTCTTGGTAACTTTATGCAGTTTACTCGTATGTTCTCGAAATTTGATGTGTCTGAAGGTGAAATTAACGTATGGGAATTGAAAAAATTGTGTATCTAACTCGCACTTGATAGTTATTAAGACACTGGTATTGATGAATTTAAATACAGCAAACATTAAATGCTCATTGCATAATATTCTATTCTAGCATGTTGTTTATTATCAGGAATTTTTAAAGTTGTATGTTTTTGTCCCAATATCATATAGTTTGTCTTATTTATTCTCATTTTTCTCCATGCCAAATTACTTTGTTTGTATGAGTGTGTGTGTTTTTGGGGTAACATTCACTTAGACCTAAAAGATCTATTGTGTCCCCTTACTTCTACTTAGTTTCTGAGGAGAGTCTCTGAAACTAGTAGCTCCTTTAGTCCTATTTCCCGGAAGAATTTCAGAATATCTGCAGGCTTTAACTTGGGTAAATGTTCCTCTTCTATCCAGTGATCTACCAGGTACTGTTCTCTAGGATTCTGGAGTGCTGTGCAGTTGGAAAGTATGTGGATGGAGTTTTCTTCTTCCATGCCACAATATCTGCATTCTTTTTCCTCCAATATTTTGAGCCATTTCAGGTGCCCATTCAGGCGACAATGTCCGTTAGGATCCCTGTTAAAACTCTTTGTTTTAAAAAGCGTCCTTTATATCGGATCTCATTGTCTAAGCCCTTTTCGCACTTGTAAATTCTGTTAATGTTACCTATTCCAAGATATTTTTTTTTGTATCTTTAATGTCAATTTTGTCTTTCTGATCAGCTTTTCAGGGCTTTTCTAGCTACCTCATTTTCTCATCTGTCTATTCTATTTTGAATCTGCTAAAAGTCAACAAGTAATGTGCGTGTTCTATTTTGTATTCGTAGCATGTAACTGGAGATCTTCCAGTGCCTATTAGGTAAGATGTCCTTGTGTTGTTTCTGAAGTATGTTTAATTGTCTTCTTATTATTTCTTCTAGAATACTGATAACATTTTATGGTGTAATAACGTTAGAAACAAAAAATATTCATTTTTATTCTAGACGACTTTTTAGTAATTTTATTCTTCAGTTTGTCTGCTCTTTTTATCGTTTAAATCAAAAGCGTAATTTAAAAAAATAGAATTTTACAAAATGCATCTTTGACGGACTTTTATTTTAGGAAACTGACTAGCATAGGCGTCACAGCTTAATTTTTTTTATGGGTAAAAAACGATAAAATCTGACAGACATTTTTTTAGCATATTCCTTAATCAAACTTACAAAATGCTTAAATAGTAAATAATTTTAATACAAATACAAACTAAATGGTTTATTACCAAAATTTGAACTACATATAACGTTGAATTATATTGAACCAAAAGTGACAAGTGACACTTTCTGTGGCTGCTTTAATTTGAATATAAATTTCATTACATGAAGAAATAATTGAAAATTACATAATATGCTTTTTGTAAGTTTGAATAAAGTGAATTCTCAGTTGAAAAATACTAAATGAAGAACCAAAAGACTTCAAGATGGAACAATATTAACATAAGTTGTTTCTTTTTTTTCTTAAGCTGGCGGTCATTTCCCTCCATCGATGCCATCGTACACCCAGGGGACCTACACATGTACGCATCGTCCAAAGAATTTAGTATACTATAAGATGTTCGACAGCAACTTTTTGGCGTCATGATCTTTTTTCTCTGTCCATTTGTCGTAAATATCAGCTTATGCGTATTTTTTTTATTTGTAAAGTGCCAAATGGAAAGTTTTCATAGCTAAAAAGTCTCGCGTAAGAACCGTTTTACACGTACGAGATTTATTGCGAAATTTACTCTGAAAATTTTCATAAGAATAGTTTTTGTTGTTTTACACGTCATGGAATTATTGCCAACATTGTCGTAGTAAAAATATATATTTTTATGACAATAAACTAGAAAGTGCGCAAGAATCGACGCAGAAGCCGAAAATAGGATAAAAACAATAATGGCGTCATGTGTCAATATTTGCTGTCGTCTTAAACCATTAATTCTATATTTAGGAAAGCTAAAACCTTGGCATAACTGCAAATCTCAATTAATAGAATTATCAATCAAATAAACGGTTCGAATACAGCTGATTATTTAGAAATGTCAATATGTAAATCGTAACCATGACAACTTATCCCAAAAACAATCTCACTGTGCAGGCGTATGGCATGAATTCTTATGAAATTTTTAGTTGTAAAAATATTATGTGTCAAACAGTCAAGCAGTGAAATGTTTTCAAAATTCTTATCAAAATTACCAATATTATTTTCAGAGTAAATTTCGCAATAATTATCGTACGTGTAAAACGGTTCTGACAGTAAACTTTGACCAAAGTGGTTTTTAGTTTTCGAATAATTGCACATATTCAACAAGCGTAATATTACAACAGCTAGCTGCGTAACTTCATGCAAAAATAGCGCTGCGCCCTATGCCACATCGTATTCGCTCACATTAAATATAATTTTTTCTTATATAGGGTTTTCGAAAGGATGGAAAGAAACGTTTATGAGTGGTGATCAAGAACCGTGGGTATTCAGAGGTGGACTTACTGCCGATTTACAGGTAAATTCTACTTTAAAAAACAAATTTACTTCATTATTAAACAATATGTATTTTCAGCGACTTATACCCGTGGATTCTGGCAACGATCTATTTATGTACAAAGTACCAGAAATGCCCACCAATCGAGTATTCACAATTCGACCTTACCTTGCCGGCGACGAAGAAATAGTCTACAGCGTTTGTACAAGAACGTGTAAAGACGGTCTTGAAGATCCAATACCTTATCCAGAAAAACTTAAAAATCTTCACGCTGATAGAATTGTTGGACCCTACATCAATCTCCATCCGGAATTTTGCTTCGTTATAGAAGACAATGTGGGTGTAGTAGGATACGCGTGCGCAGCTCCGGACTACAATAAGTTTAGAGTGAAACAGGAGTTGGCTTGGATCCCCGATATGTGCGAAAAATATCCAATAGATTGTGCTAAAGATCTTCATAAATTTGCACAGGTAATTTCTTTGAGGTTATGATGTATGTATGTATTTTTGGGGTAACATTCACTGAGACCTGAAAGATCTATTGTGCCCCCTTACTTCTGCTTAATTTCTGAGGAAAGTCTCTGCAACTAGTAGCTCCTTTAGTCCTATTTCCCAGAGAAATTTCAGGACATCTGAAGGCTTCAACTTGGGTAAATGTTCCTCTTCTATCCAGTAATGTCCCAGGTACTGTGCTCTAGGATTCTGGAGTGCTGTGCAGTTGGAAAGTATGTGGATGGAGGTTTTGAGGTTATGATAAAAATTTGTGAATACAAAAGCAGCAATTTTCTCGTTTGAGTTGTGCTCAACAGGCCTGGCCTTTAACCAGTTAATCTTCTTCCATTCCAAAAGCTTTGTGTTTTCTATTTAGGCCACTAGTGTAAATGGAGGGAATTTCAGTTGTTGTAAAGGTTGTGACGGTAGCTGACGTCACATTTGTCTTACCATAGAGTAATAGATAAAAAAGAGATAAAGGTGTTAGTAGCGTTTTGTAGCACAAAATTACCATTAGCGCCTACCTTGACTACCGGTATGAACTAGTATTCAAGACGCGCACTTTTTTAATTTGGAAGTTTTCAGCATTCGCGAATATTGTATTAGTAGGAGTAGGAGAAAAAAAACCTCTGATAGTGAGAAATTACTATTAAAACAACATTTTTCATACAATAATATATAGAAAATAACACAAAAACAGTCAATAAAAATAAAATAAGAACAGACAAACAAATAATCCACACTTATAAACCAATCTACCAGGAGGAAACTTGAAGCACACACCACCAATATCACACAAACAATGTTCGAAATACCACTTTTTCACATAACTAGAACTTTTAGCAAATCTTCATTATTGTCTGCAAAAAAAACGATAAAATGAAAAATATTGTTTCCATTATTTTACTTTTTCAACTTACCTATGATGAGTTATAATAGATCCTATGATAATAATAGATGCCAATGTTAAAGATAATTAATTTAAATAGAAAGGCCAATAAGAATTAAATAAAAATAAATATCATATACATATGATCAAAAGTGACTAACCTCAAATTAAAATAATATTGACATATTGACAATTTTCGTGTGGTAAGAGGCGGGGTTTGTTAGTTCAGTTAGTCGCTGTGATGCGCCATGCTCTACTGGCTGCGCAAAAACTGTGCCAGCTTCTTCCATATGTTTTAAAACTTCTCTTTTATTTATTACTCACATCCACCTTTAATGCTAAATCGACTGGACTTTTTCTAGGTTTGCTTAACCCACAACCCTTCCTTAACTGCATGTATTCAAATAATTTCGATACGAACGATCAAAGTAATGATGTTTATTAATTTCTAGGAATCTGTTGCTTACTTCCATAAATTTAATGACGAAGTTTCCGTTAGCGGTTCTACGCACTCTTCCAGTATGATTTGTAGTTTGTTACCTTCCGTTTTAGATCAGTCTGTCAGTAAAAGATTGGTAACTTGCGTATTGGCGGCTCTAAGGGCGAATGGTAGGTTTTAATTTCACTTTGCAATAATTTTTTTTAACTTGTTTTGTTTTAAAGGTTCTTTTGGCGTTCATGTCATAATGAATACAACTGACAGTTATACGCACGCGTTTTATGGAAAGTTGGGATTCGTGGAGAATGTCCAAGAAACCATTGAAGGTAAAATCGTGATGGGACGAACATTTTAAAACGTTTTTTATTAGAAACGTTACCGAACTGACTCAATTGTGAGAACCTTCTTCAAATTTTCTTTTATTTATAAAGACTTGAAATTTGTAAAAATTGAATGATTTTTTTTAGTGAATTTTAGTATTATATTCCGATTTTATTTTGCAGAAAAAAATTTAACTTTATTGTACATTAATTTATGTTAAGAGTATAAAATATTTTAAGTTTTAAAAAGTGTCTCCTTTACCTACCCTGTAAAATCTCCCTAACACACACCTCAAGAAAATGAATTCAACCCTGCGTACAACCAAATTTTAAATTTCCCTCAACTTGCCGGTAAAAAAAGTAAAAAAAAACAGTTAATTAGGTACATCATGTCAACGTTTATTAAGCTGAGTTTACAGTTAAGGGGGCTCAATTGAACCACCACTTTTTTAATCTTTTAGAAACAAATTTCTTTTGAATTGGTATGTTTCTATTTATGTATCTTTTTTATGGCTACAAGTTTAATAGAAATTATTTTTATCAACTTCTACAATGATTATATAGTATGTAATATTCAATTTTTTTAATTAGAGACTATTTATTATCCATCAAATGATATTTATTTATTTTTTTGGATACCATCAATTAAATTAAGTAACTTCAAATGGTTTTGTCGTTAATGGATTTGAGATTCATTAATTTCTGCTGTATATCCATGATCTGGAATGAAAATCATATCAATAATAATACTGTTCAGACTTTACTTACTCAATGCATAGATACAAGAACAGACAATATTTACAAGATCTGGAAATATAGATCATAGATCATCAGTCTTTCATACCTTGTGATAAAGTGGAAGGCGAGACTATACTACAGTGTACTACACATTAAGACAGTGAATATTGGGCATTGAGAAAGAAAAATGTTACCAAGATGAGCATCTAAGAAGAATAGAACCAACAATAAAAGAAAACAGACAGAATGTTCAGTCTAAGGTCAGTGTGACCAACAAAAAGTGGTCTGATAAGAATGACAGACGACAGTTGAGGTCTACTATTCAAAACATAAGATTTTGCATGTTTTTTATCATTGCGAGCATCTATTTTGCTTGATTAGAATAATGAATACACCCCTGGAGGGTATATCTTGAAATTTAAACTGACTTTTTAGCTGAATACTCAACATATCGGTGACCAAAAATTCTAGAAACTTTTGGCATGTCACCATTTCATTTCTGTTATTCAGTCACTAGCTCTGTCAAATGTCAGTGAAAAAAGTAATTAGAAGAATAGAGATACAGCTAATTAGAAATGCTACAAAAATCTAATCGAAAATGGACGTACACAATTAAACTAATATCAACAAAAATACATATAGCTGACATATAGACATTAGACATAACTATATAGTGACTGAATAACAGAAATGAAATGGTGACCAATGGTGCCAAGAGTTCCTAGAATTATTAGCCACTTATATGTTGAGTATTCAGCTAAAAAGTCAGTTTAAATTTCAAGATATACGCTTCGGGGGTGTATTGATTATTTGAATAAAGCAATATAGATGTTCGCAATGATAAAAACCATGCAAAATCTTATGTTTTGAGCAGTAGACCTTAACTGTCATTCTTGTCAGAAAAGCCACTTTTTGTTGGCCATACCGACCTTGGACTGAACTCCTCTATTACAAGAAAGGCTATACAAGCGGGAAGTACTATCCACGGAAGAAGGGGTGGACCGAGAAGAAAGTGGCCAGGAGATGAATAAGAAAGGTAAAGTTCTAAGGCTGGAGCCATTGGGTTCAAGAGGAACCTGAATCCAAAAAAGGTAGAACGAGAAGAGAAGAGATTTGGGTATCTAATTTCATTGGTAACAAACAAAAAATGGGAAAAAATACCTACCGTTCTTATCTGCATTTCAGCTTGTTCTGTTCCAGAACCAGGTGATTGCGAATCATATGATGAAACTTGCATATCTTTAAGTTGTTCCATCAAGTCCGTTATCATTTTTTGAACATTTACCGGTGAGTATTTAGCAGGATCGCTAATAACAAAACCTTTTTCTTTAAATTCATTAAACTGCTTTGCAAGATCTTCTCTAGATAACATCTTGGCATAACGCTGATCTGTATCGTAAGGTGGTATTGGATGACCTTCGTGGAACGGTTTTGGATACATTTTTTCGACCGATTTGTTTTTCAAACGCCAGCTGGAGATTGCTCGAAGGTTCCTAATTTAAAACAAATTTATAGATTAAAGTAAGCAAGGGTGTTGGAAACTACAATTCTTTCACCTTTCTTGTTGTAGTATTCTTTCTTGATCAGTTAATAAAATTCTCAATTCATTCAACCATCCTTCTTTGAGGTTATTAAACTTCTTACCATCCCCTTCACTCAAAGCTTTGTTGAAATAAGATTTTAAAAATAATTTTGGTCCCGTTCTACTCACTTTATGAATAATTTTAACTTTTTGTGGGTCTTTTTTATTTTTTACCGCCTCAGCTGATAACAGTTGTTTAACTTTTAAATCTGGGTTGGAAGTTTGGTCATCAGATATTTTTTTTCTGATTTTTTGCATTCTGGTACTTTGAGTTGTTTCATTTGTGTTTGTTTTAGAAGACAATGTGGATTGTTTGAAGTATTCTTGGCTTTCTGTATCAGTAATCTAAATGTTAAAAAATATTTTAATTAAACTGTTTTGATCAAAACGAAAACGGTCTATACTTAAATTACCTTGATTATCCGCTCCGACTCCACATTATCGTCATCTGTAATTGAGCTTCCAGTTTCTGACTCATCTACTTTCCTTTCGAGAGCTTTTTCGTACTGCGTTTTTAAAAAATTCTTAATAGCTTTTGTGCCTGCCACTATTACTGGTCTTGCCGGGTAGACTAGAGGGTTATCAGACACTTGAAGAGCTTTTAAATTTTGAACAGTACCTAAACACGAAAAAAAATTTCAAAATGTTGTTAATATGTTAAAGTCTTTTAATCTAAGAAGGAATTTATTGCGGAAGATATAATTTTAACACAGTGTACTTACCAAGTTCATTAGGAAGTTTTTGTAAATTGTTATTTGTGAGTAATAAATTTTCCAGTTTTTCATGGAAGGCAATACTAACGGGAATGGTTTCTAACAAATTATTTCTCAAATCGAGCCACATTAATCTCGGTAACTTCCAAAATATATCATCTGGTAGTGCTGTAATGAAATTTCCTTCCAAAAAAAGCATTTTCAAATTAGTCATATCTAAAATACTGGTAGGCACTGTTACTAATTTTTCTTTTGAATGATCGGATATTAAATCCAAATGAGACATTGTTTAATGTTTTTTTTTTGAAAATTAACAAATTATAAATTTAAATACCACTGACAAAACTACAAGACTGACTGACAGTTTTTTGGTAGGTGTAGTATTAGCGAAGCCAAATTTGTTTATTTCCATAGTAACTTACACCTGTAAAGCATGGTCGTTTGGGTGGTTTAGGATAATTAATAGTAGTTTGTGCAACTAGTGTGGATATGATGGCCATATCGCACGAGGACGAAGTTTAAGCACGACGCCGTAGGCGGAGTGCTCAATCGTTCGAGTGCGATATGGACAATCCACACGAGTCGAACAGTATATTTTTTCTACGACCCACTTGAAAAATCTAGAAAATAAACATTTTAATAAACTGTAATCTCGACTGTAATATAACTTCAATCTCAAAATTTTCATAATTTTACCAATCAATATCAAGCGGAATAATTAATTAGAAATAAAATTAAAAAAAAAAAATTCTTCATTTGAATCGAACCCTGTACCTAGCGCGCAAGAACCTAATATGCTAACAACTTGACCACCAAGGAATGTTTACATTGATATCTATAACGTCACATGAATTACAAAATTTTATAAAAGCTGACGTCTATCAAAAGTCCTCTTAAATACCCATTTTATTCTGTTTTCAGTATTTGTTGTTAATTTATACGGATTATTTTATTTATGTTAATTATTGTTAATACATATTCTTGATCCAGTGCTTCTAGGGAAGCCTTTTTTTCGATAAGTTATTTTGACGTTTCTTTGAAATTCAAAGAAGGGGAGTTGACGAATACTAAACGCGAATGCTGATTGGTGGATTTCATATACGTTCTAGGATGTATATGAATATGAATATATACGTTCAGTTAACTGATATGGCCTACATTTCCATTCTGTAAACTGTGCGAAAAATGGATAATATACATGTGGGTGTAGAAAAAATCGATTTTACGCATTTCTTATATCGTTTCTCCGTCTGCATTTTAGTCCGGGAGCCAGTGAATTTTCGTGAATTTCCCCAGTTAGATTATACAGGGTGTTTTCAAATGACACTTACAACGTTCGCATGCAGATACCTCTCGTAAAATTGGACAAAATTACGCAAGGGTCCATTTACTTTTCGAAATACAGGGTGTTGAAGTATTGAAAAATTAAATTTTTTAATTCGGTAAGTTTAAAATGGATGAATAAATTAATTTTACATTTGGCAGGTTGTTTTTAAATGTAAAAAAGGCATATTTTCATTAAAAAGCATTTGTCAATTCTTGATCCAGTAGTGCACGTTTGGAAAAATATGACACTTTTCTCCTCCCATTTTTCACGCTACGGGCATTTGTAGCTATTTTTAATTAATTTTGTATTCCTCAATGTTTTTCACGTAAAAAACACATAACCTTTACATATCAAAAAATTTGTAGTTTTCAAGATATTTAATGTTTTCATGAAGTGTGCAACATCATTTTCAATAAGAAAAGCACAAATTTGGACAAATATTTTTGAAAGTCTTTTCCCAATGTTTAAGATGCATTGCTGCTTCACAAATTAGTTTCTGATACATATTTTAACCATTAGTAGTTTGAAGGTTATTAAAAAAAATACAAAAAAATATTTTTCGCATCTCATTATTAAAAAATTAGGCAGAGGTGCAATTTGAAGCCCGAGGGCTGCAACCCACTTATGACACAATAGAATCTCTCCCGAATGGTACGAGTATATACTATTCTATTCGCGATCTCATGAACTTAAAAACACATATTTTGTAATTATGAAGTAAGTAGAACCAGAATTATTGTATTCGGATTTGAACATTTATTTAGTAGTCGTTGAGTTATATTGTCATAACTACAAAATAAACAAACAAAAGGAATTTCCAAATTTCATTTAAAGTTTAGTTTAGTTTAAAGTTCGTTTAGTGCACAATAAATAATAATGAGTCGGAAGAGATTGTGTAGAGGTGGCAAATATTGCAATAAGCAGCTTGCTGCCTACGAAATCAAGATCTCTACACAACATAGCCTACAATCTCCATAATGTAAATTCCCTTGGAAGCATTAAGTATACTCCCTTGGGAATAATCGACTACTTCACTATTCAGAGTTGCTAGCTCCTCGACTATAATATTCAGCACCAAACTATCAGTATATTTTCTTATTTAAAATGAATTGAATGCCTGTATTATTTTCCAATGAATGTAATACATTTATAAATTTCAAAAATATTATTAGTAGTGCTTTGACACAATTTTTGACACTAGGTGAATGAACTAGAGATAAGAATAGTCATGTACCGTTTTGTATAACCAATTTCGGAACATTAAATCTAAAATTAATTCGTAGAACATTTACATAAATAAATATTTTGTGGGTTTCTTTTTTATGAGTGGTTAATAAAATTTGTCTGGATATGGAAATGTTATTATTTGCAATCACTAGACTTAGGGGGTGGGGGGTCAAAATGGTGCTTAGCTAATTTAGATATACGTAATAAATAATGATTTTGGGGTAAAATTCACTGAAACATAAAAGATCTATTGTTCCCCCTTACTTCTACTTAATTTTCTGAGGAGAGTCTCTGAAACTAGTAGCTCCTTTAGTCCTATTTCCCGGAGGAATTTTAGGATATCTGCAGGCTTCAACTTAGGTAAATGTTCCTCTTCTATCCAGTGATCTACCAGGTACTGTTCTCTAGGATTATGGAGTGCTGTGCAGTTGGGAAGTATGTGGACGGAGGTTTCTTCTTCCATGCCACAATATCTGCATTCTTCTTCCTCCACTAATTTGAGCTTTTTCAGGTGCCCATTCAGGCGACAATGTCCCGTTAGGATCCCTGTTAAAACTATTAGCGCAGTTTTGCTTTGACTTATGCATTCATTTGATCTCAACAGGTTGTAGTCGCCAGGACAATTATCACGGTTGTGATAAAGAATGGACAGTAAAATGAACATGTTGGATTATCTTAACGCTAAGTATATGAGTTTTTACGGAAGGGTGGGGGGAAAGGGAATTTATTCGTTTTCAAGAAGGTTATTGAAAAGATTACGTGGATTTGAGATGACATAACGTTTCAATTTTTTTTTAAACACATGAATGTTGACAATCTCCTTCAGTTCGTTGGGTATAACATTATAAAGTTTTGGGGCTACGAAATTATAAGACCTCTGTCCGAATGTTTTTGTCATGAACGGGACTACATAGTTGCCTTTTTGTCTTGTTTCGTATCTATGTGAGACAATTTGGTTTTTTGTTTTGTTTTGATGATAATGACAAATAATATTTTGTGCAAAAAGTTGGCTGACGTCTAGAACACCGGATTCTTTATAGAGGAGATCTGAAGGGTAAGTTCGTCTTTTTGAATAGATGATCTTCAGAAATATTTTTTGTAAAACTTCAAGTGAGTGGATGCGTGCCTTAGACGAGCAACCCCAGGCAGACATACCGTATCGGATATGGCTTTCTACAAGTGAGTAGTATAATATTTTCAGTTGTTTAATGGATAAGATCTTCTTCAGTAACCTGAATCTGAATAATATACAATTGATTTTTTTTATTATAAAATTTATATGTAAGTTGTACGAAGAAATAATATACTCTCCACATACGGATATCTTCTGTACCTACCTACAGGAGTACAGTTGATTCCAACCATCGAAAAATGTAAGCCAAGCGACACATTAATTTGAGAATTCCACATCAAGTGACTATCAATAAGCACACCTAGGTATTTCACTTCATTTTCAGCTGAGATTGAACAGGTTTTGTTTGATGTAGTGAAGTCTAGGCTTTGAAATGTTGGTGTTCTTGTTTTATTTATACTAAAGGTTCAGGGTGAGTAGCTTGTGATCAAACCAATTCTTTATGTGAACGAAATCATCCTCTACTTCTGATTTCAAATCGTCCCATGAGTTACTTGAATAGATCAATGCTGTGTCATCTGCAAAAGCGATAATATCGCTCGAACTATTAATGAAAAATAAATCGTTAACATATATGTTGAAGAGAACTGGTCCTAGCACCGTGCCTTGCGGAACACCGTACTCTATCTTTGATACATCGCTCAGAACCCCATCAACTCTTACAGTCTGTTGTCGGTCAGAAATATAACTTCGAAACAATTCCAGTTCGTTTCCTCTTATACCGATATCCTCCAGTGACTGCAGGAGTAGTTGGTGACTGACCGTGTCAAATGCCTTGCTCAAGTCGAGGAAAATACTCAGACATTGTTTGCCCTGATCAAGGGCGCTTTGAATTTTGTTTGAAAGAGAAATTAGGGCATCTTGGGTAGAAATTCCTTCTTTGAAGCCGAATTGGTCATCGGCAATGATTTTGTATTTTTGTATTTTTTATATTTATATTATAAGTAGAAGTAAGGGGGCACAATAGATCTTTCAGGTCTCTGTGAATGTTACCACAAAAATACATACATATACATGCAAATATAGAATAATATTTGGAACTATTTAGCATTGCATATCTTTATTAATATTTTTATTTTCGAAGACAATGTACACAAAAAAACAATAAAAATACATTAAAACAACATTATTTCCACTAAAATTGTAAATCTTTTTAGTACATTCTTAAGTATACAACGAATATATAATATAAATAAACTTCAAAAATAGTTAAATAAATATAAAAACCAACATGTTAACAAACATATACATATCTAAAATGAATTATATTCCAAGGTGTGCACTTTTTAATTTGAATAGTTATTATCACGAAGCAGAGTATCATTAATACATAAAATATCACACTTATACAAAATAACGTTCTGTTGACTGTTATATTTTGGCACTTATCACGGCTCTTGTATATTATAAAGCCAAGAAAAAAACCTGCAACGCCTCCTACGCAATGAGCTTCCCAGGATATGACTGGCTCCTTTTTGGAGTAGATGTGTACTATGTTGTAAATAATATCAAACAGCACTAATACTCCTATGGCTACTACTCTGTAGATTTTATAATTTATTCTAGAATAATTCTGGAAATAAAATCAGGTGAGATTAATTCAGGCGAACGAGAAGAGTACTTACTAAGACAATATCAGGAATATTCGATATTAAGAGGGCATAAACACCAGCTGATGCCCCTATCACAAGATCAGGATGAACACACGAGGCTCCTAAAACTCCTGTAAAACCTCCTATGAAATATAGAATGAGGACTCGGATATGTCCTTGTCGTTTTTCTAATAATACTGCAAAAATGCATTGTATTATTACGTTAAGCCCGAAGTGGTACCAACCGTCGTGGATAAGCATGTAAGTGAAAAACCTCCATAATTCTATTCGTTTATCTGGCTCGAACCTTAAGGTTTTTTGAAGATTTGAAGTTGCGAGTACGTGAATTACAAGCTAAAATGAGAAGATCCACTTTAATCAGTCTGAAAAATAAGCAATTTAAAATTTCGTATCGCGGTATAAAAATCATGTGTTTGTAATAAACGTAATGGAAACAAATCTTACGTAAAGCTTAAACTAACAATTTATATTAATATGAATTACGTTGATAGTGAATCAAAATATTTGGCGGTTATTTTTAGGCCAGCTATCTATGTAGGTACCTACAAAAATATGTAAACCTATCATTTCTTATGGAATATATGGGGTAAAGTATAACCGATTCAAAATAAACTCTAAATATATTTAGTTTAAAAAGTATAGCAACGCATGAAAAAACTAACGTAATTTATTTTCTATAGTGAAGTATTTCAAATAAGTCTTTCATTTATTTTTTATTCTTCTTCGCTAGGCACAGAATAACCCACTCACATAGAAGCGACATCTACGTTCTTTTTAACAGCCTCCATTATTAGGTGCAGATACTGTTACTTTATCGCTTGAGCTTGTTATATGACAAGTCACAGAGGGGCATTTGCTCTTGACTATGCTGTGGGGTTTCTTGGTACGACTCAAATATATCTGTTCGTGAAATCAAGAAACAGAGAGAATATACTGGGTTGAATAACTGCTGGACTAGATTATTTTATTTAAAAAATAAACAATTATTAATTAAAGTTTTTTATGAAAATTCTAAATATAACAAACTTACATCACCATCGCTACTAAGCCATAGTTTTAAGCTGAACATACGCTACAATAATTGTGCGGTAGTCAGGAAGAGCTTTGAGCTACTGCGAGAGGCATATCATCAATACTGTCACGCGAATGCTCCAGTGGAATTCTCGTATGAGACGACTATGACTCCTCCGCTCACTAGTCGAGAACCATCGAGACTACCTACCCTGCGCCCTCCCCCAAGTCGAGAAATTTCTAGGCTATCCAGCGCCTTCAGCAGAACGAGAGATTTCTCGAATTATACCCCACGCGCGAGTATAAATAGACGAGCATCGCTGCACATGATATAGTCATATAGTCTTATAGATGGACAGTTAGTGTTCATACGGAAGAAAAGCAATCGCACATCGATAAAATGTTTATTAAGTGACTCTCTTATAAATTATAGTTAGTGTGTTTAGTGTATGGTATAAATTATTAAATAAGGACAATATAAATTTAAAAAAAAGTTACAATACGTTCTAGAGAAAATTAGAGAAATTTGGTGTACTCCACTAGAAAAGTTTGGTAGTGCAAGAAACCTGTGAGGGGGAATTAGGACAACTATGGGCAGCCATCTCGATCAAGAGCAGTTTTCCAGGATAGATATGACTATACGAGCTAGTAGAGACTTTTAGCTTGTCTTAAATTTCTCACGTATCCGTATACGTAACGAACTGCGCATGTGTAGACTCGTTACGTCTCAGCCGATACGATGCGTTGAACGGTTACGTACCCTACTCCAGTACTCCGTATACTTGAACGTATCCGTATCTCGACCAAAGTCAGTATTCCGTGCTTTTAGTGCTATTTTACAGGTCTTCTTCTTTTTCTTTGATATTGGTTTGGTTTAATATGCATCAAAAATAGGTCGTCCAAATCATCATCGTTCTCGTCTAGCAGCAATGGATTGTTTAATATCGCCCCCATTTTATGCTATACAATTAAATATAAATATAAAAAGGTAAAATGAAAAGACTTTGAAGTTATACAATTAAAAACAGACCGAAACCATACGTTTTCTGCTAAAAAGGTTTTCTTGACAATTTTTTTACGCCAACGTAACTCCAATACGGATACGTGTAAAAACTTATGACAAGCTAAAAATGTCAAGTGACTAATTGGTAACTACCGCACATATATCTGTTTGTGTTTACTGCAACTCGATTTTGAAAAGTCTGCCTGACCTAAAGTTGATAATATATCCAACTTCACCCTATATATATATATTATATTTTCAATTTAAAAAATAATAAGTTATGTACATACCTGAATTAGACTAACAATTAGAATACCAAAAGGGGTATTTTCCCATCTAAACCATTTCTTTTTGAATTTAGGACTTATTTGATAAGGCACCAGAAATTTTTCTTCGTCCGCCGAAGATCCAGGTGTTGTGGCAGGACTTGGAGCATAATTGTTGTTTGATTTATCAGTCATTCTTCATATTTTATTGTTTATTGGCTACCATATTGCCTAAAACACAAATAAACAAAAATAAATAGAAAATTATGGATAAGGATCAGAACATTGAATTGGGAAATATAAAAAGGATTCTGGTTTAATTTCCCAAAATAATTCACAAAAATAGTATAGTAGGTATATCTTGTTTCGCAGATTTTCTAAAAAAAGTCTTTTTATAAGCTCTACTGATATTACAGACGGTGGTTTGTAATCTCATCACGCAAGCAGTAACTTAAGTAAAGTCTGTTCGCTGAATCTTTTCCCATGTATGAAATGATTCACATACTACTTTTTGTATTACATCTCTTTCCTACTCACAGAATCTTAAACCCCGAAATGAAACCGTTTGTTCCTTTACAGCGTAATATAACAAACAGAGATAGCCATATGATGAATGTCGGCGATAGGTTAAACGCGAATCTGTACGTTGACGTCGTTGACAGACCAAAGACTTTGTTTACAACTACGACCTACGTGTTATTTAATGTATTGATGTATTGCGTTTGTATATTAATGATGACGCATGGGAAAAGATCCAACGAACCAACTGTAGATGCTAAAATACCATGAAGATTATTTTGATGCATTAAAGTGCAAAAATTCAAACGTTGGTGACTAAAACACTTAATTGATTCACACCTACCTTCAATATAGCGGAAAATTAAAACAAATTTACAGACCAACCTCGTTTTGTCTACATGGTCAGTAAACATAATAAAATCTTGGTCACCTTTTGTCCTTTCTTAATAATAAACGCACCTACACGTAAAGGAAATAAAACATTTTTTATTGAGGTTATTCGTTTGAAATGAACAACTAAAACTAAGTAACAACTTTTGAGTAAAATTTAATTTTTATTGCTATAAAGGGTAAACCAGAAGTTTAATTTTAACTGCAAACCGTTGAGATCAAATGAATGTATAAGTCAAAGTTGAAACATGTAGATATCCTGAAATTCCTCAGATAAATAAGACTAAAGGATCTACTGATCTCTGAGAAAGCTGATGAATGCCTGGAAGCTGAATTGAGATCCAGAAGTGGACGAATTCTAGTTCAAAGCCAATGGAAGTGAAGAGTTATGTTTTTTCAAGTCAAGCTACTACTTAAACCAGAATAGTATATTCTTCAAAGAGTGCAGAATGATGGCTGTTATTTTCGTGAATAATAGCCATTCTACACAAGTAAAAGACTATACTTTCTCCACGACTAAAGAAATAAAACTTCCAGGGATGATCGGACCCCAATCTTCGCACCAGAGTCAACCATTTGTACCACTAGGCGAAAATTTATTTAAAAAAATGTAATGAGCAAATATATACGTAGCTCATATTTTTAAAAGAAGCCTCATCATATTAAATCTTCAACATCACTACTGTTGTCCATTTTTTTTTCATATAATACGTAAAATTATGATTATATATAATTATTTTGACGTTTGAAACGACGCACTGTCAGAAGCAATTTGCGTTATTAGATATTTGACGTTTTAAACAGAGACGATTTGAATGATTCATTTTAAGTAATTCCGATAATAAATAGAATGTGATTGGCTAACGAGAGTGAATTATTTTTCATTATTCACTGGTGTGAAGAATTTATATCATTATGCAGCTAAATATGTAAAAATAATTTAAGCGTTATTATTTAGTCATGGAGAAAAATATAACAAATATTGTTTGACATCTGCTTTGGTGCCCCTCATCAGTGTATCCCATTATTCATAAGCTTTTTATTAACAATGTTAGTAAAATCACTAAAATCATGTTCAGATTCTCCAACTCCCTCCCTCTATTCAAATCATAGTCTACATCTTAACAATTTCGGTTAGTATTACCTAATTCAAATTATTGTTACAAACGAAAACATTGTAATAAATAGTTTATCAACTCTTCTATGCTAAGTTCAAAGTAACTTTTAAAATTTGGACCAAAAAACATCGATGAATGTAAATATATTTTTGTCACCAACTATAACAAATCTTTCGGTCTGCAAAGAACATTCCAATCTAAACGATAGAGTTTATTTTTAACTGAACTCTTTGTTCTAGCCTATAAACCCTCCTAACAATAACTATTTTGCGTGTATCTATACTTAGTTAATTGCAACTAAAAAACAAAACCCACACATGTGCTTGGACCACACTAATGCGAATTAAAACTTCATTCTTTCATTTATGACGCAGGGTGTGACAAATGTTGCGTTAAATGTTTCCTGACAAAAAACTTCAATAGTTTTAGCAGATGTTTAAACGCAGGGGAGTTGATAGGGGTTGATTAAGGGTGTGGGAAAAACAATAAGTAATAATTGTAAAAGCGAGTAGATGTATTGAATATAATTACTTTGAGAAGAATAAAAATGTTTCCTCGTATTGCGACTAAAGACAATATTTTTATAAATGAGTCAAAAAGGATATAAAAAAGCAGTTCTTGGTCGTAATTTCTCCAATATTGCGACATAAACGGCGAAGATACAAGGTTGCAAAGTAGGAATTCTGAAAGAGTAAAATACATCAAATCACCAAAATCCGAATCTTTCCTAAAAACAGCCACACTTCCAACTTAACAAGGAATCAAAATTGTTCCGATCTCAATGTTTAAAACTGGAATAAAATTGGTCCAATTCCTTCCAATAATTATAATTCGAAAATATGATATGAATCTTGTGAATAGATTGTTCCAGGGAAGGAGAGCGCTTTTTATCTTAGAAATGTTGTAAATAAAACGCGTAACTCATTAAACTTTTTAAATTAATCGAATTTAACTCGGCACTTCTGACCTTACTTGTAATAAAGCGAATAGAAAATGTTAATTATCGCCTATAATTAAATTATAATCTTATAGTGTTTACTTTTTAAATTATTAATAACCATAGTCGACTCACCTAAACAAATATTTTTCTACCATATCCATTCAAAGTATAAAATATACACACAGCGCGAAATTTAAAAAAAAAACATTTACCACATGCTTCCTTCTCCTCTGTACTACACCGTCTGTAGTGTACACATCGGTCGAAAGTGAAAACAGAGACCAGATCTACTATCCGAAGGGGAATTTTCCAATTTTCCGCGGGCATTGGTCGCGCCGCGCGCTTTCCCGAGCTGAAAATATTTTTCACGGTTGTTATAGCAACCGTGTGGTTTGTCTCGTCTTCGCTGACTGAGTTTGAATGTGTTGAAAGTCAATGAGAGGATGTTGATCTCTTTGGGGAACAACGTGAGATGCTTCTTATCATAGAGTAATGATCACCAATGTAGTTTTCGTTGTCTAGAAACTATGTGTCGAAATAAATGGAATGGGATTTATTTTTAGGTGATATATTACATCTTGGATGTCATGTGTGTTAGCTTATTTATTAATATTTAATTCATGGAGGATAGCTTTATTACGAAATTAGAATGAATAGATTCTAAGAAGAACAGGAAACTTATGTGCACTGGAAATAGAAATACAAAAATAAGTATACTCTTAGGTAAATAAACGTAATTTGATTTTAAGGATCCATTTCATTTGGTAACACCATAACTTTGATTAGAAAGTATTTATTTTTAATTTTTCCTTCGTTAATGAGGCTCTTAACTATTAGAAAAATCTCTGTCAAAATCTTGAACATAAGCAGTTTAGGTTAGGTATAGGTGATCGCTTTTTAGAATCTCCCATGAACAACTGTATGATAGCAATTTATGCAATATTATTTTTTATAATCTTACCTCGCCTGCCATCTATTGTGAAAGTATTGAATTTCACATCGAAAGCATGAAGAAAACACTGCTGTTTGATTTATAATAAGCTGTTATGCTAAGAGATAGCATAGCGAATAGTCTCTGTTCGTTTATTCTCTTTTCGGTCTAACGGCTGCTATGAAGGACCAGCTCAAGGAGAGCAATAAATGTATGGCTGTGTGGCTGAAGAAACTTATTATATCTATTCGATCTTTTGATTCGTAACTAATATTCAATTTTACTTAAAAAACTTTATTTTTTAGTTTTCCGTGACATTTTTTATAATTACAATTTTTCTTCTGTCATCATATATAATTTTCTTGACAATCAACAAACTTGTTTTTTATTTTAAATATAGGTTACAAAAACATAGACTTAACATGCCGCCCGCCTTGAAAAGTCCACTTTTCAATTAAGAAAAGTATGATATAGGTTTGCGGCACAACAAACCATTGCGGTACAACAAAACAGTACATATTAACATTTTGATTGATATGAAATTTTTGAATTCAGTACTCGATTGGCAGCGCGCAAACTTTAGAAATGGTTCTCTTCAAAATATTACCATTTGCCATTCGAACCGAAACTACGTGCACCACATTGTCAGTACCATAATGTAATTTTACGACACGAGCAAGAGGCCACCTTAAAGAAGGTAAGTTATCTCCGATAAGAACAACCATGGATCCAACTTTTAAAAGGCTTACGACATCAAGCTTCCATTTGGAGCGAGTTTGCAGCTGACTTAAATAATCCTTTGACCATCGGTCCCAAAATTGTTGCTTGAGTTGTTGTAATCGATAGTATCGATCTGCTCTGGAGATTTTAGCTTCTTTGAGTTCTTTTTCTGGTAAACTTGCTAGTGAGTCGCCAATAAGGAAATGAGCGGGAGTCAAGGGTAGGAAATCGGTCGGGTCGTTGGATAAAGGGCTCAAAGGACGTGAGTTCAAGCAAGACTCAATCTCCACCAGCAGCGTGTACATTTCCTCGTATGTTAAATGTGATTCACCGAGTACGCGTTTAAGATGGAATTTTGTGGACTTAACCGCAGCTTCCCACAAACCACCCATATGAGCTGATCTGGCTGGATTAAAATGCCAATTTATTCTGTCACGTGCCAAGAATTTTGAAACGGAATCATTATGATTTTTGTCATTTAGAATATCATAAAGCTCACTAAAATAATTGTTAGCTCCTACGAAATTCAAACCATTATCGGAGTAAATGTCACTTGGTTTTCCGCGTCGAGAACAAAATCGTTTCAAAGCGTTTAAAAAACTATGTGTTGTTAAATCTTTAACTAACTCTATGTGAATTGCGCGAGTTGCGAAACAAATAAATATACAAATATAAGTTTTTACCAATTTGCTTCTTCTTAACGTGCCTTCTTTAACTAAAATAGGACCGGCGTAATCAATACCGCAGTTTGAAAATGGTCTACTTGGATTTATTCTTGCACTAGGCAAATCACCCATGATGAATTTACAAGGCTTGGGATGGGTTCTATAACACCTAATACAAGATTTTACTATACGCTTTACTGCATTTTTTCCATTAAGTGGCCAAAAATTCAATCGAATAATAGATAATAAATTTTGAGTTCCTGCGTGAAGATGCTTTAAATGTTGATCTAAAATTATCAATTCAGTGAGTTTATGTTTATAGGGTAAAATAATTGGGTGCTGTTGATCAAATGAAATTGATTTCGATAATCGACCACCTACTCTTAAAATATTTTGACTGTCTAAAAAAGGTCTTAAGTTTAAAAGTTTACTTTGTTTATTAACGTTTTTCGAATTTTCAAGATCTAAGATCTCTTGCTTGAATCTCTCATTTTGAGCTAATTTTATTAATTTGTTTTGTGCTTCACTCAATTCTTGGGTTGTTAACACCTTAGACCTAACGTTATCATTGAGTTTTTCTTTATTCAAACAATGATTTTTAAAACGTAGAATATACGCTGTTACATTTAATAATTTCAGAAAGGTTGAATATTTTTGAAAAATATCCAATTCGGGACTTTGTTCTTGAATGACTAATGAAATTGGTTGATTCTTTAATTCGGGTAGATCTTGCATATCATTAAATTTAGATTCAGGATCATATTCATAATTAAAATTGCTCTTCAAGAAATCGGGTCCGTTTATCCAAGACTTATGATCGAGCAATTCTTTAGGACTTAATCCTCGAGAAACTATATCTGCGGCGTTGTTTTTCGTGTTTACGTGTTTCCAATTATTCACCTTTGAAATTTCAGTAATTTTTGTTACGCGGTTTGCAACAAACGTTTTTAATTTACAAGGTTCGATATTTAACCATGCTAATACAATCGTTGAATCTGTGAAATACGTTATTTTGTCAATATGAATGTCAACGGTATTTTTTATTTTGAAAATTAACTCAGCTAACAAGAGAGCACCTAATAGCTCTAGACGTGGTAAGGTTTGTTTTTTAAGTGGAGCAACTCGGGACTTGGCTGTAAACAATGTTATTTTCTTTTCGCCATTTACTGTAGATGATAAGTATACGCACGCGCCATAAGCTTTTTCAGAACTATCACAGAAACCGTATATTTCGATTATTTTTGTATTTGGTAATAAGACGTGCCTATTGAATTTAATGTCATTCAAATAGCTAATTTGTGTAATAAATTTGAGCCATATATTTTTTAGGTCTTCAGGTACATTTTCATCCCAGTCCAATTTTAGATGCCAAAGTTGTTGTATAATCAATTTCGCTTTAATTATCGCTGGACTAATCAAACCCAGGGGATCAAAAATTTGAGCAATTAAGGACAGAATCGTGCGTTTGGTAACATTTTTTTCGTTTACATCTAGATTTAATGAATATCTTAATACGTCCTCGTTCGCGTCCCAAATTATTCCCAACGTTTTTAATTGTTTCTCATCGTGAAATAATACAAAATTTTCCTCTTGACTGTTTGTGGAATTTTTTATATAAGTTAGAACTGATTTGTTGTTTGATGACCATTTCCTCAATTCAAAATTGGCTCCCGTTAATATTTCTGATATCTCATGATAAATTTCTATAGCTTCTTGCTTAGAATCTACACTGATTAATAAATCATCCATGTAAAAACATTTTTCAATTATTTGCGAAGTTCGTGGATATTTTAATTTATTCTGTAATGCTAACTCTTTTAAACATCGTGTCGCTTGAAACGGAGCACTTGAGGTGCCATACGTAACCGTGTTTAGTTCATAAACCTTGATAGGTTCATTTGAGTTTTCTCTCCAGACAATTTTCTGAAAACAACGTTCGCTTGGATCTATATCTATGCATCTATACATCATTTTTATATCAGCGCTCAAAACGTAAGTTCTTAAACGTAATCTGAGCAAAATGGAATACAAATCCTCCTGAATATGTGGGCCTGTTAAAATTAAATCATTTAATGAAATATTGGTGCTTGACTTTGCGCTTGCATCGAAAACAACTCTGCATTTCGTGGTAACTGACGAGTCTCTCAAAACTGCAGTATGCGGTAAGAAAAATGTTTGTGCTTCAATTGTTGTGTCCGATTCTAATAATCCTTTATATGTCATGTGGCCTAAGTTTTCATAGTCTCTCATAAAATTGATATATTCTGATTTTAAACCGTCATTTTTTCCAAGACGTACTTCCAAATTTTTAAAACGCTTCAAAGCCATGATTTTTGTATTTCCCAATAAATCAGGGCATTCGGGATTAAAAGGGTATTTTACGATAAATTTTCCGTGTTCGTCTCGTTTTGTGGTTGTCTTAAAGTACTCTTCACAATATTGCTCACTTTTAGATAGTAAAATCTTAGCATCCAGCTCTTCAATTTGCCAAAACTTGGTTAAAGCATCATTCAATTGCTTATTCGTTATTTTTGTATTAACGTTACAAACTCGCATTTTATTTGAATCCTCATTTAAATTAAGATTTCCGCTTATGATCCATCCCAACGATGTTTCTTTTATTTTAATTTTCCTTCTTTCAATAAGTCGAAGAAAATACCTGCTCCGAGTAATAAATCTATCCTTTTTGGTACGTTAAATTGTTCATCTGCTAGTTCGAGTCCTTTGGGTAACTTCAATTGGGTTTTTTCAAATTTAATTAACGGTAAATTTGAAGTGATTTGAGATAAAACCAAAAATTGTAAGTTAAATTCAACGTCTCCATTTTTCGATTTAATTTTTGCATTAGTTCTATAATTAATTTTCGTTTCTATTTGATTGATTCCAGCTAACGGTATGTTAATTCTATTGCATTTGAGTCTTAATTGTTCCACTAACTTTTCGCTAATTAGGTTCGATTGACTACCTGAGTCGAGTAATGCAGTACATTTAATCCATTGGTTAATATTTTTTTGAATAAGAACCGTTGCAGTGGATAATAAAACTTGATTCGAATCAATAATCGTGTACGTGTGGGTTGCTTGTGCATTTTCCCCGTGGAAATCTCCATTTTGTGCATAATTTTCATCAGATTGATTTATTTCTGATGATAAATTCTGGTTTCTTGTCGATGTAGTATGTCTTAATTGCTGTGACGTTTCATTTTGAGCAGGTGCGCAAAACGCGCTTGTTTGCCTATTAACTCTCGAAGATTCAGTTGATTCTGTTGTCCGCGCATACACCTGACGTGACGATGATGGTTGCGATGTAGCGTTGCCATATTGTGAACGTTGTGTCGGATTTTGGCTGTTTTGTTGAAATGGTCTGTAATTATCTACATGTAATGCGGTATTATGTTTTAAATCACATTTTTTACATCCTCCAGATAAACAATCTTGTTTAAAATGACCAGGCCTTAAGCAGTTGGTGCATAATTTGTGTTTGTATAATTCTTGATACTTTTCCTTAATATTTAAATTGACAAATTCAGGACATTGATAAATTAAATGATTTTTATTGCAAGTCAAACAGGTGTTTTGATTGGATGTATTTATAGGTGATTGGACGTGTCCCACTATCCTTCTAAAGTTCGTGTTTTGTGTCTTTAAAGGTGAAGGTTTATTACGTGAAGAGTTTAATTCATTTGAATTATTGTTTTTTAAACTGTCAATAGAATGAACAGCTTCTAAAGTAAAGCACTTTTTTGTTAAAAACTCAGTAAATTCAGACATTGTTCGCAACCTTTGATCATTTTGTTTGTTTTCCCATTCCTTTTTTGTACGGTCATCTAATTTTTGCAAAATTATTGGAATCAATAAAGCATCCCACTTTTCAACAGGTAATTGCAATTTTTCCAAAGCAGACAAATGTTGATATAACAAATCTAACAATTTTCTCAACATCGATGAAGATTCTCGTGTAATGTGCGGTAATTCGAACAATAATTGATATATGTGCGTGTTTATAATAGCTCTACGATTCTCATATCGTTTTCTTAATAATTCAAAAGCGATTGTGTAATTGTCGGCCGTTAAATGTAAATTTTCTATCAGTTTCAATGCGTCATCCTGACAGCATGCTTTTAAATACATTAATTTTGACACTTCGCTACTATCCTGTCGATTTTCTACCAGTGCTTCAAACTGATCGCGAAAACTAAACCAGGTTTCATAATTTCCGTAAAATTTGGGCAAATTCAAATCAGGAAGATTGGCAACAACACTTTTATTTTGTAAATTAGGACTAAAAGTGGTTTGAAATTGAGATTGTTTTATTGTGAAATCGTTTAATTGTTGAAATTTAGCAATAATCTTTTTTGATTTAGCAATTTCCGTATAAAATGAAAGTTCGGAATCTAACCTATTAGCCTTTTCATTGGAATCTAAAAATTCTAAACGCGTTTGGACTCTATCAAACTCTAAAAAATCGTTTTCTACGTTTTTCAATCGAATTTCGATTTGAAATTGGTCAAGCTTTTCTTCATTTTGAGATAAAAAACTTGAAAAGCGATCTAATCTATCCCTAATAACCTGTCTTACGTGCGATAATTCTATAATTTCAATTTCATCGGTGCTAACTTCTTCATTACAGCTTTTTTGATTTTTACGCGGCATTTTTCTTGGCATGTGACGAGAATAATTGCTAATTTACGTGATACGAGAAATACAATAATTGTCTATACGAGAAAGAGTACTTTAGGTGCGTGTTTGATTTGAGAATGAATGTTTGACAGGAATGTCACTACTACTTGAATTAACGAAAAACGATGCGATTATTACTTTTATAATTATATAAGACGTGTGATTAAATTATCGATTTAAGGCAATGAATACGAGGAAACGTTCGATACGATACGATAGAGACTAAGCTGCTTTACAAACTTTAAAGGAAAGGATTGGTAGAAATTAAAGCGGTTAAATAATTAGAACGAGCTCACTTCTTCAGAATTATTGTTTCTATAATGTTCCCTCAGGTCCACCAGGTCGCTGTAGTTTCAAATCCGTCTCGAAGCGTCCAAAAATATGTTCGTTTATTCTCTTTTCGGTCTAACGGCTGCTATGAAGGACCAGCTCAAGGAGAGCAAAAAATGTATGGCTGTGTGGCTGAAGAAACTTATTATATCTATTCGATCTTTTGATTCGTAACTAATATTCAATTTTACTTAAAAAACTTTATTTTTTAGTTTTCCGTGACATTTTTTATAATTACAATTTTTCTTCTGTCATCATATATAATTTTCTTGACAATCAACAAACTTGTTTTTTATTTTAAATATAGGTTACAAAAACATAGACTGAACAGTCTCTAAAACTTTAACTAGGCAACTTATGAATAGCTTTGAACGTTTGTTTGCCCTTATGTCCCATAATATAATAAAATGTCTCATTGATAATACATTTTTCATTATTTTACATGTAGCGCCATCTCTTGTAAAAGTATTGAACTTTACATTTAAAGCAAGAAGAAGAGTAGTATATGAAAACTTTATCTAGGCAACTTGTGGATAAGTATAATATCTAATTTTCAAACTAGATTCATACTTTCAGGAGTTTAAAAAAATGGCATGATATCAATCTAAGTGATATGATTATTAGTATTTATAATTTTACTTGTCCTGCCATCTCTTATTAAAGTACTGAACCTCGAATCTCATGTAAGAAGAAAACATTATATTACATATTATAGTACGGTGTTATTGTAAGAGATGGCGCGTAGTGTATAAAATATTTATTTAGGCATCGTGATTATTTTATTGACGATTTGTCGCAATAAGCTTTATGTCGTTAGAAGTTTAAAAGTATATGGAATACAATTTTTTATAATTTTACCTATCTTGCCATCTCTTGGAAAAGTGATGAACATCACAATGCCTATATTACGCTGTTGCTCCGATTTATAATAAACTGTAAGTTGTAACATCACTAGTTTTCACTGTTTGTTTATTATTTTATTTGATTTAGTCCCATATATTATAGCTTTGAAAAAGCTATGAATGTAATGTGATTATTAATGTTTTATAATTTTATATGTCCTGTCATCTCTTGTAAGAGTAATGAACTTCACACTTCAAGCTTGAAGGAAACATTATATTGTTGTTTAATTTGAAATAAGCTCTTAGGTAATAGATGACGCACATAGTTTATAAAATATTTACTTAGGCAGCTTGTAGATCACTAGTTTGAATCATGTTTAAATTATTTTCCCGCCATTTTGTTAAATAAGCTCCGTATTGTAAGAAGTTTGAAGATTTCGAATTATTTTCATAATTTTACGTCCTGACATCTCTTGTAAAAGTATTGAACTTCACATTTTAGGAATGAAGAAAACATTATATTACATACAAAATAAACTGTTATTACAATAGATGGCGTACATAGAACTTATTTAGCTAGGCAACTTGTAGACCACTAGTTCGAATTAATTTCTTGTAGAATTGTTAAAATTAGCCGTTTTATTGAAGTTTAAAAAAAATAAGTACCAATTTGAATATTTCTTTCATTATTCTACAATATTGACAAGTTGAATTAAGAAATTATCATTAGATAATTTGTTAAAGTACTACTTTCGCGGTATAATTCGATTATTTAATTAGAGATAATCCTTACAGTTAACAAGATACACTACCTGGAATATTCTAAATATTCCAACATTATTATTTCTTCCATCCCATTGTTATGTTGAAAATGGTCGTATATATTTTGTTAGTTTTTCAATTTGTTCAATATTTGGTATTATTGACATATTCCACAAGCGTAAGTGCAACTTTGGGACAGCATATTTAGGAAGTGAACACGCTCATAAACCTTACAGCGACAAATTTAATTTAAAACGGAATTTTGTGTTCAATTTTCCATTTTTTCATATTAAAAATTCAATACTATACACAAACATTATGACAATTATTTGTTCAATAAAAACCAGTAATGGTTTAGATGAAATATATTCCGTCATAAAATATGATAAAAATAATAAATATAAAACTTGTACATGTCTTCAAAAAAAAAAAAAAAGAAAACGCTCCTATATTGTTTCCCAATTATTATCACAACAAATTCACTTCACTTTTGTTCCTGATTAATATTCAAGTCTTCAAGAGCTTCGTGAATACCCTCTGGAATCCTACCGGCATCAATTTCCTTCGCCCAAAAAACATACTAAAATGAAAAAAAATCAGATTAACTTTAGAACAAATCCCAATAGTAGACCAATACCTCGAAATTTAACATCAGTTTTAATAGTGTATAGCTACCAATAACTGTCTTGTGAAAAATTTCCGAGATATAGGACAGTAAAAGTATCGTGGGACACCCGTATAAGTAGTTCCATATTACTTTTAATTGTTTATTTATTTTAAATTGTTATTTTATACTGAATATCTAGAAATTTCACTTTATATTCTTTTTCGAATAATGGAAACATTCGAATTCTAAAATTAACCAAAACTACCCAGAAAAAGAATGAGCAATTTCCAAAAGATATCAATAAATAAAATTATAACTTTTTGTATTATTATTTATTATATTATCCAATTGTTTAAATTGTTTTCTTTACATGTTTCCTTGACATATTTACTATTCGCGCTATTTCTTAATAATGAAATGAAAACAATTGCAATTAATAAATATTATCATTTTTTGTGCTATTATTATAGACCGTTATTACTTTAGATAAAATATTTATCGATAAACCACAAAAATTTTGGTGCGTAGGTATATTAGGTACTTATTGGAATTTGTGGAGGTTAATTTGTTCAACTTTACCTGTTCGAGTTCCTTTCTTAGAGCAAACACCGCTTTTTCTCTATCGGCAACAAGTTCTTCTAAATATTGATAACGTAATTTCTTACGAGCTCTACATTCTCTGGCACTTTGTCTACTGCGTTCTTCAAAAATAAGAAAGCAATTTTAAACATAATAAATTTTATATTTTAACATGTTTTTTTTGGGAATATTATGGGACTTGGTATGAAGAAATTTTAGTAATATTGTTGTCTTATACAGTATGTTTCCAGGATATATTATACAGGGTGTAACAAAAGGGCAGGTCATAAGTCATATCACATATTCTGGGTCTAAAAATAACTCGATTCATACCCTAATACAAATATGCATGCGAAAAAAGTTACAACCTGGCTGCAATTAGATATCGTCAGAAACCTTTGTTTTTCTAGAATATTCGGTTTTCGTTAGTAAGAGGGTGCCGACTGTGTATTCCAAGAAATGGGGAACATTTTGAACATCTAATAAAAACTACAAGTTTGTAAATAAATAAGATTCAATCAAAAATTTGGGACCCTCGAGAAACTTGAAAATTCATTGACTTTAAATTTTGTCACTTGTCAACTTTCATTATAATATGTCAAACAACTGTCGAAATATTTGAAAAAAATCAATTTTCATTTGGTTACTTCGAAGATTTGTAACTTTTTTCGCATGCATATTTGTACTAGGGTAACTTGAGTTGGATCGAGTTATTTTTAGCCCTAGAATATTTGGTATGATTCATGACCTGCCTTTTTGTATAATGACAAAAAATAGGGATGTACTAGCGAAGTTTTATTTAGTATGTAGTGAGAAAAGTCGACTTAAGATGATGAAACATAAAATAGAAACAAAAATAGTGTAAGAATAAACGGGACCTTGACTGTGAAAAAACTAAATAATCAGTAAAAATGTTAAATTCAAGTTGTGGTAAAGAATATTTGTGGAAAAGGGATGTACTAGCGAAGTTTTATTTAGTATGTAGTGAGAAAAGTCGACTTAAGATGATGAAACATAAAATAGAAACAAAAATAGTGTAAGAATAAACGGGACCTTGACTGTGAAAAAACTAAATAATCAGTAAAAATGTTAAATTCAAGTTGTGGTAAAGAATATTTGTGGAAAATGAACTATTATAAAATTACTAATAGTTTTCAAATGAAGTCAATGCACTTTATATCATTTTTTTAGGGAATTTAATAATTACTGGTTTTCAAATAAACTCAAATGGTCCAATATAGAAATTATTTTCTCCTCACCCAATTTGGCTTTCATGTCCACCTTTTCCGCCGATTTCCTGCCTGGCTTTCGTCCACGCTTTCCAGATTCTTTTCGGGCCGGACCTTCCTGCAAAAAAAATGTATATAAAACCAATGTTTATACACCCAAAGTGTTTTCCAATATATTTTGGTCGAAAGATTCATATGTACATAAACAACAGTTAAAAAAAATATTGTTTACAAAATATCTTATTTAAATAAAACCATTTTTCGATGTCCAAATCCGATAAAGGTACTATAATAATACTCTTAAGATGTTAGTGGACTGAAAAAGGTTAGGTTAGGTTTCAATTTTTTTTTTGAAGGTACAACCACATGTGGTCTTCACAAAATGATAGAGTAGGTCCCTGGCCATCTGAAATCGAGAATTACAACATTTTTTAATAGGGACAACACTTTTTATTGCGAAATTTGTCAAAAATCTGTCAAAATTATGTTTTATTACTTTTTCACACATACCTCGCGATATCTCCGGAACTAAACAAGATATTTTCAAAAAAATTTTTTTAATCGACAGAAGAAACATGAGCGAAGATTACTGTGTTAGTTTCATTTGTATAAAAAACTTAGTTTTTTTGTAAAATTGGAGAAAACTGTAATCTCTACTCTAAAAAAAAATTGAGAAGGAAGCGACTTTTTCTCCGTTTTTCAGTGGACTATGTTGGAAAATGTAAACAAACGTACCAAACAGACTCTATAAGTCAGAAACGTCTTACACCATTTATTTATTACGCAGATTGTAAAATTAAATTCACATCAAGATAAGCATATTTCGGCACACTTTTTTGTATACAACAAACATTAGTACGGGAGCTGTTCAAATCAGTTAAAAAAAATGAGATAAGAAAATAATGAATTGGTACTTTTTTTGCGTAATATTATAGGGGTTAGTGACCTCTAGTTGAACAGGTTGTTAAAACCTTTTAAACAACCAATTTTAAACGATAAAAAGATAATAACAGATAGTGAGAAATTTCAACAAGTAAATTAAGTACAATTAATACTAATTGCCCGATGAGGATTAGTGACAGAATAGTTGAAATATTGAATTACAAAACTACCATTGAATCATGACTTTAGACGTAACTGCATACTTACACGAAACCTGTACTATGAATAGTACAGCCATTAAAGTTTTTTACCTCGGAATTAATTTAAACTAAAACAATTTACTTGAAATTTTGTAGATAATTAGAGAATATGTCAATGAACATTAGTGTGCACCGATTTCACCCTGGATGGAGTTGACACCCCCTCGGGAAATCGATATAGGGACCACAGTTTAACAAAAGATACGGTAAAAAGTTTTTTCGAATAATCAATACATTTCTAGTTATCCCATACCTGGCTGGAATATCATAATTGAATAGCAAAAGAAATTGGATAATTTGTTAAATGTTGTGGTAAACCCACAGAAACCTACAAGAGAAGTAGAAGTAAAAAATCTAGAGCGAAATTAATATTTTGAAAAATAAAAATCATCTTTGTTTGACATAATTAGCATTTTAAATCCCAAACAATAAGAAATATTACTTAGGTAAGTTCAGGTCGTAACACCCAATGTACCACAAAATTTTAAGAGTTTTTTCCTTGGTTAAATCAATATGCTTAATGTAAACAAATGAGAACAATTTGAACATTTATTGTAAATTTTTCATGTTCGTTGAGTGTACGTTTACTATCATCATTCGTACAACTGTCAACGACAAATGATTCTCCACCAAGATAATGCAACTTCCCACACAGCTCTTGAAACAATTCCAATTTTCAAAGCAAAAAAACCGCGAAATGTTGGACCATCCTCCATCCATATAATCCTAACGTTCTAACGACTGTTTTAACGCGTTACTATATAAACGCATAAAACGCACTGTATAATCATTTGTCATTAAAATGTGCAAAATCCTGGAAGCACTCTAAATTTAGATAATTAGGTACGTACCGAACTGATAATTTTATATTATCAAGATTAGTGGTCGATGATTATAATCCTATAATAATTCTCCCAACTGTATTGAAAAAAATACAACGTAGATTTGTATAGCACAGAATTTAAAAGAAAACATATATAGGTATTCACCAGTTTTTTCTTTGAAATTGTGTGAAATCATCTCCTAGCACTAATCTCAACATTCACTTTAGAGACCTTGGTCAGTAACTTGAATGACGAGTAGGTATTTATACTGGATCTCCTTGTTGCTAGCTATGAAATAAATAAATAAAGAAGTATGTACTAATGCATGCGTAGATTAGATGCAGAACTATCAATCATTTTTTAAGCCTATTATTCACCAAAAAAAGAAAAAGTTGATAGAAATAGGTTCAAATTCAATGACTGTCACGTAGATACCTACAAAGGAAAAACCCTGTAGTTACCAACTATAACGCTCTTCCGGGAAAATACAACGAAATGCGGTCACTCTACATTGATTACATTTAAAAAATTTATATTAGCAAATAGTTTTAATTCAGAAAACAATTTAAAAAGTGTAATGCTCACCGATGAAAATGCGTAGTTCAGCCGGCGCAAACACGCAGTTAGAAAGCTACACTCTAAACCAACCTCACAATAAAACCCAACAGCCGGCAAAGCAGAGTATCGGAAATCAGATTCATCGAGACCGCTCGACGAATGTCAGAACGCATTTACTCTGTTGCCGGTTTTATATTTAGTAAGTGAATCATGGAGAATAAATAAAAATTATAATTAAATCATTATTATATTGTCATTATAAACGTGAAAAAAAAATTTCCAGTATAATTCGCTGTTGGGTACCCACGAGGAAAAAATTTCCATTAAAATTCATCCGTAGCGATGGTGATCTGACAGAAATACGCGTTCTGATTGATTAAAAATCACATGTGTGGAATTTTCACAATAACCACACTTGCCAATGACGGATCGTCCTCAACAATTTTTCAGATTACTGTGTACACCCTGTATGAGCACTTTTTACTCCTGTTTTAGAATAATTTTTTTTTACTCAGACAATCGCAAAAAACGCATTTAATTATCATAGACGTGGAAACAAATTACTTAAATAATTAGATATATTATTTTACGTCGTATATATTTTCTACGATTTAAAAATTTTATCATCAAAAATCATGGTCGGCTAATTTATATTTATACAATCTACAATTACCTATGGAACTATATTTAACAATATAAAGGGTGTCTCGAGTGTTTTGTGCTAAAATACTTTTTTCTCCGATTGGCAGCAAATATTAATTTTGCTGACTGATATCAATCAGCAAAGTATTACTTTTCCTGCCTAGACAGCAAAGTGGTTACTTTCCTGCCTAGGCAGCAAAGTGATTACTTTGCTGCCTGTGATTATACATTTCCATAGCAACCAACCAAAATAGAGATTGTGGGAATTGTAATAATTTGCAAATACAATATCCTCATTATGAACAATCGGAGAAAAAATTATATGTTCAACTTGGCAGCAAAGTAGATTGACTGCCTTAGCTGGATTTCTAGCCTCGGTACGCTCGGCTATGAATTCAGCTTCGGCAGTCAATCTACTACTTTGCTGCCTAGTTAAACAAATAACTATTCTCTTTTATCTGTAGTTAAAAATGAAAAATAAATTGAAATTTAGCCGTTCATAAACACCAAACATACACACTTGATCGCGATCTTGACTACCCTTGATAACTCGGGGGGGGATCATGATATACGTGGTGATTCACAGGCCAAAGCAGGATTATTTCAACCAAAATATGACGATAAAATACTGCTGTGGAAAAAGATATAATTGCCTTAAATTTGAAAAGAAAAGAATTCTTCACTTTTGGCTAATAATTTAAATTTATAATTTTCATCAAAACGGCCATGGAGACATAACTTTAGACGAGGAATATTATGGTTTAATTTTTATTTTGTTACAGGGTAATCCTGACTATTAAATTAGATTTAAGTAATATTCAGATTGATTGGATCTGACTGGAGTGTAGTAGGTATGTAAGAATGTATCGATACCTCCCACAAACAAACATCGTCTAATGTCAATAACATTGAAACATTTAAAACAACAATATTATCAAGCAGATAATGGCGGAATGTAATTTTAGCGATAAATCAACGTTTAAGTTTAAATCACATTTTATTGTTTACGAGTTTGTTTCACAAATTGTAGATTATTCACAGTTGCGACTTGATATTTTGTATTGAAGACTGACAACTAACTGAAAACGCAATTCCTATTTTTATATTTACCAAGCTTGGTAATAATTACTATTCCAATAGTAATAAATTTAACTGTCCTTATTAACTTCACCGAAAAACTATATTTATATTTTTTGTACACGAGTTTTATGAGAATATTTGACACCTGAATGTCAAAGAAAAATAAAGAAAGTGACACCTGAATATACCTAAAACAGTATATAAATAACTGAAAATATAAAAAAAAAATTCAGTTTTGTATGCGTTGAGCCCCATCAAATCCCCGAAGACAAGATCCATATTCCATATCAAGTAAAACTATCTATTTGCTAGAGTATTTTATAAAAAGTGCCACATACATGTTTTAATCTTCCTGTTTATAGAAAATTATATATCTCAAGAGTACTCCTCGTATAATATTTATTTTTAGAACGCAAATAACAAAAAATTGTGCGTATTTCTATAAGTTCCACTTGCACGTAATCATTTGTATGAATGTTCTGAATATGGAAAAAACCTTTGGCAACGTTGTATCGAGTATTGCGCAGCACTATTGCAACATAAAAACAACGGTGTGCCTACTGACTACAGCCTGAGGTTACATGCATAAAGTAATACGTAGATAATAATAAGCTACGTATTTATCGTGAGCTTGGTAGAGAGCATTGCCTCTTTTTTAAATAGATACCTACATGCGTCTTAAAATTGAAATTGTATGTTACTGCGAAGCAGTTTTTTTTTAATCCAATCCAATAGGATAGGCCGGTATTATCCCAGATTCTTTAGGTTGGTGCGTTTTGGAATTTTTTGTTACAGAAGCAATTGAAATAATAATAATCAACATTAAATGAACTTATTAAGCACGATTAAATAACTCTTAAGCACCACTTTAACTGAAGTGAGCCGAGATCTCAGTAAATACCTAATAAACTGTTTGCAGGCTCGTGTTTCACGAGATCAGGCTGGTGAGTGGTGAGTCCATTATTTATCCTCTGAGTACGGAGCCGTTACACATGGGACTAATGGATCAGTTGCGCACAGTCTCTCCGTATGTCCTTGCTGACGAATCTACGCACTGACGATGCGCTGTACATGTGAAAGGTCGTATAGCTATTATACTAGCCTCCCTGGACTGACCATCAATCCCAAAAAAAGAACGTTGACAAGTCGGCCCCCAAATCCCAATCCCCATCAGCTGGAGTTGGAGTCTGTGTGTGTAAACTGAGGAGTTAAGTAGTGTATATGATTCAAGAGCACAAAAGATTCAGGTGTACAGACAGATCAATTAAATAGTCACCTCGCTTGGTGTCAGAAATCGAACCTTATTTCTTGGTTCCCGCATTTCCCAAATACGATGGCATTTAAGATCAATTTAAAAACTAATTGTAAATTAAAATCTTACTAAGTATCATCCGTTAGCTAGCAAACTAATATGGGATTGAACATACCTATAGGTATTATGAGGTTGCAAAAAAGACATGATTCACCTTTGTAGGGTTTGGTGAACATTCCCTAAATTGACGAAAAACCTACAAGTTATTTTTTAATAATTGCTTAGTTTAAAATGAATTATATTAAAGAGTACCTACCTCTACATAGCAACTAAGAAAAATAAAAGTAAGGGAATTTTAAGTCGGTTAGAATAATTACCAATATAGAGGCAATAACCCGATTTTCAAAATTTACTCTAGAGATGGCAACTAGCTAGTTCCCATTTCCTTCTTTGAAATTAACAATTTCAACTAAAATTGACACAACCAAATCAAAAACTATCTGTAATATTTACTTTAGCCTTATCAACTATTTGATAAACACGTTTTGTTGAAATATTTTATCGGTTTCCTTTCAATTATTTTAAATTATATATTGAGATGCGCATGCGCTGTAAATAGCTTACCCAAAGTTGTGCCTCTTGAAAATTTGTTACAACCTTTTCCAAAAACTAATAATAACCCTTAATATTATAGCAACTATTATTTTTAAATTTATGAATAGATAGGCACTCACATTTTACTGGTTTATAAATACAAACTAGTTAAGAATGTAATAAGAGAAGCATGCTATGATATCACTAGCCTAGTGAATGATCAAATTGAATACTTAATTCTAGTCTAAAAACTTATTGTCATGGGTCACTTACGCAAACACTATGTTCTTCAATAACAGCCATTTCTTCAAAATTCATTTTTAATCTTTTTTGCTAAAGATAATTAGTAAAACTTGCAAATTAAACACTCTCGAACACAAAAACAGCTCAACGTGTCTATGTTATTTACAAACATTACAAGGTCACCTAATATATTTCTTTGCGTCATCAGTCGATAATTTCATGGAAACGCGATTTTACTGCCATCTTTCGATTAATGATTAAACTAAGCTATTTTTAGTAAACCGAAAATGATGGTGATGGATGGTGATTCGCATAAATGCCACAGTTCAGAGCACATAAATGCTAAGCATAGATTTCTTCGTGGTCTGTGAATGTCTTTCCCATAATGCATATTTTCGTATATATTTACGTCTAATGAATGTATCTGTGGTACAGTACAATTAAAAGAAATAAAAAATAACTGCTATAGAGACAACAATTGTAACAGTTCCCCTATTTTTCTACCATCGTACCTCTCTAGGAAAATTTGACAGCGTTTGGTTTAGGCAGACAAGTTTAGGTTAAGTTTTTGTAAATATTGAACGGTATATCATTATTTAAATAAGATGACTAAATCTTACCCTACTGATTGGGATATTGAAAAATATAGAGACGAGATAGAACCAGAACATCATTGGGAATTGAGAAAAAAATTTATAGAAGCACATAAGGGCAAATTTAGCGAAGACTACCTAGTAGCCCTAGCAAAATCATTTACTAACATTGAGTTTATGGGATGCAGGTGAATTTAACTAAAATAATATAAGTGTCCAAAAATCACTTTTTCTTTCAATTTTGTAGTTATCCAGCACAATTGATGGTGCGAATAGCCGAACTATCAAAAGATGTTGCTGAATCTTACAGAGAAGAGCAAAAGTCTAAATTAAAAAGAACATTCGTATCTGCCTCTAGTGCAGCTGAAACTAAAATAAGTAAGGTTTTTTTTAATAGTTATGACATACATTTCATATTTAACAACAATCTTGTGTAAAACATAGGTTCCTCAAGAGTCAAGTGTCATACTTTTAACAAAAAATGTGAGCTTCCTAAAATAATTTTGTTCCCCAAAACACTTTAACTTTATAGGTGTATTTTCACAACAGTTTAAATACTATACAATAACAATTTTCTTGTTAATAAAAGATGTTTTATACCATGTTTGTAGAATCACGAAGATCAGACCCAGGAACACAACAAAAAGGCCCAAGAAAGTAGTGGTTGAAGGTTGAAATATTGAAAGCAGAAAAATAAAGACAATTTTTCAAAATATATTTTGTATAAAATAAAATCAACAAAAATTAAAAAAGTAAAATATTTATATAAAACATTTTCTTAATAAATTTACTTGGAAAATGTAATTTTCACTAGCCTCTACTAATTCGTAACATATATTTTTCAAAACAAATTTCATACAAAAACCACTAGGTATAATGTATGTATGTATAAAATTCCCAATTAATTTATTGGTATTTTTCACAATCCCTATAATAATCTATGTAGAACAAAATCCCATCCTAAATCCAATAACTTGAAGTTCTCTAACAAAGTTTGGTAACCTCTCTGTAGTAACAGATAGTAACATTGATTATAATAAAATATTGATTTTGAGCAATTATTGAACTTCAGCATGAAATAGTGCAAGATGTGCAAAGGGTAAGTTTATATACCTACATTGTTTAAAAACAGGTAGCATCCAATGCCAGATTTAATCAAGAGTAAGTATTAAGTAACCCAATATGATATTATTTCATATGCTTGTAACTACTAGTGAAATATTTTATTGCTACAAGACAATAATTTAATTATTCATTGTTGACAACACAAGTTTGTGGTTAAAGAAAATAAAAAAGTTCTGTTTGGTACTTTCTCTGACAAAACAGAACATATCATAGAGATGGACTGTACTGAATTTACTGGTGTTCAAGATATTGTAGGTCAAAAATTATTAACTGTACAATTGTGATATGAATGCCCAATAAAATACATAGTTCTTCCAACAACCCTTTGCTGAAGAATGAAGCAGATGATAGATTAATTTATTTTGATGCACTATGAAAAATTCATTTAATACCAATCTTAACCAGTTATGGGGAATACACATTATTTTTTAAATTTACTACTAGAAATGATAAATTGAATTGTACTAATATATTTAAATAAACTTTTATAATTAAATTGGAACCATGGCAAGAGTTTACAATAGTCAAAAGGAACATTGAAATGCATCATTTACTGGATGTGTTGTGTAATCCCTCAATGGAATCGCTCAACTGTTCTAATCTCTGTATTAGTTGACTCATTGTACTTTGAGATTTTTGAATATCTTCCTCATTTAGGCTTGGTACTGTTGCAGATGCTAAATCAAAATGTAGCTTGGCTAACTTTTCTTGTTGTTCCCTTATATTTGTCATTTGTTCCATTGTACAACCACTACCGAATGCACGTAACTTTCCTGAGTGGAAATCTGCTAGGAGACCCAACAAAGCTCTTTCCATATGTCGTACATCAGGCACTTGGGAGATAAAAGAATGGTGTCGAGTATCTGAATTATTTGTGCTATCTACTATATGACAAATAAAAAAAATTTAAAAAATAAACAAAACAAAACCAAAATAAAAAAAAAACAAATAAAATTCAAAAGTGAACTAAAAGTTGTTTTTATACTACAAAATTAGTTCAATCGAATATAATAACTAAAATCATGTGAGGTCAAAATAAATGATGAATGGTTGGGAAAAACAGCATAAGAAAAATAGATTTACATTTTTAAATGTGATTTAGATTTACCTTTATGTGGATTTCGGGCCCGCACAATAGTAGTTTTACTACCATCTCTAACTTTTCTTTCATTAACAAATGTTATTTTTGAGCTAGTTACTGCATGTCCACCTTTTCTAGCACTATGTACTACCGAACTTCGACTTGTATTGCCTGATGATGATATCTAAAATATGCAGAACAGCGATTTAAAATGTCATATGAAAATACGAGCAAAAGATTTCAACAGTTTTCTTCAAAATTGACTGAAAATATGATAAGGTTGTGTGCTATACAATTACCAAAGAGACTTTTATCAAATGACATAGTATATTAATATTTTGAATATTTTTACCACTTTACTGCTCTTAACAGGTGATATAATTTTTCCTTCAGTTTCATCTTGAACGATACTATCTTCATTTTCAGCATCGCTCGAAACTAACTGCTGTAATTCTGATGTTTCTCGTGATTCCATTTTATTTGTCTAGCAAATATTTTATAACTTCATTTACATCCTTTCATTTCATCTAATCAGAGCTCTATTTTATTTTATTCAACATACTAACATGAATTTCATTTTATTGTTTATTTTGAAAGGTATTTTGTATGAGAATTGAGAATGGATGTTGTTTGTTATGTCTGGTTATGTCTATGGTATAAACATGTCAAAAGCTCAAAATTGTCAAATTTGATCTTAGCCATGTTCTAGAGAACAATTTTTTGGTATAATATTATGACCATGACATAAATACAGAATATTTACTTATTTTTCCATTCTCATACCGAATCGGCAAAACCATAAGAACAATAAACTTTATTTATACATGATGTCAAAATTTGGCTTAAAAAAGAGGATTTGCGAAATTTGCTTCATGTTGACAATCCGAGTAGATTATTTTAGTTGTTTAGTTGGCTATTCTGAAAATACAGAAAAGTACAAAAGCAAACAAGTCAATATTTTATTTTGTCTTTTGTCAAAAGTCAAGTGTAAAGTAGTTGAGTACTGTTAAGAGAAAATTGAACTTTTTGGTTTTTCATCAATATTTTAATTTTCTGTTGGTGAGGTAATACATTTTATTGAAAATGAACAACATTAGTCCCACAACAGGTAGGCCAGAATAGCTTACTAAATGCAATGTTAATGTTCTACGTGTTTGTTGCCACTATACACATACTATAAATTGCTTTAAATTCCGTACAATCTAGTCATATTAGATTAACTTTCGATAAAAAAAATTATTTAATAATTGCCAGGGAACCGGCAAGCTGATTTCAATATGACGTGTCAGTTTTGTCACTACTGTCAGTAATTTATTTTTGTACTGAATGAAAGTAAACAAATGTTTAATGCATTTCAGGTGAAGAATATCACAGATCACCGATGCATTTCACTAAAAACATTTACGATACATTTGTTTTTGTAGTGTCTATTCAGCCAACTTTCAAATACTATAAGGAATGTCAAAAAGCAGTACATTTTGCATGTTTTTTCATTCTTACTTTGTAGGTCTTGTAAAATAGGTATCCCATAATTCGCTATTACTTGATATACAATCATGTAGTTGTAAACAAACCCTAAATATGTAAAGTTATATATAATATATTACCTATCCAAATTATTAATTTATTGCATTTTGTTAAGCTTGGCAGCTATAAATTTGATGATTGGACTATGATTCAAATTCAAAGGTGAGAAAACATTATTATAAGTTAACAATAACACTCAGTGTCACTGTTAACTAATGTTTCTCATTTTATCAATAACTATTGCCTAGTATGCTTTCATTGTATATGTGAAAATATTGTTAGTTCAGTCTTGAACTTCTATTTAAAGGGTGCATCAATAACCACACTCTCTCTATCAGTGATATTTTACAATTACAACTTTGCTTTCTGCAGTGGTAAATCATAACCACACAGATTTTATAAAACATATAATTTCATTCAAATTTTGGCACATAATTTTAATTCAAACTTATACATCTAAATAAACGTACTTATACTTTCTTTTAGAATTCAATTCAGGTCACTGTACACAGTATAATCACAAGATTATTGTGGCTATATGAAATGATTTTTTCTTGTAATATTACACACTAGTTTAGTTAGTTGTATAATAATGTCACAACACTGAGTTAATCTATCAAATTTTGATCTCACGTTTTGTTAAGTAATAGTAATAAGTCACAAATGGGATATTCAAATCACTAACATTAATCTATCTATTATCAGTTGAATACCCTATTTTAATTGAGCGTGCATTTGATCTAAGATGAATTTTTGTTGGTATGGTAATGTAGACACTACCAGTGTTTTGTAAAGCTGGTTGCCTAAGCATTGGCGAAAATTTTAAGATGTTGAGTTTGAGCTTCACATTCCATAAAATAACGGTATAAAGTTCAACTTTCTATCCGCGTAAGCATTTAGTTTTTTATATTCATATTCTCAGTTTTTGTTGTAGCGTTTACTAAAATGATTGCCACGATAACAGTTTGTCTAAAATGCATTGTGATGATGATCAAAATTTAGAGTATATTGAAGACCCTTATTTTAATCCCCAGTCTTCGAGTGTTACTCCAAGTTTAGATGAACCTGACTTGGACGAATATGATTTACTAGAGAACGAATTAGACTTGTTTGATTTGCGTCAGCTAGATTTCGATGAAGTTACACATAGCAGCTTGTATTCCTTTCAAGAAGAATCAGAATCGGTTAATGTTGAAGCTGAATTTTTTAACGTGAAACGAGCGAATTCGATTGTCAGAGCTTTTTTTAAAAAAAAACTTAAGAAGCAAGTGCGTGTTACATATTGTGATCTTACTAAACCTTATTTAGCAAAGTTACCAAAAGATAGTAATTTTAGAAAATACTTAGATATTAGTTCTAACGGTAAGTGAGTTGTCAATAATAAAAAATATTTTGTATGGGATACTTATTGATGGATTGATTTGATCAGTACAGCCAGTTTCAGTCATTGACATTACATTTCGGAAAAGTATAAAAACAAACTAAATTTTTCAGATTCCTTATTTTCTATTCGTTATTCTTTAAATATACCAATACAAGTAGGTATTATAATGTTTTCATGTGTGTGTCTGTACTTATTAATATATTTCAAAATTGTCTTATTTAATGAGAACATTAGACAAATTGAATATAAAAATAAGTAAATAGGTACTGATAGCATTTTTAAAATAAGATTTTTCAACAAAAATTGTGGTAGCAAAAGCAACTTATATATAGAACCTTCAATTTTTCTTTCATTTGTGGGCTTCTGTAGTTTTGTATTCCATTAGTTATTATTTTTTCATTATTTATTAATTATTTACTTTTTTCTTTGAATAGAAGAAGCTATGGCTGTGTCGGACCATCCAATTCCTGATTTGTCACATCTGTCTGCTGAAGAAAAAGAAGAACAGGAACGACTGTGGAGGGAAGAACTAGCCACAGTTGAAGATGAAATTTCAACATTAAGAACAGTACTCGCATCGAAAATGCGCCGAAGTGCTGAGTTGAAACGGAATTTAGGCATCACTGTATGGAAAGAAGTCTCCGATGACATCAATCAAGGCATTAAGAATGTAAAAGAAAGTAATGTGTGAGTATTATTTATTTTTTGTCTTGCTAAAAAGTCTCATTAATATATTTTTTGAGAATCGTTTCTTTTAGTAGAAGGCTCGGTAGATGGTTCTTAAATTCATTTCTAATACCCATTGAAATAGTAAGCCAACCCATTTCAATTCTATATTCAAGACATCTAGAAAAATTGTAATGATGAAGCTATATTTCTGATGTGACTGAATTAGTCTCTTAAAATTTGTTCTGAATGTTCTGAACAAACTCAATAGCACACCTAAAGATCTCCAATTTTGACTTAATTTCGATTTTTTTGGGTATTTAGCTAAGTAGTTGTCAGTAGAATATTATTTGAAATAAAAACAACAAATTAATTTTGTTTTGAAGCTTCAAATTTTGTGCTTTCACTTCACAATGTCCAAGACAAAATATTTGAATAACAAAACATTTAAGTCAAATTGATAGTGCGTCACTTCTATTATGCTTTTTATCTTCTTGCTAGCATCTCCTTGAGACTGTAATTTGTGCCTTCCTTATTATTTCTATTTAGCTCGCACCATAGAGTAATGAATAAAAGAGAGATGTTGAACGTGCAGCATTTTGTGGCACAAAGTTTCCACCAGCGCCTACCTTAGCTACTGGTATGAACTAAAATTCAAGAAGCGCGGTTTTTGAATTTGGAAGTTTTTAGCATACACATAATATTGTATTAGTAGGAGTAGGAGAAAAAAAAACTCTTCTACTAAGAAATTACTATTAAAACAACATTTCTCATTCAATAAAATATCGAAAATAATACAAAAACAGCCAATAAAAATAAAATAAGAATAAACAAACAAATAATCCACACTTATATACCAATCTGGAGACATCATGAAGCACACACCAATATCACATGAACAATATTCGAAATACCACTTTTTCACATAACTAGAACTTTTAGCAAATCTTCCTTATTGTCTGCAAAAAAAACCATAAAATGGTAAATATTGTTTCCATTACTTTACTTTTTCAACTTACGATGAGTTATAATAAATCCTATGATAATAATAGGTGCCAATGTTAAAGATAATCAATTTAAATAGAGAAAAGCCAATAAGAATTAAATAAAAATAGATATCATATACATATACATATGTATGTTCAGAAGTGACTAACCTCTATTAACTATTAAAATAATATTGACAATTTTCGTGTGATTAGAGGCGGGGTTTGTTAGTTCAGTTAGTTGCTCTGATGCGCCATACTCAACTGGCTGCGCACAAACTTTGTGCCAGTTTCTTCCATATGTTTTGAAACCTCTCTTTTATTTATCACTCTATGTCTTGCACTCCTTTCCAAATAATGAGCCATTTTTTTCTCATAAGCTATTTTTGCATTTTTACTCATTTTCATTCTTTATATTTCCCTGGAGACTGGGTACCTATCATAGAATAACCTAATCATAGAAAATTTATACTCTGCATTGATTATATTTTAAACTATATTTTCAATTTTATTCTTTCATAGTTTAAATGGTACCTAACAATCTAAATTGCTTACATTAGTAGTTCATTTTTATAATTGCATGGTTTTTATTTTGTTAATAGATACCAAACTGTAGAAACTAAAGTTGGTCAAGTAACAAAAGCTGTAACAGATGCTCCGATGTAAGTATTCAGTTTTATTTGTTCAATAGAGGGCCATCCATAAACTGTCACAGGAATGTCATCCCTTCAGTTCTCATAATTAATGAGTGAGACTGGCCTGCGTGAGTTTGTGAAAAAATCCTAGGTCATAACCTTGCCATAGTCTTATTCCTAATTTATCATTGGGAAAAGTAGAATTCGATAGATGGCGCTCTGAAATGTCAATGTCTTCTATTTAAGTAATGAAGAATCGGCTACTCTCTATAAATACAATGTCTTCTTAGCAATGAGTAAAACAAATCAGCTTCCGTATAAGTCCTTTGATATTTGAGTGGTTTTATTTTGCTATTTTAGTTATTTTCAGTGTGTGTTTTGTAAAACTGCTTTTTCTTTGATTGTGGCTTTGTATTTTGTGTTGTTAATCTAAATTTTGACTCCTAATATTTTTATTTTTGGAGTAATAGGTATGGTTGATATTTGTCAAAAATAAAACAAGTTTAGGTCTGATTTCGTGTTTTTATTTTATTTATGATATAGTCATATCTACAAACGTTGCAGGGAAGGTATGATGGTATTGAGTAATATTTTAAATCTACCCACTTATTTTCTCTTAGTTTTTGTAATTATGTATATATTATACACTGACTATTCAAAGTTTATTTGAATTTGTAAATGCTGAGCTTTCTCCTGGGTGCATAAATGAGGGAAAGGCAGTTTTAAATGCTGGCCATATATTTTTGCATGGTACCTATAGAGGAAAAAGTGACACTTTCATAAAAGTGCAATGAAAACAAAAAATAGAATAACATAACCTCTTCCATAACATCTCTTATTATATAAGAATATAACCTCACAAATGATGACACTTGAGTTGAATAGAAAAACACAGTTTTACGCTTGTCACTGACACAAAATTAAACAAATAAAGTACGAATTTACGGTAATTACGCTGACTTGCATATCATACAAAAACAATGCAAAACGAATTGTATTACTCGTTGCGACAATTACAATTTTTTCCGCCAGAGGTCTCATTGAATTCTACTCCGCCCAATTGGAAATTTTGACATGTGATGTTTAGAAGCTAATGACTCCGCGCACCTCCTGTTTCACACTTCATTTGGCTCCCTCTCATTCATTCAACTTGATCATTTATAGTTTGCAGTATAAGTTTATTTTTTTACAGATACCAAAAAACATCATCGGTTATAGGAGGTCTAGCTGGAAATATCACCAACAAAATAGGCCAAATGCGACATTCTGAATCTTTCAAATCATTTGAAGAAAAAGTAGGATCTGCTTATGAGAACGTTAAGGTAATATCACTATTAATTTTTATATCATTAATTATTATTTCAAAGCACAAGTGTAATGAGTAATGTGTAGTACGTAATTAACTGTTTTTGTTTTAGGGAAATGTTGTGAATTTTTATGAGGTTGGTATTGAAGTTGATATAATCAAAATGCTAACTTTCAGCTGACTGTCAGGCTGTGGCTAATACTGCAATTTAAAACAATAATTATTGCTGTGCTTAAATTGCAAATGGTTTTTCTGGATGTGAATGTCAATTCAACAAAAAATGTGCCTTTACTGTCGCTTCAGTATTCTTTCTTCCTGAACCTCCTGAATATTTTGCAAATCTACAAACTATTGCTTAAAGAAATGTTTTTCCCTTGTGTCTCCTGTCAATTTGATTTTTTTTCAAATCCCATAGAACTTCTCAGTAATTCTAATTCTTTGGTACTTATTACATTGAGCAAAACTGAACCACTTCCATGACTGCATGTTTTCCTTTCAACTTTGTTATATCAGTTTTGGAAATAAAAATTTCAAAAGCTATTGCGTGTGTATGCCTAATTTGTCTGGGTGGTCCTATAAAAAGTTGTTTGCTTCGGATCCCGATGGAATCCAGGCCCGGTTTATCAATAGCAATTTATCTGTCAGTAAATGCTTAACTACCAGTTATTTTGAAGAGGTCGGTTTATTAACAACAGGATAACTTTATCCGGCAGATGAAATGTCAAATATTTATCGGCTAGTTTAAACTGGCGTATAGGTCGATATCTGAAGGTTGATATAATGTGAAAAGTTAGGGAATACAAAATGGCATGAAAATAATAAAATCACCTATCTATCAGTTCGACACTCAAGTGAATCCTCAATCAGTTCTAATATTGACAGAACAGTCTCTCTTGTCATTCTAAATCTTATAAAAATCCTGGTCATCCCACTTTTTGAAGTTGTCCACTCTTTCCCTAACTGTATAGGGCCTTCTTTCGTACTCAAGAATTTGCACAATATCCTCGTACTCGTTGATATCCAGAATATTATTCAGAAAATTCCTATTTATCAACAACTAAAAACTCTTCAAGAAAGAAATATAAAAACACATTAACCTCTGGATAAACATTCACCAAAAACCTAACAAAAATAATAATTGATATGACATGACCTTGTTCTTGTAACAACCAATGAGATTGCTTACATTCATTCGTCAGCATTGCCAACTTTCATTATCTGACAAACAAACTAGAGAATAAAAACGAGTTGATAAATCGCTTCCAAACAAACTGGAACTTTATCTGCTAGTTACTTTTATCCGACCAATACTTAACTGATTGATAATATTGGCTTTTGATAAACCATAAGAAATTTGTCTAAAACTACCTTTCTTGGTTTGGGTATGTCCACGAGCTAAAGCTCTTGGGTGTTTATCAGATTTTCAATGCCAAAATTAACTCCTCTCGACGAATTGATTGAAAAATTCACTCAAAATTTAGATACAATGAAAATAGTACATTAAATTTCAAGGTCTTGTTATTTTATTTTTTATAACAAAAGCTTAGGTGACGAGGTATTTGTTCCTAATTATTTTGGTAATAAACACGTTTCCATAATTAATCTGATTTAATAACTCAAACAAATGATATTTGGTTCCAACGATTGTATTTCTAATTTAATAAATTAATTAGAAAATAGAATATATACAATGTTAACTATTTGAAAAATATTTATTCCATTTTGATATACCTTGTAAATTTCCTCTCGACTGCTTGATTTATTTAACAAAACTTTTAATCGATACTTTTCTTTGTACCCTATCAGAAATTGAATATAAGAAAATTACATTACTTTTGAAAACACCGTATGTAATAACTAACAAAATTGATCAACAATAGCAACTGTGTGATTGGAGTATGGGGTGTGCAAAAGTAATAGTATATTATTAAACGAGCAATTTATCACCCGAGTAAATATTGGCCATACATTGCGAGAAGAATACTATACTTTGTCCACGACCCTTAATTCCTTTATTAAATAAAAGTCGGTAACGATTTGGTATTACTAACCTCAAAATGTCATGGTAACTACATAAACCGTATAGTCCGTATATATCTTAGATCACTTTGGTTAGTAATTTGACGGTCCGTATATATTAGATTTCTGAATAAACGATACAGGTTTCTAACCGCTAGTAACGACAGTCACAATTTTCGGCGATATACGGACCATACGGTAAATATGGTGGTAGCTACATAAAATAATTTGACATAATATAGAGATGGGCGATACTGTGTAAAGTATCAATACAACGTACCGTTATGAATATATTGTTTTAAAATACTTAATATTAGAAAATATCGCTAAGAAAAGTATCAATACTAAAAATTACTATATTTTATCGATACGATATATTACAGAAACAAATTTCCTGAACAAAATACACAGATTTAATAGTTTAATTCATATTGTACCCCCATCTCTAGTCGTGAATTATGAACCATAATACACTCCAGTGTATTATGAACCATAATTCACGACAGTAGATATATGGGTACCATATTATACCTTTTGTTAGGGAAAATATTGACTTATTAGGTATTAAGTGGTCGTGGACAAAAACTGTTATTCTGGATAAAATTTTTTTTGCGTATTCTAAAATCTCATGGAATGAAATATTTTCACTATCCTGCTTCATTTTATACTGAATTCTGTGTGAAACTATAAGTAACCTTAATAATGTGGTAACTGTCAACTTCGGTAAATTATTGCCCAGTGCCCATACATTCAGCAGTGTACTGCTAGAATACCTGTGCACTGCTTTACTATGGCTTGGGCATGATTTTGATCTCTCCTGGTTTCACAGGAGTATCTTTAATTGTCTTAGCCCTTATAGAAAGGTATATGTCATGTGAAGAAGAAAGGTCTATTTCAAATAAAAACTGTGAAGTTAATTAAAAAAACATGTTAACTATTTATTGTTTTGTTTTAGACAAAAGTTGTATCTCGTTCCGGTTCAAACCACAGTTTAGACGAAGCTGGTAGATCTCGTTCAGGTTCATCGGTAGCAAGTCCAACCATTCCAGAAGACAAACCATTGGCGTAGGAAAGTAATTTCCTTATTTTACTTAATCATATTCAAAATATGCCAGCCGAAATGCCTTTATAAAGCTTGTCAAAAAAAAAATATCTGTGCTGTTTAATTTACATACTACTAGTTATTTTATTCGGTAATTCTTCCATTAACACCTTTCTTTAAAGACTAAGTTTTTAAAAGGATGTGATCCTTAATTGCTGCGACGTCGCATGTAAAATATAAAATTGTTTTATGGGCCTAAAGTATGTAATGCTTAATTTATATTCAAATATAAGGTTGAAACATTATAACACTTGAACTATTTTGATTCCACAGCTTAAATGTTTCCTTTAGGTAGCGATTAAAATTTGCATTTATTATTAGTTTATACAATTTTGTTTTGTTTAAGAATTAGTAAACACAAATTATTTTTATGTTACAGAACTTTGTTAAAATAAACATCGTCCTTGCATAACTTTCTACTGTTTACCCGTTTTATTCAAACACTCTATACATTAAGTGGTTAAACTGGTATATTAGATATTTCAGTCATTAATTCCTAAATTGAAACGAAATTCATTTGGAGTTAATGGACCTTTTCAGTAAATTTGCTTCATTACACTCCTCCTTTGTAACGTCAAGTAGCCTACGACCTTGAAAATGACAGCGTATATTTAACTATTACCCCTACCTATTGGGGATTCAAGTTAAGATCGTAGCTCGCACTATATATATCCTTTATCTATGATCGTAGCGGAGATAACTGAACTACTACAATGTTGTATAACATCAATTATCTTTTACATATAAGATTTCCATTGTTTGATTGTTGAACAAGTACCTACGTTGATCTAGTTGATTGTTATAGGCAACACATTTAACTAAAAGTGCAAAATCTAGAGATGGGATAGTCTGCGATTAAATGCGACTGCTTTGACTGGTACTGTGACAAATAGTAGTGATCGGAGCTGTTTCTCTGACGATTCTGTAACTAGAATGGAAATGAGTAAAATCTAATAAAAGTCGAGCAGAAAATCGGTGTTACGTAACCGCTACTTCTCGAAATATAACGAAGTCTAATTAAAATAAGACCAAGAGCTGGTTTTCAATATTATATTATTATTTGGTATGGTTACTTCATATTTGAAACGAAATCCAAGGACAGCTCATTACATTCTAAAATGGCGGGCTATATACGGTGTGATCCAATAAATATGTAAGGAGGCTTCTGATTTACTTATACATATTATTTTAGACAGTATTCTCCAAATTGTTCACAGGCTGCCACCACTTAATAGATCAAATTTATTACAAAAACTATTCCAGTTTATTTAATAATTATATAGAAACCATGGATGTTTTTAAAAATAAAAGTAATTATATTTTGACTAAGGGTTTTCTACTTTTCATCTTTGATAACTTTTATTTCAGAAATACTTCGAAACAGTAGCAAAATTAAGATCATAGTCGACTAGTTTTTGTACAGGTTAATTTGATTCAAAAAAATGTAAAAATGATATTTTTCATAAAATTCTAACATCTTTATGATTAGTATGTAGCATTAATTAGTAAATATAGATTATTGGAATTAATTTGTGTTTTTTTCACAATCCCACTTTATTAAAATACAGGATGTTTCACGATATCTCACCATTGGAAACCACTCACCTTTTTTTTTTAAATAACTTAAGCTTAAGTTATTTAAAAAAAAGGGTGAGTGGTTTCCAATGGTGAGATATCGTGAAACATCTATCCAATAGTAACCACATAAGGTTGTGAGCAGCTCTAGAAACCTTTTTTAAATGCACACGAGCAGGAGCACACGTGCAAATGATAAACCATAAATATCTCTATTATTTTATCAATATCTGTGTCACAGTATTTAGGTATACAGAAGCTGCGTTCGTTATTTGCGTCCGATCAATCTTTTTAGTCTGAATCGTTCGTTTATTACATCTAGAGGTAGGGGAGGTAAATCTGAACTGTTCGGTAATTCCGCTAAGATCAGTCGGATGTAAATCTGTTTGCTCGGAATATTTTGACCGACGAGAAAGATTCTGTTTATCTGTCATGTTGTGAGGTTATGTTGAACTGCATATTAGAGAACTGTGGCACAATTTCTTCTGCATAGCCCTCAGACTTTGCAACAGGACCTTGCCTCAGGGATTGACATAGCCGTAAATCATCAAAAAATAAATTCTAAAACACTAAAAGAACGAACACAGCAAGCAAAAAAATCGTAATCCCTAATTAAAAAATAAATTTTATAACTCTAGAAGAACGAAAAGAGCAAGCAAAAAAATCGTAGTCCATAAATGAAAAAGTTATGACACAAGTAAAAAAAGAGGTTAGGAAGTTCGTTGCATCGCAGAGGCGACAGATTTTTGGACAGGTGATCACAGATTAATCTGAGCAAATTGCGATTAACGAACGGTCCGACCAACGAACTTCCTAACCTCTTTTTTTACTTGTGTCATAACTTTTTCATTTATGCACTACGATTTTTTTGCTTACTCTTTTCGTTCTTCTAGTGTTATAGAATTTATTTTTTTATTATTTAGGGATTACGATTTTTTTGCTTGCTGTGTTCGTTCTTTTAGTGTTTTAGAATTTATTTTTTGATGATTTACGGCTATGTCAATCCCTGAGGCAATTTTGGTCGCTATTCATAGTCATCAAATAATATTTGATGACGATGATGAGGAGGAACAAGGTCCTGTTGCAAAGTCTGAGGGCTATGAACATAACCTCACAACATGACAGATAAACAGATTAATCTTTCTCGTCGGTCAAAATATTCCGAGCAAACAGATTTACATCCGACTGATCTGAGCGGAATTACCGAACAGTTCAGATTTACCTCCCCTACCTCTAGATGTAATAAACGAACGATTCAGACTAAAAAGATTGATCGGACGCAAATAACGAACGCAGCTTGTGTCTGTGTCCAGAGGAGTGCGTTCGGTTTTAGATAACGTGGATAGAATAGTAATCTGACAGGATACTCTCCGGTTGAGGAATTTCCGGACACTTTAGATACAAGTATTCTTTGGTAGTTTACGCTGTTACCATATTTTTTTCAATATTTACTTCAAGTTATAAAATTTTACTTATTTTAATTCTCTTTGGTTGTGGTTTAATGTATTTCAATAAATTTCTTAAGACAAGATATATCTAATCGCCCATTTTTCAAAATGTAGAGTATTAATTATTGCTTACTAATAATTCATCTGGCAACGTTACATTTGATCAGATGTTTTCGGTTTTAGTTGCAAAGCACCTAACCCATTAGATACTAATAAAATAATATAGATATATTATTATAAGTAGTTGTAGCCCCAACGAATTAGCTTTCAAGCTTTTAAAATGGAAAAAACGCGTCGTGATGTTTCTAATAACGAGGAGGACATGAGTGCGCATGTCGACTAACTTTTTCTCGATCAAATTTGATAGATAGCTTCGAGAGTCTCCTAAAGAATAAACTGATTTTCCGAACGGAATAAGATAGTAATCTAAACTGATTTTCGAACGCTATCGGAGAATCGAATAGTCTCCGGAGAATATAACCGAACGCACTCCTCTGAGTATGATGTGTTTTGTGGTTGTTGGTTGTGATGACAATTGACAATTAATGTATGTTTTTCTGTCACTGTCACAAATATTGCTTCCTTAATAAATATTGTGTATTCCGTTGTATTTAATTTCTTATGTGAACTGTGAACGATCATTTTTCTTTATATAAATAGTATTTGTTACTATATGCAAAACTAAAAACATCCTTATCAGAGAGCCTTCAGTCGTGAGCAAAAATGGGAGCGGTCCTAGGTCTTTGTTCAGCAGCACAGGTAATAATAAACTATTCTTTATTTCTAGTTAGTTAGGTATTTTACTCAATTTTAATCCTATATTATAATATTTAATATTCAAGTAGACACCTAAATATTTTGTTTGCTAGTTAATTTGTCTGTTACTGGGTGAAAATCAACATAAAATCAATTTTATTTTTATAACGTTTTTGGAACAAAGATAAAAAGTTTTATGATAGGATTGATTATATGACATTTTATAAATAATCACTTTATTAGAAATACAATAAGCATAGAGACTCTGATGGTAGATTTGATTGAATCAATAAAGCTCTTTACCATGGAAGTTAATAAATTTTCATGGTCTCCATGTCACAAACTCTGCAGCTGAGCTCCCATTATATAACCTGATTTTAATGATTTTATGCAGATGATCTCTTACTGGGGTATGACCCGTTAGATAACCTGTAATAACTCTTAGCTTATTCCTACTGATATTCAGTAGTTCTTCAGCCTGCTTTACACATGTGTCACTTATGAAGGTTTTACTGTGTACCTGCTTTGGAGTGTTCCTCCAATGAAGTCTCTGCCGTTTTTCATATTTGCCCTCGGACTACCTTCTTTAATGTACTTGATGTACTGTTAGTCCTGACTAATAAAAATACTTCTGAAAATTTTTTTATCAAGTATATCAAGATAAAGAGGTATCTTGTACTTATTTCTTATTTTAATAACTTTGTATTTTCAGATGGCCTGCTGTTGTACCAGTACAGCATGCTCACTATGCTGCTCTGCTTGTCCATCATGCAGAAATTCTACTTCATCTCGAGTAATGTATGCTCTAATGTTATTAGTAGCTACTGTAGCTGCATGTATAACATTAGCTCCTGGATTACAAAATGCCTTAACAAAGGTAGGTTTACTATTTTTACTTCATAATCACTATGATTTATAATCATACAATATATTATTTAAGTCAAGAGATGTTAATAAAAATAGCACTCTATAATTTATTAAGTATTAAGAGTTCTTGTACCACCATTTCCCACAAGTAATTGAAAAATAATAATTTTAGGTACCATTTTGCAAAAGCAACAGTTCTTCACTTTTGTCCAGTCCTTTGGTGGTAGATTGCTCTGGAATTGTTGGTTACCTGTCAGTGTATCGTATATATTTTATTTTAACACTATTCTTTGTTCTAATGGCATTAATGATGATTGGAGTAAAAACTTCAAAAGATCCAAGAGCTGGAATACAAAATGGGTAGGTGGTAATCATATGCAAGTCCCTTGTTTCACTTATAGTTGAGTTATTTTTCTAGATTTTGGGGTATCAAATTTCTTCTAGTAATAGGAGGAATAATTGGTGCCTTCTTCATTCCTGAAGGATCTTTTGGTATAACATGGATGTATTTTGGCATGATTGGTGGATTTATGTTTATAATTATCCAATTGATTTTGATAATTGACTTTGCTCACTCATGGGCAGAAGCATGGGTTGGTAATTATGAAGAGACAGAATCAAAAGGCTGGTATTTTGCTCTAATTGGAATGACGTTACTGAATTATGCTTTAACCATAACTTGGGTAGTTCTTTTGTATGTCTTCTACACCAAGGTAAGTTCTAGTTTATTCTATAGTATGTGTATGAGTCAAATCCACTTTACTACCATTTTGCTCCAATAGTAGTGTGGTGCATACATTTACCTCGATTATTATTTAATCAATTGTCTAATTTTGATTATTTATTTTAGTCAAGCGGCTGTGATTTGAACAAATTCTTTATTTCAATCAACTTAATCCTGTCCTTGATTGTTAGCATAATCTCCATTTTGCCAGCTGTTCAAGATAAATTACCTAGATCCGGACTATTGCAATCTTCAGTAGTTTCATTGTACGTTACTTATCTTACATGGTCAGCTGTATCCAATTCAGAACGTAAGTATTGTATTTCTTAGTATATGTGAGCACCAATCATTTATATCATAAGTCAGCCGCTGGTTTTTTTAACCAGATGATTTATTTTTTTAGAGGAGTGTAACCCTGGAATGTGGGGTATTTTTGGAAAACACACTGAAAAAGGAAGCAGTGGTTTTGATATAATTGGATTGGCTATTTGGATGTGTTGTGTTCTCTATTCATCTCTTCGATCTGCAAGCAGTTCCTCCAAAATCACAATGTCTGAAAATATGCTGGCTAAAGATACTGGAGCAGGTAATAATAAAAAAAATTTATTTCTTCATGTTATGATGTTCTGTTATTTTATTTAATTGAATGATAAACAATTACATTGACGTTTCATCATTTTCTTTGCAGTTTATCCAAAAGCAATTTAAGACATTTTAATATCAAAATTTTTTGTGAACATTTGTAAAAGATATTGATTTTATTAAATTGAAAAACTATAAATCTTTCTCACTTTTTACTAGAAAAGAAACGAGACATTTCGGATTTTATTGGTTTATTATTAGCTAAATAGGAAATTTTTATTGTTTGTGAAAATAAACCTATGAATGTTGGGTCATAAATATCTTGATAATAAAAATGTATTGCACAGTAATGATAACATTTGTGTTATGATCAGATATCATCTTTTGAAAACTGTTATTTCAAATAACCTGCCTCATTGTTAATAAAAGGTAAATTGTACTGTTAGACTGGGAGGTGACGACATTTGGGTCAATTTTCCAAAGTTCAATATGTTTGTATGAATTGCCAATGTAAAAATACTAGTATTTATGTATACCAGCACCTCTTCCAAACCTCTAGTTCAAAGGCATGACAACTTACTGAATTTGAAATTTCTCAATTTTACATTACATGGATAACTCATACAAAAAATATAAATCTTGGAAAAATGATACTACGAAATCTGTCGTCATTTTTTGTTGCTTTTGAATGTTTAAATATTTTTTGTCGCTGCTTTTTCAAGACTAATATGCTTCAACATATATTTAAACAATATTGTTCAATATAGACTTGAAATAATTGCTTTAAGATCTGCTGCTCTGAAAATTTTTGAATATATTTTTTATTGTAGGCCATATTTTTCATTTTGTTTGGCTTTTATTTTGATTTATTTTTGTGTGAATAGATATCCTTGGCATTGTGTAGTGATAAATGTTATGCTTGATTTTAATTTACTTAAAAATGAAGTTGATGATAAATTCCCGAATCTAATTATTATTAATCTTAATTTTTTATTTAGTAAGGGGCTATGGATCTGACAGTTTAGTTGAAAATGAAGGTAGGAAAATAATTTCTGATTTCTTGAAGAGTTCTGTAGAAATAGTGAAAGATATTTATAGTTATCGCATTTGATCTATCTGGCGGCATTCTACACAATAAATAAATTTTTTATATCTTTCTTCTATATTATAAGCAAAATTTTTTTTCACTTTTAAATAAAGCTCCCGCTTTGCTTTCTGTTTACAAAGGCTGCAATCATTGGCAAATGTTCAATTTATCTTTCCAACAAAATTTAAATTTGTATTATGCCCTGCTCTACCTAAAGGCGCGTCTATACTATGCCGCAATTTGCCGTTTGCAATGCCAACGACTGGAAAAACGTCTACATATGTGTTAGTATTCATTTAATTAACTAACTACAGGAAGATCCCGGTATATAATTATCAAATTGATAACTTTTGTCTACTCCATTTGGAAGCAGTCTAAATCATAATTGAAGCCACTAGAGGCCAGTGGTTGTCACGTACCCACTTTCCAATCTCATTGGCTTCCTTTGGATGGAGACCGAGCGATTTTCATTGGCATACGGCTGGATTATTGACACTTGCGAACGGTCGCGTCTACATTGAATCGGCTTTGCCAATTGGCATAGGGCGGACGCGCCTCTATACAAATACACTCAATTTAAATTGCTAAAAATGCTTGATTCACAATCGGCTTAGAAACTTGTTTTTATAAAACATTCAACTAAAAAGTAAATAAATAACTTTGAAAAAGAAAACAAACTTCAACAAACAAAAATAGGTGATTCATAAAACAATGTGATATTTATATGTATTTACTTATTTGTTGTTTCGTTTATTGTCAGACTTCAAAATTATTAAATAATTAATAGTTACATACTTGATAAAAAATGATTTTTAAATTATATTATTTACAAGTAAAACGAATTGTCGGATTAAATTATCAAATATTAAAAAAGTATAAAACAGAAATATAATAGTATATTATTAAACGAGCAATTTATGAGCAATTCTCGATGAGTGACGTTTGTGTAACGAGCCGCAGGCGAGGGGCGCAAGTCACCCGACTGAATATTGGTCATAAATTGAGAGTAAAATACTATACTTTGTCCACGATCCTTAATTTCTTTTATTAAATGAAAGTCAGTGACGATTTGGAATTACTGACCTCAAAATGTTGTGACAGCAATACATAAAATAATTTGACATATATAGAGATGGGCGATACTGTGTAAAGTATCAATACTACAAATTTCAATATTTTATCGATACGATATATTTCAGGAATAAATTTCCTAAACAAAATACTCAGATTTATCATTTTATTATACAGGGTGTTTCAAAAAAAGGTAACACCGTCTCTAGGATAGGCAAAAAACTGAAAAATAATTGGGGTTTTCAAGATAAAGGGCGTTGAAGAAAATAAAAAATTACACATTTCTTACGATTTTGCCGAAACTACTAGCACCATTGTAATTTGTAATGAAATTTTATACGAATATGTTTTGGAAGCTGATATATCCCATGAATTTGTTTTTATAACTAACTCTCATAGAGGGCGCTAGTTACACGATTCATACAACGTATTATTCAACATAACTTTTTTTAGGGTAGAATTATTAGTCAAAACTCCAAGTGAACATAAACATCGTTTAATTTTACACCAAAAAGGTACTCTTGGTAAAACTCGATATTATGTACCGTTTTCGGAATATTTTGATTTGAAAATTATGAAGTAATAATCGCTCCTGGTATAAACTAATGATAATCAATCAATAAATGTCAATTTTACATGGCAAACTTAGAGAAAAGCGAACTTTATCATTAGTTTATACCAGGAGCGGTTATTACTTCATAATTTTCGAATCAAAATATTCCGAAAACGGTACATAATATCGAGTTTTACCAAGAGTACCTTTTTGGTGTAAAATTAAACGATGTTTATGTTCACTTGGAGTTTTGACTAATAATTCTACCCTAAAAAAAGTTATGTTGAATAATACGTTGTATGAATCGTGTAACTAGCGCCCTCTATGAGAGTTAGTTATAAAAACAAATTCATGGGATATATCAGCTTCCAAAACATATTCGTATAAAATTTCATTACAATGGTGCCAGTAGTTTCGGCAAAATCGTAAGAAATGTGTAATTTTTTATTTTCTTCAACGCCCTTTATCTTGAAAACGGATGGCGTTAGAAAAAAATTTTACTAAGCAAACCCCAATTATTTTTCAGTTTTTTACCTATCCTAGAGACGGTGTTACCTTTTTTTGAAACACCCTGTATAATGTACCCCCCTCTAGCCACGTGAATTATGAACCATAATACATTCCAGTGTATTATGAACCATAATTCACGACATTTGATATATGGGTACCATATACCTTTTGTCAGGAGGTAAAATATTGATTTATTATTAGGTGGCCGTGGACAGAATTTATAGGTAGCATACAGATAAATAATACTTTTCAATTAATCAACATTTACTATTTATAATGCCTTGGATCATTCACTATTCCTGTTACTCTTGTTTAGTGTATTTTTTTTTCTTGCCGTTTAAAAAATGAGAAGAACCCTATGCTCCTATCGCAGGTAATGATGGAGGCGAAAGTGGTAACAAAAAAGTTTGGGATAATGAAGAAGAAACAGTTGCCTACAGTTGGAGCTTCTTCCACGTTATGTTTGCATTGGCTACTCTATATGTGATGATGACACTTACCAATTGGTTTAAGTAAGTTGAAAATTTATACGCTATAATTATTTTAATAAATAAAATGTTTTTTTTCAGTCCAAATTCGAGTTTGGAAGGTCTTAATTACAATACAGCTTCCATGTGGGTGAAGACTATTTCCAGCTGGCTATGCTTATTACTCTACGGATGGACTTTGATTGCTCCGGTAGTACTATCAGATCGTGAATTTTAATTAAATGTTCTGATTAATATTTGAAATATTTTAAAAAGAGAACAATTCAATCAACCAATTGTTCTGTTGATTATATTTAACCATCAGTATAGGACTTTTTCAATAACTAAGTGATATAACCAAATTTGTAAATTTTGTTAGGTTTAGCTCGATGATATTAGAAGTACTTCACCTTATATTTAAATTCGTTGTCATTTTAAAATAAATATTGGAATAAACGTTTTTTTCAAATTAATGTTTATTTAGGGCAGGAGTGGGCAATATGGGATATGCTTATGGCTGTTCGAAATAATAATACTCTATAACCAACCTAAAATAATACATTGAACAAAATTTTAATTGAAAAAAAAACAAGATAAGAACCCGACAAAGTTTGTTTATTTTAAAATCACATCCTTTCGGCGAATAGACGTTTTGAGATATCATTACTAACCTAGTTATGGAACGCCTGAATTATCTGTTGCGGCTTGCGGCTAAACGTCACGTCTAACAACCTATACCTCATTTAAAAACCAGGAGGGGTAATTTGAATTTCAGTTGGCAATTCTGTAGACCTCTGATTGGCTAGATTCCGCCCAGTTTCACACAACACTCTAGTATTGACATCAGCTAATATTTCCCATTTTTGATAGTTCTGACAGATAAATATAATTAATTTTGTCATCGCATCCACTCTTCTTATTTTATCATTTTCACTCAGTTTCATTGAAACTGTTCATTCAAAAACTTCAGTAAGCAATTGTATTGAATATATGCAATTATGGATCTTTCTACTTCGAGTACCAGCTCTTCGCTTAGTCCGGTAAAACAATGTAAGGTCATTTATTAGGACCATCAAAAATCGAATACATACATCTTATATCTACAATAAACATCATTCTAAATAATCTACTAAACAGACAAGAAATCAACTTATGGCTATGAGTGGCTGACTTCTTTATTAATCTAGGCATATTTAATAGATTTGGAACACGACTGTTGACTACTTTTTCGGAGCACACCCTTCAGTAACTAATCTAGTAACTTTTAGTAGTGTGAGTGAGGCTTTTCAAAATTACTCCTGCTGGTTATTAAATGGACTATAGTAAACGTTAATCTATTACAGCAGTCGTAGGTTTGGAGTAACGGGTTTCATTCTCTAAGCTGTAAGATGAATAGTTTCTGAGATACAGCGGGATATCTCTCTTAAGCAGAAACTCTGTACAGTAACCGATATAATGAATTTATTTCATTTGGTTTTTCCATTCTGTATATAATTTTCCTAAGGTGTTCAAGATTCATATTTTATCCTCAGATTAATAAGATTCAATTTTATTTAATAGTAATATTTATTGTTGTCACGTAGATTGTGAATACATGACAAATAAATAAACAAATTACAATAACACGGTAAATTGAACGACTATCTAATTTTTTTAATTATTGGATCAATTATTAAATATGAATGATCGAAGTTTCATTGCTCCTTCCATTAAGCAATATAATTTAGTAAGCGCTGTGGAATCTGTAGATAATGAAATCAAGTCCAACTCCAAGTCAACCGAGAGTCTTGGATGCTCGAGATTTAATTATATAAGACAGGCCAAAGAAAAATAATTATTTTTACTTACGTAATTACAGTTTCCTGTGAATAATAGTAAAGTGTGCTATTAATAGAATAATAGATGTCAAAGATAAAAATTTGATAGTATTATAATGCCTTACAAATTTCAAAATTATTATTCAGAAGAGCAGACCTTTCAACTAAGAAGCCACAACTGCTTCACTGGCTATATTCCACGAAGAACATTGAATTGCTTCAAAGTTAAACGGGGCTGGTATATCTGCAAAATATCACCAACTGTTCCGGTTTGTAATTAGAAGGGACAATATCTATTGTAGACAAGTCTTAGCCTAATTTTCAATTTCAATTTTCTGCAATAGAGCAATAAAGAACCACTAATTCGCTGCTGGGCGGGTAAAAGGTATTAAGTCAGATTTTTGTGAAACTGAGCTGTATCGCTGTTTCTGTTACTATGCAGTCATTTGAAGTGAAACTGGTTGCCTATTATATACGTATAACGGAATGACTACAAGGAACATAATAATTATTTGCCATATATGTGATGAACCTACCAAGTAAAGAAAAGTGTATTGCTGGGATGTGGATGATTTAATTTCGTTAATTTCATAAATGAATGTGGGAAAGTTTGTACATTTGATAAACATTTTTTATTCTGTTTAGAAACTAAAACAATAATTAAAGTATATATCTATTTATTAATGTACATTGAAAATATTTTACAAACATCCCAAATTGCCAAGGCACGGGTTACATAATCCTCCTCCCAAACCACAACCACCCAAGCCACAACCACCTAAGCCAAGACCTCCACAACCAAGACCTCCAAGTCCAAAGCCCCCACAGCCGAGACCTCCAAGTCCACAGCCACCTCCACACAACTTGTTACAAAGTTTGGATTTCAGTCTAGCAAATAGTCCTAACTTATCAATTACAGGTGTTACTTGAATGTTAAGTGGTGGTGGGCAACAAGGTTCCAGAAGGGGTGGGCAACAAGGATCCAAAAGGCCACAACCTCCACCAATACCTAATCCTATTCCAGGCAATCTGCAACATTGCTGAAAATCATAGGAAATATGTTATTATTATATTTATACTGGTACTTTGGAATTTAAATTATTTTCTGTTTTGCAGATCAACTATAGACGAAGGTATTAGAGCAGGATCATGTCACTTGCTCTGGATTTTTATATTTTATTTAAATGTTCATGTTTGCCATAAATCATCACAAAACTGACAAGAATGAAAGATAAGTGCAACAAAATTTTGTTGCACCACTTTTTCCATTAAATGTGTTTCACAAAAGTGTTGTTTTAGCATAAATGTAGAAAAAAATAATTGAAATAGGTACTTTTTTGCGCCCAGTTGTGAATCTTTTGTAACAATTATATTTTTTTTTCGATATACAAATATAACATAGTTACTGGTCGGTAAAAATTCCAAAATTTCAAAATCAAATGAATTTTTTTATACAACTCCAAATACTTACAGCAGATACAGCAAAAATCACCACTAGGGCAGCAATGGATAATATTAATTTCGCCATTTCGTTAAGATTGTAATATGACAACGTAGGTGAAAATTGTTTCTTTTATATATTTCGTAATTGTTGATTATTCTTTATCAAACAGAAGTATATTTACTAAATAAATACCTGAACTTGATACCGAATGTTTAGGTAAAAGTTCAATGACAGTGTTTTAGTGTAATGTTGTTATCAAAACTCGACTTGCACAACAATATCCGCATTGAGCTTTAGATTATTTCGATTTTGTTTCTACTTAGTTGATAATGCATGAAAAAGAAGAGACCGGGAAATAAGAATATTATTCAACAAAAGATTATGGCAAATGTAAATTGATATTGTTTGAATTCTGAAATACACTTTTTTCATTTTCCGTATGAACACGTGTGCAATTTGTTACTCGCGAGCATTATTATTGTAAAATTACTGTTTTCATCCTCATTAAAAAAATACGAACGTCTTTTACATTTTGACGTCAATAGTATAAGCTGAAGCTAGTAACATATTTTGATATGGAACAAAATAATCATAGGTTTTTTAAGGTTTTTTTTCTTCTGATTCTTGGCCTCTTGCTTTGCAGCATCCGGTCAATAAGAGAGGTTAGTATCCGAATTTAAGACGAAAAGAAGAAACTTAGGTTAGAGTGACATTGAGTTGTTTGCATTTGCATGTGATTTCATCTTTGCTAACATTTTCAATTATTTCGAAATAAGTTTTATGGCCTGCAAATTCAAATTGAACAAAGTAAAGTGATGGTTGCCAGATGTCAAGCTGAGCACCCTGCAGATGAGAAATAAAAGCGTCATTGGTTAATTAGGGAGTGAGTGATTGATTAATTCAGGAAATATGGTCGAGGCTTCGAGTCGGCATCTCAGACTTCAAGCTTTCTGTACTTTTAGTTGTGGCGATTGTTTGAAGAGACTAGCTAGAACTCACTTTTCACTCAATCTTAAGAAAATCCTTTCTTAGGCGCTTTAGTTCCTGGGTCCATGTTTTCAAGGACTTCAAAAACTGCGCTAAATTGTCTTTACTATAAGGAGATTTCAATTGTCTAAGCAGCGTTCACCAGAAGACGCTTCAGGGAGAACCTATACGATTGCCGGGTGAGGTTAAATATCTTGGAGTTATCCTAGACCCAGGTTTAACTTCGAACTGACACCTTCAGCACGTGATAAAGAAGGAAGAGGTAACCTTTATAGTTGCCAGACGAACTTATAGGACTAAATGAGGACTGAGACCAAGCATGGTACACTGGCTGTACAAAATGGTTGTCATCACCAGGATAACATATGCATCTCTGATATATGGTGGCCAAAGATTGGATAAACCTCTGCAATACTGGAACTAAGCAGGGTCCAAAGACTTGCATGCATTGGCATTGCAGGGGGAATGAGGACTTCTCCTACAGTTAGAGACAATACTAGACCTTCCTCCACTACACTATGTCATAATGTGCGAAGCAAGGGCAGCTCTAAACCGACTGGAAAGGGCATCGGATCATGGGATGACATGGGAGATGACACACAGAAGTATGAAATGTGAATGACGACATCCTTAAAATGCCAACAGACCACATGACCACCAGATATTTATTTCGCAAGAACTTCGAGATTGTCATCAAAGATCGAAAGGAGCTTGAGGAAGAGAACGCACCACCAATCAGTAGAGCAAATGAACTGATCTGGTACACAGACAAATCAAGGAATGAGCTCGACACCGGAGCAGGCATATACAGCAAGTCGAGCAAATACGAAGAAATGGTCTTGTTTGGCAAATACGCCTCGGTATTTCAAGCAGAGGTCTTTGCAATACCGGAATGTGCAAGGTCAAATAACATGAGAGCCTACAACAAAGAGAAAATGGCAAATGGCAAAGAGGCAAGCAATAAGCTAAGGCGGCTGGTTGACAGACGAAGCCATGTGCAGATTGTGTTACTGAGAAGAGGAAACTGCTTAACACATCCTTTGTCAGTTTGGTTGACTGGCGAATTTGCGGTTTCTCATACCTACTAGTCGATGAAAAGCCATGCTCCGGCAAGAGATAACGTGAACGATTCAGATTGGCTAGAGAATTTAATCTGAATTCAGAACCACAATAGATCTGAAAAGGTCACTGCCGCCTGAATAAACATTCTCAATAAGCTCAGACTGGTGGAGTAAAAAGGAAGAAGATATTATGAAATGGGATAAGGAAGCTTTATACCTAGGCCTAGCCAAAACACCTAGGATCCTACTGAAAAGAAGAGGCCAGGCGGAGCTACAAATTCTGATACATTCCTTAGGAACAAGTAGCTAAGCAAAGAAAAGCTATGAAACGGAATGTAATGGTCTCGAAGTAGTATCAAGAGGGAAATAGGTATCTCGACGGATTGAAACAAAGCACATGACGTGCCTAAGCAGGATCACAGCAAACTCCTGGTTAAGCAAAGTCTTATACTAACAAAAGTAGGGATCAAATAAATGTATTGACAGGATTACTCACTGACTACTGATCCTAAGGATGTACATTCATATAACCATGGGTTTATATAGGGATAAGCCTATCTGTTAGTTGTTTTGCATATTCCATATAATTCGTTGAATTTTAAATTTCCCAGCATGTATTTTGATACATTGCTAGTTTGCAAAATTGGGATTCTGTCAAATCTGAACCCAGATTTACAACGCCAAAACTTTATTAGGTACAATCGGATAAATGGTATAGGAACGCATGAAGGAAAACAAACATTTATTTTCATATAATTATATAGATAGATATAAATTACTGTTGTGAAAAATAAATTTAGGGAAATATTCTGATAGAAACCTGAAAACTTTGAATTAATTGATATTTAGATATACAACTACATATTCTATGTTATCGTCGCTCTTTTTATATCTACACATTAACAAAAATTAAAATAACATTGACATTTTAATTTTTCTATGAAAAAATAAATATCTTAAGATTATTTTTCTTCTAGGTTTCCCGATTCTCCTTAATCAAATATTTATCAGTTATTTTTTAATTCGGCAATATATTGGTAAAGAGATTGCTGACTCTCTGTCGACACTTCACTAAGATTGTCTACTTCCGTCTTGGTAGATTTTTCGTTGGTTATACATTTGAATAAATCTTCACAATCGTTGGTAGATTCAACGAAGGTATCATTATTTAGCATATTTTCGAAAATCTTGCACGCACTGTTCATTATTTTTGTGGAAAAACCATTTGTGTGACCATTAATAATACCATTTGAACAGTGGGACGTAGATGCTTGTTTGTATCCGTTCCTGTTGAGTTCGGTTCTATATCCGTTTTTTTTAATTGTAACACCATTTTTTGTGTTAGTTTTAACAGATACTATACCATTTAGCTCATTACTAACTTCTTTTTGACCAGAAGATTTCGTTACTATTTTAGAACTTTTGGCTTTTTTATCCACGGAATCAACAACAATTTTCTGTTGTTTTTTTATACCATTTTCTTGCTGTTGGGGCAGTTTAAGCGTAGTTTGAATTTTTTCGAGTTTTTGTTGGAGTTCTTCGTTCTTCTTTTCCAGAAATTTTCTTTTTTGGATTTCTGATTGGATTTTCATGTTCAAATCTGAAATTATAGTTGTGCTTACTTGTTTTGAAACATTGTCTAATGTTTTAGATTTCCTTACTGCCATGTCAAATTGTATACTTGATCGTAGATGATTGTTTTTGACAGGTGCGGATTTGGTTTTATGAACTGGAGTCGTAATAGAGAACTTCGACGTGGATTCACCAATAGAATCTAAAGTTAGACTTAATGATGTATTACACCATTGAAATTCTGGTTGAAATCCAATTTCTTGCTTTTCTCGTAGTAATTGCAATACTTTTTCAATAGTGTTCATGTTTATTAGATCATTTTGTCTTAAATCAACAATTTCTAAAGATCTATTGTAACGAACAACGTCAATAATTTTTGAAGACAAGTCTTCAGTAAGTCCACAACGCTGGAGATCTAAAGCCTTGATCCATAAGTCATCTTCTAGTTCGTCCAAAATATACTGGAAGCCTTCATCCATGAAATCAATATTATTGTTGATGGTGATTCGCTTAATTCCTTTTATACCATTCTTTTGGGGGTTTTCATATCTTAGCGAGTTGTGCCAGCTCTCGCAATATCTATTAATTTGTTGGTATTTTATTAATTTTGCTAAATGTTCACCACTTTTTGAACATAAACAGCATCCAGAAAGATTTATAACCTCAATATTTGGAGCGTATCGTAAATATCCGCACACCATTTCACAACCAATATCTTTAATTGCGCAGTTGGCAAATGACAGATGTTTAACAGTTTTATTTTTTTTTAAAGCTTGAAGCAGGGGTTCAAGGTATTGGGAGAACATGGGTAAACCGTCTAATTCTAGAAAAGTAAGAACTTCCGTATTTCTCAATGAAACTGAAATTGATCTTGTAAGTTGACATAATACATACGCTGTCCACAGCGATCCAAATCTCCTTTTCATGTGTCTTGCCTTTTCTTCCGTATCAACCTCATGTAAAAACGGACAATTACCTAATCTACTTTTTATACTGATTACATGCAGACTTGTGTCATTACGGAGAGCATTAACTATTGGATTCCATTCTTCTACTTTTAATCGATCCCCAACAAATTCGAGTATAGTTTGACTTCTAGGTTTTGCAGGTTTCACGACTCGTGCAGGCGTGCAATTCATACGTCGACATAATTCCGAATACCATATATAAAAGATGTTGATTGGTTTTGGGTAAAACTTAAGGGATGACTGGGAAGAATCCATACTTACAATCAATAGATTTGGTTAACTAATTTAAGAATTAATGTGGTTCATCTTCTGTAGAATAATGTCACAAATAAATAAATAAAATTATAATTAAGGGAACTGGGAACAAAAATGTCAGAGAAAGTGTCAATTTTGATAGAGTCTTTGGAAATATATAAGAAAGTATATCAAGGAATATTCAAGCTAAGCTATCACTCAGAAAGATATTTTTTATCTTAATATCCTAATCAATCTGTAATCAATAATTTTTATTTATGTGGCAAATATAGCTTATTGAAAATACCATGTTTGAATTTCTCTCCAGCTGTGACTGTGAACCAATCACATAACCCAATTTCAAAACTAACGTACTTTATAGACCAATCCAGAATGACGTCACAGGTCGACCATATTGCTGTGGGTTCTAATGTCATATTACATTTAGTTTCCATTGATGATAGTTAGACTTTAATTAGTAATAAGTTCTTGAACTTATCTAATATACCATTGTTTTGTAGTGTTGTTTAAGTGTGGTATGCAAGGAGTTTTTCCGGCTGTTCGTTTCTTTCATCGTCGGACATTTTAATTATTATTTAATTCAATTCAAAGACAAAATTTACTGATTGTTCCATTTGTTATTTGCAAAGTTCTTATTATTTAAATGAAATTGCCATGGTCTATAAAATCTGCTGATAATCAACTGACTTACACCACATGCAAAAACACAAGCTTCAACTCCAGCTGATTCGGGGATCCAGCCATCCAGCCCAATCCAGCCCTAGGTATATGGCTGACCTATCAAAGTCAGATGTTTTAGAATGTTCTTTTAAGAGGTTTTACTGATGATCATTTTATTGTTTAGGGTTGTTAGGTGGAAAGTAGACAGCTCACGTAATTTGCCACGGTTATCGGCCCAAATTATTGTTTTTTTGTTGTTCACATAAACTGTTTTTAAAATTTTTAAATTTAGTCGAACCGCTCTACTCTTTTTCTCAGTGTTATTAATTAAGACATTTTTCTGAGTTGGTGCCTATACTATCAATTATTTTTAAATCAATATCACTCTACAATGTATTTGTTATGGAAATGTATAAAATTGTTTTTGCTGTGACTAGTCTCATATCAAATTTGTTGGGGTACTTCGGTCCAAGCTGCCAGCCCAAATTTTTGGAATATCCATAATATGTCAAGATTATGTTTGATTGGTTAAAATTTATGTCGTAGCTCCTGATTTCACGTTGTTTTTGACATTTTCAAAGTTAGACAACCTCGCCTCATCTTTATTTCCCAGCTTATTCTTTCATAAACACATTGTGTCCCAATTTTAATAATATTATTATAAAAAACCTGATTGATTTCAAAGCAAATGTAACTGGACTTCCAACAAAAAGTGTGAGATTATGCCATAAACTATAATATTTATAACATATTATTCTATACAACAAAATCTGATTTAAGTTTACATATTGAAAAAAGTATATCAATCAATAAAAATTAAACAACATACAGGGCAATTCACGACCTTCATAATGCGACACAAATATATACAACATAACTGACCTTAACAATTATTTTCGATGTAACAAATCACCATAATATATTCGACCTTGACATTCAGACTGTCCTCACAGTAATCTAATTAAACTCTTTGAACTCTATTCATTTAGAAGCTATCTCTGTGAGATGGGCAAAGTGGACAATGGAACATGCACTCCCCTGAATACCTGGACAAGACTTAGGGCTTAATCAGGTTGGAGGCCTAGTTCAAAAACGGATGATAGATTTTCTTAGAAGTCTGGATCTTTTGCACCCAAAATATAGATGTCGGACATAAAACATCTTATAGTTCAAAATCGTCTTCATATGAGATCCTGTATATTTTAATTTGGAAGTCGAAGAAAATAGGTTTGTATGAATGAAGAAAAAAAAAACAATCAAAAATAAATCTATTCAATAAATAAATACATTCTCCAAATACAACTTAAGTACATAAAATATAGTTGTTCATGTTATATGAGAACATAACAAATGTAAAAAATACAATTTTTTTAATAACAACTTTAATAAATTTTCTTAATACTGTTGGGAGCAATATGTGTTTATTTTAATTACTGGTACCTGTTATATCCTCCATTTAATACATCTAACAGTTGTGTTCTAGCGGTTACTCGAACTTGTATTTTAGAAGGTATATAACAGAAGGCGGTAGGAAGGAATTGAGAATAACTTTAAGTGAAACACTTAACACTGTGTACTTCTGAATGTGACAAACCCATCTCCTTGTTCTGGAGCAACATTAGCTCAGTATTGAAAACTACCGGATCTTGTGGAAAAAGAAGCTTTTTAAGTAAAATTGACAACAAATATTTATAATTGATAAAGCAGTTACCATAATTGAGACATCTAACAAAAAGTCAGATATAATCCGTTAAAAATTGGATAGTATTGGTGGTATTCTAAAAATAAATCCTAATCTAAAAAGCGCTCAGTTTTTTCTCAAACGAGATCTTATACTTTAATAATACTGTGTAGATAAGAACTAAGGGTTTATCTTGAAAGCTGAAAGTTGTTCAATGTAAAAGTGGACAGGAGAAATCTCTGCCTTCGGCGTAATTGATAATCAAATTAATAACAATAATAAATAGATAAGTATTAACTTAGTTTTTATGGTTTCTATGAATATAAACCCCGTGTTTCAATCTCCTAAATACTGATATATATTTTCCAGCAGAGCTGGTTCTAGGAATGATAAATTTCTCACAAAAATTGGTTCTGCTTTTGGCTGTAGAACTCAAAGAAGCGTAACCTAAATTAACCAAAAAGGTCAAAACAAATGTAAAACAATTATGAGTATCCTCTCGATATATTTCAGGAGACCAGCAGTCTTGAAAGCAAATTTTCTTGAGAACATTGTCCCAATGTTCTCTCCAAGGCCCAGGTACTTGTTCTAAAAGGAGACATTGGCTCCATTGAGTACTTCTATGACATCTGAGTCCGTGTCTGTCAAATTCTACTATTTTTCCGTCAGACGTCGTGACTCCGATGTGCAGATCTTTTGAGTTATGGTAATCACTGGAAATATCGAAATCAATTATTTTATTGTGATGATTGTATTCACTCATTTAATACAAAAAAAATTAGGTAACAATTTAGTGGTAGGTCAGGTGTTCTAATAGTATATTATACACCAAGGTGGTGAAGACGAGCACCAAAATTATTTCGCGAGCGGCTTATCAATGTCTTCACCACCGTGGTGTACACATATACAATTTTTTCCACTACAACATTCTTAACAATTTTTGAAAAAGCTTCAAAGTTGATCCTAGCATTTTCGAATTCTTTTTCTATACCATGAAAATTTTTAGTTCATTGATTGGATTAAATTGAAGATTAGATAAACATATAGCAATAAAAAATGGACTTACTTTAAAAAATCTCCTGTCGTTGGCTTTATAACTACTGCACAAGGATACTGAGATGCTTTTATAAAAGGATAAGGAACTCTAAAAAAGAGAAATACAAATTGTAAAGCGGTTGGATACATTTTTATGCAGAAGATTTTCTGTGAGATTTCAGTTATTATATTTTGGTTCAGTTGGTTATCTAATATTTTTCTTATTTGGTTTTGTATGCTTATTGGTCATGTTAACATGGCCGATTTTTTCCACAAATCATTACAAAATGAGTTTTTAACTTACCTAAACGGCAAGAGAGAGAAATTGGCCATCTTCAAATCTTTTTGGCATACTGGACAAGTTTCAGGTAATGTGAAACAAAATATTTTTGGACCGCAGTGTTGGAAACATATAATTCCTGGATCCATAATTTTCATAACACCTTGAAAAGAATAATTTTATGAAACAAAATGATCAGTGATGGGACTTTATAATGAGAGAGATAATTTTATTGCAATCGAAAGTTCGTTCCTTGGTAAAGAGAAAGAGAAATTTGTCACAAAATTATGTCAATGCGAGCGAGCGATATTGGGAGGAAAATCCTTTAACAGAAAAATTTATAAGTTAATACAACAAAACATGTTTTTATTAAAAGTACAGCTAGTGAAGGTACAATTATTAAAATTTAACCAAACATTAGATTTGTTGTTGTTATCAATTACCTAAAACAAATAATATTCACGATCTTGTTGTGGTGTTCTTGCTTAAGATTTAAGTATATTTTTATAGAATTTCCATTGCTACGACCAAAAATTTTCCGAAATTGCTATTCTTCTACACCACTTTTGACCAATTCGACACCATCTATTCGAGTGATTTGTTATCTTTTTGTCCTTTAAACTGAAAAATCCCCCTGCATCAGCAGCAGATTTACTCCATCCATTCATTGTATTCCTTCCATTATCGTATCATTTGTCAGTTTCATTTCTCCCGTGACGATTTGGTTTCTAGAACAGTCGTGTTGTGGTAATATTGTCGCCTCGTTTTGATATCAGTCTATGAAAAAGAGATATGGGATATTTCACTATTGGAAACCATCCATTTACTACTTGAACAGCTTTTTGGACCATCTTGGCAAGTTTTACAGAGCACCGGATTGTATACAATGCGATTTGTTGGAGAGTCATCGTTATTTTTCTGAAGAAAATCCTCCTCACACTCATCACCACGCTAATTCTACTGCAGCAATATGATAAAATTCACGCGTAAGATCTTCAAGAATTTTGCCAGTAGTTTAAGCATAATTTTTCCAACTCCCTGTATCTTAATTCCGGATGCAAATACGAAAATTGTTATATAACCTCAATTAGTTCTCACTGTTCCACTTATCATAACAACGGGACCACCTTTATTTGAAACGCTCTGTAGATAAATATTCACTTTACAAAAGCAACACAGGGGCTGTATTTTCGAGATCACTCGATTACAATTCGTATACGAAATTGAATGAATTTCGCACGAAAATCAGTATTCTCGTGCAAACTTGATCTAATTTAATAGAGCAGATCTTTGTGGGGAAAGCAATAGAATAATTCAGTCAATTGTATAGTTTATTTAAACATTTATACACCTAGTTATAATTTCTCTATAGTGACAACCTTCTTGCTTTTCGTAAGGGAGAAATGGAATGGTACAATTTGCGCTGCTGTCAATGCAAATATAGAGTCATGAGCGATATTTTTCATTCGAATTAAATCGCATACGAAAAAGTTCGACTGATCTCGAAGTTATTTAGATAAAATGTATAAAAAAAATATATAAAAATCAAATCGTGTGCAATAAATACTCACCTTATTTATGTATAAATGTATATTTGCTAGCTTCATCATATTTTGTATGAAAATGACCTCATAGTTTGCCGTAACCTACTATAAAATAATGAAATCTTAATCTGGTGTACTTATATTTTATAATAATCTTTGCATTTTAAACTGGCGTTTTGTGAAGTCAGGTGTAAATATGTAAACAGTTATTCCAACACACACAATATCCACATCAAACTGAAGGTTACAATGAAACTAAACTAGCTAACAAACAAACTTCACAACCGGATGAATAGTGAGGTTACTGTAAAATACTTTCATTTGTATTTGTATAGCGATGATGCCAAACTTAAAATAGAAAGTATTCAGTTCCTACAGCACAAAAGGTTTAAAAGTGTGTCAACTCTACTGAGTGAAAATTATTATTTATGAAATTATACACCGAATAAAACAATAACAAACCATCAAAATGTGACCAGCAAATATTAGTATTATAGTTTTATACCGTTACCTTTAACATCTATAATTAAGAGATTTTGTTTTGCGTTTTGGATACCATGGATTCCCATTCCAATTCGTGAAAAACTTATTTTGTATATTAATTATGAAAAATTGTATACGTTCAGTTTTTCAAGAAGGGGAAGGAGTATAAACAATCTTAGCATTTCCCTTCTTGATATATTCCAATACTTTTCAATGTAGATATTGTTTTAACGTTGGTCTTCCATAATTTTCGAAAAGTGTGAACGGCATGAAAAATTTATACATATTAACAATTCTGCAGAGATTAGGATTACAGCGTTTTTTGCCCAGTTTGCCTCCGCCCGTTTGAAAGTAGTTCAAATATCTGTACAATCTGTACTAATTGCAAAAAACTGACACATTACCTCACTGTTTATTTGCACTGAATTATTATTTTAAATTATTCCATATTTTTGTCTAACAAATATAAGAAAACATAAAAAACAGAAGCTATAGCTAGACCCATCCAAGTAATCAAGTAGAAATGGTGAAGGTTTTTTAATAATTTTGTAGCTTGGAAGTATGCTCTGGATATTTCCTGAATCTTCTACGATCTACTTATGGTGCTACCAGATTTTTTTGTTCCGTATACTGCTGTTGCTAAGTTGTAGCTAATAGTCATTTGGACGTTCTGTAATCGTGTAACGTTTCGTTGAAAATGAAAAGTTCACAATTAAGTGGTATCCAGAAGAGATTAGGTCACTTAGAAAGTTCACCATTTTGGCATGTAAAACTAATTTGGCCCCCCATTGTTTAAAACACATTTCAGTTTTTTCTTCCAATATTTGTGCTGCTATATTAATTGTATATTATTCTTAAACTGTTTATATTGAATTATGAATTTTTTTCGTTTTTTCCTAAGCAATTTTTCATCATCATGTGATACCTCTTATAATACTGAAAAAAATTGTTATCTGAGTATTGTATTATATGTAACATATTTTTTTCCCTGAACTTAATAATAAAAAAGTTTCCCATATGGTTCCAACTTACTAGCGCTTTATAAGTTTAAAAAAATATTTTTCAATGACCATTCAACTAAGTAGTGATAAGCGAGACTGGTCTTGGTCTTGCAAGACTAGCTTCAGGCTGCAAGACCAAGACCAAGACCGAGCAGTGCAAGACTTATGCAAGACCAAGACTTAGAATTGCAAGACTTATGCAAGACCAAGACTAAGCCTGCAAAAGTCTTGCGGTCTTGCGTTTTTTAAACATTTTAACCGAAAAATAAGGATGAGCAGATCATTTTGAACCCTCCCCCTCCCCAACATATACTGACCACAACTGCTTGTTTTAACGAAGTATTTTTTTCATATACAGGGTGTTCCCGCTCAACTGGTCAAAATTTGTACCAACAGGTGTAAAAAATATGTCAAAATGCATTAAAAACACAAAGTATTTGTCTTAAAATTGATAATAAAATGTATTAAATTATTTTATTAATATTGCAAGAGGAAAATCGGGTGTTTCAAAAACTAAAAATTTCAGGTAAAGACTATTTGAAGCACAATTTTATGGCTTTTATTTTTTTACCCGAAAGCGGTGCGTCAGAAAGAAAAAACTCAAAGATTTCTTATTCATTTTTTTGTAAAAATGGACTCCAGAAAAAATCTCCAAAAAAAGTACAAGACTTGCAAGAGTCTTGGCGCAAGACCAAGACCAAGACCAAGACTGGACCCTGCAAGACCAAGACCAAGACCGCTTATTTGACTGCAAGACCAAGACCTTGTATGCAAGAACAAGACTAACCAGGTCTTGGTCTTGCATTTGCTCATCACTACAACTAAGAAAAGCAACAACTACTTCCCGGGCTTTAGGCGCCGACGGATATTGAATTACACTTCAAAGTCAAACGGGGTTAGTATATCTACAAGGTATTTAACTCCAACCATTCTGGTTTGCAATTAGAAAAGGCGCAAATACGCTGAAACCGTTCTACAAGTTTTGTTATCCCTTCTAACTGCAAACCAAAATGGTTGGATCTTGTGTATCCCGGGAAGTAGTTGTTGCTTCTTAATTGAGCGGTAACTGTCTAAATATGACAATATCACAGAAAATTGTAGAACTTAAAAATTGAATAAATATTTAAAATAAGATTACTTTTCAGAATTACTTAATTTCACTCCTCCACTGGCAACGCCGAATTATTTGAACGCTTTAAGCCACCTGGCAGCGGTCAAACAACTTTCGTACTGGTTTGATATACTGTGTGTTTTGCTTACCGGTAACCATGGTTACCTTGTGGTATTGTCGGTGTTTGAAAGGGTTCAAAAAATCGGGGTTAGTGGTGGCGAAAGTTGAAGTGACAGCAAAGGATTATTTTTTCAAGGTAGGTGTAAGAAAACCTTTAAACTAAAGGGTTTATTTACATAGTATGACATAATTATCGAAATTTTAATAAATATATTTTTTTTTTAAAATAAGAGATATGAATTAGGTTGCCAAAAATCAATAAGCGGAGATGACTGTATTAATCCACTGAATTGTTTTATTCTTCAAGATTTATTGGTTTTATTGTTACCCCAGAACATTAGTATTTTTTATTTTTATCAAAAACTCTTATTTTCTAAAATCATTTAATTTTGAATTATATCAAACAAATTTTTCTTTATTTTTATTGCGATTTATTTTCTTTTCGAAAATAATAATAGCCCAACATTTTCTTAATAAGACTCCATACATTAGGGATAGATTTACAAATACTGAGTTATATCTACATTTTTCTTAAACAGTGCTTTTGAGCTCGTTACAAATGATCTTTGCTAAATTTGGTGAGTGAACTATCCACAATATTGCAGTGTACTGAAGTGAATATATAATTCTTTCAATTTCTTGGATTTGCGTTTACAAAAATTCACTCCTAAATTAAAACAGACGCCAAAGATAAAGTGAGAAACAATTCGAATACTTCAAGGGCGCATCTGTATCTGTATCTGCAGACTGAGGAGGACGAGTGTAGACTCACAGCACTTAGACCACATGTAACCCATTGTACATCCTCCCGAGGAGTTGTCATCCTAGGTCATCGTCCATCCTGTCCTTCTCAGGAAGGTGGACAGGTCACTAGGAGACATCTCCTTTATATCGGCAGGTGTAGGCCAGGACTCACCGAACACACACTCTCTTATTGACGATAACTCCGGACACTTGCCTAAGACATGCCTGATAATATTGTTATCTGCCGAGGCGTTAGCTAAATCTTGGTGGCTCTCTAGTACTAGCCCCGCATTTCTTACTATCAATTCCGTAAAAAACTCATCGGGGTAAGGGTGAATCACAAGTTCTCAATAGTGCCTTTTTGCTAGTTCAACTTCATTTCCTTCTACTCTAGTGTGTCCTAGAATCCACAATGCTGGTTCTGCCCAGTTTAATGAGTGTTTGGAATCCATTCCATATTTGCAGAGCCCAGTGCCTTAAATTGCTGTTTGACAGCGTGAATTTCCGCTTGTAAGATGCTTGGTTCTTGCCCAGTTTTCCACAGCGCTTTTCTGCACAAAAGAAAATGAACGTTATAGTGCTGGACCGATAGTGGCATGATAAACTATTGTTCTGAATGGGTTTACTGCTGTTTTAAATTGCGACACTTTTTTCCACATGTGCTCAGGCCTAAATACTTGAAAGATGAAAATATTTGGTATAAAAACTAACAATTTAAAAATACACTTCTTAGGTAAACTTATATAATATTTATTAACAATAATTGAATGTTGTGTTTAAGGTAACAAATAATAATGCAATATGTACCAAATCGGTAGCCAGAAATGGCTGTTTCTACTGGCTGTTCTGACCATTCAATTCCATTACGTACAGAACGGGTTTGCCTGTGTTAGTAACCCATGTATTCATGGAGTATGCTTGGACGACTTAAATTCTACATACTTTTGTTATTGCATAGATGGGTATACAGGTATACAGTGTCAAACTAACTGGAACGAATGCTGGTCTTCGCCTTGTCGTAATGGTGGAATTTGTATTGATGGAATTGCTACTTTTAATTGTTCATGTCTACCAGGATATTCGGGTGAGTTTAGTTAACTGAAAGTGTACAATTTTGACCATTTTGTTTATAGACGTGTATGTTTTATGTGTTTAGACCGACTTTTCAATCAATGCTTTTCCAATAAGAAAAAAATATAACTTTATAACAGCAGCTGGAGCGCTATCAAAACGTATGGAAAATAAAATCATTTTAATAAAGATTGTTGTTCAATTTCCATTAAAAACAAACAAAATAGTTGTGACTTTTCGGTCTGTACCACGAAACTTCATCGAATGCAGTTTTTTATGAAGGTTTGCTACTGAAATATTTTTTGTTTGAAGGTGACTTTTGTGAAGATGATATTAACGAATGCGAAAGCAACCCTTGTCAAAATAATGGTACTTGTTTGGACGCTCAAAATGGCTACACTTGCAATTGTCTTCCTGGGTATTCGGGAATTCATTGTGATATAGATATAGCAGTTTGTAACGCAACAGGGGAAACCCGTTGTGCAAATGGGGGTATGTGCGAAGAAGGACCAGGAGAAACTTTTTCCTGTAAATGCCAAAAAGGTAGGAAATAATTTATTTAAAAATATTCTGTGGAACATATTTCAAACATATTTTTATGCCCGATTGCACCAGTTTAGTTTAAATGTAAGGCTTAACAAAGTGCAGCTTAATAATAATTCCAATCTCTCATTGCACCATGTTACGCTTAGTAAAGCCACGCTTACGTACAATATCGTATGTCTTTACTTGAATGGCATAGGGGTGTTCATTTTTTTTACTAGATTTTCATAATTTTGGTTGGCAATACCAGTATTTTATCTGACAACTTCCTAATTTTGTTAACATTTGATTAATCTAAATAATTTCTGCAATGGAAGGTGAAAAAAGAATTCTGTCGGCAAATATTACTTCAGAAGAGAAAATGCTTTGCCTAAACTTAGTTAAAAAATATAGAGGAATTATAGAATACAAAAAGACAGGAGCGGTAACATGGATGGAAAAGGAAGAAACATGGAAAAAAATTGATAAGGAATTCAAAGAATTAAATTGTAAAACGGGTCATTTCGAACATAAGTGTGCCTTGGAATACCATTTTCAAGGAAATCTAAAATTTCTAGCTCTTCATTAAGATCTTCTTCTAGCTTCATTGTTGTTTGTACACACCAAACCAACTCAAAAATTAGGTTATTGGGTTATACTATTAGAAATGTCCAAGCAAATTGGAAACGTCACAAAACGTCAGAATACAATGAACGCGCAATCGCATATCTACCGCTTAAAAAATAAGCTATGGACAAAGCTAGGCTTTAAATTTCGTGCATATAAGCTTCGCTTTGATGACGGTGCAGCGGCTTACTTGTTAAGCCAAGGTGGTGCAATCGGGCATTAACGAGAATATTATTCAAATGGAAATGTATGATAATAATATATTAAAATAACGTTTATGATTTTTAAATTTTGACACGTGAAGTAGACTCCGTTTCACGTAAGAACAAGCCACTTGAAGTTGCAGTCGAATGCGCGCCATATGGTGGAATTGTTATTTGACTTCAAATCAGAAGCGTTAACACAAAATTAGAATCTCTAGGCATTGGCTGAGAATAAATTTTCCTTTAACACTAACAAGTTTTATGAGAGGCATAGTTTACACTCACAGATAAACTAGCTTAACGTCTTAAACTATTCAAAATTCAAAAATATTCGACACTAAATGATTGCTTCAAACACATCCTCAAATGTCAATAATAAAATTTCTGTCTACATGACACATCGTTTGTTACGCCCATGGAAGGAAACGGTCCAATTTTGGTTACTGCGCAATTCAGTTGGCAAACTTCACGCGGCTTCTTCTTATGTGAAACGCTTGCTTTGTATAACTATCTGAACAAAGTAAAGTTATTTTCCTACTGTGCTGTTATGTTTATTTACAAAATAACAACTTTTTATTAAAATTTGGAAAAATCTTGCATGAAATGCACCTTTATGAAGTCTCATAAAAGTTCCACACGTTATACAGAATTGCTTATTACTGATCACATTTTTTTGTCTATTTATTTAATCTCTTTCTGGCCCTTATTCTCTTGAACCCCAATATCTATTGTTTTTGTTCTCGACACTTTAAGTAATAAAGCCTTTTTCTGAATGATTTAAAGAGATCACCATAGTCAACTTTATTATTTTTTTTACACTCTTTCACTCAATGTCTGTAATGACTATTTTATTATAGGATGGGAAGGTTTTCTTTGTGACTGGGAAGTTGACGAATGCGTTTCAGCACCTTGTCAAAATGGTGCTATTTGCATAGATCTACTGGCAGATTATTCATGCGCCTGCTTGTTTGGTAAGTGAAATCGAATTTGTTGAGAATTAATTTTTCTTCAGAAAAAAGTACGGAAGGAAATTTCAGAAAATTACATACAAACTAATGTAGTTCCAGACATGTGTAGGTCTCCATATTTCTTTGTATAGATTTTACCCCTTCTGTTTTTGGACGCTAGTCCAGTGTTGTGGCCGGACAAATGTGTAATCCTTACTATTAACAGGAATGTTTCCAATGTGTTCAAAATTTTTCTAATACTACCAATGCTGCAAGCTTTAATTTGTTTTTTTGGACCGGTGTATCAAAACTTCTGTGTTTTTAATTGTTAATTTAATTTGTCAGCAACTAATCATTGGCCTCTTTCAATAAATATCAATAAATTTCCCAATTTTTTAACAATATCCTTAGTTTTTGAAAGTATTCATTTATCTTTTTCCCCTCTGCTTTTTTCCAATTTCGAAATATATTTTCTATATATTTATCTTTTTCCCCCTCTGCTTTTTTCCAATTTCGAAATATATTTTCTAATATTACAGTACAAATTTCTGGCGCTCTTGACTTCTGTCAAAATATCAAATTTCAATATGAACCCAAAGACGATCTTCAGTACAGTCTAATTTATCTTTCTTTCTGTAGATACTTAACTTATATTGGTAACTAATTCACTTATGTTTAAAAACCATAAACTGTCTTTTAAACTGAAGTGTTCAAGCAACACTCGAATTAATGTAAATATTTCCCTTTAGTTCCTTAAACCGACTCTGTTTACCTAATATTTATTTCTCCCATCCCAACAGCAAACTCATAAAAAAAAGCACAGCTTTTGTTTACGCAATGCCTATAAAAACTTTCCACTGAAAACAAAACAATATCTCATCTCACTTCAATTCAGTTTACCCACCTAGAAACCTACAACAAATTGTAACTTAGACTTGCCCAGTTCTAACGAATTTCAAGCTTCTTTACCCTAAAGACAATAGATTAGCTCAAATATGCATTTTTCTCTCAGCTATCTCTTCCTACATGCTAAAAAACGTATCGCTCCTTCTCTTTCCCAAAACTTAGCGCCAATCCCCCACGTCCGGTGGGAGATCGGAAAATCGAAAGAAACGATCTTTTCGCCAGTAGCTTTCTGTGTGTCGCCCAAAGCACTCATTTTTTCTCTGTATACATTCTCTCGTTTTTGCATATAAAACAACCCTCAGTAACACGTGTGTAATTTGTTACTTTTAACTTGTTAAGACTTGTTCAACTATTTCGTCACTAGTATTATTGATTGCATTTTGTACACTCGCAAATGCAGTAAGATTCAACGCGAAGCGATATTATAATCAATATAATCTCAGTTGTGCCAAGTAGCGGCATGAAATTGCAATAATTGTAAAAATTTATCTTGTGTTATTTTGTTTCTCAGAACCTATCTGAGCTAAGTTCATTAAAAATCAAGTGCAACAAACTGGATATTTTATTAATAATTAGTAATTGATATAACCTTTGTTAAACAGTCCGAGAAAGTTCCTGCTTGTGTCCGTTTCTTTTTCCGAAACTGTGATAAGTAATATAATACCGAATGAAAATAATCAACCTGAATCAAAACCTAATACAGTCCACTATAAACTTTTCGGTATTGAGTTTTAACCGCCAATAATCGAACATGGTCCTTAGAGCCGGGATTATTTCAAGGTAATTTAATTGGAATGGAAAAACAAGTTTCATCGCTGGATTTTTTATGAAAAATTTGGTACATCGAAAAAACAAGAAGACTGCCCTATCTCAAGTAAGAAGAAAAAGTGTGTGATAGTTCGTTGATGTGTACGGTAGTGAACTTCACAAGAAAATTGAGTAAGGTTTTATTTTTATTTTTAAATTTTGCCAGTTGAATTTGCGAACCATACATTCCCCATTTATAATGTTTATTGTTGTAACAGATTGTCAAACGGACATTCTATTTTTACATGTATTGTGTATGTTGCTTTGTTTTTTTTGTTACAGGGTGAAGCAGCTACAAGAAATAAAAAATAAAAAGTGTTTTATTTAATCCCAAAATAATTCCCAATCCTATTTGTATGATCGCAAAATTGTAATCACTGGCAAAAATATTGTATAATTATTATTTAAACATTTACTTATTTTTTACTGGTATAAATAAACTAATATTTATGGAAAATATTTAAAATATTTTTTGACTCAAAAATCTGATTCAAGTTTATACATAGCCTTTAACGATTTAATTTTAAATTTCTTTTTTAATAATAAAAAAAAACAAAGTTGATTTCTACAGCTTAGAAATGTGTTCTCTATAGGGGAACCTATTGTCAATTTTATTTCAATCTTAAACACTTAGAATTATTTGTAGAAAAGTTTTACAATAATTTAACAATGGATGAGTTTAAGAGAAACAGAACCGTTTGCAAAACTCAAATTACACGGTTCAAAAACTGGACCGAAGCTAATTTAGACTGCACAAACAAAAATCAAATTAAAATCAGATTGGAACAAGCCGAAAGGTATTTTAATCAATATTTAGAAAACCAGGATGAGTTAGAGAAACTTGGCGAGAATTCCGACGACCGCGAGTTAACAGAAAGAACGTATTTCGACGCTCAGGAAATTCTAAGAAACATTTTAGACCAAATTGAATCAGACAAAGACACTAAATCAGATACTAGTCAATCTGTTAACAATTCAAAATCTAGACTAAAACTGCCTGAGATCAAAATACCGGCATTTTCTGGAAACTCTCTCGAATATCCCACATTTATAAATTTATTTAGATCGTTAATTATTGATAATCCAAACATAACGTCAGATTCTGAGAAATTGTTCTATCTCAGGTCACATTTAACTGGTGAAGCACTCTCGTTAGTACAGGCGCTTAGCATAACTGATCAGAATTTCCATGTATCTCTAGACTTGTTAGAAAAAAGGTACAACAATAACCGGCAAATTGTTGCAAATTTATTTCAAAATATTTTAAGCTCACAAGAAGTTGTTAAAAGCACTATAACTAATTTAAGAACTTTCCTATCTAATTCACAAACCGCATGGGAAGCTCTAAATACTTTAAACTTCACTCCGGATCAGTTATTTAAATCTTTATTAGTTCAAATTTTAGTTCAGAAATTAGATTATCAATCGCGCAAAGCTTTTGAAGAGCAAATTAAATCAACAGATGTTTTAAGCACACCTAATGACTTTTTTGATTTCCTACACAAGCGCTGTGTAGTCTTAGAAAACACAATTAGCTCTCAAACAATTAAATCGGATAATGTGAAAACAATTTCACCTCGTGTAAATAATGTTAAACAAGAGAAATTCTCTTTTTATGTATCTCAAAACGAATCAGGTAATCCGCGAAACGTAATGCATCAAGCTCAAGTTTACACTCAGTCGTGTATCTTTTGCAAAGACACGTCTCACAGACTTTATACTTGCTCGAATTTTTTAGCTCTTTCCATAAACGATAGAAAGTCATTTATTTTTAATAATGGTTTATGTATCAACTGTTTAGGAAAAAAGCATCAGTTAAAAGATTGTTTATCGAAAAAACGTTGTTCAATTTGCAATCGCAAGCACCACACATTAATTCATGACGTAGATAACCCCCAAGTACTCTTTCAATCACATGAACAAAATCAACAGGTTGTATCTCATCCTATCCCAAATGTACATGTTCCCCCTCCGCAATTTTCAAACACCTCACCTCCAGCCACTCATTTGCAACTAGATAGAAATAATCCTAGTAGCTGACCAGCAAATAAGAATGTCTTGTCAGCCTCAGCCCTCTCAACCTCCCAAAACTATGTTCTTTTAGCTACTGCCAATGTTTTAATTCAAACTCCGCACGGCCCCCCAGTTTTAGCACGAGCATTAATGGACAGCGGAAGTCAAACTTCATTTATAACCTCGTCATTACTTAAAAAAGCCGGTCTCACACCTTTTAATCAGCATCTCCAAGTCTCGGGCATTTGCCAAAATACTAATGTAGTAAACACCATGGTAAATTTTAATTTCAGCTCGCAATATTCTCAAAACCCTACTTTTAACATTACTTGTGCAGTTGTAGACAAGATAACATCACATTTACCTCAGATTCCAATTGATAGGAAAAAACTGAATATACCTCAATACTTCATAAATTATTTAGCCGATACTTCATTTGAAATTCCCTCGTCGATAGATTTACTTTTAGGTTCAGATAAATATTCTGAACTTGTACAAAACGGATTGTATAAGTTAGGCAAAGGATTACCCACCTTAGTAAATACACACTTAGGGTGGATAATATCAGGAAGTGTTGAAACAGAAAGCGCTTCTATCTCTAGTGCTCATCACTCGCTCTCGCATTTTTGTACGAATATAGAAACTTTATCTCACTCTCAAAATGTTGATAATTTAGCTCAGAAAATTGACACTCAATCTCTCATACACAACACTGAAAGTCTAGCTCACTCTCAAAATGTTAGTAATAAACCTCTCACTCAAAATTTTGAACACTCATCTCATCATAATTTATCATTTGTAAACAACAACTTGTCTACAGAACTAATATCTCGCTCTCTCAATGTATCACCTAGCACTCTCACTCTCTCAAACAAAATACGTAAGACTGACTCACTCACCCCTATATCTCAAGAATCTCTACACTCATCTAGAACAGAAGCACCTCAAGAATATGAATTTATGCAAAAAGGTATTAGTCAACTGGACTCATCTAACACTATGCTCAACTCTATTGAAAATGTGATGGAAAGGTTTTGGGAACAAGAAGAAGTATTACTTTCCCCCATCATGTCTCTAGAAGACGAACTAGCAGAAGAAATTTACAAAAGCACGACAAAACGACTGTGTAATGGAAAATTTCAAGTTGATTTACCCTTCATATCCAAGGACATTCACACTTCTCTTGGAGACTCATTTCAAATTGCAAGAAACCGATTTCTCTCCCTAGAAAGAAAGTTACACAAAGATCCTACCCTCTTTACAGAATACAAGAAAATTTTAGACGAATATTTACTGCTAGGTCATGCACGTATAATCCCACTATCTCTTGTTAATGAAAAACAAGAAAATAAATATTTTGTCCCTCACTTAGTTGTTAGTAGAGATCAAAGTGTTTCAACTAAACTCAGAATTGTATTTGATTTCTCTTGTCCTACCACCTCAAAACTATCTCTAAATGACATTCTCTTAACAGGCCCTAGAGTGCAACCGGAACTGTTCGATATTCTATGTCGTTTTCGCTCATTTTCTTATGTACTCACCGCAGACGTACAAAAAATGTACAGACAAATAGTAATGAACCCTGAACACAATTTTCTCCAAAATATTCTTTGGCGAAATTCCCCAAATGATCCCCTGACCTGCATTGAACTAACCTGTGTTAGTTTCGGCCAAAGAAGTGCACCCTATGTCGCTGTTAGAACCTTAAATGAAATCGCTTATCTCAACCCTGAATTATCATTAGCTAGGAACACGATTTTAACTCAAACTTATGTCGATGACATTCTTGCTGGAGCAAATTCAGTACAAGAATTGACTCAGCTAAAAAATGAACTACAAGAGTGTCTAAACCCGTACGGATTTGCACTGCACAAGTTTTGCTCAAATTTAGAAATAAATAAATCTCATGTAAACTCGGAATCAAAAGATCTGAACCTCGAAAACTCACCTTGTAAAATTTTAGGTCTCAATTGGACACCTTCGAGTGACAATTTTCGCATAACTGTCCCTTCGCAAATCCCTGTAAATAATATAACTAAACGAATTGTTTTGTCAGTAATTTCTAGTTGTTTTGACCCCCTCGGTTTAGTAAACCCTCTAATTGCCAGAGGTAAACTTATAATGCAAAAGTTGTGGTTACACAAAATGGATTGGGATGAACCCATAACAGACGCCAACATTTTGTCAGACTGGACAGAATTTTGTCAAACTCTTACACTTCTAAAAGACTTGGAAGTTCCCCGTCATGTGTTGTTGCCAAAAAAGACAGCGTATTTAGAGATTCATGCTTTTTGCGATGCAAGCTCGGTAGCTTACGGTGGAAATGTTTACCTTCGCTCGGTGTACACTGATAATACTGTACAGTGTATGTTAATAGCCTCCAAATCTCGTGTAGCACCTCTCAAAACAATTGCAACTATTCCCAAGTTAGAACTCACAGCAATGACTTTACTCACTACCCTTGTTAACCGTATTTTAAACATTTTTAACAATCAATTTACATTTAAATCTATAAACCTATGGTCTGATTCTCAAATTGCCCTGTCTTGGATAAAAGGTCACCCCTCCCGCTGGTCAGTTTATGTAAGTAACAGAGTAGCTCAAATTCGAAGTAATTCAAAAAATTTCCAGTGGCGTCACATTAAATCTTCTCTCAACCCAGCTGATCTTTTATCTCGAGGACTTCTTCCTAAAGACCAACATAACTTTTGGTTTCATGGTCCATCATTTTTGCACAACTCTAACACTGATTTTAACTCCCTTAACTCATTCACTTTAGTACCCTCACCTCCAGAAACAAAAAAGACCACACTGACGCTAACTACAAATATCCCTGACTTTTGGATATCATTGTTCAATTCTTTTAATTCCTTCTCTAAATTAGTACGCTCTCTCGCCTTCATGTTTAGATTCTTAAATAATGTCAAGTCAACTCAAACAAAGGTTACAGGACCTCTCACTACTTTAGAATTAGAAAAGTCTAGAACATTTATATTGCTCAGAACACAGTTATCTTACTTTGCCAAAGAACGCTCCTTGTTGTCATCTAATCAGTTAATACCCAACAAACAAATTTTATCTCTCAGCCCCTTCCTGGACTCTAACAAATTAATTAGAGTTGGAGGAAGACTATCTCACTCGTCATTGCCATATAATCAAAAGCACCCCATTCTCATGCCTAGTAAATGTAACGTAACCTCACTCATCCTACGTCATGAACATATCCGTTTGGGACACAGTGGTCCTCAAAACGTTTTGTCAAACACTCGTTTGACATACTGGCCGTTAGATGGCCTTAGAGAAATTAAGCGGATAATCTCAAAATGTACAACTTGTCATAAATTTAAGTCCCAGCCCATTACTCAAATTATGTCTGATCTCCCTGCCTATAGAGTTTCCGCATCACGCCCTTTTCTCCACACCGGTGTAGATTTCGGTGGCCCCATTTCTCTGAAGTCCTCCACCCTGAGGAAAGCTCCAATCATTAAAAGTTATATCTCAATCTTTGTGTGCATGTCAACAAAAGCAGTGCACATAGAACTTGTATCAAATCTCACTACTGAAGCTTTTCTAGCAGCTCTGAAAAGGTTCATTGCCCGACGCGGTTGCCCAGCCACTATGTATAGTGACAATGCAACCAACTTTCAAGGCGCGAAAAACTCCCTATATGACTTGTATAAATTTTTTAAAAACAAAGCATATTTAGATCAAATACAAAACTCTCTCTCCCTTACTGCAACAACTTGGACCTTCATTCCTCCAAATTCCCCGCACTGGGGAGGAATTTGGGAATCAAGCATTCGGAGTTGCAAGTATCACTTAGTCCGCATCGTTGGGAACCTAGTCCTAACCTTTGAACAGATGACCACTGTACTCACTCAGATAGAAGCAATAATGAACTCTCGACCTCTTCATCCCTTGTCCAACGACCCCTCAGATCTTAACCCCTTGACCCCTGGACATTTTCTTATAGGTGCCCCACTCACTTCCCTCCCTGAAAAAGATTGTTCGGAAACATCTTTAAATAGATTAACCTTTTGGCAAATTTGTTCTCAAGCCCGGCAACAGTTCTGGAAGAGATGGAAAACTGATTACCTCAACCATCTCCAGAATCGCCCAAAATGGATGAAACCTTGTAAAGATTTGCAGATTAATGACCTGGTTCTCATCAAGGATGATGACACCCCTCCTCTTAAGTGGCCTTTGGCCAGAGTTATTGAAGTTTTCCATGGTAAAGACGGGAAAATACGAGCTGTCAGCCTCAGAACTCAAAGTGGAATCTACACTCGACCCATTACTAAGTTGTCTCGCATCCCTGTACAAGAAAATGAAAATACTCCTTCTCTCACACCTCTCCCCAATTAATCCTTTAGTTCCGTAACAGTTGACACATTTACTCAGATACTATTTAGCTGCACAGAATGTACTAAAAAACCTAACCTTGATTCGCTAAGATACGTAAAAGTTTGAATTTTTCTTTCCATGTGTTATGTTTTTCTTTAATATGTATTTATATTTAATATGTATTTTAATGCTGAAGAGGAAACGCTAGGACACTGATTTGGGATGTGTCCGCGAGTTGACCTGGCATACCTTACCATTTGTTATTGTTACCATGATTATATAACGTGAATACTTGTATATTTTTTATGTTCTACTTTTGTACGTTAATGTATTGTATATGATTGTCTTGTGAATTCTAGTATCGCTTCGTTCTCAACTAACTATTTCATCTCTCGTACGGTCACTCTGTCGCGGGGGCCAGTATGTTTAAAAACCATAAACTGTCTTTTAAACTGAAGTGTTCAAGCAACACTCGAATTAATGTAAATATTTCCCTTTAGTTCCTTAAACCGACTCTGTTTACCTAATATTTATTTCTCCCATCCCAACAGCAAACTCATAAAAAAAAGCACAGCTTTTGTTTACGCAATGCCTATAAAAACTTTCCACTGAAAACAAAACAATATCTCATCTCACTTCAATTCAGTTTACCCACCTAGAAACCTACAACAAATTGTAACTTAGACTTGCCCAGTTCTAACGAATTTCAAGCTTCTTTACCCTAAAGACAATAGATTAGCTCAAATATGCATTTTTCTCTCAGCTATCTCTTCCTACATGCTAAAAAACGTATCGCTCCTTCTCTTTCCCAAAACTTAGCGCCAATCCCCCACGTCCGGTGGGAGATCGGAAAATCGAAAGAAACGATCTTTTCGCCAGTAGCTTTCTGTGTGTCGCCCAAAGCACTCATTTTTTCTCTGTATACATTCTCTCGTTTTTGCATATAAAACAACCCTCAGTAACACGTGTGTAATTTGTTACTTTTAACTTGTTAAGACTTGTTCAACTATTTCGTCACTAGTATTATTGATTGCATTTTGTACACTCGCAAATGCAGTAAGATTCAACGCGAAGCGATATTATAATCAATATAATCTCAGTTGTGCCAAGTAGCGGCATGAAATTGCAATAATTGTAAAAATTTATCTTGTGTTATTTTGTTTCTCAGAACCTATCTGAGCTAAGTTCATTAAAAATCAAGTGCAACAAACTGGATATTTTATTAATAATTAGTAATTGATATAACCTTTGTTAAACAGTCCGAGAAAGTTCCTGCTTGTGTCCGTTTCTTTTTCCGAAACTGTGATAAGTAATATAATACCGAATGAAAATAATCAACCTGAATCAAAACCTAATACAGTCCACTATAAACTTTTCGGTATTGAGTTTTAACCGCCAATAATCGAACAACTTATAATAAACAAATATTTGTTAAATAAACTACAAATCTATTTTATTCAAGGTTTTGCTGGCAGAAATTGCGAAGAAGTCATGCAAATCTGCGACGATAGTCCTTGTAAAAACGGTGCCTTGTGTATTGTTGAAAACGACCACCAGGTTTGTTACTGCGTTCCTGATTTTCATGGAGACCTTTGCCAATTTCAATATGATGAATGCCAATTGGGTCCTAAGTAAGTATTACTTGAAACTTGGACATATCTATTACAATTCAAATTTAAACGGAAGAAAACAATGGTAGTGTTTTTATTATTATACATTTCTCCTGTTTTCTCCCAATTTTTCTTCTAGAGTTTTTCATTTTAATTCCGAACAGGCCAAAAACAGGCCATAAATATCATATTTTACCCAAATAGTTTGTAGGTCTTTTTAGTTTGGAACAAGGGAGGATGAGCAACAAGAAGGACGGTTCAAAACCAATAGAAGGAACTGGGTTAGGGATAGTGTTCGGATCAGAAACCAAACTTTTAAAGCTTGAGAAAAACCTTAAGTATATTTTAAGTGGAAATTCACGCCATAAAAAAGTGCGCTCAGTTCAATATTGATAAAGGATACAGAAGGCAAAGTATTATCATAATGTCGGATAGTCAAGCAGCTATAAAAGCTTCGAACTCATGTTATCAGTCCTAAAATAGTGTGGGGATGCCTAGACAAACTCAATGGACTAGGCAAGAACAATATTGTCACTGGTCAGTAGCTAAGAGGGGGAATGAAATAGCCTTTTGGGGGCCTGAACCCTTTTGCGGAATCAGCTCCAAACTTTCTGGGTACAACAAAGGTGGTGAAGGGATCCAAAATATATTAAAAAAACCAAAAATTAATCAGAAAATCCAGTTCCTTGTGCACTAACCTTTTTTAGTTAACTTAATGTTAACTTAATAAATATTCAAGTTAGACTAATTAATGAGGCAATTAGGTAATAATGTTTTGATTGCTATAAACATAAACACCTTCCAATAATATAATATTTATACTTAACTAAAACAAATAATTTTTAAATAATATTTATAAACATAACCCAAAATAAAAGTTCTTTGAGTGAACATTAATAAATTATAGACAAATGCAATTGTTTAAATATAGTAATATAATAATATAAGTATATTGATCAAGTTAAATGAATACTAACAAAACTAACCTAGGATAATTGGAAATTGTTGATTTTAAATGAATAATAAAATAATAATTTTTGAATATATTGGACGATTTGTATTCTATATTTTAGTTCATGAAAATAACTAACGTTATACAGGATTTGCCGATTTGGTTGTTGAAATAATAGAATAAAATAAAATGAATATTCAGTAGTTAATTAATTAATTAATCTTAATATAATGTCTGTCAATTATTATAACATGTATACATTCCAATAATATAATATTTATACTTAATCCAAATAAACATAAACATTATTAGTTCACTGAAATATATTATTGTTTTCTTTAACAAATTATTGATTATAATCATCGCTGCCGGACGGCATATGCATTTGATTATTAGATTCAATTAACATATTTCATTTACTTAATCGATGATCGGCTATGATTATGTGAATAATCGATATCTTGTCCAAATTTTTTACGCTCAAATATGATATTTGAATGCAGTTGTCTCGTTTCAGATGCATGAACGCTGGTAGCTGTATTGATGGAGTGGACAATTTTACATGCTCTTGTCCTCCAAATTTAACTGGAGTACTTTGCGAATGTCTAATATTAGCTAATGGCAGCTTAGACTGTAACTATATTAGTCCAGAGCCAAGTGTTTCCCCAACAATAACAACCACAATGTTTGACAATCTGACAATATCATCTACTACTATTACTAGTACTACACCTAGTACTACACCTAGTACTACACCTAGTACTACACCTAGTACTACAACTGAAGTGCCAATTACTGAAACTACTGAATCTACTGAAACTACTGCAACAACAACTTTAACGACAGTTTCACCTGATACAACTACTATTAGTACTTTTAGTACCTTAAGTACAAATTTTCCGTCGTCGACTGTAACGTTTATTGAGACCAATTTTAGTACAATTTTATATTCAACATATTTCTTATCATCTACTAGTACAATGAGTACTGATTTTACCACTATCAATACAGAATCAACTACTTTGACTCCTGAAGTTTCAGCAGCTAGTACGTTTACTGAAAGTACTACTTCTTCAATGACTCAATATTCCGTATATTCTACAGATTTTCAATTTGAATCTACAGCTTCCACCCTATTTGCTAATGCTTCTACTGGAACTAGTGAATTTCCAAGTACTTTTCCTACAGAAGTTACTAGCGAGCAAATATTGACAACTATGGAGACTACAGAGTTTACTACTATATTCGATAGTACTATAAGTAGTACACTTGAAGACCACCATAGTAATAGAAGCATGTCTGAAGAGACTACTATGTATACTACATTTTTTACTATGGAACCTGTAACAAAAAGTGAAACAAGTAGTATTATCGGTACTTTATCGAGTAGATTAACAACAACGCTTTTTCCAACTACTCAGGAAACTACTACTTTTAGTTCTATAGACTGTACAGATGTTGAAACAAAATGTTTAAATGGTGGTACTTGTATATACATCGAGGAAGGATATAAGGTATTTATATGATATTTTTGAATGATTTTTGTGCAAGCTAGAATCTAAATATTTTATCGGAAAATATAGTCCATGGTGATTTTTTTTTACTTTCAGTGTGTTTGTAACTTTGATTATGAAGGGCAATTCTGTGAATCAAAATTGGGAGTTAAAAGAGCAGCTTTTGGTGGTAGCTCATTTCTTTCTCATCGACTCCATATGAAGACGTACCATAATATAGCAATTGAATTTGAAGCTAAATCGATGGCAAACGACGGTGTAATATTCTTTGCCAACGCAGACTCTCCTCACATGGCTTTATATATGAAAAATGGGTTTTTGAAATTCATATTCTCTTGTGGATACCAAACTATGCTGCTAAGCGAACTGAAGATACCTGTCAATAATGGTTATAATATGAATATTAAAGCTGGGTAACTAAGAATCAAATTTTTTTCAAGTATTATTATTTTAGTTTGATTTCTCCATTGTTATTTCTAGGTTAGATTTCAGCAGTGATTTTAGCCATTGTAATGCATCCATTAAAGTGAATGACAGTTTATCTATGACAGGTAATCAAATAGCCAAAATGGATAAGTTTCCAAAACCTTCCGCTTGGTTGCACATAGGAGGTCTACCACAATATTTGGCACTGGATATTGGTCTTCCAGTTGGAGGCTTCGTTGGATGTATGGCCAATTTAAAGGTTGATAGCACTACGATTTCTATATTGTAAGGGTTTATCAAAATGTATGTTTGTTTCATAGATTGGAAAAAATCTAGTGAAGATATACGATGATGCAGAAGACGGTCATGAAGTTACCGAATGTTCTTCACTAGCTTGCCTGTCGAATCCTTGTAAAAATGGAGCCTCGTGTAGTTCAATTGGCGACCAGTGGAAATGTCATTGTAGGAACGGGTAAAACAACATACCTATAACGTTGTACCCCAGAATAGAAGTGTATTAAGTCACATTTTGGAAATTGTTCAGGAGAAACATTTAAAATTTTTTTAAACAAGAATATTTTGCTATAGTCAAAAGCGGTCTTATCGTGCTGGCTCAAAGGTCACTAACCATAGGTATCAAATCGGAAAACACAGAGGTTACCAAAATGTGAGATTACGCTGATTGACGAATTTCCACTTTTTCTTTCATTCTTGGAATATTCTATCAAACTAAGTACCATTTTTTTGCTTGAGGATACAAAAATACAATAAAAATACCTATTATTCATATTGTCACTTTGAATTGTCAAAGTGACAAAACTGACATATTTAAATAAAAACTCTGCTGGTGAAAGACTTTTTAGAATCGCTGAAAACCAAATACATATCATTCTTTTCTCCGTCAAAATTGTCTGTCTTATTCATCTTACGAATTTTAATTGGCAGGTATAATTGAACGCAATAAACGGAAACAAAAACTGTGAATATGTCTTTGTTGAATCATATGACCCGCATGATAGGACTGCATCTGACTATATCTATATTAGTTTTAGCACACGTTGGAGACTTAACTTTAGGTTTGTTCCAACAACCACCTTCTGATTAGTACGTGAACGTTGGTGAACTTATTTTTGTACGAATCAAACGTTCGAGAACCTGTACGTGAATTAATCCATGAACATCATACTCTATGCATTGTCGGAACGATTCTTATAAGTTCACGTTTTATTTATGTATGATTTATGTTTATTTACCATTACCTTAAAACATGACAGTTTGGACGAACGGTTCTACATACAAATCTCTGATGAAAATGATCGTTCGCCGCGACACGTTCATGAACGTGTCCAGTTTTTGCTGAAACGCATTTTTACCAGTCCGTGGAATTGTCGGAACAGTAATTTTGTTATGCGCATGATCGTGACGTTCATGTACGCTTCATTTCGCTTAGTTGGAACAAACCTTTAACTTAACTTAACCACGCCAACCAGGTTAACAATACCATGACGTCACGGTTGACTTTTATGACGTTTTGGTTTGTAGAAACTCAGAAATAAACAGCCACCTGAACTCCAATAAAATATCTACTCGTGACTACTCTGCCAAACTATCTCAGTAAACTGGATTGTGTGGTTTGTTAACTGTTACGTCATGGTTTGGAATACAAGTCGAGAAATATCGAGTGTCTGACTAATAGTTAATCAGGTTTGTACGGTTAGGCTCAAAGAAGAATAGCTTTAATATGCTAGATAATAAAACAGAATCCTGTAATAGGTTGAAAATATAGTTTTGTTCAAAACATTGAGGAAACTTAATATTGCTTTGAATTTTCTAACTCTGCTTAAAGAGGACTTGAGATTAAGCCAGCTTAAGCAGAAAAACTTGTCTGAATACACTCTAATTCTGGGATACTAAAAGCGATTTCTTGTTTGAACATTCTTTTTTCAGTTATTTGGGAAAATCATGCGAAATATCGATTTGTGACGATAATCCATGTCTTTATGGTGGTACTTGTATTCCTTTCACCAATAATGGGTACATTTGCCTGTGTCCGTACGGAAAGCATGGCCACTTTTGTGAATATGGTGAGATTATATTTATTTCATGTTTTTCTATTTATACACATTTTCCCATAATTAGTCAATATTTTTTTCTACAATATTTTGACCAAACAATTTCGATGACAGAATGTCACTTGGTCTGAGGCTCCGAGCACAAAGGCAATATAGGAAATAGAGAAGCAGACACACTAGCAAAGCTAGGTCTTGTCACATAAACTGTACGAACAGCAGTAAAAGTCTAAAAGACAAAGTGCTGGTGATGTTATCATACAAATCTAATAATCTATCAAGTCTCTCGCATGCTAGGTTGCCAACACCAAGAAGTTCTGCAAATATTGGTCTAGGCCTTTCCAAAGCACGAGGAAAATTACAATAAACCACTCTGGATACAGAATTATCGGATACTTTGTATAACTGGCACGAAGAAGGTTTTGGTCTAGCTTAAGTGCTGGACTGCTATTTCTTGGTTTTGAAGACCTGAAGCAGGTTGATATAGTTAAATCCACAATTTTGAATGAACGTGGGTATTCACTAGACATCTACATACCGTTATTAATAATATACAAAGGTTGCAAAACAGAAAAAATCGAATTTCCGAAAAAATATTATTATTTACTGCTTTTTTTCCAGATTCTAAAATAACCCAGCCTTATTTCTCATCATCAGTCCACGGTCTATCCTCGTTTGTGGCTTACCCGTTTCCTGATGGTATATCCCGAACTATGGAAATAAAATTTCGGTTTGCTCCAACAACCATGGAACAGATTTCTTTACTCTTATTCATAGGACAAGCTGGATATCATGATTTTTATTCAGATCACATAGCAGTGAGCTTTATTAGAGGATATATAATGCTTACTTGGAATTTGGGTTCGGGTGAGTTTGAATTTAAAATATTCTCGATATCTTGGATGTGAATGGAATCGACAACTTGAAATATTGAATTTGAAACATTATTTAACGATTTTTTAGGTCCTAGAAGAATTTTCACATCACAGTCGATCAAACCAGGTGCTACTGATTATTTAGTGAAGCTAGGCCATACGGGTCGGAGGGCATGGCTTTATGTAGAACACTTAGGAAATGTTACGGGGAGATCACCAGGAAATTTAGTCCAGCTAGATGTAGTACCACTTCTTTATGTAGGTAATACAAGACACATTTAACTATTGGCTCATGTCATAATTTCATGAGAACACTTTTCTATGGCCTGAATTTCTGCTTGAAAGATGCTTGGGGTGTTCCACAAGCTGTTGTTTCCTGGCCTGTACACTCCTATTCCAATCCCTTCTATGCCATTGATTGGCGTCCTTTCCATGTCTGGTAATTAAGTTGGGATCCCATTCCTTCTTTTTTCTGGTCCTCTTATTAATACTATTTTATGGTTTCTAGGAGGTTTTGACGTGAAAAACTTTTCAACACTTCCTCATGACCTTCCATTACATACAGGGTTTTCCGGGTGCATATACGATATCGAAATGAAATCGGGAAGTGTTGTTATACCATTCCAGGGCACCATGAAGGCATTTGGAAGAGCAGTTGGTCAATGCGGTACCAGTGAATGTTATGAGCGTAGTTGTCAAAATGGCGGAGCTTGTCTGCATCATGGAAGTACTTTTATGTAATACAATTAAAACCATGATGTGAATTGTTTTCTTTTAACAAAACTCTTTATATGCAGGTGTTTATGTCAAGATGATTGGTTCGGTCCACTGTGCTCTTCCAGATTCAACCTATGCGATAGTAATGTTTCGAAATGCTCAGATAATTCAAGATGTGTGCCATTATTGTCACATTCTGAATGTGACTGTACCTTCGGTCATGTTGGAGAATTTTGTGAAAAAAGTACGTATTGAAATGAAATTAAGCTTTATGATATTGGGAATAACTGAGTGGTCTACAGAAATTAAAAATAGATAATATGTCACAATAATATTAATCATCGCCTAAACGAACTCAATGAATTAGGCGAGAACAATATAGTTACCTTACTATGGATTCCAGAACACACTGGAATAAAAGGGAATGAAATAGCAGGACGAACTAGCGAAGAGGGGGACTAAAATATCTTTCTGGGGGCCTGAACCCTTTTGCGGAGTCAGCCACAAAGTAATATTGGAAGAAATAGGTAAAGCTAAAAGAAAGAGAAGATCTGACCATTGGAAATATCAAGTAGGGCTTATACAGTCAAAGATTCTTCTGAGCGACTACAACCTGTTGAGATAAAATGAAAGCATGAGCATGAGTGATTGACATAATATTAATGGGTGAGGCAACAGTGTTACATTAACAGCAAAAGCCATAGATCAGACCACAAGAAAAAGGAAATAGTGGTAACTAACATTATAAAAAAGGAACTGCATAACTCTTATATACTTCTTTTAAGTAAACTTCGAGGTTTCTATAAAAAAGAGCAGAGTTTTTGTTTGCGAGTGTTTTATTACGACATTTTTTCGATTACAATGACAATAAAAAGTGAGGAGACATGTAGATGTTTAGTTTAAGTTAGGAAAATGTATGACTTGTTCTTATTTATTATCTGTCTCATTTTTTTCATTAATTTCTGTCTCTGATTTAATGTTTTAGGTGAAAATATAAGCGATGTAAGCCTAACTGGAATTAGATCATTTATTATGCTTAATCCCGTGGAAATTGAAGGGACCAAATTTCACGTTGAATTTGAAATCAGAATCCTTAAAGATCAAGGAATTGTTACATTTATGGGAAAAAGAGATGTCAGATTTATCTGTTTATCATTACAAAATGGTTTACTAGAGTTAAAAATACATTCAGGTGTGTGAACAAATTACAAATATTTTTTGTTAATCCTTAAAAATAACAAATCTAAGTATACGGTATATACAGGGTACTTTCTAAGAACATCACGAGCTAACAGTTTGAAGGAAAACATTTGTCGAGTAAGACCAATTATATATCTGACAACATTGCCTTATTTTGATATCATTTTATCAACATAAGAAGACCTATAACACCAGTTTTATTTTAAGAAACTTCAGGGGCGCCGGTAGATGAGGGCTGGGCGAATGTCGAACTTACCTCCTTGTACGGACGCTACTGGTACTAGGTCCGAGTTTAGTATAAAATGTTTTCATAAAAAACAGTATCGAGCTACACCTAAATAATATAATAGTCTATACAAAGTTTTAGAGTTAATATAACTTTTTTGTGTGCACCTCTGTAGGTATACTAAATATACTTATGCCCGTATTTATAGTCGAAACTCAACCTCCGACTTGAGATGGACTTGAGTCGTGTTTGGCCAAGCCGTACTCAGGACTCGAGATTGGACGCATATTATAGTCCAATCTTCGTGAATTCTTCGCAATGGAAAGACTCAAGACAGAGGTATCTCAAACGTAGCAATTTTCTATGTTGGCCAGCATGGAAAATTTGAAAAAAGAAGTACTTCAAAATTATTTGTGTATTTTATGACAATTGTGACTTATTTGTCGATGCCGCAACGCTATTTTCTGCATTTCTGTTGTGAATCAGTGTGAGTGTGAATCTCGAGTTTTTTTGGATGCAAACATGTTAATAACTGCAATATTGGCTTAATTATTTACTTTCGTTAAATTTTCGATAACCGAAGGTAAACTAATATCATTAACGATATTTTTTGTGAATCTATAACGTATCCGAAATTCCATAAGATTTTCTGCACCCCTCATGAATATTTTTGAAATCCTATCATTTTTTATATTTTCCTCCACATAATCAAGAAATTTCAAAAAATCCTCGTGTTCTCTATAATCCATTTTCACTATAATCACTATTGAAATAAACCCAATACACAATCTAGCCTCGAATAACAAAACAAATATCTCAAAACGCGTCTCAAGTCGAGCTCAAGAAGGTCACTGGCTGCCTTGAGCTCGACTCCATTCGTACATGCGCAGTTACAGCGTTTCTCAAGCTGTGGGTCTCGAGATTTGACTATAAAATACGTTCTCGTCTCAAGGCGATCTCAAGCTCGAGTTTGGTCTCAAGTTTCAAATATAAATAGGGCATGAGTAGTGTGTATATAAAATAAGTTTATTATATAGTGTATAAGTGTTTCTTCAATAAACCAATAGTAATTAACCATGATGAGCGTATAGTTTTATCTCACGGTAAAAACTGTTTAAATAAATAAGAAAAACATTACACATCTTAAAATAACCTTACCTGTCTATCGAAAATTTAGGGCTGCTCATTTAGTTTATGAGCAAAAAAGCTTTGGATTTAAAAATAAATAATAAATGATTCAATTTGATGACAAACTGTATAGGAGGGTAAATCCAGTACTGTACCTGTTTAAAGAATTAAAATGGATATCAAATTAGCAAAATTCGGTTACTAAAAATTCTCCTTATGTTTATTATATTTTGTAGGTAGCAGCAAAATTGTATCAACAGGAATAACTGTACGTAGCTCAAAACTTCTTGTTAAAGGATTATGGCACAAAATACAATTTGGAAGATTCGGCAAAAAAGTTTATCTATGGGTAGACAACACTGTTAATACCGGCATTCTGGATATAATGTATACCTCAAACTTCAATAAAGAAACAATATATTTAGGTGGACTCCCAGATATGTCTCAGTTGCCTCTATTTGCTGAATCTGACGTACCAGTGCATTTCAAAGGATGCATCCGTCATCTGTTTATTGATAAAACATCTGTACCGTTAACAGCTGATAATATTCAGCAATCAAGGAATTTGATTGATTGTGATGGTACGCCATGCGGCGGAGAAGCTTGTCAAAATGGTGGTACTTGCTGGTTAGATTCTTTCATGAATCCACATTGCTCTTGTATTTTTCCGTATTATGGTGAAAGGTGTGAAAATATGAAAGTCTGCAATGAGAAAACTTGCAAAAATAGGGGAATCTGTATTAATAATAGATGTACTTGTCAAGTAGGTTGGTCTGGAGCTTTTTGCGAATATGAAATCACTGTTAATAATCCAAAATTTAACGGAGAGAGTTACTTATTGATGAAAAAAGTTGGCGATAGAAAGAGAGAGTTACGAGAAGGAGTTAATAGAATATATTTGAATTTTACTACTGTAAATCCCAATGGTTTACTTTTTTGGAATAAAAAAGTGAGTAATTTATTTTAATTTTCACATGTAATTATGTTAATTATTTTAATTTATTTTCAGGGAGACGATCAATTAGGTTTGGGCTTGGAAAATGGCTTTTTGAAAATTTTCATTGCTTCTAAGAGAATTAAACAGAATATCCTTGAAGTCCCTTCGTATACTAACGTAGCCGACGGCCTTTGGCATAAGCTCGACCTAAATATTGACCTTCTTACTTTAAAAATCGACGACAAACCCTTTACAATCCGGAAACTGGATAGCAAGGCACAATTGCATCCAACTGGAAATTTTTACATTGGTGGAATTCCCAATATCACTGGCCTGATTACCGAGACCAGTAGTGTATTTACACATAATTTCGAGGGATGTATAGCAGCGTTTGGTACAAATTTGGACGTTATCACTGATTTTAGTCGTATGGAAGGCTTAAACATAGATACGTGTGAGATTTTAGCACATTAGTATTAGGTACTCGCCCAAAGATGTTCGTAAAATCTATAAACTTTACAATATTTTGATAAGAATTTTGAAATCAACCTTACTATCGGAAAATGGATGAGTAGTTTGTTAATTGAGGTTGTATGTATGTATTTTTGGGGTAACATTCACTGAGACCTTAAAGATCTTGTGCCCCCTTAGCTCTATTTAGTTTCTGAGGAAAGTCTCCGAAATTAGTAGCTCCTTTAGTCCTATTTCCCGGAGGAATTTTAGGACATCTGCAGGCTACAACTTAGGTAAATATTCCTCTTCTATCCAGTAATCTCCCAGGTACTGTGCTCTAGGATTCTGGAGTGCTGTGCAGTTGGAAAGTACCTATGTGGATGGAGGTGTCTTCTTCCATGCCACAGTATCTGTATTCTTCTTTCTCCACTAATTTGAGCATTTTCAGGTGCCCATTCAGGCGATAATGTCCCGTTAGGATCCCTGTTGAAACTCTTAACGCAGTTTTGCTTTGACTTATGCATTCATTTGATCTCAACAGGTTGTAGTCGCCCAGGAGAATCTTTGATTGTCTAAGATCTACTAGATCTTTCCAATGGTCAGATCTTCTCTTTCTTTCGGCTTCACCTATTTCTTCCAATATTACATTGGAGCTGATTCCGCAAAAAGGTTCAGACCCCCAGAAAAGTATTTCAGACCCCCTCTTTGTTAGTTCATCTGCTATTTCATTTCCTTTTATTGAGGTTACAAATAGAACTTTCCAACTCACTAATTGGATAAAAAGTTTAAATTATGTTTGGAGCTTAAAAGTACAAAATCAAGTCTTGAGCCTAACAATAGAAATACCCTGTGAAACAGCTGGTGTCGAAAGGATATCGAAAAGTAGCATCCGGATTATTTCTTGATGTAGAAGCAGCTAGAGTTTATACAATACCTTTCTTGGTGTGCGTCATCGATTGTAAATGTCATTCTAGCATATTACGTTGGAAAAAATCGAAAAAAGGCAGCCTGTGATTAATCCTTATCAAAATATCACAATAATGAACCGTTTGAAGGTATTACAAACGTTTACACCAATATTTTACTTGATAATTTTGATGAGTTGATAAGATTACGCACAAGAGCAACCTATTAATTGGGAGAAATTAAAACGTTGAAAATGGGATGCAGACGTACCTTTCGTATTGGCAATGTGTCTTATGTCTTTTTCTACTGTCCCACTGACAGTTCTCGTCAGGTCTGTACTTTGCTGCTACTGTGAATATTAATCTTATTGTTATATTTATTAAATTTATACGAAAATGGTAATTACATATTATTTATTTCATAGCCTTGTCGAATTTGGCTGAATACTATCCTGATGATTTTATTCATTGAATTTAAGGTAAGCAAATGAAATAAACGACATACGAAAAACCCGGATAAACGTCACAAACGATAACATACACCAAAAAAGCCATTAAATTGACTATAGCTTTAGTTATACCATGTTATACAGACAACTACTGGTTCAAAGATCCTGATGTATTTTAAATTTAAATAAAGTTCAAAATATTGAAAGTTTATAGACTCAATTTTTTGTCTGTAGTTAGAATATTTCTGTTGTATCACAAAGTTTTATAAAATGTTGTAAAAGAAACAGTTTTGATTGATGTGATTAGTGCTCAGTTTGTTATACAGTTATAAACATTAAGCAACATAATGGCCATTTTATTGGCTTCTGTCTAATGTTCATCCATTTGGTTAATATAATAAATCTGAAAAATATATACATCGTCTTCGTTTTCTTATATTTACTTCATCTTTATTATAGCCTACTTACTGATGTCGTTTGACAGACACAAAAAGAATAGATTCCACGATATCGATATTTTATTCTACAGCCTTACGGAAATTGATTGAAACCGACATATTACAGAAGTAGAAACAGTAAAGATAACTCAGACTGGGGAAACAGATGAAACTTATATCAATAATACATGACAAAATTAGGCTGTGATATATTATAGAGAGTACCTCCGAACAATGAACTAGAGTAAACAGACGTATTATCTGATCCCAACATAAACAATGCTTATTTATTTATTCACCACAGAAGGAGTACAAATTTATCTTATTAACAGAAAATTAACAATGTGTAACTTTAATCCAGGGGCGTGCCAAGCCAATCGGCCGCATGAGTGCAAAATATTATTTTATTTTATTTATAATTTATACATGGGTGGGTACCTACATGTAAATAAAGTTAAGATACCTACCAATACTTATATTTAATTTTGATACATTCGACCATAATTTAAAAGCATCATTATCAATTGATGATGATGTGTTGATATTAAAATTAGCATGATACCTGACAACCTATCCCAATAACGTTTAGAAAAACTTGACAAGTCTTAGACATAAAGAGGACTGTGAAAAAAAGCAGTAACAAAACTGACAGAGCTATAAAAATGTTACAGAATAGAAAAAAGAACGAAACCTGAAATCACTCCATAAGGTCAGTTTTTATGAACGTAATTGCCAAAATTACTGAGTCTCTTATAGGTAGATTTTGTTTACTTTTAAGTCTAGTATAGTTGAGCTGTTGATTGTTATTTGTCTGCATTACCCGTTAATCATTGCTATTGCCACAGATTACCCTTTGCTGTACCTATCAACATATTATTCTAAATCGGAAAAGAAAGCCTTATTTAATTGAAAAAGGTTAGGTTGGGTTAGGTTGTGGTTGGCATAGATGTGGTTAGGTTATTTTTGGAAGGATATTTTTGGCAGGATATTTTTGGACTGGATATTGAGCCCTAAGCCCGTACATACAAGTGATGCTAATTTAAAAATGTGTTAAAAAGCACCAAATCTGTCAATGCTAGTTATTTCTTTTTATACAGATTATACAAATCTTTGGTTATTTCGTTTAAATCAGTTTAAAATCAATAGTATTCGCAAAATTAATGGCAAACTAAAGAGATGTGAATAATTGTTAACCAATGATAGCAAAAATGGTCGGATATTTCGCCTCCAATTTCCCTGCTATTGGTATTATTTACGCCAATTACACTTTCGATTAGTATCAGGTTTTAAATAATTTACAGCTTGTGGCTCATTTTCCCAATTTGTAATAGACACAAATAGAGACGAGAGAGCAGGCACACCGCTTCCTAGGCCAGTATTTATAAAACCAATTCAGTGTTATAACTAAAACAGGCCATAAGTTCGAAGATTATAATATTAAATTTAAAATAACACAAAAACAAATAATGATATAAACTATAAAAATTGATGTATCTCTTTAAAAAAAAAAATAATACTCAATAACCTGCCACATAAAGAGTCCCGTCAGTACAAAAATTTCGATTTTAATGAAAACTGTAACTGCAGATTGTTCCACATGTATATTAGCACTGGTATTCTAACCTGACAACTTTAGTCCAACATTTCACGACGTGCATCGTGAGTTGTCCAGTTTTTTTTTAAATTTAATTATTTTTTAATTTATCTGCATCAACCAATAGCAGCGGTACGTTATTGGTTGTTAACATTGATTTGAACATTAATTTAAATTTGGGAATGCATATTTGTATCTTTTAAAACTTCACATTTTCACCTAGAATATTAAACAAAGTACACTGAGAGGTGAATATTTGTCTTTCATTGTTGTACTCAGGACACTCCACTAGAAAATGCTGGACACTAAACTGTACGTTGCACACTTCACAGCTTGGGGGATGGTTTCCGTTGAGTAGGAACTCATGGTTGCATCTTGTGTTACCTATTCTTAACCGAGTAAGAATGGTCTGTTACTTTTCTCGAAGGTGGTAGACCTGTACATGGTAATGTCGATGTTTTGTTTTTAAAAACTATTTTGCTTATTTGTGTGTTTGATGAGTAATCGTAGTTGGTTTTTATTGTTTATAGTGAGAATTTTACTTTAAGAGACAATGTCGAGAATATGTATTGTATTGTGAAAGACTGTAATGTGAGGTGCACCCGGTAAGCTTTATCTTTATTAAAATCATGTTTCGATAAATAAAAAGTGACAGAAGTAGGTATTCTTTCATTCATTGTATACTTTTTTTATTCAATGAAATATATATATGATTATTGCTTTATTTTTCCCAGTTCAGGAATAAAATGGTCCATTTTTTGACATTTCATTTAATTTTACTCGACTTTTCATTGCTATTATTGCTATTATCAATCTAATGTTGAGTAACTTTTGAATCAAATTTAAAAAAATGGACCGTATTTGTGCTAGTGTACTGAAGGGACTCTCAAGGTGGCGCCACCCATATAACCCACCACGGGTGAGTTTCCCATCTATACGTATTTTTTTTATTTATGGTTTAAATCACCGCCAAACAAATTTATGGATTTCTACTTAATATATCATCACAACTACAGATATCACCACATTTAGCAAAGCCAAATTTTCAATTTGAGTGGACAGTCTTTTTGATTATATTTGGTCTCTGCCGTCACCATACAAATGCAGCGAGACAGGTATTCCCCCACTTGAATACAAAACTACGGAGCGTATATAATTGGTATCTGCAAAGAGAGACTATGACTGCACCATCGGGAATGAGATTTAAAAGATTAATTGAAGAATCGCGAACTCATCTACCTCCCGTATTTTACACTCGAATGCCAGAAATTACTCATTAGTGAAGAAATATTGTAATAACAGGAGAAGATTGTCTACTTCTCAACAGACAAGATACAAAACGAATCTTGAACAAACTAGAGATAATACTCAGTGAATATCCAGGATATAAAGTTATCTACACTGATGAATCAATAAAAAATATCTCCTATTTTATATATTTTTTTATATACACCATACTAATGTTGAAATTTATTACGTTTTTTACAATACTTACCAATAATCTCATCTAGAAAAGCAATCTTATCTGGTATGTTCGTAGAGCAATCACAAACTATTGGAAACTGGACGACTCATGCGCAGTGGATAAAAACCGTTCACAAAAAGACTCTGCGCATGAGTAGTACAAATTCCAACCGTTTGTGACTGCTTTACGAACGAACCTATATATTCAAATCAAATTGAAGCATGTGATTTTAACTTCAAGCAAAGATTTGAAACAGTTTTTAATCCACCAAATTCATATTTGAAGGACACACATGATTTAAATGTTTTGCTGTAAAATATCGAATCAATTTGCATTGCAAGCTAAAATTCAAGGCCGAATTAATGTATGTTTCGGATGTGAATATAATTTCTATTGTATGTGTGTGTGTGTGTGTGTGTGTGTATGTGTGTGAGATGAACTGATATTCAATGAATATTATGCATACCTTGCAAATATATTCGGTGTCCAGTTGCTATAGAAACGTGAGTTCAGCAATAACTATCCGGTCATGGTTAGAGCCCCCAATATCTCAATTAACTGAATTGACACATTGTTTACCAATAAAATTTCACCACGAATAATTAACCTCAATATAAGGTTAGGCCAGTACACAGTTTAAAATATCACAGCCCTACTGGCTACATTTTGATATCTGATACTTTGAATTTCATCAAACGATTGGAAATTACTAATAAATACCTAATATTGACAGATGACAGATTAAAAGGAGAGGTGGCTAATCGGTCTATTCAATTGCGACCTTTTCAGATCTATTGTGGTATTTAATTAACTTGAAATTGTGCCTCCTTAATTCTACTTAGACTATTAGATTATTAGACTATTAGACTTTACCTAATCTGTTTCCTGGATGAATTTTAGGATATGTATGTATGTATTTTTTTTGGTAACATTCACTGAGACCCAAAAGATCTATTGTGCCCCTTTACTTCAACTTAGTTTCTGAGGAGAGTCTCAGAAACTAGTAGCTCCTTTAGTCCTGTTTCCCAGAGGAATTTTATGATATCTGCAGGTTTCAGCTTAGGTAAATGTTCCTCTTCTATCCAGTAATTTCCCAAGCTGTAATTCGCTGGGTGAAATTCGCGATAATTTGTCAACACAACATCTGAAAATCAGCCACCTTTTTTGTTTTCATTTTTTACATTTTTAAATTGGATTATTTACTTTTCCCTCGGGCAGACGATCATGATGCCCGTACCGAAAAATGAAATGGTCTTGTTTTCGAAGTGTATGCGACACAGTGAGCCTCAATAAAAATGTGACTTGTTTTTTTTTGTCCAATCGATTGTGTGACATGCTGTTGTTACGACTTCAGACTCAAATACACAAGCGTATATGGTAACTGTTTTTGCAAAAACGTAATTTTTATTGATATAAATGATAAAATAAAAAATTAGGTTTAATTATATGGTTGGCTTCAATTAAAATTACTATAACAACAATTGCAAAACAAGCAATCTTCAAATAAAAGCGCAAGATTTTTATAAGTGGGGTAGGAAAACTTGACTGAATTGAAAAATTGAAATAATCTATCGCTCTTATCTAACGGCTGCGCAGGTTTGGTGAGATTAAGCAACGCAACAGAGGGTAGACCTTTTACACAGGCCCCTTATAATATACAAACTGGAGCTGAAGTGAGTGGACTGCAAGAGTTTATTGTGGATCACAACTCTTCATATTACATAATGGTTTTTCAGCTCTAAAGGCAAAAAGGACACCACGTCAAATATCTGAAATTTGATTCTGACTGCGGCCTGTTTTATTATCTCCCAGACAAAGCTGTAGCCATAAAAATCCTTAAAACTAGACAACGGAGCAGAGAGCAGGACTAATCGTAAAAAAATGAAACAATTTTTAAATGCATTTCAAATATATTACGTAATAATTAAAACTAATGTTAGTGAAGAACATTTATGGTTAAAACATAAAAAGCTTGAAAGATACGCCCTTGATGCAAAGCACGACATCCACGTCTATTACGTTTCAAGCCATATTGCTGATGTTACTCCACTCCACCGTTTGGTATTGCTTTTATTGGGCCATTTTATGAACATCAGTGCGATTTCTGATTGAAATAACATTATCCTGCCATTTTGTTTCACTCGGAATCTGATACATCGATTAAGGACTTGAGTGGATGGTTGTACTCTATCGTAATATATTTTTAATTATAGTTTCATTTGGATTAGAGTAGAATAAGATCTGAAATGAAATTGTTGTATTAGTAGTATCTTTGTAACATTAAAATTTAGTAGAAACTTAGAGTGATTAATATGAAAAGATAAGCAGCCTTGTAATAAATGAAGTTAGCGGGGATATCGCATTATTTTCTCTAAGAACTTGTAGCATTGTATTTACCACACTATAGTCAAAAACTTCGAAAGAATTTCTACCTCTTGTTCCCGAGGAAAGTTTCAGAGACTAATAGCTCCTTCAGCCATATCTCCCGAAGGAATTTAAGGATATCTGCATGATTTAGTTTGTATGATAACGTCACAGGTTGACCTGAATATGCCTTTTCTGTTCAGTAGTCATCCAGGTCTCGTAATACGCAAGATTGTGGATGAAGGTTAAATCTGTTAAAATTCTTAGTGCAGTTTTACTCTGAGTTAAGCATTCGTTAGCTCTCGCCCAGTAGCATTATTTATTTTCTTTACAATGGTCAGATCTTCTTTTCTCCGCGTTGCCTATGTCTTCTAATATTACATTTGAGCTGATAACACCAAAGAATTCCGGCCTCCAAAGGGTGTCCCAGCCCCTCTCTTTGCTAGTTCATCGGCTATTTTATTTCCCTTTTTTCCAGTGTGTCCTAGAAGTTACAGTAAAGTGACGATATTATTCCGTACTTTTTTCAACTTTAATTAAACGTTTTCTTAAGAAATAATTTCAGTTTACCTTGGATCTCTGAAAAGGATAAGTTGGTTATTTACACGGGTGTAAGATAGTGTATAAGCTGTTAGTTATTAAACACAAGAGCACTTTCATATTTTCTTTAGAAAAATTATTACACCCTATTATAAAATCCTCAAGCTGGTCGGTTTGTCAAGGATGTACCTAATCATTCCTATCATTTCAAGGCTGCATCTATTTTTAGGTATCTAAGGGGTGCAGGGGTTTTGGGGTGGTCGTAGTAGGCGAGAGACGGCATTCTAACGTAGTATACAGCGTATTCCGTCGTAAATTCGGTCTTACTTACGACTCTAGCGACCTCTAATTTCTCCCTAGTGACACACGACGTGTGCTTTATGTGTTTGCGTGAGTGCTCCGGTTGCTCTACGTATCCGCAATTGATTCGACCTTTGCCTTCCTACTCCCAGTGACACTGGCCCCACAAATAAGAACTTTTTATATTTACCAGAGAACTTGCATTTTTGTTTGGCGCGTATTGGGGTTTTTATGTTAGAGTTTAGAGCACGAAATGCCACTTTGTCGAAAGCATGATTAAAGGATTTTACTTTTTTTATTCTCTCATCTAAAGGGATTTTTTCTAAAACCTTTAGTGGTAAAAGCGAAAAGTAAACAGTAGGTTTATTGAAGTATCGTTTTCTTCTATACAATGTGTCTAATTAAGTCGGAACAATATGAGTAACATTTTTTCAATCCTGGTATTTATGAAATAAAATCATCATTTATGGAGCTGTTTACAAGGTTCATCAATAAATATGAATCTCACTGAAAATATTCACAATTGTTATTAAAAAATACCTTTAAAACTGAAATCAATAGGTCAAAGATCATACGCATATTTAGGATCAAAACTGTACAACTTATAACCAGATGGAATAAAAACAGTTAAAACTCATATATTTGGAAAAATTTAGGTCAATACATGCTTCTGCGGGATAGACAAGCCATTTCTGAACGAATTGAGCCTACCAAGCTTCAGTTTTACTTATATTTTATTTAATCTTGAATTTTCATTCACCATCTGCTTATTTTGAATCTGAAAACTGCTTTTACATTTAATAATTTTAATATTGTATTAAATAATTGTATTAATGTAGGTATGGTTTATCATGTGTTTTATTTTATTGTGTGAGCTATTCAGTTGTGATAATATGTCCAACGTCGTAACAAGCATTGGCATTTCGTCCTCTCTATCATTTATTTTCAATTGTGTATTTGAAATTATTGCAAAATAATAACTCCAGAGACTCACCGAAATCAGTAGTAAACAATTAATAATACTATAAAGCTCAATACTGCAAGAAACTTGTTGTCAGATAGGGACCAGAATTTATAAATTAACTATATATTAATCTTGATAACGGTAGCTGGAAGAATAAGAAACAACTGACAATATTCGTGACAGCCAGGATCTTCTTACAACTATCAGCAATTCGACAACTGGTGAAAAGCTGTAAGGAATCCCCCAACATGCTGGCCAGAGACAACAAATTGTCTCTAATATGGGTTCCGGCACTTGAGGGGATTGTAGGGAATAAAATGGCAGACCAGTTTGCTAAAGAAAGTTCTGGAGCCTGGAGTTAAGGAACACCAACTCAAATGGAGGCTAACACATGGACACCTCCTTACTAAGAGTCTACGGAATAAGCTAGACAAGGAACTCCCGGCTAGGCTGTTGAAACTGGGTTAAAGAAATTTGAAGACAGTTACTGATCTGCTGACTGGAAACTGTATCCTAAGTAGCATCTGCACAGGATGGGCAAAGTTAGTGAGCCTATGTGCGAAAAATGTGAACTCTACGATGAAACACCCACTCACATACTCTACTTCTTTGAGAACTTACAAGGACTCACTTCTAGATAAACTGGTTGCCTATATAGAAGACACGGAGCTTTTGGAATGGAAGTAGGTAGATAACATGGGTAATGGTACAAATATTTAGTTCAAATGCCCTGTCTGTTGAGCACAACCCAAACGTATGAATGAATTAATGAATTATCAATTTTAGAAATAAAATCGGATCCTCGTCCACAGTTATTTAATTGCTCGCTATTTGAACCAAGCACACTAAATGCAAGCATTTTATTTTAGTGTGGCAACTATCAAATTCAGACTGACATTTCTATCTTGAAAATAATGTTTGTAGTGTGTCATCACAGTCTTCATAATAATTTAAAAATGTTGAAATGATTCGCTACTCAGATCAGGTATACCCGAAATAAGAGTTTTCCTCGTAAATGGCATTTTCTTGTTACGCGTTGAATAAAAAATAAGCAGAACACTATAATTTTGTATCTCGCAATACGCCATAGATGTGCAGAAGAGGTTCCTGAGATGATGTCGTGACTTGTAATTTTTCTGTATCTAAGTTTTTGTTAGCGTTTTCGTGAAAAAAGTAATATTTTATCTAATTTATTTGCTTGTACGTTGTTTCGATATCGTACGAGGGGTGCATTCAATTTCTTTTTTTAATCAATAAAAGGGAAATAAATATTTGATCTCAGTTATCAATTTTAAATTATATAGAAAAATAAAATAAATATTAGCTATGATGAGTATAAGCAGACTACATTATTTCCTGAAATTACTGTTTGGCCCCCTCATTTTGTGGACCGTTACCGAAACGTCGTGATAAAAGTATAAAAGAAAACGCCACAAGTTAGGAAACTCTTTAAAATCAATTCTCTCTTCAACCGGAAACGAACTGCTATCTTGTCTCAAAGACATAAACTTAACATCTAAAATTTAAATTGTAATATTATTACAAGTACCACACTACATGTAAATGTCTCCCCTGCTAATAATACTTAGTAGTTGATGCGGGGTTATGTGTGTTTTAAATAATAAAAAAAAGTATAAAAGCATAATATTGTGGTTTGATACCTAAAAATTGAGAAAAACGAATAAGTATCATTGAGAAGCTACTTTTTCGAATATAAATATAAATACCAAGGTATTAATTTTTTTTCAATTTTCAAAACATATTCTTCAATTCATCATTTACTTAAAACACAGTTCCCAACAATTTTTCACTCCAAAACTGTAAAATATATAATCTGACATTTCTGAAATTCCATTTAATTGTTTTGTTTCTCGAAATACTAAAGCTACAATTTCATACTTTTTCATTTTATTTTCTCTGTTCTTGGAAGCTCTCCCTTCATTTGTCCATTTTACATTTCAGCTTGCTCTATTTCATAAAAGGGATCTACTTTATTTTGCATATTTCTTACTTCACAGAAAATTTTTTTGAATACACCTGAAAACGTGATATTTCAGTTCTGACAAAAAATTATATTTGTAATGTAATAAAATTTTAGTCGCATTTAGAGATACGAAAAAGTTTACGTATAAAGGTTCCGTTAACACAAAATTAAAATCAAAAGATTTTGCTCTTTTTAAACTCCCCTTTTATACCTTTGGCTTATACTCGTTTATCAAAAATTCCATTTCCGCTCTTTTACCATAAACAAGCAAAAGTATCTCTTTAAAAAGTAAGTTTTTATACCGGCACTCCTAAATGCGTTCTTATCTTTGAGCATTACCCTCTTTCTAGTGCCAAATAGCGAGAAATTTGCTAATTAACTCTAATATTTATTTTAAGTTGAAGATGATGTTACGAAATTTCATCATATCACATTGTTGGTATAATTTTTGTCATATAAATGTATGCATTTATAAAAAACGTAGATATATTTTTTCTCCTCCTTACATTGTAAAGAACGCATTTTGATACTTCCGTTCCAGAAGCTTGGTGTCTTCTATATATGCCACCAGTTTATCTGAAGGGATATTCAGTAGTTGTGATGGTCGATTTATTTCCACTCCAAAGTGATTCCGTCTGAGTCCTTGTAAGTTCTCACAGAACCAGAGTATGTGAGTAGGTATTTCATCGTTCCATAATTCACATTTTCTGCACATAGGTTCAATAACCCATCCTGTGCAGATGCTTCCTCAGGGTACTGTGTCCAGTAACCAGGTTGGTAACTGTCTTCAAATTTCTCTTACCCAGATTCAACCTGGACGAGATTTCCTTGTCTACCTTATTCAGTGAACCCTTAGTATGGTGGTGTTCTTGTGTTAGCCTCCATTTGAGTTGGTGGAGAAATATGCAAAATTTTATAAATTAATCCTCTATCCATTCAGTTTAAGAAGAAATGAAATTCCTGCTAGCGAAACTAATCACTTAATCGCAGCCCAATCTAATAAAAAAATATTTGTTTAATGTAAACATTGTTTCTAGCTTTAAAGAAGACAAATCCTATGAAATAGACTTACAAAGTAATTTATTATCCAGATCTTACATCTGTAACTGAAACGTTGGCGTGAACACTCGACTTCCATTTCTAATGAAGGACAAATGGCTCTTCAATCCCGAACATCCGAAAATTAGCAAAGAAATTGGACTATTCGGCGGTACATGAGATCGAACAAATTACCCGAAAAGTGTGAATTGAGTCGTCATCAGAATTGTAAGCGGCGCGACGTTAGTATTCATCGATGTGTGTCGGAACAGTGGCCCGATGGGGTGTGGAAACGGGTAAGGGTATTGGATGTTGCTTCGACCTCATCAGATGTGCTAACATCGATGAAATGATTAGGTCCTCGTGGCGTCCTTTTATTTTTATGGCGTGTAATTTAGTTGATGAGAACTTATTTGTGTTTCGTCGATGAGGCGAAAAGAGAACAGCACAGGTTAAACAGTGGCGTATGTAGTCAATAAATTACCATTATGAATGATATACAGATTGCGAAAATTCTATTCGCGACATACGAATATTAGAAAAACTACTTGAGAGAGAGGAGAATAATTGTGCGCAGTCATGTGTTGCAAAATGTACTTATCTGTAAATGTACCAAACATTCTAAACTAGCAACGCTGCTTCCATATTTGATTGGTAGCCGAAACTAAACACACGCCAATCGCTGACTGCGAAAAATTATTCTCCTCTCTTCTCCAAGTAGTTTTTCTTATATTCTCCTTGTTGTACTTGTGTAAATCGTATGACTCGGATAGACTTTTACACAGATTACACTAAGAGAAAATATAATTGAGTTAAGTAGTGCTTTATCAATATCGAGTCAATGATCATTAATAATGGCTACTTCACTGAGAGACGAACTGGAATTCCTTATTAAACTGTACATCACATACCATCCAGCTGGATAAGGTGGACCGCACAGAACCACACCCCAAATTGGTTAAGTCAATCTAACGCTTCAACAATTCTAAATCCTTTTATTTTTGTACGTATGGATCAATCCTCTTTTCATCCTTATGCTTATCTTTTCTGCAATCTGCCGCTATTTCTCCCTACCCTTTGTTCTCACCTTCCACTGCCTTATTCCTATTTCTTATTGAAGTCGTTTATAACCACGTTGTTTTGGGTCTTTCCCTCTTTAGCTTATCATAGGGTCTCCATTTAATCATTGCATATATTGTTGACTTTGAACCTGCTCTCCACATGTGTACCAATATTTTATTATCAGTTTCTTAATTATTTGTACTTTATCTTCTCCTATTTCAAGTGCCAATTTTTTTGAAAATCATCCCTTACTACAACTACTACTAAATGTGCAGGCGAGCCTTGACCTAGACAAACTCAAGCCAAGGTTCAGGCACTGAGGCCATTGGCGGGCACATTGTGCCATTCCTGCTACACAGACATCCATAAAGCCGAGCCCTGTTAGGAGTCCTGCAATCTTCCTCAGCCTACTCCATGGTAGTTCAATAGCTGCCCTAGCGTGCCCATCAGTCCATCCCTTCAGTAGAGGTTTGGATTGTGTAGGACCTTGAATAAGCGAGGTGCTGGTTCCTCAGCCACTTCCCCGTCTCCTTGCGTATTGTTTTTTTTGTTAGACACAGGGTCAGGCCTGTGCCGCAGAAAGGATCTGACGGTCCTTCCGCCATCTCGTTGCCTTCAAAAACAGAGTGGGCCGGAATTAATCATCTCTTACTTTCTTCGGTTTTGATATCATTCTCAATACATATCCCACGCTCTTGAATTCTCAAATAGTTTTTGGTCTATACGTTGCTGCTATTTTTTTATTAAATCGGTTTCCTTGTCTCAGTCTGCCTGTATTCACACTTCTTTTTGAATCTCAATAGCTTGGTTTTATCTGTTAAGACAATTTTTTCTCTTCTCCTTCTTCCACTATTTTTTGTACCATTTCATTCCATAATTTTTGTTACTAGTGCAACATCATCAGCATCTATTAGTTGATATTCTTCGGTTCTCAAGCTTCTTTTTCTTATATTTTTCAACCCGTAACCTGAAGCCAAATTAAATAGCTTCCTCGACAATGACTACTTTGTTGTGTCAAATTTTCTTGTTGTTCCTTTCTGGGTTTTTATCTCTGCAACTATTTTTACAAGTGTCATTTTTTGGTGCCAATAGAAGTACATAATTATCAACCTCTGCAAAACTACTCACTCGGAAAAGTCTGCTGGTTTATTTTTTTTTTAATTCAATCGAATGAATGAATAAAAACTCGAGATATCCCTAGTAATTTCGGGAATATTGAAAAAGCTTCTTGCCTATCACATACTACGGTTCTGGTTTACTTCTTTCGACGTATATGTGAAGAATTGTCAAAAGATTTACATATTTACAGTAGAGCTCTATATTAAAAAAATATTCAGATACAACTAAAAAGCGAAAGGTCGAAATGGCTTTTCTCTTTGAATAATGATTAGTATGTTTGTCAGGTTTTTTTTAGGAACGCCGAAGCTTTTAGTGCCCTTGGCCAACCGTAGATTTGCATATCGTTTTCCAGGAATTCCTAGCTATATATCCCTAAAGTTACTTCACTGGTAGTAGCTGTTTTTTATTCTAGTCAAGAATTCTACGAAGGAAAGGAAACGCAGACGCGATGCCCAAAACCGGGATGAAGATGTCAGGGTTGATCCAAAGAATTTTAGTTAATAATATTATTAGTTAAATATTGTATAAATCTAGCCAACTACTTTATTCACAATCCATCTTTTTATATTAAGAGATAATGAAATTAAAATATTTATAAAGTGAGAATTCCAGGATAATAATTTTGAATCTGAGTCCTTGTGAGTTATCATAAAAGCAGGGTATGCGAGTAGGTGTTTCATTACATAGTTCACATTTTCTGCAGCACATAGATTCACTAAGTTTGTCAATTTTTTTTTAGATGCTTCTTCAGAGTGCAGTGTCCAGTTACTAGGTCGGTAACTATTTTCAAATGTCTTTTACCCTGCTATTTAGCCTGGATTCTTGTCTACCTTATTCAATAATCTCTTCGTATCGATGATTTGTCCTTTTGTCAGCCTTCAATTGTGTTCCTTATCTCGCCAGTTCCTGATTTCCTCTCTTATGTAATATTTTGAGATTCCTCAAAAGGGCTTCAGACTAGATTAGATACTCTTTGTTGCCTCTTGCCAGCATGTTAAGAGATTTTCCACAGTTTTTCACCAGTTTAGACCTAGTTGTTGGATTACTGATAACTTCAAGCAATTTTTTCATCCACTTCTGATGTTTTCATCAATACAGGCTGGAAAACATTATCTTTCTTGGTCCATTTATACCAGATCTAGTGCCATGGCTTCTTTTGTAACCTGATGATTTCTCCAGAATTACCTGGGTGCATCAATAACTGTTCCCTGGATGGGATGATGATGTCGCTCAGTGAATATGTTCTCCAGTGTCACATCAGAGCTCATGTAAAATATGTGTTCATCTAGTTTTGTCCCAGATGTATCAGTTTGTCATACACGAACATTGTTCGGGGACCATAAGTCTGCGATTTCATCCTAAGAAAATTATTCCATCGGTACCTTAGGTCGTGTTCCCCAGGTTTTACCAATAGCTGCACTGCCAGAAAAGCCTAGTCGCACTGGTCGTTATTTTTCCAGATGTTTCTTCTAGTTTACTTCCATATATTTATCATCTTTGGATATTTCTAGATCTTCTCCGAGCATCAGTATTTTTCCATGCAAGAGCTCTTCTGTTCGTGAAAACTACTAGTTTTTTTTGGATTAACTGATAGGTCCTCTTTGAGGGCAACATTCCTACACAATTCATAGTGCTTCTTGCAGGGCATTCATGATTACCTCTGTGAATTTTCCATTGCTGACAACTACTATGTCCTATGTCCGCAAAGCCTTGCGTCTAAATGTCTTGATCATCCAACCATAATTAGGTTCCATAGAAGTAGTGAAAGTACTTCACCTCGAAGACATCCTACTTCTACTTAGTTTCTGATGAGAGTCTCTGAAACTAGTAGCTCCTTTAGTCCTATTTCCCGGAGGAATTTCAGGATATCTGCAGGCTTCAACTCAAATAAATGTTCCTCTTCTATCCAGTTATCTCTCAGGTACTGGGGCCTATTCCGCATTCAGGACTCCCAAAAAAGGAATTTTAGTCCCACTATTTGCTAGTTCATCTGCTATTTCATTTCCTTCTATTCCAGTGTGTCCTGGAATATATAGTAAGGTTCTCGCCTAGTTCATTGAGTCCATCTTTTGGTAAGTATATGTCTGAATTGCTCTTATGAATGGGCAAATTTGTTCTAATCACTACACTTATTTCTTATTACTAACTGTATATGAACGTAACTAAGAGATATGTACCGACGGTTGAGTATGAAGAACTAAAGTGAGTCTTATAATGAAGTTACTGTTAAGTAACGTTACCACGTTTTGAATTTTTTAGAACGTTGGCTGTTGTTCACAGCTTTACTAGTAAGTTAATACTCAGCTCACATTTTTGAACCAATTACGACGTGTTAAGTGACGACGGCGTCCAAATAAAGACGCCATGGTCGGTGGTAACGAAAAAATATCGCTTGCTTTACTCAATACGTCTTTCGACATACAAAGTTCATCGTATGAGAAAAGAGTACATGGCTATATTTCACGAGTGAGCGATGATGTTCCGGGAATGACATCTCAGAGGAACGTTATTGAATTTCCTAACAAATGGCACAAGTTGGAAAGTTGGCAAAAAATTCCCCGTGACATATTCAACTTCAATTTTCTGGTCACGTTCACGGGTATAGGAACGAAATGAAAATTAAGAATCATTATTCTTTTCAGCTTTGTCGAGCGGTCTCTCCTTTAATACCTTACTCCTTCCTAAAACATTCGCGAGGGAGAATAAAAATGCACAACGATGGTGACGCTGAAGTCGAGGAAGCGTCGCTTCGCGTCACGCTGAAAGGGAGACTCATTTAAAACCTGATCCTGCTCTTATTCAGAATCTTTAAACTACAGATTTCACTAGTGAGAATACATAAACACTATTAAACTTGTTTCCATAATTTGTAGGATCAATTCTCAGTATAGTCGTATGTAATATCATAAGGACATCTAATTTTTTTGAAATGAATGAAAAACTTTTACCGCTGGTAAACTCGAAAATACTGCTAACAGGTGCTGTCATATAGTCCTTTTTCCCTTCTTTATAAATTACAAGTGAAATGTATGAAACTGAAAGTATCTATATTCCAACTAGATAGATAGTTTAATGTAAAAACATTGAAAGTAAATATAAACACAATAAGTAAATATAAAAAAAATAGCCAAGCTACACAAAAATAAACAAGATACAAAAGCAAATATAAACATGGTAATGAGATAAACTAAACAGCAATGAGGTACGATTCCCAAAAGGACGAGTTTTATAGAAGGGAATATTGCTGCCAACATAACGAACGAAAGAAAAGGTTAGTCGCATAATGGCCGTTTGCACCAATTGATATTTAAGTGGCGCTTTAAGAAATTTTTGTTTTGCACGATGAACAACTGGTCATTTGAAACTGCACCTAGTTAAGCTTAGAAAATCGCTTGCTTAAATTATTCTCCACTTATCCTCAAAGTGGAGATGTCTAACCTAACATTCTTGTGTTTTGATTGATTTATGTCAATGTTTTTCCTCTTTTCGGGTTTTCGTTTTCTGTCCTCCAATTTCAGGTGTGTCTTTTAATTTTTGAAGAAGGATGTTTATGGAGGATGATTTGAAAGTATTGGATATTCTTGAAAATGGATTTCCAAGAAGACGGTACAACCGTAAAAATTATTATGAAGAATTGTATGAAAATATTAGCAATTCTTTTTCTTGAACTGTATAATTTGCCGATAATATTTTCTTATTTTTTACTGTGTTTTCTATTATAAACAATTTTCTCATTTAAAAAACAAGAATAAAATCCTTTGTGTTTGAAAAAATTGACTCTTAACAGCTTTTAATACGTTACTTCAAATCACAAAAACGAAAAGTCACCAGAAACCATAGAGAAATGAATAAAACTCAACTAAAATAACGAGGTTGACAAATGTGTTGAACACTTTTAGCTAAGAAGCAGAGCAAAAACATTGGTGCAACTGAACTTTAACTAAGCGAACCTTAAATTTTAAACTCGCCATAGCTATTCTAAGCTTATGCTTTTATTGGTGTATACGGCCAATAGGAAGTGTTTTTTCCGGTCAATTTTTGGTTATTCCTATATCTTTTGATTCCCTTTAGAATCCATGCTGTACCCGAAAAGTTTGAAGGTCTATTTAGTTTGGGGTATTTTGCATCTTGCAGTTGACGAAAAACTAATGTCCGCTGTTAACATATATTTATTTGGATTCGTTTATATCTCTACGTTTGATATTGAACAATATCTTATTTTCCTTCAATTTATTAATAAATATTTATAACAGCAAATGTTTCTGGCTTAGGTCAACTTCTTTCGAATATTTGCTTTCTCGAACTATGATTTTCGTCTGTTTTCATCACGTGAATATTCTGCTTAGGCAGTTTATATGTTATTTGTGGAAGATGAACATTTTGGCAAAATCTGTAATCTTTGATTTTGGTAACACGAAAGCGAAACGAAAACAAACAATCCAAACAAGAGTATTTTAATAACAAAGAGAATATCAATATCGATTTCGAGGTTACATGAGATGTCAAAATAAAAAACCAGGGCAGCAAACCTTACAAATCCTATAGAAATAACGGTCTGTCATTTTCAAGGTTGCAGGCTCTTTGTCGTTACGATGGAAAGAAGAGAGATATCACGTTCAAAGCTCGCGCTTGCTTTCCGCAGTTTTTTCTGTAAAAAAGAGGGTATATTTTATTCATTGTATATATGATGACCAGGCATTGTTGAGGCTTGATGAGTTTGATACGGTAGGACCTATTTTAAATAGTACAAGGACATCAATTCGAGATGTTTCTTCTTCTTTTTTATTTGTCATATTAACAGTTTCTCTAATCTTTGCGACTGAGTCGATGATATACAAGTGACTTAAATGTTTTCCAGCTATTTTTTTTACCTTTTCCAAGCTTATTTCTTGTTTCATTCCAGATATGATTCCCAATATAACTCTCAACCAAACAGAAATAAGGTTATAATCGTATACGAATTTTAATATCCGAATGGTGCAAACCAACTCGAGACACCTCCAATTACTTAAAGACAACTGTATTAAATAAGGCGCTTCTGTTCTATTTTTTCTTATACTTATATTTTTTCTTTTCATTCCGTGTCAAGGGGTAATGTCAAATTGAATAATCCGAAATGTGTAAACGTTAGATTTATAGATGGCAAAATCGAAACATAATTCGCTAGTGTTGATTTCGTCGGAAGTCATACATCATTCGGCATATGCTAATGCCGGCAACATTAATCATTCAGTTGATACAGGGCCGGAGCTATTTGGATGTTGGCAGGGTGCGTCGAACGAGCGGACACGAGCCAGGATTAACTCCACTGAACGATATTTTATTGTCATCATCATTTACTTCTGATAGACTTTTTGGTAAATGTGGTGGTAATCCCAAATGAGTAAATTATAGAGAGTGAAAAAAATATACCTATCTACTACTATTATAAAAATATTTATTTTATTACATTATAAATCGGTGAGATTATTTATTATTATGTATTTTCCAAATATCAACTATCAATAGCATTATGTATCTGTATCTGTAGAGTAGGGAGGGTGAGTGTAGGCTCACAGCACTTATGACCCATTGTTCAACCTCCCAAGGAGTTGGCTGAGGATCGGCAATGCGATTACCTTTGCTCCTGCTGTGACCTTTACCCCACCTCAGGATAATATTGTTATCTGCCGTGGCGTTAGATAAATCTTGGTGGTAATAGCCCCGATATAACACGTTGTCTGTTCAAGGCTAATAGGGCTTGTCTACTATCAGTGTAGATTGTAATGTTTTTGCCAGAAATTTCTTTTCTGGTTCTGGTTCTTTTGTGGCAATTGAGATACCAGCCAGTTCTGTTTGAGCTACGCTGGTATTGTTTCCCATTCCCCACTTTATCCTTAGGCTTAGTGCTCTCACACCCTGAGCCTCCTTTTTAATTTTCGAACCATCTGTATATATGCGTATTGCATTTACAGCATCTGGCTCTGTGTTCTGTTTTATTTGTATTTTGTAGGGTCTATTAAACTAAACATCATTATCAAGGAATTTTTTTTTCACCTGGGCAGTCAATTTTCACCTACCTACACGAATTCAAATACTTATCACAATGCTACAGTTAATTATGTACCTTTTGATTTTGGCGAAAATAACAAACGTTTTTTTGGTTTGGGAACATACTTTTTTCTACTACTGCTATGGAAAATAGTTCGTTTCCCACAATTTACAAAAACAAAGTGTATCTTTACCTATGCCGTGAGAAAAGTTGCCGAAGCCGTGCGAAAAGTTGCCTAAGCCACAGTACGATAGAGAATCAACAGAATTGTGGGAAAAGAACTATTTTCTATAGCAGTCGTAGAAAACTACAAATAATATTGAAAAACTGTTCAAATATAACAATAAATTATAATAATAATTACTTTATAAGTACCTACTTACTTTTCATTGTATTCGTACCTAAGTATATTAAAAATACATCACTTTAAAATAGCTAAATTATTCATTAATTTGCAGACGTAGGAAAAGTATAATGTGCAACACGTGGGAAAAGCATAATTTTCCCCACTCGTGTGCTACGGCACTCGTCTTTCAGGCTCGTGCCACAAACGCACACTCGTGAGAAATATTAAGTTTTTCCCAGTAGTTGCACAATATACTATTTTTATATTCGCATCTAAAACACGGGTTTGACAATCGCAAAACGTCACTTTACACACTAGCCCAACTAACTACCCTAACAGATTATTTAAGTATAAAACTATTCGCTCATTTGACATGTTATATTGCTCAGTAAATAAATATGAGACACATTTTAGACTTTTTAAAAATATTCATGCTTTGAATAAAATGATGTAGCAATCGATGCCTCTTTCGCAAAATCATTTTTATGCTTTGAAATGATTATAATCATAATACTTTCTTGCATATAAGAATTCCTTTTAGCAGCTTTTGACGCATGACTATGAAATTTAAATCACTAGTAAAGGTTCCAAACTTTTCTAATATGGGTGCAATATTCTCCCAAAAGTTTAATAACATTTCTTTTCGGTCTCTCAAAAGAATATTAAATAACGAAAAGTCGACATTTAAAAGAATTTTAGATGAATATTTGCATTTTAATACAAAAATGAAATGTATTGTGATTTATGCCAGTTAATTAGGGAGAAGGAATACGAGAATGGAATATTAATAGAAAAATTTCAATAGATTAGTTGTATATTAACTTTTTCCACTAGGAAAATATGCGACTCAAGTTTCGCGGCTTACAAAATATGAAATGAAGAAATAAATTGCTACACAGTTTAATATTGAAGTAGCTTGAATCGAAAGCTATAGTGATATTAAAGAATGTTTAATTTTTCAATCTATTTCCAGTTGATGTCAAATGTAATATTACCAAAATCAAAGTTTTTGAAAATCTACTCATAGAGAAGAGACATTTCAAGAAATACATTGCTGCTAGGATAAGTGATGTGTTTAAAAAAAACTGTCGAAACCAAACAGTAAACTAATATTTTTCAGATGACTTTTCAAATAAAAATATAATAATCAAGTGTCAACATAGATTGTTAGATGTAAGGAGTATTCGAGTATTTCTATGCTGCCGGCCCTCGGGATTGCACTGTTTACGGAAAACGCCGTAACTTTTGCTAAACTCTGGATTTCTGTTGTTCTTTCCAATTCAAAGGAGTATGTTCTCATTTTAAGAACTGTGTGTGTGACTTGACTTTTCGTTTCCTTTTCAGATGGTAGACGTAACGTGTATAATAATTTTAATGCATCTGAATTCAAAAAACTTCTAAATAAATAAACTTACGATTAGTATTGTATGACCTGGAGCTATAAAATAATGCTTTAAAGTTAAAAATGGCTGAATTGGAAATACTCTACAATCGAACACTTGTTTTTAATGGCAAATGAAGTATTAACCGCTGTAAAATAATAAATATGATTAATGTATGTATGCTTCACTTGCATTTTATTGTCTATTGTTATTTCACCGATTACCGGCTGGCCTGGTCACAATTTCTTCCTTCTTAGTCTAGATATAAAACATAAGACTATGGGGCAGATAACTGACCTATTCAACTACCAGATCTCTTCAGATCTTTTGTGATTGATAATAATTACGATCCAAATTAAATTGACAAGATTATAAATAAAGAGAAAATAAAACAGACTTTAGAACAAGTCTTTTCTTGTGATAAAAATCAAAATAATCAATCTAAAAGCTTGACATACTTTGGATTATATAATGCTTCATTTTTAGAGACTTTAGACATGAATATTTGCTTTAAAACCAAACTCATTGAAAATTATGAATCTAATTCTTCAAAATTGAAAAAATCGGGAGCTTTTTAAATTGTTGGAGTTTTAATTGTTACAGGCCAATTATTTGTGAAAATTTCTGTAACTCGAACAAATGTCTTCATACAACAACAACCTCATTTGAGATAGTTTTTCATTGAAATAAATAAAATGAAATTCTTTAGTGTATATAAAGTGTCTTTATTTTGTTAGAGACGCCTATGCTGAGCGCGAAAAGTATTTTTTCTGTTTAACTTTACACTTTGTAAGGAGCATCTCACCCATCCCTCTGATCTAATTCCAAGTTTTGTGACAGGCTTAACATTCTAATATGACTCTTTTTGGATGGAAGAAGGGAAAAAAGTCACTGTCAAGGGAATCGGCTTCAAAAATGCTGGTACGTACAACGGGTGTAATGAATACAATGGGATTATGCTGTTAACAACTTGAATGAGGATCGGAAATAATATTAGTAGCTGTATAGAATTCAAGAAAAAAGCACAAGAGAAAAAATATTTGGTGTTTCTGAATGTTGCCAAAAAAAAAACAAGAAAAAATACCACAACTTAATATAAACAAACACGTTCTTAGAAACACAAACAACGCCAGACAATGGCTGACAAATTGATAAAGGAAGCAGAGAAAATCTCATTTCATGTGTGCTTTATCAATCATCAACATGAAAATTCAGTTATTTTGAAGAACATCGCCATATTTGGTGGAAATATTGACTATATCTTCAACCATAACTCATGACAACTATATGTGTCGCTGGGTATTCTGTATAGTTTTTTCCACGAGTGAGTTTCCAGACCCTTGATCGAACTATTACCGGTGAATGATCGAGCTGCAGCTTTAAATAGCCGTAAGGTAACATCCAAACTGGTAGAAGAATGCTAGGAAGAACTAAACTAACAAGCAGACCACATTAAAGTAAGTTTAGTATGGGTGCCGGGACATAAAGGTATTTCTGGGAATGAACAAAGCTGATGAACTCGCGAGAAGAGGTTCAGCATATGCATAAGCTAAGAATTATTACAGGATACCTAACGGGGCATGCTCCGGTAAAAGATCACCAGCATAAAATATGGTTACATAACGGGGACCCCAGTTGCAGACTTTGTGGCATGGAGATCGAGACCGCGACCCATATCTTGTCAGACTGTGGGGCACTGGATTCGAGGAGACGGACAATCTTCGGAGAGGCCAATGTGCCACCTGAAGTATATGGCACACATTCAATGGACATATATCGTCTACTCGAAGGTACGGGGATAACTGGATGGGTGAACTAAATGTGGGAGTGGAGTACAAAAAGCCAATACACTGCAGGGATTTAGAAGAGAACTACCCACCGGTGAGTACAGTTACCCATTAGTGTGTAGGACCATACTCCCGCTTCAAGAGGTCTCTACTGTTCCGCGGCTAGTAGCTACTGGCGAATGTGAAGGAAAGCGTCGATGAGTATGTTTTCCCATATGTTGTCACTTGCCAACAAAGTAATAATAATACTGTTTAATGTGTTGTTACTTTTGGTAATGTTCGTTAGCTATTATTGATATACCTGCTACCGGTATTTTTCACCGTCAACCGCAAGTTGAATAATACCGAGGACGTTATATCGGAGAGCGTGAAATTTGAAATTTATAAACTTGGGGTAATATTCCGGCTTATATATAGGGCTGTAGACGGTCAGGGGTAGACCACAAACCACGAGTTGCTCATGTAGAGCCGTTGATTAATGGTCGGTGTTGGAAAATCCGACCACCAGATAGAATGCCACTTTAATCTTCTCTTTAATTGTAATAGTGTCGGAGAGAAAGGACCGTTTCCTTAATTGCATTTCTCACTTTTATAAGTAATTAGAAAAGTTTCGAGGACTCGAAGAACGTGTTCTTTTCAAAATGGTTGAGAATACATAAATTGTGGGATCTGCATGGAAGTTTTTTAAAATTAACGCTGAAATGAAACAAATTATACGCTTGATCTTTTAAATAATCTGATATGAATAACTAATTGCTCTATGAGGACAATTTTCTCAAAAAATAGTTTTTTTTTATGGAAGTTGGCCAAAATTTGTTTACCCAGTGCTCCTTGGATTTTTATTATTGGTTAGCCTCTTTTATCAAGAGAACTTATGGCAAGCAATTGATTGGATTGATCCTTCACTTCCTTGAAACCAATTATCATGAGCTATAGGCAACTAAAACCCATACTAAATACTGTGTTATCTATAATATGCTACAAAGGGATTCCTGTACAGAACTGACACAAGCGAGCTAACTCTTCGTAAAAAATAATAACAGATTTGGAAATAAGTTCGAATGCACTTTTAAATTTCTTGAATTCTCTCTGGTTTGATGAAAATGAATAGTTATGTTTAAAAAAGTCAAACTCCATTTTCATATCACTTTCAAATACTTTCAACCTCGTAGGAGAAAGCCAGACGGGTAGGAGCACGGAAAATTTGAAAGTTAAACGTTAGACGGTTCGATTCCCGAACTTGTAAAAGAAAGAGAGGACAGTATTTGAGAAAATGAGGAATGACATAGCTTACTTATGACTTCAGAATAGTGGGCAATTAAGGCTGAAAATTATCACTCGTAGATGGATGATTGTCCCAATAGCTGGAAGATGACCCCGGCCAGTAGAAAATATGATCAATCGGTGAAAAAATTCACAGCCGACAGAAGATATTCCCCACCGGCTTACAGGATGTTTTCTACCGGATGCACCCTGCCAGAAGTTTGTCTCTACTAGCAAAGTGCAGTAATGAGCATATACAAACAGGAACAAATATATTTTAAAATTAACATATTAGTACTCCAATATATCACCACTACTACTACTCTACCACCCCCACCACACTCAAGCTTGAGCATGCAAATATTGAACCCATGCAGTTGAGAAAATAAACATGCGAAAAATACTTGACCACATAATATGAGAATTTGGAGGCCTAGTATCAAGTTTGAATATATCGATATATTCTGAATGAATCTTTTCTTAAAAAAATTCCTGGAACAAAAAATCGAACAAAATTGAGACATTCATAAAAAATCCGATAAAATCTATGAAACCTGTGAGAGAGAGTTAGTATGCTAAAAACAAAGCGCTGAAAAAATTGTTAGTTCATATCTGCCAAGTATGACCATTTTGCATGCCACCACTTGGGCATCTACGATATTTTGATAGCTCATACTGGGCAACTATTTCCCCTACTTGTCAGCCCATACCCATTCGACAAACGGAAAACATTCGAGCGCACTCGCCCCATCGGGATGACTGCTTGTTTTGCAAGCGAGGAAGGAATTGTGAGGAAAGACTTTTAACCCATACCTTCATCAAACGGAAAACACTTAGGCGCAGTCACTCCGTCTGGACGACTGCTCGTTTTGTAAGCGAGGCTTACCGACAACCTAGAAGCAAGTACTTTGCCACATTGTGGTAATAGGTGCTTCCGTGAAGCAAGTCAAAATAGCGAGCAAGGCGGTACATATTTGCGCACTTAACAGGTGAAATAGAAAAAATTACCAATGTTTGTTTTAGAAAGAACGAGCTTGTGGAAGGAGGGCGGAACAATGTTTAGGAACAATGTTTAAAAATAGCCAGCTAGTGAAAAAAGGGAGGTATAATATTTGGAATGATAAATAAGAACTTTGCACCCATACCTTCAACAAACGGAAAACACTTAGGCGCACTCGCTCCATCAGGATGACTGCTCGTTTTGTAAGCGAGGCTTACCGACAACCTAGGAGCAAGTACTTTGCCACAGAGTGGTAATAGATGCTTCCGTGGTGGAAGTCAATAGCAAGCAAGCTGGTACATGTTAGCTTACTCAACAAGTGGAGTAGAAAAGATCACCAATGTTTGTTGAAGGAAGAATGAACTTGTGAAAGGAAGGCAGGACAATATTCGAAAAAATGGTGAACGACATAGCTCACCTATGTCTTATGAGAAAATAGCCAGCTAGTAAGGAAAGGAAAAGAAAATATTTGGAATGATAAGGAAGGACTTTGAACCCATAACTTTCATCAAACGGAAAACACTTAGGCGCACTCGCCCCATCGGGATGACTGATCGTTTTGTAAGCGAGGCTTACCGACAACCCAGGAGCAAGTACTTTGCCACAGTGTGGTAACAGATGCTTCCGTGGAGGAAGTCAATAGCAAGCAAGCTGGTACATGTTAGCTTACTCAACAAGTGGAGTAGAAGAGATTACCAATGTTTGTTGAAGGAAGAATGAACTTGTGAAAGGAAGGCACTTACGATGGAAAACAAACAACATTGTTATGACGTTCTATTATTTACAGATATTAATTTTCAACAAGATCCAACTCAATTTGTCGAGACGTGTTGAGTGTTGAATGGTAAATTACTTTATATACATATAAGTTATCGGAATAGCATGGCATACGAAGATTATTATCCTGCATAGATGATGTGCATGTTAACAAGAACCAAGAAGTCACCCTTCTATTTTCATTCAATAAACCGCAGTTATTGCTTAACAGCTCTAGCTCTTCATACACTGTTAAAATATAAAATGCAATAGAAGCGTGCGAAATTGGAATGTTGTGTAACAAGTGCTCACATGTGATAAATCACACGAGCGAAAAATTACCATTTGCGCACGTGCTGCACACTGAATTTTCCCTACGACCATCAAGGAATCGAACCAACGGCTGTGTTGCACACGGTAGTTCTATGAGCATTTTTTCTAGCATAACTTGTTTAATGGCGGTGATGATTCTTACAATTTTTGCATTTTATTTGAATGAACTATTACAGAATATATTTGAAGATTCACTGAAAAAGTAGGCAACAAATTTACGTTTTAAGAAACATATTTCAATTCTAACTTTTCTTGCAGAAGCCGGTCCTGTAGTGAACTATACATTTTGACGAATGCGTCCTTTCTAGAAGATTCCATAACTGAGTAATGCTTTGGATTATTTCAACTATTCTGGACTTATAGAGTGAACGCAGAGATGGTAAATTCAAGATAGTTCTAGAGTTATATAGGACAATAATTATTATACCTAGTGTGAATAAAGTAGTAGATATTAAGTAGAGTGTATATAAATTAAGTTTATTATAGTGTGAAAGTGTTTCTTTAATAAACCAATAGTAATTAGCCATAGTGAGCGTACAATTTTATCAAACGGTGAAAACTGTTTGAATAAATAAGAAGAACATTACAAAAACGTTTCTTTAGTCAAGACTGGCTGAGCGATTGAAGATAACGCGGTTTTAGTGACGAAAGTGGAAAAAGTATATTTTTTTGTCGTCTACTAGAATACAATTTTAATCAATCCAATTGATGTGCGGTCTGTTTCAACCACAATCATAAACTGTCAAATGATCGAAGAATAACTGGTCATGACAAACAACGAGTTCACTTTCGCGTAATTTCTTTTACTAATTGCAATGTCCGATAATTTTCTGTTTGTTTCTGTTAGCTACTGATTGCTGTTGGAGAATTAGATTTTTTGCAAATTATTCAATTCACTAAGAAATGATAACTACAAATTATATAATATCGAATTTGTTGGTTTTACATTTTGACTGTGTATTGGATATAATATCCGCACGTATTCTTGTTTGGAATACATTCAATAAAATTTAATATAAGGAAACGAACGAGAAGGTTGAAATTACAAGTCAGACAAATTGAAATTGCTCAACATTTGCTACTGAATTCATGACAAATGCGTCTGCTTAATAGACACATTCACCCTCTGTCTGACGTACTTTAGCCACAATACCGACTTTGTTGGTTGATGCTATAATTTTAGGACATAACCGGAAACACATTTCTCCTCCCTATATTGAAAACGACGCATTTCGACACAGACGTGAGTAACAATAACAAAAATCTATTTTCCGTGATCACGGGTTGTGAGTCAAGGTCACCATATGAAACGTTTATTTATATGAATAATTATGCTAAAATTATCACAATTATGAACATGAACATGAAGTACTGATTTTTTTAGTCGCATTAACCTCTAGGGTGGCTTGGATATCATATGTATGTCTTTGATACAAGTTATTAGATTATGAACAGTAAGTACTGAAGTGCTACGGTATATTGTATGAAATTCTATTTGCAGCTTCCTTTTTATTGTTGACCTTCTCCGTTACATAACTTGCCGCAATAATTGCAGATTTCTATCCACCGTGTTGCTTGAGAGCTAACACCATAGACAACTCTATTCGCTAGTAAAGTGGCGAACGTTCTTCTAAGGAATTTTCCTCATTGAAATAGTGAGAGTGAACGTTATGAGACGGTTAGCAATACAATAAGTATAGGAACGTTGGAAAAGCTCTTAATATAGTGTATCATTTTTGTAACATAGCTGTTGGCCTTTTATTGTGAGTGGTCACCTGAGAACATCATGTTGCGAATTCACCATCCCAATAAACGGTTCAGGCGCTGAACTATGGATTTTGGCGAATGCAAACTGTCGAGAATTGAGAAAGGCTATGAGTTTTTGAATGAGTTGAACAGTTTTTGGTAGGAAGTTTTAGTACAAAGCTGGTAAACAGGAAATCAGTAAGCAGATAAAGATAAATTAGAGTGATGGAAGATGTATTAGAACTATTATACCTAGTGTAAATAAATTAGTAGACATTAAAGTGTGTAAATAAATTGAGTTTAATACAGAATGTTATGGGCTTATTCTGTACATTTATCTGTAACAGCTGTAAATTTAACATCGATGTAGTTAAAATCGCGATGTTCAATCAAATTCAACAGCGCGGTTGAAAATCGTATTCTGAACTGCCCGATGTAAAATAATTTTTGACAGCGCAATATTACATCGCAGCTAACTTAACTTATATTATGTTGTGTAGTAGAATTTGTATAATTTTCAAGTTATTGGACCGATACTGTAAAGCAAGAGGCCAAAGTAGTCAAGGCAACAGAAGAATTTCAGGTTATTATTTATTAGTGGGTGTAATCAGGTTTATTTATTCATAATTATTATTTGAAAAAATGATGAATTTGCTAACACATCGTCATCATGTGAATAGTGAGTACCTACTTAGATAATACAGTTTGTAAAATAAATTATTAAATAATTAACTATTGTAGAAAAACGAAAAAGAAAAACATCAGATGATCAATATGAATTATATTCAAATGAAAGGAAAATTATTAGGACTTCAGAAGTGGAACAATTAACCCAACTCATAAAAACAATATTTATATATATATATTGGTTTTGAATAAAAATTTATTTAAAAATTACCAATAAATTGGTTGAATAATATGCCCTAGGATTTTGTAAATCACGTAATATTTTTCTTTTTATTCGCATATAATTCCTAGATAATAATTTCAAATTATAACCTAAAATTTGACAAACAGTGTCAAAACACTTCTAAAGTCGAATGTTTTGGTCGGTGTTATTTTAACAGCGGAAATGTTATTATACATCGATGTAAGTTACATCAAAATCGCACAGAATAGCTTTTTCGTAACATCTCTCGACCTTGAAATTTAACAGCGCTGTTACCGCTAACATTTTTGTACAGAATAAGCCCATTAGTGTTTCTATAACTAAATCAAACATTAGCTATACTAATGCCTCGAAAAGACAACGTGTTATAGGTATCGGGGCAAGTACTAGAGTGCTACCAAGATTTATCTAACGCCTCGGCAGATAACGATATTATCCTGAGGTGGGTGGTGAGAGGTAATCGCATTGCCGATTCTTTAGCCAGCAAAGCGGCTGGGCTAAAGATTTTAGGACCTAATGACACCTACGGTCTAACGACTTCGACAATTTGCGGAACTAGTCAAACGTTACACTCATGCTCAATCCCTCAAGAGATGGGATGGAATCAAAGGATGTAGTCTTGCCAGGATCACCCTGGGCGACCTTGAGAAGCTAGCGTAGAAATATTTGGTGATGTCCAGGACAAACCTACGTTTAACAGTAGGATTTCTGACTGACCACTGTCAACTAAGAAAACACCTCCATACTATGGGGCTGGTGGACACACCACTATGCAGGATGTGTGAACAGGAAGATGAAACGGTCAGGCATGTCTCATTCGAGTGTCCTGAGTTAACCTCCATTAAAGAGTGTGTGTTCGGTGAGTCTTATCCTACACCTGCCGATATATAGGAGATGTTTCCTAGTGACCTGTCCATCTTCCTGGAAAGGATATGATGGACGATGACCTAGGTGGACAAATCCTTCTCGGGAGGATGTACAATCGGTTACATATGGCCCTAGTGCTGTGAGCCTACAATCACCCTCCCTACTTACTACTCCCGTTATTTTGGGAAACATTGTAAATTACTTGTTTAGTTTGTTTGTATAGTTTGAAACTATGAAAACCTTAGCATCAGATTTTTATATAATGGATTATGAGAATATGTAGTTCTTATATCTCAACTATAACACGAAGTATTCAATTTCGTATGAGAATATTTTATGCTCTTTTTAACCGTAGAACCTACATGCACCGGTCAAAGTAAAAAGTCGGCAAAGGTTACGAGCTCGTGTGGATTTTTAACAAACTTTACGCTGTTGATTCATACTAGTAGAGATGAGTAAAAACAATGCTGTCCCTGTTGTAATCACATCAATTATTTGTGTTCAATTCCAAGACTATAAAAAAGTACATTTTATGTAGTAGGTATACAGCGAGCGAATTATTTTCTGTACAGCAATATCGGAGAGACTTTATGACAATTCGGAAGTCGTATTTTATTTTAAGGTTACTGTGAGTATCGAATGGTCTTTGGTAATATTCATGGGAAAGTTTATGCTTTTTTTATTGGCGCTCAAGGTTATTTTTATGAGAGTTGTACGTTGTATCCGACGGAAATTGATACTTTGAGTATTACAATTTGATGGCGCACTTCTACTTGATACTATCAAAGCAATCTTTTTTTTATAATTTCTTATTCATATTTAATACAAAGACATCTATCTTCAATTTGTGGATAGTCTGTGAGGGGCAGCAACATTTGGGGAAGATAATAAATAAAATAAATCAATACAGAGTTATGATTTCAATAATATGAAGCTAGATTGATATGAAATACATAAAATTTACAATTTTTTTCCGATTTTAAGCTACCAGAAGACGTTATGACGTTTATCTACTTTTCAATATGGTATAAAAAGATCCTTTTTGTTTCTGTTTCAACTTTCCCATGTCAAAAAATATTAGAAAAATTTTGCCGCATCTGCTATAAAAAGTGATGTATGTCTCTTGCTTAAATTTGGAGGCATATGAACCCCAAAGTATGCTGGATAAGCGCACACCCTTTTAAATAAGTTTGGATAGCTTGACATAAGTGAATACCACAATCACACCTGCTCAACCAACGGCTCAAACAAACAATGACACTGATGCTGGTATAAACGGAGCATTAAAAAAGTTTGACCTACACTCAGCTCATACTCAGCTTCAAAAAAGTATCACCAAATAACCAAATACAACTCTGGACTTCTTCAGAAGCTCAGGCTTGTGAGGTGAATTATAATCCATAGGGGTTAGGATAAATGGATCAAAAATAAATGAAGGCTCAGGAGGTGGAGTTTACTCGAGACACTAAGCCTAAGGATTGAGTGGGGAATGGGAAACAATATCGGCGTGGTTCAAACAGAACTAGCTGGTATCTCAATTGCCACAATAGAACTAACCAGAAAAGGAATTTCTGACAAAAACATAATAATCCGCACTGATAGTAGACAAACCCTATAAGCATTGAACAGACAACGTGTTATATCGAGGCTAGTACTAGAGTACCACCAAGAGTTAGCTAATGCTTCAGTAGATAACAATATTATCCTAAGGTGGGTGAAAGGGCACGACAGGAGTAAAGGAAATCGCATTGCCGATTTTTTAGCCAGGGAAGCCGCTGGACTAAAAATTCTTGGACCCAGTGACACCTAAGACCTAATGACTTCGACAATTGCGGAACTAGCCAAACGTTGCACCCATGCTCAATCCCTTAAGAGATGGGAGGGAATCAAAGGATGCAGTTTTGCCAGGATCACCATGGACGACTCTGGAAAGCTGGCGCCAAAGAAATATTTGGCGATGACCAGGAAAAACCTACGTATAACAGTGGGATTTCTGACTGGCCACTGTCAACAAGGAAACACCTCAATACTATGGGGCTAGTGGACACACCTCTATGCAGGATGTGTGAACAGGAAGATGAAACTGTCAGACATGTTTTATGCGAGTGTCCGGAGTTATCGTCAATAAGAGAGTGTATGTTCGGTGAGTCTTGGCTTACACCTGCCGATATAAAGGAGATGTCTCCTAGTGACCTGTCCACCTTCCTGATGAGGAGGACAGGTGCTGTGAGCTTACACTCACCCTTCCTACTTTACAGATACAGATATAAAATCCATAGGGGTGACCCACAATGGACCTAACGGGGGGTCGGTAGGGGGAGAGAAGGTCTCACTCTCTCACATCACAAACGATATAGTTTGTATATGGGAGAGAATATATTTTGAGCCAAAAATTTAAACGTCTACTGACACCTCGTTTCATATTGAAGATATCAGATAACCAACCACTGTGTTTAAACGTGAAAAACTGTGAAGAACCTCTCAATTCGCTAGCAATAGATAACGCAGTTTCTACCGTAGATATTGCAAGTGATGAAGTATCGGACCACTTGGCTAAAAAGGGTTTCATAGATTCAGAACCGTTCTGTGAAACCACAAATCATTGCATTGGAGGAAAATTCTGGATACTGCTAGACAAAAAACAGTAATTCAAATGGAGGTCCCAAATGAACAAGGTATACTAGGAACTATCAATCAAAAGAACTGAGCACCTCCAGATCGTGGATTGTGCTGGTATTGTAACAAAAATATATGAGAAAATGGAAAAACCTGGCACAATGTACCATCTTTATCAAAATGGAATATGATGAGAATTTTCAGTAGTTTGCTCCTATCCCCTTATTCTGCAGTGCTCCTGGTATCAGAACAGCTTCCAGAACATAAAAAAATCCCCTTATACTGTACCTGAATTATCAGTATTTGGTGGATTTCCAACGACTTCATAATGTCTAACCTCAAAAAAATTGAATTACTTTTTTTAAGGTGTTCCACCCTGGTGGGAGCTCTGATCATTTTTTCCCAATAATTCAAATTAAATTAACTATAATTGAATACGTGAAATTTTAATTTTTCAATAAACCGACTGCCGTTAATGAAAACCAATTAAATAATCTACCATAAAGCCAACTCCAGCGTGCCACTACGTATCTTTTAGATCGATCAAGCTGACTACATGCGGAATCACTTGGTCAAGAGAGTAACGTTACATGAAGTACACTCCAATCCCCTTGAGAAGCCCTCACTCCCTAGGAAGTACGCTTCACTTGAAATAATAATTATGCAAGTTTTCCCACTGAGAGAACTTCACATCACTTATTCCTGATCATTATTATTATTTTATAATGAGTGAAATGCCGCAAATTGTCACTTACGCTGCTAAGCAAAGCTCGTAAATTGCATCGTAAGAATTTTCATTGAAATGGGCCATAATAAAAAGACAGAATTAACCAACAATTAGTCGTGATACTGGCACCTCGATTCCTCAGTTCTATTCATATTGAATTTTACCCTTGTTGCCATATACAAATCCCATGTCTTGCAATAATTTTCTAAGCGTACTTTTAGGAAAATTTGGTAGATTTTACCTGTGATTTGTTTTTCTTCAGTGCTATATCAAGTGCTGGAAGAATAATTTTCACATAAAAGCAGGTTGATTCATAGTGTTTATTCTCACAGCCATTAGAATGACCGATTCTATTTTTGATAGACACAAATGATCCACTTTTTACTCTATATCGACATATCGTTCGTTCAGAGCCTCTAGTCGCACTATTTCTGATACTCCTTTATCAAACAACCGTTGTACAAACAATAATATTCGATAAAATGATTTTACTGCACTTTTAATGTCTAAACTACCCTATATGGAGTCTTAAAAAGGAATAGGATCATATTTAAAGTGAGTATTTAGTATTCCTCAGATTACTCTGTTGAATAAAGTGATCTTTCTGGAACAGGTGAGTTTTTATATATAAAGCTATACTAAAATTATTCACTTGTCTCTTAAACCCACTGTGGATAGTAACTACCCCTGATTTATTGATTAGTTTGACCTACCAGTTAGAGGCTTAGAGACCTCGGCAACTCAGCCTTCAGGATTTTCATGCTCTTGGTTGTGCCATTTATGTGAAGCCCAAATAAAGCTCAACAGACGTTTCACTAGGTCTTTTTTGGGGAAATCTTCCCTTGGATAGTCTAGTCCTAGAAGTCTATATCTTCAATGAGACAATGCATCAAATTTAAAAATAATGTGAGAGGCAGTTACCTACCCCCTCTTCTATGCATAACCGTTAGATAGGTTCCTCCATATAAATGCCGATTGTATGCATGTTCTTCCTTGAAGTTAAGTGATTGGTGGATAATTCCGTCACATTCCTTATCTGTCCACTGCTGAGGCTTACGTTAGTTAGCGTCTCCAAGGGTTTTTTGAGCAGGAGTTTGCTGTGTTCCTATTTTTGGCACGTGTTTAGTTTGAATCCACCGAAATGTACAGCCACCTGCAGCGGTTTTTGATGTCCCAAAAATCGGTACAGTACCAGTATCAGACTCTAGCTTTGGTTGATTAAAAGTGCACTCTATGCACCATTTTGCACTCGGTAGCTTATTCACAAAACAAGTTTCCCAATGGACTGTAAAATAACTCATTTAGTAACATATTATATAATGAAATCCAATGTAACACTGATGTAAGTTGCTCTCATGATAATTCATGTAATTTGTACCTGGTAAACAAAACATCCACGTATGTTTGACCAAACAAGAACAAATTCTGTTACGTACTAGTGTTGGTCCCAGCACAAACAGACTGTAGAAAGATAAATACCTAAAACACGTCCGAGTGGAATGTAGAAACTTTGAAAACAAGGATGGTAACAACTTTAAAGTGTCCATTAAAAACCAATATCAAGTTCTCAATGACATAAAATTTATGTACGTACGTAAAATGAATTTACTGGGTAGTTTGTGTATTAATTTGCTTGCAATTGAATAACGTTACTAAGCAAAGTTAGAATAGTTTTATGGCAACACTACTAAACAAATTGTACTTCATTTCCAGTTATTTTTAAGCCAACAATTATGTCAAAATTCCTGAGCTGCTTCTAAATTATTCTTGCCTATATTTCAATTCACTCCTTGCTCTTTAAATGTCTTTAAATTTGATGAAGAGTCTAATTGGCCTATTCTACTGTGCAATTTCCGATCTAATGTGGTCCTCTGGTCTATTGGAGTCTAAGTTTTGCTTAGCAATAGCCCAAGTGCATTTATCGTAGGGGATCTCTGAAGGCGAATGGGTGCTGCCACATAAAAAGTCCCGTCAGTACTAAAATTTGTAATTTGATGAAAACTGTACCGCCATTAGTGGTAGTTGCAGATTCTTCCACATACATATTAGCGCTGACATTCTAACTTGACAACTGCCTGACAACCACTAACAACTGCTTATTTGTGCGAGTGTTGAGTATTCGTATTTAGATTTTATTGTTCATAGTGGGACTTTTACTTTAAGATACAATTTCAAGAATATGTTTTGTAAAAGACTGTAATGTGAGGTGCATACGGTAAGCTTTATCTTCATTTCAAAACATGTTCCATCAAATTGAAAGTAACAGAAGTAGCAGTTATTCTTCCACACAACTTTGAACTTCCCAGCATTATTGTTGAATTCCTAACATTTATTTTTTTTCTTGTTTGTTATTGAGATATGTTTCATTTATTGTATACTTTTTTTATTCGGGAGTAATACCACAAGAGCTCAGATTTAGCCGGATATTTTTTGTGGTTGTTTTCGAATACTTACTTTCATTGGCAATTTAACGAGAGCTGTTCTGACAAAATCACGAGAGCGTAGCTCGAGTGATTTTGTCAAAACAGATCGAGTTAAATTACCTACATGAAAGTAAGTATGAGAAAACCATCGGAAAAAATATCCTGCTAGATCTGAGCTCGCGTGGTATTTGGTAAGACAATCCCATGAATAAAAAACTCAATTCAATTAAACTTTATTTAACAAACTAAACGAACAATGAGTAGAAATATATTAAATATATTAAATCTCCCTTACTATTTCTGCCTCGCAAATATTTCCAAATCTCGACATACTTTTTGGAATTGTTATATGCTGTTTAATTCTTTCTGTTTTTGACATTTACAATTGTCAAACTGATGCGACGCCCAACTCTTGATAAACAAACAGTAAATGCTAGCGTTGCTACGGTAACGTAATTTATCCGATATTTTTATCCACTTGCAAATTCTCTTCCTTCCTATTTAGCCGATAGCAAACTACGATTTTTGTATTCACAAATGGGAATTTTTATACATGAGTGGGATTGTCAATAAAATATGTAAACTTAATGATTATTGATTTATTTTTCTCAATTCAGGCATTATATGATCCATTTTTTAACATTCCATTTAATTTTACTTGACTTTTCAATAAAAGTGAAATTACAGTAATTTTGAATATACCGCAAAAAACTGTAAAATTACAGGAATCTTCTTTTTCGGCTGTTAGCGAAGTTCACAACCTGATTTGTGCCAGAGGTACTGACGGGACTCTCAAGGTAGCGCCACCCGTATGAATAGAGGGCGCCACGGGTCAGTTTTCCATCTATAAGTATTTTTTTATCTATGCATTTATCGACACCCAATGTCAGATAAAACGTCAAGGATAGAAGTTCCCAAGTAGCACATAAATATTGGCCGAATATTGGTAAAATGTGGTAAAAAAATTGGAACAATATGAATTATACTACATTGGCCCAATTTGAAATGTGAACATTCTGCAATGTGGATTCAACATTGTATTTCAATATGCATACAATATTTATAAGTGATATTGGCCCAATACGAAATATTAGGTTCTTAGCCAATGTAATGAACTGCATCACCAGCATTGTCCTTATATTGGATAGTTATTGTTATACCAAGCTGTCCAACATCGTTATCCTATATTGACGTAATATTGGAATATACATATAAGCCCTACATTAACTGTCAAAGGTTGTACCAAGTAGTCCAACATTGGCTGAAACTTGGTATTCCATATCGATGTGATATTGGAAAATACATATGGGCCCTACATTATCTAACAGATATTGTAACAAGTAGTACAGCATTGGCTGAATCTTGGTATTCCTATATTGCACTGATATTGCAATACACAGGAAGGTCCTATATGCGTTTTTAATTGTATACCAATATCAGCTGAAAGTTTGTAGTCTTTGTTGGAGCAATACAACAGGTACATTCATGTATATCCATGTTGGCCGGAAGCTTGAAGAAATTCTGAAACACAAATAAATTCAATATGCTCTCCACCAATTATTGCACCGTTTTTGGAATGTATAGGAAAGAGTGTAATAAAAGTCGGCATTTAAACTGAACATTTATTTTGAACATTTTGTTTGAAAATAAATAGAATGAAATAGATTTTCTGAACAAATACATAGATCTATTACACTCGATGTTAAATTAGATTGAATTTATTCCTTGGAAAATAAGTAGACAACAAATAAAGGCAAATAAAGTGGAAAAAATAATAAAATCTTGATTGGGATGCTAACTAATAAAACATCAAAATATTTATAATAAAAACAGAAGGAAACATTGAACACGACAAGCTTAAATAATAAGTCCAAAAAACGTACAGTTTCAACTTTCAGGGAAGTCATATTTTTATCGAATAGGAACTCACAATTGACCAAATTTAAATTGGGGAAAATAGCAGCTTCCATGAAAAATGCTACTGACCTCTATAACTCCAATAAACTGGAACAATATTAACATAATGAAGCTGGAAATGAATCTAGGAATTGGAAATCTACGCAACCAATTCAAATTCGCAACCAATGAAAAAAAATTGAGTTACGTAGAAACATTCTTTTTAATTGTGACATAAAGATGACTGTGTTAACGGTTCACCCTAACTTATACCTTGAACAAAATATTATATTACTAATAAGTCATTATCTTAGTTTTTCTTCCGCCCTAGACGTCCACCTTCTCCATCTTCCGCTTGTGCAAGTGCTGAGCTTATGTGAGTCCTTACTTCATCTGTGCATGACGGTATATTCTTTTTGCTTCTAGAAAAATAAAACATAATAAAAGTACAGAGAAAGAACAAAAATAAACAAACGATGACGCAAACATACTCTAATCTTTGGAAAAACTGCCAAATAAACAAAATGTAAGATGAGAATACAACTGTTTAATTTGATGAAACGTTCACTGGGTACGAACATTCAACTCACCTTAATGAAGTTCACTCGTCAGTAACTTCACTATTTTATATACCTATAGAAAATAATACGTTATTCATGTTGGTAAATCAGTATTATCAATATTGATTGAATTAATCTTACCTTTACCTTCTCAAATAATTGCAAATACACAAAATACACTACAAATACAAAAATATACTCAACTGTTAACGTAAGAATAACGACTACAGCGATTGTGCACACCTGCACAAACACTCCTTTACTGTTCTCACAGGCGCATGCGGGATGTGGTGACTCGGGATGTGGTGATAACAATATTTTATCAATGTTGAATATTGATTTAACATTGAATATTCTTTCCGAATGTATATTAGGTACTATTGATCCAATATAGTTTGTTCATAATATCGAATAAATCTTTTAAATCCAATATCGGTTGAACATTGTTAAATATTTTTTGCTATTATTGGGAACAATGGATATGGGAACCAAAAGGGACAACATCAGAAGATATTGTTAACTAAGTATTGTATTATCGACATCTAATAATGTTGACCCAACAACACACTATTATTATTGAAAACAACCAGTATTCTTAATATTGGATAGTTGGTGATTGAACAATATGTAGGTATTGATAAGAATATGAATTTTTTCACTAATGTTGTTTCAAAATTGAACATTAAATTATTGTTTCTAAATGTATATAAATATTGATCCAATATATAGTTTGTTCATTATATCGATGAAATATATTTAATACAATATCGTCGAGACATTGCTGACTATATTGTATAATCGACATCTAATAATGTTGACCCAACCGCACTTTATTATTATCAAGATTAACCTGTATTTTTAATATTGGATAGTTGTTGGTCGGGCAATATAGGTAAATGAGAGAATAAAATTTTTTTATCAATGTTGTTTCTAAATAGAACATTCATTATTGTTTCCGATTGTATTGTATAAATATTGACCCAATATAGTTTTTTCATCATATCAATTAAATCTTTTATATACAATATTGGCAAAATATTGTTTGTTATATATTGTATAATCAACATCTATCGATGTCAACCCAACCTCACACTCTTATTATTGAAAATAAACTGCATTTTTTATATTGGATTATTGTTTGCCGGACAATATGTATTAATAATCAAATAACAATATTGCATCAATGTTGAATGTAATTTTAAGATTGAATATTGCTCCCAAATATATATAAATATTAATCCAATGTAGTTTGCTCATAATATCGATTTAATCTTCCAAATACAATATCGGTTGAACATTGTTAACTATATATTGCATAATCGACATATAATCATGTTGGACCAATCATAAATTGTCAATTTCCAATATATCTATATTGGATCGATATAGATCCGACCTTCAGCCAATTTTATGTGCTACTTGGGTTATGAAGACAAGATAATTGGACTGAAAAAATACCCAAAGCAGGTACACCAAGGCGGTGTGAAGACTATTATTATTAACTAAGCACCAACATTATTTACCCAGAGCAGAATAAGGTAAGAGCTTTACCACTAGCCAAATTTGAGAGAAAAATGAAAAATATAGTCAAAATCACTTTTATCGTTCGGGCTCAAAGGTCACTAACCATATGTATCAAATCAAAATGTGAGATTACACTGGTTGACGAATTTCCACTTTTTCTTCCATTTTAGAAATAATCTATCAAACTAAGCACCATTCTTTCTACACATTTAAAACATATTAATAAGCTTTAGCTTAAGCTTAAGAATGTTTGGCAATCGGTCAAAAATCAGGTGTGACGCCTGAAATCAGTCAACCGACTGATTTAGTGAAAATTACAAATTTTTAATTCTGTTATTTTGGCTTGGTAGAAAAAGTGGTGCTAGGATAAAAAAAATATAGCATAAAATACGTCTCAACGAGTAATTTGAACCCCGCAAAGTTCAAAAAGCTACTACGAGAAAATTCCATTAAGTATCTTTAAATTGCCTTTATATCGATAATAAAGGTGAAATGGTTGTAGAGTGTACACAATAGTAACCCAAGTTTAGTGCGAGAAAAAAGTTGTAAATGAAATTGCAGTCTATCTTAATTCAGCCATTAAAAAGGTCATGACTCAAGTAACAGCTAGCTTAAATGTAATTAAGGTACTGTAAACGGTCATAAATACACATTTAGAGAGATTTATTGAAACAAAAAGATAAATCGTTTATTACTGAAATTTTTTTCATCTTGTTGGTAGAGGATCGACTCAAAAACCAACATTAACTGTTTTTCTTTATTCGAAGTTCATAAAAGACAATTTACTTTGAACGTATATAGAGTCTATTGATCATAAATAACCTATTTAGTAAAAGCCCGTGTAGTTTATGGTCAGAATAACAACTAAATCGATATATAGGATGTCCAGAAATAGTCTATAACCAAAAACTATCTCCTTATTAAGACTACCCGATCCTAAGATATGTCCAAGGAATGTTTTTACTTGCCCATCCCATACATTTGTTTATTACATGATCATGGATAGGGGCTCAGGGTGTGATCATTGATGATAAGAAGGGTTGCACTGTGTTTGCTGTATGCTTATGATTATTCTGGCACAGGCGGAGATTTAAATGTAAATGTAACTTTATGTTCAATACAATTTTTTTTTCAAGAAAAATAAAGCGCATCAACCCTTTAGGTTATTAACACTACCAAATGGACAATAAATATTAAAATATTAAGTACTACTACAGTAAAGATATAAAAAACAAACAATTTTGGTGATAAATTAAACTTTGTGTAGAAACTGAATATCAAGTTTTCCATATTGTACTCTTCTCCTAGCAAGTGATACATAGCAGGTGGAATTTTAAATGCAATTCTTTTCTGTAAAAACTGTGGACAATCTATTAATACATGACTGACTGTTAAAGGGCATTGATACAATGTACAGCGGGATTGTTCTGATTTCGACATTAAGAGTTCATGGGAAAATCGGGTGTGACCTATTCTTAGACGTGTCAAAATAACTTGTTCTTTCTTGGTTTCTGGAACGGCCTTCCACAGTTTGACTGCTCTTTTCACTTCCCTTATCTTTTGTGGTCAGACCAAAATTAATGTTCGATGATAACATTCCAAATATTAAAATTGATAGTCGACAGAGATATCTATGTCAAAGATAATGGAACAATGCAATAGTGTAAAGGGTGTTCCGCTTAATAAATTGTGAAACGTCCACATATGATCATAAAGACGTTGCCTTTTATATGAATTTTGACGTGTCCTTTTATTGTTTCATAAAAGTAACGACTTCTTAACGGATAGTTTTCATTGGATATTATTGAATACTTGTTACGCAAATTATAGACGTTGAGGATGTTTTGTAAACAACTCACGAAACGGTCTGATATGTATTTCGTCATATGCCTAGATATACCATAATTAAATATGGCTGGAAACTAATCAAAATCCTTAGATTTATACGCCGTAGTCGAATTCGAATTCAGACGAGATCAGCTTGTGGAAATAATCGAGGAGCGCGCGGCATATCAGACACGAAGTGTTTTATATTCCGTACATCCTCATAATTCGTAAGATGATCAAAGTTCTCTCTGGAATTTCCGTATCCTTAAGATGAGATTATCAACCCCACACAGGTTGAGTATAATCCATATTGTCAACACGCTTCAAATTTGATGAGTTTTGTTACAATACCACAAGAAATCGTTGGTTGAATACAAAATGAGGTCGACACCGAGAGCCAATCTCAGTTTTCACATCATCGCTATCGCCACACACCAGCGCCGACCTATCTAGTCTAACCTAAACTTGACATTGGTGGAGATATCTGCCTTTTTCCATGAATAGTTCATTTTTTGAAAACGTGAAAATAAAAATACATGCGTATCATATGACACTGCGAACAGATTCATCTTCTAAAAAACAACGAGATACCTCTCCCGGTTTATCAATAGCAATTTATCCGTCAGTTAATTCTTAACTACCAGTTAGTTTGGAAAGGTCGGTTTATCAACAGCTGGATAATTTTATCCGGCAAATAAAATGAAAAATATTTATCGGTTAGTTTCAACTGGCGGTTAGGTGGATAACTGGAGGTTAAGATCTATTACATAACCTCACTTAAATCGGTAAAGTTTTTTATTTGTTTTGATATCTTTGTGGTGTTGTGTCACATTTACTTGGACTTTCAGCAAAGTAAAAAATGGAAAGTGCCAGTACTACTAAGAAGAGAGGATGCAATATCACAGCAAAGGAGAGAAATTTGCTCCTGGAAATTGCAAATAAACATCAAAATGTATTGAAAAATAAAAAAAACGGATACGGAAACCTGGAAATCGGAAGATGAAGCTTGAATGGAGGTTGAAGCAGACTTTAATAGCTGCAGTAGTAACACCGTAAAAAGTGAAGGAATATAAAATTGCATGGGAATAATTAAAACAGCTATCTATCAGTTCAACACTAAAATAAATCCTCACTTAGTTCTAATATTCACAGAACAGTCATCTCAAATCTTGCATAAAAATCCTGGTCTTTCTACTTTTCAAAGCTGTCCACTCTTTCCCTAACTGTGTAAGGACTAAGGAATAGACTCTTGTGAGTCGCAGTGGAGGGCCTTATTGACCCACTCACCACAAACCTAACCTCGTCGCTATCCAGATTATAATCATTCAGAAAATGTATATTTAAGCCAACTTTCATTATCTGTCGGTTAACAAACTAGAAAATAAAAACCGTATCCAAGTAAACTGGAACTTTGGATAACCGGACCTAAATCAGACGCTCAGTACTTTGCCGGCTGAAATCGGGTTTTTTAATTACCAAGTAGATTGATTTTTTCTTATAGTTTTTCGAGTTAAATTGTTTTTTGAGAAGTATTGAGATAATGTTTACTACCTCTAGGATAACACATTATTACATCCAAGGAGTCAACAAACTCGTAAAGACCTAAGTTCTTTAGTGGATAGTTTTTTCTCTCAAAACTTTACCGCCAAATTACAGTTTTCTACAAAACAGACGCTTCATACTGGCTACTTGCAAAACTTGAACAGAAACAAACACTTTGAGATTTGTATTATTCAATTACAGTCTATAACTTACAACGGCGAGTTGTTGTTAAGTTTTATAGCAGTCAATATACCACAAAAATATAATTTTCTCTCGTTTCATTGTGGCAAATGACTGTTTTAACGAGTTTTCCTCCAGGGCCGGTTAATATTAACTTTTATAGCCGAGAACTTTTTACGTTTAACAAGCTTTAAGGGGTTTGTACACCCTATATTCACTCGCTCTTTGAATCCATTTAAAGACAACCTATTTTTATACTGTGTGACTACAGTTCGGTTACATTTTGAAGAGAAAAAACTTAAGATTTGGTATTAGAGACTTTTAGCTTGTCTTTAATTTCTCACGTATCCGTATACTTAACGAATTGCGCATGTGTAGACCCGTTACGTCTAAGCCGATACGATACGCTGAACGTATTGGTACGTACCCTACTACTTAACGTATCCGTATCCCGACCAAAGTCAGTATTCCGTGCTATTAGTGCTATTTTACAGATTTTCTTATTTGATATTGGTTTGGTTTAAATGCATAATCAAAAATAGGTCGTCCTAATCATTGTCGTTCTCGTTTAGCAGCAATGGATTGTTTAATATCGCCCCCATTTCACTTTTCAAAAAAATATAAAAAGGTAAAACAAAAAACTTTGAGGTTATAAAATTGAAAACAGAACTAAATGATACGTTGTCTGCTAAAAAGGTTTTCTTTACAATTTATTTACGACAACGTAACTCCAATACGGATACAGATACGTGTAAGAACTTATGACAAGCTGAAAATGTCTATTATTTGTGTATAAAACGCAACTTATGTCACATTTTGCGCTACGTAAATGACGTTTGGCGTGACACGTTCGACATTTTACCTACCGATGAGCGGCGGAAATAGTAGTCGCCATTTTTCATCCACACACGGAGAAGGTGCCTCATATTCTGCTGTACTGAAAATAAGTGTTCTATGGTAAACCCCGTATACGATTTGAACTCTTTCTAAAGTGAGTTACTTCATTATGTTAATTACACACTTGAGACGTATGGATGAACGTGCTTAAATGCACGTCTTTGAACAAATGGTGATCACATTTCGCCTATTTGGGAGAGAAAATAGATATTTGTTTTACTAGGGAGAAAAGTAGTGGTCAACAAAAAGGAAGATAAGCAAACCACTCCACTTCAAGACATGATTTTTATAGGGCTCGTAAATAGAAAAGTAATTAAGTGTTTACAAATATCTTCTTACACTTTTTGTTCGAATAATGACTAAAATAGAATTATTTTTTAATAAAAAGTTTAATAAATAATAGTTGGGAAATATTGTTAAAAGCATGACACCCATTTAATTGAGAAGTTTGATACTCCTCGGTCCCTCAACCTTTTTGTGCTCTTCGATGTACCCCTTATGTGAACAGATAAGTAGTCCTATCAAGCTCAACAGTCTTGTCACTGAGTCCTTTTTGGAGAAATCCCCGCTCTATTCCTATGAATATATATCTCCAATATATCTTCACATTCAAATATGCTTTTCCTTCCTTTTCCAGACATAACCGATGGATAGGTTCCTCCCTATATATGCCAATTGTATCCATGAGCTTCCAAGGGGTAGAGTAGCCAGTGATTAATTAATTGCTGCTCCTTAATAATCAACTATGTACCTACACCTCAACAATAACATCAGTTTAAATAGCAATAACAAAAGGAACAGAACAGAACCCAGATCATAGCTATTTTAGAGATCGAATGGAAAATAATGCTGGAGATTTGCAGATTAATTGGATTTGTGAAGGATAGGACTGAGGGCTGCTTTTTTGGGAGGACTATTAGCCAATGAGGGATCCAAATAATACCTAGTGATATTAACACCATGTGAAACAGGGTTTGGCTAATTGTCAATTGATCGACAGGATGTTTGGTGAATAGATTATTGATACACTGAATAAATGAGAGGGAATCTGTACACATAATTAGGTTAGTGCAGTAATTAGAGAAGTATTATTGTTTGAAAAATAGCGTACAATTCATCAGTGAGAATGTTGTAAGACGAAGAAGTTATGTAGGATCCAATAATTGCTTTTGTTATAGACACAGCGTATTTAAGTTCAGTTTCTTCATTGAATAATTCAAAAAAGGATCATTTTATTAGATGGGAGCATGTTTTTTCCTTGTTAAGTACAACATTTACGAAAATTTTATTATGACATCGCTTGTCAAAACAAATTTGTTGATATTTCCACTGTATTTTCAATTTTCGTCGAAAGTGGCGAGAGTGACGAGGAAATAACTTCCACATGAAATCAGTGCAAACTGCTAATTATATAATTTATGTACATAAGTAATATTTATAGTATCTATCTCAATTATTTTTTAATATTTTATCTAATATAATTGACTGCGCAGAAAAAATATTGTACGTAACGCTACCCGAAACTGATTCTACGGGACTCGCTCTGCAAACTGTGTAAAATTCACTTTCGGAACTTGTTACGTAAATAACTCATAATTCGTATATCTATATTTCATGAAGTTAAATTAAAAAAAAATTGCACCGGAATAAGAAAAATAATTAGGAAAAAATAAATTGAGAACACAATCCGCTTTCCCACAAAAATCTCAACTATATTTCCCTCGAAAACAATAGGAATGTCTAATAGGGCGAAAATTAGGGCAGGAGAGGTGAAAGTAACCCCTAAGAAATGAATTTTCACGAAGTGTATTCTTCGGAACAGCCAGTAATGAATCTTTATCGCCTAAGAAACGTAACTATTCCCGTTTTCTGGGCACCGAAATTGCTTTCGAGGAAGATTTGTGCACACAGCTGAAAACAAAGCTATGTGTAATTTACGGAAATTGGTGTTCCGTGGCGCCCCGGCAATGTGGGGCCGCTCTCGACGCCCACACTCAGTCCCTCCACCTACTATGATATGCCTTATTAGAGAGCTTTGGTTCACTAAATTATTTAGAGGACCGACGCTCTCTCAAAGCGCCACGACGCGAACGATGTAGACGAATTCGGGGATAGGAATTACAGAAATTCATTTGCCTTGTTATTACTTCATTTTGGAGGTGTTCATTTTTTTCACAAGATTGGGTTATCCTAAGACATCTTTATGGAGCTATCTTGAGCAAGGTAGGACATTTTTAATAAGCTTTTTTGACAAAATACTGAATAAAAATACAAATAGTATATGGGCTGTTTCACGACGAGCTTATACTAAAATTTATACTTCGAGATATTGACATTTTTCATGAAAAATTGACAAGTGCAGTCCTTTATATTGAAAAAGGTACAATTTGTATGTGGTTATAGTCGAAAAATATGAAAGTACAAAGTACAGACCTTCATATTAAAAACATCCCCAATACCAAATAAAAAACATATCTTTATCCTACAAACTTAAAGCATATGGGAAATATCATATGAAAAGTATTTAGTATATCTTAGGGTGTAAATGGTGAAATGTATGTATGTTTGGGTTGACATTCACTGAGACCTAATAGATCTATTGTGCCCCCTAACTTCTACTTAGTTTCTAAGGAGAGTATCAAAAACTAGTAGCTCCTTTAGTCCTATATTTCCCGGAGGAATTTTGATGGGAATTCAGCAGGCTTCAACTTAGGTAAATTCCTCCTCTATCCAGTAATCTTCTAGGTACTGTGCTCTAGGATTCTGGAGTGCTGTGCAGTTGGAAATTATGTGGATGGAGGTTTCTTCTTCCATACTACAATATCTACATTCTTCTTCCCCCACTATTTTAAGCTTTTTCAGGTGTTCATTCAGGCGACAATGACACTCTTAAAACTCTTAGCGCAGTTTTACTTTGACTTATGCATTCATTTGATCTCAACAGGCTGTAGTTGCCCAGAAGAATCTTTGATTATCTAAGCCCTACTAGATTTTTCCAATGACCAGATCCTTTTTCTCTCGGCTTTACCTATTTCCTCCAATATTACATTGGGGCTGATTCCGTTCATCTGCTATTTCATTTCCTTTCATTCCAGTGTGTCCTGGAATCCATGGTAAGGTATTGTTCTCGCCTAGTTCATTGAGTTTGTCTAGGCATTCCCACACCATTTTGGAACTGTTTACACAAGAGCGCAATGCCTTAATGGCTGCTTGACTATCTGTCATTATGATAATCCTTTGCCCTCTGCATCGTTTATCAATACTGAACTGGGCGCGCTTTCCTTTCTTATCGCATGGATTTCCGCTTGAAAGATATTTGGGGTTTTTCCCAAGCTTCCAGAGTGTTTGGCTCCTGGCATCTGACCACCATAAGATCAGCCGTAATAGTTGTTTCCAAAATGATATAGAACTCTCCTTGAATACATGAATATTTTATTGCTGATGATTTATACTCATTCAATATTAACAATATCTGACCAACCATGCTGAGGGATTCAGCACGACCACAATCGAATATTTCAATCAAGTTTCGCATATTTTATTGTTCAAACTGCTTATGAATTTTCTCTTCATTGGAATTTTCATTAATGAATCTAGCCTCGATAAAACTTTATGTTTTAACGTAAAACACTGGGATAATTACTTTTTAATAGACCACGACCAGCTTTAATCGCAAATTTATGTTAAAACTTAATCCATCGCTACAAATTTGATCATTTACGCTTTAAAGGTCGGTTATTGGCTCACAATAGAGAAGTTCAGTGTATGGCCAACTGTCGGGGCGTGTAGACAAGTAGTATTTTTAGTGGACTGTATTATTTTTGTAGGAAGGTGTTTGATGACATCTGACTATGACTACCTTGTCTCCACTGACCACGAAAGGGTTAACTAACTACGTAGATGTCAATAATAGCCAGTTTATTTTGAACTTGATCTTTAATGAATCTAATTCGTAAAGATCTTAACAATAACAAAAAAAAAAAGAAAACATAGAACATATGTGAAAATGTAGAGCTATGATTGAAGCCACTACTTGGCAACACTGTCTACATACAATTTCGCGCTTAAACTAAAATACGCTAATAATGATACCTAATACGCTACATAAGAATACACGTATAAAGGTACTGCACTTTGCAAGAGTTATATACACAAAAATTAAACACTACGATAATTGTGTAGAAGTTGAGAATTAATAACCAAACCAATAAACAATGTAGGGAGTTTACGGGAGTGAGAGAGATGTACCGGCTTTTTGCGTTAAGACCACGGCACCAAATTGGTTGGAGAGAGAGATAGACGTACCGGCTTTTCGACGAAAGACCACGGCACCAACAAACTAGATAGGTAGCAATTAGAGGTACATACTTGATATTACTTCACGCACTCACTATAAATGTTGGAGATCACATAGATTCCACTTGGGGTTGTTTGTCAAGAGAGACTGTGAGCAAACATGTTATATAGGCACTGCATGTGCCTTTCACTAAGAGGTCTGAATGCTGCGGTTGCTACTGAACAACTGAGGGGGAAACAGGGTTCGCGCGCGCGGAGGTTCGCTGTTGGTAGGGATGCGTCACCGACTGCGCAGGTTTCAGGGTGGCTGTACAGGGTGTCCCTAAATTTGTAATTCACACAGTTGGAATTATACTGCAAATTCCAACATTCTGCCCGCGCGACAAATTGAAAAGTATCTCTAAGAAAGCAATTTCAAGGTCATTACTCAACCCAACAATAGACTTATTAACTAAAGTTTAAATAAAAAGAAATGCGAATCAAATTTAAATAAAATATACATGCAAAATAAAATTAGTGTGTTAACACGTGTAAAGTCGTTGAATGCAACCAGTGTACATTCACTCAATATGATCTACCTGAGGGGCAGAGGGGAGAGGACATAATTTAGCAATAGGTCTAGTCACCTCACCGTCCTGAGTTCTAAGACGTGCTACCCGCACCTTACCATCCTTACCTTTGATTACCTCAATAATACGCGCTAGGGGCCACTTTAAGGGGGGTGTGTCTTCACCTTTGATTAGTACTACTTGATCAACTTCAAGGTTGGCTGAGGGACGTGACCATTTGGGTCTTTGCTGCAATCTGTGGAGGTAATCTACCGTCCACCTTTTCCAAAATCCTTGCTGCATTTTGGAGCAGATTTTCCAAAATGAGAGCTTGTTATCTGGGGTTTGAGTTAAATCTTTTTCGGGGAATGCGGTTAAAGGGGCTCCTATTAAAAAATGCCCAGGCGTGAGCGATTGAAGGTCCGAAGGGTCGTTAGAAAGAGCACACAAGGGCCTGGAGTTCAAAATTGCCTCCACTTGAGCGAGAATCGTGGAAAACTCTTCGTAAGTGACTCGAGTGTCACCCAAAATTCGCACAAGGTGATATTTTGTACTTTTCACCGCAGCCTCCCACAACCCTCCCCAATGGGGTGAGCGTGGGGGTATGAAACTCCATTCAGTTTCATTTTGTGACAAAAACTCACGGATTGTATCGTAGTTACTTTGAGATTGAAAAAATTCATAAAGCTCTTTTAAAATGTTGCGTGCGCCGAGAAAATTTGTGCCATTGTCACTGAAAATTCGAGTGGGGTTTCCACGTCTGGAAATAAATCTTTTTAGGGTGGCTAAAAAGGCTTCGGAAGATAAACCGGATACAAATTCGAGGTGCACCGCTTTGGTGACCATACAAATGAAAAGAGCAACATAACCTTTAATAAGTGGGGATTTACGCAGCCTAGAAGATTTTATTAAGAAGGGTCCAGCAAAGTCCACGCCAACTTTCTGGAAGGGACGAGCTGCGCATACGCGATCCTTAGGGAGATCCGACATGATTTGTTCAGCTACTATTGCGTTAAAGCGATGACAAGTAACACATGAGTTTATTATACGTTTAACTTCTCTGAGTCCATTCAACGGCCAAAATCGTAATCTAAAATTCGAAAGTGTATTTTGTGCGCCTGCGTGGCCCAACCTAACATGTTCTTGACGAAGCATGAGTGAGACGACATGTGTCTGTGAAGGGAGCAAAATGGGATATTTGTGAGCTTCGGGAATATCTGCATATGTGAGTCTACCTCCTACACGCAGAAAACCAAACTTATCAACAAAGGGTTTAAAAGAAAGAATTTTACTATTCTTCAAAGGACGATCTGACAAGAGTGCATTCATTTCCGTAGAGAAATGTTCTTTTTGAATAATTTTAATTATGAAATCTAGTGAAGTAGACAGCTCGGATACCGAGAGCGGTCCTATTCTTCTGTCGGAATTTCGTAAATTGTGGGTAAAGCGCAATAAGTACGCCACTGTTCTTTGTAATTTTGTGAAACTGGAAAATTTCGAAAAAAGTGATGACCAAAAGTTCATTTGTCGTGTATCTAGAGTGAGAGCAATTTTCTTTTCTTCTGGGGGGTGGTTTACAACATTGGGGGTAGCTTCAAAAAGAGATAAATTTAAATAAGGGTTTCTTAAAAATTCTGGACCATGGAACCATGAGTCCCAGACTTTACAGTTGAATATTCCTCTAGACAACGGATCTGCCGCATTGTTCTGAGAGGAAATGTGACGCCACTGGAATTCTTGAGATAGTGAATGTATTTGAGATACGCGATTGGACACGAACGTGGTCCACCTACTTGAAGGGCTTCCGATCCAACAAAGAGCAATCGAGGAGTCGGTCCAAAGATTAAATGAATTGAACGAAATTTTATTTTCAAAAATTTGAGAAATCTTTACAACTAATTTTGAGAGAAGAAGCATGGCACAAAGTTCTAATCGGGGTATTGTGATGGTTTTCTTAAGAGGGGCAACACGAGACTTTGCCGAGACGAGTGAGCAAGAAATAGTGTAATCTGAATACTGAACCCTTAGATAAACAACAGCTCCGTACGCCAATGTGCTAGCGTCCGCGAAACCGTGTAACTCAATATTTGAGATTTCTTTGTTTAAGAACAAATTCCTAGAGATTGACAAACTTTTCAATTGCAATAAATTGTTAACAAATTCTTGCCACAGTTCCAGAAGCGTTACGTCTAGTATTTGCATATCCCAATCGAGGTGAGACATCCAAATTTTTTGCATCAAAACCTTACCTGCTACAATGATAGGGTTGACCAAACCTAATGGGTCGAAACATGAGCTAATTACTGATAGAACCTTTCTTTTCGTAAGGGGGTGTATATCTAATTGTGAGGGTACCGAGATTCTAAACTCATCAAGCGATGGGTTCCACTTGAGACCTAAAATTTTACATGCGGATTCATCTAAATTTAAATCTTTTTCCGATGCATTGATATGCGTTATACCTTGTAAAAATTCCTTAGAGTTGGATTGCCATTTGTGCAATTCGAAGCCAGAATTATTTAAAACTGAGTTAAGCTGTGAGTAGAGAGTTTTCAAGTCGGAAAGGGTTTGTGCACCCGAAAGAATATCGTCAATGTAAGTTTGAGATAATAAAGCTTCAGAGGCCAAAGAGAGATCAGTGTTTTTGTCGGCAATGTCCTTGATCACCCGACAAGCTAAAAAAGGGGCGAAAGTTTGCCCGAAGGAAACCGTTTGCAATTCAATGCACTGAAGAGACTCTTGTGGAGAATTTCTCCACAACACATTCTGCAAGAAATTTTGATTGGGGTTTGTTTTGATCTGGCGAAACATTTGTCTGATGTCTGCAGTTAAAACATATCGAGGAACTCGAAAACGACACAAAATATCATATAGATCAGGCTGTACCGTGTAGCCTTTGCACGATATACAATTTAGAGAAAGTGATGAAGAAGTCTTGCACGAGAAATCGAATACCACCCGGATTTTGGTGGTTGCGCTGTCAGGGCGCACAACGCAGAGATGTGGAACAAAATATTTATTGAAACCTTGCTTACTTGACGGCGACGATGTTGTCCCTTGGGCAGGACTTGGAGAGGGGTTATGCGTAAGAGCTAGGGGTGTCACTTGGGCATGACCTAAAGAAATATATTCCTCAATAAAACGTTTATATTCTTTAAACAATTCAGGGTTGCTGTGAAGCCTTTTTTCCAGTGAGAGAAATCTGCGTTGCGCAGTAATAAAAGAATCGCCTAACTTAGTAAATTCGTGTGGGGTGCGCAGGGGCATGTCTACCTGATAAGTACCGTTTTTCATAATTTTGGTAGTAGATAAGAAGAGATTTTCGACGTAATCGTCTTCGGGTGAGCGTGAAGAGTGCTCTGAATCAGAAATTTCCTCCTGATTCCAAAATTTAATTAGAAGCGAGTCTAGAGTTTGTGGTTCATTTAGTCATAAACCGTCTGTAGAGCCGCTACAGGACTCTGTTGAGCAAAAACAATGTGATTGTGCAATGGATGGTTTTTCATTTAGTTGAGCGTACGATGGTATTTGACCTGCAATTACCCATCCCAAATGACTGTTAAAGAGAACAGGGAGACCTTTACCTAGATGCAAGGAGCCATCCGTGAGTAACGCATAAAATAAATCTGCCCCCACTAAAATCTCCGGGAGAGAGGGAGTGGAGAAGGACGGATCTGCGAGCTCATTCAAAATTTCTTGGGGTATTTTCAACATACTGGGATTAATAGGAATCTGAGGAATTTGTTTTGTTATATTTTCCAGCACGGAACATGAAAGAGAAAAACATTTATTGGGGTTTACTTTCGAATGAACAATCAAATTTGTGTATTCCTTTGACACAACTGAATCTTGCGCCGATATACCTGAAATGTGCAAATTTTGTTTCTTGGTAAATAAATTTAAACGTTGAACACAATCGCGAGAAATAAAACTGCTCTGAGAGCCAGAATCCAAAATGGCTTTAGCTACACAAGGGTTACCATCAGAGTCATAGATTACAACTTGAGCAGTTGCTAATAGTGTATATGGGCTATTGGTTGAAAGGGCGTTCAAGCTCTGGGTTTGTGAACTTGACGCTTGCGCAGTGGGAGAATCCTGATTTGAGGAGTGAGGACGGGAAGGACTAGGGGTTGACCGATTGTGGTGAGGATTCGGAGCGTTCCTAGTTCTAGAGAAATTCGAATACCGATTTTGTTGACCAGTATCTCTATTGAATTGAGTAATGACTCTATTAGAATTTGCATTGGTTTGCGAAACCGGCCGATTATTGTTAGGTCGCGAATCTAAATGCAACAAACTATGATGTTTGCCTTGACATGCGCTACAACGATGCGCAGAAGGGCAATCAGTTACTACGTGATTTTTTCCTAAACAATTAAAGCAAAAGGATTTACTTTTTATAAATCTGTACCTCTCGTGCGGAGAGAGAGTTCCGAAAGAAGAACAAGAATAAATTCTATGTGATTGCTTACAATAAGCACAATTATTCCTCAGGTTTGGTGAACCTGGAGGAGAAACCCGTCGGTTAGGCTCAGTATTGGCGTGCAAATTCACACGAGTATGGGGAACAAAATTATTTTTCCTATCCTGAAAAGCAGGTTTGCGATCCTGCAGCGCATCAAAACTTGATAAGTTTTCCAAAATAATACTCCTTCGTTCAGTGAAGGTGATAAAATCTTTAAGAGTGGGGATATCGTTATTAATTCTCTCTTCCTCAAATATTTTACGAGATAAAGGGTCCAATTTTCTTTCAAACATGAAAACTATGAGTGCTTCAGTAAGCACTTTTTCACTAATACCTAAATTATTTAGACACTCTAGCTCCTTAGTAAGAGAATTCGTCAAATCTCTTAAATTTGATGCGTTGGCTTTTACTATATTGGGGCAGCTGAACAGATTAGCTAAATGCTCATTAACAACAATAGATCTATTTTCAAATCTCTTTTTTAGTGTATTTATAGCAACATCATAATTCGAATCAATTACTTTTAAATTTTCTATTAGCTGAAGAGCTGAACCTTTAAGCAGAGTGCGCAAGTAATACAATTTTTCAGCTTTTCTTAATTTGGGATTTGAACCTATTAAGGCTTCAAATATATCATAAAAAGGAGCAAAGTCCGAAGGCTTAGATCCATCAAAATTGGGTATTTTAATTTCTGGCAATTTAACATTAGATTTGTCACCAGACAAAGGGCCTGAACCGAGGCCAGCGCTGGAGGTAGTAATGGGACCGGAGATATTTTGAATACAATCCTTATAATCTGCAAGAGTGTCGTAAAACTTTCCCTCAAACGCTGCTCGATCTTCACTGTCAATAAAGGCGGGGTTAGATGAGATTAAATCTTCAATTTGGTCCTGCGCATTAGTATAATTATCTAAAACTTCATAAAGTGTTTTTACTCTTGTTTCGAGTTCTGATACTCGCTTAACCGTGGCAAAATGACCTGTAATCCAATCAGACAACCTGTTCAACTGACCCACGCACGAGTTACGTTTTTTAATAGAATCAGCAAATTGTTTTGCAGCCATTATTACAAACAATATAATCTTTCACAAAAAATAAATAAATGATATCCTAAAGAAAGAACAATAATAAAATGTACATGATACGCCACTGAACTTCTTTTACTAGTGACGAGTTCAATAACCTATTCCAATAAAAATCAATAAACAAAATAAATGTGAAACAAATTCTCCTGAGTATCTATTATAAAAACAAAGTCATTAAATATTGCCGAAATAAACCCACAATACCAAACGAATATATGGATCAAAACAAAATATCAAATATCAAAGACATCCGACAAAAATCAATAATTGTTTTCAAAAGTAGCAAACAACACGTGTACAAGTTTCATTGTCATAAAAAAAAAAACTTGAAATCATAAAAAACCTTACTGACTTTCCATGGAGCCTGGAACCACTGCTAGAGAAGAGAGCTGGCTATATGCAAAAACCAGCGTTGTAGAGAAGGACGCTAAGAGCTTACGTCCGTTAAGCTGCAGGTGTGCTTCAAACGGCGAGTTGGACAAACTGCGTTGTTGCCACGTCGCTGCAAATTCTTGTTGATAGGGAAATGTGTTGGCTTTCCAACACCAAATAATCTTCTTATTGCGAATTGTACGCGCACTTACTGGGTTTAAGCGATACGGCACATTTTTACAGGCGAAAAACGAGAACACTTGAGAAAAACCGATCACGTGAATACCGGAAAGTTGGGGAAAGCACTAGAAAATGGGAAAGTTCACATCCGTAGGATCAAAATCCGGCTCGAAGGACCATGTCGGGGCGTGTAGACAAGTAGTATTTTTAGTGGACTGTATTATTTTTGTAGGAAGGTGTTTGATGACATCTGACTATGACTACCTTGTCTCCACTGACCACGAAAGGGTTAACTAACTACGTAGATGTCAATAATAGCCAGTTTATTTTGAACTTGATCTTTAATGAATCTAATTCGTAAAGATCTTAACAATAACAAAAAAAAAAAGAAAACATAGAACATATGTGAAAATGTAGAGCTATGATTGAAGCCACTACTTGGCAACACTGTCTACATACAATTTCGCGCTTAAACTAAAATACGCTAATAATGATACCTAATACGCTACATAAGAATACACGTATAAAGGTACTGCACTTTGCAAGAGTTATATACACAAAAATTAAACACTACGATAATTGTGTAGAAGTTGAGAATTAATAACCAAACCAATAAACAATGTAGGGAGTTTACGGGAGTGAGAGAGATGTACCGGCTTTTTGCGTTAAGACCACGGCACCAAATTGGTTGGAGAGAGAGATAGACGTACCGGCTTTTCGACGAAAGACCACGGCACCAACAAACTAGATAGGTAGCAATTAGAGGTACATACTTGATATTACTTCACGCACTCACTATAAATGTTGGAGATCACATAGATTCCACTTGGGGTTGTTTGTCAAGAGAGACTGTGAGCAAACATGTTATATAGGCACTGCATGTGCCTTTCACTAAGAGGTCTGAATGCTGCGGTTGCTACTGAACAACTGAGGGGGAAACAGGGTTCGCGCGCGCGGAGGTTCGCTGTTGGTAGGGATGCGTCACCGACTGCGCAGGTTTCAGGGTGGCTGTACAGGGTGTCCCTAAATTTGTAATTCACACAGTTGGAATTATACTGCAAATTCCAACAGCCAACAATAAGTGGTTTTTTTGAGAAGAATGACAGTTAAGCTCTAACGTTCAAAACTCAACATATCAGTGGCCAATAATTCTAGAAACTCTTGGCATGTCACCATTTCATTCATGTTATTCACTCACTATTTATGTCAAATGTCAGTTATATTTATTTTTGTTGATATCCGTTCAATGGGTATGTCCATTTTTTATTAGATTATTGTAGCATTTGTAATTAGCTGTATCTCTATTCTTCTAATTACTTTTTTCACTGACATTTGACACATCTAGTGACTGAATAACAGAAATGAAATGGTGACATGCCAAGAGTTCCTAGAACTGATAAAATTATTGAAAATGCAGATTGAAATTCAAATAAAGAACGATGTAATCGAAATTTTTAATGAAACATGAAATTTTTGACGACAGAGCATTCTACTGTGAAACAGTTTAGTCAAAAATGAATGATTATGAATAAATATGGAGCCATCATTCCGATTCCAAATGAAAATTTAATATTTTCATTTTTAGGAAGCCAATAATTGTTTGGGACTAATATCGTGCTTTATTTATTGGATATGGAACATCAATCGTTCGAATGTCTTTGATATTTAAATTTTAATTTCGTTATGGAAATATACCAATATGCTTTTTTCTTTTTGAACCGAATGAATGCATATCCTTTGGGAAACACAACTCAGGATTCATCGGAATTCTCTCTAGAATGAAATTCCAATACTTCATTACCCATGGAAACTTCATTATGGAGGCATTGGATGGAATAGGGAATTTATCACCTTTTTGGAATGGGTACCATTGGCATTCACGAGAGTTTTAATATCAAAAACACCTTACAAAGTGTGAAGGTAATATATGGAACGATCCAATTATATGGAAAACGACATAAGCTATATTTCTGGAACTATTTTTGAGGTGATAGGTCTGTGTGTAGGGCAGTCACAAACGGTTGGAAACTGTACGACTCATGCGCTTAAGTCGTGCTCTAGGAAGTTTTGAACAAGTTAGAGAATAAACTGGGAGAGGCGGTGTATTGGGAAAATATGGTGGAGATTATGTTGAGGGGCGAGGAGGAATGGATGGAGATAAGTGGCGTAGTGGAAAGCATGATAAGGGAAAGAGAAGGACTCGCTATGGAATGAGAGAGGTGGGAGTGAAAGAAGGAGGAAGATGAGGGAGAGTGTGTGAGGGACCGCCGCCCGTCTTGAAGTATGCTAGGGTAGTGATTCCAAGGCGGGAGTAACGGCGAGTTTGAGGTGGGTTTGGTTGGTAGGCATCTCCGCGGGGATGAGTCCAACACTGTCTGGGTACTGGTTAAGGACCCAGTCGAACATGCTCCACGAATAAACCTAGTATCTTTTGGATGGTATTTTCGTTATTGTAAGGAAATCCACTTTAACCAAAGCTCGTCGAATCACTGTGACCATCTTCATTAAACTTTACTGCATATTTCTTAACTAAGACCCTGTTCCAGGTTATTAAGGCGATGTTAGTAGATTATTCTGCAATTGCAGATAATTTGTGAACATTCTCCAGTTCGATCTCTGAAACTCCAAGTATAATTTATGGAAGGTGGCACAGGATAGTGATAATACTTTTGCCTGTATTTGACATGGAGTTTTCTTCCAGCAAGCTGATATAAGTTGTATTTCCGATGATTGGACTTAATCCATGATTCAGTTTTCAGGAATACCACAAAATGTTACAAACGCTACTTAGTTTTGTCGCCAGCTGCTTAAGGCAGTTCCAGACTTAGGAGGACAACTTCTCAGGAGTATGTACAATGGGTCAAATGTGGCCAAAGTGCACTCACCCTTCCTACTCTATAAATACAGATACAGATACCTTCAAGGCTCTGCTGCCACAATCTCATTGCACTCGTCATTTCCATACAAGTTTTTTGCCATTTGTTGCGTTATCTGTTCAACAAAACCAGCATAGCATGGATTTGATAATCGTTATAGATATAATCAGTAGATTATTTCCGTTTCCAGACCCCACGTTTTCTCAAACAAACTGCAGTAGGTACTTCTATAGTTGCCTTGAACTAACATAAAGTACGAGGAATATTCTTTGGCTACATGGAGTTTAACACAAATTAGAAAGATATTTCCATAGATACCATTAGGATATCTTTACAAGTTTATAAAACATTTCGAATTATTTAAGAGATAACTTTTTTTAAAATACTTAACTCAATTTGCGAAACTGATTACGAGATTAAATAGAACTGAACTAGGCTTGAATTAGATCTCTAGATCTGGTATAGTGTTGTATTTTTGGGTTTTTCCATTCAAAATGCATGTTTTTTAATAAACCAGTCCTACTGGAATGAATGGAAAAACAAGACATGTCAAATATTTATCACATCCACTTGATCTGTTAGAATCCTGAAATTGCTTTTCCACTATAGTTTAGTTATCCTAGAATGCAGTGACCGTGCTGACATGTAGATTAGATGATATCCGTTTTGTCATTGAACAGCCACAAAACCGCTTCCCAGCTATGTTGATGGTGGGATAATATCCTTCGATTATATGCATACTACATGAGTAGAGGATATTCTGTTTATCGCCAAATTCTTATCCATTTTTATCTTTAGAATAGTCATTATACATATTTATAGATATTTTAAGAAATTTTAAAATATAAATAGAATTTGCTTTCCCAAATTTATTTTGTCTACGACACTGAGTTATTAAATACCACTTACTTTTTTTACCAAGCAGATGATAAAAATACTTTTTTCAGTCTACTTTTTTCTAAAAGAAAGCAACGTTCTGAAGATTATAATAACCATTGTTAGATTCAACAAAAGAAAGTAGTAGCTCTTTGATTGATATTTTTTCTACCCATCTTTTTTGTGGTACCTATCCTTCAGAATATAGGTAATAAACAAGAAGCTAGAATAAAACACCTGTTATAGAAATGCGGAAATAGTACCTGCCCCTAGGTATTCTTTATGCATATATTATGTAACATTGTCTGCGATAATAATAGGTAGACACACTTTACGATATTGATGTTTTACCTTTTACCTACCTGTGATTCACCCTTTATACTTATACAATAAATTAAATGCGACAAATTTCATAACAGGTTACAAACAAGTGCCTATTATCTATGATAACCCCCCAAAAGAGTCAACAAACTGGCAAGCTAATTCGCATTTTCTACAAATAAGCTTTGTTTTGATACTTGAAAGCGCTGCAGTGAAAACTAGAAGTAAATAAGCTGTGGGAAATTCTGTACAAAAGTAATCAACCATGACAATATCAACTCACTTTGTCTATTTTTCCATGATCAATAATTCACTATGTTTAAAATCCCCGCGTGTCACAAACCAACCTCCTACACACGAACGTATCCGAATGTTCACGGAAGCGAAGTGCATATTAAACGACAGCGTTGCCACGTCTTGAATTATTTGGTAGAAAAAATAGACTTGAATAATATTTGCTTCTTTTTAGGATTTTTCTTTTATTATTTGGAATTATTTCTGAAATATTGGATTTATCGTTGAAAAAGTATTCAATTACTGCTTTATGAATAAATCTATTTATAATTTTTTGAATATCTTCAGAGGTGTTGATCGTATTAAGAAAGTCTGTGATGAGGGCTCAAAATAGAATGATGAGAAAGAAATTCAGCACATATTAGAAGAGGAATAGCAGAGGAATGACCCCAAAACCATTACCAGACTTGGAAAAATGTTTTTTCCTGATATATAGACGAGTTTAAAGCAATAGAATCTATTTATCAGCAGAACTCACCTACTCTTAGGCAGTTAAGCTCACTATTAACGGTCTCATATGATTAAAATCCAAAAATGCCACACCAACAATCCTCTTCTTAACTAACTCTGTCGTCAGAAGAGGGTGAAATATGAGTTTACGGGCCAGGAACCGAACACTTGGAATTGGAAAGCCTGGAAGTGAATTGAATAGTAGAGCAGCTAGCAAAGAGCTGAAATAACTGAAGCTTATTGAAATTTAATTTCAGGCTGTGAATATTACAAATCTTGCTTGTGAACTACTATTTGAACGCAGTATTTGATACTTTCTTTATACATTATTATCTTGGAGAATAGGAATGAAGCACACAATTTATGTTTGCGAGTGAGTTCTGATCCTAAGTGGACACTAGTGTTCCATTTCTACCAAATGTCATCCACTTATAAGCCTTGAATAAGGTACTAAAGAAATATTAGCGACGCCAGTGATGAGCAGATTCTGTCAATTTTCTCATTTGATGGAGTGCTCGTAGTCTCCATTATTATTGGAATCATAGTTTCATTTCAACCATATGTAATCTATATCACACTATACTGCTCTAAAAGTGATCAAATCAAGCCAAGCCCACTTTTTTGTTGGAATTCTAGACCTAAATTTAGGAATTATATGTGTTATAAAATTGATTTTGAATCACCAATATATGCCGTTTAAATAACAACAATAACTTGCATATATAGTGTTGGCTGAATGCAATTTAAATCGAGAAATTGGGCAATTTTAACATATCACAACACCATGACAGACGGCATAAAATATAATCCAGAAAATAATCCACTAAATGATGAACAAAAGTTGTTGAAATATTAATAGCATCAAAAGAGAAAGAATTTTGTCGTCAAAATTTTCGACAAGTATGAAAGTTTGTTACTTGACAATTTTTGCGAATGACATTTTTGACAAAATCACGAACCGTGAGGCACGAACAGGCATCAAACTTCTCGAGTGGTATTCGTTATTACTTTTTCACGAAAAAAAGACAAAAACCAATAAAATTAGAGAACTTTACAGTTATGTTAATTGAATGTTTGTGCAATATTTTTATGTTTGTGATGTGATTATTTAAATCTCTTTTTCAAACGTTTCCGCGTGCCCAACTCCAACTATTATACTATAACAGTTTTTCATAATAATTTTCCACAATGTTTACCCGAAAAATACACAATGAAAACTGGCAACAGTGTATGATAATTTCTGTCAGCTGCTTTCTTCAACAACCGTTCAACGTTGTGCTTGCTTAGTAATCTTTATGTTTAAAATTTTAATTTGTTTATGTGTCTTGCAAACTGTGTACTGTGTAATTTTAAACTGATTGTAATTGTATTGTGGTGTTTTGATCCTTGATGTCCCAGTTATAAACCAGTTAAAGGTAAGATTGAATTATAAATGTCTACCATAAGCAGGTTATGTCTATTCGGGGTTAACATACCCTGTCGGAATGCCTATTGTCTGTTTTGTACTTTTAGAACAGGTATAATTTTGCACGTGGCTTTCTATATTTATTGTGATCATGTGTCAAGCTTTGTAAAAGTGAATCATGTTTTGTCTGCTTTTAATCGGGGATTCTGCCTCCTATGCATCGGTTGCACGATATTAGACGATTATATACACTCGACAACCGATTAATATCTGGGGGAATTGAATGAGATTTTAATTCTATTTTATTTATATTAGCTCAATAGAGAAAGGTAAAATGGTTAAAAACTGAAATAAAAAATGGTATCATGTAAATGAATGTGTTGTACATTTATTGACATTATTTTTTATGACATTGGTATATCACGTGGGTAACATATATTTAATGAATAGTTTTGTGTTTTTTATTGAAATAAAACTATGTAGGTAGGTATTATAAGTAAGATCGAGCTGGTAATTGGTGTTATTATCTTGATTACAAGTAATGCCTACCATGTGTTATGGAAAAAGGAAAGTCCAGTTTTTTTTTATTGGTAAAATCTTAGTTAGAAGTGTATTTTGTGGTTTTAATAAGGAATTTCAACAAATAAATAATTAAAGCACAATATATAAATAGAATATACTTAACTTCGTTTTTTGTAAAAGTAGATTTTAGGAAATATGGTTTTGTAAGGCATAGGAGTTGTACCTATCTATAATTAATTACAAAAATATTACTTTGCATCGTACAAACATGAAATTAAGTGCTTGCCCAATAACAAAAAATGGACATACAGCAACAAGACAAAAATAAATAACCCTCGAAATAACCTTGAAGGTGACAGCTATATCTGGCATACCTACACTGAGAATTATAATAAATGCTTACAGCTATACTTTGAATTCTGAAGATTATAAACCTATAAGCGGCCGAATTTACACCTGTCTATTAATCAAATTTGTTTTTTTTTTTGTCTTTTTTAATGTCTTCTTAATATTTTATGTCAACAGCTTGTGTATTCTGCTTTTTTTGTTCGCTTGCGTCTGGCTAAACATTCAAAAGAAAAGGAACTGCCATTGTCCCCATAGCACGCGCACTTACTCTACAATTCTACAATCGATTTAAGTGAAAATATTCATTTAAATTTGAAATAATTGTCTGTACCAACTAAATTTTGCCTCAAGTTAAGGGCCCCCGCAAACTGCATACTTTTTATCGGCCGATAGTTTGGTCGGCTTCTTAATCAGTATGGAGAGGAATGCATATGCGCACACTACAGCGATTCAGTATCGGCCGATAAAAAGTTTGATAAGCTACCAAATTACATTCAAACTATTCTAACCAAACTGTTTAGTTGGCTCGGTGTGCGCACTTTCAGCCCAACCCGGCTAAACTATCGGCCGATAAAAAGTCTGCAGTTTGCGGGGGCCTTAAAAGTTATTTTTTCCTCTGGATCTTGCTATTTTTTTCTTCTTGGTGTGGTTGATTTAAAAGGAAAAATGTGTTGATGGTTTCTGATAGTAGGTTTGTTCCAACCGCAGTCAGAAACCGTCAGAAACGATCAGAGAATAACTGGTCATAGCAAACAACGAATTATTTCCGCGTAATTCCTTTCACTGATTGCAATGGTCGACTATTCTCTGATCGTTTCTGACGGTTTCTGACTGCGGTTGGAACAAACCTAGTATATCAACGTCTTACCCATATACGGGGGTGAAATTAAAGTTACACCCTGTTGAATTTTAGAAACACATCTCATTTACATTAAGTTATAGTGGTATCTCTTCTTCTTTTTTTTTTACCTACTTATGTAAATTGTAAAAAAACTTGTTACCTTTAATCTTCTGCATCTTCTTTTAATTATGGAGTTGATTCCTGCTAAATTATAAAAAAAACCACCACTTTCTGGTCACACTCAGTATATGGGTGAAACGTTGAAATGTCATCAATACACTTCTTCCTTACAAATCAAAAAGGAATCAGCAAAATCCATCCAACTTCATATACTTAAGGCATACCTTAGGTGGTGCGATAATTTTGGAGGGTAGTGTATATTAACAGTTTAAAAGTATCTGCAATAGATATGGAATAGTTAGGATGCAATCTATAGTGCCTACAGTGATGGCTGGAAATTTGTGGAAAGAGCAGAAAAACAGAAAATTTGGAACTACTATCTGCAAATATGAAGAAAATTATCCATCTTATGCATTTTATAGAACGAATGCGTAGATGGTATATTTTCTGGAGATTTTCTCAAAAATTTAAAAGTATGTATAGTACATACAATAAACTTCTTGGTGTGCGTCATCGTTTGTGACGTATATTTGGGCATTGGCTATGTCGTTTATTATATTTACTATTTTGACATGTAGCTAACCTTAAATTTGATAAATAAAATCATTAGGATCGTATTCAGCCAAATTCGAGAATGCTCTTTGAAATTAATAATTACCAGCTTCCGAGCCAGCTTCTGTAGAAACCTTTCAAAATACTGATGTTTTTCCGTGTATCTACGCATATTTTAGTGTTATTTGAATAATTATTATAATAAGATTAATATTCACTTTTCATAAATAAGAATTGACCGTAAACAACAATGTACAGACCTGACGAGAACTGTCAATGGGACAGTAGAAAGACAGATTGTCGTTACGAAAGGTGAGTCTGCATCCTTTTTTGATCGATGCAATTTTTCCCGATTGATAAGTCGCGCATGCGGTTAATCTAAACATCAACTAATCAAATTTGTTGAGTCAAAGATTAGGGTAAACGTTTCTAATACATTTGAACGGTTCATTATTATGATAATTTGATTAGTATTAAATTAAATGGGTTAAAAAGACATTAACAATCGATAACGCACACCAAAAACGTTTTTATATGAACTCTATAGGTACTCTGCTAAGGAGTACTAATAGTATACAGCGTTACTCAAAAGTCTCGAACCTAGGGATTAAGTACTTATCTTTTGTACGTATAATACAATCCCTTGATGTGAGACATTTCAGCAATCAAGTAATCAAAGATTGCGTTCAATTCAAAACGCACTTTTGAAAAATTGAAAATCTCTATTGCAGAACGTAGCACCAGATGAGTAGTGCTTTTAACAAAGGTAAGGCTTGATTAACACAGCTTCTTTAATTCTGTTTTATTTGTAACCTGTATGTAGCTTTGTGTTTAATTTACCTTTTATTAATATATTTAATTGTTTTTTCTAATTTTGATATTAGTGCTAAGCCTAGATATTTTAAGAGACCGTCCCGTGTTGATAAGTATTCTTACTCTCCGCGAAGATATTATACTGATTATTTTTTTCACTTGTCAAAATCTGACATTTTGGTGGTTTTAACCAATAGCAATACATTATTCTAGCCAATCATTCGGTATTATACTGATAATTATGCTTCCTCATCGATAAAACCTTGTTTACATCGAAACGTCAAAATTTTACTTTGAATTTGTCATTATTGACAACTAAAAGCGCTTTCAAAAATCCTTTTAAATTGTTGAAAAAAATAATCTTCCCAAATACAACTCGCTCTTCAAATTTTATCACATAATTTTTTATTTTCATCACTCAAACTTGTTTATTTGAGGCAAAAACATTCAAACAAACCGAATTTAGATAAAATCACTCCTCCTAACGAAGTCGTGATTTTATCAAATCGGTTTGTTTTCATATTTTTGCCAAATAAACAAGTTTTCGTGGAATAAAAAAATTATCGATAAAATTTGAAGCACTCGTGGTATTACCTTTGATTATTTTTTTCACTTGTCAAAATCTGACATTATGGTGGTTTTAACCAATAGCAATACATTATTCTAGCCAATCATTCGGTATTATACTGATAATTATGCTTCCTCATCGATAAAACCTTGTTTACATCGAAACGTCAAAATTTTACTTTGAATTTGTCATTATTGACAACTAAAAGCGCTTTCAAAAATCCTTTTAAATTGTTGAAAAAAATAATCTTCCCAAATACAACTCGCTCTTCAAATTTTATCACATAATTTTTTATTTTCATCACTCAAACTTGTTTATTTGAGGCAAAAACATTCAAACAAACCGAATTTAGATAAAATCACTCCTCCTAACGGAGTCGTGATTTTATCAAATCGGTTTGTTTTCATATTTTTGCCAAATAAACAAGTTTTCGTGGAAAAGAAAAAATTATCGATAAAATTTGAAGCACTCGTGGTATTACCTTTGACAATATTTAGGAGATGCGTACAGACCGGACCAACAAAGGCGATCATATTTTTATTTTTATATAAACCGTTTTCCGCGCGTTAATTGGGTCGATACAGAGACATTTGTTTGAATTCTTTCATTTGCTCCTGTCAATCCACTTTTAATCACTATTTTTTGCAGCTTTAAATTTAATTTTTTAATTTATATAAAAAATATATTCAAAAAGACATTTTTTAATTGATAACAAGTCTCAGTTTAAAATTGAAAAATGTTTATGTGTTGACTAAAGTACACAGTGTTGCTGCCGCGTTTGAAATTGGTTACATTTCTCAGTTGGTTTCTGCAATTTTCGTGGTTATATCCGACTTATTTCCCTAATTTAATTTCTAGCAGCTATCAGCTCGCTGTAATTAGAATTAGGAGAAAAAGACGTTTATGTCAAAATTTTTGTGTATGTTTGAATGGGTTTATGTTAACATTTTTAGAATAGATGAAGCTTTCACTTGATGTTGATCCATACTGGATGATGAAATTGAACAATTTTATTTGATAAAATGTACATAATATTTAAACTTAAAATTGTGACGCGTGAGAAATTTTCAATTTGTACAATGCCTTAGTAATAAATTTTACGGATATTAACAATAAAATTATGATCTATTTACATGGAAATAAAATAAAAAAGGGAAAAAAATGAAATGGTATCAACTGAAGTAGCTGGAAATTCATTCACTACAACCCTACAGGAACCTTTCTAGGTAAAAAGGTTTAATAAGGGAGAATTGTTGATATCTATTTGGTCGTTAAGAAGATTATCTGGATACTTGTTTTCATTTATCTCAAGGACTTCTAAAAGATTTAATTTGAAGAAAGAGTGTTGGTTTGCTAATAAATGATTCAAGTAGTTGGAATCTGATTTTTGGTTGTCATAGCTACGTCTGTGTTCTGAAATTCTAGTTTTGAAATTCCTAAAAGTTCTACCTATATAAATTTTATCACAGTTATCAATACCACATTTTAATTTATAAATAAATATTTAGAGACATTTTTCCTTTTTTTATTTCATTTCCATGCAAATAGATCATAATTTTATTGTTGATATACCTACGTAAAATTTAGTATTAAGGCACTGTATAAATTGAAAATGTCTCATTATACATCCATTCGTTTGATAAAGCTACTGTGTTAGCGAAACGCGTCACAATTTTAAAGTTCAAATATTATACATGTAGATTTTATTTCATCATTTAACATTTGTTAAATTATATATTCCCCATTTGTTATTATTCAAAGAAAAATTCGCGAGAACCAACACAACCTTCACGGTAGCACCAAATATTTGAAATATGCTTCACTTTTGGTGGAAAGATCCACGAACATTTCTGAATCTCATTCGTTAACCCGGTCTGTACGCGATTTACTGTTTTATTTCAATTCAATCGAAAATCGGTATTGAGTTCTTTGATAAAAGATGTTTTGCTTAAAAACGTTTTTTTTTGTTTCAGACTGCACTATAGCAATATCTGGGAGATAGAGTGAATTGAACGAGCTATTTATTTCGCATTACAAGCCAATACAATATTATTAACAATAATTTGCGTTTATTTTATGTTCCTATTGGACCAATTCTCCTTTTTTGGGATAATTTTTCTTGCCAACAACGTGCAGAAGTAATCGAAGATGATATCGACTTCCATAATATCCTTCATTTGGCATTGCCATACTAAAATCCCGACCTCATTCCCATCGAGCATGCTAGGAACCATATACTAATACCCTTGAATTCCCATGAACCACCCCCACAAACTGTCCAAGAACATTAGACACAAATCAATCAAGACTTCTTCAATGATCTCATTAAAATTATGCTTCCTCGATAATATACTTTGTCAAGCAAAGGAACAAATGCTTACTTACATAAGGGAAAAATCATTTAATGGGGTACGTCGGTACAAGCTACCAACACAAAAATGTTCAAATTTCTTTAGGAGGAAATTCGCAGAACGAATTTGTCAAGGGACATACCAGAAATACCAAATGTTAAAGCCATTCAAAAATAAATTAATGTTTAATCTGATTAGAAATTCCAACCTTGTGAATTAACTTGAACATTGAATTTCCCTTATCTGGAGCTATCTGGCTGAATTTTTCAGTTTCTTCCTCCGTTAAAATCATAGATTTTCTTGCCCTTTAACCTTGAGCCTCCCCTTGAGTTTGTCGTTTCAATAACCGACCACTCTATTGGGAAAAAAGTTCAGATTTATTTCCAAATTCCGTATTCGATAACTTCGAGAACTAACTAGGAATTATTTCAATTAATAAGTTAACTTTAATAATTCTAAGGACCTTCCGCAATTGGATGATAGAGGGCGTAAGGAGTACCTTCTTTAAATCTATTGAATATAACATTAATATATTTTCAAATTTGACTGGTTTATAAACTTTATCAGTGATTTCTGCTGTACCGAAACGGATTTGTGAAAAAATACCTTTTTTTAAATAATTTAACACATACCCCATTGAAAAACATTTTTTGCGTCGGATTTAATTCATCCGATTCTAAGAAAACGCTTTGGTTGGGTACTTTATTACAACCCAGTATAATCTTCAAATGGCGTTCAAATACAATTTCCATTTTTGTAACTTTCATTGATTCAGATCGGAAGAACCACTATAGTAAAAGACAACTATGAAGTTGCAGCAACAACTCTTATGGAACAGAACTCGTGAGCTGCTATTAAGCTTGCGTGTATATTTAATTTCGTATGCTATTTTTAAACTCGAATTTTAACCTACCCATATTTATAAAAGTCATGATGCCCTACCTACGATAATATACCGACTTGAATTATTTTCAGTAATAAAACCGAAAGGAACGGTTTGAAATGTCAGATAAATCAAAATGTTTTCAGTATGTTTTGCGAGTTGAATTAGCATAATCTATTGGGTTTAGCTTAAGCATAAGCGTCTCCACTATAATATGACTTGCCATAAATATTGGAAAATGTGAAATTTAGTATATTTAATAGTTTCATGTGCCGGGCATAATTTCAAAATGAGAATCCAAGGTGGAGATTTGCATTTATTACGACCTTGAATAAGTAGTTACAAAGGACCACGCACTCCTCTCGGTAAATTGTGTAGACAGGGTAGTCTTTGGGTAGTTTTATAAGGAAGTACCTATCTACATTCTTCACTTAAAAAATAAGTACCTATTGCAATTTTAACCAACTATAGCCTTAATAAAATGTTGATATTAAGCGAGCTTTTTGACGTATATGCACAAAAATTTGAAGTTAGGGTTTTTTGGATATGAGAAATCATAATTTTGTATAATATTTCGATGTATTTTGTAGATGTCGCCACGTATGCGCAGAATGTACGCAAAACTTTTTTGTCTTTCACATTATCTCTTCTTTTGTAAAAGATAATTAAAGCCACATCATAATAACAAAAAAAAAAAGAAATATCTGTTAGAATCCCCAAATCTTAACGATTTTAGAGATAATCACATTTTATTGATTAACCAGTTGATTATTATTTAATGAAATTACGTTCGAAAAAAGTGTGTACGATAATTATTATGATGTTGCTTTAATTATATGTGGCCTATGTGGCGCCCTTTGCAAAATACTTCGAAATAGGTACAACATTATGATTTCTTATATATACAAAAACCCCCAAAATCAAATTTTTGTGCACATACAGATTGCAAAAATCATTTCGGATCCCTCGTCGTACACAAGTACGAAATATAAGAAAAAAGGTTGAAAGAGAGATAAAGAATAATCGTGCGCGGTTATCAAGGCGTGTACTTAATTCCAGATCCCCCCTATTTTAACCGCTGTTGCCAGAAGCGCATATTTATTTGTAAAAATGATATTTTTGACTCGTTATTGTTGAGTTATGCATAATAGGTAAAAGTAAACACTTCCATAATTCTCTCTGTAAAGTACACTGTTGCCGGATGAAAGTGTTAAGTTTTACCTGTTATGCATGACTTCGAAAAAAAGTCAACGAAAACGAGACAAAACTATCATTTGTACAAATTAATATGCGCTTCTGGCAACAGCAGTTAAAATAGAGTGGCAATCAACATTCGGCCACTGGTTTCTGGAATTGAGTACACGCCTTGATGACCGTGCACAATTATTCTTTCTCTCTCTTTCAAGCTTTTTTTCGCACTTGTGTACGACGAGGGTTCCGGAAAGATTTTCGCAATCTGTAGGTCAAAAAGCGTTGAAGCTATTTTAAAAAATGTAAATTAAAATTTCTTGTTCAAACCCTGTATCCCTTTTAATATCAACATTTTATTGAGGCTAGTTGGTTTAAATCGCAAAAATTTGGAGTGAAGATTGTAGGTACTGAACTTCTACATATGTACAATTACTTAAGGAGTACTCTATATTGAACAAAACTGAGATAAAAAAATCTTACAGTTTCTGAAAGCTACCATAAAATATGAGTAAAAAATGGTAAAAATTGTAATTTAACTTATGTAAATATTTCTAACTATTTTCTGTGCCAATGACCAGCGCTGTCGAGGCATGTTAAGCTAAAAAATATCAATTTCAAATTATATAGTTTCTTCTTCATTTATATATATTTTTAAAATCATTTAAAAATATTAAGTTATGTAGCCATATTTTGGAAATGTCGTCTGATATCTTCTCCAGACAAACATTCTGTATAACGGTATAGCTGTTATTTCAATTACAAAACAACAACATCAACAATTCCTTACCCAACATTTTTTTTAACGTTAAAAACTCTCACCTGCGGATTTGCACAGTAAGTCAAGGTTATTTTACCAAAAAATGTTTTATGCATGAACCACAAGATTTTAGTGTCTTATTGGCTTTCATGTAAAAAATATTTGATGTTGCCCTATTACTTACCTGGTAGTAAAAATAAATTGATTTTCGAAAGCTCATATAGACTAACTGGGCCGTAAGTCCTGAATTGAAGGTTTGCAATGGACTTAATTGTTGAAGGAAAAAAGTTGATTTATTTGTGAAAATTCCCATCTTTATGATGGACGTATGATGTAAATTTCAGTTTATCATTGGCTTACGAGGGAAATTTAGAAAGGTGTTCATTTAATTTTTGCTGACAGTATTTTATTTTACCAGCTTTATTATATAAGTATAGATAAATCAACTAAAAATTGTATCTTACTCATATGATATGGACATTTTTATGAATAAATTAATACCGCTTGCAATTTTCAACGTACGCCCATTGTAGTTAATTTTCACAAATAGATCATTCTTATAAATTTTTTGGAAATAATTAAATCCCTTTTAAAATTTCAAATTCCCAAAGATATAGAATTTCTTACTAATAAATGATATACTCATGAACCTGTTCATGGTAGAGAGGAATTTCTACACATAAACTAATCCTTTATGAAATTTTCATCGTGCGCCTATGGTGGAAACATTTTTTCCACAAACAACTCTAATTATCAAAATTTTAATTCGAATAAAGAGTTGAAAACTTGATTTAGTTATTCTGGTAATAAATAAAATATATTGCCTCTCCAGTAAACAGTTACTTCATACCCATCTGTTATCAAGAAATCTAATTTAGTGAATACTTACGTAAAAAACGACATTAATTTTCCTGCTACTGCAGACTTAGAAAATCGAATTAGTCGAACCAGGTGCTGCCGACTGATGGTTAATTTTTATCGAAACTACGCCACTGACTGCAATGCCGAAAAATGTTGAAGGAAGAACGTGACCTCCCTTAGGGGCCGAATAACTTGAATAGAAGCTTTAACTATGTTTTTGCACATTTGGCAGCCGACGATCATGTATTATTTTTTTTATCTTGTAGGATTTAATGGGTGACTTATATATTTTCCAACAATTTCTATGAAATTTTGTGATGCTGCCAGAAAATATGAAAAACGAATTACTTGGGAAATATTCGCGATTAACATCTTGGAAACATGTCAGTGATGAAAAATGGAAATTTCGAATGGTTTGACCAGAATAGGCATCAGTACATTTTGGACATTTGAATTTGTATAGCCTCTCTTGATAGATATACTTTCCACTTTACATCCAACAATTTCTTCCCAACATTGCTTTCTGTTTTAATAGTATAATACACCAAGATGGCGAAGACTATTTCTATTGACCGAGCACCAAAATTATTTCGCGAAGAAGCAATAATTGTCAACTTGTGACACACAGTATAGCACATTGTACATTCCTTCCGAGGAGTTGTCCTCCTAGGTCATCGTCCATCCTGTTCTTCTCAGGAATCTCCTTTATATCGGCAGGAGTAGGCCAAGATTCACCAAACACACACACTCTTATTGACGATAACTCCTGACACTCGCATAAAGCCTGACAGTTTCATCTTCCTGTTTACACATTCTGCATGAAGGTGTGTCCACTAGCCCCATAGTATGAAGGTGTTTCTTTAGTTAACAGTGATCAGTCAAAAATCCTACTGTTAAACGTAGGTTTTTTCCAGGTCATCGCCAAATTTCTTTGACGCTAGCTTCCCAGGGTGATCCTGGTAAGACTGCATCCTTTGATTACATCCTATCTCTTAAGGGATTGAGCATGGGTGTTACGTTTGGCTAGTTCCGCAATTGTCGAAGTTGTCAGGCCGTAAGTGTCACTGGGTCCTAAAATTATCAGTCCAGCCGCATCCCTGACCAAACACGTTGTCTGTTCAAGGTTAATAGGGCTTGTCTACTGTCAGTGCAGATTGTTTTGAACAAAAATTGTCTTTCAGGCAAATTATACCAATTTATGACTGATTATATCGTCAAATCTCATTGTTAAAGCTCTCTTGAATGAATAATCGGTATTGATGGCAATTATTAAGATTATCTCATTTGTCTAATTATTCAAATTATGTACTTTCCGTGTATACAGGTAAGTTAACGATACGTTAACATTCCAACGCCAAACACACTTATCGAAGCCTAAACTGAGGATTTATGCATACCTCTACAGAATGCTAAAGTTACTCTAATTGGATTAGACCAAAGAGCTGTATATCTCGATATGACAAAGACTATTTGGTCACTAATGTGACAAGACATTTACTCGCAGTTTGTGGATCCCTTATATAATCTCTGTTAGAGGTATATTTGGCATGAGCGGTACATGGGGGTTTCGGAATATCGTTGTTCTTTTTCATTTCACCAATACTGAATCTCTCAATTTTAACTCTATTGAAAGTGAAAAATTAGGTTAAGATTTTTTGAATTTTGGTTTGCAGTTGGAGGTGAAGATGTTGCTAGTGTCAGTTCCGTTACTGGAAGACATGTATTGGTTGTGATTTTGGTGTCTTCTTCAGTCCGTGATTAAGCTCTTAGAGCTCGCGGACAGAGAACATATACCTTGCACTGATGAGGCGCAAATACGCCGAAACCGGTCTACAAGTGATGTTGTCCCTTCTTATTGCAAACCAGAATGGTTGGTGTATAATATCTTGAAGATATATCAACCACCTTTGATTTTGAAGTGTAATCAAACAGCCATCGGGGCCTATAACCCCGGGAGTAGTTGTTGCTTGAACAGATTTGTTTTGTTTTAGAAAATATTTTTCCAAGCTTATAAATCGTAAGAATAATTATAATAATATAACGCCTGCTTGGCCAATTTTTAACCAAGAGTTAATCAAGCTCTTGGTTATATCATTTCTGATAAATACCGATCTATAAAGGACTGGGATTTCAATATTCCGTTTCTGACAAGGCTAAATGTCCGTACCTATAGTTCCTACTCAATCTCCGGCTTGAGCACGTGCTTGGCTAAGTCAGACTTCGTTTTAAGTTTAGCTGCTATACCTACTATAGTTTCGAATTCGGGAAGTTGAGATCCGGCTTTTTTCATGGCTTTGACTCACGCTATTCAGCCAGTCACATCAGGAAAAAAAATAACAATATATACAGAAGGAAAGGATAAATCTCACTCACACCTACACACTAGAAGAAAGAAAAATCCTAAGAATTAACCTAATGATATAACTGGGACATGAGAGGGTCACACGCTTCTTGTCTAGGGGCCCGTCAAGAGTTTTAATGTGTCACAAACAAAAGTAAGGCCACGGAAATGAAGCTAGGAATAGCAACAAATGGGATAAACAAATCTGGTTCACACATTCACAAACGTATCTTTGATTTAAGTATGAATTTTATCAGATTATCGTATACTTCCATTTAATTTAAGGATAAAAGATGACAGATATTGAAAGGTGGGAAATAACCACTATTTATAAGATCTTTAAGAAGGTTTTGTGATTCTAGCAAGTAGATAAAGCGAAAGAAAATATTATTTGAATCGCTTTTAACATGACAGTGCTGGATAACATGCATGTCCAAAACGAAGTCTGTTAATAGTTGTGATATATTTACGTGGGCAGGGATATAAGTTGAACCAACATCTATGCGGAATTTCTTGTTTTAATAGGGAATATTGGGTATTGGAGGTTTTACAATAATCGATCCAATGTTTCTCCCAAAGACGAATTTTAGCCTGGAATTAGCAAAAGCGTCTGAAACAGTTAGCGGATAGATAGATGTGCCACCATTTTCTACTGCATCCGGCTTGGTTGTTTTGGTAATTTTTGCGTTATTACCAAAATTCTAGTGATTTCATTAAATTCACTTTGCCAGCATTCTCATGACTGACCTTTAAGTCCTTAACAACTAAATTATTGGTGGTTAAATGTTCTGAAATTGGAATGTACTACAGAAAAAATAACGCCCTTAATAGTTTTTTTTTGAGAATCTATACCAATTCTGAAATCTTCTTCACTATAGAATTCTATATCTCAATTATACCGTTTTGGTAAGCGAATATCTGTCATTTCCTAACAATCTTTATAAACTTTAAAAACTCTTCCAAATTTTCTGTCCATAAAAACCGAAGACATGCAAGACGTGCTCAATGCTGGTCTCTACCAGACTTGGTTCTGTCTCAAGTCACTCAAGCGCTGTAAGCTTACTTTCTGTCCGAGTTTCGTTTATGTTTATAGTATACAGACCATAAAGTAATAAATGAAAAAGAGGTTTTAAAACATATGGAAGAAACTGGCACAAAGTTTGTGCGCAGTCAGTTGAGCATGGCGTATCACAGCGAATTAGTGAACTAACAAACCCCGCCTCTAACGACACGAAAATTGTCAATATGTCAATATTAGTTTAATTTGAGGTTAGTCACTATTGGACATATCTGGTAAGTTGAAAAAGTAAAAGAGTGAAAACAATATTTTTCATTTTATCGTTTTTTTTTTGAGACAATGAGGAAGATTTGCTAAAAGTTCTAGTTCTGTAAAAAAGTGGTAGGTATTTCGTGTGATATTGGTGTGTGCCTCAATATGTCTCCAGGTAGATTGGTGTATAAGTGTGGATTATTTGTTTGTCTGTTCTTATTTTATTTTTCTTAACTGTTTTTGTGTTATTTTAGATATTTTGTTGTTTTAATAGTAATTTCTCACTAACAGAGTTTTTTTTCTCCTACTCCTAATAATACAATATTACGCGTATGCTGAAAAATTGCAAATTCAAAAAGCGCGCGTTGATACAGACCCTGTCTCAAGTCGTACTCAAGCTTCAGACCAACCTCAAGTCCTTACTATAGCTACGGGCATAAGATCTCAAAATACTGTTCCTGACAAAAAACCTCTAGTATTACTCTATTTGATGGATTCAAGTTCAGGAAAGGTTATGAAACTTCACCTATTTTATTTATATAATTTCATGATACATATTCTCTTGTTTATTAATAACATTTTTACTGATATTGTAAATTTCAATTCCCCTTTCATCTAAATATTTTTTTATTGAGAAAGTTTTATTTGACACGTAACTCTAGTGTATCTCAGTATTTTTTTTTATAGACAGATAACATTTGAAAGCTGTTAACTTTGAACACTTCTCTGTTTTAAGAAAGAAAATAATTGGCGCCTTTAGCCAACTTCCATCAGTTAACAAAGCCCCGAGAACTGTCTCTACAAATTTAAATTCATCTTGGCACCATTTATTTCCAATTTTTTTATTCACGCGCAACGCTGTGAGCCATTATTGTTTCAATAAATAATGGTAAACACCGACCGATTTATGATGCGTCAACATGTTTGCATTTGTAGCAAAGTTGAAATTGTAATTTAATAAAAAAATTACTTGAGGATAACAAATCGCTGATGACTAGTCAAGTCGCCTGAATTTACGATTCCAGTAATGAAACGTTAGTAACAAACGCAATAATAGACAAGGTTGGCTTAAGGTCGTTAATAAAGTATAAAAGGGCATACATAAAACCGAAACGATAAGGATAAATCCGGTCGGTTCGCGAGGAGGCATGTGGCGTCTGGATGGCTGGCGTCTGGATGCTCCTGGCATCGGCACGACCGGCGGTAGTGGAAGCGCACCCCCGACGCCTAGGACGTCAATGTCGGGGACGACGGTGCTCAGCTGCGACAAATGCACCAGAAAACGATTACATTGTAATACACACTTACAAATAGGTCGACGGTGGAGGGACTTTTGAACAAAAAAAACTTGTACGTATTGCAGATATGGTTGTTTAGATTGATTTACGGATTATTTGCATTTTGTTGAAGTAAGCCATTATAATTAAACTCTACAATAGTACATTGTTTACCGGGTAGGAAAAGCTTAACATTCCTGGACGACTGTGAAGATTGCTAAGTCGAGGCGCAAGCCGAGACTTAGCAACACAGAGTCCAGGAATGTGGCTTTTCCTACGAGGTAAACATACTATTTTTCCGCAAATCGTTTAAAATTCGACAGATATTGATTGATTTAAAAAAAAACGCGATAATTTTATTCCCAAATAAATGGTGCTTTGAAATTCCTAATAAAATTACTTGGGTTACTATGGTATTGAGGTTGTATTGTCAAACTTGACGCTTATAAATTTCATTGCTGGTGTTCTCGAAAGTAAAATGATAAGTGATGATGAAATTTCCATTCCTGGGACTCCTCCAGAGCTGGTTGAGGCAGTGAATACTGCTTCATTAGAATTATTGCCAAAGAAATCAAGAGAAAAGTACGAAAATGCATACAGACGTTTTATGGATTATGTAGAACACTAGCAACTGTACGGAAATATCATTTCCTTACAGTAAGGAAGTCCTGACTTTTTCTTCAAGAAATTTTGACAGGAATGTCAAAATTTCCTAGCGATTTGCGGAAAAATAGTTTACTGTTCATTAAAAATTTCTTCGATAACCAGTGATTTTCAAATTAAAGTATTTTTAACAAACTTTAAGGTTTCATTAACAATTACTAAAAAGGGAAGCCCTTAGATTGCCTCGGGCAAAGTTAGTCAACATATGTGCAGAAAATGTGAACTCTACGATGAAACACTTACTCACATACTCTATTTCTGTGAGAACTTACAAGGACTCAGACGGAAGCACTTTGGAGTGTAAATGTATGTATGTATTTTTGGGGTAACATTCACTGAGACCTAAAAGATCTAGTGTCCCCCCACTTCTACTTAGTTTCTGAGGAGAGTCTCTGAAACTAGTTGCTCCTTTAGTCCTATTTCCCGGAGGAATTTTAGGATATCTGCAGGCTTCAACTTAGGCAAATGTTCCTCTTCTATCCAGTAATTTCCCAGGTACTGTGCTCTAGGATTCTGGAGTGCTGTGCAGTTGGGAAGTATGTGGATGGAAGTTTCTTCTTCCATGCCACAATATCTGCATTCTTCTTCCTCCACTATTTTGAGCTTTTTCAGGTGCCGATTTAGGCAACAATATCCCGTTAGGATCCCTGTTAAAACTCTTAGCGTAGTTTTACTTAGACTGATGCATAATTTGATCTCAACAGGTTGTAGTCACCCAGAAGAATCTTTGATTGTCCAAGCCCTACTAGATCTTTCCAATGGTCAGATCTTCTCTTTCTTTCGGTTTCACCTATTTCTTCCTATAGGAATGGAAATAACACAACTGCAGAAGATTCCTCCAGATTATCTGGTGGACTATATAGAAGACACGAAACTTCTGCAATGGAAGTGGTAAGATAACATGTGTAATGGTACAAAGATTCAGTTCAAGTACCTGGCCTATTGAGTCCAGCCCAAATGTATGAATGAATGAATGATGCGTAGTTCAGTTAAACATATTATTATTCATGCCACATCATTTTTATTACCAATTAAGTGAATATTTTATTCGGAAAATATTTTATCAAAAATTGTATTTGTAAAATTGATAAACAGTTTACATTTGATATGATAGTAAAGTTGAATTCCCTTATCGACCATACACCATAAAATGGTAAATAGGGAAACGGAAACTAGGAAACATTCCATGCATTCCGATACGTCAGTCTATCCCGTGAAATGTCTCTAAATAGCTGTTTCGACGTTAAATTTAAACTTTCCTCTCCAAACCCAAACCAACGTAGAGAAATACTGTAACAACAGTAAATGCCGTTGACCTTTTGGTATGCCTAAATCGAATATTGGTTGATAGCTTGGTGGTTGTGAATGTTCGTATATAAAAAAATGAGGAAAAAATAAAACTTTATATTAAAAATGTCTAGTTGAGATTTTCAGCATTGGCAGCGACATATTTGTGAAAAATACTTCGTTGTGTGTAATTTTCTTCCACAATCGTGAGTATCTTATAAACTGTTCTAGAAAAGTTAACCAGATATTGACACTGTTTTGATTCTCGAGTACTACACTACCGACCGAACATCTTAAGCAGGCAAAAAGTCGACCATGGCTCTCAGTGACAACAAACGCTTCAACAGTTGTCCCATTTGATATGTGAATTCAGTTGTTTCGCCAAACTGTCTTTAGTCGAAGCAATATTGAATGCAAATTGACACCCTATATAAAGAAATACTTTCTCTGTTTAGTCGGGATCACTTATGAAAGCGATATAGGATTGATCCAATGTTAAAATACTAAATAAATAATTTTACCTACGACCCCCCCTGTAATCAGTCAATAACACACAGTCGGCGCTAATGTAATGACGTCTATTACGCACGGTAAAAAAAACGCACAGCTGTAAAGTAAATCGCACGGCTTCCCTAGCAACATCTTAGCAACTGTCAATAGACGTCGCCATTTTATTCAAAAATCTGACATAAGCCGTCAAAACATCAAACTTAGGAATAGGCTGCAATAGCGATTTGCGTAAGAACTGTCAAGAAACTTTTTTAACACTTTTTTATTATCCTTATAACTTATAATGGTTTGTGTATTTTGTGGAAAGCTTTATTCAATTGAAAAATGTCGAGTGAAAGTGAGATGGATTTAATATTATCATGGAAATCGCAGAAATAGCCAAATATTGTTGATGTTGTTCAAGTATTATCAATAATAAGAGTATAAATACATGTAGAAGTAGGTCGTAGGTAAAGTATAGTACGTAACTGGTGTTGTAGAGCATTTTACGCACTCACGGAATTACGCACTCGCCGCTACGCGGCATCGTGCGTAACTTTTCCATTCGTGCGTAAAATGCTTCTTACCACACACGTTACGTAATATACTATTAATATATTTTTGGAATTAGCTTAGCAACGTAAATAAAAAAATTGAGTGTTTAATTTAAAATAACTGGTGCTAACGTCATCATTTAAATGAACGCACTGTAGGTATGTGGAGGATACTTGAAATTAAATTTTCATTCACATCATTTATTTATTTAGTATAATTCCCATTTTATTTAACTCTATACGCACGTCTATGCTATTTTTATAAATAGAAATTAAAACAGTTTTTTATTTGGAATATTTAATTATTTTACATGCTCCCACAACGTAAAAATCAACTCGGCTTATTGGTTGCTGTTTTTTTTTGACGACGACGTTTGACGATTATGAATAACGAAAAGAACTGGGCATTTTGTTATTTGTTAAGAGTTCGAATTTATTTCTAATAAAAATTTTACAATTGAACGTTGTACATTTATATCGGGAGTGTGTTTTTCAAACAAATACTTTCATTCAATATGAAGAAATTTCATCTTGTTACTTTTAGTGTTTTTACAGAAATTCCAATGGAAATCAGGGTAAATATATATTTTTTTGTAAGAATTGTATGTACCATTATGTTCTTTAATTATTGATCTACAATATATAGGTCAGATCAGAATAATTTGGAAGTTATATTAATTCCAATATAAATCAATATTATTTTGTATTAAACAACCTATGTATATAAGGGTTATATTCACTGAGACTTGTGCCCCTTTTCTTATAATTAGTTCTTAATAAAAGTCTCATAGCTCGGAGAAATTTTAGGATATTTGCAGGCTTTAGTAAAACAACCTATACCTTGAATGTATTTTTTTCGAGATATTTTCTTGATAGGCTGTATGCATGTATTGTATATTGTGGTGATAATATCTGAGTCCTAAAAGATCTTGTAGGTTTAATTTATTTTGAAACAAAGTTACTATAAGGTCATCTAGTAATAATATTATATTAACTTTTCCAATTTCCGTGGAGATCTTTTTAATTCAAGAGCCAAACAAAATTCAGCCAAATGAGAATTGACCAGAATATTACAGTTAAAGTATGGATACATTTATGTCGTCAGAAGTCCATAACAAGTTTAAACACGTTAAAACGCGTGATCAATACCAATCAATACATGGCATAAGAATATGATAATTTACAGTATCCAACTATATTCGAGTGCAAAAAATAAACTTTTTTAATTCTTGAAAAAAATATTTCAATTTTTCTAGATTGTCTTAAGATAATTGAGGGTTTTTATTCATAAACTTATGAATAAGTTCTTTGAATTTCAATATCCAAAATAATTATAATTCATAAAAATATTTAATGATTATATCCTATTAAAAATTAAAAGTATAAATTTCACGATAAAGTTCGGGTGAGTTAGGTCGAAAGTTGTGAAATAGAAAAGATTCCCACCAGAGATTTTACTTTTTTAAACGAAAGTATATGTATTGTACGGACTAAATTCCTAGATTTTTGAGCAGCTTGCAAGCAAAGCTTGGAGCAGGAGAAATGCAACAGTTTTTCGTCCATGATTTTTTTTAATTTGATTGTACAAAAAAATTGTGTGTGTCGCTTGAAAAACCATTTTGCAAAAATTATTTCTATTTTTTTAAAACTAGAGGTCGAGCAAAATTTTCTCTTACCATTGCATTATGCCATATAGGGTATAAAATTACCTACCATTTTGATGTCCACAATTTTTTTGTAGGTACAATCAAATCTAAAAAAGTTATGGATTAAAAACTGTTGCATTTCACGTGCTCCAAGCATTGCTTTCAAGTTGCATCTTCTCACAAATCTAGGAAAGTAGTCTATACTACATATACTTTCGTTTAAGAAAGTGAAATCTCTGGTGGAAATCTTGTCCATTGTATATTCTTACTTCCACGGACTAAGAACTATGTGCGACCAAACCAAGGATCTAGAGAGCCGGTGACTTTACATCTTTTATACCTTACAAGTTTGACGGGCTCTTTTGGCAATTGCAATAATAGTTATTTATGAACCAAGGGCGCAATTAAGGTGTTTGTGGCCCGCCGCGTGGGCCAAATTTAAGCACGAGGCGCAGCCGAGGGCTTTAACCACGCAAAGGCCGCAAACACCATTTGCGCCTGTGGTACATACAAGATTTTATGTACGTTCGCGAGTCCTCTTCTGTTGCAGAAGGATATATTGAGGACTCCATCCAACAGAAGGTTATAAAACTGCTGAAAAAATATTGGGAAGGGACGTAGCCAGTAGCAGTAATAATTCAAGTTCTTATTGTTCAGAAAATGTTGATATTTTAGAAAATATCAATTATTCTTTTTCAAACACCAACACCTCGACCAACAGCAACAATTTACCTTCTATATTAGTATCTAATTGTAAAGAATGTAAAATTGAAATTAATATATCAAAATTGGTATTTATTCAACTGGTATTTATTCAACTGTTTGATACCTGCATGGTGGCACATTGTGGCCCGGCGGGCCGAAAAGTATCAAATTGCGCCCGCAAATTAGGGCGCAAATAGGTACTTAGTGGCCCGATCGTACATAAAAATAATATTTTAAATGAGCCTATTCTGTGAAAAAGCATATTGGACTGAATTGAAGTTGACAAAAAACTGTTCATAACATTTCTCGACCCCTCCCTGTATATGCTACCAAAATTTAATTTGGGAATAAGCTGCACAAATAGTGACCTGTGTAGAGCGATATTAATTACGCTTGCAAACCACAGAGGCGATATGGGTTGAAACTAAAATTCACGAGAAAAACGCACTTGACGGGTAATAAATATTATTAAATATATCATAGCTCCGGTTATATCATTATGTTATACCGATTAATTATATAAATAATTACCTCTAAAGCTAGGTTTATCGGAAATATGATAATCTCTTTAATACACGGACTTCTTTCACCTATTGAAATTAATTAATCTTTATCCATTCACAACTTTTTTTTGTGATATGATGATTATTGTTTTTAAAATATATTATAATATAATAATAATTATTATTATAAAAAAAACTTAAATAAATACCTATGATACTATACTGACAATTGATTATTGTAAACTCCTTTTTCTAATATTGGTAGCCAAATTTTATTACTAGCTAAACATTTATCATTGTCTATACCTCATTTCAAAACCAGGAGGAGTAATTTGAATTTAAGTTGGCAATTCTGTAGACCTATGTTTGGTCAGATGCTGCCCAGTTTCACGTTTCGTTAAAACTGTTCTTTGAAAACTTTAGTAAGGAATTGTATTGAATATCTGCAATTATGGATCCTACTACTTGAAGTGCTATTCACTTATTTCGGTGAAACTATGTAGGGTCATTTAGGACCGTCAAAAATCGAATACATTCATATCTATGTAGGTATGTATTTTTGGGGTAACATTCACTGAGACCTGAAAGATCTATTGTGCCCCCTTCTACGTAGTTTCTGAGGAGGGTCTACTAGTAACTCCTTTAGTCCTATTTCCCGGACAAATTTTAGGATATCTGCAGGCTTCAACTTAGGTAAATGTTCCTCTTCTATCCTGTAATCTCCCAGGTACTCTGCGAATGTCAAAGTTTTTTGTTATATTTTCCTATTTTTTGGTTTATCCTATGGGCGAAGAAGAGTTGTATTTTGACATTGACACTTTAGACATCTCAATACAACAAAAATGCAGATAACAGTAATGTCAAGGTGATGACATAAATTGAAAATAATTGACATTATTTAAATGCTTGAATATTACAGCCGTATTGCTCCTTATGTCATCAGTCATTTTTGGTTAACCACGAATTTCAAACTAATTGCTTTTTAATTCAAAAAGTTGTATCTCGTTAAGTAATTTAAGTAGCAAATACGTTAAAGACAATCTCCTGGGTAAAAAAAATTATGTTGCACGAGTTTTTGTTCAACTGCTATTTCTGGATTCTCAAAATATTTGAATATTGTCCTAGGTTGATAATAGAAAAAATTATTAAAGACTAATAGAGAAATTCAACTTTCCATTTGGCTAGAAGGAGCAATAATCGTCAACATCACAGCTATTAATGGAAAAATTATATCCTTTTTAAAATAAGTACTTTTTTTTTAACCATTGAATCATCTTCTAAACTTTTCCAATAGGTCGTTTTTTTTTTAATTCGGTAAACACCCTGCTGTTAACACTATAAAAACGACCGTCGATGTTAAAACAGCCGTATATGGAAACAGAACAGAAGTGTTGGTATTTGTATTTTAATTTTGTTCCTTTTATGGCAACTTTTTTATATTTTAGACATATATCTACTCCAGCACAACTGAATACTAATGAAACATTTGTGATTCGATTCTTTGGCAACTATTCGTTTTTTTTTATTAGTCCACGCTTGTCCAACTAATCATTTTTCTTTTCTTAGACCAGTATGCTAAACAAGCATCTAGCTACAAATCTACAATCTATTCGTGTCACGGTAGAATAAAATCGCACACATTTTGTTTCGTCGAATTTGCCATTCTTTATATTCATTCTCCAAGAGCCGCTAAACCAGTTTTTAGCATGGTGCATGGTCATTGAATGGTCTTTCGCTTTTTGTTATATGCAAGGGAACGTTAAATTCGCTTCAAGAATTGTGGAGACGTTAGTGATGTTCCGTATGGATTAATTTTCACCTTCTACAACCACACAGATTTGCGGTATACAGGGTGATGCAGGTGAAATTTTGTTTCACGAAAGTAGAATGTTTTGGACATGTCCAAGCTACCAAATAAACAAACAAAAAAAATGAAAAATTTGACATACACACGGTTAATTAGAAAATTCATGTAGAAGGTCAAAAACTTTGAGAATCGTGGCAATGAGATGATAAATTGAACAATCAGGACTATTTTTGGAGTTCATATGATTGGTTTTCCGGCAAGGTATGCGAAAAAAATACTTTTTGTTTCTGACCTAGTTACCGGCACCGACACTTAAGTTAAGTTTGCTTTTACCGTTTTGATGCCAACAAACTAGCTAGAAACATGCATATCCGCAGTTACCCACCATTGTATAACATTCCGTCTATACAAAACTATTCAAAATAAGAAAAAAGTCGAATTTGAAGTTAAAAAGTGCACGGCAATTGAAATGCTCGTTAATTTCTTGTTGAGTATACATTCTACTTCTACTACTGTTGAAAATAATTATTTGTGATGCGTGCTTATTAGATGTTTGGTATTCCATAACATACTGTTAATAACATATAATAATCCTGAAAACATTTAGAATATGTTCGAGGTAGTTTTGGTAAGAGGTTCGGTATATGGATCGAAGATTCAAAAATGAATGAAGGCTCAGGATGTGGAGTTAATTCGAGAGCACTAAGCCTAAGGATTAAGTGGAGAATGAGAAACAATACCAGCGAGGTTCAAACAAAACTGGCTGGTATCACAATTGCCATAAAAAAATTAACCAGAAAAGGAATTTCTGACAAAAACATAATAATCTGCACTGATAGTGGACAAGCCCTATTAACCTTGAGCAGACAACGTATTATATCGGGGCCAGTATTAGAGTGCCACCAAAACTTAGCAAACACCTCGGCAGATAACAATATTATCCTGAAGTAGGTTAAAGGGCACGACAGGGTTGAAGGAAATCGCATTGTCGATTCTTTAGCTAGGGAAGCCGCTGGACTGCTTGGACCCAGTGACACCTATGGCCTGACGACTTCGAAAATTGCGGAACTAGCCAAACGTCACACCCATGCTCAATCCCTTAAGTGATGGGAGGGAATCGAAGGATGCAGTTTTGCCAAGATCACCCTGGGCGACCCTGGGAAGATAGCCCCGAAGAAATATTTGGCGATGACCAGGAAAAACCTACGTATAACAGTGGGATTTCTGACTGGCCATTGTCAACTAACACTAACTAACAAACACCTCCATACTATGGGGCTAGTGAACACACCTCTATGCAGGATGTGTAAACAGGAAGATAAAACTGTCGGGCATGTCCTATGCGAGTGTCAGGAGTTAACGTCAATAAGAAATTGTAGGTTCTGTGAGTCTTGGCCTACACTACAGGAGATGTCTCCTAGTGACCATTCCACCTTCCTGAGAAGGACAGGATGGACGATGACCTAAGTGCTGTGAGCCTACACTCACTCTCCCTTCTCTACATATACAGATATAAATGGATCAAAGATCTAGATAAAATATGCAAAAAATGTGCATAAACGTTATGACTCTGATGACTCATGTTCGTTGGCGTATTCCACAAAATGGGATGATCAAAAAGTATTATTTTTGAACACCGAATATAGTTACAAGAAATAATGTGGTCTTAAATCCATAACCAGACCTAGAAAGAATAATATACCTACAAATGGCTACTAAAAAATACACCCGAAAAAAAATGTACTCGAGTTTTGACTCGCCATGTGTTTGATTTTCATGAATATTTGCAAATTCATTTATACTTGTAAATTTTGATAAACATTAATATCTTAGGCTGTGATAGATTACCGGTGTTTTACTTCTATCCAATTATACAGGTCACTGATTATTATATTATATCATTATAAATATATTATTATATCCCCTATAACAGATCACAAGCCCTTTTATTACCAACTGATAAAGCAAACTGAAAAATAAAAAACATCAGAATGTAAAAATACACTTTCCCGCATTTCAGCGTTAACTGTAAATTATGCAGTTCTAAGCAATGTGTACGAAAATACAGCTATATAGAACATAACTATTTTTCTGACTATAATATTGTTTTTGTTTTAGGTACGAATTGAGAAGATATACAGGTAAGTCAAAAGATTGTTTGAATGAGCTGTTTGTTCAATCTGAATAGTTAATGGTGGATAAAAGTATAATTGAGAATAAATAATTTATATTATTCTCAGAATGTTTTTATGTCGATTGGACAATTCAAATTTTGGATGATTGAAGCATTACGGCATTTTTTATATGACGCGCAATATGTAAAAGAGAAGGTAGCTACAAAATATGGAACATGATTCCACAAAACAGGCTAGCCTAGCAGTAAAAGTTTATAGAATGACATTGAGTAAAAAAAATTGGTTTCAAAACTATCCACCTGAAGCACTAGCTGCAATTGAGTATAGTTTACATAACAGCCTTTTTGGTGTCCGTCCGTTGATTCTGACGTATCCGGGATTTGTGTATGTCGTTTACTTTTTGACATATTTCTAACCCTAAATTTGATAAATGAAATTAGGATTTTATTCAGTCAAATTCGGAAGGTCTATGAAATTAATAACTACCAGCTTCTTTTTTTAACTGAAAATACTTGAGAACCTACAAAATGCAGATGCTTTTTCGTGTATCTAGGTATTATTTGAATAAATATATCAATATGATTATTATTCTCTGTCAGTGGAATATTTGAAAAAAACGTATGCCACATTGCCGCTACGAAAGGTACGCCTGCATCCTATTTTGATCGATGTTATTCCTCACGATTGATAGGTTGCGCTTGCGCCTAATCTAAACATCAATTAATCAAATTTGTCAATCAATTGAAGATTAGAGTGAACGTTTGTAATACATTATTGTGATATTTTGAGTAAGATTAATCACAGACCTGCCTTTTCCCCATTTCTTCCAACGTAATGTGTAAGAAGGACATCAACAATCGATAACGCATAACAAGAAGATTATTATATAAACTCTGAATCGTTTGGACACTTATGATACCTTATTCTTTTTGACCTTCTTGCATTAGTGGAAGATGTTTGCGCTCAATATATTTTTATTTATTTTTCTTGTAAATGTAGATTTATTTGTAAAAGCGGCATCGTCGCTATTTTCGAGCTGGTAGCTAGGCCGGCAATGTGTAGCGGGGTTAAAATTAGAGACGAATAAACAATAGAAGTAGGCACACGTATTTTATTGCAAGTCTTTTTAATTTTGAAAAAGAATTTAACTTGGTGCAAGTATAATCTCTCAACATGGTCCTTCTGAGCCAAATATGAATGGCTATAATAACTAAAAATATCAAATTAAAGTTAGTTATAAGTAAATACAGTGAATAAATAAAAAAGTATCACTTGCCGGCGTGCACGTGCACAAATCAAGGTCAAGAATCCAGTTGCTGTTGTTAGGGTGAAAACCGGTGAAGAAAGAAAATAGAATACAGGGTTAGGTAAAAAGTATCAGAAGAAGTTTGAGTGAGTACCCTTTCTTATTTTCCTGATTATTTTATATTCCTTTATTCCTGTTTATAAGTAGTTGTCGCTTCACATCCGAAAGTGTATTGAAAATTTATAGTTTTTTTTTTGGGTTTTTTAAAGTACGTATATTTTATAACTATAAATCTAAGAAAAATGGATGCATTGAAGAGGCAAAGAGGTGGTGTAAAAGCCAGTTTAACTAATTTTAATAAGTTTATAGAAGAAAATATTAAAGATAAAGAGGTATCGAAAGATGTTTTGATTGATCTAGAAAATCGGTTAAGTAGTATAGAAGGTATGTTATTGCAGAAATTTACAGAAATTCAGGAACGTATTGAAATATTAACCGATGAAAATAATTTAGATATGGAATATAAAGAGCAAACTGATTTTGAGAACAGATATTATAGTGTAGTGGCGACAGCCAAAAAATATATTAATGACAATGCTCCAATTAACTCCAACTCATCAGATAATGCAAGTCATAACGGTTCTGCAGAACATTCGCGGAAACATTGTGGATCGTTTGATGTATTAAAAAATGTAAAGTTGCCGGATATTAATTTGCCAATGTTTAACGGTTCTGTAGAGAATTGGCTCGAGTTTAGAGACGTTTTCGAATCCCTAATACATGTTAACGAGTCCATTTCCGATATACAAAGGTTTCATTATTTAAGGGCGTCGCTGAGGAACGAACCTGCTCAACTGATTTCCACGATTGAATTCTCGGCAAATAATTACAAAATCGCATGGGACTTGTTAGTTAAACGTTACAATAATGATAAAATGTTGATAAGTAATCATATAAAAAAAATTTATAATATCGAGGTTATGGGAAAGGAGTCTGCAATAGGCATTCGCGGCATACTAAATGAATTAACAAAGAACTTACGGGCGCTAAAGCAAATCGGGCTAGCTACTGATGAGTGGGATGTACCAATGGTGTATTTAATTGGTACTAAGTTGGATAAAGGAACCAATAGGGAATGGGAATCGTATAAAGCAAAATGTGAAAATTTTCCAAAGTTAAAGGATCTAAAATCATTTTTAGAGTCAAAGGCCCAACTTTTGGACAATTTGGAACAAAATAGGGTGGAAAATATAAGTGAAAAATCTAGAAGTACAAGGGGATTAATAAGTGTTGATGAAAATGAAAATAATAAGTTAGATTATAAACCTCCCAAATGCACATTTTGTAAAGGTGAACATTATATTCAAAGTTGTCCCAGTTTTCTCAAAATTCCTGTTGAAAAACGAGCGGAAAGTATAATGTCGTTGCGGTTGTGTTTGAACTGCTTAAGACCCGGCCATTTTAATAAAAGCTGCAGACGTCCGACGTGTAAAAAATGTCATGCGAAACATAATATTCTATTGCATATCAATAAGGTATATAACGGAGGAAATAATATTCATAAAGGTAATAGTATTGAAGCTCAAAGTAATGAAATAGATTCACGTGTCGAAAATTTGAACATAACAAATAATAATTCAGCCAGTTGCGCTATAAGCGAAGTGTTGCTTTCTACCGCACAGGTAGACATTCTAGATAAGTACAACAAAAGGCAAACAATTCGAGTAGTTCTGGACAGTGGATCACAGTCAAGCTTTTTATCCGAGCAGGCCTGTAACAAATTGGGGCTTGCTAAACAAAATGTAAATATGTCACTTAATGGGATTAATGGGTCTATTTCAGAAATAAGTCAAAAGTGTAATACTCAAATTTACTCAAAAAATAATGCATTTTCTACACGAGTTTCTTGTTTTATAATATCTAAGATTACAGGGGCACTACCTGCGTCACCAATAAATATTGATACATGGAAAATTCCAGAAAAATGCACTCTGGCAGATCCTAATTTTTTCAAGCCGCAGCAAGTAGATATGTTGATAGGGGCTGACTTGTTTTGGAGTATTCTGTGCAATAATAAAATTTCTTTAGGTCCTAATGCTCCATTTTTACAAGAAACATATCTTGGCTGGGTTATTACTGGACCTCTAGGTAAAAACGCTAAAAACGTGGTTTTACACTGTAATCTTGGTCTGAGTGCTGAACAACAAATCCAAAGTGATTTGAGAAAATTTTGGGAATTGGAACAGACCGAATATTTACCTAAAATCCTCTCGGAAGAGGAAATTGCATGTGAAAATCATTTTAAAAAGCATGTTAAGCGTGACGATAATGGGGCATTCGTAGTTAAATTGCCGTTAAAAATGAATATTGAAAAGTTAGGTAGTTCTCTGTATGAAGCAAAAAAGCGATTTCTCAGTCTCGAACGTAGGTTAAATAATAATGATGCTTATAAAAAATTATATTGTGAATTCATTAACGAGTACATACAATTAGGGCACATGTCTAAAGTAAGCAAATCGGAAAGTGATACATCTTCTGATTATTATATGAGCCACCATGGCGTTTATAGAGAAGATGCTATTACCACTTCCTTGAGAGTTGTTTTTGATGCATCGTTGCCAAGCTGCACGGGTTTTTCGTTAAATAATATATTAATGGTTGGACCAACTATCCAACAAGATTTGTTTTCCATTCTCATACGTTTTAGGCAACACAGCATAGTTATAGCCGCTGATTGTACAAAAATGTACAGATCAGTAATAGTAGCACCCGAGGATAGACATTTGCAGAAAATTCTTTGGCGATTTAATGATAACGAACCAATTGATACTTATGTATTGAATACGTTGACGTACGGAACGGCACCTGCGTCATTTTTAGCAATTAGGTGTTTATTTGAAATCGCTAATAACATCCAAACGGAACATCCGGATATTGCTGATATTATAAAAAATGATTGCTATGTAGATGATTTATTAACAGGCGCGGACTCTGTTCAGGAAGCAAAAAGGTTAACGGAATTAGTTTTTAATGTATTGAAAGAAGGTTGTTTTTTTTTGAGGAAGTTTGTGTCAAACAATCCGAGTATTTTAGATTGCATACCAGAAAACGATCCATTAGCTAAAATTATTGAGTTCGGTGAAAACGATGGCAAAAAGACTCTTGGACTAATTTGGTGTCCGTCACAAGACAAATTGATGTTCAATGTTAAGAATTTTCTTGATTGTAAACAAATTACTAAGCGGATAATTTTATCGAACTCCTCAAAGATTTTTGACCCATTGGGTCTAGTCAGTCCCTGTATAATAACCGTAAAGATGTTATTGCAAAGCCTTTGGCTTGAAAAATTATCATGGGATGACCAAGTACCCAATCATATTGCTAGTGCATGGTCAAACTTTAGTTTGGAGGTAAAGTATCTAAATGAACTAAAAATAGAGCGTCATGTTGTATGCGAAAACGCAAAATACATTGAAATGCACTGTTTTTCTGACAGCTCAGAGAAAGCATATGGCTCTAGCATTTACTTGAAATCTATTGACAATAATAATCAAGTCTTCGTTCATCTCTTGGCGTCAAAGGCAAAGGTTGCTCCTTTGCAATCTGTTTCTCTACCTAGGTTAGAACTTTGTGGAGCACTAGTTGGCGCTAAATTAGCGGACAAAGTATCAAGTGCTTTGAGACTTACACTGGAAAAAAGATATTTTTGGACGGATTCCACCATTGTTTTGGGATGGATTAAAACACCTCCCAACAAGTTGAAAAGTTTTGTCGGAAATAGAGTTTCGGAAATACAAAATATTACTGATCACGATTACTGGAGACATGTACCCAGTGAACTGAATCCTGCTGATTATGTATCACGGGGAGTCAAATGCTCTGAGATACGAAGCTTAGATATGTGGTGGCACGGGCCACAGTTTTTACATTCGGATGAGGCAAAATGGCCAAAAAATATTTGTCAAAATAACGATTTACCCGAAATAAGAAAAATCAAAACAGTTTGCAATACAGGGGTTGTAACATACAAAGAAAATTATGTCATTGGCAGATTCTCTAATCTAATTAAACTGAAACGAATAGTTGCTCTAATGCGCAGATTTATATATAATTGTAGAATCAGTAAAAATAACCGCAAATATGGCCCAATATCAAAAGGGGAAAGTGATGAGTCATTTAATTCACTTCTAAAACATGTTCAACAAAGCTCTTTTGAAGTCGAGATATATCAAATTAATAATAATAAATTAAAAGCCTGCAAATTATTGAGTTTAAATCCTTTCATAGATCAGTATGGATTTTTAAGAGTTGGGGGAAGATTGGTGAATGCTAAGTTTGATTTTGAAAAAAAGCATCCGTTAGTGCTGCCGCATAATCACCATCTCACGAAATTAATTATTACAAATGAGCATATTAAATTATATCACTGCGGTCCTCAGCATTTACTTGCGTCAATAAGAGAAAAATATTGGCCAATTTCCGGTCGTACACTGACCAAACAAATTGTACGCAATTGTATAAAGTGTAGTAGGTATAGCCCAAAAGTATTAACCCCCATCATGGGTAACTTGCCAGAGCAACGGTTAACGCCTAAACATCCTTTTGATGTAGTTGGAGTCGATTACGCAGGTCCCTTCCAAATAAAAGACCGAATGGGTCGTGGTGCTAAGTTATCGAAATCATATGTTGCTCTTTATGTTTGTTTCCTGACAAAAGCAGTGCACTTAGAACTAGTAACTAATCTTAGTACGGAATCATTTATATTATCGTTGCGTCGATTTTCTGCTCGTAGAGGTAAGCCTTCTACAATCTACTCGGATAACGGTAGTAATTTTTTGGGTGCACATTCTGAGTTAAAAGAGTTGGGGCGTTTCATTAGTGATAACGACGTGATATTAAGCAATGATTTGAATAATGAAGAGGTGGACTGGCATTTTATACCACCTCACTCACCTCATTTTGGGGGACTTTGGGAGGCGGGCGTAAAAACGATGAAAAGTCATTTAAAAAGGGTTGTCAGTAACACTCCGCTCACGTTTGAGCAATTTTATACTTTGCTTTCGGAAGTTGAAGCCATAATGAATTGCCGTCCCTTATCTGCCCTTTCCTCTAGCCCCAACGACGTCACTCCTTTAACACCGGCACACTTTCTCATTGGCCGTAAAGTAAGCCCTATAGCCAGTTTAGATGTAAGAAGTTTGCCAGTTAATCGTTTATCCCTGTACCAACATCTACAACAAATGAAGCAACATATATGGGCCCGATGGAGTAAGGAGTACATATCCGAGCTTCAGCAAAGAAGCAAGTGGAAGCAGAACTGTCACAATTTAAAAGTGGGTGAAATAGTGCTTATTAAAGACGATAATATGCCCCCCATGAAATGGAAGATGGGTAAGGTACTTGAAGTGTTCGTGGGAAAAGACAATGTTGCTAGAGTGGCTTTACTAAAAACTGAGTCGGGCAATTTGAAAAGGTCATTTTCAAAAATTTGTCCATTACCTATAAACTGTTAATTTATTGATTATTGATCAAGCGCATAGAAATTTTTATTTATTTTATGTTGAAAACAAAGTGTTTCAAGGCGGGCGGCATGTTTGCGCTCAATATATTTTTATTTATTTTTCTTGTAAATGTAGATTTATTTGTAAAAGCGGCATCGTCGCTATTTTCGAGCTGGTAGCTAGGCCGGCAATGTGTAGCGGGGTTAAAATTAGAGACGAATAAACAATAGAAGTAGGCACACGTATTTTATTGCAAGTCTTTTTAATTTTGAAAAAGAATTTAACTTGGTGCAAGTATAATCTCTCAACAGAAGAGGAAAAGCGGTTTTGCCGTTCTCTGTGGCATTTTCTCAGCCACTCCTTCATTTTTTTTTAACCCTTTGGATAAAATTTTATGTTAGAAATTATCCAAACACTTCCCTTCTCGTACTAGCAACCTAATGACTGTTTCCATCCACTGATGTGTCATTAATTAACTGATTATCAACTGTTATTCACCATTAGTTTTTTTGATCTATTCAAATTTAATAATAAAAAGCAATCCCATAATCTGCTTTAATTTACTGTATTTCGTTAATTCCAAATCCCGAATCATTTTTATTTGAAATGCTTTTTAAATTTTAGCTTTTTTCATTTATTCGAACGCTTGAAAATTTGTATTTTCAATTATGATGAAAGTTTCCAAATAGGAATTCAGCAGGAATTCAGTGTAGTTTAATATAGTTTCTGTGAAATCCGTAAAGCTATGAACGTTTGAGAATTTTTTGTCAAAAAATTTCATTTTAAAGTCCTTTCAGAGATAGATACGTTATGTTTTTTGCTATTTTCAATACACACATTTTTCAACAATCGATATTCAAACAATGATTGCGAACAGAAAAATGGAATTTTTTTTTAAAAATGACCAGAAATAAAAAATATTATAAAATATAAAATTCCAATAGTGTAATCGTATACATGTGTTTTTTTTTTGTACGGAAGTATGTGTAATTTCATGATATTTTTAATATTTTCCGCCTGTTCATGGTAAAAATGTTGTTCCTAACACATGCTCCACTTAAGTGAACGTTTTTACTTTACCACACGCAGTGCGATGTCAAACACAATTATTACAATTTCATTTGAACAAGAATGCAAACTGCAGATCGTTTGTAGTACCTACAATATTATAATCTTTATTATTACCAACTGTGACTATGTCGTTCGTTTTTTTCCTTGCATTTATCACTACACTTTACACCATAACGCACCACGAAAAGCGTTTACCCCGTATACTGTCAACTTCACAGCTAGTGGTGGAAAAAATTATTTATTATATAAACACTATTGTGCGGAGTAGAATTCAATGAGACCTCTGGCGGGAAAAATTGTAATTGTCGCAACGAGTAAAACAATTAGTTTTGCATTGTTTTTGTTTTATATGCAAGTCAACGTAATTACCGTAAATCCGTACTTTATTTGTTTAATTTTGTGTCAGTAACAAGCTTGAAACTGTGTTTTTCATTCAACTCAACTGTCATCATAACTGAGGTTATATCCTTGTATAATCACTGCACAAGAGGTTTGTATTTTATCGGGTAAATTTGGATTGTTCAATGAGAAACTGTTACCTAGCAATTAGACGAGAAAAACTGTCAACTATTAAAAATGCGACACCGCGGCACTGTGGCATATGTCATTTTTTATACATGAGTTGAATTGTCAGAGATATTATGGAAGAAGAAGAAAGCTCAGCATTTACAAATTTAAATAAACTTTGAATAGTCAGTGTATACCTAATCCATTGTTACAAAAACAAAGGGAAAATAAGTTTAAAATATTACTCAATACAAACGTACCTTCCCTGTAACTTTTGTAGAAATGATTATATCAAAAATAAAATAAAAATCAGACCTTAACTTGTTTCATTTTCGACAAATATCAACTATAGTCAGATGCAGTCTTAACGTGCGGGTCATACGATTCAACAAAGACAGTTTTTGTTTTCTTTTATTGCGTTTAGTTATAACTTCCAAATGAAATCCGTTAGATAAATAAGACAGACTTATACAATTTTGACGGGAAAAAGAAGGATATGTATTTAGTTTTCAGCGATTCTAAAAAGTCTTTCACCAGCAGAGTTTTCATTTAAATATGTCAGTTTTGTCACTTTGACAATTCAAAGTGACAATATGAATAATAAATAGCAATTTTCAGTTTTTTTGTACTTAGTTCGATGGATTATTTCGAGAATGAAAGAAGAAGTGGAAATTCGTCAATCTGCAGTGTACCCTCTGTGTTTTCTGATTTGATACATATGGTTAGTGACCTTTGAACCCGCACGTTAAGAGTGCCTTTGACTATATACCTATTAATCCAATAATAAAAATATTGAGAGTCAAAATTTAGTTTAACACAAAATACTAAAGCACAAACAAAGAAAAAGCAAAAGTTTCACAAAACACACACTGAAAATAACTAAAACAGCAAAATAAAACCACTTAAATATCAAAGGGCTTTTACGGCAGCTGATTTGTTTCACTCGTTGTTGACATTGACATTTCGGAGCGCCATCTATCGAATTCTACTTTTCACAATAATACTACAGGCAAGTCGTCGTCTTTCAATAATAACTCTTTATTTTTACATAAAATGTAACAATACATGATTCCGAAATAATAGCTTCTTTATTTGGGAATCACTTTATAAGATTAATTTCATGATAGTACTCAATATTCTCCTCCATTCCAATTATTTTGTAAACGCTGTGGTGTATGGCTCTTGCACTCAAGGTGTTGTGTTGTGAACGCAATACCACTATAATATTTTAGCACTGAAATAGTGTATAATACAATTATTTTTGTCTTAAATTTAATTGGTAGCCGAAAAAGAGTCCCTCGCGAAATAATTTTGCTGCTTTGTCAATAATAATAGTCTTCACCATCTTGGTACATAATTTACTATTTCTGGGTCTTGTCCTAGCAAAAATGCAATTTAGAAGTGAGGACTTTGAAATGAAAATAACAGCATTATAAAAACATATGTGAAGTCTTTACAATCTTTCAACTACTTACTTTCCTTTCTACTCTACTCTAGGAACTTTTGCTTTATTAAAATACATCATTTTGATTTTAATGCGATGTAAATTCCTTTCCATAATTTCCGACTGCGTACATTATTTCATTCGAATGAAAAACATTTCATCAACAACGTTATCATCTCCAACCCAAATTAGATTATTTGTGTTTATATTGCATTCTAAATGAATTTTTGTCTATGAGAGAGGTCAACAAATTCTGTGGGGCCCTGTACGCGTAATGAAAATGAAACTATACAGCTATACAGCTAGGAAATAGCTGACCGAGTGATATGGTCGGTTTCTTCAGGGACACTGATAATTTCCCTTTAGATTTGAGACATCGATTTAGATTATTGTCAACCAATATATATCAGATTTGTTGTAGATATTGCTTTTCTTATTTACCAATTTAGTTATTTTTTTGTTAAATCCAATATACGGTGTTCATGTATTTAGTTTTCTATTTTCTTGTGTGTTTATAACACGAAATACTAGTAAATTTAACACACGGCATATTTTGAGATTCTATGGATTGCTTTTATTCATTTCACCTGATTTCCTGACTCATAGTTCATTCATTAACTTTATATAAAACTTCGTCGTATATTCATAATACGTAAAATAAAAGCTGTAGTCCTGATATTTGATGAAGTTTTTAACTCCAGGAATCAAGTGAAGTTATTATCAGAAGTGTTTGAATCAGCGTCGTTAACATTAATTTTGCACTCATGATATTCCACGATATTGCTTGAGTCGAGAGCTAAGATTGGAAGGAGTCGAAACATTTGGAATCATCCACTCCTTGGAGTAAGATTGTCCAGCTCTTTTGAATAAGTCTTTCTTCGCAGTAAATGACCGATTTGGCTCACAATACTCAGTACAGTTCTGTTAGTTGTTCCTAATAAAACTTGATATCAACTCTGCTTCTCCCTAAATAATTTATATTTCAAGACTATTGGACACTTTACAAAATAATACATTAAGTACGATTAAAATTAGCAGCATACCGTATAATCCCCACAAATAGTATAAATTGTGATGCTGCAAGTCTCCCAATCTTCTCATTTATCACAACGTTCTCGACATAAGTTTTTCTATTTTTATTTTTCTTACTCACAATCCATATAAGAATACATCTATATTTACAATATAGTTATTCAATTTTGAACCTAACCTCTCATTGTCTGATCAATCCTCCATTTTAAATACAAAAACTAGATACCAGACCCAGATATCTTCTCAAAACTTTTCTCACAATCTTTGGTCAACTGACCAGGAGAACTTCCAGGAGAACATCCATAATAGCCGCCATACCTCATAATTATTTATTCACAGGGTGTAGCTTTACTAACCATAACATATATTCAACAAATACAACTTGCTCCATCAAGCATAAGCTACGCAACTTGAGTCATCTTATGAGAGAGATTGCTTTCCTATGGGACCTATCTCACACCAGTTGATCGTCACACAACTCCACCTATCATATGAAACTGAAAGAAAAACCTCAAATAGAGAGAAACTTTCAGTACATAATTGTGGAAAACTGCAACCTTTAAACCCCTCTTAATATTTATTAAGATTTTCCACCAACTGCAACAAACTTTTTATTGAACTATGTATATATTTCTAAACTTCGTCGATATTTATCTTAGACATAGAATAGGATATTGTTGGGTACGGATTCATCCTCTCACCTTTTTATTCAATTTTATTTCCATCCCAGTGGAATATTCGCTTCAAATTTATTTGTCTACTAACTCTACTTATATTTTAGATGAAAAAAAGATTCAACCAAATCTCCTTCAAAGAGAAAAGTCCACTATAAACAAACAAGTTCTTCATTAACACCCTGACCAATCCCCGAAGACCTTCAACATACTTTTTCTGGGTCCCCTTTCAATGTCTTGTGCGTTCCCCTAGGGACAAGCTCAACCTTCATATGCATCATCTTTGAAAATGAAAAAAGAAAAGTGACTCTCTTTGATACGTCCATATGGCTAAGTCCGTAGGCATATTTGGTTTGTTAGGACCTTGATTTTTTATTAGATTTTTAGAAGGGAAATCAACGGGGAGTTACTGCGTATATCGATTTGCCTATGTTATGATTTGTGGTAGTGTTCTATTTTCTTAGGGAATACGAACATCTTACATCACACAAAATTATTTTTATTCAGAACGCTTTTAACTTTATTCTTTTTGGAAAAGTTTTTAAAAACATCGAAATCAAATAATGGGGGAATAAAAAAAAAAATGAGGGGTTTTTCTTAGAGTATACCGTTATATGTTTATCAAAATTTGCTTACTCGACTATCATTTATTCATATGAATCGATAATGTTAAATATTCAGACGTGATTATAATAATAATTATTCAAAAACAACTTTCTATTGTTTAGATAATTTCAACATTTCTTATTTTATAATATAAAATCAGCGACCCGGTATTATTTTATCCAACAAATTACACTTTCAACAAGGCTAAAGTTTCCACATTCCACGTTATAAGGCAGCGGGCAAAAAAAATCTTTTTCTTTTCCTATAACGCGTCCACTAAGGAATATTAAAATCCACCACATTTTTATAAGGACTACCGCTTCTCCTCTTTCTCGATCAAGGAAATGCCTCATGAATTTTCATGACCCCTTTTTTCTATATTACACAGGAAAACTTTGTAATTTCGAAGTGGCTGCGTATCGTCATTTGATTTTCACCCAGCGCAAAAGATCCAAGACTTCAGTGGCGTTTATATCACTTCAAAATAACATTTTTCCGCAAATCGCTAGGAAATTTTGACATTCCTGTCAAAATTTCTTGAAGAAAAAGTCAGGACCATGTCAGGACTTCCTTACTGTAAGGAAATGATATTTCCGTACAGTTGTTAGTGTTCTACATAATCCATAAAACGTCTGTATGCATTTTCGTACTTTTCTCTTGATTTCTTTGGCAATAATTCTAATGAAGCAGTATTCACTGCCTCAACCAGCTCTGGAGGAGTCCCAGGAATGGAAATTTCATCATCACTTATCATTTTACTTTCGAGAACACCAGCAATTAAATTTATAAGCGTCAAGTTTGACAATTCAACCTCAATACGTTTCCATAGTAACCCAAGTAATTTTATTAGGAATTTCAAAGCACCATTTATTTGGGAATAAAATTATCGCGTTTTTTTTTTAAATCAATCAATATCTGTCGAATTTTAAACGATTTGCGGAAAAATAGTATGTTTACCTCGTAGGAAAAGCCACATTCCTGGACTCTGTGTTGCTAAGTCTCGGCTTGCGCCTCGACTAAGCCGAGACTTAGCAATCTTCACAGTCGTCCAGGAATGTTAAGCTTTTCCTACCCGGTAAACAATGTACTATTGTTGATGAAAAATTTGGAGATTAATATTTTCCAACCTACTCTTCACCCAGATGAAGTAAAATATGTGCTTAGAAGTAAACAACTGCAGATTTCAAATTATTTGCCGACTGGTACAAGCAAAACTGCAACAGATCAATGAAAATGAAGGAAATAAAGCCAGTACATCTCTTCGGGATAAGACCACTAGCTTCAAGGTTCTCAGTGGGTACCTATAAGGTGGAGTACTTTCTCCCCTACTGTGGTAGAGGGTAAATAGTGAAGGATGGTAGCATACAATATCCTTCAAAATACGTTGGATGTCCACAGTTAGTGCCTGGTAAAACTGTAATAGTTACCTTCTTCAGGAAAATAAAATTAATGGATCTTCCAACCCTTTCCTATAATGTGGAGGTTGTTCCATTTACCATGGAAGTAAAAAATTTGGGGATTACCCTAAATCAAAAGCTTACATGGAACACTTACTTGGATAAAGTTTGTCTACATGTCGCAGGATCTGTAGAAAATCTTGGGGTTTGGATCACAAACAAATCTATTGGATATTTGTGATGATTGTTAGACCAATAATCACATATGGAGCTATTGCTTGGTGGTCAAGTAAACCTCTTTGATACACAGAGACAGACTTGTCTATCTATTACTTGTGCCATCAGTAATATGGTTCATACAACAGCCTTTTTGGTGTGCGTCATCGTTTGTTAATGTCTTTCTAACACATTACGTGGAAAGAAATGCTAAAAAAGTCAGGTCTTTGATTAATCCTAATTAAAATATCGCAATAATGATCCGTTCAAATTTATTACAAACGTCAATCCTAATCATTGACTTGCCAAAATTTGATTGGTTGATGTTCAGATTAAGCGTAAGCGCGACCTATCAATCGGGAGAAATTTCTTTATTTAAAATAGGCATGCAGATATACCTTTCGTATTGTCAATGTGTCTGACATCTTTTTCTACTGTCTTTTTCTTGTCAGGTCTGTACTTTGTTGTTCACGGTCAATTATTATTTATGAAAAGTTAATATGAATATTATTGTTATATTTATTCGAATAATACAAAAATATGCCTAGATACACGGAAAAACATTAGCATTTTGAAAGTTCTCAAGTATTTCCAGTTTAGAAAAAGAAGCTGGTAACTATTAATTTCATAGCCTTGTCGAATTTTGCTGAATGCGATCCTGATGATTTTATTTATCAAATTTAGGGTTAGATATGTGTCAAAATGGCAAATAAAATAAACGACATACCCAAAACCCGAATATACGTCACAAACGATGACGCACACCAAAAAGGCTGTTGTATGAACCATACATCAACAGCAGACATGGGAATCCTTCTGGACTCTCCATACTCGTATTTATGCTAAGGGAGGATATATGAACAATATATAGAATTGTTCATATTTCTTAATGCACAAAACAGGATTATACAGAGCAAAGCAGAATGCTATTCGACAATGAAAGTTACAGTTAAATGGAGCTAATCTTTTTACCAAATAGCGTTCATTAAAAATAATAACAGATTTGGAGAGGTCGTTAAAAATAAATTCAAATGTATTTTTCATTCATTTGAATTCGGCCTGGTTTAATAAATTATGCTTTAAAAAGTCCTACGCCATTTTCATAACACTTTAAAATTCTAACAAAACGGCGCTGGCCAAACGGGACATTTGAAAGTTAACGTGTAGTATTGCGGTTCAATTCTCCGTTGTGGTGGAATTTTTATTTCTGCTTTTAGTTATTTTTCCTCAATATTTGTCCAAAATCAAATATTTAGTTTGTGGATATCAAATATCAAGGATGTCAATAATACATTCCATACACAGACTATAATTTGACAACCTATGACATTTTCTTATCTCAAAATGTGAATATTTTCACCAGTTTTCAAACTACGCTACTGAGTAGCTTCATTTTTTTTCTGAAACTAACAAGAAGAGAATATTAATGTCCGATTTGAAATTTTAACTCAGAAATTAAGTATTGCGCAGATTTAGGTAACGGCCAATGGTATTAAGGAAGGGTATATCTACGTGTATCTCTTACGAAATGAACATTTTTATTTTCGAAAGTACTGAGGTTTAATGGTTCCAAGAAGGTCCCTTTATATATAAACGAATATGAAAAATCATTGGTAGGGGAAAATTCAAAATAAATTGATTCAATTTAACGGTTCCATTTTATTTTTAATCAATAATTATTCCAGTGGAACAAAATGAACAAAAGTTTTATCAAACTGAGTTAGACAGTCAATAATTTTTGACAATGTTGACAATTATTGCTTCTTCTAGCCAGCTGAGAAGTTGAGTTCCTCCATTGGTGTATAAAATATTTTATATACACCACTGTGGTAAAGACATTTATAAACCTCGCACCTCCATACGGGCAGAATCCCTTGCAAAATAATTTTAGTTCTCGGTCAAAGTAATAGTCTTCATCACCTTGGTGTATAATATCAACCGCTCTAACTTCATTATGTACGCGCTTGCATCGAATAGTCTTGTGCTGCCGAATTTCATTTTCTGTCCTTGTGACACAGTATACTATATTGGGCCAAATTTTATTACACGCGGGGATCGTGTTTCTGTTGAGTATTGAACTTCTAACCATTGTCTTCGCATCATTAATTTGAAGCTGATGAAACAGGTTTGGAACCGGCTTAAATTACAATTTGGTGTGTGTGTAAGCAATCTACAGTTGGTTCGTTGGATCTTTTCCCATACGTCATCATTAATATACAAACGCAATACATCAATACATTAAATAACACGTAGGTCGTAGTTGTGAACAAAGTCTTTGGTCTGTCAACGTACAGATTCGCGTTAAACCTATCGCCGACATTCATCATATGGCTATCTCTGTTTGTTATATTACGCTGTAATGAAACAAACGGTTTCATTTCGGGGGTTAAGATTCTGTGAGTAGGAAAGAGACGTAATACAGAAAGTACTATGTGAATCATTTCATACATGGGAAAAGATTCAGCGAACAGACTGTATTGCATAACTTGTATACAGGGTAGCGAGAAAGCTTGGCAACAAGTAATTTTCTTTGAAACACATAATTATCAAATTTTATGATTATGAACGGTATTGTGCTCTTCGTTTTTCAGAGGAACCGTCAAAGTTATGTAACGTCAAAACTAAATGTACTTCCTCCATCTTGAATATTTTTATGTTTATTCTTTTCAAAGAAAATGTCTTGGTGTCAGACTTTTTTGCTACCCTGTATAAGTAATAACAAACAGTTTTGTGAAACATAAAACAGTTCTGATCCAATTGAAACATTCAAGATTCTTGGACGTCTTGATTGTATACAGCACAATCGAGTCCCAAATTTGTCTTTGAATCATCTGTGGAAATCCGGCATTGTTTATCAAATTTGGCAAGTTATTCCTGTGATGCAGAAGATCTTCCATTATTACACTTATTAGGGCAAAAGTTAGTTTGGAAATGTGATATATTTGTAGCAGATCGAAAGATTGTTATTTCTTGGGGAATTTTTGATGTAACATCTAGTTGTGCGCACCTTGGAATGAAACATTTTCGACATTTTCAAAGGGAAACATAAAATATCACTAAGGAATCGGAAATACACGGCTAGTAATTTTTTAAATATGCAACTGTTGTGCCTACTTCCATTTGCGCTATCACATTCGGGAACACTACCAGCAAGATAGTGATAACAATAATTATGCCGTGACAGCCAACATTTCTCGCTAAAAAAGCAGTTTTTATTTCAATAAATAAACCTTCCACTGGAATGAATTTTGAACTACCTCTCGCGAACTGAAAACCTTATGATGTCGTGTACTTATATTGTGCACATTTCATTTGAATGCACTAGATATGGACATGTTTCAACAGGAGTTTGGATGGAATATTTTTCAAATTATTTTATATAGCTTACTTCAATTATGCCACATGATGCGGCGAAAAGTTTCAAGTGCTCTATACATATTTATCACTTATTTCCCTCACCAAAACAAACATGAAATCAGGTAATTTCGATATACGGTATGTAAAATATAGTTGATTGCTTACTATCACCGAACTGTATTGAATATTTTTCGTTGTGGTGAATATACAGGGTGTATCAAAAAGGCAAGTAATAAATCATACTACATATTCTGGGGCTAAAAATAACTCGATCCAACTTATGTTACCTTAGTACAAATATGCATGCGAAAACAGTTACAAGTTACCAAATGAAACTTGGTTTTTTCAAATATTTCGACAGCTGTTCGACATATTATAAGGAAAGTTGACAAGTGGCTTCCACCAAACGTTTCAATTTAATGCTTATTGTGGCAGCATTATTCAAACACATTATTTTTGAAACTTTTTTGCCCCCTAGTACTTTTTACAATTATCAGTTTTTATCGAGGTACGGCCTATTTTTCATTGTGCTCCAAAAATTTCGAGTAACAAAAATTAAAGTCAATGAATTTTCAAGTTTTCCGAAGGTCCCAAATTTTTGATTGAATCTTATTTATTTACAAATGCGAACATCAAGTAGACATTTTTTTAAAACTGATGAAGTTACTGCGACAAAAACAATCGTGATGAAGTCCTCTACTAGAGGAAGAAATTCAAAACAAACGTATAACTAAAGGTTGTTTGAACTGATCCCATATTTTAATTAACTTTGCAATAGCTAAATTGTCAAGGGTGTTCGAGGCATCCGTTTGTTGGAGTTTTTTTTTGTTTTCTTCCCTAGTAGGTCTAAAAAATATTTCTCAGAGGACGCAATCGTCTTTAGTTTGATTGAAACAACGATTTTATATTAATTTACTTCCATTAATCGGAGGAAAAACAGGTCTTAATTAAATCATAGCAATTAAATGAAAAAAACATGGATAAAGGCGCCAAACAGACATATTCGTAAACAATGGAATAAAACACTTTAATTTATTTAAATATTCGTTATATTTGAACTAAGTTCAATATATTCGTTTTGAAACCATCCATCCATTTTTCATGCAGACGTCATCCATGCTCTGTTCGCAAAATTTGTTTTTGCACTAGAAGTTAATAGATTAAAAATTGATTGTTGGGAGAATTATCCTTTAAACTGATTTGAGATCAGATTATATCGAAATACTTTCAAGGGTTATGATGAAGAATGAAGAAATTTCCACTTTTTAAAGCGTTGAAAGTCAAAACATTGGATAATTGGAACTACTAGAGAGATACTCTCGGGATAACAGTACATGTCATAGAAATCGATTGTAGAACCGACAAGTTATTCTTGGTATGAATCTAGGTATCAAATATCCAAGGGATAACTATAGTCAAAGGCACTCTTAACGTGCGGGTCATACGATTCAACAAAGACATACTCACAGTTTTTGTTTTCTTTTATTGCGTTTAATTATAACTTCCAAATGAAATCCGTAAGATGAATAAGACAGACTTATGCAAATTTGACGGGAAAAAGAAGGATATGTATTTAGTTTTCAGCGATTCTAAAAAGTCTTTCACCAGCAGAGTTTTTATTTAAATATGTCAGTTTTGTCACTTTGACAATTCAAAGTGACAATATGAATAATAAGTAGCAATTTTCAGTTTTTTTGTACTTAGTTCGATGGATTATTTCGAGAATGAAAGAAGAAGTGGAAATTCGTCAATCTGCAGTGTACTCTCACATTTTGGTAACCTCTGTGTTTTCTGATTTGATACATATGGTTAGTGACCTTTGAACCCGCACGTTAAGAGTGCCTTTGACTATACATGGACTTTTATACTCCCATTGTAGAATCGTCCCTTGATGTGTTTGAAGTAGAGCACAAACCGAGTACATAATGGATTTCTTTAATGCGCAAGCGTGCCTACAGACTCATTCCGAATTTTAAAGGTAGCGCGAACGCGAATTTGAAGTGACATGAAGTTGAGTTAACACAAAATGTGCAAAAAAGAAGAATAACCTTTTATTGGAGGCTAATTATGAATAAAAACCTTACCTTTTAGCAAATTTGTTAATAAAATAAAACTTAAAAACGAAGTCTATAATAAAGTAAAACTAAAAAAAAACCAAACAACTCAACCAACACTGTTTTTCATCGAAATATATATAATCCAAAAGTTTTTTAAAGTTTCAAACGCAAATTAAAAAGTGATCAAACCACTATAAAGTCATACAACCGCATACAACCAAAATTTTGAGGTTATAATCTGTTCGGAACAAAAAATCCCAGCTATCATCCTAGGATTCATCGAGCACGTTCCGAGCATGCTCGAAATTGAATCTAAGTCTTCCTCGAACACGGGATTTTTTATCCTGAACACATTCTGAAACACTCCACGAACACTCAAATTTTAATTGCGCATGCGTAGTCCCTCCGAAAACGTTCAGGATGTGCTCCGCGAAAACAGCTAATATTATTGTGTTTGTGATCAGGGTAGGGGATCTCTGAAGGCGCGTGGGTGCTGCCACATAAAAAGTCCCGTCAGTACTAAAATTTGTAATTTAATGAAAACTGTAACGCCGTTAGTAGTAGTTGCAGATTCTTCCACATATATATTAGCGCTGACATCCTAACCTGACAACCATTGACAACTGCTTATTTGTGTGTGTGTTGAGTATGTTGAGTATTCGTATTTGGTTTTTATTGTTCATAGTGGGACTTTTACTTTAGGAGACAATGTCAAGAATATGTTTTGTGAAAGACTGTAATGTGAGGTGCACACGGTAAGCTTTATCTTCATTGAAAAACATGTTCCATTAAATAGAAAGTGACAGAAGTAGTAATTATTCTTCCATACAACTTTGAACTTCCCAGCATCATTGTTGAATTACCAACATTTATTTTTCTTCATGTTTCTCATTTAACTATGTACAAAAACGTTTCATTTATTGTATACTCTTTTTAATCAATAAAATATATGAACTTGATGATTATTGCTTTATTTTTCACAATTCAGACATTATTATGATCCATTTTTTGACATTTCATTTAATTTTACTTGACTTTTCATTGTTATTATTGCAATATCAATCCAATGTTGAGTAATTTTAAATGAAATATCGAAAAATGGATCGTAAATGTCATTTTGCAATAAAAGTAAAATTACAGTAATTTTGAATATACCGCAAAAAACTGTAAAATTACAGGAATCTTTTTTTTCGGCTGTTAGCGAAGTTCACAACCTGATTTGTGCCAGAGGTACTGACGGGACTCTCAAGGTAGCGCCACCCGTATGAATAGAGGGCGCCACGGGTCAGTTTCCCATCTATAAGTATTTTTTTATCTATTGTTGCTTTCGTTTATTTGGGCTTCAAGCATTTGTGCGTGACGCCTCAGTCGTCAAGACTTTTGAGAAAAACGAACACGATTTTTAGGATCCTCAAAACCACTTGTTATGTTATGTCATCATCCGAACTATCATCTGATATTTTTCATGAATTTCCTGTGTTTTTAGAAGAACAGTTTTCGATTATGATGTTATTGATAATATAATTTTGCATATTTAAATATTTCCAGATTTAAATCGTAATCGGCACAATTTTAACCTTTAAATAAACGTCAAACCTGACAAACGTCAAACATTTAATGTCCATGGCTTGAAGCCCATACTTTTCGGTATGTGCTCAAGGGGCAAGGGGAAGGTAAGATTAGGCGTCACGCCCGGTAATAAACGAACGAAATTCAGTCACTACGAGCTGCTACTAGCAGCCAAAAGTAAATAATCGAAAGCGCCATATGTTTGTGATTACCACATACATCAATTCATTTATTTTTGCGCTCACTGTCAACACCTGTCAAAGTCAGGTGTTCTGGAATAGTCTATAGTGCGATGAATGTGGCTGTTAAAAGTTGACAATTTCTCTGACTTGAGGAGATAAAATATGTATAGAATTCGCAATAATAAATAGTCTGCTCTTTTTTAGTTATTATAAATTTAAAGGGGAAAGTTCGTTATCTTGTAGTCTACAACAACGTCTGTTCTCCAAAATATAAATTCTTATTATTGTGAAAGTTTACCGATTCATTATTCGTGAGGTGGTCTTTTTTTGGATTAATACGATGTAAAAAGCACTTTATTCTGTTCATTGCCTTCGCTTCAGCTTCGCAAAAAAGATTTCGCTTAATGAAACTAAGGGTTGTAATGACATCTGGACACTTTTTGCGTATTAATCCAGTATATTCTTCCTAGAGGAATATACATTATTGAAAAAAATAACTCAATATTACCGGATAGCTGGTCAGTTTAGTTTTGTCGTGTCATGGGAGTACTCTTAAATATTCATTTCGTACTGTTTTTGGTATTTGTGTATAGCAGCAACTAAAATACATCATATGTAAATATTTCAACTGTCTAACTATCACGGTTCATGAGATACAGCCTGGTGGCAGACTGACAGATAGGCAGAAGACGGATGGGCTGCGGAGACTTAGTAATAGGGTCTGTTTTTCACCTTTTGGGTACGGATCCCTGAAGAGTACCGTATGAACCCTACAAAAATGTAGAGAAAGTTTCGCTGGATAAATGAGAATAGTTTCAAGGTTCATGATGTTTTGACACACTGCCTATAATCGAATTTCTGTATTCCTCCAAATTTTGGCAACAGCATCTAACAAAACGCTTATGAGTAATTCACAAACCTAAATATAGTCGTGAAATTTAGTACTGGAAAATAAATTTGTTGACATCTTAGATTGACATTTTACAACTACCGGTTCATTCAGAGAATCCATTTAATAAGATGGCATATCCAATTTAAAAACGAACATGAATTTGAAATAAAATATTGCGACAGGCAGCAATACGACCGTTGGGTTTTGACTTGTTTCTGTGGAGGGAAAGGGATCGTTAATACCCGGCACGACACCCACGTCAAGATATAATTTAACATTTTCAGAAGTATGTACTGTAGGTGTGCGGTGATAATAAATATTGCTAAGATGGCAGTGTATACACTGATAAAAGTAAAGTTGTCTATAATTTACCAAACTGAAAGTAGTACAGTAGCAGAAAAATATTTGAATGTCGAAGCCCTAGAGGTCTGTTCCAACCGAAATCAGAAATTGTCGTACCTCGTTATTCTAGTAGGAAATCCCCACATGATATTCCTCGGTTATCATTATGATTGAACGAGTGATTTCTTGTAACAGACGACGGACGTTAAATCAGATTTTTTGGAAGCTAACCCACATTCTGTGGTTCTAGAAATACAGTAGTTTCTGGAAATTAAGTAACGTACATATTTTCTGCAACTGTTAGACTCCTTTTTAATAAAAAATCTGCGCCTTATACCAAAAAAAAAAAATTATTGCTGACGTTGCCAACATTTTTCGCTTACGCCTCCCTGCAAAATAGTTCAAACTCCTTCTCATATCTCTCACATGACTTTGTGAGCAGTAATTCTACACTTAATTCTGTCGCTTTTGGCTATATTTGTTCTTGAGGAGAAAGTAACTTGATAATGTTGAACAGTAATTATTCAAAAACTGACTGCTGTCAAAATTCAATTTTTGTTCAGTGTCGCGGATGTGCATATGCAGGCTGAATGATCAAGGGATATGGACGCAGGGCTTTGCGGACGATATAGTGATTGTTACCAATGGGACATCCCCAGAGGTTATCATAAATGTCATGCAAAAAGCACTACGAATTGAGCCTTTAAGAGGATCTTCCAGTTAATCCAAAAAAAGCTTACACGAGTAGAAGAGTTCTTCCACAGAGTAGAGTAATGCTGTTCGGAAAAGAACTAGAAATATCCAAGGAAGTTAAATATCTGGGAGTGACCCTTGATTCCAAATTGAATTGGAAGACACTGATCACAGAATAGTCGAGCATTGCAATCTGTGATAGGAATAACGTGGAAGTAAACTCGTTGTTTGCTGTCACCAGTTATTCTCTGATCGCTTTTGATGATTTTTGACTGCAGTTGAAACAGAGAACAGACCTTAGATCTCTCCAATGGTCAGATCTAATCTCTTTTTCCCGGTTTTACCTATTTCTTCAAATATTACATTGGAGCCGATTTCTCTTATTTATGTGAGATTTTTTTTTTGGAAAATGAGCCTAACCGGCACCGTCTCAGCCTTCTGTGGTCCAGAATAAGCATAATATAAGCAGAGCTGTTTCGTTGTCATTTTAGCATCTTCTGCATGTAAGGTCTCTGTTATAAAGCCCCATTTTGTTCAGGTGCCGATTTGTGGGAAAGTTTCCCGTAAGTAGCCCCGTTATGGTGCGTGGTTTGTTCCTGCTTATTGAGAGCAGTTCTTTTGCTACTCTTTCTGATGGCTCTTTTATAAATTTCTTCCCATGTGTTTGCCTGGGCGTATTCTTCCAGTGTTTATTGTGTTGTTCTTTCACCCAGCCTTTCAACTTATCTGAAATACACCGTAACAAGATGAAATAATAAAATGCTAAATATCTTAATAATGTTAATCAGGTAAGGTGAGTTGAGAAAATATGTTTATTATCTACATAAAATCACAGAATATTATTAATTCGGAAGGAGTCAAATTACATGGTAAGAGTAATAAATCTACCAAAATCCGGCTATGATTCAAGCTAAAAGCTTATTATCGACCATATGGTCGACAAAAAGTTTTTATTGGGATTAATTTTAATATGGATTGAGCTACACAAAGAAAAGTGAAAGGAATTAAACTTACCAATCACGAATACAGTAGGGTTAACAAAATAATATCACTTTCGAACGATACTGATTTTACGGAAGAATATTCAAATATTTGATTGTCAATCTTGTTTTTGCTCCAGGTAAGGGTTGCTAAAATAATGTCTTAGCATCAACTTCCAAATAGTGGTATCGGTAACAAGGTAAGTCGCCTTGTCCTTTTGATTTATGTAAATAACACTTTTATTTTTTCTGTTACCTCCCAATGAACAAAACTAAGTTCAATATAAACCACTATTTAAAATACTAGCGACCCGCTTTAGCTTTTATCGGTAATGTCCACTCCACAATCTCTTCACTTGTAATTGAGTCATTTACGTTAGTGGTGAGCAGTTCCGGCATCCACATATACAATATATATTGTGGTCTATACGCTTCTTCTATTTAACTCTATTGACAACCTCATGTGGAGTATCGTCAAAACTTCCTTATATGTCTGAAAAATACTTGTTTATCCAGATCTGCCTAACAGGTGTGTATGTTGACGTTGGTGGAGAGGTAGTCTCTCTAGGATATCCAATCTAATATAGATGTCGATAGCTAATTAACCTGTAAGATTTTGCGTTTCCCGTTGTCCTTTTTTCCAGTTCTAAGCTGACGCCTAATTCTAGCCAAATGTGGTAGAATTCCGTCTTGTCCTTGCTGGAGAAATGCTAGGAGAATCCCATCGGCTCCTGGTGCCTTGAAAGGTGCACAGGTGTTTGAAGCCGATCTTAGTCTACCCTTTGTGAAGCTTTCTCTTAAATATTTGTTGTGGCTACTGTTCTGTTCAAGTTACTTTCAGAAAAATGAGTTCTTTTTCCCCATTATCCGAAAATTTCCGATCTGGTTTTCTCATGGCCATATCTGTGTCACATCTACTTTTTGCCATGAGTTTATTAAGCACTTCCGCAGCGGTTGGGTGTCTTCTAAAGCTTTTTTCCAGGTTTTTACAATTTCTGTTATAGTTGTTTCGTACCTCAGTATATCTTTGTGAGGTTCGAAGATTTTTTCCATTAAAGAGGTCCAGGGTTTGAAATTTCTCAATTCTAACAGATGTTTGTTCCACCAGGGTACATACCTACTGCTGTGTTGTTCTTGAAAGGGGCACCTTGATCAAAACGCAAGGGATGGAAGTCCACTAGTTTCTGTCAGATCATCAATGTGGATATTCAAACACTAACCAGTAAATGCTTAAAAATATATAATTTTCAACTCTGTCAAAGCCATAGGACCACTTTTTGCTAATGCAAATGACAAAAAATCGATATATTTAAAAAATATTTTTCATAAATTCTCTCTACAAATGATTCTACTTAATCAACCAATTGGTTTGCTCATTTTTTTGTTCACGATTTCTAATCCCTTCATTCTGTTATATTTATGGACGCCACTACGTCGCTTATGGCCCGCATTTCCTCCTAGAGGAAAATTAGTCGGCTTTTGGGGTTGTTATTTATGAACGCTTCGGTTTATACCCAATTTGGCAGCGACGATGTATTTCATATATGAATTATCTTGCTAGTGATACGGCCAGTGTGGTTGTTTGCCTTCAAATTGGTTGGTAGCTTCAGCGACAGCAATAGTGATAAATGAGATGCAACCTACCTAAAAAAAGTGTTCTAATTTGAAATATTATTTTAAACACAAAAAATATTCAAATATTCAATTTTTATGGATGAAAATAGATGGAGATTTCTACAAATGATTTTTCTTCAAATGTTTTTTTTCATTGTTCGATCAGAATATAGAAATTTATTATTAATCCTTTAAAAATTCATTGTAGGCGTTTGATTGGAAATTTCCACAAATAAATTAACCATCTATATAATTTTTATGGTTCGCTATTAGTAGATAGAAAACTCACGAATACCTTTGCAGATTTTATAGAAACTTCCGGAAATTACGAAATATCTTTGGTTTTCGTATGAGCAAATTTTCAAATTCTTTTCTCTATTCCAATCACTTCATCGACACAGTCAAGAAATAGCATATTATACATCAAGATGGTGGAGCATATTATTAATAACCGAGCACCAAAATTATGAAGAATGAGGTGCGGGGCTTATAAATATCTTCACCATCTTGGTGTATATACATTTTTTCCACTACTAGTCAAATTTGAGACGAAATTGCTTAAACACTAAATCGGTATTGCGTTCACAACACAATACATCGAGTGTAAGAGCTATTAGACACCACAGAACTCACAAACGCAACGCGAGAAGCGTTTTCCTTGTCGCCTGACTGACAAGTAAACTGTCTGTTTTCGCTTCATAGATTTATTAACGTACTCCTTATGCCATTAGTCATTTTTGGTTGAGCGCGAATTTTAAACTAATGGCATTTTTATTCAAATAATTTTAGGTAAATTTCAAGCAGCAAATACGATGAAGACAATTTCCTAGGTATACAAAGTTTTCATTAAACTACTATCCCTGGATTCTCAGAATATCTGAATTAGTCCATTATCGACCTTAATAATAGAAAAAATTATTAACCACTACATAATAGAGAAATTAAACTCCTCAGTTGGCTAGACGAAGCAATAATTGTCAACTTCACGCCTAGTAATGCAAAAAATACATTAAATACAACAAAAAACTCGTAAAGTTCCACCATTTTGTTCCATCTGAATATGATTGCGATGGCGGTTTCTTCGATGAAAACGTAAATCTGCTTGTGATGTAACTTTCAACGTATCTACAGCTCCAAGAAACTCCAAAATGTAGTATTTAATTTAGTAAACTCTAATCTGTTTCTGCCAACTTCAGTAAGCTAATTGGATAGTTTTTAGAGGTAAAGAAATTCAGCAATTCACAGGTCGCTCCAAAATTATTCATTTCAGAGTTGATGTGATCGTTAAACAAATAACTAGCATACTTAGAATAAAGTTGTTATTCTAACTAAAACTAAGCTTAATTTAGTACTACTTTTTACTCTCACAAATGTTTTTCTTTTTGGTTTTTCTAGTGGTGGTTGGTGAATTATTTTTCAATAGTTCGCTGTGATTTAATGTCTGCCTGACAAAAATCCACGACTAATTTGAATATGGCATGATATAAAGTACATTCTACAATATTTCGTTGACTCGGTATCTAGTCTTGAATATTTATTGATAGAAGTTTATAAATCATTGTATACAGTAAGCAGTACCTAACAGATCCGTAATCGTCCAAATTTATTATGTACTAAAACTAGATATTACTTCACAAGCCAAATATCAGTTGTAAAATAATTATACTATTAGACTATGGTATTGTTATCGTATTAACGACTACCTGCTGTGGGTTTTTCTCTTGAAATGAAATATTTTGGATTTGAGTATACCAGGTTCAAGGCAAGCCGCTTATGCTTCCTACATCTACTCAATTGTCCGCTTGAATTATTTCTTTCATTCCCCTTCCATAATTTTTCTCTCAACCTTGCAACTCCAGCTTTATTGATGTACATCTCTACTTTATTTTGCCACTTTGACCTGGACCTACCGCGACTCCTCCTTATTTCTGGGTTTCACTGCAGGATATTCAAGGTTATTTGAAGGATGTTTGGAAACGAGGTGTGCTCATACAACATGGGCTCACAAGGGAAAATTCACTTATATCTTCAAATGCATAATTTTCAATAAAATGAACCTGCATTTATCGACATTATGTTGTGAACAGGTGAACAAACCTTTGTGGCAAAAGGTTTGATATGATTTTGTTTTCGTTGAACTCAAAGCCAATGAATTTTGTGCTAAAACTCACAAGGAATTAACAAGAAGATCTATCCATTGATTCCTTTATGGATAATAAACTCCTACAATATCACAGCCATGCAAGAAGTCAAAGTGGATAATGCAAGAAGTGCTTGGTCACCATCAGCACAAACGAGAAACTTCAATCAGGACTGTCAGAAGTTCTGGTTCAGGCGCAACTTGGATGAGGTGTTAAATTTAACAAGTGATTTGGTATATTTTCAATGTTGATAGTTGATAGAGAAAAACATGATGGAGAATTAATCATTTTTAAAGGAAATTCATTTTTTGAATAATTTGGATAGCTGGCCATTTCTGCTGTGGCGTACATACCCTAAAAGAGAAGTTACCTACATAAGTGTTGACAGTACCACACTTTTGTCGTCTTTTTCTATGTTGTATTGCGTTAATGATATTTTTTTGGGCCGAGATGAGAAACTCTTGTTCGAATTGATCCTAACCAGTATCCAGACAGTGTTGAACTCATCCCCAAAGGAAAGGCGAACCAACCAAACCCACCTCCAGCTCACCATGACCTCGAAATCACTACCCTAGCATATCTCAAGGCGGGCAAAAGTCACTTACAAACTCTCCGTCATCTAATCCCTCCTACCACTTTTACCTCTCTCATGCCATATCGAGTCCCTCTCTCTCCCCAATCATGCTCTCCAATTATTTCCATCCATTCCTCCTCGCCTTCAACAATATCTCTATCATGTTTCCCTAATATACCGCCACCCCTACTTTCTTTCCTAATATCTTCAGCACTTCCTTGTTCTTCAAGCATCTGAACAAATGACCCACATCATCCACTACTTCACACTCCAGTCTCTTTTTTCTTTCCAAGACTTTTAAAGTCATTAGTGGTCTCTGGTCCAAAATATTTCGGGAGTCTATGATTGAAATGTTGCCCTCGTATATCTCCGTTGAATGTAGAACGGTCGAGAATTGTATACAAGCTGAAAGCACTAATCTCTATAGGAGCGCTCAAGAAATTTACAGTGAAAAAGTCGGCTTAGGCTGATATTTCTGTTTAGTCCCTACGAATTATTCAAATCATATTTAATTCACCGAGCGGTTCGGAATATATCCACAATATAATCCCCCGAAACTTTGATACACCATCAATACAATGTTCTCTATAATACATGATTTAAATAATTAAATGAGTAACATTTTTCCGACCCAGATAAATCCGGAAGCATTAATGAAGCTAAATAGCTATCAGAGCAATTTGTTACCTGTGTAAAACATTATTGTTATGTTATATACCAATTCGTGATACTCTTATTTCAGAGACTAGAATCTACTTTTCAGAAATTTAACGAATATCTCTGTATATTTCTCATCTTAGCTAAACTTTTTTTGTCTCCAGCCCGACTCATGAGATCTCCAATAACACTGAAGCTGAGTGGCTAATTGTATTTTTGCTCCTGGTTTTTGGCAGCACCACAAACCAGTGAAAGGGTCAAGGGCGAGGTCGATCAACTAGTGATGCCTTTTACGAACAAGTGACTAGTATAGGTATACAGTAAATGCTCCACTATCTCCGTTTCCCTACCTCCTAATCTCCGTTGTTTGATTCCTGGTGATTTAGAACCCAAATTAACTTAATATACTGTTCAGTTAACGTCTTAGTTCCTAGATGCAATTCTATAATAGCCTACACGTCACTATCAGTCTATGGACACCTAGTCCTACCTCTTCCTGTATTAGAAGGTACAAGGTAGGTAGATCTATCAGTACTTTTACTGCCCCAGTGATTCCCAGGCATGCAAGTCTTTAAATATGGTATTGTGGTTCTGAATGGATATGAATGCCAATTAATAATTGAAGATTTACTTCCAATATAATGCATAATATAAACATAGATAAACTCAAAGTGCAGTTCTACTTTGTCTAAGGCATTCATTTGATCTCAACAAGTTGTAGCCACCCAGCAAAATATTTGATTGTCTAAGCCCACTAGATCCCTTCAATGGCCAGATCTTCTCTTTTTTCTAGCTTTGCTTATGTCTTCCAATATTACATTGGATCTGATAATGGAAGATGGTTTCGGTCCCCAAAAGGATGTTTTAGTTCCCTTCTTTACTAGTTCATCTGCTTTTTCATTTCCTTTGATTCAGTGTGCTTTGTGATCTATAGTAAGGTGACTATGGTACCCATATTATACACTCTGTGCTGTGTCTCGCCTGTCTATCATGGTTTTTACGAGTATAAACTCAGAAGTTGGATTGCTGATAGCTTCAAGCAGAGCCTGACTGTCAGTACATATTCAAATTTTTTTCAGTCTATTCTCCTGATGAATCTATCAATATACAAGCCATATCATTTCTGCTTGAAATAGAGATGTCATCTAATCAAGACTAATGAACATTTTGTTCCTAGTATTCCTGTATTCACATGCTGAAGAAATATTTGTTTACCAAAACACCACTTGACAATATTTTTGTAAGAATTTATTGGAATTGAAGTTAAACTTTTTGATAAAGAAAGATTTGGGTTTTTTTCAATATAACCTTATACATTGTATGGGTCAGAATATTCGTTTTTGCTTGGAATCTTCCTCCAATATTTTCACCCTATCTCCCCCTTTTTTATATAAAATATAGGAATAAAAATGTTTTTTGCCATCGCCATTATCATTAATTCTGCTGACGATAAGAAAACATAACACAGAAAATATGTTAAACAGTATCATGGTTGTCTACAATTTGTTTTGAGAATTGAATATTCCAAGTTTGGAATCGTTCGGATTTTCTTATCATCAACGAGCCTCTGTCGTTTTCCTGTATAAATATGTCTTATCTTGAAGTCCGCTTAAACAGTTTACATATGGAAATTGTACGTTATCTTTAAGGCATATCTCGTTTCAAGTTGGGTAACGAGTGGAAGTCGGACGTCACTTTTGTCAAATTAAGTCAATGATTTTCAGTTGTATATCCTTCTAAGATAAATAAAAATATATTTTTATACTTATTTATATTTACTCATATCCTGACATTGCTGCTTAAAATACAAAAACGGTAGATTTTTGAACGCTTTTCATTTTTATAAAAAAGATTTTTGCATTGATAAAATAAACGTACAGTATTGTTTCTTCTCTTCTTTTATTGTATATGCAATCCATCCCATCAAGTTTTAGTATATGTACTGCCAAAGCAATAGGAGGAACTGGGATAGGAGTGTTCGGGCCAGGAACCAAACACTCCGAAAGCTTGGGAAAAACCCCAAGTATCTTTCAAGCGGAAATCCACGCCATAAGAAAGTGCGCCCAGTTCAATATTGATAAAGGATACAGAGGACAAAGGATTATCATAATGACAGATAGTCAAGCAGCCATCAAAGCACTGTGCTCTTGCGTAATCAGTTCTGAAATGGTTTGGGAATGCCTAGACAAACTAAATGAATTAGGCGAGAACAATATAGTTACCCTACTATGGATTCCAGGACACACTGGAATAGAAGGAAATGAAATAGCAGATGAACTAGCAAAGAGGGGGTCTGAAATACCCTTCTGGGGGCCTGAACCTTTTTGCGGAATCAGCTCCAAGGTAATATTGGAAGAAATAGGCGAAGCCGAAAGAAAGAGAAGATCTGACCACTGGAAAGATCTAGTAGGGCTTAGACAATCAAAGATTCCCCTGGGTGACTACAACCTACGGAGATCAAATGAATGCATACGTCAAAGCAAGACTGCGCTAAGAGTTTTAACAGGGATCCTAACGGGACATTGTCGCCTGAATGGGCACCTGAAAAAGCTCAAATTAGTGGAGGAAGAAGAATGCAGATACTGTGGCATGGAAGAAGAGACCTCCATCCACATACTTTCCAACTGCACAGCACTCCAGAATCCTAGAGCACAGTACCTGGGAGATTACTGGATAGAAGAGGAACATTTACCTAAGTTGAAGCCTGCAGATATCCTAAAATTCCTCCGGGAAATAGGACTAAAGGAGCTACTAGTTTTAGAGACTCTCCTCAGAAACTAAGTAGAAGTAAGGGGGCACAATAGATCTTTTAGGTCTCAGTGAATGTTACCCCAAATATACATACATACATACATCCCATCAAGTTATATAGCACCAAATTAATTCTAATGTTGGAAAAAAAGATTATTTATGACAGTACGAGCCAATGTTATTAACTAAACGATAAATTGCGATGTGAAATCTTCGTTAAGGTTTGGTTTTTATGTTTCACAATGGCGCGAATTGAATTGGCAACCGACATAAACAAAACGTCATAAATAACCAAATTTAGGGTTATATTCATATCTGGTTTGATTCGTTTTCCGTAATCACCCAGTGGCTACGCGTTGAAGTCCTACGGGAAAAAGCAGAATGATTCCGAGGTTTCCGTGGTTCTTATGTCCGTACCTATTCGCGAAAAAGCAAAATTGGAATGGGGAAAACAAATCAAATCGTCACTACAGTATGTGTATTGAAAAAAATGGGGGTAAGCACAATATTTTATCTGGGCTAGCATTGTTTTCCCCATTCCACTGACAACTTTGACATACACTGCAGCGCCCACTATCGGAAAAAATTTCGTGAATAGTCCTTATCTCCGATTTGAGACGTGGCGACGGGTTGTGAGCAACCTATTTTTTTTTTTTTCTTTTTTTTTTTTTTTTTTTTTTTTTTTTTTTTTTTTTTTTTGCATTGGGAGGAACACTGTTATTACATCATCTACAAAATGGAGGGATGTTCTGATATTGGGAAATACAATAGGAAAAAATAACGTCTCTAATCATATTTTTTGAAAATTTTCCTCGCCATACAATTCCAAAGGATCTGCCACATCTTGAATATACCTTTTTGGTAAAATGTCTATAAACTTTAAAAACAAACAAAATTTTTAATATCTCTCCTAACCCTCTTTCATATGTTCATGAAAGATGGCAGTTAAAAAAATGTCATAAACGATTGTTGTCGATAAAAACCGAAGACATATAAGTCGTGCTCAAGGCTGCTCTCTACCAAACCTGGGCCTTTCTCAAGTCACGCAAGCGCAGTAATCTTACTTTCTCTCCGAGATTTGTTTACAGACCCTGTCTCCAAGTCGTACTCAAACTCGATACCAACCTCAAGTCTTGACTGTAGGTACGGGCACTAGTGTCGACTAGTTTTTGCTCACTTTTTTTTTATCAACACATTATCTGGAAATAAGTTTAGGGTTTATTGTAATAAGATATGAGTATATTATGACGAATTTGCTTCCTCTTTATTCAGATAACGAAACGTGCCTAAACGAGAATTTTATTTTCAATTTTCCAATGGAATATCTAATCCTCACTACTTTTATTGGACGAAAATGGATATTTTGTGATTGTAGTTTTTCGCGTATCTTTTATCTCAGTGTATGTTTTCAATAAATAATGTGGAAGGTGGAATTGAGGTCCAGGAAGGTATCATTGGTGTCGGCCGGTAGGCCCGATGAACTTTTACGGTGTACATCGTAAAAGTTTACGAGTCTGAGATGGTTTTCTTATTTTTGCAGTGGAGGGCGGACCTCGTGTCAATACTTTTCCCGAGGGATAGTTGACGCCACACAGCCTGTGCTATGAACACGAAAAATTTCGTGAGACTAAAAGGCATCAACTGGGCTGAACTGCTAAATAATTCCTATCAAATTATACGGGTCTTTAAGACCTTCCTTAAAAAAATATGGGCGGAATAAGGCGAAAAAAGGGTGGATGTCATTAATTTAATCTTGTTTTTCAAGAGTAGGTCCGAACACATAAAATCTTATATTTCAAGGTCTGAATATACGATTATATTTTTGATGTTTTTCAAGATAAAATTTGAAATAAATTGATCATATTTTCTTCTGTTTATGCATTCAATTGAAAAAATTATAATTTTCACTATTTTTGAAATGGGATCGCGGGCTGATCTGGATATCATGAAGCAAATAAAGCTCACAATATATACTCGTATCATTGCATTAAAAGTATCATTCGTTGTTTAGTTTCAATTTTTTTTTTTGTCTACAACCCAGTCTTAGTGTATTGTATTGTAGACGTATATTACATTATAGGGACAACTAACATATTAAGATTTTTGAGGTGCTGAAGCCCCAATTAGATCATCGCAGATGTCCACCGCCGGTAACAAAAAACTTTTGGCTGCCCCTGCGGGCGGCTTTTTCAAAATTTAACATTAATTCATAGTAAATACTATGCCCATACCAGCATGTAGGTACTTTTTTTGTTTAGAAAAATTTTTAATTTTATGAAATCACTATTTTGTTCTAGCTAATGAGTAATGAAAATTATATTGATACGTCTACTGAAAAATATTTGGGGGGCTTTGCGGCTCTTTAGTGGGGCTTAACCCCCTCAGCTCCTTCCATGTTCACATGCGTACGATATTACTTAGATGGTTCCGTCCTTGTTTTTGCTGTTGTTCAACCTTTTCTTATTATCATCTACTGCCTGTAAAAAATGAAACTAGTAAGTTCGACCACCAGACAGTAAGTAATTACACCATCGAAGTCGACCCCTTATGTTTCACTTCGAAAATACCAAGGAGCTTATTCACTTCACGGAAAAAAATTGTAGACGTTTATTCAATATTCATACTGCTGAATATTTGATAGACATGGTTGTCACGAAATCAAAAAACTTCTATCATTTCATTGAATTATTAAAAGTACAATTTTAATTAGACATTTCAAATTTGCAGAGATCTCTGCTTAGATCGTTGGAAGGTAAAGGGAAGTTTTGCTTGAAAAATTACTGAGTGAACTGTTTAACTTGAAAATGTTATTGCTGCAGCCTGAAAAATTGTGATTCCAATCGACAAATCATGTCTCTTTACAGGATGATGATGGTGTAACCTAACTTGGCGAGAAATGTTCCATTATTGTATATTTGCATATTCATAGTGGGGTGACACCCCCTCTCTCCTTATTAGTTGTATGTATGTATATTGGGGTGACATTCACTGATACCTAGAAGATCTATTGTGCTCCCTTACTTCTACTTCTTCCTTGTTCTTCTCGCACATTCTTCTGCACAGATTGGGGGCTATCACACTTTTTTGCATTATTGTCTTATTGTGTTGATTCCATGTTGACTTGTGGCCAAATATGACTCCCATGTAGTCTATTTTATTTAGGTGCGCTTAGTACTTTCTTCTTTGTGGTCTGGTGTAAAGCCATTTTAAATTTTTTGCAGATGTAATTCTTGAACGGGGTTTGGGGCATTTCTCGTAACTTTTCATTCATCACAAGGTTTCATCGGTGATAAATCTGGACTACTGGACATCCAATTTAAAAACCTTACCATCGCTAAATCTTCTACCTTTTTTGCCATATGACCAGCATCGCTAACCTTTTCAAGTATCAACACTTAGAGAGTTTGGCCAACTTAACTGAGACAGGACTCACTTCTCTTCAGTTCACTTCACCAGCATAATAAGATTGGATATTTTCAACGCTGTGCACCCTCATTAACCCCACAACTTTAGCTTGACTAAAGACAACCCCCATTATAAAAAAATAAAAGTTAAAAGTATTTGCATAAACTGTACTATGATCAACAATAAATAGGAGTACTCCATAGATAAAAAGTACTCGACCTCAATTACATTTATTAAATATGATCGAGCCGATGAAGGGGAATAACCCGGTATTTTTCAATTGCTTGATCAAACGTATACGTGGTCGAGCTAACCGATGTGTAGAAAAGATTACCTTCGCAAATCATTTGGTTGACTATAGTTGGGTACCCATTAAATTTATTTATCAAATACTTTGCGTGTCCGTGTTTTTCCTAAATAGGGGACTCGAACGTGCCCTTCGAGTTCACTGCATAATAATATTTTCGTATTCTGAAAGGTTTCCGCGTACTCGTTGAAAAAAAGGTTTAATAAGGGAACATAAATTAAGTCTTACTAACAAAAGTTTATTACTTTTGCACATAGTACTCCTATTCAATTCATGTTTGATTTAATTTAAAATACAGTACAAATTATGAGATTTTTGAACAGAATGTGGCGTCTAATGGCCTGCTGCACCGACTGCGCAGTACTTTTAGGTTCTCACAGAAGCAGAGTATGTGTTTCTCATTCGCTGCACATAGGTTCACTAATTTTGCCCATCCTGTGCAATTGTCCAGTCACTAGGTTGGTAACTGTCTCCAAATTTCTCTAACCCAGTTTTAACCTGGACAATATTTCCTCCTCTAACTTATTCAGTAGACTCTTAGTATGGAGGTGTCCTTGCGTCAGCCTCTATTTGAGTTGGTTTCCTCAACCAGCTAGTTCCCGAATTCCTTCTTATGTAATCCTTTGTTCCACAAAACGCTTCCAGACCTGTGAAGGCTCCTTCAGAGCTTTCTTAAGCTAGCTGGTCTGCCATTTCATTCCCTGTAATCCCCTCATGTGCTGGCACTTATCTTAGAGATACTTTGTTCTCTTGCCATCATGTTTAGGGGTTATTTACTGTTTTTATTTGACATGAACAATAAAAAAATCCTATTTTCTTTGAATTTATAGAACTAAACACTAGTAATTGAAATACTTAATGTATTTTCCAAAATCAAATCTTAACAATCTATTTTTCATTTCCAGTAATAAATTTCGACAGAGAATTTGAATATTTCAATTAAATTTCCAATTAAAGTGAATTATTTTTAATACCCAAATTACATTATCATCAAACATTTCCTGAGTAACTTCCCTACAATTAAAGTTTTCAACACGTAGACATCTTGAAATTAATATTCTCTTTGGCGTACATAATATAGCTCTGAGGGTTATTAACTTTAAAATGGGTGTTATAATTGATACCGACATGGTTATCTTGATTGTAATTATTATAGTTGAAAATGTTTATGACCTAAAATTATATGAACAACGAGTCTCTAAAACGTGATGGGTGATGGATGTTGAAAACAAGAATAGAACAAAAACATACTCGTATCTGCCTTCCAATACAAATTTAAGAATTTGCTAGACAATTATTTCATAGAAATTGATGCTAACAAAAATATGTTTCAAATGGAGCAACAAAGGAGTGCAAGTTTGTTATAAATGTGTGTTCATGTATAAAAAATTCCGAAAATCTCAGCGGTTTTGCCGTGGAACTTAATTTGAGTACAGCGAACTGGCTTATCAAGTTTTAACTGTAGGAAATGAGAGATTAGCTTCAATAAATTATTTGATTATTGTTTAGTAGATGTTTGATAATGATCGTGGGGAGCAGTGAGCAGGTGATGAAATGACCGACCTATTAGCAGTTGATCCTCCTCAATAGTATATGAGAGAACTGGAAAGCAAGAATGAGATAGCATTCTAGATACCATCACTAAAAGTGGGTTTATTTCTCTGCTACTGACGTTGCACGCGAAGACTCATGTGATCCTGACAGAAATTTAGCCTCTTATAAAAACAGGTAGGCAACATGTAGATTATATAGGCAAATAAATATCAACCTAACTGATCCTATTTTGTTAATGCTCTTCAATATATTGATATAAGACATTGTCCAATCTATCTCAATGATAGTATTCATTCAAAAGTGATTAACAGTGAGATGCGCTCGTGAATGTTGCAAACCTTAGTTAAACTAGCTCTAATATGGTTATTCGACTGAGTATTGGTAGCCGCAACTTTAACTTGTAGTTCAACGACCTAGGTAAGAAGTTGCTTGGAAAAGCGAAAGAAGCTGCAAATAATCGGACTGAGTATTATTAGTCGCAGCCTTAACTTGTAGTTCGAAGACCTAGGTAAAAAGCTGCTTGGAAAAGCGAAGACTAAGCAAAGAGAAGCTGCAAATAGTCGGACTAAGTATTATTAGCCGCAACCTTAGCCTGTAATTCAACGAGCTAGCTAAGAAGTTGCTTGGAAAAGCAAAGCCAAAGAAAAAAGAAGCTGCAGATAATCAGACTACGTATTATTAGCCGAAACCTCAACTTGTAGTTTAACAACCTAGATAAGAAGCTTCTTGGAAAAGCAAAGACAAATCAGAGCTTCAAATACTTTCAGGATAACGGATACCTGCTTGAATGTGGTACAGCGGGGTACTGCTACGACAGAATTTTTATAAACTGAGGGACAAAAATGGTATGGAAAAGCACGGGTACAATAAACCATTCCACTATAGTGTAAAGTGTTATCGGAGACTTTGTCAAATGTTTAGAAGGAGAAAAACGGTATTTATATGTATCAAAAAGGAAACGACGAGATGTTTTTAACTCAACTGCCAAGTGGGCGATGGGAAATATAAAGAGAGAGATAATAGCTTAGTCTGGTGGCCAAAAACAGATCAAAGAAAAGCTGAACATGAGCTACCAAAACTTCAAATGCGATGAAGAGCAGTCCGACCGCGACAATGGAAGCCTTGCTTTTATTCCCCTCATTTTATACGTTAAAATGAGTGCGAGAATGGAAGCATACAGGCTGGAATGCATTGGATATTGGACAACAATCATCCGCAGTCATTCCAGTGTAACAGATCTTATCAAAAACTCATTTATTAAACCAAAACTAACCATACATTAGTCAACTCAACTGGAAAATGCAGTCCGGATGGAATGTTGCTTGGACATTATGCTGAAAATATAAGTGGTAATTTTTGAGGGACCACAAGTGGTTTACTGCAGGATAGGAAGACCAACACGTACTTTTTGATCTTCTTCGTCTTCTTCTTCATATTTAGCTTGAATAAAACCTTTCGTTTTCGTGATATTTATTTATTTTGTATTACTATCGTTTTTGTGATTGATTCATGATAATGTATAAGAAAACTGATGTAAATAACCGTTTATTCATAATAATCAGTAAAAATATTCATTAGTAGTTATAAAACTAATAATCATTTGTTTCCAAAAGAAAGTAAACGTTTATTGTACGATGTAATTTCTATGCGGCTCGAAGGACCACTAAGAGGAAATTCCGGTTGCGTGTCTCGTGAGTCTCGAGGCCGTTGCCAATGCGAGATATATCGAAAAGAAGAGACGGACCGGCTAAGGCTTTACGTAATTAGATGAAACCCCGAACTCGCGCGTCGTCTTGCACTAGCAAAACGCCAAAACATCGCCAAGGAGGGGGCTTAAACCTGCGGAGAGAACGGAAACCGGTAAGACACTGTACGCGCGGAAGGGAGAGAACTGGAAAAATAGTGGGGTCGGAGGAGCACGAGGGGAAATTGCGCAATTGCCGACGACGACGCCGCCGCCGAGCAACTAACCTGCGCGCGACGCAACACCGCGAATTGGTTTAGTTTCGCGATCTGACGGCAGTCCCTCGCTGTTGCCTGATCGCTTAGCTTGCCGCCGAAAAGCTTCTCAGAATCAGTGTGTACTGTGTTCCGAGGCGTACATTGTATAGATATAAATTGTATATTATATGCACTCTCTTACAATTTTAAAACCTATTTCTTCTACTTATATTGTTGTTAAATAAGGCCTACTTTAATAGTTTCAACGAACCGAAGTGTTTAGATATTTTTAGTATACTCAGGTATAAAAAAAATTGGACGACGCGACGCACATTTCCACATTTTGGAAATCTGTGAGATTGACTGTGCTTTTGTGACATTATTTGGATCGTTTCTTGGTTTGTTCCTGCATTCTATCCAACGACCGTTTTGTTATTAAAGGATATAACTCACAAGTAAGTTTTATTTTTCCAATTCCAAAACTAAAATCAACAAAATGAGTTACAATGTTATATTATAAGAGAATAAAAATATAGATATATAAGTTTATAAACTAACGAAGTAAATACTTGAACTGTAACATGAGGACATTCATTTTTATACGTTATCAGGGACTCGAATTTAGATAAAACGTGGTTGTAGATTTTTTTAAACGTTTCTATTCAAGTTTCAATTGATAAAATATTATGCAAAGTTCATTGTTTATAAATGAAAAACGAATTCTTTCTAGCCGGCTTCAAACCAATTTACATAATTTCATTATAATTAACGAATAAAAGGAATTTTGATTATGGTCGCGTTGTATATAAATAAATCAAACTAGGTATGAAGATATCACAAAAAACTTTCATTCGAATTCATAATACACCGGAAATGGTGACGAAATTGTTTAATCATTTATTTATAAAATCTACTTAACATTGTTGTATGTTACTACAACTTCCATGTGATTGAATTTTGTTACTAAGGCCCGGCTTCCCATCTCGTTTTAAGCTAGGTTTAAATCTACGATACAGATAAAATCAGAGTTTAACACATGCGAGTGTTTCTGAACTAGTTATCTACTGATATGTCCTGGGCATGAGTTAACAGTTATTATAACTTTACCACAGCCAAAGTGAACAAGAAACTAATTAATTTCAATTTCAACTTTCGATATATCAGGTGTTTTTATCAAAGGCACTCCACCAGGTCCCATAGCGTACCTTTTTGCATCTGCATATTTTCTTTTATGCATTTTTTTGGTTTTCATATTTACTTCCAAGTATTTCCATGTCTCTGTAATAAATCCCACTGGCATTATTAAAAATTCCTGCTAAATTTGTTGCCAAGTATTCTCGAGTAGACACCAAGTCCGTTTTCTTACATTGCACTACACATTTGGGCTTATCTACTGGTTCCAACTACTTCACCTCTGGCTATTTGAAATTCTTTTTTTACGAACTGCTGTGCTCTCCATAACAATTTACAACTCTAGGCCCTAAGCTTACACAGAGATCTTAGGTTAATAAAAAGAGAAAGTTAACAAATATCTTTGATAAATGATTCGATTACTGATCAGTTGTAACATGGACAAACTGCGAACATAACTTACAAAACAAACAAAATCATTGAGGACAATTTGTACTGAGAGGGTTTCCAACGTCCTAGCCGGAAAGGATAAACTAAACGGATCACACAAATTATATGAGAAACCAAAGGGTGGGTCAAACCAAGGGTCAAACTATCCTAGGTTAGTTTCTCCTGAAGATTAATAGATGGATGGGAAACTGGGCCTAAAAGTATTCTATATAAAATTACTATTTCAACTACTAGCTGTGAAGTTGACAATTATTGCTTCTTCTAGCCAACTGATAAGTTGAATTTCTCTGTTAGTGGTTAATAATTTTTCATTATTAACATAGGTCAATTGGACATACTCAAATAATTTGAGAATTCAGGGATAGTAGTTTAACAAACATTTTGGGCAACATAATTTTGTATAACCAGGAGATTGTCTTCAACGTATTTGATGCTTGGAATTACCTATCAAGATAAAATTATTTGGATAAAAATGCCATAAGTTTGAAATTCGCTCTTAACCAAAAATGACTGATGACATAACGAGTACCAACGTTCATAATTATATCGAAAACTGACAGTGTACTAGTCAGACGACGGGGTAAAAGATTAAAGATTCTCGTATTGCGTTTGTCTTAAATTTGGCTAGCAGTGACTACAACAACAACAAGACATTTATAAACCTCGCACCTTATTCTGCTCGGGGCAAAGCCACTCGTGAAATAATTTTGGTGCTCGGTCAATAATAACAGTCTTCACCACCATGGTGTATAATATACTATTGTGAAGGCTTAGCGGAATACAGTAGATAGGTTTATTAACTTTTTCGATGCATTCCTAGTTATTTTATTACATTTTACGAACAAAATGTTGTTTATAAGAATTTACTTATTTATTGAACATTAAATGTATATATATATACCTATTTCGAATAAACTTTGCGATGTAATAAAAAACTGAAATTTAATACCGAGTAAATTCGATAACTACGAGTTTCTTTTGAATTCAACATAACCTGTAGTTAGTTAGCATTCAAGGATACACATATAAACAAGGTACTAAAACCAAATTGATTTGAATAGGCAATCATAAAACCAAAATATATTCAATTTCTGCTATAGTAAAGATAATATGCAATGTGAAAACTTTAATATTGGAAATGAAAAATAGAAGTAAATACACTAGCTTAATATCGAAAACCAATTATTTTTTTTTACCTCTTTCTACCCCTAACCGGAACTAGTATTCCAACCAGTGGTAGCGTTCTTTAAGGAGCCCAACATCCATGAACTCGGGACCTCAGTTCCTCCGAAAGACGGCATATCTACATTATATCGTTGAATCATTCAACGATTATACTCAGTGCTCATTGGTATAATACCTGCGAGCTGTGATATGCTACTCACCCTAGTAGAGTAAAGTGTTTCGGCTGCAGACTGTACGGGCCACTACCACTGTTTTCCCTGTCATGGTCAGCTGATTATTATTTGTCATGATTTTGAATGTTCAATATTAATTTAAGAATCGAGATAAAACATGATTATGTTTGTGGTTTCTACGTGGTCTTACATTCGTTAAATCAGTGTATAAATTTGATCAAATAACTTTCCTGCATATGGCCTGTTATAAAGTTGGAAATTAGATCTCGTTCTCAGTTTCCGTTGATAACTTTAGTTGCGAACAGAAATTTGTGTTCTAGAATTCTTATTTGGCATAATTAACAAACGCCGTCTGCGTTGAATTTGGAAGTAGATATCATAATTAATTCAATTAAAAATGTTAGAATTTACTTGACAACAAAGGAGACTTACCTTAAAGGGCGAATATGAGAAATAGTAGTATGTTGAATATTATAACAGCTGATGATAAACTAAATAAATTGTTATCAACTGATAACTTTCTAAGTGATTATTGGTCTATAAATTGAATCTTGGAAAAACTTACAGAGTGAACAAAGATTTATTTTTGCATGTTCATTGCCTACCTTATTTTTCACCTGAAGTAGCGTCAAAATCACTCACTATAAACTGTTTTTTTAAGAAATGTGATTGGCATAAGCGTTGCGGACGGCACCCATCTTGACATAGAAATATTTCATTTTAATTAGCATAATTTTTTGGTGTGTGTATTTTGTTGCTTAACCTTTTTGAAATAAACCTGTCGCATATATTAAATTGTATAAAGAATACACGTTATTAAACTAAACTAACAAAATTAACTTATTGACATGGATTTGGTGTCTGTATTGTTTGCCTTCTTTTATGCAACTGCTTTTCTGTGCTGCTTTTTAGCAAACCACTTGTTTTTCGGTGGTGAATGTTGAAGGCCGGCAGTCAGTCGCCAGCGAAGGGTAGGGAGCAGAGCTGGAAAAGGCTAGAAACTTTGACGGCGTTGTCAGAGTTCTTTTTTGTCACTTAATTTGAGTTTAAGTTGGCGGTAACGGTGCGGCATTAAAACAAACAATATGCTTATCGAAATTATATACTTCTTTGTATTGTGTGTCAAGTTAAACGTGATTTCGAGAGAAAATGACAAAAAATAGTGAATCAAAAAGTTAGTTTTAAATTTATATAAATGTAGACAATACATTCGAAAACTGGCTTTAGGAGAAACGAAAGGGAAATGTATAAAGAGATATTGTGTGGCTTCCAAAATCAGGATAATCATAAGACGAAAATCACTGCCATGGCCCAAAGCAAGAATAACTGCTAGAAAAACAAACACTTGCAGTTACAACAAAAAAAGCTTAAAATTATATCTCGGAAAAGTGGAATCCAACAACCAAGGACATCATTTGTACTGGAAAAAAAATTATGTGCTTGGGAAATTATTACCTGTTTCACCAAAATCAATGTCGGAAATCAACAACGTTTTACATAAACTTTAACGAAAATGAAGATATTTTTTATAACTATTATGACTATTGATAATTTAATAGCTTTTAAATGTTGAAAACAAAACAAAAAGACGAGATATTTGTTTATCTTTCCGCATTTCAATTATATGTCGAGGAATTTTATTTTATTCAGGGGATCTATTGCGAAGCAATAATGGTCACATATTTCACCCCGTATTCCACATAAAAATAAGATTTTAACAATAATAGAAATTGTTTCATAAATATAGAGGGAAGCTTATGTACGCCAACATAGAAAGACACACTCGAAACGAAAAACGACTTGCCCTTCCGTTTCCTGCTTTATCTCTAGCGAGACAATCGTTGATTTATGGAATGAACAAATTTACAATCGTTTACCGAATCAAATAATAGCTATAAAGGGCTAAGAACAATTCAATTAATCCGTTAAGTACCTTTTAAACTGTAGAATGCTTAAGGCGTTGCTAATAAATTCTAGTTGCTGTTTGTTAAAAAGTCTTATGTAGTTTTGTGATAATATTTCCATTTGATGAAATTTTTCTATTAAATGAAGCGTGGCCCAGAAAGTTTTATAGCCATATGTTTACCTTTATTTTTAATTGTCTGTCCCAAATTGATGTCAAAAGGTGAAAGGGCGGTTTCTTTCTTTGATCAACATGATTGAGCATTTTGATAAACTTCTATCTTGTCAGCCATTTTGTGTACAAGATTTTCCACATTTTTGTTGTAAGACCAACTTTCATAATTGACATAAGTCGTTGTGTTAACAGTTTCAGGCTTTTCAGATCCAGCTACTACATTATTAGTTAAATTTTCAATATCTGGTGGTGAACTATTCATTTTATAATCCAAGGAATTAATTATTAGAAATCATTGGACTGTACATTACATAACTTTTAGCATCTTCGAGAACAATCGAAGGACCACCGAATCCGACTTTGTCATTCTTGTCTCAAGACAGAGGAATGACTCAAATAAATAAAGCATCGGTTATTATAAATGAACGGGAAGACTTCCAGCAGTTATATTTTTATTTATGAAAAACCATAGCCGAAAATTGTTCAAGTTCTTAAAACTAAAAAAGTATACAAAAATTTAGGTATAAAGTTTATGACACGAATTATTTAAAGTTTACACTGAATTAATGAAAAGAACCGTGTACAATTTTTAGGTCATTATTGAAGTTGATATATATTAGCGAAAATAAAAGATGAATAATTTCAAGTATAAATGATTTGGCAACTGTGTCAGATAGATGACTCCCCTTTGGAGCCACGTGAAAACTAGATAGGTAATCTCTCAGATGCCAAGTAACAAATTAAATTTATAAAAGACTGTACTTACAGTAATCCTTAAAACAATTACTAACTTATAATAAACTAAAATAAAACCCATTTTTTAGGGTGAGAAATAAAAAAGTATTTCAGAGCGAAGCACTTGGTTCCACTGCTCAGGTTGCATGCCTACGACTACATACGACTACTTAATAATTGGTTATTGTTTTTAGCGATTTTAAAAGAATCGCCGAATTGTCGCGCGCCAAAAAGGAACTTTGGTCGTTAATAGTAAGGCACCATATAATCAGGTCCGTACGGACCCGCTTGTACGAATTTTAATTGAAATCCACCGGTTTCTACCTACAGACGTTGTTTTAAAACCATCACACATTACCGAAATTGATCAATTATTATTTTTTTCGCCTTAAAACATATTAAATACAAGCACACTACCTATGCAAACGTTCGGTGTGTCGGTAGGAAATGGTTGTCTCTTTTCACTTCATTCTCTTTATATTATGTGACATCAAAAACATTTTTTATGCGCTCTTCTTAATTGAGATTGCTTTGCATATTTTATGGCTTATAAAGTGAAAAAATCTCGACCTGTCATGTTATTGAAATTATAATAATAAAACGTGTTTTATTTTGTAGATGACTATGGTAGTTTTTAATTTTCTACATCAATAATTTATTTTACATGAGAATATCATAAATGAATCATAAGTGTGTGTATGAATATTGTTTAATTGTTCAGTATTCTATAGGTCTCTGGTATCGGGTTTGAATGCTTTTGAAATAAACTTGAAATTTGTAATAGAGATTACTTTAGACAGACACGCTTCTTTGCATGCAACACCCACTATCTTCCAACAAATTGTATGCTGTGGGTGTTACTTTCATATCTCGTTTTATCTGAAAATAGCTTTTACATAATGTTGCTGGAGAACTACAATACTAGTAGATATTACCAGACTCCGTTTCACGTGAAGTTGCAGTCGTATGCGCGGACTTGCTGTCAAAACTAGCGCCATATTGTAAAATTGAGATTCAACACCAAATCACAGTAACATACCATTTCCACATTTTGTATTTTAACACAAATTTAAGATATTAAAAATTTATTTATCATTCGCTTGGTTCCTAAATGTAAAACACGACAGACACTGAGACATGAAAATACTTAGTATCGTTAAAAATATTGATAACAAAATGGCTGTCAGCATGAAACAACGTTCAAGACACCAATGGCATGAAACGGGCGTATGACTACGGTTGGAACAGACCTTATAAGTGACAATACAACTCCTTAGAGTCTTATACAGTTTAGTTTTCAATACAACATTAACTATCGGCATTTTGGTTCTTTTTCCAAATGAATAATTCCACTTGAAAAAAATTCCCCACTATTCAAATTCGCTGAACCTATCAATATTTTTGACATTTACTTAAATACAATTTTTAATTTATCAGTAAATAAACAGCCATTATGACCTAACACATCAGAATCTTAGATAATATTTGTAAGAAAATGTTTATTTATAGAAATAATAAATTTTTTGCGATAAATTATTGAGATAACAACACTTGTTAATACCGTTTCATTATTTATGCATAAACGCAGTCAAGGTTCGTAATTTTTGAATGTTCAAATGTCGCACTGTGTGTTAAAAAATCTCACGACATCAAAATACTCGTAATACAAAATACCTGAAACTGCTTTGTGCTATCAGTGACGGAGTTCGATTGTTGGGGGATTTTCATAGGCTGTTGAAGAAGTAAGATTTAAATTATATATTTTGTGAATAATTAAAATCATGAAATTTGGAGAACAAATTTTTTGAAGGCCAAAGAGAGCTTAGAATATTACCTATAAAAGAAAAGAAATTTAATATTTTTGATGGTATGAGAAATCTAATAATATATTAGAACATAAAATCAATTCTTAAAAAAAAATAAATTATATATATATATATTTATTTATAAATTGAAAATTTGTGATGTTTCATGAAATTGTTCAATAAATAAGGATATTTAATACAAAAAATTATTTAAAAATATTTAATACTGAGCCCCAATCCTCAGAAAGGACTTTTTCCAACTAATTTAAAAATTAAAATTAAAAATAACATAACTAAAATTACGTATCATGAACAAAAAGGATAATTATAAAAATCGGTATAATATATACGCAATTTATGTGCTTTTTATCTTATTTTCACGTGAATGTAAATTTTGCAAACCGCGTTGACACAACGTTAATAAAATTGTATCGGCTATCAGAATAACGTAGGTACACTCCAGTAGCTATCAAAAATATTTCGTATGTTCAACTTATCAGTTACTCGATAACGTATCAGACAACAGAGAATTTTTATTGGTCGCGGTATTACTGGTAAGCTTGTTGTTTGTATTAATTTTAATTACGATTTGAGCAACATGTGAAAAAGAAATAAACCAACTCTTTTCATAAAAACGTATTCAGTAACTGCATGCGCATTATTTTCAAGTTGATACTTTTTGCAACAGGCTTCTTTATGTGTTTTCTCTACAAAGTGAAATTATCCCCTCAGTTTTTCAATCCTTTTTTGCTTCTTTCGAGTTGTTTGACTGAGAGTTGTTCATGTTTACCCCAGAAAGCTTCTCATACAGGATTCATTAAAAATTAAAAACCTTTAAACCTATGTTTCTGGCACCGAAAGACTATTTTTACAAAAGAAATTTAAAATATCTTGAAATAGTGTATATTTAAGCGAAATAATATTAATACATGAATATATTTATTTGTTGAAAATTGATTTTAAACGAGTTTTTTGAACTGCCAAATTCTCTGCGTATTGTATTTTTTAAATAATCTTTTTATCTAAAACTTATCTTATATATTTGTGCATGGGTGTCACATATTATATAGAAATACATTTTTTTTTGTTTGGTTCAAAGGAAATACGGTTGTCCTGCCTTTGCCTTTGTCCTACCTTTGGTCCATTTTGATTGCAAAGTATTATATTTTAGGATGAAAAAATTGGACAATTACGATTATTGGTTGATAGAAGTCATGTTTTTCTTCCAAATCCGATATTCCTGAATTTCTTACCAGTATTTCAGTCAAGCAGACTCTTTTTTGAAAACCTTCCCATGCCAAATTTCATGAAATTCTAATGCTAGTGTTTAATATGCGAAAAGTCTTATCTCGTTTATCTCCCATTTCATAAACGTTACAGTACCAGGTGTATCTTCTGTTATTCATAGGTATAGAATATTCCGTGATAATTTTGTGGTTCTGTGTCATTAGATTTTTCAATTATACGTCATTGTTTATCATTTTGTGAATATAATCATAATAATATAATCATCTATTTTTTATCTGCGAGCGTAGAGAAAATATAGTAAGCACCCAGTGTCAAAAACATATCCGCATCACTATTTCTTTTTCAAGTTTCATTACATGTGCCAAAGTTCTGTTGTAGGTCCTTTTTTGGTTTCATATTATTCTTATTGTCTTCTTGTCAACTCCTCCTGTGGTACCTTATTGGAAGCCTTATGCAAATCAATGAAATCAACATAATGACCTTCATCTTGTAGTTATTTTCTTGCTTACCATTAGGCTTCTTCATTTTCTAAAACCACTTTGTGATTCTTCTAGTGTACTTCCTACATGTGCTATCACTTTCTTGTCTATTACTTTCTCCTACTTAATTTGTTACTAGGACATAATAGGAAAAGCATGCTATTATTTAGCTCGGGACCGCCGAGTTGTACCACGGGACACCAGGTAGATGTAATCCTACCTTCTAGTTGTACCACCATATTTCTAGAGAGGATTAACGGTTTAAAATAACAATCTAAACAGTTTTATTACATTTATTTATACAATTATTTATACAATTCGATAATATAATACAAAGAAGATATATTTTTAAAATTTGTTTTGAAATATACAGACAAATTAACATTAATTTTACAATTTAAGATCTCTTGTACTACTGCGGCAAATAATAATAGCTTAGAGATCTTACAAAATCAAATTTGGTGATCTTATTTTCTTTTAATTCTTTTATTTTAGAAGTTATATACTCATGTTTCTTTCTAGTAACAGATTTAAATTTTTTTATAATTGTTGATTCATTGGCAGTCTTAATTTTTGCAAATGTTTCATTTTGTATATTTATTATCATGTCCACAAAAATAAATATATTTGGATGAGGAGAATAAAAACTGTTTTTTAATAAAGAATGAAATGATTCACAAGCGTTGGTAGACCGATACATGCTATTTGTGTTACATGCCCAAACTTTTGGAGGAAATTTAGCTTCTTCTGATATATAATTTTCAACTATGTAATCACAAAATTGTATTACTCTCTCATCATCGGGCGATTTGTCAAATATTTCAAGAGAAAAAAAGTCACCTACTTCGGTAGGTTCTAGAAAATGTAGGCCAAAGAATAACTTTAAAAACTTGCCAATTTCTGAATTTTTATCTTTATATTCATTCGACAAACCTAAATTTAAAATTTTACGGTACCATGCTTGACATAAGTGAAATCTACACCCGGTTAAATTTGAATATGGCCAAAATCTATAAATTGCACTATGAATTGCTTGTTCAAAGTCGACTACTATATTTTTTGGGTCGCCGTGCTTCGTACAGATTTCTTCTCACACGAAGTAGATCATCGCTTCCAATGTCTGAAGCCCAATCATTGTTCTACGAGATGTTAGAAAAATCATACTGTTAATAATACTTTAATTTCTAGAAATTTTAGTACTTACAGTTAATTCTTTATGAATTAGTTTAGATGGCCGTTCTGTGCTATCCTCAACAGCTTTTCTTTTAACGCTATTACTAATAGCTTGCCTAGCAATCGTCTTCTCACCTTCATGATTATGATCAAGCTGAGATTCCAAAATAGTTTTTTCATCTGCACTTGTATATAATTTGGCATTGCATCTACTTTTGGTGTTAGTGCAACGCCATCTAATTTTACCACACTTTGCAATGTGTGCTTTTGAAAATTTAAAGTTATTTAGCACTAACAATTTTGCACCTTTTTCACTAAAGATCGATTGGACTTCCATTGCTGTCTTAAGAAACTCACGACTCACGACTGATCGCTTAGTATGAAGATTATAAATAAATAGTAAGCAGCAGTAAGAAGGTATTATCACCCCCAACCCTTAAGAAAAATTCAAACTTCGACATTGGTGGTGGTGTTATAGAAAGTTTCACTTATTGAGAAAAGGTCATTAGAGAATTACTGAGAATAATGTAAAATATGTTAGACTACCTGATTTCAATTTCGTGGTACAACTCGGTGGTCAAAAAAGGGCAACCTTTTACGCTGCCAGATTATGTCAGGTAAGCGTGGTACAACTCGGTAGTCTCCATTTAGCTATCTAAGCCTATATTCTTTTATATGTGTATATATAATTTATTAACGTTTTTCACTTTAAAAAATTATTCGAAATGATTTACTACCATTTTCCTTAATTACCTAATTGATTTTTTAATGGAATTGGCGTCTTAAATCCCAGTAAAAAAAGGAAAATTATAGAATCAATAATGTATTGATTCTGAGAAATTTTCATGCAGCTTATAAAAGTAGGTCAGCTTCCGTTTAACGTAATTTTGTCATCATATTTTCCGTCTAGGTTAATTTAGTTTTAGTACTTCATAAATAGATACTGCAGGTAAATATAAAGATACGTAGATTGAATCATGATAAACTTGCTTACCAATAATCAGATCAGTTTCTTTCACGTTCCGCTCGATGTAATTGCAATTTGATGATTATAAACCCCCGAGAAAATGTTTAGCTACTCGTTTATTTATATGAAGGTTGTCTTTTATATTTTACATACAGTGCTTAAAAAAAACAGGTCTAGTAAGTGTCAAATGTTTATATTTGTTGACATGCTCCGTCTATGTTGTTATACAAGGTAAAATAAGTACCTAAAACTAAAGGCATCATAAATTCTTAAGAGATATTTGAAATAACCAAATGCATATTTTCTCTAACCTTCTTAGTTTATGAGATACAAGCTGTTAAAAGGTGCAAAAGAAATACACATTTCATTTAATATCTTGTCGAGGGATGGAAGTACAAATTTAAAATTTTTCGTAAGCTATTGTTAGTTCAAAACACATCAACAGTATTAATTCTGACAAAATCCAATAAGCCAGTGGCGTGGTATGGGTGGTTCGTAAATTTTTATTGTACCATATGTACCTTTTGTACTCAGACCTAAAGACTTTTGTACACAATACTTGATAAAATTTCCTACAAAGAAGGTACTCTTCGTTAAACTCGATAGAACACTCCATCTTCAAGATTTTTTACTTTTTATTAAATAAATTTGTAGTACCTACTTGAAGATCACTTACAAAGAATTTGAACGCAAACGTTTTTTATGTGCTTGTGATTTATAATTGTTTAAGAACAAATGAAGTGTTAAGAAAATATTTACGACTACTTCAAATTTATTGTTTGAAAACATAAAAAAGTGTCTTGCTTAAATAAAAAGCTGAAAATATTGAAAACGGAGTGTTCTATGGAGCTTAACAAATAGTACCTTTTATGTAGAAAATTTAATAAAGAATTGCAGAGAAAAGTCTTCATCTCTCAATACACGCCACTGGTTTATTAGAATTCGACATAATTAATACTGTCGATGTGTTTAGAAGAGACAATCACCCACAAACAATTTTAAATTTGTACTTTAATTCCTCGAGAAAATATGAGATAAAATGTGTATTTCTTCCACACCTTGAAACAGCCTGTATCTCACAAACTAAAAAGGTTAGAGAAAAGTTGCACTTGGGTATTTTAAATATTCTTCAACGAACTATCATGCCTCCAATTTACGGGACATCCTGTATGATTATGATACACAACCCTCGTATCAATTTCTATAACGTTATATTTATGTTGTGGAACTACTCACTTATTGATTTTATTTCATAATTAACAAATTGTATATAACTGTGGAAACCCGAAAACGCTTGTGTATTATGTCGGCGCATTATTAAAGTTTGAATTGACAAACTGCGTTGTGTCTGTCATGCGTATGATAATAATAGTCTGCCACCCATATCGGCGGTCAAATTGGTGGGCATTTAAAAAACTTCTTCACATATCCAAATACCACGGGAATAATTTGCGTCGGTTTTACATGCATGGTATTATTTCAGTAAATTACATACAATTATTCATATGGTGCTACCAAATAGGTACTACCGACTAGTTACAATTACGTGATTTTAATCATTTGTTGGTCAATTATGAATGAACGGGAGACAAGGAGATTAATAAATGTGGCAACCATAAATATCTGCAACTTTTTTTCAGTTTACCAGATAATGAGGTCATATTTATGATTTCTTTATGTTAATTAATTAATCGTATCTTATTATTACATTATAACAAATTGACTTATTTTAAAATTTAAATTTGCATTATTCAACTTAGATAAATTGCAAAAATTATGCAAAAATAAATTGTCAATTAAAAAACTAATATTACTTATTCCAAATTATTTAATACCTAATAATGGTGTTTATTCGATCTGAAATCTTTTTTTTCCATATAAGGTGATAAAGTAGGTCAGTAGGTCTGTTAGCATGAAAGAGTCACAAAAAGTTGATAACAAAATTTGTAGACAGTTTTAAGCTTCGTATTTTGAAATCATGCAATGCTCCATACCTTGGTGTCAGTTCAAAGTTATATTTTTTTAAATTGTGTTTATTGTTACAATAAATTAAGAGCAAAAGTTCTATAATTATAAATATACAACATTGAGAAAGCTCACCAAAATGTTCTAGCTGATCTTGAAAATATTAGCAGACAGTGCACAGACCACATTATATTATCAATAACCCAAATACCATTTTTAATGGTATAGGTTGGAACATTCCATTATGTCAACATTATTCTGTGGTAATGTCTTCATGAACAAACCTATTATTGTTTATTCCTTGTTAATATTTTTGCTCCATTCCATGTTTTTCCCTTTTTTCTAAAGAATTTCTTTTAACTCTTCTCTTCCATGTTTCTATCTTTCTCCCCTGTTTTTTCTTATTTATATTTCTTGCCTTCCATACTTGCTTAACTTGTCTGTAATTTGACATTCTTTGATGGTAGACCACATTGCTAGGTAAATTTAACCAGTATGAAAATATTCTGTCCATTTTTAGTTTTAAATATTCCTTTTTACAACTGACATGGATTGGATATCCTCGTAAAAGAATATCAGGATTTGAAGTGGAAATTAGCTCCAAACATGTTAAATATATTTCTGAATCAGGGCTTTTAAAACTTTTGTAAATCACGACCCCATTTATGATTGCGAGTTTCTTGATGATCCCATACAAATATAAAAAAAATTTTTGATGATTTATTTTTTGAGTAACAATATACATATGAAAATATATTCTTAGAATCTCTCGCGACCCCAGAATTTTGCTACGCGTCCCCAAATGGGGTCGCGACCCATAGTTTAAGAAGCCCTGTTCTAAATAATAAAATAAAGTCACCACGTGGTCCGCGTTCACTGAAATACGTTAATTCAGCTGAAGTAAGACGATGTTCATAACTAGGTCGTATTCGACCGAAAGGAAGATTTGTAGATAACCTTTGCACATTTTCGAGTCTATTCTGATCAAAGACGGGACATCATGCCAGGTCCGCAGTATTCCATATGATAGGATGAACGACGTAATAAATGTTGACGGTGACACTTTTCCAAAAGATTTAAATTTTATGATTTCTTAATATTTTTATGGTCCATTTAAAAAAAACAACTTTGAGCTGAAGCTGAATTATTCAATAACGTAACATTATAACTTATTTTTAAATATGAAGCTTAAAGCTGTCTATAATTTATTATAAATATCGCATTTTGGCATATTTTAAGATAGCTGACGTCACACTAATCAATCACCCTGTATTTATCATAATCCGGAGCCTGGCTCTATTTCAAGATGCATGTAGCATTCCACTGTGTAAATTTGATTGATGGAATCCCATTTTCCACTGACTTGTTCGCACATCCCTGTCGTTTTAGAAATATAATTCTTTATTCCAGTTTTCAGTACATTTTATATCATTTTCAATTAAATGAAAAATATTATGGAGTTGTTTATTGAAGCTGTAACTCGTCAGCTAGTTAAAACTTTATGGTGAACAGTGAGACAGAAATCCCCAAACGATTTCTTTTGGGTTGGCTTATTTTTTAGTGACCCACCGAATGTCATGGAATCAAGATTCACGTATTAAGACTGGTTCACATTAGTCAGGTGGGTATAAGTTAAAAAAGGAAGCAAACAAGAAAAGCATATCAACTCGACCATTGTAAACAATTGGTCGACAGAAAAGTCGATGAACTAGTTAGCTATGAGACGAGTGATATGGCTGTGACTCGTCCACTTGCCTTTCTCACCACCCCATCACATTCGTCAACCATCTAACCCAATATAAACACCCTTAGCTAAAATGTAAAGAATTAATAAAAATGCAAGTCGGAGATACTGGGTACAGTCACTTTATTAGTGTGGAACATCAACAACAAAAAACTAGCTCGTCGCTCGGCCGAGTTAGTGTTATTTTGATAGTGTACAATAAACTACATACAATGTACTCGCAACTGATAGGAAATTTGATACATTTCAATTTGTTTATATAAATAATATACACACATACAGTCGACAGAAGCAAACATGAGCCCTGGTGGGCGTGTCCATGTCGCTGTAGTTGTATTATTTTAACAAATTACTAATGTTCGTTCGTTAACATTAGCACCTGATTGGTTCGTTGCGATGAAATTCTTTTAGTTCGCATATTTTCCGGGGCTCATGTTTGCCTCTGTCGACTGTAGTGAAAATAACTGAGACGATATCATCAGTTAATCGGATAGTATACAAAGTCTCGTGATTCTAAAGCCGGACTTAGACGACTCATGTAGTTGGCGAATAATCGTTACTTGTGTATACTTGGCATGTCGTGTGAGTGGGTAACTTGTCCTTGCTTGTACAATTAATTGTCACCCGTTAGTTTCCAATTTCGAGTCAAAGGGATTAAAGACCATGAAAATCGTGATTTTATTTACTCAGCCAAATGTTCACGCCTGCGTACTTGTGAACTGTACCGTCGTGTGAGCGCTCTGAGCCCGGCTTAACAATAAAAATATAACAATCATCGGCGAATATAAAAATAAAAACGAACCTCACGAGTGTAATGATAGTGATGCCATCATCCACACTTCACGTGTAGTTAATAGAATGTCAAAAAATGTGTTATTTATTGTTTTTCAAATAAATTATAAATACCTGTATAAGGATGACGCCTACTTCAACGATTTTTATTGAAACAAACAAGTATGCGATAAGGAATATTAATATTTTTCCAATTGATTTTTTTTTACCAAGGAAATGACGCCCACAAAGTCCGTTAATTGGACAGTTTGCAGTAGTTTTAACATCGAATATGCATCTCGGTCATTTTAAGACCCAACTGGTTAATTAAATTTTGAACTTTTTAATATTCGTATATGACTCAGTAGCATTTCTCGTCGGTAATTATTTCACAACAAAAGAACTCAATAACGTATTGCTGGTCTGGATCTCTGACCATTCTGGCATGGATGGAAATGAGAAGGCTGCCCACTCTGGAGGATGCCCCACGTGTTTCTATTGGGCATCAACCTACTATCGGCAAACAAATACTGAATACCTGACAAGCAAGAAGAGCTTTCGGCTTTTGGCATAATTTACCAGGACTGGTTTATTCAAAGGCTCCTATAACTTCTTTTAACAGGCTACTGTCATCTGAATAAAACTGTCTGAAGATCCGACTTGACGTCTTTGTTTGGAATATGATGGAACAGCACAGCAGGGTCTCTCTCTTGCCCTCGGATCTTAAATATCGGCTTTGTTAAGAAGTTGAATTTGTTTGGTGGAATATGAATAAGTGTGGGCCACTATAGGCTCTTGAGAGACGCAGGGAGGGCCTTATTGACCCACTCATCACACACCTAATCTAACCTATTTCACAATAATGCAATGACGAGCAAAAATACTTAAATCGAAAGTTGGAGAGAAATTTAAAAGTGGTTCATTGGAAGCATTTTGTGTTTTCTTCTTTTTCTGTCATTGCATTCTTGCACAGTTTGTGAAATCCATATGATATGGGGATGAAACTTCCGCTGCTACAACCTATTTTTGAGACATCAGTTTAGATGTGAAGGTAAGCGATGGACTATACTAGGATGTTTTTTGAGACTAGTCACTATTAAATTATCAGAGTGTCAAAATCTGGGAATAAAGTATTAGAGAAATTCTTAAGTGTACTCAGTACGGTCGTACTATTTGGTCGATGTTTCAATCCGAAATGTATATTCGTGAGAGAGGAGGTAGGTTTTGCAGAGGCAGCCTTGATTATAGAATTAAGAGGCCCATTTATGAAAAATTCTGATTGGAATGCTAGTTTGATACAAAAAAAGGAAAGTATCACATAATTTAAGAAGTTGAGGTTGTGTTCTTAATTGGATCAGCTGCAAGTATGTGTGAATATTGATATTTTTGATTTTAACTTCCAATGCCACCCAAAATTTTAAATATTGCGAAAAATCAATAAACTAAACACGAAGTTTCCATAAATATTGTTTATACACTTGATACACGTTAAAATATTTATATATTATGCTATTAATAAATATACATGTCCGTTGAAATCGAGAAGCCGCCAGCTGGAAGCAATCTTCTATTTACGTTTTCTAGTGTTACAAATTCCATGTTATATTCGTAAACTTATCAAAACATTCCTATTTAATAACAAACTCGCAAATGGGTGTATTAAATTATCAACTGGGTGAATGCATTTTCAATCAGTTGAGGCAAAGATATTTCAGCGCACATTCAAGTTCCAAATTAATTTTATGAAACCACCTTATTCGACATAGCGGAAGTGATTACAGATGGAATTATTTCACATATTACATTTATTTAATATCTAGAGGTGTTTTTATTGACGATTTTATTATTAGCTAGATTAGACACTGCGTAAAATCAATTAGAAAACGTATCTCTTCAAGAGTTGTTTATTTGCCAAAGACTTTTCTTTTTATTTTTTTGTTTACATACAATGATTATTATTTTATTAAAGATATACACATTTGGAACCCAATTTGTCTCTGAATAATTATTTTTTGATCCGCTGGATTTTGGTGAAATTTTGTGTGAATATTAGGGTCACCTCTTCTGAATTGTGAAAAATAGCTAATCAAAATGTACAGGGGGAGTCAAGTAAGAAGCAATATTTTCAATTATTTGAATTTTTCACTCCAAAACTACAAATATTAATTGAAAATATTGAGAAACTATCGAAAAAAAAACTATAGAGGAAATGTTTCGGAAAACTTTGGTTTTGTAGAGGTACTTTACGATATCTGCAGCAGAATTTTCCTGATTTTATTGAACCAAACATGTGATCTCCAAATATACCGGAGTTAAACCACGTCTAGTTCAAAACTACCAATTAGTTATCTAGACTATGTTATTATTCTCAATCTAATTGTTATATTGTTTTGTGGTGAATAGATTCGGGGAAAAATTAAATTTTCCCTTGCCTCAAAATTATTTCGCGAATAGCTTTGTTTCGAGGTGCGAGGCTTATAAATAAATATCTTCGTCACCATGATGTATCTACCATTTTTTCCACTATTAGCCAAATTTAAGACAAAAATTAAATATGATTCACAAACGTACTACGACAAGCGTTTACCCCTTTGTTTGAGTGACAAGTACACTGTCAGTTTTCGATATATGAACGTACTCGTTATGTCATTGGTCATTTTTGGTTAATCCCGAATTTTAAACAAATAATGGCATTTTTATTCAAATGATTTCATTTTCATAGTTAATTGCAAGCAGCAAAGGTGTTATATACAAAATTATGTTGCACAAGTTTCTGTTGAACTGGATTCTCAAAATGTTTGAATCAGTCCGTTATTAACCTAGGTTCATAATAGAAAAAAATAACTTCAACTTCTCATTTTGCTAGAAAAAGCAATAATTGTCAACTTCACAGCTTATAATAGTAGAAAAAAAACTTCAATAACTGCTTCCAGAGACACTGTGCTATCAAAGAACATTTCATTCTAAATGTATTTCTAGTAAAAACACTGACGGTGCTGCATTAAATTTCATTTATTAAAAGATATATTCTCAAAACCGGCGATGAAAAATTTTAATCGCATGTTGAATCTCCGGATCCGAATGTTTTATTTATTCTATTTATAACCACGCTGGAATGCCAGAGGTATATTCTGTTTTTAAGAACATGACAGTAGTAGACGATTGAAGTCGAAATGCTCCACGGGGAAAAGAAAAAGAAATCTTAAACAAACATGTTCAAATATTTACCGGGTATACCTACGAATACAAAAGGAAGCAAAGCAAGAAAAAAAACAAATTGATTAAGTTTTAATGAATTTCTTTATCAAAGAAGCAATCAAGAGCAATTGGTGAGCGTTTCTATGTCGCTGTAGTTGTAGTTTTGTTGAAATAATGGATATTTTCAATCCAAAACCAATTATCGTACCTGCCTACCATATTTGTGTCAACTGTCAAAAGATACGTCAACAAAGTTGAATAAGCTCACATTATCCAGGATCTTTTGAAGTAGATATTCATCGAATCCAGCTTTTTATTCAATTCAAATACTTATTTGGAATTGTTACTTGTATTTGTGTGGTTTGAACAATTTTTTAACCCAACAACAGAAAGTTAAAAGGCATAACAATAACATAGTTTTTCGCCTACCATTACGTGAAACAAATCGAATGAAACAGGGCGGAAAATAACAAACTGACGATGTTTCAATTTTTCCACCAAAGCTTTTTGTTATATTCTCTTATGTTTTGGTTTATTCGGTAGGCAAAAAATAGTTGTTTGTCACAAATGCAGCAGCCCTTGACTCTCAACTGCTGAATCTAATTTACTATTTTCGACTTACCATACATCCAAAATATTCGAATCATGTCATATATTTCTCTCCAATAACCTGACCTCAAAATACGTTGTAAATTATTCTTGTTAACAACAATTTCGTGAGGAAAATATTTTTTGGAAAAAAATAAAAATAAAAAACCAAAAAATTGGCTATTTGAATTTTTCACATAAAATTTGAGGTTATATGTAAAAATTGTGAACACAAAAGTTGTAGACCTTTTTATTACTCACAACTTTGCCATTTAACTTTTGTTCATAGGACCTGTAGTTTTGCTGGAAACCGAGATAAACCATTTTTTACCATTAAAAACTCGGTAATTTATTTTTTCTCCGATTGGCAGCAAATATTAACTTTGCTGACTGATATCAATCAGCAAAGTATTACTTTTCCTGCCTAGGCACGAAAGTGATTACTTTGCTGCCTGTGATTATACATTTCCATAGCAAACAACTACAATAAAGAGATTGTGGGAATTGTAATAATTTGCAAATACAATATCCTCATGAACAATCGGAGAAAAAATTATATGTTCAACTTGGCAGCAAAGTAGATTGACTGCCTTGGCTAGTTAAACAAATAACTATTTCTTTACAATTTTATCACATTCCACTCATTTTCTAATGGGTTCTATCCTACTATTGAAATTGCTTAAAAGCTTGAATTTGTTAATAAAAACAATTATAGTTATTTAGATTGGTTATATCGAAAATTAAATTATCATGTTTTCGGTACATGCAGCAGTAAACTTTTCGTGTTAAACGAATAAGTGATTTCTTGGCGCCGTTAATAACATCCAACATATATTTGTAAGTTAACCGGTTTGCCTCTGACATTATCATCCTTTCTGAATAAGCGTTAAAATGACCTTTCACAATCCTGCTTGCTTGTTAACTATTTACATATCATTAACACTTTGATTATTCTCTCTAATGACTAATACTTTCTTTTTTGTTACAGGTAAGCTATTATGATTGGAGTAGGATTCTTAGTCGAGTGTTACTGTAGGTGAGAATATAAAGTTTCATTTGTAAGCGCTAAATGTATTAAAATCAAAATAATCAATCCGAGTATCTTCTGATCTAATCTGAGAAGCTGGAAGGTTAGGGCAACCACACAGTACCTAGGACTCATTAGGCCTGTACGTCAATTTTATTTGTTGTTCATCCAGCCTCTTTATCAACATGTTATCATCAGTACTGCAATCATCACATATCCAATGGATTTGTTGAAACTCTTGGATTTTCCACGTTTTTCTTAGTAACCAACCACGCAAAATTTTAGTATTTTTCACACAGAAAGTATGAAGATTGTATGAAATTTTTCAGTGTATCAAATTTCAGTTAAATTACTTCACACTGAACACAGTTACACTACCAATACACCAACACTTACACTTTACAGTATCACACGCGCGTTTCCATAAGCATAATCTTCTTGAGGGACTGAAGGAGAACAGGAGAGAGAGAGTTATCATTGTTGGAGTTATAATCTATTTAATTTCAATTCTCCTTTCTTACCGTAGTATACTCTTTTTGGAGTCAAAGTGGAGGTATGAAAAAAATCAAGGTTTCCAGATAATTTTTTCAAAATTGCTAAGCTATGTTTTCTTCACTCACTGTTAGTTCGCGATGTTCTTAGAAAACTAAATTGGAAATATTTGCTGCTATAACAACAGAAGAACTGAGAATACTCAAAAATAGCTCTTTCAGACGAGACACTTTGTGGCCGGCTACTGTGTGTGGCTGGTGTCTGAGAAGAATCGCGGGGTTAAAAATACATTCAACACCAAGTATTCCTTATTTGTGTCTCTTGTGAATGCCTCTATTTATAATAATGTATTTTTAGCTGCGTAATTGTTTTCAGACACTAGTAGCCAGCCACAAAGTGTCTCGTCTTAAAGCGCTTTTACAATCAGTTATTACGAATTTAACACTGAGTAAAACGTATGGTGATTGCATGCTTACATAATGTGAGTTACAAAGACACAACGACTTGCTTAAAGGCAACAAATTGGGTTCATTATGTAATTAAATAAGTTAACACTGCGCGTCCATGTGTAGATCTATTTATAGTGGTGATTTTTTTTACAAAATGGCGACAACGACTGTAAATTCAGCTAAAAACGATTTGTTTAATTACATCATAGATTCGACCTTGAGTGCCGCCAGAATACAAATAATGCTAATTGATGATTCATGTACCAGTTCAAACTTTAATTCGATTATGTGACAATTCATAGTCGGAGCAATGTTTACTTTATTTGTTATTGTACTTTCAGTTTGAAAACAAGTGTTGTTTTAACTACAAAAAAAGAAAAATAACTGTCGATATATATATAAAGCTGGTGCAGCACCCGATTCTTTTCAGCAAACGACTTGCTGTGATGCACCCAGGTAATTCCATAAATGGCAGACAAGCTAGCAAAAGTAGGCTTTAAAGGAGCTTTCACAGGTCCGACACCGTTTTGTGGAATCACAAAGGATTAGTAGGGGTAGTCGGGAACTGGCTAGTCCTGGTGACTGGAACCTGTACCCTGAGGAAGCATTCACACAGGAATGCAAATTTAGTAAACCTACGTGCAGAAAATGTGAACTTTACGATGAAACACATACTCACATACTCTGCTTCTGCGAGAAATTACAAGGACTCAGACGGAAGCATTTTGGAGTGGAAATAATGCCACAATCACAACTACTGAAGATATGAACAGTGATGAAAATTACCCCCATATGTCAATTAATGACTTTGACGTTTTACAAGAATTTTTCAATTAAACGTTAGTTTATGTTAAAGTTTTTGGTTTATTCGGTTGGCGAAAACATTTGTTTGTTGAACTTGCAGAACCTCTGTCGCTTCAGGGAGAACCAACGACCTATTATAAAATAGACCAGCCATCACACATTATTACCTATACATTGTTTTGGTCGCAACATAAATCAGGGCGAGTACAATGCACAGTAGCGTATCATGTCGAAGGGTTCATTTAAACCATTTTATGAAAATTACTTTTATAAACTAAATGATGTAGATACCTTATTTAATTTTCATTTGAATAAGTGGAAATTATATTAAAAACAAGCAATTCACCTATAGAGGACTTTTAACATATAAAGCAAGATTTGGACTACAGATTATGAATAATATAATATGGATAGGTTTTTTTTTTATATTGATTTTACAAAACTAAGGAATAAATAAATGTATTAAAATTAGATAGAATAATTATAACGATAATCATAATATTAATATTTATTGTTCTTAAGATTTATTCACAATCATATTACAAAATAAAATAACTAGAACACACAATTGTATGAAAATATTTAAATAAAATGAATCTTCGGTATTCTTCAACAAACTGAAAAGATTACAAATTGCTCATGAAATAGACCTTTCAATTACAATAGATAAGTTACCTTGTTGTTGATGGAGGGTTTTTTGCTCCAATAGTCCTGTTGTCTTGAGCCTCAAAAGCAACTTTAACTTTGAAAATGCCCTCTTCTACCAAAAATACATTCAAAAATCAAATTTCACGGCGACATATTGAATCCCTTGTCTTATACTTATACTACGCTTGTGCTAATATAACCTTACCTATGGAACGATCGTTCATCATTCTTATTCCATTTATTTTCACATACTACACATTTTCTCACCATCATAAATGTCTTAAAAGCACTTGAATATACAAATATCAATGATATATCTAATAAAAACACAATTATAATTAAAATCTCATTGACAGATCTCAACAAAATGACAGAAGTAGCTCGAAGTTGCCAAACTAAAAATTTATAAACTATTCTACTTTAGCATTGATAGATCATGAAAAATCCTAACCGAAAACACTAAGTTAGCTGAACCGTGGGTTGGTCATACCTATTTTGAATGCTTCCCACTTTTTTCTTACTTTTCAAACAGAAAATACTGCTCAAAGCTTGAATATATTCATCAATTACTATTTTTGTTAGAAGAAATTTGGCATCATGTAAGATGAGTCTCGCCCTAAATATGTTGGGGACAACCAAAATGTAAACAAGGCTAGTCTATTTTATAATAGGTCGTTGGGGAGAACCTATACGATTGTCGGATGAAGTTAAATATCTTGGAGTTATCCTAGACTCAGGTTTAACTTGGAATCGACCCCTTCAGCACGTGATTCAAAGGAGAAGAGGTAACCTTTCTTGTTGCCAGACGCACCTACGGCACTAAATGGGGACTGAGACCGAGCATGGTATACTGGCTGCACAAAATTGTTGTCATCCCCAGGATAACATATGCATCTCTGGTCAGGTGGTCAAAGATTAGACAAACCTCTGCAATGTTGCAACTCAGCAAGGTCCCAAGACTTGCATGCATTGGCATTACAGCGGAAATGAGAACTACTACAGCGGCGCTAGAGACAATGCTAGACCTTTCTCCATTCCATTGTTGTAATGTGCGAAGCAAGGGCAGCTCCAAACCGACTGAAAAGGACATCAGACGGCGAAGGGACGGCTGCTTTAAAAAAAAACATGCAGGAAACGCTTCAGCAATCCTTGACAATGAGCTGTGCTCAATTCACTCTTCAACATGTTAACGACAATTTCAATATTGATAAACCAAAAAAATATGTCCGGACACTGTATTATACTAATAATACTAATACTTTTTCTACTTCCCATGTCCATTCAATCATCGCGTGTATGCATACAATATTGTTTTGAAATGAAAAATTCTTGAAAATTGACATGTGATAGATAATATCATATATATGTATTCTGTGAGTAATGTGCGGAAAGTTCCCTCTAACATAATTTACCCTTTCTCCGTGGGGTAGTTTTGCGTGTAATCTACTGGAAATTACCGCAAAAATTGCGAAAAAGCACGTGATGTAATATTTGGTGGGGTGATTCTCATGCATATGGGGTGCATTTTTAACGACAGTCAATATCTAAATGTAAAACAAATTAAATTTTTATTTTGTTATTTGTCAGGGCCGTAATAAGTTACCTTTGACACCCATTGAACATTTTTTCAAATAATAACTTGATAAACGTAGTTACATTCCGTGCTAATCAAAATAATTACAATGACCTACAAAGTGCGGCTGACAATGTCTAGTTTAATTTAACCCAGATGTAGGCTGCGGGACACGTCATGTATATAATATTTATGTACACAAATATCGTATCATTCACCTAAACTCGTATTCTTGTTCCATTGCCGTTAATTCTTCGTGTCATTTTGTTACCTCGAGCTTCAGGTAAAACCCAATAAACACATTCGCGAACACCCTCTTCAAATTTCTAACATTATCTAAGCCGAACGCCGCCTCATTTAAGTTTTTGGATCTCATTTATATCATGTTTGTCTACAGATTAGCCCATAAACATTTATTTAATTTCTTTAATTTTTTGCTAACAAATCTGCCTCAAATATAGATACTTTGATATTATTATAAAAAAATGTACTAAGAGAATTACGTTGTATGAATGGTTTATTGGGAAGCGGTGATATTTACTGAGGCCTAAAAAATCTAGTAAATTCTAGGATATCCGAAAGTTTCCCTCTATTCAGTAGCCTCCTTTGCTGTACAATTCAGAATCCAATCTGAAAGTAGGAATGTGAATGAAGGTGTAGCATCTACATTCTTCATTTGAGCTTTTGGAGGTGTCAATTCAAAGGGCAGTGTATCATTGGAACTCCTCTTAGTGCACTTTTACTCTGGCCTAGACATTCATCTTTGATTATCTGAACCCTACTAGATCTTTCCAATTGTCAGATCTCTTCTTCTCAGCAGAAGGGTTCCGGTCCTGAAAAGGGTGTCCAATCCTCATCTTCATCTGATATTTCTATCCCTCTATCCCAGTGTATCCTGAACACAAAGTAAGGGGACGATTTTTAGTTTTGGTTTAACTCCAATACCAAAAAAATTCAACAGCCAATCATAAGCTTCGCATACACTTTTAGTTTATGTTGTTTTATACGTTGCTAGCTCATTTGATAGTATACTAGGTCAGTGAGGCTAGGAAACAGATGAAAAATATTCCTAAAAAAATTATGATCATTGATATGTTATCAAAAACTTTTCTTTTCTACTTTAATTGTCTTTGAATATTTTTAATTATCTTTGGTAACTGAATACACTAATGTTAACGATTTCACTAAAACCATTTGAGGACAGGCTTTGTCAATCTTTGAGTTCGATTTTTTTATCCAGTCTCCATGATATGAATACTGAAATTTCAAAAAGTGATTTAAAAAAAAAACTGGAAAGGTAGAATGATTCACTTTTTCATATCTATGATTTTTTTGACAAATCCAATAGTTTTCGGGAAAAAAAAGAAGAAGCATTTTTTACATTACAAAGTTTTGAAGAAATTTTTGGATTAGAATTATTTGTTTTTCTACATTTGTTACTGTCGTTCTGACAAAAATGAAAACCGTTAGGGTTACCAGTTAAGTGCTTCCGCTGGTGATTCATACTAGGAATGGCTAATTTTGAGCCATGTCATCACGTGTATGCATTTCGCGTGTTTCGCAATTATTTTGAAAAATATATGCACTGCGGTCTGTTCCCCATTACCCATGCAAAGTATTATTTCCAAAATGCATAATTAATATTAAATGTGATATTTGCATGCAATTTTACCATAAGGTTCGTGCAGATATTTCTGACGAATTATTTGGTCACAGAGAAAAGCGCATAGGGCGATTCTTTACATTCCGCTTTGGTATCAGTCAAAATCAAATTTACCACGAATAAACCAAATTCAATTCAAACATTGTAAGAGATACCATGTCACTATAGGAATATCTTCTGTATGTTCCTTGTGGCATATTATTCATTATTTTCTCTTTTATTTCATGGGAATTAAACCACAATGCTTTTTGAGATTTTTTATTCCAACGTTGGAATGAAAAACTTGACAAGCATTGTGGTTTAATTCCCATAAAATAAGAGAAAAACGAATCACTACGGGAAGACTCGTGATTGTACTAGAAACTGCACTGCATTGGTTCGCTGCTTAGTAAAATCACTAGCTAAGTCATAATCATGAAATTTCATTAAAATTTTCTGTCAGTTTGACGTTAAGTGGTTGAAGCTTTATAATTAACCAATGAGGGAATATTTCTTTGGACAAAATACCCGAACACATATTTAAAAATATAAAAAAAGCAGTCATGTAGCAAATGAACTCGAGCTTGAACTTATTCCAATGAAAAGAAGAAACAGCTTTAAATCTCGTTACTACTACTACTAAGTTTGCAGGCGAGCCTTGTCCTGGACAAACTCAAGCCAAGGTTCCGGTAGTGAGGCCACCGGCGGGCCCATTGTGCCATTTCTGCTACCAAGACATCCATGAAGCCGAGCCCTTCTATAAAGGCCAAAACCTTTTTCAATGGATGCCTGCTTGTGTCTCCAGGGGCCATAACAGGGAATCCGAATATTCGCCTACGTTGTACAGCCCAATGTGGGCACTCTAGGAGAACATGGACTGACGTTTCGTCAGTCATGCCGCAACCCCTACATAGGGAACTTTCCTCTACTCCTAAGTTGTGGAGGTGTTTTATCATACAGCAGTGCCCTGTTAGGAGTCCTGCTATCTTCCTTAGCCTACTCCTTGGTAGTTCAGTAGCTGCCCTAGCGTGTCCATCCCTTCAGTAGAAGTTTGGATTGTCTAGGACCCTGCAGAGCATTCCAATGAGCAAGGTGCTGATTTCTCAGCTACTTCTTCGTCTCCTTGCGTATTTTTTGTTTTGTTAGGCCCGGGCCGCAGAAAGGAGCTGCCGCCCTTTCCGCAGCCTAAATCTCGTCCATACACTTGTCCACACATGTGATGGAAATACACTGTAATTCAGAAAAAACTTAATCAAACTTCTCTCAGGAACCTACATTGAGGAGCGAAGAGATGACAAGATGTATGCTTGTAAACTTTTTAAAGCCCGAGATAAATTTGGACATATAACTAGCAGAATTGAATACAGTCAAATATCTTTTAAACTGCACAAGAAAGCGATAGAAATTGTGGCGATTCAAAGCGATTGGTGCAAAATGACGATGCGAAACGTTCGGCTATGCTGTTCATTGCGAACCCAAGTCGAGCGAATGGAGCGCGTTTCACGGACAACCTTGAAAAATAGCATTTTTCACATTTTCAACAATTCAATAAAGCGAAAACTAAAAAAACGTACTTATTAACGTCAGATAAACATCTTATTGCTGAATAATTATTATTATTCTATTCTTTATCAAATACGACAATATTACAGGAAACTGTAACTTTATGTCGCTTTCACTTTCACACTACCGTTGCTGGAAGACATTGTATTGATCGTGATTCGCAAACCAGAATGGTTGATGTTAAAGTCTAGTGAATATACCAACCCCGGTCGAATTTGGAGTGTTATTCAATATCCGTCGGTGCCTATATCTCGGGAAGTAGTTGTTGCTTCTCAGTTGAACGGACACTGTTTTTGAGAAACAAAACTTTTGAAGCTTTAGAATAATTATAATTATTTTTTTTATAATAAATCGCTTTCAAACTTTATCCCCAATCAGAATCAGAATCGTCCTGTAGTTTTAAAAGTTCTAATAACTGTAGAAGTAAGGCGCTATTTATAGTAAGGTTATACACGAAGCAAATATCACATTATATTATAGAATTTATAATGGCATATGATTAATATTTTGTAGCCAAAATGCCGCTCTTTCACGGAATGTTAGATTCATTTTAAATCCGGTCATGCACATGGAATTCTATTCTGGAAACAATAATTATTGTTGGCGTACCATACCGTTTAATGTTTACGAATTTCAACTTAGAAATCGTTATCGAATACTCAGATAGAACACAAATATTTTCGAATACAGTACGCCGGAAATAGTTAGTAACACAATTATTGAAAACATCGATTATGAAATGTTGTTCGGAATGGGAATGGGAACATTTATTTGAATATGCAATTATATCTTCCTACTTGATGTTTTTATTTATATTTTTTAATCTGTTGTCAAAATTTTAAATGTATGATGTCGATAGGAAGTAGAAATTACTTTGAAGTGTACTTATACTAGATAATTACTTCACTTATTTTCTCATTATAATTGATATGGCTTGGCTTTATGTGACAAGAATTGATTTTAATTTCAATAGTGTCAAATTTTGAAGACAGTTTCTTAAAATAAAATGAAGAAGTGTGAATCGGGAGGATACTCTAACAAAATATAACTTCACGAAATTACTTTTTTCCTGGATATAATATATACATATAGAATTTCCATTCCTCAAATCTTGGGGTTCAGTAAAATTTCCGCGATTTGGCTGACAATTATTTTCGTGACGCTACTTGCGCTGCTTTTATCAAACGCGGTAGAGTCGGAGAAAACTTGGAATCAGACATTTTTCAACTATAGATTATTCAAAATAACTACTAAGCAATCACGGAGTTCGCAATTTTTAAAACAAATCACAGAATTAAATTGACATATATTGGTTCACTTTGAAGTTTCCCTCAGCAACGCAGGTCTAATTGTCGCTATAACTACAGCAGCTTACTAGTTCAAGAATTATAATTTTATATCGATAGCATTCTGATTTTAATCGAGACTTTAATATATTGTAATAATATGTTCTTTCACTATTAAATCGTCGTTTTTCCTGTCACAAAAAAAATTGTGCATTATACATGGGAAAAATATCAGATTTTAGCTCTCGGTCTCCTTCCCTAAAATCTACTTCTTTTTTCCCCTGTATAGTGAATAACTATTTTTTTATTTCATTCCTTAACCTTAACTCTTAGTGGATTTTTTTTTACCTTTTCCCATCTCTTGCTCTTGGTTTCTCTTTTCCTCTCTCCTAACCTGTCTCTATTTCTACCTCGATCTCTTCTCTTCTCTATTCATCTAGTGACCTAAATTATGTTTATCGACTGAATATTGATTCTCCCTGTAATAGATGCTAACACATTATAAAATGTACATTTTTCCACAACCACGTTTTTCTACACAAATTTTTATACGCGAAGCGCATAGCAATTACCGTTGAAAAATTAATGCGACAAGTACACGCTGTGACACTTTTCCGCAGCGAAATGTCAAACAAAGCTACTTATGACCTGTCAACTTTCTTTGACAATTCAACTTAATAGTGAATTCCTTATTGGTGTACAATTTTCAAATTTAAACCAAAAGTGAGTGAACTATTCATTCCAATATTTATTTTACTTTATCAATAGGCATGATGACTGTCACTAAGAATCACCGAAATATTGATTTGATATAATTATTTAAGATGCAGAGATTCTACAGAAATCACTTATTTTTCATTTTCATGTGTGATTACATTTATTTTAGTAAAAATATAAGCACAAAATTTAACCATCCGCCATCTTATCTCAAACGCCAATCAGAAGAGAGTGACGTCATGCTTTCGCAGATATCCATTATCCGACCCAAACCAAATCCGAACATCTGTTTTGTTGTCTTTATATTATCTATGGTTTTGTATTTCCTTTGTTGCTGTTGGCTTTTCTTGGTTCATGTGATATTTTCTCGTTATATACTATCAAGTATCTCTGTTTTTATTACCACAAAAAACCGTTTTTGAAATTATGTTTATGTATCAAAATAAACTTTTAACCTGCAAGCTGTCAAGTGTTTGAAGTCTGTCTTTGACGATATTACTACATGACACAGATCATAGATAACCTATCGACAGTTGACACTGTTAAGAATTGATGACGTCATAGAAGGACGCCATTACTATTATAGCGTTTTGGCGCATAATTTAAAATGTGTTTTTAAAAGTTGAATTTTTCCTTTAAAAACATCTTTTTTTACAGAAATAACATTTATTGTAGATAAAGTATATACGTGAAAACATCGTGGAGCAGTTTTTCAAAATCAGTCATCATGCCTATTATAGCAACAATAAACTATTGAGCATTATTTTGGGAATTATGAACCAAGATCAAAATAATAATAATACAAAATTTTTCAAATTTTACAATTGATTATATATTTAACTGTTTTTTCAAATTATTTTCATATTGTAAGTACTTTCTGTTCAAAGCTTAAATAAAAAAACTATATAAAGTAGGTACTGTATTTCTTTTATTTATAAATGTGGTTGTAGAAAAAATATTGTGTACAACTTGTTCGCAAATCACTTTTGTACAAATTACTATTTTTCCACTGGAAACAGTTGAATTAAATTGGTTGCTTTAGGAAAAAGTGGTTTGTTTGTAAATATTAAAAAAATAATAAATTCCAGACACCGAATCGTTTTTATTTATGTTGGTACAGTAATTTATTCAAATAATGCTGCCCTCAGAGGAAACTCTGTACATAAAGTGAGAAGTCATGACGTAGATACTTGATTAATGGACTCACATTATGCAAATTCCTTGTTTTTTTTATTTATACTGAGAAAATAACATTTTTGCGCCAGCTCAAATTTATCACTTTCTATCTCCTCTCAATACTATTATTAACCTCTCTACCATCTGATATTAGCATTCCTCGTAGTCTTTTAAACATGTCAAAAAACGTAATAATTGCGTTAATATCTTTCCCAACATTTTGTTGTATAATAATTTTTAATAAACGCTTCACAATACTGGACTTCCAATTATTCCTAGACAACAAATTTATGACTTTGAAAGTCGTAAAAAACAAAGTGGATTGTTATATTATACGGTAGCGACGAGTATTTTTCATAAAATATCGATACTTTCGATTTTTTTCAACAGTTAAAACACAAGAGCCTGTTTTTATCGAATAAATATCTCTCTGCAACAAAACAGTTTTGCCAATCACTAAATTTTAACTAATAAATTTATTTGATAAAAGAAAAGCTCGAGTGTTTTTGGCAAGATGAATTAACAACAACAACAATTATCTTATAGACTACAAGCCCGAGCAAATTTTCAGGGGGTGATTTTATACACAACGAATCACATATAATCTTGAAGAAACAAAGTTTAGGCACTATGCCGTCAAATTTCCGCGGTACAGGTGAGTGCACAGGTGATTTGAAGTGTAGAAAAAAAGGGGGTACTTTTCGATTACTTTATACATGACGGCACTATTCTCGTTAAAGAGGAAATGGAAAAAGAATGCTCTTAAACTCTGTGCCGTCAAAAAATAGCGGTACCTACAGGCAGGAAAAATTTTTGAAATCGGCGAATTTACCCCCCCTCCCCAGTTATTCGAATACTTGACGGCGATAATTCAGTTACCTTTGCATTTCATTTAAAAAGCATAATTCATGTATGCCGTCAAAAAAGTGTGGTACATGCGGACGGAAATCGCAAATCAAAACCGGATTTTTATCCCTCGGGGGGGTAGTCACTTAGAATTTGACGGCACCGATTTCAAAGTTATAGTTAACATTTATTAAGCATTATAAACAGTGTGCCGTCAAAATATGATGGTTCATGCAAAAATAATAAAAAAATTACTAAAATTATTTTAGTAAAAAATTAATTTTTCATATGAGGTCATTTATATCAGGACGGCATATAGTTTTTTATAAAGTAGAAGTGAATTATTGAGGTTTTATAATGATGCCGTCAATAATTCATGGTACGTAATGAAAATGTAAAATAAAAATAAAAATGAGAAATTTTGAATAATTAATGCACATTTATAACAGCTTACTTTTGTAATATTATTGTGGATAGCACTTTTTTAAACATTAAAAAACATAGAAAAATCGATGCCGTCAATTTTTCCTTGTTATATTGTATGCATTTCACGTTAAATCTCATGCCTTTTTTGGCTTACTTAACCTACCATTTTGGTCATGATTTTGGTCAAAAATTACAAGACGGCATTAATAATAAAATATTGATCACATTGAATAGTAATTGATAATTTTGGTTCCGTCAACATTAAACGGGAACTTTACGTAATGTGAGAATTTAAAAATTTGAAAATTTCAAACGACAATCTTCGAATATTCATTAAACTTTCAAGCACAGATGTGTGATTTATTATCAATAAAATGAGTGTATTTTTAAATCTTGTAATATTTATATATAAGAATATATCAATTTTTATAAAGATTTGAATAACAATGTATAAATCATTAACACGCACACATGGACCACGTTCGTTTTCGGAGCAGTGGTGCTCCAAAACTGGCAGCAAACAGGATAGTTGAATAGAGTTTTTTACGCTTATTTTTCAAAGTATCAATGGGATTATTAAATAATGTAATTTTACACATTCCTATTTCAAATCGAATGAATTCTATTGAAAATAAAATTACCTTTATAATTATATCCACATTTAGAACCTTAGGATAGCCTGAATGGTATCTTTTGACGTGAAAAACGCATTTTCCAGCTTATTGTACCATGTAAAATTGAAGGCATAATAAAATATGTTATCTTTGAATTATATAGTATTAAAACAGCTAAATTTTAGGTTGTATAAAATGACCACCCCCCCGAGGGGTAAAAATCCGGTTTTGATTTGCGATTTCCGTCCGCATGTACCACCCTTTTTTGACGGCATACATGAATTATGCTTTTTAAATGAAATGCAAAGGTAACTGAATTATCGCCGTCAAGTATTCGAATAACTGGGGAGGGGGGGTAAATTCGCCGATTTCAAAAATTTTTCCTGCCTGTAGGTACCGCTATTTTTTGACGGCACAGAGTTTAAGAGCATTCTTTTTCCATTTCCTCTTTAACGAGAATAGTGCCGTCATGTATAAAGTAATCGAAAAGTACCCCCTTTTTTTCTACACTTCAACTCACCTGTGCACTCACCTGTACCGCGGAAATTTGACGGCATAGTGCCTAAACTTTGTTTCTCGAACAGTACTTCAAGATTATATGTGATTCGTTGTGTATAAAATCACCCCCTGAAAATTTGCTCGGGCTTGTAGTCTATTAATACAATAAAATTCGATTATTTGAAAGTACAATTATTAAATACACAACTGTTATAAATTGTTTGCTTCGGTGTACTCATTTGAAAATTTTCTTCTGTGGTATTCACACATGTGCAATATTCATTTTGATTTCTCGGACTCGAAGATCTTGAGAAATAACTAATAAGATTCTCATGATGTTTTTGGTAAATTTGGAGATAGGGTTTAACTGAAGAAGATGATGAGTGTCCCGTTATTTTTATAAGCTGTTGTTCACTTACTCATGCTTTTGCTAATTGAGACACTGTACTAGCGCGATTTGAATGATCGGTAATTTTATTATTTGTGATGTCGAGTCCAATTTTGGTGGCAGAATTTTTGGTCCCAGTAGAAATCGTATTGATACCTAGTGGAACATTTTTATACCAACCATAAAACTTGTATTTTTTCCAAAAGGGGTTTGGAGTCGAAAAAAGTCGATAGGATGTTATGTGTTCAAGAAATGCCCAATTAAAAATACAAATCGACATGCCAAAGCGTTTTTTCCAACACGCTCTTATTTACTCCATTTGGCTGTTCTATATAAGAAAGATGTGGCTTGGTGTATTTTCAACTGAAAGGTATTAGCCTGGAGGTAAACCGCAAGTGGAAGTATATGGAAGTTTGGTGGAAGTATGTGGAAGTTTAGTGGAAGTATTTGGATGTTTATTGGAAGTATGTGGAAGTTTGGTGAAAGTATGTGAAGGTATATGGAAGCATATGGAAGTTTGGTGGAAGTATTTGGAAGTTTACTGGAAGTATATGAAGGTTGCATGGGTACTCACATTATCAAATATCTTGAAAACAGTTTGTGGAAGTTTCGTGGAAGTATGTTGAAGGTTTTTCAAACGTGGAAGTAGGTATACAAGATTTTTGCCGGCGGTTTACCCCTCGGTATTATCGTTTTGTTGAAGCAGAATATATCACTGAAAATTTCTCTTGCGTTTAATATTTTTTGTCGCCAGTTCGGAAGATAAATCGACTAGACTAGAGTATATACGGTATGACTCGTTTTGAGTAATCGTCCCTCGAAAACTGAAAATAATTAGATTTGTGCAACCGAGGGAGGAAAATCGCAACGATGTCAGCCGGTGCCTCGTCACGTCCATCCGTCCATCTAGTCACTTCTATCTGCTTCCATCATGTCACTGAAGTGGCTCATATCATTTTTAAATGTCATCGGTATATCAGCGAAAGCACCAGCCATCTTGGATTCAACATTTCGTAATTAATGAATAAACGCCACCCAATTTACTCAAAATTGGAATGCTCTTTAATGGAGCTTGTGGTGAAAATTACGAACATCATAAATAATTGTGCAGGAGAATTTTACAAATTCAAAAATTATATTCTTAGTTCGCAAATGTTAAACGGGGTAATAAGAATATTTAGATATTTTATTTGTTATTAACATTCATACAAATAATTTAATCCCTTAATATGATACTACCACGGTATATGGAGATAAGATTAGTTCATTTGTAATCATTTTCATGGTATAGTCAGATGCAGTCTTATCATGCGGGTCATACGATTCAACAAAGACATACTCACAGTTTTTGTTTTCTTTTATTGTGTTTAATTATAACTTCCAAATAAAATCCGTCAGATGAATAAGACAGACTTATGCTATTTTGACGGGAAAAAGAAGGATATGTATTAATTAATTCATTTCAATCAGTAAAAATATTCAACTCATTTATGCACTTTGCAAGTGTGAGGAGTCAAGAAGGGGTTATAATTTTTTATATAAACACCTCGAATTAAATAGAAATTGATGGGTTCGCGTATTTTTTATCTTTGTCTTATAATAATGGAGCTTCCTAGAGGGGATAATTCTTAATATACGCACTTTTTAGTTGGTTACAACATATAGTAATAAATTGTCGACATTTAGACAAAAGGAATGTTCGCAGATCTAAATTTTAGGGGTAGGCTTGCAAATTACGGCATGACCGAACATTTGAAATCGCCATGGTGGTGGAAGGTAGGGACGCTTAGATTGAAATAAGTGCCCCCAAGAGGCGGTGGGGGCCTTCACTAAGCCGTTTATTAAATTTAATTTTTCGGAAAACGTCCGCTGAGTGCACTAGTTCGCAAATTAGCACAATAATAGTCATCTATTATGTCCATTGCGGTTGGATTCCGACCCAAAATGGCCGCATAAAATATGTAAGTGATGAAATATGTTTCTGAATGTTCATTGGTGGAAGTAGAAAAAGGTTTGGTAGTACAAAACAAAATAAAAATAAATAATTTATCAGAACAGATCGATAACATATTTTAGCGTATTTTTACATGTTTTTTCCTCAGTGATGTTATTATGCTTGTTTTTGGAAAAAATAGTAGTTTGTACAACTATAAGTGCGCAAAGCGAACGCAGAAGCGCCGGCCATACAAGTTGTACACAATATTAAAATAAATGGAAAAATGTATAATTAATTGTGGAATTTTAACAATTTATTATTATTATTTTGATCTTGGTTCATAATTCCTAAAATAATGTTTCCATGGTAAATAAATTATAATTAATAATGAAATGAATAGTTTACTTACTTTTGGTTTTAATTCTAAAAATTGTACACCAATTAGAAATTCACTATTAGGTTGAATTGTCAAAAAAAGTTGACAGGTCAAAAGTAGCTTTGTTTGACATTATGGTGCGGAAAAGTGCCATAGTGTGTACTTTTCGCATTACTTTTCCAAAAGAATTAAGACAAGGCCTGCTTTGCGTATAAAAATTTGTGTAGAAAAGCGTGTTTTGCATTGTGGTTGTAGGGAAAAACTGTTGGAATTATTTTGGTAGTTATTTGTGCATCAAAATGAAACATGCAATGTGTTAAGTATAATGGTTTCATTCAGTTTTATATATTTAAGACGAAGAAAAACGATATTACTTTATTCCACTCCATCTCTAGAAGAATTTTCTCAATTTATTTTACTTATTCTCCATTTTCCTTTCAATTTGGGAATCGAAGGCACATGTCGTTAAAAGAACTCGCTAATATAGACATATATCTATTTTATTTTTGTAATTGGGTAATTGTTATTGTAATTTTGCGACTTTCTTCACTCACGTTCACTAACAATCAGTTTTTGTACGAAAACTGAAGATTAAACTAAACTAAGCGACATACATTTGTAAAATATTTAGCTACTTTTTGTTCTTTTCACATCCACCAATTCGGTCTACAAGTTCAAATTAGATGCAGTGATACCAATTATTCGCAAACATATATCAAAATACGATGTTTAGTTAGGTATTTCTCACCTAAAGTTTTAGATTCAAGAATTCAAGCATTTTCTACCTTGGGATTTACTCACTTAGATTAAGCACCTTAAATCAGTTGGGTGAAATCGAGAATTTATCTCTAAAGCTTCAAGTACGAACTCCTGGAACACTCCCTATAACTTAGCTCAACAGCATGTACCTACTAAATATTTTGTGAAACTCAAAACTTCAAACGTACAATGACATTTTTAATAAAAAATCGATATGGCATCATCTTGCTGGAAGTACATTTCCAATGGAGGATAGAAACTCCGGACTCCCTTTGTGTACACTGTGCCCGGTAAATGGTTTTTTATTGCTCTTGGATTGTATTTGAACAAAAGGATTCAATCAACACCAATTTCAAATGATTTTCGTGAGATAGATATTGAAAGTTTAAATTAAATATTTTTCTCTGAATAGAGTTGATTCTAAAAAATGTTAGGATACACTATGGGTATTTTTATTTCGACGTAGGAATCTTGGGGAGTCTAATTCTTCTTATGGCAAATACTTATAATAATTCTTGATAACGGGAGGTGAAACCCGACCGAAACGTTGGAGATAAAATATTCAAACAATCCCAACTGAATAATTATCTTATGATGAACGAAATCCATACTTGTACCAATTGTAAATTGTTTTCATGTTAATCAAACATTCGTGTTATAATAATATAATAACATAACCGTGAAAGTACAACAGCAATTAGACCGTCCCTTTCGAGGTAGTCACAAAAATATAGGTATAGAATGCTTCACAGAACGTCAGGCGAACACCAAGTAAAACCTTGTAAAGCTTCCGGTGGTTTACCTATATTTTGTGGCTTCATTATTCAATACCTCTCTCCCCATTTGTTCCTAAGTAGTTTCAAATTATTTCATACTGACTCGAACTCGAAGTTCTGCCTACGCAAATATTCGATAATATACCCCGCAGTCGTAGAAAGCGACTGTCGAATTAAATTTGTTCCCTGTCTTTCGCCGGAATTTATAAAGGATTAAATTCGGAATTTGGCGTTTGGATTAAATTATTTTCCAACGGGTATTTGCACAAAATCTGATAAAATACCTAATTGGTTTATAAAAGGTGTAGGGCTTGTTTATATTATTAAAAATAAGTTTATATTTAAAGCTGTTGTTCAAGCCTATTCAAAATTCTTATTGTCGAAAATTTGATACAATTCCTAAACTATAAGACATAAAATGAAATTGAATAGATGAGGCTTTTACTTGATGTAGATCCATACTAAATTATGGAATAAAACAATTTTAATTTGTTGCAATCTACATTATATAAAACTTAAAGCTGAGACGACTTTCGCTAACACAGCTTTGTCAAACGAATCAAGGTATAATGAGAAATTTTCAATTTATACAGTCCTTAGTACTAAATCATACGGATATTAACAAAAAATCTATTTACAAATATATGAAATAAAAAAGAATTTGCCTAAATATGGGATTAACTAAAGTATTCAACAAGTTTACTTGGAATCTTATTCACAACAATCCTACAGGAACCTTTCTAGGTAAAAAGGTTTAATAAGGGAGAATTGTTGCTATCTACGAGGCTTGTTCAACTGAAACCCATCTTTGGTCAGGTTAGCCTTGGAAACAATTGTAATCATTCAACTGACGTTTTCCAACATTAGTAGTGTATGCAAACGTCACACTGATCTGTTTATTTCGTTTATATTTGACAGCGATTTTGAGTATTGTGACTTTGAAATGGCGTTTGTTGTTAACAATCCGTCCAAATGTGATAAGCGTGCGGTCATTCAATTTTTGTGTGCTGAAGGTGTGCAACCGTTGCAAATTTATACGCGAATGCAAGCAGTGTATGGAAACGCATGTTTTGCATATCCAACTGTGAAGGAATGGTGTCGAAAATTTAAGAATGGAGAAGAGAGGACGAATGATAAGCCACGACCAGGTGCATTGATTACTGCATCAACAGACAGGAATGTGGCATGTGTGGAAGGCCTGATTAGAGAAAATCGTCGAATTCCAATCAGAGCAATTTCAGAAAATGTTGGTGTGAGTATAGTCCATAGTATCGTACACAAACTAGGTTACAGCCATGGAGCTAATATTAAGAGGAGATGACACAGTCGCCTATCTTATAATAGGAAAGTGCCAGACTATTTAAATTAGCCAGACTATTTAAATTTCCAATCAATAAAAATATATTCACTAGTAAAATTCTTGGCTGTCAAGAACCTTTTTTCACAAATTTCAACCACATATCTCTAATTAATTGGAGTTCTAGGAAATCTACAAACAATAAATATAGAAAACTCATTGAAGCACAAAGCAATATATTTCAGTACAGTCCTGTTCGATTGTTTACTAACTTATGATATGTTGTTCCTGATGATTTTTCCGTATTTACACTGTCTCTACTTGTACAACTTCGTAGAGCACAAGAAACCATTATTGTTCAATTAATAAAATAGGAAAAACGACACTAACAAAAATAAAATCCAAAAAATACACATTTAACATCCACAAAACAACACTAATGTCACTTTGACAAGAAAGTGGTAGTAAAATGGCGAAACCGATACCACTTTTATGACATACGTAGCGACTCCTTTTAAATACTAGCTCCATGGTTACAGCAAAGTTTGTGCGCAATGGGTTCCTCGTCTTTTGTCTGAGGACCAAAAAAGCTTGCGAATGGGCTTGTCTTTGCAACACCTCTCGGAATACAGTCAAAATGGTAATGACTTTCTGTCGTCAGTAGTTGCTGGCGATGAATCTTGGTGTCATTATTTTGGACCATCCAGTAAGCTGTCATCGATGCAATGGAAACACGCAAATTCTCCGCCACCAAAGAAGTTTAAAGTTCAACCTTCCTCGTTTACAGAGCCTAGATTGCATATCAACGCAAACCTGTTTAATGAAACTTTGAACAAGCTCCATCAAGCAATAATAAGAAAACGTCCAAGGAAGCTTTCACGTGGTGTTATTCTTCTTCACGATAATGCTCGGCCTCATGTTGCCAACGTAGTGAAAGAAAATCGGCAACGAAAGAAATGGAGGATATTGGAGCATCCTCCCTATAGTACCGATTTATCGCCTTGCGATTTTCACATCTTTTCAGTCGAACGCAGAAGTAGAAAACGCTGTGAAAGAATTCTTCAAGCAGCAGCCACAAGAATTCTATAAGCAGGGTATACATCGGTTGGTGAAACAGTGGGATATGTGCCTCAATTGTAGTGGTAGTTATTTGTAACTGTACTTGTCAATAAATTTTTCCTGGACCAAAGATGGGTTTCAATTGAACAAGCTAATATTTGGTCGTTAAGAAGATTATCTGAATATTTGTTTGTATTTATCTCAGGGGCTTCTGAAATATTTTATTTGAAGGAATTAGGTTCTATGTGCAAAATTTCTAAGTGTTTTCATCCATGGTTGGATGACCAATAAATATTTTAAAAAATATTTGCGTTGAATTGAATCAGATACAACTGTTTTAAATCTTGATCCAGCAGCCGGCCGCAGAGTGTCTCGTCTGAAATCGTTTTTAATGTAGAAAATTTATCGAATGTGTACTTTGATGGGAAGAGATTTGTTCTCTTTTTGATCCTATCATTTTGTGGTTTCTATGTTGATTCTGTGAAGCAATTTAACTGGGGACGTTTTTTTGTTCAAATTTTATCAGAATTAGTGATTTGTGTGGAGTGTGCAAAATAAAACGTTCATTTTTTCATAGGTACACAAGCATTAAACAGTCAGTTCTAAGCTCCAAAAAAGTGTGTTGTCGATATACATTATAAACTTTTTTGTTGATTATTCGAATTATTTTAAACTGCTGAAATGCGATTTCCACATTGCGCATAACAATTAGTTGAACATGGTTGAATAGGATGTTTTCTATAAAATTAAATGATATACTTAAAATAAACAAAAAACAACATTTTCAATTTGGTTTCGATCGAAAATTTGCTTTGCTCATTGTTTAAATCAACTGCATGAAATTGTTCGATTTTGATAGTATCGCATGAAATGAAAGTTTGTGTACGATTGCATTGAAAACAAATTTTTTGCATCATCAAAAATTCAACCAATCGTTTTAATTTATTAGCAGCCGAAACGGAAAATGTTACGTAAATAGGTTTTGACTCGAAAATGTTCATACACTCGTTATTTTACATTTGGAAGCGCAACTGACCTCCTCATTTCTCTCTAATTGCAAGAGCGGTCGTGTGATACTGTTTGGAAACGAATTTATCAATTTTTGATTGCTTTTTTTGATGCCGCTTAAGATATCGATTACTGGCTATATAAATGGACAAAGTCCCCCTTGGCCAAAAAAATAAAAGAAAAACAATAAGATATTGAATTTACTTGGAAATTTTTGTCTGTGTATATAATATTCAAAAACTAATGTCCTTCTAACACATAACGTTGGGAGAAATAGGAAAAAAGGCAGGTCTGTGATTAATCTTAGTGAAAATATCACAATATTGAATTGCTTGAGTGTATAACAAACGTTAACTCTAATCTTTGACATGAAATATTTCATCTTTGACTTGAAAATATGCCAAGGTACACTGAAAAACATCAATATTTTGGAAGTATTTTTAGTTAGAAAAAGAAGCTGGCAATAATTGATTTGATAGCCTTTTCGAATTCGGCTGAATACGATCCTGATGATTTTATTTATCAAATTTAAGAGGCAATGCGCTGTGTGCGCTCTCGCCAAAAAAGCTAAAATGTACTAAAAGACCCTGTAGAATGTGTTGATTGAAACTTGATAGGTATTTACTCAATACATAAACTTGTATGAACAGAAATAGAAATTATTTTAAGATTTGCTTTAAATTTGAAAAATAAGTGATTTTTCCTTCAAACACATTTTTCTCCCTTATTAGTTAAGATAATACGTTCAAAATTTCAGGGTTTATATGAACCATTACAGTGAATAGACGATGCATATTATTTTTTGGAAAAAAAAATTTCTGCGCTGTGAAATTTGAAATAAATTTTGTTAATATTTTATCAGTGCAGTAATAAATATGCATCGTCTCCGAAGCTACACACTAGTAATATACTGTCAAAATTTGAAATCATTATGTTTATTAATTAATGAGAAAAATGTGATTGAAGGTGCGTAAGAATTTGAATTTTAATGCTACGGTCTGAAGCGACATCTTACGGAGTACATACATATTTTGCCCAGAGTGTACTGACTGACTCTCGCCTTGTTTAACGCTTGGATTTTAATCAGAGGCTGTCCTCCTACAAATTTCGAAGCTTTCCAATCTTACGCGGGTAAATCAGAGCGCATTGGCTCTTAAGGTTAGAAATATATGTCAAAATAGCGAATAAAATGAACGACATACCGAAAACCCGGATATACGTCACGAACGATGACGCACACTAAAAAGGCTATTGTATGAACTATATACTTATATTTAAAAAATAACAAACAAAAAGATACTAGTTTTGGTCGATAATTAATATTTATTGACATTAAAACTAACAGTCGGAATGGGTTTGAAGTGTCTCAAACATTATTAGTCCAAGAAACTCCAAAATTTTTTTTCTTTTTTAACGTTTTTAACGACTTCTGGGTGGCAATTGGGAGTGATCCTTCGAAAAATTGGCATATTGGCCCCCGGGGGGCTAGTCAGTTGCTTTCCATTTTTAAGATTTGGTTCACATCACCTATCACCTCTTAAAATTAACCACCAGCTGCTATGCGCACCAAATAACTAGAATAGTATATGACAAAACATATCTGTAAACATTTCAAACACTTGATGTAAAAATAAGTGATTTCTTCAGAATTTTTTCAATCTATCGAATCTATACAGTTATTTCACTTATTCTTAGTGACTGTCATCATGCCGATTGTTAGCGATATGCTACCAGCATATATATACAATTTCTTAAGATTAATTAAACTTATTGACTTTGAAAAATAATTATCGAGTTGAATTCGTCAAGGTTATTCAAACGATATGTAAGCGAAAGATAAGATTATTTTTCTTTTTTTAAACAGTTAACTTACACACAGCAGATGTGTATTGAACTGTGCTACATTAACAGCAACCAACATTTTTTACGGTAGACGTACGGAATTTCGCTAAAAATAATTTTTTCATGAACCAAATTGTAAAACTTGAAAATCGAGTTCACATGCACATCGAGTAAACATTGTAAACTTGTAGTCGATATCGATCTGGTGTTTATACAGTCGTTACGTAAGTGCTAAACAAACGCGATAATGTACAGGGTGTGATATTCACTTATATGATCGATTATATACAGCGCAATTCATTAGTGCGATAAAGTGCACAATCTAGTAAATTCTCCCTAAGATATTCGCTTAAAATTTTGATTGTTTATAACCAGTCTTGAGGCACATATTTTAAAATGAGTCGCAATTGTACACCGTGTCCAAATCAAAGTAACAAATTTCTAATATAAATGTCTTCACCACCGTGGTGTATGTACATTTTTCCACTATTTCAATGCTAAAGGGGTATCATTCACAATACAACAATACAGTGTGAAAGCTATACTTGAAGCGCTTTTAGACGAGACACTTTGTGGCCGGCTACTAGTGTCTGACAAGAATCACGCGGCTAAAAATACATAATATGAATAGATGCATCCACACAAGACACACATGAAGAATACGTGGTGTTTAATGTATTTTTAGCCGCGCGATTCTTTTCAGACACTAGTAGCCGGCCACAAAATGTCTTGTCTGAAAGCACTTTTATACACCACAGCACTCACAAATGAGAACACGGGAAGCGTTTGCCTCGTCGTCTGACTGACAAGTACACTGTCTGTTCTCCATGGATTATAAACGTACACGGTATGTCATCAGTAATTTTTGGTTGAGCGTGAATTTTCAACTAATGGCATTTAAATTCAGATAATTTTATCTTGATAGGCAATTTCAAGCAGCAAATACGTTGAAGTCGGTCTCCTAGGTATACAAAATTACGTTGCACAAGTTTTTGTTGAGCTACTATCTCTGGATTCTCAAAATATTTGACCTAGGTTAATAATAGAAAAAATTATCAACCACTAATAATGGAATTCAACTTCTCAGTTGACTAGAAGACGAATTGTCAACTTCACACCTAGTAGTGCGGAAAAGAATGTATCATACACCACAGTGGTGAAGACATTTATAAGCCTCACACCTTATTACTAATGAATAATTATACAATTACAATAGTTCCAAAGACATACGTAGAAAGTAAGTATTATTTATAATATAAAGTCATTATTTTCTGGTACAATATTGAAAGTGTTAGAGGGTTTATATACCTACAGGTCTTCAATAGCAGCAGGTATTACCCTGTAAAACTGAACAATTTGACAAAATCGTGCAACTGGAGCACTTTAGGAGTATCCACCGCAGTTGTAATCCAATCGTACACAATAAACTTTGGACAATAAATCAAAACGGTTAATTAAGAGACCATACGTAACAGATAAAATTTATAATTAAAATTACAAATCCAATTTCACACAACAAAGATTCGGAAATCTATAGCAAGTCGAGTCGCTGTTATTTGCCGAAAACTTTATTCGCTTGAAATCGACTGTTTCCGTTGTTTTTGGGTCTCCTAAAACGAGCATATTTCTGGGTCGGCTTCGAAATATTCCACCTAATTGTCAATTTTAACAAGAGGATCACACAAATATTTGATAATTTTATATTAAATGTTAACAGTTGATTTTCATGTTTACGTTTATTTAAAATTGAAATCAAAATGATAATAATGTTGTGTTCATTAATCGTACTCAAATTATTTGAAAAAAAATTTCCTTTTTCCAAAAAATTTTTAATCTCTTAATTATATGAGTAGGTACCCTAATATTTTTTTGTGTTCGCTTTAGCTAATGTATTGTTACGCGAGTGTCCCAGTGAAATTCCCGCATGAGACGACTATGATTACCTGCCCTGCGTCCCCTCAGCTCTGCGGCCCCTCAAGCTAAGTAACCGATAACATTCCAGAGATTTCGACGATGATCGAGACTACGGGCCGACGAGAACAGTCCAGAAACTCGTCTAGCGACAAAACATCGGGAGTGTTCTAGAAACCTACATTTCGGATATAAATAGCATCGCCGCACAGGGCGAAAAGAACAGTAAACAGAAAACAGTTAACAGTGAACAGTCAACAATAATCAGATAGTTGAAACGTAGTCGCATAGATGGACACTGTAGTGCTTATACTAAAGACAAACCGATCAATAAAGTGTTAACCAGTGACGTTCATATAAATTAGTGTAGTTAGTTAGTTAAGTGTTTAATATAAATTAGTAAATTAAGGACCGTACATATAAATTTGTAAATATAAATTAATTAGTTGTAAATATAAATTAAAATAAACGTTACAGTATTTTCTTTTGTTACAGGTAAGCCGTTCTTTTCAAGACACTCCGTACAAAGATTGTTTTTATAGGTTTGAATACTCCATTTACCTAATCCGTCGTAAAATTATTTTGTCGCTTAAAAATATGAAATTCATCATAAAACCCAAAATAAGAAATATTCACACACTAATTAGCCAAACAGTTTGGCAAGAAAGTAATTGATTTTGCTGCCTATAGAAATTTGATTTCAAAATGTTTCCTTGTATGCCAAAAAAAAAATTTACTCTCTACCAATTTTTTTTGGCACTGAGAGCCAACAGGAGAATTATGAATATAGTTCTAGGTTAAACGATTTAAGCTGGACAACCAAAACAAATCAATGAGACCGCTTGTCAGAGCTTTTGGAGGCTAAGTGGAATATTTTTTGTGGTTCTACAACTGATATCGTATAAACTAAGGACCAAGGACCAACATTCATAGGGTAACTATGATTTAAAACGTCATGAAATGAAGTGTAAGGATATTTTCCTTTTCTCTCCTACAATTTTCCACATGAAGTCGTTTTAAAACTCAATAAAAATTATATCCAGCCAAGCTGATTTGACCAGTAGGTAACATGACAGCTGACTGACTAATTTTATTATTCTTTTTATTTTTACTATTTTCGTCCTTGATACAGTTGATATTTTTTCAAAAACTTAGGGATTGATTGAGCCCTGCTTCCCACCAGCCAGGTCTGCAATTTTGTGTTGGAGTATAAGTTTTTAGCTTGTCTCAAATGCCTACCCAAAAATCTCCTACTTAGACTTCATCTACAAATAATTAATACAATACAAAACAAAAAAGTCATCTTTATTGAGCTTAAATGGAATCTAAACGGAGCATAGCACCGTTTTAGTTTTCCCCCTGTTTCTGATTAAGTCTATGTATGGTGCGGATATTAAGTCTTATCCTCCTAGGAAATTACAATTGACAGCAAACCCCTTTTTTAAATTAAGGGGGAACGTGCGATACTTTGTTGGAAAGGGTTTGAAAAGCAGAACTTAAAAATGTATAACCTCTAAATTTTGGATAATAATCAAAAATCATATAATGATGGCTATTATTCACGAAGGTGAATGAGAACATGAAAAATGAAATGAAAACATATTCATCGTATACGACAATGTGATATATTTTATGACATTACCCATGGTAGTTTGGAATCAGAAAATTTTATTTTTTGGTGGAATTATTTCAATGCTCGTCTGCCTTAAAGTTGCGAGTATGGCAGACAGCGAAAATAAAGATTAGGAAATAGTCAAACTTTCAAGGCACTTATCAAATTACATGGGGCGAACTGTAACTCGAAAGAATAACTCTTGAAGTTACGAACATCCACTCGATTCCTCTTTTGAAATAAGTCCCTGTTATACTTTACGATTCCACCTAATCTTCCTTGTGGATGTAATTGGATCTGCTCTGAAAAAACTTTCATCTAATTTCAGCCTGTAATTTTTGATTACTGTTCATGTGATTTATTTCTTTGTCTTGTATTGTATTTGTTGATTACTTAATCTACGCACTTCTTCACCAACAAAATATCTTGCTTTGCAAGCCGTTTTCCACTATTTGTTCCCGATGAGAAAATAAACTTATTCCTTATTTAAACATATTTCCTTCAAAAAAATTTTACTATTCATGAAACAACAACCAAACCTCTGGATATAAAAAAGGAAAATCTATTTGCGAAAGACGCTATGTCAACTGAGATAGAAATACAAGATCGATGAAATTTGATACCATCAACGAAATTAAGACTCGAACAAAAATGGAAAATTGTATGTTCAACGTTTTCAGACTATACAATAACATTATAATGTAACATAATAATATACCGCATACAATGTTAACTGAAGGAAGTGGGGATCTTTAACCTGATAACATTCAAAAATATTTCCAAATATACATGGAATAAATAGTATTCTGTAAACAGGAGTAACCAGTTTTCAAAATTTTACCTGAAACGGGAAAACAAAATTTTTAAGTCACTCTCGCGATATATTTATGACTTTACTTCAGTCTTGATATAAAATAAATATCTTTTCGTGTACCGTATTAAATTTAAATCCATTTTTACAAAAAAATCTTTCAGATTACGATTAGATTCGTTTTTTCGTGGTGAGTTTACTTTTGTTCGAATATTTCAACCGTTACTAGTTTTGGTTGCCTTTTAAATTTATAAAGTCCCTATGAAATAGCGTGTGGATATAGATATGGAAGTTTATAAAAATTGACATACAAATTTTTACGTTGTTTATTCAATCCTACGAAAGAGCTGAATTACCCTATTCTTGAAATAGCTTGGTTCGCTTAATGCTTTGTTTTCTAGCTTTTCTGTGCACTTTCCTGTGCAATGGGTACCCCTTTCGTGCCTTTGTTGCCTATCTCGTGCTTTCTGTACACTTTTTGGAATCATCTTTATATACTTTTAAGAACTTCCGTTCACTTTTCTGGATCTTTTGTACAGTTTATAGTCCTCATGTGCACTTTTCTGTGCCTTGGGTATCCCATTCGTGACCTATGTGCCCTTCTCACGCTTTCTGTACACTTTTGGTTCTTCAATACACTTTTAGGAACTTCCGTACATTTTTCTGGATCTTCTGTACACTTTCTAGCCCTTTTGTGTACTTGTATGGGCCTTGAGTACCCCATTCGTGACCAATGTGGCCATCTTACGCTTTCAGTACACTTTTTGGATCTTCTATACACTTTATGGAACTTCCTTACACTTTTCTGGATATTTTGTACACTTTCCAGTCGCTATGTGCACTTTTCTGGATATTTTGTACACTTTCCAGTCGCTCTGTGCACTTTTCTGGGCCTTGAGTACCCCGTTCGTGACCTATGTACCCTTCTCACACTTACTATCTGTACAATTTGAAAGTTTATTGTAACCTTCCAATTTTTAACATATTCTTAAGAGTTTTATAATATATGTTTCTTCAATACCTACGTGATTCCTTCAATTGTGGACATTAAAACTAAGCTTCAACCACGAATTCATTCGATTATAAACGTTTAACAAATAAGACCACGAATTTTGAAAATTTTGGAGGATGAGGAAGTCCATTCTTCTTTTTATAGAAATTGGGACCCGCTAAATACTCGCATTTTTTCATTGCTCGCGATCCACCTTGAGATCAGTCAGTCAAGAAGCATTGTTTTAGCTAAAGTGGGTCAGTGTATATACGATCCAATTCCAACCAAATTTTGAGGAAAGAGAAAAACTTTTGGTCTGTCACAACTTAAAAAAGGGGAAATATTACTTTTACAAACTTTTTTTTACTTCACAGAACTTACACAAACAATAATCTTCTTGATTACCTTACTTAAAATCTCAGCAGCAGAACTCAGAAATTTTCGGAATATCCAATTGAAACGCTTGAAACTAAATATTCAGGAGGCAATCTACTTTTTGCAAGGTCCAAAATACGAAATAACAAAGTTTCCACAACTGCATTATCAAGTTAAAATTGCGAGTACAGCCAGTAGGTAAATGCAGCGCTCTTTTATTAATGGCACCTCATTGGCCGGACAATTTCTGTTAACAACCTTCATTTGTTTCATGCTGCTATAGTGGCAATAGTAGGAAAAGTCTACAAGCACGCAATGCTCCAAAATTAGTAATGAAAATGCTGCATTGGAAATTATTGCTGTAATTTGTTTTCAACATTACCGTTTCTGCAGTGATATACGTAACATTCAGCCGTTTTAGAAGCTTTGCTGGGCTTTTAATTTGAAATCCATTTACATAGTGTAACATTGAATAAGTATACACGTACAAGCGTTAGTTTTATACTAAAATAGACACGTTCACTGATGGGATTGAATGTTTGACCTGCGTTTTGTGTTTAGTCATGTATATACCACCTTTTGGTAAGTTATTCAAAATATTTTGATTTTACTTCCATGCTCAATAAAAGAATTTTGTAAAGTAGATTCTTCAAATTTTTGGTTTGCAAGACCGAATTGAAAGACATTTAACGACAGAAGTTACATTTCTGACGAAAGTAATTACGTTTTTAAGCCCGTTTTCCTGAGCTCGTTTGATAAAGTCACCAATTGAATTGCAGCCAGACTGGCATGTATTTTTTTATGGTCATTTATCTCTGCACCATTTTGTTTCACTGAGCAAGCAGTCTTTCAATGAAGTATGCACAGTCATTAAACCTGTTTGAATTTTCTGCTGATTCCTGCACTGTACAATCCAGATCAACACATGCTTCTTTCATGGGTTAACGAATATGCATTTGTCTTGGTATCATTACTACGGTTTGTTAGCTGACGTTACTCTCGATACCCTGATAACCTGATATCCAGATCAGGTTGACGTTATTACGCCCGACTAACATCTTAAGTTTTTCGATGCAATTCCAGTCGATAACAGTCGAAGGTCTCACTCTGTATACGTCGGCAAGTTTTCTTTCATTTCTGACTATGGCAGGTTGATTGGAAGTTGCTTAATCTTGGTTTAGAGATTCTTAGATTGTCTTCTATGTTTTGCAATTAATTGATTAAGACGAAAATAAAATAAATTTTCTTATCGAATACCACACGAGATCGAATTTAATCCGGAAATTTTTTAGAGCTCATTAATATTTTTAGAAAATCATCCCCTGTCTTCGACTCGCGATAATTTTCAAAATATTTTCTATGAATTTGTTGTAAAGTCTCATATTTATCATCCTTATTTGAATATTTTTCACAGTTAATTAATTATTTATATCTGTGTATGTAAAACAACTATGTTGATCTATTCTGGATGTACCAAAGAGTTTCAACTTGTTGTTTCAAGTTCATTTTTCTTTCCATCACACAAATACTTAACAAAAGACTTAATAATGTAATACATTCATTGTATATACAACTCTGAAATCGAATACTCGCCTCTTAATGATTTCCACTCACCTTTTTTCCTCTGTAGACGTTAATAGCTTTCTGTTGTTTTGTTCCCTTACCGTAAAAGGTTTTTGCTTTGTTTGATATATTGTTGTGAACATTCACTTTGGCTGTTACGTTCTGAAAAAAATAAATAAACAGAAGATACACGCGGTGACACGGGGTCAGATTCATATATAAGAATAGAGCGTTTTGAATTTTATGAGTTACTTCGGCGTTACATGTTCATATAGAGGAAAAAAATTAATTTGTTTACATTGAAAATAAGTCAACGGAAAATAACCATCATAAAGCAGCTGAGATGTATGATCGTAAAGTTTAGGCCTCAAAAAACAGGAGTATACCGATGCCGCCGGCTTTTCGTGCTAAAAATATTGCAATATGAATGTCTGTGTTTGCGCCAGCGGCCAGAATTCGATAATGATCAAAGGAATCTCGCGACATAGCGGATAGCAGACACTGATACACTTTTATTCAAATCAGTTTGTTATGTACTTGAGAAGTACGGAGCTATTATTTTGGAAACTGATGATAAAAGGAGACTTTAATTTAATTATACATTGATTCACTGAGATTCTTAGGTTTTATGAAACTGTCTGTGATCTCTTTCAGTTGGAATTCTCAAAATATATTATGTTTTAGACTAGTTTGGTTCTGTAAAATGCTTTTATCATGCTCCTCCCTTTTTAGCTTTGTCCTGAAAGTATAAGAATCGAAAATATTCGTATTTCACACTTTCTTGATCACAAGCCTGGTCTTTTATCCACAGCAATGAGTCTATGCTGTCTACTCCTAGTTCATAAAGCTTAGCACCCATCAGGCAGCTCCAATCTCTTTTCCTTGGCGTCTACTATCTGAGAAAATTATGTGATTTTCCCATTGACATGGCATATTGTTCTATTCTTTGTCCATTCTGATCAGTGTCCTCTCTATCACTAGATTGAGTTTTAGTAAACTGATATTGGGGTGTCTCAGGATGTTTTCTTCATGTTCAGTCTCTGTCCATTTTTATCAGCGTTTTTTCCATCACTATATTTAGAGGTAGGTGATCTAGTATCATCTCTAGATAGATAGATTTCATGAGGTAGCTCCTTGGCCTATCCTACTGCGACCTTTTCACTTTTCAGATCTATTGTGGTCTATGGAAGCTGTAGGCCATAGCCAATGCGGTACGGTGAGGTAACATCTGGATTTTACCAAGATTCAGCTGTGTTTTGTGCTGTCTGCCCAGGTTACCACTCTATAGATGACAATAGGTCTAACAATTATGCTGTTCATTTAACCCTACTTATTTCATGTCAAATATATCAAGTATCTAGATAATTTTTAACAATTAATATAAGAAATAACTCATTGTTAGCACTTGTTACAAATTCTATCCACTAGATCCCAAGCATAATGTCTTTTTTGAGCCATCTCCTAAGTAAAGACCTAAAATTGAAAATATCACCAAACATAAGGTTGTTACAAAAATTGCCAATGACAACTTCACGTTATTGTGTATCAGAGTGTATCATGAAATTGGAAATTCCGAATTTTTTATTTTAAAAAAATTCGGAACAGTGTATGCTATACGATCGCTAAGTTGTGTGGTGAATTCATTGTAGATGAACGCCGATCGGTATAATTTCAACGAAGACTATCGAGGCAAGACTAGGAGAAGCTGATTGTGTTGTCATTTAATTGATCGATTGCCCTACACGGGACTCTGTTGATTAGAGTTTGGTAATGATATTGCGAGGGCGACGAGCAAAATGACAGAATGGGTTACTGATCCATGTTATATGGAAATGTAATCAAAAAAATCTCGTTTTTAGTATAAGAGGCATAGTTTTATGTATCGTATTAAAAACTGTTGCCGATTCTATACAGTTTTTAACATCGGTGAAGGTAAATATACAGGAAGCTTATAAACATTTACCGAAAAGGAATGCTGAAACCGCTACAACTGTAGAATGTAGTCTATGTGTGGTTATAATGAAAATGTTTTGACAGCTCCCAGAACCAATCAAAATTCCTTATTTTTCATTATATAAACAATTTTTTCCAATCATGTCAACATTACAATGATAACAGACCATGGGCAATATTCACGTTGTTATAGACTCATAATTGACTTATTTCAATTCCAAATATTCAATATTTCGAAATACCGAGGAAAATATTGATGAACTTATAAAATCGAACATACCAAAAAACACCATATAATTGGCAAAAAATTTCTATCCGAATAACCCTCGGACATTGATAAATGCTCAAACATTTTACAACAACTTTCTCAAGCTTGTCTCTTGTAGGCAACAGACCACCGACCATTCTCCGCCTACGGCGTCCGTCTGTTTCCAAGCAACAAGCTTTCGAAATCTGTCATAAAATTTTCTCGAACAATTATCAATGTTCTTGGGTTATTACTACTGGAAACAAACCAGTGGGATTCTTGCAATATTTTACGAAATCTATACTGCATACGAAGCATTAAGAAGCAAATGACTAGCATTTACTTGTTGAGCAATTTTTCTGGTAGTCGTTTCTGGATATTCATCAATAATTTATTTTTCTTCCATTAAGAAATAAACTGAATCAACTACCTTGGGTTATTAGCAGTGGTACAGTAGTTTGTTCAATAATTATCTATATAACATATTATTTGAATTTTCTTATAACAGTCGATGTCCTTCAGGAATTTCATAAGATTATCCACGTTACAATTGTCATCCAATAATAATTCTATGGAAAATTGAACATTCTGCGACATATTTCAAAAACCTAACACTGCACTAATACATGTTCAACACTTATTTGTACATCACATGTCATACACATGGGTGAATCTTCCATTTTGAGGAGATACTCGTGAGTGAAGCGTGTATGACTCAGACGTAGTCGTGTCAAAACGGTCTCAATAATTTGAAGAGCCTGATCTTCTAGTTGTAGAGCTCTTGCATTTCTAGGTTGTCAAATAATAATCCCCTATTTTACAAAAGCTCCAAAAGTGTAAAATAGCTATTTGTGGTGTATCAAGAGCAGAAAGTAGTACTTTGGCAGTCAAGAACAGAAAGTTGTCTACTTTGAGTAGCGATCGTAGTAAAAGGTATTTTTATTTATTATTATTTATTATTATTTTTTATGATCATTTATCAGTCCTCTTTAATTTAAATTATCTTTGGAGTAGACTTCAGATTTAACGTGAAATACCTATAGGCTGTTTAACTTGAAAAAAACACAATTAACCACTTTGATTGGAGCAATTAAACTATTTTACCTACGACCCCCCCTGTAATCAGTCAATAACACACAGTCGGCGCTAATGTAATGACGTCTATTACGCACGGTAAAAAAAACGCACAGCTGTAAAGTAAATCGCACGGCTTCCCTAGCAACATCTTAGCAACTGTCAATAGACGTCGCCATTTTATTCAAAAATATGACATAAGCCGTCAAAACATCAAACTTGAGTAGGCCGCAATAGCGATTTGCGTACGAACTGTCAAGAAACTTTCAAAACACTTTTTTATTATCCTTATAACTTATAACTGGTTTGTGTATTTTGTAGAAAGTTTTATTCAATTAAAAAATGTCGAGTGAAAGTGAGATGGATTTAATATTATCACGGAAATCGCAGAAATAGCTAAATATTGTTGATGTTGCTCAAGTATTATCAATAATAAGAGTATAAATACAAGTAGAAGTAGGTCGTAGGTAAAGTATAGTACGTATCTCGTGTAAAGCATTTTACGCACTCACGGAATTACGTTTCCATTCGTGGGTAAAATGCTTTTTACCACATACGTTACGTAATATACTATTAATTTACGAACCTCACCTTTTTAGAGGACAATAAATCCAAAGATATATTTACCTCGATATTTACTAGTAAAACAGTCAAACTAGCCTACATACTTTTTACATTATCTCTCAGTTTATTAAATGGATTTTTCGTAAGTATACAAAATTGTTTTATAGATTCACGACAAAAAGATTACTGTTATATGCGTTTTTTGGCATCGTGCTTGTTATTTTCGACAGTTTGGCACTCAGCGGCGATGTTTACGACGCTAGGAATTCAACCTCATAATTACGAGAATGTAGTGCTTGAGTGCCCAAAGTGCTCGAGAGTCCGGATTTGACCCCTGCGTACGTGCCACCAGTTGTTGAACGATAATTTTACTATCAGCTGCTATAGACTAACCTAGAATTTTAATTGAAAAATAGAAGGTGTTCAGATATTGACACATTGGTGTTACGGAGAAAGTATGACCTTCTTGATGGGTAAAATAATTGAAATTTTTTTTGTAATATTCATAACTATGTATGATATGCAATTTTTTATTATTTATGATCAAATGGGAAGAGAAAATATATTGATAAAAAAATTTATGGAAAACTTAATTTAGATATTGATGTTTGAGAAAATTTAATTGGATTTGAAAATAAATAAGTGAAAATGCGTTTAAAATTGAAAACAATATATTATATGGAAACGATTGACATTGAAAAACTACTATAAGCTTTTGAAAAGGTCTTTATATTTATATTGGTTGTGACGTTGAACAGTATAGTTTAGGTACTGTGCGTGACCATGCGACGACTAATGAAAGTTAACAACTAAAACCACCAAAATTACCGAGTGCTTTCCATATTTTTGACAAAAACCCATCCTAGTAGAAAACGGATTGTGTTTTCATACCGTAGCATAATAGTTGTATACGCTATTTTTCCACAACCGATAAAATATAGAGAATCATGAATAAATCCATAAAAAGTGTATGGAATACTATACTAACGTTTTTTTACGGATAAATACAAATATCTAATGAATAAACCATTTATATAGTTTTCCATACACTTTTTTAGATTTAAATACAAATATCTATTGAATAAACCGTCTATATAGTTTGCACACACTTTTTTTAGATTTAAATACTACAAATATCCAATGAATAAACCGTTGATATAGTTTTCCATGCACTTTTTTAGATTTAAATACAAATATCCAGTGAATAAAACGTCGATATAGTTTTCCATACACTTTTTTAGCTTTATGGAGCAACATATTTTGTACTCTATTTTCTGCATTCGTCGGCCATTCGTAACCTTCACTCTGTTCTTTAGTTAGCAATGCATTTTTTACGAAATTTTACTATCTTTGGAGAATAATCGATAAAAGAATGTGTTTTTTTTACTGTTTTGTGCTGTCCAGTATAAAAACGTATGCTCTTCATATATTTTAACATATTTACATTTAAACAAACTTATCATGAGAGACCAGTTTACTACATATAATAAGAATAAAAATGAAAACCATATTTGTTACTCAAATATTAAATATTTATTTAAGTTATACCAAAGTACTTGACTTTTCTTGGAATCTCATACATTATTCGCATTGTGTCTTCGCTCAAATGATACCCGCTGTGGTTATTATAAAAATTTTATATTCCTAAAATGGCGGAATATATTTCAAATAGAATGCTTAAAATCCTTCATGAAGAATAAACAACAAAGAGAAGAAATATATCAAACAATGAGAGACACAGCATTTATAATAACATTTTCAATAACAACCCTAAGAAAACATAATGTCTTCGAATAATAAGGTGCACTTAATCCTTAATTACTTTCACATGTTTGAGTGTGAAAATTCCATACCTGTGATTTTCAACCAATCAGAACGTGCATTTCTGACAGATCACCATCGCTACGGATGAATTTTAGTGGAAATTTTTTCGTGGTGGGTGTTTTCCTAACCCAACAGCGAATTATACTGGAAATTTCTTTTGACGTATGTAATGACAGAATATTTTTTCTGACAATCTAATCTTTATTCGTTCACATGTTAACTTTGATTAATTTCAACTACAAGGCTAGATGTTTTGTAAATTCTTTGGACCATTATGATTGATGTTTATATTAAAAACGCAATTATTATATACTATGTTATGCAAGTACTTGATGAAGACGGAAATTGATGTTGGTAATAAAAATTTTGTGTGGAATTTTCTTACCGAATACCACACGAGGTCCAATTAAATCAGGAAATTTTCTCTCGCTCATGAATATTGCAAAATTGAAATCACATTGAATTTGAAATTTCTCAAAATTTCTTTCCTAAATTTCTAAATTTAATGTTATTTTAATTAGAAAGTTTTACAATTGCTTCGTCAATGTGTTGTCAATTTTTTGTTGGATCTGGTCTCTTGTAGATACCTGAAGAGTAATGCACTGATAATGGCGTACAGTCAAAAGCGCTTTGCAATTTTTGAAAAATTAAAATTTTCACACAGAATACAAAAAACTGTTTTTTTGACTTCCTTAGTCATATGTACTCAGCTATACCTAAAGATTTTCACATTAATAACGGTTCCATAGATGATGTTGTCCAGTTGAAACATTTACAAGTTCTCCGCAATCTGTATATATTATGTTCCTTATTTGTTTTTTTTTGTAACATTCCTGACTTCATTTGAACTGACAGTATTTTTCTCTTTTATGTTTGATTTAGTACCCACGCTTCACATCCATCATTCTATATTGCCCTCATTGCTTTAAATATTCCTTTATTGTTTTTGTTTGTCATCGGCAAAATTACAAACACTCACCTACACGCCTATGCTATTTTCTATTCGTTGGTATTTAAAAATAGAAATATAATTCTAGTACATTCCTGTTCTAAATTGTAATATTCAATTGTTCTTTCTTTTGTGACGTTGGAAATAAAAAGTATCTAGTTTATCGGTTTTCAAAAAAACGTTAACAACTATGAGTAACCAACAAAACTGAATTCATTCGTAATAAGAATTTTACAATTGTTGGAGTAGTATAATATCAGAAGTTTTTTAAAAAGAGACTTATTTTCTATGAACATATTTGTGATTTTCGTGACGTTTATGGTGAAAATTGTTGTTATACAATATTATGGTGGAACTGCTACACAAAGGTGTTTATTATGTAAGTTTTTTTTCAACGAAATCTTCAAAAATTGCATTTGCACACTGACTGATAACAAAATAATGATTCATTCCAATATCCTCTTAATATGAGGTCCGGTTTCCAAAGAATTTATGATTTTGAATTTGCAAAATATTTAAAATTTTCCTACTTTTCTTATCCACATATTCATAACATAACATTACCTACCTGCACCGTAGATTATTGATCTACTTTAGAATTTCCAAGGAACACCAAAGGCTATCGATTGTAAATTAGGAGATATATTTCAACGTCTCACCAACTTATCCTTTTGAAGTTCTTTTCCCAAGAGAAACAATTTACGTCTATCGAAGCTTGCCTTTTGCCAATCACGCTATTTAATCATTCTATATGGTGTTTTCAAATGACACTTATAACGTTTGCATGTAGATATCTCTCGTAAAATTGGACAAAATTATATAAGGATTGAGGGGACCAGCTTACTCACTTTTCGAAATTCGGGATGTTGAAATTATGAAAATTTGAATGTTTCAGTTTGATAACTTTGAAATAAATGAATAAATTCATTTGATAATTGGCAGGTTGTTTTTAAATGTAAAAGGACATACTTTTATGGAAAAATATTTTTCGATTCTTGGTCCAGTGGTGTATATTTGGAAGAATATGTAACGGTTTTCCTCCCATTTTTCACGCCACTTGCATTTGAAGGTGATTTTATCCAATTTTGTATTCCTTAATGTTTTTTACGCAAAAAAACGCTTTATCTTTACAAGAAATTTGTATTTGATACATATAATAATTATTCAATGTTTTCAAGTCTGCAACAGAATTTTTTAATAATAAATTGAAAAAAATACTTTTTTTGTTTCTTTTTTCATTTGTCAAACTATGGTTAGATTTTGTAACAGAAACTAATTTTTTAAGCAGCAATACATCTTAAGCATTGGGAAAAAACTCTCAAAAATACTTATCCAAAATATTAAATAGCTTGATAACTACAAATTTTGTAAAGGTTATTCTGTTTTCACGTGAAAACCATCATTGAGGAATACGAATTGCTACAATTGCCATTGGCGTGAAAAATGGGAGAAGAAAAGTGATATTTTTCCAAATGTCCTACACCACTGGATCAAGAATAGACTGAATTCTAAATTTTTTCCAACCCTTTTCTTTGGGGTTGAAACATAGTCACATGTATGCTTCGTTTGTAGCACTTCCGAATAAGTTATATCATTCAAAATTATAAACGAGAAAATGAAACACTTTAATTGGTTTAAATCTCCAGTATATTTGAACTAAGTTCAATATACATTCATGACGCGTTTCGTTAACACAGTAGCTTTCTCAAATTCATTGTTTAGTATGGGTCTTTATTAAGTGAAAGCCTCATCTATTCAATTTTCCAAAATTATAATTTATTCAATTTTTTTCCCGGTGTGTGGTACGAAAATAGGCTAGCGAATACCCTTTATCGAACCCACCGTGATTACAACAGAACTATAGACCACCTCAAGGTTTTCCGTGGTAAAAGTCATTAACATAACTTGACAAATCTGTACCACTTTATTTACTACCTTGTTTTATGAATTGATAATTTTGTATGACGAAACAATTCTGTTGAACAAACCTGTATCCGTTAATATATTGACAAAAGTAATGATTATGTAATTTCACGTTAATACCGTCAGTGAATTAACAATGTACATTCTATACAGTCGAGTATTGGTTATTCAATCAAAATATACTTGAAGGTTTTTGACCCCTTTCCATTGCAATTATCTCGGAAAGTCTTTTCCTTTAAGTAAGTGAAATTTTATAATGGGATTTCCAAAAAAATAACCGAAAGTAATTTCTTTTAACCGTCTTAGTTTGTGAGTTTGCAAACATTTTATTATATTTGATTCATTTGATAAACCTCAAGCAACACATAACAAATTGAACAGGACAAAAGATTATCATAATGACAGATAGTCAAGCAGCCATTAAAGTACTGTGTGCACTTGAGTAATCAGTTCCAAAATGGTGTAAGAATGCTTAGACAAACTCAATGAACTAGGCAAGAACAATATAGTTACCCTACTATGGTTTTCAGGACACTAAAATACCTTTCTGGGGGCCTGAACATTTTTGCGGAATCAGCTCCAATGTAATATTGGGAGAAATAGGCGAAGCCGAAAGAAAGAGAAGATCTGACCATTGGAAAGATCTAGTAGGGCTTAGACAATCAAAGATTCTTCTGGGTGACTTCAACCTGTTGAGATCAAATGCATAAGTCAAAGTAAAACTGCGCTTTTAGTTTTAACAAGGATACTAACGGGACATTGTCGCCTGAATGGGCAACTGAAAAAGCTCAAAATTGTGGAGAATGAAGAATGCAGTTATTGTGGCATGGAAGAAGGAAACTCCATCCACATACTTCCCAACTGCACAGCACTCCAGAATCCTAGAGCACAGTACCTGGGAGATTACTGGATAGAAGAGAACAACCTAAGTTGAAGCCTGCAGATATCCTAAAATTCCTCTGGGAAATGGGACTAAAGAAGCTCCCAGTTTTTGAGACTCTCCTGAGAAATTAAGGAGAGTTAAGGGACACAACAGATCTTTCAGGTTTCAGTGAATGTTGCCCCAAAAATACATACAACACACATATTTAGACATTAGTGCAATTCATGTTTCCTACTCCGTTTTTTCAATGTTTCTTTTTGTTTCAGATTTCCAGTTCATCCAAATTAAGAAAATAGGTAAGAAGTTCTGTTCATCAATACAAAAAATGTATTATAGTATCTAATATAATGACATACCTATGCTATTATCAAACATATCATTTCATATTTCGTTTTGTTAAAATTTAAAATTACTAGTCTTCGCTATTCTTTACAATTAACAATGTGCTACGCAATATATGTCTTAATAATAGGTTCAGAAGAATTCGAACTTCTAAATGAAATAGCGTGTGTGGTCTACGGAAAATCAGCTGTCACTTAAAATAAACATTGATAAAACGAAAGTAGTCATCATAAGTCAATGAACCTACCAGCTAATATTCTTCTCATATTTAAAAGAATTCTAAGAAAAAGGCTTTCATAACTCAAAGATGATAGCATAAACAAGCTCGACCAATATGCATAATCAATCAGAGTCTTAGTTGAAATTGACGATCTTTTTGTTATGTTAACCATGCTTTTGTTGTGAGTTGTGGAGAGCAAATTCTGGAATATTTTGAATGGTTAATGGTTAGGGATTGCTTGAAATATCATCGATAAGTTGTCAACGATAATGAATGTGCTTTTCCACAATTTATAATTATAACATTATTAGTGCACGTTGCACAGATATCCTTTCCACGGAAGATTATTTTGTCTCATTGAGAAACTCAATAATCCTGAATATTTCAAAGTCTTGAAGTCACCATTTATCACATTATTTCAAAAACCAAAGTTTTCGTATTGATTAGTCGAATCTTCATGAACCTACAGACTTCTAATTGACTTGACACAGCTACCTTTGAATTAAGGATGAAATGTAACAGTGAGCTCGACCAACTGCCATGCAACTTGTTTAACAATTGCTACCATCGCAGTATGTTTAAATTTTGAGAACTGTTGGAGCATTTTTCTTTCACTTAGTTTCTGAACTGCAGGAATCGAACAGAAAGGCAGGAAGAAAAGGCAATAAGTCCAACCATCGAATACTCGTGTATTCGTCAAGAGTATGTAGAGGTGGAGATATTACTCGCTATGGTCGTTCAAAAAGTAATCAAATCTTCATATTAGGTAGAATAATAATGTATCCATTAGATTACTTTGTGGCTCCCCTAGATTTAATTTGTTCCAACCAACTTACAATTATGGAAATTGAAACTGAGTTTCCTCTCCTCAAAATATCTCATTTTATTGCGAGAAAACATTGTTTACATTTCAACTTAACCACCCTCTAACTTTTTTTAATTATGAATATTTCATTGGTAGTTGGTACTCGAGTAATATTATGAGTATTTTCCATTATTTCCCCTGTATTATGTGGAACGTGAAAAACAATTACCAGTGAAATAGTCAAAACGCAGTTTTTCTCTAGTGTCGACTTTTGATCGGAATGAAAAAGAAAGAGGCGTTTCAGAAACTCCATTAATCACTTCCTTATACCGAAACAAGAAATTAAATTTTCCAATATTGGCTTTTATTCCTTTGTTTTACTCTCTATCTACTGGTCATTAAGGGGAAAGATGCCATGTTGCCAGATTAAGAGACAATAACCGTGGAGCGTCCGCTAAAAAATGATTGAAATAAATTAAAATAATAACTTTTAAAATAATAATGTCTTAGACTCGATTATTGTGACATGATTTCAATTTTGCTCGTGTTATTGGGATATTTGAATATAAAAAAAATATTATGTGAAATGGTATTGATATCGAAATTTTTAGTTTAGGTTTTATGTGAGTGAGACCTGGCCACCTTCACTGTGACCCCCGTTAGATCTATTGTGGCTAACCACTAGGATTTACAATTCACCCCACACGCCTGTGCTTCTGATGAAGTCCATGGTTGTATTTGGTTATACTGAAGTCGTACAAAAACCGAACCTTACCCAAAGCTGGACATGAGCATAGTTTGTGCTCCACAGTTTCGTCTTCCAAATTACAGAACTGACAGGTCCGAGGTCCGGACAGACTCATCTTATTTAGAAGTTCCGACAGAATGCGTAGGTTTGTTCTACTTCATTCCAAAATCTGTTTTTTTTTTTTTTCACTCGAAGGGTAGTATATGAACGCCTCCGAGTAAGAGAATTCTGGTTTATCTGCCCATTATGTGTGGGTTTTCCTCTCCGCCCAGGTAGCTATGGCGAATCTAGCAGTGCTTCTCGCAATACCAAAAAATGGTTCAAGTTCGATACTCCAGCACCCAGGTCAAAATGACTGCTTTTGTTGCCTAGTATTTCAAGGGAAAGTTACATGGTTATATGGAAGCAAAAAATCGTGGTTTTTCCATACCCCCATTTGATTCATAACATTTAATGGTTGTATGTCTTTCTATTACTATTTACAGGAACTTTAGGTTATCCACAAGCTCCAATTAAGATAAACAGTCTCCTGAGTGTTGAGCACCATAATTCTGTATCGTTATCCATTTCGCAAGTGTGTTGAATAAGGTTTCTTCTCACATTTGGAATCTAAATTCTTCTTGCTCCTCTAGGCTGTGCTTTCAGATTTGCCCATTTAGGTGATACCTGGCAAAATCATTAACTATGTGATTATAGATAATCATTTAAATAAGTTGACATTTATAAAATTTTATATTGTTATTATTCTTTAATACTCTGTTCAGAGAGAGCTGGCAACGTTGAAAAAAGTTCGCGATATCCAGTCATTTTGGTATATACGCCAATTCCGAAAAAGTCTAAGGAACCATCATCCACTTCATAACGCAGCCACGCTAATAAATATTCAAAATCTGGTTTGTGTAATAACTTGAAAAGGAACCGGAAATTAAGGTTATATTTAACTATTATTTGGATTTGAGGGATGAGTTATTCGAGAGGTTGATGTTTTTGATTATATTTGAGTTGGAATTGAATGATCATCAATTAAATTTCAACGAATTAAATTAATTAAATTGTCGAGTAATAACGTAGTCCATTCATTCTGTTTGCCATTTGCGGATTTAACTCATTGGCGAGAGAAAGGGGCTTCGAAAAATGATTGTTTGAACTTTGTGATTTGATTAATGATGTCACATTCAGTAACATTATTCATAAAAAATAAAATGATTTGTTCATTGGTAGCTGAAATTTAAAGTTCATTAATTATCTAAACTTTATTTATTATACAGAGTATCACGTTTTATACTGAACGTTTTTGAAAATTTTGTAAGCTTTTTGTGCAGTTTCTATTCTAGTTCTCAACTGTATTGACTAGTGTCGAATATACTTTTGGTTCCAATATTCCCCATACAATGTAACCCATTTGCGCACCCTCGTGAGACCGTCCTGGGTGTCTATTCTTTAGGACGTGCAATTTCCTATCTACACACGACCATACTTGGTCCGCGAGTTGTCGAAGGATCGGTTCCTGCACATACGCGGTCTTCACATTAGTTGGTAGATATTTGAAAATTCGACATACTGGGTCGTGCGACTCCGTATTTTAAGCTGGTCTAAAATACCTCGTCAGTCGGTGTAATCTATATTGGTACACAATGGACAAAAAAACTGCTCTCATGGGTTTATGTATTTTAAAAATCTTTCAAAAAGATAACAGAAGGAAGAAAAGGACAAAATGGGTCAAGAAATGGATTTCAGAACGAGGAAAATATAGTCATGTCTTTAGTACGGGAATTGAGACAAACCGAACAAGTTGGTTTAAAGAATTAAGTACTTAAGAATGAGAGGTCCAATTTTCAATAAGTTACTTAGTAAGTTGAAAAATGTAATGTAAAATATTGCTTGAACGAAAAAGGTCTTTTTAAATTCTTATTTATATAATCTGGGTCTTTAATATTCCACAAACATGTCCGTTCTCTATATAATTCTATAATTAAACTCTGTTAATATATCTTTTGTCCACTCCATTGCACCCTAAAATTCAAACCAACAGACGAGCTCAACGACTGGATCCTTTATTCCGTCACCGATAGCGTATTTCACCGACCAGATCCGTCGTTCAGCACTAACGTGCATTCCCAATATGCCAAATTGAACAGACACTGTCTGTCACATACCATGTCGCTCAAAATGTCGCTTCGTGTATGGGCACAGTTTGATTTCAAAGGAGTAAACTCTCAGACGACATATATCTCGAGTTAATGACTAGATTCCTAGGCCACTTGAATGGTGATATACTCCATGGCCTATTTCCCTAAGGGTTTCATTCAGCCATTCAGCATTGACAGTCTTCGTTGGTACGGACTATTGTTCACCTACTTGTAACATAGTTGCAAAGACAGGAGTGTCAAAATTATTAACAAATTAATGCTGAAGAGCCGGGCTGGAAATTATTTCAATCATGTTTGTCATGTTTCGGAACCGCTAGTGTTGAAGCCTTGAAAAATTTTGATTTAAAAAACACGACCATTGACTAAGAACTGTAATTCAATGTCTGTCGGGGAAAATGGACCGAAAAGTAGTTGTTTCTTTTACATTTTACATGATCGTTCACTTTTTGTGGCGTCAATATATACGACAATTTCACTGTAATAGTTTACCCCTATTGTTTTTATTCGTGGATTTCTAGGTAATTAATAAAAGCGAGCATTAAAAGAAATTCAAAAATGTATAAATACTTTTCCGAGTAATAAAAATAAAACATGTTCTTTGTTGGGTTTTATTTACGTGGAATTAAATGCCATTTCGATTTTGAAATTATAATGCCAGCATAAAAAAAAATTCGAATGAACTAAAATCGTTTAGTGAAGTTGTCATTGTTTGCCGAACGTGAAATTCAGTTCGAAAGCATAGACTTTTATTTTTCCGTCTAAAAAACAATAGATCATCATCCTATCATTGACTAACGATCACATACATAAACCATTTTAAAATGCGGAGCTGAAAATCGCAAAGCTTACATTTCAGAAACGTCAATCAGAAGTTCTGGTAAATATCACGAGCGGATTCGATGTTGGTGACTATGTTAATAGCTTTGCATGGAATAAAGCCGGGAACACATTGTTTTGATGCTACACTACGCCTTGCCATCCGACGCAACGTCAGAAGGTTCTGACACCGTGGTTTTTAATGCATATTTATATATTGTGTGGACACTGTTTCGATGCAATCGTCACTAACCCCACAACATTGAAATAAACAACCCTGACATAACCTTTTTTCTTTGTTTTTCCATCGAACAGAGATGAAATATTGAGTAGAATAAGAAACAATACACAATACATCTCTTGAATATAAAGACCCTTAAAGTTGTCGCTATCGCATCTTTGGTCATGTACAGAGTGCTAGTTCTCATTTTAGACATAATATTGCCGGAAATTGAGAATAAACGTTCACTAGCTACTGAGCTTCAAAAGCAATAAGAGGAACTGGGATAGGAGTGTTCGGGCTAGGAACTAAACACTCTGAAAACTTGGGAAAACCCCAAAGTATGTTTCAAGCGGAAATCCACGCCATAAAAAAGTGCGCCTAGTTCAATATTGATAAAGGATACAGAGGACAAAAGATTATCATAATGACAGATAGTCTAGCAGCCATTAAAGCACTGAGCTCTTGTGTAATCAGTTCCAAAATCTTGTGGGAATGCCTAGCAAACTCAATGGACTAGGCGAGAACAATATAGTTACCTTACCATGGATTCCAGGACACACTGGAATAGAAGGAAATGAAATAGCAGATGAACTATCAAAAAGGGGGACTGAAATACCTTCCTGGGGGCCTGAACCCTTTTGCGGAATCAGACAAAATGTGATATTGGGAGAAATTGGTAAAGCCGAAAGAAAAAGATCAGACCATTGGGAATATCTAGAAGGGTTTAGACAATCAAATATTCTTCTGGGTGACCACAACCTGTTAAGATCAAATGAATGCATAAGTCAAAGTGAAACTGCGGAAGAGTTTTAACAGGAATCCCAACGGGACATTGTCGCCTGAATGGGCACCTGAAAAAGCTGAAAATAGTGGAGGAAGAAGAATGCAGATATTGTGGCATGAAAGAAGGAACCTCTATCCACATACTCTCCAACTGCACAGACCTCTAGAATCCTAGAGCACAGTACCGGGGAGATTACTGGATAGAAGAGGAACATTTACTCAAGCTGAAGCCTGCAGATATCTTGAAATTCCTCCGAGAAATATGAATAAATGAGCTACTAGTTTTAGAGACTTTCCTCAGAAACTAAGTAGAAGTAAGGGGGCACAATAGATCTTTTAGGTCTCACTGAATATTATCTCAAAAATACACACATACATACATAGCTACTGAGTTTGGTTTCATAGTTTCCATGATATTAAATTACAAGTATTTGATTCTTTTATTCAATGATTCAAATGAGGTGAATTAAGTTTTTCTTCGATCAGATTGAATTAACAATGAGTCGATTTACCTGGTTGGAATTACCACACTGTCACCTAAACTGCAATAAAATTGCAGATATGTGTTCCGCTGTCTCATCTGCATCATAATAGAATCTTCGTGTTAAACTGTCCACTCTGCCTATCTTGCGGTGATGGCATCAGAGATCAGATGTTAGAAACGCTTGTCTTTGGCCTGCAATACCTCTCCAGTACGCTGTACTAAGCTACTTTTCGTATTATCGGACTTCTTCCATGATGCGACTTTTTGGAATACCACAAAATAATGGTGTCAATCAGAGAAAAATTTCATCCTTCGCGAGACTATCAACAATCTCATTTATTTATGCTCTGGTACCCACAGAAAGTTACTTTGTTGTGTCTAGCCAGTTGCTTAAGGGGCTGTTTGATGTTCATGTTCATGAGTTCATGACTTGTAGAATTCGAAGCTTTTCAAGAAATTCTCTGGCTACAAATATCTATTTCTGATAGTTTCGCTTGGAATATTGAAGTAGGAGTGTTTCCCAGGACCTATAACCCATTTTCCTTCTCTTTTGATTGTTTTTGACCTATCAGTATTAAGATAGGGCTCCTTCTTTATCAATACCATAGAATTAATAACAAATAAAATTAGTGAAAATCAATTTTAACACAATACTTTCAATTGTTTTAAACCGATTTTTCATAGTATTATTAAAACCTCATATTATTTATGTGACAAATTTATGTTGACAACTGATTTTGAAAAACCGACAAATCCTAGTTTACATCGAGCGTACAGTATATTTTTGTTTCTATGATATGGAATCGATTTAAATTTTTTGTTGGGTTCAATTAAAAAATAATTCATGGTAGACTAAGTTTGATAGCCTTGGGCATTGAACTATTTAAAATCGAAATTAAAAAAAATCAAGGTTGAGCTCGAGAAGAGATTTATTAAGGATTTCTGCAAGACTGTGTATTACTTAATTATATGCGTAACAACTAATTATATGTTGTGTAATATTCATTTGTATAAAAAATAGATAAAATTTTTATTTAAAAATTTCCTCTTAAAGGAGCTAGCGATCATAGCAATGTTCTTAAATCTTCTCTTGACGCTGCCGCAAGAATTTTTTCGTTACCACCAATAAAAACATTATTTGTTACAAGAAATGTGGGGATATTGTTTTCACATGACGTGAATAGAATTCAAATAGTATAGTTATTGTGTGACATACTTCCCTCTATTCAATATTGTTGCATCTATAGTTGATACCATGTATTTACCCATCAAATTTTTTTAACATATAAATTTTCAAATACATAAATTTATTTTTGATAGTTCGTTCAACCTAAAAATAATTACTCCTCCGAGAGCGTGTAGATATTTTAAAAACTGAGTGGGATTTGTGACCCTACGTTGAAATGATATCACTAAAAATAAAAGACACTCCGTTTTCAAATATAAAAGCCACGAAATTATCAGGCAAAATGATAATAATGAAAAATAAGAAACTGGTTATTTCGGGGTTTTTGGGTTGGGTAGTTAACACTCCATAAATATATTCACGGTGCTGCTTTGTAACTTTTTTTAAAAATTACTGAAATTGTGAAGAAATTCTCGAACACCAGATTCCCCATTATTCTTTTGTCGCTACATTAGTAATCCGTTTTATAGTTATAAGTAATTTATTGTATTTGTATGTACGTATACTGGGAGTGGCACTCACTGAGAAAAGTTTCATAGAATAGTAGTTTCTTCCATCTTCTTTTCAGGAGTAGTTATTCCAGGTGTACTCTGGCTCATGCATTCATTTGTTCTGGACTTACTACTCACTCACAATATTACATTGGAGCTGAAATGACAAAAGAGTGGCTATTTCACTTCCTTTATTCCAGTGTCACCAGTAATCCACAGTACGGTAACGATGTTGCTCTTGCCTATTTTATTGAGATTTCCTATACTTTTTTAGACATGCGAAGATATGGAAAACATCCTTTTGGGGTACGGAGCCCTTTTGCCGTGTGACAAATGTTAGAAGTAATCGGTGAAGTTGAAAACACCAGAAGTTTATACCATTGGAAATATCCAATTGGGATAATATAATGAAAAATAATTTCCGGTAGATTTGACGTGGAGAGATTAAAAGATACATATACCAAAGAAAGTTCAAACTTTCGACATGTATCCTAACAGGACATTGTTGCCTGAATGGTAAACCAAAAAAACGGAGAAATGTAAATTCTATGAAAGGAAGTAACAAACCACCAAATACATATTTGCAGAGTGAATGGATATAAAGATTCCTAGGGCACAACAGCTCGATGAGGTAGATAGGGAAATATGACTCAAGGAGCTACGCAGCAATAAGATTTTTCTCGGGAACTGAGTTAAGGATAAACTCACCTAAATATCCTTCGGATCTAAGTTGATTTTCACCACAAAAAAGTATATTTAAGGAGCATTATACATACGTTGGTAGAGATTAACGATATGCGCGCGATCCACGTTCGTCGTTCGTGCTTCAAAATCAGACCTCATAATAGTTGTTTGCCGCACACTATGCAAAAAAAACACTGGAAGTAGATGCTTGGTAGGTAATAGCAGCATTGCACCAGCTTAAGCACGTTCTCGATGCAATGACGAAAACTGTTTAAAATATGATGAGATAGTCGTTAGCTCTGGGCTGCTATTTTCTAACTTCTGCGAAAATTTTCGTATACGAATGCTCGCATACGGATTTTTTTCGTATGGGAGGAGCTTTTGGTATTTTGGAATCTATGCGAAAAGCAATTCGTCTCGCACAGCTGTCTTCGCATGACTTAAGCCGGCAACGCTGTGAATATGAATATCTACCACAACAAGAAAGCGACTAGGTTAGCTAAGATTATTTATATCAAATTATCTTTTTGTCAGGTGAATAATACTAATAATAATATAATCTACAAGTTTTTTTTTAAGAGTTGTTGTATAGGTATGAAGTATTTATTGTCACTCAGTTTGCAAAAATATTTTAATGAGTCCAGTCCAAAGACGAGTTTCATGAGTTTTATGAAAAAACATCCACAACTCCGATCTGGAAAATTTACAAAAATATTTAGGTACTTTCAAGAGTTCACAGATGCTGTAGGTGAACATTACAGATTCATTGAACATAAGAATACACGAATTCATTAATTCGCATTCCTTTGACCATGCGATGTATTTCCGCACAGGAAACTCGCGTAAGGATATTTTCCGATTGCTCGAAAATACGGTTTGTTTAATTTCATACGAAAACAGCATGATTCCGTATACGGAAGTCATTCGCATGAGTTAGAAAATAGCAGCCCTGATCCCGGTTGAAATAATGGAATAAACAAATTGGTATCGGTTCTTGATAGGTTTGCGAATATTCCCTTCAATCTAACTTGTACAAGTGAAGTTAACGTGAGCATGATTTAAAGCGTTTTCCACTCTACAGTGGACTTTAGTATCATAAATGTAGGAAAATGTCAAGATGCTTGAAACTAATTTAGAAAAAACAAACAAAAATTAGAAAGTCTCGGCTACGTAATTTTTTCCAATATTATCACTAGCAAAACAAATTATCTGTCTCGGTTAGTGGTTTTATCATAATTAAATCATCCGAAGCGAATTGTATAAGCTCACAAAACAACATGATTAACTAGATTACGTAAAAGTATCTCCGAACAATAACCTCTTAAATACATTTCGTGCATTCAGACATCATGTTGTGAACCTTAACGTTGAAACTATTTTACTTAACACTAACGCCCACTTCTCTCGCAGCCAGGTGGAGTTTTGTCACTTTAAGAATAGTAAACCTGTCAAAAATGAAATGTCATATCAAAATAATTTGAAGAGGAATTACAAGTACATGATATACCTTGATTATAAGATTAATATCATCATTTGGAAATGGGAAGTTATGATAGGAACATGTTTCAGCATTGTATTTAATCTAATGAATATAAGGATGGACTGTTTTCAGTTGCCCATACCGTATAAATTTAGAATCTCATTTGCAAATGACTAGCTGTACAAAAATGAATCAGGTCAACAGCCTTTTTAATATTCGAACAATTTTGGTATGTTTACCTGGTTTATTATCGTTTATGTTTATCATATATTCAAAGTAAAATAATTTTTGCTTTCAGTAATCGAAGAAAGATGTTGAATTTAAACATAGGAAAATGTATTTTTGGAAATATTCGGGTCGAGATATTGGTTATATTTTAGCTACTGATTTGTACGTGAAAATATTTTTTCCTACGACCACATAGGAAAGTGACATATATCGCACTGACTAGTTCTATGGAAAGTGACCTTTATTCATACGCGTACGGAAAAAAATCTTATCCGTACATGTGCGGATAAAAAAGCTGTCAAATTGAATGTTGAAATGCTAGTCTTTTTACTCCGCAAATTAATATGTATATGTGAAATGCTCATTTCCTAAGTTGATTTGTCCATATAATAATATAATATAATTTGGTTATTTCATTTAAAATTAAAAAAAAAATTAAAAAAAATACCGAGCCCGGACTCGAACCACCCTACTGTTTGTCAAAAATCGAGTCTACGGATGCCTGGACCGCTCGGCCATCCCACTGTTGTAGCTTATGGTTCTTGTCCAAGATACTAATAAGCGCTAAGGAAATATACACAACAGTTTATTTATTCTCCAAAATAAAATGTGTTTATATCGACATTTATTGGACTTTCATGTTATTAAAACAATAAATATCCTTTTTGAATTATTTGAACAATGAATCCTTAAAATAGCTAGTTAATACTTTCAATCTCCTACAGGTAGGCAACAAGTTAAGTGTGGTGCTAATAATAATTTTACTTTTAATTTTCACAGCAAATAAATAACTAATTTTGAACCGCAATATTTATGTAAAACTATTTCCGATGTTCTGTTTGTTGTAAGTTGTTGAAATAAATGTTCGTAATATTTTATATTTTGTGTACCAATATTAATTCTAACTTTTTTATAAAGGTACTTTTTTCCATTGCATAAAAATCACAATTTTCTGGGCCACTTTCAAAGGTAAGTAATCAAAACCATATAAAGTATTTACAAATACACATATGTAAAACCTCTCACATCTACATAAAAACGCAAGATTATACATGCCTAATTCGGTAAAAGTATATCGCGTGGTCGTAGGAAAAATAGTGTACATAACTTGTGCGAAAGTGATTTTTTTGTCACTTTCCGCACACGTTACGTAATATACTATTCCACTACTAGCTATAATTTGACAAATATTGCTTCTTTTAGCCAACTGAGAAGTTGATATTTTCTATTGGTGGTTAATAATTTTTTGTACTATTAACCTTGGTCAATAATGGACTGATTCCAATATTTTGAAAATACAGAGATAGTAGTTCAACAAAAACTTGTGCAACATAATTTTGTTCATCCAGGAGATTGTTTTTAACGTATTTGCTGCTGAAATTGCCTATCAAGATAAAATTATTTGAATTTAAATGCCATTATGTAGTTTAAAACTCGCGCTCAACCAAAAATGACTGATGACATAGGAAGTAGGTACGTTCATAATCTATGGAGCGAAAAAAGACAGTGTACTTGTCAGTCAGACGACGAGGTAAATGCTTCTAGTGTTGCGTTTGTGAGTGCTGTGGTGTATAAGTATAGATCTTACACTCAAGGTGTGTTGTGAGTGCAATACCGCTGTGATATATTAGCATTGAAAAAGTGTATAATGTCAACTATTTTCAATTTTTGTCTCAACTTTGGCTAGTAGTGAAAAAACGTGTATAAACAACGTTGTTAAAGACATTCATAAGCCTCCGCACGGCAGAGCACCTCGCGAAGTAATTTTGGTGCTCGGTCAATAACAATGTTCTTCACCACTGAGGTGTATTTATACTAATTCACATATATTACGGAATTCCACCACACTGACACAGCTTCATTCAATACATTTATTTTAAAGTTACTTTAATTTTGATTTATCATTATTTTACATAACTTGCTCGCGTAAGGATGCTAGATAAGACGCAAAAGTTACTTTCAATCAATTCCGCCATTTCATTTGTACTCTCTGGTCATTGCCAAATATTATACTACACTTCAATTTTTAATACTTTTTTTTTGAATTGAATATTACGTGATTATTGAATTTTACGTTTATTGAAATATCATTCTTCTCAAAAAAAAATAATTACCTTTTAAAGTGAAACACTTTCATCTCGTGTTCAGGAATCGATATAACAAAAGTGCTCAGTCATGTTTAATAATTAGTTTGATGGTAGCTTTTAGTTACAGTAGTCTGTTGTAATGGTTGGTGCCTAAAAAAAATCAGAATTATTTGAAAATAATGAATTAATTACGTGTTATGAATTTTTTCTAATGGATAGAAAAAATTCAATGACTTCATTGTTTGACATTTTATTGTTCATAAAAATTTTTACATCTTTAATATCATATCATGTTTTGGAATATTAGTTCAACAAAAAATTGTCCTATATAATTTTGAATATATAGGAGATTCTGTTTAACATATTCCCTGATTGAAATTACTTTTTAAAATAAATTCATTTGATTAAAAGTGCCATTCGCGCTCAAGCAAATATGACTAATGACATAAGGGGTACGGTCATAATCTATCGAGCGAAAACAGACCATGAACAGTCAATGTACAGACAATGTACTTGTCAGTTAGACGACGGGGTAAACCCTTCTCGTGGTGCGTTCTCTGTATCTGTAGAGTATAGGGAGGGTCAGTGTAGGCTCACAGCACTTAGGCCACATATGACCCATTGTACATCATTCTGAGGAGTTTTCTTAGGTTATCGTCCATCCTGTCCTTCTGAGGAAGGCGGAGAGGTCACTAGGAGACATCTCCTTCATGTCGGCAGGTGGAGGCCAAGACTCACCGAACACACACTCTCTTATTGACAATCACTCCGTACACTCGCATAAGACATGCCTGACAGTTTCATCTTCCTGTTCACACATCTTGCATAGAGGTGTGTCCACTAGCCCAATAGTATGGAGGTGTTTCCCTAGTTGATAGTGGCCAGTCAGAAATCTTACTGTTATACGTAGGTTTTTCCTGGTAATCGCCAAATATTTCTTCAGCGCCAGCTTCACAGGGTCGCCCAGGGTGATCCTGGCAAGACTGCATCCTTTGATTCCATCCCATCTCTTAAGGAATTGAGCATGGGTGTAACTTTTGGCTAGTTTTACAATTGTCGAAGTCGTTATGCCGTAGTTGTCACTGCGTCCTAGAATTTTCAGTCCAGCGGCTTCCCTGGCGTAAGAATAGGCAATGCAATTCCCTTTACTCCTGTCGTGCCCTTTAACCCACCTCAGGATAATATTGTGATCTGCCGAGGTGTAAGCTAAATCTTGGTGGCACTCTAGTACTAGCCCCGATATAACACGTTGTCTGTTCAAGGCTAATAGCGCTTGTCAACTATCAGTGCAGATTGTTATGTTTTTGCCAAAAATTCTTCTTTGGTTAGTTCTTTTTGGCAATTGAGACACCAGCCCGTTCTGTTAGAACCACGCTGGTATTGTTTCCCATTACCCACTTAATCCTTAGGCTTTGTGCTCTTGAGTAAACTCCACATCCCGAGCCTTCTTTCATTTTTGATTTGTATTGCATTTGCAGAATCTCGTGGTGCGTTTGTGAATTCTTTTCAACTTTTTTCTTGAATTAGGCTAGGAGTAAAAAAATTGTACATACACCACACTGGTGAAGACATTAATAAGCCTCACACCTTATTATGCTCGTGGCGGAGCCCCTCTCGAAATAATTTGGTGATCGGTCAATCATGATAATCTCCACTATCTTGGTGTATAGTATACTTTGTTAGAACTGTCAAAAAATTTTAATATCAATTGATGAAGTGAAATATTGACTAAAGAGCAAATATACAGTCAATTCATACCAACTAAGTTCTTCTGCTATTGCCTTCATAATATTCAATTTCAACCAGATTTCTTTGAAGCATCATATAAATTGCCATTACTCACATATTTTTTTATATTGAACATAGTTTGCTTGGCACATTTTGTTCAATATAAGAATTTAGTATCTTAAGCCAAAATTGAAAATAACTATATTAGATTGTTAGATACACGAAAGTTTCCTGTATAAGAAAAATTAAATTTCTCGAATGCTGCAGGTGGAAGCAAAACAAAAAAAAATTATAAATTTAATAATGAAACATTCCTTAGCAACAAAATTTTCATAATAACAAACTGTAACGTAATCTTATTGATGCTAGAAATATTTTAAAGTTTGGAAAAATAATATTTTCAAATATAACGAAACAACGCGACCTTAGCACACTATTTTCATGAATTTATAGTGGATGATACAACTTTCATATTGCGTTCTATCGCGCTATCAATTCTATTCCTGCTATTAATAATTTGCAAGCCTTTCGCATGTATTTTACTTACGTGTACGTGAAGTTCACGTCTATAATCGATACAATAACATACTTCAGTACATTTTAACTAGATATACAATGAAGAAGCATAAAATGATTTGTGGTTGGTGTTCATAGGAGGCGCTCAAGAATATATTTAATAAGATGAATAAATGCACAGAAAATATGATACGAAAAACGAAAGAAATAATCAAGATTACAGACTAAACCTGAAGTTCCATATAGTTATAGCATACAGTTCCTCGGTATGCTGGCCAAATACTCGCCAAGGAATAGTCATGATGAGACTGAACAGGAACAAAGATAAATACATCATTACTGGAAATATCATTCAACCAACCTTCCTCACTCCTTGCTTAAGGAAGACTTGCTATTCATACATTAACATACACTATGATCAGCCTAATTGCTAAATCAGTCAAGATGAATATTGCAAAAACTTTAAGGACGTATAATTAGCATTGAAACTTAGCATTAGACCTTCCGTGGTGTCGATTTGAGAGAAAAGAATACAGGTACAAGTTATTAGAAAATAAAGGACTATTAAAAAACTTATAAAAAGGGGGTCACTGGACTGGACCGAAGATGCATACGAAGATCTTCAAGAAACTGGATCAGATAGTAATATAAAAATAACTGAGTTCTGGATTGAACAAACTACATATTCTAATATAAGGTTGTCCAGAATTATGTATATCAGTTTTAAGAGCAAGTACGTCCGAAAATAAGGGTAACTATGTATACTTTTTTCCAATAATGAACAATAAGGGACATACAACCCTTTGATAGAGTAAATTGAGAACATATTTTATATTTTGGGAGTGATTATGTGGCATTAGAATAATCAATTCCATTTTACCACCTACTCGCATCAAATTGAATACAGGGAAGTTTACTATTGATTTGACAGCTCTGTTATCAACAAGCTTTTTTTGCTTGAGAAAAATACACTCATCCCCCTTGTATATTCTTATGTGACTGTGTATAGGTAGTGACATGAAATCAATTATCCTAATGTCATATAAATGGCCCCAAAATATAAACCCTGTAATCAAATGAACCGAAAAATAGGGTTTTCGATTCACACATTTGAATAGATTAGTCTCCTTTATTATTTTGGTTTGGAAAAAAGTGTAAAAAAGAGATCTACAAACATAGAAAATAATTCATTAAATATGAATAAACAGTGTGTAATTTACCTTAAAAGTTTGCTTACATAAAATCCGATCTACTGTACTTGAACAGTCAATTTTCCCCATCTCAATGCGCTCGTCGCCAAGCAATAAGGGACCCAAAACAGTCGCTGAAATTTTCTAGTGCTATCTTTTTTCCCACCGTTCTCCCACCTGAATTTCCATGCGTATACCTCCACAATTACACAATCTCCTTTCCCGAGATTAACTCGAAAATGAAACGCTCACAAAAGAAATATTCCTGCTATAAAAACACCTATTATGCTAAATTAAAGCTTTCCCGATACAATCACCGGTTCCTTTTGCCGGCTGTCGTGCACCATCGGGGAAACTGTAAAAGTCGGTGCTCCCTTTTTTCTCTATCTCTTTTTCTCGATGTGGTATTTCGCTCGGTTCATTTGCAGGCTTTCATATGGTATGAGAACTTCTTTCGGCACAAAGTACATAAACCTTTCATCAATATTTTTGTTATTACATGGAATTAGGCAGAATTCGGATGAGTGATTGCAACTAATGTCAATTATAACTTCTTTGAGTTTCTTTTTTTAATAAAAAACCGATAAGTCTCTTCAAGTAAAACAAAAACAGTCAGGAAAAAATTCTCGAAATATTTTTTGATATTTATTGGATTATTTTAGCACGAAATACTATAACAATCGGAATTGTCTCTTCGTCGTCTTTTTTATCTATGTCAGACAACAATTTAAATGACACTTCAAATTTGTGATCGTAAAATTAGAGCTGGCAACAGCTTCTTAACACTTCCCAATGACATGAACAGGAATAACAATCTTGGCGTGATCCAGGCAACGTCGAAATGTGATCCTATTTTCGACAGATTATCACTGCGCATAAAAGCCGCGCGTATTTATTGTTCTATGGCAAGAGACCCTTCCGATTGTTATACGATTTTAGTAAGTAGGTGTGAATATCTTAAAAATACTTTCATCAAAATTCGGTTCATGTTGAAGTATTTTAACTTTTTGTTAACGAAAATTACACTCAACTTTACTGATCTGAGACTTAGTTTGATTGTTCGGGTTTTTATTATTGTGTGATCTCCATTTATGTAATTCCTAATTTAAAATCATTTATTTTAACATTAATTAATTAATTGGCATTCCGTATCCGAATTAGGAGCCCCTAGATAGCGATCAGCCTTTCTGTACTTGAACCGGCATCGAGCATGGCCCATAAATATGTATGGTCATGGTGTCGTCTTTTGAGATCCTTGAAATTTTAAAACCGTCAATTTGCAATTTAGATTCCCCAGGGTTGTGCTCACAAAGCAAATCGTTACTTGTTTCTTTTCTAATTGTTCTTCGTTATTTACAAACAAGCAGCTCGCAGACAAGATGCTACCACTCAGACGTTCCTTGTTAGGTTTGAAAACGATATCCATTACCGTATCCAAGTGGAGACAAGCCGGAAATGGATAGTATTAATTTCGCAAATTTTTTTTTATTTGATGCCACTTCAAAAATATTTATTCATTCCTAGCAAAGACAAGTGTATTTTATTGTAACTGAAATATTGTTTTTATTTGCAAATCAAGATATGAAATAGTTATTCATGCATCAAAGAGACTTAGTAAGTAGATGATTGTGCCTTGAGGGCGACAGTTTACAAAGCCGAGAGAGGGTTCGTTAAACGCACAATGGTTTATATCTATTAGTACACGTGGTGCACACAGAATTTTATGTACCTAATACCAGTTCGTTTTGAATAGAATTTTTGTTTAGTTAATTTGATTTTTTTGTTTCCACCTGCGACTATACCGTGACATTATTATTGTCTGCGTTTTTGTTACTAGATAGAGTATTAAAATTTAAAAGTCAATAATGGAAAATACAACAAGATCTCGAAATTTCTGACGGAATTGCAAAAAATGCTGAATTGCAGCACCAATCCTGTTAACGAGAAAATCCAGAGACTTATTCGACAAACAATATGACAATAATAATGAGAATGTCAGAAAATGCTGTAAAAATAAGTTCACTCTGTTAAAAACTACACTGAGAAATACTGTTTTACACACAACACAGAGCCAGATGCTGCAGATGCAATACGCATTTATACAAATGGTTCAAAAATAAATGAAGGCTCAGGATGTGAAGTTTACTTGAGAGCACTAAGCCTAAGTATTAAGTGGGGAATGGGAAACAATACAAGCGTGGTTCAAACAGAACTGGCTGGTATCTCAATTGGCACAAAAGAACCAACCAGAAAAGGAATTTCTGACAAAAACATAATCTGCACTGATAGTAGACAAGCCCTATTAGCCTTGAACAGACAACGTGTTATATCGAGGCTAGTACTAGTGTGCCACCAAGATTTAGCTAACGCCTCGGCAGATAACAATATTAACCTGAGGTGGGTTAAAGGGCACGACAGGAGTAGAGGAAATTGCATTGCCGATTCTTTAGCCAGGGAAGCCGCTGGACTAAAAATTCTTGGACCCAGTGACACCTACGGCCTGACGACTTCGACAATTGCGGAACTAGCCAAACGTTATACCCATGCTCAATCCCTTGAGAGATGGGAGGGAATCAAAGGATGCAGTTTTGCCAGGATCACCATGGGCGACCCTGGGAAGATGGCGCAGAAGAAATACTTGGCGATGACCAGGAAAAACCTACGTATAATAGTGTGATTTCTGACTGGCCACTGTCAACTAAGGAAACACCTCCATACTATGGGGCTAGTGAACACACCACTATGCAGGATGTGTGAGCAGGAAGATGAGACTGTCAGGCATATTTTATGCGAGTGTCCGGAGTTATCGTCAATAAGAGAGTGTGTGTTCGGTGAGTCTTGGCCTACACCTGCCGATATAAAGGAGATGTCTCCTAGTGACCTGTCCACCTTCCTGAGAAGGACAGGATGGAGGATGACCTTGGAGGACAACTCCTTGGGAGGATGTACAATGGGTCATATGTGGCCTGAGTGCTGTGAGCCTACACTCACCCTCCCTACTCTACAGATACAGATACAGATAGGTACTGTTTTACAAAACAAAGCATAAGAAAAATCACAAATTAACGCGTTGTGAGTTGTGATTTTACAATCTGTTGGTAAAATCTCTTCACAATTTATAATTTTCCCAAACCTTGGTGAATTATTACTGAAATTATTGTAAAAAAAATAATAATTTAATAAAAAGTATTGGAACTTAAAATAGTTTGATATTACTGAAAGTTGCCATAACTCAGTTTAGCATAAAAGCTTTTCAGGTAACTAATTAGAACTCTAAACTGAGGATTGATTATTTTTTTGGAATCGCTTTGATGTGGGTGCAAGTGGCTCTTTTTCATATAGTTGAATTATTAATTTGTTCTATTATTTCATCTGCGCAAGACAATAAGGTGCCGTACAATAACACTCAAAGGTATTTAACCGTAAATTACGGGAAGCGCTAACGTTATTAGCGTTAGAACCGTAAAACAGTGAATCGCGCATTCAATAAACGTCAAAATACCGCAAACGTAATTACCGCAGACCATTTTTTAGCAAGCAATATCTCTTTATTGTTCAACGTATTAATTTTATAGAGAATGCTGCGCAATAAAAAATTATTTTTCTTCTTTTGTTGATTCACCATTATATATTGATATTGTCGAGCATTAAATTATTCAGTGAATAAATCATAATTTCATCTAACTTTACTGTACAACAATATGAAAATGATAGCATGGAAAGCATGGTTTGAAAGTATAATAACGTTTTATATGTTGACAATGCGCATACAATGAAAAAGTATAAATATGAACCCATAAGCGACAATGTGTATAATTTCAGTTTATCACACTTTTTCTTTGATAGGATATTATAAATGAGATAATCGTTCACTTGATTGTAAGCCGTCTTTTGTTGTAGTTTATATATCAAATTCCAAGAAATTATAAATTTTTTAAAAACTCTATGGTCAACTAATCGAATAGTAGAGCTAATGATAGGGAAAAATTTAAAATCTCATATTTTCGATGGTTATAACATCAAAAACAATAACTTTTCGATAGTGAAATTGAATAGGCTACGAAAATCAGGTTGCTTTTGGTTTTATGACAAACTTTATACATTTTTAAAGAAGTAATTTCCATAAACAGTTACATCACCATCTAGCCTAACCTAACATAACCTAACCTATCTTTTTTGTTCGTTTTTTATACCAAATTTACATGAAATTAACTGTAAGGTAACATCTCTAAGGTAACATCTTAGCTGTTATGGCAATGTGGCGAAGAACTCAGAAGACTAGCGACTCGGAACAGTGTATCACTGGAGTAAGTCCCTGGTCACAAAGGCAATGAAAAAGCTGACGAATGGCAAGAGCAGAATCGTGTTAACTCTGTTGAACGGACCCGAACCAGCTGTTGGTATTCCCAGATGCTCAACTAGGTCATGGTTAAGAGGGTGGGTAAAAGAACTACACAAAAAACACTGGAAGAATACGCCCAGGCAAACACATGGGAAGAAATTCATGAAGGAACCATCAGAGAAAGAAAGGGAAGAACTGCTCTCAATGAGCAGGATAAACTACGCACCATAACAGGGCTTCTTAAGGGAAACTTTTCCACAAAGGAGCGCCTGAACAAACAGAAGATGCAAAAAGGACACCGAAATAGCTCTGCATATATTATGCAACTGTGAGACGCTCAACTACAGGAGGCAGAAACTGTATGGTAGACCCCAAATGACTTCTACAACCAGCCAGCTAAGAACCTGTATCAGCTCATACAGGGAACGGACTGGCTAAATAGGCTGTAGCCAGAATACTTGGAGGATCCACAATAATCCCAAGAGGCTGAGGTAGTGCCGGCGAAGTCGGTACGTATAAAAGGCAGTCGATTCGACATGGCCATTTTGGGGCGCGGCGATGTATGTCGGTGAGCACGTCCACATATGCTGACAATGTGGACGAGTTGAAACTCGAACGTATCCATTGGGATAATGTGGACGCATTGAATATTTTATCTCAAAACTTTTTAACCACATTGTACATTCATTCTCTACATTAACAGTCAAATTTTCAAAATGTCCCTGAGCATCATCGCCTTTTCCTCCTGATTAAACAATCAAAAAGTCATTTATTTAGTTGTGCAATTTGTAACGCCTTAAATAAAACCCTGCCTACGCATAGACCACAATCAAAAAATTACATCTATTAAAAACGAACCTGTCAACGTTTTGCTATTTTTGGTATATTCATAAGCAAGTTATGATTTATCTGGATACACCGAATAAATAGAAATTGTTTTTTAATATGGACTCACCCACACAGTACAGTTGATGAATAGTTAAGTAGAATACATGATGAGGTCGAAACATAATTCTACTAAGTGCGTAAATGTATTTCTGAAGCAATAAAACAGTAATTAAAAGGATTTTATTTCATAAATGTTAATTTTGAATTTGTTGCATATGATATCACCGATCAAATTAATAGTATACTCATGCATTTATGCGGCTTTTATTACCTCGATTTATAGCTTTACATTAGTATCATCCATGGATTAAAATTTGTTACATACTAGTTAAAATGTATTTAAATGACCTAATAGTATATTTTCCACTGCTAGTTGTAGCTTCTTCTAGCCAGTTGAGTTTCTCTATTAGTGGTTGATGATTTTTCAATCCATTTATTCATTTACACTATTTCTGGCTGTACTTAAGCCTGTCATATTATTCAAATAATATAAATAGGATATAATATCGATGCTTGACAATGGACTACATTGAAATGTGTGTGTGTACCCTCACTTATCTACCTCATCAAGATATACGTACTGCCCTAGATCCTTTCAACGTGACAGTTTTCTAGCCTCCCGCTGACACCTTGATTCTTAGCTGATTTTTAATTATGACTCCACAATTCTATTTACTATTCGACAACTATGTAATGCCGAAAGACATCATAATATTATTTCTCACCCGTGATAGTTATAAGATTTTCCCGATTATTATCAAAGGTAATACCACGAGTGCTTCAAATTTTATCGATAATTTTTTCTTTTCCACGAAAACTTGTTTATTTGGCAAAAATATGAAAACAAACCGATTTGATAAAATCACGACTCCGTTAGGAGGAGTGATTTTATCTAAATTCGGTTTGTTTGAATGTTTTTGCCTCAAATAAACAAGTTTGAGTGATGAAAATAAAAAATTATGTGATAAAATTTGAAGAGCGAGTTGTATTTGGGAAGATTATTTTTTTCAACAATTTAAAAGGATTTTTGAAAGCGCTTTTAGTTGTCAATAATGACAAATTCAAAGTAAAATTTTGACGTTTCGATGTAAACAAGGTTTTATCGATGAGGAAGCATAATTATCAGTATAATACCGAATGATTGGCTAGAATAATGTATTGCTATTGGTTAAAACCACCAAAATGTCAGATTTTGACAAGTGAAAAAAATAATCGGGACTAAAAGATTTAAACTAATTTTGACATTCTCCATTTTTATAATTAACTACACAAGTTATTGTTTTATTATAAACATTCGTATTCAAGACTCCAATTCACTTTAATTTATTGTGAAAATGAATTCAGTGTCTTCATTAATTAATCTCGACGACTGCAACTACGATTCCGCAAAGATATATCCGTCTAATTATTTCCTTGATAATAATTAGTTATGGTATGCAATTATTTCGGAGTAAAACAGGTGCGACAATAATAATTTATGTTGTAAATACAAACCTGTCCATGTTATATTTAATTTTTCTCAATATCAATTTAATTATCTTGCTTAACCTCACTTCTCAATTCAACTTCTATTGTGTATATTTATTATATATTTAAACTTTTAAATACGCAAAAATGTAACTACCTGATTAAATGAGTGAAAATAATGGAATTTGTTAGACCGCTTGAAAGTGATTAAGTTATCATCAGTCTCTTAAGGGAGGGTCACACTAGGCAGGCTACTAGTCGCGTTGAAACTATGGTCAGCCATCGGCTGGTAAAGCTGGATCGCTGAGCAGCTTTTAGTAACGGACAGCGGCGACTAGCGGGTCACGTGAAGCACTGGCACCAGCTTTCGCTACAGTGACAACTACTACTTTTCAGTGTAGTCACTGTTGCTTCCGACAGCCTGCAGCGCAGTTGTACTACTTTGGCAAAGCAATTCACCTACACTTGGTCTTCTGTAGTAGCCGCACATAAAGAATATAATTAATAATTTTATGTCGTTTACATATTTCATTCAATTTTCTCATTATTTGTAATCACATGTACAATTAAACATAAATCACATGCTTTTTATTGTTATCCATATTTTATTTACCACTAAAAATATGTGTTTTACTGGAAGTAATAACCTTTAAAGACCGGTTTTACTGACAGATCTCATGATTAAGATAGGACTTGAGACGAACACATGAAACAGTCGTAACAGAAATGGTAATATGACTATGTAAAAGTGATAGTTACAAGATAAGCATAAGATGTCAAATTTTATGACATGGGAAGTGATTTCACGACTAACGTATAAAAGTTAATAACATATTGTATAACATACTTCAAATTTTATTCGTCTGTATGGAAATATTTTTAATATTCTAGTTAATTTTGTTAACATTAAATTCGAAGTATTACCATGTTCATTTCTCATCTTAACACGGCCTTGAATATTTATTGTGGTATAACGTTTTTTATGTAAAATATTTATTGGCAAACATAAAATATCATCAAGGGAAATGTGAAAAATCACCCCTCACCCATAAAAATGACCAACAACCAAGAAGTGGCTTAATAGGTATATGAAATTGGCTGTTTTGAGGAAAAAACCCCTCTACAAACTCTCCCCAATCCGCTGGACATACTGGAATGGAAAAAAATAGCACAAGAACTAGCAATGATAGGACAGGGGTAGAACCTTCTTTTGCGGACCATAACCTTTTCGTGGTGATAAGCACCAATGTAATATTGGAATAAAGTTGTTGTTGGGAAGATATAATTGGGGGAAGACTACATTTATCTGTCTTCTTCCATTTAGAACAATCTAAATGAACTATTTCTGGATTTTTACATGAACGTAAAAAAATATTGCATGCAACAAGTGCATAACCGTTAGTACACCTCAAAAACCTCCGACTAGTGGAGGAAGAATAATGTTTACCCTGTGAAGTGGAAAAAGAAACTTCCATTCATCACAAAATGCATGTATGCTTTCTATTTATTTCTTTGACTATTGTGGGAAAGGAGGGAATTGAATATTTGTCTGCTATCAGACTCAGTATGAAAGTGTAGATTATCATGAAACTTGCGGAAAATATTGAAAGGAAAAAAAGTAATAGGAGTAGAACGGAAAAATATTGAATTCAATGTATAAGTAAAATGAATGATAAAAACCATGAATCACTGGAATTAATTCGGCGCACATAATAACATTTTCATGCTTTTAACTTTTTGTGTTTCCACATCAAATAAAGTATTATTTGGAATCCGTACTTACTGGTTTAAACAATGACTAACTGCAGTCATTGTTTCCAAATTCATGTTGTTTTTCTTTCGACACGAGAGCACATTTTCGTTGCTACTATTGATCTGCATCGTAAATAAAATTCAGATATTTGACACATCTCGAATAGTTGCCTCATAGCGTACGTACATATATATTCAAAGAGGATTTTCAATTTGTCTAAAAGCACTCAAACTAATAATCTTTGAGTTTCAATTTCCAATAATATGGACTGTGAAAGTGAAAAATAAATTACTATATACAGGATGTTGTTTGAATATTTTAAGACATGATATTAAACTACGAGAGTCGACCCATCATTGTACTATAACGGTTCTGATGTGATCACTACGGCGAAGCACTGTTGAATGTGTTTAGTACTAGAATGTTTCATCACTGGAGAAAACCATAGTAAAGCCCGTACAGCCTGCAGAAAATACTTTGGACTACCTATTTGGGTGAGTATCATATCACAGCTCGCAGGCTTCATACCTATGACCAAAAGGTATAGTGTAGATATGTCAACTTCCGGATGGGACGTTACACCAATGTCTCAAAAGTACTTGAAGACTGTTCTGGGACTGCCTGAGAAACTAATAACCCTGGCTAACCACAACATAGTAGCTCGTAGTAGGTCCCAGGGCACAAGAGTGTTGCAGGAGATGAAAAGGCAGATATCTTAGCAGAGCTAGGATCTGAAATTACTTTCACTGGCCCTGAACCAGTAGTCGGAACATAAAAAACTGCTGCACGTGATTGTATATCTCAGTGGACTCGAAGTAAACATCAGTCGTACTGAAGATGCGTGCAGAAACAGGAACACAACAAACTCCTGGTCATAAAACCCTCAAAGACGCTGACTATTGAAACTTTAAACCTTAGCAGAAGTCAGATAGGGACAGTAAAGGGTCACTAAGGAAGCACATGTCTACAATCGTCATAAATATAGAGGTACCTGAGCTGATAAGAACCACTTCAATAGTTCATTCAAAGGTCACAACTAAGAGCACAAAAAACAGAGGTGCCAAGAACTTAACCATCTCACCGATGGTATCGAAACAATAATTCAATAGTTTCCCAATTTATAATTCAAAAATCAAGGATACACAATAGGAATTAAGTTTTTATTTTACAATTTCACAGTTCTATGAGTCCAAAACGAAGGCTTTTATTGCAAAAATTTATTCAAACGTCATCATTATTTAGCACTCATAGATTGACTCGATTTTTTGGAATTATATGTTTATGGTTTGGACACCGTTCATTAAAACCTAAATAGTTTTTCCCACTATGCACCTAAATGTGAATTTTAATCTATTTTATTGAGTGGGAGTTACAATTCTGATTTCATGTTCAAAAATATAAGTTGATCATCGCAAGGTTATCTTGCTTTTTCAAAACAATACTCAAATCAAGATTCACTCACTTAGCTAAAAAGATTATTTTAAAATTAACATTTATGTTTATTAATAATGACAGCATCTGTGACGGCCTTGCACAGCAAAGACCGGCGGTCACTAAGTGAGCTTGTCCATTTCAAATATTAATTCTTGTCGCGCCCACTTGTATTTTGTCGCTTAGTCATTTCTCGACCTATTTAATGGAAAGGAAAGTATTTCCTGTAGTTGTTTTCATACAGAGCGACTAAACAGTACCGGATCAGGAACTATTCTGAAAATTCCAACAAACTTTTTTCTCTCCGTAAGTATATATTCCTGAACGCACACTACCTTTTTGCACTAGTTCTAGTATTTCATCCACTCCACTCCACTCCAGTAATTTCATCCTTGTTTTTTTCTCTGCTAGCAGGGGGTTTGCTTTATGGTTCTTTGTCTCCCATACCAGTAATATGATTTTCTCTAGCTCGAAACTGCCTTCATCCTCTATTATATCATCATATTATCATAGACTGTATCGTAGGCGTACTGGTTTTGGTATAACAAACAACCTCTGGACCATTACGACTTGCTAATAGGATTGTCTAGCTCTACACTGTACCTCTTTCTACTGTGGTACAGTCAAAGATAAACAGAGAACGTCGTTATTTAACAATGATAAACAAACGACCGGGAAGTTTACCATGATTTGTCTAAACATATATTGATTTGCTTTTTATCAGTCTATCATCAATATATTTTGACTTCAAGTTTGAATTTACCTAAGTGTAAACATGTTTCCAAAAACAGTGAATAAAACTAGGTGATGAACGTTAATAAATTCTCCAGTTTGTACCGAAGTGAAGATTTGTCCACTGCGCATTCAATTTACAAGTACAAGTACACCCAGCATGCTCTTTTATTGTTAACTGCATGCGTTCTCATCAGACAAACTGTTAAAATTGTCAGATCCACTGTAGGTAGAACTTGACTTTCGATAACTTAAATTCTACTACTCAGGGGAAATGAAGTGATTCAACTTTCAATTATTAAAACAAATTTACCAACGTCCGGTACTGAAATCTCCAGTTTCTAGCTCAATATTTAATAAAGCCCGCTTCTTTCCGTAATCACAGAAAGTTATTAGCTATTATTATTACTGTATTATTAATACTGTAAATTATATAGCTGCGAGAAATTCCTTAATATTATTTTACAAGCCTTTAAGATCTAATTCAACTAGTTTACGACCATCTACTCGCGGTAATTACAAAACATTATACAGTTTACTTGGTACATAAAGTTATTTCAAGATTATCTTCTGTAAAAAATAGTGTACCAGTGGGTCGAATGACTAGTCAATAGTCATCAGTACACTGCCACCTATCAGATCCTTTGTGAATAATCCATTTTTATTTGTTCTATTCACATCAATTCAACGATTTTTATAATAGTAACCACATTCTTGTTCTCGTACTTTCTAACAACATTTACGGAGATTTTCTGGTAAGAGAGGATAACCGCATCTCTCTCCGTTCATAATTTAACAAAGATTGATTGATTGAAAGATTGATTCGATAAGCGGAAGCAGTCAGAGATTTAAAAGCATCGACACTACATCCGAAAATATATAATTATCTTCTACTTTGAAGTCTGGTACACTACTAGTATCGAGATCCACAATATCATATAAAACTAAAACTGGATTGGTGCTCGATCCCATGGAATGATTCGTGAGTGAATGTCATTTTTTAAAAGTGGCCATATGAACACGGATGATGCTGAACGTACAGGACCACTATTTACTGTGACTATTTCAGCTTAATGCTTATCAAAAGCTCGCTCTCGTTGAAAATTCAAACGAATGTTTGAACATCTTAAGACGAAATGCAAGTGAATAATTTCCCTGATATGACACAGTAGATGAAAGTTGGGTACATCATTATACATCAGAAACAAAAATATGTATTCAAAACAATGGAAATAAGCCGAGAAACGTGCTTCCAAAAAAACGCATAAGTGGTTTTTCAGCCAATAAGGTCATGGTCATAGTGTTTTAGTGTTCCAAAGGTCTTTATTGTGCATTTGGAAAAAGAGAAAACGATAACTATCCAATATATTGCCTATTTTTTGAATGTTTGTTGAAGAAAAGAGTTTTGTTCCATCAGAACCATGCTCCTGCCTATTCTTGCAGTAAAATTAGCCGAACTGCGGTACGATTTATTGTCCCATCCACCATAATCACCTGATCTAGCTTCCTTAAATCACCTAATGTGTCCAAACTTGAAAAAATAGCTTGTACTAAGTGTGTAGAGTTGTTAAAAGATGCTGAAAAATACAGTGAAGTAACTTTCCATCGAATAGTCATTCTTCAGTCAAATCCCCCTCGTATATTGTACATGTATTTCATAAATATCTAGTAGGTTGGTCAGCTTTTGTTGGAGATTTTAATTAAGGTGGCATACTGAATTCTTGAATGAAATTTTTTTAATATCTCACATTGTGTATCTGCATTTTCATGTTACTTCACTAATTAACTGTATATTTTTTGGTGGATAAATTATTATTATCATTTTTATACTCAATACGAAAACTTTACATACGCCTGTGAAAATTCCCAAAAGATTTTTATTTTAATAATTCCAATTGTGTGTGATTTACTTACCGAATGATTTCATTCAGCTTATACCAAATAAATGAAAAATAAGCTTTCTATTTATATCATTCAATTAGTTTACAGCAAGGTGTACACTCCACTCAGGCAATTACCGTTAAACGTACATTATAAAGGTAAACATTTATAATTAAGTACTGACAAGCAACTATACATTAATTGAGAGAAGGAAACAAATAAGCAAACAGCTCTTACAAAATAAATACGTGATATTTGTCTGGTTTTTTTTATTCGTTTATTCAACGTCGGGCTATTTCTGCGACTTGGACTAATCACCGACGCCGGGAGCACTCTACCCCTAATCAGACCTTTTGGCGAACCCACTAGTGTTCCAACCAGTGTTAGCGTTCTTTAACGAGCCCAACATCAATGGACTCGGCACCTCGGTTTTACGTCTCCTTCAAGGCATATCTACATTATACCTAGTGCTCATTGGTATAATGCCTGCGAGCTGTGATATGCTACCCCACTGCCGGCAGTACGGTTCCTATACGATGGTCGTCCTTGGTATGACAACCCATCCAAGTACTTACCCCGTTTGACACTGCTTGACAGTGCTGGGTCGTCGCCCATCTTTGTCAGGCTGAGGCGGCTCAAAACGTAAAGACAAATTGTTATTTGACCACCACACGGTAAAACCACAGAAAAGCCCCTTTCACACCTTTGCTCTTTTTGAAACAATCCTTCATTATTAAGTTGCGATGCTGTCATTTTATTAATAATGGCTGCTATGTGGAAAATAAATCTGACATTTTATTGATAAGCAGATAAACACGCTCAAGTCTGCCTTTTTGGACCTGGAGCCAAGAGGGTTTTTGGAAGTTGATAGACAATGTTATCCCCCACTTTGAATTCCCAGTATGGCACCCTTGAAGCCTGGCTTCTGGAGGAGGTGAATTTTCGAACGTGTAATTAAGATTCAGGCTCTTTGATCATAGGCCGCACTCCAATTCTTGGTTTATGTCATCAAGGAGGTCACCAAAATCCGCAACCTCAATATGCCACATGCCAAACCATTATGGCGCCACATCAGGTCTACCATACTGAACACTGTGTACATAGATCATGGGCCCTGTGATGTTTCTCAGTGATTTTGTTAACAATGAACTCTAGAACAAAAATTTCAGAACGCCATAACTCTGGGGCGTCGAAAAATGGCCGCCCTAGTGGGACAAACATTTTTACCAGTTCTTTGTGTAAATGACTTCGATCAGGACAATGAACAGGAACAAAATGTTACCAGTAGTTTGCATTTGGTAACGTTTTTTTCTCAGGAAATCCGGTAAAACAATATTAGAGGCTTTAAAGTAATTCACAAGATTTGGTGATAATGTACCAGATCTAGCAACACCTGTTTGATGTTAAGGGCTGCACAATCGTGTTTATTATATCATTTTGACAATTGTGACTGACAAGTTGGTTCCGTGATATGTAACAATCAAATTTTTCAATACAAATTCTAGTAATTTGGAAGTACCTTTATGTCAATGAATAAAACGTCAAAATCATCATTTTGGTTTTGTTGACATATAGTGTCAATTGCTTTTGAAGTTTAGTTTCAACTGTACAATTTATTCGAGTAGAAAAAAAACCAATGCTATATTGTAAAAATTCAAGACACAACAAAAACATAACTAATAAGTGAAGTACTTCATTTAGTAGTAAAATAAAAATTCCAAGCTTACAAAATTACTTTAATTGGATGGTATGAGAAATAGACTGTGTGAGGTATTTTTACCTTTATATTTACCACAAGCAAAAACTTTATGTTTGGACTTAACTTTCAGACAATTCCACAAACTGGTTCCTTTGTTGAAAACAATATTGACGGTAAGAATTTTTGCAAATCAATGAAATATCCATCGTGTGTCTACTTAAGTTATTATTGGTTTTAGGAAAAAAAATTCAACATAGATTCCTATATGAGTCAAACTTGAGTAGACACACTGTATAAGTAACAAATAGCAAACCAGAAGAATAACATATGCCTGAGCCAGAAATGTCATTCAATATTCAATATTCATCGTGGCATATAGTCAGGGAAGTAGTTGTTGCTTATCGGTGAACGGTGCATGTTTTCCGAAAAGTTATTTTCATCTGGCATATTTTTTATGAACGCTATTTGGTAAAAAAGTTAGCTCGCGTTTGACACTTTTGTGCATCTTATGAATAACACAACATAATATACAGATATGCAGCCCACAAAACAGAATACAACACTTTGTAGCATGATAGCCAGCTGTGATCGACTAATTTATGGTAATTAAATTAATTTCATACTTTTAAGAAACACTTGGTGTATCACAATGATGACTGACAAGTTGGTTCGGTGATATATTACAATCAACTTTTTTAACAAGAATGTTTTTGAACATGTGAGAAGAATGTTTAGCTATAACCTTTCGAAAACGTTTATGCCAAGTGGATATAACAAAGAAATCATTTAGTTACAATATTAAATCGTTAGCGGTAAAATCGGGGAATAAACCGCCGACAAAAATCCAATATAATATACTTTCATCATACTAACACATACCTTCACCAAACTTCAACATACTTCCTCACACTGTTTTCAAGATAGTTGACTAAGTGAGAACTCATGCAACTTTTTGTAATGCAATACGCTTCTATAACGAACACAAAAAATTATAATTTCTAAAACACTCAATAGCATTAAATTTTATGATATTTCGCCTGTTGTATGGGTAACTTTAATACCGCGTATCTCGAAAACTGAAGCTCCAACGACTCATGCCGACAAAAAATTTACGCCAATTGCTGCATTTCCTACACCCTCTTCCAGTTTGTAACACCTATTTATTAACACATTGGTGGATATCAAACTTCTCACTTCGTTACTTGCGTAGGATTGCTAAAGAGAAGGCGAGGAACATTGAACAGAAAAAAAGAAAATAACGGACGATAATAATAAACTGAAATTTGTCTGTGGGCTGTTAATTTTGTTATTACTGAGATACAGTAGAGTCTGTATTTAAGTAGCATAATTTAATGGATGTCTTAACTTTCAGATAGCATAGAGTTTTTATGTATTTGTTTTCAAGTAATAAATTGGATATGTGCAAGTTACCTATATAATTATTTTGATATAAAAAATTTGCATTTGATACGTATTTAATGACTTAAATAAATTGATAGTTTTTTTTCTGTGAAAATATTCAACGTTGCTCTTAAGATAACGTCAAAGACAATCCCTTGGTGCAACGCTAATTACCATAGAGGTAGATGCGACTTTAAAAAATAAATGAAAAACAATATTCTCGTTTGTGTGATAAACAAATCCTCCAGACTTTTGCAGCTGTTTCTAGTAACTTGAACAATAAAATCTATGTAAAAAAAGATTCACTTTCATTGTAAATTCAGTTTCTCATCTTAAAAAAACGTACAATTGAATACCTTAGGGGTAACTTATGCATAATTTAAACTTTCTAGTGTACTAAGTAAAAATTTTGTGATGAATCTTATAGAAATCGTCTAATTTACAATTCAAATATTCTTACGAATCTTTTTGAAGGGGGTGACCTTTGGTCAAGAAAGGGTTGGAGTCGAATCTTGACCGGTCCAGTAGTTTAGCATCTGTCGCCATCTCTCTATCATCAACCCTTTTCTCAATATCTTCAGTCAGTGTGGAGTTCGTGATGGTATAAATCTTGTTCGGTATTCGGAGTGAAAACTGTTAATTTTTTAAAATTGTTAAAGTGCGAAAAAAGTTGGTAGTACTTTTTGGAAAATTTTTATACTATTTATTAAAACCAAATTTATATATTGAGGATATAATACATTTATGTGAATAATTTATGATATTTAATTTGATTTTAACCGAAAAATATTATTTTAATTAAAATTGACATTAAATTATTATCAATATGCAGAAAAATTATTATAAGTTTTGATGGTTTTCATGTATTCCAACCAATATTCTGATATTAATAATTTCATATATACTATATAATTAATAAATACTGGTTGAATACATAATTGTGGAATTGGGAAAATGGAGTGTTTAAATAGCATAAACATAATAATTTTTCGATGCTTATTATTGTCTCTTGCCCATTTTATCAAAAGCAATTCATCACATCATGTACTCAACAATTATTATAATAGTGCAATTAATTAAGTGATAGTGAATAGTGTTTTCATTTATTGAAAGCATGAAGGTGAAGTGGTGGTGGTAGTGAAGATATCGCACAACGTCTTAAGAGGGAGCAATCTACAGTATCGAATATAACCCGTGAATATTGTGAATAATGATAAATTTTTGAAACTTTGAGTTCAAAAACGGTTAGGAGATCAAAAGGAACAGATTTAAATACCACCACCATATAGCCTCGATTTAAGTATGATTGAATATATGTGGAATTATCTTAAGCGCTGCAGATTACAAGCTAAATTCTGTAGTTACTAACTTTGTTTCAATTTTAATCAAACGACTCCAAATTACATTTGAATGTAAAGTAAATAACCTTTCATATAATTTTTTTCACAATTTTATCTAATCAAAACTTGACATTGTGCACTGATTTATTTCAAAACAAACAGTTTTTATGAATTCATAGTATATTCAATTTATTTATGCAAAAAAGAATCAAAAGATATAAAATTATTAAAATATATGAATTAATATAGTTGCGTTTAAAATTTATTTTTACTCTCACCAAGAGTTATCTAATAAATTGATAAAAAATTAATTATGTAATGAATAATGAAAAAATATACAATATGTCCCCTCAAGTTAGAATCATATGGATAACTTTTTTATTATTAATTTTAAAAAGAAAGGTTTTTCTCCATAAAAGGTTTTGCATTATCTTACAACTAGAATATTGTAATCAAATATGAAATTTTTCCAGTCGTATACTCGGTTTGTCACAATTTTGATGGAAAGTAACATATGGCTTTCAAATTTTGAAATTATTAATTTTTTATCTTATACTGTTTAAAATTAATAAGCATTTGAAATGTGTCCTATTTTCTTGGACCACCCTGTTCACGTGGTTTTTAATTAAATATATTATTTATATTACTACAAATTTATTCATGTTTGCTTGATATAAAAAGGAAATATGAATAATAATATTTGGCAACGCTGTAGTGTAGTGTAGTTTTAAGAGGGGCGCCTCCACTCGTATCGTATCCTAATTATTGCTTTTGCTTTGCAGAATTCGAAGACAAGTAGTTCAGTCGTCGCAGCATCTTCAAACACTCAGCAGACTCGAGACCATGCGCTAGACCCCTTCTCTACAAAAACAAAACATTGTCGACAATCGCTTTGCTTTTGCCTACCCGCTTGTGCAAGAGAAGTAAAAAATCTAGTCCAATAACCACATTTTGTATAACAAAAAAAATTATAACGTCGCAGAAAAAGAAAATAGGAAGTGTTTATTTTTTATACGGAACAATGGACAATAAATCTACCTGATCTGAAGCCTATTGAATTTTAGTCGCGCCACGTCCATTATCGCGTCCGCACTTCGGTGAACAAAGTAATTTTGCGTGTGATAAGTTGAATTTTTTCGATTTCAATTAAAAAACAAAAATAAAACAAATATCTACAAGATGGCTATGGTCAACATGAACAATCTTTTGAACGGAAAAGACTCCAGATGGTTGCAGTTGGAAGTATGTCGAGAGTACCAGAGGAATAAGTGCTCCAGGCCGGATTCAGAGTGCAAATTTGCACATCCAGCCACCAACGTCGAAGTCCAGAATGGTCGTGTCATAGCTTGCTACGATAGTATTAAGGTAAGTGGTTTTCTTACAATTATCCAACAGAAACTGTATATTAGATATCATTGACCATTATTGACCATTGACCATGATTTAACCATTTAAATTTTAAATAATCAAAGATTTTTGCAATAATTGTAATTCGTTGTATTAGAGTAGGAACAGACACTTGCTCTGGATTTTTATTTCATTCAAATGTTTATGTTTGTCATGAATCATCAAAAAACTGACAAGAATGACAGATGAGTGCAACAAAAACACTGACTGCGAACAATTATTAGTCTTCTCTCTCATTCAAGTAATGTTTTCCTTTTCGTACTTTTGTGAATCGTATGTCGCGAACAAACTTTTCGCGATCTGTTTATTATTAATTTTGTCAAAACCGTTTGTAACCTCCTAGTAATAACTGAAGGGAATATTTAATTTTCATTATGTCTTTTACTTAATACTATACAAGAAGTTTGAGTAACAATAACAACAACTACAATAATAAAAAGTGGATGACAAATATTGCACATGAGCAAAACTTTATATTATTAGAGAAAATATTTTGTTTTGAGCAAAATAATCACACCGGTAGAGTGATACTGCTCCGAATTTATAGTACGAAATCCGTCAACAAGATTCTGCAGGTGTCTGTTTTATTTTGATGAAATTTATCATAACTTTGAAGGTACAAAGTAATAACAACAAAATTATGAAATTTACAAATAAACAATCCACAATAATCCCCAAATTGGTGGGAAATCTAACAATGTGATGTCTTTATATTGTTGGCAACACTACACAAATGACGTAGCGCCGAACCTAACCTAACATATTATGTTTGTACCACTGGAGTATGAAGTTTTCCACAAGTCAATTTAACTTTGGGAGGGATTTTGCATTCTCATGTGGGTCACGCTATATTAAATAAATAATATTTATTGAAAAACTGTATACATTAACTACTTTCGCCCGTATATACATAAACCATTCTAATAATATCATTTGCATAGGTAAATATTACTTAATTCATCAGTTATTTAAAATGAGTAACTGAATAAATAGAAAACAATTCAAGTGCTTTGAACTACTGATTGAGATTTTATACAAATATTTTGTTTATTTGTATATTCATGTAAAAATCAAAATGATCGTGTTGTAATTTTCATTATGGTCAACTATTTGATAACAAACAATGTGAAAATCGCGTTTAATGTTTAGTACTAGTTTGAGTCCAACTGCTTCTTCTTTTTCCTGCTACGATTGAAAACAAAATTATGTGCAGAACGAATATGTTCGAAATATCAAGAACAAATGTATATTTCCAATTTTGGAATAATGCCAGTTTGAATTCATATTATGAATGTTAAATAATAGTTATAATAACTCTAATGCTTTATGCAAATAATAATAATAGGATTAAGAATAATGGATTTTCCAAAAATTGTTAGTTCAAGCATCAGAAATGATGTTAAATTTTTCATAAAAAGCTGAAACTAAATAAAATTGACGAATATTAACTTTCCGGTAATTTATGTCAAAAATTAGGAATAACAATTTAATTTTTATTATATTTCACCTTGGCCTGGTGACAAAGCCATAAATTTCTTGTTAATTAGATACAAAACTGTTATTGTTTATATTGTTTATTGTTCAAATTTACTTATGCAACAGCGACACGACACAATGTGCTTACATCAAATATTTAAAACATTATTTGTCATACAGGAAGGAGTTGATTGTTTTTTAATAACAGTTAATTGGAGCTACTTTAATGTTTTCGCAAATCAAAACTTATCAAGTAGTAACACTTTGATTGCTCATAAATTTAACGGGTTAATAAATGCTCCGGAAACCCTAAAATAAAACAGGAATATAATCAAAAAAATTAAATGCATTGTCGTTTTAAAATGAAAAAGTGCATTAAATTCATAAAAATGATTTTTCCCCACTACCAGCTGTGAAGTTGTCAATTATTGCTCCTTCTAGTCATTTGAGAAGTTGAATTAGTCTATTAGTGGTTTAATATTTTTTTCTATGTATTAACCTAGGTCAATAATGGACAAATTCGAATATTTTAAGAATTCAGGGAATGTAGATCAACAAAAACTTGTGCAGCATCATTTTATATACCTAGTGGATTCTCCTTAACGTATTCACTCCTTGAAATTATTTATCAAGATGACATTATTTGAATTAAAATGCCATTGGTTCAAAATTCGCGCTCAACCAAAAATGACTGATGATATAAGAAGTACGTTCATAAACTATGGAGCGAAAACGGACAGTGTACTTTTCAGATGACGAGGTGAACGCTTTTCGTGTTGCGTTTGTAAGTGCTGTGGTGTATAAGTTCAACTCTTACACTAATGTGTTGTGAACGCAATACCGCTGTAATATTTTAACAAAGAAATAGTGTATTATGTCAATTATTTTCAATTTTTGTATCAAATTTAACTAGTAGTGGAAAAAAATTTATATACACTACGGTGGTGAAGACATTATGAGCCTCGCACCTTATTGCGCTCAGGACAAAGCCACCGCAAAATAATTTTGGTGCTCGGTCAGTGATAATAGTTTTCACCACCTTGGTATATAATACACTATTTTCGTTTGGTCGTTTCCTATGCGCTTCCGTGCTGTTCAACTTCACGCTCTAACTCTATTTATATCATGTTTATAGCAAATTGAGCTGAACATTTTATTCCAAAATTGTTTCGTAAGAAGTTTCTTGTCTCCCGATTCATTTTATTATTATCTCGATTATTACCAACGAAAAACGTTTATCCAGTTTCGAAAACTTTGATTTGTTAATCTCATTTCTCTTCGGTAGACTTACGTATGCCGATGTATGCACAAACACGTAGTTATGGAAAATAATATAAATTATTCGACGTAAACTGCAACTTTTGTTAATTCGGCCGCCCGGGGTGGTAGTTAAGTCGACGCTATGCATCTGGATTTGTGTAGTTCTATGTTTGTTAGTGGAGTTAGCTGGAAGCGACAGTTTGTCCGTACGTTATTGCGTAATATATTAAATTGTATCGGATCTTAAATGGGATGTTTGTTATACTAACTTAAAACTCGACTTGAAACACGCTTCTCGTGGTGCATTTGTGAGCGCGGTGGTGTATAAGTACAGCTCTTACACTCAAGGTGTTGTAGTATAGTGTTAACTCAATACCGCTGTAATATTCTTTGAAATTGAAATAGTGTTTAATGTCATTTATTATAAATTTTTGTTTTTAATTTGACTAGTAGTGGGAAAAATATACACACCACGGTGGTGCACACATTTATAAGCCTCGCACCCTATTCCGCTCGGGACAAAGCCACTCGTGAAATAATTTTGGTGCTCGGTCAATAATAATACTCTCCATCACCTTGGTATATACTACAATGTGTTCAGCAATATGCAAGCACTGATTATCAGATAAAACAATTAACAGTAGCATTTTGTGTGAATATTTTTTATTAATTACCTTTTTGTTAGTTCAATCAATTATCTGTCAAAATGATTACTCGTTTTACTGACAAAACTGCGTTCAGAAAAATTGCTTCCTTGAGAAATCCAACTATAAAACTTCTCCTCACATGTAAAAAAAAATCCCCATCGAAGTAATTGAAATTGGACTAGAAAATATCTGATTTTCACTGAAATTCAATAGTATACTTTCATGTACTCGATTCACAAGCTCTTGGAATATTCTCAAGAAGTCCTTGGGGCTCAATCCTTATGCCTTCACCGGAAACTATTTACTTTAATGTACTTTGAAGATTTGAAACTTACTTGTGGCTTCTAATACTGTTTACTGTTTTCTACATTTTATATAAATGAAAATAATTTTGTATTTTTCAAAAAATTAACAATTTACTGAAAGTTTAAAATTGCTTTCATAAATCCTGGTAATAAAAAATTGTGTCTAATAGTAATTAACAACTTCCGCGTGTAGCAGCAGACAAACTAATCGAAGAAATTGTATATTTAAAGATAGTAAAGCAAGAGAGTGCTTCTCAATCGACGTTCGCATCATACTTATAATTTATCACAATACTACGATATTTATTTGTGGAAAATAACTGTCTGGGTCGAAAACATGAGCCAACGGCTGGTTTGTTACCGGCCGGCGAAAAACCAGCCCGACAAGAAAGCGAAACACTCACGTTTTACGATGTTGCCAGTGAATCGTGAAAGTGCTGTCGTGCTTGATTTGTGATGGTCTGTAGGTTGACTGTATTCGCTTTTTGTTTGATGTATAAAGTTGTGAAGGCGAGACATCTTTTCACAATCAATTAACTACATAAGTATCAACATCTTTAGCACTAGAGTTCTCAAGGGAGGATATCTCTATGAAAAACATGAGGAAAAAAATACGGTAATACCAAGAGCACAAAAAGCCTGAAGGAAGGTGTCTTGAAACCTCCAACTTGTAGTGCCGAATACAAATGAAGAATACTTGATAATTTTTTGGTGGTGTATACGACAAATTAATTTAATAATTCATATTTTTCAGTAATGAATCATTTCCTTTCCATTGAATTGCTATTTTCATTGCTTCTTATGTTATGTGTTTGTTGGAAAAACAGTTAAACAGTTGATAAACTCGTGAGCAATCTAATTATCTATTCTCTTCATATGACATTTATTATTGATTTATGTTTTCTTGAGAAGTCTTGTTTTATTCCCTTCATTGTCTTCAATTGGTGACAATTCAAAATCCCAAATATTTTTAAATTCCCATCTGCTTAATATCTCTTCCATAAAAAAACACATGTTCCAAACAAATCAATCTGTATCTGTAAAGTAGGATAAGACATGCCTGACAACTTCATCTTCCTGTTCACACATCCTGCATAGAGCCCCATAGTATGGAGGTATTTCCTTTCTTGACAGTGACCAGTCAGAAATCTTACTCTAAGGTACATACTACTCTTTGCTAGTTCATCTGCTATTTCATTTCTTTCTATTTAAGTGTATTCTGGATTCCACAGTTAGGTGACTATATTGTTCTCGCTTAGTTCATTTTGAGTTTGCATAGGCATTCCCATACCATTTTCGACCCGATCACACGAGAACTCAGTGCTTCAATGGTGTGAGATTGTAAAAGTGTAATTCACAGTATATAAGTACGAATAATAAAATTTGCATACAATCTTTGGTGCCATGTATATATCATTCATTAAAAATATTGGGATATTAATGAAAAATTGACAACGCTGTTGATGCGGGTGTAAATAGGTATAACCTTGACGTCGCATGATCGGGTAGGATGTCCGCGAAAGCCCGAAGGTAAATACACTATAGATAAAAACTAAACCGGTCTTATAGGTTGTATCAGAATGTAGTGCGCCAACTTAGCTTAGCTCACACGCATTGTAATATAAGTAATTATTTATTGTGGGGCCCTATTAAAATAAGATTTCGTTTTCTGATAGATAAGTTAGACTGTACAAATTTGATCAGCATTGAATGGAGGTGATTGAATTGTGTTTATCAAAATTTGTAAGAATTAATCATAGAAAGTGGTATAGTGTAACTGAAGTCAGTGTAAAATGGAAAACTTTTGAGTAACTATATTAGTTTAAAATTGGAGTGGCACTGCGACTTTTGTAGATCTATTTATAGTTCCTCCCTATATTTAGAGCTCGATATCAAGCTTTATTCTTTTTATTAGACTTCTAAGCCTGGATACCTCTTCCCTTGCGTAGCTCTCTACCCTCGGTTTTTCTTCTCCTTGCAGCTATGTGAAACCTCAACCCTTTACACTCACAGATTATATGCTCCGCGGTTTCGTCTTCTTCCTGGCAGAACCTACATAGTCTGTCATCTTCTAGGCCAATAGTGTGTGTCTTTGTCCTGGGGTTTCATACCACCAGCGCAACGCCTGATTGTTCATCCATTTGTTTATAATACTATTATAATAACTATGTTACTAATTAGAGAGTTGTTGGAACTTTTAAATACTTCAACTTTTCAAAATATTCAATGTTATTAATTTTAAAAATTCTCCTGTTTTGCCTCACCCATTTTTATCTGCTATATTAAGGTATCTTAAAGCAGATGAAAGACTTTTTAGAATCGCTGAAAACTAAATACATATCCTTCTTTTTCATGTCAAAATTGCATAAGTCTGTCTTATTCATCTTACGGATTTCATTTGGAAGTTGTAATTTAACGCAATGAAAGAAAACAAAAACTGTGACTATGTCTTTGTTGAATCGTATGACCCGCACGATAAGACTGCATCTGACTATACCTACTTAATTTTTTTCTAGAGATGAATTCGGTATAGGGTTAAATAAACTTATATAAATGTTAGTTTGGTTATTTACGAAAATAAATCTCGGTTATATTTTTATATTTTTTTCATGCAGTTTCCGTTCTACGCCTAACTTTGATTTAATCGCTTCGATTCACTCCGTTCGTTTTATTACATCGGCACGGTGACGCGTGTTGTCTGAACAGACATTGCAATTTGACGCGTTGGAAATTTCGAGTTTGGGGAATATTTAATTCGGCTCAAAATTAGAGACATACAAAACCGTATCCACTCAAATCGTGGCATCAACATTCAACCAGGCAGCATTTCGAACAAATCGTCGAGCTAACCAAAAATTCAATTATTAATTTCGATGAGAAACTAACTAAAATTCAAATTCATAACATTGTATTGGTATAATCTAAAGAATTAAAAATAGATGTGATGGCTGTTATTAGAACAAATTTTCCAAATTATTATAAGTACGACTGAAAAGCGTTCTGCAATCCACAGTATCAGGTCCGGATTTCAGGGAATAAAATGGCAGACCAGTTAGCTAAAGAAAGCTCTAAAGGAGCCTTCATAGGTCCGGAACCGTTTTGTAGAAGCACAAAGGATTACATGAGAGGGGAAGTGGGGAACTGGAGGCTGACTTAAGGACACCTCCATACTAAGAATCCACTGAATCAGTTAGACAAGGAACTCTCGTCTAGGTTGCTGGGTAAGAGAAATCTGGAGACAGTTACCTGGTGACTAGTTTTTGAATAAGTCGAACAGTATACAATGAATATAAATAGTGCAATATTGAAGATAAATTAGGACAATTATTATACCGAGTGTAATTAAATTAGTAGACATTAAGTTGTGTGTATATAAATTAAGGTTATCATATTGTGTAGTGTTTCTTCTTCAATAAGCCAATAGTTATTAGCCATAGTAAGCATATAATTTTATTTTTCATCCCACGATAATAACTGTTCAAATAAATAAGGAAAACATTACACTATTATTTATTCCAACGCCACTGTTTCTCTAATGAAGGCAATCTACCTGATTGATTAATTATATTAATAATAACTCAATTGAAATTTGACAAGTAGTTTTAAATAATTTTACGTGTCTGAACATACATCGTTTCGCTATAACACTGTTCTAAACCGCGTATTCGACTAATAATTATCTTACAGTGTCAGGAAACATCATGTGAATGGCAGGAACAGGCCCGTTAAAGGAAACGCCGGCAATTGCAGGAACACTGAAATCGCAATCCATGTACGACTACGATGACATCATACAACAATACTTGTCAGTGTCAGTCTGCGTTTCCTTTTCTCTTTATCTTCGCGTCTCTCTCGTTCTCCTTTTCCTGGAATTTGATGAATCGTGGTTGGCGGTGCGGTTGCCCTTGTCCCGTGTTTCTCTTTTCCCCCGTGCTGCCCTCGAGATTCTCAAAGCCGCCCCCGACATCTTCAACAGAGCAAGGAGTTAACTTTCACCCTCTCGACATACCAGTGTGATTGAAGAGAACAATTCGAACAAAAAATATTGTTTCTCCGCTATTATAGTTGATAGAAAAAAAGAGAATGTAATTTTGATGAAGTCCTGCCGCTTTATTTCCGTCGTATAGAGTTTTGATCGATAAAATTTCATATTTTGACGATTATTAGAAAATTATTAATACATTTTTTTTTTTTCAATATACTATGTAGAATAGACCGACTTCAGATGTATCTCTCTGATCATCTGTATTTGAAGTTTCTATATGGATAACTCGTTATGCAACACCAAGTATACAAAGCGTGCTTTTAATTTGGTCCATTTTCTCTTGAAAAAATGTATACAGTAAAAAGATTGATCGTTTTGTTCTCAATTTTGATTCGTTGGAAAAAATTTGTCCGCTGTATCAATCTCGCCTTTTTAAATGAATAGATTTTCATGTCGTGTTTTGTGGTGTAGTTTTCATTTGGCATGAAACACCATTTTATAGTTTTAACATCATCTGAGAAAGTATTTTGAAAGAAATCTCAAAGAGCCTGCCCCTGTCAAATATTGTTCAATTAGAAACGGACCAATAACGCAAAAACCAATAATTCTTTACATTCAGTTGTGTTGGAAACTATACAAGATTATATTATGTACTTATCATAATAATATTAATCATGTGGGTACCTATATCAACAAAACCGTTAATTTGACATGTTGCTTCATCCGTAAATAAAAACTGCATTGTCTCTACATAATTTCCTTTTTCTTTAGAGAAACTTGTATCAGTTTCAAATTCAATTTCGTAGATTTTTGTCTATACTGTCTCGTGGACTTTTTAACGACACCCTTTCATGACATATTTTTTGTATTTCCTTTCAACACATTATACGTTGAATTTTTGACTCGAATTTCAGTAGGGTCAGACGAATGACAGTTGGATGTAATGGACGTTAGACGGAAGTTCTTCGGTAATAATACGTTGTAATAAAGATTGGTCGTGATTTTAAACAGAAATATAGTAGGGTAGAAGTAACTATTAATTTGAAAGGACCATAAAAAGTAAACTATATAAACAGCGTTTCAAAAATACATAAATTAATCATTACGTGAGTTAGTTCTTTGTTTGGGGATCGTGTATTATCATTTACCTAATTCAACTTCTAGAATGTATGATTTTTACTCTAAAATTCTCCGTTTTCTGAGCTGGGAGTGTATTATGTCCAGGAATTGAAAAATTTACTACATGAACTTATAATAAATATTAGAAAAATTGCTTAGTATTTATATAACTAAATATACACAAGCAGTTTAACAAAATAATTGAAACGCAATTAACAAACGTTCACTATAATTCCGTTCTCCTTGTCAAATATTCCGTACACACTGACATGTTATTGTGCTGTTCGATCCCCCTTATAAAGTTCACCCTAACCAAGTAAATACTAAAGAATCAAACAAAGAAGCGTGACCTCAACCTCAATATTCAAAGCTGAAGCTTTTTAATTTTGTTTTAATCTTACTCATATATATATAAGAACTTATTATAGAGGAGCATCTAACCGAAAATTCTGGAATCATAATACATAATTTTTCATTAAACTACTGTGCTTCAGATATCGTATAATCTTGTGAGTACATGGACTTAAATTTTATTAATAGGAAAGCAAAACATAAACTTGCGAACAGTCTTAAATTTTTAATGAGAGCGATTGGTTGAGAATTATAATTTTTTCCATACATTTCAACTTATTTTCAAAAAAGTGTTTCCTGAAGATCCAAGACAAGACTATGTGTCAAAAACATGCAGTATTCAGTGGAGAGTTTTGTTTATAGTAAAAATGGGATAATGAGTGAAGAAGTATTGGGTCATATGTTGTCTAAGTTTATTACTTTACTGCAAATAGTCGTTTTCTGTTAAGAGCTGTGTCCACTCCTTAAGTTCAAACTTCAAGTGACAACTTTATCTATGAAAGAGTAGGTCAACCCTGTGGTAGGTGACAGTAACCAACCTGACAAAAGCTCTGCTGTTTCATCTTCGTCAGTCAAAGATAGCTCGTCAGATTTTCTAACAATCCAATTTATGCTTTATAATGATTCAGAGGGCAGTTTTCTCCTAAAAAGTCTTTCGATGATATTCATGTGAGAAAACCTTCAAATGAATCAATACTAGTAAAGTATTCTTGCTTGAATGTTTGTTTCATTCGAGGAGTAAGTTCATCCAAATCCTAAGGTCGCACAAGAGTAGTTCCTAAAGTCAGTAGTTTGATACTCTCAGCAACTACACAGTATCATTTTCTAGGCGAAGACGACGTTCGTTGTTTTCAATTAGTTCTTTTCCTTCAAGAAAGTTTAATCTACAGTATTCACTATGGTTTCATATTATAGGCGAAATACTTTCTTGTCTGTGCCAGTAATGCTTTTATTTCCAGTTTTTAGGTCTTCTACTGAAGGCGTTGGTATTCCATTCCATTAGACATCTGCTATGAGATGGTTCTTTTTGCCGGATATTTGTAGTTTTTATTGAGATAATACTTATTTTTTATTATTTTGCATGGAATTGAAATTCGAATTTATGTCTTACTTTTGTTCTTGTCAAATTATTTGCACACCAAAATGCAAATTTGTAGAAACCCCTCCTGTTGATACGCTTGCCGTTGTATCATGGTGCTGCAATTCCGGGTGATAACATTATTTCAATTACAATTTTAATTGAAAATTCAAACGACCATTCGGATGATAGTTAACGTAGTGTCGAATCATGCCAGCTGGAATCTTCACGGGAACTGAACATCCGCTGCTCTTCTCTCTAACGAAATCTCCGGGAAACTTGTTTAAAAGTTGGTTTTGTCTTTTCGTTTGCGAGAACGGCTTTTCTTAGTCATCCGTCTCAATTTATCTTTTTAATAATATTTGGAGGCCACACGCTGCCAACAAAAGTTAATTTCGTATAGCGGGATTTATTTGATGTCGAAAATTTTTTAACTGATAGTTCAATTTATCTGACATACTTGTGGGTTCCTATAAAAATGATGACACACATCGAAATCACTGAGGAAGTAGGAGTTTTTTTTTAAATTACATATATTGCCACATTATATACGATCGCAAGAACAATCAAAGGCCAATCATTTATGTGGCTATACTGAATATACCGGCGGCTACTAGGAGGAAGGGAAGATAGTAAGGAAAGAGGAGTCTGTGTATTATCCATAAACATCATATTGAGATGAAAACTAACTTTAGAACGGAAACCAGAGAATAGGTTTAAGTTCTTGAATAACTCAATCAATTGTTTGCGTTATAACTATAGTTTTCCCCAGTATATGTAAATTGCACTACTAACCACAAATAATAATATTTCAACAATCGAAAAAAACTTCCGCAAAACAAGGTAATAAAAACTATTTAAATCTTAAAAATCACACCACGAGAATAATATATGTATGCATAAAATATCTATCAACAAAAAGTATCTGTTAGTCTGATTTGAAATAGCCACACACAAATAACTTTCAGTGAATAAGTAACCACATCTTGACTTTATTGCTGCATTTATCTATGGTATATTTGTATATTTTTGCCAGAAATGTATCTGTGTGTATATATAATTTGAATATATTTTAATTCCTTCCCAAACCGTATTGGGATACAGTAATAATTGAAACGATTCCATTGAATTTTATTAAAAGGTGTAGGTGAACCTTTTTACAAATACACTAAACAATATCTGCAAGTTAATTCTCCAAAGAGTTCATTTATTCGGAAAGTGGGATGAATATTGACTGTCAAATGATTCACATGAAACCATGATTCACTTTCATGGTTATAGCATGTATTCCTTGGTATTGTTAACAATGCAAACTAGTTAGAAAAACTAAACTCCTTTCCCATATATATTCCATGTTACTTATTTGAGTGGGAGTTGTCATAATAAATAATAATTCACATCAAACCTTCACCGTGATTTCTCATTATTCAGGATAATTCATAGCGAATAGAATATGTTCACTAAGCTGCAATTTCTACAGCAAAAAAAAACATAACTAGCTTCAGTTGCAAATTTTTATTGAACCTCAGTCCAAAATTTGTGAAGAAGTATATCAATTTATCCCCAGAGTGGTTCAGCAGTCACATGCTAGCATGGAATGAGCTCTGCCGATTTATCTTATTTCAGACACAGACGACATTCCTTGTTTTTCAGCTTGTTTACTCCCCAATTAACCAACGGCCTAAATAACTCGACAATTAGGAAACTAGCCAACCGTTACACCCATGCTCAATCCCTTAAGAGATAGGATGGAATCAAAGGAAGCAGTCTTGCTGGGATCACCTTGGGCTACCCTGGGAAGCTGGCGCCGAAGAAATATTTGGTGATGACCAGGAAAACCTACGTTTAACAGTAAGATTGCCATTGTCAACTATGGAAATACTAAGGAGCTCTATGCAGGATGTGTGAACAGGAAGATGAAACTGTCAGGAATATCTTATGCAAGTGTGTGGATTTATCGTCAATAAGGTGTGCTCGGTGAGCCTCGGCCTACACCTGCCGATAAAGGAGATGTCTCCCAGTGACCTGTCTACCTTCCTGAGAAGGGCAGGATGGACGATGACCTAGTAGGACAACTCCTCGAGAGGATGTACAATGGGTCACATGTGGCGTAAGTGCTGTGAGCTCCCCAGCTGAAGCACTGATCTCATCCATACATAGCAATGCTTCTGCTGTGTTTTTTGGTTTTTTTAAGACCTTTGCTTGTCGAAAACCTAGCATCTTTTTCCAATATGCATTTGTTTTGTGGTTTTTCCTATCGATCATGCTTTTCCAGATTTATAGTTGGTGCTTCAAGCCTTTGAACCAAGACTCTCTTCTAGGTATTAGTCTCAGCCTTACCTATTTACAAATGAACTACATTTTTATTTTAACCTTGAATTTGAATTCTCGGTCTTGTTGGTGAATATGAATCTTGGTGTGAGCAAAGCAAAGTCCAAGTTCGCTTTCCCCAAATGAATATTTTTGAATTATATATGAAAAATAACCGAGTCTTACATTACTGAAATATTTCTGCCACTCAAAAGTTTATGAATCACTGTTTGAAATATACTGGTGTTTTTATTACCGCAATATTTTATGCATCAGCTATTTTAGTCGTATTGCGTCATAGATAACCTTAATACAATATAGCACAGTATAATTTCATGCCAAAATAAATTACTTTAATACATGGAGACGCAAAAAAATCTAATAATTTTTCGCTAACGGAACATTCTATCATTATTTGTTTTTTGTCGGATCGTCATTTACATTACTCTCACTATAAAATTGGTAACGTTAAGTTAACAGAAATAGATTTATCAATAATTTCATTATATGTTTTTGCTTGTTCCTTTCGAGTCCGTTAGTCTGATTGGTGTTGTCGAAAAGCTGGATGATCTCAACATTTATGTGCTCCAGAAACAATATTTTCAACTTTTGGCAAACATTAGATAGTATATCTAAACAGCGGATATTTCTCAATCTCGAGGATAACGATGTTCCTTAGTACTTTGTTTTCAAAGCGTAGTTGGCTCAACCTTGAAGTTGAAAACGGTAATTCTATAATCACAAGGAAGAGTTTACTAAACCTTCCAATTGATGTTATTTATACAGTTTTGTCTTGGCAAAACTTTAATAGTTTTGTTTTGGCTTCTACTATTTACATATATTGGAGTGACTATAATATCAAAGTCTATATTCCAATATTTCTATTTGTTCATATTAATCCATGACATTAATTTTGGATAATATAGAAAATATAATTAGACGTCGAAATGATCAAGGTCTAATAGACCACAACTTAGAAAGGAGTGCTATTCTTCAAATTAGAACCATACATCAGGCAAAATTGACGTTAAAAATCGGCGTTGACAAGTTAAGACATTCGAAGATGTTTATGGTACATTTTGGAAGCCAAAATATAATTGAGTGTTGAAATATATCATTTAAAATTATTTGTGCAAAGTTTCAATACATTTTGGATAGTTTTTCATATTTTTTCTTTCATTCATCGAAATAAATATACACTTGGCAATTATGTTAAACCTTACCGCTTAATAAAGTTTCGGTTATTTCCACGTAAATAACGGAGTACGTTATCGCTTATTGAGGTGATCGGTTATTTTTTTACTACTGCGCATGAGCAAAATAACCGATAACGTATAACGTTGATCAAATAAGTGGCTTAAAATCTCTCTATTGTTTTCGTGAATGCCAGTATCACTTACTGAAATTTCAAGCGGAAAAGCTCTTGAGAAACTTATTGCATTCTTTAATAATTGATATCACATTCTCTTGTGTTTTTGTTACCAAGGCACCTGCGCAAAAAATTTATGCGAGTGTCAGGAGTTATCGTCAATAAGAGACTGTGTGTTCGGTGAGTCTTGGCCTACACCTGTCGATATGAAAGAGATATGTCTCCTAGTGAGTAGTGACAACTTTTCGGAATAATGTTACAATGGGTCACATGTATTGTAACCTAAGTGTTGTGAGCCTACACTCACCTTCCCTACTCTACAGATACAGATACCTGCGCAGAAATTATTTTGATTTAATGTTTTCCATTCCCGAAAAGTATCACAAACTTTCCTTGCAGCACGTTTTTTCTAAATTATTTCGATAAAAATTGGAAACAATTGAATTTATCCAAAAATCAACCTCCGCTTGTAGTACTTGTTCCGTATTTCTTGTTGCCAAGGAAGCAGTTGTTTGCAGAGACCCTTAGGGCTGATTTATTATATTTTTTATCTTATATTATATGAGTTACACGAGTTAAAAAAAAGAAAATTGAAATTCTTGATGGAAGACAGGTACATTCCAGTGTAGCAGCTGTTAAGCTGATAGTTAACAAAGTGTAGCGGTTTTGAACTGCGACATATATTCGTTTAAGAAGATTAAGGAAGTACTCCATTTGTTCATTACATTCCAAAGTCCTCTTCCAGCCTCATATACACACCACACAGACAGAAATTAGACTCATACATATTTCAACACAGCATTAAGGCTGCCTCTACATTCTTCGCAATAACGGAATTCGATTTTTTTTTTGTTTTTCCACTCGTTCTGTTATCCAGTGGCGTCGTCATCTTACTAGCACTACACATGATTATATTTGATTTTATATCTATCTTAAATAATCTATCTTAAATAAATCTTTGATAAAAAAGTGATAATATTTTTTTTCATATTTTTTTTTATATAAATTATGTGTCTCTACTATAGGTATTGGCACAGAAACAATTAATTATTATGAAACTTTGTTTGATGAAAAGGTACACTCCTTTAGGTGATAATTGGACTACCAAGTGAGTTTGGTCAGGGCAGTTCAATATGAATCTGATGTTGCGTTTGACTTTTAACTGAAGCCATCTGGTGGTGAACAGCTGACATTCGATGCTCACTGTAAGTGGCTATTGGAAGTTCTGGCATGTAGGTTTATTACTAAGAGTCCACTTAGCTACTGTCAGTCAGTTTTGTGAGGTCCATTCGCAGTCTTCCGACAATGACCCATTATACTTAAGGTCGGCAGAGGCAGGAGGGCTGTCCAAGTGTGAGAAGCATTTCATGGAGGAGCTGGTTACTAGAGCTACAGTTTGTCATGATTTTTTTAATGGTAGATTTAACGTGGCTTCTTTTGCGAGGCAATCGGCGAGTTTGTTACCGTTAATGCCATAGCGTCTAGGTAGATAGTTCAAGACATGCACGTCTTGAAATGGTAGATGATATTCAATGATTATTGAGTGGAGAAACAAACTTCAAAGGCTTGAGGATACTGAAAAACTATTCAGTAAAAATTATTTTAGGAGGAAGGAGATCGTTTTTTTCAATATTATTTGTTTTGTAATATTAAATTTGCTCTTGGACTAGTTCAGAGTCACTTAACAATTATTAAACTATTTAATATAGTATTATTTGTCTTGGTATTGGTTCGACGTATCCTGGTGTGGTACAATGACTTACTTTCATATTCAATAATCTAATTAGCAGATACAACAAGTTTTTTTGTCGCTATATTTTTACATCTATAATGATAAGGTGTGGTCATTCTGTTATATTTTTTGTTACTTTATATTTGGACATTGATAAGTTCTTTGGCAAAAGTAAATGTAGATGGATGTGTTTAATAAGTTGACATATGAATGTATTTGAAAGCAGGTGGGAAGTATGATTTGTGTTATGATTTTATCCATAAACTTGATAGTTTATGGAATATTTGAAATCATCTAGGATCAAAAAACCTCTTTTACCCTTAGTCTTTCATAGCTAAGCTTTCTGCTCCTCAAATTCTGCAAATAAAGGTGACCTACTAAGACGTGTTTCATTTTCTACTCAGTACCAGTAGACTGACTTAACTTTCAACCTAAAAAAATGGTTTTCAGTCCCTCTTTTGACTTAATTTCTGAATTAAATTTTAATTATACCAATTTCGTCCACTAAGAGTGAAGAATTGTTCACTTTTCTTAAATGTAATTTCATTTGATTACTTTCGATTGACTTTAACAAAGTTTTCATATTTGATTTATTTGACTATTTTGAGATCGAAATCCAATGTAGTCATCAACTGTTTCAAATAATTCACCTGAAAACTTTATAATTTTGTGTTTACATCAATAATGTTTGTCAATAAAATTTGTAATGAATTAAGTCGGGGGTTTTTGTTTGTGTTCTTTTGATAAATCATATGACTTGCTAAAACGTGTTTTTAATGTTATGCTGTATACGCCGTCATTGAACTTTCTCTCCTCCCACTCAACGGATTATGAAAGCAGAAAAGACTGGTTCTAAATATATTACACGATTTTATATATATATATATATATATATATATTTAGATTCTTGTTGTTTGCTTTTCCTCGGTTCGTTCTACCAGATATCAACTTTTTTTGGATTTAATGACAATGAAAGAGATTTATGTTGGTACGCTCGGAAAGGATGCATTTCGATTTGCATACTTAACTCTTTTTTTCAACGTCGAACAAAGATGGCAAATATTCGGCATGTCTCTTCAACATACTGCGCGTGTTTTGCGTGCCAATTAGACTGCGAAACGCGTCGAAAAAATGTTTCGGCACTTGTCACATACTTTGGAGACAGAACGTCAGTTGAAAGTTTTGTTTCGCAATTTAATCGTTTATACGAGGGCTATTGTGTTAATTGTCCACATCATCACAATATTGGACAAAGGAGCTACTAGTTTCAGAGACTCTCCTCAGAAACTAAGTAGGAGTAAGGGGGCACAATAGATCTTTTAGGTCTCAGTGAATGTTACCCCAAACACACACACACACATACATACATACATACATCACAATATTCCAAAAAAATTATCTAGTATGTTGCTTGGAAATATTCATTCGCATTACTTGGAAATATGATAACATATTTTTCTGCTCTCTAAATCCATTTATCGATGTGGATCAGCCCCCATCCTTGTCTTATCGTTGAACTCGTTCACTGATTCGCCTCCATTTACTCCGGTCACCTGTTATCTCCCCTCAGCTTTCAACTATCACCCTGTGAAGACCTCATCTACTCCTGCTAGACATTTCGATCTGGGTATGCCACGTTAGTAATAAGCGTCAGCCAGTTGATTTTCCAAGCTTTAATTCGCTTTATTATATCATCTCCATTTACTTATTTTGAAATTTCATGATTATTTATCTTTCTATATTCCTGTTGTCCTATGAATCCAGAATTGTTCTTATTATTTTTCTTCCGATTATTCTCAACTCATTTTGTATTTTCGTTATAGAGTTATTGTTACAGCTGTCTACATCTTCATATTATGCCTTGTTATCGTTCTGTATATATATATTGTTATGATTTTATTTTGTGCCTCTTTGTTGTTATGTCAAATTTTAATTATTTATATTTTTTTTTAACTTATCCAATTTATTTTATTTAATTTTTTTTTATTTGTTGGGCGCCAAATTGTTTATAAAGAAAAAACAATTAATAATTAGTTACCTTATTTTTATTATGAAAGTCTTTTAACCTCAGGGTCGAATAGTTCCAATCTGACAAAACAAATTTGCAAAAAAAATACTATTTTTTTTTTTTTTTTAATAAAATATCTATGATGTGAAACAATAATATTTTATTTATTTTATGTCCAAATTTAAAAAAAAACCTTCCTTAAATAAATTTTCATTCACCTTTTGTACACTCTTATCATTGCCTTCAGATAATTTGTAATTATTTTTATTTTTTTTATTTTTATGAATTCTAATTATTTAAGTATTATTATTATTATTTAAGTATTATATTTTTTTTTATTTATTATTTTAAAGCTCAAACTATAATATTTCATATGTAATAAATTTAGCAGTTTAATCAATTAATCAAAATTTGTACCTAACCTAAAAATTATTATTCTTTATATATTATTTTTTTTTTATTTAACGAACTAACTATATCTTCTTTTCTTCTTATTTAATTCATCTTTACCATAATTTTATCCTTTTATATATCAGGAAATAATTAATAATCTCTTACCAAATTTTGACAATATTCACTATAAATTCTCCAAAAAAAAATCTGGTCACAATTACCATGGAATAGAACTTTTAAATGCTTTCTTCGCCTCAGTATGTCTTATTCAATTTCAAATATTATTTCTTTACCTCCTTTCCTCAACTACAGCTTCTCTTTAACCAAAATTTTCAAATATTCTCCTCCGTCGATAGTGTCACCTTTTTTCTTTACAATTTATACTATATTTTAAGTTTTTCTTTTTTAAATTCAATTTGATTTCTAATCTCCAAAAATGTTTTTTTTAAAAATTGTTGATTTTATTCTCTAATCAAATTTTTTCTACCTTTCAAAATTGAAGTTTCTTTTCATAAGCTTCTAAATTTTTTTTTCAATTGTCAAAATTTCTTACTGTCACCTATTCTATCAATAAATAAATCGTCATAAAATTTTAATACTTTCTTTCTACTTTTAAATCCATATTACCTTCTATCCCACCTCTTACAATTTATCTGATGGCTTTCACATATTTTATACATATAACAAAAAAAACTTTACTTTTAACATTACATTTCATTTTCTATTCCTAATATTTTTATACTTTATACATCTAATGATCAATCATGTTTTAATTTACAAATACACTTTCTGATATTTTTTACATATATTTTTATTGTTTACACTTTAAAGCATTTTAATTTTTAATAATATTATAGCTTGAATCTTTTCTTTCTTTTTTTTTTTGGAATTGCTATTTTTAAATTCATATTTTATCTATGTTTTGAAATGTTTTAAATATTGAATATTTAATTTCATTTCAATTTCCCCCTTGTTAAAATCAAAACACAATCAAACTCTGAGAAGTTGATTGTTTTTTTATTTTAAAAATTTTTATTATTGCTTCAAATCATTTTTTCTAAATATAATCAATTACCAATTAATTAACTTTCTAAATATACTATAAATCAACATCTATTCAACATCAACATTCAACATCAACATCTATGAAATTCTATTTACTATTCAACTTTAATATCTAATAATTTAAAAAAAACTATAATACTACTATTGAATTAACAAATTATCAATATTATGTTTATGTTTTAAATTGTCATTCTAGAAATCTGTAAATTTGCTCTATGTGAAATATCCCTCTAATTTCATCTGAATTCGGATATCTTAATCTATAACTATTTATACCGTTCTCATTTTCAACTATATAAGGTCCTTCGAATGGTAATAACAATTTAGCACATTTATTCCTTGCCTTGTTAGTCACTCTCATTGTTTTTACTATTACCATTTGTGTTTCTTTTTATTTTGTCTTTTTATATACTTTTTAGCATTCTGCTCTATGTTTTTATTAACTTTCTTAATCAATTCTTCATATCTTTCTTTATTATTATTCTCCCACTCTCTGTCTGGTTCTTGTTTTTTCATTATTACTATTGGACTCACTTCAGTAATATTATTTGGCACTTGATTTAAGCATTGTTCTATAAAGTTTAAATTGTTTTCCCAATACCTATGATTTTGTTGACATAATATTCTTAGGTATTTTAAAATTTCTTTTATGTATCTCTCAGCATGATTACTTTGAGGATGTCTTATACTAATAAAACATAGTTGTATTTTCATTTCTATACAGAATGTTCTCATACTTTTATTATTGAAATAAGTGGCGTTGTCCATTACAAATGTTTCAGGTTTTCCTACTTCATTTATATATTCCAACATAAATTGTTTCACTATTTTGAAATTTATTTTCTTACATGTATACATTTTAACATATTTTGAGAAATGATCTGTTAATATTAGTATATGCTTATTTCCTTGTCTACTTGTTATTAAATTACTGATAAAATCTATATACACTATTTGTAATGGTCGTTCTGTTGTTGTACTTTTTGGTACTCCAAAATTCTTTCTATTTTTTTCTTTTGCCAACTGACAAACTGTACACTTATTTATCATTAATTTAATTGTCGAAATATCTTTATTACTTATGTAATTTTCTCTGAAAATCAACCAAGTTTTTCTTGATCCTATGTGTCCATATTTTTCATGTATTATCTTTCCTATTTCTTCTGTTAAATTTTTAGTTATTATATATAACTCTTGTCCATTTACCATTTTATAATAAATATGGTTATGTTTGTTGGATCTTGCTTTTTCTTTTTCAGTTAATCTTTCTTGATCTTCTATTATTTTTCCTAATGAGAATATTCCTGTTTCTTTTTTAAATATGTTTATCCCTACTTTTATTTTATTTTTATTCCCTTTAAATTCTCCTTCCATTCTACTTATAGCATCACTAACTATGTTATCCTTTCCTGGCACATATCTTATTTCGAATTTGTACTCTTGCAACAATAAAGCCCACCTGTGTACTCTATTATTTGCAAATTTATTATTTAAAATACTAACTAGTGCTTGATGATCTGTTTCAATGTAAAATAATGCACCTACTAAATAAAATCTTAATTTTGTAATACAAAATATGATGCTCGCCAGTTCCATCTCACTAACACTGTAGTTCCTTTCATGTTTCTTCGTTAATCTAGACACAAAACAAATGGGTACTTCTTTTCCATCCTGTTTTTGCAATAGCACTCCTGCAAATCTATTTATTGATGCATCCGTCTGTAATATGAATGGCAATTCATAATTTGGATAGTATACTCTTAAATTTCTCACAAACTCTTCCTTTAAACTTTGGAATGCTATTTCCCTTCTTTCGTTCCACTTCCATTTAACATCTTTCCTTAGTAGATCAATTAATGGAATTTGCTTTTCGCTTAAATCTGGAATTAACCTTTTAAAATAATTAAGCATACCCAAAAATCCTCTCAAAGTTTTTAGATTGTGTGGTCTTTGATATTCTTTAATTATCTTTATTCTGTCTTCATCCATTTCTATTCCATTTGTGTTTAATTTATATCCTAAATAAATGATTTCCTTTTGGAAAAATTGACATTTTTCTATATTTATTTTTAAACCTGCATTATTCAATTCTTTTAAAATTATTTCCAAATGTTTCTCATGATCTTCTTTATTTTTCGAATATATTAAAATGTCATCAATATAATGTAGACAAAATTTTTCATATTTGTCTAATATTTTGTGAATGGCTCTTACTAAAGCTGAACATGCTGATTGGATACCAAATGGTACTACACAAAATCTATAAATGTTTCCATCAATACAAAAACCTGTATAGTCTCTACTGTCTATGTGTAATGGAATCAACCAGAAACTATGTTTTAAATCAATTTTAGTGAAAATATTTACATTTGTTATTCTGCCAAATATTGCATCTATGTTTATGGGTGATTCATATTGTGGGATAGAGTACTTATTTATGTTCCTCGCATTTTGATTATTGTCTCTATAATTGTTATTTTGTCTATAATTTCTATTTTCATTATTTGAATTTTGATTATCTCTATGGTAATTATTTGTATATTGACTTTGTCTGTGATAATTGTTTGTTGATTGGCTTTGTCTATTGTAATTGTATTCATTTTGATTTCTTCCTCTATTTGGATAATTATTTTGTATCTTATTTGTTTCGTAACTATTATTGTTAGTGCTGTTCCTGTCATATTGATTGTCTCTATTGTATCGGTTGTAATTGCTGTTGTTTTGTATGTTTCTATTATTTTGTTTATTTTTAATATTCCTTTCTATTCTAAGTAGATAATTACATAATTGTTCCATATTATTTATATTTTGTATTGCAATTGTTTGTCCAATTTCATATTTGAAATGTCTACTTAAAAATATAACTAGTTCATGTTCAGGTATTTTAGGTTCTAAATATTGAGCAATTGCAAACATTTGCACGGTATAGTTATGATATGAAATACTTTTTGTTTCATCAAATACCCCAAAATATAATTTCTCCCTTATTTCTTGTTGTGCTTGTTCCCCCCAATAAAATTTTAAGAAAATTTTTTCAAATTGTTGATATGATTGTATATCATTTTCCTTGGTGTCAAACCATATTTCTGCCTGATCAGTCAAATTGTCCCTGATAATTTGTTTAATTTGATCCAAATGCATATATCCCTTTATTTTGTTTTTTAACGTTTTGTTGAAAACTTTTGGATGTAATCTTTTGATGTCTCCTGAAAATTTATTGTTAAAATTTTCTCCTTGATAAATTATTTTGGCTTCTCCTGTATATTCTTGATTATTTCTGAATTGTTCCATCATTTCTTGTCTTTCTTTATTCATGTTTTGTTCCATTTTCTTTATTTCTTTTTCTAGTTCTGTTATTCTTTGTTTCTCATTTTGCCATTCCTGGTCTTCCAAATGTTTTCCTTTTATTTTCCCTTCCTCCATGTCTGTTCTTAATCTCTTTATTTGATTTTTATTATCTTCTATTTTATTTTCTATCATCATAAACTTCTCTTCATATTCTTTTTTTTCTTTGTTGGATTTATTTCTTATTTCTATTATTTCTCCATTTTGTTGAATCATTTTATTTCCTATATTATATAAGTCTTCACTTATTTCTAACTTGTTCTTGTCATAGTTTTTGTATGTATCTTCCATTTGTTTCTTGACATTATCAATTTCTTTTTGACATTGCTCTATAGACTCTCTAACTTCTACCTTAAATTGTGATTGATCTCTTCTTAATTCCTGTCTAAACTCTTCTATTACCTCTTTTATTTCTTTCTTTTGTTCTCTTAATGCTTCTGTAATTTTTTCTTGATTTCTTTTATTCTCCTCTTGGTTTCTATTATTCTCTTCTTGGTTTTTTATTATCATGTTCATCATTTGTGTTAACATCATTTGTGTTTTGTGTATCTCCGTTTGCTCATCTGCTTGTTTTGTTATTGCTTCGTTTTGTATTTCCTTTTCTTCTGTTTCTTGGATTTCCATTTCCCTAGTTTTTGTCATTTCTTCTTTGTCCACTCCTTTCTGTGAGTCTTTATTTTCTTTCTTGCTGTTTCTAGTTTCCATTTTTTTTTATAAATTAGCAAATTTTTCTTTTTTTTTAAAGCCGTTTGTCTTTGTCTTGTCTTTATAATGTCTTGTTTTTGTTATGCCCCACGTTGGGTTCGACAAATTGTTATGATTTTATTTTGTGCCTCTTTGTTGTTATGTCAAATTTTAATTATTTATATTTTTTTTTAACTTATCCAATTTATTTTATTTAATTTTTTTTTATTTGTTGGGCGCCAAATTGTTTATAAAGAAAAAACAATTAATAATTAGTTACCTTATTTTTATTATGAAAGTCTTTTAACCTCAGGGTCGAATAGTTCCAATCTGACAAAACAAATTTGCAAAAAAAATACTATTTTTTTTTTTTTTTAATAAAATATCTATGATGTGAAACAATAATATTTTATTTATTTTATGTCCAAATTTAAAAAAAAACCTTCCTTAAATAAATTTTCATTCACCTTTTGTACACTCTTATCATTGCCTTCAGATAATTTGTAATTATTTTTATTTTTTTTATTTTTATGAATTCTAATTATTTAAGTATTATTATTATTATTTAAGTATTATATTTTTTTTTATTTATTATTTTAAAGCTCAAACTATAATATTTCATATGTAATAAATTTAGCAGTTTAATCAATTAATCAAAATTTGTACCTAACCTAAAAATTATTATTCTTTATATATTATTTTTTTTTTTATTTAACGAACTAACTATATCTTCTTTTCTTCTTATTTAATTCATCTTTACCATAATTTTATCCTTTTATATATCAGGAAATAATTAATAATCTCTTACCAAATTTTGACAATATTCACTATAAATTCTCCAAAAAAAAATCTGGTCACAATTACCATGGAATAGAACTTTTAAATGCTTTCTTCGCCTCAGTATGTCTTATTCAATTTCAAATATTATTTCTTAACCTCCTTTCCTCAACTACAGCTTCTCTTTAACCAAAATTTTCAAATATTCTCCTCCGTCGATAGTGTCACCTTTTTTCTTTACAATTTATACTATATTTTAAGTTTTTCTTTTTTAAATTCAATTTGATTTCTAATCTCCAAAAATGTTTTTTTTAAAAATTGTTGATTTTATTCTCTAATCAAATTTTTTCTACCTTTCAAAATTGAAGTTTCTTTTCATAAGCTTCTAAATTTTTTTTTCAATTGTCAAAATTTCTTACTGTCACCTATTCTATCAATAAATAAATCGTCATAAAATTTTAATACTTTCTTTCTACTTTTAAATCCATATTACCTTCTATCCCACCTCTTACAATTTATCTGATGGCTTTCACATATTTTATACATATAACAAAAAAAACTTTACTTTTAACATTACATTTCATTTTCTATTCCTAATATTTTTATACTTTATACATCTAATGATCAATCATGTTTTAATTTACAAATACACTTTCTGATATTTTTTACATATATTTTTATTGTTTACACTTTAAAGCATTTTAATTTTTAATAATATTATAGCTTGAATCTTTTCTTTCTTTTTTTTTTTGGAATTGCTATTTTTAAATTCATATTTTATCTATGTTTTGAAATGTTTTAAATATTGAATATTTAATTTCATTTCAATATATATTCCAGTTTTTTCATTGATCATACCAAATAGTAATTTCTACTCACCCGAAAGACTGTGCTACACATATCTGGGCTTTTAGGCACAACTGCAAATAATAAATCTTGTTGGTTTGGCTTCTTTTCGGCAATGAAACTGATGATATCCACGCAAAAAAGCTACCTATAAAAACTATTTTTCACGACAACCTCATTTTATTACCGTGATTTCAATCATAAACAAGCACATTTTGTACAGAATTTTAATTTTCTATCGGCTGCTAGGCTAGTTGCTGAGCAACAAATGCGAAATGGAATATTTCGTGTTGAGTAGTTTACTCTGAAATCACGGCTACGGCTTGTCAAATTAAGACGTCTAGCGATAAATTGATGAACTAGCAGCAGATCGTTTCTGTCAAAGTTTTAGTAGGTAAGGAGTAATTTCATAGTTGTAATCTAAACACCAACGATATGTTGTCGTAAAAAAAGTATAGTATGCAACTTGCAACAAAATTGCCATTTTGCGCTCGTATGAATAGCAGCAGTTGCCTTCGTCTCGTGCAAAATGGGCATCATTTTGTGCTTATTTCATAATATACTATTTTACAACTTAAATACAACTATACACTGGACCATGAACTCTAAGTGAACGTCTGGAAAGCTATTTGGGGCTCTAGCAACACCTTTTGCATGAAATCCAACCCATTCTCAGTAGTCTATTATTCAACAAACCAAGACAATAGAATACATTAAATTATCCATACAATACGCATGGAAAAACTTGTGGAAAAATGTGGTTGTAGAGAAACAAAATTCCAAAAAAACGCAGAAATTTTCTATCGGACACAGACAAGATTTTCACCTTACTAAGTATCCTTCTTCTATGTATTCTGTGCCTGATATTGCATAAATTACTTTGTTTTTGATGATAATTGCAGGAATGGAACAGCTATAATTTGAACGTGCTAATAAATCACTGTAGCGTCTCAACTTAACCAAAGTAATAATTCAAACTTCACTTTAAAGTACATACCTCTTTCTTATTAATTAAACCTGTTTAATGAAACATGACGAGATATCGTATATATTTGCAAACACACAACGACAACCTGCAATCTAATCCAGTTTTCAATTATGCTTATCTAATTTTGAATTTATTACATAAGCTCTCACAGAATGTATCGGAATCATTCATTTTATACCCAGCATCATAGAAAATTGATTTCTATTTGCCGAAAAGGTATTTTTTGTGGACTTTCTTAAGTAGTTAAATCTTTATAATTGACAATATCAGACCACGCACTATTTTTCAAAAATATAAGCATTCATGACTTCATCATTGTTCCTAGTATAATTTTAAAATTTTTTTTAAAAGTAGAATCAACTTCCCTGGGATCCTATTATATTTCAGACGGAAACTTTCACCATTTATTTTGTGTGGAGATATTGGAGGACACCAATACCACACAAAGAACAATGCAAGTGGCTTTAAAAGCAATCAGCTCTGACCCTGCAACGTAGAAATTTGTTCCAAACTACCGATAAAGTCTCTCCTTGATAGAAAGCATCATATAAAGTGACTCTCGCTTAGATCCCCGACCATTCTAGTTAGGATGGCAAAGGAAAGGCCAGACCTGAAACTGCATTAGCATTTCACTGGACTGGTTTGATTTGTTCAAAGATCTAAATATCCCCAGACTATGGCTTGACCTAGGCTTTCTTAAGAGTTTTAACAGGCTACTATGGTCAGAATTATCATATGGCAAGACTTGCATTGTTCGAATATTCGCTGTGCTGTTTTTCCTGGAAAATTATGGAACAACTAGGCAGAGTTTGCTCTTAGACCAGAAATATCATATTGGTACAAAATATGATAATGGCCTTTGTTAGGAATTATAATAAGTTTTTTTTTGAAATATGAAGAATAATAAAAAACTTTTGTATACCCAATCACCACAAATCTGATATAACCTTACCAAGAAAATGGTAATAAACTTCGATGGTTAATAGTCCTTATTAATAAATAAATTTTGAACATTATGCGATATTGTTTTGTTTGATGAAAGTCGAGAAAAATCAGATATTCACATGCAAATTTCTTGTGAAAACCATCTCTTGTGGTGCACTTTGAAGGTCTTTAGTATTGTCTTGCTGGTATTATCTTTGATTCCAGGAATACTATAAAGAAAATAATCCTGATCTATTAATTAACAAGGGATTCTGCTTCCGAATTGAATTGTTTAATTTTAAAAGAGCCGATATTTTGATGATTTCTTTTAGTTGTGATCTAAAACTTTCCCAGTATGTTGGTTCAATGACCAATCTACTCACTTTTTTTAGAATGCTGTTGCTAAGAAAGGAAGTATGATCAGAGTTCATCCGCCACGCCTCCTTTCGATACAAACGTACTTAATTAGTTCATTGCAGACATTAGGATAAAAAAATTTTCAGAATATTCCAATATTTTTATGGTCAAAATGTGACTTGCGATAACAATCACTCGCTAACACGAAGTTTATTATGGATGATGTCTATTGTTCATTGGAAAATACATAGAACTCCTACATATTTATCTCATCAATCAGATACGGATTGGCTACAATTCATAGTTAAATGAAAATTCAATCTATGAAAGCAGCATTGTCAGTTAGAATGTTTGGTACTTTCTAAAGGTATGTATACATCTCCAATTTATTGCAGATATTAGCCTCGCATAACCATAAATGTGGAGGAAAAGAATTATTGAAAAATTAAATTGAATTATTAGTTAATATGTACCACAATAAATAAAATCCAACACTGTTTTCGATTTAACAATTATTGGTAACAGTGTTGAGAAAAAAATTGGGAATAATTTTTACAGATAAGTGAATTTGGCAACAGCGGTTGAAGTAGGCTGACTGCGCACAATTAGTCTTCTCTCTCTTTCAAGTGATTTTTCTGTATGACGCTGAAGCTTCTTGCTTGTTCATAAAATACGACTCAGACTTGACTGGAACTCAGGGGCGACAATTGCTTTTCTCTCCATATCTTAACGTACTAACCTTAATGAAAACTGCAATTTGTGAGGTGTCCTTTATCAGAATTGAGTAGCATTACATATTACTGTTTCAAAATCTATTTAGTCCGGTTCTGTAGTTATCAATGTTATTGATGAATAATTTAATGTTTATTCATGAGACCAGCGAGTTATACGGACGAATATTGGATGTGAGTGTAATAGAGGAAAAATAAGAAAAGATTGTGAGGGGGCGAAGGTTAATGATCTTGACCCTAAGCGCTAGAGTCTTTTCGCTGGGATATTTATGTTGTGCAATTTGTGAAGCATTTAATAAAGGTAGGTATATATACCGTCAGAAATTTAGATGCAGTTAATGCAAAGAAAATTGAAACTACAGTTGTGGTGATAAAATATTTACCGAGTTTTATTTTTTGATTATTAGTAATTATAACGGTACACAGGAAATGTGCAAGCGTAGTGGCTAAAATTTATCGATACTAAATAATTCAAGTTAGGTTCTATGTGAGTGGAGCCTTCTCGCCACCTCCATTGTGACCTTTTTAGGTCTATTGTGGCTCACCCCTGGGTTTACAATTCAGCCCACAATCCTTTGCTTCTATCCAAGGCTAGACATGAGCATAGTATGTGCTCCAAATTACAGAACCGACAGTCCGAGGTCTGGACCAGACCCATCTTCTTTAGGTGGTAATTTCGTCGACAATGTCCTGTAAGCAGTCCCGACAGAATGCGCAGGTTTGTTCCACTCCAATCCAGGATCTGCTTATTTTTTGTACTCGAATGGTAGTATCTATAAGAACTCCTGCGAGTGAGAGAGCCCGGTACGTATGTCTGCCCAGTACGTGTAGATCTTCTTTTCCGCCCATTTAGCTATGTTTTATCAAACGATTTATCCAAGAGAATGCTCGCAGTCGTGAATGCGTCGTTTGAAAGACGTTTGGGTGGTTTCTTATAAAGGGTTCGACTTTATTCGCCATATCATAATACGTCACGGCTGTCAAGTACATAAAAAGCTAAATGAAAAAGGGTAGTGTGCGCCCGGAGAAAAATTAAACACATTTTTTTCTTGAATTTGTCAACACTTGTTCAATCGTTTCATCATTATTTATTTTTGACATTGAGATAGATAAATCGACGGTAATCCATATAAGCCTTTTTTCAGACGAGACACTTCGTGGCAGGCCTCTGGAGTTTGAAAAGAATCGTGTGGCTTAAAATAAATCAATATAAATAGACGCATTCACTCGAGACACAGATTAGGAATACGTGGTGTTTGATATATTTTCAACCGCGCGATTATTTTCAGACACTAGTAGCCGGCCACAGAGTGTCTGAAAAGAATCGCGCGTCTCAATATACATTTATTTGAATAGACGCATTCACACGAGACACATATAAGAAATACGTAGTATTTAATGTATTTTTAGATGCGTTATTTTTTCAGACACTAGTATCCGGCCACAAAGTGTCTGAAAAGAATCTCGCGGCTGAAAATACTTTAATATAAATAGACGCATTCACACGAGACACAAATAAGGAATATGTGGTGTTTAATGTATTTTTAGCTGCGCGAATCTTTTCAGACACTAGTAGCCAAAAAGTGTTTCGTCTGAAAGTGCTCTTTCGCTTCAGACTTTTTGTGTTTTAAATGTTTATAACAAATAAAAAAAAATAATGGCATGGTGATTGGTGATTTCTATCGACAGATGACTTTATATTGGCAAGCGCATGCGTGTGTTCTTCTCTCTCACTCCGTCAATTGACTGAGATTGATTTATCCAGTGGCGTTGCTATTGTCAGGGATCTTTGTATTTTCAGTTTTACTTTATAAAATAGGTACAGTACGACGTGTAGCTACAGATAAACTTGCCAAACTATAGATCTACAGTAAAAAATAAAATATACTGAATGAGCTCTTTTTATGCGAATTGCAATCGACTATTAAATCGTTTGTTAAACCGAAAAAAAACACAACGGCAAACGTTCATACAAAACACATACGCAATCACGAGCAGCGTTAAAGTTAATTAGCCATAAAATTAGTTTTGGCGCGATCAGAATGACCTACTGCATTGGCATCCGTGTGAAAGTCAATTATTAGATTCACAACTATCACGGTTCGGGTTGGAAAAATTCAAATTTATCATCGCCGTACAAGTCGTTATAAGTTACTGGTAAAAAAAAAAATATCTTAAGATACAAGTCTTACCTTCGAATTAGCGATGAAATTAGTAATTACCACTGAGGCTATTGTGGTTACACATTCAGTCATTAAGCAGACTATATGAATAACCGACAATAATGACAAAAAGCCACCAAGTATCCCTAGTAAAGTTCAGAACTTGTTTTGAACTTTAAACTACTGACAGTACTTTTGCATTTTCTTCTGCACCATAAGGTTAAAAATATAGAGGAGAACCGCAACCACATTCGTTATGAAATAACTGGAATCTCATTGATTTATTGACTTCTTCAATAGTTAAAAAATATGTTGCTTCAAATAACATTGAGCTAAAACGATGCTTTCGGAATTAATATAAAAGATAACTTTAGGAAAGTCAAACAACCGGAGATTGTAACGTTAGCCACGACCCCATAAAAGAAAGTTCCTATGTGATTTCTGCCGTTAACTGAGTATAATTCGTTTAAATCTTTTCGATTTTTTTTTCTTCCTTACTTTTTCTGCTTCTCCTAGCTCGCTTTTCTGGAGCCCAATGGGTAATAAGTTTTAATTAAGAGTTGGTGGGGGAGAAACGTCAAGACAACTTGAAGTTGTAACTCTCAGAAGGAAATTTCTACCTATCCAATTCATTTCCATGATATCTGATGCGACAGCTTTGTCACTGAACTTTTCGTAGCATGAACAAATTTGAAAATTATGAACTAATTATAATTCATTTTTTTACTTCTGTCACTAAGACCGCATTTAAAACATGGACTTAACATTCTTAAACGTCACTTTAAACACTAGTGTTTGGAGTGCGAAAAGTTATATCTGGTTTATAAATGTATCAAAGGTAATACCACGAGTGCTTCAAATTTTATCGATAATTTTTTCTTTTCCACGAAAACTTGTTTATTTGGCAAAAATATGAAAACAAACCGATTTGATAAAATCACGACTCCGTTAGGAGGAGTGATTTTATCTAAATTCGGTTTGTTTGAATGTTTTTACCTCAAATAAACAAGTTTGAGTGATGAAAATAAAAAATTATGTGATAAAATTTGAAGAGCGAGTTGTATTTGGGAAGATTATTTTTTTCAACAATTTAAAAGGATTTTTGAAAGCGCTTTTAGTTGTCAATAATGACAAATTCAAAGTAAAATTTTGACGTTTCGATGTAAACAAGGTTTTATCGATGAGGAAGCATAATTATCAGTATAATACCGAATGATTGGCTAGAATAATGTATTGCTATTATTGGTTAAAACCACCAAAATGTCAGATTTTGACAAGTGAAAAAAATAATCTTCTGTAATTTATATTAAATATTCCGTGATAATTATGTTGCTCTGTGTCATTCAAATTCTTCAATGACACTTCAGTCAGTCTGTCATTTTGTGAATATGATTGAAATAATATAATTTATCAATGTTTTTTCTTTTCCTGTGAACGTAGAAGAGTATAGTAAGCACCTTCTGTCAAAAATATCTTTAGTCACTGGTTTCATAAGGAACTCGTTTCTCTTCGCTGGATCAGAAAACTCTAACACTGACTAAAAAGAAACGTTTTTGACAGTTGGTAATTAATATACCATTATGGTACTTTTACAATACATAAAGTTGTTTAAAAATGGACCATTTAAAATATGCTTAAACATTACTCAGACAAGTATTTGATCTATTGAGTAATTTAAAGTAAAAACTTCCATCAAAGCTGCAGATTTCAGTACTACTTATTTTGGCATATCAGTTAGATTTCTTTTAATTGCTTAGAGTCGTTAGAATAATTTCAGCAGGGTTAATTCCATTTATAAAATAAAGTGGAGATAACTCTTTATTCGGTAGTTTCAGCTTCAGTAATTATTGTTATTGTTTGGTTATAAACAAAATGTATAGAAATGTCGTTTTCATCAATATAATTAGGTACTATTAACTCAGATTCTTGTATATACAATTGAGTCATTATAACACTGGTTTCGCGAAAATACAGATGTTCAATTATGTTTAATGGATAAACCTGTTTTAACACTGGAAGGTGTTATGAAATTTAACAAGTAGTCAGAAGTGTTTATTTGTTGATTTTAATTGAATATAATCATTTATCTATTTAATTTACTAAATAATAACGTTTGTCTTGTTATGTTATTAACAAATTAGGTAAAAAGATATTTTTAATATTTGGTTTTAGTAATGTTTCCGAATAATAACCTTGAAAAAAGTTTAATTCAGAAGTTCAATACTTATTTTCTCAAACTAATTAAGATTCATTATAATATAATTCAATTTGCCTTATGCCGACGAATTATACGCGACCCGGACGCGAATTTTTGAACATTCAACTATTCGCGAGAACAATTCACCAGAATTTCAATATCTTTTTGTACAATCAAATATAGAAAAAGTTATAAACTGACTTGCTCCAAGCTGCTGCGTCTGCCAGTTGCCACATAAGCTCCAACCAGAATATCTTAAGAATTTAGAAAGCATACTGAATATTAGATTAGAATTAGAGAAGCCCTTAGTCCTATTCCTCTATATTTAGAGCTCGATATCTAGCTTCATTCTTTTTATAAGACTTATTAGCCTGGAAAACACCTCTCTTGTGTGCTTTTTTATGGGAGTATGTGAAACCGCGCCCTTGCTAGGCCTTCGCAATCACAGAGTATGTGCTCCGCCGCGTTTTCTTCTTTTTCCTGGCAGAACCTACATAGGCTGTCATCTGTTAGGCCAATTGTGTGCATAATATATGTTCCCTCAGCCTACAATGTCCGATCAGCATTCCCATCATCATCCTCATCGTTTCTCTACTTTGACATAGTAGGTCGAGTAGCGAGCCTGGTTGTTTATCCATTCGTGGATGCTCTCCTCAGTTAGACATTTAGCAATTCTAAATGAAGGCTCTGGCTCTATCATGACCTGCGTTTCTCCCTGCTTGGCTAATCTATCGCCCATATTTAAAGTCAACAATGTTCTCATCCTTCAAGAATTTATATTACTTGTTAAATTTGAAAACGCTTGAAATTTTTGAGTTGAATACTTGAGCCGATAAAGTTGCTATCATGTGTGCTAGACAACACCTTCAAATGCGAAAAGTAAATGTCATATTTCCTACTTTACATGTCTACTTTTAGAAAATAAAGGTAGCAGATATATATACGAAGAGGAAAAATTCTCTGAAAACGGTGCGCAAATAAAAAGGTCGAGACATGACACATAGGGAAAGCCCTGGGGGTTTTAGAGGAGATTCAGAGTTGGACGTTCTGAATAACAATCTAGATAGATTACTTGATATTCCTTTTCTCGGTTGTCTACTTTCAAATACAAGTACAAGTCCATCTACCATTCATATTATTAGTCTGTAAGTAGGAGACACTTACATTATTTTTTATAATATTATTTGTAATTCCTTCGAGCTTTTCCAATTTTAGGAAACAGTTGGAAATGGCGTTAGAGTTATCTTATATAACACATGAGATAAAATGAATTTTGTCTAGACATGCTGTCAATAACCTCGAGCTGTTTTTCCTAATGAACGTTTTAACGACAAGAGTCTTTTAGACAATGTCAAATAAAAGCTCAGTTCTCAGATTTCTTCAATAATATATCACAATACGGATTCATACAATTTTCCCGCCCCTTAATGATCGTTCGCCAAACCCTTGCGAAATGTTGAAACGTTTACGACCTACAGCGTTACACAAATTTGGGTTCGGTTGAACGAAGTGAAATTTGAGATTTATTACCGTGATTGTCACCAAATTAAACAGTCATTAATACTAAATTTGAAACCTGTAAACCACTACTCGGAAGTTAATCAAAAGATCCATGTTTGACGTTATGCTCAGAAGTGGAATGAAGTATTTGTGTACAAGAAAACAAAAAGTAAATAACTGAACTCCGCTTGTCAATGAAAAGATCATACTAGCAATCAGCTTGGACATTTGGGGTATGCACTTATGATGGCAAGTCCCACAAGCTTTTTTATTGAAAATTTGTTTCGAATTACGCTTAATCGCCACTAGTTCTTCTGTTGTTTGTCTCAATATCTTCCTAATCGTTTTCTATAAGACTTTAGCAAGTTTTCTAGCTTTTAAATCCATTTCAATACTTGGAAATATTAGTTTTTTTCGTAGAGCAGTCACAAACGTTGGAAGATGGACGACTCATGCGAAGGGAATATAAACAGTTTACTAAAAGTCTCTGCTCATGAGTCGTCCAGTTACCAACTGTTTGTGATCCGAAAAGACCACCAGGAAACCATAAAATCATTACAGACTTCTACTTGTCCATAAAAATGTTTCAACCTTGGAATCTTCTCCTTACTTCTTCGTAGCTTCCTCAACCACATATATCAAGTTGTCACAACGTCTGGTGAGTTTAAATCTGATTCACACACATACTGCAATTTGCAGAATTTTAGAGAGAACAGAGATTTGATCGACTGAACACCCAACAAGTCGATATGAGTAGAAAATTCCACATCAAATCTGCATTGCAGGCGGAAATTGATGCCATTGAAACGTGACACTAACGAACATCGGAAAAATACCAAAATATGTGAGTGAAAACATTATTTTTGTTTCTCGATAGGATAAATATAAACAAAATAATGAACCATGGAGATGACGCTTTGGTAAGTGATGGCAAAATGAGTGTGAGTGGAAGGATTAGAACGTCGTTCCAGAACTCTTAGCTTTGCAGGTGTTCGGGATTAGTTTTGAAGTTGATTTATGTCACTATAAGTTAAGATTTTCCTACTCAGCTACTGAATTATTCAATATTATGTATATCTTATTTTGGTAACACTGAATGAATATATCGCATTGAGAATCCGCGAAACAACATTATAGTACTTTGAATTTCTAGCTAGACATTTCCCTGACGATTCATTCCTTCACGAATCAAATCTCATCAAGATGAAATTTGTTTGTGTCAATGTCAACAGTCTAATTTCAAGATACGATCAACAAGAAAATATTAATATACAGGAAAAGGAATATGCCCTAGTCAACAATAAAAAGAGATAAAGGTCCTATAAAAATATGAGTGATAGAAAAATACTTTTGAAGGATTTTGGTGCGGATAAAAAATTGTTATTAAAAAAATTAGATGGAAAAAGAAGTGGTATCCAGTTTTTCGTTCATAAGTCTAAGATTATTGATATTTAAGTAATTTTGAAAAAAAGATCGTTAAATAGGAGGAAATTTACGATAAAAAAAGTCCCAACTTCCGAAACTCTATCTTTATTAGTTATAATCTTAACATTACGTTAAAAATAGGGTTACGCGAGGCTATGACGACATTTGTGACTTTTATGTTACTTTTTAAAAGCATTTATTATTGCAATAGCAATCAAATACTGTAAAATATACATATTATTATAAAATGGCAAATATTCAATTCTTAAAGACTATCTTTTTTATCTATCTCCTCTTCAAATAGAGGCATGGTGAGATAGACAATCTAAAGTCAGCGTAAATTATTATTATTACAGCTAAATGAAGTTACTGGAATATACGAATAGGAATCGCTCTCGAGTGCAGTAGGTACTTCGGTTTGGACGTTACACTAAATTTTATTTTTGCTTCTTTCCAACACATCCTCGCTCTATGTACTCTGTGATAAACTCCGTGTAACCAAAGAATAATCCTCGTATTGTATACATTCACAGAGACTGTAGGCGAGATAAAAAAAGACTGTTTGAAGTTCGTTCACATTCAGTTGCCATAAAATTGAATCAATAAGAGATAAAAAAATATGTTTGTTCAAATTAATAAAAGTAAATTATGACGAACATCTCGTTTTTTATTCCGTAGCCGACTGAATTGTTCGTTGTAAATTATAATTAGAAGCACATGAATATTTATTATTATTTATATTGAATGGGTGATTTTTTTTTAACCCATTCATTAAGATTCTTGATTTTTATTAAAAAAAAGCCTAATGAGTCTATTCCTTCTCGATTTTTTTGGATAAACATTGTTCAGACCGATTTAAATTAATTTTCATTAAAGTGGTTGCATATTTCGAATTAAGAATTCCACGAAAAAGCACAGGTGATGTTTAATCGCAGCGGCGTTTAGAGGCACTTCATAAAATAAGCTTTTCTCAAGGCTTTTTTATAAACTTTTTCAAACCTGTACCACAATACTGACTCAAGAAATAATGTTTACGACACACTCTTCAACTTCTCACGCTTATTACCCTTCTCTGGCTCTGATTGTCTGCAGAGACACTAAATTCCTCAATTCCAATACACGTTATATGAAAAGTATAGTGTGTGTTGTCATACAATGAACCATTCTAATTTTTAACCAATTTTTTTCTCAGCTATTCTGCTTGTTGTCATAAAATGATTGTTTATTTATTTAAGTAAAAGGATTGAAAGGCGTTTAATTAAAATTTATGGGCCGACAATGTTGCACACTAATCTCGTTCTTTTAATTGGGATTTTTTATTTCGTATATTTGCAATAAAATTAACAAAACAGCTAATTAGCGGCATTTTAAAAATGGTCCTTGTCCCGTCGGATTTAAACGAAAAACGTAATCTGTACTTTGCTCTGGAAGCTCTGCTTAAAGCGATCTCGTGCACAGTAAAGCTTTTCTAGCAATTAGCGAGTATAAATCAGTTTTTATAAGCTCTCGGCGTGGACCCTTATCACACAGATATGCTAATTTTTTGGCCGAGTTTTTTTTAATCGTTTGAACAAGAAACCTTGCTATATAACTACACCTTGGGAGTTTTTTCATTTGGGGATTTTTTAATAATGTAGAAAAGGGATGTAAACTCTGATCAGATGGCACCCTTCGACGACGAATGATTTTAAAATACTAATCCTTGAACAGTTCACTTCACGAAACATATACGGGAACGCTGCAAACAAAATTTTGTGGTGTTGCCACCATTTAGATTTTTTCTTTAATTAAACAAAGGAATTTAGAAAAGTGACAGTTCTTTTTTATTCGCTTGTACCTCGCAAGGCATGAATCAAGAGAGTTTATATACAAATGAATAGCTTGTATGATGATACGGATACAATAAATTTTTCATTTAAACATTCCAAACGTTTTACTAACATTTGCTGGTCACGAATATATTCCAGATTACTTCGGAAACATCCTGTATAAAGTAATAACACTATCGAATGTAATTTTCGTACTTTTCAAAGAAAAAAACGCAATCTAAGGTTCATTTTGGAAAAATATACCCAATAAATCTCAATAGTTGTTATTGATAGTTGCCTTTGTCCAGCTATACTCCTCTGTCGGGATGTATTGAAATTAAAACTAATTTCCCAGCATAAAACTATCGTGATGTATTAAACAAGACAACTAGAAAATTCCCCATCTCATGTCTCTTCATCCATACAATGTTTACACGAAAAAACAAAAAAATCTCTGAATGAAAGAGGAAAGATTAATAACGGAGCGAAGTCATGAGTTAGAAAATACGAATACAAGATGCAACGAATAAAAAAAAGCGAGCACAACCTCGAAGAAAACAAAACAAGGCAATAAACTTGAATCTCTTTACATAATAGAAACTACAAAAATTGGATAGGGCCTTTCCAGCAGATTGGCTCGTCATATATTTGTATTGTACAAGCAAAAGTGAGAGGAAAAACGATGAATGGAGAGGAGAATCAGGACAAATTTTTTTTGTTTAGTTCCATTGTTTGGAAATATACGTAGCTTCCAATACGAAACAATGCAGTGTCTTTTGCTATGAGTTTGTAATTTCGCACTTGATTTGGTACTGAAAAGATCTGCCATAAGACATGTTACTTTTATTTCTCGTGAAACTGAAAGATATTCCAAGTAGTTGATTATTCTTAGGTGAAAAACAATAACTTATTACTTTTCACTGAAACCGAGCTTCGAATTCTGGAATTTGGAACAACGAATAAAGAAAAAACTAATCCCGTCATTTTTCCTTCTTTCTGGTTCAATTTTACGAGTGTCACTTTCAATTAGGCAAAGTATCAAATATTCTTTCCCACTCTTAAAATACAAGTCCGTGCTGTGGAGTTTTTTAGCTGGTTAATGCCTTTGGATACCTCGTCCCAACTCAACCCAGACATGTTCGATATTTATAGTGGATGGATTTATTGGAGCCTGTCTGAAAACTGTCTGCGTACGTCTTAGCCAGTACTCTATACCGGCATTCCAATGGTGAACCTGTAGCAATTCAGCAGCACTAAATCTTCTCCTAACGGCCACCCACTAACATCTTCCAGTTATTTTCTTACTGATGGATTTATTTAACAAACTTTTGGACACCAATGAACGGTAATCTATTTGTCTGGTGATTTTTTTTCTTTACGATAACGCTGCTGCTTCTGGTCTGCCCATTAGACTTGTGGTAATACCAGTTGTAAATAAGAGCCTACAAACTGGAAACGATCTCCTTTCCTGGCAAGTTGTGAAGAGGGAAATAAGATCATCATAAGTAAGATCATCTGCTCCTTCAACTTGACTTAGCCTTTATTTTAACACTAAATAGTTGTCGCGCGTTTTTATTTCAATTTACAAGTTTTCTGCTAGAGAAAAATTACGTGATCTCACCTCCTTCCCTACACACCTCACCTAATAAAGGCTTTCTAACCTAAGCATTTCAAACGTGTTTTTATTAAGCTCTTGAAATGAAACAAGTTTCACTTGCCTCAATCCACTTGAACATAATCCGTGTATTTATCTTTGTATGTATATAAAATAACATACATAGGGAAGATTACCAAGCACTTTATTCCTAAATCCTTTAAAACATCGACATCGGTCTGGTCTATTTTTGTCGAGACAATCTCAAAACGGAGGTTTATACAGTAAGCAGCTAATTCCTCGAGTTGAACCTTACGGATGTTCGTAAATGTTTTACCAACACATTTCGTATGTTTATCGCGACGTATGATTGACGTAACGCGTAACGGGACGCCGACAACGTCAGAAGGGCATTAAGTCGGGAAACGTCGTTAGATGGCGTCAACGCCGACGTGCGGTTATCCAGTTTTAATTGGAATCTCCATTCCATTCTAATAGGGTGAGCGAAATTGTAATATAAAGGTATCATCCCTATCGACTGCGCCAATTAATGTGCAACATATTTCCATCTAAACACGTTTTACATAACTTGGGAAGTATATCCCACCCAGTAACAAAATATCAAGTATGGAAAAATCACCAAACGTTTCAATCTTATTTTCTTTTGAGTAGTTTCATGTGGGTACTATCAATACTTTCACTGAGTAACACGAACAAGTTCTTGGATTACTTTGTATTGTATGTAATCTTCAAGGTACACTGTATAGTCTGCAAATGAGAATAAAATTATCAATTGTCACTTTTATATAACTTTTTTGAAGTTGATATTCTGAATTCTTACGGCAACTGTATCCGTATGATTCATGTGGGTATAGTTCTGGTTTGCTTATCTTTTATCAGGTTGCCACGTTAATTTGCACTGCTGACTAAGAAAAAAAAACAAATAATACTTCCTGTACTGGTTGATTAAATTTAGAGAACCAGCCAGAGATCTAAAAATAAAGTAATCCAAAAACTGAGGATTATTAATAGACAATTTCACAATTAGTATATTTGATCTTACCAAAAATGGAATCCTCCAGGATTCTAAAATTAATATAGAGTGTTATATGCTTGCAAGTAAAATTGGACATAGGTACAGTTTTGCATCTCCCCACTCATTTTGCCTATTTAATACCATCGACATAATATGGCACCAGGTTGAATTCAATGCTAAAATAAATAGTTCTTTCGCACATGAAGTAAAATGAAAAAAAATCAGTGGATAGGTTATTTATGGCAGTGAGATCCTAAACCTAATCAACTCAGAAATATTCGCAAATTAAACTAAGTGGCGTAACAGTACTATACGCTGTGTTATTTATAAGATGCTACATAGGGATTGCTGTACAAAACTATCAAATGCGAGCTAACTGTTTTACTAAGTAGCGTCCATAAAAAATAATAATTTATTTGGAAAAGTCGTTGAAATAGTATATTATATACCGCGGGACTGAAGTAGTACATTTAATCCTGAAGGTAAAGTTTATGGCCCGACCGCAGGGAGGGCCATAATTTACCTGAAGGATTAAATGTACTTCAGTCGCAAGGTATATACGATACTTTTCGTACTTCCGGTATGAATTTATTAATTATTTCAATAATTTCAATCAGTTTTTTCTCTCTTCAACTCATTTAATAAACTGTCTTTAAAATAAGTTACCATAGTAACATTGCGTTGTGACAGTTATAATTTAGAAACATTGTCATTACTAGTGTCATTGTAAAGAAACATTGTTATTGATAATTATTGGTATCATGAGTGAAGAAGGTGTATCTGATATTGATAAAAGTGTCACAATATTAATTTGAATATTAACGTTAATTACCATTCTAATTAATTATATTTTTCAATAAAATATCCCTTAAATTCGTTTGTTTGTGATTTAATCGTTCCGGGAGTTTCGTCAATATTTAATCCCGGAGGGATTAAATGTGACACTTTAGTACCTGTCACAAGGGAGTGAAGTTGTCACTTTAGGCCAGGAAGTACGAAAAATAAGTTAAAATGCACTTTTAATTTTTTTAAATTTGCTCTGGTTGGAGAAATGGATGTTTAAAAAAGTCGAACTCCATTTCATAAAATAAATGACACAGTGTATATTTTTATAAAAAAATGAAGCTCAGTTAATTTCCAAATCCAAATTTTTTGCTCGCTATTACAATCACTATATGTCATAATTATTCTCTATTTGATTGTTATGCAATATAGATAAACCCTAATGTAAATAACGGGATTAACATCGAGTTTCGACTAAAGATTATAAATTTTTGATTCAGTTATCCAAGCTGGTGTTCCGCATCAGGGCCATGCACAATATTAGAGCTGTAAATAATTCGCCGACGAAAAATATGTATTTAATTTAGGCAGATAGCGAACATCTGGCCTCTGCTATTTCATACTAAACAGCTACAACGCTGTTGGCAATACAAAAATGCAAATTGAACACTCAATCCCATATAAAAATTCGTCCTTGAAGATTTAGAAAAATTTATTGGTTCAGTAGGACGTCAAAGACCAAGATTCATTTTTATAAAATGTATAATTTTGAGTCTTGGGGTGATTTATATTCTAGTAATTTCAAAGCAGCTGTCTTTTATACATACCATTGTATTAATCATTCCATTGGCGTAGTTTGAACATATTTATTTTTAAAAAACGAAAATTTAACATATACTTTATATTCCTTTACACTGGTACACTCCAGTTAAATGTTTCAGAAATCTTATACGACAACCAAATAGTACTTTTTATTGAAAAATATGAGAAAATGTTCTTCCTTCATATAGGAGCAAGACCCTGAAAAGTATCTGCTGAAATATGGTTTTGATTGTAGTGATTTTACATTTCCTATAGTCTAGAATTGATATGTAGAGAAACATAAGTGAAATTTTAAAAAGTAATGGAACACAACCCTAGAAATATACAGCTGGACCATGTTATGAAGAACGCAGCCTGAGAGGAAATTGCTGCAAATTTTAGAAAGATAGTATATCACTATCACTACTCGAATCGTTCATCCACGGAACAGAAAACCCGGTCTCACACCTAGGAACTGGCGGAAAAAAAATCTTTGCACTGATTGATCCTCATGAGCGAACAAGTGGACGTTTGGTACGTTGCTGGACGGTGTGAAAGGGGCGCGTACCGCGGCGTACGTCCGAATCGTTCCAAACGTCCAGGACGTTCAGTACGCCGGTGTGCATGTGCAAAGGCTTTAAGTATTCATAAATGGTTCATTCTGTCTGTTTTGAATTATTTTTCCCTTACGTATTTATTTACGTTTTATATATGGAGTAGTTTATTGAACATTATTATACTTTTAACTAAAAAATTTTATTCAATTACATTTTTCATGTTATTAATTTATTTTATTTTGTTGCAGGTATGTTGAGGAACTTTTTTTCATACTAAGGGTGAGTTTAGCGTACCTACTCATATTTTTAATGCTTTTTTGTTAGTATGACACGAATAATTCAGGCAAGGTTAATTAGTTCGCAAATAACGGCAGCCACTTGAAGTAAATTGAATTTTGTTAAGGAGGGTGTGTCAAATCGGATAACACAACTTTGGAAGTGTCGACCTTAGAAGTAGATGGGGTGGGTTACCCCCCAGTGGAGGGCAAAAAGTTATAAAAAAAAACTACCCATTTTATAAATTGCGGGTTTTTTAATGGAAAGTTCTCTTTCATAAGATGCACCCAAGGAAAAAAAAATGAAAAAAGAGATAATCATTCCCTCACCCTTCTCGAAAAAATATAAAATTATTTGCATTTCACATGAAGTTTCCCAAAAAGGGGAAGAGAATAATTTTTTTTTGCCTTTCTCCTTCCGAAATAAAATGTGGGACCATTTTTATTGATAATTTATTGATAAAAAAATAAGACTACTTCTTGGCTTAATTAAAGCACGATAAAATGACAATTCAAATGCGATTTTTTTCTGTTTTTGCACGATTGTTGCAATGGGAGATAAAGCCAGAAGTAGAAGCCAGAAAAATGTAGATAATATTGCATCCTAAATATTTGGAAAATAGTGAGTGATAAAAAAATTATATTTTTGAGCTGGCAGAGGTTACCAACAAGCAACATATGGTCAAAAAAAGTTATACACAGAAACTATTTTTGGGTATTTTTTTTGGAAACTCAATGAAAAAATTGATTGTTATAAAAAGAGCTCTCTTTTTTGGCTCGTGAAAAAAATATTGATTTTATAAGCCATAAGATAGGCAGTCAATTTTCAGCCAATATTTTCTTAACAATTTCCATTTTTTTCTAAGATACGTTTTGAGCGAGATATGTCCGTTTTTAATTTACCATTCAATTCCATTGTTTATTTATTATTCAGTTTCTTGATCTGGCTTAGCTACAGTTTGAGTAGTAGGGATTTCCTTCACGGTTACATCCTCAGCAACCATTTTTTTTATATCTCTTCCTTTTTTCACATTTTTTTTTTTGAATTCTATGAAGTTCTCTCTATTTCTTTAAATTTTCTTATCATTTAAATCTTCACTGATCACTTTTCGTGCAGCTTGTAGATTTAATAATAATTGAAAAAGATTATTTATACTTAAGTATAAATTATCTGTCTTTCTTGATCCGCATCACCGACAAAAATTGTATAGTTTACAAACTTTTCAATCTTGCCGCGACGTTCCATATTTCCAGGAAATTGAAACTTTGAGCAGGAACGTATGACATTGATTTATATCCTTACAACTTTTACTCTCTTTCCAGCCTCTGGCATCAAAAATCTACTCGAGATGTTAAATCTAACTCCATAGGCGGCAACAAAACGACAAAAGCATTCAGTCTTTTCATTCAAAACTCGCAAATATTTAAGTGGAAAACGAAATATCCATAGGTAGATTTTAAAATTACACTTTTATGTCTTCCAACTTCATTTTCAACTGAAACAATGAAAAAATTCATTCAAAGTATTCTTTATTTATTTACATGGATATTATTTGAAGCTTGGTTAATTAAACATTGGTGAGAAAAATTGACCACAACTAAATAACCATAAAATTCTATACGATTACATGTTAAGTACCTACGGTAGGAAGTTTACATGATGTGCTCTGCCAATAAAATTTGTAAAAAAAATAAAAAGAATGTAGGGTTTGGTTTATAATTTGTGTTAACTGTGAAACTAACTTTCATGCAAGATGTGCTAGGAATATATTCAGCATAACAAGGTACGTTAGTATATTCAAATTCATAATAAAGTATAAAGATGATTCAATAAAGGAACTACATAGTAAAATCGATCTGATTAGTCAACAAGGAGAAAAAACAATCAGATATAAACGTAATTTATCAACCAAGCAAATTATGGGAGTCTAAAAAAATCTGAGGCAAAAAGAAGAGAATCCATTTCTGTAGAAATCAAGTAATCAAATTCTAAATTGTACCAAGAAATGGATGAAAATAGTATTGTTTTCTGTTCCTGAAGAAAGCCAGCAATAACAAAAACACCTTGATGAGGATAAATACTCAACAAAAATGTAAAGACTTAGATAACAAAAATCATTGAAAAGAAGTTAAGAAGACCCAGAAAACAACTGGTTGTAGATAAAAATCTCAGTTAATGGAAAGGAATTCAAGGCTGCGAAATGTGTCTGCGATGACCTAAGAAAATCAAATAAATACTTTAAATGCATTTTACAAGTAAATTGCTATTTACTTGATAAGACTAATAACATACAGTTAATTTTAAAGCAGTATGACTCAGATATAGAGTTTACGTTTATCAGAAGCTTGGTGTAATGATGACTATTGATTATATGAAATTTGATAATTACTTTGCTGTTACAAAATTTAATTGGGTTAGAGGGTCACATAGTGGTGTATTTAGGGGAAACATTCTTAAACGTGGAGAGCCAATTATCCCTAAAACTAAATATAGAAATAGCCATTTTCTCTTAGACAACTTCAAATTAAGGTACAGATACACGTTTTTTGTGAACTTTAGGGCAAAATGGGTAGTTTATTATTATTACCGTAAATATTAGCCTTATTTGCCTTGCCGACTCTTGATCCAGGGAAGCGGCTGGCCTAAACATTCTAGAGCCCAGTGGCACCTAAGGCCTAATGACTTCGACAATTGCGGAGCTAGTCAAACGTTACACCCATGCTCAATCCCTTAAGAGATGGATTCAAAGGTTGCAGTCTTGCTAGGATCACTCTGGGCGACCCTGGGAAGCTGGCGCCGTAGAAATATTTAGCTATGACCAGGACAAACCCACGTTAAACTGTAGGATTTCTGACTGGCCACTGTCAACTAAGGACACACCTCCATACTATGGGGCTAGTGGACACATCTTTATGCAGGATGTGTGAACAGGAAGATGAAACTGTTCTCATGCGAGTGTCAATAAGAGAGTAAGTGTTCGGTGAGTTTTGGCCTACACCTGCCGATATAAAGGAGAGGAGAGATGTCTCCCACTAGTCCACCTTCCTGAGCAGGACAGGATGGACGATGACCTAGGAGGACTCCTCGGGAAGATGTACAATGGGTCACATGTAACCTAAGTGCTGTGAGTCTCACTCATCCTCCCTACTCTACAGATACAGAGATACTGTAAATATTGTTTTTACTCATTACTCCAAACCTAATCCATATTTTTGACGTACAAAGTCTTGTTTTGTACATATGTTAAGGAGAATAAAAAGTTCTTAGCGGTGGAAAATATTTTTCTTGAAATCAAACCTTTCTTACTTAGTTGAACAATTTTCCGCAACAACTTCAGAGATCAGGATGAGTACATCTTATTCTATACCAATTTTGCCCTCTCGTTAAGTAAAATCAGCCACCAGAACGGAAACAATGCTCACAATTCTATATTGCGTGGGCTATCTAGTGTGGCATTTCTGATTCGTATTATTCATTCAATAATATTCATATTAATGATAAATATTTATAAACAAGTTTGAAAATCACAACATGGGCTGCGGGCGAGTGTCTTTAAAAGCTATTTAATGCGAGTTGCATCCACTATTATTTTTTCTACTTCTATATGTCAATCCAATCAAAAATTTATTGAATATAATCATTATATACGAATGCACCTATTTTTTCTTTGACAACAATCAGTTCACACTTTTAACGTTTAGAAAAAGCTGCAAATCCCTAAGGTAGTTAAATTCATACCCTGTCTTTTAACACTGTCACTCATCATAAATGATGTTAAAGTATATAGCGACATTCACAACGATGTTTTTCCTGTCATGTGATCAGTTATTAGATTTTCAATTTTTTGTAGTTGACAATTCAACTCATGTATAAAAAATCGCATATGCCTCAGTGTAATTGTCACTTTGACACCGACAAAAGTTAGCTTTAACTTTTTCAGCGATAAATGCACTTGTGGTTTTTTCACTTATGCATTTGTTACCATGATAAATAATTTGACATGTTTGTCAACAACTTATTGAATTTCTAAACACTAACAATGAGCCGATTCATTGAATTGTCCTGCCGAATTACACTCGATGTTTGTATTGATATCGGGTAAATTTGTGTTGTTCAACTTCTAAACTGTTTCCTTTAGCAATTAGACTCGAAAAACTGTCAACCTAAAAACGCTCCACCTTCGGTGTCGCGTTTTTAATAGTTGACAGTTGTTCTCGGCTAATTGCTAGGAAACAGTTTCTCATTAAACAATCCAAATTTAACCGATAAAATACAAACCTCTTGTGCAATTATAAGTGATAAAATATCATTGAAGTATGTTTATATCCTTTGAAGATTCTTATAAATTTTTTTATATGTTTGAATGTTTATCAATTTATTAAATAATTTATTTGAGTCTGAATGAGCTAAAGAGACTTAATATTCAAAAGAACTTGAAATAAATAAGAATCAGTGAGAAAACTTCTTTGTTAGCTTTGTATTTGTTCTATGAGAAGGAAACGACGCCTATGCCTATAACAGTAACGTCAAGTAAAAGCATAAAAGAAAATGTTTACAAACATGAAAATGAAATGACACAAGTTCCTCATCATAAATTCGATAAATGTGGCAGCAGATCATATACGACACGGAATAATAAATTCGATTTTCTCTTCAAACGTTTACTTCTATGCAAAAATAAGAATATTTTCTTGAAGTATGTGACATATCTATGAGGAATGTCAAGGTTGTAGCTTACATATTTGAAAAACAGTTTACAAAATGGGAGATTTCAGATTCACATTTTAAAATTGACTTCGGCTACAAAATAATAATAATTAATTCTTTTCTTTTTAATTTCTTGGGAAATTAAACCACAATATTTTCAATATTAGAACTAGTCTTAAATCCAATGATACATTGAGATCAATACTAACAAAAACGAAACCAAAAAATGAAGAACAATCTTCAAAAAACTGCATATATCAAATATCTTGTGAATGCGACAAATTTTATTAAGGTGAAACATCTAGACCATTGAAAGTACGAATAAGCGAACACAAAAAATATATCAAAGATAGGGAATTCTCTAAGTCAGCTATTTGCAAACATGCTTGGGAAGAGGGTCATCAAATTCAATCGGATTCATCAAAAATAATATTGAAAGAACCCAATAGTAAAAGACGAAAAATCAAAGAAAGTGCTTTAATACAACTAAATGCAGATAAATGTGTAGCTAGTATTTCAGCCGAATGTAGTCAAATTTGGTAACCAATGCTAGAAAGAGAAATTTCCAATAATCAATTACCTACGTTATCAGGATAGCATCATAAGTTTTTATCCAGGTTTTCATATGATATAATAATTTGAATAGTTGTTAATCGATACACATTTCAATACACATAATCACAAAACTGGGTATACATATTTTGGAAACAAAAATAATCATACACAAAAAAAGTGACAAGAAACGCGCTTTATTAACAACATTTCCAATATAAGCGAAAAAACGCGCTATCCCAATAAAAACCGTTCCTGGAACGTGCACTTCACTGGATTCCATTTCTAGTAGACTATCATAATAATATATCGTTGGAATGTCATAAAATGGTCTACTATGAATGGACCTTAATGAAAATTTGATAACAAAATTTTGCAGTCTTAAACTTCAAAATATTTTTTGATTGTCTAGTTGTCAAATTTTTTCCGTTGTGTCAGATAGGGATAAAAAATTAATTTCTATTCATATTATCTTGATAACGGTAGCTGGAACGCTACCGAAACGTTGAAATCAATAATTTAAAAATATTGTGGTTCAATTTCCCAAGAAATTAAAAATAAAAGAATTAATAATATACCACAAGGAACATACAGAAGATAATAATAATTAATTAATGAAAAAAAGAATTAAAATATATGTTTACGAATGAAGAAATTATTTTCCGCAAAAATTTTCCATTTTCTATTAAAACCAAATTTTACGATTCAAATTTGCCAAGCTACACCAATAATTTGTTTTCTCAAAAACAACTGTTTCATCATCAGTAATAATAATAATAAAATGAAAATAATTTGATCACTAGCCGCAGTGGCTATTCCCAAATATTTGACTGGATTATTTTTTTATTCACAAATTTTACTTTTCGCTTCCAAAAAGTATAAAATTTTTTTCGTTAGCTACTTTCCTTTAGTTGCTGTACTGCAATTTTTACACTGAAGTTAACAAGCTGTGAAAGGAATTCATTTTTATTAAGAATTATATGATTATAAAACATTGTAATAATGAAGAAAATCATAATGCTCAAATGCAATTTCAAGCAGACGAAATAACTCGACCGAATTTCAAAGAACCCTATTTATAAAAAAAAAATCAATTCATATTCGTGACTACTAAGTTCTCAAATAGATGTTTAACAAAAGAATCTGGCAATTTGAAGTATTAAGAAGATAAATTCACTTCAAAGTTGAACCATTGATAGTTTAAAAAAATTTTATAATGAGAAATGATATTTCATATTCATAAGATGATTATTATATTTCATCGATAGGTATAATTTTCATTTGGGATGTACAGGAAATAATTTTTCCTACGACCACATAGGAAAGTGACATATATCGCACTGACTAGTTCTATGGAAAGTGACCTTTATTCATACGCGTACGGAAAAAAATCTTATCCGTACGTGTGCGGATAAAAAAGCTGTCAAATTGAATGTTGAAATGCTAGTCTTTTTACTCCGCATATTAATATGTATATGTGAAATGCTTATTTCCTAAGTTGATTGGTCCATATAATAATATAATATAATTTATTTATTTCATTTAAAATTAAAAAAAGAATAAAAAAAAATACCGAGCCCGGACTCGAACCACCCTACTGTTTGTCAAAAATTGAGTCTACGGATGCCTAGACCGCTCGGCCATCCCACTGTTGTAGCTCATGGTTCTTGTCCAAGATACTAATAAGCGCTGAGGAAATATACACACACAAAATAAAAAGAGTTTATATCACAATTTATTGGACTTTCATGTTATTGAAACAATAAATATCCGTTTTCAATTATTTGAACAATGAATCCTTAAAATAGCTAGTTAATACTTTCAATCTCCTACAGGTAGGCAACAAGTTAAGTGTGGTGCTAATAAAAATTTTACTTTTAATTTTCACAGCAAATAAATTTTGAACCGCAATGTTTATGTAAAACTATTTCCGATGTTCTGTTTGTTGTAAGTTGTTGAAATAAATGTTCATAACATTTTATATTTTGTGTACCAATATTAATTCTAACTTTTTTATAAAGGTACTTTTTTCCATTGCATAAAAATCACAATTTTCTGGGCCACTTTCAAAGGTAAGTAATCAAAACCATATAAAGTATTTACAAATACACATATGTAAAACCTCTCACATCTACATAAAAACGCAAGATTATACATGCCTAATTCGGTAAAGTATATCGCGTGGTCGTAGGAAAAATAGTGTACATAACTTGTGCGAAAGTGATTTTTCACACTCGTGGGATTGTCTCACTCGGCTGCGCTCGTGAGACAATACTTCCCACTCGTGTGAAAAATGTCACTTTCCGCACACGTTACGTAATATACTATTTCTAGATTGTTCGAAAAAAAAGGGATGTTAAAAAACGCGTTGTGAATCGTTCCCCCTTTTCCTCCAAATTCACGTTAGGAAATAAAAACTAGGGGAAACTAGAAATAAATTTCCATATTTTTATTATAACGAGGGGTACTTCATCACAAGTGGCTTTAAAAGACAGTTAAATACGGGGTGACTGTCCAGATAATTAGGTTTATCAGAAACAACTCCGGTAAAGTCTATCCTATGCAACTGAAATATAAAGATTTCTCCATGTTCCACCGTTATAAACTGCATTATAATGAAAACAGTTTTTCTTATACACATTAGTTTTGTATAATATTAATTTTTCTCTGGCATTTATTAAAGGAGACCCAAAATTTTTGTGGGTCCGGTTTTTTATTTGCTAAGTAAGTTCTCCAAAAAGTCCGTCTTTGTTTTCTGTATGGACTGAAACAAATCGCTATGTTCTTAAGCCACTGCTATTTATTGGTAAAACCTTTTTAAACATGAAACTTTCATCAGATGAAACTAATTTTGTATTCGTATAAATATTAGGATGATATCAATTCTTTTTTAAATGTAATTTCTGTTGCGGAATTTGTATTCACATTTGCCATGTAGCTGGAGCAAGCTTCTTGAGATCCCCACAACTTGTAATAAATTCGCAAGAATAGAACGTTGCCAATTTACACCGAGGGAAAAATTTTAATGGGCTCATAAATGTGAATTGTTACCAGGAACGTGCTGTGTCTATTTCGGTGGAAATTTTCATTTTGCATGTTTCGATACAGTTCTCCGATGTCTAAAACACCTGCCGCTCCCGTCGAAATGGTGATTTGTTGTTGCAAATATTGCCGACATTTTACCAACAAGAAAACGACGGTAACGATATTGAGAGTCCCAAATCGGATCTTCGAAAGTCACGTCCCATACAGCCGATGGCTTCTTTGTTTCTTTCTTGCTTTTTTCTAGCGAGAAAAAATATTTACAACCAGGCCAAATGGTGTCATTTTTGTCAGCTGAATTTGCAAAATTACAATGCGGCACAATTTGATGTTTACGGGAAGAAATTGCTAACGGAAATGGGAAGTATATGATAGATTTGATCAATATAATAAGGTTCTTTTTTCAAGAAAATTTGCATAATTCATGATGACTTTTGTTTTCTTATGATTCTTTCCCCAGGAAATACTGTTCCCAACAATGAATAGGGTCTCAATAGAAGCTCATAAACAACGTCGATGCTATAACAAACAAATTATCTTGGAGTTGATATAGACATTAGTCACTGTTTTTTATTCATATCCGTTCGAATGAAACCCATAGATTTGAGAAAAGCAATAATGCGTGTATTATGAGAGTGCATTTAATATTTCATATCGTACACGTTTACTTCATGCATAAAATATGGCCGTAAATCGTTTCTCTATTGAAAATCATGTTTTGCGGTTCTCCTTGTCGAATATGGCTCGTAAAGTTTCAAACTGGATGGTTCTGAAGCTGCTGTTATACGATGAAGGGAGGAATTTTATGTTTGTTTTAGGGTTAATGCCGAAAGAGAACAATTCTTTTAAAAAAATAATCATTCAAAAGTTTTTTGTCGATTTGAATGAATTTTTTTACGAATAATATTTTTGTAGAGTTCCAGAAACTCGCAATTTTCTCTATTTTGAATACTAGTTCACACCACTCTGATATATTATTTGAAATTCCAAAAGTAGCCGATAGCAGCAGACAAAATAACGCTAGATAAATACAGCGCAGGACAAAATAGCGTTGCTCAAAAATAAGGCAGTTCAAAAACAGCGGCGGACAATTAACACTCTGTAGTTAATTAATATAGCTTCCCATATCGTAATATTTCAACCGGTTGTATTCAGGCACAGTGCTAGTTGGTCGAGCGATATTTTGTCAGATGTTGATTTTGTTCTGCTCCATTTTTGTGCTCTTGTGGTCCAGCACTATTCTGCCAAAGAGCCGTATTAACAAGATCGTACACTCAAACAAAACTATGTGTACCTATTTCCAAATTAGAAACTTTCAGACTTCCCAAGAAAATGATGATAATATGTAAGTAAAATACATCCTCAGTAGCCCTTGGAGTCAGGAGTCCTTGGAGTCAGTAGTTTGATTATCTAAGCAGCTACATAGTAGCACAAAATTGATCTTCTCGGCAGAGATGACATTCGATGTTTTCAATCAGTTCTACAGAGCCTGCTATATATTTGGTACGAGATAATCATATTTGCCAGATTTAAAGGGATTTATTATTTCTTTTGACAAGCTGGTCCATTACTTCGTTACCAAGGACAACCTTATTCACTGCACCCAGTTGGAGTTTGGTATTCCGTACCAGTTTTTAAATCCTGTTGGAGCACAGTGCCTGCAATGTGTTGAGCACCGCTATGCGCTAGAAATTACAATACCGTTTCTTTATGGTCGGTGGAATAGTGATATGTATTTTCCAGCAAGAGAAAATAAAAGATTGACTTCTGTGTCTAATGTCGATCATTGGTACTTACGTCGACGTTTGAAGTATTTAACTGTTTAAATTGTTCATGGTCTCGCTCGAATTTATATTAAATGCAATGCGGCCTACGTGATGGTGATAAATTCCCGTGTTCCAGTTGAAAAACAATAAAGCTGCTCTGGTCAGAGCCAGAGGCAGTAATTTGCGAATAAGCGACCATTGATAAATGCAAATTTACTGAACAATATTTACTAGTAACTTTTGTTAAAGCTTAACTAACAATTTTGGTTGAGGAAATTTATTTTCATCCACTATCTGCATTATGCGTCATAGCGCAGTCTTTAACAATTGAATTAAAAACTAAAGGATTTTATTCGTCAGTATCTCCCTCTGGAATATTTCTCTTCATCCGACCAAACATGACATCTAAAACAATTTTGAGAAATTCGGTTATGAACTTTCGCATCCTCCTTCCTTCCAACTGAATCGCAGTTAATTGGTGGGACAAAATTGTCTTGAATTTAATTATTTAGCGAGAGATAATTGAAAACCGTAATTGTTGGCCATTGTAAAAATTAACGAGCAAGGGAGTGTTACAAATTGTTTTTCGCTTTTTCTTTTCTTGTTTGAACTAATTTACGACGGCTAGTGATGAATTTAGAATGATGTATTTTTTTATTTCATGTAAACAATAGAAAATTGATTGAAATTTCGTCTGTGAGGACGTGGTTCTTCTTTTCGTAGCACGAACGTTACATTGCTTCTCAGCATAGATTAGAGATTTTTTTAAAACTGCTACACATGAATATTCACACAATTTACCCTTTTCCACTTTTACGTTGAACACTGAAGATGGATAGCGATTTTCAGGTGATAAAGTGTCGATATAAAGACGTTCCTTTATACAGGATGTCCAAAAACTCATGCAAAACGAAAACTACAGTTACTAGAGGTGCTTTTAAGTCGATTTAGCTCAAATTACCTCAATCCGAAAATGCTTCCTAAGGGAGCTAGAACCCTTTAAAGAAGGGAATTGGAAAAATTTCATAATCCAATATGAGTTTCTGGACATTCGGTTTCTGCTGTCAATCATATCAATATTGTACTGTTCTAAGCTTAATAAGTATTCAAATTCATGTTATAGTTTTAATACTATACAAGTCTTAAACAATCTCACGGCAATGTTATACAAAGTACCCAGGCTGAAGTTTGTAGGAAGCGGTTATTTTAAGACATAGTTTGTGGTCACCCTGTATATTTGTATTCAAATAACGGCCTCTTGTATAAGACAACCCTTTCGGGTCAACATATTCTCCAGATGTTGAACTTAAATTGTTTAAAAGGGATCCTTAGAGTAAAACTACGTATACTTAATATTCTCGTATTTTTTGAAGTGTGGCTTTCAAATAGATTAAGATGTTATCCCACGTACCCACATTCCTCGGAAATACTGAAACATTTGGAGTTTATGGGGATGGGGTTTTATGGATATTGCTTACGCTTCCGATTTAAATTTATTAACGATAGAGGTTCGGTTAGAATTATATAAAGTGGTACATGTTGAAATGGGCATAAATGTTAACGGTCCTGTTCTGACCAACTCTCTACCAACTGCTACAAGGTCCTTTGAAACTTCGGCAACAATCATAAAAATCAGTGGGTAGGGTTATTTTAAAAAAAGAAAGATGGGACTTATTGTTTGTATTGGTGAAGATTCTACAATTTAAGTGAAAAATTTGTTACCAGACATAAGAAAAATGGCTTATTGATATAGTAATCTGTAATACTTGAAAATTTTCTAGAAAGCAAACCTCATTTCTTGCCAAACAAATTTGTGCGACTTACGGTGCTTGCATCTTAACTTTTCCGTATGCTGGTGATGTCACGATCTCGTCCGATCATTTTCAAAGTGCTGAGTGGTGCATTTTAGCAATTTTGCACACATAACGTCGGGTATCTATCATTGGAACAAGCCGTGTAGAGAAGTCTTCCGAAAAAAGTATAAGCCATTTCAAACTCGGCTGCTGGTCCAAATGACTGTATGAAACATTTTTGGAATAACTAATGAGAATATAGGACTAGTACAGATCCTCGATGATATATACTACATTACATTCTCGCGTTACAAACGAAAATTTTTAATGTACAGGGGCGCATTAATAAGTGAATTAAGCAAAAATGAGTATGGGATAAAATTTTGTAAGCTTTGAAACAAATTAAATTCAACTGTGTAATCCTTTGAAGAATTAAATGTACTATATGTTCATTATATATATTCCACACATTTGGAAATATATCGTTAAAAATAGAACATGACAAAGTCTGTCTATAGATGTTATAAGCTATCGAAGATTTGAAACAATATAGGAAAAAAAGGGTTTTGTTAATTGGTTTTTCAAGGCAACAGTATTTGAAAACTGAAAATGAAAGAATAGCGAAAATTATAGAAACATTCCCAAAAATTAACTTTTTGACTTCCTTTTCATTGCATTCAGTTATTTTCTACCGAAAAACAGCCATATATTGGAGTAATGTGTATGTTCTAATCTTTTAATTTGAATTATACATTTCAAATACGAAGCAGGAAAAAGTTTTGAATGGGACATAATTCCCCTCTGTTTAATGCTTAGGTATAAACATCTAAATAATCTACTAGACAGGCGAGAAGTCGACTTATGACTATGCGTGGCTGATTTTTTCATCAATCAAGGCATATTTAATAAAATTGGAACTCCTCCTGGTTATTAAATGAACTATAATCTATTTTAATATTTATTGCAAATGAAATTACTCAATTTTCAATATAGTTCTATTTTATTCTACTTGATTTTTCACAATTTTCAGGCTCTAAAAGATTAACAAACGTAACTTTTCTCAAAATATTTATATTTTCTCAAATAAATAATTCTATTTTAATTTTTTCCATTCTGCTTTCTCTTCACTTTACAAAATTATGTTCTCTTTGTATTGTTTTCCATTACCTCTCTCTTTCTTTATATTAGTTCAGTGCCTCTCATGCAATATTTTAAACAAAACATCCTTTCGGCATCCTCGCCTAATGTAGTGTTAATTACATCAGCGTTAGCGTTTTCTTTGTTCTGTTCCCCCAAAAAATTATTTTCATTATATCTTCCCCACAGCATGTTTTATTTAACACTAAGAATTTCTTCCATAGGATGACTCCTTAATAATGATTTATACACTTCTATTTTGGCTTTTTGAAATTAAGTGATAATTTCATTGTGCCGGAGCAATGGTTTGTTTGCTGGGGTATACAGGGTGTCTTGAAAATCTCCTTCCAATCTCTAAGTACCGGACTACAGATACAAGGTGTGAACCTATGTGCTGCTTATCTTATTTACTTTCATTTCCCTTGAAATAGATTGTGGTGAAGTCAGTTTTTTTGTGCATGTTAAAAAACCTCTAACCCTGTCCTGATAAATTGCCTAATGAAAACCCGTGTTTTGATGATCTGAATGGTTGGTTAGCACTGTGAAAAAATCTGGATTCGTAAAATACACTTTTCCACACTCCGGCGAAAATTGTGAAAAAAAAGTACAAAAAAAATGTCGACTGTTTCAATTCGCTTTTATGCACCATTCTGTTCTGTTCTGTAAAACTGAATTTTTTAAATTTTTAGTGCCTCAACGGTATAATGTTAGTAGATATATTTCCAAATAACTAACAAATTTTCTTATATTTGTTACTCACACATTAAACGTTCATCAAAATTCTGGAGTACGCTTACACAAAACCTTCAAATTTTGAACATCTACAAAGCGAAGAAAAACCAAAACATACCTAAATTTTACTCTCGTTCTCTGAATATACAGTTTAATGCCGCCAGGCATTAGCTCATAAGCGAATAGAGATATTTGTATAGAACAAAAGCTATTCCATACCCTTTCGAAAACACTTTGATGTAAAACATCAGACAAGTTCAGGGGTATAACTTGAAACCTGTCAACACTCTGTTAGATTGTTAAGTTCGGGCTGTTTTGATTTTGATGAATGCATATTTGTATCGTAAAATATAATATACGTTAGTACAATGAGGATAATATAAACAACACTTTTCGAAGGAGAATATGTAAATCTGACAATTTGATCAGTGTCCTCTACCAAAACAGGTGTTTATTGCTCCTTCCACTTTTAACCGTTGTGTTTTGGTAAAGGTTCACACAATCGAAAATCCTTCTCGTAAAGACAGTGGGCAGTGAGATGGCGCAGTTTTTGTAAGTCCTAATCCTTGTAAGTTCTCACAGACGCAGAGTTTGTGAGTAGCTGTTTCATCGTTAAGTTCACATTTTTGCACGAAGGCTCACTAACTTTGCCCATCCTTTGCAGATACTTCCTCAGTGTCCAGTCACCAGGTCGGTAATTGTCTTCAAATTTCTCTTACACAGTTTCAACAGCCTAAACGAGAGTTCCTTGTCTACATTATTCAGTAAACTCTTAGGGTATCTCTTAGGTGTCCTTGTATCAGTCTCCATTTGAGTTGTTGTTTCTTAGCTAGCCAGCTCCCGACTTTCCCTCTTATGTAATCCTGTTCGTTTCCACAAAACAGTTCAGGACCTATGAAGGCTCCTTTAACTAACTGGTCTGTCATTTCATCACCTGCAATCCCCTCATGTGCCGGTGCCAATATTGGAGACACTTTGTTGTCTCTTGCCAGCATGTTAAGGGATTCTTTCCAGTTTTTTACCAGTTCAGACTTGGTTGTTGAAGAGCTTTAAGCTGAGCCTGGCTATGTGAATATTCCAATTCTTTTACTTCTTAGCAACATATTATTTTTATATGCTTCAATTCAAAATGTAAATTCTCCAGAATTCTCAGTTAAAACAGTAAATTCTGTCCATTTTCAGCGTAAACTATAAATTTTATCAAATATGCAGATATATTTAGAATTCAAGGGAATTTACAGCTTGAACTGGAGATTGTAAGAATTAAGTACCTAGGTTGTGCTATTTGTTTACTTTGGTAAAATACACCTTGTGTGAACAATTATCGCAACTTTTATACAATGGGAACTGGTATGAACACGTAAACAAAATACTACCCAATCATTTTTTACAATTTCCTATTAGGTTTTTGACAAAAATACTTCACTTCCGTTTTGAATATTAATTAATCAATCTGAACCTCCTATGAATCTTGGATGAATTTATTGTTTTTAATTAAACATTGTTTTATTTCAGGTAAGTTCTTGGATTAGAAATGGGGCAGGGAATCCTACTGCTTCGTCGTTTCGGGTAGGCCGCAGGGCGTTAAGATAAGAGGTAAAGTCTTGAATTTATTAAAGCTAAATTCGGCCAATTTTCTCAAATGGCCGATTAAATTGTACGTAATTTGTTTCGCGAGTGAGCGCCGAGCTTATATTAAAACTCCTTTTTCGACTACGTTTTGAATGCCTAAATGGTAGCTTCATACGCAGGATCGTAATAATATATTTGATATTCTATATTTATCATTATTTTAACAATTTAATTGAAAATAATGAAGTTATAGAGATGTATGTTCGATGTCACCAACAAAAGTACAATTCTTAATACATTTTTCATCGGTATGGATTATCGAATGCTTTTGAAAATATTTAAAAAGGACGAAGAATTAATGTAATTGTTATTCCTAATGAAAAACCAAAGTGGTTGGTTTTATCGTGCAGATATTCCACTCCATACTTGGGTGTCTGTTTTTTAAAAGGTTATTTTCAAAAATCAATAGTAAACTGTCATCTTGTACGTCTATAGATTATGTTGATATGGAAATGTTTAAATTCGGTCCTGTGCTCTTCTATATCACTTGAATGTTTTTCTTTCTAAAAGGCACTATTACGTTCAATTATTTTTCCGGTTTTCCTTTGGTGTTACGCGCTAGAGAAATATCTATTTACCGAAACCCCTTATTTCGGTTTTTAATCTATGCCTTAATTCCAGCACCCAATTTTCGGTTGTATATAAACGGCGGTTTTTGGTATAAATGGAGTCGTAAAAATATTTCTTTAGTCTGTCAACGACTGTGTTTTTGGCAATTTCACTTGTACCGGGAGCTCGTTTAAGACGTTTTTAATACTTCTCGGAAATGCGTTTTAAGCAACGTTAATCGGATCGAGTCTCGTATCTTGGAACGTTTTATTGGGGCATTTAAAGACGGTTTTCGACTAATTGGGTAATTACAACGATTTGTAGATGTGACGGAGAATTTTGTCACACCAATATAATCCTTCTCAGAATGGCGTCACTGACAGGAAAGCCATATTGCTGTGGAAGGCTCATGTCACATTTAATTTTCATAGTTTACAGATAAACAACGAATAATATTGAGACTTTAAAATGTGGAATACGGAGAACAAGAGATAAGGTATCTTTTTATTGACTTCTTTGTGCATCTTAATCTGTTGCTTTCAACTTTCGTTGAAATCAGATAATTCCTCTGTTGATTGCTTTTTTTGTCGTCTAACATTTGATTATTATTTAATTAAACTGAGAAACAGTTTACTGACTGGTCCATTTGTCGATAATAAAGTCTTTATTATTGAAATAAAATATATATTACATTGAGAATGTTCTACAAAGTCTGTCCGACAACCAAGTGTCTTCCATTACTGATTGGTTGTCCTCCAAAGCAATATGTCCGACCTTTTAAAGTCGGGTGTTCTGGAATTCTCTAGCTGTAGCTAAGCTCTGTATCTGTGTTTGACAGTAACAGCTGTTATCCAAGCTAACTATACACCATTTAAGAATACATGACTTGGACAGGTCGGAAAGAAGCACCTTAAATCGAACAAAAAAGTTGAAAAAAAAAACTTAAAAACACACTTCATTGATAATCTAAACTAAAAAGTCGAAAATAATTCTTAATTTAAGAATAAAATGATTAATAAGAAAATGAATTACATTGTGGTAATAGCGTGGGGTTAATTTCCTACTAGTTCTATTCCGATATGCAGGGCTAATGTCTAAATGTACCCCACGCTTTCACCACAAAAACTTTAATTTTATATTTGATCACTTTATTCTTGACTTGAAAATTATTTTCTACTTTTAAGTTCGATTACCTATGAAGCGTGGGTTTTCACTTCTTTTACTTTATTATATTAGTTTTCATCCAGGTTTCCCTATGATTTATCATTTGAATTATTATTGTAAATCGAAACAAACTCTGGACTCGTTTTCGTTTTTAATAAAAATGTCGATGCTAATAAACGCATAAAACTGTATGTATTGTGTGTAAAACAAAATTCATGTTTCTTTCAAAAGTATTTTTGATACATTTCTCCTGCGTATAATCATAAAGACGGATTTTGCAGCGAAACGGAACTACAGGTATAAAAATGTCGCTGTGAATTAAATTTTAAATGAAATACGAAAGCAACAAATTCGATCTATATCTCCGTATATGACCAAGAGAATTGACTGGCTGCCCCTTGAACCTTTCAAGGCTTTCTACTTTGTACTTTGATCTCCACTATACGAGGACATTACATAAACTCCCAATCGTGCCTTACATCAAACCGTTTGGATTTGGGTTGAACGTGTCCAGAAGATAGGAATTTTATAAAAAAACGGGCATGAGAGAAGCTCAAAGACGGCGTCAGGATCGAACTGGAAACAGAAATTTCATTTAATTTTAATTTTGTTTTCACCAAGTTTTTGGCACTGGCATAGCCAACAGGTCAGCTTTATTGGATTTTAATATTGAAATAATATTTCGAAAAACCACCACGGGCGTACGCTATAATTTCTCTGGGGATTTATTTATTTTTTAATAATTTATTTTTTAATAATTTAGTTCATTTAATACCTTTTTTGGTGTGCGTCATCGTTTGTGACGTATATCCGGTGGTGTCGTTTATTTTATTCGCTATTTTGACATATATTTAACCTTAAATTTGATAAATACAATCATCAGGATCGTATTCAGCCAAATTCAAAAAAGCTATGAAATTAATAGTCACCAGCTTCTTCTTCTAACTGAAAATACTTTCGAACTCCTGATGTTATTCTATGTATCTAGACATATTTCTGTATTATTCAAATAAATATAACAATAAGATTAATATTCACTATTCATAAATAATATTTGACTGTAAACAACAAAGTATAGACCTGACCAGAACTTTCAGTGAGACGTAAAACACATTGCCAATACAAAAGGTACGTCTGCATCCTATTTTGAATGGTGTAACTCCACCCGAATGATAGTTCGCGTTGGCGCGTAATCACCTAATCAAATTTTTCATGACAAATTGGGATAAACGTTTGTGATGTCCATTATTGTGATATTTCAATTAGGATTAATCACTTTATTCCATTTCTTTCAACGTAATGTGTTTCAAAGACATTAACAATCGATGACGCACACTAAGAACTATAGATATTTGTAAATTTCGTATAATGAGTCTGTGCTGTTCCTAAGTAACATGGCTTTCATGAATATCTTCATTAGTTCGAAAAAGGCCATTTGATACCAGATTATAACAAAAGAATAACGTGATATACGAAAACATCCAAGCTATAAATAAACGAACACAAGAAGGATTTATTACCCCAGTTATTCGTTCAGCATGAAGTAATATTATACTCGAGAAAAAAAAGGAACTGTTCTTCGATATTTGGATAGAGTTGGCACCAAGCTAGGCTAGGTCATTTTGTAGTGTGACGTTATTTTATGCGAACGTTTTATTTTTCCAATGTCACTACTGAGAAAGTTATTTTTTGTATACAATTCGAGCGTGATTCAGTAAATATACTACTGGTTTATTGAAGAAACACTTACGCACTATAATAAACTCAATTTATATACACACTTATAAGTGTCTATTAATTTATCTACACTTGGTATAATAATTGTCCTAATTTATTTTAAACACTTGAATATTGCACTAGAACGTTCTCGAATTCTCCATCTTCTGCGTATGCGAACTTCCAGAATAGTCGGGAACAAATCATCGCATTAGAAGGTCGCATTCGTCAAAATTTATAGTTCACGACAGGACTGGCTTCGGAATCACTGAGTTTATAACAATGTAAACTAGAAAATTGAAAACTTTGGTTCTATTCTGATAATTCTGGTCCAGATTTGAGTAGAAAGTTATCAATGTATGTTATTCTTCCCGAAAATAATATTTCTACGTGACTTGTTGCTGTTTTTCTAAAATCCATTTCGTATCAAGCTTATAGCAATCTCATTTTTACATTTTTCAGTAAATTTCTGCATTAGAGTTCCATATATGTGAGCAACACAACATTAAGCGACTTTTCATCCGCTGGCTCACATAATAGAGCACGCAGCAACCAGCGCCTTTTGATATATTGATGCGTGTCGAGATACCATCAAGAATTTACATGTGAAAAATTGTATTTTCACCATTTGAATAACTCTTAAATCTTCTCTTTCTCTCTATCTCGCCGACTCTTTCTATCTTTGCTCTCGCCTTGCTCTCCAGTTTCTGATCAAGCGTGTGAGACGAATACCGAAGCGGACAATTTGAATTTGATGTGTTCGCTCTTTTCTCACATGTATGCTTAGTACGTGCATTATTTTGCCTTCTTGTTGCGAAATATTGCACTGTAATAAATAATCTTGGAATATTCAACGTTTCCATAAGATATATTTTATTTTTGGAAAGACTAAATATATCGGACGAACGCGAGACCGAAATTTCTATTATTTATAAACTTTCGTATTGCAGTTGAAATTTACTGTTGAATGAATTCATTCCAATGTAATTCAACTTTTCTCCGATTAATATTTATGATCTGTCATGATGTGTTGTTGTGTAAATATGGGATTTTTCCATGTGTATATTGACAAATACAAAAATACTGAAAATATTTCATGTTTACTTTTTATTTAGCTAAAACACAAGATTATCCAATATACAAGATCCATGTTGTCTGGTTTTAAAGTACAAACTTTTATAAGCCGAAGTATGTTTGCCGTTTTCCCATCTTATTGAATCAAAATTTGACACAACCTGAAATCCAGTGAATTCAAAGCGAAGCAGATACGTTTTTATCGAGATATCTTCAAGGTATATTTCACTTATTATGAATTCCTTCATCTGCACCGTGTCAAATCAGACATTTGTTATGGTATTTTTTTGGAAATCATTTTTGTTACGAGGCACTGTCGAATTTCACTCACGCTCTAGATACAATTTTTTAAAATATTATTTCCAAAGAACAAAGACCGTTCACTTAGTGGAAACAACTACTTCTCGTGCTATATGCCCCGACAAACGTAGACTAAAAAATATTTCTTGATTTAAGGTTTTTCAACTGCCATTCACCTTTCCAACCAAATATTACTTTCAGTTGCCAGAATCAATTATGTTTTGAAAGCAAGCTTAAAGCGAGTAAATTTTTCCGCAGCAGTCATTGCGCAGATGACAGTTTCTCAATTCTTTCCGGACTATCCACAACTTTTTAATTGAAATCGAATATCACACTGAGTGAAAGCTGTTTGTACAGCGCTAATAAAACCTTCAATCGATAAAAATGACTGACGTACTAGTAATCCGATATGCCGCGAATATGGACTTTATCATCTAATGTTTCATTTTATATTTTCAATCTTAATTTACTTGAGCTAAATCTATAAACGCGAAACCAAATTAAATTTCCTCGTTTCAATCAAGTAACACAACAAAAAAAATATATTGAAAATTGATTTTTGGTTAAAGTGAGCTGAAATAACTGCTGTTGGCAGAATTAGTGTTATTTTAATTTCTTTACTTTACGTCTATTGACATCATATTACGATATATGGATGACTTTCTTTTTTAATATGATATGATAGATTACAGTCTTTTATAAAACAAAACAAAAAGTATTTAGTGGAAGTAACATTACAGGAAACTGTAATAATACTTTATAGTTTCATGCCCACGTGGCCTGTTATAAGATTTTAGGAACTTTGGTTTGCGATTGGAGCTGAGGATGTCGCTATTGTCACAACTTTTACACTCCCGTTTTGGCGTCTTCTCCAGTACAAGATTAAGCTCTCGGATAGAGAACATAAACCATGTACTGATGAGGCGCATATTCGACAAAATCGGCTTAGAAGTTATGCTGTCCTTTCTAATTGCAAACCAGAATGGTTGATGTTGAATATCTTGTAGATATACATACCAGCCCCGCTTCACTTTGTAATGTAATTCAATATCCTTCGGGGCCTATAGCACGGGAAGTAGTTTTTGATTTTGAGTTGAATGAAAAATATTTTTAAAAACTAATAAAGCGTTGAAATATTTATAATTATTCAGTGATGTCCATAGATCTTTTAAGTTGCTATTGAGCTTTTGACGACGCCACTGTATTAATCACAATAAATCACTATATAATTTACGGCGGCTATGGGATAGTGGAGTCTGTTCTATTCTCAATTTTTTTTTATGTTTATGTCTTTTCTATGCATCTTTGGCATAATAGGTGAATATACATTGGGTTGCATGGGATATAATTTTGAAAGTATGCTGCTCCACTGATTTTGTCACGATTCACTGTCATTTATCCAATTTCGGATTGGTGGATTAGTGAATTTTGAATAATTTGATTGGAGAAACGTGCTTGCCTAGCTGCTTAGTGTGGTTCGATGATAGGGAGTCTCTACAAGATTCCGCGGCTTCATTAGTTTATAACTTTGGTCTATCTCTTTCTACCAGAAGTTATGAGCCATTTGTTTCCAGTTATTTATTCTGGAATGACTTTTGTCGTGATTGGTCTTATTAAAGAAGCAATTGTTCCAACCAATTTAAAACTAATATTCCGAAGATGGAGCGAACCGCAGTAAACAAGCATAATTTATATAAACCACTCATCTTTGTGAATTCTCTATTATGTTTTGTTTTCCATAGAAATACTCAAATATCCCTATCGAGACGGAGAGTTGAGGCGAGTATTTTCCCCTCACGTCTCCCTCTCTTTCTCTTCCCATTCCCTCAATTTCCCAAATTGTATTTTGAATGTAGTTTGGATTTATATTCTAAAGGCTTATTTACGTCAGTTGACAATTCAATATTTATAGAAACGCGGATATGACTCATGCATATCTCAGTTTTCCTCCAAAATTTTTCTACGATGAGAATACATAAAAAATAATGACTATCGTATTCAGTAAAAAATCATCGACCCCTTGGGTGAATATGCATTACAAATTTTTGTAGTTTGCGATAATAGAAAAACTGATTTCGAAAAAAACCCTTGCAGATCATGAACAAATATATTTTTGTCTCGCGGTCTTATACTTCCGTACTCTTAAGTTTCTACTCTCGTTACCGACGATTTTTCTACTATTTCAGGTACTTTTATGATCTTGGGTTCAATGATTTAGTCACACGCGTTCCTGAAGTCTATAAAAGTGACGTGTGTATTATAACTGTAAGTATTCCAGGGACTGTCTAACCCCATATTGGTAGTCTGCATTTTTTGTGTACCTATCCCTTCAGTATTCCATTTATTATGTTTGCAATTATTCTGTGGGTGGCTTAAAGTATTCCTCTATAATTTTTGCAGACATCCTCATCTCCTTTTTTGTGGATGGGTGTTATTTCAGTGTTCCTTCCAAATATATTGTTATTGATACTTATTGATGTCAAGAAAAAACCTTCAATACTAAGGAACTGGTGCTAGAATATAAAGTGAAGAAAGAAGTTCGAAATTAATAATCTCACTAGAGAGAAACTTTCCAGGATAGAAAAGAACAAGTGGAGAGTGCGAAATAAAATATGCACAGGCAGTCTGATAAGGATTCCTGGACACTGTGGCATGAGAAAAAAGAGGGCCAGCTCTATATATTCGCCCAGAACTACCAATCTGAGCTTCTCAATATGACAATTGAGGAAGTATAAGAGACGAAAATACTGTTCAACGAAAAATTGGTACAGTACACTAGAGTTGCGAAGTGGATTATGTGAAACTGCGCCTGGAGTACACGAAAAGCTTGGACTGAGGTGTGGTGATTCTCCCTGATAGAAAGACTCAACAGAGTATCTGTGATCTGAGTCTCTAGCAATTCTGGTATGGATAGCAATGGAAAGGCAGAATCTTTCAGAAGAGAGTGTGCTGCAGGTAGTTTTATTTGGACCAGAATCTTCCATTAAAATTTTATACAGTTTTCAATGCCAAAATTTCATACTTCTTGTATAATTCACCAGGATTGTTCCATGCAAAAGCTTTTATTAGATTAGATTAGATTAAAATTGGAGTGGCTCTTTGTCCTATCCCACTGCGACCTTTGCAGATCTATTGTGGTCCTCCCTATATTAGAGCTCGATATCCAGCTTTATTCTTTTTATTAGACTTAATAGCCTGGTTACCGCCTCCTTTGCGTAGCTCTCTGCCTTCGGTTTTTCTTCCCCGAATAAGTGAAACCGCAACCTTGCTAGGCCTTCACACTCACAAAGTACGTGCTCCGCGGTTTCTTCTTCTTCCTGGCAGAACCTGCATAGGCTGTCTTCTGCTAGTCCAATTGTGTGCATATGTTTCCTTAGCCTACAGTGCCCTGTGAGCATTCCCACTATTATCCTCGTCGTTTCTCGACTTTGGCGTAGTAGGTCATGTGACAGTTTGGCCGAAGGGCTTTTAAGGAATAATTTAGCGTGTCTTTGTCCTGGGGTTCCATACCACCAGTTCAACGCCTGGTTGTTTATCCATTTGTGGATGCTTCCTTTACTTAGGCATTTGGCAATTCCACAGGAAGGTTCTGGCCCTATCATGACCTCCGCTGCTCCCTGCTTGGCTAATTCATCGGCCTTTTCATTGCCTTTTATTCCTTGGTGGCCTGGTACCCAGGCTAGGGTTACTTTATTATGACTACCTAGTCTGTTGAGGGCCTTGCGACATTTCCACACCAGATTCGATGTTATCTTATATGAGCGTATCGCCTTTAGTGCTGCTTGGCTGTCAGAGTAGATGACGATTCTTTGGTTATTCACCTCCCGTCTTATCAACTCTTCTGCACAGCATTGCACCGCTATTACCTCTGCCTGAAAGACAGTGGCATGTTTCCCTAGGCTTAGAGAGATCGCTATCTTCTCCTGTACCCCGTATATTCCGGCTCCTACTCCAGAGTCTGTTTTAGAGCCATCAGTGTACCAGTTGAGATTCGCCATTATGGGAGGCCCTGCTTCCCAGTCCTTTCTCTCTGGAATTACGATTGTATATTCGTTTTTAAAACTATATTGTGGGGCAATCTGATCCTTTGGCATTCCCAGTATTGGATCTGCCTTTATTCCATCATATAGTTCTTTGTAGACCTAACCGTGTTCTTGGCTTATCGGAGAAGGTCCCTGTGATAATCTGTGGCTAACAGATCTTGCATTTCCTTGAATAAGTATATGCAGTGGTGGTAGGTTTAGTATCACCTCCAGAGCCGCTGTCGGAGTCGTCTTCATGGCCCCTGTGATACTCAAGCAGGCCTGCCTTTGAATACCACTTAGCTGCCTTTGCGCTCCGATCTGCAGTGTCCTGGGCCACCAAACAACTGATCCATAGGTTATCATTGGCCTCACAACCTGTGTATATAACCATTTGGTCATGCTAGGATTCAATCCCCAATTCTTTCCACACATTTGCCTGCATCTTCCAAGAGCGATTCTGGCCTTATGTGCGGTTTTTTCAATGTGGGAGTTCCAATTGAGCTTCTGGTCAAATATTACCCCTAGGTATTTAACTTCATTCGCAAATGGAATCTCCACTCCGTTGATTTGCGGCTTTTGTAGTCCTTGCAATTTTCTCTTTTTTGTAAACGGTACCAGTGTAGTTTTGTAGGGGTTCACTGCTAGTTCCTCCTCCCTACACCAGCCACTCACTATATCAAGCGCCATTTGGGTGCGCTCCGATACTGTGTCTGGAAACCGTCCTCTTATGACGATGGCAAGATCGTCCGCATACCCCAGGCACCGAATACCTTTGTCTGATAGCCGTACTAGAAGCGTGTCTACTAGGATCGCCCACAAAAGGGGCGATAAAACGCCTCCTTGAGGACAACCCCTTTCCACACCGCATACTGACTCTCGCTTAGAGGGCGAGTTTTCAGAGCGTTGTCCTTTATGTACCTATCCACTAGCTTTTCCAAAGTCTTGAGCAGAAAGGACGTTAGGCTAATTGGTCTATATGACTGGGGCGTTTGGTCAGAAATTCTACCTGCCTTCGGAAGGTATATGACCTTCACCTTCCTCCATATTACCGGAGTATGCCTTAAAGCTAAGCTAGCCTTGAAGATCTTACTTAGTTGTGGCGCTAATGCCTCTTTACCTTTCTGCAGTAGTACCGGATAGATTCCATCCTCCCCTGGTGATTTAAAGGGTTGGAATTCGTCTATGGCCCACCTTATCTTATCTGGTCTTGTAATGTCAGTGGCAAGTTGCCAGTCTTCCCTACTGGGTCTACCTGCCTCTTGGGGATTGCTGACTACCTCCTGCATACTTAGATCAATGGTGGCTCCAGGAAAGTGTGCTTTTGTCGACAGCTCCAAAGTTTCCTGTGCCGTTTCTGCATAGTCTCCGTCCGTTTTCTTGAGGAGACTCACCTTGTCTTTAGAGCCATCCTTGGACAAAACTTTGTGGATTCGGGAGCATTCTGTGGTCTCTAGAACCTCCTCACAGAATCTTCTCCATGAGTCCCTTTTGGCCTTCCGGATCTCCTTATTGTATAGAGTGAGCTTATTCCTGTATAGGTCCCAGTTTTGGTTGAGTTTGGCTCTATTAAATAACCTTCTTACCTGGGTTCTTAATCCCTCCAGGTAATTGTTCCACCAAACTGTGTTCCTTTTGCGTTGCCTTGTTCGTTCTGGGCAGTTTTCTCGGTAGGCATTCAAGATTGCCTCATTAACCTGGTCAACTGCCACTTCTAGGCTTTCTCTCCCTTTTATAGTGACTGTCCCTTCCTCAAGTGACTCTCTGAGGGATTTATTGTATCCTTCCCAGTTCGTCTCTCTTGGATTTCTGAACTTACTCATTATTAGGGGTGGTGACTCAAGATCGTATCTTATATGCCTGTGGTCGGAACATGATGGTTCCTGTGAAACCCGCCAAGCTACTATGTTATCACTTATTCTGCTGGTACTCAAGGTCAGGTCTAATACCTCTTTCCTAACTGCCGTGACAAAAGTAGGCTCAGTACCTTTATTGGCAATGAATAACACTTCCCTAAGTATGAATTCATAAAATGACTCACCTCTTTTATTGATGTCCGTGCTGGCCCAGATGGTATGGTGGGCGTTGGCATCGCATCCTAATATAAGCTGCATGTCCCTCTCTCGGCAATAGTCCACTGCAGCCTTTAGTACCTGTGGAGGGCATGCTGGCTCGTCTCCCGGACAGTAGGCAGAACAGACGACTACACTCTTCGTCCCGCCCTCGGTTTGGTATGAAAGGACTCCTATAACAAAATCCCCAGAGCATAACCCCGAGATTAGTACACAATTAACCCTTTCACTATGTATTATACATGCTCTTGGCCTTAATGCTGGCTTATGATAGAGTAACGTACCTGTTTGTGGTTTGAGGCCTGCTATGGTCCTTCCATGTACCCATGGTTCCTGCAGAAGGGCTACGTCTATGCCTTCTTTCTCCCACCTTCGACACAACACGGCACTAGCTGCCTTGGCGTGTTGAAGGTTGGCCTGCAGGAACCTTACGCTGTCCTCTAGGTTGAAGACGAGGAGTCTTCTATGGGCTCTGTGACCTTGGTTGGCTCCCCCAGCTCCATGGCTTCAGCCTCCTCTCTGACCAATGACGGTCTTTTGAGAGGGCTTGTGCCACTTTGTGGGTCGGCTTTCCCAGGTCTAACCTCTGTAGAAGATCCTCCCTTCTTCTTCCCCTTCTTCTGCACCGGTCCTTTTCCCCTCAGTTGTGGTCTTACCGCCTGTGGGGAAGGCGCTTTGGTGGTTGTGCCGGTGGAGGTTCCTGGTTTTGAAGCCTTGTTCTCCACTGCACCTTTGGACTTGGGTCCTCGCTCCTTGACCTTGAAATTAATCCGGCCCATTCCAAAGTAAGGACTCATGTCCAGCCTTTTGATCTCCTCCAGGGATTCCTCATCCATGGAGAAGGTCCACATTTGCCCCTTTTCCATCGGGGTGTTTCCCCAAATGGTCCAGAGGGATGTTTTTAGCTTCCGGTTGCTCACCTTCAGCCTGTTTAGGATCCGTTTACCCTCCAGTCTCATGCCATCCTCATCTGGGACATAAACATAGCAGGCAGCTGCCGGTCTCGGTAGACTGTCCCCCCGAAGGGTCCTGAGACTTGCATTGTCCCAGGGAACCAACGAAGGAACTACTCCCTCCAACCAGTCAGCGCTCGCCACGTCCGCGCATGTTACTAGAAGGTACCCGGGCTTCTGTGTGCATTTGACGAATCTCACTTGTGGTCCGTCATCTGCCACCTCCTCGTATGCCTTCATGATGGAGTTCTGGAGAGCTTTGAGCCTATCCGACTCCATCTGATTTTTAGGATAACCTTCCTCCACTATGGCTACCCTCTCTGACGAGGCCGCATCCCGGAAGGACGGTTTATCCTCCGTTCTGGGTCTCTTCGTCGCGGGTCTTGCCTGTGGGGGGGTTGTCCCTTGCGATCTTGGGCGCTTTTTCACCTCTTCCGTAGCCTCCGAAGGGCGCTTTTTCGCCTCAACTTTGGCTTTGGACGGGTGCTCGCCTGCCTCTTCTTTATTTTTCTTTGGTAGGAGCGACTTTGTGAAGTTCTCCTTAATTACAGCCTTTTTGGCTTCAGTGTAATTAAGGCCCTCCTTCATCAGAGTCTGCAACCTTTTCCTGGATGCTCCCGCTAGCCTTGCTCCGCGAAGATCCTCTTCCGACATACGGTCCACATCTTCCAGCGAGTTCGCTTTAAAGCTCGCCTTCCGTTGGCCGCCTTCTTTAGTCACCTCCGAGGACGTGCTAGCGATGACGGCTTCTTCAGCCTTGTCGTCGCTGGTCGTCTCAGTGGTGCCTGGTTGGTTTGGTTTTTTAGGTGTATCCATAAAAAATCCCACGAGAAGCTAGGGAAATTCTTGTCCACCTCCTCAGAGCCCCGCATGAGAAGGTAAGGCTGAATACAAGGGGGTTTCGCCTGGTGCCCCCAGGGGACCGTTCGAGGCCACATTCCCCGTGACCATTCAGTACATCGGCACGGTACCTTTACACCTTCACTTGGGAGAGCTTTTATACATCCATCTTTGGTAGTGAACAGACTTGGACTGTGGTGAAGAAATAGCAGATGATTCACTTTGTGGTTCTTCCCCCACTGCCCGGATCCTGTCTTGCCCTTGGACTTTTTAAGAACTCCATTAGCCAAAAACAAACTTCCAGTGTTATTGGTTGCTATTACCGTGTGAATTACCTATGTATTAATAATACATTTCTTTTTTCCACATCCGTTAAAAAAAACACATCATTCTGTATAGCGAATATACCCTTCAATATCCGACTGCATACTAAAAGGTGAGTTCAGTTTTTGTTTGATGCATCATATAATTTGGTGCCGAGGCAGCAGGTAAATGTACGTATAAAATTCCACAGGTTAAAATATATGGCTTACCCTCTCTCGCTTCCAGCACATTTAACAAAAATACGATGCCGAATAAAACTCTATTAAATAGTAACGTTTCGTTTCGAGAGAACGGGAAATACGAAATATAAAAGTTGAGGCGTTAAGAAAGGAAATTCTACACCTACATTTGGAATTCTCTCCTTCATCCGTATACTTTTCAAGCAGAGACGGGTTTCAGAATTACTTCATATTAATTTTCCCTATTATATTATACACGACCGTGAAGTTTGTAGTTTCTCTTGTAACTCGATACTTCACGGTAAATGGAATTTGCAAAACAGTGTTTATTTTGTATTTTGTTGTCAATTTATTGAATTATATCATGAAATCTTGTCTGTCTACTGTCTATAATTTGAAACTATCAACTACTAAATTGTCGTCATTCCAACTAAACTTCACACTATCACCTTACCAGCAGTATTCAAACTAACTTAGGATCGGTTATGTTTCTGATGAGCGGCTTTATTAGCCAAACAAATTTATCTCCTCATCTAAGCCGATTAGTTTAATTGGTGAATAATAATTTAAGTCCAAGGGTGAGATAAGATTCGGGCAACTATGAAACAAGCACATAGTGAATTATCTGTTATTTCTTCATCGCTAGCCTTCGAAGGGTGTATAGAAGCCTTTGAATGGATTTATTCTGGTAAATAATGCAACAAGTATGAAATTGTTGCATTGCGAACTATAAGATTCGAATGGTAGGTTCTGGTCCAATAAAAATACCTGCGGCACCGTCTCTTGTAAGAGATTCTTCCTTTTCATTGCTGTCCCTATCAGAATGGCTAGAGACCCAGTTCAGATATGCTCTGGTAGTCTACACCTCAGACTCAGCATCTCATGTATTCTGCAACTCTAGTTTCCTGTACCAAATCTCATATGCTTTCTCGGATACCAGATTTTGTCTCTGTGATTAGTGGTTCTTGGCCAATATATGTAAATATTATAGTCGCACGCAGTAAGTCTCGTCAATAGGATTGAACACAGCTTTATTGAGCTAGCCATAATCCCTCGGGATGGAACGGCCATGTTGAGGATGAAAATGGGAAAATTTCCCTGGTTTCAGTGATGTTTTCGTTGAAACCAATCCTGGAACCGTCAAAACCACTGAGACCGGCTAATATATGCGTGTGCGCTATTCGCGAGAGGAGAGAATTTTATGAATACATTTCGCAATTAAGGTGAGGTGGAAAATTTATATCGCACAGTTGGACCACTAATCGGTGAGATAGAACTTGTATCCCATATACATTTCTATCTCAATCCTCCAGGGCATACAGCCAACTCCTACGAATGTTCAGGAATAGTGGCTTGATACTGAGGGAGGACCATCCGAAATACCAGGGATGTTTCGCGTCTATTTTATCGTTTAGGAATAAAATGATTCAACAAAAAAAGGAAAGAACTATTCAGGATGTTTGAGAATTTGAATTCCTTTGTTGAAAATCTAGAATGACTGATTAAGGAATTCCAAATAGAATATCCAGCTTTGTATCTTGTTTATTTCCAGTATTCCAAGATATTGCAATGAATATATCCTAATTAAAATATTAAATGAAGAGTTTATGTCACAGTTTTGTGTTAAAATAAATCATATCCTTTTTCCATTGTTCCCTGCTTTCAATGTTTATTTCAATGTCATTTTTGACGGCCTTCAAAGTTGGAAAATATACAATTACAGACTATTGCTGTTTACCCTGGTCGTAATTTCCTCCTGGCAATGTTGATGGTCAGTTAATTTACTTTTTCCCGATGATAAGCTTTGTTCAGCCCCATTCTTGAATAAAACGTTATTATGATAGAAATATCTTGACTTTATGTACAGGCTGCACAAATCATATTTTGAATAGCTTTTTGTGGCCCGCTTAGACTGTATAAGAATAGTATATTGTATAGTTAGTGGGAAAAGTATCATATTCCCAAACGACTGTGATGATTACCAGACGAGGAGCGTAGCGACGAGTCTGGTAACACAGGAGTTTGGGAATATGCTTTTCCCTCGAATATAATATACTATTTTTCCTTCGATCGTTAATTGACATTTGAAAAATTAATTGAAAAATATTCCGTTCAAGATGTAATCAAGTAAGTTTAGATAGATTTCTCTATGTTCATATTGAAATATAGAAGTGGTAACGAGATAAACCAAACAATCAGCCATGCAGCTTCAACGTATATAAATTCTCGTTGCCCTCCAGTACAATTTACAAATTGTACAAACTGCACAATAAATGTAAATATTAACAACAATAAATGTGTGTTTAAGAATATCATTAGATGTTTCTTTTATTTCTTCCATAACAACTTTTTCAATATAAAAATTAAAGCCATACTTTGTTACATTTTATTGTAATAATCCATTTGTAAGATTACCGCACGCTACAGCAGTGTGGTAAGAATATTACCGCACTGTTATTTTCTAATTGCTTAGCAACTGCCCACTATTCGGGAATGTCGAGCTTTGCGCATGGAAAACAGGTCAAAAAAGTGTAACTTTTCCCACGATCGGAGAAAAAAATATTATATTATCAGATTTTAGAGTATCGAAATGCTTTTAAACCAGTTTCCATCATCAACAATTTGAAATTCTATCTGTTGAAGTGTGTTTTGAAATATATCCAAGGAATTGTATAATTAAAAGCATATTGAAGTTTTTTTTCTTCAACAATTCGGGTATATATACACATCTATGTTTTATTAATAATATAATTATAATAGTAAATAGAAAGAAAACTTCATATAATGGGAATAATTCTTTTTCAACCTTTTCATTCTGCAAATTTTAATTCAGTGCTTTCACATATTTCAATGAATTCTTGGTGGCTGTCTATAAAAACATCCTGCATAATATATTTTTTAACTGAGATTGGTATTGCAACAAGAGTTGTTTTGTATATTTTGTATATAGGTTGAGCTAGAAAAAACTGTAACTTTTAAGCAGTATAGAGAGCATGTTGATTGCACCTTCTGGGAACTGGAACCTTTGAACAAACAGAAAGGACATTTTCCTAGGTGACTGTCGTTTTTAGTGGACCTGATCTTTGATTGTTGCTAAAATGAAACCGTCCACGTTCACTGACGTAGTGCTTCATCGCAGAAAACGCAACTAGGCAAGGCATTTTTTTAAGCAATTCTCTTGTGTCTTTCCAAAAATTGTATTCATCAACTTTGAAAATCCAGTTTAGGTACAATTTTAAACTAGGAGGTATGAAACTCATGCGTGAAGGTCATTCAAAATGTTGACAGGTTCCAACTGTGTTGTTGTTACATACAATCCGCGACAACGGCATTTCAGTCATTTTATAGCATTGTATTCGAGATGAATGTGCTTGTTTGGAGACATATCGTAAGAACAAGGGCAATCCTAGTTTATGTCGTTGCACTCATTGAGAGTGACAAGACTTGAAAAAAAATTTTAAATTCATGTTCCATAAAGACTTATCTCATCTTGATTGTGGGTTGTTACATTTTAAAAGCTTTACAACCTATTACGTCACCGTCTGATCCGAGAGCCATTAACAATGATTTATTTTAACTCGTGTACTGATCATTATCCGCTTTTATAAGTTCTCGCGATACATAATTCTTCGTCTTTTACTTCTTCTTCTGTTCTGTGTGCATGTCGTGTCGTCGCGAATCACGACCACATTTCCCGTTTGATTGCCATGACACCATGAGCGTATCGAAAGATCACGTTATATGAATAAAAATTCAATTAAAATGCTCGATGATGCTGCAAAATTATTTGCAGCAGAAGTATTCATGTTCGTTTTATGTTTGAAGGATCTAAAAGTTGCATGATATTGGAACTTTTTTGGGCTGAAATTATATATTTATTTCAAAATGTCATTAGTGAACATGAACAAAGAAAACTGAAAAAAACTGATAGCAATAACAATCACCAATAACAAGTATTCTCTTTTCTTGCGTTGTAGTCAACGAGGCATAATTTCAATTGAGTTATTATTATTATTATTATCCAAATTGAAGACTGCGAGACACTGAAACAGGTTCACATCCTCATCTATGGTGAAGCAGTGGCAATGCTTCAAAGTCCCATTAACAAATCCAGTTCCCAAAGAAAGCAGAAAAGCTTTTACTGATTATTCATATGAAAATCTCTTTAACACGGCAAAATCTCTTTAATACGGAAAGACATGCAATAGATGCGGAAAACTAATGCTTCAGTAAATTAAAAAGCAGAATTAAGAAAAACTATAGAAAACCTGATTTAAAGAATTGTGCATTTGTATCCATAAAATTTTAACAATAACAAAATTTCAATAGAAAAGTTTACAGTTTCAGATTTGGACACGAGATCCACGTAATTCAGAATTAAAACATTTTATTCAAATGAACTATTAAATAGATTATAGACTATGGAAGCATGGAAGCCATGAAATTTTACATTAAATAATTAATAACGTTCATACCCCCATTATTATTGATAAGTTTACGGCAACTTTTGCATGTCTTACGGAATGAAATGGATTTTCCCTCAAGTAATCAGTTGATACTTCGTCTTGTTATAAATGGTCTTCTAGTCTTCTAGTAGCAGTTTGATATGACGCGAAGTGTACGTATGTGTTAATTTTTTCCAATTTTCAATGGTCTGAATATTCCATCCAAATGAGATTTTTCAGCTTAACACAAATTTAATATATGCAGTTTTCAGAAAGTTTGTTTATCAAAACCTAGGAATGTTAAATAAATCACCGATTTCTTAAATTTTTAATGATGAAAAAATTGAATTGGATCACTGCTACGCGTATAAAAACTCAACAATCATTTACCTCTTTGAAAAAACTTTGAAATACGCCAGTGAGCGGTTAAGCTGGGGGTTTTGCATACCGGTCTGACTGCAAACATATACAATGGATGATCCCGAACGAGCCAAAGTCGGAGAGAGGCCCTTAGCAACAAGATCATTCGCCAACGCTTAACAAATGCATAAGAAATCCTTTTTTTATTTCTTTACTTGGCCGTTACAACAACACGTTTTTTAAAGACTTCTAAGCTGTAGGAGGAATCCGTGAAAGTTGATTTTTTATTAATAAAGATGGTAAGTTTAATTTATTCTGTCGACTTAATTGTTGAATTTTAATATAAACGTGCCTGTATGATTTTTAGAACGTTTAATGTAATAATTTAGTTAGTTTTCAAATTGAGATAATTTAATAACTACTTATAACCCACTTATTAAAAAAATAGCAGTTGCATGAAGTTTAAAGCGGAATTCGAGAATTAGTTTTAAATCTAATTGAATTTCTTGTTTGGTACTACAAATTTACGTAAGATTTTGGATAATGTAGAGTTTGAGAAATATCTCCATTTTTTCAGTTATTAGAATCAGTAGCACCCTGTACAGTTTTGCAAAAAACTTGTGCAAAATAATTGTGTATACCCAGGAGATTGTCTTTAACATATTTGCTGCTTGAAATCACCTATTAAGATAAAATTATTTGAATAAAAGTGCCATTGGTTTAAAATTCGCGCTCAACCAAAAATTACTGACGACACAAATAGTGTGTCTATATAAATTTTTTCGCATGCATATTTGTATTAGGGTAACTCGGGTTGGATCGTATTATTTTTAGCCTCAGAATATGTGGTATGATTCATGACCAGCCTTTTTGTTACACCCTGTATTTGATGCCTATATTTCAATATATCTGAAAAGGTTGCAATGAAATAGGCAAATTAGACACCTCATCAAATCAAGCAATTCATTCATGGCTTAGGATCTACTCAAATAATTTTCGGTAGATATCATATTGAAATTTAACCAGTGGACTGCATTTCTCTCTCCCCTTCGGTATCCGCTCTAAGTTTTAATAAACGATGTACTCGTTGCAGCCGCGCATATATCATCAGAGACATAATCGGATAATAACTGACAAGTGACGAAAAGGGTTGTTATTCGAGATTAATAAGGTGGCATCAACGCACATATAAAGTTCATACTCCAATTTCTCTTCTTTATTTTACTCCCAGGGGATAATAGTTATTCGCATTAGATTTATTAAAAAACTGTCACTTGAAATCTAATAGGAAAGTGGACACATTCCAATATATAAATCATGGAGACTATGGGCGAGTTGTATCAAACACCTAAACTCGGTTTAATGATAACTGATGTTTAGACTGTGTCTGATTGATGTATTTATAATCAACAAATACATCAGTCTAAACATCAGTCAACATTAAACCGAGTTTAGGCGTTTGATACAACTCGCCCTAACTCGAATTGGATAATTGACAAAGTTTTTCCAAAACATCGCCTTCATTAGTTTTTATTTTTTGTACATTGAAATTATTCTACTTCAGACATTTTTACAATAGACTTCCCAATACAAACATCAAATAAAATAAAAACTAAATGACAGTTCCTACCTACTTGGATTATATAATAGGTTATTTCTACGATCTGTGTTGTAGAAAACAACATAAATATTATTATACACTTGAAGAAAAAATATATTAATATAATATAAACATTACTAAAACTTGTAAAACAGTTGTTTTGTTAAGGAGGTCGTCTAGGCGAGTATTAATATGACTCAGTTCGATATTTTCGTATAAAAAATAGATATGAATTTCATATAAAGCAGGAAACTGAGGAAAGTATAAGCTTTTCTTTAATGCATTCGCTGGTTTTCCGTCTAATTTGAATAGATATGGCAGTCCATTATTCTTCCATCAGCGGATGGATAGCTGACTCACCGTCTGAATTTATTTTTTCTCGCTGTACTTCTATACTCCGTTACGATTCATTAAACTCCCATAAAAGCTACCGCCTATTCACGAGCTTTTCTTCTTCGATTTCCTGGGAAGGACTTTCGCATTTACATATTTTGTTTTTAAATTTGTGTTAGGTTAACATGTGTAACGAAATTGGGGTATCTAAGGTATAAGACTATTATTATTGACCGAGCACCAAAATTAATAAGAAATTAGGTGCGAGGCTTATGTCGTCACCACCGTGGCGTATATGCATTTTTTTCCCCACTACCACACATATTTAAGATAAAAATTGAAAATTATTTATTGCGGTATTGCGTTCACAGCCTTGAGTTTAAGAGCTATACTTATACACCACAGCACTCAGAAGCGCAACACGAGAAGCATTCACTCGTCGTCTACTGACCAGTACACTGTCTGTTCTTGCTGCATAGTTTATGAACGTACTTCTTATATCATCAGTCATTTTTAGTTGAGCGCATATTTTAACTAACGGCATTTAAATTCAAATATTTTCATATTGGTAGGTAATTTCAAGTAGCAAATACGTTAAAGACAATCCTCTGGGTATACAAAATCATGCTGCACAAGTTTTTGTTGAACTACTAGGATAATGATAGATCAATTATTAACTACTAGTAGAGAAATTAAACTTCTCAGTTGGTTACAAGAAGCAATCATTGTCGAGTACTCAGCTAGTAGTGGAAAAAATTCAATAATGTACTGGTATGGCATAAAAAACAGAACATATCATCAGTTGTTGAGTTTTCTATAATTTAGGAGGAATAGTGGCAATACAAGTATTCATCACGCGAAACTTTTTTCTAATATACGCGTTCTATCTTGTCAAATATCTCATGAAGCTAGAAGATAGTTGTGGCAAGGTTCATTGCCTGAATCCAAGATGTGATGTCATGTTAGTAAAAGTATAATTCTAAGTATAATACGATTTCGCCTACATTTGTTAGTTGCCTTAGGGCTTAATATTCCGTTCAAATTCGATCTAATGGTAATTATAGAGAATGATTAAAAAAACCATCAGATCGTTTTTGATTTGATATTTATATCAACATGATTACACTGATTGAGAACTCAATTAATTTGTTACCACTGATGTGATTTATTTTAAAAAAGTTTGAAAAGTATTCAACAAATCGAATTTTTCCACAAATAATGAATAAATAAACTGTGTGAAATGTAACAATTCAAATACCGATTTAAATTTATCACATCACATATCAAGCATGAATTGGATGATCATGACGAATCCACCACAACTATTCAAAACGTTCGTGCATGCGAACAAAAACTGAAAATTTTCTGTTATAATGAATATTTTTGCATATTTCAATTTGAATAATATCATTTGGTTCGTATTAGTCTTTTTTTGGCAAAACCCGTCTAAATAATAAATATTCGAATATCCTTTTTTTATGGTCATTTTCGATGGACAAAAACAAAACATCAAAAGCTCAAGCAAACTGGCGAAATCCGAAAAAAATAATATGAATATATTTAAAAACAGAATTGAAACTTCCTGCAAATTTAATTTTTCCGAATTACAATCACTGTATGATTTGGAAAATAATTTTCAAAAACGCCTAAAAACTACTATATTATGATAATTATATATTTTTTCCCTTATACTAGCTGTGGATTTGACAATTATTGCTTTTTCTAGCCAACTGAGGAGTTGAAGTTGAATTTCTCTATTGGTGGTTGATATTTTTTTAAATGTTCAAATGTTTTCTATTGTTTGTAGCTAAAATTTACTTATTGTATCAACCTATAGTTTTATTTTCAATGGTACTACTAAGACAGATCTTGTCCTTTATTGGGCATTGACTTGAGAAATAAATATTTAAATCTAAACACCCCAAAAAAATTCCAAAAAATTATTATTCTCTATTTTATGTTAAGAAGCAACTACTATCAAAGCTGAATGATTTATTGTTAAATTGAGTTAAGCGAAACCAACCATTTTATCGATAGATTTTCTATGTAACATCGATTACTTGAAATAAAAAATGAAAAACGGCAAATAATTAATTTTTGAATTATTGCCTCCCTTTCTGTTCGCCCCTCGCTAAAGCCGTCTCCCCAATTTTTCAAAACAACGAGAAGGATCTTGTGGCATTAAATTGGATAGAGCTTAAAAATTTGAGTAATACTTTCCTTCTGATATTTAACTCATGCAGGAAAGCGTCTTCCATTTTCCTTACAAATAATTTAGGTTTTTTATATATTAATAGTATATATTCAACTCTTTTTATGTTCCCTACGCGACAGCCACAAAACTCCGATCTTTTTAAATAGCTATAGAAGTCGTGTGGTACTTTCTTGGAACGAATTCAAAAATGGAACACATTTCACTTAACCGCCTGTCTGTTACATGGAGTTATTTTTATCAGGTTCACGCTGTACGCGTTTTTAAATTATCAAGTTGTCACGTCTAGTTCCTTTCAAAAACACATTAGTAATTATCACTTCACTTAATTGAGAAACTCTTGCTGGAAAAATGTTAGTATTTAGTATCAATGTATTATCCAGTTGATAGGCACTATCTAAACAGCGAGGGGTAAAAATTTAAATTTTGAGATAATAAAAAATTTTGTCCACGACCACCTAATAATAAGCCGATATTTTACCTCCTAACAAAAGGTGTATGGTACCCATATATCAACTGTCGTGAATTATGAACCATAATACACTACAGTGTATTATGAACTAGAGATGGGGGTACCTACAATATGAAATAAACTATTGAATATGTGTATAATGTTCAGGAAATTTGTTTCTGACATATATCGTATCGATAAAATATTGTAATTTTTAGTATTGATACTTTTCATAGCGATATTTTCTAATATTAAGTATTTTAAAACAATATATTTATAACGGTACGTTACAGTATCGCCCATCTCTATATATATGTCAAATTATATTTTTATGTAGCTGTCAGAACATTTTGAGGTTAGTATAATACCAAATCGTTACTGACTTTTATTCAATAAAAAAATCAAGTGTTGTGGACAAAGTATAGTATTCTACTCGAAATTTATGGCCATAATTCACTTGGGTGACTTGCGTCCCTCGCCTGCGGCTCGTGACGCAAACGTCACCCGTCGTGAATTATGGCTATCATAAATTGCTCGTTTAATAATATACTATAATTCACTACAAATCGTTTATTATACACCAAAGTGGTGAAGACCGAGCGGAATAATGTGCGGGCTTATAAATGTCATCACCACGATGGAGTATATACAACTTTTTCCACTACTAGCTAAATCTAAGACCAAAAATTGAAATAATTCACAAACGCACCACGAGAAGCGTTTACCCCGTCTTCTGTCAGTTTTCGATGTATTAAGAACGTACTAGTTATGTCATCAGTCATTTTTGGTGGAGCGCGAATTTTGAATTAATGGCATTTGAATTCAAATAATTTCAAATTGATAGGTAATTTCAAGCGGCAAATATATTAGGCAGTCTCCTGGGTATACAAAATTATGTTGCACAAGTTTTTGTTAAACTACTCCTTGAATTCTCAAAATATTTGTCCACTATTAACCTAGGTTTAACAGAAAAAATTAGGAATCAGTAATAGAAAAGTTCAACTTTTCAGTTGGCTAGAAGAAGCAATAATTGTCAACTTCACAGCTAGTAGTGGAAAAAACTCAATTAATATTCATCCAAAAAAATATTTCAGCTAGAACTGCTGTCTTACCTAATCGCGATTTCGTTAACAGTCGACTTATCTTCTTCTGTGCCAATTAAAGATTATAATCTCGGAAGTTGTTGAAAGTTGCCAAATAAATATTGACTCGAATAGTTGGGATTGCTCTATTAATATATCTGTTAGTGCGAAATCCTTCAATTTGAAACTATTCGAGGTAGAATATGATTGGTGAAGTTATATACCAGGGATTATACGTTCGTAGATTACGAGATGGATTATAGTTTCGTTTGGTTTCATCCTCCTCCAGTGCCGTGTTCTGACGAAACTACAAAATATAATCCAAAGTTATTATATGAATAGAGATTCATGCATATTAGATTGAATGAATTTACGTTAATATTTTTTCCAACCAATTAATTTGCAATGAACAAATAACATCATAAAAGCAATCAGTATTCATGGTTAGTTGCCCGTAAAGGAATAAAACGAAAACTATCAACAAAAGTCTCTTCAATTAGTTTTTCTAGTTCGAATCCTCCTACCTCATTCTTATTTTCATCCGTCGGAAACAGCGAAGCTATGGAGATATTAACTTCACGGTGGCAATATTGTCTTTGAAACTAACGCCGAGGCTTCCATTCGTTTTCATTAGAGAACGATTCTTTCGTTTCTTTTTCCCAGTTTTCTTTATTTTGCCCGGGGTGTAGAAACCCCCTTCGAACTCACCTTGGCCGGATAACGAAAACCGATATCCGCCATAGGCGCGCCCCGGACATCCAATCGATAGAATTAGAATGTACTAGATTCATTTAACAGCTACTGACTATCTAGGTTAGTTGATTTTTGTTAATTCAATATCCATTTTAATTCTCTAAACAGGTACAGGACTGGATTTACCCTCCTACACAACAAATTGAATCATATATTTTTAAATCCAAAGCTTTTTTGCTCATAAACTGAATGAGATGCTCGAAATTTTCGATAGGTAGGTAAAGTGCAAGGATATTAGATGAGAATAGGATGGATTATTCCCATAAGAGCAACGCTAGCCGTTTGGGTAACCAGTGACGTCACAGCAACGTTCTTTTGTCGACATTGGTGTTCCATCAATTATATGTCTATCTTCTTTTTCTCTGTGTAGTAAACAAAGACAGATTTCGAACTGTATTGTAATAGTGTAACTATTGATAATTGCAACAGCTGTTTCTAAGGAGAAACTCTTCAAGGATATTAGTGTTGTTTTATTTTCATGTTAAAATACCAGTTTTGTCCTATTATATTTGCTGATTAATAAAAATGAGTATAAAATTGAATCAGCCATTTCAAAAACCTCATAAATCACACAATTCGAGTTTTTTTAGAAATCAATAAAAGCTATTTCATACACATACTTTTTTACTCTAAATTTAGTACATATTTGAGTTGCAAAAAAATAAAATATTGAATAACCTACCTACACAGTTTATAAATAATAATAATGGAAGAAACTTGAAAAACTGATCATGACATGTTGTTTTAGCAAGAAATGGGGTAAGTGGAACATAATTTAACATAGTAAATAGTAATCATTTTTTTTATTGCTTATTGAAAATTACACTTAAAAATTTGTCATGTGCGTAAACATATTCTCCATCATTCTTATCCGGATTATCTTGAACATTTGCAGTTGGCCAAATAAAAATGCCAAATTACATAATGGCATTATGTTTTTCCAGAATACTATCCCCTGAACTAGCTTTTAAATCGCCCAATTAATTATTATTTAAGGTAAAAGGAATATTGACTTACATGATTTATACCCAGAATGATTTTAACATAAAAAAAACATGTTGAAAAATTTTGCTTATACATTAAATACTTTATTTTTTGTTATTAAAATTTAAAAAATAAATAAATAACACCACGGATTTCACAGTTTCATAATTCGCGCAAGCCGACGCGCGCATGGGTAACCAGTGACGTCATCAAACTCGGTTGACACTTTTCAGCTTTTGATCAATCCTATTCTCATCTAATATCCTTGGGTAAAGTGGGCTTTGTAATGTTTTTTTTTTCATTTATTTAAACAGTTTTCACCGTGGGATAAAATTATACGCTTACTACGGCTAATTACTATTGGCTGGATATCGAGCTCTAATATAGGGAGGACCACAATAGATCTGCAAAGGTCGCAGTGGGATAGGACAAAGAGCCACTCCAATTCTAATCTAATCTAATATAATCTAATTGGTTTATTGAAGAAACACTTACACACTATAATAAATTTCATTAATATACACACTACTAAATGTCTACTAATTTATCTACACTCGGTATAATAATTGTCCTAATTTATCTTCAACACTAAAACTTTGTACTATTTATATTCACTGATTCACTATCTGTTCACCCACTGTATACTGAATTTGTTTACACCGATTCACTGTATACTAGAAAACTGTTCGACTCACTCAAAAACCCGCGTGTATATAGTCCTTTGTAACTCTAGAACTTTCTTGAATTTGCGTTTGCGGAATTTCCAGAACAATCGAGAATAGATCACCGCAATACTTTGTTATGGAATCCTCTAGGCTTCACGGCAGGTCTGGCTTCTGAATCACTGAGTTCGTAACAGATGTTTCAAATTAGATATAATGTAATGTACTAGCGATGAACAGAAATCGAAATTATATAATAATATTCTCTTTTTATAAAAAGCAAAAAAAATTAGAGATGTGAAATTCTAGCTCAGTCTACCAATACCTATTGAGGTGAAATTGAAAAAAATATTTTTGGAACAATTCGAATTTAAATTTAATAAAATATCCAGTTGCTTAAATACTTTGTATATAGTGTGAGACATTCAAATGGAATTAATTAATTATACCGACACTAACAAAATTTACATAATATGACAAACGCCTTCTAATCATCCTCCCAAAATTGCAAATAAATGAGTTATTAATAATATTAACCTCGATAACGTCTAGTTGAAAACGTCTTTGCAACTTGTATGGTTGAAGTTGTTGAAATTTGGGTTAGGGAACTTGACGAGATAGAGCTAGATGCGCCCTCATGAGCAATACGGTTAAGCACTGTTGTAGTTGTGCGGTTGGAAAGGAAAGGAATGTCATTTCAGATGCTAAAACAGGTGTGGAAAAAGTCAGTCAGAAAAAGTCAGCTTGTGCAATTGAATTTGGATGTGGATGGGTGAAGGTATATTGACAATTGTATTAGAAAAAAAGTGCGAAGATTCTTAAAATATAATGAATATTACTTCTATTCTGACGAAACTATTGAAAATGTTTTCTGGAAACTCATCTAAAACAATCAATCTAAACTATCTTGTAGGTGGAAAGTGTAATAAGGCAGAACTGTTGGAATTAATTGGCCGTTGAGAAGACTACCTGAATATTAGTGTTTATTCTTCTCAAAGATGATTTAATTTGAAGGATTCAGGCTAGGAGTGGAGCTTTAAACCAATTGAATTGTTTTATTTGATCGTGGTGTTTGTTTAAATGGGAAATATGACATGAATATGGCAATCTTAAGTACCTATCCGTTGAATTTATTTGGTTATATTATCATCAACAGCTTTATATGGTACATTCAATAGCCCATTTGGTGTGCGTCATCGTTTGTGACGTATTTCCGGGTTTCGGGTATATCGTTTATTTTATTTGCTATTTTGACATATATCTATCCTTAAATATGATAAATAAAATCATCAGGATCGTATTCCTTCAAATTGGAAAAGGCTGGAATTAATAGTTACCAGATTCTTTTTCTATCTGAAAATACTTGAGAAATCTCAAAATGATGTTATTTTTCCTTCTATCTGGGCATATTTTTGTATCATTTGAATGAATGTAACAATAATATTAATATTCACTTTAGGGTACGTCTGCATGCTATTTTCAACGCTGTAATTTTTCCTGATTGATAGGTGCGCTTGCGCGTAATCCAAACATCAACTAATCAAATTCTTCAAGTCAAAGATTAGGGTTAACGTTTGTTATACATCTAAACAGCTCATTATGGTGATATTTTGAATAGGATTAATCACAGACCTCCACTTCATCAATTTCTTACAACGTTTGTGTCAACACACACCAAGAAGGGTATTATATGAACTTCATTTATTTCGAGTTGAAGCAATACTAACATTTCCACTCAAAGTCTATTTGATATAATAAACGAATTAACTAATTTTTTTGAAATTGTATAGAATATATAAAGCGTGACTTGAAAGTAGCAAAACAAGTTTTAAATGTTTGTGAGTGGTAACGTGACTTCGGACAATACGGCTCTTTCAACTCGCCGTCTATGCTATCTACCCTGGGGAAATTTACCGAGCTCAAAAAAATCGTATTAAAATGCTTTACCATCACCTTCGCAGAAAGGTTATACACCCCTACATTTTGCCAAATATCTTTTCTATTGTAGAATGGAGGATACGGATATTTTCCGGTGTGGTGGTATTTGCTTTTTAAATTTTCTCTGCCTTGCTCTGATTACTGCGTCCCGGCTTGAGTAAATGGCTCTCCTATACTTTTGGATAAAGTATAAGGTCGGAGAAACAATACCTTCACATTATTCACATACCGGTTCCGGTTCAGAAACGGAAAGCAATCGCTATTAGAAAACGTTCCTAACGGAAAGGTCACAGTTTTATGATAACAAGTTATTTTTCACTTGTATTATAAGTCGCGCCTGAAATGCTCAGATTTTCAACCCCAACAATCGAAAACCCATCCGTTGATTCCCTACTACCTAAACAAATATACGGTGTTTCTAAAAAAATTCAGGACGCGGACTCTTGTTCAGTTTTATCGACATTATTAAAGTTTAAAATGATGCTTAAAATACGTGACTAAGTAGCTACACCATGTTGTCCGTAGATGTACTTGAAGCACCTACTAGAACCTACTAGGAAGAGGGATATTTAGATAAATGCTGCAGATATTCTGTCATTCCTCTGAGACATTTGTCTAAGGGTGGAATTCATAATCGACACTTCATGGTCACTCATACTCAAACTCAACTTGGTTTGAGTTTAGTTTGGAGGGGACTTTTTATATCCACAATCATTACTCAAGGAATACTTCAAATTTGAGTGAAGAAAGTTTGGCATCAATGTTATTATTAGGAACTTTTGGTTGCGTTTCGTTAACAATTGTTATTTATGAACGTCTTTTAACGTGTCATCTGACATTCTGCTGCAATACATTCAAACTCGAATTTGTGTTTAGTTCGTGTATCAGCCATCTGCAAGTATTTTATTCTTTGCTTAGTTCTTTACTGTATATTTCTCATTTGCTGCGTAAGTTTATTCTACAAGCAAGTTCACAAAATCAATAAAATAATCCATCATACTAATTTTCAAATTATAACAGAAAAATAACAGCCAAACAAAATTTCGATATCGTAAAATGACAGTGTAAAGTACTAAACGTGGTTTATAGGTTAGAAATCTTTACTCAAGGGAGCTGGAATCTGTACTCATATTTCACTCAAGTTACACTCAAACTCAAACTCACTTTTCGCCTGTCAAGTATCTCAGCATACAATAGGGATGAGTGAAGTATTAGTGACCCTAAAGTGTTTCACACCTAGACTTTCTAGGAGTAGCGAGGGCATACAATAGATCTCAGTTTATATCACGCAAATATACATGCATACATTGTTGAAAAGGAGAGTTAAATAAGAAGTTGATTGATCAATCTTTGTGGCTTGGAAACAAAAATTTCTATACACTTGAAGAATTTGACTGGTGAGCTTGAAACCACTGAAGTAATTTTAAAACGAATACGTAACAACGAGTGTGATAGTGAAACTATCCAAATTAAATGAACGGTAAGAATTTGTTTTTTGAATTGTTTTCTTCCTAATGTACAACTAACCTATGGTTCATACAACAGCCTTTTTGGTGTGCGTCATCGTTTGTTAATGTCTTTCTAACACATTACGTGGAAAGAAATGCAAAAAAAGTCAGGTCTTTGATTAATCCCAATCAAAATATCGCAATAATGATTCGTTTAAATTTATTACAAACGTCAATCCTAATCATTGACTTACCAAAATTTGATTGGTTGATGTTCAGATCAAGCGCAAGCGCGACCTATCAATCGTGAGAAATTTCTTTATTTAAAATAGGCATGCAAATATACCTTTCGTATTGTCAATGTGTCTGACATCTTTTTCTACTGTCCCACTGACAGTTCTGGTCAGGTCTGTACTTTGTTGTTCACGGTCAATTATTATTTATGAAAAGTTAATATGAATATTATTGTTATATTTATTCGAATAATACAAAAATATGCCTAGATACACGGAAAACATTAGCATTTTGAAAGTTCTCAAGTATATTCTGTTAGAAAAAGAAGCTGGTAACTATTAATTTCGTAACCTTGTCGAATTTTGCTGAATGCGATCCTGATGATTTTATTTATCAAATTTAGGGTTAGATATGTGTCAAAATAGCAAATAAAATAAACGACATATCCAAAACCCGAATATACGTCACAAACGATGACGCACACCAAAAAGGCTGTTGTATGAACCATACTTTTATTTCATCTAAAACGTGATCTGGGTGATGTAGATACAGTAGTGACTTCAGATAATTCTCACTTATACGTTTTTCTCCAGAATATGTAGGTACAAGCTGTCTCCCGAGTGCTGCAATGAGAATTTATAACTCACCTAAAGAGAACGTGTCTGATTGGTAACACGGGAATAAAGGTGATAGGATATTACTTGTATGATTTTAGTATGGAGAAAAACGACTTAGTGATTGATATGCTTCAACAGTTTGACGCTTCAAAGTTTTCTATTTTATTTAATTCTCACCCAGTATAGAAAACATGAAATTCTCACATTGAATAAATCCGTTTTGTATAGAAAATGAGAACATTCTCAGGTCAGTCACGAATATATTCATTTGAGACCGAGTAGCGCTCCTGATTGAAAAGTGAAAAGGTGTAAATTAACCCGAAGGAAACGTTTAATTGAGGCAAACCACGTAACAAATGATTCGCTTTTGACGAACCCCAACGAAATTTATTACAAAATTCCCTGCTAAGCTTTAAATCCATTAGGTGTCGAGAATTTTATTATTCTCCAATCGACACTTTTTGTTCTGCGGGAAAAATAAATCCACGTAACGTTATATATTAGGATAAAAGAATTATGTGCTGTTTATTTCCGACTTCTCATTGCTTATTGAAATCCTCACCCAAATTTTAGTATTTATGAAATATAAATGTGGCTTGGAACTGTCAAGCCTGCAATAGCAGAGTTACTAAACGTGCATATTACATTTTTCTCGACCTTAACCAAAAATTACTAATTTTCGAATCAAAAATCAAGTATTTTTTGTCCGCAGTTGAAAAAGTAATTTCCATCTGGGATATCATGAAAGAATCTGTTAATTTTATTTCGACAGTATCGGGACAACATCTGGAGCTTATGGCAGTTCTAATTCACAGTGATTTGTCAGTGGAGCTGCTACACAACGTAGGGGATTCATGTTGAAATATAAACACATGTTTGGTAACATTCATTCATAAAACACTTCGAATGAGCCAATTCTGATAAGTATTACCAGGAATATGTTTCGGCATAGCTTGATAACATGCTGATAGCAGTTTATTGGTGATAAAAGCAACCTCATTTGCAGAAGAGTCTGTCTTTCCGTTGCCAACCATATCAGAATAGCCAGTGCTCCAGACTAGATAATAATTCTATTGTGAAGAATCTTTTTGGCCGTTTGAAGTTAACTTCAGCGCTACACGGTCATATAATGCTTTAAAGAACCTACTTATCAATTGGTGAAGTACAGAACTTAAAAAAATATTGCGCAGGTTTGTTTCGTTTTCATCCAGCGCACCTTGTATATACTTGGGTTAGATGTAACCTCCTTTTTGTTTTTTTTTTCTGTACGAAGTTGGTCATCTCAATACATTCAACATTTCATAAAATAATGAACATGAGTCTCGTTACCAGATAATACCTACCCGTATTTTCCGCTTGAGTGAGTTAATTTCTTCTCTATAATAATCCTCTCATTACTTGAAAATGGATTCAGTTTTTGCATCATATAGCGATATTTTGGGCCCTGTTAGCAAAAGGAGTCATATTATAATGAGGTAAATTGGGTTTGCGCGCAAACGTACACCTTCAATATAATGCTTCATTCGGGATTTTCATCTGTGGAGGATAAAGCAGTTGTAAACATAATTACCCACAAAATTCCATCCCTATAAACAAGATTTTATTGAATTTTAGAAGTTGTTTACGAGCGGCATTATCTCAAATGTTGTAATAAAAATTATCCGACTATCACCATTTATTATCCTTTAGTAGGACACTACAGTATTAACGGGATATTATGAGTTTTTGCTATACAATGGTTGTATAATAATTCGTTAATTGGATAAATAGTATATTATTAAACGAGCAATTTATGATAGCCATAATTCACGATGGGTGACGTTTGCGTCACGAGCCGCAGGCGAGAGGCGCAAGTCTCCCAAGTGAATTATGGCCATAAATTTCGAGTAGAATACTATACTTTGTCCACAACACTTGATTTCTTTATTAAATAAAAGTCAGTAACGATTTGGTATTATACTAACCTCAAAATGTTCTGACAGCTACATAAAAATATAATTTGACATATATAGAGATGGGCGATACTGTAGAAAGTATCAATATAACGTACCGTTATAAATATATTGTTTTAAAATACTTAATATTAGAAAATATCGCTATGAAAAATATCAATGCTAAAAATTACAATATTTTATCGATACGATATATGTCAGAAACAAATTTCCTGAACAAAATACACAGATTTAATAGTTTATTCCATATTGTAGGTACCCCCATCTCTAGTTCATAATACACTGTAGTGTATTATGGTTTATAATTCACGACAGTTGATATATGGGTACCATATACCTTTTGTTAGGAGGTAAAATATCGGCTTATTATTAGGTGGTCGTGGACAAACCATATTCTTCACCCTATTAATGATATGAAACCTATTGACGAGGTATGAAACTTATTTTTTCAATGTGTTTCGAAGGCCAACCATTTATGTGGCTATACTGAACAACAGTGCCAGTAACGGCTGTTTTTAGTTGGAAAGGGAATGAAGAAGCGAATAGCTTTTATGATTATACCAGGTAGGAAAGACTGGAAGAAAGGTTTACACCTCTAGGCTGAGACATCCTGTAATACGGACGGCTCCAAGACGTAAGTGTAAGAGCTAAAACAAAAAATGCTCACCATTGCCTTGAAGAAATTGGAAGTAAAGAAAAGTCATGCCGTTCAGTTGCCATCTTCACCGATACCCAAGGCACTCGATCCCATAGAGGTTGATTCTAAACTATTATGGGATCGCAAAGGTGTCTTAAACGCACTTGGAGATTTGCAAAATGAAGGTTGCCTGGGTACCAAGGCACCAGGGGTTATGAGGGCAACGAGTTGGCTCATCTGCACCATCACCATCATGGAATCCTTCTGCAGCGTCAGCAAAGTCGGAAATGAATATGGCCACAAGGAAGAGGGTGGCATAAAGATCTAGAATGGTCGGTAATCTCGAAAGGACAGAGTTCAGATGGTCACAAATGAATGGGCTGAATATAGCGAACTATCGAATCTCCAATTCAACCCTAAGGCTGTAGTACGTAGAACCTACATTAGGAGGGGAATAACTCCTGAAATCAAGTGATTAGCTCCACTTGTGTTAGGGTTCGGAAAGCCGCCATTTATGTATCTGAAGAAAAAGGAAGGAAGAATGTGAAAGGAAAACTAGAGATTAGGTACTTTGAGTCCATCACGTGAAAGTTTAGGAAGCCATGAAAACAAGTTTGCATTAATCGGTACCATAATAAATATGATTTTGCACAACCAACGTTATTAATTTAACATAATTCTTTAAACTAGAAATGACATATCCTATAAGGGTGGTTTTTGCCTACTAATCGACCCCCGACATCGTTAAAATGAATATTTCCAACGAAAGAAGTTGTCCGTATCTGTACATAAATTAGTTAATTTGGTAAATACAATTTGCTTGTTGCCCAACCCAGTTTCAGTAATAAGTAAACTATCCAACGAACGAATCGACGTCGTAAAAGTGACATTAAGTGTCGTATTTCATAGATTATTGTTTACGAATAGGAAATACGAGAATTCTGTTTTTATTTTATCATCATAGCTAAGTATAGATTTTCTCTTTATAAATATTATTTTTTCTTGTGTAACGATGCGTAAAAGTATGAATCATTGATCAAGTGTATCTGAAATCTGTACATATTGATATTAAAAACACTGCAAAATTATGAAATGTTGTACTTTTACAACGGTTATCAAAAGAATTGAGAATAGGCCTGCTTTGCGAATGAAAATTTGTGTAGAAAAGCGTGTTTTGCATAGTGGTTTTACTTTCCGCACTAGTGCGGAAAAGTGACTCGTTCCACACGCTTTTTAGTGCGGAAAAGTGGATCTTTCTGCACGCAACTAGCGTTTAGTTTTTAGATTCGCCTATCTACTGAACATTTTAATCCGATGACATATTACAGCACTACCTTGTATATAATTTTGTCTTTATTTTGTTCACCATATTAATATATTTTTTTTGTTGCAGGTATGTTACAAAATCCAATATGTTAATCCAATGGTGGTAAGTGATTTTTCCAATTCGCAATAGTTTGCTAATTATTACAATAAATAAAAACAGTCAGACCCGTCTATAACAGAAAAAAAAAATGAAATAGAAAGACATCCGAATCTCACGTAAAATGCCGCTAGGGATAGTTCAATTTTGTCCAGAATGTACTTTCAGGCACACCTGCTAATCCATCGGAATTTTCTTTAATAAAATTGTGTAGATACACTAAACCATGGAAGGGAATAAAGATTCTAGGTTCACAATTCCCTTTTTACCCTGTCCCCTTCACAATGTTTATTACACATCCTGTGCTCCGTAATATACAGACGAGATGGTGACCGTAAAACCGAAATCGTTTCGAAACGTCTGATGTTCCACAATACTAGGACGTAAGTATTTTTTTTTAAGATGGGGAGCTTTAAAACCCATTCTTTAGTGGCGCACTAAAAGTTGTTATGTAGTGGGAGAAACGGTATGCGACGATCATTCGAAATATGCTACGATCTATAGTATATTTTCAGAAATTCAGTAAACACCGGCATAATAACTTTTTCTAATGCTGGCATAATAATATTTTGCAACTTATTTTCTCAATGCTTCTGAACCCTATAATATTTTCATGCTTCTGAATATAATTTCCAACTATTAGATCGTTCAATCTATGAGCTACGAGTGGTTGAAATTGCAGCACTGGCAGAAATGTGAAAAAAAAATTGAGATGAGTTATTATCATACGTAATATAACAAGTGATATGATTATCATCGATGATATTTTCGAGTGAAACCGAGCTGCAGATTTAACGTGTCCGAAGGACGAGTTAAATGTGCTGCTTCGGTTTTACGACATATATCTTCGATTATTAATCATATCACGAGCTTATATTTAATGAGAGAATATAATGAATTTATAGAATTATATTATATGAAACGATTAGAACACATTTTTATACTTTCAATATGAACTGTCAATATGACAAATTACCCTTAGCAACGAACCAAAATAAGGTGATAATTTCTTTGTTTTCTATCATCGCTGTGATAGACATGTATCTAGGGAGATTCTCAATATTGATTGGTGGAAAACATGTCACGTGACATATGAATTATATTCTCAATTGTATGGAAGTTAATACTGAAAAATGCAGGTTTATATATATATATATTCCGTTTTCAAATAAAACTCCGGCCAGTATTTCTCCCATACCGTCGAAGAATCCTTTCGGTATAATGTCGAACAATGGTCCTTTGTAAAAAGGACGGATTTTATAAACGGGAGGGAATGATAAATTCCAGAATCTACCACGAACAAATGGTCTGCTCACTTTTCAAATTGGTCTAGGAATGTACCCATGGTTATTTAACAGTATGAACAGCGAATGGCGACGGAGACGATTGACTAGACTGATGGAGGATAATGCCATGGAAAAAAAAGTAAATGCGATACGAAAATCAATAACCAATAACGAAAAGGTCAAGAATTCCAATAATATACAATATGTACCTTATAATTTGGAATCATGTAAAACTTTTTTATTATTAAATTAAGGAAAAAAAGTTATTCTTTATTAAAAGTTGTACATTATCTGGAAGCTAGAATACAGTTATCGAGTATCAACATTTTCAGTTGTATACGAGGTTTGTCAAAAAAAGTTTTACTCAAGTGTAAAGTACCTTTTCCGTCGACCGTGTATTAACATAAATGATATTAACGTTCTCAAAACTAGACAAAATCATAAATTAATGACACCCATTAATGCATGATTTACCTATAATTTTCTGCAGGCAACCCAACGCACATCTTATATATTGACAGTACTTTTATGAAACAAATGAAAAGTTTTAGTTTTTAAACATTGAGAAAAACTGATGCAACTGATACAGTCGATGGAAAAGCTTAAAAGTATTGAAAGGGCAATTAACAATCTCAAACATTAACGTTAAATTATCTCGATTGTTATTGGCTCATTAATACACTTGTTAGTTAAATAACTATTGAATTTGACAATATCGAAAAACGTTACTTAAAATCGAAGGTAATTGACCAAATGTTTTCTAGGGAGGATGAGTGTATCAAATTTAGCAAGGACATAATTTATTTTGACGCCTACGTACTTTTTTTACGATGCAAAGTTTTATTAACTCGATCAATTTAACTGAAATAGATAGTCGGTTTGGATACGAACGCTCGTCGTATATATTAATTAGAATCCTTCAACACTCCGTTAGGTTGGTGCGTCTCGTACGAAGAGCCTTAATAATTTCCTATTAGGCAATTCTCCAAGTGAAAACGTGAAATTGTAAATTTTCATCAGGCACCAACATTCGTCCGATCCGCCGAATGAAAAGCCATTAAATGTTCTAACAGCTGTTTCTATCGACTACTAAGAAGGATTAACGGACAATTAAGTTTTAAAAATGTTGACCTACATTCTATAGCACAAGTTTCCACTATACATCACCTTGGAAAACAGTGAAAATAGGTATTCTATCAAAAGTTGAATAAATTCACAGAAAGTTCACAATTAATTTAAAAAGAAGTCTCAATGTGATTATCGCAAGGATGTTTCTCCATGCTTACTAGAAATTTTCGAGGTTCATGTTTACCCTCTATGTGTAATTTGGTTTGGATGCTCTTACACTTCCGGCGCTCATTTTCTTGAGACATTTTCGGATTCTAGCCTTCAGCTACTTGAAAATTTTGGCTTTTTAGACTTTCTCAATGAACCAAAAAGCTCAATTTTTCGAAAACAAATAGGTTGGGATATTGCGGAACTCTATCAAAAGATAGTAACCAATTTTCAACAATTAGAGCAGTCAACCACTGCTTGTAGAATATACATAGTGTCTCTAAATTGATGTTACAAAATTCAGGAGTATGAAATTGAGATGGGACTTTCCTATAACAAAATTTCCTCAGTTCACCCATTTTCGAGATATCACCCTTAAGAGGTGGTGACTAAAATTGAGTTGAATTTTTTTTTCAATTGCAGTAAAGCGAGAAATTTAAAATTCTGTGATTTTCGGGCACTCGCAAACGAGTATCTTCTCAATATTTCTGTTACATTATACGGGGGTGAAATCAGCAACTTTTAGTTCGAGATGGAATAAAAAGGGGAGGGGTTAAGAAAATTTTGTTTAAGGAGAGACTAACCTTGATTTCATACAATCACCTCCTGAATTTTGTCGCAGCCTGTAGTTTTAATAATCTGAAATATGGGGTTTATTTATGTCTTACCAAGTTCTTCCAGTACTGTTACTCATTTAGGCACAAACTGTATAAAAAATATGAAAAAACTTTCAAAATGGAGAATATATATCCCATTGTCGCATAAAAGGGGATGTTAAACAGCTTCGAAAGTCGTTAGCTCTCTCGAAACTTGTATATCCTACATATGCCCTTCTGAAACTTTGATTTGCTGCAGTATTACGATAACTTCATCTGTTTTTCTCTTGCGCGTTTCACTCTACTAGTTTTAACTCACCTCCTGTGTGTCTCCGAAAACGTGAATTTAATACTTGGAGATATTTGCATAAATTTACCTGAGTAATAAAATTCGTGGAAGGTTGTTTTTGGGACGTTAAGGTATAAGGGAATCTTTCCATTCCTAATTATCTAAGTTTCAGAATAATGTTTGGCAAAGTGAGAGCAAACTTGCAGATGTTTTAAAAATTTGAATATCCCGACGAAACGGCATTAAAATTTAAATTATAGAGACCCCATTACTTTGCTGTTGCACTTCTCGTTGGGAAGAAAGCTTGCAGACTAAAGTCACGTAATTATCTGTTCTTTTTTTTTTGTTGATGGAGGCGGAGGTTTTGCTCACTGAAAAACGGTAGTAGTAACCGTCACGCACGCTGTTTGCTGTTACGATAACGATATCGTAGAGGTGGCGACGACAGTCGAGCACATAATTATTAAAAGCAAACGACAAAAGGTGAAAAAAGGAAATGAAATGGCGCAGTTAAGAGAATATTTGGATTGCATTATGCAGAATCAGTAGAGATAAAATCGAAGGTAGTCTTAAGAACTCAGTTGTTGGAAATTCAATTTTAAAATGAAATTAAACTGGTATTTACTTATTATAATTTTATCAAATAACTAACTGTTCTATGCGATATTAACATATTTTTAAAATTAAAGATTCGTTTCTGTTCAATTATCTGAATTAGTTTTTTCTGTTAATTTCAGATAGTAATTGAAAGGAAATTAATAAATTTCCACGTTTTACTAGTGTAACTTTATATTCAGCATTATAAAAATATTGCATTATTGCATGGGCAACGAATAGCCAGTCTTTTCTTGTACCCAAACTAGACTAGTCTTTGTTAATGTTTGGTAACCCAACACTGAAATCTGCGTCAAGACTAGCAATGTCTACCGTCGCTGAAGTGCTGAAATTTGATTTTTAATGCAGGTCGAATGGACTCTGGCTGTGGGTGGCATAAGCTACTCTTTGTTGTCAATTCCCATTCTGTCATTTTTACAAATTCTAGCTTTTTTGAATGTGAATTAAGAATTCACTACCTGGAATCAATTAATTTTCCCTTGTAAAGGTACAAGGCTTAGGCTCCGGCTTAGGAAAAAAACCGAAGTACCTATCGTTAGCTCATGATTTCTAGCAGGTGACTACCCATCAGCACTACAAGAAACCGCACATTCACCAACCAGTCGTACTAGCATTAGAAGTGCTCCACAATTCCCTCCTTTAGTGACTGAATCTGCATAAACTTTCCCGATATTCTAGATGTTTCTGTACCATCCTCTCTCTTGTGGCCATGTTTATAGCCGATTGTGTAACACATTTCCAGTTCCTGCACCTACTTCTTTCTTGGAATCGTATACTGCCTCTCATATTTGAGGCTTTATCGTATGTCTGTTGCCTCATCTGCTTCAAGTATCTCTCAAAGCGTTTGGCTTATGTTTAATTTTTCAAATCAGGCTCCACTTTATATAAAGATGTGTAGAGGTCGAAGAAGACCTCCATCGCAGTGAGAACTGTTTTAAGGGCTTCCGTAATACATAGGCTTCCTATCCGTGCTTCTTTATTTGTGGTATTTCAGTCCCACTTATCCTATATTATAAAGCTCCACCATATGGAATACTATTGGATTGTTTCACTAGTAAAGCTCTTCATTTTAATTAGTTAAATCGGTCTAGTTTTCCAATTTATGTACACGATTGTTACGATGTGTAAACTGAATTTCAATCTCTGAATAAGCTAAGTGTATATTATAATGCTAGATGCTGATTTTCTGTTTGTGTACTTATCTCAATTAGGAACATCAAACAGTTTACAACGGAAAAGCTTGAATGAATAGCAAATTTGGAGAACTCGGTAATTGTATGGATTTTAAATTCAAAAGTTTTCCTTTATGAAATTCGATGGAGGAAAACTTGTATTTGTGTTAAACGATGAAAAGAAATAAAATACTATTTTCAATTCTAGAAATACAAACATAAGTTTCATTTCTGTGAATAGTGCAAAAAGTGAATTATGCTGATAGGAGTAGAAATTTTGCAATAATGCTTCTTACACATGTTGCAGACAACATGTCCTGTTAGGATCCCTGTTGAAACTCTTAGAGCAGTTTTACTTCGACTTATGCATTCATTTGATCTCACCAGGTTGTAGTCGTCCAGGAGAATCATTTGTGTAAGCCCTACTAGATCTTTTCAATGGTCAGATCTTCTCTTTCTTTCGGCTTCACCTACTTCTTCCAATATTACATTGGAGCTGACTCCGCAAAAAGGTTCAGGCCCCCAGGAAGGTATTTCATTTCATCTGCTATTTCATTTCCTTCTATTCCAGTGTGTCCTGGAATCCATAGTAAGGTAACTATATATTTCCTGCCTAGTTCATTCAGACCATTTTGGAACTGATTACACAAGAGCTCAGTGCTTTAATGGCTGCTTGACTATTTATCATTATGATAATCCTTTTTCCTCTGTATCCTTTATCAATATTAAACTAGGCGCACTTCTTTATGGCGTGGATTTCTGCTTAAAAGATACTTGGGGTTTTTCCCAAGCTTTAGGAGTGTTTGGTTCCTATCCCAGTTCCCCCTATTGCTTTTGAGCCATCTGTGTACCATTGAATGGCATCCTTTCCAAGTCTGGTAATGGTATTTGTATCTCATTCCTCCTTGTTGCTTAATTCTGTAACGAATTTTTTCGAAAAGTTGTACTTTTTCATCATACCGTCTTGTGGCAAGTCCCAGGATGTCTGATTTTCAAGAAGTGAGGAGGTTGTTTTTTTTTTACTTAGTCTGTATCTTGTTCGCTCTGCAATACTTTCCACCACCATATGTAGAGGGGCGAGGTTGAGAATCCTTTCCATGGCTGCCGTTGGGCATGTTCTCATTGATCCTGTAATGCATATACAGGCTAGTCTTTGAATTTTGGAGAGGTTTTCTCTCGTCTACTACTCCACGCAATGGTGATAATTGATGGGCAAACTTGATTTTTTCCTATTAACTAGTGGTCTTGGACAGTTTTTTATTGTTGTGAAGCTAGTATTTTCTATACTACTTTTCATAAATGGTTTTTCATCATACAGATCAATAAAATCTATGAAATATCAGAAAAGTATCCTTAGATAAGGAGGTAGGAAAAATATGACAGTGGTCTCTATATCGCTATGAAGCTTAGAGTAGACGGAAGTGAACAGGTGCCTAGAGGCGGCAGACGTGTATACTTTGACGGCTCCTTCCATCGCCATAGTAGACGAATACCGCCCTCTTTTTACCAAAGAGTTTTCCAAAGAAACTTTGAGTTGCCATATCGTGACACCAATATCTATACGCTTCGAGCGCCCTTCATCTTTTATTCAATATTTCTATAGGTTATATATTGAATAAGAGCGTCGTTCGGGATAATATTTATCGGTTAAAGGACCGAAATACCTTGTTATAAATCTTGAAAAGATTTGTGTTAATAATTACTGTAGGCAAGAAACGGAAAAGTCGGGAAAAATTTTTATCGGGTTCATTGAAATGTTTTTAAATTTTTTTCCCGGTTCGTCGGTAAAATCGAGATTTATTTGGTTTGCCGGAGGGATTATATACTTTAGCTATTAAAAATCTCATTTATACCGATGTTGATGAGGTAATTTGCACTTTGTTCAATAATATAATTTATGAGAATTTCAGTTTTTCGTTCAAAAAATAGAATTATACAGTCAGAATGAATTAACTAACTAAATATCTTCTGTACTTATGATTTTGATGATTAAAAACTAAAAATTCATTTGAAAAATGTTTAATACGATAATAAAGGTAGGCTTTCACTAGGCGATTCGTATATCGGCCCGCATCGGCATTCAAAAGAATACCTAAACAGTTCAGCGTACCTTCAATATTTCTCGCCTCAATGTATAGAACATTCAATAAAATTGATCGTTAATCGCATGATTTTTAAGAGAAATCGATTGTGAGGACATTTTTCAAATATATTGACCAGATATGATATTTTCTTCTAATAATCAGATCGCAGGATTAAGAAGTCTGTACCTCTAATAACGATCCAAACGTTGGGAACTTCCTGATAAATATATCTAGAATGGTTTCATTCCTCGAGAGGATCAACTGCGTAATTTGTATGGGTATGTTTAAATTTCATTTAATTGTAAGAAATGAAGGTGAGCGTGCGCTGGTCGAATCGTGTCACAGAAATTCACACACAAATACCTTAACAGTGAAAACATCATCTACTAATTATTTGCAATTGAAATGAATCGGTAACTTCTGGAACACCCGATATAACGTTCAGCGTCCTTATTCTGTTAATTTTATAATGCATGTATTAAAAAACAAAACTCAAATTAATCAAAAGTCGAATTGTGTAAATTATTGTGTAACAGAAAAGAAAAAAATCTCTCGAAATGTTTTATTTCTGCCAAAAAAATCCATTATTGTGTTATAAATAAACACCACCATATTTATCTGATGCAGCTCACAGATTTCGGTTCATTACTGAATTTTGATCGAGTCAGGAGAGTTAAGAGAAGAATTGGGTGAGATGCTCACGCATGAACTGCACTGTTAGAGAGCGGAATTCTCTCCTTTCACTAATATTTTCCTTCTTTATCTCACTCTTTCTCAGCTTTTATAGTCAGGTCTATTATTTGTCGCTGAAGTATTTTAGTGTTTTGGCAAGTTTCCACTATTGGAGAGTAGTATACTGTTAATTTGAGTGTGCTATAGAATGTTGATAATATCACCTGGACTTATTCCTCCATCCTTTTTCCAGTTGTCGCTTCAACTGTCAAAGGTTTAAGTGTAGTCTTACTCTAGTCCAGGAATTCAGTTGTGTTCACCTGGTTGTAGCTTCCGAGAAGTATTTTCCACCGCCTTACTTAATGGCAGGCCCGAGGGCAGGCCAGCTAGCTAAAGAAGCTTCTAAAGGAGCCTTTACAGATCCAGAACCGTTTTGTGAGATCACAAAGGATAACATAAGGGAAGTCGGGAACTGGCTAGTTAAGGAACACCAACTCAAATAGAGGCTGATACAAGGACTCGCATACTCTGCTTATGTGAGAACTTACAAGGACTCAGACAGAAGCACTTTGGAGTGGAAATAACACAACCATATCCATCACAACTACTGAAGATTCCTCCAGATAAACTAGTAGCCTATATAGGAGACACAAAGCTTTTGGAATGGAAGTTATCGGTAGATATAGCATGGGTAATGATACAAAGACACTTAACGCTTATCGAATATATTCATAATTTCAATAATATCTGGATAACCGTGTAGAAAATTGAGTTGTTTTTAATATGTGAATCAAGCCGCCGTACTATTAGCAGTTCTGTTTCGACGTCTGCCATCACAGCATCGGTATCTCGTGTTCAATCGACCGAAAACTCCAATTAAAATTGAGAATGCCTCCAGCGAAACGCTGCTCGAATAAAGAACGAACTGAACTGCTCATATCTGAAGAAACGAACGCTAGCAGGCCGATGTCTATGTCGCGACGTCCTGCTATATCGAATAGCAAGGGTGATAAAAAAAAAATGAAAATTAGAGATTGTTGAATACCAAAATAATCGTACAAAGTGATAAAATTGTACAAAAATGAAACACATAATATTATGAAAAGCGTAGATATTGAATTAAATAACAAGAAATTTCATCACTTGTGATTCATTAAAACAATATTATAAATGGGTAATCGAAATACGTGTTTTGTTTTGACCATTTTTGTATGACTTAAAAGTTTTGATGATTTCACAGGGAAATTAATAGAGCTTGAGAGCCTGCCATTATACCTTAACTTAGGTATATCATAATTCTTATTCGACTTCTCTATATCCATATATTTTTGCCGTGAGTGGAGGAAGTTGTAGCGTTGCGTTTGTCCATTGGCTCTTCATAGTTATTCCTATTTTATCAACATGTGTTGGATCTTCCCTATCTTCTATTTTTCTTCCAATGTAAATGGACAGGATTATATTTTATCTTACTAAAAATGGAACTGGTTGACTTTATCGATCTGGTCTATCCTCAAACTCCTTTATTTTCGACTTCCTTTTGTACTTCATTTTTGCATATATGTGAACCATTTCACTGTTTTAATCTCTTTATTCAGGCACCTGGTTCCTGTAGCCATCAAGTTTCTCGCAGAGGATATCCTTGACTCCATCCCTAAGTATGTCCAGTATTGTGCGCTCCGGAGGATAACAAGTTTTTTTTCCTCTCTGTATACCTCTCTTCTTCGTGCTGCTTCCTTCCTTCGAATTTCTTGGATTCAGTCATTTCTGAAAAGTTTCTCCTTATTTTCCCCACTCGTATTTTTCCATCCATCTGTCATATTTTTCATTGCTTTCCTTGGTCTTTCCATTTTTTACTTCTTAGTAGCATTTCGCTTTCGGTACGTGGCTTCTACTTCTTCCGCGTTCAGCCTTAAAATTGTCCACGTCTTGTGTTTGGTTGAATTTTTTTTTCATTTCTCTTTATTTTACTGAATATTCGTCCATAAACGCTTGAAACCAACACACCAAGCTGTTACCTTCACCTTCGATTATTTATAATTCCTTCAATGTTCAAAACAATCACTTCACAGCTAAGCGCATCATCCAATCAAGTAGTATAATATCTATTTTTGAAAAAGATTTTAGTATTTGTTTCGGCTTTCACGGTTTTATTAAAGTTTTCATAAATCCCGAATAAAATCCTCCACTACTTTCCTTGTTGTAAGTGCAAAATAATTATAAAAATTAACAATGAATAACAAAACAATCTCTCTTATCACTATTAACGAATTCCTCGTGCAGTTAATTATTACTCTGCGATTGAAGGTACTTACCCTAATTAAATATGTCTCTAGCACATATCTAACAACATCACATTATACCTGATAGTGTTAAACCGCGATAAACACAAACTTGTTCCCCTTCCTTCCGTTATGAAAGTCATATTTCACAGTTTGCAAGCACAGAGCTGCATCTCGTGCAATGCGGCAAAAACCCTTACAAGGTACACTTCATCGTGGGCAATTATGAAGACACATCGCCCAGACCATGAAAATTAATCGACTCGTTTGTTAAGATGACATATCGGCTGTAATAGAAAGAGAAGAGCGTGCTTCTATTTATCTCAAACAGAGCGGTTTCCAACCCTTTACGATCAATATGTGCCTGATGTCGATAGATTTTAAATCCGCTTCGGGTTAATTTAACTGTAACAGATTATCCGAATGTTCATTTAATTAAATGGGCTCTACAATGAACTTGATTTTGATACAAATCATTTTGTTCCTCTAGGAATATTATCTACTAGTGCCAAACTCTTTTTATACACTGGTCCCAGCTGAAGTTCTCTTGCATTCGTTAAGTACCCTGAGAAATTCTGATGAGTTTTCACCTGAGTTTTGCATTCAAACTTTCTTGACAGTGCATGGTGTAGATGTACACCTTTGGTAATAATACATTTTCAATTGAACACTGAAGCAGCTTGACAAAATCCGTTTATTAATCTCAGCAAAAACGACACTCCTTGTGAGTTCTGCAGTGTACTTAATGATTCCGGTTATGAACTTGATCGTCTCCTTTCTCCTTAATCAGATAAACTTTCCCTAACAGCTTTGAAGGTACTATGATCAAATCTTTTGCTAGCCTACGTACGTCCTGTATCTCATTCCAGTAGACCCTTGCTTTGGGATTAATCTCATTTGAAATATTCCTTGTCATTGTTTGGGAATTTATTTTCTTCCCTAACTTCATATAATATCTGAAAGACAAGCTTATTGATTACCTACATCCGTTTGAAGTACCACTAATGCTCATTATAACTTTCTTCACTCCAATCATCTATTCACTACCAAGTAAAAAGCTGCTATGAAGGTCTGTTTTTTTGTTAACCAAACTCTTACAGTTTTTATCTTGATATCTAAAATTCTATGTTTCCCCGGAGAATCTGTAGTTCAAATTACTCATAATTTTGTACACCCTCCATATTAATAGAAAATATTGAAAAAATTAAACTTTTCTCTTATTCTATCGTATTATTGTTGCTGGTGCCTTTTTCTAATAATATAAACGATAAAATTTAATTGAACATTCAGTTACGGCTATATAAGCGTCATGGCTCTCGTGTGCGTGGTTGTATACTGCTCTTAATTCACTAAATATTACCCTTAATGGCGTCTGAACACTCGACGCTTCGAGTGTGTGTATGTAACACGGCCGACACGATGATTCGTTTCACTAAGGATAAGTATTTACCTACATTTGACTACTCGGAAAAGGCACTGCAGATTCATTAAGGTTTAAAGCCATTTGGATAGAAAACGAATAAAAATAACTTACTTAAATTGGAATTAATTGGCGTCTTTAAACACATTTGAACAAATACAATTTTTTATTCAATTTTCTTGAGCGTTCAGACGTAAGTGATAAAGAAAATCGGATAGCTATAATGCCGGACTTACGAAAAATGTATGATGCCGATGTTATAAAAATAAAAAGCTGTTCAACATTTTCAAAGGATGATTATAATCGGTATAAAAACTGATGAACTATCTGTATATTTTTGTAACCAGGACAATAACAGACTCATTGCTTTCCAAATATTGGTATGCAATATATACCTACAAAATATTATAACATTATAAAGAAAAAACAACAACTCCTCGTGTTCTCTCAAGCATTACATTTCAGTCCCAACAAAAAACAGATCCTTTTCAACATAATTCGAGTTGAACCTCCTTGGTTTGAATACGTATCCATATTATCTCTGAAGTAAAAAACGATTAATTTTCCAACAACGTTGGAATCATGCCTAATGTACGTTTTAACGAGGAGATGACTTTAGACAATGTTAAATAAAAGCTGTCTGCCAAGACCTAGTTCCCTTCAGAAATATATATCACAATACGAATTCATATAACTCTAATGATATCCTCTAATGATATCCAGAAATCGTTCCCTATATCCACACAAATTTTGGTTGAATCAACTGGAATTTTACTTTTGGGATTTATCACCGTCATCTCTTTTAAATTAAACAATCATTAAAACTAGATTGAAAATAAGTACACCATTCTTCGGAGGTTAATCAAAATATATGTTAAATTGACGTTATCCTTTGAATGAGAAATGGAGAAACACGAATGAAAGCAGGATATTACCGATCGCATAACACCAGTTACTAGATTGACAAGACTCGACATAAGAATACTGGCGACCAAGAGCAATAAATGCAGTAGAGATGAGCGTTTTGATACCATGATGTTTAACGTAATGACGATCAGTAAACCAATACTAATACCGACTTAAAATTTCCATTAATAATATATCCATTCTTAAAGTATCTTGAGTGCTATGCTAGGACATTTTTTATGATGTGAAATCCAAAAAGTGTTCCTCTTACAAACCCCCATAGGTTATTCCTCGTACTTTGAGTTAACATACAAGATTAGAGAACCAGAACTCGCCATTAAGCTGCTCTGTTCAGTTTCTTGTCATTTAAGTGGTAAATCATTACTGCCAGTAGTGTATTACGAAGATCATAAAAATGACCCATCACTCATCACGTTTAAGTTTTTACTGAACATTTTTATAAAAGGCTTAGCCTGATCTGTAAGGCACACTACTTCAAAGTCTTCAATACATGAAAAACTTAATGGGGTAACTTATTGGTGCAGCAGCCACAAGATGTAGCTTCACTAATTAGTTCCAAAAAACTGTGTCAGGTGGTAAAGACTGAAATAAAAGTGTCCAGTCTAAGACTACCTGATATACGAACTCCAAGGTATATCAAGTGGAGTTGTCGGTTTAAATTAAAGGCGAGCTATCCCAGCAAGCATATTACAAGTTTAAGAGCAAAGTTGACAATAGAGAAAACATTTGAATGCAAGAGAAAGCAAACTTTCTTCACATTCAGCCAAAGTACATTGAATGCGATCGAATCCATAGAAGTCAGTTTCAAGCAAAGTTATGTTAGTCAGAGTGACAAGATCCAAGAGTCATGAGGTTGATTAAATGGCTGGACAAGGCTAATCAAAGCCATTTATTGGACCGGGACCTTTTGTAGCGTCACAAAATTGACAATAAACATGTCTGAGGAAAAGTGTGTGGCAAAGAATTCTTCAAAACGGTGTGTTGTATATTGTTTTGGATTCCACATGAACTAGTGGAAGTCCAGGTCCTTTGGGAACCGCTTAAATAGTCGTAGGGAAATTACAGGATTCACTGGGACTATGTTTATTATGTAACTTAACTTCTTACACTATTTCTAACAAGGGCTGTACTTCATATCATGTTAATTATATAATATAAATGAATTGTAATATCAATGCTTGACAATGAACTACATTGATATGTGTGTGTGCTCACTTATATACCTCATCAGCATACAGGGTGTCCAGGAACTTGATGCCAAAAATTCGAGAGCAAATAGAAGAGGTCAAAATAATGTTGGAAGTTCAAATAAATTTTTGTCATACGAGCCTTCGTTTCCGAGTTATAGACCTCTAAAGTTTCGAAATAAAAACCTTTGTTTTGTCATAATTTCTAAACTATACATTGGAATACTATAAAATTCCAGTGACGGATTGCATACATCCATGTCCTGTGTTTGACGGTATAAATGAATCTACATTACGTACAGATAAGCAGAGACGGCTTGTGCCCATTGGTTAATAATCCGTAATTTCAATAGGGACCATCTGAATAATATTTAAATTTCAAAAATAAATTTTCCAATCCATTTACTAATGAAAATGTACTCTTGTTTGAACTCGATAAAATTAAGGGTTTAGGAGAAATTTGAACTTTTAGATCTGATCGCCATATTTTGTAAAGACAGACATTCTGAAGAGAACTATCAATAATTGTCACAACTTATAATTAAAAATTCCTTAAGATTGTATTTAAACGCAATAAAAAAATTGCTTTGCAGTTTTAGTTTTAGTTCAAGCGTTCAAAGTCTGACCATGGGACTGGCTTAAGAATTTTCAATTATAAGTTGTGACAATTATTGATAGTTCTCTTCAGAATGTCTGTCTTTACAAAATATGGCGATCAGATCTAAAAGTTCAAATTTCTCCTAAACCCTTAATTTTATCGAGTTCAAACAAGAGTACATTTTCATTAGTAAATGGATTGGAAAATTTATTTTTGAAATTTAAATATTATTCAGATGGTCCCTATTAAAATTACGGATTATTAACCAATGGGCACAAGCCGTCTCTGCTTATCTGTACGTAATGTAGATTCATTTATACCGTCAAACACAGGACATGGATGTATGCAATCCGTCACTGGAATTTTATAGCATTCCAATGTATAGTTTAGAAATTATGACAAAACAAAGGTTTTTATTTCGAAACTTTAGAGGTCTATAACTCGGAAACGAAGGCTCGTATGACAAAAATTTATTTGAACTTCTAACATTATTTTGACCTCTTCTATTTGCTCCCGAATTTTTGGCATCGGGTTCCTGGACACCCTGTATATCCGTACTGCCCTAGGTCAACTATACTTTTTACATGACAGTTCTCTGGGCTCCCAATGGCACAATCATTCTTGCCTTGCTTTAAATCATGGCCTTACCTGTCTATTTACTATTCGACAAACATAAAACAATAACTACCTTCTTTGTTTTTAAAATAGAAATAATTACACTGAATTATTTAAAAATAAATAATTTCAATGAATCACAACGATAATACATTTTATCAGGGCAGATACAGCACATTGGAGGACGTTGGCCAAAATTTAATGAAAAAGCATCATTATTGATGAACATCCCCGTACTAAGTAATATTGTGTTAACCAACGATGCTTAATTTCCTGTATAAAATTAAATGGATCAAATCTAAACAAATTCTACAACACAAAGTGATTGGTGTTGGCGCATACGTTACATTGACGGTTGCCATTTATATGTTTAATTATACTCGGTCGATTGCTATCCAAACCGAAACATTAGCACCCAAAATCGAAAATGATGTTACTCGCCGCCTAATGTGTTCTATGTATTCAGTTAATCGAACTATTAGTCTTGTGCTATTGATAATTTGGTCGTATGCGCGGTTCGTTTGATGCGTTTACATCTGACGGAACGGAAGCATATCGAGATCTATGTTAGTTTCAATTAATCTGTAGCGTATGAAAATAATAAGGTGAAAAGTGTGATAATTGAGTTTGATTTGTTAATATAAAATTATTCACTGTCTCAAGTCACAAGACTTAAATTTAACGCCTGATTTAATAACAATGTCTTTATGCATTAAGAAAAAATTTAAAAAAAATGAAAAATAAGACAAAAAACGGATATTCATTTCAGCCGATGTGAATATATAGAGATAGTTTGTAGGTGAAATCAATAAAATGTAATAATGAACGCCAAAGGAATTCTCCAAGGATAAAAATCACAAGGGAAACACCAGAATAGAGACTTTCTCAATGCTCAATGCAAATTTGTGAGGGAGAAAGACAAAAATTTCATTGGTAGAACTGTGGAGAAAAGATACAAGCTGTAGTAGGTACTGATTTATGTTTTTTTGGGGTGACATTCACTGAGACCTAAAAGATCTATTGTGCCTCCTTACTTCTGATATGTTTCTGAGGATAGTTTCAGGAACCAGTAGCTTCTTTAGTCATATTTCCCGGGGTGATTTTAGGATATCTGCAGGCTTGATCTTAGGTAAATGCTCCTTTTCTATGTAGTACTGAGTAAATATTGGTCCTTGAGACGGTTGGCAGATGGTCTTGAGCAGTTGATCGGTACTTTTAGGACCTTGGCGCATGGAAAGGTAGTTCTTGGTGAAGAAAGGCAAAAGACGAAGCTCAGGTCCTTGAGACGGTTGGCAGATGGTCTTGAGCAGTTGATCGGTACTTTTAGGACCTTGGCGCATGGAAAGGTAGTTCTTGGTAAAGAAAGGCAAAAGACGAAGCTCAGGGCGACGGAGTGGAGACAAATAAATACAATTTTTTGCTTCAAAATTGCGATTGAAAGCAAGGAAGAGCTAGGTACTTTTGAATGTATAGACGTGGTATTAATATTTAATCTAGTGGTAGGGTAGATCTACATCTCTTTTTCAATAAATTGACAGATGATAATTATTGATAATTGAAGTTATAAGATGTGTGGACAAAATACTGTCACTATCAACGGCCCACGGATATTTTCTAGCGAAGCATTAAAAAAAGCTGGAACTAATAGTGAGGAGTCTTTGTTTATGCAGATTTTATGCGTGATTGTCGTGTTCAATGCGATTGGTGATTAGTGACAAAACGACCAACACAAAGTGTAACGTGTCCGAGCTCTATATATAATAACCGATATTCATATCGTTATCAATTATATTAGTAATCGCATTGGGAATGTACCAGAAAGTAATATGATTATTTTCATCACCGTTTCCATGCCAAATTCAATTAGTTTAATTATGTTTACATACCCAAACCTATTCATGAGATCGATTTTCAAATCATATTCTTATACAAAATGCACAATACCAAAAAAATATTTGGACATTCTTTACTTTATATAAATACTGATGATTTACTAATGATGTTTCCACTGGATTAATTATGTTATTTTGAACCATTTATTCATTCGTTTAGGTTGTGCTCAACATTCCAGGTACTTGGATTGAATTTTTGTTCCATTTTCCATGTTATATTCTTCCATTTCAAAAACTCCTTGTCTTCTTTTTATGCCACTACTAGTGAAATGGTTGTATTATTCGAAATTATTCATAATCACTGAATAATTCAAAGTGGTGGATTGAATACTATAAATAAACAAGATAAAATTCCATAAACAAGTGACTCACTACTTAAACCACTACGTCCTGTATTTACTTGTGCCGTATAGAATTGAACGTCGGAAAAAAAATGCGTTAAAAGACGCATACAGTGGATTCCGTAAAACATTTTCCGTGTACTGCATTGAATGGATGGAGTTGTTTGAAAAGAAATCGCTGCTAATTCTCGTTTAAGTCCCTTTCTGGTAAACTACCTTTATTTAATGTATTTTACGGAAAATGTTTCTCTCTAAGCCAAGTAGCTCATCCAACATTTTTCTTATATTAACAAAACTCATCTTGCTTTGCTGTAGCTATAATACGTTAAATTAATACTCCACAAAATTGGTATTAATTGATAATTTTGATGGACCGTCAACTTTGAGTGTGGTTATTTTGAATTTGAAACTAAGCACCAACCATCACTTTCTGTTTTAAAAACAATAAACAGAAGAATTAAAATAAAATCAAAATAAAAAAGTTATTATGAATTGAAATGCTATCGGAAATACAGCTGGCTTTTGCAGCAACGGAGTAAATTTTGAAATTGAACTATCCCCAAAGTATCCATTATGTATAACTTATTTATTGAGAGCTTTTTGACAAAAAGTTATTCTTGGTAAAATTTTGTGCATCTTCTAAAACCAAACATTCAACAAGAAAAATCAGCAAAACATACGTAATATACCAGGAACAATCATACATTCGATTTTGCGACAAGAGTGAAGAACCCTGATTTGTAAGAAAATCGGGAAAAGCTGTTCAGATGGAAAAAAATACATTGATAGTCCAGAATTTGTTAAAAAGATGAATAGACAACATACAGTAGACGTCAGTTTATTTCAAAACTATACAGGATTGTACCAATGTCAAATCACTGAAAATAAAAATAAGTATTTAGACACAAACTCGTTGGTTTTCTTGTCCAAAATTATTATTTAAAGTGGTCGTGAACCAACGGAAGTTTGACATTGAGTACTTGATGATATTTCATAAATATTTTTGGCGTTTGATGCTTGGAAAAGATTGTTTTGCAGAAAAAATATTACAAGCAGACAAATTGCAGACATTTTTTATGCCTAGCATCCTAATCGAAATGTCAATGACACTATAGTAACCCGCATTTACAATAAATTTATCGCGTTTGGATAAAACGGGAAAAAAGGTAACCATTACTTTAAATCTATATGTATTTTTGCTGAACAGCTTTTTTAAATAGCATTTCCCTGAACTCCTAATTCAAAATCAAAGGCTTCTTGTATATTGCATGCGTTTTACACTTCTTTTCACCAAGAATAATTTTTGGTCATACATTGGGAAATTTTATACTTCATAATGTTTTTTTCGTTAATTTCTTAATACATCAGCAAAAAAGTTTTCCAATTATAATTGAAACGTTTCCATGTACATGTATTAACGGTGTACATGCTATGGTGCGCTTATTCGATTCTATAGTGGATGCAAGTATTAGAAGGGATTATAAGCAGTTGCAGATAATACCCGATTTTATTGAGGTATACCTAATTCCAGTGAAATATACACGTGTAGCCATACTAAACTACTTAACTAAGTACTTAGTTTATTATTTTACATTAAGGGAATTAGATCCTAGATTTTATAATACCTAAATGCAAGCGAAGTTTTATATGTTTGCGTATTAGCAGTACGTGTTCGTTTAATGCGCCATTTTGATCGCATTTCGAAATGATATTTCATTGGAATTGAAAGGATATCGACTCCAAGCTGTAACGGATCCTTCAAAGCATCAACATTATTAAAACCAAATCTCTATCACCATATTGGAAGCCTCCAAACCGTATTAAACTAGAAACTGTATCAGAAACATTCTCGTTATCTGGCAAATGTCATTTAGGTAACCGTGAACAAAATTAAGATGTTATCAGTCAAAACAATATAATAAAGTGTAATATTATTCAATAGAGTCTACAATCAACACATTTACTCAGTGCTTTGTATGGAGCAGATTGTAAATATACGAGTTGAAATAAAAAAGATGTTTTGAAACATATTTTTCAAAGACACTGACCGTTCAACTAAGAAGCAACAACTACTTCCCGGGCTCTATGCCCCGACGGATATTGAATTACACTTCACAGTCAAACGGGCTTGGTATATCTGGTTTCCAATTGGAAGGGACAACATAACTTCCTATAGCGTGAGTGATTGCTTAGAAAATAGTTTAGCTTTTCTCAAGCGCTCGGAGTTCCTGCCCCGCACTTCTTCTCTTCTTTTGCACTCGAGCCATTTTCTATCATTATGTAACGTAGCGTCGCGTCGTATCGGATGACATGGGAACAGTATGCAGAAAGTACATCTTTAACGCATTATGTCGGATAGCGTGGCGTGGTGAAGTATCATAACAATGTGGTCCAGGCTTAATAAGTTGGGTTAAAAATATTCATGCAACTTCAATTATTGTTCAACATGTACATTTGGAATTCATTAAAATGGTATATGGTCTGTATTATATTTCGAAAAAATGGGATTCAAAATACTCTACCTCAACAGAATATAATAATAATCATAAATATGCGTATATTTTTGTCATTTTCAAAAAAAATTATACGAAACATAATCCTTAAGTAAATGTAGAAAGATTGCTTTAATCCATAATCTCCTACGGAAACATTCAATTCCGTTACAGTATAATATTATCGATAACTCCCTCGTTGTTTACTTTTCTCCCATTGGTAAATATTCCGCTTAACTAATACACGTCCCACAACTAAAAGCTTCGTTCGTTACGTGATAATAAACAGCCAGCCGATATTTACGTGTCTGAGTCGTAGTCGTAAAAATTTTTGTTGAGCTGTTTGGCCGGAAAACTGCGAGTTATACCTAGCGGGAAACTAACACTGTTATCCTTTCAAACGACCGTAATATATGTTGGAGGATAAAGTCCCTGGCACGGGTCATTTCCACTTCGCCGTTAGATTGCTGGGGCCTGAAAATAGTTGATTAATTATTTCTAAATATTAGCCTTGTATATTGGATCTATTTTTACTTTCTCTTATAAAAGAGAGTCATTGATTTACTGTCACATAAAAACGTTATACACTCGAGCATTCGTTTTCATCCACGGTGCTCATAAATTTAAAAATACGTCAATAAGTTTTATTTGTTAGATTTTCAACATACAGTTGGTTCGTTGGATCTTTTCCCATGCGTCATCATTAATATACAAACGCAATACATCAATACATCAAATAACACGTAGGTCGTAGTTGTGAACAAAGTCTTTGGTCTGTCAACGACGTCAACGTACAGAGTCGCGTTAAACCTATCGCCGACATTCATCATATGGCTATCTCTGTTTGTTATATTACGCTGTAATGGAACAAACGGTTTCATTTCGGGGGTTAAGATTCTGTGAGTAGGAAAGAGACGTAATACAAAAAGTAGTATGTGAATCATTTCATACATGGGAAAAGATTCAGCGAACAGACTGTATTTTGGAATATTATACAATACGGAAGAAGTACCTACTACTCTTACTGAAAACTCATTTTCTTGGTACACTGGGTGAAGGAAAAATAAAATAGGTTTATCAACACTTTCCTATCGCAAATACTGGTGAGATTTTCGTAGCATTGTTCCAGGTCTTGACAAAGAATATCCTACACCAGCAGGTGTACGGAGCAAGCAGATCTACGGTGAGCGTAGAGCGGACGGAGAATCCATAAGATGCCTTAGACGACCAGGAAACTGAAGCATGCTCGTTCTGATATACATAATTAGCTCTTGGCTAAGGCTGTTAAAAGAGCATTGAAAGTTAAAATATATCAGGTGGAGGATTATTATCATGCCAAGCAACCATTGAAGAACTGAGTTGCGTAATCAGTTCTAAAATGGTATAGAGATGTCGAAAATTCAATGTAGCACCAGAGAATCCAGAGTAGAAGATCTCACCGGTTTGAATCAGTTCTGTAGCGTTTAGTGACTACCGCCTGTGTTAGGTTTTTAAGAGGTATCTTGTAGGTCAGCAGCATAGTGATTACTATAGCGTCAAAATGACTCTGGATCGATGTCCAAGCAGACATCAGACTTTTTAATGACTATGGAATACAAAAGCTTTTCGATGGATTTGGTAAAAGGATTTGTTTTTTTCTTTTAAATATTCGCTGACACTACTGTGTTTTATAGTTTGTAATAATAATATGTCTTGCTTTGCCAAACGTTGATATATATTTAGCTACAGCTTTAGAAACAATGGGTTTCAATCTCGATGACCATAAAGTGAATTCGCAGTAAAACGCCCCGAACAAGTAAATCTATACAAACCCCTTTTCCGTCTCGATTTGTCGGGGTTTACAACCACCTAAACGCTATTTTCTCCTTGAAACACGTACCTTGTTTATTCAATGCATCGACAATTTCGAGTCAATCAAACAAAATGCCAAATCAAATGCTTGTCGAGTATTCTACGGGCTTTTGGTAATAAAATCATGGAGTTTGGGAATTATAGATAAATAAAGCGATTACGAGGACGGTGATTATCAATCAGTGTTTATGATACGGAGGATCATCAAAGGGCAGTCTCATAAACAGAGGTTTGCGTAGTGTATTTTTGGATTTTCCACTGGGAAAATATTAAGAGAAGAACTATTGTTCTTAAAATAATAGATCCTTATTACTTTAATCGAAGAATCTAATGACAAAGATTGGAATGTTGAACCCAATTTTGTTTTTAAAAAAGGTGAATATTGGTTCTGTGGGATTAGATTTTTGAGAAACAGCTTTAGAAATAGAAAAATTAAGTCCATTGCGACTTAATCAGCTCTATTGCAGTCCTCTGAATCTAGATCCAGTCTGACTTGTTAAGTAACCAATTAGCCTCGACACTTGATCTTCAATGACATTTTTGCAGGTGACTGATCATTTGACAAATACGCGTTGAACAGGAAATTGATCATTACTCAGGTAGCATTGAAATGACCGCGACCATTGTCATGGTTAAATCCGACTCTGCTGTGTAGACACTACAGCTCTCATTTAAGAGTGAATCTTCCTAGCTTTGCTGATCATTTCAATAAACTCAAAAACTCGCGTATTTATAGTTCTTCACAACTCTAGAATAACACCGTTTGCGGAACTTCCAGAACAGTCGGAAATATGATTTTTGTATGGAATCCTCTAGATAGATGGCCAAAATTTATATTTCACCACAGGACCGGCTTCTGAATCACTGAGTTCGTAACAGTATGTTTGAAGTAAAGTGTTTGAAATCTTGTGCTAAATTAACTCGTATTTTCTTTCTGGTTTATATATAGATGCTTTTAAATGATTCCAAATCGTGATGAAAACTATGCATGTTAATTTATTTCAAATTTACGTATTGCGTGACATAATGTTTACAGGATACGTGACGAAAAAGCTGCTTGAAGCTCGAACTTTATCCACCCGTTGCTATTAAGTTGTTTTGCTTGTTCACACTACATGAATAAAACGTTCCAATTCCACAATAATTGTATTGTTTTTCTTTACTTTTGCAGGTGAGTCGAACCGATGGTTGATAAACACTGGCTAGGTGAGTCATAGTAAGAATCTTTATTGAGAATAATTGTTTCAAGTTCGTGACTCGATGTTTTAGTCAAATGAAGTGTAAGTGGGTTAAAGCGAAGTGAATTTTATTATTAGAGACGTAAAAAACAAACTAACGGTTAAAAAAAATTAAAATAACGAATAAAACTATATACTGAATGATCTAGAAATAGCAGAATGCCTTTTCAACACTTGACATTGAATATATAGGTTGTTAGATTGTACAGAATTATTTTTTTTTATAACTTTGTATTATACGGTGATAGCTCATATTTCATTGGCAGGTGCGGTTAAAAATGCTTTATACCACTTATAGTATTTGTGATAAGATAACCGTAATTCAAACCTTGACTGTATATCACATTACAAAACGATATATTATTTCTTTGAAAGTAGTTTAATATGAAACTTAAACTGTGGCACTGAGGTTTATTGAATGAATAGAGTGTATCTCTGTTTTATGTTTACTAATAAACTATGATTTCACAGTTTCACATTGATATTAGCAAATTATATTTGCAGAAATATATTGTTGATTAGTAGGTCGATGCAAATCATTGCTGACTTGCCGAAATTTTTTTTAGGCGTAGGCCTACTTATTTATCATGAAGATATATATATGATACAAATGGTTCGAACAATAAAGATTTTCCATATTTACGTTAAATACATGATCAATGTGACAAATTTCTTCACTAGAACATTGTGTATTATTAGCTAGGTCAATCCTGTCACACAGTTATGTGAATATTAAAAAATTATTTAACACTATTCGGTTATTTTGGAGAAAAAGTTAGGAAAGAGATTTTGACTGTTCTGCTATCTTTTCTTATTATGTCTGATATAATCGTTGGCAAATGTCCTTTAATGAACTGTTCCTCCTGTTTCTGTCTTGATGAGATTACCCACTATTCTTAATATTTTTGTGCTGCCCTTCTCCGTGTATTATATTTATTGTTGTCTTTGTGATGCCACAAAAGGGTCCCGGTCCAATAAATGGCAGTGATAATCCTTCTCTGGCAGTTTCATATGCAAATTTTTTAACCCTGTGTCCTGATACCCAAGCTACCATAACCTTGAAATGGTCTCCAAGTTCGTTCAAAGCACCTAGGCAATCCCATACTAGATTAGAGTTGATTTCTATGGAATCAAGTGCCGTCAGCGACATTTGAACGATATGTCCTTTCCTGCCTTTCAATTTCTTCAAAGCAGTGAATTGCCGCCACTTTTGCTTGAAAAGCTGTTACGTCCTTAGATAGGCTTATTGGGATAGCCATCCTTCGTTTTAGTCGTACAATTCCGGCTTTTACACCTACTTCTGCCTCAGTATGGGTACACCTTGTTTCCGGTCTTCTCTAACTGATATAGTTATTTGGAATCAAATAAGACATCTGCTTTGACCCGCTCGATAAGCTTTTGATAGTCAGGACTGTCCTTCTGTCTTATGTATTGTTCATACGTATATACAATTTTTTAGTATCTGTTCCAATTCTCAGTAGGTATAGTACATCATTTTTGTTGTAGTATATTTCTGCATCTGAGTTCAAGATTTGTAAGTCTGGAGGCCGGTTTCCTTATAGGGTAAATGCGTCTCTCGCGGACTAGTATGTTATTGTGTCAATTGAAAGCATTAGAAAATTATCACCTTGTTTGCAGTTTTTATTGCGCAACATAGCTAGGTAATGGTTACTTGTCACACTTATGTTGTATTGCCAGGATCGTATCTAGTATCTTGAGTATAATACTTCAATTTTTGTTTGAAAACTAGATATTTTAAACACGTGACAACATACAGATGTTTCACTCTTCATCATCTTTATCAACGATACAGTTGTTTTTGAAATAAATTGTTTATTTATTGTGTAGGATGACTTCAAACTTGTAGAGAGTTGACGAGAAATGAGGACAAATTGACATAAGTTTTCCACATTACGGAAATAAAAGAAATAAATATACAGAAACCACAATTCTAATATGTTGGGCGGAAATCTTTTTATATTATAAGAGCTTGAACGTCAACCTTACCTTTTCATTTTTGGCATCAAAAAATTTCTTCGTTTCACTAGAAATATACCGAGCAAAGCATAACCGCCCTATAGCTAACATTAGACTTATAATCCCACTTTATCACCACACCTTCTCCTGCTTTTCTCATACATCTTTTTCCAATCCTCAAACACTTAACCAGTCTTCTTCATCTTCACATTTTCTTATTTTTTGCTTTGTTTGGTCTTCATTTTTTTTCTCCAATCAAAAAATGTTATTTAATAATTTGGTTGACAAAATGTGTTTCACACACTTGCTCGCCACACTCTTTTCAATAATCACTGACCATAAACAAACAATTACATAAGAAAGTTGTTGTATATAATCGAGTTCATCTTTTCATCGTCAAAACGTAACATTTCAAAGAAAACTAACTACCGAATATACGTTGCTACAATCATTCTAATTTCTCTGGCTACGTCTCTGTACTTAGTAACTATTTTTACAACTGTATCGTTTCTGCGGGCAAGCACATTAAGGCCAATCTGATTGATTGTCTGTCTATGGACGTTGATGAAGTTTTTCATGAGATTTATGACGTATTCGAATGAGATGAATGCTAGTAACTAATTCTTGGAATGATGTTCAATTGTTGAGTAGTTGTATTAAAGAGATTTAGTCATTAGAAAGTCCAAAGAAGATGATAAAACCGAGCAGAATCATTTAATCATCGCCAATGTGATTGTCAGACGTATGAAGTAATGACATACTCTATTCACTCATTGTTTGTTGTCGGAGATTGTGCTTTTAAGATAAATATTATGATTATATTAAGTTTTTTTTATACGCTTCATGTTTGTTTCTTTTAATCTTGTTTGTTTTAACATATTGTCTATAGTCAAAGGCAGTCTTATCGTGCGGGTTCAAAGATCACTAACCATATGTATCAAATCAGAAAACACGGAGGTTACCAAAAGGTGAGATTACACTGATTGACGAATTTTCACTTCTTCTTTCATTCTCGAAATAATCCATCAAACTAAGTACTATTTCTTTGCTTGAGGATACAAAAAAATTGTCAATCGACAATTGACAAAAGTGACAAAACGGACGTATTTAAATAAAAACTCTGCTGATGAAAGACTTTTTAGAATCGCTGAAAACTAAATACATATCCTTCTTGTCAAAATTGCATAAGTCTGTCTTATTTATCATACGGATTTCATTTGGAAGTTATAATTGAATGCAATAAAAGAAAACAAAAACTGTGAGTATGTCTTTGTTGAATCGTATGACCCGCACGATAAGACTGCATCTGACTATATATACAACAGCTTGTTTGATTATTATGTCTTTGCCGACGAGTGGTTTAGAAGTGTGGCTGCGAAGATTCGGGGTTCAAATCCTGGACACAGTGACATTATTATGACATTTATATATGTATAACCTACAATATAGTAAGCATATAAAATAAGCCTCAATAACACAGCCCAATTAAGTCGAAAATACCTAAAATTTCAGTGCTTTTTATGTGCACTAATTAGTTGCACTATTCATGTATTTGTTACTCATATAGCAACGGAGAATTTTTTAATGCTAGCCCTCTAATACACATCATAATCATACAAAAAATACCACAAATAGTTGCTCCTTCCAACAAGTGAGATATGATTATAAGAATCTTCAAAAATGTTAATTTAGAAAAAACTGTAACCTCTTCGTGTCACTAATTTTTCTGTATTTAGCTACAAACTCCAGAAAATTGGCTGCTTCTTCAACAAAGCATGTTATTTCTTCGAATGTAGTACACAGAACCTCACGATTTACTACAATTACATTAATTTTCTCGCTTTTAATCTTATTCCTCAATTGAGCACTATTTTTCACTTTCCAGACCGATTACCTATATAATCTCAATGTATTCTACCTAGTTTATTTTATAGCTCGACTCTCGGTTTAAAAGCGATTAAAAGTATCACGTTCTTACGCGAGTGTCCGAAACAAACTCCTAAAAATTTTATAGAGCACGTTTCTTTGGCGTTGATTATTTGTAAACTAATTACAAAATGGGTCATGTAATCCTGTAATCCTGTTCAGAGTCTATAGAGTTAATATAATCTGCGGCGAAGAGCGAACTTGGATTTTCTCCTTGTTTAAGTGCTAATCAAGTAGGGTGAGCACTGTGAGCAGTTCATCAATTAGTCCGGGATTCTTAGGCGGAGAGAGTAATAGATGCTGCCACCGTAGTTACATTATACTGTGCCGCCTCTCGGCTTCTGCTTCACTACCACAAAGTACAAGAAGTACAAGGACGTTCCTTATTTCTTTCTTTAACAGCATACCATCCATTTTTTCACTAAAATCATTTGTTTCACTCCTTTAAAAGAAACAATACCGAAGCTTTGATATTCCTAATAATACAACTCATACTTTTTTCTATAGTAATATGAGTAGGCACCACAAAGTAAGGGACCGCACAGCAAAAAATATTTATTCTATTTTTTTTATAAATTCACTGCTCTTTCGCAAAAACCAAATTCCAGAACAGAGAAAACGGAATATTTGAAACAATGATATAGCTTGATAAATATGTTCATTATAATTCTCAAGTTGGAGATGAGGACGTACTTTATTCTATGTTAGACTGGAAGGTACAAAAAGAAGAGGTATACTTACCAAGGATTATTTGTTAGCAATTGGTAAAAGATAAAAATGACATCAAAAACGCTAGGATTGTGCAACTAGCAAGACAAAACCATTTGACTTTGGGAATTATCAAATAGAAATATAATGGGGAATTATTGTCAACTCCGAAATAAAAATTGCTTGGGAAAAGGATACAGCGACGTTACTACCTTTTGGGATGTTCAGCCTCTATATATTATCCGCAGTTCGTTGCGTTAACTGAACTTCAAGTGGAACATTCTGAAACAATGCTATGCGTCAATTGAAGGGTGTACCACACTCCACAGAATACATGTACCTTTACTCTAACTTTGACCTAATAAAATCATAAAATATGGTTTTCAATATGGATTTAATGGAAAAAATGGGATCTGTTTGTATGTTAAATCAAATAGTAGAGCTAATTATGATACATGAACTTGAGCAAATCAGTTTTGAGACAAAAAGACATGACGTTGCAAGAGCCTGGATTTGTTGAAAGATTTTCACCAAAATATTCAATAATAGCGGTACTAAAATATAACCTTGCGGAACGCAAGACGAGACCTCAAACTCTTTAGACTTGAATACATTTATAAGAACAAACTGTTAGCGGTTTGAAAGGTATGAAGAATAGGTCATTAGCAAGAGAAATTGTATAGTAATATGCTTTGTTTATAAGTGGCTAAACGACCGATGGATTATAGGGAAATCATAATTTTGCAATGGTTCGGAACAGTTTAAAGAGGAATTACATTGAAGAAGTGAGTACTATAAATGGATGACCAAACTGGCGTTAGTGTAGTCTAGGAATAAGAGCGCTTTCAGACTAGATACAACAGTTAAATTTCCAGCAGGACTGGACCGGCGGCACAAACAGTGTCGTTCAACTAAAGTCCTCGTCGCGTGCAAAAAACACTCACTTTTTGAACTTGTTGCATAAATAACTATTTTTATCACTTGATATAATATACGGTTAGTATGTTTATATATTTCCATTCCTACAATTAAAATATGATTTCAATAAATCACCCGCGACAACGCTTCAGTTGAATAATTTCACATAACAAGGTGCAGTTTATTCCTACAAAACAAATAGTTCAAACGGATAAGGTTATATTAATTGAGTGTCGTTTACATTTTAATACCTACTTTGTGATTAATACCGATTTGAGGTCAGATTTAAAATTTACACATCGATACTAATAAAATTTTCATGCCGAGGCTTCAAATCAGTAGGGCTGGACTTGCCGCATTTCGGCTCATATCACTAGCCTTTTTTTTGCTAGCAGTCGAATGTCGGTTATGATCAAAGGAATATTCGCAGCATATCGGATATAGCAGACACACTTTTATTCAAATTTGCTATTTTTGTTCCCAGACATCAATGAATTCATTTAAAACTTCACTTACACTGTGAATGTTTCTATTGAAATTGGGCCGCACTCAGGTCCTGAGCTCCTTAAACTTTTTATTATCAATAATGATTTTACAACGTCGTTAAACATTATCGATAAAAGCTAGCGGTTTTATTCCGATGGTAAAACTGTTTGTGTCGTCGGTCCAGTCCTGCTTAGTGGAGGCTCGCTTGAGCATGAGGAATTTTTACTTCTGTGGCTTAATAATTTTAAAAATTAATATTGTCCCTCTTCACAAACGTTCAATTCAAAACAATGCCCGTGCTTCCAGTCGATTAAACCATAATATCAGAAAAGTATTCGACTTTCCCAACAAATAAGATTAATCTGTTGAAAGAAAAATCAATTTCAGTTAGTTTTTTAATTTGACTCAAACCCTCGGGATACGTCTTTGCCTATAGGGTGAGCTGGTAACACCAGAAAAGAATTAGATCCACTGTAGGGAGTAATTGGGCTTCTGCATGGGGGCCGAAGGATGTGCCCTGAATATCTTATTGCTGGGGCTTTTTAGAAATGAAGACTTATATGCCGCTGTTCGTTCTGCGATGCGCGTTGGTGAAAAAAAAGCGGTACGGGCTCTGAATATCAACCCGTTGGCGATGACTTTTGCTCTTATTTTCCGCTTTTCGAGGAAAACGATCTTAATGGGAAAGTGAAATGTATTTCTTATTGCAAAATATTTTTCAACATAAATATAACGTAGGTAGATGTTGTTGTCAGCAGTATATTCGAGTTAAGAAGGAATTCGTAATAAGGGATAATAAAGTTTTATGATTCAAGGGTTTACTTGTACAAAACTATACAGAGGAAAATATTTGAATTGAACAATTAAAACTACCTATTATTCCGCGCTAATGGTTTTTATTAATTCATGAAAAATCATATAAACATACAATGGGCCAATAAATTATAGATTATCAAAACAATAAAATATTGTTTTATACTCGTTATAGCTTAAATATTTCATGTACTTGATAATTTATATGATATATTCGTAGAATATTATATTTTTATCAACAGTTTTTAGCATATACAATGAATATTTAGAGGATGAACACGTTTTGTTGAATTTAAGTTTTGCCATGATAATGTTCTGTTTTGACGTTGATTTTTCGGGTAAAATCACTTTCAGACGAGACACTTTGTGGCCGGATACCAGTGTCTGAAAACACCACATATTCCTCATCTGTGTATCGTGTGAATGTGTCTATTAATATAAATGCGCGATTCTTTCCATATACTAGTGGCCGGCCACAAAGTGTTCGTCTGGAAGCGCTCTTAGTAGTTATTCATATACTAGGACCAATAACTGTCTATTATAGTCGAGTCTGCAAATTGATATCGAGGCGTAACCAAGACAAGCCTACAGCTAAGTCAATAGACATTTATTTGCCAAGGTGCGAATGAAAAATTGACTACATTTTAAGGTTGCTCAAGTCTGCTGCGCAAAAAATATTCCACCCATTCTCACAATCCGCAGAGCTCAATAAGGCTGAACTCCCTTATTGCAAATACTCTTCAAAGTAACCAGTCGTCACAGCTACACGACTCCTAAATAGTAAATAGACAAGCGAGAAGTGGCACTTTTATTCAATTTTGGTTGGAAATTATAGATAAAATCGCATGATGGAAATGAATGGAAACATTCGGAATTTGGATTGAATAGCGAATTTGGAAAAAAAGTAATACATTTTGTAATCGAAACATCTCTACTTCTACGTAAGGACAGAAAACAATTCACTCATGAAATCCTTCTACCGAAAAAAGATTTTTCGTTGATCGGACACAAAAGACATTAGGAAAATTCCACCGAATTGAAAAGTTTTCAGCAAACTTTCCACATCAGTCTGGAAGTTCGACGTATTAACATATGAAAGAACCACTTTGCCCGTATAGAAAGACAAAAACGAGAATGGGCTTTATTTATTTAGACATTTATTGGAAAAACTTTTTCGATTGGAATATTTAACTACGCAAAAGATGAAGGTATGAGACTGATATAGAACATTATTTTCAAATTTTTATGATTTCTTTGACAGAAAGACAGAAAGATGAGTAAATTGTGTATTATTGGAAAATATTCTGGAAAAATATATCACTAACAAGAAAAATTACTCTGAAATCAGTATTTTAAGATGAAATATTTTTTGTCTGAGAGCTTGAAAACATTTTTTCAGAAACATCCATTTTGTTTCAAATAATCCATCATTTATGGATTTTTGTGTCGGAAAATGTCCGCTAATGAATTAGGAACTGCAGAAGTTTATGTTAATTCCAAAGGTGAATATTGAAGCTTAATTACTATAAAATCGACGGAAAATCGATAATTTCATTAAAAAAAAAAACGATAATATACAGATAGTTCATAGGAAGAAGGGAAACAGTGTAATGTCACGCTAGTTCACCTCATACCACCCCATTAAAATCTAAAATTTACACTGGCAAACCTAGTGATCAACTGGAATTGAATTAAGCATTATGTTACCATGGAATATTTCTACCGAGATAGTTTTCTACATTGTCAACATTGTCGAAATACTCGTATAATTTTGGTATCGGAATCTGTCGCTAAGCATGCAACTGTTAACTTGACAGTTTACGATAACCAAAAAAATAGCACCCTCAACCTGCTATGAAATAGTGAATAAATTCCCACACTTCCACAATCCTGGTTTTGAAATCGCTGGTATGTCTGAAATCTCAAGAAGGAGCTAATATTATATTTTTTTTGAGCAAATATCAAATTTTAGACCATGGTTAAGTGGAAAGCAAAATAAAATAATGTAAATCTAATCAGCTCAAAGCGTAGAAACAGATTTTCAGTAGCAATTCCGTTTTTTTTCATCACGTATACACAAAAAACCGCGTATTCCTACTAATGAAAGAATTATGAAGGAATTTTTAATTTCGTCCTGAGAATGCCCATGATTTATGAATGTCTTAATTAATCGCGGCAACAGCTGCTGTACCAGACTCTCGGAGCTACACCGAAAGAAAAAAAAAGATGAGAAAACGAAAGAAATGAGCGTTACTAGTCTATAAAATTGGATAAATTACCATATCAATCTGTACTTAGCTAAATACAAAAAGAGCCTAATGCTTTTAGCGTTTAATTTAAAATGCCCTGCAATCTGTATAAGTTTAAATGATACTGCAAGTATAATAATGCAATTCCTAATTCAGTACACAAAGGAAAATTAAATTTCCGATATATTGCGAATACAAACCGTAATTCATTAGAAAATACAGGGCGTTGAGAAATTTGAACATAAGTATTTACAATGACGATTTGCGAATGTCAAACTCGTGTTTTAGATGCGGTTTTAGCGACAGTGATCTGATTTTTTTTTCAAAAAACGTGGATTAATTAATCTATGAATCATATAAATAAATTTTTTTCCAGAAAAACTCGTAAGATATGATTCCAATTTGTTTTATTTTCTTGTTAATGTTCATAAAACCATAACTTATCATCTCCTCTATTGCAGTGAACCGCGTATCGATAGCGTTAACGTTTTCATGAAATACGAAAAGATTGAAAAAAATATATATTGTGAAACTGCTTCTATTTTGAATTTTCGAAATCTAAAAACACCAACGTCTTCAGGTGCCGGACTACTAGTTAAACAAATAACTATTGTTGGTTGAAAAAAATTTTTTTTGAAATATATCATCGCGTCATCTTATAGGGTTTAGAATTATTCACAAATTTTAAGCTCACAATTTATTCGTACAATCTAATCTAGAAAAGATATGAACAAAAAACTGTTGCATTTCACGTGCATCGCAAGCTCGATCGGAATCTTCTCAAAAATTTAGGAAAGTAGTCTATACTACATATTATACTTTTGTTAAAAATATCTGGTGGAAATCTTTTCCATTTCACGACAACTTTCGACCTAACTTTCCCGGACTAACAGTGATTTCCTTAACGATTTGTTGATAAGTTTTGTGTTCCTGGGCATTAAACAAACCTCCAGGAACTTAGTCCCTACTATGATGAAACAAGATTTTAAAATAATCCTTCGTCTTCCATAAAAATCATAGTCAATGTTAACCTTCTCAAAATTCATTGAAAGAAATATTCTTTGACCAATGTGCGTATGTCAACTGTATATATCAGGTTATTTGTGTTTCTTTATGACTTGTTATTAATGAGAGAACTGCTAATTGATACGTCCACGTGAACCACCATGAACCCTTTAGTATAACAACGGATGTCTACACCATAATCGTCATGTAAATTTCCATCCCCTTATAAACACAATTTTCTTCACCCTCTTTTTCAGTTTTAAACGTAATATTTCCACATTTAATATTGCTTATATTCAAATTATTTTCAAGAGAAAAGCTAGTGTAATTTCAGGCGTCATATAATTGGGAATTTACTTAATTGAATCTTGGGGGTTGCGGTTAGACTCTGGCTGTTGTTTCTTTAGTCCAAAAGCTGGCTTATAACCTTGATTAACGTATTATTTAAAGCAAATTTCTTTTTCATATTCCCACGAATGTTACAAATATAAATTTAGGTTCGAGCTTAACTATTTGTTGGATTTTTTAACAAAAACAATGTAAATTTGTCGCACTAGTTGTCTTGTGGTCTGCAAGAGACTATTAAAGAAAGAAGTAGAAATAGTTCTCACTTAACACTTAACTTACGTAATGTTTTTCCTAATTTAGCCCTGGGACTATAAAATCAACAGCAGTGTGCGTTTTATATTTGTGTAAAACCTTTGTTCTCCAGTCGTTTTATGTGTTGCCTCCGCTAGTAGAGAAGTCCATCTGTTTGTGACATTTGGTGATTATTTACAAGATTCTGTTGTAGCGAAGTATGTAGCATATTCTTATCTTGTTTCTAAATGAAGCAAACTATTATAGTACATGTACTATCATTTTCTCTATTTTTTTGCGATAAAGAAAAATTTGGGAACTAGTGGTCGTTAAAAGTTCGTTCTAAAATAAGTTAAGGGCTTTTGACACTACAATTTCAACATTTTTAATCACTCCTACTAACCTTTTAGTTATTATTTCAACCATTACTTTGCCCCCTTTTAATACCCTCACGATTATAGGGAACTAAAAGCGGACTAGTGTTATTTTATCTTTTTGTCTGATATTATTTTGAATAGCCTCAAACTTTATTTCTTCAAACACGAATCTCATTGTAATAATGGCATTTTTTGTTGTTCCTTTATTTTCTTTGGAATCTAGTAATTTATGTTTATAAACAATATTGTACTTTTTAAAATGAAAGAAAAAAATGACATTTATCATGTTAACCCACCTAGTTAATATCCCGAAACAATTCTTCATATATGCCGAAGACGTTTTATCCGCAGTGCGCTGTTCTGCATTTGTATGCCCATCAGTGCCGGCACGTCAACCCTACACACCCCGCCCCCCCTGGCATGCCTCATCCTTCCTTCCAAACCCGTTGCCTCCTACAGTCGTTTAATTGGATTTCTTTCTTTGTTCCAAACCCTCGTTTGCGAATTAACTTCATTGTCTACGACCACGTAGCCCACTCGCCATACCACACCGTACACTCTCTTCTTATTTCGCATCTGGTTTATTTCTTCTGTTTTTGGTCCTGCGATTCCCTTTTCCACTTTCTACAATACTGCTACCATTAATGTATTCACGACTTCCTTCGGCCATGAATGACAAATGCATGGTGAATAAAATTTCATAAATATATCCTTGATCGTTATTTTAAAATCCTTACCCTGAAAGCTGCACTAGCATGCAGAGTTTGAAATTTATGGCAGAATTCCAGTAAAGATAAAATTTGGCTTACGAGGTTATAACGATAAATAGGGAGGTTACAAAACTATTGTAATTTTGTATAAAATTCCTTATGATGTGCCGTTTTGGTATTTACAGAGAGTGAAAAAATGTATTTTATATTGGAAACTTTAGTAATTGCAATTATGACTACTTGAAAGAAAGAAACAAGATTTGTTTTATGTGTGGAACTGATCATTAGATTGGTCCCTCTACCAGAACACAACGGTTAACATTAAAAATTAAACAACGGACACACCCCGTCCTGTAGTGGTATATGATCCAGTTGTATCTCTTCTTGTATCTCTCATTTATATAGTGCTGCTTAGACGAGATACTTTGTGGCCGGCCACTGGAATCAAGATTCAAGACACAAAATGTGTCTTCTCAGACAATAGTAACCGGCCACAAAGTTTCTCGTCTCTCGTCTGAAAGTGCTTTTAATCTACAAGGTTGTAAGCTCACCAACATATCTTCAACATCAAATTTCCAATCCATTCAATAACCAAAAACTACTCATTGCTTTCCCTATACAATATTATTATTAGCTATTTTATTATTAGTTGATACAATAGTACAAAAACGATCAGCAGTTCCGAAGGTTGACCTAAAATCCAAAATTCTTATATTTCCCGAAGTTTGTTTATATTGGAGTGCTAGAGCTTTATTAAGTGTTTGAAGGGGAATAATTGAACAAGTTGGGAAAGTTTTACAAGATTTTCGGTGGAGATTTAATCAAGTAGATACATTATAACCCCGCTGTGAAAAAAGTTATATCGTCAAAATAACTCTGGTGAGTTACTAGCCAAACTTACATGGTATAACATGCAACGATTTTCAATGCAACTTTTATATTGGCGATAACGAGTATAACCGACTTTTGCAATAAATTTCATCTTAAAGTCTTAAATATAGTTGGAAAGCAGTTTTCCTGGCTTGAGTTGTGTTAAATTTGAATTGCGTAGAATTCGACGAAGTCACGGATCTTGGTAGACTTGATGGAGTAATGAAATTCACTTACCGCAAAATTCTCCAACTTGATATAAGTACTTGAAATATGTTGGGTTGCAGAAAAACTTTAGGAAAGTGGATCTATAACATTTTTGGGTTAAGTACGATGATATCGACGGAATAGTATGATTTTAATATGAATGTATGTAGTTATTTATTTTTGGGGTGACATTAACTGAGACCTAAAAGATCTAGAGTTTCAGAAACTAATAGCTTCTTCAGTCCTTTAGGATATCTGCAGGCTTCAGCTTGAGTAAATGTTCCTCTTCTATCTAGTAATCTCTCAGGTACTGTGCTCTAAGATTCTGGAGTGCTGTGCAGTTGGAAAGTATGTGGACGGATGTTTCTTCTTCCTCGACTATTTTGAGCTTTTTCAGGTGCCAATTCAGGCGGCAATGTCCCGTTAGGATCCCTGTTAATACTCCTAGCGCAGTTTTACTTTGACTTATGCATTCATTTGATCTCAACAGGTTGTAGTCACCCAGAAGAATCTTTCATTGTCTGTCTAAGCCCTGCTAGATCTTCCCAATGGTCAGATCTTCTCTTTCTTTGGGGCTGATTCCGCAAAAGGGTTCTGAAAGGTATTTCAGTCCTCATCTTTGCTAGTTCATCGGAACTCCTTAGTTGAACGGTCACTGTTTTTGGAAAATAAAATCCGGCAAATTAATTTTTATTCTACTATTGTGTATATTTCACTAGTACAAAGTCAATAAACAACTAGATACCCTGTATTTTAAATCATTTGATACTTTTGTAATGTCAACACCTGTTCAAGTATAGACATTTTTTTAAACTTGTCAGTAAGTTATTCCTACATATTTCTTCGTCTCGACCAACAAAATTATTTTAATCATCATTGTTTGTGTAAACATCGATTTTAATTATTTTACCATGCTCACGCACTCCATCATTGTCTATAATGGATTCCCGTTAAAACCCCGAGTCACGTTCAGTTGTTTAATGTTCATTATTCTCAATCCATTGCCTCGTCGGAATCCATACATACACAAAAAAGACAATTATGTTGTCACGGCAAGAACTCCGGAGCCTACCTATCTTAAGAAAGCATGCACTTGTTCGAGCGATTGTCAAAGAATCCTCAATTAAATTCGTGTGTCACAGTTAGGGGAGGTAAATCAAATGGAATTACGTTCCTGTAATACCCTGAAGTAAATATTGGGGGCTGTTTATTTAAATATTTTATCATTATTTCAATTAACTTAAGAGAAACTTATAGCTTATATTCGTCATGTGTGGGTAGCATTTTGAAACATAAATACATAATAAGAACGAACTGGAAATTGAAACATTGGTAAGACATAAAATAAACCATGTTATTATACCCATCAAGTAAATTCATCCTATTTCCCATTTCTAATATTCTACGTAAACATGAAATAAAAGTGAATTTATGGAATTATAGAAGAAAATACTATTTCCAATGAATCATAAAATAATGACATTTGATATCAAACGAATTAAACAAAAACTTGATCCAAATTTTTGGATATGGGTATTTTTAAATGTTCTCTCACCGCCTTCGTGGTATAAAAGAATTATCCCTTGACAGGCTTGTGAGGTCGGGTTCTTAATATTCTGAATCTCTTTATTCAAAGGATAATTAAAACAGATTTTATTCTTTTGAATATTTGGTTTATTTGCAAAGACAAAAAAAGAAGAAACATAGAGAGTGGTTGAAAAGCGTAATCGAACAAAGACCAGTAGTAGCGCAAATATTTATATATTTATCTATGGTTCAATTCAAAATGTCGATTGTTAAGGCAGTTGACAGTAACTTGACAAGATTGTTGTCGCTTAGCAATGTCCAAAAATATGTATCGCTTAAAAGGAAATAAACTGTTTACTATATTGATGCTCAATTATAGTGAATTATCGAATGAATCTAATATTAATTATCTAAAAAAAAATAATCAGGACGAACCTTCACAAGTTGAAGCCCTGATATGGCACCTGAGATTGTCAATGGTATATCCAAACAATAAAAAAAGATACCAAACAATTTAATTAATAGTCACCCTAACTGTATATATATACTGTACAGGTTCACAAGTGGTAAGTGTATAAATTAATATTAAAAGAGTGAGAATAATTAAAAATTATGAGTAATTCTCTTATTACTTTCAGGTCGAGTTTCAAATAATTCCTCTATTAGGCTTTACCTGAAGATTTTCATAAAAATAAAGAACTGTTTTACCTGAAACGTTTGTAATTTGGTGATTTTCTTTTATTTTGTGTAGTTTAACTGTTAAATTGTTATATGACAAATGAGTGACAACATTACTGAAAGTGAGGTAAATACTAGTATAAATTCTGGAGTACACTAAATTATTAGGTTCGTTCCAACCAACAGTAATTAACAGTAATATTACTAATACACATGCGCAGTTGAAAAAAATCGTTCCAACCACTTGAAATTACTGGTTCCGAACTATCGATTACTATCAGTTCTGTGTTCCATCCCGTTTGTGAACCAGTAATATTATCGTTCATACGATTCTTGCTCGATAGCGAGTATCGAGAGTTCTGAAATTGAGGAGCATGCGCAATGGCAACATGTCATAAATTCGAATTCAAATTTGTATGGAAATTTAAAAAATAGATGGTGAACAGGTTTAAGAAAAAGGCTTTTTAGTTTGTGAATTGTTTTTAGAATAGTGTGTTTCATTGTGTATTAATTAATAAAGTAAAAAAAGGGAAGAATGGAGATCGAAACGACAGAAGGTAATACCTTTATTTTTTGCACCTTGTTAATTTTAATAAATATTCTTTTGTTGTACATGTAGGACTGGAAGAGTTTCTTGTTTGGCCAAAAGTTAACCAGGATGCAAGCACTTCAAGGATGGCTGCAGTCGGTGGGGAGAGTGAAAATTCGCCTTTTTTTTGGACTGCAAATTACACAAAAATTTTGATCGATTTGTATAAGAATTACAGAGAAATGGTCGGTTCAATGAAGGTAAGGAATTTGAAAGCGCTGTGGAAAATAATAGCAAAAGAAATGTCAGAGATCCTAGCTATTAATATTTCTGAAAAAAATGTGGAAAACAGGTGGAAAGTTCTTGAAAGGAACTTTAAGAAATATGTTGACAATAAAAATGCAACTGGTCGTGGTAGAAAGTATTTTGAATTTGCAGCGGAGATGGAAGAGGCTTATGGAAATAAAAGAAATATAAGACCAGAAATTTTGCTGGCATCTGAAACTATTCATATCCCCAGTAATATCACGGCCACTGCAGAACAAGAAAACGTTGCAACTGAAGCTTGTGAGCCATCCAGGAAAAGGGTAGAAGTCCTAAGAAAAAAGAATGTAAAAGGACGTAAGACTGTTTTACAGCATATTCGCGAAGACAGACTTGCTTATCAAGAAAAAAGATTAAGTTTTCTTCGGCAAGCCCATGAAGAAATCATGGCTGTATTCAAAGAAAAAAATGAAATTGAGAAGGAAAAAAACAAGATTTTAAAAGAAAAAAAGTGTACATGCCATATTTTAGAATAAAATAAGTAAGATAATATAAGATTTTTTTTCCATAATAGTCAATCGATAATAGTTTTATCATTATTAAACCTCATCTTAACTCATAATTGATGTTTCTGTGATATTCAATGATAATAAATGAAATAAATTACAAATAAAATATTTTGTTTTCATACTTTTATTTTCTGATCAATGCTAAATATATATAGTACATTCAACTACATTTTTCGAACGTAATTTCATCGAGTAATAATGGAGTAGTTAATCACTAAAATGTGATTATATCTAAAACCGTTAAGATTTTGAGATACTAACAGATATAGGTACGTTTTTTTGTTGTGATGATGTGGCTTAAATTATTTTCCATAAAAGTAGCGCTAATGTATGTATGTATGTTTATTTGGGGTAACATTCACTGAGACCTAAAAGATCTATTGTGCCCCCTTACTTCCACTTAGTTACTGAGGAGAGTCTCTGAAACTAGTAGCTCCTTTAGTCCTATTTCCTGGAGGAATTTTAGGATATCTGCAAGCTTCAACTTAGGTAAATGTTCCTCATCTATCCAGTAATCTCCCAGGTACTGTTCTCTAGGATTCTGGAGTGCTGCGTAGTTGGAAAGTTTGTGGATGGAGGTTTCTTCTTCCATGCCACAAAATCTACATTCTCCTTCCTCCACTATTTTGAGCTTTTTCAGGTGCCCATTCAGGCGAAAATTTCCCGTTAGGATCCCTGTTAAAACTCTTAGCGCAGTTTTATTTTGACTTGTGCATTCATTTGATCTCAACAGGTCGTAGTCACTTAGAAGAATCTTTGATTGTCTAAGCCCTACTAGATCTTTCCAATGGTCAGATCTTCTCTTTCTTTCGGCTTCGCCTATTTCTTCCAATATTACATTGGAGCTGATTCCGCAAAAAGGTTCAGGCCACCAGAAGGGTGTTTGTAATGTAAAAGGCAAAGTTTTGCGTACATTTTTGCCGTATACGTGCCCAATGTGGCGCCATACAAAATACATCGAAATAGGTACAAAATTATGATTTCTGATATCCAAAAACCCCCAACTTAAAATTTTTATATATACATCAAAAAGCAAGCAAAATCGATTGTTCATGGTAAGGTATTTACAACAACATCCCTAATTCTTTGTGCATTTCTGTCACCATCCACTTCTTCCTCATCTATGGCAGGGTTTAAATCTGCAACTTCTACTGGAATATCTCCCTCAGGTTGTATTATGAACTCATCCTCTATAGCAAAGTTATGAAGTACACAAGCTGCACGTATCATGTGAACTATGGTTTCCATTTTGCACAGTTTAATATGGAATAGTTGTCTAAATTTTTGTTTCAATACTCCAAAACAGTGCTCAATAACATAACGATTTCTGGCCAATTGCACATTATAGTTTATTTGTCTCTCAGTCAATTGTCCTTTGTCCTTAAATGGGGTTAATAAATTTGCTTGAAGTGGGTATCCACTATCTCCCAGTAGGAAAAATTGGCCACATTTTTGTGGAAGCAATTGGCAAAGTGGTGAGTTCTGAAATACACGGCTATCATGAACAGAACCAGGATAACCAATGAAGACATCTCTTATTTTGAGATTGTTGTCACACACCACTTGCATCTGTAAATTGGTTTTTATTAGTAATCTATCAATTTAATTTTTTATACACTTACTTGAATGGAATAATAGCCTTTCCTATTGATGTAAGAGTCAGGATCATTTTGCGGCTTATCAATTTGTATATGGGAGCCATCAATAGCTCCAATAATATTGGGAAAACCTTTGGCCTGGAAATGTTGTGCTATATGTAGCTTTTCCTCATCATCTGGCCATACTATTACTTGAGGACTAAGATTGCTCAAAAAAACTGACAATCTCACAATTATCCTTTCAAGGGATGATTTTGTGATGTCAAATCTATCTGATACATCAGCAAAACTTGCAGTTTGATGCCCAATATACCACAGAAATATTAAAACCTGCAATTAGTATTTTACAATAACAATAGTGAGAATAGTTTGTTTACTTACATGATTATGTGCAGAAATTTTCCCAAATTGGCCACTATCATCTTTGTAATAATCACTGTTTTCAAATCTATTTGCTATTTCAGTTGCTACATTTCTTGAGACTCGAAAATTATTAAAAAATTCGTCTTCAGTATAATGCGGAACTGTTTGTTCTAAATAATCAAATGAAGATAGGTATGTTATTAAAATTAAAATGTATGTATCTATTGTAACAATCACTGAGACCTAAAAAATCTATTGTGCCTCCTTACTTCTACTTAGTTTCTGAGGAGAGTCTCTGAAACTAGTAGCTCCTTTGGTCCTATTAATTTTAGGATATCTGCAAGCTTCAACTTAGGGAAATGTTCCTCTTCTATCCAGTAATCTCCCAGGTACTGTGCTCTAGGATTCTGGAGTGGTGTGCAGCTGAAAAGTATGTGGATGGAGGTTTCTTTTTCCATGCCTAAATATCTGCATTCTTCTTCCTGCACTATTTTGAGCTTTTTCAGGTGCCCATTCAGGCGACAATGTCCCGTTAGGATCCCTATTAAAACTAGCGTTAAATCAATTAATAATGTTGTGCAAACCTAGGTAATCTTCGTTTCTTGTTCCGACATCTCCAATATTGTCTAAATCCTCATCATCTGATGAAGGCTCTTCATATACATAATTTAAAAAATATTCATCCATATTTATATTTTGATTCACAATATTCACGTGCAAGGTGGTAGTAGATCAACGATTATAGGGTCTTATTATTATGTATTATATTTTATTATACTGAAATCACAACAAATTGCGCTATAATCAGTGCAGGTACTAAACTAGTTCAAGTTGGTTCAAAGTACGTTCCAACCATTCAATAAAAGATTACTAGTAACTTTTTTAGTTTCTCTCACGCATGCGCATTAAACAGTTCAATTACTGGTTACGTACGATAACAGAACTGCTGGTTGGAACGAACCTATTACTACTGAGGAAATCAACCTAATTCTATTGTAAGCGATAATCAAAATCTATCATATGATTGTAAATGATTGTAATTAAGAGTGCATGCAGCTTATCTGTTGGATCCTAGTTACGTTTCATGTGTTTCTACTGTCCTCACAAGTAGCGAAACAGGAGGATGGTATTACAGCACCAGTAAGCTTGCCTATGTATCAGGATGGATGGTGTGTTGATCTTATGCAGGTTATCTACATCTACAGGGTATCTGGCAATATGGAACAATTAATCCTAATCCAAGAAATCAAGTGTACCAATGGTTCTTCCAACAATGGTAGGGTGAATATGATGCACCCGAAGGGTGAGATAAGAAGGTCTAAAAGCATTATAAAATGTCTTTAAAATATCCAGATAAAAAAAAAGAGTACAAGATGGTGGAAAGAACCTACCTTTGATGTTGTGTGACCTTTAAGAGGAGGTGTTGAATTCTTCGTTATTGAACAATAAATCCTTCGTTAGAAGTAATATACTTTATCTTAATTTCAATAAATATATTTAACTGTTCAACAGAAGATTTTCCTATTTCAATCCGTTATTATAACGATTTGTCCATGCACATGGAAAACAAGAAGAAGGAAAAAGACAAGAGGAAGTTACCTTCACTCCTCTACCGGTATAGGCATTTTTGAGTGTTGTCATTGTGTCAACTGATTCATCGAATAATTTTGGTAGGTACTAACAGTACCAGAAGTGTGGGTGGAGTACCTTAGACAAACATAAATATATGTCAAGGTCATGAAATTTGAAGAGAAGAAAGACCTTGAAGATGTAGGTTAACCTGTGTAAGATGTAAACAAAACAATTTATTACAATTTATTTTCTGTCGTCTTGTTATTTTAATTAGTTAATGTACATATTTTATTGAGTTATTAGGTTTATTTGAAGCATTTGTTGATTATTTTATTTTAATTTTAGCTTATCTTTGGAGTGTTTATTGAGTTCTTGCAACAATTAGTTTTATTTTATACTTTCTATCTACTTCTTTTGGTTATGGTTTTATATTGAGGAATTACTTTGTATGTATAAATTTATTAAGTATGTATCTATATATTTATTATTACTGATCTTTGTTCGATTGCAAAATGGAACTGTTACAGTTCTCTCGACTCTAAGCCACCACAGCTTGTTTCAAGATTTTTAAAACCTTGGTACATAGACTCTAGAATATTGATCTGTATCAGCTCTTGGTGACTAACTACAAGCAGTAGATGCTTGGACTAACTGCCACTATATTTCAATCTGGCAACAGAAACAGTCTTCACTGGTACCTCCTCCTCCTAGGCTTCAGTTCCTAGCATTTCCAAAAATGTGCTTCTCGAAATGTTGTTCTACCTCTGTTCTTGGTGACTGACTAGAGCAGTAGACGTTTAGGCCAACTGCCACAATATTTCGATTTGACAGCAGAAACGGGCTTCACTGCTACCTCGTAGGCTCCAGCTTCTAGCTAGGATTTCCAAAAAAGTTCTTCTCAAAATACTTGGAAGGTTGTTCTTCTTCTGTTCTTGGTGACTGACTAGAGCAGTAGAAGCTTGGACGAACTACTGGTATAGGTTTAACTCTTAGGCTTCATTTCTCGTTGGGTTTCCCAAATGTTCAGTGCTTCTGTTTGTAAAATGTTGTTCTACCTCTATTTTTGGCGAGCAGAAACTAGCTTTACTGGTACTCCCTAGACTATATTTTCACTGATTTTCAGAAGATTAAATACACGGTAGATCTTCTCCTTCTGCATCTGTTTTTGGTGACTAGTATAAGAAGTAGATGCTAGGACAGATTCCTACTATAGAGTTCTCACTGCTACCTTTTCAGGTGTCCATTGAAAGTGCTGATTTCTTGGAACCTGTTCTGCTTTCTCAACCAACCAATCATAATGAACAATCTTTTTTATATCTCCTTTATTCACAGTTTCCTGCGAATAAATTGTCATTTCAGTGTAGCTTGTTATCTATAGATGTCAATGGTAATAGTATATCAATATCATTTATGGACTGGTTTCGGCGTATATGCTCCTCATCAGGGTAGATATCATCCGTTCAAAAGTTCTGAGTGTAATTTAATAACCTTCGTGGTATATAGCATGGGAATTAGATGCTGCTTTTTAGTAAACAGTCTTTGTTCTTGATTTTAAAAGACTGTAAGACGTTATAATAGTATACAATGTCTAGAGAAGTGGGAGATTCGTGTAGGAGAAATAAGCACCTCTCACTTGGATATATATAATTTAATCACTGTTCACATTTGCGCTTATCCAAGATTATACATATGGAAGATAAATATTTGCCAAACCTGTATATTTTATTGCACATAGAATTTAGAATGTCCATTTCTGATACAAAGTTCTTCTATTATATTCACGTTCAATGAATTAATCATTAGATTGTTACTGTCCTCGCCCAATTATTCATGCCATTTTAATATCGATTTCAGTCGAATGACTTACAATAACAAGCTACATTTATACAACAACTAAGGAGAGGGTGTCGGTGAACAAACAATAAAATATGGAGAAACACAATCAGAACATGAAGTGAACTCTACATGATGAATACAATAGTCTGCTATATCTACTATTACATATAAATTACTATCTATCCGCGTATCTCGGATTTATGCATGTAAATTAGTATGAGAAATAATTGATGGATTGTATTTCATAGCATAATAATAAAATCGAAAAGAAAACAATTTCAATTTAACTAGTATATGGTTAAAAGCATGGACCTCTGCAGAAAGTTATATCAATGACAGCAGATATTAACTGTAATGATAACGAAAATGAGTGAAAAGCTAAGCCGAGATGTTCGAGTGGATCCTAACCAGTTCCCAAAAGTGTTGGACTCATCCCCGAAGAAATTCCTATCAACCAAACCCACCCCAAACTCGCCATTACTTCCGCCTTGGAATCACTACTCTAGCATACTTCAAAACAGACGGTGGTCCCTTACACACTCTACCTTATCTCTTCCCCTTTATCACTCCTACCCTTCACATGCCATATAGTGTCCTCTTTCCCTAATTATGGTTTCCACTACGCTTTTAACTCTGCACTTCTCAACTTTATCTTCACCATTTTTCCAATACACCACCTTCCTTAGTTTCCTCTCCAACTTCATCAGCACTTTCTTGTCCTTCCAACACATATCTCGCATTATACTCCACTAAACACCTTCCGCTTACTCGTCTCTCTTTTTCTAATGTTGCTAAGAAATATTCTATAACCTACACACAGGAATAATTAGCACATATAGCAAAGATTTGGTGCAGGCAATGATGTGGAAATCGTAGAAAGCGGTTACTATTTTATTTGATGATGCAGCTTGCAACGGTAATTTACCAGTGGTAACATCGGTGAAGTACTATTTCTGTGTGAAATACTACATTAGGGAAAGTGGAGGAAACCATATCTTGGTGATAAATAGTATAAGCTACTTGACAGAAGATTAAGGGTCTATATTCTATCTTACAAGAGATTGACGAACTAAGTGGTATTGGTATTTGACATATTGCAAAAAAATAAAAGCAAACTTGGCTTTTTGGGACAGTTGTAGTAGGTACTTATGAATTACTATGTACTATATTATGTTCAGTAACGAGAATATGGTACTTTTTCATTATTCAAACACAAATAACCATCAAAGATTCTAGGTATATTTCCCGTAATAATAAATGTCTCTTCTTCTCAATAATATATCGATTTCTAATATTTCACATGAAAGAAATAAATGTTAAAACCAATCTTGATATCAATCTTTTCATGTTTTCCAATGGAATTTGATAAAGTGGTTTTGACGTAACAGAAATATCCACTACTTTACTAACCAACATCTACTCCTACAAAAAAAAACTTTCGGTAATATTTACGCGTATCAAATGCCTTTGATATTTTCTATTCCATTTGTAAATTGGTTTTCGCGTTTTCGAATATGAGTAATTTATTTCATCGTTCAATATCGCTTATATTCAAATTATTTTCCGAGAGAAGAGAGATAGTGTGCACCCCTCCTTCTTGGTTCAATTAGTCTGCCTCGTTTAATTGAATCTCATCCCGTTTTGGCGTGTTTGTTTTATAAGCTGCCGGAATCGTTACAAGGATTGAAAGCAAATGAGGCACAGGACATTATTTACTCAAAAATGCGTATCTGTAAGAGAAACTCGGCAATATTACTTATCATGGATTGATACGCATTTACATGAGATTTTTTCGAAAATAAATCTTCAATTTATCAAAGTGACAAAAAGTAAAAACTTTCAAATAATAGTTACATCTCCTGTAATATTGTCGCACTTAAATGGAAGGAATTGCCACATAACATCGCTTTCTATACACATTTTAAACATTACCTTAACTAAACTTCAATTAATTTTTTATATACTCGAATCGCGACAAGTATTAATAATTATCCCCCGAAGAAATGTTACCGAAAGTCGAATTTCCATCTTCATGATACCATTTCGTTCCGTCACTTTGTAACTTCATCAACATCTTGTCGGTTGGATTATCAGCCGTCGAGGTCTCCGCCCATTATATAAAGCATAATAAGGCCCTAAGTATTATTTTCTGGGTAATTCACCCCAATAATATTCCCCGAAGTTGGAAAAGTAAGACCGTCAAGATACGGAGGACCCTACAATTATTATGTGCTTCTCCTGTCGAATGTAGTGTGGTAAACGAGTCCGACAGAAAACAGTGTCGTCGCAACTGATATTTTCTTATTAAAGTTATCTTGTTAGAGAAAATTGATTTTATAAAGGGAAAAGTTTTTTAAAACTAATACGAGTACATCTTTTGATACAGAATTGCAAATTTGAACAGGATCTGTTTTTTCTTTAATACGCGAATGGTTCCTTATCCTGACATGAGATCGCTACTTTTTGTGTCATGACATAGTTTATACCACTTCTTTTGTTTTTATATAAAATAAAATGCTGCGAATGAGTCATGTGGAAATTAACATAATCAAATTTGATCTAGCGGTGACCACAGTTCATAGAAGTGACTCAACCATGCAATGGATCAAAAAACATGTTTTTGGACTCTTATAAGGGAAGCATTTTTCACCCATCTTGGCTCAACGGATTGAAATAGCAAAGGGATTATAACTGAGGTAGTAGACCCAAGTTTGGCTACGACCGTCAGCACTGAAATCCTTAGTATGTCCCCAAATTATATCTAGAATGCAGTTCCTTAGCAGGAAAGGCGATTAGTACATTTGATTAACGATAATTTAGGTCTAAGAGTGTCTAAGAGACACTTGGAACTTCAGCGAACCACTCCTTTTTATTTACTAACCAATTTCTTATTATTATTTCACCCTGTAACTAGATACACATTATCCGCGTCATTTCCCAGACTGAGTTCCACAACCTACATTAATTTTTTCATTATTTTTATTCCTTTAATTATGATTTCCTGGTGTTTAATTTCTATTTATATCGATTAAATTATCAGAAGACGATAACTTCAACGATTAACCATAATAAAAATTACATTTTCCAAGTATTTGTTTACCAAATAATTTTACATTTTTTATGACGAATATTAATTTATCCAAAGCCATCTCACTTTCTCTAATTGTGAATTCACTATAACTTTTGTGTTCTCCTTTAACATCGTCGCTACTAGTAAAGACAGACGCTCCGGTGCTTCATTGTTTTGGGTTACACAATAAAACAAGGGAAGTTGAGGTTGCCAATTCAACGTCGAAAAATGATCGCTTGTGAAAGGGGGTTGTTATAATCGTTTGTTTTATTTCGATGACAAAGGAGAAACCTTTCTTATGTTCAATTTTTAATGCACACTTTTGTGGTGTAAACAAAACACAAAAAAGAGACAAAAAAATTGGGAAAATAACAATTAAAACTTTTTGATAACGTTTCTTGAACAAATTTTGATAAATACCCTTAAAAAATTTTGTTGTTGTTGTCTTAAAAAAATTAAGTCCCAATTTGAAGAATTTTATTCGCTTTCTCTGCAAATGATTGAAATTTATTTAGAATACAATACATTTCAGTTGGAATTGTGACCTAATTAATATGAAAACATTTTTTGCCCCCAATGGACGAGAAACACAGAACAAAGCCAAACAAATATGTGTTAACAACTGACATTAGATTTACTTTCCTCGTCCATTTCATTGTTATGATTATAAAGTTACTATTCCAAAAGAACATTGATATATTTCCAATATTTTTCGTCACCTCTGAGGTTTCAGCGCGAGGCTAAAATACCGATATTCAGCGGGAATTGTTCCAAGGCCACCGTTGGGAACAATTTTTTTCTCGATCGACATAGATAACGGCTGTATTTCGTGTCAAAATATCCTGCGGTCAGCGTTTGAAGTTAGGTATATTGTGTAGCACTGACTCAATATTCCACAATTATAGAAAAAAAAAGTTAACAAGTAAAACATCTACTCAGAAAAAATAACCTTACTAATTAAGTTTGACAACATTGCTCATTTATGCACGATAAAGTGACCGCAAATTTGTTCAATTTTGAGTACATTACACTTAGCTAAATAGAGTTGCCGCAAAGTTTTATTCGTTTCTTGTTAACGATTACCGAGGTTAAAAGCTTTAGTGTTACGCTTTGGTTGCAAGATTGTTGCTATGCAAAGCCAACTTCAAATTCTTCGTTATTAATTACTAAAGTTTCACCTAAATCTATCGCTAACTTCAACTTGAGTAGTCAAGTGCGTATTATCAGGAAGTTATCACAAACTAAACTCAATGATTAACCTAGTTAAACTTGAGATCATCCGTAAAGGGTTTTCGAAGTCAGACGTCAGTCGGAGCTTGAAGATGTTATCTTAAATTCAAAATATTAACACCTTCAGCTATATTTGATGTATTTGGTAAAATTTGATGTTTTTTTATTTATTTCTTTCCTAATAGTATATTATACACCAAAGCGTGTAAGAGCGCAAGAGATGTCCATACTTATTCAAATTTAAATAATTTTATCTCGATAGGTAATTTCAAGCAGCGAATACGTTGAAGACAATTTCCTGGGTATAAAAAACTATGTAATGCTTTTATATTTTAAACTCGGTCTACTGCTTTCGGTGTTTTCATTTATAAAATATTAGAAACGGAATCTTTGGAAATAATGTTTGCTTTGATATATTGATTCTAAAATAACTGAACTAGATCAAAATAACAACATTGGAAATGATTAACAGAGAAATCGTGAACGAGTAAATAGATTTTCAGTGAGTAATTGGTTGTGGTTTATTTAGTGCAGATTAGCAAACATTGAAGTGCACGTATGTTTGTAGAACGTATCTGCAGTAGTGGTTATTATGTTAACGGAGCGAATTTAAAAATATCATAAAATTAAAGTGGCATACATAAATGACATAAAACACATCGGCTACTCGAATGATTTGCAATTTTGTCCATGTATCTTTTAAACTTGGCATAAAAGCGACTCGTTAGTGAAGATTATTGCGAACTAGTAAGCACATTTTTTGGCATTTGTCTTTATTTTAATGTAGTTCATCCTCGTTGGCGTTCTTTACTAAAGGTTATAAGTTTCCACTGACATATAGTGGAAAACTGAAATACGGAAAAAAGCCGATGGCATGGCGCCTGAGTTTCCAGATCCAGAGACCACATGGCGTCGCACGCTATCGTTACACGAAATGCGGTAAAACTTTTCTCTAACTAAATTTAAAATGCAGTAGCTGTTCCGGTGATTGTAGGGAAATTTTTAAAATTAACTTTTTCTTTTGCATTCGGTTGATTATTTTTTGTTAACTTATAATTCCATTCAAAGCAGCGTGATTTTTTTAGAGCTTAATCGGGTTTATTTGTATAATTTAGAGCGTGCTAGAAAACAGGGCAATTATTGAATATGGATAAAATGAAAGTGGTTCAATTGCCAGATTGTCAAGTACCAATGTCGGAGTAAGAATATTTTCGTAGCCTTTGTTCGGAAATTTTTCATGGTTTTATTCGAAAATTAAAACTTGATTTATATTTTATTATTTTTTGATTATATGAAATTAATACCCATCTTTTTGTTACAGGTATGTATTTTTTTGGAGTTAAATCTAACAGGTGAGGTGTTTTAAAATTAATTGATTTTTTATTTATATACTATAACAGTTACAAACGGTACTTAGAAAATAATTATCGATTATAAACCATTCTAAATTTCAGATTTGTTACTTATTTTTTCTGTCATTATTGTGGAAAATTGAACAACAACATTTTCCACTGTGTTATCAGATTATCACAAATCTCATAATGAATTATTTCATTCCACATTTTACCGAAGATATAATCTACTGTATAAGAATGCACCCTTACAAATTTTTCGCAATCTTAAAATTCAAAATATTGATCTGTATCCGTATCTGTAAAGTAGGAAAGACTCGATGAGTTGGCCTCCTAGGTCATCGTCTATCCCGTCCTTCCCAGGAAGGTGGACAGGTCAGTAGAAGACATCTTTTTTATATCGGCAAGTGTAGACCAGGACTCACCTAACACACACTTTCTTATTGGCGATAACTCTGGTCACTCGCATAAGATATGCCTGACAGTTGCATCTTCTTGTTTACTCAGCCTGCATAGAGATATGGTGTTTCCGTAGTTGACAGTGGTCAGTCAGAAATCCTACTGTTATACATAGGTTTTTCCTGATCATCGCCAAATATTTCTTCAACGCCAGCTTCCCATGGTCGCCTAGGGTAATCCTGTCAAGACTGCATCCTTTGATTCCATCCCATCTCTTAAAGGATTGAGCATGGGTGTAACATTTGGCTATAGTTCCGCAGTTGTCGAAGTCGTCAGGCCGTAGATGTCACTGGGTCCTAAAATTTTTAGTCCAGCTGCTTCCCTGGCTAAAGAATCGGCAATGCGATTACCTCTACTCCTGTCGCGCAATTTAACCCACCTCAGAGTAATATTGTTATTTGCCCAGGCATTAGCTAAATCTTGGTGGCACTCTAGTACTATCTCCGATATAACGCGTTTTCTGTTTAAGGCTTGTTAAAATATTATTGATTGTCCAGCTGTAGAATTTTTTCGTAGTCCTTAAGATTTATTAAAACTTAATTATTGTTAATAACGGTACTGGGAAGTTAAATTGAAAACATAAAAAAGATTCAACTTAGATTTCCCAAAAAATTGACAGAAAAGAATAATGAATAAACCACAAGGAGTATACGCAGAAGACATTGATACTGACTATGATAAATGAATTTCTATTTTTTGTCCCCAAAGTCATTGTATTAGTTAAATATCATGCATTTCTATTCGGCTGCTGATGTTGCTTATTGCAAACCTCTCCATAAATCTCTTGGAAGAGCAAACAATACGAAATAATTGCGAGGGTTGTCCGAAACCCGGATAACAGTGATTTATGTTGATATAACCTCAACCACTGTCTTTATACATTTCATTGGTGTCGGTTGCTACTAGTTCCGTGAATATCTTACACAATGACACTGACATATTGACTGCAAGGCGGACACCGGAAATCGAATCAACAATATTTACATTTTGGCCTTCCGAAAAGTGTTGTGTAATGTAGAAAAAAAATATGATTGATGGAATTTGGATAGAAATGTTTTCGTGAATTCTTTTTAGTTTATCCAGAATGTGCACATTTGAACAAGTGTATTTTCATACAATACACTCCTCGGTATATAATCTGTGGAACACATATTCAGATTCTTGAATCTTTATCAATCTTTTTATCGAAAAATCCTAATAATGGTCAGGAATTAAGTGGAGGATGAAACCATACCATTTGTCCAACGTAACGTGAAGTTGTTAGGGAAATTTGTATCTTCAATAATGCTCAATTTACTGCTTGACAGCTCAGAGACTTCGTACAAGCCTACGAATATTCTCTTAATTATCTCATTATTTCATTCTGTATCTGTAGAGTAGGGAGGGTGAGTGTAGGCTCACAGCACTTAGGCCACATATGACCCATTGTACATCCTCCCGAGGAGTTGTCCTCCTAGGTCATCGTCCATCCTGTCCTTCTCAGGAAGGTGAACAGGTCACCAGGAGACATCTCCTTTATATCGGCAGGTGTAGGCCAAGACTCACCGAACACACACTCTCTTATCGACGATAACTCCGGACACTCGCATAGGACATGCCTGACAGTCTCATCTTCCTGTTCACACATCCTGCATATAGGTGTGTCCACTAGCCCCATAGTATGGAGGTGTTTCCTTAGTTGACAGTGGCCAGTCAGGAATCCCACTGTTATACGTAGATTTCTTCTGGTCATCGCCAAGTATTTTTTCGGCGCCATCTTCCCAGGGTCGCCCAGGGTGATCCTGGCAAAACTGCATCCTTTGATTGCCTCCCATCTCTCAAGGGATTGAGCATGGGTGTAGCGTTTGGCTAGTTCCGCAATTGTCGAAGTCGTCAGGCCGTAGGTGTCACTGGGTCCAAGAATTTTCAGTCCAGCGGCTTCCCTGGCTAAAGAATCAGCAATGCGATTTCCTTTACTCCTGTCGTGCCCTTTAACCCACCTCAGGATAATATTGTTATCTGCCGAGGCGTTAGCTAAATCTTGGTGGCACTCTAGTACTAGTCTTGATATAACACGTTGTCTGTTCAAGGCTAATAGGGCTTGTCTACTATCAGTGCAGATTATTATGTTTTTGTCAGAAATTCCTTTTCTGGTTAGTTCTTTTGTGGCAATTGAGATACCAGCCAGTTCTGTTTGAACTACGCTGGTATTGTTTCCCATTCCCCACTTGATCCTTAGGCTTAGTGCTCTCGAGTAAACTCCACATCCTGAGCCTTCATTCATTTTTGAACCATCTGTATAAATGCGTATTGCATCTGCCGCATCTGGCTCTGTGTTGTGTTTTATTTGTATTTTGTAGGGTTTATTAAACAAAAACCTGGGTTTAATTGCATCATTGGCTGCCTGCAGCAGAGGTAGCGCAGTAAGCGCTTCCTGCCATAGGCTTAACCGCAATTGGCCCACTCCTACTTCGGGGTTTACACCAGCCGTGCGCAATCGTACCATGGCCATCAACGCAACCTCCTTGACATACAGGTCCAGAGGGGTCAGACCAGTAATAAGCTCCATTGCTGCGGTTGGTGTTGTTCTCATGGCTCCTGTGATGTTTAAACAGGCCATTCGCTGTATTTGATATAGTTTTTGAATGGCCGTTGCTTGTAGAACCTTCGGTCCCCATGCAATTGCTCCATACGTTAACATAGGTCTTATTATTGCAGTGTAGATCCAGGAGACCACTCGGGGTGACAGCCCCCATGTGCGTCCCACTGTTCTCCGACACTGTTCATAAGCCACATATGCTCTTTTTGCTCTGCTGTGTAGATGAGAGTTCCATGTTAGTTTCCTGTCGAGGGTAATACCAAGGTATTTCACCTCTTCAGAAAAGTTTAGTTTGCTTTTGAAGATTTCGGGGGATTTTAAACCCGATAAACTCCTTTTCCTGGTAAAAAGGACCATCTCAGTCTTCCTGGGATTGATCGAAAGTGAGTGTTCCTTACACCATGTTTCAATTAATTTGAGCCCATCCTGCGCTCTATCGCACAGTGTGTTCACAAATTTGCCTGTCTGCAAAATAACTATGTCATCTGCGTATGCAATTGTGTAGATTCCATTGTTGTTGAGGTGATTAATCAGGGTGTCCAGGACTATGTTCCACAGAAGGGGTGATAAGACTCCTCCTTGCGGACATCCCCTCATGACCAGTCCTCTTACTGTGATGTCTTCTACATTGATACTTATTGCTCTACTAGAGAGCATCTTGAGTATCCATTCTCCTACTACCAGAGGTACATTCCTGGAGTTGAGTTGCTGGGTAATTGTTGGAAAGGTTGTTTTATCAAACGCTCCCTCGATGTCTATGAATATACCCAGGGTGGATTCTTTGTTGTCCAATGATCTTTCGATTCTGCCAACCACTTGGTGAAGGGCCGAATCAGTGGACCTTCCCGGAGTATATGCATGCTGATTTGGATGAAGTGGGTGGTGAACTAGCACTTCATCTCTTATGTACCGCTCGCATAACCTCTCCATTGTTTTTAAAAAGAACGATGTGAGACTAATTGGTCGGAATGCTTTTGGTAAGGTGTAATCCATCCTACCTGGTTTTGGTATGAATACCACTCGTACTTCTCTCCACTTACGAGGAATATACCTCAGAGCCAAAGAGGCTCTGAAAATTCCAACCAGGTGCGGCATAAGAATATCCATTCCCCATTGAAGTAGGGCTGGTCTTATTCCGTCAGGTCCTGGTGACTTGAAGGGGGAAAAGCCCGATATGGCCCACCTTATCTTGTCCTCGTCAATTACTGAACTAGCAAATTGCCAGTCGTATTGTGAGGGTGTTGTTGGTACTTCCATCCAGTTTGACGTTCCGGGAGAGACAGAACCTGGGAAGTGAGTTTCCATAAGAATCTCAGCGCTCTCTTGAAGGTTGGCGGCCTTGTCGCCATTTTCCCTTGTAAGGATGCCGATACTCTTATGTTGGTCGTTTGAGAGCGCCTTCTGTAGCCTAGAAACTTGTGGGAAGTCTTCGACTGCCTCACAATAAGCTCTCCAGGCTTCTCTTTGCTTTTGTCTGCAGACTTTTTTGAACTCTTTGAGGTTGGCTTTGTATATTCCCCAGTCCTCTTTGAGTGTTGTTCGTTTTGCCTTGTTAAAGGTCGTTCTCGCTGTCTTTCTGAGGTGTTCCAGTTCAGGGCACCACCAGCTATTGGTCGTGCCACCTGTCTGAACCGTCCTCATCGGACAGGATTCCTTATAGGCAATGTCCATTTTGTTTTGGATAGATACTGTGTACCTTTCCAGTTCCTCATTATTGCTAGGAGTCAGGACCTCTGTTTCCCGCAGAGCACCTTTTAAGAGTCGATTGTAGAGAGCTACATCCGTCCTCTTCGGGTCGCGAGATTTTACAGTGGTCCTGAGATCCTGGCTTACCGTGTAGGTCAGCCAGCGGTGGTCTGACATAGAGATATGATCTGACACTTGCCAGTCCTTAATTTGGTTTGATATTTTGGCTGTCGCCAGCGTAATATCTATTAATGTTTGGCTACGGGCGTTAATGAATGTCGGCTCCGTGCCTCTGTTTAAGATTGTTAGATCTTTCTTAATTATATATTCATAAAGAGACTTACCTCGGGCGTTGATATCCTTGCTGCCCCAGCTCAGGTGGTGGGAGTTTGAGTCACAACCCAATATCAGCTCCACTCCCTGGTTGTGGCAGTGATCCACTAGTATCTCCGTCTCTTTAGTCGGTGGTAAGGTGGCTGCATCTGAAGGTAGGTACACCGATGCTAGTACCAACGCCGTATATTTGCCTCTTCCATCTGGACATTCCACTTTAACCGCAGTAAGGTCTGAGGTGCAGAATTGTGCCATCGAAGAGGCTCTATATTTCCTTGGGACGTAAACAGCTGTCCTAGGCTGCTGATTGCTTGGTAGGCTGAAAATTTGACCCTTTAGACTACTAAAACCAGTAACTTTGGTCTTTATTATCCAGGGCTCCTGGATCAAAGCTATTGCATCCTCCAGTACATCAAGGTGCCGACATAGTGTTGCCGTTGCTGCCTTTTTGTGTTGGAGGTTGCATTGTAAGATATTTACCTTTTTTCCAGCGTCCTTACCCATAAGTAGGATGGATGGAGTTGGATTTTCTTTAGAGGTCCATCCGCTCCTCCGTTAGGGGAGAGGTGTCCTCGCTATTTTCGGGTACCTCCTCCGTCAGGTCATCGACTGCTTCGACGTCCTTTCCGGAACCCATGGTTGCCTTGGAGTCAGTATCCACTTTAGGTGGCTCGACTGCCAAGGACCTCGGGTCTTCAGAGGTACCCCCTGCTTCTTTCTTCGAAACCCTGATGGTCAATGAGGTGAACGCATAGCTCATCCTCATCGACTTCTTCCTGAGGACAGCCATATCCTTGTCTCCGATCCCGAAGACAAAGAGGTGTCCTCCTGGGTTCACCTTAACCTCATGGTGGAAAGTGCACCATCTTGCAACCGTCAGATCAGGGTTCTGCGCCCTAAGCCGACCAAGCACCCTCTCTTTTTCACCGGATGTCGTCTTGTGGACGTCCTCCGGGATCCAGAGCGAGGCCTTGGTCAGCCTAGGGAGCCCATCCACGCTGACGACCGCCAGTGATGCTTCCTCCCACGGCTTGAGGTTTTTTGTGGCTTTTTTCAGCCACTCTAGCGTCCCGTCGTCATCGCAGACCACTCTGATGATTTCACCAGAGTATGTCCACGACTTAAACGTGGGCGTTTTGCTGTTGGTGCTGGAGGCGGAGAAGATGATCTTGTCCAGTTCCTCTAGCAGTTGGTTTTTGATGATTTTCTCCCGTTCTTCGGTAACCTTACCGTACGGGTTAGTCTCATCTATAATAGCAACCTTGAGGTGTCTCAAGGCGGCATCCGCAAAGGTTTTAGAAGGAGCGGCGACATTTCTGTCGGAGCGCGGCTTCTTCAGCCTTCGCGGAGTCCCCTCCGTGGAGGTGCTCTGGTGGAGGCGCTTTCCTGCAGGGGCAGCCGGTTCCATGCCTTTGTTCAAGGCGGAGCTCTTGGCGCCCGCCGCAGGAAGGGCCTTTGCTGTTGGAGGTGGAGTGATGGAGGAGGGGGGTGCACTTGAAGTTGCTGCCACCCCTGATTCCCTCGCTCTCTTCCTCCTTTTGGCTTCGGCGCCGCAAATGCGCTTCCGCCTTTGTGTTTTATCACGAGGTGATCTTCCGTGTCCAGCCTCGTTCTGTGCAGTATTTTGGGGTGGACATTTCTGTTCATCCCCAGTTACTGCTTTTGATCGAGGTGAGCACTTCTGTCCAGCCTCGGGATTTGTTTTTGTTGTGTTTTTGTTTGTGTTCATTGTGTTCCCACGAGTAGCAAGGGAAGGGTTGGTCACCTCTGGCAGAGCCCCGCATTACCAGAGGAAGGCTAATTACAATGGGGTTCCGCCCGGTTCCCCAAGGGGATCGTTCGTGACCGCATATCACCCTGCGGCCATTCAGCTGTCGGCACGATTCCTTACACCTTAGCTTGGGTAGGCTGGTCCGCGGTGGCATGTTCAGCAAAGGCTTTTGAGGAGGTTTAGCTCCCCTCACCCTACTTATTCTGCCACTGACCAAGGAACCGGCGACAGTCCCTTGGCCGTTCCCCTATCCGCCACCTGGGGACGCGCCCGATAGATAGCCCAGTCCACGGGTCATTATTTCATTAAATCATCTGTTAGTTGTTGAAGAGTGTGAACAGGTCTATCTAAGGAATCCCAAGACTTCAATGGCGTTTGGATCTGAACTTAATGGTGGCCAATCCATAGATTTGATCTTATGGTGCTGGAGGAAGTTTGTGGTGATGGTAGTATTATAATGCCTAGTGTTATCCTCGGTGTTATCTTCCAGGATGACATTCACTCACCGTTGAGCGTTTAATCTTTCTGGAACTATCACAAGAGCTGTTCTTCTATTCTTTCCGAACCATAACAGATCCGCCACCACTGAATTGTCACTGCAGGATGGCGTTTCTGTGGACGTCGGTATACACGAACTGACCATCTCAACTATCTCCAGTATCAAGGCCCAAGTTCATTTTTCACAATTATTAGCACCACGTTGATTCTCTTCATTCACAAACAACGTTCTCTGAGAATAAAAACTTGGTAATTGAAAACAATATAATGCTAATAAGGTCCAGAATGGTTTCAGTAACGAAATTGGGGGAACAACAAAAAGTCGATTACTTCTGAATAGTGTCACGAGCTGAGTTTTAAGCGATTTGCGACTGCTTGATTACTTTAATTTGTAGATACAACAATTATCTGGTCATTTTAAATTCTACAAAGAAATTGCTTTGTCCGTTGTTCATTTATTTTTTTTTAATTACTCACGTGGTTTTTTTCCAGGTTTTTTCAATATATTTATCTCACTATTTCTGACTCAAGCTATATTTTTTTCCCATTACTACGCATGTTATCCCTTGATTATTGATGATCCATTCACCCTTATCTCCCCCCATCTTTTCCCTGTCAATGGGTTGACGAATTATCTTTAATTTTAGACTTTGTCATTATGTATGTAGGTATTCTTTTCATTTTGAATAATGATTACTCTTTTATATTTGAAAATATGTCATTTTTCAGAGACGGGCTTTGCTTATTAGAGCATCTGTCAGCGTCTCGCATATTATTATGTATCTGTCTTTGCGTATAAAAGAAACCCAATTGACAGCAAGTCCATTAACGGTTTTTACTTCAAAAATCAATCTTTTATTGATATTTGTGCGTGAAAACTTGGAAATATGTGGCTGTTTACTTATTAATTTTGATGTGATGTATGCTTTTGTCATAATATATTTCCGTGAAAAAAATTTCATAGTAAGAAACATTGTTATCGGAACTTTTTGTGTTATAATTTGTGATTACTTTCTATACCCTGTATATCTTTATCAATGCGGATTGAACATGAAATCAAAATAACCCTATTCATTAAAGTTACTTTTGTTTTAAAAGTCTATGATCCTATTTCAACAATTCGTTATCGTTTATTTGATTGAAGCTAACCCTAATTTATGCAAATAGTAAACATTTACATACTTCTTATATATCAAGGAACTTAGGCACCACTCCCAAATAATTAATTCGATTGGTGAATGTAATAAAAACCTTTTATAGGAATTATTATTGACCCAGCAACGAAAGGCTTTGCCCCGATTGGAATAAGGTGCGAGGCTTATAAACGTCTTCTCCTTCGTGGGATGTATAACATTTTTTCCACTACTATAGCCAGACAAAAATTGATTCACAAATGCACCACGAGAAGCGTTCACCCCGTCGTCTGACTGACAAGTATACTGTCAGTTTTCGATATATCATGAACGTACACGTTATGTCATTTTTGGTTGAGCGTGAATTTTTACCTAATGTCATTTAAATTTTTGATCTTGATGGGTAATTTCAGGCAGCAAATACGTTAAAGACATTCTCCTGGGTATACAAAGTTATGTTGCACTACTATCCCTAAATTCTCGAAATATTTGAATTAGTCTAGTATTGACCTATGTTAATAATTAAAAAAATTATTAACCACTAACATAGAAATCCAATCTCAGTTGGCTCGAAGAAGCAATAGTTACCATCTTCACATCTAGTAATGTATACAAAATTTTTGTCGACCACTGTCAGAAACAGCCTCAAAGAGCTTCAACCCTATATTTAAATTTTATAAGCTCACAATTTTAATTCCGTTTTTTTTTCTCATTAAAAAAATTTACCATTTTCTACTCAATTTCTATTTACCTTTCTCTCATTACTCCCAACACGGTTTTTTTCGTTGAAAGCCACCCGGTTAATTTCGTTTCATTAATTTGATACTTATCCCCCTCAATGTGCCACTTACAAATCTTTTCCCCCCTTGAAACAACTCTCCGCCCTATTTTATTGCAACCCGCCATTTTAATTGCGAGTTTGTGCTATCGACTGCAAGATTTTCCTACCTGGCTCAAAAACGTATTAGGTACCCAATTTCATTCCTTTCCGCACATTTATAAACTCCTTTAAAAATTAATAATTACTACTGTTCATGCGGGAATTTTGGTATTATACGATATTGTAAAACAAGTTGGTTTATCAGCTAACTAGTTTTATTGATGGACAAAAAACGTCTATGAGTAATAAACAAAACTCGGTACGACTTTAGTACTTATAAGAATTTCACGGTGTATCGTGTATCGGTAGTGATTTTGAGAAAAAAGACTTATTCACTATAAAAGACAAACATTTTTTTTGTGATTTTTGTGACATTTGTAGTGGAATACAAAATAATGGTAGAATGGCTCATAGATGTTTCTTATGTAAGTTTTGGAAATTGTTTACTTCTTATTGTACCTAATAGATTTTATAATACAAAAGTTAGGGGAAAACTGTAATAATCTATATTTTCACCTGTATGTGCTTGTTCGTAAGAGCTGTATTATACGGCTAAAGCTTATATCCAAAATTACTCTGGAACTAACAATTTTCATCTCCAGAAATGTCATAACATTTTTTTGAAATCGGGCAATGAATCTACTGAAAATTTTCACTAGGGCTTGAATTATTGCCGGAAAATTTTTTAGTAGGTACATTTTTCAGTCTTTGTAACTACCCGCACCTTAGCATAAACTCCACAAATTTCCCGAACTGTTCCACCTTAAATAAACTATCACCATTTTTGAAAAAATTTCACCAACGGATTTATCTGCAATTTTGACCCAAAAAGAATTGATTTAATTAGAGAGGGGGTGGAAAATATAAATATACGTTCATTAAATAAGTACCAAAAAGTTTAAGGCAACATATTGACTAGAAATAAAAGTGGATACGTATTGCGGGAGCCGATAAGTATAAGATGCCGGAAAATATCTACTATTAAGTTTACGGCTCATGTGGATGAAATTTTTTCAGATAATTTGCTAGTTACTATAGCCACACTGACGAACTATGAATGACTGGTATAAAATTTTCCTACCGAATCTCCCTAAAGCACGAATTATTTAAAAAATTCGCAACTTTTTTTTGAAAAAAAAATTCTTTATTAATATAATTGATTTGTTTACATTACAAGATTTTACAATTCCCTAATCAGTGCTTGATAGCTCTGGCCTCGAGAATACATACAAAAAGTAGACGTGTTGAATACAATAAGGAGATTTACTTAATACCTAAATATATTTTAATATGTTTAACAAATAGTCTATAATTTTTAATATTTCTTAAGTCTTCAGGTACCTTATTAAATGTTTTTGTTGACAGTACAAATGGGTTATTTAATCCTATATTAGTTCTGGTATACAATTGATAAATATTATTTTGCGATCTAGTATCATGATTATGTACATTGTTGGACATTATAATACTTGTATTTGATCTTTGTATTTTATTTAATATTTTAAACATTAGCTTAATTTGTTCTAATTCTAATACAATACCTAGTCTAGGAACGCAGAACTGAGATAAATTTTCGGAAATAATTCGCTCTCCAGGTAGATTCGGTGAGAAAATTTTATACCAAATCTTTTTTTAAACAGAAATTAAATTGGTGACATACTTGTAATTTGTAACAGATAATAACATGTACCTGTAATTAAGTTATAAATAAATATCTATCAAAAATATTTCACACCACTACCTATGCTTATGACAGTTGTCAAGCTGGAGGAGAATTTTCACTTATAAATTTCCCTCTATGCAGAGAAATTTCTGAAAAAATTGGGCAATTGTTATAACAACATATCAAAATGCATGCATCTGATTGTCTAAAATTAACTGGTATAAAATTTTCATTTAAATATTTTCGAATTGTTCTAAAGTCTAAACTCAGCATTGAAATGTCTCATACTTTTTTCCTCAACATTCCGACTTGATTAGAAAACTCTTTTTCGTGACTGTTTTCTAATGGAATTTACCAAGGGTTGTTTGAAATATTTATGGGGGTTATACAGACTAGTACGCGTGCATATTCAGATTATGAATTTCAATTAGGCCATGAATACAGGACAACTTGCAAGTTCGAGAGACACACCGAGCCGTATAACGACCTCGTTTGTAAGAAGAAAATAAAAGCCGGTGCAAATTACTTCAAAATCCCTCTGCTCGGAAAATGTCTCTTGTCGTCGTTAAAATCTTATATTATCTTGATATTGGTGGTTTCCTTTTCTGGCTTATGTAATAAAGTATATTTTTAATGAGAATTTGGGTTTCTTCTTTCCTAATTTATAAAAAAAAGTTGAATATAATTAGATACACTTTTTGTTAATTTTGGGAATTAAACCATTTAGCAAGATTCCCTTTTTAATAATACAAGGTGGCAACTGCGCTTTTTGGTTAACCTACCTTTGACCCAATTGTCCGTTGAATGGTGTATTAATTAGTTTTTTGGAGTTTACACGTAAAAACTCTTTTCTTTTTCTCATTTATCAGCTTTTCTCATTTCTATTTCTATAGTCATTTACTTTTATTTTGTATCAATGCGTTTTTTGTGAGTGAATGGTTCGTTACTTAACGGATTAATCTACCTAAAATTTACCCTCCGACGGTATTTATATTGTCAATCTGTTAGAACCACGTTTTTTTCATATTTCTCAACGTTTCAGCTTCCGTTATCAAGATTTATTATTGAAAATGTTTGTCTCAATGTGACACAAAAGTCGGCAACTGGTCAATCAGTGAAACTATATTGAATCTGCCAGAAAATTGTTACATTCCTCAAAGACTATGCCAAAAAATAACAGAAATAATAATAAATTTAACACAAGGAGCAAAGAAAAGAATTTTTTTTAATTTAAATCCCTATTTCCATGTTTTTAATAGACTCATCACACAAACGGAATATTCTCTTGTTCATGCTCAAGTTTTCTCTTCAATGAATGTGATTTCTACAAATGAACAGTTTTTTGTACACTTTTTATTGCAATTCCTAGGATAACGTAAGGTACCAATATACATTTTTATTCTTGTATTTCCTCCTAAATCGAAAATTGTATCTGATAGACGATCTGAATTCATATTATCTATTCTCTGGCATTATTGTAAAGCGAATAGCGGATCTGAATTCAACATAACGTTCGTTTTCCATATAACTCGTAAATGGCTCGTCGGCCGCAAGTGTGCAGATTGGGAAAACGCGATTAGTTCAACTAACATCCGGATGTCGGAGTATTGATCTTATTAGCTTAATCAAATCGTTGCTTCGGTCCGATACAATGAGCTCTCAAACCCGATGTCGGTGCCGCCGGTCTGTCACCAAGAAACTTGCATGCTTGGTCGAACCCCCCGTCGAAGCGAGTTTGTAACCCTTCAGGAAATTGGGTACTTTTAGGTAACCTTCTTTTTATACAAGCATCTGCTAAAAGGATTTTAGTGTTTGCAATGTTTATCAACTATTATTTCGATATTCATATTGGGATCTGATTTTAATAGAGATTTATCACTTAAGTTATATTATACAGGATGTACACAAACTACTTCCTAATCTGCTTCACCTTCAACCAAAATAAAGCTAGCAGCCTTTGAAAATGAAGATGTTAAGTCAATTTTTTGAACATATCTCAAAAAACCTGCTGCTTCACCCTCTCTTTGCTAGTTAATCAGCTATTTCATTCACTTCTATTCCTTTGTGTTGCAGTAAGGTAACTAGATATGTATGTATTATTTAGGGTAACATTCACTTAGACCCAATAGATCTATTGTATCCCCTTACTCCTACTTAGTTTCTGAGGATAATCTCTGAAACCAACAGCTTCATTTCCCAGAGGAATTTCAGGACATCTGTAGGCCTCAACTTAGGTAAATTTTCCTCTTCCCTCCAGTAATCTCCCAGGTACTGTGCTCTAGGATTCTGGAGTGGTGTGGAATTGTAAAGTATGTGGATGGAGGTTTCTTCTTCCATGCCACAATATCTGCATTCTTCTCCCTCCACTATTTTGAGTTTTTTCAGGTGCCCATCCAGGCGACAATGTCCCGTCAGGATCCATATTAAAACTATCAGCGCAGTTTTACTTTGACTTATGCATTCATTTGATCTCAACAGGTTGTAGTCACCCAGAAGAATCTTTGAGTGTCTAAGCCCTATTAGATCTTTCGAATGGTCGGATCTTCTCTAGGTAACTATATTGTTCCTGCCTTATAGTTCATTGAGATTTCCTAGACATTCCTATACCATTTTACGCAAGCAAGTAGTGCTTTAATAGCTGCTTGAATACCGGACATGATACCTTTTATATTTTCAATCAATATTGAATTGAGCACACTTTCCAATGTCATGCTGTTGGGAGAAGTTTTTGCTAACTGGTTGCCGGACAAAACCAACCAAATATTTGATGTGAAAATTCATTAACAGTATTGAGAATTACCTAAAATATTATTGTAAGTATGATAATACTCTCAACGTATCTATAACTTGAGATGAATTAAAATCTAGAATTGAAAATGGAATTAAAAACCGTCAGTAGAGAGCACAGTACATTTTCTCTTCACCTAATCACAGAACTACATGTTTGTTACTTCGGGCCATTTAGTTTTAATAGGAAAACTTCAGCGATTAAGTTCGGTTATACTTTGTAAGTAACTCTCCTGGAATAAGGATTGTAGTTGATGTAAATGTGAACGTTGGAAAAAGGAAGCAATCATCCGCTTTAGGATGTAGCATAGTGAAAGCAAATTATCTTCAACAAGCTTTTAATTGATTCTCTGGAAAGGTGAACTAAAATGTAATCATGGGACAAAGTACTTACTGTCTTTGGATGCGACACGCCGAATATTTTCGCTGCTCAAGGAATACATTAAGTAATCGAATCAGTGATTTTAATTTGAAATTTTCAATTATATCCATATCCTACTTGTTTATTACTTGCTCAAATTATAATTATTTGATAAACATTGATGGATCAATTATATTCTAATTTATTAGACAATAATTCAGCATCTTAAAAAAGTCGGAGATATTCAGTTGAATCCCGAAATCTATAATCCGCTGTTGAGACCTGCAGATTTGTAATTCAACTTTGAGCAAATTGAATTTTTTTTAATTTCTGCTAAATTCACTTACACATTCCCAAATTTTGACCCAGCTTAATTCAGGTATAGGGAACTAGTCTTACATCTGTCCAAATTTCGACCCATCTCAAATAAGGAATCAGTGATTGGAATTGAATGTGTCTAATTTTTTATCCATCTTAATTCAGGTGTCAGGGTCTGAACTTACATTTTGACCAAGCTCAATTAAGATATCTGGGATTGGACTTGAATCTGTCAAATTTCGATCCAGCATCAAAATAGTGAGTTTTTGACAAAAACATCCAAGAAAACCGGATGCCAGAAAGAGCGTCTGCCTCTTCTTGATCTCTGTTACAATTCTACTTCGTTACTTCCCTGCGCTCGGTCATTTTCGGTCGCATTCCCGAGCGTTTTTGATCTACTCTACAGCAATATTGCGTAGAAAACTGCATTTGCAATTGCAACAAAAGTAATTGTCCCATAGTACCTAATCTACGCGCACATAAAGTGTATGCAAAGGACTTGAGGTTTTTTATTATTTTTATTTTAACATTTGAAACTGTCTAGATTCTGTTACCTTTTTTTCAATTCATTTGTCGGTATGTAAATTATGGTACTAGAATGCGAATGAATAATTTGCATGTAACCCTCTCTTCACAATGAACACTTCAAAGTTCTGGAGTTTTCAGTTTTTGTAAAAGTTACGTTATGAATTAAAACGCTCCATTATTTAACTAACAATGTAAATCCACTCAAGCTCCTGTTCAGAAACACCTGCAAAATGTGTACTTTAAATTAAGTATCACAGAAATATAATGGGAAAATGTAGAAAGTGAAGTAAGTTTTTAAAAACTCATCCAGTTGATAAAGTCATTATGATGCGATGTAGTGTTTTCCCTTCTTTTTTTAATTTTTTATACAAACATCAAAAAGATCTTTTTCTGTATACACATTGATGTTTTTTTTTAAATTATATACAATAAACTTAATTAATAGAAATTGATCATTATTTTCATCCACAAAATATCAATTAATTTATAAAAAATAATGTACCTGGTAGGAATTTTTGTCATACATATTTTAGAATTGTATTGTAGACTACTTCGCCTTAAGAAATAGGAGTCTAAGCCAAAAGTCTCTAAACTATACAACGAAAACAATACTACTGAAATCACAAATAGGCCGACGAGGGAAATCAAATTCAAGAAGTCCAAAAGTAATTTGAGCTTGGAAGGAAATATCGTGTGATTTTTGCCAGTTTGTTGTAGTCATAAGTAATTCTGTAAACTTTCTTGTATCGTTACAATAACGACACTTTTTCCCGTATCAACACAGTGTGTCAGCACAATTGTGTCATGACACAAAATTCAAATTGTTTCACATGCACCGCTGAAGTTTCAGGTTCATAGCCTCATACATCAAAATCACCATAATTATTCAAGTTTGTGGTGTGGTAGCAGTCCACCGATATTATATAATTTAATATTACGTTGGCCTATGACTGTAGCACCAGTACAAATGTAAGACAAATAAAATGTATTAGCCCTCCAATATCTTATTTTTTATTATTCATATTTTGTACCATAGAACTTACAAGAAATTTATTCTACTAAGACAGTTCGTGTAACAGTCCTAATTTACCACTGCACTCTGATGCTGAGTGTCCTAACCAGTATGTCGTGTGCTTCCCACACCCATGACACACGGGAAGCACAAAATCGCAATTCAACACAGAGCTGCGTAGTGCCGCTAGTTTCTTGCTAATTTTATGAACTTGAGTCTATTAGATTAAGTAGTAACCACTTACATGCACGTATTAAATTGGATTCAGCAAAAAACCTCCATGAAGATCTGATTTCAGCTAGACTAAGTCTGCAAAACTCGATTTAACAGAAATGGACCTACAGGCGGTTTAACTTAGTAATTACAAATATTTGCAGAATTTTTTGAGAAACACGATCTTTGTTTTTCTTTGTTACATAGTTGGAGGTGAATTTTGTAAATTTGCACTTTTTAAATTCAGCTACGCCCTCTGTACTTACAACTATGAAAATCATTTTCAGGTTTTTCTGAATAGTTTCATATAATTCAATTTTCCAAAACTGTATGCACTACAATCCGATCCTGAGATATGGCATACACGAGAAAATAATACAAAAAAAGACAAACAAAGATAGTTGATAATAAAAACATGTTATAACTGATTATTCAGATTTTATTTTTGGAAAATTTATACTATATATCCAGGAAATGCGAAGCGAGTTTCAGATTGGGTTGAAAGTGACTTGGTAATTACTTTTCTCTCCGTTTTTGACCACTCGTTTTTTATTTTAAAACTACGGACCCAGAGGAAATCCATCTGATATTACTACCACTACTACTGTCGCCGGTCCTATTTGTTACTAAATAAAAAAATAAACCCGTTAAGAGTCTATAAAGAAGAAGTCATTTCAAATTACAGAAGTTTCAGCAATATTGTCTAGCTGCTGCATATTTAATGCTGCATATTTATATATCTGTAACGCTACTAAACCCAAAAAATAAAATAAGAGAGACAAAAAATAGTAGTCAAATTTTTTAAAAATCTCGAAAATTTAGGTGCCCCCTATTATTCAGACTAGAGGGAGGAAAGTTTTTTATTTTTATTAATTTTTAGTCTTCTCAATACCGATACAGCTTCCTTCTCCGTCATCCCTTAATCTTCCAGTACTTAAGTCACTTAGTCACATCCCAATATTATTTATACATGTAAGTTTTAGTTGCTGTACATTTATTTTAATTATAATCCCAAAATAATTACTTTTGAATGTACAAAATGCATTATTTTTTAGACAAATACTCTAATGTGTCATTTTCTACTAACAATTTTTCACTCGTATACATTTAAAATAACATTAAAATATATATCATCCACTATGATAAATAGTTTATCTAATACCTCTATTCCAACATGATCCATATTCCTCATACTTTATGTTGCCAGCTGACGTACAACTCAAAGACTAATTGGACTGATATCAAGCACATACAATACCTGAAAATCAGCTACCATAATTCAGCTTTTTGAATAATTGAAGCTTCCAAGACGGGTGATATATAGCCTGATAATTTATACACTGTTAAAACCAACACACTGAATCTCTTGAAATGGAGAATTGTTCATTTACAACACAAAACATGGATGCTATGTATACAGGAATTCAAGTTATCCAATGGCGAAACTGTTGAATATTGTATAAACATTTCCAAAGAGCTTCAAGTTCTGTTAACCCATTATTAATTCAAAGGATCAGATTTTTCCGTATTTTGAATGATTTTAAAAAAAAATTCTTTGTCTAAAATCCACACAAGAAAAAAATTTATTGATATTGAGGCACCATTTGGAAAATTAGTATTTTTCACATAGAACTTTGTGTTTTGCGAATGACATACCCGTGTATTAGATGCGGTTTTAGTGAAGGGAGTAGAAAAACTGTGAAGGCATTAATTAAAAATTGATTGATTGAAAAATTCAAGATTCTCAAGCTTTCGCCTGTTTTCTAGGGTTTTTAATCTTAATATACTCAGTGACTCTAAACTCGTATGAAATAATTGATTAATAAAGGAAAGGAGGTAGAGAAGAGAAGGAGGCGGAAGGGCATTTCAGAGTCGAGGACCGCTTGATGTGATATTCATGTGGTGGTTTAATACGCGAGCACTTTAGGGTCATAATAAAAACCTTCTATAAATTAACGGCTCTTGAATTTTCCAACAGGTCACCCCTGAATATTCACTATGATGGTTTATAAAGCATTCGAGGCAGCGATAAGCACTTACTTTGAACAACTTTTTCAGCTAAATTAAAAAATAATATTATGAACCGGAAAATTAGACGCGAACGTTTTAATTTTTTCCGTGGGAAAAGGAAGTGGAAGCTGGGCTAATTTTTGTATAAAATATAGTCTTTTCTACTATTTAGTAGAACTAGCTAACAAATACTTTCAGAACCAGCACATTTTTTTGCAAAAACTTTTTTGTCTTTTGCTCTAATTGTTACTACATAACTGTAACTGTAATAGTATCTAAAACATCCTTCTGGGACTTACAAAATATTGTAGCTGGAGATTAGATTTAGAGAATTTTAGGAAGAAGGAATTATTTGGATTATTATCTTTTGCTGCTTTAGTCCTTATCTTTCTGTCACCTGTATCCTGTAGGCCCTGTATTTCAACACATGATTGCTCATATTGTATGACAAACTCTACGTATAGGATTATACAATCACTTCTAGTTCATTTAGTTTGTCTGGGAATTCCCCTACAATTTTAGAACTTATTATCAAAAAACTGATTGCCTTAGTAGCTGCTCTAATTTTGCCTATTACATATTTGATCAATAATCAAATTTCACATGCCTATGGCAAGTTTTTTCTTCATTGTTCTGTTTCTCCTGTTTTTTTTTTCAGATGAAGTACTATTTAGTTTCTAGTTCAAGTCATTTCTGGTTGATTGGAAGAGTCTTCTAAAAACCAAAAGTTAAACTCTCCATTTTGGTAACTTCTCCATTATACCAACCTGTATCCTGTTCAAGAATTTCTGATTTTTATAAAACGAAGAAGTTATTTTTCAATGATTCATCTTCGCTCTATATATGTAACAGAAATAGCAATGGTTCTAGGACAGATCCTTGCGGAACTACACTAAAGACAAGTTCCAACGGAGCTAATGTATTATTGACCGGTACACAAAATTGCCTTGAGGAGGGAAAATTGATTGTAAAAAACGTTCTTGATTGATGCATTTTACGAACGCTATGAAATCCAACTTTCTGAAATGCATAATTGATTCCTTGGCGAACTATAAAAACTTGGTAGTTCATCAGAGTGCGAGTTATCTGTTACCGGAGATAAGTATGGCCAAAATAAGACCGTTTTTTCGTCTGGCGAACCAAGAAAAATATTTTTAACTCAAGTAATAATTTATATGCTTGTGTTTTGGTAATAAAAAATAATAATGAAAGTAGTTATATTCTGCTCAACTGTAAAATATTCTTGAATTGATGATTTTTCTACAGACGGGATTTTTACTTCCAATCGAAGCTCTGTAAACTATCCGTTTTATCTTTTCCAACATTGTGTCTAGCGGAAAGATTCTCCATTGCAAATGTCCATTTACCTTGTCGCAAAATGAAAAGTCGGGTACTTTAGTAAGAGATAGCAAACTTTTGTCATTATTTTCTGTCGGTTAGATTGAAAAGTTATTGACGTTTTGAAATATCTTGTTTCCAAATCAAGCTTCTCAAGCCATTATCATACGAAGATGCTTTTTACCCGCTTTGAAAACAAAATAACAATAAAGGTTCGGTATACTTGTAAGTACTTTTTTAACGGAGTTTTACGCTGTAATAGCTTGAAAAGTTTTGTCAATAGTTTTCCTCGGTTTCTTAAGACGTATGTACACCGCGGTGAAGGGGGTTTGAAAAGCCTTCGAATATTTCAGGATACTATTCAGCTTAAGAATTATTCAAATTCGAGAAGTATATTTTATGTGCTATCGTTACTCTAAACTAGAACCGTCAGCCACCTCGCCGCCGTTGTCTATTACCATAAGCCCGCAGAGACGTTAGTGTCGCTGAGTGACGGTTAAAAGCGCAATGCAGGTAGGCGTCCACACACGCAGAGGCTTGAAACTATTTTTCGATAACAATTTCTAAATAAAATATCTTTATCCATCAAATTTGGGTGAATTACTTTAACTTTTCAATAAAAATTCACTCGCTTTAAATTTCTCATTAAATAAAATAGTTTCTTCAAGGTGTGTATATGTATCTGTAAAGTAGGGATGGTGTCCTGTCCTCTTAAGTTGCCGTCCATCCTGTCTTTCCCAGGAAGGTTGACAGGTCACTAAGAGACATCTCCATACACACTTTCTTATTGATGATAACTCCGGACACTCGCATAAGACATGCCTGACAGTTTCATCTTGCCTGTTCACACATCCTGCATAGAGGTGTGTCTACTAGCTCCATAGTATGGGGGTGTTTTCTTATTTGACAGTGGCCAGTCGGAAATCCTACTACGTAGATTTTTCCTGGTCATCGCCAAATATTTCTTCGACGCCAGCTTCTCATGGTCGCTCAGGGTGATCTTGGCAAGACTACATCGTTTGATTCCATCCCATCTCTATTATCTAGTTAGTTGTGTTCGTCTAGTAGATTCACGGATTTGGTCATCGATATTGAGGCGCTGGTGTGATTTTAAAACAAACCACTTCCAAGCAAAATCACACTTCCTTCAATAGCAATCCACATATTACCGTTTTTCACTTTATTATAGTAGTATCAATGTTTTTGGTTCCACAGAAGAGGATGTTAAATAAAGGTGTGTCAATTTTGAATGCTTTTCCCCACTTCAGTACATTTCCACTTTAAAAATAAACTTCCATTTACCAAAATACACGCTAATACATCAAATAACCGTACTCGCTAAGCAGAAATGAGCAAGTTGTTCCTTTCGAGCAGCACATAGTTATCGTCAAGTTACAGGACGCGTATCTTTGAACGTTTGACCAAATACACCCACGTATTTCATTTGATGATAGTGAATTTGTTTTTTCCGAGCAGTATCTCTGAAATCTCGAATATTCTACTTCCATACCAATGGATTTATCAGTCGTATGTGTCCCACATGGAAGTATGTTTGTAGAGTTTTGCGCAGAACATGAAAAAAGAAAACAATTACCTGTGGCTGAAGCGTGTGTAGATCATTATACTTGAGTTTTTTCCATAATGCTACCTAACAAAAATTAACGCGGATGAAATCACCAAATAAAAATAAACACAAACTACACGTAATCTTCTTCCTCTCACGTTCTTTTTAAACCACTCCAGAGTACACATTACCTGAAAAATGATACTTGAGATCTACAAAGTTGATCGCCAGTGTGTTTGGAAGGTTTTGCTATGGAGTTTTCAAGTGATGTTTGAACGTTTGAAGATATGGGTCCTGAAAACGTTCGCGCGTCCTGTTCGGTAGTCTGTACTCGCTAGGCAAATTTGGAATAGCTTGCTTGTTTGTTCTGTTCGATCAAAATAAAATGCTCTAGTCGGTACACATCTTTACATCTTGTAATAAGTGAATTATCTCACCTTTTTGGCGATGTGTATTTATATTGCCTGTGACTGTTACTGATAGATTGTTGACAACTTTTGATGTCAATGTCAAAACCATTAAACAAGCTCGTATAAACTATAATACATATGCTATACATAATATATATATTTTTCAATATCCAACACAATAAAAAAATAATCTGCGCTACTGGTAAGCGTTTCTATACTTTGCATCTTAGAATGCCTCCTCTCTTTCTACATCGGTAACGATCTTTAGATAACCATCACTTATACACACGTCATACCACACTATCACTATCCGTACGAATGCTAGCGAAATTTCTTTTTCGCCAAGTAATGACTACTGCATTGGATATTTTTAATATTCTCAAGCGGTTTTTGGAGCTACGTGTTTGAGAATTTTGAAATGATTTTCTTCTTCTCCATTTCTATCAACAATGTTGAATACGTTGAATGGCGAATTTGGAATTTCTTGTTGATTGCTTTATAACAGACACCAAATGTACACTTTGTTGCTCATTCATCTTATCTCTTGTCAATACAGACAATGATAAAGACTGTTATTAATTTTTTTATATCATACTTTTGCTTCAATGCATCGCCACAAAATATTTACTCTGATCGGTATGACAGTGAAGTATACCTAATTGAATAAATGCTTCAAATCTGAATAAACATTTATTTGAAAACTTTTCCATGGAAAACTTTCAACATGCAAACTGGATGACGAAAACTTTTAAATTAATTTATGTAATGTCGCTATGAATTTTTATCAGTGTAGCCTGGGGTCGAAAATCCAATTTGATAATCAGTATCGTTATTTTGCGGGGTGGGGTGAATCGATCGCGTGTTCGTGGGCAATGCTAAATACGTATATATATGATATTGTAAACGACGCTGGCGACGTTAAGCGTCTAGACTCTAGGACGCCAGGGTGGAGCGCCTCCATTTCCCCATGCCACTAGGTCATCATCGAGTGGCTTTTCATCACTCTCTTTTTTTCTTACTAGGTCAGCGTCCTTTCAATATCATTTGCCGAACGTATTGATACTTCTTTTGGGTAATAATTTGTTCAAATATCTTTAATATTGTTGAAATTACAGTTCAATCGGATTCTACGTTTATTAAAAAGTATAAGGCCAAATATTAAGAGTAAGAGATTTGATTATGTTACCTTACTCTACCCCTAATGCATTTTAAGTCGGTAAAAAAGTGATCAAAAGATTATCTGCTTATAGTTTGGCAAGTTTTTCTGATGCTACGGGCATCGGTAAGAGGCGAGGAAACATGGCCCATATCTGTCATAAACGTACCAATGGCGTACTGTACCTATTTCATAAAGTAAAATTGAAAATACCAACGCCACTGGATAAATCGGTATCAGTCAATTGACAGAAGTCATCATGGTTTCCGCACAACGCTGCCAGAGCTTGAAGAGGCCCATTACAAATTCAAAAAATCATGTTTAGACAAAATCCAAGGAAACAAGCACATTGAAGAATTAACGTTTATAGGTATTGCTAATAATAAAAAGTCCATTTTCTAATCATTACCACTACATACTTATCACCTTATCTTTTTCATAGTTAAACGTAGCAATATCAAATGTTTTCGACAGCATTCTTCCCACGTCTTCAGATAAACTTTCCAAAGTTCACCTTGTCCTCTTCTTCAGCTTCTATTGTTGATATTCACTGTGAAAAAAAATAATGTGAAATATTTTCATTACTCTTCGTCAACTAATGAAATCACGATGGATATTGCTTTTATTCTCAACTAAACTTTTGAGTCAAATGATCTCAACTGTGAGTGTGGAAACATTCGAAAACTGTCGATTAATTAAACTAACTCTCTTCAAAATTGTTTTCAACTGATTGGGTATCGAAAGAGTGAATCTGCCGAATAAGCGACTTAATTTTTAACGAGCTTTTCTGGTAATCCGAAACTGAACTTTTCGTGGCTGCTGATTCGCTTTCGGACATACTCGGGCTTCTATGCACATAACAGTATTAAACAATCTTATCACGATATATACCAGGAATATTCAAGAATGTTGGAAAATAATTATTTCTAAAATTACTTCAAGATTTGCTTCGATAGTATTTTGGTCAATTATTGAGCACTGAAGTTTAATTCAACTAAAAGAGATCTGACAATTGGAAATATTTAGTGGACACGTTCTCCTGGATGACTAGAACAAATGAATCCATAAGTCAGAGCAGAACTGCACAAAGAATTTTAATAAAAGTCCTAACGGGACACTTCTTCGTCGCCCAAATGGGCATAATATTGGATGAAGAAAAATGTAGATGAAACCTTCATCCACATACTTGCAGTATGTATAGCAATTTAGGTACACAACACTAGGATACTACTCATCTAAACCAATGCCTCCGAGAAAAAGGTCTAAAGGAGCTACCCTATTTTTCTCTTAGACTTTTCTCAGGAGGTAAGGGGCATAATAGATCTTTCAGGTGTTAGTGAAAGTGACCCCAACGTACAAAAACACATATATAAGGATTAAACTTACCAGACCTGAAATGGTTCGGGTCATTTCGGTAGCTGTCGGCTTTTTAGATACATTTTAAATGTAAATACACACATTTATTTCGAATGTCCTGACTTGATAGCAGTAAAATTCACTACACATTAGAAAGGTGAATATAGTACCCATTGTTTTTTTTGTTAACTTCAAAAAATTTAAAAACGACTGTGAATCTGATTATTATCTTCGTAAAATTCTCAACCAATCCGAAAGATCAATTTAGTTAAGTTACCTTGTATAATTTCGATACCTATTAATCAGAATAATCCTCACACTTCGCTCGAATTATTTAAACTGTCAAACTGACACTCTTTGTAACTATGCAACAAGTTATCGATGTACGACGCGAAAAAAACATTAATTCAGTTAATCCTGCATAAATAATTGTTGGTGCGCTCCTCGTAAGTAACAAATAACTCGAGGCTATAAGAGATCCTGAAAGACTCAATATTTGAAGAGTTTTTGATATCCCATTCTTTATCTGTTTCAGGTTAGTATCAAGGCCAGAAGTATAACAACTTGGGGTAGTTTTCCGAGGGGTAAGTTTGCATATGATCAAATATTTACTTTTCTTGTTTGATTGTGGGTATCCGAGATTGCCTTATAGTGACTTTATTGGTGAAATTAATTTTGTAGAATTCAGCAATGTTTTCATTGACAATGTAGTATAGACTTTCAAATGAATTTGAATATCGGTTAAAATAAAGTTAATTAAAAGTTAATACCCTGGAAGGAATTTCCTGTTATAGTTTGTCACACTTAACTGAACATTCTGAAATATACCAGGTGTCTCAAGTTATCGCCGCGTTTATAGGCAATATCCCTCTTAATTTAGAAGATACTTCAATACTGTGAAAGTTATTGTGCATGGCATCAACATTCCCTTCTAATGATGTATGAAAAAACTTAATTCTTCTGGCAATCACCCCTCTCTTCCTATTTTCAAATGGCATCCCTGTATATTTTCGATGATCATGCTATTTTTTGTCGGAATATTACTGTGAATGCAGGAAAATTGCTCGACGTGGTGCTCGTTTATACCAAGAACGTTTTTCTCAATGTCCTCAAGAATGTTTTTAAATTTTCTGCTATTAAAGTAACGACGAACTAGCAAGAGCAGGATCGTCAACTCTGTTGAACGGACCTGAACCAGCTGTGGACATTCCCAGGTGCTCAGCTAGGTCATGGTTGAAAGGGTGGGGAAAGAACAACACGAAAAACACTGGAAAAATATGCCCAGGCAAACACATGGGAGGAAATTCATAAAAGAACCATCAGAAAGAGTAGCGAAAGAACTGCTCTCAATGAGCAAGAACAAACTACACACCATAACGGGGCTACTCACGGGACACTTTACCACAAAGGAGCACCTGAACAAAATAGGGCTGTATAACGGATACCTCACATTCAGAAGATGCAAAAAGGACACCGAAACAACTTTACATATACTATGCAACTGTGGAACGCTGGATTACAGGAGGCAGAAACTATATGGTAGACCCCAAATGACTCCAGAAGACTACTACAACCAACCAGCTAAGAAGCTGCATGAGCTAATAAAGGGAACCGATTGACTGAATAGGCTGTAATCAGAACACTAGGAGGAAGCACAATACGCACAAGAAGCTGGTATGGTTGGCGGCGAAGGGACGGCTCATTTTCTAGAAAAAGAACTGAGGTACAAGTGATAAAAAAATTATGATGAAATCTCAATCCTTTCAAGCAACATCGCTATTGTAAAAATTCATCGAGAACTGCATTTCTACCAATTTCCTTGATGTTCGTGCCAACTTGAATCCTACGCACGATATTAAAATGAAAACTGTGTTTTGTGGTATTTATTAATCAGTCAATAAATTTCGAGATTTTCTTTAATGTATCTGCTTAATAAAGTAGAAATTGTCATTTAATAGCAGCAGATAATATTGATGGAAGCTAAACATTAGTTCATCTTGGAATGGGCTCGTTTCATGAATTTCAATGAAAATCTCATAAGATATATTGGTTCTCAACAAGGTATTTGCAACTTATAAGGCCACTCTACGATTTTAAATCAAATTGAAATTTGAATTCCTGTGGTAGACTGCGGTAGGCTAGAGCCAATGATAATAACAAGGAGATTTAGCGCTGTTGTCAGGAGGGAAAACTTTCATTTTCCTCAAAGAAATTTGGAAATATATATTTTAAGTTGTAATTGTCGACATACCAATTCAGAGTAGAAAATAAAATGACACGATGATATAAAATGATATATCGAAACAATTGTCAATTCTATTGGAAAACAAGTATAAACAACAAATTAAATCTATGAAAATTTTAACACTAATTTTCATGAATATTTATAATTTTTGAGATATGTTATTATCACCTTTCCTGATATAAATTCACTTCAATCTTCATGTCAATCTTCACCTCACCTTCGGTATAAATATTTGAATAGTCGAGTTATTAAAGCTTATATTTCATTTTTCAAGTGATTATGTTGGAAACAAAATACAGGAGCAATAAATGGTTAACATTAAAAAATAATGGACAACTTTCGAATGTTAGTGTAATCTTAAGCTACAAACAACTAAAGTCCCGTAAACGAAGAGGTGAACGCAAACAGGCAAAGTTAACACGCCTCCTTCACACCTTAGACAATCAATTAAACATGAGATGCTGGCGCGCGGATGAATAACAAGAGTAAGAGTGGCCCCTTTCTCAAAGATTAATTTATAACGTTGAGGTTAGAACAGCTCGCAAGTCAGCGCAAACCCCTACGATGCTCATTAATAAATGTCATCTCTGTGGCATATAAGGACTGATCTCGAGGAGTCATTGAACCAGAATCGATTGGTGTATTTTTATTATCAATTTGTTTTACTGTTATCATCAAAAGTCTGCAGTTTCTCCATTTAGGTTTTCGTATTTACAATTACATATAAAAGTTCAAAGGAATCAACGTTTACGATTATTACAGGAAAAGTTATACGAAAAAACATTGATAGGATTTCATTGCGTGACAAAGACTCAACATTAAACTTCATCTCTACCTTTCTTTCATAATATTTTTGAACATATTGCTAACTGTAGTTGTGAAACTCACTTTTCCCAACATTATTCTGAATAACATTTATCCCCAACATTTTTAACAAAAAACATTCAAGTTCAACCTTCAAATTCTGCAAACTTTCACAACTGGTGAGCATAACGTATTTCGTGAGGTTACGTCATTAATTCGCTTCACTCTATCTGGTATTAATTCTTTCGATAATTCTTTTTTCCGCAAATCGCTAGGAAATTTTGACATTCCTGTCAAAATTTCTTGAAGAAAAAGTCAGGACTTCCTTATTGTAAGGAAATGTCATTTCCTTACTGTAAGGAAATGATATTTCCGTACAGTTGTTAGTGTTCTACATAATCCATGAAACGTCTGTATGCATTTTCGTACTTTTCTCTCGATTTCTTTGGCAATAATTCTAATGAAGCAGTATTCACTGCCTCAACCAGCTCTGAAGGAGTCCCAGGAATGGAAATTTCATCATCACTTATCATTTTACTTTCGAGAACACCAGCAATTAAATTTATAAGCGTCAAGTTTGACAATTCAACCTCAATACGTTTCCATAGTAACCCAAGTAATTTTATTAGGAATTTCAAAGCACCATTTATTTGGGAATAAAATTATCGCGTTTTTTTTTTAAATCAATCAATATCTGTCGAATTTTAAACGATTTGCGGAAAAATAGTATGTTTACCTCGTAGGAAAAGCCACATTCCTGGACTCTGTGTTGCTAAGTCTCGGCTTGCGCCTCGACTAAGCCGAGACTTAGCAATCTTCACAGTCGTCCAGGAATGTTAAGCTTTTCCTACCCGGTAAACAATGTACTATTTCCGACTACTCTAACAAATTTTGCTGTTACCTGCTGGCAACGTCCTATATCCAAACATCTGTTTTCTCAAGTTGTTAGGCCATGTCGTTTGCTACTGAATCCTTTATTATTTCCTTAGATAACTTCTTTCCAGCTACTCTTTCTACCCTATTGTTTCTTCTTTACCTCACAACTTCGCCCAATCTAATTATTCATCCTTCTCATTTTCTCATTTTTATCTTTTTGTAGTTTATTGACATTAGCATTTCTGGAGCTGATTTTGAAATAGATCGGTATTTATGGGTAGTGAAACTTATGATTATCTTCAAAATACCATATTTTGTTCTCAATTAATTCAAATATTTCAGTAGGTACTTCATCTTTTACCGTGTCAAGTAATTCTGACATAAAAAAATCGTCTTAAAATAGAATTTCTTAGCTCGGATGCTTCAAAGGTGTGCCTAAGGTTTTTTTGTACGCTCCCAACTTCACTTTACTTCGATTCAATTAGTTTAGGTTGTACTAAACAGCACAGGCATTTGAACTGAATCTTTCTCGCATGTTATGTACTACCATTCCAAAAGCTTCGTGTGACAGGCGGGGTAGTTCTACTGGTTGTAATATTTCTTCTACAAAGTGCTTCCATCTGAGTACTTGTAAGATCTCACTGTAGCAGTGTATATTAGAAGGTATTTTATTTTGTTCAGAAGTTTCCTCAGGATGCATTGTCCAGTCAGAAGGTCAATAACTGTCTTCAAATGTCTTAAACTGTATCTTACAGACTTAGAGTTCCTTGTTCACCGTCCTCAGTAAACACTTACTATGAAGGTGACCTTTTGTGAACCTCCATTTGAATTGGTGTTCTTAATCCAGTCAGTTCCCGATGGCCCTGTAATATTTTCTGATTCTGCAGGACTCTTGAGGTCTCCTTAATAGCAAATATATGTTGCTCGCTTATCTATTGCTTTTTGACATCCTTCCGTCCAGTGTTTTCATTTAATATTTCAATTTGGCTGACTTTGACTTTTCCTCTTCATTTATATACTGAGTAGCTCTGTGCACTTGTTTTCCATTTTTGTGTTTCCATTTTCAGTTGTAAAAGTACGACATATTGAAGTAAAATCTGTTTAAAATAATTTTTTTGTACTTATAATGATAATTTTTGTGAGATCAGAGATACGTAATATCTCAATTCAAAACATTTCTTTGAAACACCGACCCTGCTTCTCCGTAAGCGCAACTAACTGAGATAGAGTACTCGGGAGTTATAAAGTTGCCGAGCAATATTTTCCTGAGATAGTGGTCGTAGGTTTTGCTGGAAAAATGTCTGTCTGTAAATCAGTAACATGTGGTACGGTAAGCTAAAATTTATGTCTGTAATAAATATTGTATTGGTATTTTTTGTTCAGGCGATGACTGTATTATTTTAGAACAACTGTTGTCATGTATACGTGGTCGTAAAAAATATAAAATGATTTTATATGAGTGAACTACACTCTGATATTCTGCCGACCGATTATAAATAATGCATTATCATGAAATAGCATTAAATAAGAATACGTAAATGTAGCGACTCAAAATCCATTATTCAAAAAGTTTACTTCTTTGAAAGCAAGAATTTGTGTAAAAATTCACAAACAATACCCTTCCTGGCGTGCGTCATAGATTGTTAATGTACTTTTAACACATTACGTTGGAAAAAAATGGGAAGAATCAGGTCTGTGGTAAATCTTAGTCAAAATATCAGTCAAATAGTGAACCGTTTAAATGTATTACGAATGTTAACCCTAATCTTTGACTGAATTTGATTGGTTGATGTTTAGATTACACGCAAGCGCAACCAATTAATCGGGAGAAATTGCAAAATTGGATGCAGGACCTACCTTTTGTAATGGCAATGTGTCTTGCGTCTTTTTCTATTGTCCCACTGACAGGTCCCATTTCAGCTTGACAACAAGATCTTCTGTCATTCTTTTCTTTGTAAATCCATATTATATACGTTTATATTCGATGTTTATGAAGAGCAGATTTGGACTATAATATTCTTAGATTATCCGCATCTTGGGTAGATCTCTTAATATTAAATCACTACTATAAAGCTCTAATCCCGGCTAGGATGAATTCAATAATAACCTAGTAGCACCTAACTTCAAAATATTATCACATGATAAGGATCAAGACCTATTTTGCCCATAATTACAGCCGTCAAACCTTTTCTTACATGTGGATGTGAAAGCTGCACATAATTACATAATTCTAAGCAGCAGAAAAATAAAATACAAGCTGTCGAAATTGAGTCTTTGAGGGGCATAGAGGGAATAACAAAAAGAGATATGAACGGAATCGATTTTAAGTAGTATAGAAAGACATCAACTAAGATCGTTTGATCATTTGGCAAGGATGAACAACAATGGGCATGTCAAGAGGATATGGGAAGCAAGATAAATCCAAAAACAGATAAGAGGTCGGCCAATGAAATCATGGACTGATGAAATTGTAGAAAATTTAGCGGAAATAAATAAAACCTAGACAGCAGGAATGGGCCAATTTTATTAATAATAATTAAACATTACACCGTGACACCTACGGGTATACTAAGGTTTTTGATTTAATTATATATAATAATTCACAGAATTTGAATAAAACAATAACTGATACTAAACCTAAAAAACTAGAGATCGAAAATATAGAAGTTTATTTGATTTTTGAAACTATTAACATTTTGCGAGATAAATACACCTACGGGTATACTAAGGTTTTTGATTTAATTATATATAATGATTCACAGAATTTGAATAAAACAATACTGATACTAAACCTAAGAAACTAGAGATCGAAAATATAGAAGTTTATTTGATTTTTGAAACTATTAACATTTTGCGAGATAAAGATTAGTAAGATCCAAATATCGAAAATTTTTTTACTTATAAAGTTCTGCCTTTCTCTACCTCCAGGGAGCCAATAGGACAAAATAAACTCAACAACAGATGTCTGAATAGAAAATTTCACTGATAACGTTCACCCAAATCTACCAATAAACGAAATCAAACTTTTCTAGTCAGACTTTTGGTTAATGTCAACGAAATCCATATCATATAAAAGTTTATGAAACTCTATAGGAACTCAACACCTATAATTCAAGTCACAACTCAACGTTTTCAAAAACATCTCGCTCGCTGGGGATTTTTTTCGTTTATTAGTTGGTAATATCTTGAAGCTTACAAGGGCTCGTCTACGGGCAATGGCTGTTCACTGATCGAAAGTATTCCGGTTGGTCCAATAGCCAGTTACTGAAGTCGATCGTTGCATACAAACTACGGAGTTATGTGGAATTCGGTAACTTTTTTTCTTCTCTTCTTTTCAGTCGAAGGGCCGGTCTTTGTAAAGTAATATAGAACGTAAATTTGAAAATGTGCAATTTAGATTTGTGCATTCACAAAATTATTTATTATCGCTTCAGTGGTGTGAAGTTTTTAAAATAAATTGAGTTTTTTTATCACTTGAAAGTATTCAACGATAGAAATGGAGATATTTTGATGTCTGAATGTACAGATCAAATAAATAACAGTGAACAAAAAATTATTGGTTCAAAAACGATTTGGTGAGGTGACGGAAAAGAATCTTATTTTGCGTGTAGCTCCGACTATATTCTTCCTACCTTTCGGCACATTTTTTTAATCTCATCTACTCTTTACTTTCAATTTAATAGAAATGAGCAACAAGAATTCTATATGGACTACCTTCTTACGAAAAACGTCTAACGCTGATAAACTGTTCGATATTTGGAGATGGGAGGCTTCGCGGCAATTATAGCTGAATCAAGTGTTGGAACTGTCTCCTATCAAACGCTGTTTACTCCTCGTCGGCAAAGTAGTTCAAAAACCATTATAATACATGTGCTAGAGTGCTGGACAATGACATAATACTTTTTATAGCACCTACATCCATTTTTTTTATTTCTTTAAAATTATAAGTGAATTTATTATTATTTTCGAGTTATACTATATTTTATAATAATAAATATACTTTACTTTGTTCGCGGCCGAACCGGTAAGGTGAAGAGAAATTGTAAACACCATACGGGCAGAAAGTGAAGAATCTCAATCTTATTGTGCTCTGCCGCTGCACGAATCAGGTATCTGATGCTTGACAAAATCTCAATTGTCTTCAAACTAAGATGCTGAATTGGCTTGGTTACAGCTTTGATGAGCCGCAGTGAAATCCTATTAAACCCACTCACCACAAACCTAACCTAACCTTTTGTTGAAGATATTTTCAGATCCCAAAGTCGTGCAAAAAAATTCTATTCTATTCCATAAGGTTTATAAAACTTGACATAAACAATTTCTCAGTGCTGGACTAATTACAATCGCAATCACTTGTTTATGTATCAATATCTAATAATCTTATGGGTTTATCGCTGATATTGATGAACTGCTAATTCCTGTTAAGAGTATTAAGGATAACTAATTAATAAATTGCTACGATTCGAATAATTTCTGGCTTTAGCGATCAGAGCGATTAATACCCGTAAGTGGATTTGTACTGCTGATAGAATTTACAAATGTTGCCAGTATCCAGAGATATCCAAAAGGTGTTGTTATTGCCAATATATTATATTCAAATGCGAAGGATAATGTTTCAAATATTTACATTGTATTGTCATGGTATTTTCTTCAATTGCTTTTTTACTGCAATAACCAATCACTTTACATTTTTTGTATGAATTGACAAAGGAAGCATGGAAGGATTCGGCAATACTACATAAAAAAATAGAACAGAATAAACCAGATCATGTGAAAATTATGAAAATCATATGTTGGAGAGCTATAAAACGTTGAAAAACGCAAACCTCGATAGAAGACATACATTTCTAGCAGTAAATTACTATAAAGGATAAGATTATATCAATGTAAAAGGGATGTAGAAGCCATAAAACAAGTTGATCAGGATGGAATTACACCGAAAATGTTCTAGGACTCAGTGACACCTACGGCCTAACGACTTCGACAATTGCGGAACTAGCCAAACATTACACCCATGCTCAATCCGTTAAGAGATTGGATGGAATCAAAGGATGCAGTCTTGCCAGAATCACCCTGGGCGACCCTGGGAAGCTGGCGCCGAAGAAATATTTGGCGATGTCCAGGAAAAACCTATGTATAACAGTAGGATTTCTGACTGACAACTGTCAACTAAGTAAACACCTCCAAACTATGGGACTAGTCTTGGCCTACACCTGCCAATATAAAGGAGATGTCTCCTAGTGACCTCTCCACCTTCCTGAGAGGGACAGGATGGACGATGACCTAGGAGGACAACTTCTCGGGAGGATGTTCAATGGGTTACATGTGGCTAAGTGCTTTAATGAAATTCAATAACTGGTGTTAGCCAAAACTCACGAAACACGACTTCACGAATGGAGTATAGACCCTAGCGGTTACCTCTAGACTTCGGTCAACGACAGTGTGACTGCATTAGAAATGAGCCTAGCAGAATCCCAAGTTAGTTTGGCATATAACAGATGAGAGAATATTTCCTAAAAATAACTTGAGATATTGGAAAAAAAGGTAGTGCTCCAAATAAACTATGGCTCAGTTTAAATGAATCTCAGATGGAGCAGATCATTTAGGCGACAATACTTTATAGCATGGTGTAAGGTGTCCTTGCTGCCCTTGCTTCGCACATTATAACATAATGTAGTGGAGGAAGGTCTAGCATTGTCTTTAGTGTCGCGGTAGGAGTTGTCAATGTTTTTCAAAATTGGTTGCTTTTGTTAATTATCATGAAAATGATTGAATGATATTTTGGTTTGTTCAGATTATGTTAAAATGAGAGTGTGGTTAATCGGAAATTATATTGATAAGTATTGTAAACAAAAAAGTACAATCTTCCAAATGTTCCTATTAAATATTTCAATCACTATTAGTCAAACTGGCTCAAAAACAACACTAATTGTGAAGAGGAATATTTCAAATAGGCACTAACATCATCCAGAAACCAATGAGAAAATTCCAGGAAAACTGCCATTAGGCATAATGGACTCCTATCAGTCTTATAAAATTAAATTCCTATTGCCTTAGAATGTAAGAAAAACCTATAGCGGTCTGGTATGCAAAAAATACCGCAGTTTAATTTAGACCTTGGAATTTTTTCCCAAAACTTAATTATTATTGAAAATAATGTTATAAATACGTGTATCGCAGAATAATAATTATTCTAACGCTATGTAAGTTTAGGAAAATATTTTCCAAAGTCACTGACCGTTCACCTAAGAAGCAACAAAGTATTAATTAAAATAAATGATGTTTTTATGGCGACGTTTACATTTCCCAAATGAACTTATTACGCGAACATAAACATGACTGTTTTCTTGCATAAATAGATGAAAAAAAAATGCCAGATGCATATAACATTATATCAGTCTGGCTACAAAGATAATAGACAATTTTCACGGTACATTTATTTTCTTCGATTGTCTGCCATGGTCGCCTACATGTGCCTCGGATACAGAAACGAATACACAGTGGCAAATTTATAGGAACTTGTGGGTGTTGGTTGTGTTATTTTTAGATTTACGCCATCGAATCGTTTTAATTCTACGTCTAGTTGTTTTTCACAATAAACTGGATTTAAAATCGAAATGGTTGTGTTTGTAAATGTTACACAAAAACCTTGACATTTCTGGAAACTTTCACCGCACTTCAATACGTATAGGTAAATCTAAACATATCGCAAAATATGTATTTTGTTGAAAATTGAACATTTTATTTTGCCTGGAGGTGTTTTTATTTGCTCTGCTAATAATGCCAGACTTTAAAATACAATGAAAGAGAAAATTTTAAAATTGACCTTTTTCAAATGTATTTTCAGCAAATTAAATCAGGCTTACGGGATTGATTTTTTGAAGCCCCAACGTTATGACTTTGAGGAATTGACTAGAGACCAAAGTAGCGACAAACACACATCGAAGCTTCAGTTAAATAGGCTACTTTTTTTTCCTCTGGACACGGAACCCTGAAAAGATCATCTACTTCTATTCCAATAGTTTATTCAAAGTTATGTCTTCCAGTTTCTTCCAACTGGAGTTAAAGAACCGCTCTGGAATCGTCCTGAGAATTGTTTGGAGCGCAAACTCGACATATTCAATGTATGATCCCTTCCAAAAACGATACTATAGTCAGTTTCCATTTCAAATACTCAAAGACAAAAAATTGGATTTTCATTATCAGAATATATGCGGGAAATTTAGATGCAATTTTATGACTTGAAATTAAAATTCAGCGTACGACCGTGTAGTCTGTTGTGTTGACGAAATTCATGTTTTTCTTTTGTTTTCGTGTTCCTCTGTCGACCTGACCGGTTAGTCTGTCAGTCAGGGGCTCTCCGTTAATAAGCCGCATTTATATTCATGGCCTCCGAATGAACTCTTTGTGATGGTTCTTTTTTGTTGTGATCTGAAATTTTAATTGGCGAATATTGTCGGCGACATTTATGGTAATAGAGCAACGGGGGTGGCGTGTAGGGAGTAAAATTTTCGACGATTTTGTATGTGTACGCTTCTTTTGTACACGTTAAGTTACCGTATGGGGGGGGGGTTGGGTGCGGAAAAATGCTACTCATTTGATTTAAGGAAGTTTCAGTTGATTCAGATCAATGATTATAGGGAAAACATGGTAAGATGCTTATCAATTCCATTTATAGGATCTGAGCTCTTCTGCGGTGTCGCAAAATGGACAACAAACTTTTTAAAATGGAAGTGGATGACACAGAATCTGCGATGGTGAAAAATTTCACCAGCACAGTTCGTCGTCTACAGCTGACCTAATAAGCAAAGATGGGAAGCTGATGCAAACCTTAGTCGGTCTGCTAGCAAAGCACTGCACCTTTGTGCGTTATTCAGTCTTTTTGTGTGATTTTTAAGTAAATTTAGGGTTTTTGACCTATAATGAAAAAAGTTATTTGGCAAAAATTAAATGGAAAATGGTCAAATTGCAAGCTAATTTGAAAATCAATCGAGTGAATTTGTGTATTATTTTATCTTCTTGTCTGCTTTTTGAGTGGATTTGGAGGTTTTCGACTTATTTAGATCATCGTTGACCGTCTCGAGCCGTATTTACGAGAAATTGTGAGTTGTTGGATGAAATAATGTCGAATTGTGATGTGTTTTCCTATCGTTTTCAACTGTTTTCAGCGTTCTTTTGCGTTTTGGTCTTTATTTGGCTGGAATATAATGGAAAATGATCCAATTGCAATCTAACTTTTGTTTTAAAGTATATTCGAGTGATTTTATGCATTATTTAATCCTCTTGTGTGCTTTTTAATTGGATTTGAGAGTTTTCGACTTATTTCGATCAGCTTTGGGCAACCAAACCTGATAGGGATAACAGAAGAACTCTTCACCTCGAAGAAATGATTCTGTCTCGTGACTATTGGGCTTCATAAAAAGTATCTGGAGAAATTCATTTGGAACAAGAAGAGCACAATATGTCTGAGAAGTTTAAAGTGGTAAATTCCAATACCTCATCAAGGAAATTGAACTAATGTATAAACTGTGAACATGTCCTGATGGTAATATTCTTCATATTGAAAATTTTGAAAATCAAACGTTTTTAAATAATGTACTTGATACCTAAGATGTTCTTAGTTAATGGCTTAATCACTAAAACAATCGAGTCTCGTACTATATATTGAAGAAGAAGGCTTGGAAAACGATTTATTATCAACTAGAAGTTTACCGAGCACATGGTGATAAATGTCTTTTTCTTTACAAATACTAAAATATTCATCGATTCACTACACTATTGCTTTTAAGGATATTCTATTGCGTGTATCTATCTCTAAATATTAATCGTATTTTATCCTTAAAACGCCACGAGGGAAGTAGTTTATAGTTCTACTTCCTTTTTTTTTTCGTAACAACGTTTTCGTTTTTGTTCGCTGATGAAGTAGACAGACTGATATATTGAAAAAGTTCGCGTCTAATTTTGTTGGTACAAGACTTATTAGTTTGAAATTTTGTTTCATATTACTTCTCTTTCGGTTTTTTTCATATCATTAACTTTTCAGTTATTGCTAGTGGAATAATTTATAGGTACGCCGTTCGGTTTATAGGTTGGTTTTGAAAAAAAATGATATATGGGCGAGTCAGTTACAGGCTCTAAAGGAGACAATGAGGTTTTATAGGTCCAGAATCGTCCTGTGGAATCACAATATATTGTGAAAGTAGGAAATTCCCGAACTTGCTAGACAAAAAGTCTTAATTCAAATGGACGTTGACTCCATTATGTTAGGTGTTTCCATAATATATTATATTATATCTCAACAGAAGGCCGGCATCTTTAAAAAACCTATAAATGATACAAGCTGTAAATAAACTAAAATATTTTTCAAAGAATTGATTATACAAAAAGAAGGTATCTTCAATGCTTTTGGGGATTAATTAGTAGTACCTACCATTTTTATTTGAAAAATATCACAGTCTTGATCAAATTATGCATCTTGTATACCCACATGAAATAAAACCCGCTTCTATCGACGAGCCTCTTTTAATATTCCCATCGCGAATTCGGGAGAAAATAAACAAGCTTTAATTAACACCGCATCAGCATATAGGTGGTACGTGGCCAACCTTTTCGATAGCGGACCATGTCGAACAATGCAAGCAACTCGAAATAACCGAAAGTAGGGTTGGTTCGATACGGTCCGTTGCATTGCACATACATTATACGTGAGAGGCATATAAATATAGCTAGTGTTAATATGAGTCATTTATTACAGAATTGGGGTTAGAGAATTAATGCCTAATAACATTTTTTATCGAGAATTATCAAAAAAAATTATTTATTATATGTCAACATCACCGAAATTATGTTACTATGGGGGATGCTCGTTTTTCACTGTTACTTTTAATTCGTTGTTTATACTGGGAGGGCTGTTATTTTGTACAAATTTAGACAAAAGTTTCCAGTTATGGCTTTTGAGTTTCTGATTTTTTAGTAAAAACTACAATACTATGCAGAAATTGGGTTTCTTAGACCCTTCTGTACGTAAATTAGGGAGAGTAGGTGTGAGCTCACAGCACTTAGTGTACATCGTCCCGATGAGTTGTCCTCCTAAGTCATCGTCCATCCTGTCCTTCCCAGGAAGTTGGAGAGGTCACTAGGAGACATCTCCTTTATATCGGCAGGTGTAGGCCAAGACTCACTCTCTCGCATAAGACATGCCTGAAAGTTTCATTTTCCTGTTCCTACATCCTGCATAAAGGTGTGTTCACTAGCCCCATAGTATGGAGGTGTTTCCTTAGTTGACAGTGACCAGTCAGAAATCCTACTGTTAAACGTAGGTTTTCCTAATTATCGTCAAATATTTCTTCGACGCCAGCTTTCCCGGGTCGCCCAGGGTGATCCTGGCAAAACTGCATCCTTTGATTCCATCCCATCTTTTCTTAGATATCTTTTCCAAATAAGGATTAGTTGAAGATTCAAAGTCAAAGATGCTTTAGTCATACGGAAAGCAAACGCTTTTTTTTGTGTCAGCAAAAACTGTATAAAGAACAAAAATCCATATGGTACCGGATTCAAAAGAAATGTCTTTGAGAAAGTGACTGAAACAAAAACTAGATGCACACCTTTTATTTTCAGTAGTCTACCAACCGAATGTACATTTCCCCAACTCTACCAAAGTAACTGTTGTATGTTATAGTAAAGGAAAAGCATTTGAAATTTTCATTATAATACAATATAATAGTTACTTATACTTGCAATATTCCTCGCTTTCTTGCTTCTCATGCTTTTATAATTTCTATAAGAGTAATTGACAATTATTTGTTACAGTCATTTTCATCGACTATTTACATCAACATTATTTTTGTGGGATCTGGAATTAACCGATTTGCTTTCGGACTGTTGACAAAACAATGTAAAAAAGCAAACATGGTCAACAATTTGAATAATTGATAGTGTTCCATTGTGTCATTTATAACAAGAGTTCACTTACGTATATTGGTTAATCAACAAATTTGTTTATTGAATGAAAAAAATTTAACGAAGCGGTTGAAATAGGAAAAAAAATGATATTGGAATAATATCAATAAAATATAAAGGATATTTTTTTGTTTGTTCAATTTCGTGTTGGTCCAATTATATAAATTAATAACGTGTAAAATTTTCCACCACTCTGTATGTTCAACTGAATTATATCTTTGCTATATCATTGTTCTTTTTCAATAAAAAACACTCCCATAACCAAACTAGTAGTCCATATTTGGTAACTAGAGAGATTTGCATATACTGTTGGGTCTAAAATGAAATGTTACTTTGAATCAAGATACCATATAAAGAAGCGATCCTATCACTTTTAGACGATGATTTATTTTTGTTCTTAAATCGTTATACTTATTTGGTTAAGCAGAATATTCCAAATAATATACAAAGTGCGTCTAAAGTATCTTAATATTTGAATAATAAATCCTTGTGGAAAGAAATTTGGAAAATGTTACGCAGAATTGAAGAGTCTAGTTCTGACAGAATATTACAAGAATCAGGATATCTGAAAACACATCACCAATCTTAAGAGTTATGTTCATATAGACTAATTTAAAAATAACACAGGAAAATTTCCTTTTGTTCCAACTATTTGCTTCTGCGAGGAATAAAATACTTTTAATCAAAAATTTTTGAGCTGTAAAGTTGGACAGGCGAATGTAACTAACTATGAGCTAGATGAGAACAATATAGACTGCACTATTTTGGATTTTGGAGTGGCGCTGAACGCCCATTTGAGGGCCGGGGAAACTTTTTGCGTTATCAGCTCCAATGTAATATTGGAAGAATTAAGCTAAGCTGAAAAAATACCATTGAAAAGGTCTATTAGAGCTTGGAGAATTGAGGATTCTACTGGGTGACTAGAACCCTTTGTGTACAAGTCAAAAGTGAAACTGCACTAAAAGTTTAAATAAGAATCTCAACATTGTCGCCTGATTGGACACCTGAAAAAGTTCTAAATAGTGGAGGAAGGAAAATGTAAATTCTTTGACACGGAAGAAGACACCTCCATCCAGATACTCACGAATTGCAGAGCAATTCAGAATTTTTGAGTACAACAGTACAAATTGGTCCGACAAATGTCAAATTAAAAATTCTGTGATATATCGGTTTGTAGTTGCTTTGAAATAAGAAGACTCTTGTAAATTATTGCTGTTTGAAAAAGTTGTCGTCTGCTATTTTACGAAAAAAGGTTTTCAATTTTAGTTTAATTGAAAGAGTGACTGAAAAAAAATCTATCTAATGGAGATTTGTTGTATTAAAACTAACGTGAACTTTGTTTGTTCCAGGTATGTGCTTCTGTTACTTCAATCATTTAATTTCGAGTAAGTCCAATTTATTATTAAAAATATATACACAAAATAAATTCTTCATCATCAAAAGAGGAGAATAATTCACGAAATTAAAATGTTATCAAAACAGGAAAATAAATCCTTGCTACTGTAAGTTACCCGATTGTGGCTAATACTTTTATGGCTTTAATACATGTCATTATCCCATATCAGGTCAGATCAGTTTCTTAGATCTCTCAAAGAACTGTACAAAACACAATTCCAGAATCAATAATAATTATTTAGAATCATTACATTTAACATAAAATAAAAGTAAACTGCCAAATCATTTTAAATCATACAATATTTCATATGTTTGTTCATGGTGCCCAGTTGGATCATTGGAAATTGGCTGCCAAATTGAATTTTGTAACTTTCTGCACACACGCAATAAATAAAATTCGAAGGCGATTAGAAAATGTGTATTGAAAGCCAAACACGATGGAAAATATTGTAACAGGTCTTCCGCTTTTAGCGAGAATGCGATAAAAAAAAGATTGACGTCTCTAGACAGACATCCGTTAACACCACATTCAAAAAATTTCTTGTTGGAAAATACATTATCATTTTGGGTGAAGAAAATTTATGGATGCCTGTGATTTTATATCTCACATTTTCGAGTCATATAATACAAGTTGAGAGGAAAAATGTTTTTGAGTACCCATCGATTTTCATTCACATCAAACCGCTAGCGCTGAATTGTACAAGGACGGCGACCACGGTGTCTCTGTTGCGGTATCTGCCGCGCGGTTGTGTCAATCTGTATTTGGAATAATTCAGAGCTTCTTATGCTTCATTTCACAAGAAAACAGTTTCCATAGTATACAGGGTGTCCAGAAATTCTCCTGTCAAACTAAAACTACAGTTACTAGAGAAGATTTTAAGTGGGCTAACCTCAATTCACCTCAATCTGAAGATGCTTAAAAATACCGTAACTTAAAATATTCAAACTTGGTATAATCAATAAACAGTAACAAAGAAAACTTATATGAGGACATCATTTTCAAAAGTCGGTAACTCCCTTAGGAAGCATTTTCGGATGAAGGTAATTTGAGCTTGAACGACTTCAAATCATCTCTAGTAACTGTACTTTCAATTTGACAGGAGAGTTTCTGGACCTCCTGTATACACAAGCTGAAGAAACGCGCATAGTCGAACTAAAAGTGTGATTTGAACCAATGCATCAAGACAAATTTTATTTTGGTGAATAAAAGCAACATTTAATTGTTCTCTTCTCTCTTTTTCTCTGATTGCGGAGATCAAGGACTATGCACGCTGTTTTAAGTCATGTCTACCGACACCTCTGGAGCTTTCCAAATAACTACTGCCCCAGCATGCAGAGTGATGCAATCGCGTGGCAGACGCCATAAATCGTCCCCGCGCGGTTCCAAAAGCTATCGCTGTAGAATACTTATAACCTTCCTGGAGAATTAAAAGGATTGCATTATTTAAATTGAATGAAAAAGATTATCGTATGATTATCAGTGAACCTGTACGTTGTGTCAGTATTTCATTTCAAAATTTTGAGGAGATTAAACGCGATTCACCGCTTTTCATATATCCTACCTCCAAAATTCAGGGTAACTCCTTCCTCTTTGCATTTTGTAAGGTAATCAAATGAAGCATTCTCGCGTCTAAAAACATCCTGATTCATCTAGATTCGTATTCATCAAAACCCAATAACATTTTGTACGAAACTGACTATGTATATGATTATGAATGCCTCACGAACAGATGCTAACAAGCTGTTTGATAGATGCGGAAATAATGAAAGCGACAGAAAGAGACGAATACAGAAGAATCTCGCTCTGAATTTCAAGTATGAATTCAGGGTTGAACTTGCCGATTTCAAGCGTGAAACATATCAATGTAACAATGGTAGCTTTTCAGATAAGTTAAGTGGATATTTTAAGGACCTAGAATGTTTAAAGGAATTGAGGAAGTTGTAGTCGTCGACAGAAATTCGTTTGTCATTGAGTGCCTTCATTTCCTGGAAAATTATTTCAACCATTCGCTCGTTTTAGTGGCATATTTCAATATTTTGAAAATAACTATCAACCAAACATTCGTCCTACACATCTTCGAAGGTAAGTACTGATTGATTGGGGATATAATTTGCTGAGACCAGAACGCCCAAGGAAGGAGTTCTCCAAAAAAGGACCAATAAAAAGTCTGTTGAACCTTTCACACCACTTGTGGAAATAAGGGCACAAAAAACACACTCACATCCTACCCATGGTTGAAATAAAATCACCCTTGAACTTTCAGACATAATCTTAGTGTTGATATTTTCAAATGAAACGATCGTATGACTATTTTGATGAGAGTTTTTGCTTCAAATTTTCAGCAGGATGTAGTGATGGAGTAGTTTTCTAAGAGCTAGTCTTTGAAAGAATCTAGATGCTTCTTCCTCCTTGTTATTACACATGCTCACTTGTAAAGTAGTCAGCTTCTTGCTTCAAGATATTTCAAATTTTGATTGCAAAGGTGATGATATCACCTTAATGTTTTGTAATAAAGTTTGTGGGTCTTGTTCATTTGGAGGTTTGCTGTGAGGATGTTCAAAATTAAAGATGCTACTTGACGGAAAAATATAGATGCAGAAATAAAAAAACACAGCAAATAAAACAACAAAAATCTACTACTCTCCAAATAAAACAATTCTTGGATATAAAGATATATAGACTGTGAAGTGAAAATGAAAATTAATTCCTGCAATATTATATACAAGCGAAAATTGGATTGTGCAAAAAAAGGACAAGACTAGAATAAACGCCATAGGAATGGAACATTCAAGAAAAATTGCAGGGAAAACTAAATGGGATAGGATTAGAAATAGCGTCATTAGAGAGACAACTGAACAGGAACTAATAACTCGTAAAAGAGACAATGTAGCAATGGTCGTAAGAATGGAACCAAATAGGTTAAATGAGAAAATAATGGAAATTGTGAAACAAAGGGGTTGGCCTAAAAGGAAATGGTTGAGCCAAATACAAGAAATGGGTTGAGAAAGAGGAACGACTATAGCAGAAATGAGAAACCTTGCAACAGAAAGACATGGAAAAAATGGGTACAGGACATGGAATCCACATCCGACGCCTGAAAGGGCAAAAGGATCTAGAAAAGAAGAAGAAGGTAGATAATATTCACTGGAAGACACGGTATCCACATCCGACGCCTGAAAGGGCTAAAGGATCTAGAAAAGAAGAAGAAGAAGATAATATTCACACGCCATGTTCACTAATTTTCCCCAAAGAATCAATAGTATTGTTTGAAAAAGTAAAATATTTCTATTTGTTCGAAAAAACAAGTCCGTCCGCCTCTGGGCGTTTTCAGCTAATGAGACGTATAACGCGTTTTCTCAACCGTCGTCGGCGGATAGTGTCGGCTGAAACACATAACGTGTGTCCTAATTTCTTGTATTACTAAATTTCAGTAATAACGCAGTTCTAGGGGCCGACTTCCTTATCACTTTCCCGCTCTTTCCTTGCGACTGCATATTACTACAACTTTAGCTCGTGAATTTAGGAAAAGCATTGTTCGAGATATTATATCAGCTCGGAGCAGATGTTTATAAGCTAAATTGTAATTTCAGCTTGGTTCATTTAGTTTTGAAATTTAAGCTGTACAAGCTAGCAAATTTGTTCGGATTTATATTATGCCCGTAGTGGTGGCGATATAAGATTCAATGTAATTTACCGGGAAATATTTTACCAACTACTTAAGAACTTATATTAATTTTAAAGTTGCAAGAAATTGATAATAGTGACTGAATAACAGAAATGAAATGGTGACATGCCAAGAGTTTTTAGAATGATTGGCCACTGATAATGTTGAGTATTCAGCTGAAAAGTCATTTTATATTTCAAGATGTACGCTTCGGGGGTGTATTCATTTTAATAAAGCAATATAGATGTTCGCAATGATAAAAAACATACAAAAATCTTATGTTTTGAATGGCAAACCTTAACTGTCATTCATACTTGATGTAGATCCATACTAAATTATGAAATCAAACAATGTTAATTTGTTAAATCTACATATCTACATATAATGTTGTCAAAATTAATATACGCGAACACAAATTTGAATATAAAATGTTAGGGACAATAACAAACTATTTAAATGTTGAAATATGAAATTTTTGAACAGCAACCTGAATGTACCTACAGTTAAAACTGTGAAAACTGCGGAATTTCACGAAACGTATAATATTGAAGCAACAATGAAGGAGTTTTTTATCGTATTTATGTATTCAAAGATGCATATCATTGGGCATGACTAGCTTCACAACCACATCAACTCGAAAATATGGTTTTATTATATCGATAAATACCAATAAATGTCGAGTTGGTATTTAACAATTGAGAATCGCTTTTGCCATTTTTGTCACAATTTTAATTGCTCCGTCATATTCTTGGGAATATTTTGCAATAATGGATATTATGCTTGTTTTAAAAGGTCTTCATAGGTATATAGGTTAAATGTTACCAGTCACGGTTTGCAGTGGCGTCTGTTTGTGCTAAAAAATATTCGAATTTTAATCAAGGAAAAAAAGTATAAGTGGAGTTCATATAATACCCTTTTTGGTAAGCGTCATCGATTTTTAATGTCCTCACACACGTTGAAAGAAACAGAAAAAAGGCAGGTCTGTGATTAATCCTTATTAAAATATCACAAAAGTGAACCGTTTAAGGGCGGGTTGTACCAAACGCCTAAACTCGGTTTAATGTTAACTGATTATTAGACTGATGTAATTGTTGATAATAAATACATCAATCAGACACAGTCTAAACATCAGTTATCATTAAACCGAGTTTAGGTGTTTGGTACAACTCGCCCTAAATGTATTACAAACTTAAACACCAATTTTTCACCCAAAAAATTTGATCGACGTGCCCAAGCGTTTTTCCCATAACACGCACTCGTTTATTCGTTATCGAATTTATTCCATTTGACTGTTCCACACTGTATAATTTGCCTGTCCTTTGATATTCCTCTGTTCTTATATAATATACATTCTTCAGGCTTAGAGGATCTTTTTTGATGTGGAAATTTATTCGTCGTGCGCCTTAGGTATAAAACCCTCTATACTTATAAATCTGTCTTATATTTATATGAAATATAAGACAGGCAGACGATAAGGCAACGGCACAATGTAGCCAAACGCAAACATTTATTCTTGAACATATTACGGAAGGAGAGAATGCTGCCGCATCTCGTAGATGTCTCACTATTCACTCATATTCGACGGACGACTTATTGAAGAGAAAAACGAGAGAAATGAAAAGGCACTGGTGATCTCTCGAGTGGAAATAAACCCTTGAAACAAAAAAGGGATATACATTAAATTTTACGTACCAGTGAGCTGAGAATTTTATTTGTGTTTTTGTGGCGGTGAGATTACAATAAAAATCGTTGTACTGTATTTAATAGGACTAATATATAATTTTTCTATTGATAATCCCGGTAGTTTTATCCTGTTACAACCAGAGATTTTAATAGTATATTATACACCAAGGTAGTGAAGGCTATTATTATTATTATTATTTCGCGATGGGCGTGATAAGGATTATAAATGTCTTCACCACCGTGGTATATATACATTTTTTTCCACGACTAGCCAAATTTGAGACAAAAATTGGAAATAATTAACATTATACACTATTTCGATGTAGAAATATCACAGCGTTATTGCATTCAAAACACCTTGAGGGTAAGAGCTATGATTATACACCACAGCACTCACCAACGCAACACAAAAAGCGTTTACCTCATCGTTTGCCTAAGTACACTGAGTACACTGTCTGTTTTCGCTCCATTATGAACGTACTCTTCAGGTCATCAGTCAGTTTTGGTTAAGCGCAAATTTTAAACTAATGGCATTTTTATTCAAATACGTTGGGTATACAAAATTATGTTGCACAATTTTTTGTTGAACTACTACATCTGTATTCTTAAAATGTTTACTTGTCTATAGGAATTATAAATTGACATTGTTTCCAAGAATTGGATTCACACATTATTAACTGAGTTCCAAACTTTCTTGGTTATCGGTTTGAAATATTTTTTCCACTATTAGCTCTCAAGTTGACAATTATTGCTCCCTCTAGCCAACTGAGAAGTGGTATAATTTATGATAACTTTTTTCGGAAGACCCTTTAAAATAATTGAACTGTTTTATATTTGAAAAATGCTCTTACTTTGTACCTACGAACCGCCATACCTAATTGGAATCGATAATAATAGCCTCTTCTTTATGATAGGACTGTGCAAGGAATAAGTGTTTCAAGGACGTATAAAAATGAAAAGCCGATTAGGGAAATAGTATGCGCTATTGAAAAATCGGTTAGTTATTTGAAAGGTTTTAATTGATCCCAAAAATTTGCTATTTACTCCAATTGAAAGTGTCGTTACAATAAAGAATATTATTGGAAATACCCGATGTAATCTTTACGTTAAAATAGAAATCACGAAATGATTTCCACTCCACATTGCTTCAAATTCGTCAATGTATTCCAGCAATTCTTTGGTTACAATAAAGCGTGAAATAGTGTTTATCAAGATAATCACACTTGTATCCCTTTATTCGGGGACAAAGTGAGAGATATACTAATGGATTCAAACATAGTTTCTCTTAATCACTGCTTCCACTGACCAACAAAAGCCTAATGCGACATATGGGCGTCATTGTTTCCCAATGTGGAACTTTGGACGGCCATTACAGTCAGATTACAAAGGCAGGTGTAGTTGTATAATACTGAATAGCTGATTCTTAATCTCACTAAGTGTAGGTAACTCACTTCTATCCATTATATATGTATGAGAAAAAACTATAAAAAATTCTTTCTTGTTGGAAAAACATTCATATTTACGTGTTTCTAGCTAATTGAAATGTTTTCGCATTTCATACTAACAATTCATATGATGTTCTAGTTGATTTTTTTTTTGCGAACGTTACTCAAATTGTTCAGCTACCGAAATAATATTCCTTTACTTGATCTCACTGAAATTTCTACAATTCTAGAGATTTCTGTTCGGCCTTTTTTTTGTGAACAGCCTTTTCGTTACTCTTCACGATCTTAGTACCTTGGTACACAGGCTACTACAGTCTCTGAATGTCTTTAAGGTACACATTCAATTCCTCACTAGCTTAGAATTAACTTATATGAAATCGAGTGCAGCTTGGAAGGTTCTAGCGTTTTGAAATAGTCTTAGTGGAACAGTAATTCTTTGTTTATACCTACAATTCCGGCTCCTACACCTGGGAGTCATCCGTATACCAAGTTACCTTTCTTTCAGTCTTCTATATTTGATGCTTATTATTGAAGCTACATCTGGTGGTCGTGGTGTGAAATCATCCGCTTTTAGCTTCTCGATAAGCTTAAAATATTACTTACTGTACGTTTGTAAATTCAGCAGGAGCTCAATGGAAAGTTTTTATGTCCCCCGTAATACACAGGAAAGCAAGCCTTTGATATCGATAATTTAACTCATTTCAACATCTATTTGAATATTTCGATAACGTTCAACATTCAATAACTTAACTATAGTTAACAAAATACCAAATTGAAATACGACATCGTTTATTATAAAGGTAATATGTTGCCTTTATGTTGTCTCATCAAATAGCGAAACCGATCTAGTTCAAATATTCAATACCAACTCTCTCTTATGTTTTGTGTAGTCGTTTATGTCTCCTGTGAACCCTCTACGTACATAATAATTGATATTGTCTACGTTACCTAAGAGCCGCAGCTATTTGCTAGTCACGTGATCAATTCATTAGACCTGACAGGAATACGGACGTTTATTACACACGTGAAGGTATAAAATTATTTGTAATAGGTGTATTAGTTTACAGTTGAGTGCAAGGGTGAAATGTTGGTGGCAGTGGAAATGCTAATAATTTATATCAAAATCCATAAATTTTATTTTTCCACTTCCATGCTTGATTTTATCATTAAATGCAGGAAATGTATACGGATTTTTTATCAAGGTACAAATCTAATAGGAATAAAACATCCTTCTATGCTTCTATGCTAGTAGATAAAATACGGTATGCAACTCGCATCTACTGGCGTTTAAGACACTCGTATCCTTTATGAGAACCTTTCGTCTTGTGATTGTCATACTGCTATTTAATAAAAAACCCAAATTATGCAACTTTTTTGAGCCTTTAAAATCAGAAGTGTCATTTCAAACTGCTTACAAAATTTCAAAGATCCTTCAACCTGTGAGGTTATCTGCTCTATTAACACTGTAAGGTTAACAGACACGCGAAGGTAATTGTTTTAACAGACTAAGAGCGCTTTCAGACAAGTCACTTTGTGGCCAGCTACTATAGTGACTGAAAAGAATCGCGTGGATAAAAGTACATTAAACACAACTTATTCCTTATCTGTGTCTATTTATATTAATGTATTTTTAGCCTCGCGATTCTTTTCAGACATTAATCGGCCACAAAGTGTCTCGTCTGAAAGCGATCCAAATTTGTTCTCGCGTTTGTTAATTCTACAGTGTCCTGTTAGGAACTCAATCATGTTCCGGGCTGTTCACCTATTATTCTGGTGGTTCTTCGATGAACTGTTTAGTCTGTCTCATCCCCATTTTAAAAACTGCTTTTTTATGGCAAGTACTGCTATCAGTTTTCTGTAGGGCTATAATTGTTACTTTAACCAAAGGTTGTGGACTTTTTCTTGCATAATTATCTGCAATGAGCTGATTGCTGTTATAGCTGCTCTTGCTCTGGGTGGCTTTTGCACCTGCAACTTCTACCTGGAGTATCGTAACGTGTTTTCCTAGATCTTCCTCGGCTTTTGAATTAGCGTTTTAGCAATAAATCAACAAAGCCACAAAGTGTCTCGTCTAGAAGCGCTTTTATAGTTTCCGTGGCTACCAGGAAAACATGTCTTGCAAATGTAAAGGCTGAAGCACAATTGAAAACTTCGAATTTGAGAAATTAGATTTATAATTTAAAAGATAGCTTTCAAGGATTGTTCTTGTGCTTAGTAATATGGCTTTTTTTAATTTAATTAATATTGAAAATAAATTTTCTAGTAAATAAATGACAAATTTCCTTCTTCACAATAATAAAAGTTATTATGAATCAAGTTAATAAAACTTTCGAACGATGTGAGAATGGACATTGTGCGCTAATCATCTGAAAATATACATTCCATGACAAGGGGAGGAAACCGTTTAAGCGGATTAAAGTTCCATGGCAAACATTTTATTTTATCCGGATAAGGGTCGTTGACATCTACGAATGTGTCAGGTAAAAAGATCGAACAATTTTTTCTGCTGACACATTTATCGGTCCTTTCAGGATATTGTTTTCAAAAATAGAAAAACTGTTTTGATTGGGGAATTTACGACCACCTGAAATTGTAAGTTATTGAAATCTATATTTTTTGCGTGACTTTGTGTGCGTGTTACCAAATATTTATTGATATTGTCAAAAGGAAGCTCTTCCATCATTCATGAGAAGATTCTATTAAATTGGATTGATGCATTTTTCTAGATTTATTTTTGTATAAAATAAGTTTTGGTTGTATGACATGTCGCCTTGTACAGGGTGTCCCGCAATGCATCTTTTTTATAACCTTTTCAGCTAGTGATATACAGGGTGTTTAAAGGAGATACTTTACATTTTATTTCATATATTCCCGGGGGATGGAAGTACAAATTTAAGATTTTTTGTAGGTTATTGTCTCTTCAAAACACATCGTCAGTATTAATTATGTCAAATTTATTCCTTAAAAATGGAGTGTTCTATCAAGTTTAACAAAGAATACCTCTTTGTAAGAAATTTATGAATAATTGCATACGAGAGTCTAGGTCTAAATTACAAGATGTTTCGAAATTATTGTAAAATGAAATTTCACGAAATCCTTGTACTACACCACTGGCTTCTTAGAATTTGACATAATTAATACTGTCGATGTGGTTTAAAGAGACAATTACCCGAAAAAAATTTCAAATTTGTACTTCGATCCCCCGAGAAGATACTAAATAAAGTGAGTATTTTCTCTGCGCCTTTCAACAGCTAACCTCACAAACTGAGAAGGTTAAAGAAAAATTGTATTCGGGTATTTTAAATATTACTTAACGATCTCTAATGCCTCTTATTTACGGTACTTATTTTTTTTACGGGAAACCCTGTATTCCTCTTTGATGGCGATGGATCTAGTGAAGGATTTAATATTTCCCTAATTATGCTTAACAAGTTTGAATATTTTTATTTCAGATGTCTCAGAAATGTCAAACTATAAATGAACGTTTATTTTTCAACTGGAATTCGACATCTTGTGTTATAATAATTCATTTTAACCAGTAAAATTGACTTTTAATGTATTTTATTGAACTAAATCCAGACAAATTAGTTCCGTAATCCAACCGTATTTTATGTGATATTTCAAAATGAATTGTAAATTATTTATTTTGTAACGTCTAAAAATACCCGACTCTCCGTGATTTCTTATTGATTCTCAGTATTAAGAAACGAAACATTTCGAGCTTTAGCAATTCAATTCCAGAAATTCCATACATTATTTCTGTTTAAACTGGAGTTTATTTTGAATTTCCTTCAGACAGTGAGGCGATAAAAAGCCGACAATTCTCCGGAACGTAGTAAATTATCTCGGAAATTTTTAATAAGGCATGGAAAAAGAAAAATATTAGATTGTTGGGGACTACTGGACATAAATATGCCGCCAGAGACTAGGGGAATACTAAGTTATGCGTCTAGGAGCACCCGAGACGCTCGTATAACAACAGCGAAATGCACTTCTCTCTGCTACACTTTTCGACTACAGGACATCTGTACCCGCATCATTCCGTCTTTCAATTTGACCCGTTAGCTACGTCTTGATAGTTTCCCAAAAGCATGTTTATTGTTTATTTGTTTTTAAAACATTGGAAAAATTAATGTTGAGATTAAAGTTATTTGTTTTTAGTGCTTATGAACCATTCCATTTCGAAAAAATTTATTAATATAATTTTATTAGTCAATCTATGATAGTAAAATCAAAAGAAATTAGTGAAGTTTTCGTAAATTCATGCTGAGCCAATCCTGAGCAGTTAATATCTCAGCAGGAACACTGGCGTAGCGTCTTTGTCAATTTTTAGCTAGTTCGTGTTCAGAAAAACTTCAATTGAAAATCCGGAGCGGTCATTTCCCTGTCACGTTGTTCCACTGAGCAGGACATTTGGCAGTTTCGATTAAAATAAATTATGGTATAAATCGACTCAAACAAGTGTGACTTATACTGAAGATCCTTTGGAAAGAAATTAGATTTTTTGCACTAGCTGAAAGTGGCAATATTTTATTTAGAAATTTTTTCTGGGTAATAATTGATGAGTCTGTCCGAGAGTGGAAATATCCACGCTCTCCTCTTTCTCTCTTTCTGTTAGCTATTTTCGGATGGAGAACCTCTAAATCAGAATAATTTTCAACGCGGGAACCGTTATACTTCTACAAAGTTTCAGAAATGCTACAGACGAGAGACGATATTTCTAGAAGAAAACGTTGAAACTGTAATTGGACTAGTTTGAAAAGTAGTTGGATATCGAGAGTGTATTTTCGTTACATTTGGAAATAAGCCAAAATTATTATTGATAATATTACTAGCTAGTCTATCAAATTGCTACATTCAAAAAATGGACAATCAACTACTAGTCAAAAACAATATCGTTAATTAAAAATTGATGTACAGTTTTCTTTAATATCAGCCAGACGCTTCAGTGAAGTCGCTGTTCTTCTAAATAGCGCTAGACAAATAACGCTATTTTGTCGAACGCTATTTTTTCCGTAGCTGTTTTTGTTCTGCGTTATTTTTGTCCAGCGCTATTTTGCCTTGCACTATTTTTGTCCAGTGCTATTTTGTTTAGCGCTATTTTGTCCTGCGCTGGACAAAAACAGCGGTGGACAAAATAGCGCTGGACAAAAATACTGCAAGACAAAATAGCGCCGCACAAAAATAACGCAGAACAAAAGCAGCAACGGAAAAAATAGCGCTTGACAAAATGTGTTATTTTGTCGTATTTTGAAACAGGTTCAGTTGTCAATAAAAACACCAACTACAACGAGGGGTAGCAGAATAGCTCCAGTCAAAATAGCGCTGGACAAAAACAGCGGCGGACAAAAAATACTGCAAGACAAAATAGCACTGAATAAAATAGCGCTCGACAAAAACAGCAGTGGACAAAATAGCGCTGGACAAAAATACTGCAAGACAAAATAGCTCTGGATAAAATGGCTCTGGACAAAATAGCGCCGCACAAAAATAACGCAGAACAAAAGCAGCAACGGATAATATAGCGCTTGACAAAATAGTGTTATTTTGTTCTATTTTGAAACAGGATCAGTTGCCAATAAAAACACCAACCACAACGAGATGTAGAAGAATAGTGTCAGCCAAAATAGCGCTGGACAAAACAGCGGCGAACAAAATAGCGCTGGACACTATTTTTGCGCGGCGCTATTTTGTTCAGAGCTCATTCAGTGCTATTTTGTCTTGCAGTGTTTTTGTCCAGCGCTGTTATGTCCTCCGCTGTTTTTGTCTAGCGCTATTTTGACTGGAGTTATCTCGTTATCTCGTTGTGGTTGGTGTTTTTATTGGCAACTGATCCTGTTTCAAAAATTTTATGCATTCATTAAGTGACGTACCTACTTATATGTGGCAATTCTTTCAGGATGAGCAGCATTAAACTGTTTAGCTTTGCCACACTGTTTTCGAAAAATAATTGTAGAGCATTAGTTGATAATATATCAATTTTTTGGTATTTATCGGTAACACGCTGAATACCAAATACGAAAATCTCATATTTATTGGCGTAAAAATGCAGAGCTGTTACATCTGTGTAAAAGAATAAAAAGACAATTCTCCCGGTCTTGTTCTCTTATTACCATTTAAACATACCTTTTAGTTTTAATACTGTCAGAACACTTGTAAGCCTGAATTATTTATAGCGAATGTTTAAAGAACAAATGTTCCTTTGCACCTTCTTCGCTCGATTTATCTTATCCATACTGGTATCCGACGTACTAGTTCAATTAAACTTCAGAATTATATTCGTTTGATAGGATGGCGATCATCTGTGAATCTTACATCAACCCTTCTGGTTTTTAATCAGTTTGTAACGGAGTAACGGTGGAAAAGAGGCGTGCGAACTGTAATTTTTGGTCCTCCCGCTGACCCTTTCACGAATGTTGATCAAAGAAAGGCTGGCCGTTACTGATTTCCGTTCCAGTCAACGTATTTATGTATCTAGCAATCTTTCTTTAACCGTTTTTTAGTATGCAAAACCCATAATAAATCGGTAATTTTGGTTAAATTATTTTGCCTAATGGGAAATTCTTCCTATTACGACTAATCCATGAATTCATGTTAACGAATTTTTTTGCCGACAAATTCGAAGAGCTGGAATTATACTACTTGAAACTTGCATTCAGCACAATGCGATTTTAGAATACTGTGTGAATGAATTTTAAGTAATAGCATCTTGAATCTTATGTATGTTAATGAGTTCTCTAATAGCGAAGTTTTATCAGTGAGCTGCAGCATTAAAACTTCTTCTCATTTCACCGATTTAAGCCATAAACTATCAACTAAACGCTTCCCTAAGAAAATAAGTATTAAATGCTCTACCGACATCGTTACTTTCTTGTAATATTTCATAGTATTAGAATACTGAGAACGGAAAATACATTTCACAATATTTCATTGACTTGGTATATGGATTAAATATTTGATAATAAAAGTTTTCAAATTCCTTATTGTACAGGGTGACCCAAATTGGTATGTTTTGCAGGGTATCTCATAAACTAGGAGAGATAGAAGAAAAGCAGTTGAAATGTTCTTATTTTTATGTTGAAGTAGCGTTAGTGATACCAAATCGTTACTGACTTTTATTTAATAAAGAAATTAAGGGTCGTGGACAAAGTATAGTATTTCTACTCGGCAACTTATGGCCAATATTCAGTCGGGTGATTTGCGCCCCTCGTCTGCGGCTCGGAACGCAAACGTCAGCCATCGTGAATAATGGCTATCATAAATTGCTCGATAAATAATATACAATTATATAAATATTAAAATAAACAAATATCCATTCTTTAGGAAAACATTAAAATGAACCCGGTGCGTTTTTATTAGATAATTTCGGTTCGCAATACAGAAACCAGAATTGAAATTTCCTTTTCATTCTACATTTCATTTCACACTTCAGTGGGATTGCATTTAATTGTTTAATCAACTGTCAGCCACTTTTATGTAGTTTTACAACTAGTTAAATAGAGTAGTAGACGGAAGTTTCATCCGCTGTGTGTATTACAAATGTGGAATAACCATAAATATGTTATTTTGTTAATTAACTTTTCAAACTGATAATTGTTTTTGGATATTTGGAAAAAATATCCTTAATTTTAGTATGAGCAAACGGTCGGACAGGAAAACCTACTCGTACTCTCTCTGGGAAGAGTACAAAAAATAAGCAGATCCTGGAATGGAGTAGAACAAACCTACGCATTTTGTCGGGACTGCTTAGAGGTCATTGTCGACTAAATCACCACCTAAAGAAGATGAGACTGGTTCAGACGAAACTGTGGAGCACATGCTCATGTCCAGATTTGAGCAGGGTAAGGTATAACATATTTGGTTTAAAAACGAATTCAAAAAAGTATAAACAAAAATACAACCATGGATTTCGTTAAAAGCACAGGCTTGTGAGGGGAATTGTATTCCCCAGGGGTGAGCCACAATAGACCTAACGGGGGTCGCAGAGTGGAGGTGACGAGAAGGCTCTATTTACATTATTACTTAACCTAACCTAACAATATCTCTTCTTTGATATCTATTGGTATCACGCCGTACTTAGTAAGACAATTTTACAGAAAACTGTAATAAATAATACTTTAAATTCCTAAATTATATGTTTGTCTTGGTTTATCATAATCTAATATCTTTTTTGAACGGATAGAAACAAGATGCCAGAGATCCGCCGAAATGAAAAGTATTTCGGTCAATGTAATGCTTGGACTCGTGCCAAGGAGTATAATTTCAACATATTGCAGCATTTTTATGGGGCACTAAAATTTATTGAGGTGTTTTTCTAATTCGCGAATACACTAAAATAAACATTCTACTACAGATATTGTGGCAATGAAATTATTATATGTATTTTTATTGGCTGGAAAACTGTTTCAGCCACTTATAATACGCAATAGAGCTGCCGGTTTTTTTTTCTAGAAAATCTTTCGTGCACAAGCCAATTAATTATTGAATCTTGGAATTTATTACAGTCTTATATTTACATAGTATAAAAAAATATTATGATTTGCATGTGAATGATGAAACAACACAAATGTTTTCAATGAATTAGTTTTTTTTCTGCTTGGCTTATGGTTTGTTTCTTAAGTTTATTAATTTTTTTCAGATTTCAATACTCATTAAAAGCAAATTTGGTACCGAGAGAAAAATTTCGACTTAAAATCATGTCACAATAATCGAAACTAAAACATTATTATTTTAAAAGTTATTATTATAATCATTTTGCAGACGCGCCACTGTTATGGCCTCTTAATATTTAATAATATACTATTCTTTCTGTACCATAAATTTATTCAAACAATTCATCACCGAGAAGATTATGCCATTTACGGAAGATTATTCTGTTTTGTTAAAAAATTATTCTCACTTGAAAAATGTTTTTTCCATTCTAATTTGCTTAATTCGGGTAGGTGTATATAGTGATGAGGTCAGTCGAATTAAACGATCCCAAATTGGTATCAGTAGCGTATCTAAAACGAAGGATTACGTAAACGGTTCTATTTTAACATGCAAATTAGAGACGATTCGTGAATCGTGACATGTTCTTTGAATTTCCACGTCCTGCGGTGATTATAAAAGTAATTCATAGACTTTATCAACTCCTCCGTTTCCGCTAAAGGAAATCAAACCGTTTTCTGGTGTTGGATTTAAATATATTCATTAATAATCTTCACCTAAAAGCGTTTTCAACACTGAAATTGATATACACTTTTTCTTTGAGTATGTAACGACTCACTGCTAGTTTATTTTCCAAATTAATTGTAATCAAAAACGTCTACCGACATGTTTCTTAAATTTATTCCGCAAATTTATTTTCAACCATAAAACGTCTTTTGGAATTCTTGTCTTGATATAGCTACGAAGAACGCCTCATTTTGGCAAATGATTGTGCTAGAGGCAACAGCTACGATCATTGGCCCTACTTTGATTGTTGCAGAAATTTTAAACCATATGTATTGCATCAGGTCCGTGTAAAAACGCCCACTTACTTATTTAGCATTCATTATACAGCAACTTTTCTAGTTCACGTTGTATATTCATCTTGTCCATATAAATCCTTCTGAAATATATCCAGAAACGCCTATTGCTATGATATTAATTATCATTAATGTTCTCGGTAATTTAAAGCTCGATTAAAGGTAATAATCATATCTAACATTTTTGAACTGACCCCAATTTTCGGCAACCTTTGACACATAGACCTTTTTTGATGTATGTAAGATTATCGGTCGGTAACAAGTTGTAATGAAAGGACCTTTTTGGCACGTGCATCTCGGTTCGGGACCCTTGAGCTTTTAAGGGTGTCTGTTCTTACTTCTTACAGGGGTCGTCGAAAACACGCGACAGGTATTTATTTACAAAAAGGTTTTGACTTTTAACTTCTTATTAGTAAGTCAGGCCTAGACAACCTGTGCTATTTTATCCTATAGCACAGGTACATCTTTTAGGGTGGTTTTTGAGAACTTTCCTTTGTCTATTTATCATTCCTCTCATGGTTATTATTCCTGTTATTGTATTGTATTGACACTGGTTTTATGATTTGAATGGGTTGATTTCGGAATTTATGTCTCTACCATTCTGCTTTTTTAAAAGGGATAGTAAATGAAAATGTTTGACTAAAATTATATAGTTGCATGGCTTTTATTTTGAATTTTGTCATGTGGGTTATTTCAATTCAGCCTTGTATGACGCTTTGATTTGATAACAAACAATTTAATCGAAATTTTACATACCAAATTTATCCAGACATCTCAAAAGATGCCCACACTATCTCAGATATCTCAGATAACACAAAATAAAAACGCTCCAATGGCTCAAAAACGAAGGCAGGAACTCAAAACAGCCCAATTGAAAGATCCTCCAGGCCAATTACTGACAAAACGCTTATGATATTCTCTCAAGGATAGGCATAGTAAACAGTAATCTAAGATGCAGCTGATGAGTCGAGCTTGCTCAAACTACCCAAACCTTGTGAGGTAAAAATGCAGCTTCATTGAGAACAGTACCCCGCTCCAGTCCTGAAATGCTGAAAGGAAACATTGAGCAGTCCACAGAATTGCGAAAATATGATAAATCAGTATTGCTCCATGATGGGACAGGACATGACATTAGCGCGTTTGAAAAGCTCTATATGGACTACGCAGTATTTTTCAGTTATTGAAACATCCCAGATTCCACATACAGATTACGACAATTCTATTCGCGACATACGATTTTCACAGAGGGAAATGTTAGGAAAACTACTTGTAAGATAGAAAAGAATAATTATTGTATAAGCAGTCAGCTGTTGCCAAATGTATTTATCTTTGAAAGTTATTCCTAATTTCTGTCGGCAACAATGTTAATACCAATAATTGTTTAGCAGCGTATAGATTTTATTTATTGCAGATTGTTTTTTGACCAAATTTATTCTAAACTATATTATTTCATCCTTATTTGTGCTGATCTCACTTATTTTCCAAAATATTACCAATCTCGATTTACTTCCACGGCGTTATACCGTGTTGAAAGTCAAATGCAAAATAAGTTATTTATTTCTTAAAAAGTATCAAACCTTCTAGACTGGCAACGCTGCTTTTATATCAGATTGGTAGCTAGAACTGAACACACGCCAAACGCTGCCTACGAACAATTTTATTATTCTCTCTCTTTCAAGTAGTTTTTATCGTATGGCTCGAATAGACTTTTCGTGATCTGTAATCAACACATCCCTCACACTTCTCACAACGCTTGTATACTAAGTAGGTATTCTGTGGGTTCTCTATATCCTAATTGGAACTATAGTCGTATGGTACCAAGATGGCTAGTCACATTTTTAAAAAGATGAAGTATCGGGAAACAAATACCTAACTGATTTTAGTTGAAAAAAAATTAATCAAACCACCATAACGTTAAACTCGTTGGAAAATCTAACAAAATTGATAATATTTATAAAGATCCTCAATATTACACCGGCTGCAACGGACAAATTTTTATTGTTGGTCCGAATGATATTTTATTTTTAACTGGAAAACTTTCCCATTCCATTTGAGAAATATCATTACATCGACTTACCAAAAGTAATAAAATCAGCTGACTGGAAAAGTGAGTGCAAAAGCAATAATTCGAACGCTTATGCTTCCAAAAGAGCATTAAAATCGAAATGAGAGCCATTCACATTCTATGAGACAATACAAAATGAACCGCATTTCTAGACACCGTGCAGCATCCAGATGAAATATCACCGAAAACCGATTGTACTCGAGTAGCGAACCAGTTAATAAACCTGCTGGTGTAGTTTTTGTGAACCAGTAGGGTCTGAATATACCTGGTATAGTCACTAATTGTATGTCGTTTATACGTTAAAATTATTATGTTCGAACGTTTACTTGAAAAAAAATCAGTTTGAAAGCTGTATAAAACGCACATAGTTCTATGAAATACCATTGCCATGAAGGGTCAATTCTTTGTTATCGTCCTCTTATCACACTTGAAGGAAGTTCTAAATTTATTCCCACCTCCTCTTGCCTGTTTAAATAGAATTCCAACTAGCAGTTATAGCACAGCTGCCAGATTGCAAAATGGATAATTCAATCTACCTCTAGTTTTGTGCAAATAATCTTTTTACATGGGGCTGCACATCTTTTAACGAAAACATTCTCAAGTTGTTTAGGATTATAGCCATTTTTCGGTTGTGTTCGCAGAAGAAACAACCTACACATTGTATTCAAATGTATTCATTGTATTCACTGAAACTTGAAAGATCTATCCTCTATCCTATGATTTATCCAAAGATAGACCTAGTCAAAAGAATATTGAACCTGATCAGGACTATTGGTCTTTTAGGATACCTGTGTTGACTCATAGTGAGTTGATTTACTAGGGAAAGAATCTCTTGAGGTTTAGGTTGTCCAAGAAAGAACTGCTCTTGAAAGGATCATGTAAAAATACTTGAGCCTAATGAATAATGTAACCAAGAGCTCAAAAAGCATGGATGTAAAGTGCCGAGGAATTGAAACCTTGACTGGCTGTACCAAACCAAGTATCTGTACCAGTGAACTCAAAGGTTGAACAACATTTCAACTGCATTTACATGGATTCTGATAATAATTTCGCCTAATTATAATCCTTGAATGTTTCGTAACCCAGCTTTACCTTTTTAAACGAGAAATTTATTAGGCCCGCCTCGTACACTGAAACTAGAAGAACGGTCGAGGATAATCCAGGGAGTCATCTATTATAACTGCTCGTTATTTGCTATCACTTCGCTAGAACGTCACTTATCACTTGGTCTGCTGCACATCGCTGTGGATCGTTAAAGGAAATAGTACAAAAAATATCGCACAAGTTATAAATGGACTGTTTGGGAATTCTCGAATATCATCAGGATTAATTTCCCTCGAAAATGAAAGTTAAGAGCAGTAGTGTTGGGATCAGTTTATAATTTAGATTCAGGGTTTTGAATGCTCTTCCAATAGCTAGTTTTTGATAGATCGGTTTTTAGATTTGGATAGTGAAAATCGTCCGCACTCTTGAACACAATAGAAAACATTTCCGTATAATCCTATTATCCTAGTCTTATTTTGTTGAATCCTTCATGTCGAAATAGTTGATTACAATTTCAAATCAACCGATGCCTGTCTACCGCATCACAAACTAATAATCTACAGATTTAATCTAATTTACAATAAAATTACGGATGGTGTTTCAACATATTGATTCAGTAAACCATTTAATCGAATAATATATTGGTATATTCCCCGTGAAGCTTTGATAATTAATTAAGTAATACTAACGTCTAGTAACAAAGGATTTATTTATCCCGAAACATCTGCTATGCGATGAATGTTTCCATTGAGTGCGATCTGTAGCAACAACCATATAGGTACAGCTTTTAAGTTGGTATAATTGGCTAGGATTACATCGGAGAACATTCGCGTTTCACTCCATAGAAAATATTTGCATTGAAAATGGTTTTATTTCAATAAAAACCTATTATTGTGGTGAACAAAGGTGAAAAGAGGTTAATAATAATTGCAAACACACAATGGAAAATGGAAACAAGCTGTGAAAAATCTCGGTAGAGCTAAGATGAAAAATTGACGAAAAAAACAAGAAAATACAAATATATTCACGGTATCTAAGATGCATTGTGAATAGCATAACCAGATAAAAAAATAACGAATTTCCGTTAACAATATCAGAAACAGAAACAGAGAATGGGGAAGGTAGAAAAAAGTAGAATATAACCTGCGAATTGCAGGTTTTTTGACCAATAGGTACACAAAATGGAATAGACAATAAGATATTGAAGCACTTTCTGGTCAGAAAGAGACTTGAGAAAATCTGTTACCACAAAAAAGTTCTTAAACTTGTATGTATGTTGGTGTGACATTTACTAAGACATAAGAGATCTATTATGCCCCGTTACTACTACTAAGTTCCTGACGGAAGTCTCAGAGAGTATGAGTCCCATTTCCCGGAGGAACCTTCGGATATCTGCAAGCTTTAAAAATGTCCCTCTCCTATCTAGGTATTCTAGATAATGTGCTTAAGGATTTTGTGAAATCCAAAAGTATGGTCCTTCTTTTATGCCACAAAATTTATTTATCTCTGCTCTGCTCTTTTCTTTTTCTTCTCCTTTACCTATTTTTTCCAATATTACATTGTGAGTCACCGTATTTGCTAGTTCATCTATTTCATTTCCTTTCATTCTAGTGTGTTCTTAGAATCCACAATAAGGTTTATTGAGTTTGTCTATCTATTCTTACACCATTCTGGAACCGATTACACAAGAGCTATAAACTATAAACCAACCCACGTAGATTGTAAAATATAATCATTGATTATTTTCCAAGTCAGTTTGACGAACCGACCTTTGTTTTGATTACAAAAGTTAACTTATAGACCGACTATTTGCGTGACTAATATCCACTGCACGCAACTTGCTTATGGGCCTTCGTGTATATATCCTACCTAGGACTTGCCCGTAATATATCGATAGAAACGTTGACCCACTTTTCGCTCCCAATTGAAGCTGTTTTACTGTTTTGAGAACGAATGAAAAAAGATGAATTTTTTCTTTATCTCGATAAATGGTGCACATGAAACCACCTTGCAAACTACTATGCTAATAATTTCATTAAAACCTTAAAAACGAAACGAACGCAAAAACTTAATAGAAAGTGTGGTGAAAGGTTACAATCCTTCAAGGTAGCTTGTCGCACATTTGATTGACTTCGACGACTTGTGTCAGGTCGTCTTTTTTTATCATTTTGAAACAATCACACCAAATAATGTTCTCATGCACTGAGACACATGTAAGACATATATCCACGTATGTCACGGACACCACAGGAATATAATAAGAAATCAAAATATGAAGAAGTATGAGATTATGATATGGGCAAGAATATGCTAGCTATTTTGGAGACGTGATGTTGCAAGAATTCCAGAATAGAGATATGTGAAGTATGTACGTTTCATTATCTTCCAAAGAAAGGAACCACGTGGACCTTCTGACAATTCAAGTGATACCCGAGGTGATACCATGAATCAAAGGGTGATGATTTGTTGAAGGAAGACAAAGGTTCTTCCTGGAATATTTTAGAGCTTGTTTGGAGATATTGTTCGAAGAGTAAATCATTAAATCCTCTTAAATTCTGCTAGAAGTCTTCAGCACTTGTTGTGGTTCAGTTGTTTCTGCAGCAAAACTCCACTGCCACCCTACCATACTAGGAAGTGAATCTTTTAATGGCAATCCTTGAACGAAATTCCACAAATATAATATTTTCTCACCCTTACAACACTGGGGACAATCTCAACGTTTCGTGTCCTAGAAACCTCATTTTTCGTCTATAGATATATCTAGATCTTTCTTTCTTTGTTAATGCGATTATTTCATACCCAGCTTTGGTCTGTTAACTTGATGATGTTCATCTACTCATCGTCATTCTTTTCACTATTGCAGTTTGAATGCACTTACATAGTCCTTATTAAAAAAAGGAAGACATCGGTGTGTGAAACAATTTGATCTGGTAATTTTTCTAGAGAAAGTTTATTTTCAAAATAAATCAATCTAATAACTCACCTATATATACTGAAACCGTGGTAATTAGTTTCACGATTTTGTTTGTTGAGCACACAAAAACTGTCGCTAGGTTTTCTTTTTCAGTTACATAATAAATATCATTGTTATCCGCTCTGCCTTAACGATACGATTCAGTTCCTTAAAACCAATACTTGAAAGAGAATAACAATGGAATGTATCTCATTATTATAATACCGAAATAATCCTTGGAATATTTATGAGGACATAAAAATTCACAATAATTTGTCGCCCATATCTCGAATTAATCTACCGTGTTTATTTTTCATCGAATGCACACAGCGGTTGTTAGAGGAGGGACACACATTTCATCAAATAACAGTTACTGGATCGAAAAATCGCGTTAGTGATTGACATTGACATTGCAAATTGAAACTAAAATACACAATAATATCGTTTATTGTGCTCATTTAATTCAGTTATTAGGCATTTATTAGTTGTAATTTACTGAAGTGGTTTGATTGAAATATTCCAAATAACAGTTTGATTCAATTATTTGTAAAGGGCAGTAGAAAAACTATAGTATGCAACATATGCATAAAGTGTGGGACTTACCCAGTCGCCTGAATAAAGGTATCAATTTATACAGTTGTTGCATAATAGTATGGTAAGTACCAAGTGTCAAAAACGTTTCTTTAGTCATGAAGAACTCGTTTTTGACACTAGGTGCATACTATAACTTTTTCTACGCTCGTAGGAAAGAAAACAAGAATATTATTTCAATTATAATCACAAAATGATAGACAATGATTGACGTATCATTGAAAAATCAAATGACACAGAACTACAAAATGATAACGAAATATTGAATATAAATTACAGAAGATACTCTTGATGTGATGTTCAAGAAACAAGAGATAAACGAGATGTTACTTTTATTATTATTAGACTATTCTTTATTTCCCAATTCTAGTGGTCAACTCACCTTAAAACTTGTATACCATATATATTCAGTGTACCAAGCATAATTGTCAGTCCCCTTTTGCAGTCACAGGAGCTGTTCAGGACAATTACAGTGAATCAAAAATCTGGACGTACAAAGGCCTTCGTCGAGCTATCCCTTTTCTGGCCGCACACGCCTATTAATTAACAAAATAAAACGGGAACCTTCCCAACTAGGTCATCTAATGTGATTTCTAGGGTCGTAATACACTTTTTATTTTCTTCACTGTGCCAACGATCCTGTGACGAACGATTTCATAGCACGCAACTTCGTTGGCGAAATAATTTTGCGATCGTTAAAGATAAACAATATGGTATAATAGATGACAGATTAAAAATTTGGAGTTTCTAAATAATGTAGTAACAGATGCTCAATGGAATACACAGTCAAAATTAAATTTGAGTATTCTAATTGGTAAAATGACATGGAATTGTGCACAAAATCAGATATTATCCAAACTTCATGCAATCCAAAGGAAAGACTATGAATCAAATATCAATCTTGCTATTTCATTGATGAAAATAGTTCCGTTCCAGAGAGAAGTTTTTCAGATAATTCATAGACTTCCTTCCATATTATTTCAGAATTGATAATTGGGTCTAGAAATGGGCACACCAGTATCAACAGCTACCTGAATTAAGCTCTTTCTTTTTATGTACCTACATCTGTTGATTCAAATATCAAGATATAGATGATCTGCCTAATTTGTGCAGTGATTTGATAATATTAAATGATAGATATAGACATAGGAGGAATGCGAAACCGAAGAAGATCTAAAAGTAGGTGGTATAATGAAGCAGTTTGTTTATTTGGGGTGACGTTCACCTAGACGGCGAGACCCAAAAGATGTATTGTGCTCCATTTTAGTTAGTGAGTGAGGAGTGTCTCAGAAACTAGTAGCTACTTTAGTCCTATTTCACGGAGGAATTTCAGGATATATGCAGGCTTCAACTTAGGTAGATGCTCCTCTTCTATCCAGTAATCTCCCAGGTGCTGTGCTCTAGGATTCTGAAGTGCTCTGCAGCTGAAAAGTATGTGGATGGATGCTGACAGGATATGCCTATATCCGTCGAACCACACAGGAGTTCGTCAACCGTCAGACTCCACCTTAATGGGGATGCTACTCCTCCATGTGAGCATCATCTGGTAGTGCAGATGGAGACAATGTATTTGCTCGTCTTCGTCTCTGCTACTTTTGTGGTTGTCTCCACCTCTTCTGTTTAATGCTCTTTTGACAGCCTCATGTAGGGTATTGTTTAAAGCTCCTTCCATGTCCAAAAATGCACATACTACAGTTTCTTGGTTGACTACATTAATCCTACTTCCTGATGAATGTATTAGTTGAATCTTCACTTATCCTGGTGCTTTATTGGGTTGGCTTCCGAAGAGTCTTTTGGAAAATGTAGTATTTGAAACTAAAACTATCCAGATCCTGGCAGCTTTGCTAACTATTTGGTACAAAGGGGCAGATATTATCTCACCATACAAAAAAAATATGATAATAATATACCTAAACATGCCAACTTTTGGTGTATTTTTCAAATCTTTAAAATTATCTTACAATCATTTACCTTCGAATGACTGCAGTCAATAAAATTAGAATGGATGTAAATTCCAACATGTTTGAGACAATATTACTCGTATATTACATTATTTTCTGTGGATGTTTTTATGTCCACTATTTATTTTATATAAATTATACTTATAAATTTGTTAATTTTCAATTTTGTTACAGGTATGTACTCCAAATTTTCCATATCCAACATTTATATTGGTAAGTTTATCAAAAAAATAATTTTGAAAGGAATTCACGACGATTATTTTGCATCCTAGAACAAGATGGCTTGAATTACAGTGCAGATCGGTAAAACAAACTGAAATTCCTAATCTTTTCCCACATTTTAAGTCTCTAAAATATACTATTCAATCACATAATAACGAAAAATTCCAAGATGGAATGAAATATTTCCTTCTAATTTGTTTTTTCTTCCCAATATTTTTATCCCATCCCAATATACATATAACCCATTGTACATACTTTGTTCTTTTGTCCTTGGTCTATCCCGTCCTTTCTAGGAAAGTGGACAGATCACTTAAGTAAATTTTGAAGATCCTGGCATTATGCCAACATGGCTTCTGTTACAGAAAAAAGAACTAAAGTGAGCAACTATATTAGTTAGTTACTTATTCATCCACTGTGTCGTTAAAATGATTTACGGCTTCAGTTCAGTGTCGCCGTGACTGGTGTGTTGTTTCTATATTAACTATTCGCTGAATTACGTGCTAGTGTTATGAATATAATTATTAATAATAATAATAGTTGAATATTAGAAACGGCAGCTTTTGCTGGACAGATAATTTTTCTAGATTGTTTGTATAAATAAGTAGAAAATTATGGCGTTTGTCATAAACGGGATTGAATATCTCTCTCACTTTGACTTAAGGAGTATAAGATTTGCTGAGGATAATTGCTATAACTTATTCACGTATACCACAAAAATAATCTCACCTCTCTATTCACATAGGCATTATAATATTCTCTTGAATAATATTGTTTTTCAAACATGTACTAATCTTTTAAAAATAACTTATTGTTGTGAATAATACTAAAATAAATATTATCAGCAATGCTCTTGGTACTTCAATTAATTATTTATCTCAAAGAGCTCATCCATTGGTTAGAATCATAAAACTCCAAGTCAAACCTCAATATTACTATATAGGTACCAATTTCCTACTACTACCATCATCAGGCTATAAAAATATAAATAAAAAGTGGAGATCAAAGTTATAAACTTATGTCAAATTTCACAAATTTTGAAGAATAAATAATATTGAAAAAAATTGATATTAGAAACGGAAATTTTTATGTGATAAAGTAACATTCCTTTTATATCAGATCCTTTAACTAGGAGTGTATAAATAACAGGAGGTGTATGGGTGTCTGTTAGAGGCTACCTACTCACCTCGGCCCCTTAGTGGTGGAAGAAAGGCTACCTGTCAAGCTGTCCAGACCGTTTCAATCTCAAACATTAGTCACTTCGTTCGCATTTACTCTTGTTGAAATAATCGTTCGTATACTTTATACCGAACATTTCTGCTTCTTTCTATTAACATATTATTGTCGTTCATGGTACCTCTAATTTTCTTCCTCGTACTGTATATTATTGAGTAGGAACGAACAAACATTTAGAAACTCCCTCAACAAAAAAAATGAAGAAAGTCGTCTTTATCAATAAAGTGTATTTATTCTCTTATTTTAAATCGCGTTACAAATAACGTAATGATAAATAAAGAGGCTCAAGTTATAATTTCCGTTGAACTAATCACTACAATTACTTAATTAGTTATGATTTAAGTAAATAACTCGATTTGCTCCCAGCTCACTATAATGGCTGATACTTCATCTTGATTAAAAGCCTTATTTATGACGTGAGTATTGTAAAAAAAATTATGTGAGTAATTACTACTATTAGAAGCATTTTGTTGCTACTTGAATAAAGTTTGAGAGATAAAAATTTTAATCAAGTACTTCTTTGAGCTTCTTATTTATTATAATATTACGTTTCTTTTATTAAGTTTACTTTCAACCCTTCCAATTATCAAAATTAAAAAGTTAGAGCATTTGGTAAATAACAAACATTAATTTTCAACCAACTTAAAAACTTTCTACAACTAATCTTTAGTTACAGAGCATCATATAACTTCGCAAACGTAAATTTGCTTATAAACACCACACTCGGGAGCACTTTCTACTAATTATACAACCTCTTATACTCTTTAAGTACGAAGGGTTGCCAACCCGGATCGTAAGAGCGTGATTGTTATTAAAGGTTTTTGCAGAGAAAAACACTCCCTTAAACTCTGCACTAATATGAATTCTAGAAAGAATGTCGGAAAGGTTTATATAACTAACGTTTTTTGCTTAAAATTACTGTACAGTATACGTGTTTTATGTGAATTAATTATAGAGTCGAGTAGGAAATTTGTTTTTTTTTAACCATGGAAAAAAGTTGAAATTCTTCAGTAGGATAGACTAGTATTAATGGATTATTCGATATCCTAAAGATATTTCAACATATTCGCCTTATGGGAAAGTGAATTCCGAAAATATTATAGTCGGTAAAGAATCGCAGTTAATCTTTGCCCTAATGTAAGGAACATTATGAGGTAACAAAACCACCAGTAGTAGTAGTAGTTGTAGTAGTAGTAATGTAGTATAAACCCATTGAAGGGATGAGCAATTAGATGAAATTGTCTTGTAGTTTCATTATAATCAGTGAATATTTTCCAAACGATTGATTCTTGAGAAAATCCGTTGGTCGCGTACAATAAATGTCAAATATTATACCGAAGCAACATTTACTCGATGATTACTTTAGAATTTTAGAATGATGCTGCAAAATACTCGAGATCCAACTTCAGTATATTTTTTCATTTTTTCCGTCTGTTTGAACCTGTTTCCGAACTGTTCCCACCAAGTTTATTGTTTATATCTGTTTAAATAGAACATTTTTTTGTATTGTTATGCTTTTGTAATTCATATAAGTAATGAAAACCTTTATTATTTATATCATACATAGACCCCTAGTCAGAATATGGGCTGCTCAAGCTGAGCTTTTATGAATCGCTCTATGACAGGACATCGTACATAAAGTCATTGTTAATGTTCGGTGACAGTCTTCACTTAGGATTGGAGTTTTTTTTTTGTTCCATTTCCTATTTCCTATCCAGGTTTTCTGTTCTCCAGTTGACTATCAACATAGTTCTCCGCCATCATTCACCTATTCCAGCTATCTAATATTTATTATTATTTTCTGGTGTTGTTCTTGACTAGGTCGTTGAGTTTCCTCGAGCATTCCCAAGCTACTATCTTTCAATAATATCGAATGCTATATTATCTTCATCTTCGCAACTCTCTACATTACTTTCTACTCTTTCTATTTAGACCTCCCTGTTCACAAAAAATTTACATAATCATTATTTTTTTAGAAATAGCTTAACAGTATTCTAAGCGCTCTGCTACATTGGAAACATTCCGGCCTCATCCTTTTTTTTACTTTTAGATAAAAAAAAGTTGCAGATTGTGTCGCAAATTACGGTTGTTAAACGAATTTATCTCTTGCCGCAAGCGAACAAATTTTCCTTTCTAATTTACACGATCGACAACAAATTATCCAAAAAGCTGAAAACGATACGTCGCAGAATAGCAGCGAACAAGCGACGGTAAACGGGTGACAATGTGCTTCTTTTACATAAACAATGACCTCTGCGGGCTACACAATCAGGCCAGTCTCATTAGCATAGATTTGCATCGTGCCAATATGGTTGCCGTCGGCCCTCTCTCCCGCAGCACCCTAATTCATTGCTTGTTTCTGAACGGATATACTACGGCTCGTACAATGCTTACTAAGCCACATTCTTCACTTTATGGACCAATTCGTCCTGGAAAAGGATGATGGTGCGGGCAAGGATGAAGTTTTTCAATGGGGAATACTTTATATATAAGTTAGAGCCCCACCGGAAAACTTAATATGGGATGTTTTGTAAAAGATATTTCGCCAAAGTTTGGATGTATAGATAGATTTTATGAGATGGATCTTGGTCTATTCGACTGTGACCTTTATAGATCCTCTAATTTCTAGATTACATTCTCTAGCCTGACTCATTTTGAATATTTTATTAGCGTGGAGACTAAACCTTTCATATAGCTCTATGCCAATGGCTTTTCTTCTCCCAAACTTCACCTTTGCCAGGCTATCGCAGTGACATAGAATGTATTCTGCCCCTTTTCTCATTCTAGGTGACAAAACCTGCACTCATCTTCGTTTGTAAATCCCATCAGCTTTAAATGCCCCGTTAACAGACCCACTACAGCTTTGACAGATTTTCTATCTTGTGTGTGATTTGGTTTACCTTAGCTGCGGATACTATGTCCATTCGCCAGATACTTTCCTATCTTTGGCCATCAGATCTGCTGTAAATTTTGTAGAGTGTTATAATATATGAACTGTTTCGCTTGCCTCTGTCCTTTACCGTTTCAGAGATATATGGGCGACCCACTTCTTTGTTTGCATTCTTGTTATAGCTTTTGCAACACCGTAGAATGACCGAATGACATTGACCCAGGTTACCATAACATTGCTACGCTCGTCCAGTGTGTTTAGGGTCCGCATACAATCCCATACTAACTTAGAATCAACCTCTACAGAGTTGAGTGCCTTTAGCGCTGCTTGGCTATCTTTTAAGATGGTAATTGAACGATATGTTCTCTTCTGCTTTTTAATTTTTTTCACACAGTGGTAAATCGCTGTCATTTCCGCCTGGAAAATTGTGAACTTTCTTGTTTTTTTTTATTGGTATTTATAGGAATGCATTTCATTTTATTCTCTATTATGTTAGGTATATTGTAACGAATTTCGTTATCCACATTATTCTATTAATTGCTTTTACACATTGTATACATCACCAAAAATACAGAGTTTCAAACTCGCCAAACAATTTATAACCACATAATCAAAAGTTTTAAATTCTAGTTGACTTTCTTTCCATGTCTTGTAGAAGATAAATCGTTATTTACATTTGTATAGCTTTATTATATACACTCGGACGTAATAGAAGATAAACGGAGAGGCATTATAAAAATGAAAAAAATGAAAAATGGATGTCAAAGAAAGAGCCGATTTAATAAATATACTGTAGCGACAACGGAGGGTGGCCTGAGTAATATACGAAGAATTTCTTAGGGCTGTTATCCAATAGGTTTTTTATATTGCTTTTGGGACTGAATCAAATTTTGAGATAGTTGCTACATTTATTTGAAATAATTAAAATATCGGGAACCTATCTTCTACTCTAGAGTGTTAACTATTCGGAATTCGGTACCGAACAGAAGCTACGCTATCACTATACCAACATTTATATCAAGTTGGGTGTGTAGTGTCGATGCAGGTAACTTGTGGAACCAAAAAGCTTGGGAAACCCCCAAATTCAAACCATAGAAATTGGGCCCAGTTCAATATTAATAAAGGATATAGAGCCCAAGGGATTATTAAGTATAATGATTGATAGTCAAGCCGGCTACTCACTACGCGGGACTTGACAAGTACTTGACATATTTCAAGTAGTGTGTACGAAGCTAACATGAAAATCGGCGAGCTACTAGTACTTGCCGTACGCAGTCGGTAAATTGAACAAAGTCAAAGGCAACAAGTAGCGAGTCAAGTAGCAACGCCACATTTATTCGACAAGTTTGTACAAGTAAATAACTAGTAAATAGTGTTGTTATGTGTTGTTATAGCTTCTCTTAACTTTGTATCTTTTTTTAGAGATATGATATTCAACTTTATTTAGCAAATATTCAAAATTTTCAAAAGACATTCAACAAAAGTTCTCGAATAAGCCAGAAGGTTCCTTTAGAATATCCGCCATCATGTCTGAAGTTGGTTTCATTAAAAGATATGCACTGCTCATTACAACAATTGATGTCTTAATAAGAGTGAAACTGCTTTAAGAGTCTCAACTGCAATCCTAGCGGGACATTGTCGCCTGAATGAGAACCTGAAAAAGCTCAAAATAGTGAAATGTAGATTCTGTAACGCAAAGAGCAAAAACTACCATCCTTATATTTGGAAAACGGCAATTCAGAAGCCCAGAGCATAACACCTAGGAGATTAGTGAAGAGAAGATAGACATCTGAAGCCTATAGAACTCCTAAAATTCTCTCTGGAAATTAGCCTGGGAAATTCTCACTTAATACGTTGTCCGTGGAAAAACTGTATATATCATATAATGATTAAACAATAAAGAAAATGCATGGAAGTCCTTGATTAAAAATGAATGTAAATTATTTTTACCTGAAACTAGATTATGGGATCTCCAAACCACATCAAAGTTGTTTTGAGGGACTCTATTAAAATTCATAGTCCCACTGCCGTTCTTCTCTCCCACGTTTTATATTGTAATTAAGTCTCAACTTTACTCTTTACATTCAAACCTCAAAAGGTATAGAGAAGAAGATGCTAATGTCATTTTCATCCCGTCTTGTCATCATCCGGCAGAGGACTTGCCATATATTTGTCATGATGGTATATTCTGAATTAAAAATTTTCAACGCGTATGAACTTGGAACGTCTGAGTCACTTCAACGCCCTGATTATAAAGTATGATGCTCCAACTCCATAGCAGACATGAATGTATAATTTAGGAAAACTTATCCGTAAGACAAGAAACTGCCAGAGTAATATATTACAAACATACACTGAAATCCCCCACCCAAATTTTAGTTCTTTATAGGGAACATAAAACTTGGCGGGGTATTAAAGGGCTTTGGTAGCGTACAGGAGGAGGCCTGAACTTTCCAACGCCATAGGCGGCTCATACATTCATTTAGGAGCATTAAAATTGCAAAGCGAGATGGGAATTGCTTCCCAAGCTGTTCAATATTTTATGTATTGATTATAATGCAGTTGATACCCATAATAAATTTGCGTTGCCAATATATATTTTATTAATTAGAACAATGCTATTAATTATAAATGGATTTTATGAAAAAGCTCCTTTTAGCAAGCCTTGAAGCAATTGAAAATTTTTTTCTGGCTGATTGACAGGTAATTAGATATTAGCTGTTAATATATACCTTAAATTGGAACACTCCTTTTTAATTAGAAGATATGGAAATTTTATCATAGAACATTATAATGTTGTCTTATGAAATAAGCATGAACATAAACAATATTGGATAGTTAACGGGAATGATGAGGTGCAAAGCAGGAGAGCTACAGGAGACTGCATAACATTTTAAACACATGATTCTTACTGTGGAGCTGCATGTTTTGAGTGTACATATGTAACTATAGATTCCAATGAAGAAGCTTGTCGCCCAGATCCTTCTAGCAAAACTTTTTCAACCATATGTTCTCTACCTATTTCAGTATAGTATCCAAAAGTTTTGAAAAGCAACATTGAAAATACAAGTTAGCAATGCTCAATACCACTTCTCACCTCGAACACCGATTCGATAGCATCCAAGGTTCTGGTTCATATGATTAGTTTCTCCCACATGGGCATTATATTTCGCAGTATTTTTCTCTCGTTGTTTTGAGTACCTTAAGACATGTCTAGTCATTTGATTTGTGGCGACGCTATGGTTATTATGGTTATAGGTTATTCGATGAGACCAGTCATGTCTGAGAGCTACAATAACAAAAAATGTCGATTCTAGGACCAAATACCAGACTAGAAAAAAGAACGCTTGAAGAACGACATATAATAGGATAGTTAAGGTATTGAAGTTTCAATCTATAGGGCATGGAAAAGGGATACCAAGCTGGTTTACAAAGTAACTAGGACCGCAGAAACTATATGGTAAGCTATAAAGCAAGACAAGAAAAACTGTTGAAGAGTTGGTTCCTGTAAGAGTAGGATTAAGTTCACAGCAAACACCCTTTTCGAGGAAATCTCACTTATCCTTATGTGATATTAGAGGATGCGAGCAACCTCTGGAGAAAATTTCATTAAGACGCTATTCAAAGAGCGGTAAAGAAAACGTTAGGGTTTATTTCTGAGTACCAGATCACACAAGTTACAAGATGTACCAGTAAGTTAGAAGACGTGTTCGAGAAGCTCTATGTATACCTTTTGGTCCAGAGGATGGTGGATCCAGACGCAGATAATTAGATCAAAAGGTTGATTGAAGAACCAGGTGCAATTATTGATCAAATGTCATGGGCTGTCAAAAATGCAACTTATATAAAAAGTTGACCCCGTTTTGACATTATATGACAAACGAAGTAGAGGATGACTGCGTAATACATATTTTTATTGGTTTTGCAATAACTTTGGAGTATTAAGCTGCAATATAAATTACTGGAAAAGTACGTATGTTGGAAACCTAAGAAATAATTTTGTCAGTAATAATTTTCGTTGAAAATAAGTTTACAGTGAGCGTGTGTTCCAATTTTCGAATGATTTTGACCTTATGAAAAATGGCATTCACCTCGCCACTGCGGAATTCCAAAGGCGATGTCACAGGGTAAAACGTCGACGCTCTAGAGAAACGCTGCTCCACCGTGTCCTCTAATTATAATGTACTGACGTAATTATAAGACGCGTTACGTGTCTGGATCTCAGGTTATTATAGAAGATGATTAATACTGCAATTATGCACTTGTCCCTTGGTTCCTCCTCGCTCGTTCTCTTTTCTTTTTCATTGCTGCTATCGGATCGAGCCCCGTGATTCTTTGTTGATCGCAACCGGTTCAGATTTATTGAAGGAGATTTTCCCTGTCCACATTTTCTACACTGATCTCTTTTCTAAAACTTCAATACTGTTTGGAAGTGCTTTTGTGGGGCCAGCGTTATAGGCATGATAAGGAACGAACTTTCAATAATAGTTCGACTATGGTGATTTTAAACTTTCTCGCCGCGTTTGTCGGAATTCTGGAAAAGTGGGAACTAGTTGGAAAAGTTCGAGTTTATATGGGTGACGAGTATTATCCAGAAAGTAATGTAATTCGTATTGTATTTTCGAATAACTTTAAAGGCGTTTCAGGATAATCAGTTTTCTCTCCCCTTTTGTGGAGTTCCTGATAATTTTCACACACACAAGGTGGTCGTTGAACCAAAAGAAAACATTTCCAATGGAAAAGTGCTTAACTATACTTATACTAAAAATTCAAGTTTTGTGATGTGATGAAAATTATTTTCACATTGTTTTTATTTTTGACAGGGTGTTTCAATTAAAACTATCCACCCCTCATAATTTTTGGAAGAAAAAACAGAATAGCATGAATTTTGGTTTGGGGAGATTGAATCGGGTGACAAAGATGGCCATACCAACGCTTAGACTCTACTTCCTCAATTAAATATGGTCATCAAAAATGCCGCATCAGACATACAATTTTTGTGGTGTTTGACAATTAAACTCTGGCATTCCATGTGGATCATGTTCTGTCCAATATTCACAAGTATGTCTGTTCACTCCACCATTTAATTAAAATGTAGACTCTTCGGAAAAACAGATATTGTACAATACACCAGAATGTCCTTCAGTCAGTCGTTCACTCATACATTCATGAAACTGTAGATGCCTGTCAAAATCGTATCCATGTAGCTCTTGTATAGTCAAATGAGCTCTTATCGTGCAGGTTCAAAGGTCACTAACCATATGTATCAAATCAGAAAACACAGAGGTTACCAAAATGTGAGATTACACTGGCTGAAGAATTGCCACTTTTTCTCCCCTTCTCTAAATAATCGGTACCTTTTTTTGCCTCAGGATGTGACAAAAAAACCGGAAAACAGCTTCTTACCATTCATATTGTAGCTTTGAATTGTCAAAGACACAAAACTGACATATTTAATTGAAAACTTGCTGGTGGGAGACTTTTGAGAATTGCTGAGAACTTAATACAAATCCTTTTCTTTCCCATAAAAATTGCGTGAGTCAGTCTTATTCATCTTACGGATTTTATTTGAGTTATCATCTAATACAATGGACGAAAACAAAAATTGAGAGTATGTCTTTGATGAATCGAATGACCCGCATGATAAGACTGCGTTTGACTATACTGATTTAATTTTCTAGAGATGGAATTTGTCATTATGTGAAATTCTTAAAATAATGTTGCGAGAAACACCCACATCACTAGAAATTTGTGATGTTCACCGTTCTTTTTTTAACGTGAGTTGTTCCATATTTATTAAAGCCGAGAAACAGTTTTTTGTATTCACTGTAAAAATTTTAAATACAAAAAAAAATAATACAGAATACAAAAAACTATTGAACTGAGCTATAAAAATATTCACCTAAATTTATTAGTCTCCTTGAAGTTTTGTTGTTTATTGTGTGGTAGTTCTTCCGGGATGAGCAGCATTAAATTATCGAGTTGTGGCTCTTGCAGATTTATTATTTTCGTAGCATCATCCTTCAATTTTAATTCTTATTATTTTCATGAAAACGTATAAGCTACCCACTTGACACATTTATTTAAAAAACTTCAAACTCCGGTTTTTACGTTGCAGTGTTTTTTTTTTCAAGAAACAAGATCAGTTTAACATAAAACAAAAATTCCTTATCATTTCAGACGAAATAAACTTCACCAAAACACGTTTTTCTCTCGTAAAATAAGCGAGAAAATGTATATTCTAAACTCGAAAACTAATACTTGAAACTTACTCAGGATTTCATAACGAGAACCCCTAGAAATGTAGTTGTAAGTTCGTGCAAGAATCGATAAGGAGCAGCCAGATTTCTCGGTTTTGGAAAATTCTTTTGTTAGGAATTGATTCGTATGCATCAAGTGAATCAAATCTGGGAGACTGAATATAAAAAAATGTATCATTGTGTGCATCAAGTGAATCAAATCTGGGAGACTGAATTTGAAAAATTTATCATTGTTAAGTTCCCAAGAACAAAAAAAGTTGAATGAACTTTTTATAATACATTTGTAGCACCGGTGGAGAGTTAATTATTTGAAGTTTGAGGATAAATAAATTTCTGTACAGTGTTTTAAGGAAAACACATCTTACTTTACTTAAAATTTTCAATTAAATCTTTAAAATATGATGATGCAAATGAAAGAAGCTTGTAACCCATTTGCAACACCCCATGCGACGTGTCGCCTTAACATGCCACGCCACGGAAGGTCAGGCCACCCACCACAACTTCAACTGGGTCAGGATATTCAGACTTGTATACACGTTTGTGTCGGTTATACAGCCATTGTGTAGCTGTTCCGCTAGTGATAATTCAAGAGCACCTTATCGATAAGCATATACAGGGTGTCACAAAATACTATCCCCAATTTCGAGCTGAATCAAACGGGATATGGTCGCCTGAGGGCACCTGAAAAAACTCAAAATAGTGGAGGAAGGAGAATGCAGATATTGTGGCATGGAAGAAGAAACCTCCATCCACATACTTTCCAACTGCACAGCATTCCAGAATCCTAGAGCACAATACCTGGGAGATTACTGGATAGAAGGGGAACATTTACCTAAGTAAAAGCCTGCAGATATCCTGAAATTCCTTCGGGAAATAGGACTAAAGGAGCTACTAGACTCTTCTCAGAAACGTTGAAGTTGAAGTAAGGGTGCACAATAGATCTTTCAGATCTCAGTGAATGTTAGCCCAAAAATACATACACACATACATAATGCTCCAAAAAAAATCAACTGGAGTCATATTTGGTGAACGTACAAGCCCCTTCATCTTCCTTAACTCGCTGATTCAATCCTAAATAGGAAAAAATTAGCTTTCACATTAATTCGTATATGCTCAACTTCCCCGAGGAAAATGAAAATTGAAAGTTCATATTAACTTTGTATATTCAGTTATAATTAACTTTTTTTTTTAATTTTTATCTTCTGAATTTTTGGAGATAAAACAAAACACAAAGCAAATCTTTTTGAGTTACTTGATTTAATAGCTTCGGGGAATTTTATACCGAACAACGCTTACTTGTAAATTTCAAATATGTTCTCATTTGAAACTCAATTATATTTTATGACGTATTACGTACGTAATAGAGCATGAAACGTGACAAGCAGTCACTGGGATGGCTATTAACTTCATTGAGAAATTAACGTTGTAAATAAATTGAATTGTCTCAAAAACATGTAGGAACGTTTTTTTATTTTAAGTACCCAGTGGTTACATACAACCGTAAAACACATTTTGTTATGAAGAAGAATTGAATAAATTTCAAATGTTTAAAAATAGTTATTTGTTTAACTAGGCAGCAAAGTAGTAGATTGACTGCCGAGGCTGAATTCCTAGCCTCGCTACGCTCGGTCAATCTACTTGGCTGCCAAGTTGAACATATAATTTTTTCTCCGATTGATGATATAGGAGGATATTGTATTTGGAAATTATTACAATTCCCACAATCTCTTTATTTTGGTTGGTTGCTATGGAAATGTGTAACCACAGTTACATTGTTACCTACCACAGTTACTTTGCTGCCTAGGCAGAAAAGTAATACTTTGCTGATTGATATTAGTCAGCAAAATTAATATTTGCTGCCAATCGGAGAAAAACATTTTTTTCACGTAATAATAATAGCCTTTCAAGTCAGACATTCGACTTTTTAAAATACCAACCATTCTATTTGAGCAATATACTATACTGATTAATTTTTCTTTCCCCAATAAATAATTCGAGTTCTATAATCTCTCAATTTCACTAGTTGAGTATTGATCTTAGGGTTTCTTTTGTGATGTATTGGTATTCGAACTTCAGCTTACGAGATCTAATCCTTTTAATTTGCTGGAAATTTCGAGAAATGTTCAAGAAAAACAAATTTTCTTGCAATTTTCACCTTATTATGGGTATATAATCAGTTCATATAACTTATCAAGCTGTCATCCTATTGGAAGTTGTTTGAACTACTGTGACTAAATTATAACAATATAGCAAGCAGATGAGTTTGTATAAACTCAATGCAGGCGCCAGCAACATCTGTGCACTTTCTAATCACTTATTCATTCCGGCTTGCTCGGAATCCTACAATTAAATTTTCCCCAAAAGACAATATCCTTATATTAGGTAATACATTTCTCTCTTGCCGGAATTCTCTCATTATCTCTTCACGTGAAAGATGAACTCGCTAGGAATTCAAATCGAATTTTGGAATTAATGAGCCGTTCTGTCTTCCTCATTTTTCGCCAAATTAGATACAATGGTAGTTTCTAGAACTTCGTGATAAGTTGGTTGTCGTCACTCTGTTTTGCTTTGGTTTTTTTGGCAAAATTATTCGATTCGATTAATTTCATCGAGTGAAATGATGTTTCATCTACTGAAGTTGTAGAAACTCACATCAATGTCGCTACAGAGTTTTTCAAGTTGGTGGAAATATACAATTTGAAATTGTTTGAATATAAAACTTGGAAAACTTAATGTTTAGTGTAGTATACATAGAAGTGAATACCTTAGTGCGTCATCGTTTGTGACGTATATCCGGGTTTTGGGTGAGTCGTTTATTTTCTTGGCCATTTTGACATATAGTTAACCTTAAATTTGCTAGATGAAATCATCAGGATCGTATTTAGCTAAATTTGAAAAGGTCATGAAAATAATTGTTACCATTTTCTTTTTTATTTCAAAAAGGCTGATGTTTTTCCGTGCATATTTTTATATTATTCAAATAAATATAACAATAAGATTAATACTCACTTTCCATAAATAATAATTGAGGACCGGCATAAACAACAAAGTACAGACCTGACAAGAACTGTCAGTGGGACAGATGTAAGACACATTGCCGCTACAAAAGGTACGTCTGCATCCTATTTTGGATTAAATGTGTTAGAAGGACATCAACAATCGATAACGCACACCAAGAAGGTTGTTACGTAAACTCTAGGTACAATTTTGCCAAACGCCATTTTGATAACTGGTATTATAATTGTCAAAATTTCATTACGATTAAAATAACCCTAAAGATAATCGTTTCTTTATGGTTTTTGTGTATTGACTGTTCAATCGATTATTCTGATATCCCTGAGAGATTTGCTGAGATATTTTGTTTTTGTATTGGGAAAGAGCTATTGCCGAAGAGCGCTTGAGTGATTTCCAATAAATAAGATTGTTCTAGTCGTACACAGCTGCTACATTACAAATTATGTCACTTTATAGTCAAAATAATCTATATCGAATGCAATTTTGTTGAAATTTATCCAAAGTAAATATTCAAAATGAGCACAATTCTTTTTTTATTGATTTTATTTGGAGCGGGTTGATAAAAATGCTAAATCAATATTGTCCTGTGGTGGAATGAAGCTTATATAGAATAACTTTGTTCTAATACTCTGACTAAAATCATCAGGATGAGAAATTAATCTATTAAACTATAATTCTTAATTAACATACTCAGCCTTCGGGAATGATAGTTACAAGTTTCTCGACATATTATTCATCAGTGGTGTGCTATTAGAAATATTTGAAAGACGAGTTGTCAAGTTTATTTCGCTTTGTCAAGCCAAATTTTGCATTTTTTCTTATTGAAATATAACAAAAAATGCATCCAATGATGAGATTTCCCTTGTGGCCTGAATTAAGAAGAAATAGTATTCGAACAAATCCATTCGGGCGAAACAAATAGCCATATTTCACTGCCCGAATTGGTAGTAGTCTCTTTACAGTCAGAAACCTATTCGTATACGGAAGGAAGCCGAATAAATAATTGAGAAGTTTGTGTTGCAAGCGATAAGGAAAACACAATAAGAAATGTAGAAAAATGAAATATTCAGATCATCCTCGTAGAGCAATTGCGCCTAAGACGGCGCTAAATCAAATATTCAACACCTACTTGCAGTACACAATTTCTATTCGAGAAACTTATAAAAATGAATGGATTTTACACGCACACTTTCCTTACTTTTTCCGGATACTGTTCCTCTGCGTCACATTCAGGGAAATGTAAACATGAAATTGTATCCCGAAATCCTTTTAAATGCAAAGCGTTTCTTTTTTTACGATTTCTTGTCGAATTTCCTCTTGTATTAGGTGATATTCTTTTATTATGGGACTTTTCCCACGCGGCATCCCGCACTGAAAAGAGAGGTTAGTATCTCTTTTCACTATTCCTTACAAAGTGTATCACTGCTCTTTGTGATTTTCGCACCTTGTAAATATTAAACATAAGATTTATTTGGGAAAATAATCATAGAATCCTCCACTAGTTTGTTTCTTCCTTATGCTGCTAGGAAACATGTCAAAGCTTTCAAATTAGATGTGATGAGGTGGCTAAGTGCCCTGTTCCACTGCGTCCTTCTCAAATCCGTTGTGATCCTCTGGATCTAGAATGAATCCTCTAGTTCAACTATTTCAAAGTACCTGTCACTCCAATATGTACTCACATATCTTCACTAAATACTTTATTTGGAACGAAATGGTTTGTCGTAATAAGTCAATAGCGAACTTATAAAATATTTCATAATCTAAATACTGTCTCGAAATATCATAACAAGTGAATTAGTGAAAAACTGATGCAGTAAGAAATTTATTCAAATATCCTGCGATCCGTTTTCGAAATATTTCTGGCGTTCTATTCATTCTTCTAACATTTTTGATAGTATTTTGAAATTTTTAAAATATTTGACCCACAAAATACGTTTGACCACAATGTAAGTTATATATTTGTTCAATATTACTGTCCCACAAACTAGACGAAACTTACCACGTAATTTTAGTCGGATGTTTTTTTTTCTTTTCTTGATTTACATCTTATTTTTTTTTTGTTGACAATGAGCTTCCACTTTATCCTTTTACTTGGAGAAGTGTCTCCGAATACGTTTTCGGGTTTATGTATTTTACACTTCGTTTAATGCTTCTCAACAAGGTTCTTAGAGGCGGATGTGAGAATTTCAAAAATACATTCTCCAAGTATTTACTTGTTTCCCGTTTCAATCATCATGACTTTATTTAGTAAATTAAAGGATCTCTTCCTGACATTCCGACTTTTCTCTGTAACCTTTCGAAATTGAGGGACGCATTTTCTCGTGTCAGGTGTGTCTAATAAAAAGACTTCCATTCCAACTGTAAAATTTATCATAGGACACGTTCGCGTCCTTCGACCCACCTACTTTAACTTTTTCTTGCGACCATTATAATAAAAACGTTCTTAAGACCCTTTGGGGACATCATAATGTCGCAGGAAGGTCTCATAAGTGCAATACATTTTGTTATTGCTGTGTAAATCACGATTTTTTTAGATAGGTTTACACCCAATAGCACGAGTTTGATTCAGTTCATGATCATAAAAGATTCTTTTGTTTCTTGCGGATATTGGTTTCAAGTATAAGATTCAATATTTTTTTGATATCGATAAGAAAATGAATTGGATTAACTCTTAAGCAGACAGTTTAATAATCCCTAGATTCAACTGTTCACTAAATACTTCATATTGTGAGTCTTCTAATTTCTGATTCTTCGAGGAAATCTGGTTCCAGTGTTTCTCATCACAATTTTTTTGTAGGTTAGGTGAGGTTCTATGTAAGTGGTGCTGTATAACAGACCATAAAACAGCGACAGCGGAAAATATTTTTTGCTAGCCAAAGGATTATCAATAAAAGAGAATATTTTTTATAACACTTTCTATTGTTCGCATTTACAATAACAAAGAAAACACTTCATTTTTTTGAGTTATTTACATTCAGGTTCAAGCTCTCGCACCTATCTGTACCGAACACGTCGTTTCACTACAGTCTTCTGAGGCAATCACGGCAACATTCCTTAAGCTTTCCAAACGGCAGAATTCTGCTTCAGCAACTCTTTCCAATTTTTCAATAACTTCGCACATTCCGTCGAGGTCGCTGTAAGTTTCTTCAAGTGCAGCAGTTTGTTGGTTTAAGCTGGTACTAATTTTGTTTTCGATGCCAGTGACATAGGTTGTTGCGTTTACTAAATATCTGAGTGAATTGTTTTGATTGACTATTACTGTGTCAATTCCATCAAATTTTGTGTTCAAACTAGTCAATTGATTTTCCAATCTGATCAATGCTCCATTTTGACCATTGATATCTTTGAGTGCATTTTCTAGAGATACTATGCATGCACAGTATTTTGGATCGATAGCTAAAGCAGAAACAAATATCAACCTATTGAAATAAATTCAAATATTATTAATAAAAATATTCACAATCTAATATTTAAGTCCACTAACTGGATATGGAAAAGATGTCTACATTTTCCGAAACACGAAAATATTTTATCCAATTGAAAATAAGTTGACTAAATATAAGGAAAAATTATCAAACTAGACGTGGAAGATATTAAGTATAAAATTTATTTTTTTCCTAAAGTTGAGATATGTCATCAATTGATAATAACTAAAGGAAATTATAAAACTCACCTTCAAGAATGACATCGGTAGAGGCAACGTAGGCAATAATGCAAGAAAAGGCAATAAAGTACTTCATTTTTATTATTAATATTTGTTGTTTGAAAGCCGTTCGTTGTCTGTAGATCGAATATTTTTTTCAATGGTATTTATACGAAAGCTTTGTTTGAAAAGGAGTTTATTTTATTTTTTAGTTGATTCAGGATATTATTCGTTCGAAATACATGTTTGCGGATTTTGTGTTGATACCAAAATATTTATTCAGTTATATGTGTTACTGTATGGATTGTTGTGGGAACAGAATGCAATGTTTGCATGGCTTAACAGAAGATTGAAAAAAATAGTAACCAAATTTTATATTTTTTGGAATGTATTTTGAATGTTCCACATTATTTCACATCTGGAGACTTTAATGCAAATCCAATTCCATTTCTACTTTATTTTTTCAAACTAAGTTCCAATAGTTTTTGTAGAAATTTTACACCACTTAAAATTAATTCTCGAAATATCTCCTTTGATACAAAACGAATATGCGCGTAAACTGAAAAACGCGATATATCTATTGGCCAGTGAAGACTAAGTATAATGGTACAACATGACCTCAACACGCAGGTAATCTTTTGTCAACTGCTTTAAAGCGCTTTCAGACGTGACACTTTGTGACCGGCTACTAGTGTCTGAAAAGAATCGCGTGGCTAAAAATACAATAAACACCAACGTATTCCTTATCTGTGTCTCATGTGAATGCGTCTAGGAATATAAATAGACACATTCACACAATAAGTGTGGAGGTACACGTGAACGACTAGTGTCTTGTGTGAAAGGTTCTTCATCAGGGGACACATTTTGTGTCTTGAATCTTGAATCTACTTGCTGATCACAAAGTGTCTCGTCTGAAACCGCTCTTTATGTTATCAATGCCTGAATACTTGAATCTCGACAACCAAAATATTGGCATTTCAAGTTACAACATTCAAAGACAACTATATATTCTCAAGACGGAACCTCAATTTTAGTAGAAGCCGGAACACTCTCTATAGAAATTCTTTATGTCAATTCAAGAAATTATGGATATGTTGGACTACCTATCGAAAAGCTTCTACAATCGTACCCTAAAACTCCGCCACTGTTTTCAACCCATGGGTGTGATGAAGTGAGGCTAAAATAGCTGATAAAAACTATATTCGTCCTTTAACTACTTACCAAAAGCTAATGATTGATTATTTTCACTTCCCTTCTTTAATTTTAAGGTTATGTGTAAGGTTTTTTGATATCGATGTGTTTATAATGAATTATTGGAATTAGATTGCTCCGAAATAGATCAATATTTATGTGAATTGATGATATCGACGAATATATCAATTTATTTATTTTAAAATCTTTATTATTTTCACAAAAGAGTATTAATTAGTATATTGTATCATGGGATCAGAAAATGAGCTTTATCAGCTCGAGACCATAAGATGCACAAGCGAGAGTAGCGAAGCGACTTTTTGAGGATTCCGTTGATGGAACATTGGTCTGTTAAATTTACCTTACATTAATATCATTATTTTTGGATGCTTCGTGAAAATTAGTTCGATCAATTGCTGCATTTTCTCCGTTTAAACGACTTTGTTAACCTCTCCGCCGATTTGGAGAGAATTTGTCCAAGTATTTTCCAACCACGACAGTATATTGGTGGGGCACCATCTTGCTGCAGCCACAAGTAATTTCTGTTATAATAATGCCATTGGGTACAGCAACATCTACTAGAATAACCAAGTTAATTTTTTATCCACAATTTCAATATAATGCAGGCTATTCGTTACCCGGCGCTACCGGCGATAATTATCCTATCTTAGTCTTATCTAAGTCTTATCTTAGTTTTATCTTAGTCTTAGTCTTAGCCTATAAGATTAGCATTTTCTAGAATGGAAGTTACCTGTAAGTTATCTAAATTTGTTGGCCAATTTCTGATGTTGATGAAAGTTGATATGGCCTAGGTAGGCAATCGATGTTAGCTATTGCTGAACATGAGTAATGTGTTGTATCGTTATTTTTTTCACACCTTGTGTACTGGTCCAACACCTTGTTTGGATCTCTTATGACAAATTTTCTGTTTCCGGAAACAATGTTTTATCAGAGAGCCATTTATTGGATGCTTCCTTATTGATATAAGGTAGATTGAAATCGAGATGATGTCAACCATGAAGCCCTTTTTGTGCCTGTTTATCAGAGTCTGTAACGATTTCAAGTTTTTTATCAGGGTTAACAAGGTTCACAAAGGAAATAATTTTCATTTGCTTTAAGACTAGCTACTGCTACTAATGCAGCTACTGCTCACGTTGGTTTTGGTTTAAATTCCGTAATCCGTATCGTTGAGTAGATTGGAGAGTGGATCAATTGCACTGGAAAATGTTTCTATACGGATAGAATTTTTTTTCTCCAATCTTTTTGGGAATCAAACCACAATAATGTTTTCATATTATCAGTTTCGAGGTATTTATTTGTAAATGAAGCTTCGTTAGCCAGCGCTCTTTCGATTATTCAAGAAAAGTAACAAGATTGGAGGGTACTTGGCAAATTAGCAAAACAAGCCAAAAATATGAATATCAAATGATTTCCTATTATCTACGATTATTATAATGAAAAAACATAAAATTGTTTCCTATTTTTTTATTGTCCAGAATTACAGCAACAGCTGAATATTCGAAATATTAGACTCATCTCCAATTATTCCAGCTCTTGCACCTATTTGTGCTTGACAGTTTTCTCCGCGACATTCTTCTAAAGCGACTAGGACAGATTTTTGTATGCCTGTCCAAATACATTTTTGTTTCGTAGCGATTTCCTCCAAGTGTTCGGTATTGTTGCATACTTCGTTAAGGTTATCGTATATTCTATTGAGATCTATCGTCTGTTCGTTCGAGATGGTTAATATGGTACTGTTTTCTCTATCAATAACTGTTTCCAGTTCCTTTTGCAAGTTACAAAGACTATCAGTTTGATTGTTCATAATTGGGTCGACTACATTGTTAATTTTTGTATCCACTTCAATAAATTGATTGTTAATATCCTTCAACGATTGTAGGTTTTGGGTTTCTGTCCTTAGTAGGTCTTGCAACGCAGCTCTGCATCCACACGGATCTATTGTGCTAGCTGGAAAACAAAAAAAATTATAACAACTTAACATATCAAAATATATGAACAGATGATTTGAAATAATTCATAGTTACTAACTTTGAAGATTAATAGCCGTGGCAGAAATGTAGCTAATGATGATGCAAATGAAAAAGTAGCATGTCAAGTACTTCATTGTTGGATTTGTTAAAGTGCTGTCGGTTAACTGTACGTTCCGTTGAATTTTGATTATTATTTATATCAAAATTTTATTTAAGAAGGATTACTTTGTTTTTGTATTCATCTGTTTATAATTTTAAGGTACTAATTCATTTGTTTATTGATACGCTAATCTTTCAAATACAAAACAGTTTGTGTTATTTCCGCAAAATATCTGCAATTTAACGAAAATACGATAGCGGTTTAATGAAATAGTGACTTTTCAATAAAAAAATATTCCATGTTCCACCGTAGTCTTCTCTACACACGTCCAGCGAGTTTCCATTTTTTTCAAATACCTAATTCAAAATGTAATCTTTCGGAAGTTCAGCAAAATCGCTGTCCACCAAGCTATTTTTTCATGTTTAGGAAGAGATAGGAATGGGAAGATAGATACATAGGAAGTGATAGGAGATAGCCAGATCAGGTGAATATGGAGGCTGGGGCAATGAATAAATAAACCCTCTTTTGAATAATCAATGGAGATTACACCTTTGTAATCCCAAAATATTGTGGCCATTACCTCACTGGTCCAAAAAACTGATTTTGCTAGTTTTGGAACTCGTTCCTCCAAAATTCATTGTTAAGGCTTTATTTTTGTTTCTGGGATGTAATGATGTACCCAAGTTTCATCTCCAGTGACATATCGACAAAATAATTCACTTGCATCACGCTTGAAGATATCCAAAAATTTGTTCTAAGTTTCTTGTTTATTAGACGTGTTTCCTTTGGCTATCCATTGTTTAGAATAGGTTTTTAACCTATTTAGCTTTGGATACATGTTGACTCCATTGATTCAACTATGTGGATATCATTATTTGCTTTTTCTTGTTTCTCGCTGAGTGCTACTTTCTCAGCAATTGGGTTGAGGGGTGACAGGAATAGATAATAATATATTATTGTTGATACAAAGAACTCTATAACAATAACATTGAATCTTAAGTAGTAAGTAATTACTCAATGCAAAAAATTTCTCAGACAATTACCTATCACTACACCATTGTTGGGGTGCGGGGTATTTTCAGTTTGAGCATTAATTTAAGATATATCAATCAGTTGAAAAAACAACCAGTACCTATATTATTTCACCATTCTGTGAAACTATTTTATCCATTCAAATTATGCCTTTAGAATGTCTCTTTAAAATTGATTGTTTTGAAGAAAATTTCTTTAGATTATGACTAAAGAAGAAGTGGAAATTTGTATAATTATTTTATTAAATGCTTAAAGTGTCTACCATCTCATGATCTAACTCCACTTTTCTATTTTGTTTTGTTCTGATTGTTCTTGAAGTAACCGTTCAGGTGAACGAGTAGGCCACTTATGGGGTCCTTCTACTCATCTATCGTCCAAGAAATATATAATTCAAATGTGCATTAATCAGAGTGGATAAAGGTTGAAAGATAAATGAGTGAATTTCTCAATTTTCATTACTGAATTTTTTCTTGAATTGTTAACTTCTTAATTGCCCTATTCGAAATAAAGCATTGCAAATGTATAAATGAATAATATTCTGTCTGAATAGTTTTTAAGTCCTGTAACTTTTTCGATGTTGAATTTCAAGAAATGATCTCGTCATATTGTTTCCTACGTTTTTTCCTTCATTTTGATATACAAAAAGAGCTATTGGCTTGAAAAGTTATTGAAAGAGTGGACTACCCTAAAATATCATGAAATATATGTACAAGATATAACCAACCATTTTATTTTGCAATTGGGAAGGAGAACTTAACAATAAAAAAATGAAACTAATTATTTAAGATTAACAAAATTCAATTTATTTCTCGCTACCAGCCTTTCTTCATTAGTCTTTTTCAAAAATGGACAAAGACTTGTTTTTCATTCAGTATCCTACTGTTTAGAGTCAAATTTAGATCCTTGATTTCCTGCTCAACATCAAATCTGGCCCCCATCAAGTTTAATGGTTTTGAAGCTAAGTTTTCTTTCTTTTTAGTGAAGGCTATTGCGATGGTTCCAGTGTTTAAGTGAAAAATTATGAGCTGATTGGTTTCTATTTTTTACCAGATCTGACTGTTTTAAAAAGTGATCTCTTAAACAACCTTTTCCGAAAAACTATGTCATCTTATAACAGATCCTTTTTTTCCTTTGATTCTTTATTTTTTATATTTTATCATTATTTATCTCCAAGTACTCAAGATTTTCCCACTACTTACTCCGTCACATAAACTTTTGTAAACGCTAAAGAAATAGAAGCTCTGTTAGTTATTAATAAAGAAAAACTAAAGTTTATATGTTTGGTGGATTTTATTATTTATTTTGGAGTTCACAACAATATCGGATGGTTTTTTCAAGTGCTGAAAAAATATGGACTGCTAGATTAGTATAAAGGACATTGGGCGCAGTCTTCGGCACTTGTGATCACTGTTATGAGATTTTTAATGATATTAGTTTGCTCTAGGACATCTTCAAGTATGTCGTCTGCATTGCCAGTGAGAGTTTTTAGACTATCCACTATACTAACTTGTTGCTGAGATTGTTGGTTGATTTCAAAAATAGTTTGATTTTGAATTATCGATAAAACTGATAATTGTGCATTTACATCTTGTAAATCGTCACTTTGACTCTCGATCTTTTCTTCGAGACTAGTTATATTTTGAGAAACAGAGTCTAAATCATTGTTGGCTAGTTTTAATGCAGCAGATAGATTTTCCAGTAATGAAAGAATCTCGTTTAAATAACTCCGGCATGTGCAAATACCCTTAGTATCTGAAAATGAACAAAATTATTAATTCAAAATGATATTTTCATCAAGAAATACGGGAAAATTCTTACTTTTCAACTCTACTGCATTGCCTGAGACGTATGCAACAATACAAAAAAGTGCTATTATGTATTTCATGTCTGATTTTTTGCTGCTTCCAATTGTTGCTGAACTGTGGTTCTTAACAAATCTCTTAACGTATTTATACAGAAATAACAGTTAAATATTTGTTATTTTATTTACTTTCAGAGTACAAATAATGTATTCAAGTTACTGTTACGAGATTAAAGAAGATTTCATTGTATAAATATATTATTGTTTATTTTATATTCTCGTAAAAAAATAGTGAAAATGGGAAAATAATATTTTGATTTTTTTCAAGCTGTTTACATTGTTTTTACACTTTTTTGCTCAGCATGTATTGAGAGTACCATGGTACACATGCTATGCATAGTTTTGAATAGATATTTTTGAAATAAACCAAATAAAAAATCAGATCCCATGGAAAAAAATATGCATGGCTCCTTGACCATGGAGAACCATTTCAACTACCAAAATTTGGATGGAATTGTTCCATAAACAAATGAAAAAATGGTAGCGAGAGAAAAATTTCGACTTTTTTGAAGAAATCAGTACCATTTTACATAATATTTTTTTTATATCTGAATAGCCCAATAACAAGAGCAAAATCAATTGATTCTAAAACATTATTATAAAAGTTATTATTTCAATTTATTTTGTTTATTCTTTTGGTGGTCGCGCCACGGTTATTGCCTCTTAATTCGTTAAAGATATTAGTACTAATTTATTTATTGTACTCAAACCTTTCACCATTTTATTTATAAATGCTGTTCAAGTGCTTCCGGTCATGAAGATCTTGGAATGGATTTCTGTTGTCGACCTGATAGAAAGCAATCTTCTTATTTCAATTAAACGTTCGTAATTGAACGTCAATTGCAAAATTTTCCGAATGGCTCTATTCGAGATTTGGAATAAAACAAATGCTCGAGCTGACTATTCATCAGATCGAGAACTACATTTCGAATAAAACGATTCGGAGAAAATAAAACGTTCAGTCTTGTATAGTCCTTCATACTTTTGTTTGATATGCACATAAAAAAAATTAGCTTGAGATAGTATCAGTATTTCCTCTGATGACAAAAAATATAACACAAATCAATGATTTGAGATTTTTTGAACCGTAAAACAATAAATGTATGTGTATGGTTACATTCAATAAGAACTTCGTGAAAAACAATGAATTAATTATGTTCTGTACAACCTTTTCTGGGCTTTTTGCTTTGTAAGTCCCCCACACCTCAGCCTTCTGGCTTTTCGACCTCTGGTTGTTTTCAACACGCTTATGCTGTCTGGAACGTATAGAGCCCTGAAGGGAAGCGAAAGGACAATATCAGAAGGACTGGGAAGGAGAGGATGACCAAGAAAAAAATGAAGGTAATTATAAAAAATGTCGTTTATTAGGCAGTATGGAGTTGAAAACCAAATGAATAATAGTGATAGGCTCAAGAATTGTGGTTTTATCAAGGAGAAGTCAGCAAAACTGTTCCATTAGATAACAAAAGTTTTATTGAGTTGTTAAGGGGAAATCGAGCACTACAAAATACAAGATATATAATATATTTTGTTTTTATATGTATTTTTTGTTCTTTACATAATTAATGACTTTATATTTTGTGATAAAACAAAATATGAATCGAGGTTTACGAAAAACCATATCGCCCATCTTATACGACCTCGTACTGCCCTTTAAATCATTCCATATCACAACTGATTTTGTTAATTATAATAAATATAAAGCTTGAAAACAAGGATGATTAATCAAGAATGAAAGCTGGAACGCCGTTGAGAAGCAGATGAGTCACGAAAAGGTCGAATGATAATGTCTTTCAACAAAAGCTTTATGTTGTTGTGCATGGAGAAGTGATATTAAATGTTGAAACTCGAAGATATTTGTGTTTAATGCTCCCGTATTCATGACTGGAGACCATTTAAACTTTTTGATGACTTGTAACTATTCCAGATACATTCGCAAGTGTCGTTTTGTTCAATTTTATTGAATTGAAAAAAAAATGTCTTTCCTCCAAGAAAAAAACAATTTTAAAATGTTCATCTTTTGCAAGCTGTACTTTTAGTTCCTTTCACTTGATACTTACCAAGCGATATTTAAACTGCTCTAGATATTGAAATAGTTTTAACTCCTTATTCGCTAATCAGGAACATTTATTATCACTTTAGCGGATTATAGATTCAATTTTCTTCAATCTAAAACTTCACAACTTATAACTCCTTTAAATGAAACTAAAAGTTTCTAATTAACTTCACTTTGATAAAAAATATATGAAAATTCAAAACTTATAATGATTTGGATATTTTTTATTAAAGTGGAGGTAATTAGAAACTTTTGGTTTAATTTAAAATAGTTGGGTAGTGAATAAAAAAACGATAAGAATAATACAGAACATATATGGGAAAAATGAGAACGCAGTTATAGAAAATAACAATATAACAGAGAAAGAGCTACAAAATAACATAAATGTGTGGAGTGCAGAATAGGTACAGACAAAACAAAGTTGAACATTTTCAGTACCTTGAAAACGGAACACAGGAAGCAGATATTAATAATAGAATTGTTAAAACTAACAAACTATATGAACCATGCCATGAATATCAAGTTTATTAAAAAAAAAGAAATATAGATAGAAAAGAAATTGGAAGTATTTAATGGTTATTGAATCAACAAGTTTATTAATGAGGTCTATTAACAATCCAGATAATGTTTGAGATTGTTAATTGCCCTTTTAATACTCGTATTAGTTACAAAGCTTTTCGTCGACTGTAACAGTTGTAATCGTTTTTCTCAATATTTGAAAACTAGAAATATTTATTTGTTTCATAGGTAAGTACTGTCAAAAATAAATAATGACATTGGAATATCACAGAGATGGTCGCTGGTTCAAATGTCACTATTTTCGTTTTCCTTAAATTATTTTTTGGATGTCTTAACACTAATTGGGAATACAATTAATCTTAGAATTTATAGAAGAAAGACAAACAATGGTGGGGACATTCACAACGTCTGGATGAGCGAAGACTAGTGAAGAGAATATGGAAAGCAAAAATTTAAAAAAAAATTAAACAAAGGGCATGGCCAAGAAAAACTTGGGATAAGATAATAGCTAGATTACTGGATAAAAGAAGAAGAAGCTGGAAGGAAGCAGAGGACTTTGCTCAAAATAGGAAAGAGAGGAAAAAGTTCGTGACGGGAGAATAGTTGCAGCACACTCTACACACCACTGATTGGTAGAAGGGTTTTCAGATTATATATAAAATATAGAATAGTTATATGAGTAGATTTCACAGAGTAATAAAAAGAATAATCTTTTGATAAAACAGTGTGTAATTTTTTTACATATAAAAATTGCTACTTATTAGTAACTGTCGTTGGGAATATAGTTTATGTCAATAAACCGTTTATACCACAATTTTTCAAGTAGTTATCAATTAAACTGAAAAAACTTTAAATTTTAATTGAATGATATATAAAAATAAGTAATCTTTCAAAGGATGACTTTGAACACGTTAATTAGGCATCCTAATACTAATTATAAACGAGATTTTCAGCTCTGTTTTTTGCTTGCCCAACTTCTTGGTGTTTTTTATCTTGTTGTGAACTTGTAAATAATCAGGAAATCGACTAAGTATGCAAATGAAATGAAGCCTATTCAGGGGTTGTTTTATAATATTTATCTTGTTTATAGACTCTTCTACACCACGATAGACTGAAATATTTTAATTTTCTCAAATCTTAATTTGAGAAAGCTACATGCAGTGTTAGCGAAACGCGTCACGAATGTATATTGAACTGAGTTCAAATATTATGGAAATTTAAACAAATTGAAGTGTTTTATTCCATTGTTTAGTATAGATCTCCTTTAAGTGGAAGCCTTTTCTAATCTCCTACAAAAGTACATTGCAAATGAGACGTTTTTGGGAAGTTACTTCTGGTATTGCAAAAATTGTTCTGAATGTTGGCACAGCCCTCATACCAGTGACCTTATTATAGCTTTCAATATTGACCTTTGATGATCTTCTAATTTTGGCGGTCAAAAAATGGCAAAGAGACTTTAAAAACATGTACACGGTAGTGATACATACCTACCCACTCCACTAATTATCTTCTACTGACCTCCAGCTGCATCTCCTGGTTAAGGGAGATAGGAAACTTCAGTTGAGATTTCGTGCTCAGCTTTTCTGTTGTCGAGTTGAAAATGTTGCCAGTGTTTATTGATTGACTTTTTGAATCCAAGCTAATTCTCCCAATAATCTCCTATAGAGCTGAAATTATCTACTGTAATTTGCAAAAGTAATTATCAAAATTGGAAATTCATTGGTGGAGTAGGTTCAGTTTCATAGTAAATTTTCATTTAATTTCAAAACTTTTAGTACTCTGTATCTCAGTTACTTATACTACATGTGTCCATATCAAAATCAATGAATCTTTACCCTGAATATATAAATTCATCGCAATGTATTCATAATTTTGTGAATCATATCGTGTTAATACCTTTTCGCATATAAATATTCATTGAAACATAATTTAAACACAAATTAAATCTTTTATTTTCATTGACGAGATTTCACATTAAACATATTTTGATATCGATGTTATTCAGTAACATGTTTTAGTAGACTTTTGTATTTACATTTTGGCCGATAACAAAAATATTGTTTATAAAATTGTTAATGGATTATATTATATGATTTCACAAGTTACAAATTTGTTTATTATTAATCGCGTTGTCAAAAAAAGTTATGTCACTACGGTTCTTTACCTCTTGTAAACTAAAAGTAAGTACTTTATACTTTCTGCAGCAATATTTCTAGCTAAAAGCTTTCGGAACTTATTTTGATCGATAAGAAGATTTGAAGTTCCTGCTTCATACTTTTACGATTTTGTACATGCTATATTTTTATTACTCAGATTATGTCAAATAATTTCAGAGGTAATTCGTTAAATTTCTCAAAGAATATGATTATTAGAAATTAGCCGTTTTAAAAGGTTAAATACTAACATCCCACTCCTGATAAGGTGTGAGTACACAAAATAATCCAATTATTTATATTTAAAATGCATCAGTTCAATAACATTTTTTCTTATCATGAAAATCTGGAAAATATATATCTATACTCGGAGAACATTCAATGTTTTCCAAGTCAACTGCTTTTCAAACGATGAACAACATTAATGTGTTCCTTTGTTATGGATGCCTTGCACATATTTTTACTCAATTCATAATCTTGACCTAGCTAATAGATCACCCACCAAAGGATTTCTCCGATTACCCAAATTTAAAGGAGCTAGAAGGGTTTAAAGTGCATAATATTAAAGCAAGCGCGAAAACAGTGACGTCATAGAACAGTAAGGTCGCTGTATACGCATATACATACATAGAAGCTGGTAAGCAGTTAATTGCATGCAGTTTCACTCTTATTAACAGTCAAGTTAGAATATGAGAATTTACATTGGAAAATAAGTCGCATGTAGCGTATACATATTCCATATTCCCTCACTGATGCAAGATGTCTGCTCGAATGGCCTTCAAAAATATGGAAAATGAATATTGAGAGTGAAGCTTTTGGTAATCTTATACTTTTCTTGTTATGTTTTATCTCTAATCTCTAATATCACAATTTCATTGTCTTTTTTTGTTTCAGGTAAGATACATATTATATCATTGAGGACTTTGATTGGTAAGTGTATCTACTTACTTAAATTATTTTTAGTTAAATCAGGATTAACAAATGTCATCATCTTTCAATTATCCTCGAGTTCTGATCCACTGATTTGATCAAATAAATATTAAAAAAACAATTTCAAGGTAGGTACTCACTGGGGAGTTTCCCTAAACAAGTTTCTCGGTTTAAAAAACCCGACCAATTCGGTGAACGGAAAACTTTCTGGATATTTTTTGAAGGAAGGACTTTATTTTGAGTGTAATTTACGTCTAATTTCATGTAACGTTGTGCTCCCTATTGAAAGCTGTCTCCAAAAATGTATATCATGAAACAGTGATCACTTTATGACAAAAAAAACTAATCGCCAGGCTGTATATGCCCCGACGACTATTGTATGGTTTTACTTTGTTCATCGCTAATTGACGGCTACATTCATTTGAAATGATTCAAAAAAATTTTCACTATTTTTAAATTTATGAAACATTCTTTCAAAGTTTTTATCTCTTTGAATAATTTCTGCGGTTATAAATCAATTATAAATTGATTGAAAATTAAAAATAAATAAAGCCTGAACCTCTTGTTTACATTACATTTATTAAACTCAGGGAGCAAGAAATATCAAACAATAATTTTCGGCGTTTCAACATTTTGATTCTGAATAATACTCAGATTCAACACAAAAATCAGCACGTTCCAAATAAAAGCCAAAAGAATCCTTACACTTGTTGCTCTTGGATATTTTTTATCCATTGGTGAGGATATACAATTTTTTCCAAGATTATTAAGCACAAAAATGTCTTGAACTATTCAACCAGCTCATAGTATTGTCAAAAAAATATTCCATTTATGCGAAACTGAATGTATTATGGACATTTCGCGATTTTCTAACTGTGTGCAAATATGTTCAAGGCCTTGGTAAGAACATATATATTTGCAGAGCATTCATCTTCAATGAAAAATTTCGTTTTTAATTGTGATAACCAACATTGTCCATCACCATTTCTATCCGTCATTTATATATCTATGAAGTCTTAACGGTTTCAACAAAACTTGCTTCTTGTTGATATGCTTATTGCCAAATGTTTATTCAGATATAATTCTTTGTGAACTTGTATAGTCAACATAAATGTTTTCTTCCATTCTCTTTTTTAATACTTCTTTTGAATCTCAAATGCTTTTTGAAATATACCTTGCAATTCAAAGAATATTCTATTCCTATACAGATATACTTTCTAGAACGCCTAAAATTTTTAGGAGGTTCGTCACGTATATTCAAGAAAATAGGTATATAAACTCGCCAACCCCAACTTTCTTTCATTTCATTCCTACATCCGAATCCACTCCTCCGAGCGGCAAACATATTAACACCATAAAAAATAAAGACAAGAGCATGATGAGTTTTACGGCTCTTGTACGTGATTGTTGCATCGAACGTGCTGATGAGTAACACGAACTATGCTTAAGAAGTAAAATAAAGATGATAAGGCCAATAATATGATATTTGATAATGGCTTTTAAAATTATGATCTGAAATAAAAAAATTGGAAATATAATTCATAAAATTATTAACGTGACTGAACTATTAAAAGAAGTAATTGAGTATAATTGAACGGTATTTGTAGAACCGTGTACCGCCACAATAATACTGTTTATGTTGACTCACCACAAATTGTATCAGCCTTCCAAAGAAAAGCTATCATTTGTGAAGGGGCAGATATTTTATCATCCTCTGGAGCTACTAGGATCTGCTGCCATGACTCTTTCAGCAGCCACACAATAGCATAGTGTATTTTGTCGACTCGTCCTCTCCTAGGAAGAGTTGACACTCAATGTCTCCAACCGCCTCCTTTCTGTCCCGACGATATATTATCCCGTAGCGTTCACTGAGGACAATGTTATTCTCTTCTTTCCTTTGTTTAACCTACAGCTTTAATTGAGTCATTGACTTGTATTAAGCCTATAATTCCAGTAGGCTCTTGTTTTTCCACCTATCTGGTCCGACATAGTTCTCGATATTAGATTAAATGAGATTTCCACTCGAGGCGGTAAGCATATGAACTGGGACTACTTGGCACCTACTTGGCTTAAAAGTAGTCTACTTTTCTAAAATGGTTTTGAACTGCAACAGTTGCCATTATCTCTGGCTGTGAACGATTGGTCCAAATTATCCATTTTGTGTATTCTGCAGGTCGTCAGACCTACCACCCTCTCACGTTGGAGATGAAGGGGAGGTATGTAATCTTGTTTATCATTACATAGAGCAAGTAGTTCTCTAGGGGTCTCATGAACCAGTTTCATCCACAAAGTATTTCGCAAGTCTTTAATGAAAGTACTTGAACATTTTTTATGAAATACAGTTGAACCTACCGGAATTTCCAATTGCTTTTTGGATGAAATTCTGTTTTTATTACTCAAGGACACCTTCATACTAAGCTAGACAAGGAACTCAAGTCCAGGCTGCTGGAACTGGATAAGAGAAATGTGAGGACAGTTACCGATCTGGTGACTGGACACTGTACACTGAGGTAGCATTTGCACAATATGGGCAAAGTTAGTGAACCCTGCTTCTGTGAGAACAAAGACTCGGAAGGGAGTACTTTGGAGTGGAAATAACACAACCATCACAACTACTGATGATCCCTCCAGATAAACTGGTGGCCCATATAGAAGACACGAGTGTTTTGGAATGAAAGTAGGTAGATAACATGGGTAATGGTACAATGATTCAGTTCACGTGCCTGGGTTGTTGAGCCCAGCCCAAACGTGTGCGTGATTGAATGGATGTTTTTATGATTAATTTCCATTGGCTGATATTATCATGAATTATCTTGTCAGTTCGAACAAAAAATAAATTTTTGTTATCACAATTGCGGAATAAGCAAAATATATGGAATGTATTTTGTTTGAGGAATCAATTCACTAACACTTTAATATCAAATCTATTATCTGAAATTTCCCTTTTTCATGATTCTTCTTTACTGCATCATTCTAAAAATGATTCATACTTGTTTGTTTTAACTTTCAAGTAGTTTTCCATAAAAGAAAACAGCTACTTTCAAACCAATCCCACTACGGAAAATCCTCTTTGAGAACGGAACACTTGACTACATAGATGTAGGAAGATTTCCATGTGATACGCGGTGTTAGCAGTGGCAAATCCGATCATCTCTTGACGATTTAGCAAACTACATATATATATACACTGAAGCACTCATCTATATGTTTTTGTCACACATTCTTACAATATTCTCAAGGTGAAATTGACTTTGTTAACTTGAACGAAAGGAATTTTGGTGAAAAGTAGTTGTTCGTTTCCTCTCTTATTCGTGTGTAACATGGCTCGTATCTGCTTAGAAATAAGAAGCTTATGTAGTAGTTAATGAAATAGTATTTTGCATACAATTGCAAATTATGAGGTAGATTAGTTAGTTGATTGGATTAGGAACTGTATCAAATTTTGTGGATTGAAAAACTGAGTAGAATAAGCTTTTATTTGCTAAAAATTCATACTGACTGATGAAAAAATAATAGTTTATCATGCAATCATGTTATCCATGACAAGAGTGTTAAAACACCATTTTTCTACGAACAAGAAGTTATTATTCGAATTCAACAACATTGCTTTTTTATTAATTTCATCTGGCAAGATTTTTTTCGCTATATCCTTTAGACTTAGTTTTCAAAAATGTCTGCAATTTTGGATATTTGCTAATATCAGTTGTATGTTAAGTGTCCATAGAGAAATGAAGATTTCAATTTCATTGAGAGTTCTTGTATATGAAAATTCCTCGTCGCAGGACATTTCTTCCAAAATGTGGAAATATCTACGTTTCCGACTAACGCAAAAGATTGAATACTTATGTCATAAAACACGAATCTCTTAAAATCTGCCAAACATTGTACAGAAAATATTGGGTCTGCCTAATTGGTTATTTGAAAATTTATAGACTCATATTGGTAGATACTCCAGTTTCACAATAAAACCAAGTAATTGTAATTTACTGTCCCTGTTTTTCTTCTGTTTTATTGACAATTTCATCACAACCAGAAATTTCCCGACCTTATTTTTCCAAGTGCAACATTTCATCTAGCTAGTTATTTGCTTTTTCCTGTTTGTTTCAATTCTGTTAAATTACATAAGTACTTGAATTTAAGAAGATCTCCCTAAAAAAACACGAGAAGTTCCATAAACTCGGTAATTTAATATTTTGAGCTCAAAACATAAAAAGCTTATATTGAAGTATCGCATTTTAATTTATTCTTCAGAATTTACATAATCCGACAATGCAACTTTAGGAAATGTTGGTGAGCTTCCATGGGAAATTTTAATAATAGCGCGCTAGCGTAATATGTTTCGTTTAAAAATTTTCTGTGTTGTATGAGCTACATTTTATCTTTTCAAGCCCTTTATTAGGTTGTAAACATCGACCAAACTGACAAGGTGGCACTAAATTATCCTTAATTTCGGTTGAAATTTTTATTCTCTGAAAAAATTCATTTTTTTATGTTTCACAAAAACCAAACATCAGATAAAGGAGCAAAAATAGAAGTGTACGTATAACTGATATACAAATCCATTGCTGCTGGCTGAGCTATCTTGATGTGACATTGATGACACTATCGGTACCTACCAGGTACTATTAAAACTGTTTGAATAACATGCAATGCAAAGAAAATTACTGACCTTGGAAACTATGTAAACGGTTCTATTGCAAATAAACGGGAAACTACACAAATCAATCCAAAGAGTAGAGTGAAAATCATGTGGAAAAATCACATGAGTTTTCAAGAAGCAAGTGGAGTGGGTTTTCTACTTTTGATATAGCCACTGTTAATAATAAAACCATAGTATCGGCACATAGTAATTGAGGTGCCACTATTTTTTGAAAGAGTTATCTTGTGATTTGTTATTTTTTTGAGCACTTCTAATCATCTTCTCTCATTTAACATGCATGTTAAAATTGTTCAGGTTTTTCAGTGATTCTTCAGGACTTTTCTATTTCATAGTGTTTGGTACCTAGCCCTTCTACTCCTATTCCAAACTTTAGAACCATATATATAATATAATTTCCTGTTAATGGTGTGGCTTTTTTTGTTACACCGAGAGAAGAGTTATTTCTAGACAAATAAACTGATTTGATTGAACCCCCTTTGTTTAATAATAACATTGCTTATTCATTATTAAGAAGCCATATTAACATGAAAATATTGGAAAACTTTGATATAAAAAAATGATTTATTCGAGTGTGATTTCTTTAATGTGAAGAAATGTGTTCTTCCTTATGCACACCTTCATACAATTATTGTTCAGAAACTATCCAAAGTTTATGAAGCACAATATAATATTTTGTTATAAAACATAACGATGCTATTTGGGTAAAAATTGTTTTCATTACCCAGAAAAAAATATAACATCTTGAAGAATATTTCATCACTTTACAACAACAAATTAAATATTCCTAGTAAAACATTTCAAAGTTTTGACAGAAATTTACATTTTTTAAATAAGCCTATAGATTATTAGCCTCAAATAAGATCTACTTTATACCAAAAAATAAGTATTTGATTATAATTGTACTTTTATTGTTACGAGAAAAAAGCTTACTTACTTCGAATCACATATTTCTTCACCCGTAAGAAATCACATTAGCCCACAAATGATGTGGCAATTAATACAAATAACTACCACCCCACCCTGCCCTATTATTCAGAATCGTACCTATCGTTTGGCGTGAGTCAGTGAAATTAGATAAGTTTGTGCAATTTTAATGATTATTTTGTTTTTGTAAAGTGTGTGGTTGAAGTGCTCTGGACAGATAAAAGAAATGAATGAATTGTTAAACTCATGGCGATTACAAGAATTGTGAGATCTCTCTGAGGTTAGGAAATTGATGTTAATTATATTCAAGTAGCTAGGAATGGAAAGCAAGCGAGATGTACGTCAAACATACACATTTCTCAATTTTACCTGTCAAATTTACTCCAAAAAACTACTACGGGAAAAGCATTAATGAACACACTTAAGGCTAGACAAGGCTGTCTTGTGGATACCATTGCTGGTTATGTTTTAGATCATGTACTATGTAGGTATGTTTAATTTTAAAAATGTATGGTTACCATTTTATAAATGTATGGTTCCTATTTTAAAAATGTAAAGTTTCCAATTTAATAGATCAAAATATTCAGCAACAAGTTTTTTATTTCTATCCTGCTTTCATACTAAACAGTTTTATGCATAAATAGAGAACCGAATGGATGTTACCCATACTATCTTAATACACTGTGAACTTTATATTTCAAAAGTTTAGTGTATTAAATAGTGAAATGTAGGTAACTTCCATAAACATCATAAATAATTTGGTTTTTTAGGGAAATATATTTTTTCACCTCAATGCAATATATTGTTTATCAAAATTATGGTTCGGTTATGATGAATATGTTTAATTTTAGTGAACATTAATAGTTTTCTTAAAGGAGAAACATTTGTTTCATGCAAAAAAATTTAATTTGATGGAACGATACATTTTTTACAAATAAAAAACATATCGGTAACCCAAACAATATATTTTTTCATAGTAAAGAAATATATTTTAACGAGATAATACATTTTTTTATGATGAAGAAATGTTATTCTGCTATAAAATAATTTTTTTTATAATAAAACAATACAGTTAGCCTGCAAAAATGAGTATTTGTTATTGGAAAACTACTTTATTCAATTTAAATGCTTCCAAAGATTAATATAACTATTTCGTCATTCTACCTTAATAAATAATGTTCAAAACAAATATGATACATTTTTACAAGAATAAATATAATTTTCAATAGATAATTCATTTTATTATTGACAATGAATATGTTTTTATTCATCAGCAATATTACTTTCCGAACTTGGAACAAATCCTTTCTTAACGACAAATGAAATATTAGTTAGGCCATATGGAAAATCATATTTATTTGACATAATAAGATTTTAATTGTCACAAATAAATCTTTTTCTCGGTGTACTCTAATTTGTATACCGTTCTTTATTATGATATAGGATCTCGAATTTTTTAGGGGGTAGTTTTATTCAAATGTTTTGATGATCTTCCCTCCACTGAGTTTGTATTTCGTACTTTCTGCAATACTCTTCACTACCATATGTACTGTCGTGAAGTGAATTAAGAACCACTTCCATGGTCTTCATTGGACTTTTTTCATTTGCTTCTATGGTGCATATACATTATATAGGTACCAGTTTTTGAATAATGGTTGTCTCTTGTAAACCGTCAGCATCTGGCAGCTCCTAGATATTTTTTCAAAAATTATAAACAAACATATTCACTTTAGTAGTTCCCTTTTTGCTTGGATATATTTTGGCTTATATCTTATTATGTTGCAGGTTTTTGTTGAACTACCATCTCATGATTCTCAAAATATTTTAATTACTAGTCCATTATTCACCTAGATTGACAATAGAAAAAAATAGTAACCTCTAATAGAGGAACTCAACCTGGCTAGAAGAAGCAGTAGGTAGTTGTCAACTTCACAGCTAGTAGTGGAAAAATTATTTAAATTCTTATAAAGTTAATTTTAAAGAGAAAATAACAGTTCCAAATAATGAAAAATTAAATTTGTATTGTGAATAATTATAAATTTTATATTTTTGCAAGTAACACCACTGGAACTCTCCAATTTAGTAACGCTGATTGTGACAGGGCGATAAATAAACTTTTGGGTCGCAGTCGATATTATGCTTCAGTGAAGTCGTATACTTTTTCGCTAAGCGTTCTTTAACTACCAATATCTCCATCAAAGTTTCACGTACCGCATAAGGCCGGTAGATTGACTAGCTCCGAAAGTTCCGTACTTCGGGATTTTCGATGTACATTAACGGGAATTTACTAGATTGGTTGGATCACGCCGTTGGAAAGTTTTTACACAACTTTCCGACATACCGTTGTCGATAAATATGGTAATGAACGATCTCCAGCCGTCATCCAAGCTAAAGCTCTCTTTATAGAAAGCTTGTTTATTTTAATGGCCGTGTCACAGCTCGACATCAAGGAATCATGACTCGATGAATACTAACCGAGTTTTTAGCGTCAAGAGAAGCGTACCGTGTCGCCTTGATATTTATTTACATGCAAGTATGGTGGTTTTTATGCATTTGTTGATTTATTGCGGTTGGAATTCTCTTGAAACGAATAATAAAATACTTTTTTCAACGTCCTTTTTTATTAAAAATTGCTTTGTTCGTTGGTTCGATGATGAATATCCAATTTTTAAATTGTGTAATTTGTAGTAGTTTCTTAGAGAATATCACTAATAGATATTGCATGATATTGCTTCATAAGTTTTGAAAAATATTTTTCTGAAACAGTGACCGCTCAACTAAAAAGCAACAACTACTTCCCGGGCTATAGGCTATAGGCTATAGGCTATTACACTTCAAAGTCAAACGGGGTTTGTATATCTACAAGATGTTTAACACCAACCATTCTAGTTTGCAATTAGAAGGGACAACATAACTTGTTGACCGGTTTCGGCATATTTGCGCCTCATCATTACAAGGTGTATGTTCTCCGACCTAGAGCTCTGAGAGCTCAATTCTGGACTGAAGAAGACACCAAAATCACAATAAATAGATAGATGACAATGACGACTTCCTCACCTCCAACTGCAAACCAGAACTCGAAAAATTTTACAAACCACGAAGGGAATGGAATCAAAATATATATTGTACTTATAAAGTTAAAGATGCTACAACTGTCAGTACTGCTCCATATATAACTTGCATCAATAAAATCGTAGTCTTCGTCCATTCTCTCAGCACTGTCTAAAATTTGAAAAAAAGTTAATTACAACATATATACAAATATATAACCAAGCTTTCGATTAAGGTTAGTTCGTAACTTCTAGATTATACGTACCTCGATCATTTGACGGATAAAGCTATGTCAGGATTATCCCAATATTTGACACTAACTTAAACACCCAAACATGAGTGACAGTAGAGTTAGTAACTTTATCTAGACTTCGCTTCCTGTAACTATTGTTCATATTTCACAAACAAATGGAGGCAATTAATAATAATGATAAAAAAATGTGCATAATTGACACAGGTATTCGTTATAATGTAATAACGTAATGTTATTATTAAAAACATAACAAGATTAACATATTATCAGGTCTTTGTTATTCTTCCGTTACCTCTTTCTCCCTATTACCAGTTAAAACGTGATGTCCAATATTTCTCGTTACACTGCATGAAGAAGATCAAAAATTTTGTGCACGTCTAAAATTGGCCAGTGATTCCGAGCAGGACTAGAGCGACAACATTCGAATACTCAACGAACTCTTTGAATGTACGTTCTGCACGTCGATTCTAAAGTAATGGACTTATTGCATTGATGTGGATGTGCCTGCCACATTTTGTTCTAACGATCGAAACCGTATTTTGTAGTTTCGTTGTTGCGTCTCTTGAAAATGCAGACGACAACGTCGTATTTGAGACTACAAAAGAAAATAAAAGTTTTTCGCGCACAACTTTTGTTTTTTACTTTGAAACAAATTTAACCGAGTTTAAAGATAAAATGTACCTAGACACTCTATGCAAAATTCTTATTCCGTGGACTTTTGTGGGCGGAAAAAAGTTGTTAAGATGTACACCTGAACTATTTTAATCTTCTAATTCTTCAAAATTATCGACACATTATTGTGATAGTATGACTATTGTTTGAATGATGCTTTAATTGCCCCAACACGTTTGAAGATTCGTTTGTTCTTCACATATTAGTCTTAAATATAATTCAAAAAATTATATTTAAGAGATCAAGGCTTTTATTGGTATCGTCTGAAAGTGTTGAACAATTGTTTCATATTATTTCCACGTTTACCTCAAACGGTCGTCATGGGTATTTCAATTTCATCCCATATATCCATTTGAAAGTTTATTGGTCGTTTCAGCGTCGGACAACAACTTACTAATTGCCCCTTATAGAGCTTATGTTTGTCTCGATATAACTCAATCTATGGCCCTTATAATACGTTTCGTGAAAGTTTTGGACGTGCCAGTGCCAGTGCATTTAATATGTTTCTCCGTTCGCCATGTGTTGCGTGCCGTCGTAAGGTTTGTACGGGAAAACTTTCTAACGTTTTCATTTTGAGCCTAAGCGACCGGTTATATTTTCAAAAGCAGTTTCAGTTCTCGTTTTCCCTTATGAAAAAGCGACGACCTTCTCTGTATCTATCTGGCCCTTGATTACCGGCAGAAGATCGCCACATGTCGACCGAAAACTTCCCTGATAAACTCGAAACACAATCACGAAACTAATAAAGAACTTCTGTATTTGATAAATCAATCCTGAAATCCTGTTAGAGAGGAACAATGGCGACAGTTGCTCTCAGATTTCGTTAACTGCTTCAAGTCAACTGCTACGGCCATCTTGAAATTCAATTCGTTCGAATTCACACAATACTGAAGTGGTTTTTCTTTGGTTTTCCTCCTGTATATATTATCCTTTGGTCGGTCGAGTTGATTGTCTCGAGGACAAAAGTTTATTCGATTATACGTGAAAGAAAACTATCTGTTGAAAATTTGTAACAACATGTTTTCACACATCCGCAATTTCCACAAAAAAAGAAAAAAAATTCGAGACCATGGAGTTTATAACCACTTTTCTCTTACATATTGCATATTCTAATATTCTCAGCCTCACCCCTCTACAAATGGTGGTGGAAAGTGTTGCAGGAAGAACAAGATAAGGAACTAACACACACACACCTCTATCAAACCCGTCCCTTCCAGGATGCACTCCTCTAGGAGCAATGCATCCCGGGAAGAACATTCCTCCACCCCTCATCTCTTCCGATGAGGCCTCAATCCGATCTGCTGGGCTAGTCCATCTTCTTTTCTTGGTTTAGGGAAAAGTTCTGGCGTTCTTCTGGTTCTCTTGAGGTAGTGATATTCACTTTTCTCTCGTTGGTCTTCTTAATTTCTGTCGCTCGCGGGGTGTGTGCGTATGTCGCTGCCTCTTTAAAGTACATCCTTAGCCGACGTACTGCGACTAAAGATGACCTTAGAGAGTGGATCCACTTGCTAAAGCTGGCCTTACTAGCTTTCCTGCCGGTCGTTTTATGGACAGGCAGGATCTCTAGGTAAGTGTTCTCCTTCTACTCACCTGTTGGTGTTGTTGTCTTGTCCTATAAGGAACTAAGTAGAGAGGGAATCAATAAAAAGAGATCACCTCCTCACAATCTGGGACATGCCACAAGACGGTATCATGAAAAAGTACAACTGTTCGAAGAAATTCGTTACAGAATTAAGCAACAAGAAGGAATGTGATCCAAATACCATCACCAGACTTGGAAAGAATGCCATTCAATGGTACACAGATGGCTCAAAAGCAATAGGAGGAACTGGGATAGGAGTGTTCGGGCCAGAAACCAAACACTCCGAAAGCTTGGGAAAAACCCCAAGTATCTTTCAAGCGGAAATCCACGCCATAAGAAAGTGCGCTCAGTTCAATATTGATAAAGGATACAGAGGACAAAAGATTATGACAGATAGTCAAGAAGCCATCAAGGCACTGAGTTCTTGTGTAATCAGTTCCAAAATGGTGTGGGAATGCCTAAACAAACTCAATGAACTAGGAGAGAACAATTTAGTTACCAGGACACACTGGAATAGAAGAAAATGAAATAGCAGATGAACTAGTGAAGAGGGGGTCTGAAATACTTTTCTGGGGGCCTAAACCTTTTTGCGAAATCAGCTCCAATATGATATTGGAAGAAATAGGTGAAGCCGAAAGAAAGAGGAGATCTGACCATTGGAAAGATCTAGTAGGGCTTAGACAATCAAATATTCTCCTGGGCGACTACAACCTGGTGAGATCAAATGAATGCAAAACTGCGCTAAGAGCTTTAACAGGGATCCTAACGGGACATTGTCGCCTGAATGGGCACCTGAAAAAGCTCAAATCAGTGGAAAAAGAAGAATGCAGATATTGTGGTATGGAAGAAGAAACCTCCATCCACATACTTTCCAACTGCACAGCACTCCAGAATCTTAGAGCACAGTACCTGGAAGATTACTGGATAGAAGAGGAATATTCACCTAAGCTAAAGCCTGCAAATGTTCTAAAATTCCTCCGGGAAATAGGACTAAAGGATCTACTAATTTCAGAGACTTTCCTCAGAAACTGAGTAGAAGTGAGGGGCTACAATAGATCTTCCAGGTCTCAGAAAATGTTACCCCAAAAATACATACATACATTCCATTGAATTAAATGAGTACATAGTTTTTCAGGTTTTTTATTCGAAAATAGTGATTAATTTTTTTTGTAAATCCGGCATATGAACTTTTTTTATCGTCATAATAACATTTTATGGGCGGGATACACGGACAGGACAAAGAATGAGATGAATTATTGGGAGATACTGGAAGTGGGTGAAGTTACCTTACTGAAGAATATATGTGAATAGTATGGAACTATGTAGTATTTTATTTAAATTGATGTTTTAAATGACTCTCTTTGTTAAAAACGTCGCGAGGGTAATTTTGTCATTGTTTAGTGCAATATCTTAATGTGCTTCCTTATAAACATAAAACGAGTATGTTCACTTCGCCAATAACAATCTAGCCTTGTTAGAAGCACTTACATACCCACCAATAATTATTTCTTTTTCAGATAACACGTTGTGTGGTAGGTAGAGAGAACGTGCATAACCAAATAGGGTAAAGAGATAATAGCGCAGCGTCTATCACAGACAGCTCTTGCTATACACAACGGATAGTTATCTGTAAATTAGAACAACGATCGTCTTGGCCAATTAATCTCACTGATTAATCCACAATTGAAGTTGGTATAGTGATGTTATCGGTGTACGGCTGACGTGGCACAGTCTTTGTTCTGTTCTACCAATCTTTGTTCTAACATTTTATTTCGAAACTTTACACGCTAATCGATATGTTCGATAATTAGATGAAACAAATCAATTCAAATATAAATAACCGAATAAAATAGTTATCATAATAGTATGTATTCATGTATGTATATTGGAATAATATTCACTGGAATCTAAGACCCATTGTCATTCCCACCTTCTACCTAGCTCTTGAGGAATTAATTAGAAGTAGCCTTTTGCCCTATTTCCGAAGAAATTTCAGGATATCTGCAAGCTTCAACTTCCTTCCCTCTTTTGTCTACTTCTATACAGTTATCCCTCAGGTGCTGTGCACTAGGATTCTTATTTAGCATGTGCAATTCGCTTTACGTTTTCCTCTCTCCGTAATTTGAACTTTTTCTTGTAACCATTCAGCATAAATATCGAGTTTAGGTGTTCCATACAACGCGCCCTTTTCCATTCAGTTGTCACCTAGGTCTAGGATTCTGTTTTGCTATGCAATCCGCAACTATGTGGATTAAGGTTGAATCTTTTCAAATTCTTAGTGAGGTTCAACTTCGAGTATGCATTCATTTGTTCTCTTTAAGTATAATTTTTCATTCTCTAGGATATTTTCAATGACCAGAACTTTTCCTTTTCTCGGCGTTGCTCATTTCTTCCAATGTAACATTGGAACTCATACCTCCTACTCCAGTGTGTTCTGGAATCCACATTAGGATTTATAAGATGCGACATAGGGATTCCTGTACAAAACTGTCAAACTGTTTAACTAAATAATGTTCATGAAAAATAACGTTGTGTTGTATTTTATGTATGAAAAGGTAAGAGTCGAAAAATTGGAAATTTGGGATGATGAAAAGCTACGTATACTTAGCTATTACACATCAAAATTGGGCAGCTTCATGTTTAACTTGAAAAATCTCGAGAAATATTGACTTTCTTGTTATGAAAAAATAGTACTCCATTCACGTAAAAAGTATTGTAGAATCAAAAAATTGTACTAAAGTTCCTATTCCGCCAGTGATGTAGAATTTGGGAACGATTAACCTGTCACCTGCCCCTGTCGTGCGCCTCTGGTAGTAGCTAAAAACGGTTGTTTAATATAATTCAGTGGGTTGCATAGTTTCTACAACTTCTTCCAAATATGAAATGGATACGTAAAACAGTTTTGAAGTACTGAGCCAAAATAATTTTTGAATTTTTAAATAAAACACACTGTGAGCATCTACATTTTATGAAGGTTTTTTAGGTTAAATCTTCTTGATTTGAAGTCAGGATTTCACTATTAACTTATTTCCAATTAGTGATGAATCACCCTGTATATCTAGTTAATATGTCTCGTTAAATAAACATCCGATTCCTTTGTAAGTAAATATATTTATTCAAATATAAACAGTATTTGTGGGATACACGAAACTTTGTAATAGAGAATATGAAATTGTCTGCTGTCAACTGAATAGAACGTTAAACTTATAAATCAGATTTTCTTTATAAAGTTAAAGTCAGAAAAACATACGGAAAACTTGACTTCATAAATTCAGGATTGTTCTAGAAAAAAAGAATAAAGATAAAAAAAGAGAACAGTTGAAAGCGAATATAAAGGAGAAAGGGTGAGACGGCAGACTGAGTTTCAACAAACTGAACTGCCCGCGGCCAAAAAAAAACATAATCCTGTTATTATAATACAGTAAGGCAGTTTCCCTTGGAGGACAATCAGATCGACACCTTTTTATTTAAACTTCTCCACTTCCAAGGAATGTTTGAGGAAATTTTCTTTACCCTCGACTATGAACAACTCCGTTCCCGTTGTTATATTAAACTTCAAAGTTGAAGAAAGTTAAAGGTTAGAGCAGGTACGGTTAACTTTAACCTTACGTATTTGGATGAAGGAAACGGAATTAATTTTGACCTGACTGTACTGCAACTATCATAAAGTTACACTTTGAGAATGAAGTCATTTCACTAATTAATATAATGGTTAAAACTTTTGCAATGTTTTCACAATCTTCTGGAAAGTAAGAACTCACGAATGATACTATTCCTTCTATTTATTGTAGTAGTTTGTAATAAAACTTTTGGTAATTAGACAGAATTTGTAATATTGAGTTACATCGCAGGGTATGGTGTGGGTTTTTTATTTATTTTAATCCTTTGTGGACCACAGGTATTATATCATATTATGTTTAGGTGAATATATTTTTTCCACTTCCAGCTGTGTTGACAATTATTGCTTTCTCAAGCCAACGGAGAAGTTGAATTTCTCTATTAGTGGTTGATAATTTTCTTCATTATTAGCCTAGGTCAACAATGGACTAATTCAAATATTTTCAGAATCCAGAGATAGTAGTTCAACAAAAACTTGTGCACTATAATTTTGCATACCCTGGAGATTGTCTTTAACATATTTGGTGCTTAAAATTACCCATTACCCAAAATGAAAGTATTTCAATTCAAATGTCATTAGTTAAAAATTCGCGCTCAACCAAAAATGACTGATGACATAAGGAGTACGTTCATGATTTATTGAGCGAAAACAGACAGTGTACTTGTCAGTCACACGACGAGGTAAACGCTTCTTGTGCTGCGTTTGTGAGTGCTGTGGTGTATAAGTATTTCACACTCAACTTGCTGTGTTGCCGTTGGAATAGTTTATAATGTCAATTATTTTTAATTTTTGTCTCAAATCTGGCTAGTAGTGGAAAAAAAAACGTATATACACCACGGTGGTGAAGACATTTATACGCCTCGCACCTTATTCCGCTCGGTGCAAATCCACTCACGAAATAATTCTAGTGCTTAATAATAGTGTATAATGTACTATTATTAGATTCACATTTATATTGTTACAGTTTTATTATCGATGTTAGGTCGAGTTGAATTTGGTGATGCCTCTAATGATAATCAATCTCAGCAGTTATATTTCTGGAATTGTATTTTTTGTTATTGCGTTAACTTTAAGACTTAGTTAAGTTTTATAGTAAATTGGGAATGAGAAAAATCCACTTATTGGTTGTAAAAGGAGAAAAAAATCGAATCAAAACCCTGATCTTTTTAATATAAATCCAATCCTCGATTTTAAATGAGATTCTCTATTAAAATAATCAAAAATGTTTAAAACGGCAATCGATCTTCGTTCAATTTGAATTGATATTTTTTCTCTCTCTTCAACGACTCCCGAACGAGGAAAAAGTGAAGCACCTCTTACGCTTTTCCGACTTCATTAAAAATGATTAGCAATACCCTTCGAATCGAATTTATGAAGCATAGATAATAGAGCGGAAGTAACCAATTTTAGCTGCGTTGTGATCGGATAGAAAAGTGGAGGTAGTGTCGCTTTTTTAATAACGCTGATCTACATGGATATAAAAGTCGACCTTTATCATTATTAAAATGATGGAATGTTTTTAAAGGTTGGTGATAATTAGTAATTTTCATTATGAAACTTGAAGACAAAAAATTACTACAAATCCCCACAAATACACCATAGGTTACAATAGATTTGGCGATCTGGCGAATTGTCCCATTCCACTTTCCAGATCTATTGTGGTTACATTCTCCATCCCGACTCTTGTTATATAGTCTAACTGTATAGTTGTTCGCCAATTTCTAACTGGATGTTTATTTACTCGCTAGTGCCAGAAAGTTGTCAGATTATGAGGAGACTCTGTTTCACATGGAAACAAGCCACGTGAAGTTTGCCAACTATCTTGCGCAGAAATCAAAATCAGTCAATTGAAGTCGAATGTCAATATCACAATATGACGATGGTTTTGGCAGTTTTGACAACAAGTTCGCGCATACTACTGCAATTTCAAGTGGCTTCTTCTCACCTGAAACGAGGTCTACCTTTTAAACATCGTTAAAAGAACAAAAATAAATTTGGATAAAAAGAAAACTGAGGTGAGAGAGGTGAAACACCTTGTAGAATTTGAAATAAGATATTTATTTTGAATCAAAAACTCACGTTAACCGAACACGATCCCTTACAACTCTCATGAAAAAATAAATTAAAACCATAATTTTATTACTACCGAGGACATAACAAAAATGGGATGAGCCTGTGCTAAGGTTGAAAATTCTTCCGGAAAGAGGGTGCAAAGAACTAGATTGGAGGCAATCTAGTCATCATTCAATTATTCCTGAGGTATAGCTCAATTAAAGTTCAAGACCAAAATCATGCATACACTAGCAATGCCAGAACCAAGACAAAAGTAAGATTTTTTGCTTCCATCATCACTAGCAAACAATTACTCCAAATGGGATCTTGTGACACTTCGTTTAAAATGATTACAATATTTTTTGTTTCAAGATTCAAGGTTTTATGGCAGAATACTACCATTTTTGTTTCAGGAAATATTATCTTAATGCATCTAGTTAATTTTGTTAAACATCTGCAGTACAGGAACAACTCTTTTATGAATAAAATTCTAGATTAAATTTTGTGTTACATTTAACTTTGTTAAATAATCAGCATTCTCCATACAAATCTCAATTCTTTTTTATTGCGACAAAAAGCTCACTCTTCGATCTTCCTCCTCTTGGATCTAATGGACTGGAACCTATTTTGAGATGTTTTATATTTCCAATATGCTCTCAAAATGTGGGATCTTCTTCCTAACAAGTATCTGCAAGTTCCTTTGAAGGTCAGTTATTTGGATGTAGTCTTGAAAGGAAAATCAATTAGTAAAGTGATTATGACTATTTTAAACTCAATTGTCACAAAAAATTGATTGTTAACCCAGAATGGAACTGTCTAAAAATTTGATTGCGTTTTTATTTTAACGTATCTGTTAAATGTAGTATCATTAGTATATTGCTTCCATTATGAGAACTAATAATGACACCGCAAAGTGATTTTCGACGCGTAGCTATTTATTCTGAATATTCTGATACGACAAATATTGCTGAGGTAATTTAACTTTTCCATCATTTCTTGCTTCGGGCTCACACCGGAAACGATAAAACTTGGTAGCGAATTTTGACTTATGAAGTTGCTGTCGTTTTTATTTGGGTCATTACGAAAATAAGACGCGAAGGAAATATATTATCCTACACCTGGTCTCTTTTCATACTTTCTGGCATCCAAAATCGTTGGAAGAATTCTCTCGAGCGTCTTTGATCGGCCTTTGAAACAGGAATACAGAACTTTTGTTGTTTACATCGAATACACTTAATTTGCTTTTTAAATAATATATTAACGTTAATCTCGGGAGATGTACTGAATGAATGTTCTTTGTTTGATAAAAAAGTTTACGGTTTGAATAAGTTTTATTTGCAACTAGTTTTTTATAAGGTTTTAACGGTTTTGGAAATTATTGACGTAGAGTAACAGAACGTAGCGGTAGCGGGGATTAAGAAGATGCATACTATAGTATATAAAAGCACGTTAGTGTGATCGTTTATTTTAAGCGGTGCTTTTGGCCTACTTCGCATTATTTTATCACAAATCTAGAATGATGCTTGCATTTCAAGACCTCTATGAACGAACATGACATTTTCATGTAAGTCTAGACATGGATCCCATGGAACATCTCTGGGATGTGTTAAGATGACAAGCATCAGCAGCTATAAGAACTTCGAAATAAGGATCCTAATTTTCGAATGCCAGTGTTTCTCTATTTTTGCTTCCATCCTTGTGGGTATTTTATAATTTGAGAAATGTTACTCTGAATAGATTCCCTGGTTGACTCGAACCTAATCCTCCTGTATTTCTTCAAACTGTTAGCAAACAATTTAGACAGATTTGATCGGATAAACTATTGGCAGTAATGAAGAGTCCTTTGGAAAATTGTTGACGCAATGTTGGATAATTGCGACGGAAACAATAATGCAAATTGAAGTAGACAATTATAAATTCATTATGGCATTGGCAACAAAGAGAGAAACCGATGGAGTTATTACTGGTTTATGGGTATTTAGTTACCTTAACCCAGGAGGGCACGTTTCGGGAAACGTGATACTGAATTTAAATTTATCTTGTGTGGGTAAATATTGAAGCGAATTGAATGGAAAAATGATGAGCTGTAGATTATTTATTGAAAGCTTTTAATAACTGTGAATAAATTATTTGCATATTTAACATATTTTTTGTTTGTTTCAGGTATGTTGGGAAGATATTTCTTGATTTTAGTAAGTATTAACAGTATTTTAAGAGCTTAACAAATGTTAAAAGTTGACAAACCAATACAAACTTTTCGATTGATTTCACATCAAATACCAAATTTTTTTCTCTCCTGGACTCAAAAAAAGGTTCAAAAAACCCCCCGAAAAAGTAGGTTTACCGGTTGATGTCCTGTCTAGAGTGGCCGTCTGCCTTAAAGACTCTATGCCCAAATTGCAGCAGGAGGTGTATTAACTGTTGAATATCGCTAATCCAGGGTTGGACTAGTATGTATCTAAATAATGTTAACAAAAATCGTACAATTAAAGCTATTTATTTACCAATGGTATAAAAAGATGTTTATGCCCTGAGGGCGACGTCTTACGAACCCGAGGGTCTCTGGTCCGAGTTTATGTAAGTCGCACGAGGGTATAGACATCTTTTTATGCCCTTGCGTACATATACAAACTTTTATGTCATGCTAATTTGTTAGTGCAATCCAATCTCAATACAAATCAGTATTTCAAAAAATCCGGTTTGAATTAATAGCATTGCCATTTTATGATAGTGAATAGACACTATCGTTGCTAGGTGAATGTTGACAAACGTATATGTCATAAAATCATAATAATTTTCATATGTGCCAGAGTTAGAAGTCAAAATGAACGAAAATTTTGGAATTCCTGACGAAATTATCGGAAAAGCAAAGAAAGCAAAGAAAGCAACTGAAAATCTGTTGCCAAAAAAGTCTAAAGAAGCTCACGACATGGAATATGTAAAATTGGAAATTGGATGCAAGAAAACAACGTAGAAGATGTTGAAAAATTATATCTCTTCATCCCCGTGCGGGCCATAAAGAGAACTTTATGCCCGCACTGGTATAAAGTACGACATAAGATAGTTGGTAACTAAGCAATAAAAACGCAATAATGAACTAGTATGACATAAACACTGAAAGAACAGTTTGGTTACAATCACTAAGACTAATTAACTATCACCAAATCCGTTATTGAAATATGGCTTATTAAACGTTTGTTGGTAAAAAACAAATTATTTGTTTTCACTCTATGAATAAAGAATTATTTACTATTACATAAGAATATTTTCTCATAACAATTAGTTATTAACTATAAATTTATATTTTTTTTTTATTAAAAAATGATTAATCAGTATGAATATATGTTTTTCTACCATACCGAATGCTATTTATTATTACAAAGTCATTGTATATAGTTATTGCATATTCTGTCACTGTTATTCCAGATTGAATTACTATACCTATATATTTGTTCACAATGACAACATGACTGAAGCCACCTTATTGATAATAAACAAATATCTTTCACATTTCGTTACCAATATTTATGGATTGATGTCCAAATACTTATTTCAGCAACTATAGACTGCCATCATCAGTATTCCCGAAAAGTCATCATGATATTAGCAGATAGTGAAACCATATCAGCATTTGGTGATTTATGCTAATACATTTATTATTTAGAGGATCTTACTGGAGATGGCAACTCATTGCAGTTGATGAAATAAGTGTCAAGACATTTTTGAAGATTTTTTTTTTCTAGATTTTATAGATACCTATTATTCGTTTTCTACACCATTATATACAGATTTTTCAATACACAAATGATAAATTGTTGTGGTTCTCTTAAAATTGTCATATATACCTAGATGCTGGTAAATGAAACAACAAATCTTTTAATCAAGTGATTTATTCATTATTTTCATTATAATTTCAACAAAAAATACAATATAAATATATAAAAAAACTGTGTTTCAAGAAATTCCAGAAACTATCAGTCGTATAAGAAATATTGATTATTCATGAAATTTTTTGCAACACATCTCGAAAAATAAAACAAACTCTAATATGCAGTTATCAAAAACAAATAAAATTCTTAAATGGATAACAACAAAATATATTGATTATTCAAGTAAATTTGGATATTTTGTGCCGCACTATTTAATAAAAAAAAAGAGTTACTAGGAACTATGAAATTGATATGAAAATGTCTCACCTCGAATAAATCATAAGATCCTACCTACCTAACATATACTATCCTGCTAAACAAAATTATATTTTCACTGTCTACCTATCTACTTACATTCGAAATTTGCATGCCCCACATTCTTCAATGAAAATGCTTATAGGGATGATACTGAAGTCGACACCTCCGTCCGCCATTATTCTGGCATAATATCCAAATAAAAATACAAATCTTATATTCAGTCGTTGAGAACGATCCAGTTCAAGCACAATATAATCAGTAAACACTGAGCTATTTACCCACGCTGCCCACACTATTGCTAATATCCAAATATGAATAATAAACAACACTAAACACACTGAGGGAAAGATTTAGTTAAGACGATACCGATACACAGCACACGACGTGCAAATCTTAGGGATAAGGGAAGCGGAAGCTACATCACATGTGCATCTAAGGCGATCTACGGTCACGCGCATGACAGTTTGTTGATTATAACCAAAGAGTACACCAACCAAGTTAGTTGGTGTACTCTTTGTTATAACAAACAAGATTAACTATTAAACAATATTCTGCTCATTTGTATAACGTAGGCTTATAAGAAACAAATGAATTTCTTGAATGTTATAATGATACAAAAAGATTTATTAACAGACAGTGTACCATTTATAATAACTATCAAACAAAGTTATAATTACTAATTAAACTTAGTAATTATCATCGTGAAGTTGGCGTATTAGATGATTTGTTTATTATTGAAAAATTTTATTCAAAATAAACAATTATAGCAGAAACAAATCCTCTATTATTTATTAATTAAACAAATCATCGGTAATGATTATAATAAATAAGCTTTTTCAATTATAAATATCAATACATAATTATGAACAAATTTGACATTAACAAACATTCGATAATAATTACTGAGATTTTTCTTTCGGTGAAGAAATAAAAATTTTCCAAAATAATTGTGGGATTACACAGGTGAAAGTACAATTTAAAAAAAAATTGGAAACTAGGACAACATAATAGGAATGGAAACTCTGATATGATGAATACTACACCAAAACGCTTCGATTTCGTTGGTGATACCACACTGAGATATAAAACTGTATATAAAATGTGAAAAATGAATCACATTTGGTTTCGTGATTAAAATGTTGAGTATGCTCAATACGTCTTTAATTAGTTATCTACTAATTCACTAATTTTCACAGTTTTCTCATGCGATTTGGTTCAAGTTTATCGGTCTTAGGGTCGTACTGGCAGACGGCCACTCCAGACGGATCTTCAACCAGTTTTTCCATTCGGAAATGTTCCTTTTTGTGAAGGACGACTAAAAAAATATTCACCCTATTTTGTTCGTGCCTTTTATCGAGTGCTAGTTATAAAATTCTCAAGTATCTGGCCTATTTTCCTCGAAACACAATTTACAGTAATTTGTTAGTAAATATTTGTTATTATCGTGATACCCAGTTTACCGCAGTATTAAGGGAGTGTTCATTAAAAACCCATAAAAAATCGGTTATAAAGTATACGAATACAGACAACGACGTCGATGATATCAGTTGACGGCGCCAGGAGACGTTATCACGCAAATCAATGAACTGCTGCCTTTTCGACGATCTGGCGTCGCATCAACATCGACGATTACCACCATTGCTACAACCAGAGACGTTGAAGACGACTTTAGCACATTGCGACGCAGATGATATCATTAAATTTTCTTTCTTGTCCCATTTAAGGCCATAAATACGTATTTTCATGTGAGAATCAAAGATTTTCAGCAATAAGTTGATAGGAAATATGCTTGAAAAGTTTCACAAGACATTCAGTTTGATTTAATTACAACTTGTTCGAATATCATTTATATACCAGTTTTTCTATGTAAATGGCGTTTAGGAAAACAGTTTTCTCGACGTTTAAACTCTCGTTTTGCAGATATAGGAAAATATAGGTCGTGAAGAAATTTTGTTGAACCCAATCTACTTTTTTCTATCTCTTTATAATCATTTTAAAGTTGAAACGTCAAAATAATCGCTTTTCTGAACGTGGTCTATCTAGAAATCATGGTATATGTTTTTTCATTGATGCTAGACTGCGTCTGCAGTACACGTGCTGCGCATATTCATATTTAGACTGCGTATTTTCGACAAGAAAGTTGTATGTGTCAAAAACAGAGCAGTGGAATTCATTCGCGCTTTCTATCCAGGAAAATCCTAACTGCAACATATTATGGAAGTATTGAGAACTAGAAAGTAATTACAACTATTCCAATGATAATAAATGAAAAATTAAATTTGAATAAATTATAATTAGCTTTTGGACAGAATAATAACTTGAAAATTGACTACAAATTTTAAATATTTTTGATATTTAAATATGTAAATAACAAAGTCCAGACTTGACGAGAACTGTCAGGACATTAGAAAAAGACGTTAGACACATTGTCGCTACGAAAGGTACGGCTGCATCCTATTTTGAATAATATATTACCACCCGAATGATATGTCGCGCATGCGCGTAATCTGAACATCAGCTACTCAAATTTTCTAACTCAAAGATTTGGTTAAACGTTTGAAATACATTTAAACGGATGATAGTTTGACTAGGATTAATCACAAACCTACTTTTTTTCCATTTCTTCCAACGTAATGTGTTACAATGACATTTACAATCGATGACGCACGCCAAGAAGGGAATTATATGAACTATGGCATTGTTTTAAACCCACGCATGAACAATAAAACAGTGTCCCTTCTGTCCTATCCATAATTCTACTACCATTTTTGTCGAATACTGCTTAAAACTACTTTTTTCAAATCCATTAATGTAATCTGAGTAAGTTTATGTGTTACTTAAAGATACTAGTGTGATTAAAAGACGGTTCATTGTGTATGTGCCATAAAAATAATTGAAAGCGTTTCCACACAAATCGAGTGTAGTTTGACATCACTTCTCAACTCCCCCTATTGAAATGGCGCGTTACCCTTGTAACGTTCATCAAAAACAATGCATCTAGAACATTGAAGTCAATTACAATGAACTGCTGCTTAAGTGCTATTCGAGGCATTAACCATTATCGTTAAAGATGAAACACTACCATAAAACGAATCAAAACGCGCTCATACATACCGTGCCATAACAATTTCGATTTTTCCTTCGTTTAATTGGGCCTTTGTTTTCAGGCGCGAACAACATAAATTTTGAAAATAAGTCCCAAAGAGGACGCCCTTCTCTTCGGCATTGTCGTTTTAACGATCATCTTTATGATGCGACTGAATATGCAATTAACGACGAGATTCTCATTAAGAAGACAAACACTGAAATACGCGACATAGCATGTATAACCTTATTAAGAACGACCGTACTGGCTATAATATAGGCCAGATTGGATCTCTCAGCGATGAAATTCAGTTTATGATTCATTTTGATAGAGTTTTAATCGAATGACTATGTACAACTTATTTTAATTTTGATGTTCACTGAATTTTTATTTTAATACATTGATAGTACAATTTTAAATTTAGGTAATCGGAGAAAAAGTAATAACTGAATTTGAGCTATCGGGGGGAATACTACCATTCAAAATAGGATGCAGACTTACCTTTTTTAGCGGCAATGTGCCTTACGTCTTTTTCCATCGACAGGTCTGTACTTTGTTGTTTACGGTCAACTATTATTTCTGATACATCACCCTATCCCTACTTCACTTTCTCACTTCCAATCATTTTTTGAATGACTTTTCCTACACAGATTCCCAATACTTAAATTTCGTGCACTCCTTAAGCCGTGGACACGTTCTGATGCTACACCACGCCACGCCATCTGACATAATGCATTATAGATATATTTTGAGCACACTGTTCCCATTTCATCTGATACGAAGCGACGCTACGTTACATGGAAATGAGAAAATGAGACCAGTTTGAGTTTAGACACTACGACGAGTAGTAGTTCCTCACATAAATGGTAAGAAGGACTAGAATGTGCAGCAGCAGCCTTACTATTATTAGAACGGGAACAAAGAAGAAAATGTTGGGTACATCCTCCCAAGCTTCTCCTCACATAATCTGGTTTCTATAGTGCTTGGTTTTTATGTAATAAAGACACTCGTGCTTCCGAACCAAATCAATTATTAAAACTAGATTTTTGCCGCCATTCTATACATATTATGCCACAACGCCGTGCCACGCGACCTGATATCATATGATGAAAATCATACAAGAGGGGACTCGTATCATGTCGGATGGCGTCTAGTCGCGTGGGATGAGATTTTATCAGAACAGTGTATAGTGATATGCATTAAAATCCACGGTTCATATCCTTCTGACGTTGCGTCGAATGGCGTGGCATGGCGTAACGTGGTGTAGCATTAGAACAATGTGTTCCCGGCTTAGGCACTATCTTCGTATCCAAATATTATAATCGGCTTTATAACTTGACAATTTTAGTATAACTCTAAAAATGAATTTTGCTGATATACATATACACTAATAATATCTTTTTTATCTGATGTGGTTCGAGTTAAACGAAAGATAAAATAAACCAGTATCTACTTTTTTTATAAACAAGCTGAAAAAAACATTAATTGTTATGGGAAAATTGACCACTCCTTCAAATTGTAGTCTTTGTTGAGCTATGAAAAAAACAGCGGACCCAACATGATAATAAATCATTCTTATGCTGCTTTTTTTATACAAAAATAAAATGTTGACCCTAAAGCTAAGTTGGCGTAAACATGGAATATTTATAGTGGGAAGCTTTTAAAAGGATATTTTAATATTGTAAGCAATTTTTTTAACACTAATTGATGTTTTTGGAAGAAAAAAACGTCATTTAAACGGAAAAATGACAAGAAATAGTTCATAACCCTGTGCTGAATTAAAAAAAAATTCCAAATAATAATTTGACAAGAATAGTTCTAGCTCATTGAGACGACGTGCTTGACAGAAACGATTTGCAAATGATTCCTGCACATCCACTGTCCACATTTTACACAAAATATTTGTGATATTTTCTCCTTGCTTTGTGCACATTCTTGTCGACGTTCTCCGTTCCCTTTCCACTTGAGAATTATTTCTCCCATTGATTATATTGCTAGAAGTCATTCTGATAACATGTCAATCACTCGCTACATGATTGAATATTCGGATCCATTAAGTATTCGATTCGAATAGGCTGAAGGTTTTTTAAGTCTTAGCTCCCTGATAAAAGGATCTCACTCGTTTATACGTTGAAGCGACAAGTTGCCATTTTATCGATTGTTATGAATGAAAATATTGTCACCAGATGAACGGAAGAGAAAATTTCATCAGTTTAAAAAGATACAGACCTAGTAGTTGAGCGGATTTGCTTAACCGACCAAACATTTTGACAGCAGGAAGTAAAATTCATATTATGGAGATGAAGGTTGTTTATATGAATGAAAGTAGCAAATCCGGCCATGCGTTGCTAGGAATGAACAGACTTCACTAAATTGTTCAATGTATCAATAAATGGTAATATAAGATTGAAGACATACTTTGAGAATTGAGAATATATACGTTGTTTGAAAATTTGAAAGTGTGTTTTATAATTAGCAATAAGGCACCAACATTTACTTGTTATATTCTCCACGAAATTTGAATACAATAGCTCATGATATAGAAATTTCCACAAATATATTGATCCCTATGGTAGAAATAACGTTTGAAAATCTCATAGTATATCCCAGAGTGAATGGATTGAATCAATTCATATATATATTTAAATATAATACGCTTATGATACGTGGTGGTTAAGCGGTGAGCAACCCACGAGAGTGAATATACTAAACGAGTCCAGCCGCAGCCCACCTCCAAATGTTGACGACCAAATATCATTTGTCAAAAATTACACAAAAAGTTATATCTTGAATAAATCGTAATTTAAACCATGTATTCGTATTTGACTACGTCTCAAATTTATAGGGGTTGAGTTTTTTTGGTTATTAAGCCTCCCTACTATATTATGTTGAATAACGAAGAGTTCTATCAAGTGGGTGTCGTTAGAGGTCTACGTGTTCCGCAGAAAAGGAATCGGATGAAACTTTGCACTCAAGAGTAATTGGCAGCTTCGCTATACTCGTCTCTCTTTTCTTTTCGATTTCGCGCGAAAGTCCGAGAATCAGATGGGCCATGAAATGCGAGAGAAATATCGCAATATCCGTTCGGTTGGTTTATCTGAAACATCGCCTTTGAGCAGCTCGTCCTCACGTTTATTGGTGTAAATAATCCACAAATGGCTTTTTTGATTATTGAAAACCCTAGAAGAAACCCCGAGGATCCTCACCGCTGGATTTTTCCTTTGAGCGTCTATACGAACCTTTTATCGCAAATGAAAAATATATGTGATCTGCAGGTTAAGTAGCTTATCTCAAGCTTAAAGCTCTTCTGATATCTCTTCAGTCATTTTTTTACGCGGCATTTATGAAATAGAAAACATATACTGCAATAGACTGAATTGAATGTCTTTTTCTTTTCTTTCACTAGTACTTGTTTGTTGGTGTATTTAATTTTTTCATTTTGTTTTGTTGCTTCTGTATTTCTTGAAGGTAGATTTGTCTTAACAAATAATTGGAAACTCCTTAGTTTCTATAAAACAAAGACCAATGGAAAGTCAAATAATATATTATATTACAGCATCCAAAGGAGGATTTCTCCAAGAAAAAAAGACTGTTGAGCCATATGAAGGCTTTTGGTCTCTTCAGTTGGAAGGAAAGCCTAAAAGATAAGGTGTCGTGGTCTCTAAGCCTCTGACTTATGCTGAACGAATCATTCAATACAAAAATCCTCAACCATACCTTTGCATCTTTCTCAATTTTTCACATTTAATCTTCTTGTGTAGTTTCTCTCCCAAACGTCTAACTCAAATCCTCCAAAATCCTGTACTGTTGAGGTTAGGTGATAAAGTGTAGGGAACTGCTGTATGTGAGCTTACTTATAATATTATGTAGCGTTCATAGCTTATTCTCTAGTCTCAGGTCTACTCTGTTTACAATAACTATTGTCACCAAGATCCCTACAGGATGACAGTGTCAGATTTCTCATTCCGATACAAGAGCTAGAAGGCAATTTATTTTTCGCGCAATAATGTTTATCGTATCTGAAACAGGTGTATCGAGTACGGAGAGGAAAGTGATTTTGGAAAATCGAGGTATTTAATTATGATTGAAAAACATTTGTTTGAACAGTCATAATTTTCACTTTGTTCAAAATATACTGGTGAATTTTTTCAACTATAGGTAAGTGTGCAAGAGTTTGAAAAACATTTGAATAAAAAGCGACACTGGCAATGATATTTTGGTTCAACTTTCGGCTAACGGCTCCTAAGTGATGCATGTGCTGACTTTGCATATTGTGTTCCATAAATATCGAAGAAATGATATCATACAATTTTGAAAATCCCTTCACAAAAATTGAACCGTTAATCAACATCTACTTTTCGCGCTATATAACCCAACAGATGAATGAATAATAATAATGACACTGTAATTGTGTTTTACTTGAATGGAAAATAACGGAAGCTACTGATTTATTATTACTAGCCCTATTTACATTATACCGTTTTCATTATTTATATTGTAACAAACACTAATGCGTATATAATTTCCTCCTTGTTCGATTAATTTTACTGATTTTGCTATTAAGTAATAACACTAATGATCCTGGACAAGCTAGACATTAAAACAATAGCTTAACTAACTAAGCAATGCTACAAAGCTCTCTAATTTAGTATTATAGGAATAGAGGTATTATTACTGGATAATACACAAAGTGCCCTTGGGGAGTTCATCAAACATACAGTCATGTTCCGATAACTACAAACATTTATTTAATGTAGATGATCTGCAACACCTGATTTTATACCTAAATAGCGGACCCGAGGACTTTGTCTGTGTTGTCTTTCAAAAAAACTCTTTTTTCCTCCCAATTTTCTTCTATACAAACCTTATTCGACTAATACGAACGCATAAGAGGAATATTTATAAATTTATAAAAGTTTGTTCATCAAAAATGACAATAAATTATCATATATTCTTCATCCACTGAGAAAGGATTATTGTTATCAAATTACATGCCAATTATGTTATTTTGCAAACTCCTATTTCATTGATTTTGTGCTCGACTGCAAATTGAAATCAGGGACTGAACCATTTTCCAATATCGTAATCGACAACAACATTATACAATTATACAAAGTTCATAGTTATTTGTCACATTCGTAGGATTGAAAGATGAGTTACATCATTCACTTGTAGAGCTCACATGAGTATGTGTTGACTTGAAATCTAAATCATAACTGAAACGATTAACTCAGCAATTTAAATTTATTGTTAAAAGAATGGAGAAAGCACAGGAGGTAAAAAGAAATACAGAAAGAACTAATGAGAAAAGATTACTGGGAAGGCCAAAAACTAGATGGGAAGATCAGGTCGTGCAAGATTTTTGGGAGTATCAATACCAAGAATTACAATATTTTATCGATACGATATATTTCAGAAACAAATTTCCTGAACAAAATACACCGATATAATAATTCATTTCATATTGTACCCCCATCTCTAGTCGCGAATTATGAACCATAATACACTCCAGTGTATTATGAACACTTATAATACACTGGAGTGTATTATGAACCATAATTCACGACAGTAGATATATGGGTACCATATAATTTTTGTTAGGAGGCAAAATATTGGCTTATTATTAGGCATTATACTTTTTTTTGTTCTCTTCTCTGTACTTTACACATTACACTTTTTGTGTGTCAATCTAATAATAATGACTTCATATTATATTCACCAAATGAATGGATAAAACTCAATTATGCTTTTTACGTTACTTTGTGTATTCTTCTCGTTTCCAAACCGCTGAAAAAACGCCAAATATGTTGTTACAATTAGAACTATTCCAAAATAGTTATGTATGTACCAGGGACGAAAAGCTGTCTATTATAGTCGAGTCAGCAAGTTGATGGCCGAGGCGAAGCCGCTAATATTCACTCCAAGATGTTATTAACACGAAAAATTTAGTGAATTTTGTAAATAATTAATTTAACAACTCAAAATTAGTTATTGTCACAGGTAACCATCCACAGCGGACGAAAAGTGAAGTTCTGGTGGACGAAAAGTAAATAGACCAGTTTGCATCCGAAAATTAGTACGTAAAATGTAATTTTTCGTATGGGCCGACGAAAAAAAAAATTATGAATAAACTATTTCGCAGAAAAACTGAAACTGTTTATTATTTACGTTGTTGGCTTGTCGATTGAAAATTTATTCTGACCGGCTCACACACATCGTTGAAATTTTAGGACTCGTTGTTATAAAAACGATTAATCGAGAATGCAATATTCGCGGATAATAGTATGAACGCAAATCGGGGGCATTATATCCTTCGAAGCAGAATTTTCATCCGATTCATGATGATCAAAAGGGGATTGGAATTTTTTATTTACGAGCTTTTATCAACGCATGTAATCTGGTCCATCTGTTGGCTCGTTATCAGTGGCACTGTGTTTACGTTTTTTTTATGTATACGTCGTCGGTCCCTGGTACCAATTATTTTTTTTATTGAATTTTTTAATTTTTCATGTCCCTCTGGATATGATGAAATCTCTTCGTTCATCACAATATTCAATGCTTTAAATATGTCTGCTGCCTTACTTAAATACTATCTCATTTTTTTCGCTTTCTCTGCGGTTAAGATAACTCCTGAGTCTCTACAGTTGCTCGTAACTTCATCTCTCACAACCTTGCACTTCTTTTCTCAATAATTATCAGCCAATTTTGCTTTCTCCAATTACTTGAATTCTATTTTGAGTTCTTCTGCTATTTACATTATTATCATCAGCTTCCTCCAAATATTGTGTTTGTTGTTGTAGTTGAAGTAAAATTTACAGTCAATGTTTCTACTCCCTAAATAACAATCTTTGTGTATTTTAAAATTGTCCACCCACGTGAAGTCGTTTTTTCCAGAAGGTATTTCACAATTTAATTATAAGCAACAAAACAAAGTGACTTCTCGAATAGGCGCAGCTTAAAATATATTCCTTTATCTCGAATTATTTATTTGTATGTCTCTTCTCGTTCGGTTAAGCGTTAAATTCGGATAGGATTTTATCAGTGAATCGAATGAATCTATAGAATTTATGTAGAATCGCTCGTAGGAAACGGTGTGCGCATTCCTCTTAAACGTGTTAAGATTCCAACATTGTACCCTTGTTTTGTCACTAAATTACACGGGAGACAGTAATCTCTTTAGACAGCTACTAATTTACTGCCACCGCTCCACCCCCTGTGTTGCACCTTTCTCAGCTATTTATCGCTCTATTAGCGTCCTAAGGGTTTGCAAACCCACGAAACTTCTTATACTACATAGGATGGAAGTTAACGTATCTTGTTTACTAAGGCAGGTTTTAAATAAAAATGATAAACTTTAAATTGTAGATCCCGGAAACTTTGAGCTTATTTGTCCATCACATTCTTTTTTCGTTAAAGGGTATATTTATAATTATTTTACCAACATGAAGGATGTGAAATCTGGTCAATATTAGTATATTATACACCAAGATAGTGAAATAGTACCTACCTATATTAAAGTATAAGTGGATAATACTATTCTTTCTCGTGAAAAACCATCCAATATCCAAAATCCTTATAAGTAATGAAACAATAGTGATTTTTTCGTTTTTTCTTTATTTTTTAAACCCACTTAGTCCATAAATAACGAAAATACGATAGATTATAAGTACTTATCAGATTTTTTGAACTTATTTTGTGTATAAATAACAAAAATCCGATAGATTTAAATTTTAATGGTTAATAATGCCGGAGAACCGATTGTATTTTGCGCCGTTTACGAGAAGTTAATCAAATTATAACAATTCCTGTAAAAAATTTGCGGAATTATTGCCAGCAGGGTAAAATTTTACTGCGCCATGTTCATAACGGATATTCAAAATGTCAGCAACTGATTGCATGCACAGGTGGACAAATTTTCAATGAAATGTACTGCGAAAAATTAATGTCTGTGGGATAAGAAGAGTTTACGATTATCGTATATTTATTTCAAAAATAACTAGTATAATGTCACGACGGTTTTGAAGCATGGAATTATTTCACTGGAAATAAAACAACCGTTTAACCTGTGTCTTCAGGCTACACTGTTAAAATTGAATGAAGTGATGGTGCAGCTGCAGATGTTATGAAACTGAGAGGGAGTGATAAGCATACATATATCTAGGATAATGATGGGAAATCATGAAAAAAATTAATGATTAAAAAAAGTTATACAATAAGGAAGAGAACAAAATTAAAAATCAATTCACATTGGATAAGCAACAGCTTGATTCCATGATTTGTCAGTGAAAAAGGTTCGGGAAGCAAAAAAATACAAAACTTGAGAAGAGACAGATCAGAAAAGGCGCAAATAGGAGGAGAAAAAAAATAAATGGAAGATGAATGAGATGAAAAGGTAGAACAAAGTATAGAAAAATCTGAGAAACTCGCACCTAAATAAATTCACCATCATGGGAAAAAGATACATTGAATACATTTTTTTCCAAAAATTACTGAAAACTGACTGTGAAAAACATTATACAGATTAGTGTCATTGTATTATACCCGTAATAAGGCGTATACACTGTGTTATTCATAAGATACGACATGGGGATTCCTGTACAAAACGGTCAAACGCGAACTAGTGTTCATGTCGCATCCTATAAATAATACAGTGTAGATGATAACTAATCCAAATTTGCTGACCAGCTTCTGATGGATGATGCTGCAAAGTTGATTGGGGCTGGGTAGGTAAACAATGTGAGCTATGTCCGAACATCCCGACGTATTATGTTGTATCGCCTCTTTTGTTTGTTGCCTCTTTCTGCACTATCAGACACGATGTTTGGATCTCTTATAACATATTTTTTGTTGGTATAAATAAGCACCATAAATATTTTTGTTTATGTGAACAATGTTCCAATACAGTTTGATGAAGGTTATGGTTCAACCAACGCTCTCTTTTTCTGTTTGTAGCTTCTTATCAGGGTTTAAAAATTTTATTGGGCTATATTTTTTATCTGCTCTCTCGACCAGCTCATGCAATTTAGATGTTTGAGCCTTCCTATATATAAAATATATCAGATATTTGTTCGTGAAGTGAATTAGTCCTTTAGAGCTCTCTCTACTTCTTTTCTGGGTAGTTTGGATCTAATAGCTGATTATTAATAGATACCACAACTATATATAATATAAAATATTTTCATAACAGTCTCTCTCATCTGGCTATCATCTCACATGGGAATTGATGGTAACGAAACTGCGACCCGCCATGCGAAAAAGCTACCACTAATATTAATGCAACACACTTTGTCCAACTCGCAACCGACCTAAAGATCAACTTCAAAAACGTTACACAAGATTCTTGGCAACACCTGTGGCAACACCTAACCTAACCTTTTGGCACGACAGCACTTCATGATATCCATCCAACCACTTCTCCTCTCTCCCTTGACTTCTTAACCCGGAAAGAGGCCACTATAATCAGTAGAATCAGAATCAGCCATACCAATCTCACACACGGATATCTGATGTCTTCAGGAAATCGTCTAGTTTGCCATAGTTGTAATGACATTGTGGCCGTTAAACACATACTGACGAACTGCAAACAATTTTCTGCTACACATAAGCAATTAAACCTGAGGCCTAACCTCAACTGCCCTACAGAAATCAAGAAAGTCCTGCAGTTTCTGAAAGCTATTAATCTATACTATAAAAACGAATTTTAAAATGTATAGTAACTATATATAAATATTTGTATCTGCTTTTCCTGTGCCAATGACCAGCGCTGTCGAGGCACGTTAAGCTAAAATAAAAATAAAATTTAATTCGTTTACGCCCGGTTTTATAAGCTCGGGTTACCCCTGCCCCGAGAGTTACCCCTTTGACGGTCAGGCCCGGTTTTATAAGCTCGGGTTACCCCTGCCCCGAGAGTTATCCCTATGATGGTCAATGGGATAACTCTCGGGGCAGGGTTAACCCGAGCTTATAAAACCGGGCCTGAATGGGTTAACTCTCGGGGCAGGGGTAACCCGAGCTTATAAAACCGGGCATTAGGGATAGTTCTGTTGGTAGTAATATATTGAATGATATATTATATTTTATCATATTATTGAATATGGCTCTTAATCCGTTCGTGTATCCAGTTTAATACAACATTCATTGTTATTTTAATATGAATCCAAACAAATCGGTTAACTCATTAACTAGATAATTATTTTGATTTGAGATAGGAGGTAATTATTAATACTTATTTTCTACTATTTGTATTTCGGAGTATTAGGAATTAATATTGAAAATTCACCACATTTATGATATACGTCATGAATATGTCAATTAGCAGATTACCAAATATAGAAACAATTTGTATGTAATATCAGAATTGTATCCTGGAAATATTTTTATTCCATTTCTATGGGTTCGTATCGTTGTGTGAATAATTTAATGTTGTTGGAGGTGTCACATAGTTTCCGCATTTCATGTCATAATATGATACACTATTCTCCGACGAATTCGAAATTTGTAAATGCATTTATGCTGTTTTGTGTCAGTCACTTCATTATTTTATTAACTCGTATTATTGGAGCAACGTATAAAGTATTTCTTTTAGTTTTGATGAATATGTTGAAGGTATTAAATTATTTCATCATAGTCTGAGGACACGAGAAAAACTGCACACGTCAAATCTCCGCCACATCCTTTCGCCAATCTTGCTACATCCTCACCCGACGTCAGTTCTCTGCTAGACTTCGTAGGTGAGACACTATCGTCGAAAATCGTAGCCTTCGCCATAGCGCATTATCTATATTATTCTTGGTAGTACCCTTGGTATCACAAAAGGAGAGTAGAGGAGCCTAATCAGCTGCTTTTGGTCACTGTCAGACGTGAGTCCATTTTCTGGATCACAGGAATTTCGAGATATCCGAATAGTCTCCAGTTTAGGTCAAAGTACTTCTATCCAACAGCTTCTCAGTCTCCCAGTGCCGAGTCATAGAATTCTATACTACCAACATTCCGACAGTATATTATTGTAGTTTCTTTTCCATTTAAGTTGGTTATGCATGGAAGAGGGAGAAACACAAATTAGCCCCAAATGTGTGATTCCTTGGATTAGAATACCCCAAGGAGGATTTTTTCGTTTATATACCCGTTAGTAGTATTTTTGTTATATTGTTATCAAATCTGGGGTATATAATATCATATTGATTGATGTATACGATTCCAACAATCTGTTATTGAACCAGCTTGAAGCAAAATTACTCAGTGGATTAACCCACTTGTCTTCAACTTTTTGTTTCTTCAAGCCGTATTGTGAGTCTTTTGGACAGATATTCCGCGGGTGTTGAGGGCGTATTAGGTTTTTAATATTTTCTGCATTGATATTTTAATATTTTTCCATGCATTAACAGAACTTCCAATGATTTTCCCTGCTGGACAATTTCTGAATTTCAAGAAGATACAAAACATTCTGTATAATTTAAAAATTAACCTCTGTAACTTTGTTATTATATATTTCTTCGCTGTATTCCCATAACGACCAAAAATATCATATTAGTTTTAAAATAAGAACAGTTTTTTCCAAACTTTAGGTTCCCGTTGACTTATTGTATCTGTTTCAACCAGCTAGTCCATTATTATTGACAAAATAATCCGTTGATCTGAGGATATAGTTTGGAGTGACACCCGCGTTTTAACAAATATACAGTTTAAAACAAAAATCAATTGGAATTACAATCCACTTTGGCGTGAGCTGTTCAACACATCAAATGTGAATAAATGTTCAATGGAATAACGGTATTTTAAGTTGGAATGAATTGAGAATTATTCAACTTTTTTTTAATAGATACATAAAATAACTATCCAAACATTTTCGTAGTGTACGTAGTTAATCAATTTGAATTTTCAAATCACCATTTTGTAATTATCACTTTTCTTATATTCCTCTGAAATAATTATAAAATTGTTTAGACTGCAACTTAAAGTAGGTACGTCCCTGAACATCAACAATTATTGTGATCAAAAGGTTCACGGAACTATAACCTAACTTAACAACTGTCCGACATGAAATCGACAAATACCCATAATTTTGATATTTTACGACCAGTAATAATCGTCGGAGATGGCGCCACTTTCTAGATGAAGACCGCGTGGCGTCGCGGCGTCATTGCTATAACGACGGCGTCTATCGATTCGACGCCGTCGTCACTCTAGGCGCCAGTCGGTCGGCAGCAACTCATATGACCTTGCCTTTTGCGTCACATACAAACACAGTAGGAATATATTTTTCAAATTGTTATAGCCTTTGTTGAGGAAAATGTCAGGGCTTCTTTTAGGTCGAGGTTCCAATTTGGAAAAAAATATTTTAAATAAGATGTGGGTGATTCAATACAATTTGTAGAGAACTTAGTGGATTTTTTGTAGTAGAGATGTTTGATTTTGAAGTGTAATTCAATATCGATCTGATAGCCCGGGAAGTAGTTGCTGCTTCTTAGTTGAACAGTCACTGTTTTTGAAAAACAATTAGATAATTATTTAGCGATATTTATTCTTTATTACCGTTCCTTTTGTTCGCAAACTTGGTTTTTCTGTGTTTTCTGCGATGTCCAAAAATGTATTGGAGTGTGCTCTGAAGGAGCCTTCACAGGTCTGGAACTGTTTTGTGGGATCACAAAGTATTACATAACAGGGAAAGTGGGGAACTTGCTGGTCTACTGTCTATTGAATAAGTTAGACAAGGAACTCTCGTCCACACTGAAAGAACAGTTTGGTTACAATCACTAAGACTAATTAACTATCACCAAATCCGTTATTGAAATATGGCTTATTGAACGTTTGTTGGTAAAAAACAAATTATTTGTTTTCACTCTATGAATAAAGAATTATTTACTATTACATAATAATATTTTCTCATAACAATTAGTTATTAACTATAAATTTATATTTTTTTTTATTAAAAAATGATTAATCAGTATGAATATATGTTTTTCTACCATACCGAATGCTATTTATTATTACAAAGTCATTGTATATAGTTATTGCATATTCTGTCACTGTTATTCCAGATTGTATTACTATACCCATATATTTGTTCACAATGACAACATGACTAAAGCCACCTTATTGATAATAAACAAATATCTTTCACATTTGGTTACCAATATTTATGGATTGATGTCCAAATACTTATTTCAGCAACTATAGACTGCCATCATCAGTATTCCCGAAAAGTCATCATGATATTAGCAGATAGTGAAACCATATCAGCATTTGGTGATTTATGCTAATATATTTATTATTTAGAGGATCTTACTGGAGATGGCAACTCATTGCAGTTGGTGAAATAAGTGTCAAGACATTTTTGAAGATTTTTTTTTTCTAGATTTTATAGATACCTATTATTCGTTTTCTACACCATTATATACAGATTTTTCAATACATAAATGATAAATTGTTGTGCTTCTCTTAAAATTGTCATATATACCTAGATGCTGGTAAATGAAACAACAAATCTTTTAATCAAGTGATTTATTCATTTTTTTCATTATAATTTCAACAAAAAATACAATATAAATATATAAAAAAACTTTGTTTCAAGAAATTCCAGAAACTATCAGTCGTATAAGAAATATTGATTATTCATGAAATTTTTTGCAACACATCTCGAAAAATAAAACAAACTCTAATATGCAGTTATCAAAAACAAATAAAATTCTTAAATGGATAACAACAAAATATATTGATTATTCAAGTAAATTTGGATATTTTGTGCCGCACTATTTAATAAAAAAAAAAGAGTTACTAGGAACTATGAAATTGTATGAAAATGTCTCACCTCGAATAAATCATAAGATCCTACCTACCTAAAATATACTATCCTGCTAAAAAAAATTATATTTTCACTGTCTATCTACTTACTTTCGAAATTTGCATGCCCCACATTCTTCAATGATAATGCTTATAGGGGTGATACTGAAGTCGACACCTCCGTCCGCCATTATTCTGGCATAATATCCAAATAAAAATACAAATCTTATATCCAGTCGTTGAGAACGATCCAGTTCAAGCACAATATAATCAGTAAACACTGAACTTTTTACCCACGCTGTCCACACTATTGCTAATCATTTGCTAATATCCAAATATGAATAATAAACAACACTAAACACACTGAGGGAAAGATTTAGTTAAGACGATACCTACACAGCACACGTGCAAATCTTAGGGATAAGGGAAGCGGAAGCTACATCACATGTGCATCTAAGGTGATCTACGGTCACGCGCATGACAGTTTGTTGATTATAACAAACAAGATTAACTATTAAACAATATTCTGCTCATTTGTATAACGTAGGCTTATAAGAAACAAATGAATTTCTTGAATGTTATAATGATACAAAAAGATTTATTAACAGACAGTGTACCATTTATAATAACTATCAAACAAAGTTATAATTACTAATTAAACTTAGTAATTATCATCGTGAAGTTGGCGTATTAGATGATTTGTTTATTATTGAAAAATTTTATTCAAAATAAACAATTATAGCAGAAACAAATCCTCTATTATTTATTAATTAAACAAATCATCGGTAATGATTATAATAAATAAGCTTTTTCAATTATAAATATCAATACATAATTATGAACAAATTTGACATTAACAAACATTCGATAATAATTACTGAGATTTTTCTTTCGGTGCAGGCTGCTGCAACTGGGTTAAAGAAATTTGAAGACAATTACTGACCTGGTGACTGGACACTGTTCCCTGTGGAAGGATTTGCACAGGATGGGCAGAGTTAGTGAGCCCATGTGAGTAAAATGAACTCTACAATGAAACCCCCACGTCCCCTCCCCACGTCCACGTCTGGACACCAAAGGGGAAGCGATTCAGTGATCCAGTATTCCTGATTTGTGTCTCATGTGAATGCGTTTATTAATATTAATGTATTTTTAGCCGCGCGATTCTTTTCAGACACCAGGAGCCGGCCACAATGTGTCTCCTGGTCTGAAAGCGCTGTAGCATGAGATATGAGATAGTAGCATTTTTTATTATAGTTTCAAATGGTCACATGAAAGTGTTGGCAATGCGTAATTAATAGGTGCATAGTTATCCCTGCTGTATATACTCCCGATCTTTTTTTAAAAGTCTATGTATATTGAATGTCTTCGTCAATATAATTAACGTGACTTAACAAACATCATCCTGACTATTATAACCTTATAACATTCTTCGGAGAATAAGAAGGTGAAGTGAACTGAGAAAATACTTTAATTGGCGAATTTCCTACTCCATTGGACCAACTCCAGAACGCTAATGGCGCAACTTATTGCCTGAACCATTTTTCATCATAACCGATTTCGAACTTAAACGTAACTAACCGCAAAACGTTTAAATTAATGCGGCAAATCAAGCTCGATAAAGTTTTTATACTTTTCTTTCCAGATTTTTTTTTCTTAGGAACAAGTTGCACTTAACAAAATCGTTGATTCTTTTTACATGTCTTGTCTTTTACCTTGTGTCTCGCATTACAAGTTATTTCAGTTAACAAATTCCTAACAAATAACTAAGTCATGGTATCGTTGGTATGAAATTTCATCTTTTTAGTTAAACCTAATTATCAGTTTTCTGAGTTCCTTTTAACTTTCTTATTTGTAAACAGTTCACATCAGCTAATTTGTAATAGACCCATAATAACTTTGACATTCCGTTGGTGTTACTTTCAAAGTGATTTTAATGAAATACTTGGAAAGTTTTTCTTAAAAATAATTCACATCTTGAAAGGAAAAAAAACTTTACGTATAAATAAGTTCTCACTGCGGTTATATTAAAATTGTTTGTCGCAAAACTTGGGACTTTCTTTCTCGATTTTTTGTTTTCTGTTAATGTTTTCTATGGCTCGTTTCAAATTTAATTAAAAAAGTTGAGCTATAGTACGATAGTCTAAACCATAGATAAAAAAATACTTATAGATGGGAAACTGACCCGTGGCGCCCTCTATTCATACGGGGGGTGCTACCTTGAGAGTCCCGTCAGTACCTCTGGCACAAATCAGGTTGTGAACTTAGCTAACAGCCGAAAAAAAAGATTCCTGTAATTTTACAGTTTTTTGCGGTATATTCAAAATTACTGTAATTTTATTTTTATTGCAAAATAACATTTACGAACCATTTTTCGATATTTCATTTAAAATTACTCAACATTAGATTGATATTACAATACTAACAATGAAAAGTCGAGTAAAATTGAATGAAATGTCAAAAAATGGATCATATGTCCGAATTTTGAAAAATAAAGCGATAATTATCAAGTTCATATATTTTATTGATTAAAAAAAGTATACAATAGATGAAACGTTTTTGTACATATTTAAATGACAAACATGAAGGAAAATAAATGATGCTGGGAAGTTCAAAGTTGTATGGGGAAATAACTACTACTTATGTCACTTTCTATTTAATGGAACGCTTTTTAATGAAGATAAAGCTTACCGTGTGCACCTCACATTACAGTCTTTCACAAAACATATTCTTGACATTGTCTCCTAAAGTAAAAGTCCCACTATGAACAATAAAAACCAAATACGAATACTCAACATACTCAACACACACACAAATAAGCAGTTATCAATGGCAGCACCCACGCGCCTTCAGAGATCCCCTACCCTGGTCTAAACTAGTAAAAATTGTGTTGTTGTCCTAACGATTATGTGGAATTTTGCCAAAAATTGCCAAAGACATCGAGAGAAAAGTACTAATATGCATATAAACAACTGCGAGGAAATATCTTTTTCTTGCAGTAAGAACTTCTTCCTCTTCGAGAGTTTGTGTCTGGAACGTCAAAATTTCTTAGCGATTTTGCAAAAAAATATGGAGGAGATTGTTCTTCAATAAGTATAAGCATTGGCTTCACCTGGTAATATGAGCAATTCTGTGAGTAGGTAAATAGTGAATCTTAATCCCATTTCACTATTATTCATGCATAAGCTTCAAAATATTAACGGAAAACTCTTAATTTGGCGCGATATTTGTTGAAGTTTGAATCAAAATTATGACTATGTATGTCCAATACAACTGTGTGCTCCTGCGCTGATTTTCAATCACCTCTTATTGAATTGACCCTTTTAGCTGTCAAATTTCATATTTGTCATGTAAACAGATTTTGAGATATTGGACTGTCAAAACGTCGTGGGACACTCTGTATAAACCCAAAGAAGCTTTTATGGTAGGGGCCAGAAATACTTCCATCCTGTTTTTGTCAGCTGCCAAATATCGCTAATGGTGAAAGTGGATAGATGACAGACAATAGACTCTAATCGTTTTTCACCAATTCTTGGAAATGTTTTATTTCACCATGCTCCTAATCTTATATACTCTCCTCTTTTTGATTGACTCTGAGGTGTGTGAGAATAACTTTTACTTCAAAAAGTCAAAACTGACCTTATTTTTTGTGGTCTTCGATAATTTTGCGAATAAGAACTTTTGTTTTCCATGTCAGTTCGACAAGATACCGAAATTCCATTTATTTTGACCGGGACCGAATTTTTACTCGAAAGGGTCCTTCTTCCTATGGAAACTTTTATTTTTCAAGGAACAAAATATTTTATATAAATCTTATGCTTACATCGTGAATCAGTTTTTCAAATCAGTCAAGATGTGTATTAGGAATTTGAAAAGTTTAATATTTCCCTATATTTTTGTCTAGCGTAAATTCCAATATCTGTGATAATTGACTGCATAAATTTTCGAGCACAAAAGATTCGATTCTGTAATAAAAATATAACGGATAACAAATATTTATAATTAGTAACAAATTCTATAGAACGGCAAAACCGAAATCATTAAACAAATATCATAAAATGTTGGGGAATAATCACAAGTACTGAAATCACGCAAAATGCGGCGATAAAATCCGAATTGTAAACATACTGATAGTCACAAATAATGTGAAAAACAAACAAAACAACCCATGATACATATTTAAAACGTTTTCACGTCATTTCGAATCATATTTCAGCCTATCAAAATTCTAATAAATCCGAATTTATATACAATTTGGAACTAAGCGTATACGGTATCGATTATTACATTACAACTGGTTTATAGTCGATGTCAAAACGTTCATCACAAATTATCGCCCTATTAACTCCGTATTCGATGCCGTGCATCTATTATTAAGTAGGTAAACCCATGGATATTTTAAGAGTAATTGCCAACATTTTTATGATCCAATTTCATATTTTACATACATATTTTATGTCTGTCATTAATTTCAATTATATTTAATAGACTTGTACTACTTATCACTGGAAAATCATGCATTTTTTTGTTGTCACTTCTGATTTCAAGAAGCTAGTTTGTGGTCTGATCAAGTAAATATATATCTCCTGTCCAGCTTACCTTTGATCTGTTTTTGGCCCTCAGACTAAAAGAATTTTAAGGAAATTATGGGCGTAGCCACAAATCTAGTGACGATTCGTCAGTTCCTATTTTTTGGCACTCTCTGCTGCAACAGGGTAATGTTCCACCAGCAGAAGTCCAAGGTTAGTCCAAGTACAGGTTGATTTCTCGTCCAGATTTATGCTCAGACCTACTTTTCCTTTTTTTCTTTCTCCTCCAGCAGCTGGTGTCCAAAGTTAGCCCAAGTTCAGGTTAATTTCTTATCTCGATTTATGCTCAAACTTACTTTTCCTTTTTTTCTACTTTTCCTCTAGCAAGTGTCCAAGGTTAGTCCAAGTCCAGGTTAATTTTCAATCCAGATTTGTGGTCAGACTTGCTTTCTTTTTTCCAAGTCCAGGTTGATTTGTCATCCAGATTTATGTCAGACCTACTTTTCCTTTTTTTTTTCCTCCTCCTCCAACAGCTGGTGTACAAGGTTAGTCCAAGTCCAGGTTAGTTTTCAATCCAGATTTATAGTCAGACTTGCTTTCCCTTGCTTAAAAAAAAGCTACATTATTTCCCACGCCACTAGTCCACCGTTTCCAGAGCTTGTTGCATTAGTTCCGATATAAAGAATTGTCAGATTAGCCTCAATAGAAATGGATTCTGCTCATAGAGCTGAACAAAAATTTGTTTTTTGTTTTCTCGTTTCTTCTCAATTTGTATGGAGTGCTGCGACTCCCTAATTTCACCATCCTTCATCAAGTTTTCTTTTACTTATTTTCAGTACACTTCTTTCCCCAACGTTCACAAATTTGGTGATTTTACTTGGAGAAATCGAGTTTTACCCGACAGGCTGGTTCGAGCACTTTGACCAATTTGATATCGTTTAAGGAAGCAACGTTTTAATTCGTATTTAGGAATGTAATTTCCAGAACTAACCCCTTTTCATCGTCAAATTCAGTCACTAATATCAGCTATTAGTCGTATTTTATTAGTGCTAATGATATATTATAAGTTTTGCTCAATAATGTGATGCTATATTAGTTCTCACATTCTTGCTGGTCTTCTTTTTGTTAATCGCTTATTCCTTCTGCATTTTCCTGGGCAATTTATGTATCCATGTTTTATCAGTATTAAATACTTTCTATCTTTCCTTCAGAAAGTGTATACAATATTGAAAGTCAAACTAAATTAAATCTACTCAGTTTTAACGATGTCTCCTCTTCTCAAGGTCAATTATCCGACAGCTCCAGGAAGTTTACCTTTAAATTCCCTTTTCTAATATTATCCAGCAACTTTACTTCACAAGTAGCATCTAGCAACTAATCTTTTCAGCTGTAACTAACCGCTTCTACATAGAAAGTTTAAAGTTTAAGCCCATTCAATTCCTCAGGGAGAAAAAAAAATAGATAGTTCTGATGAGCTTGAAAAAAAATGATCCCAAATAAACATCCAGTGATGAGATGCTAATTAAACGGTTTCTTGTTTTTTTTTATTGAGATTAGGGAATATAACACGGAAAACATTTTCTCTAAGCATGTCAATTTATTTATGCAAAGTATAATAGAAATTGAAAAGATTGTAAGGTCAAATGAACGTATTCTCAATCTTAAACTACCCACACAATACTTGGTGTGAGAGCTATTCTTATACACCACAGCGATCACAAACGCAACACGAGAAGCGCTTACCTTGTCCTCTGACTGACAAGTACACTGTATGTTTTCGTTACATAGATTATGAGCGTACTCCTTATGTCATCAGTCATTTTTAGATGAGCGCAAATAGTCAAAGTCATCCGACTTTTGTCGACGATTTCTTAGTAAAAACTTCAATGTATTCCATTTCATTAAGTCAGAAATGGAATAATACTTGTCGACAGTATAGAGATGGTATACAGAGTGAGACTTTCCACTGCTGTCGACTGGAGTAATAATACTTTGGAAAGTGATCGGTAGAATTCTATAGTGTGCAGAGTCCCAGCCTTGGGTGTACAAAATTATATTGCACAAGTTTCTGTTGAGCTACCATCTCTGGATTCTCTAAATATTTGGATTAGGTAGTTCATTATTGGTCTAGGTTACTAATAGAGAAATATAAACCACTAATAGAGGAATTCAATTTCATGATTGGCTAGAAAAAGCAATATTTGTCAACTTCACAAATAAGTATTTTTAGAAGCTATGTAAATTCCTCTTCAAATTATGACAAAAGTTTAATTGCGGAAGGATCGCTGGTTTGTACATAATTTTGTTCCCAAAACTCAAAAAAAAGTTATGGCAGTTTATAATTCTCATAACAATTTTTTTGGAACTGTGGCTTAAATCGCTTTAATAAACATCTCTGGCGTATTTTCGAGTTTTGGAGAAATTCGTAATATAATATTCGTCGGTTGGAAATTGAGCCACTAATCTTCAGCCGAGTCGGTAATCAGTAGAACGGTGAATATAAGCTTTTCACGATACCAAATCCCCCCGGATCGTGCTTTTCGCTTCTTTCACGCCTCTTATCGACACGAAAACACGAATATTACAGGAAGGATAACTGCTCCAAACTCCATATGTTACCCGGAATGTATTTCCTTTATTATTTCTTTGATGATGGAAATGCCAGTTAAATTCTCACAAGCTTAAATGTGTCTATACTTTTTCTTCTCCAATATCTCTTTCCTTTTCCAAAACTTTGCTTTGCTTTTGCGATGGTCACAGAAATTTATGAATAAACTATTACTATTTGCTTTCAATATTATTTGTTGAATAAACATCTAGTTACTTGAATGAATCTTATAGTGAGCAATAAACAGTTATTCAGTATATTTAGTTAAATATATTCAGTATATTTAGTTAAATATACTGAAAACAAACTAATTTCAATATATCCTAAGTACCAACTCTTCGTAATGTTGATATTGCTAGAAGTATGAAGTGTGAAATTTGCACACCCTTCGAGCTATTATGTAAACAGTGGTAGCAGTGCTAGAGACGCTACGTTCTTGTGAGATACGCGATATTATCAGACTATGTCTCGCGTAGCTTTCTTGAATATTCCAATCAACTTGTACGGAACCTGATGAGCATCTAAACAAAAAATACTTCGCTTATATGATTGTCATGGATTCCGTTGAACGTCCAAATATAGAATTGATGATTACATAAGTTGTTTACTTGATAAGTTTATTCAGTTTTCAGCGATTCTAAGAAATCTTTCAACAGCAGTGTTTTTATTTCAATATGTCAGCTTTGTCACTTTGACAATTCAAAGTGACAATATGAATAATAAGTAGCAATTTTATGTTTTTCTTGTATCTTCAAGCAAAAAAATTGATACTTAGTTTGATGGATTATTTCGAGAATGAAAGAAGTGGAATTTCGTCAATCAGTGCCCCCCACGATAAGAGTGCCTTTGACTATATTTGTCTATTCTTACATCCTACTTATAGTTTGTTTATACCCCAGGAAATCCTGCAATTTGTATATAAAACTTGAAATTCACTTCTTTGCTCTCAATATTTAAACGAATTTGACAATGACATATGACTTAGTTTAACCTACATTACTTCCAATCTAAGAACTAGCACAGTTTCTCAATTTATTTTATTACAGTTAGGTTAGTTGAAATTGGTGGTGAGTAGGTGTATAGAATCCTCATACCTACACATAGACCAAATAAAGCTGATTCGATTGAATACAACAAATTAAGTGCGATTTTATTTTGAAATCCGGAAATATAAGATTCTTGAAAAGAAAAGTAAATCCATAATAACAAAACCATTTAGATGATAAACACAATTCACAAAATGGCTATAACTCCCTCAATACGTTGTGAACACCCTCTCACTGAGTTCTATATTTAAAATCGTCATTATTTTCGTTTTATATAAATCTAGAGGGGTGGATAACGGTTACGTTACATAATAGGGAAAGAATGAATTTTTTTTATTCACTGTCATATAAATTCTTTTTGGAGACTATCAAAACGAAGATAGATTCCTTGAAGACAGGTCCGCTCTCAGACATTTTGTTGTCTATTCACTAACAGTGAGATCTCCTACGAGAGAACACACTTATAAAGTGCTCACGCACGTTTTCTTGAAATTACAAATTATGAGATTGTCCGCATGCGCAGTGTGTGTACTTTCGTACGAGCTCTCACTGTTAGTGACTAGACACCTTAGTGACCTGGTGCAAACACTTAGTTGAGTTTCCCTGCATGTAATGGGGTATTCTATTCACGAATGGTACGGATATGGTTGAGTAGTTTAGTGGATTTTCAATCGAGTCTTTAATGACCAACTTTGAAACGTTGTGGATTTCATAGACAAAATCTTCGGATTGCACATCCTTAATCTCATCTCACAAGTAATTCAAATGCAGACTTGAGTAATCTACGCAATAGGCACAGTCACTTAGCATAATTATTTGAAATTTTTTCATAGATAATGAAGATTCTGCAGCAGTCATTTATTTTCTCGATTTACACTAGTACGACAAGGAAAATATCAAAAAAACTACTTGAAAAAGAGAGAAGAATAATTGTGCGCAGTCAGCGATAGACGTGTGTTCAAGGCCTGGTTTCGCACGTGCGATGGATGCATGCGTCCGACGCTTGCAGCCGCTGCATGCGTTCATCGCATGCGTTTGAGTGGTTTTGCTTGTGCGTCTAGAAGTGACAGTCAGAACTTCGAAGTTCAGTTCGTGAAATCATCATGGAGTGTGTGTTAGCCCTTCTATTTGAAGAAGAAGATGATGAAGCGATCATTTCGTTGTTAATTCAAAGAAAACCCCATCATAACATATACTAGCATAGAAATGCCCACTTTTTCTCTCCATTTTCCCGCTATCTGTTTCCAGACATTATTTTTGATAATTAGATCTTTATATTTTTCACTTTAGGCATCATACAGGCATTCGTGAAAGGATATTAATTCGATTAATAGCATCTCTTCACCCCGGCTCTATTTTTCAACACTCATGTTGACGTTTCGTATTGCACAATCGCCTGCGTTCTTGCCGCTTGACTGGTCTCCGAAGCAGTCGTTGCGTTTTGACGTTGCATTCAGACGCAGGCGCTAGATATCAACGCACTAGTAAAACCACAAGCACGTGGTACCATATGACCAGTCCCTGCGATGAACGCATGCAGCGGCTGTAAGCGTCGGACGCATGCATCCATCGCACGTGCGAAACCAGGCCTTTAGTGCCCCCCTATTCCAACCGTTGTTGCCAATTGTACTTATCTGTAAAAGTTATTCCGAATTTTGTCGGCAACAATGTTAAATACCATTGACTGTTGAATCGAAAGCAGTGTATAGATTCCATTCATTGCAGATTTTATAATTCCAATTTTTTTTTTCAACCATATTATAAAAACCGATTTATTGCACTTTTTTCAATCATAAGATATTTCAAATTGAAAGTAACGGTATTAAGTAACAGTATCGCATCTCTATATTTTTCGATGTGCACAATTCGTGTGACGATTACAAAATGCTTTGGCAGAACATGGTTGTTAGTCAGCCCCAAAACCATTTGTCACCAGCCATTCGTAAGGCTTTATTGTCGTTTAAATGGCATAAAAGCGGCGAAATCGACTTGAACTTCGACAATATGCGTCGATTTTGAAACGCTACTAAGTGAATCAAAGATAAATCCTTTATCAGGAACAAAAATACCGATCAGTTTCTTCGAATAAATAAAGCTGATTTTAAATGGGAATAAATATTCATAATTTGGAATAATTGTGAAAAATTTCACGATTTCAGTAGTGTTATGGAAATGAACATGGAGTACTACTTTTTAAAACATAATCATACATTTTTTAATTGAACCAGAGCGAATTTGAGAAAACTAAATGCATTTAAACTGATTTTCCAACGACCGTTCCAAATCTGTTATTATTTTTTAAGAATGCTAATTTGATAAAAAGAAAGTTAGCTCGCGTTTGACAGTTTTGTACAGGAATCCCTATGTCGCATCTTATAAACAACACAGTTACTACCATATTGTATTGTTATTGTATGTGAAATTTCGTAATAATCTGAGCGTTCAAAATGCCTGAAAATAAAGCTGCGTTTTAAATAAACATACAAATGAAGCTTATATAAAGCCGGGAACACATTGTTCTGATAATACGCCACGCCATGCTACGCCATCCGATGCAACGTCAGAAGGATCTGACACCGTGGATTTCATTGCATATTTATTTATTGTGTGTACACTGTTCTGATGCATTCTCATCCCACGCGACATGGTACGAATCCCCTCTTTTGCCTGATTTTCATCATATGATATCACGTCGCGGGGCACCGCATTATAACTGTTGTAAGGTGTAGTTAGTAACAGTATGCTTGCGAAGATGGCATCATAGGGATGGAATGGCGGCAAAAATCGATATTTTATTAATTGAGTTGCTTGGAAGCACTAGTGTCTTTATAATATGAAAAGCAAGCACTATAGAGACCACCAGTATATGAGAGGAACCGGTCACTATTGTCTCCTTTCGAGAATATCAATAAGCGTGTGATATTCTCCATGAAACTGACGTTCTAAATTCATTGGATGTTCCCAACATTTTCTTCTTTGTGTCCGTTTTAATAACAGTGAAGCTGCACATTCTAGTTCTTCTCCCCACTCATTTGAGGAACTACTACTCGCCATAGTGTCTGTACTCAAACTGGTCTAATCATTATAAAATGTAGCGTCGTCATTATAAAATGTAGTGTGCACAAAGTACATCTCTGACGGATTTTGTCGCATGGCGTGGCGTGGTGTAGCAGCAGAACACAGTGATCCAGGGTTGAAGCAGTGTTGTAAAGCCCTTACTTTACACCCTCTTCGAGGTATTGCTCTTATTTTATTTCTGTTATTTTATTATTGTTATGCATATTAATCGCATTCTTTATATCAGTCTTCATATTTCTACATAATATATTTCATAGAAGGTTTTATTTCGTAATTAGCTGAGTTTTCTGTTTTCATATCTAGTTTATAGAAATAGTAACATTTGCGTTTTTGTCTCATTGGTCAGTAATAGAAAGGTTGTCATAATTTCATTGGTTTAACTAAAAGTTCTAGAAGCTTCGGTCACATGATTTACATGTTCTATAAAACAGAAAGCTTGGCAGGACTCTTGGTCATTTCTCGCTCATTCTTTGTCGGATTTATATTATACAATTAACGAATAAATAGTTATCTTGAAAAACCTGCTTTCACTTGCCTAATCTCATTGAGGATACAACATAAATGGTGTCAGGTGTGGGGTTCCTTTGTGTCTAAACCAAGCCGGAATATCTTCAGAAAAGTTCTTGTTTAACTTGGAAGTTCGAGTTTTGGGACATTGTAAAAGTACCTCTGTATTATCGTCGTATTTAATGAGTTTAGTGCCAGAAGTAAATTAAGAAAATCTAGAAATCCGTTGAAAATTGTATTGTGATTCTGCAAACTTGGAAGAAAGTTGCCCAGTGGTAGTTATTTCCGAACTACGCATCTTAAAGCCGAATCCAGAGATTCTACTAGTACTGTGACAGGTCGCTGCTATACGACTGCTTCAAGTTCCTGATAATCCTGATTCATCCTGCATCCTTTTCCATTGGAGTTACTGGACGATCTGTGAGTGATCTGTGCGTAGTGCCGACAGGTGAATTGTGCGAGAGTGACCCGTAAAAATACAAGGTAAAGAAATTTAATTTTGACATTGCGTAACTAGGTTTTTTTTTATCAATATATTTTATTCTGCAAAATTTGTCCTATCGTATATCCATGCTGAAAAATTTTTAATGTTGTCAAATTTATGAAAATCATTATCTGATGTCAGATGAAGAATTAGTAAATGACGAGTTTTTAGATACTGAGGAAGAAAACGACAACGCAACAATGGCTTTCTCTGTAGACTTTACATTTAAAATGATCCCAGAATTTGACGGGAATAGATCTAATTTACATAAATTTTTATCATGTTGCGATGTTGTTTGGGAAACTACGACAACACGGGCTAATCAACAAATGTTTTTAAATATATTGAAAGCTAAACTTATAGGTCAAGCCTACAATTTATTAAAATATAAAGTTTATGATGATTGGCCTCAGTTAAAACTTATACTACAAGAAGAGTACTTGGAGCGAAGGACGATAGCTCAAATTCAAGTAGAACTCCTCAATTCTAGACAATTTGTTAACGAAACCATAAGAAATTTTGCAAACCGAATTGAACGTTTAACTCTAGACTTGAACGACGCTTGTATAGCGAGCGAAGGTATAGCTGCCAAAGCAACTATAGAAAATTTAAATAAAAAATCAGCCCTTAAGGCATTTGTGGATGGTTTGCGTCCACCTGTTCAATTAATAATAAAAGCTAGTCGGTTCCAATGTTTCACAGAAGCTGTGGAAGCCGCTTGTGAGGAGGAACGTAATATAAAATCGTCAAATTCGCCAAATGTCACATTAAATCACAAAAATCGCTCAAATAATAATAATTTTTTCAATAAAAGGAATTGTAGTAAATGTGGTAAATCTAATCATAATGTAGATCAGTGTTTTCTAAACCGAACTCATTCTTTTCCTTCTTATCCCAAGCATACTACACCAACTCAGAATCAGCAGATAAAAGTAGAAAGAAATATTAATTTAGGCCAAACTCAGTGTCGATATTGTAAGAAGTTTGGACATTCTCTCGAAGAATGTCGAAAACGTTTGTATAATAATTCTAATAACAATTATAGTAATAATGCACGTACCAACTACGGTAACGTAAATCGAAATCGAAATTATCAATCTGAGTCTACATCATTTCAGCAACAGGGAAACGAACAAGGCGCGAGTACATCCAGAGGTCACGGTTCTTGCGCCCAGAATTTAAAAACGGCCTAAGAGACACAATCATAAATCAGTCTAGCCAAAGTTCCATTTCTGATTCATTCAGTTCAAACTCAAATTCATATAAAAATCAGTGTGGCGGCTCTAATTCAAGATCAAGCCCCAATTTCCACACAATTTCAAGCTCTAATTCAACATCAAGCTCAAATTTTTCTAACTCAGGCTCTAATAATACAAGTTCAATCTTAAATTCAACATCTAACTCAAATTTTTATGATGTACCAACAAACCCAAGTCCGAGCAATCATTTTCGCTCACAATCTACAAACGATATAAATGAACCAAATTATGAATCAAGCATTCGAGGTCAGAAATGTTTTACAAATAATAATTCCGTAATAGGGACAGAAAATAAAGAAACATCGAAAGAAATCTTTAAAATGTCTGACGTTTCAAATTCGTCCTATGTAAAAATTCCTTGCTCTTTGACCGCTACCGGATCTGCTACTTTACTAGTAGATACTGGAGCGGATATCAGTGTAATAAAAATTGGTCGTCTCGACGACGATGCGATTGTATACACTGACAAAACTATAAAAATTAAAGGTATAACAAATGAATGCATCACTTCATTGGGCATCAGCTATGCGAAAATACAATTAAATGACATTATAATTGAACATGAATTTCACGTAGTTCCTAATAATTTTTCAGTTTTAACAGATGGTATATTGGGAAAAGAATTTTTAACAAAGTTCAGAGTGTCCATCGATTATCAGTTATCTAAATTATTCATTCCTGTAGGTAAAGGTAAATTTGGTTTTGATTTAACGAGCCCATACAATATAACCATTCCTCCTAGATCTGAATTATTTGCAAGAATTTATGTAAATTTTCAAGAACCAAAAGTGTGTTTAAATAAAGAAATAATACCCGGTGTGTACATAGGCAATTGTATTGTTCAACCTAAAGATGGAATGTGCACTATTAGCATAATAAATTCCTCAGAATCAAAGGTTCAAATTAATTATTTAAATCTCGATTTCGATAAGCTAGAAAACTATCATGTTGTTCACATTACAAATAGTAACAACGGAGAAAGAATCGCAAGGATCGAATCACTAATAGATACTTCGCATATGAATAGCGAGGAAAAGGAATCTATTCTAGAAATTTGTAAAATATTTAATGACATATTTCATCTCGACGGTGACAAACTAACTTGTACCGATGCCATCAAACATTATATTCCCCTTAAGTCAAATAAACCCATCTTTGTAAAACCCTATAGACTTCCTGAACAACAGAAAGACGAAATAAATAAGCAAATTCAGCAAATGTTGGACGATGACATAATAGAGCCTAGCCATTCCCCATTCAACTCTCCCATTCTTATCGTTCCCAGAAAATCGCTAGGAAATAACCAAAAACGATTTAGATTAGTTGTAGATTTTAGAAAACTAAATGAATCTACAGAATCGGACGCTTATCCTTTGCCCAATATAATTGACATTTTGGATCATTTGGGACAATCAAAATATTTTTCAGTTATTGATCTAGCTAATGGATTCCACCAAATTCCTCTTAGCGAGGAAAGCAAACCGTGTACAGCATTCTCTTTTAAGGGTCACTATCAGTTTAAAAGGTTACCAATGGGCCTTAAAGGTGCACCGGCATGTTTTCAACGTCTGATGAATAGTGTTTTAACAGGGTTACAAGGAATCAAATGTTTTGTTTATCTAGACGATATAGTTGTTTTTGGAAATTCTCTTTTAGATCATAATAAAAAGCTCATTGATGTTTTTAATGCTCTCAGGAAGCATAATCTTAAGTTACAGCCCGCAAAATGCAATTTTTTGAGGAAAGAAATCAATTACCTCGGACATATCATTTCTGAGAACGGTGTAAAACCAGATCCTTCTAAAGCCTCATGCGTTCAAAATTATCCAACCCCCAAAAACGAAAAGCAAGTAAAATCATTCGTAGCATTAGCATCCTATTATCGACGTTTTATTCCAAACTTCGCAAAAATCGCTTATCCCTTGAATAATTTGCTAAAAAAGAACGTACCTTTTGAATGGTCCGCTGTTTGTGATGAAGCATTTTCTATCTTAAAAGAAAAACTTATTAGTCCTCCCGTATTGCAATATCCGGATTTTGAAAAAGAATTTATTTTAACAACAGATGCCAGTAAATACGCGATTGGATCAGTATTATCACAAGGAAAATTAGGTGAAGATAGACCTATTGCTTACGCTAGTCGAGTTTTGAATAAGGCTGAACAAAATTATTCGACAATTGAACGTGAGATTTTAAGTATAGTTTGGTCCACTCAGCATTTTCGACCCTATCTCTGGGGTGATAGACCCTTTCTAATCGTCAGTGATCACAAACCGCTATCTTATCTTTTTTCACATTCAAATCCCTCCTCAAGACTAACCCGTTTCAGACTTAAACTAGAAGAATTCAATTACAAGATTATTTACCGACCCGGTAAACTTATTTCCAATGCTGATAGTCTTTCTAGGATTTATAAAATGAACACTAGATCTGCATCTGCTAATAACTCTTATAATCAATATCTAAAAGAGATTGAAAATAAAATTATCATAAATAAAAATATCATAGATGTTTCTGAAAATATTACCGACGTTGTAAATAACGTAGACAAACCCAGTGTAATTTTCTTTGCGAGTAAAGAATTTGATGACCATCAAAAATACGATAATAATCACAACGAATTAAAAGCGCAAAATAGGGAGCTACACGACATTGCATACTTAAAGCACAATGAACGATTTTTTATTTATTTAATTACAAAAGAATCAGATTTCAAAAAAACAAAATACGATGATATTTTTTATTCACTAATGAAGTTGAAGTCTTTTGTAACAGAAAACGGTATTAGTGACCTTGCCTTCTCAGCTGATGAATGTAAAACCGAGCGATTAAAACTAGACGTTATTAGGATAATGTTTCGTTATATTTTCAGAGAAACAAATACAGTAATCACAATTTGTCATAACAACGTATATCATGACCTTAGTCAAAAAGAAATAGAAACCATATTAAAGGAGTATCATAATTGTCCCCTAGGTGGACATCAAGGAGTTAATAGAACTTTTAACAGAATAAAAGAAAAATATCGCTGGAAAAACATGTTCAAACATATAAAAAAATTTATTCGTTCTTGCGAAATTTGCCAAAAAAATAAAACTGGTAAGAAAACAAAACTACCGATGGTTATTACTACCACCTCATCTAAGCCATTTGAAAAGGTATTTTTAGATATCGTAGGGCCACTAAATGTATCTGATCAAGGCAATAAATATTTACTAACATTTATGGATGATCTAACTAAATTTTCATTAGCTATACCGATTCCAGACCAAACGGCTGAGACGTTAGCCTATCAATTTACTACAAAAATTATCTGTCAGTATGGAATTCCCAAATATGTATTGACAGATCAGGGTTCAAATTTCCTCAGTGATTTATTTAAAAAGACGTGTCAATTATTAAAAGTTTCTAAAATCCAAACTACGAGTTTCCATCCTCAAAGTAACGGCAGCTTGGAAAGATCTCACAGAACTTTTGTAGAATATTTAAGAAGTTTTATAAACAAAGATATGAATAATTGGGATGAGTTTATGCCTTTTGCTACATTCACTTATAATACTACTCCTCATATATCCACCTCTTTTACTCCTTTCGAACTCCTTTTTGGCCACAAAGCAGAATTGCCTACAACGTTAATTAAATCTCCCGAAGTCCTTTATAGTTATGATGACTACTATAATGAACTAAAATCAAGAATGCAACACTCTCATGAAATAGCCCGCGAAAAACTAACAAAGAGTAAAGAAATGTCAAAGAAATACTACGATAAAAATATTAATCCTCTCAATATAAATGTAGGCGATAAAGTTCTGCTTAAAAATGAATCTATCATAGTAGGAAAAACCAAAAAGTTGCAGCCGCTATTCAAAGGACCTTACGAGGTCATATCCATCGATTCGGATGTAAATTGTACAATAAAAATCAACAAAAAACTAGTTAAAGTTCACATGAACAGATTAAAACTTTTTTCTGAATAAAAAAATAAATAAATAAATTTTTCCACTCTGTAAGTTTTTGGAATTAAAAGTATTACACATTTGCATTTTTAATTTTGTTTTAGTATAGTTTTAGATAAAACTATTAACTTAGTACTTAAGAAACTTGTTTAAGTTATGCTATATAAATTTTTTTTTATTACTTTTAGGCCATGAATTTGCCTTCAGTTCTTTTGTCCACACTGCCACTGATGGTGTTTTCAAGTGTTTATTATAATAATACCCTAATAAATTCAAGTCCAGGACTGTACTACGAAAATATTGGTAACTTGAATCTCTACACCGATAAATGGAAGCTAGTTGTTTATTTAGACTTAATTAATTATCACAGCGAATACAAAACGATTTTATATTACAGAAATGTATTGGAAAATTTTTGTAAATTAGCCGAATCACGCGGTGTAGAAAATAACGAATGTGATTCCTTTAAGCATACCACTGAGTATTTCCTTAAAGATATTAATGATAACGATAAAATAATTTTGGAAATGCTAGGCGCAGATGTACAAGCCCGATCTAGAATAAAAAGAGGTTTGCTAAATATTATTGGTTCAATTTCAAAGACTTTATTTGGAACTTTAGACGAGGAAGACGCAAAATTTTTTGATTCACAAATACAAAAATTAAAAGATAATCAAAATCATTTAACTAAACTCCTGAAAGAGCAGACGTCAATCGTACGAAGTACTCTATTAGATAGTAATTCTTGGTTCTTAAATAGAACAAAGTTATTAGAAAATAAGTTAGATATAACAGGTAATTTTATTAACAATTTAGAAATAAATATGAAAATTACTGAAATTTTTTCACTTTTTTCATTCATAGAAACGATTTTCAAGTCACACCAAGAAAATTTATTAGGTATAATCCAAAAATCTCTAGAAGGAAAATTACATCCTCTAATAATCAGTCCAGTAGAACTTATAAAACATTTGAGTAATTTACAAAATTATATGGAAGGGTTAAGTTTTCCTGTCAGTCCTATTTTGGAAAATACACATGTTCTTTTCAAATTAACAGAAACTAATGTTTATTTTTATAATAATAAAGTAACGTTTGTTTTGTATGTTCCTTTGATAACTCCGAGAGAATACGGAATTTATAAAATTTCCAGTTTACCTACTCAAGTTTCTTTAAACCGATACGCATTTATTGTGCCAGAAAGTAACAATTTATGTATTGATGCTATAAAGCAACATTATATTATGTTAAGTGACTTGGAACTCACGTTCTGTAAAACTACTGTAGGAAATAATTATGTCTGTGAACAGAAAAAACCTATATTATTAGTACATTTACACGGTGGTTGTGAAGCAAACTTATTTGTACCTTCATTATCCATTCCAAAATCTTGTAATAAAAAAATATTATTTGTAAGTTATCCTATTTTTATACAATTAGCACAAGCGAACTCATGGTTGTACACTATTTCCACAGAAGAAAATGTAGACCTTATTTGTAAATCAGTTAAACAAAGATTATCCTTAACACTAAATGGCACAGGAATTCTTCACATCAACTCAAATTGTTCAGCTTATACAAAAGATATGATATTAGCTCCTCATAACGAGTACCTTACCAAAACTACTATAAATTATATTCCACCCTTAGATATAAAGAAAGAAATTCACTTCAATTATTCGAATCTAAATAAATTTGACATGTTAGGAATAAATTCACCTACTACAATTCAATCTAATGATATTCAAACCCTATCAAAATTTAGCCAGGATTTAAATTCACTATCTTTCGATTTAGACAAAGTTCAAGATCAATCCTATCTCTCATGGAATTTGCATAATGTAATTGTATATGTAATATTACTCATATTAATAAGTGTTTCGATATCATATTACATAATAAAGAAAAAGTTTATCATAGTGAAACCTCAAGTAAAAAATGAAATTAAAATCCCAGAGACACATCAAACAGCCGACGAAACCGAAGTTGTTAATGAAAAAATTAAAAGTGATAGCCATGAGCGCGCTGAAAATTGTAACCCAAGGTACAATTTTAAAAATTAGGGGGGAGGTGTTGTAAAGCCCTTACTTTACACCCTCTTCGAGGTATTGCTCTTATTTTATTTCTGTTATTTTATTATTGTTATGCATATTAATCGCATTCTTTATATCAGTCTTCATATTTCTACATAATATATTTCATAGAAGGTTTTATTTCGTAATTAGCTGAGTTTTCTGTTTTCATATCTAGTTCATAGAAATAGTAACATTTGCGTTTTTGTCTCATTGGTCAGTAATAGAAAGGTTGTCATAATTTCATTGGTTTAACTAAAAGTTCTAGAAGCTTCGGTCACATGATTTACATGTTCTATAAAACAGAAAGCTTGGCAGGACTCTTGGTCATTTCTCGCTCATTCTTTGTCGGATTTATATTATACAATTAACGAATAAATAGTTATCTTGAAAAACCTGCTTTCACTTGCCTAATCTCATTGAGGATACAACAGCAGATTAAAATACACTCTCTCATGTCATACATTTGATATCAGATCCGATTTATATTCGCTTCTACCTGATGGATTATCAAAAACTCTAGTTCTGGGATTAAACTAGAAATATTATCATTTTTTGTTTTTTATGAATAGTGAATGAACACTTTTATGGATCTTACCTTGAATACCCTTTATTTATGTATTCATTTATATACAGTAAGATTGTTTTTATTAAAAATGTAACAGTGCACTAAAGCAATTCAATATTTGCCATTTGATTTAGAACAACATAAGACGTCGAAGCTGTAAAATGTTTTTCTCGTAAAATATTTCCGGTTCGTTCTGAAGAATATTGAATAATCTCCGGCGGATGGGACTGAGGAATTTTATGTGCGGGTCATATAATCTCCTGAACTCTCGAAATTCAGTTACGACCAGTTCCTTTTATTATTAATATTCCATAAAACGCATTCAACGTAGAAATTTTATTAACAACATATTTTTTATTTGCAGGTAAGCCCACCTTGAGTCGAGTGCGCATCAAAATACCGTAAGTTTTATATTTCAATTACTCCACAGCTCATATCCGAGAAATTTGTCCGCAGTTTCTTGGTCGAATGTGTTTGTAGAGCAATTTGGAAAGCTCTACTTGGCGTTATTAAGGTTGAGAGAGCGCAAAAAGGACCGTATAATAAAAAGAGGAGAAAACGCGGCGTAAAACAAAGAAGGTCATAAAAACGGTCATATCTTTTCCAACAGGTAACGAAACAGCGTTGCTTGTAGGTATATAACAATATAATTCAAAACCCTATTCTCCATCCGACAACAATCTGTTCTTGAATTAACAACTTTGCCACCAAAATGAAATCGCAGACAATTCATCTCAAAAGTAATTGGTTTTATATTAAATGAAGGTTCATGAAATAACCATTTTTTTCCCAATTTATCTTAGCTTATTTAATTTGTGTTGGAAGGAAAGTTGGTTATAGTCTATTACTTCGTAGATCCCAATATTTGTCGCTGTCTAGTTTCCAGTTTTGCCTCTAATATATGTATTCCTCGAGTGGATATTATTTTTTGTGTTTATAAACAAGGCCTATCGTAGTTTGTTGCTCTTGCCGAAAATACCTTCTTGGATCTCTTGATATATTACTATCCATAGAGCAATTTATCATTAGCTGAGAGCTACATAATAAAACTAGAAATTTCCGAAACAGGTCGATTTTGTATCCCCTTACTTTCTGTGGTCTTTGCTCATGTTACTTTTGCATTCAGTATGTATTTTCATCAGACCAATGGAGGCTTTTTGCTGGTTAACATTGCCACGTCCGAAAATAGAACGTTGTCAATGAAATTGTTATTTTGGTTTCATATACTCTCAGTTCTTGGATCAAAGTCGTCCAACCAACCAATTCCTGCATAAGACGTACTTTGTAAGGATGGTATATTCAAACTAAAAATGTTTGATCTGAAGATTTTCCTATATCAAAATCAATAACAATCTACTGCCGAAAAATAGACTTTTCATTAATTTTTGGTCTACATTGTTTTGCTGCATCTTCACATGTCCTTATTCTCTATACTGCTCTATTCTGCTTACCGTAGATTGTTGAATAGTTCCACGATCGGCATACGTCTTGTTAAGTCCGCATTTTATCTCCTATACGCAATTAACTGATATTTTAATCATTTTCTGTTGAATGAAAAACACGGAGTAAAGTTCTGTCAAACTAACAAGCTAATAATGCATGTATGTGTTACTTTATGGACGCACTGTATAGTAAACACTTTTATTATTAAACAAAACCATTCAGTTTCATACGAATCACAACTTGTATTATTTAAAACAAGAGATTTTAATCTTGTCAGTTGACGTGACGCCAAGGATAGAAATTTGATTACTCAGCAAACTGAGTTTGGGTAAAGTATACGACAAACGACAAATACTTAATATATATTCATAATATATTGTAATTTTCCAATATTTCCAATCTTAATGGGCCATTTTCCTTTCTCTTATATTTATTATAATGTAGATATATACAGCAACATTGGTACATTGGTTGAACTTCCTAAGATTAGTAAAGTGAAGCTATACATTTCCAGTTTGATGTAATATTCCAAGACATAATATTGTTCGACTGTAGTAACCATTATCTTATCAAGAAGTAAAACATTCAAGTTGCCCGCTGCCCATGACCTAGCTCACCTAAATAGCTAATAACTTCAAATTTTCGTAAATGTCTACCTCTCGGTTACACTACCTCTGAATAAGTAAATTGGAATAAAAATAATTTATACTGATCGTAAAAATAAATTTTCTTAGTTTTTCTGGACAAAAAAACACGTACAATATGCTATAATTCTCCACAAAACACTAAACAAAATTATATGATTTGATTCTCTTTAATATCAGAAGAAACTGTTGGTAAAGCAGCAGCTAAACATTTTCTGAGTAGTTTCAACCAAAATCGTTTAGTCACAAAGCCCGTTGAACTGGCTGTAGGTTTAAAAAACCGGTTTTCAGTCTCGTTCCACGATAGTTTAAATAAGTTTAAACTGGTTCTACAAAACAGGTGACAAAAATAGCCAAAATGGTTTATACTAACTTGTTTAACAGTTCAAGCCATTTTATTACAAAATCAATTTTCATGATAAGACAATCACAATATTGGAAATTCCTATATTTCATTAGCTCAATTGTGGAAATGGATTTTATGAAATTATCAAATTGCTATGACAAATTTAGCGATTCCGTGGAAACGAATTGATCAGTTTCCGAATATACAGATTATTTTCACGCATTTCAGCCTTCCGTAATCCCCTAATGTGACTGTATTATATTAAACCGATCCATTTGTAAATCCTCGTTCATATTCTAGAGAGCGTCATTCCAACTGTGGTTTTTAACCAGTTTTCCGCCATTTATAACTTGCATTTCGTAGCAGACAATTTAATTTGTTTTCAAAACGAATTTGATAATGTGGTCATGTATAATTCAATGGAACAACAATGTGCTACACATATGATTGAATTTTTGTATAACCAATGAAATGTTCATAGTAATCTATTCCAGGATTTCATCGAATACGAAATTTTTTTTCAAACCACAATTTTATTATTCTATACAGGGTGTACCAATATCACGACAAACTTCGGTATATTGGTTATTTTAAGGGATATCAAAAAATGTTATCATCAAAAATAGTAGATGTCTTCAAAGTGCATATTTTGGAATTAACTCGGACTATACAGAGTGTTGCTATTATCTACTATTTTTGTTGATAATATTTTTTGATATCCCTCAAAATAACCCATATACCGAAGTTTGTCGTAAGTTTGGTACACCCTGTATATATAGGTACAATGTCTTCAATACTTGCATATAAAGCTAGGGAAAACTATGAATAACTTGCAATTACTATTAATTTTATTCATCACAAAGAGATATATGAATTTTCACCCTCGCTTTGGAGCCAATCCTGGTAGCTATTATTGTCATTATTATTTATTTCACTCGATTCTTGGCATTGAATATGCAACCCCTGTGGACTATCACCTTTGAAAACGCTGTTCATTTTTAATTATCGGAAAATTGTAAAATGTTGGAACTGTTTATTATTATTATGTTTCCTTATCTCTCGAAAATTAGCGAAAAAGCAGTGTTGCACCTTTTTGGATCAACTTACATACCTTTTCCTGGACGAAAGCCGTTGTTGAAGTACCTGTTCTTCGCTGAGATTGATCTGTTCACGCTTAAATTCTCCATACCAATGAGAAATTGACGTCTAATCTTGTATTCAAAATAATTCAATAGCAGTTGTCTAAATAAGTTGAAAAAAAGACAACAAACGATTAAAAAATTTCAACAATACAATAAAAACCCACCGGAACCTGCGCTTACCAAATTGGAAAGCATCTGTGACCATACCGTGCATGATATGAGTCAAGAGAAGATACGTTTTTTGTGGCCTCAGAGAAGCCAGCCTTCCACATGATATCCTGTTAGATCTGAGATCTCCTCCGGGAAAAAGGACTGAATGAGCTACAAGTTTCAAAGACTCTCCTCAGAAACTAAGTAGAACTAAGGAGGCACTATGGATCTTTTAGGTCTCAGTGAATGTTACCCCAAAAATACATACATATGGTTCATACAACAGCCTTTTTGGTGTGCGTCATCCTTTGTTAATGTCTTTCTAACACATTACGTGGAAAGAAATGGAAAAAAAGTCAGGTCTTTGATTAATCCTAATCAAAATATCGCAACAATGAACCGTTCAAATGTATTACAAACGTCAATCCTAATTATTGACTTACCATAATTTGATTGGTTGTTGTTCAGATTAAGCGAAAGCGCGACCTATTCATCGGCAGAATTTTCTCTGTTTAAATTAGGATGCAGATATACCTTTCATATTGTCAATGTGTCTGACATCTTTTTCTACTGTCCCACTGACAGTTCTTGTCAGGTCTGCACTTTGTTGTTCACGGTCAATTATTATTTATGAAAAGTTAATATGAATATTATTGTTATATTTATTCGAATAATACAAAAAAATATGCCTTGATACACCTAGATACATGAGAATTTTGAAATTTCTTAAGTATTTTCAGTTAGAAAAAGAAGCTGGTGAATATTAATTCAATAACCTTGTCGAATTTTGCTGAATGCGATCCTGATGATTTTATTTATCAAATTTAGGGTTAGATATGTTTCAAAATAGCAAATAAAATAAACGACATACCCAAAACCCGAATATACGTCACAAACGATGACGCACACCAAAAAGGCTGTTGTATGAACCATACATAGATCTGAGATCGCGTCGTATTTGGTAAGACAATTCCTAGAAAACCAAACTCAATACAATCAAGATTTATATAACAATCCCCCTTACTATTTCTTACCAGCTAATATTTCCGAATCTCGACATACCTAGTTAATGGAATATTATTTAATTCATCCAATTTTCTATCCACTGGTATTTATATCCCTTCCTATTTAGCTGATAGCAAATAGAAACAGTTAGTTTTATTTATAACATTACCTAATAATAAGTTTCCATTTGGGAAAAAAAACTTTCTGCCACATCCGAAAGAGCTGCTCCTACGACGGACTTGAATATGTGTATACATTGAATTCAAATTGATGGAAAAGTAGCAACAACTTATCTGTGGTTAATTATAATAAAGATTCACCCAAAATAAACAGATGAATTTCATACAGATTAGTCTGGAAATGGTTATCGGTGATGGAAACATGCTAATGTTTCGTAATTAACAGACTTTAACGTTAAATTAGTTCGAAAACTTATACACGTTCCACTTTGCAAAGTAAAGTTTATCCAAGTTAAAAATTCCTGAGGCTAGAAAGTGTCGATATCCATTAGCATGCTTCTGCATTTCCCCATCCAAGTTCTGTAGATGTACTAGTTCGAGTAGGATATGATCAAAGAGGATGCTGCCCGAGGGCAAGTATTGCAACACGAACAGACGTCCGGATGCCGAAGTCTGCTGGACGTCGGTGGCTTCCAATCAGTCGGCGGGCAGGTAAACGGGTCCCGGGGGATAATGCCGGAACACACACGTACCTAACTGACTCGTCCCCTGGGTCACTAGACGAAACTGTCGTCGACGGACATAACTATAAATTCAGGAGGTCGACGCGCGGCGGTAACGCCACAGTTTCGACTGGATTTGCAGAGGGCAAGGCTAACGACTTTACGCACTACCATAACATATACATTCTGAACAGGGATCAGAGATGGGATTCGGTCTGCAGACCAGGCGGATACAGGTGATCTTAATGGAACGGAGTGGAAATATTTCATTTGGTTTATTTAAATCAAATAAAACACTTTTAGAAATATATAAAGTGTATTCTCTGTCCGCTCTGACTAATCATTCTTTAATCATTTTTGATTTCCAATGGAGAAGTTCAGTCTAAAGTCAGTGTGACCAGCAAAATGTGTTTTTTTCTGACAAGAAGGACAGTTAAGATCAACTATTCAAAACAAGATATGTTTCTTATCATTACCAACATCTATATTGCTTTTGCTTAATTAATATAATGAATACACCCCCGAAGCGTATATCTTGAAATTCAAAATAACTTTTCAGCTGAATACTCAACATATCGGTGGCCAATATATCCAGTTATATTTACTTTTGTTGATTTGTGTATGTCCATTTTTGATTAGATTTTTGTAGCATTTCAAGTTAGTTCTATCTCTATTCTTCTGATTACTTTTTCCGCTGACATTCGACATAACTATACATTGTTTTTAAACTAAGAGGAGCATTTTAAGAAACCTCAAACATACCACTAAAAGTTATTAGATTGGGAGAGTGTTCCGAAAGGGTCGTGTTCAGACTTATTAAACTAATTAACACTTATGTGAAATATGTATTGTACTGCTCACATTTGTATTGCCAATGAGAGATCAAGGCATGTCTAAATACCAAATCGTAATTGGAACCAGACAATGGGGAACATTTCTACCAAATGTCACATTATTGTGAAAACATTGTGGTTATGTTATGTAAAATATATTATAAAGGTCCCCAATGATCATTCAATAATTTGAGTATAAGTAAGTCTAGTATGTATAAAATGCAATTGAATGTTTATATTATTATGTTAAATTATCTTCCATCTACATTGGAAGTTTAGGTATAGTACAGAATGAAACTAAGCGAGTTTTGATATCGAGAAATACGATAATATTTTGTAGGTACCGTCATGTGTGTAAAACTTGATGTAAAAATATTATTAAAAATAAGATTCCACTTGTAAACTTATGAACTTTGCATCTCTGTAAGCGATAAATGACCCAAACTTAATAATTTCCTTCGTTTCGGGGGCGAAGGTCCACTGGTACTTGGAGTGCAATCTTGGTCCATATTCAAATAGTTAATTATAACGTAAAAATCAATACAACACAATGATGAGGAGTGGAAAACACAAATACAATAATAAGAGGTAATGAGCCCAAACAATATAAAATAGCAAACGCAAACAGAATGATAAACAGCAAACGCGAAAAGTGGTAATGAGGATTGGAATATTTTTATGTAAATAAACACAAAACTGACAAATGTAGTTGTCAGTTGTATCAAAAGAGCTATGTAAAACGGGCGGCAATCTGACCAATCACTAGTCTGCTGAAATGCCAACTTAAATTCAAATCGCTCCTCTTAGTTTCAAAACAAGGTATAGTGACTTAATAACAGAAATGAAATGGTGACATAGCATACCTACTGTCATTGGCTCAAATCTACCTACCGAACATAAAATTCATTTTTTTCCTGTATAAACTTCTGTTCACTAAAGTTATTCCATCAACAAGTTGAACAGAACGTATTCAATTATCAGTCTTTTTCGAAAATTCACAAAAAAGTTAATGTCATGAGCCAATATCCAGATTAAATTCTTCTTTCTCGATACTTACAAACGCCCATTACGTTTTATCGCTGGGGCCATATCCATGAACCAAGGGTTACTTGCATTTTTATATCCTACAAAAGAGAGTTTGTGTTGTGCCCCAAGGCGCTATACGGAATCACGTTTTGGAAATTACTTTTAGTAGTAATGCACTCAGGAAATAAACTCGTCGTTTTTATTGGATGTTAAAAAATTGAGGAAATTAAAAATACATAATTCCTACATGTTGACTGTGTAGTAAAAGTTTAACTACTTCGAATTGAATTTTCACGATTTTTCCACTAGAAGTGTTAATGGTAACAATTATATGATTGGATAAATGTTGTATTTTTCAGTTTTCAATTTATAGAGGAACGTTGAGTGGTCACAAGACCTGATGTAACTGTTCTACTTTCAGTTTTGGTAAATATCAAATAGGGGTTTTTCTCAAGCTTCCAGAGTGCTTTGATCCTGTCCCTTACATTGCTATCATATTTCCTTCTATTGCTTTTGAGTCGTCTGTATATCATTGGGAGTTTAGTAATGAGGTAACTATACAGACAGATCAGGATCTACAGTGGCAGTCAAGCTGTCCATGAAACATTTCAAAGCTCTAAGATAGCATTTCGGTTGGTTTGGGATTGTGGCGGAGAACTTAGAAGACTGGCGACTCGGAACTGCGTAACACTGGAGTGAGTCTCAGGTAAGAAAGTAAGCAGGATCGTCAACCTTGTTGAACGGACCCAAACCAGCTGTTGGCATTCCCAGATGTTCAACTAGGTCATGGTTAAAAGGGTGGGTAAGAGAACAACACAATAAACACTGGAAGGATACGCCCAGGCGAACACATGGGTAGGAATTCATAGAAGAACCATAAAGAAAATAGCGAAAGAACTGCTTCCAATGAGCAGGAACAAACTAGGCACCATAACGAGGCTACTTACGGGATAATTCTGCCACAAAGGAGCACCTGAACGAAATAGGGCTGTATAAAAGGAGACCTTACATGTAGCAGATGCAAAAAAGACACCGAAACAGCTCTGTATATATTATGCAACAGTGAGACGCTGGACCGCAGGTGGCAGAAATTGTATGGTAAACTCCAAATGATTCCAGAAGACTTCTACAACCAATCAGCTGAGAACCTGTATGAACTAATACAGGGAACGAATTGGTTAAACTCTGAGTATGTGTACTTTATGACTACCTCAACCATTTCATTGTCCAATAAAAACTTTGGACATTTTGAGAGTTGATAACCTTCTTTTGAAATTTTTGTTATTGTAGTTTCCTTTTTATTGAGCTGTTAACAGTTCAACCCGTAGTCGGTACACTAAAAATTAATCTCAATTCACTAGATAAAACTTTTCGGTTGTGGAATAATTATACCATTAGGCATATTCTTCTCGGAAGGAATTAACTGTGCTATTTTTATCAGATTAATAACAAATTGAAGTGTGTTTTTCTCCTGCATTACTCAAGTTGCTGTTAAGTTCAAATGAATGGGTAAGGTGAGGGATGGGATCAAACGTGCGTAGAGGGAAGCTACCAGGGAATTATGGATACGTAGATAGGTGGAGCTAGAGAGCGCTGCTCAAAGGAAAAAGAGTCTTTACCTGACCTGGGTGCATGACTGTATTGCAACCATAGGAAGATCGATTTTTACATCACCCAGTTTTTAACCGGCTATGGGTGCTTCAAAAGCTACTTACATAGAATTGGAAAAGTTCCAGACCAAACCTGCAATTACTGTGGAGAGGAGCTGGACAACCCAGAACACACTATCCTACGGTGTAGTGAATATGGGAAAAAAAGGAACATTCACATGGGATGTAGAGGGTGCTTTCTCAACGGACCTGGTGCGCTAGATGGTAGAATGTAGGAACAATTGGGAGAAGGGACATGACTTCATTACGGAAGTCTTAAAAAGGAAGCAGACAAAAGGGAGAAAGAGACCTCGAAGTCGAGTAAAACGTGTACTTACTCCTGAAGCTATGCCGTGAAGGCAATTCCAGGCTGGAATTGGGAAGCTGAGACGAAATATCTTGAAATGGAATATACATGATTCATTATTTAGACTTTTTTCGTATCGGTATATTATTGTGATCAAAAATACAATAAATAATTTTGTAACGACCAGCAATCTCAATAAAATCTGCGACTCGGCGTTTCGAACTGTTACAAACACAAAATTTATACACATCTGAAGGAAAAAAAAATCACCTATAACCGAAAATGACATTATAATTCCACATCTCGTAAGAGAAAGATGTGAGATAGGCGTGCGATGTATGTTTTCAGCATAATAACTCGCAGCAGGCTGTAGCAAAAATAGCAAGAGTATGAATTTATTGCACCTTAGGATCGTTTGGAAATCTATACGATACGAAAATGATATTTTGCAGGGGCACGTTTTGTTATCCAGTTAGAGCTGACGGTATTGTTATTCATGGACGGGTAGCAGCATAAAGTCTTACTGTTTCTGACTTTCTCGAGCAATAAGTTTCGTTTAAAATGTTAGGAAAGAGAGACAACAGGGTAAACTTTTCCTAGCGAGCTCTCTGGAATAGGAATTATCCTGGGAATGAAAAAATAAATAGTTTAGGTAGTTTCTAGTAAATTGAGACTTTTTTTTTCGTGAATATATTTAGTTACATTTTTTGAATATTGATGTATTTGGAACAAGAAAAAATAATATTGTCAGAAATACAAAACAATATAATACAAAAAATACATTGTACCATACAGAGTGTCCCTATTCTCGTGTATAATCATTGTGCAGTTATGATAGGATAGGAGATGGACTATATAAAATATCATTGAAGTTGTACACTATACAACTAGCTGATACTATATTCACAGCATTGCATATCGGGACGTATGCGATCGCTTGAATAGTTCAAGTTAGTTGGTCTGTTCACATAAACGCGGTCTTTCCGGTAGGCAAAGAGAAAAAATCGAGTGTTGTCAAGTCTGGTGATCTTGCCGGCCACTCAACTGCACCTCTTCTACCAATCCATCTCTGAGAAATTATTGTATTCAAATATTGCCTAACGTCTCTTTGATAATGTGGAGGTGCGCCATCTTGTTGAAAGCATACGTTCATATCAGGAAATAATCGATTCATTCCAGGTTTAATTTCATTTTGGAGTTGAGTCAATATATTTAGCACCGATCAGCGTATCTTCAATAAAAAAGGGATCGATCAAGTGCATCACATCCACTTTTTGTGGACGCTGTGTATGAACCTCCACCATCCAGAGCGGGTTACAATCTGACCAGTATCGACAATTATATATGTTAACAGAACCGTTCAAGCAAAATGTGGCTCCATCACTGAATATCAAGAAATCTAAGAAATTGTTTCGCATCCTTATTTTCTCTGTAGCTAATTTACAAAATTGTAATCGCCTATCATAATCATCCTCGCACAAAGATTTTGAACTTCATAAGGATAAGGAATTTTTGCATATACGAATTTTTTTGCATTCAATAAATTGTTTCAAATACATAACGTAGCGTACAGCAATGGAAGATTCCATAAAATAAACATCTTTTTATGAATTGCACTTTATTAAATAGCTCTGGTAATTATGTACTGGACGGACGTTACAGCATACAGCTTTTTGTACGTATTACGAACTGATTAGGCGTGTAAAGTCCAGAAGCTTTTGAGTTTTTTGTTTATCATCATATCAAAATTAATTTTAAATAAAGAATGCTCATGACACAACAGTAATTATTCACAGAGTAATTAAACATACATTTCCAGAGCATTATTTGAATAATCAGTAAATTTCTCCATATTATCTTTATAAAAATTGGTGGACTTTTTGGCGTGCGTCATCGTTTGTGACGTATGAATTTGATAAAAATAAAATCATCAGGATCGTATTCGACTAAGGCTATGAAATCAATAATTACCAGCATTTTTTTATAACTGAAAATATTTGGGAACTTCCAAAATGCTAATGTTTTTCCTATTATTTCAATAAATATAACAATAGGATTAATATTCACGTGAAACACAATGCCATCAAATTTTTTGAGTCAAAGACTAGATTTAACGTTTGTGATATATTTGAACGGTACATTATTGTGATATTTTGATTAGGATTAATCACAGACCTGCCTTCTTTTTTCCTTCCTTCTTTCCTTCCGCCTTCTTCAATTTCTTCCAATGTGATGTGCTGGAAGGACATCAACAATCGATGATGCACACCAAGAAGGGTATTTTATGATCGCTGCTTGTGTTCTCCGAACAATGTTTATAGTACCTAGTAGGCTTTGATAAATTATGTCAAATTGCTTTGTGCTAAATGATTAGAGTTAGGTTTGCGTTGGGTGAATTTTCTTTGTCAGATAATGATGATATCATATCAATATACTTTTTTTTTCTTCTGGTCGACATGCTTTCAAAATAATTTAAAACAAAATTTACATAAATAAATTAAACAAACTTTCAACCTATTCAACTTGTCAAAAATCCTGATTGTTATCGTATTGTTTTTCCAACTATTTCACCTGTCCCAGGTCGCCTACGCCACTCGAGAATATTTTCACGGAAAAAAGTTTATCCGCGGATGAAGGGTTGGCTTAATGAAGTGCCATTTGTCAAGAGGCCATCGTCAACTACTCGAGCGCTTTTCTGAATAATCGTCGAGCTGTTATTTTTAAATAATGCTCAAAGTGGTGTAAAAGTGCTCGCTAAATTTTAGTTCATTCATTAATTCAACTGTTACATTATTATCTATTGGCGTCAATTAGTGTTGCTGGAATTCTAATTGTCGTATATTTTCTGTTTCGTATTTTCCTTCTTTAAATTTAGATTATGAAAGTCCTTTGATAATTATTGGGTGACTGAAACAATATATTTAACACCCACTTTGATCATTTTAGTACCTACTCCTCAGGGCCAACTGTGTTTCTTTCACTTTTACAAGTGAAACTTCATTCCTCAAGTTAAGCTTGGTGTACTTCAACTGCATCGCGTCTTGTTTAGCTGAAGACACGATGTGACGGACTGGGACTTTGGTTTTGGTGAAAATTTGATGGATAACGTAAACGTGGGCAGAAAAAGATGCTGGGTTGAATGGAATAACCAGAGAATTTGAAGCTAATGTGCCGCAGCTTCACCCATGATCTCTCTATCTTCTAATAGTGGTAATAATCTGTATCTCCAAAGTGGAAAGAGTGAGTGTGAGCTGATAGACCACGGTCGTACATCCTCCCGAGGAGTAGTCATCGTCCATCCTGTCCTTCCCAGGAAGCAATCTGCAATCTGCAAGTCTTTAGACCGTAGGTTTCACTGGGTCACTTATCTGATAGGCTGTTGTAAAAATCTGGTCTGTTCCTAGGAACTTGAAATTAAATTTTCTATCGTGTATCTTCATTATCAGCCTCAACAATAAGCATTTTATAAAATTTCATACAAAAATATTTGTATTAGATTTTTTATTATTTTTAAAACGCTAGAGGGTGCGGGATATTCATATTTTATTGACAATGTAACATTAAAATGAAAATACAGAACTTCAAGCTTTATCTCAATCATTTATAGGGATTTAAAATTGTAGGTACTTATATAAATTACACGAACAGTGAGAAACATGCGCTAATGAATGTCGTAATGCGAGTCTCATGTACAATAAATATAAAGTGAAATGGAAAAATAAATCACCGAGCTGGTCGCCAGCTCCCCACAGAATCTGTTCTAAATATAAAACTGGCTACCGACCAGTCTACACCCACCATTTACACATCAGTCAAAAAATATTTGCAATTTGGTGAAATTTTTATTAATATTTACTTAAATTTTTTGGATTATCAACATTCTCAAATACGATTTATCATTCCTACATTGTATACAGAATTACCGGACGAAAACAAAATAGTGTCGTTGATTTTTGTTAAAATTATGGCATTTTTTTCCGCTACTTCTACCCACTAGCGGGGATAAGCATTTACTCAAAATATTCAAATGACATTAGAGATCAAGTTTGGTATCATTTAAAACATGTCCAATTCTGTTTACAACAGTCTTCCGTATCCAGCGGGTGAAAATCGTATCCTATATTACTACGACTACACTGATCGTCTGTCACCAGGCTGTATCTCATGAACCGTGATAGCTACACAGTTCAATTTTCCACGGATGATGTATTTCTGTTGCCCGTATAACAAGTGGAACCTACCAAAAACAGAATAAAATAGTAGTTTTAAAAACGTGATTTTTTGTTCCTATCCTTGTTTTGATCGACTTATTTGGTCAAAAATTATCACATAATCATAATAATTCGAAATAAAGCCTCGGTGTTTTTTGTTTGATAGTAATACTATGTTTTTCAGAGAACTTTTTCTATATAAATAGTACTTTCCTTTCACCTTAGAAGATTCTTTCAAGCACATGTACATAATACAAAAGTTTTTTCGCATGAAAGTAACGCTATTAGCCTCAACTCCTCGATAATCTTTTCACCTCACTTGGAGTGCATTCACGTGTGGGAATAATGTGACTGGAGTGTTGGTTGTTATGAATCGTCTAGCGCTTGAAAGAAAACAGACCCTTTATCCTGATAACCCACCATTTCCCAATAATGTATAAGGCCATCGTCGTCAAGGTAACAACAACCCGTAGATGACTAAAATCTTCATAGGGGAGCGTATTTAGTTGTTGATTATTGTTATGAAATATTGTTTCCTCATTTCAAGATACCCCCTACGATAAAGCAATAGTGAGACGTTTATAGGTCAAAATCGGCTTATCTCTTTATTTTTTATACTTCTTTCCCCACTCTCTAAACGTTTTCTGTAGATAATTTTATTTGTAGTTGTTTTTTTGATCTTCACTGGTCTATTAATCATTTCCAAATCACTTTTATATTCCATAAATCCTTGCAATCTACAGAACCTCCACTAAAGTCTATTATATTATCATCCAATACTATGGTCTATCTGATTGAAAATAACAATAATTTACTTTCAGATGGATTTTCTTGATTTCCCAAATGACATGATGCACGTGGTATTAGAGGTTAGGGGCAAATGGAATTGGGCACATCGCTATGGCATGCTAAAATTCAATTCACGATATACTGAAACATGTCAGATAGTTTATAATTGTGTCATTGCGTGTCGTTCAATTGGATTTATTGTGTCATCAAGCTGGATATATTTCATTAGTTGTTCTGACGCACTTTTTAGGTATCCATGGTGAATTATAGTGTGTATGCTTGCAGTTATACATCATAAAGTTCGTTTATTTTATATTATTTCCAATACAACACTTCATAAAATAATGCTCCCACTAATAGTCGGAACACGACTTTCGGCAGTCTTGAAAATCATTCCTCGGAAGCAATTTTCTGGGTCCTGAAAATAGCACGACTTTCCTGAATTGCGTCTTGTCTTGGTCGTTGTAGTGCAAATTAGGTTTTGTGGTTGGAACTTCAGTGGCTGTTCTGCTATCTTCAGCTAGGGCATACGTAGGCACCTGTGACATTCAGCCCCAGTCTTTTTTTTATATAATCGTGAAACAGTCTAAGAAAATACTCCAATGTATATTGAAAAAATTCTAAATTTATTGCCAGAAACGCCGCGGAAACAATGGCGCTATTTAAACGTTTTTTCACGCTGAGAAAATAGGTCGATGACCAACATTGAGAGTTGAATTTTTCTCTGACATAATCAAAAGTTACAACACCTCATTAACCGCTTTTTATCTCGTTTTTATGATAAATTGCCCCACTCGGTAGAAAATTAAAACGATTTTGTGTAAGTGTAAACGATGTGACAAGAAAATGAATTGAAAGTGGAATTTAAATTGAAGATGTATTATATTGAATACATTGTTGAGACTTTGTAATTTCTGTATCAATTGAATTAGTTTTTTTGATGGATTTAGAAACTTTTCGAAAAAAGTAAATTTTAAATTCAATTTCAATTGAGAAATATTCCCTTCAACTTTATTTTCATAGGATGTCAGCTTTCTAATTTTAAATTAGGACCTTGCAAGACAAGGTGAAGTTTTTTAAATACCTAAGAAAATGTTCAAATTGATGTAACGCTTCACGACAAAACTAACTGAAATTGTGAAGATTCATTTGAAATTAATCAAGACAATACACCGAAAAATGTTCCCAAATATCCTTATTTTTTTATTTTTGTTGTAACAAATAAATCCTATACTTATCTTAGAAATAAAAAAATACAAAAATAGTTAGCATGTAAATTTGTTTTCTCTTCCACGAAACGGTTAATTACGTCAGTGGAAATCTATTTCATCCAGGTACTTGGTCGGTATCAACTGATGATACTGCAAAATGAACTTTTTATTTTTCATTACAATGTCAAGCGGGATTTAGTCTGGAATCCGTCAAGCAGCGCTTTTTGTATAGTCGCGGATTTTTCCCAGCCGTCATATGAGTAAATAACCGAGTTTTCACGGGAATGCATTAACTGACTGTGAGAAACTAGAGTGGCGAAAAACGCTTGTTTTGTGTTTATCTAACGGAGAGTTATAAATTCCGAGGAGAATCAGCAACAAGTTGTCCAGGAAAAATAACATCAATTGTCCTTTTTTCATCGCGAGCACAGACAACATACTTACGAGGTTATGTTTTATTTATAGAAAAAACCTTTCAAAAAAAGGAAATAAAAAAAAGTTACAGCTTATACTATCGATCACTTATACATTTTTCCGTCGAACGAGTGTTTTTTGCTCTGAATTGATGTACCTACACAAAATCATCCATTCACCCTTGAAGAAAATTATGACTTTTATGCACACTTAATAGTAAAAATTCACAAATTACTTTCCTCATCAAACCTTTTTTTTATAAATAACAAATGCTAATAAACAGATCGTTTCAATTTCCACCCAATGTTTCTAAGCACTAAATAAATCTACATGGAATGGAACTGCCGCTTCTCCCTTGTTTATGTACTGTGAAGTTGATTCAGTAGTAGTGGGGAACTGGGAACATAGCATTCACTTTCGCTATTATGGATATTGGAGAGATATTGCTTGCTAAGAAATGCTCTGCGGTAATTACGTTTGGGGTATTTTGACGTTTATTGAATGCGCGATTCACTTTTTCACGTCTCTAACGCTAATAACGTTAACGCTTCCCTTCTTCTACGGTTACGTACCGTTGAGTGTTATTTTGAATACGGCACATAATTGTCCTGCGCAGTTGAAAAAATCGCATCGGATTTCAATGGTTAAGATTTTTGTTTATTATTTTGTTTATTGTTCCGATGGTATTTAGTTTGTGTTGTTGTTTGCGTTTGAATCCTGCGTGATTTCTTGTGGCCTGTACTGTTCACTGTCACTTCTCACGTTATTGGATTATAGTGATGGCAATAGCTCTTATTTCCAAATAAATTTTGGATGGACCGTGGCTCTATTGATGATACAATCATTACCCATATGTCTAACTATTATAGTTAAGTCAGAATAACCGCTTATGTGTTCTAATTAAACTATTAAAACGATTGTATTATTGTTATCCAACTATATTTTTTCCTGATAATGGTAAATTATGAACATTAAAATAATTCTTGTAATTGTTCGAATCGGACTTTCCGTATAGAAGTTTCGACGAGTATAATTTTATATATTATATATTTCAGTAAATATTCAACTAACCCCTTTTTTTGTTTCAGGTAAGCCAGATTCATGATTTTTATCTGAAAACAGGAGTAAGTTACTGTCTAAGCTTTAATACTGTTGATTTTCGTTTGTCAACCTAAAAATGACCATGAATAATCTACAGATAAATATTATGTGTTATCCAGAGATAAATAAAAGCACCGGAATAATTAAAAAACTGGTTAAAAGTACACAAACCTTTTGCGCATTCATTTGATGGGAGATTTACAGCTCTTCAATTTTTTCCAACACGTTTTGTAAAACACAAATCAACCAGCTTCAAAATTCAAACGATTATATCCATTTAGCTTTCTAGACAAACGAGGAGAAAATTATTTTGGGTATAATTTTAAATACAGTGTAAAGCGACGATATCCCCCAATTTCTTGATTTAAAAATGACTAGGTATTTCCCACGACTGATGGTACAAATATCTTTGCTAGTAAGTTTAAAAGCATAATATGTAGGGCACTTACAACTTGAAAGAGAGAGACAAGAACTGTTCTATGTGTGAAACTCACGGTAAGATCAGTCCCCTCTACACACAACAACAAAAAGTGAAGTCCGGCGAAAATCTTCTAATGTTGAAGGGACAATAATAAATAACTTTGAAAGTAACAGCTTACCCTGGCATAAACTAAGAATAATAATAAAATCTCGAAGCTTCACTCAAATCTCACTAAGAAAAAGTATCGTAGCATGAAGTTGTGTTTTATCAAACTTTAATCTAGCTTGGGTCTGTAAAGACCATAAGAAAAAGACCAATATGTGATCGTTTTGATATGTCACGACTAGTTAAAAACATGGCGCCTTTAGATACGGTTTTATGCGAAGATGCTTATTGTTGCTGGTGTATTTTTTGACTCTACCAAAATACAACGGTTTTAAATGGAAATCGCAATAAACAAACGTCAAAGTATAAAATAATCTTCTTATGCAGCTTGGAAAATGATCAAGGAATTAATATACTACTAAGTTAACAAATACCATGAACTTTTCTATTTTTTGTTTTCAGTTTTCAGGTTATATGTTATGGATTAGTGTAGCTTAGGTTCATTATATAATTATTTGAACGATAATAATACACTAAACTACAAAGGGACAGAGTGAAGTGTAGTTGTCCAAAATGTCCAGCGTTGTTAGAAATCCTATAAAGTCGTATCCAAAAGTTAGTTAACTTTCATGTAAATTCCTTCGGTATTAGTATTCACACACTACAAAGTTCTATCAACCACAAATTGCCCTCTTCAGATTATGACGTAATGTAAGGGTCACTTTAGGATTAAGCAGCGGCGTAGATAGCTGTAATTAATATTTCAGATAATAAAATAATTGAATGACACTGAAAATCTTCCATGAATTTAAATGTATTGAAATGAAAAACTGTAAAAATGTGCTATTCCGTGAGAACTAATCGCATTCCTTATATTCTCAATTTTAATATAAATTGATGTTGAATTTGCAAAAATTTTGCTTCTTATTAATCATCAACTGGAAGTAGCTAGCTTGAAACAATAATTTTTTTATTGAATCATACTATTTTTTCTACTAGAGTGCGAAAAAGTCCTCTTTCCCGCACTCATTTGAGTGTGGAAAGTAAATTTGTTAAGTTTGAATTAATCAAAAATAAAATTAATTAGAATTTTGCTATAATTTTTGATAAAAAATAGTATGCTACAATAGTTTTTTGATAAGCCTCATCAAATGAATGTCAAATAACAATAATCAATTTGTTGATATGTATTTAATAATAAATGTTCCTTTATGTTAACTTTGAGGCTTTTCCCACATGCTGTTAAAAAAAATAGTGTACCCAACACGTGAGTGGAGTGATTTATCCCCTCTCGATTGCGAACGAGGTGTCAGAAGAGTGTTAATTTCCGCACTAGTTAAATTCTTTATGTTCATCATTATGATTGAAATATTTCTTCACGCTATACCTATAAATTAATTTTTGATAATAAACCTTCAACCTTTGTTCCGATTAACAGATGAAAAAATTACAGATTAATTTTCATTTTTCTCACTCAATATTTGTTTTTATAAACGACCTCAATAGATGCGCCTTTGTATGTGTGAGATAGGGAAAAGTATCGGCACATGGCGTCTTCCAGTTGGATGTCCAAAGAGCGTCATTTCCCTTTTCGTGACTAAGAGAATCCGGCTTTAGCACGCCAGTCACTTCCTTATCACGTACACTCCTTCAGATCCGGATAAGTGACCCGATAAGGCGCACAAAATGTCCTCGGCACAACATCAAAAACCAATAGTTCACCAAGCGACCTTTCCACTAACTGTTTCGCTGAACTAAAACTATAAATAGGGTTGTTTACGAACAATATATTGATATAACGTTTGATGCTTATATTTCTACCCAAAATATTTTTATTTGAAAATGAAAAGTATTTTTTCCTCAAGTGTATTATTTTAGAACAGAATCGTCCAAATGTCATTATATTATATATTTTTTATTTAATATGTTTGAATCTCCGCCAATCTCGGTACATTCTGGAGTTACTATAGTCTGTATAGAGCAGCCAGTCTAGGTTTCAAGCCTACGACAACTTTCGGGATTTGTTAAATGTATCTAATTCAACATTATTTTCTTGACAAGTTTCTTCTTGGAGGGCTCCCCTCTGGAAGTTCACGTCTAGTGAGTCAGTGCTTCTCATTTCCAGAGAAATGTTTAAGGCTGTTTTCTCCTATTCCATACGCCATCGACATACCTCTACGTGTTTATAGCATACATATTGTGATTCTTTGGGGTGCAGCTACTCGGAGAAAACCTGTCACTCACGTGTTCTCTACGTCAAGTTTAATTTTATTTTTTTTTTGGTCAGCATCTCCGATGGTTTCTTGAACATTTCACTCTAGTATATCCGATATTCTGACGTGCTGGGGTAGTATTAACCAGTGGTCTACAAAATATAAGTAAACCTACTTGTGCAGCTGTCGCGTTTCAATACGTATTAATCAATTTTACAAGTTTCTTCCCACTTAAGTTGAGTTGAGACTGAGTATTATAGTTTCAGTACAGAAAACTAATTATCTCAATGCCTTGAGCCTCCAAGATTGATAATTAGTGTTTCTTTTCATACAATTGCACAACTTTTCTTAGTTTTTTTATTATTCGCAGTTTCATATTGATTCTCGTCCCATAACACGATATAATTTATTTCAGAACTGACCTCGGCCAACTTTTATCAGTTAAGTACATGATTGCTGCTATGGTTTATTGATTTTCCGAATTTTTAGTTTGAGTAATTGAAAACAAAAGGACCAGCCAAACCATATCCCCGCATAGTATAAATCTTACAATTTTCTTGTAACAATCCGGGACATTTTTCTCAATGTGGCATGCAGCAATATTCTTTGGATCCTTGTGAATGTATCAAGTGATATATGCCTCAACGTTTCTCCGATACATTGCAATGGATAAGGCATCCTCGTAATGGAATCCAGTCCGATATGTCCGGACAGCATGAAACCCATTTAAAATAGTATCTTGTCGACGTTGTTTATTTCGTTTTGCGCGGTGTGTCACATAAGACCTTACGTTCCGTGTGCTTCCTACCCTTCTCTCTTTCTTTGTCTCTGTCGACCTTCATGTGAACGATAATTGACCGGCATAATGGACGACCCTTCGTTTGTCGTTTGTTTTTCCGATTTGGACTTTAATTGGTCTCTTTGGATGGCAGCTCGATGCTTTTGCAAGTAGGCTTCTTTTTTGTTGTTGTTATTTTTTTTCGCTATTTTCATTCGTTGTACGATGTAATGACTTCATTTACCGTGATTCGTATAAAGTTGTTTTTATAGTTAATGACAAAAATTGTTTCCGACTATTCCAGTTATTTTGTCATTCGATTGGGGAAAATTATTTTCGCTAGTATCTGCAACATACACAAAATGTTTATCTTAAATTGTGGATTGATGATTTTTTGGAAAAATTGAAAAACAACCATAGATATATACACAATTTCAAAATAAGTTTATGTAAATACTCATTATACGAGGAAAAAAAATCAAGTTTTTTTTAAGTCGCGATTATAATGACTAATTACTATATTCAAATGAAGTCATAGAGTCGTCAAATGCCGATGATTGTTACTTTACTCTCTATAGCAAAAAAGGAACCTTCTTCGCTAGCTAATCCTACCAAATTAGATAAAATAAGCGAGCTCTAGTCTTAAGGATTTCTGTTCACAAATCCTGCATAGAGGTGTGTCCTGAATGCTAAAATAACTTTATCCAGTTTATTATTATTTTGGTCTTCTGTGAACTCTTTTGATCTTTTTGGATTTTAATTTTCCCTGTCGCTCCAAAAATGCCGTTGATTTGGTATAATTTTTCATTTTCACATCATGTGGTGGAAATCAAAAGGTAGATCTCCAAAAAAAAAACCTTTTTACTAACCATTATTTAACGCGAATGGTCCAAACAAAGCTTCAACTAGACTTTGAATATTAAAATTCTTATTCAACGAACCGATTTAAAATAAAAGACATTTTTTATATTCCTGTCGCATCTTCATTTATTATGTTAACACCATCTATCTGCATAATTCTTATCAAAGACTCTTTTTATTGGATGTGACCCTTTAACTTTCAACCTGAAATTACATATAGGTACTCTCTATCCTTAGTTTAAACATTAACATTAAAAAACGAATTGAAGAGACACAATTTCCCCGACGCTTCCTTTGAAGTTAGCGAATTGAGTTATGTTTACCAAGTAAAGCAGCAAAAGTGAATAAGTCCAAACACGCAGATGGTAGAAGTACAATCTAAAAGACAGATACGGCGCTAGGTAATTTGGATTCCAAATACACTTTTGTATCATTGAGAAAAATTCTCACTGCGAAATTTATCTGTGATATCTTCTTTTTTTATTCCACATTCGATATAAAAGGAGATGGATTTTATATATCCTGTTGGAGTGGTTTTAGTTTTATTTTTCCAGTGTGCTAATTGTTTGAAACAAAATTAGACTTGTGCTTGAAAAGGGAGTTTTCGCGAATAAATTTTTCTAATTAGTGTGCAGAATACCAATCAATCAACGTGATTAGCTAGAGTTTTAAAATGAACCTCTCTGTGCTATGAAATAGTTGGTGATAATGTGAAGTTTGAAGTGTATGGAAAAGACCTCACATGTATCAAAAGGAAAAAAGGTTCTTCCAGATTCAACAAGAAAAGGGCTTGAAGATTTTATCGAAATATATAGATGTATTTGGCCCTATCAAAAGCAATAAGTGCTATAATCCAGACAAAAAGGAGCTGCTCATAAATTGCCTTAAGTAAAACAGAGAATTTAAGTCAGCCGTGAACCGACCAGTGGTTCTGCACAAAATAAATAGTTTAAGTATCAAGATATGAGAAAAAATGTGACAATTCTTCCCAATTCGATAATCAATCACTTCACAACTCTCACTTTTCACTGTTTTTGTTTTTTTTCTTGTGCAAAATTAACACAAGTCCTAACAAAACCTAATAATAATCATGACTGGGTCTACAATCTTGTTGTTTAGCCAGTAACAGCATTTCAGGACTCAGCTTTTGTTCTCTTAGTTGCGCCTTTCCGCTGATACTAAGGTCTCATTTGTCTTCATTACTTTTTCAAAATGTGAATTATTTCCAAACATTTTGTATTCATTGTTGAAGTTGTTTGTGAAAAAACGCATCGTGGAAATTGCTTAGCACCTACATATTATTATTTACCACATACATAACTTACTATTCTACAAATAGTAGCTGTGCAAATAGCAGCTAATATATTATTTAAAACAAAACTGACATTCAACCATTAAGAATAGGCCAAAAAAATTCAAATCCGCTCATGATTTATAAAAAAAGGAGTCTCGATTTCTTTGAAAGAAAGCAAATATCTCTCGGATAATGCGAAAACATCTTGTCCCATTTTGTGGCATCACTCTTCATTATGTTGTGTACTATGAAGCTTTTCAAAAGCTTTATAAAAAGGCGAAACCCCCGGGCTTTTCGCATGCATTTAACTATTCTCTTTAATGTCGACAACGCCAACTGCGTGCCCGGACTGCGGGAAATGTATCGTGGGGAGGAAAATTCTGTGGCGGAAATGATGAATTTGTACTTTGCTAGGAGGTTATTGTGAAGGGATTGTGTGGAATTCTCGCCTCGGTTAGAAAGTATTTTTTTTCTCTCCCAGTATCTATGTTCACTTAGTCTTATTTAAGGAGCTATTTTATTTTCACGTTTTAAAAAATGTTACAAAAATTGGAACGGCTTAATTAAACTGTCAACTTAACACGAAAATAATTTTTTGATCTATACGTGATAGATTATAGAGATTTATCCAAAGAGTCCCTATTTTTTTCCAAATACCCGAAATTAGGAGGAGAAATAAGTTTATAGTCATGAAAAATTTTACAATTTTCAAAGCTGCGTAATTTAAAATTAGGTGAAAAATGGAATTCAAAACAAAATATTGGAAAATGGATTATTATATGATGAAGACTATTATTATTGACCGAGCACCAAACTCATTTCGCGAGAGGCTTAGCCCCGAGCGGAAAAAAGTGTGAAAATAAACAATTTTTTTCACCAATAGCCATATTCTAGACAAAAATTGAAAATAATTCACAAGTGCACTTCAAGAAGCGTCTTCTGACTGACAAGTACACTTTCAGTTTTCGATATATTATCATGAACGTACTCGTTATGTCATCAGTCTTTTTTGGTTAAGCGCGAATTTTGAATTAATGGCATTCGAATTCAAATAATTTCATGTTGATAGGTTATTTCAAGCAGCAAATACGTTGAAGAGAATCTCTTGCGTGCACAAAATTATGTTGCACAAGTTTTTGTTGAACTACTATCCCTAGGTTAATAAAAGAAAAAATTATCCAGCACTAATAGAGATCCAACTTCTCAGTTGGCTAGAAGAAGCAATAATTGTCAACTTCACAGCTATAGTAGTGGAAAAATTGAAATATTGACTATAAATATTAAATTACGCTAATGTAGCTCGAAAGTCCAGGGTAGTTGTGCCATTGAATAATAAACTCTTCCAAGCCAACATGTCTTGATCAATCTTTTGAACTCACCAAGTATATTCGCCGTTTTTAATTCTAAAGCTAGCTGATTGAATAATTTTTTGGCTTTGAAGGTGATCATATTTTGTACCAGATCAGAGGTGGGCATTGTAACGAGTAGCTCTTTTATGTGATTTGAAGAATTTGAAGAATCTCGACGATTTGAACTATAAGATCCCCTGAGAGTGAGTTGTTGAAGCATTAGAAGAAGAATCAAGTTGTTCAGACACAGATTTAATAGAGAAACAAGCAGGGGATTATAATTTTACTGAGCTGTTTACATATGGAGATCATTTGAGGGCAACGTCAATATGGGGACCAATGAACTTAACAGTTTTATCGGCAAATTGAGTGAAATAAAAAATAATTGGACCCACAACTTAACCCTGGGGAACTCCATTAAAATTTGCGATCTATCCTTAGTTGATAAAGTTTGGCTAAAATAACTGAACAAAAAAAATTATCTTGATTGCAGCTCCGTTAATGTAGTTTAACAGTTTGTCGTCTAAAATGTTATCTCTGCAATAGTATCAAATTGACGCAGCTGGTCATGGATATGGTCCCGGTCGTGGTGTTGCTCGTTAATTAACTCGGAAAAGCTCATTCCGCAACGGCGTATGGTCCGCGGGGATTAAAGGCGGGGAATGAACGGACGATTCGACATCGATGGGATTTCGAAACCTCTTCGGAGACGATTCCGTCACCTGGAGGGTTGTTTTATATCAAGAGCTCAGATCACGTACCAAATTGAAAGCACTGCAACTCTGCCGCAACTAAGCATTTCATTACGTTAATTAGCGCAAGTATGTTTCTGTGAACAACGTTTTAGATATCGAGATCAGCTTAATATTTTCGGGATTGTACACGTTATGTGGATCGGGATACCAAATTAAATTGTATAAAAGGAATTTGGACTGGATTATGTGGGAGATGAGGTGAAACATTCAATATAAGCTGCAATACTGTATTGACTGTTTTATTCAAAAAATTGAGAAGAGAGTTAAAGTTATACTGTATGGATATGAGCACAAAGAAGTTCCCATTTATAAATGATTTTTGACGTGTTATAATATTATTTTGACTTAGCATTGGTAACAATCGGTTGAGAGGTGTTTTATTATAAATTGCGATTGACAGCTTTTACAAAAGGGTTTGTTAGTTGATGGAAGACGAGTGTCTCGAATTGGCACCTTCCAAAGATTAAACTAGAAGATCAAGTACTACTATTTACTATGCCGCTGCGATGCCTATTGGTAAAGCATATTTGATGGTACGTGCCAATAAAAGTGTCGGTCTCCTTCAAATGAAGCCAATGGGAACGGAGAGTTCGGATGAATAAATGTCGCGGCATATTGCGAACGCGCCTTCAGATTTTCCCCAGAAACTAAGTAGAAGAAAGAGAATATAAAAGTAATTTTTGCCCTATAATTTTTGTTCTTCACATTCTAGCCTTCACGTTCTTGCAAATTTCCATTCCATCGGTAATATCAGTGGATTTGAATTAACGTTTACCTCAATGATCAACAATATCATTGCTTGCTATGCCAATTTAAAGTAATTGTTGTCCTCTTCAATTTCATTATCAACAAATTTTGAGCAGACAGGGGACATTATGGAAGTTACATTACAGTTTTTTGTTCGTGTTGAAAGTATTTTGAAAAGATCACATTACTTCTCTTGAAATTTATCTCAAAAAGGTTATTGGTCAAATATAAAATAAAACAGTTGAAGAATGAAATAATCTGTAGGCATACTGATAATAAAATATCTGGAAAGATAAAGGCACCTGGTGAATGTATGCAAAAGAAGCTTCTTGGATCCCATAAAAAAACACGAGGAAATGTCATGAGTGCCTTAAATTGATAAAAAAAATATCAAATGAAAGAGGTATTTATTACATATCAAATCCATACAATCACAAGCTTTCAAAATTCATACGATGATTCCCCTCCAGAAACATTGGCACTTTCTTTTAGATGAGCTTGATCTAAAACTTTACTGCTGTTTCTCCTTCCTACATGTCCTAATTAAACTTCGAAAAAGTAGTAATGTAATTGAAACTTTTAACTTCTCTAATTGGGTTTTCCTTTTCGTTAAACATTAAACTACAAATAAATATATGTACGTTCTATTTTATAACTAAAGCTGCTTTTACGGATAAATCGCTATGTTAAAATTTAAGTAGTTTGTTCCGCAGTCTGGAATCAGGAACAAAAGATATTTCTTCTCATTAGGAAAGCATACCTCTGTGTTTCAGGCGGAGATTTATGCTATCCTAGAATGTGTTAGAATTAACAAACATAGTATACACATTTTAACTGACAGCCAATTAGTCCTAGCAGATTTAAATATCCGCAAGTTAAAATTCAGACTGGAAGAAAAATGCCAGAAAGAACTAAACGAACTGGCAAATCACATTAAAGCAAGATTAGTGCAAGTGCCGGGACATAACGATATTTCTATGAGCTGAGAAGAGGTTCAGCAACGACATATGTTGGACCAGAACATGTTCTTGGGATCATTTGCAGAAAATACAGTGGAGAAACACACCAAAGCAGGTATACAGTTCATAGGTAACACATTTATTTAGCTGGCCGAAGAATTATCACTGATACCCAATTTAACTAATATCACCTGCAAAAAATGGGGCATTCTAATGGGGATCTCAGCTACAGAATTTGTGACATGGAGATGGGAATCGTAACTCACATTTCGTAGAAACATAATACTCGTAATATGTCATCCAGTGAACCTACATCGTCTACTCGAAAGTACGTGGATAATTGGTGTGAGTAAAGTGCTTTTTAAGAGAAAATAATATATCAAATGAATATTTGATTTGCGGGTTAACTTAACAATTCAACTATTTTCAATTACAATCGCGTATTGCATGTTTTCCAGCAGTTAATTTTATCGTCAAATAAAAAGTGTAACGTATTTATCAATAGAAAGGTCATGTTATTTATTGGAAATTGTTGGGTGTGTTAGTTGATGAAAAAGCAAGCACATTGTTGTTGATAAATTGTACTTGATTAAAGGTAGGGTGAAATATGACATGAATTACATCAAAAGTTTACAAGAGACTGGAAAAGTTACTATTACTTTTAGGTTCCATTTTTTTCTACTTAGTAGTGACTTAGAGATGTGATGATATGTTAGTAAAGTCGACTTAATAAAAAGGTGGATTTTTGGGTAGTGTACTTTACAGCTATGGCAAAGCAAGTTTAGTTTCATAAATATTTTTGAGGTTGTCTTTATTTGTGCTCTCTATTATTCTATTGTATGGTATCCCTAAAATTTGGGGATTTCGTTTTTTTTTGGTCTTATTTTCACCAAATGTGTTGTCAGAGTGACTTAAAGTGATTTGGTTTGGAGCATTGAATTTTACTAGTGGTGACTGTATTTGTGGGAATTGTTAGAAAAAAAAAATTTATGCATATGTTATTAAACAAGCAATTTATGATAGCCATTATTCACGATGGGTGACCCAAGTAAATATTGACCATAAATTGCGAGTAGAATACTTTGTCCACGACACTTAATTTCTTTGTTAAATAAAAGTCAGTAACGATTTGGTATTACTAACCTCAAAATGTGGTGTTAGCTTCATAAAATAATTTGACATATATAGAGATGGGCGATACTGTGTAAAGTATCAATACAACTTACCGTTATAAATTTAAAATACTTAATATTAGAAAATATCGTCATGAAAAGTATCAGTACTAAAAATAACAATATTTTATCGATACGATATATTTCAAAAACGATTTTCCCGAATAAAATTATTCTGGAACCGTCCCCTTCTGCTACACGAGTTTTGACTGTTTTAACTGAATTTCTGAGATTTGAAGACTCTGGTCTTATAGGGTTGGACCCAGACGTTTCGGCTGCAATTACTAGAGCCATTCTCAATAACAGCGAGAGGAAGACCTGAGTATTCTTACAACGTATTGAAATTCTCATTTTCAGATGCCTTTGACGTAATTTCTACTCCTAGACATGTCAAGTTTCAATTGAATACACGATTATATTTACAAAACTTCTTTATTAATTCACAAGCATCAAAAGGAACTTCTCACCCCAAATAACAGACATAAATATCCCACTCGAAAACAAGATATAATACCTCGAAACTATAAATATTGTCGCACTCGAAAAGGCCCTTTATATTCAGGTATTAAAGTATATAACCACTTCAGATTTAAAAAATCTAACAAACAAAAAATTTGAAAGAAAAATTAAACAACTCCTACATCAGTATGTTTTTTATAATATCTCAGAATTCTTTCTGACAAATTTTTAATTAAAACCTTTTTCTCTTATTTTACTACTTCCAACGCTTAGGCTAAAATCACTGTGTATTTTATTTAAATTTATATATACTTTGTACTCTATATTGTGATTTTGTGGAATAAATATCTATCTATCTATCTAACAATAACTAAACGGATTGCCAAGCGTTAAATTGGTTATCATCGGCCCTCCCTATTATCTTTGACAACTAGTGTTGGAATTCTTTTTTTCCCCAATAACGATTCGAAAATCCGATACTATTACGAGATGCCTATCACTATTTTTTATTGATACTAAATCCTTAGTAACATGCTAAAGTTAACCTATAATCTTTTTTGATCAAATGTCAGTTTGATTGTCACTTGAGGAGATTATAATGAATATGGTTCATCAACAAATCTCTGTGGCCATTAAAGGAGAACTTTAATAATATATATCTGCTATTTATACTGAAGTACTATTTTTTATTAGATAAATTAACTCCAATGTTGAAATGTCATATACCTGGAGCGCTATTCTGTACGCGGCATTGACAGTCGTCGGTATCGATATGTTAAGAACAGCCATCGGTTGCGCGACCGACGGTACTAGTATAACGCTATTCTGTAGCGCTATTCTGTAACACGTTTCCGAGAGAAATCGGTATCGGTAAGACTCAGTTATCGGTAAGTCGCATGTGCGGCATTCTGTATACCTTTTCCGACCGATATCGCGAATTCGAGTTGATGAGGATCGGTATGTCTACCGTGATCTCATGAACACCACGGTAACCGTTATCGATTTTCGTTGGAAAGAAAATTTTTACTATTTGTTGATGTTTGGTTGAAATTGCGGATTATTTAAGTGAATTTTCAATATTTGAAGAGTAACTATATTGTGTATAGTGACTAATCTAGTACTTTGAGGTAAACATTGGTGTATTTATCTCTTAAACGATTACATTAAAAAGGCATTTTCATATACTAGAAAAAGATAAATGTGACAAAATAGTTATATTAGAACCTTCCCAACTTCTCACCTTCCTCAGAATTAGGCTATTGTAAGATAATAATAGTTATTTTTATTAATTCTTGACAGAATGGCTGCTCATCTTGGTTATCTATGGACTTGAGTTAAAAGAAGAGCATGGAGAAAGGAAGACAATCCTTATGACTTAAATGACGATTTTTAAGTTCTTAATGTTCATAAACATGAATTGTGTCGTTCATGCTAACAGATAAAATATAAATGTCACTGTCACTATCAAAAATATAACCTCTTATCTTGTTTGTTTACAAATTTGAGTTTCCCTCATCGCTCATTGGCTAAATGTACCGAATCGAGTGACGTTACTTTTATGCCGATAGTTTTTGGTTGCAATTCCGAGCGTTGGAAACCGTGGCATACAGAATGGCGTTATATTAGTACCGTCGGCCGCGCAACCGATGGCTATCGATACCGATGACTGTCAATTCCGGTATAAAAGTAACGTCACTCCATTCGGTACATTTGGCCAATGAGCGATGAGGGAAATTCAAATTTGTAAACAAACAAGATAAGAGGTTATATTTTTGATAGTGACAGTGACATATATTTTATTTGTTAGCATGAACGACACAGTTTATGTTTATTAACATTAAGAACTTAAAAATCGTCATCCAAGTCATAAGGATTGTCTTCCTTTCTCCATGCTCTTCTTTCAACTCAAGTCCATAGATAACCAAGATGAGCAGCCATTCTGTCAAGAATTAATAAAAAATAACTATTATTATCTTACAATAGCCTAATTCTGAGAAAGGTGAGAAGTTGGGAAGGTTCTAATATAAATATTTTGTCACATTTATATTTTTCTAGTATATGAAAATGCCTTCGACAACGCTTACCGAGGTGTTCATGAGATCACGGTAGACATACCGATCCTTATCGACTCAAATTCGCGATATCGGTCGGTGAAAAGGTACACAGAATGCCGCACTTGCGACTTACCGACGGCTGTCGATAACTGAGTCTTACCGATACCGATTTCTCTCGGAAACGTGTTACAGAATAGCGCTCCTGGAAAGGTTATTGTCACTTTGACATCGATAAAAAAGGTGCATCCTTTTTTATCGCGATAAAAACCTCTCTTCCTCAATTTCTAGTAAGCGGACGTCACTTTTACACAATGACAATGGGATAATTATTTTTGTTGTTCATCGATACATTCTGTCGTTAATTTATCTTGCCAAAAAACACTCGAGCTTTTCTTTTATCAGATAAATTTCTCTTCAACTCAAAGTTTTGCCAATCACTAAATTGGCTCGAAAAACTGACATTAGATAAAATCGCTCCACCTTCGGTGTCGCGATTTTATCATGTCAGTTTTTCTCGTAAAATTAGTGATTGGCAAAACTGTTTCGTTGCAAAGAGAAATTTATCCGATAAAAAAAAGCTCTTGTGTTTCTACTGTTGATAAAAAACATGATATAGGTACATCCATTACCATTACAGATCATAGAAATATATATTTTATCACAGAGTATGACAGAATATCAAAGAAATTTTGTTAGTTACATGTTTCTAAGTATTCAATTATTAATATGATTTTCTTAGCATCATGTAAGTACGGTCTTAGTAGCCATTAGTTAGAATGATGTTATCCTGTTTATTATTAATACGGCTGTTAGTCTTCAACGTACATTATTAGGTTTAAGCGCGTCTTAAGACAGTGTTTTTCGACTATGCCGTACGGTGACGTCACTCAAGATGAAGCAAAATTCAAAAATTCATTCTTTTTTATAAATGAACACAAATCACACTTGAAATCGCTTTTCACCCAGTCAAATACTTCATATTTGAAACACTCTCTGTATATAGATAGGAAAGTAACTAAAAATTTGAAATTCAGAGTTAATGTCCACCAAGAGATTTGCTATAAAGAAAAATCGTCCAATATCGGAAAGCGATCCTTGTCTAGTGTTATTCCGAACATAATGAGATGGAAAAACTCCATCTTCACGAGCAGATCCCTTTTTCGGAATGTTCTACTGAATATTTCCACATAGTATCGTCATTTATCTCCTTTTTCCGGTGTCGGCATTCGAATCTAACCTTCAATCTCATTTAAACTTGTCTGTATTCAGAGCCATAGAGTTCCCATGCGGATTGATCTATGCATGCTTCGGCGATACCATCAAGTCCGGATTAAGCCTGTGACGCCTAAACGTCTTCCTGAGAAGAGGGAGTTCGAATCTTAACGCCCTCTAAGAACCCTTTCAATCGGAATAACGTCGTGTTTCCACGAGAAGAATCTTCGCTTTGAACTGTTAACGCTCTGTATCAAGATCATCCTCGCACATCAAGAATGTGTCGAAAGTAAATATTCACCGGTATTTTTCTTACAGGATATTTAATGTTTGCTTTTGGAAAATTTCACGCTACGACGATTATTTTTTGTATTGTAACAATGTCAGATTACTTCATTTTCCATGTAAATTCAAAAATTTGACAACCAGGATCACTAAAAAAGGTGGTAACTTTTGTTTTCATAATGTAGAATGTATCTATAAATGCGTCCACATTATGCCGAAAGACACGTTCAAGTTTCAGCTCGTCCACATTGTCAGTATATAAGTATAAGTATTAATTTGTATTACTCATAATTTGAAATTTCAATGAAGCAAGACCAATTCAAAATATTTTCAGCTTTGATAATGGCGCGGCGATGTATGTCGATCAACGTAGGTACGTCGACGAAAAACAACAAGGCCACAGTATGAGATGCTGTTGGAATTTTCAGAAAATCATCCTATTGTAATAAGAGGGAAAAACAAACCATGCGAGGTTGAAATAATTAACAATTTGGTTGCAAATAATGACAAATCACCACTAACAGAAAACTGATTAGATTATTGACATTTGTTTAGTCATATCGTTATATTACAGAAATTCATACTTAACGATGGTCGTCAAATAACATAACGTGATACGGAATAGGACCGAATGTGGACGAGTTGAAACTGGAACGTGTTAAATGTGAACGCATCTTTAGATCTGTTTCATTCGCGCTGGGGATGTTCCTGTGTTTCTGTTAATGTCTCTGTTTCGTTTTTGTCTTCCTATACTCGATACCCGATAAACATTCAGAGTAAATTTAAATTTCTATTTCAATAATACTTATAATAAATTCCATAAATGCCTGGACAATGCATATTATACCTTTTTGATTAACTCGATATTTTCCATAGCGAATATGCGATTTTATCGGGAACTATCTATTGAAGAGATATTTACATTTTTATCCGGTGAGGTAGTTCGGAAGAATGGCGACGTTGTAGAAATAGCTTGCAATTTCTGATGTGACCGCTAGATATATACTGCATGCTCCAGCTAGCCGGAAAATTAAGAAAAGATTTGACAAAAGCTGCTTTAAAGCCACCGTAGACGATTTTACCTGTACTTCCAATATTTTATTTTGTCCATCGCCGTTTGGGTATTTTTTTCCAGTTATTTGCTTAACTTGCAATATAAAAACTTAATCTTTTGTCTAAGAAGGGTGGAAAACCATTTTTTTTGATTAATATATTTAAATATGAACGTAATAAACGTTTTTCAAAACCCAGACACTGTTCAAAATTCAAAATTGAAAGTATCCTAAACTGAGTCGAAAAACTGTGAAATTTTTTGATCGCCATGGAGAAAATTTGGAAAAACAATGAAGCTCTTTTTATATAAAGGTTTTTGCTTCTAAAGCAATGAATACAAATATCCGCCTATTCTAGATAAAACAGTGAGTGGTGAGAGCAATAGCGCGGTATGAAATGTAACCAAATTGGAAATTAGGTTTGGCAGATTTGTCCGTTCAGTTGTTGATACCATCAAATGAGGACGTTAAACTCTACAATCAGATAATTCGTCGATTTTAACGCATGTGGAAATGGTATTACCACATAAAATCCAGTTCAGTGATTATACTAATTCATTTTGAATGTATTTTAGTTTTAGACTTTTTAAATTTTTGAGAAATGATACAAAATAGATAATACACACCAAGGTCGAAAAGACTCTATTATTGAACGAGCGAAATAAGATGTGAGGCTTATGGAAGTCTTCACCACCGTGGTGTATATACACTATATACACTACTAGCCAAATTTGAGGCGAAAATTGAAATTAATTGACATTATACACTATTTTAATAATCTGTCTCTAATATGTCAACAAAAACAACTGTTATTTATCAGAATATATCAATATTATAATATTATGAAGATATTATACCTAGTAGTTTCTGAAACGTATCTTTGATTGTCTTAGCTGAACTGGATCTTTTAGTTAGTCAGATCTTCGCTTTTTTTGCCGTTACCAATTTTTCGTAATATTACGTTGGTGCTGATCTCTGGTCAGATCAGGTGAGCTTCTTAGATGGTCGAAAGAATTGTACCTCAATACGCTAGCTCATCTGCTATTTCATTTCCTTAGGAAGGTGAGGATGTTTCTGCAAAATTTGACATTTATGGACCCATTTTCGATACATTGGTAACATTGGTAACTTCCGTAGGGTACAGTTCTTACCAATTTCTGACAATGTATAAGTAGCAGCATTTTCGAAAACCTCAATCTTGATCAAACTTCAGTGGATAGTTTTGTATAATTTTCAAGAAATATGAGAATTATATTCCGTTATATCATAAAACATCATAGTTTTCAAATATTCGATATTACAAAAATCATGAAGTAATATCATCAAAATGTCATATGTGTATTAGACTATTATCTGACGACGGTTTTGGGTTATAAAATGTGTCATGATATTTAATAAATTCCCAACGGATCAATCAAGGATTCGGCCCTTCAGTCTCATCGAGCCGGGACGCTTTCGTTGATTATATATGGGACCCTAGGCGCCAATTAAACTTTAACTAATTTTATCTGGCTCTAGTGCAAATTGCATTGCAGCTTGTTTTGCGCAAAAATGGTCAAACCGGCTATTTTCAGGGATTAATATGCGATGCGCCATGCTCGAGAATTAATTCGTCTGCTAGTTCTGGCTGGTAGTTCACATGAAAAGTATTTTTATCTTTTTGTTGCTTTCTACATTTACTTGACATTTTTTTGCTGAGAGAATAATGAACTACAGGATATTTTCATATAAATCTAATACCCTCCCAGCAAATTGATTCATAATTTGAATTGGGTATGTTGCTCTAACTGTCCGGGAAATAGGGCAAGTCATTTTATGTATCCTATCTTTATTTTTGGATAAAAGGAAAATTTTACAGCAAGCTGCACGAAACTTGAATAACCAGTATTTATTGAGGTTTCAATAAATGCATAAAAAGTACAGGGTGATTACTGAAGCACGGAAAAAATGTAGCCAAAAATATATGCATTTAAATGCATCAAAAACTGAAAAAGGCAAGTATTTGAGAAAAAATGCAAGGAATGATGTATTTTATAATGTTGGATAATTCTATAATCTCATTATTTTACTATGATAACAATGAACCATAATAACAATATAGACATAAGTCACGACTCACAATTATCAATATTTTTTTAAATTTTCTGGTAAACTTGGTCTCTGGTCAGAAAACATGTGTTTAAAAATTGAGAAACTTCGTTCAACATCAACCAATGTGATGGGAGCATATTTATATTTACAAATGATGTTTAATATACATATTTACATCGTTTTCACTCACAAAAATTTTCGAAATATTTTTCAAAATTTGAAAGCCAGTATTATTGCGAGCCGCAGAAATGAATTGATGTATAACGACGGTCATAATTTGTCCAGCAACTTGCTTAAAATTTGACCTAAACTGACTTATTATAGCTACTGATTCCGTTGATGGAACAAGGTTTTTTGGTATTCGCCATTATAAGGATAAATTAATGAAATAATCATTATAATGTAGGTACCCGCTTTTTCAAGTTCTTTCAGTTTTAGGGTAGCAGGTATAGTTCCATACCCAAATTCAATAAATTCCATATTGAAAACTTTCTGTTAAATGGCATTTTGAAATAATTGTGGTGAATTTTTTATCAATGTGTTGACGATTTTTTTTAAATTTGGTCTTTTGTAGATACATGACAAGTATTTAATTCTTTACAATTTCCTAACTTATTGAATTACAACAACTATTACTCATTGCAGGTGATGCACTGATGATGGCGTAACAGTTGAAAGCGCTTTGCAATTTTTTGAAATTGAAAATTTTCACACAAAATACAAAAAACTATTTTCATGAAATAATATGCATTTTTTTGGGAAAATAAATTACATAAAATGCAAAAAATGCACATTACATTTTTTCCGCGCATCAATGATCACTTTGAATTACCAAGTTTCTCATATTTCCAAGAATAAAAGATCCCTCACAAACCAACTTCTAAAAAAAATCGGGGAAGTCAATCAACAATAACAAATTTAAATAATAACCTCTCTCATATCAAATAAATAACACTTTCTATGCGTTTCCTTTTGCTACTCATTAGCTCACGAACAGAACCAAAATAAAATTCAATAACAAAAACACGATCATATTTTCTCATTTTTATTCTTGCTATTTCCTTTCCTTAGAAAGTTATTTCAAGATAACTCATGGAATATGATCGATTTTCGATTCGCCCAAGCTCATTAGTGGTGCCACTAGGGGTGGCATCCCAAGAAAATTAGATTTTCTACTGTCCAAATTCCAGAAAACATCCGGCGGTCAATCTGCGTGAATAAAATTAAACGACTGAAGCCTGAAAGTGCGTTACGCAATAAAGAGTACGAAAATGACCGCAAAAGAGGAAAATGTCGACTATATGAGGGGTCAAGATGGCTGCCAGGTCATCCAGGAATGTCGTGCAGGTGGAGTGACGAGCTACATACACAGAGATTATCAACATTCCATACCAGAAATATCCTTCCATTATGGCAATGCTCGGCATTGTCACATATCTACCCCTATATATGCGCGGCAACGACGCTTCCTGTCACAAAATTAACTGCTGTATATTTCCCAAAATAGACGTACAAATTGCAGTCTATATAGGGCGATTAGAAGTGGGTGATGAAGAAGATTATAATCTAATGGTGAATATTTTAATTATTAACACTTCAAAGAATTAACGATCGATTCTGGGGACTTTGTGATATCAGTCTGTCGATTTTGAATTTGAAATTGGCTGTTCATTCTCTAAAGATATACAACTCAATAAAAATTTTAATTGAAATATGGAACTACAGATTGTGCCGGAATTATCATTTCATATTCTCTAATGAATTGTTTCCACATTCCTTCACACTTACACTTTTCTCTCGTATTTCTTTGTAGTCCATCATTGACTATTCTAGCATATAAAACAGGTCTCAATATTAGAAATTTTTCAATATCCTTTTAACACATTATTACGTTGAAAGGAATGGAAAAAAAGGCAGGTTTGTGTTTAATAATAATAAAAAAATCATAATAATGAACCTTTGAAATGTATTACAAACGTTAACCATAATCTTTGATTTAAAAAGTTTGCTGAGTTGATGTTTAGATTAATCGCAAGCGCGACCTATTAATCGGAAGAAATTATATCATTCAAAATAGGATGCAGACGTACCTATGGTAGCGGTAATGTGTCTTAAGTCTCTTTCCAATGTCCCACGGACAGTTATCGTCAAGTCTGTACTTTGATATTTACAGATAATTATTATTTATGAGAAGAGAATAATAGTCTTATTGTTATATTTATTTAAATAATACAAGAATATGCCTAGATACAAGGAAAAACATCAGCCTTTTCAAATTAGGCTGAATACGATCCCGATGATTTTATTTATCAAATTTAAGGTTAGCTGTATGCGAATAAAATGAACGACATACCCAAAACCCGGGATGCTCTAGCTTTAAGTTACATTTATGCTACTATTAAAGCCACAATTTGTTCAATTTATATTGTCAGTTGTTATGCCACACTGTATCAAAAGTTTTATGTCGAAAGATGGTAGAAGAAACTTTGTTCTTGTAATGAGTTCTTATCTGTATTCGTTATACTGTGAAGTTGTTCTATAGCTGAATGGCTTTCTTGGAATTTAAATTGATGTGTTGAAATTAGGTCTTTGTCTTGTATTATGGGTTTCAGTATTTGATTAGTAGCTTTCCGAATAGTTTGGAAATTACAGAAAGTGAGAAAAACAATTTTCCTGACTTTGATATTGTATTTATTTCTGATGTTACTTCCCTTATTTTGAACTTTCAAAGGCAAGATATACAGGAATTGTTTTTTAAGATAGCTCACCAATAACTAATTAATGTCAAATATTACATATGACACCTGAGTGTCAAATCACAAATGGAAAATCGCTGAAAAAAGTGTATACTCCTTTATGTCGATCTTTTGAGATTTGATACACAATTTCTGATTGTTCTTGACAGCTTTTAATCAGCTGAAATATTTGCATGTTCTTATGTTTTTCATGTTGCTAAATTCAAATGTCACGTAGGTAAATTTTTTTAAAAGTGGAACTTGGAATCTTTCAAAATTGAAAATATAAATAGTTGGAATATATTTTGAATTTGTTAGTGAGAAGAATTAATCCATTTCAATTGGCAGACAAAACACGATGAGATGTTACTAAATCTTGGAATGAATTTTTTGCGGAAAACACACTCGGAAAGTCTCTTGATGTAAGGAGATTTGAAACAAGAGGACTTACTTTCTACCACTCTAGGGATTTAAACTCACTTTCGACAGCTATATTCAGTCTAGTGCTGGGAAATATTATTAGAGACAGCTCAATAGATTCAGAAGGGATAATATACTATGAAGTAATAAAACACGATCACAAAGAAAATTAGAAACCCGGAAAATATATATACAGTGCGTCTGAAAAGTCTCCAATAATTAATTTGCAATTTCTATCTATCATCGTACCTAATACAAACAAACAAAATATTGACTTGTAGTTCTTAAATTGAAAATGTTGAATTTCCCGAGTAATCTGTAGTCATGTCTTGTCGCTAACTTTACTCTTCTTTGAGTAGAAAATATAGTCGGCAAGTAGTTTCGGCATTACATTTAAGAAGAAAATTAGAAGACCCTAGAAACCGCGTTGCGGGAGCTTTACCAAAATGGCGTCACGTACGCCGTCCAGATTGTCGTCTGAAACTTAATGGTACTTATATTGCACATTAGAACCAAGCTCTAACCATAAATGCACTAATACCTAATAACGTTAAGAATAAAAATGACCGGGAGCTTCAAGCTGTGAGCCGAAGTGGCCAATTAAAAGGGCTAGCAGAACAAATGGTTAATGGACAAACGAGAAGCGTTACTCCATTAAAATTAAGTCGAAAAGTAGTTTAGTTAGGGAAATATAATAGAACAAAAGAAAGTGATAAAATCTGATTCATGTTACGGTAAGGGATATTGAACTTAGCGACACAAACAATCTTGGAGTAAGGATATTTAAATATACCTATGTGGAAGTGGTCTGTAGATATTTCTGGCTATCTGAAATATCTTCAATTTGACAATCAAAAACAATGTAATGCAGTAAATTAAGATGAAACGTGGAGTTTTTCTGAAATTACACTATCTAAATGACTTGAAAGTTTCCCTTGAAAACGAATATTTCCAAACATAATCAATAGATCTTGTTGACGTCAACATTTACTTTATTTCATTTGAAATGCCTCTTCGGTAGTTTAAATATTAACAAGAGAGACAAAAGAAATCCCTATATCCTGTTTCGATATCGACAACAAGATTACATAATCATCGTGTGCGTTGGAACAGACTTAGATCGCTAAAAACATGGAAATTCAGTGATGAAGTTCTTGAACAAATACAAACGGAAAAAAGGAATGAAAAGAAGCCCATAATGTAATATCCTGTAAACGACAGCATGTGAGCGCAGTGAGATAGTATATTTTAGCGGTATGTTTTGAATTGCGTTCGTTTAATTGAAGTTGCTGCTTTGAGAAAAATTTCAATTTAACAAAACTTATTTTAAGGTCGATAATTTCAAGCGACATGGTGACTTTTTTTACTGTGGAAGTATCTCCGTCTCCGTCAGCGTATTTACTCTTTTGACAATTTAATTCTTATACCTTTGCGAAGTAGTTGCAAACCACTTTAATAATTTAAGGTGTGCATATATGTGGTCCTGTTCACTTTCCTGCTTTATTATTTAAGCTGCTTATTAAATAAGCTTTAGTGACGACTGTTATTTTGTGAATTTCATATTACAAAATGTATTGCTCAATTTTCGACTTTGTCGTAAGAGGATTATATATAAATATATGCCTTTTATTCACAAGCCCTTCCAAAGCTCTCAGAAAGTTTGCAGCAAATTAGTTGATTACATAAATTTGTGAAAATTTGCAATATATTCTGAAGAATTCATGTTTTGTAGATCTTTATTGATGCCTTGAATGAACAGAAGGCGAGTGTGTTTTTATTTAAACGCCCCCATTCTGAGTCACGGAAGTACAGTTTCAATACCGTTAAAATCATCTTCACATCGCTTAAATCTCATAGGCAACATTTAAAAAAATCATGACCTGACAAACCTCAACTGCTTAATCCATTTAGCTGAACAATGGAAACTTTGTATAACGTGTATATTGATAAAAGGTTCAGCTTGGCTGTCACTCTGTTTAATTTGTTCGCAGCAATTAAACGACCAATTAGTTGATTAGTATGTAGTTCACACTTGCGCCAATGTATTTTTTACCGTACATACCATATCGATCAGCAAATTCGGTTTGTTTCAGTGCAGTAGAATGAATGCATTCGTTACATCATATATATACACTGATTATAAATCGAATTTCGACTTTCTGTATGTTTAAAAGTTCAATTCGATTTCCTCATAACCGTGTATGATAATTCATTTCGCAAGCAAATAATCCTTTGTGATCATAATTTGTAATATTGAAGTGGATTTTCAAAATACTCTTCCACAAACTATCATATAAATAATAGACCGAAATACTAGAGCAAAATGTTGTGCTTGTCCAAACACTTTTCACTTCCAGATTGAGGTTAGTTGAGTTGACCTCATTTTTTGAAAATCCTCATAAAACATCTTCATAAAACATCTTAAAATCAGGACTGTTCAGTGGCCATCGACTAGGCTCAGCCATTTTTCTCTTCCAGATTGAGGTTAGTCAAGTTGACTTCATTTTTTTTTAATTCTCGAAAAATAGCCTCAGAACTGTTCTGTGGCCATCGACTGGTTCCAGCATTGTCAATCCGAATTGGAAATTGGTTCTATAAATGGTATTCAAATGTTCTCAATCTTGATACCAAATCATTTTATTCAATACATCTAGAGAAAATTTCTGGATTTGATTCAAAATTATCTTAAGATCTATAACTTTATTTTGAGAAATTCCACAACAAAATTCGATTGATTTTCCCTTTCTTCAATTTTTATTCTTCCTGCGCACATACACAAAAATATTTGACAACTTCATCGGCCTCATATTGCTGGTATTTTAAATATTCCATGATTATCCAGACTTTGGTTGATTTCCCAATTATCACATAACTGGAAGAAAATCCTCTTATTCATTTTTCGACCCCTACTAAAATCTAGTATTTCATTGGTCTGCGAACCCGATAAGTTTGCTAATGTGTGCCAGGTCACCTGATGTTTTGTTCCAATCTACTGAGATTAGATCAAATCAACTAAATTCCAGATGAGTAGAGTGCAATTCAGTTTTCTGAACATCATCACCTCTCATAAATTCCAGTCCTTCAGCTGCGTATTTGTTCAATATTCTTAATTTCAAACTTGAATATCCAAGATAGTTCAATACTATCGTCTTTGACATTTTAATAACTTGTAGATATTATTAGAGCTAAATGAATTTAAATAACGACTAAAATACATAAAATTGTTGAATACGGAATTTAAGTCAGTATATTCATCCGCAATCTAGTCCGGAAAGTTTTATTTTCCGAAAATCTAAAACTGGAAACTTGCTCTTGATTCGAGTTTTCGCACACCAGCGCGTGTCTATTTTAATCCGGTAATGGAGTCCAACACATTCAATCTACTCCTGGCTTGTAACGTGATGGAACTTTTGAATGACTTGAGCGATTTAACAGTGGACGCAAAGGGCATTGCTTCCCTTTTCTAATAAATTTTATCGATGGCCCGATAACAGCAGTACACTGAGGAATTATTTTTATATTACTATCAACAATTTATGGCATAATTTAAAAAAATGCTAGTGAAGAAAGCTGAGAAATGATAATTTTTTTCCCAAGACATAATCGGGTTTTAATTTGCGATAATATCACTGTCAAATTTAAATTGACAACGCCTTGAAATGTAATGTTATCAATCTGTACAGACTCCCTCTCCTCAATCCAAGAAATCAGAAAAGCAGACTCAAAACACTCTCTTATACAAGAAATTCACGAAAGATACGAGACACTATTTTCCGAAAACACCACGGTCACGATAATTTGGACCCCATCACATATTGGAATCACTGGAAATGAAACAGCTGACAAGGCCGCTAAAATGGCCGCAACTATAACACAAAAAACATCTTTACAAACCCATGAAGACCTAAAATCACTGTTTAAAAAACATCTTTAAGATTCTTGGCAATCATACTGGGACACAACACACTCCGTTCTGCATGAAATACAGCCTAGTCTGAAGTATCACCATGACTCCACACTCTCCAGAAAATAAAAACTAATTATAAGGAGATTGCGCATTGGACATACACGCTATACCCATGGTTACCTGATGACAAAAGAAGATCGTCCCCTGTGCCAACTATGTTCAGTTTATCCAATTGTTAAACACATCCTAGTGGAATGCCCCCGCTACCAAACCTACCAGAAGAAACACAATATAAAAGAACCACTCAGTGATATCTTGAAATTTAGTGAAGTGAATACAGTGCTATCCTACCTAAAAGACATAAACTTAATAAACCAGATTTGAGATGCTTAGTCTAAAATGTAACAAATACCATAACTGTTTTCCCCAAAATACTTAAAATACTGCAACTGTGTCAATGACCTCAGCAGTCGAGACACGTTAATTTGAATAAAAAAAAAATGTTATTAATGTAAGCAACTCCTCATCCAACAATTCCTTCACTGGCTAGAGTTGAGCTTATTGTTTGTACTTTGACAGCGCTTTCATATAAGAGAGATACGGAATACGTGATGTTTGATGTATTTTTAGCCGCGCGATTTTTTTCAGACACAAAGTGTCTGAAAATAATCTGAAAATACATTAATACGCATAGACGCATTCACACGAGACATAGATAAGGATAGTGTGGTGAATGCGTTTAAATGCGTTTGAATGTGTCTCGTCTGAAAGCGCTTTTAAAATAACTTTTTCTTTTGCTGCATATTGTCTTTGATTCATTTCTTTCGATGAATATTATACAACAATATTACTCTATTCACTTCCACATCTCCAATTTAATTTGTTTCCATTTTTTCTTCTCTCCAATTCAGGATATTTCTAAATTTTGCTCAAGACCTTCATCTTTATTTTTTCATTTTTTTAATTGCTTTGTTTGTGATCTGAAAAGTTTAATTCATATATAAATATAATTACTCCCAATGAAGCTTTCATCAATTAAAGAGACTCATATTATGAAATCGAATACACTTAATGACTCTTTTCATTACATTAAACTATTATGTTTCATTGGAAGACAACAAGAAGCATTCGCTCCGATTCAAAAAGCCCATTGATGCGTCACAAAACTTTATTCAGCAACGCAACTTAATTTCTTTAATCAAGTTGGTATTTAATGTGGCATTAAACAACAATCTAACATCGTTATTGAAGTCGATAGATAAAGTTCGGAGAGGCAAGCTATGGTTGGCTGATGAACTTTCATCCATGACCCGGTATTATTGTGAGGAACTGTTCATAATCTCCGCTATAGCCAAACTTGAACTCAAAAGGTAATCGCTGTTATCCGGACATTGTTATATACAGTGGCGTACAAATATTTATTATAAAGTTGTTCCATAAAGAAAAATATAATTAGTGAGCAAACGTTTTTGTCAAAGGTGAAAATCAATTAACACACATTTTGAAAAAATGTCGACACACTTTTTCAACAAAGATACTTGAGCCAAACTCTCAGTGCTGACTATCGAGAGCTAAAGCCTTTATAAGGACGTCAACAACTTCCTAAGGGGAACTGACTGCATTCATGATTGCGCTGGAAGAAATTGGAAGACAAAAAAATCATACCGCTCAGTTGCTGTCTACACTGTTAACCAAGCTTTTCAAAAGGCAGACTATTTCATAGAAGTACCAGGATAGCAGGGTTATGAGAACAACGAAAAAAGTAGTTGAAATGGCCAGGCAAGAGGTATTAATGTCATTGATTCCAAATTCAGAGGACCACGTAAGATTTGAAAGGTCACTGTTGATTGAACTAATAAGGCGCATCTCTAAATAATATTCAGTCTACACTGAATCACTGATTTGAAGTCTTAAAAATGAATATCCTATTAAAATATCATATTATAGTACAGTTTTAATGCTTTTGTCAAAATTGGCAGCGCCCAGTATTCTGACATTTATGAAGTGTTTTCGCAAGTGAAGCCGGAGTGGGTCGCTAGTTGAATGATCAGAACACAATTGAGGATAGCTGTCGCATCCCACATATAAATACTCGTATGTTACAATTTGGGCGTTGAAAATATAGACGCTAGCAACACCTGCTCGAATAAATTCTAATTAGTTCGTTTTCCAAATAGTTGACACGATATTTATTTTCAGTTTAATTCATTAGATATTTATATATTTTCATAATATACACGAAATCTGTTTCACACTAAATTGATAAAATCGAAGAGGAGAGCGAAAACAAAACATCCTCTGTTTGTAGCCTATTTACGAATTCTGATTTCCTAATTTTAGAACTCGATCTAATTTTAATTTCGTACATTTATCTGATACATTAAATCATTTCAGAAGTCTGGTTGAGAAAGATTTGTATTTTGTTTTTGTAGTGATATATCATGTACAAGTAAAATAAAATAAAAAATCTTATAAATAAAGAGGTTAATGATGATATATCTGGTGGTTTCTCATCGCCAAATACAAGAAATCTATCAAAATCGCCTCGCATGGGATATGTACCGCAGTTTCCTCTTATGAGTGAGATAATCTGCAAATGGAATCGTCTATAAACCTATAAGCTTTTCGTACCTATTAAATTTGTAGTTCCTTGTTAGCTTTGCCAGTTTCCCATCTTTGTTTGATTGCTTGTTCCCATATGAATATCATCACAATGGGAACATTTTTCGATCGTTTGTACGTACATCTCTTCTCTTTGTTTTTGTTGAATGAGGCACAGGATTATGTCGTATCTTAATTTTTGAGGTGCATGTTAGTATGATGAAGCACGATCGCTCCAAGCCTATGGAAACATGCTACTGTCTCTCGGGCAGAGAAAATGGCGCTGCCATAACGTGCAGAAGAATTGATTAGACAGGAGGTGGATAACCAAAGAATCGTCATCTACTCCGACAGCCCGGCAGCACTTGAAGCGATACACTCATATGGGATAACATTAAATCTGGTGTGGGAGTGTCGGTAGGCACTCAACAGACTAGGTAGTCATGATAGAGCCTGGGTACCTGTTCACCAAGGAATAAAAGGCAATGAAGAGGCCGAGGAATTAGCCAAGCAGGAAGCAACAGAGGTCATGATAGGGCCAGAACCTTTCTGTGGAACTGCTAAATGCCTAAGTAAAGAGATCATTTACAAATGGATAAACAACAAGGCGTTGCACTGGTGGTATGAAACTACCGGACAAAGGCACGCTAAATTATTCCTTGAAAGCTTTTCAGCCAAACTGTCACACGACATACTATGTCAAAGTCGAGTTCACATTGAAATTTGTCGTATTATTTAAACTTTTGAACACATTTCTGGACAATGTTCAAAATGTCTTTGCTATCTGATGATACGCTACTGGATCCTCAATTTCTAACTTCATCAATTCATAATAGGGTCGTGAGCTGAATAGCGTTATTCTTGGGAAGCAAGGCTAGCTGAATCGGTTATGTTGCATCGATTTCAAATGTATATTTACACTTTGACATATGGTGGATGCTGAGCTTGCTCCTATACTAAATTATTTTAAAGTTTGTATCGATCTGGGCGACACAAGTTCACTAAAACATCATAATTTCTATTGCAATTATCTGGAGAAATAATTTGTACGTTATTTTGTTCATTAAAACAAAATTAATCTTATTTGAGATTAGTATTTGACAACTAACTGCCAGTTGAGTTCAGTAAAAAATTATTAAAAATGGGACGACTTACTTCTACATAGTTCCTAAGGAAAGTCTATCTTGCAGTCTGTCCTTTTTTTATCCAGTCATTTCAAAGATTCTGTACAATGCGGAAGTATGTAGTGGAGTTTTCTTTTATGCTACAGAATCTAAATTCTTCTACCTCCACTATTTTGAGTTTTTTCCGAAAAGGTTGTCACCCAGAAGAATCATTATGACTGTCATAAGTACTACAATGGTCAGATCTTCCCTTTCTTTCTGATATACCTATTTTTTCCAATATTACATTGGAGCTGATTCCGCAAAAAGGGTTCTGCCCCCCCAAAAGGGTACTTCCTCATCCGAAAGGGCAATGTGTACAAATAAAAATAATTTCATGCATTAATGCTTAAGAAAACAGCAATAAAATATATCCTTGAAACTGTTGCTTTTCTAAAGTTTCCATTTATTAATACGATTGCTCGTACTATCTCATTCGGATTACTTCCTCTTTTAACCAAGAACGGATTATAATTATGATTACTTCCCTCAAGAAAATAAATTCTTTCTTATTTCAAATTCCCCATTAGATATAATTAATCTCATTTTTAATCCTCTTCAGCTATAAAACTAAGCTCTCTCAGTCGTTTTGGATCAAGAAAGATATTCTAGAAGATATTTTAAATCCGAGAGCGGGAACTGGCGGTTAACTTCTTAATTTCTTTCGCTCCAACGTTCGACTTAATAAGTTGGCGTTAGCAGATCAAAACAAAAAAATTTCCTGCGTTCTCTGAATAACTTGGAAAAGTTTAGCACGACACTCTTTTGTCGACTCGACTTTATTCCAAAGTTTTCAACTGACAGTTGAATATGTCGCTTGTTGCTTTTATCCACTCCACTTCCCAAAGATAATCATTCTCTTTCAAATATATTACTAAAGAATGTGATTGTATGAATTTTCTTGTATAAGCTATGGCTATTAAAAGAGTCGACACTAAGGGGAACTCATACACCACTCATCCTTATTGTATGCGGAGACAATTGACAAACGAAAAGTGAGTTAAATTTGAGTGTAACTTGAGTAAAATATGAGTACAGATTCCCTTTAGTGAAGATTTCTAACCTATAAACTACGTTTGTACCTTACACTGTCATTTTACTATATCGAAATTTTGTTTGGCTATTATTTGTTTGTTATAGTTTCAAATTTTTCAAGGAAATTAGTATGATTGATGATTTTATTGATTTTGTGATCCACCTTGAAAAATAAACTCACGGAGCGAATATATTTGAATAGTGGAGAATCAAACTAAGAATAAAATACTTGCAGAAGGCTAATACACGAACTGAACACAACAAAAATTCGAGTATGAATGACAGATGTCAGATGAACGTTGAAGGACGTTCATAAAACAAAATTGTTAACCAAACTCAACCAAAAGTTCCTAATAACATTGATGGCAAACATTCTTTACTCAAATTGAAGTATTACTTGAGTATTTACTGTACATATGAAAAGTTCTCGACCTAAATTCAAACTAAGTGACCATAGTTTCGACTATGAATTTCAAACTAAAAAACTTGATATCGTTCAAGTGAAATGCTTCACAAAATTCGTGGATGAAATCAAGTGCCTGAAATTTGTTATAAATGTTTTCAATTTCAATTTCATTAACATGTCCATTTTCCAATATCCTTCAAAATTCTCCATATTGAAGTAAGAATCGTCCAGAGACTCCAGTCCTACTAGAAACACACTTATCACCGTTTCGTCCACAAACATTAGCTCACCCAATTATGTTCCCTAATTTGTTATTCAAATTTATTGGATCCATCAATATTCGGCGAATCAATAACTATTCGCTTCGGTAGTCAGTTCGTTGTCATACAATTTTAAGCTCCCACTTGTTAATACTGTTCGTGTTAACGCACGAGCTAAACCTTAAAAGACAATAACCATATTGCTTCTCATATCTGATCAATTAACACAATAATCCTTTGTTTAGATTGTTTGTTAATGATATAAATTCGGGTAGGTTACAAGATGTGATTATTATTCACCTTTAACACTATACCCACAATATAAAATACTGACGAATAGGTATGAATAATATATGAACTGTAATAAGCTATTGGCGAATAACTGCGAAGTATTATGGAACTGGACACCATCTCAAACGGAGGATGTGGATAATAAACATCCGTAACGATATGGAAAGAAGAAGACTCATCAAAAAGAGGCGTTAAGGATGCAGGAGAAGTGATTCGCCATTATACAGGGTGATTCATTAAGAATGTCCAATCTCTGAACTGTAGATTCTAGACCTCAAAATATGATGATTCTGCTCAACATGCCTTATGCAAATATTGCTAGTTTAAATTTAAATTTTGATTTTCGCAATAATTTTTTATGTTTTCACAATTTCTCTTTGAAAATTGGCAATTTTACATTTTTTGGCATGAGGAATCATAGTTTGCACTCTAATTTAACATTGCTAATAGAGGGCGCTAGTTACACTTGTTTGTGTTAATTAAATCAAAGTAAACTTTTTTTGGGCTAAGCTTACAACTAAAATAATAAAAAATATTAAAAAGCGTTAAATGCTACAATAAAAGTTACTCTTCTTTGATTCGTGTAACTCAATCGGTTATCGAGTTATTTGCTTCTAGAAATTTCAATAAATTTTAATTTTTTCATAAACAATTTTTATTATTCCTTAAATAAATAACAAATTTGTAAACAAAAATAAAAAACTTCAAAGCAAATGCTCAAAGAGAAATTGTGAAAACATAAAAAGTTATTGCGAAAATCAAAATTTAAATTCAAACTTTGAACTAGCAATATTTGCATAAGGCATGTTGAGCAGAATCATCATATTTTGAGGTCTGGAATCTACAGTTCAGAGATTGGACATTCTTAATGAATCACCCTGTATAATTACATCAACACCATATCGGGATTGTTTGTGGAGCAATCATATGAAAACGGTTGAAAACTGGATGACTCATGCGCAGTGAATGGAAACCGTTCACAAAAAGAATCTGCGCATGAGTCGTCCAGCTTCCAAACGTTTGTCACTGCTAATCAGACCTATGATGTTTTAATTGTGGAAAGTTTTACTAAAATTAGATAAAGGTTTCATATCCAGCTTCAGTCATTTCTCCGCAACTTTTCAACTTTTGTTCTCCATCTACCGTGCGAATTACGCTCGAGGTTTACAATCACCAAGAGATTCGCATTTTGTATCACACACAAAATTTTCTTTTTTTCCATCAACCTACTATTCACCATCAGCTGTAATATCCAACATCTGCTCCTCTCCCTATCTTTAACAATTGTTTATTTTTGTTAATATCTTCATTTATCGTTGCTTTTTTCTGTCGCCCAATTCGACATTTGTGATTTCCTCATTTCATACTCCTTATTTCTGAATTATTTCTTGGGTTGTGAATTCCTTCCTAATACATCTGCACTATTTCTTTGCTCCATTTTTAAAGGATAGGGAGCAGAAATAGAAAGCTTCCTAATTAATGTAATCCATAAAAGAAACGCTAGAAATTCAAGTTTAATTAATATCACTAAATGTAGAACTAATTATAAACAAATATAAACATCGTTAAATAACGAGAGAAAATGATTATAATAACATTCTCATTTCATTTCTGCAAACTTGATTGACATAACAAGTAATATTAAGTTTAACTTGAGAAAGACGTAAAGAGAGATAATGAGATTAACTTAATTTTATGTTGAACGAGACATTAAAGTGACAAATCATTAACATAACGCACCAAGACATCCTTTCAATGTGCCTCAAAAGAGCTAAAGAACAAGCAAAATAAATCCATGCTTTTAGTCAAGTGACCTGATTCTTGTCGAAACAATTATTTTTGGCATTAAACATCATCCTTTTATGCTTTGTAATAAACTGGATTATAGGATTTTCCAGTCAGAAAATTGATTGAAAATGCTTTGATATTGAAGTATATGGATGAAGTATAACTAGACTGTTTGTATGTATGTATTTTTGGGGTAATATTCACTGAGACCTAAAAGATCTATAGTGCTTTCTTACTTCAACTTAGTTTATAGAAAGAGTCTCTGAAACTAGTAGCTTCTTTAGTCCTATTTCCCGGAGGAATTTCAGGATATCCGCAGGCTTCAACTTAAGTACATGTTCCTTTTCTATCCTGTAATCTCCCAGGTACAGTGCTCTAGGATTTTGAAGTGCTGTGCAGTTGAAAAGTATGTGGATGATCTTCTTCCATACCACAATATCTGCATTCTTCTTCTTCCACTATTTTGAGTTTTTTTTTTCAGGTGCCCATTCAGGCGAATGTCCCGTTAGGATCCCTCTTGATACTCTTAGCGCAGTTTTACTTTGACTTATGCATTCATTTGATCTCAACAGGTTGTCACCCAGAAGAATCTTTGATTGTCTAAACCCCACTAGATCTGACCATTAACTCTCGGCTTCACCTATTTATTTCAATATCACATTGGGGCTGATTCCGCAAAATGGTTCAGGCCCCCAGAAAGGTTCCTTCTATTCCAGTGTGTCCTGGAATCCATAGACCGACTACCTGCTACCTGCTCCAAGTAACCTTGCTACCTACTGCCTTGTGTAAACGCGCTTTTGGAGATTTTTAAGCTAGTACCTAACCTAGTACCTACACTTCTCCACAAGAAAGCCAATACTGGTGGAATAGTTGAAGTGCTGGGCACAGATAATTTGAAAATTTTTGAATAAATAAGACATTATTTCATCTAGATAAAATCTTCAGAAGCTGAACTTGTGATTCTACAGTTGAAATATTTCCAATTAGTCATGAATCTGCCTGTATACGAATTCAATCTATTTTCAATAAATTAAATGGAAAAAAAATGGGTCGAGAATCGATATGTGTCAGCAGCACACGCCAATGGAAAAAAATAATCAGTAATCAGTGAAACAGTGGAGATTCATCATGCTAGTTGAGTGTCGGGGCATAATGATCACAATACATTTCATGTTACGTCGAACGAGGTATGGTGACCCTTTCAATTTGTTCAAAAATAATTAACTGCATAATCCCTTTGAATGTGCTCGAAAATTACTGTTTATTTTGCAATTCTATCAATCCTACGCTGAACCGAAATACCCTCAGTTTTTGATACAGATACAAGGTAAACCAATATTTGACTTAACAAAATAAAAGCGGTAACGATTTATGTGATATCAAAGAGCTTTTGTATTGAAAGCTTCATTTGATAATGAGATTAGAGTGGTCATTATGTAATAGATTACTTCCAGCGAAAACGTGATTCCCGTCACCAGTGAGAGAAAGTGTCTCTAGTGACTGAAGTTGAATTTATATTATTAATTATTTGCTGCCCGCGTCTATAATGTTTTCAGGACTTTTTCCTATTAATAAACAAAGATAGGAATCATTTCTTCAATAAGAATGTATTTTTTTTGCTTTTGGTTAATTGAAAAGCAAAAAATAGAATTGTAAAAATACCGTAAGATTTAAAAACAATTTGTATATAGTTGCCAGGTTTCATAAATTTGACACTCGGTTTGACATTTCTCCTTGATTGTTCACACTGTTAGTTTTTTGAGTAAGTTATCATGATTTCTGAATCGAAAAGTGATTTAGATTTTTCAAATACACCACCAGAAATAGCAAATCAATCTGAGCAGACCTCTTTGGATTTATTATCATTAAAATTCGAAAAGATATATGGAGAAATATATGAAAAATTCATGGATTGGACAGTTAACAATCATGATCATTCCATTTTTGGAAAATGTGCTGCTTTCTTATTTTTGTTATAATGATATAAACAGGGCTGCACAAAAAGTATAGTGTTTCACTAGTCGGAAACATTTTTTGAAGCTCGTGAACGTGTGAAATGTTACTTTCGTCACTCGTAGAACAATATACTATTCCAAAGGTACACAATGGAGATTATTCAAAAAGAATCAACGATTGTAAAAAAAGCTGAAAGCCCCGAAAGATTGATATCGCCGTGATGGGAATGGTTTCAGTAGATAGGTGAAGATTTTTCACACTAGCAATATCCCTGTTTTTATAGAATGCCGAACCACGGATCGTAGGTCGATGTATCACACAAAAAATGATGATCCCACTCATGAAATGAATTCCGATTCGGCCATACTTACGAAAATTCCACAGTCGAAATAGAGTGAAAACCAAAGGAAAGGCAATTTTCGATAAAGCCTAAGTTATTGGTATTATCACAACACATGGAAGGGCACTTTAAACTCTTTTAGTTCGAAGCAGATAGTTGGTTATTACTCCTGACCGGATTGACATTTCTCGAGTGAGTGTGCTTCGACATAACCCTTTCTTTCCCTGTACTTTTCCAATTCATCCTAAGTGTTTATTGAACATATAAATCCCCTCAATACATTATGTCGAACATAATTTCAAATTTGATTAACTCCCAAAACACTTCTTTTGCTTTTTTTTTCACTCCCCAACTGTTACACGTTGCATGCCAAACGTCTCCATCTCTTGGTCAGAATATTGAAATATCTATCAAGGCATCCAATTCTACAGCATATAGAAGACATCCTAAATCTAATATACTCGATTTTCTTGATCTTTTTTGCTTGGAATAATGATCAGTATCCACATGACAATATAGTAAGCTCGATAAATTTATCAGGAGAATCTTCGCATCATAGGAGATGCAACCTATGCCGATGGTGAAACTATTATTACGTTCGATTATCAGGATTAAGTTGAGTGTATTTAAACTTACTCTACAACGTCCTTTTCAATTCTGTTATTATTATTTGTGAACTCTATTTGGTAGAAAAGTTAGCTCGCGTTTGACAGTTTCGTACATGAATCCCTATATCACATTTTATAAATAATACTGTGATATGCACTCAGCGATTCCACTTTGGCAATTTACTAATCGAACAGATATAAAGAATCGTGATTTTCCCAAAGTAATCCATTATTTCCGTTTCCCGGAGTAACGTAAACGTTGTGGAACGTAACTTTTGGGATTTTACCTGTGTTTATGATATTTGGTGGCGCGATCCATCAACAGGCGTCTTCGAAGAGAGAGTTAAATAAGTTTCCCCAAAGTCTGAGGGTGTTCTGGGTCGTTAAGGCGGTGAGAAACCGGATTGATGTGGGCTCATACATCATATAGGCGAAAAGCGTTTACGAAACTATGTGTCGCACATCCGGAATAAATTCCACATGATTAAATTGGATTGTTCAATAGAATTTTCATTGGTTACGATATATGGCTTTTGCCAAAGGCATCTACTTTTTCTAGTAGATTTTTAAGCGATTACACTAAATTCAATCAAGGAAATATGTTGTGAAGTTATTATGAAAAACCACTTAGAACTGGAACTCATAATACTTCTATGATCTTTTTATTCATGACAAAAAGTCTAAGGCTAAATGCTAACGAAGTACTGCAAGTAGATGCCTGCAAAAATGATGGAGCTAACAGACGAAGAGAATTCCAGATTTTATTATGTAGAGGGAAAACTGCCTGGCAAATGTATGGTTTTTTGACTGTCTTTCTCCTAGGTATTGTATCTTTAGATGTTTTTTTTTCACAAGTATTTGAATGGACGTATTTTCCTCCCATTCCAGAGAATATTCTCACTTTTTGTTTTACTAGGTTATCTTCGTGAGGTACACATTAAGTTGGGTTGACACTGGTAGGGAACTATGAACGTGGTCCACACTTTCGTAGTTCATAGTATATTTTAAGACTGATTGCTATTAGGCTAGATGAAATGTCACCTAAACTCAAGAGGATCTCAATTTTCTTGCAAATTTGATAGTTTGCTTAGGTGGTACATGGGTGACATGTAAAATTGATGGAGTTGAGAGATGAAGTGAATTGTAAATTATGTCACCTAGAGGAGAGAATGATTGGAAAATAAATGGTTTTTCGTACTGGGCAAAAAAAAAAAGGTGAATGATACTATTGCTTATTATCCTGAATTTATACAAAAATGTGTGATCGGCAATGAAAAGCATTGTTCTCTTTTCAACTTTTTCTTAACAAGAGAGGGAAATGTATCTTTTCCCTTATAGCGGATTAAAGGTTTACAGGAGAACGTTTGAAACGATATTCAGAATTCATATTATAAATTAAACATTACAGCACTACCACAAAGTTGAGCTTATGTTTGCTTTCATACGAATTTCAATCAAATAACACCTAAATTGCCTATTCACATCACTAGCAATCTTGCACAGTTAGGAATGTTCGACTAACAGAATTCAGTTTGTTTTAATGGCAACCGCTGTGACATCAAACTTGATGAAATATGCACAGTTTGTAATTTAAATGAATAGGAAAACCACCTTTATCATTTGTTGTCCAACTTGTTCAGAAATTGAGCTTAAAATTAAATGTTTATATTATTTTGACGCGACAAGGTCAAAATTTGTAGAATGTATCGTGTGTTTCATTTAATACCATTAACTATGCGGTAATTCAAATTATATATCAAATATTTGGAAAATGAGGCGGAAAGCGAACTCAGACAAGCTGTTAATAAGCAAAAGAAAGGAATCCACTGAAACGGCGGTACTTTTCCCCCAATTATAACAAAATTACAGCTGTCGCGGAGTAAGACGGCGTCGAAGACTATTGCTCGGAATATTTCAAGAATTCTTATTCCGGCAAAGTGCCATTACTTTTATTCCAAGCTGACTCCGGCGAAGACCGCTCTGAAACTTTCTTAATATCACCACACTAAATGTGTGCTCAGTCGAAGCTTCCCCAGAGTTAACTTGAGCATCATTTGTCAGTCTGTACAACATAAATCCGATACATGTTCTCAGTATCCCCAACGGATAACGAATCTTGAATTCACGAAGATGACAGCCAAACTTCTCGCTTATAAAGAAAATCCAGGACCATAAAGACCAAATTCCAACGAGCGATAACTTTTCCGGGCCATGCTACCCTTCGCGAAATAAGAAATGATGTAGAATACGAGACCGGACAAGCAGGCAACGGGATGCCGATGATAGCTTTTGAAAGTTTTGTTGGAGCATATTAGATTGCGCCATTTTGGTTTCGTTGTTATCGAAAGGGTGGTATGCATTCGATGAATTCGCTGTTCAGTGTATAAAGTGGATGGAAAAGGCTGATCCGCACAGCTTTGCTATACAACGGGATAAAAATATAAAGCGGGAGATAACAGAGTGGCTGGATTTTTTTTACTCGTTCGAGAGAAAATAAAAACACGTTAAACCAAATCGGTAACAAACCGCATAGATATTATTATTAAAAATCGGATAAGAGTAGAGGGTTTGAGCAGTGTATTTTATACTGATATCGTTTATTACACAAATTATATTTGCCTGCTGCCTACTGATAATCTGTAATAGGAATATGGTTTAAATGAAACTAACTGTTTCTAAATGACTCCACAATATATTTGAAAAAAAATGTGTAAATTGAAAGTAAATTGACAATTGTTTCGATAAATAGGTATATCATCGTCAGAATGACAGAAGTTACTTTTGACATGATGTATACTTGATATATATTTGGCTAGTCCAAATAGTGCCTATCTGGTGATTGACTTAATATATATGGATAGAAAAAAGAAGAATTTTCAAATAGTAGCTTTGATATTATTAGCCCTATGGGGATATTCTGGATATCTTTGTCCCATTTAAGATCAGTATAACTGTGCAATGATATAGGAAACCAGGAAAACTATATCTGCTGATCTTTACAATTATTACTTAAGAAGACAGTTTAATAATGGAGAACTTCCTAGATTCAGCTGTTCATTGAGGACTTCATATTGTGGGTCTGCTAAGTGTCTTCTAATTTCTAATTCTTCAAGGAAGTCCAGTTCTTGCTTCCTATCACAAACATGTAGTATTTCTGGTTCTGTGTTAGGTGTTACTGAATGTTTAGTGTCAAGTAGGTGTTTTGCATAATGTGATTTATCTGGTTGTTTTAATCTGTATGCTCGTATGTGTTCACTGTACCTAATTTCAAAATTACGAATGGTTTGACCAAGATATACAGCATTACAATCCGGACATTTAAGTTTGTATATCCCAGATTTTCTTAATGGGGTTATTTTTGTTTTTACATTTAGCAAACTTCTACCTACATTGTTTTCTGTTTTAAAAGAAATTGTTGTATTTGTTGCTGAAGATATTATCTTTGAAATATTATTGGAAATATTACCAGCATAAGTGATGGTTTTGTAATTTGTTACTTCTTTAGTTTGTTTAGGAAATATTAGTTGTAACGCCATCTTTTTCTCTTTTTTATTAAGTAATTTATTTATTAAATGTAAAGGATAACCATTGGATGTGGCTATTTGTTTAATTGTATTAATTTCTCTATCAAAATTAAATTTGTTCATAGGAACCGAAAATGCTCTATGAATCATCGAATTGTATGCTGCTAGTTTATGTGACATGGGGTGGTTGGAATCATATGGTATAGTCACATCAGTATGTGTTGGTTTTCTGTAAATTGAAAAGTCCAGTACATTATTGACTTTTTGAATTTTTAAATCAAGAAAATTAATTGAGTTATTTTCTTCAACTTCTAGTGTGAATTTAATTTTTGGGTGTAAATTATTAATATAATTGAAAAACATATTTAATTGTCGTTCACTACCTACAAAACACGTTAATATGTCATCCACATACCTATACCAAAATAAAATATTTTTTGAAATATCACATTCAAAGATCTTTCTTTCCAAACTGTCCATAAAAATGTTTGCCAAAATTGGTGATATAGGGCTTCCCATTGGTAAACCTTCATTTTGAATATATACCTTATTATCAAAAGTGAAATAGTTCTGATTAATACAAACATCAAATAAATTAAGTATGTCTGATATTATTCCCGGATGGATGTTTTTATCCTCTAGCAACTTTCTTACAAGTGTTATACACTCTTTTGGCGGAATTTTAGAGAACATATTGGTAACATCAAATGAAATGAGTTTAGAGTTTCCTTGTAAGTTGTATGTTTTCAATTTTTTGATTAGTTCTATGGAATTTTGAATTGAGTATTTAGAAATATATCCATAGTCATTGAGTATATTATTTAGTCTTTCAGCTAACTTATTATTAGGTGTATTAATGTAAGAAACTACAGGTCTAATTGGTTTCGAATCTTTGTGTAACTTAATTGTTCCATATAATTGTGGAGATTGTGGATTCTTATTTATTAAGTATTTCTTTTCATAGTCATTGAAAACATAATTAGAATTATTAACAATCTCTCTTACTGTATTAGAAAACTTTTTTGTTGGGTCTGTCCTAAGAATTTTGGCATCACAAGATTCAAGAAAATTATTAACTTTTGACTTGTACGCGCAAGTCTCTAAAATGACAGTTGCGTTTCCCTTGTCGGACTTTGTTATTGCTAGGTTATTATCTACTATTTTCTTCTTAATTGAATTTAATGCTGAAATGTCATTTTTAGTTTGACGTTTAATTTTTGACGGTGGGATTTTATTCAAAAGTTCGGCAATTTTAAATTTCTCATAAAGAAAATTATTAGACTGAGATTTTAAAGCTATTTCTGAATCTGTAGCTAAAATTTGTTTTATATGATTTGTAAATTTTGGAGTTATGCTGTATTTTAAGCCTTTATTTAAAAATTTAATTTCATCATTTGTGAAGTTAGTGTCTGAAAGGTTTTCAAATCGTGGTGCAAAGTGTGTAGGTATGTAAGTACTTACAGTTTCATGATGTTTCGAGGATTGAATGTTATGTTGTTTGTATTCAAGTTTTTTCAGTTTTTGTTCTTGTTTGTGATTTTTGATATATTTCATATTGCTGATACTTTCTCTGATCTTGTAATAGGAATCTTTACAAATTTTTTCCCATCCAATAATTTTATCAAGTGAACAAACCCTTGAGCCTTTTTTCATCAATATTGACTTAGTTTCAAACACCTCCATAGCGCGCAAAAGCAAATGACTTGAAACAGAAATAAGCACAGCTGTGTAACTTCATGTATCGATCGCCAGCCACAACAGTGATGCCAATTTGAAGAGTTTTGGACTTCAGGGACAATTTTTGGAAGGATTTTTATGTATCACCAATGATTTTGAGAGTTATAAGGAATAATTAACGTCAATTCTGCTCTCTTGTTAATCAGCTACATTGCATTACAGAATTTGAATTTCTACCAATGGTTAATTAAAATCTGATTATAGATTCAAATATATACTTTATTATAAACAATTTCTATACATATGAACATATTTTTGATAATTTTTTTTTGTTACAGGGTCGATGTAATAGGGAGAAACCTCCCTGCAAATATTTCCATCCCCCACAACACCTCAAGGATCAATTGTTAATTAACGGAAGAAATCATTTAGCTCTTAAGAATGCCCTTATGCAACAAATGGGTCTGTCTCCTGGTCAAGCTCTAGTTCCTGGTCAAGTGCAAGCAGTAGTAAGTGAATTTTTCTTCCAAGTAGCTTGTTTCTAACTTTGTATTTGTATTAATTATTTTATTTAACGTGAGGAAATTGTCCTAGAATTGCATTGGATTTTCATTTAAATTGGGGACAATAATAGACTTTATGTTACTTGATTTAACCAAAATTTGTTTTTGCTGCTAAAATTAACCAGAACAGTATTTTTCACTACTATCCGTGAAGAATTCATTCAGTAGTGGTTATTAATTTTTTTTTTATTTTAACCTGGATCAATAATGGACTAATTCTAATATTCTGAGTATCCAGAGATAGTAGTCCAACAAAAACTTTTGCAAATTGATTTTGTATACTAGGGAGATTGTCTTTATCGTATTTGCTGCTTAAAATTACCTATCCAGATGGAATTATTTGAATTTAAATGCCATTAAATTAAAATATGGAGCGAACACAAACAGTGTCAGCCAGACGACGAGATATACGCTTCTCGTCTTGCGTTTGTGAGTGTTGTTTTGTTGTAATTGCAATACCGCTGTGATATTTTAGCATTGAAATAGAGTATAATGTGAATTATTCATAATTTCTGTCTGATATTTGGCTAGCGGTGGAAAAATATGTATATATACCACGCTGGTTAAGACATTTATAAGCCTCGCAACTTATTCCGCTTAGGGCAAAGTCCCTCGCGAAATAATTTTGGTGCTCAGTCAATAATATTAGTCTTCACCACCTTGTTGTATAATATTATATTAATGTAATTAGATTCTTACGACTAAGTTGCCATTGTTATTTTGTCTATTTTAATTTAAACTCGGATTTGTTTTTATTTTATTTTAATCTAAGGAAATATTGTATAAAATTTTGAAGATACTTACATTTCAAATAACTATCATTGAAAAAAGGTGATCGATGTATCAAAACATGACCATAGTCTCTTATTATTCTATTTAATGGAATTTATATCAGATTGGTCACTTTTATTAGATATAAAAATAGAAAAAACCTATTTTCTGACATTAACTTCATGAATTTCGTTGGTTTTTCAAGTGTCTCAATTCTAAATCACTGAAATATTATTGATTTCCAAAAATATTCCAAATCAATTCTAGTATAGTCGATGTTCTCTTTTTCTGTTATAACACTTAGCATGTAAGCACGGTCGTTAAGTAGTTTTTATATTATTTTACATGTTTTACTTGGATTCAAAGCATTTCAGCTGCATGATCGCGGTTGTCGGCCTTGTTTACAATTTTTTTTAAATTATTTTGGTGTTGGTACTAATTTTGGTTTTGTTATTTGAGGTGGATGCGCCACTAGACTGCCTTCCCTTGACCTTCTTCCCCCACCTGTCTATGACAATTGAAGAGCAGTATTATGCACTTATGGTAAAAATAACCCTTGAGTCCTTGCTTCGCTGCTTTCTAATATACAGTGACTTCCACCAATACAAACATCAATTATTATATTTGGAATTTAAATTTAAAAAAAAAAATTAGAGATAAAAACTAACTTGATAGATATAGTTTCTCCACTACTAGCTGTGAAGTCGACAATTATTGCTTCTTCTAGCCCACTAAGCAGTTGAATTCTAGTGGTTCATAATTTTTTTATTATTAACCTAGATCAGTAATGGACTAATTCAAATATTTTGAGAGTTATTCAGGAATATAAGTTCAACAAAAGCTTGTGCAACATAATTTCATATGCGCAGGAGATTGTTTTTAACGTTTTCGCTGCTTTAAAGTACCCATTAGGATGGAATTATTTGAATTAAGATGAAATTAGGTAGTTTAAAATTCGCGCTCAACCAAAAATGACTGTTGACATGAGTACGTTCATAATCTATGGAGCGAAAACAAGACAGTGTACTTGTCAGTCAGACAACAAACGCTTCTCGTGTTACGTTTCGTTACGTTAGTGAGTGCTCTTACACTCAGTAAACGCAATACCGCTGTAATCTTTTAATTGGAGTAGTGTATATCGTCGATCATTTTTAATTTTTGTTTCAAATTTTGCTAGTAGTGAAAAAACATGTCCTTTGTGAAATAGTTTTGGCTCTCGGTAAAAAATGATATTCTTTACCACCTTGGTGTATAATATACTGTTTTAGTTCCAATTTCATGGGTTTCAAATATGCATTGCGATTTTTCCTACTAAGTATTCAATATTAACTTTATTTCAGATTGGTGAGTATTGATTGAATCCACTGTATAAAATCTGTTTTTTCTACATTCATGCAAAAAACAACACTTTAGTGAAACACATTAAATCTTGAATTATTCAAAATTTAAATGGTCAAGGCGAAAACCAGCTATGATAGAGTACTGACAAGGTGGAGGCCATAAAGATACAAAAAAAAGAAAAACGGTTTAAGTTTGATTAGGTTATGTTAGGTTCCCAACATTATATTCTAACTTTCCAGTTTTTGCATGAATGTAGAAAAAATATTGTATGCAACTCTTGCAAAACACTCACTTTTTGCACTTGTTGCATAAATAACTATTAACCTCAACTGGTTTTTTTTTCCAATTCATAACGTCATAACTTAGCACATTAGGCGATGTACTGGAAATAGCTGTTGAAGTAGCGATTGAACATTGTTTTTTTTTGTTGATGATAAAACTTGATTTTTCGGATAAACTAATTTTTCTGTTGAATTGCGATTGAACTAGTTTGGAATCGTCCAGACATCTGGCGGCCAACGGCGCACTCAGAATCAAAACTAGGGGGGACAGATACCATTCCAGAAGATTCCCTTTTCTCTCCCAGTCACATGAATTTCTGACTGACTGTATCATAAATACAAATCACCATACTTTTAAAACTATCAATGTGATAAAAAAAACGAAAAAAAAAGCCAAAGGCAACGTCCAAATTACAATCAATCAATGAAAATGTTATGTAATAGTATATTATATACCGCGGGACTGAAGTAGTACATTTAATCCTGAAGGTAAAGTTTATGGTTATATAATATACCTTATATAATTTACCTGAAGGATTAAATGTACTTCAGTCGCAAGGTATATACGATACTTTTCGTACTTCCGGTATGAATTTATTAATTATTTCAATAATTTCAATCAGTTTTTTCTCTCTTCAACTCATTTAATACACTGTCTTTAAAATAAGTTACCATAGTAACATTGCGTTGTGACAGTTATAATTTAGAAACATTGTCATTACTAGTGTCATTGTAAAGAAACATTGTTATTGATAATTATTGGTATCATGAGTGAAGAAGGTGTATCTGATATTGATAAAAGAGCAGCCGAAGTAGGTGAAGAATTGTTACTACCGAAATCTAGAAAACTATACGAGCAGCAGTACGATGCTTTTAAAAAGTGGTGCCGCTTAAAAAATGTGAGACAACCTACTGAAAATGCGCTGTTAGTCTACTTCGATGATAAATCAAAAGCGGTTTGTGCCTCAACTCTTTAATCGTTCCGGGAGTTTCGTCAATATTTAATCCCGGAGGGATTAAATGTGACACTTTAGTACCTGTCACAAGGGAGTGAAGTTGTCACTTTAGGCCAGGAAGTACGAAAAAGATATTTGAGGTTATACACAATGTACAAAAAAATAGTTCAATTGGCACTGCGATCTTAATTTGGATCTCCAATAAAGATTGAGTGAGATTATACTTGATTTCTATAATATTACGTCACATAATCATTCATAATTTTCAATAGTGTGAGTATGTTGTTTTATCATTAAAATATATATACCAGCCACAAAATTCAATCATTAATCTCTTGGCTTCCAAGGGAGAAACTGACTCTGTCCACGAATTTTTAAAAAAGTCCGCTTTTTCGGCTTTTCTCGGTAAAAAAATGCTCGTATTTGAATTTCCCAAAATCATTTTGCAGGTTTTTGCATTCTCCACAAACGGTATTTTATAAGTAACGCGATTTATCCTGTACCTTTTATTATATTTGCAAACAACTGAAAAAAAACACCTTTCTTATTAATAATCATTGTTACTCCCGAAGTCATGATGCAGATAATTTTCTGTTAAATTTGATAATATTATTTGAAACGAGCCTTTTGTTTAGAACTTACCACGGGTAAATAAATTGTCAACACCTAGTTTCCATACAAAGGAAGCCACTAGTATTGATTTAAAAAAAAGAAACTCTCAGAACATATCACAAAAACTTCACCAACTAAGCTGTTAAGCCATAAATTTAATTTCAGAACTTCTGAAACAATTAGCTACGTAGATGTGAATTCTTAGATCTCGAACACACTTTGTTGAATTTAGCATTTATCACTGCAATTGTCGAGAGCTTGAAGGAAATCTTCGTGCACAATTTGACTCCGAAAACTAATTGAACATATCAAATTAGATAACGATGGAGTAGAGCGAATACTAATTGACATTAAGCATCCCAGGAAGAAGCGTATTAATAGCAAACGTTTAACGTTAAGCAAATTCTCAGATTTTGTTCGCAAGGAAACATAATTTACATAAAGGAAGGGTGTGATAATCGATTGTACAAACAAACGTATCAGATTTCGTACGGCAAAATTTAATTGCATACATATTGTATCAAATAATATAGGTAGTTTGAGTTTCTTTATGCTTCATATCCATAATTCATATTTATACCTTGTCTAATAAAGATAGGTAGGGGGCTGCTCAAAATAAAGTGCACAAGTTAAACGATATGCTGAGCCTGCTCTCCATTTTTGATTTGGCATACACTGATCATTAAGGGGATCGATTTTAATAATTATTTTGCCGTTTTTAAGACCAAATCAAGGTGTAAAATTATATTGTAAAATGGTCAAGTCGGTTTCGTTGTGTTAGCGTGGATCTTTTAAACTTCTCAACGGTTTATGATTCAGTTTCCGGCAATAGATGCTGTGGTGTCTATATTATGTATAACTAGCGACCCGCCTCTGCTTCGCACGTGTGCAACAACTTTATAGTGTGGAGAAGTCAAATGGAATAATTTAGATTATGAATAAATAATTACGTATTGAAGGAAACGCTCGGACACGTGGATTTGTATTTCTGGATGCGCAATTTTTTCATGTGACAGTGGCCAATACCAACTTTCTCAATTTATATGCAACTCCCTCGTACAGGTTGGTCCGTAAGTAGTCAAAGCTGGCAAAGCTGAAATGTCGAAAATGTTTTTTTCTCAGTGGATAGGATGATTTTGGATATACAAACGTATAAATTTTTCGGGGCCTAGGAAATGATAAGATGTTATCCATTTCCTAGAGGGCGCCACGAAAGCTATGCTGTTGGTGAAACTGTGCGATTAGTTTATCTATTTATCAATTTACCGAGAAAAAACACTTTTTCGACATTTCAACTTTGCCACCGTGTATATTTTTTATCATTAATATATCATCGAAGGAAGTTGCATCAGATTGTAATATTTTTAGGCTAAGAATTTTTTAATTCCACCCTGGTCCATTACCCACGGACCAACCTGTATATCAACCATTTTTTTGGATTCTTCCGAAAATTCTAGACATAATTCTTGTACAATGCTTCAAACAAATCAACTGTTTCAGAAGTATTAAGCTTCTTTCAGATTTATTACAAAATTTGTTTGAAAAACTCGCTACATTACACTAAAAACCTAATAAGTAATACTGATTATTTCTTGCTTAAAAAAAAAACAAAAACAAAAATACAACTTAAATTTAGGAAATATAGCATTACTATACAGATTGCGAAAACCGTTATGGAACCCTCGCCTCGGATTACACAAGAACGACAAGGATATATAGAGAGAGAAAGAATAATTATGCTAGGGTGTACACTTATTTCCCGAGACAGGCCGAATGCGGTTAAAATATGGGGGGCAATGAGCATTCGGCCAGTCTCGGGAAATAAGTATACACCCTAGCTGGAATAAGTACACGCCGCGATGGCCGCGCATAATTATTCTTTCTCTCTCTCTCAGCAATTTTTCTGTCGTTCTTGCGTGGTACGAGAGTTCCAATGTAATTTTCGCAATCTCTATGAATTGTCTCCCAACGTTACTCAACATCTCAGGCATGACTGATCTAATCGCAAGCACGATTCGGTTTCCTAGTTCATATAGTTTATTTTTGTATACAATAATTTTGACATATCTCCTCAAAATGTCGTCAGATCAGGCATTATACCCTGTCTTCGTACAGCAACGACAGTAACCTGCAGTGCTTGAAATTTCAGTACATCATACAGTAACACCAACATGACCTACCTGATATCCATGCTCAAGGCATGAGGTAAGCCAACGCAACGACTCGATCAATCTAACATTATGTTAAATGTTCAATTGTTTAATTAATAATTTTTATATATGGAAATCCTACATCCATAGTAAATTAACTAATCAATTTACTATCACTACTATCACTACTTCAATGTGTATTTCCCGTACGAAGAAATAAGTGTATGATTTGGAATAAAAATATGAATTTTGTCGAAAAGGAACAAATATTCTAGTAAATATTCCTATTGATACAATTGATGAATATTCCACTTTTAATAAAACGTCTGTGGTTGTAGTTGAGGTATACTAACAATTAATCCGATACACATAACATATGTTAAAATCGGATTCAGTAGATATTGGGCAAATTGTTTTTGGCTTATTTTGTAATTAACGCGTGAGCTTGCATCAATGCTTGGCTGCCATTTTAAAATAACCACAAGCTCATTTGTTTTACCGGCGATAATTTTTTTTTATTTGCCTGTACCATATTTTACTTTCTATTCAATTTAATTTGATAATAATTAAAATGTGTTTATTTTAATCATGGCATAATAAATCTCAGTGTATATAATTCAAGAGTGTTTCTGTTTCTAATTATTTTCAAATTATATTTATTAACCTTGAATTATATATATGAGAAATTGTATAATACTATATTCAACAAATAATGATAAATGAATTAATTTTTTTAGGCTGCTAACCCCTACCTCACCGGCATGCCCCAAGTAGGAAGTACATACAGTCCATACTTTGCTCCAGGTCCCATTATGCCAACGATAATGGGTCCAGACCCAACGGGCGTTGGGTCTCCGTTGGGAGTGGTACCCCAAACAGTGGTAACACAACAGAAAATGCCTCGCTCCGATAGATTAGAGGTATGGAATCCATTTTTGGTTAATTTACCAATGACATATTTTATTGATTTATTATAAAATTCAATTGTTAATATTTGACAGGTATATTAATCGTTGCTCTATTAGAAATTTTCGATCGGAACAAAATTGTGATTATCTTAAATCAAAAGAATGAATAACAATAATTTATTGAGAATTCTCCAATGGTTTCTAATAGAGTAATTTCATTTTTACAACAACAAAATGGGAACTGTATCGGAAAATGCGTTTTAACTTATTTCTTATTTTTAGTTGCTTTTTATTTCTTTTTATTCATTTACTTTTTAATTAATTCATAATTATCATAGTTAACGTATCGTTAGGATTAAACTTGTACTTTCTCACTAACTACTAACTTTAGTACTACTACTATTAGGTTTATGTTACATTTTTTTCATTCGCATTACATATATTTCATATTATTTTATTTTTCTTTTCTTTCTTTTCCATTTTTATTTTCGCAGGTTATTGGATTTAAAAAAGCTTGGAACTGCATAGTTCTAAGGTAAATAACACAAAAACACTAACACTCTTACACATGTTCGAACCCACCTAGCAAATATAGATGTAGTTCAATTTATCCCGTGTGTATATACGTTTTTGTTGTTCCCATTTACCTTTGTTTACACCATATGGGAGAATTAAAACATCACATATTTTCTAACGAATTGACAGCTTCTACCAAGGAATATTAGGAATTTAGTTTCAAACCTTATTGGCCACATTTGATGTCTCACACTGTATTATTCAACTACAGGCCGGTTCATAATCTTCATAACAATTGAGGACGATTATTTATATTTCAGAGATTCTTTATCCGGAAAAACTTGTTACATTCTTCAATTTTCCAATAGGCTCCTACTCTCCTTGAACGCTATTAATTTTCTCTTTTAAAATATCCACAAGCAAAGGTCTGTATTCGTTATATTTTTGGATTCTCAAATAACCCCAAAAATTACTACTGACTTCCTAAAAATCCAACTCCAACAGCTCAACTATATAATTTCTTCCTTTCTTCTTTCTTTGGAAGCATACACATGATTTGTGTTATCAGAAAATGTTTCAAGCACTGCGCTATCACCACACCTTTCTTGAACAATTATCCAAAATCCTGAATTTAAGTGTGAGACTTCATGAATATTTTATTTAATCAATTAAAAAAATCCTAGAACCTTTGTGAACGCTGTCGGTTAGCTAACGTTACAAAATGTACAAAATTTCATTCTCCTGTATTTTTTTAGCTGTACATACAGTTAAACAGTATTCGTTTCGTTATTATTATTATTATTATTACTTTTTTGAGCACTTGTAACTTTCTATCGACTGACTTTGATTGCACGGTGTGCTCTTATTTACCTACCCGTTAAATTCTGTGTAGAATTAGTCCCCTTTTTGTCTTTTTTACAGTCGCAAGTAATCTTGTGTCTCGCTTTTTTCGATAGAAGGTTATTATTGATTTGTTGGATGATCATTTAGTTTTTTATTTTATTTTACGGCGCTTCCCCAACTTGCTGTTGTACACCCTTGGCCATTCATCATTTTTCACTTCCCCTTTCACCTGTCACTGATCCTTGACTTATATCCTTAATTTTGGTAGTGACTATTCTTCCGACCAATCATAGAAAAACACATTAATGGCATAGAAAAAACTCTTAAATTCATATATATGATTATTATCACTTAATAAAAAATATGGTTGTATATATAGACCAATAAAAATAGGATTTTACCTCACCCTAAATTGAAAAGTTGAAAAATTGGATCCAATCAAAAATTCAACATCAACACATTTACAGCTGTCTTTATAGTCATTGAATGCGAGCTGCATTCACTAATTGTCCAACTCCCATATTACAATTTTATAATTAGATGAGCACGAATTCCAAATTTAATGTATTTAGATCTGTCAGCTTAGTAGTCATAAAGGATATTCACATAACATTGGAATTTTGCTTTCCCATTGGATGTAAATTTAATAGAGATCATTTGAATACATTATTCGTTTCATAGATTTTTATACCACAAGGAACATACAGAAGACATAAAATTATAGTTTCTGCATTTTAATTGATTAAAAATTGCTCTAACAGTAATATATAGCATTTGATAAAAAAAATTTTATCCTGTTAATGCCACTAATGCGCTTCTTTGGTTGTGGGGTGAAATAAAAACTACCAAATATTCAATATTTTCTACTGTTTTCGGTTGTGTAGACGCTGTTGTATTTGTATCTACCACCACTTCATATATATTTTAACAAATTAAATTAGTCGCGAAGAATGAAAGCACTGTGCACAGATTAAAAGTGAAGCACTCGCTATTTGTTTATTTCACTATAATTTAGTAATAACGTTTGTCATCTACCCTAATCTACAAATCAATGTAGGGAGAAGCACTTTTCGTAAGCTGTTAGTGAAATTACGTGTAGTTACAAGTATAGTTTAGGGGTGCTATTAATTTTCAATTATCCAAAATAATTGAAACTAACAGACTATATACTTTGCACGTCAGAGGAAACGGACCACCTAAAAAATTAGGATAACTCCCATACATTTTCATTTGTTTTTTTTTAAATTAAATAATATATTTTGTATCAAATTGTTAGTTATTATTTGGTACTAACCCTCAAAAAAATTCATTGAACACTCGACTCATTCTGTACAGTTTACATTACAATAATTTAGCATGTCTTTGAATGTATTTCTAGGGAACATTGGTCTATTCTTTCCATATTGTTGGAGAAGGTTGCAACGTCATTGTTCTTTCTGTGCTTGCTAGCGCTTCATTCTGGAATATTTGTTCTTTGCCTTTGTCAATCAGGATTAGGTCCATGAATTACTATCCAAAATATCAATGAAATTTTTCCCAACAGCAACTCGAGGTCTCTTCTGTATACCTTATTTTGAATATATTTGCCGTGTATACACACTCTACACTACCATGTCAACCTTTTTCTAACCCGTCCACGAGAAAATTAAGTCTGTGCCTTTGGTAAGCAGCAGTAAGCATATGCTTTCTGGCTAGAATGCAAGGTATCAAACCACTTCCTCTCATTTTTCGAGGATTAGTAAAAGCGTCAGCTGCTCTTCCATACTTTGAGCATTCTAATAGTTTGTGGTTGGACTAGCCATGCTGCAATTCTGACAAAGTGAACTCTGATGTTTATTATTCTTTCAGCACCTTTATCGGGCTAAGCTGATGATAATAGATCACTATAAATCTTTGGAGTATTCTTTGCTCAGTTCAGAGACAATCGTTTTTTCACTCCATTTCCAACAATGACAAATATTCGATCATTTAACTATTATTTATGTTTATGCCATTTACAGGGACAGTATTTCGCTGTATATATTTATCTGTTCTACATCTTACACATTTGGGGCACACTGTAAATTTTTTGGGATGTCCGTTTTTTCTGACGCACAGTATATCTATTGATTCTAAAAGAAGTAAAGTCTGTACTTTACTACATGAAAACATTGTGAAAAGTTGGAAAACGGTGCAAAAAAGGCACAGTTATTAGCAAATGCAACATGAACTGGACGGTGTAGATAAAATTTAACCAGAGTTTTTAACGACCACTCTGAAAAATCAAAAAATATTTCAATCAGGCGCTTTCGAATGAAAGAAAATTACTTAAAAACTACTCGTGTGAACGTATGTATGATGTTACTTTTTCACGAATAAGTTGAATATAGTTACGTACACTTTCGTTTCTCCTAGGCAAATACAACTTATTTAAAAGATATACGCTCAATATAGTTCATGGTTTCATGTTTGCTTGGGATGATATTTCAATTCTCACTCTTGTATAGTTGATAAAAACTTAACAAAATATCATTGTTACCCCAAACAAAGCGAACATTTTTGTAAAAAAAGTTTTCCCATGTAATGTTTGCTCTACTTTAGCTCTAGTTTTAGCTCTAGATAATATAACTTGACCACTATGACACGTATTACGCTGCTTTTGTGAGTCAATTTAGGATCTTAAATTGTGCATGTTGTAGAATAACAATGGTACTATCCCTGCCAGTAAAATACTATATTTTCTCTGTGACTATTGAATAATAGAAACTAGTTATGAAATATTTTGTTTCACGTATTAGTTACAAAATTAATTGTTACCAACAGTTTTTGAAGAACAGTTTTTAAAAAGTGATAAAGGCTCTTTTGAATACAAACTAACAGTAATAGTCTGGATACAACTATATAATTTTGAGCAGGTCTGATCATCACCATCGACCGATAGGGTAGCAAGGACTTGCTCTAGGTCTTTTATTAACTATTTTTCAGGAAGTGCATCTTTCTATTTCAATTCAAAATTGTTTTAGTGCAAATCAAATAATTTCTTACAAATTTGGTACCTACTAATAATCGGTGATATAAAAAAATTTCTTTTTGTCTCTTATACAGCTACTAAGAAGGCTGAACGTGAGTCTTGTAGACTCGATTTGGTTTTCAATTCAGTTCACGTTCCTGACGAGCAATCATTATGTCCATAATTACCATGACAGTTAGTTTAGGTTTGTAGTGAGTGAGTCAATCAGTCTCTCAACAAAGCCGAATAGTTTTGTGGCGAGAAAAAAAACATTGCAAACATGAGCAAAAAGATGGTATGTAGGTGATTATTGACGTGTTTTTCATTTTTTCATAAAAGTAATACATTCAGAATTATTACAAAGCTTTGTTTATTGAACAGTCATAGAAATAAATATTTTGGACACTATGAGAAGAGATCAAAATAAAACAAAAAGAAAATGCATACTTCCTAAATATATTCTGACAACATTTGAACATTGTTTTGTAATACATTTTAGGTAGGATTTTTCTGCTGAGCAAACTTTGTGTTGTGTTTGTTTTCGTTATTTAATAATATACAAAAATATACAATTTTTGAATATTCAAAATCTTCATGACAAAAATTATTTCAAGGTGCTAAATGTATGTGATGCTAGATGACAACTTTTTATTTTTGACCGAAAAAATAAACCCTTCAAGAAATATTGATACCCATTTATTTTTTTCCGTCAATCCTCGCGTTAATATAAGAAATGGCCAAGCAACAAATCATTCAACAAAAAAAATTAAATGATCATTCAATAGCATACAGGCTCTTCATCCGTAAGTTTTTTAACGCAGCGTCTCACATTGTTGACCATCCCCAGCTAAGAGAATACGATTAAAGGGCTTTTGTTGAATAATTTATGAAGGAATATATTACTTGAACGGAATATTTTTCATTTTTAAAGAAAAGTTTTTCCAGGTTATTACATGAATATATTCACCTATCAAATTCATATCGGGTATAATACATCACATTTATTTCGTGTGGTTGTTAGTGTCGACTTACATCTTCATCCCTATGTGATGATGTTATAAAATTTGAATCAAAATTGTTATTGTTCAAAATAAAATTATTCAAATATTGTGTTGAAAATTATTGCTATATATATAATATTATATTCAATGTATTTGGAAATGTTTGATAGTACAGTTTTCACTGCACCAACTAAAAAAGTATCATATACAAACTGGTTTATATCAGGATTGTCATCTCATCCATTAGACTATCTTAACCGTAGGATTAGAAAAATTCTCCTTGTGTAGGAGGCAGAGAATATGAATATTACGCTGGATAGGAGCTTCCATTTGGAAAAAGTTATCAGCGAAAGCAGTATAGCACTAGGATCCATCCAAAAACTGCGTTGAACAAACTGGCGCAGATGATCTGGCTGAATATAATGGTAATCAGACCTATTTATCACATACAGCTCCATAGTTTGGTGCAGCAAGACTCACGTTCTAGACTAACCAGACTGTAGAGACAAATTTGCCTGGCGATTTGCAGCTGGCACTACCTCCACGCTTGTGATTCTACCTTGGAAAGGTTAGGTTAGGTTCTATGTGAGTAGTGCCTTCTCGCTACCTCCACTGCGACCCCCGTTAGGTCTACTGTAGCTTTCCCCTAGGGATTACAACTCACCCCACTAGCCTGTGCTTCTGACAAAGTTAATGGTTGTATTTGGTGATAATTTTTTGGAAGAGTGGTGTGAATTATTACCAATAGATTAAACAAAGAAACTTTGTTGGGACAAATAGGTGGATTGTGATATATATAAAAGACTATGTTATGTGCACTAAACGCCACAAACATCTTGGTCATGCCTTAAGATTACGTACCCTCTAGAAATTAACAGTAACTGGCACTTCTCCTAATTGTCCTAATTGTAAGAGAGTAAGAGGAATCAATTCTTTCTACTTGTTATGGATATGAGCTGGTTCACAGTTGGATCCAAAAAAAAACACCTAATGTAGCTGACCAAAGACTGGGCCTGTTAAGAATTTATTGCTATACCGAGCTACGTTTTAAGAAACGGTGTAACTCTGTTAAATTTGTACTATCAGTCATTTCCAAATAAGTGGAGTGAACTAATCAAATTATTATGTAGATCATTTTGTTGCTGAATTTGCTGAATTAAACCACGACATTTCCCATATTTTCGCTATCGCTATCAAGAATGGTTATTTATATTTCCTTAATAAAAGTGTCAGATAGAGGTACATTTTGTTAGGTTAGGTTATAATAACAAACTATTTTTGATGATGGTAGATGAAACGTTGAAAGATTGTGGATTAAATTGCCAGGAATAACAAAAGAAATAATGCCACAAGGAACATAAATATAGGGTGGTACTCAAGTAGTTGTACATGGAAATACTGTACATTCCTCATTTCAACCAATTTGCTCCAATGATATATTTCGATAACATCAGAGAGTTGAAGGGTGTTGAATTTCAAATTTCCAGTTTTGCTTATCACAATAACTCTGTCGTTGGTTCATATCCTTATATTTTGAAGTGAAGAATTTACTGTATGTGTATGTAAAATTATTTAAGGACCATCTTGTTAGCTGGTGATGGTCAATTTGTTAAGGTGACTTCATACGGATCATTTTTCCCTGTTCACCACTAAATATTCAGGATGTGTAGAATAATTTTTCTCATGAATAAAAACATGGTTTGCTGGAACAAAGTTATGTTAATACGTTATACATAAATTCATCCAAAAAGAATTATAGGCTGCTGAGGGTAAATATTATCAGTTTTCATAAAAATCGGGAAAAAAAAACTTCAGTGGCTTTTTTGTTGAATATCTACACTCGACTTGACATATCAATATTTTAATCTTTAAAAATTGAGTGAAATTTCAATCAATGTACAAATCCAAAATTAATTTGAGGAAAATCGTGAAAATTTATGCTTGTAATTCGAAATTATAAAACCAATTAATAACTCTGGTGTTACAGCGATCTATTTTAGAAATAAAAATTTATATTCCGAGAAAAATGCTTTTTCATTTATGGATAATTCAGTTACTCTGGAAAATTTAACTCTCTTTCATTTGCCAGAAAATACAACGTGGATTATCCAATCTATTGATTGCTTTTCCAATTCATAACGTTAATCGTTTCTCATTGAAGCATGGAAATATTAAGGAAGGGAGAGAATAAGTTATTTGTTATTTAGGAATGTGGAATCAGGTGCCTTTATAGTAGATGAGAAATATTTTTTTAAATCAAGCTAAAAGTGTCTAATCAACTCCACAATAAGGATAAAAAAATATATGGAGATCAAAAGTTGATGATATAATATCACTAGAATCGAGATAATTATCAATTTTCCATTTCCATAGCGTCGAACAACGAGTGTAGGTTGACTTAAATATTGTGATATAATTGATAATAAATGAATAATGAACAATAATTTTCTATTTATTTCTAACGTAAGAACATATCAGTATCACACTGCTATACACTGTGTTATTTATAGGATGCGACATAGAGATTCCTGTACAAAACTATCAAAAGCGAGCTAACTTTTTCACCAAATAGCGTTCATAGAAAATACAAACAATGAAAAACATTCAATTTGAAATGAAGCAAAGTTTTTTGTCTCAAAAATTGTTGGGAAAAAACAGTGGCGAATCGAACCGCCCTACTTCAGGTTTAACTTTTAAATTTTCTGTGCACTTACCCGTGCAACTATTTTCCTCACGGTTAAAAGTATACGAAAGTGGTATGAAAAATGGAGTACGACTTTTATAAACATAACAGTTCATTTTTTCAAATTTAAGGAATTTGAAAGTGCATTTGAACTCATCACCTTCCAAATCTGGTAATATTTTTCATGAACGCTATTTGGTAAAAACGCTATTTGGTAAAGAAGTTAGTCTGACAGTCTGAGCGTCTGACAGTTTTGTACAGGAATCCCTGTGTCGCATCATATAAAAAGCTTAGTGTATAAAACATTTCCAGTGATGAAAAAATCCTCTAATAACTCTTTTTACGATAATTTTAATCAGTGCAAACTATGTTTTCGACACATCCTCTTAGAGATTTTTCAATATCCTCTTAATTACAAAAATCAACCAACTAGACCTGACCGATTTGAATGATATGAACTCATCTTAAAACTTGTGTTTAAAGCCAAAAATGCACAATATTCATCTTGTTTATTCAGAAATAAAGAAGTAGGTACTTGTTTGGCATCATCAACAGCCTAAGCTTTTCGTTTATTTCGATTTATAGATGAATCTTGTACGTGTTTGGTTAAGTGAGCGCTGCTATCCAACCAAAATAAAACTCGCAGCGGCAGCTTGCGCTGAATTTTATGCCGGGGTAAATCTGCTGTAGGTGTGCCGTGAGTTCCAGCGCGGGGCGTGCAAGCGCGCCGAGTCGGAATGTCGCTTTGCGCATCCCGCCGACTCTGTGACTGCCAACGAGGACGGTACTGTCACTGTCTGCATGGATGCAGTCAAGGGCCGCTGTAACCGCGACCCCTGCCGCTATTTCCATCCCCCTCTGCACCTCCAAGCCCAAATCAAGGCCGCACAGTCCCGGGCTAGCGCGGTATGCTACGCAATCTTAGTGCTGCGCACGCCAGCTATTTTTCTTTTTTTTTTGTTAACGTGATTGTGTTTTTGATTTCCAAACCCAATATGAGGATGATTATTTTTATGTTGTCCATAGGCAGTATTCAGGTAGAAAGTGGAATTCAATTTTTATAAAAGTATGAAACAGGTAAACTGGGATTGGAATATGATATTGTAATTTCATGCTTAATCTCTGTCGGTTATGAATCTCAAAAATGGATTGCTACTTACTTATGTTTTTGGATAAAATTTAGTACAATTTCCCAATGTCGCGTTTAAATTGTGTGATTGGTGATTTTTTCAAAACCAGAGCATCGCAATTTATTTGAATTTTTCTGCACATTGAAAATATAATAATAATTTTCTTGGCATCCACCAAATTAGTGATGCCTACGATATTTTGATTTGCCAGATGCTCGAGTTTCTCGAGCAAAATTCTCGAGTTATCACAAATATTAATTAATCATCATAATTATCGTGAATATTGACACAACGTTTATCGAAGAGCTGCAACTTCTTATACAGCACTTGAATCTAGAAGACTGTAACGTTAAGTGTTTTGGGCATATGTTGCTCAGCAAGGTTTGCTCAATACTCCAAAATTAAAAATACGACTAGGTACATTATCTTAATTGAATTAGCGATGACTCTGATGTTGATGATGAAAACAGTGACGAAGATAATTGAAGAGACTGATGATAACTTTCAAGCAATTTGCAAAAAAGGATTTGTTTTTCAAAAAATCAAACGTTTAAATCAGCTTTCAATAAGATTTAGAGATGTCTGTGAAGCAACTATGTTAACTGTATGTACACGATGAAGTTCTAGTGAAGACATGGCCTCAACTGCTTTTACCAAAATGCAGATCTACAAAAATTCAATGTAACAGAAAATTAATGTACATTACCTGAAGAAATCCACATGAATTATTGATAAAGAATTGTCACCACGCCAATGATTTCTATTGGAGAAATCAACTGGTAACCCTTTTTGACAAAACTCTGCCATTGATGGTTTTGCATACCTTAATGTTCCATTTCACCCGAATGAGGTGAGATTTAGCGGCTTGTGTCAAAAGTAGTTATGAGGTAGTCTATTTAGTGAGCACCACAGCACACTGATTAAACTTTCTGGTCACCCATTTTATTACCCCAGATCTACTTTCGACACAAATTGCTAAATCGAATCAGAGCAAGATTAAGGTATGTAAAGCCAACAGTTAGCCTATGTCCCAATCGTTATGTGTATCGAAAATTTGGTGCAAATGTTTATTTCAGCCAAACATATTTTGTTAATAATTTAATTTTTCAATTCCAAATTCAACTGCTTGTATCAATATGGCATACACCGCCTCTCAATTTATTCCAAATTAATTCCAATTCTTTTGTATTGATAATTTCATTATATTAATTTTTTAAGAAAATCTTCCATCGAATGAAAAGAAAACCTGACATTACGAAAAAACTTGAGTAGATTAAATGAAAAGACATAAGTCTGAATTTCAGAAATTTAATTTTCAATTTTTATTTAAGAAAGTTTATCCAGTTTCCGCATCATGAACTGCTAGACATTTTTATGTCATCTTCAAGCAATTGATTTGAATCTGTTCTAAAATTTTAATTTCATTCAGCTTGATACAAAATATGTTATTTGAAACAAAGTTTTCATTCTTCAATTGGTTACAAAGTTTCTTTATTGGATTATTTGTCCATATGCAAGATTTCCCCAGCTTACATATTTCCCCTATTTTGTAACCCAAATGTTTTTGTTATTATAATGCGCTTCCATCAAAAAATCCGGACAAGATTCTCGTCCCTTCTGAAGTTCATTGCCCTGAATAATTTCAAGCCCATATTATTTCGCAATTGTCTTGCTGCTCTCATTTATTTTCCTGAATCCTCACTACCACAATTATATCAACATCATAACGTTTTCACTTTGGATGTAATGTCTCTATATCGTATTCAAACTTCATAATCCGTAAAAATCCGTACAATCCGTACAATCCGTACAAATAATTGTCCAAAAGCTCTGCTAATTATATACTCAACAAAGGCCAAAACCAAGAAATCATGTTTTTGGATTGCATCAAATATTTTACTCATCCATCAGACCCTAATTCCATAGGTATCATTGGAATTATCATATTTCAATAATCAGGTCATATTTTTCATGTTTTCTAATATTTTCATCGCCAGAAAAGCCTAGTTATCCTGGTAATAACTCATCCCAGGTGTGTTTCCATTTCAGTTTAGAATTAAGTGTCACTCAATAATGTTATGTCTCAATACTTCTTGTCCCAAGTACAATAATCATGTTGTGGTTATTGAAATACTTAAAATACTTGATACGGCAAATTTTAGGTAAATTTTGAAACCAAAATGCAATATTTTTTTTTAATTAAAGTGGATGATGCAAAATTTAATATAAGTATATGATTTGATTGAAGTAAATTCTGTTAGATAGATTCCTACTTATCCCATTCAAGGTTTAAATTAATTATTTGTTCATTCACCAAGTCTCTTAATTAATATTTTATGAGTATTTTATCACAAAATTCCCCAAAAACATCGAAAGGTCACATGCGGTCCATTTTTGAGTGACTCCAACTAACTTCTCACGAAACGAGAAAAGGCAACACGCAACACCCAGTTCACTTTCGTGGTGTTTTCGGCCTATGAATTTGGTTTTTCTTGCCCTAGAACAAAAGAAAAAACAATTAAATCATAGAATAAAAAAACAACTGAAATAAAATGAACTAAATCGATCGATTAAAATATCTTTTGAAAATATAAAATGACCGAATGAAAAAAATATATATTTATCAATGAAAATATCCAATTCACGTTGTATTCAAAAATTTAAATCAATCTGTCCACAGAAAATATCAACTTTCTACCTGATACTCGAAAAATTATATTTTATTTTTATTTTGCAGGCTAATCGCTTACTACTTGTGTTGTATTGTTTTTGTGATTCTGTATTTAACAATTTAGTGTCCATTTCTACTTCCAGCTGTCCTCTAGTAGTTCAAGGACGTTTTTGTCTTTTGGTTTTTTCTTAGAGCTTCTCCTTAGTGCTTCATAATTAGATAATATATGAAAATTATGATGCTCTGTTGGATAAGTTTAGTGTTCGATTTCAAGCTATTAGTTGTGGTTTGGCTCTTATTCCTAATGCAATGAATGCAAGCAGCTATACTCTTTGCTATATGGTGCTAGAATGTACCCCCTTAAAGTAGTACTCTTTAAAATGAATCACTTAGTGCCATCGTAGCGAAAAACACGAACAGAATTTTGTAAATTATTTTTATAACGGATTATTACATACAAAAATTAGATGCTTTTACTTTTAGTAAAGTTTTTAAATAGGTGCTGGATTTACATTTATTGAAATTCATTAAAATTGGTGTGAATTTTTTTAAGACAAAAATGGATTTAACTCTAAATCCAAAGGTTATTTGCCGAAACAAAGGACTCATTACTTCCTAATCGTACCTACTTGATTTTTGGAAAAACCGTTTGCTCAAAACTACTATAATTGCATGATTTTGTCATTTCATTCTCTTTGACAGTGGAAAATATCGACCATTTTTTGTCCAGAATGTGCTATGTGTTCATAAATAAGATCTGAACTGACAAATTTAATTTTTAACTCCAATTTTCAAGATTTGCTATTTACTAGGCTCCCGTACAAGCTTTTCACCACTTTATGTTTATTTTATAAAATGGAACAAATTGTTGGAGACAATATTTTAGATAAGTACCGCAGAATAATGATTGTTTTAACGCGTTTTAAGTTTTTAAAAATGTTTCTCAAATACAACAACTACTTCCCTATTCTTCCTGGCGATATTACAGGAAGCTGTAATAATACTTTATTGTTTCAAACCCACTTGGTTAGTGTCTTCTCCAGTCCATGATTGAGCTTTTAAAGCTGGCGGCCGGAGAACATATACCTTGCACTGATGAGGCGCTAATACGCCGAAACCGGTCTACAAGTAATGTTGTCCCTTCTTATTGCAAACCAGAGTGGTTGGTTTAAATATCTTGTAGATATACCAACCCCGTTCGACTTTAAAGTATAATTCAATAACTGTCGGGGCCTATATAGCCCGGGAAGTACTTCTTGCTTCTCAGTTGAACGGTCGGTGTTTTTGAAGCGTTAGAATGATTATTATTCTGCGATATCTATTGGTAACGTGCTTCATTAAATACGGCAATATTACAGGAATTATTTCAGCTTTTTCCTTGACAGCAGGTGATTTTACACCAAACTATTTTTTTTTAATATCCACGAAAATTTCGGTAGCAATTTAAGATGAGCTGAAAGTATTCACATACAGACAAACAGACAAATTGGTTCTTTGTTAAAAATATAAGCATATGTTAAACTTTTATAAAAAAAATTGTGGAAAAAAAATATGTCTTATAATTCAATCTGAATTATAAATAATACAAACTTCTTTGCGTGGTCCTAGCACCAAAATTTCATAATCTTCTATTGTTTTTTCTCAGTTAAACTATCTCGTATTAAAACTAAGCATAAAACTAGTGTCTGAATTCAACATTACAAAAGCCTTATTTCAAAAGAGGAACATTCTGTCACAAGTCACAAGAAATATGGTCTAGTATTATAATTAAATCTGTTATTATTTTTCAAGAATGCTATTCAGTAAAAAAGGTAACTCGCTTTTGACAGTTTTGTACAGGAGTCCCTATATCGAATCTAGATTATATTACACATCAAAGTCAGTATTCCAAATAATGCAGTTGGAAAAGAAATTAGACATGAACACTTGCAGAAAGTTCGTATTCTGCCCTTCTGACATAATATACTATAGTAATAGCTTCCCGCATTTGTGACATGCAACTGACAATACTTTCAGTCAATCTTTTTAGAAAAGGATAATTCAAAATAAATCCATTCTACTTTTTAATAAAGTTCTCACCAATTATTAGTGAATTTTGGAATTTCTTCCACTTGATTGGGAGAATGTATACTAGATTTCTTTGAAAACTATCACGGGTTTTAAGTATACTTTCTTTCAACTCTTGAAAAACGGCACTGAATATTTTTTTGTGTCAATAAATTTTGTAGTTCCCATATACTCGCAGCATGTATAGCTGCTCTATGCCAACAAGCCCTGTCGCTAGGCTCTGTATCCAAGTGCTAATGTTTTTTTCAATCTAAACTTTGACGAAAATTCTCTAAAAGTTACATACTGTAATAATTGTGTTGTATTTTCTAGTCATTTTAAGCAGCTAGTATATAAAGATAAATGAACAGAGTTGAATTTCTACTCTGTTCTTTATCTTCAGTTCATATCTACCGATTTTACTGGTAACTGGCATTCACCACAAACCAGCTGCTCACAGCTATTATTGAAATCTTACTAATTACCAATTTTTAAATTAGTTTCAATGAATGACTACGTTTTAAACAGGATGGTTGATTGATAAATATAAATATTTTGCTCAGATAATCCTGAATCCAAAATTTGAAAATTAAGCCCAAAATCTTTGAATAAAATATAACACTACTTAAAAAGTGGAAATCTGGAAAGTTTTTCTTAGTTTTTTCTACACACCAATTATTTTCTTTTTGTTTATTACCTACTATTTTTCCAGGCTTTCAATAAAAATTCTATTGCATACCCATTTTAGTCACATCATTTCCCTTATCATGTTGAGGAGCTCATTTTTCTCCTTTTTCTCATAATTCACTCGATTATATTAACTCCTTTCTTTTTGTCTTTGTTCATCTGTTAACTATACCACAAAAAGGACATATAATAATACCTTATTCCTTTAAATTAGATATAATAATAGTACTAAATACTTCAGTCTCAATTTTCATTTACTCATTTCAATGTGATTTCTCCAGCATTGTTACGAGTTCAAAATCATACAGCTTTGGCTTTGTATGGATCTTCTTTCACCTGAATTCAACAGTTATGATCCAGAATTCATTCAATTTCAATTTTTCAGTTCCAATTTTCATATAGTACTGCCATCTCTGAAGAAATTGTCATCTGGTTCAATTTGTTCAAGATCTTTCTATTTTTAGCTTTTCTCCCTCAGCTTTTCGAGTGAGCATTTGCCTTGAAAGGAGTTATTTTAATATTAAATTCCGATCTTTTTTTATCTCTACATCGTATGTCTAGGTTTACTCTCTGTGTAAGTGAACGAACAGTTCCTCTTTCAGTAAGCCTGGAGCTATTACATAATAAATTATTAATCCCCAAAACAGTATTCAGTTTCTGCTACACGTGATAATTATTCTCACTGACTACAGTAACTGCATTGTGGAGCCTAACAATCAAATAATATATGCTCTTCCATCCCATCTTAATTATCACAGTCTTGACATGAATATGTTTCGAATAGCCTATGGAGATGTTTCCTTAATTGACAATGTCCAATCAAAATCCCTCTTGCAAAACGTAGGTTCCGCCGGGTCATCGTCAAGAATATTTTTACTGCTGCTTTGTCAAGTAATTCCTTGGATAGTTTCTAGTATTATGTTCTCCTTTTTTATCTAATCGTGAGCTTGTTCTCACATCTAGGTTTGCTACCACTTCAAGATTATTAAAGTTAAATTCAAATTTTAGTTCAAGGAAGTGGTAGCAATATGTAAGTGCAAAGTGCAATATGAATTCCATAGTTTTTCAAATGAATATCAAAAGAAATAATCGCTTACTTTATAATCTGTCCCTATATTATGTAGCTCTAGCTTTGTAATTGATTACATTCTCGTGTTGTTAATTCTTTACAGATTACCGTCATTGTCATAAATACCCCATGTATTCATGTTTGAAAATATCATTTATAAACGCTTCTCTGTTGATACCACCGTTCAAGCCTAAAGCACTTCAAAGCTTTCCTGGGACATAAAGCTCTTGAAACCTATATAGAGAGAGGAATAATCGATTTGCGGAAATAATGAAATTAGTGGCTTAGACAAGTGAGGACAGACAATGAAACGAACGCACTTCATCCTGTCGAACCTTCTGTTGAAAAGAATGTAGATATATAATCTAGGAATGATGTTATTTATCTCTGGTATTGAGTGCTTGTTACCGGGGCAGGTAGATCATTGTTTTTCGCATTGGATATATGTTTGATCCCCTATAAGAGATGGAGTTCAACAAAAGATGGAAATCTCAGAATATGTTCGCCCAAAAATTATTTATAGAGTAAATGATGAAATGGAAAAAGTAACCCAAGAGGGTATATTAAAAAAAAAAACGGGTGTACAGTGTGAGTTGTGAATTTCTATATTTATACAGAGTGTAAATAACTACAGAGGAATTGGAAAATAGTAAATACCAACATACAATTTTTCAACCATGTAAGTTTGTGATGTACAGGCCGACAAGTTTTATTTTTCGGGGATTTCGCAATGGTAAAGAATGCAAAATGCAGATATTGTGGCATGGAAGAAGAAACCTCCATTCACATACTTTCCAGCTGCATATCACTCTAGAATCCTAGAGCACAGTACCTGGGAGATTACTGGATAGAAAAGGAACATTTACCTAAGCTGAAGTCTGCAGATATCCCAAAATTCCTCCGGGAAAAAGGACTAAAGGAGCTACTAGTTTCAGAGACTTTTCTCAGAAATTGAGTATAAGTAAGGGGGCACAATAGATCTTTCAGGTCTCAGTGAATGTTACCCCAAAAATACATACATACATACAGTGGTAAAATTTCTATTTATTTTCAATTTTACTTTTAAGTGAAATTGAAACGTGAACTTCACGTTCAACCATTCAATATATATTTTTATTGAAGAATTTCTCCAGAAATTCGATGACTTTCCCTCTGCGGATACCTTTTTTTATTCACTCCATACACTTGTACAAATATCTGTTGAACTTAAACTATTTCAAGTTCAAAAGGTTTTCTATAAAAGTGTACTATAACATTTGCGATAGTTTTTCAGATTATCTCAAATGCCAATATACAGTGCGGATATTAAGTCTCACCCCCCTAGGAGACTCTGTTATTTAATACAAGGATGGAAAATCCTCGGACCCGTTGATTTTTATTTTATTGTCACCCCTTCTACCCCCTTCACTTGACAGAAACCCTCTCAGCAAGAGGGGTCGTGCGATACTTCGTTGGAAAGGGTTTGAAAAGCAGAACTCGAAAATGCATAACTTTCAAATTTTTGATTTAACAATTAATTAATAAAAATGTAATACATTAATATCCTCGAAATTGAAGGGACTGGACAAATTGTCCTAAAGAAAATTTGATCCACTACAAATGTTCTCCATTGATCTTTGTCTCCGATAATGGAAATTCCTAGGGAGAGGGCAAGACTTAATATCCGCACGTAAATTGAAATGAATGACAGAGTATTATAGCGTAGAATATGCTTCGGAATACTAGTTTCGACTCAGTAGTATACTAAGCACCATTGTTGGTGATTGGTGCATTGTAAATAGCCATTTTGCACACTAAGTTTTAGCTATTACACTATTCTACACTCAAAACACTTACACACAAATAATTGAAGTGGTAATAGGTAACATTAACACTAAGTATATTGTTGTTGGCATCAAATTCTTATTTATTATACGAGATGTTAACTGACAATATATATAATTAAGAAGTGGGCTTGTTAGCACAGTTATTCGCATTTCATTGCGTTAAGGAAGATTTTTTTGTAGTTTTTTCAGGTGCAGTTACCCAAATAGCTACTACTAAAATTTTACTTTCAGCTGTAATTGAATTGATTTGATGTCTTCGTATTTTACCATTTTTTGATATCGTTTTCGACAGCTTTTGATGTTGAACTGCTGTGGCATTGCATGTTGATGTTTTAGTAGGATTTTATATGATATTGGAAAGAAGAGTGCTTTTTTTCACTTTTTACAGCTATTTTTATTATGTTAAGCAGCCGTAATGAGTTGGATCCATCTAATTGTATAGTTGGATGAAATATTGTTTATTTTAAAAAATTTAACTATAAAATAGGTGGTACAGATTTGGTACTGTATTACTAAATTTCTGTATATACGTCTACTCTATGAAATACAGTGCTTCGATCCCGTTCAATATTTATTGCAACGAAATAAAAAACCGCATTTAATAACTATTTAAATTTAGAATATTTCCTCTGCACTATATTCATAAGTTAACATTCCAAGTTCAATGAGCTATGGCTATTATTATATAGGATCTATTACTGTAATTACCACGTTTTTGAACTTGTGAACTAGACTATTCCTCTTGATGATGTTTCTATGTCCACTGGGATTGTCTAAGACTGCATTTCCAATGCTACGATATCCCATAAATTACTTGGTCTCATACTCTCGTACTCATCTATGCTTTCTAATTTCTTGTAATTTTTAAGTAGGACAAAAATAAATAAATGATCATAACTCCAAATATTGACTACAGATCAAACAGATTCATCAATAGTTTGCATTTGCTGTTATTTTCTCATAAGAATATAGGAATAAACTGCTTCTGGAAATAAAGCACCTCTCCAAAAAGCTGTCTCCATTGTTTCTCTCTCATATTATCTGGCTTCCATTTATTTCTGCCATTTGGTTTCCATCCACTGTTTCATCTCCACTATTAAGGTCGCTTACCATCTCCTATTGTCTTGGGAAATAACTGTGTACTTTGTAGCTGTCCTCCTTATATGTTCCAGTCATCTTATTCTTCATACTTAAATTTTTTTACTTTTGCTCTTAAATATTCCTTGTCCTTGTTAAGGTTTTAGATTCACACATCAATTGAGCATGTCTTTTGATTGTCTGCTAGATCTTAATTTCAACCCATTTGCCCACGAATCAGTGTTTTGTTGTCATGATACTATTTTGCTGTCATTTTTCCTTTCTTCCGGTTTTCCTGCCTTTTTCCTTCAATATTGTTTTCACATTTTGGGCTCATCCACATTTATCTCACTCAAAATCAATGTTTTCCTCCTTGAAACTATCAATTCCATTCTTTGTTGCCGTCATCATCGATCACCCTCTGCTCTCATATAGAATTATCTTTTAGTGATTTTATTTGGATATTCAAGAGGTGGTGTGATTCAAATTGAATTGAATGAGATTACTTGGTATAGCGGTCTAAATTAGGCATCTAGATTTTGGTGAAAAGTATGTATCTTCTCCTATATTCACACTTACTGGAGTAATTAGAAAAATGGACAAAAAAGGAGACAATCATATTGGAGCTCACATATAAGAGAAAAACATGGCGTTTCCTATTTCATTTGCCTTTATGCTACTTTTGCCTACCAAGCTTTGTACATAATGTCTTCTTATCTGAAGGTTCCATTGTTTCGAATTTTCCAATAACTGTCCTATACTTTTCTTCTATTCTTTGCAATTGTTCTTATTTCCAAATGGATTCTAATTGGAACTTGGAAAGCTGATATAGTATATTTCAAATTAGCATTCAATCGAACCAATTAATTAATTAGTCACGGTGGAAATAAAAAAATTATCTGATTAAAAACAACTTACATCACTGGTATTGCATTACATTTAATCATAAATATCAATTATAATATATGCGGAAAATAATGGGAAAGTATAAATTATATAGCTGTATATATTTCAATTTTCTTATAGTCATTTAAGGGAAGGCACTAACTAACGAGTACCATTTAATCATGAAAATAAATAATTCTGTAATATATTTAAATATAGAGCTGCTGTACAGATCTAAAAAAGCTAATTTTCATCAGTAATCATTAGTAATCACATATTTTACATTTATATGATAATATATACCCCAAAGACAGAAAATAATTTAGTGCTGGTTTGTTTTATTTTTCCCATTGGTGCGGATGTGCTTGGTCTTGAAAATACGCTGCTCTACTAATAGCCCGCTGCCATTTCGCCCTTGCTGGCCCCCCAGGCCCCAACATCGGCTGCCGCCGTTCTCGAGATGGGCAAGAAGAGGCCCCGCGAGCCTAGCACCGCCGACACAGATCTATTACTGGTACCATTCCGCTTGCTTTGCATGTCACTATAATTTTATCCACTATATTGTATACACTAAACATCTTTTGGAATTGAAGTCTCTCTTAGGCATATGACAAATATGACAATTATGGCAAATGACATAAATAGTACAAAATCAAACTTAATCGAAACCCCCCCTCCATAGATTAACAGAACTTGATAGCCCAAGACCTGGCAAAGCTATCTTCAGTTCCAAATTGGTATGGAAATGCCTAGAACATTCACTGAACTAGGTGAGAACAACTATGTTACTTTATCGTGAGTTCCAGGAAAAACTCGAATGGAAGTGAATAAAATAGCAGATAAAACACCAAATAGTGTGCTGAAATACTCCCTTAAAAGGACTTTATCACGGTATCACGTCATAAGCGATGATATATTGAATATTTAGTGCAAAGAAAACTACTTGATTTTTATTATATCATTGATTTGCCAATTCCACTGAATTTAATGCAAATATGTGGTTTGAATGGATATTTATTATTCAATTTATTTCAACAAGTTTTAAAAACGGTGAAAACGACGAAAAGTATAAACTGGGCTCATTCCTATCACTGGAAAAAGCTTGAAAAGCTGAAACTTCCAAGCCTCTTCAACGTGAAGCTAAATCTAAACCTATATCTGGGTATAATTCTAGAAGCAGAACTGAAAATCTGCAAACAAATAAATAGGAGGTACAGTCCAAGGTTCTTAACCCAGTTGCATAACAAATAAATGATATAAAAATCTCAACCAAAATAGGATGCATGAAGGTATAACGATGGAGGAAATGGAACTGCATATACCCAAGCTACATTCACAGTAACTAGTATTTGGGATATGAAAAGATAGCAGTATCTCGGTTGACTCAAACAAGTATTGGAACCATGTGCCAAAGAAGGAACAAATAGGAAAACTGGCAGGATTATCTCCGAATATAAAGCACTGGAGATACATTTTTGGTGCTAAAAATCATTAAGGAAGAAAGAGCTCAAAAAGAGTAAGCTCTGTGATGCCGAAAATGGTACAAATGGATCAATTAATCAACGAATTCAGTGAAGAAAAAAAAGTGATAGTGCTTATGTGGACAGTCAAATATTGGTTGAAAAAAAGTGGGACCAAAAATGTATTAGTTATGACGATTCACACAGAACAAAATATAAATAACTTAAATGTATTATTTGAACACTTTAAGTGGATAGAGAAAAATTCTGGGGAAATCAGATCAGGATAAAATTTACTGTGTACTAAAAATACGAATATCTTCAGCAACTGAAAACACTTCGAAATTTATTTGGACACTTCACTCATTTAGTGTACCTATAGGGTATGATTTTAAATATATGATTATAATAGTTTGAATAATAATTGCATCACCTTCAATATTTGAACAATCATTAGTATGTTTAGTGTATATAATATAGAATTTGTACAGTTACACCAAACACATTTCACCATGTAACACACATCGGGTAGTGGTTTGCATCTCTTGATATATCACTTTTTCAGAAAATAGAAACGACTTGGAAACTCAAGGTGTCACAGATAATCCAGAAGATATTCATTGCTTCTGTTTTTTGCATCGCTTTTATATCCCGTAGCCTTAATCTTTATTCAAAAATTTCCTCAAAGTTTTCTAAACGTTTTTGATATTGACGTAAACGTTTAGGTGGAATATTTCTGGATAATCTTTTGTAAATATTGCTTTCTTATGTAGACGAATTGTAGAAACTCGAATCTACAAACTAAATTTTCCTTTATTGCTTATTGGCATTAGGCTTCTTTACCATTTGAAAGGTACCAATGCTTTTGTCGTATTTTTGTGATCGTGGCTTTTTGTTCCAGTACTGCACAAAATATGTACATATTTACTATAATGTAGTACGTTTATTTTATTATGTATCTCACATTTTCACAGACTTGGGATTATAGTTTTCTCAGTATCAAATGTAAAATCGATATGTTCTGACAATAGAAATATTTTCACAAAAAATATAACAGGCAGTACCTAATTGAAACATTGAAGACAAAAAGATGTAATATGAAACTGTTCATATTGCTTAATTTTTTTCAATATAAAATTGTGAATAAAGCTTTTTATACATCGCTCTATTTTGTTTTATTCACAAGATATCTTTAAATTCAATTATGGAACAATCGGTATAATCCCAAATGATCCCCCTCTCTCTTAAGAGATTTTACATCGTTTGCAATATTGTAGAGTTTGCGGCCCTCAGATTTAATACTGGTCTACAATAATCTCGGCACAATAAACTTTTCAGGGAAGTTTTTTAATAAAAATGCTGCCTGTTTGATAGAGCGAACTGCTACCTGTTTTCCAGTTGTTAGCATGTTGTGAGGGCTGTATTTATAGCGCTTTGAAACCAGACCATATTTTTTTAATAAAACATTTTGTTCTAGCGGTGTATTGTATTGTGCGAAGTTGGTTTTCAAACATTGATCAATTTATTGCCATTTCATACGTTTTTGTACGTTCAGAACAATTTGCATTAGTTCTTCATTCATAATATTGTTTTTCACAGAGATTAAACGTTTTTTTTTTTGATAAATAGTTACTCTAGAAATTCACTAAAAAAGTTTTGACATTACTTGAATTTAAAAAGTGAAATTGGTCACTATAATAACTTGAAATTGAGAAAAATAGTTGGACTTCTACTAAGCTCTTCTTTGAGCACATTTTTTGGGTCTCCTTATTCCTTCTTATGTCTTTAGTCAATGTACACCTTCTGATCCCATTTTTCCATTATTTTGAAAATATATTGGTTTTTCTCCTTCGTTCTAAAGATTTGCCAGATGAAGAAGTTCTTGTGTTGAAGAAGGTCGCATTTTATTGATAAGTTCAGTGGTGTTCCTCTTTTTCTGGCTGAAACAGTTTCTGCATGTCAATTTTTTCTCGGATGCTGGTCCTATCACCAGCCACACCTCATTGAATTGTGACCAGTGAGGAGACCCACTATTCTTCCAATTTGTTTCTCACTCATCTCAAGTATTTTTTCAGCGCTGTGCTCTAACAATTCATGAACAAATATTTTGCCGTGGTGCATGAAGGTGCTCCATTTCACTTCTCTTTTGTTGCATCCTCGGCTATTAGATTTGGTAGCCCTGATATTTATTTCCCTCACGCAATGCATGAAAGCGTACTTTTTTGCTTAGAACACGGAAGTGTCTGTTCCTAGTTCCTTGTGAGTCTCATTTTTGTGAATTTATCTCCTCACTTTATATTCCAGCTCCAGCTCTTTTCTCAGTCCCAGATCTGTCTGTACACCAGATGTTTTAATCCGTCCATTTTCTTCAATTCTTGTTAATCACCCAAGAGTTGAGGTTGAGGAAGTATCTAGGACTCCGTTGGCTTCATTGCGAAAATGTTTCCCCATACTGTGTATTCTTATTCGGTTTATTCTACGATTCAACAGTACCTTCGATTTTTTCTGGTTTTTGTTCCCAAGATATATTTTGGACTGCTTAAATCTTGGAATGTATTTCCAGAGGTATGCTCTATCTTTTTACTTTTCTCTATTTTTAGTTCCGCCCTGGAGGCATTAGTTCTAATACCACACACATTATATCAAACCTATTTGTAACTTCATTCAACAAATGATGCTATGATGATAATTATTTGACAAAATAGACTACAGATTGTGTTGAACCCGTTTCATTGCGCAGAAAGGGTCTAGAATTGTGCAAACTAAATTCTATCAACCTTAATCAGGTAATTTTTTAACAATGTATTCTTCCCTAATATGTACACAATAAGTCTGTATTATTTTCAAAACCTTTTGTCAACGAAAACCAACTTCTGCATTTGTACATCTCTTTTTATAGAAATTTATTCTAAAACGAACAAAATCTACCACGTTACATTTTGTATATGCTTCGCATTTCTTGGCTTCGCGAGCTTTTTACACGGCGAATGCATGTTCCAAATTGCTTTGGAATTCATTATCTTCGAGCTATACTAAACATTTTTTTGATCTCGCAACATTCTAGCAACTCAATTACAGCAAATTTATTTGTTCTGTTTAACTAACGTTTGCAATACTTAATTTTTTCAATTTTTCGTATTCTGCTTGCTTATTTAAGGCATATTTTGAAGCAAGCCTTTCATATATTTTGCAACTTCATATTTATTACAAAACAAAAAGGTTGCTAAGACATGTTTAGGCAGGTACAATACGAAATCTAATATTGAGTTTTTTTTATCTAAACTGTTTGTTTATTAAAAAATCATTATACACCACTAATTATTTTACTCGTTTTTTATTTCAGATGGACATGAAATCTGTTGGATCGTTTTACTATGAAAATTTTGTAAGTACCAACTAATCGGCAAGTTTTTTATATAAATAGTGACAACCACGTAATCTAAGAGCTGGTTGGAGATGGACTTTCAACCTTCTGTTAACTGAATAAAACTTATTTTCCCATTAAATTCTATAATCAGGCGTCTAAAATTCTCCACCTTTCGTATTGTGGTCACGGCATTGCAATGAACTGTTCATGAAATTGTTTTATACGATTGGGATGTGCTAGGCACTTTAACTGTAACTTTGTATCATTTTCCATGTTATCTAGTTTCATTCCAAATGCTTTTTTCCATACCACTAGAGTCACTGGAGGAATTTTCATCAGTTGTAATGTGTGTTATCTCCTCTCCTTGTGTGCTCTCGCATAAGCAGATTATGTGTTTCATCATATAGAGTTCACATTTCCTGCACATAATTTCGCTAACTTCACCCCTTTTGTGCAGATGCTTCCTCAGCGTACAGTGTCCAGTCACCAGCCTGATTGAGGATCCGGATCTGCAGTCCCATCATTAGTTGGTATCCATCTGTATCTGTATCTGTAGAGTAGGGAGGGTGAATGTAGGCTCACAGCACTTAGGCCACATATGACCCATTGTACATCCTCCCGAGGAGTTGTCCTCCTAGGTCATCGACCATCCTGTCCTTCTCAGGAAGGTGAACAGGTCACCAGGAGACATCTCCTTTATATCGACGATAACTCCGGACACTCGCATAGGACATGCCTAACAGTCTCATCTTCCTGTTCACACATCCTGCATAGAGGTGTGTCCACTAGCCCCATAGTATGGAGGTGTTTCCTTAGTTGACAGTGGCCAGTCAGAAATTCCACTGTTATACGTAGGTTTTTCCTGGTCATCGCCAAGTATTTCTTCGGCGCCATCTTCCCAGGGTCGCCCAGGGTGATCCTGGCAAAACTGCATCCTTTGATTCCCTCCCATCTCTCAAGGGATTGAGCATGGGTGGGACATTTGGCTAGCTCCGCAATTGTCGAGGTCGTCAGGCCGTAGGTGTCACTTGGTCCAAGAATTTTTAGTCCAGCGGCTTCCCTGGCTAAAGAATCGGCAATGCGATTTCCTGTACTCCTGTCGTGCCCTTTAACCCACCTCAGGATAATATTGTTATCTGCCGAGGCGTTAGCTGAATCTTGGTGGCACTCTAGTACTAGCCTCGATATAACACGTTGTCTGTTCAAGGTTAATAGGGCTTGTCTACTATCAGTGCAGATTATTATGTTTTTGTCAGAAATTCCTTTTCTGGTTAGTTCTTCTGTGGCAATTGAGATACCAGCTAGTTCTGTTTAAACCACGCTGGTATTGTTTCCCATTCCCCACTTGATCCTTAGGCTTAGTGCTCTCCCGAGTAAACTCCACATCCTGAGCCTTCATTCATTTTGAACCATCTATATATATATATGCGTATTGCATCTGCAGCATCTGGCTCTGTGTTGTGTTGTATTTGTATTTTGTAGGGTTTAAAAAACAACATGTTGCATATAGTTAACAGATGGATGAAGGTAGATAACAATTTCACCTATCCTGCTGAACAGGTATTTGATACCCGTATAAGTACGTCAGTTTTCTATCCAAAACTGCTCAATTTCAACACCTACCATTGCTTCATTAACAGTTAATAGTTTTTTTTCCAATGTATAATATTCTACTAATCTATTTTATATGCCCACAGGCCTTTCCGGCAGGAATGGTACCTTACAAGCGACCAGCAGCAGATAAATCCGGTGTACCGGTCTACCAACCAAACGCAACCACCTACCAACAACTTATGCAGTTGCAGCAGCCTTTTGTGCCCGTGTCATGTGAGTATTCCATCTCCCCGGCTCCTCCTACTTCTTCTTGCGCTTCGCCCACAATTCCTGATATGTCCCAATCGATAGCTTCCTCTCCCATATCACAGGCTTCTCAAATGTCGCTTCATCAACAACCACAACAACCACCTCCACAACCTCCACCACCACAGCCTCCTTTACCACAATCTAAAGAATCTGATGTCACCCTAATAACAACCACTGCTACTATGCCAGTCGCCTTGCCTCCTCAACCTCATATCACAGATCCTGCAACGCTTGCTAAAGAGGTTGCCCAGCAAAATTACGCAAAGGCTATCAAATTAGCTGCTGTCAATCAAAGTATCGCAGCTTCTCAGTTCACCACTTTAAATCCTTTGAACTACACTGGAGTTTCTTTGAACAAGCAGGCATTGACGGCAGTGCAGCAACCTACAGCTGCTGCTTCAATTCCACGCTACTCTACTGGCTTGCCATTTCAATTTAACGCAGCAGCAGTTAATTTGGGTCTGGCTAATCCCTATCAGGCAATTGCGCAACATAATTTGCTTAACTTGAGCCGTCCACCACCAGTGCAGTTCAATCCCTATTCGTTTATTAGGCAACCGTATACTGCAGCTGCTGCGGGTGCTACTGCATCTCAGCTTTATGCTAATAATTTCTTAGGCGCACAATATCCAGTTACAGTATCAGCACCTCCCATGATAAATAATACTGCTCCTCAAACCAGTATGACTGTAGCGGCCGCACAAAACAACAACAATAACGTACCGCTGCAACCGTACAAAAAACTTAAAACTAATTAATACATATTTTAATTTGTTGTTAATTTACGTTTTGTTGGTTCTGTGTAATATTTTATAATGTGACCATATTAAAAAAAAACTAAAACAAATTGAATTTTTATCAGTTAGATTTTAATGGTTAGTGTTTTTTTATTCAACTAAGTTTTTAAAAAATTGGTGTTGCGTAAATTCATTGTACTAATTTTTTTTTGTTCCTTTAGATATAATGTTCAATATAACGGTTAAGTGAAATAATGGTCAAGAAACTGGTAATGTTTTATACCCTCTTGAAAACTCATATTTATTTAACAAAGGCTGTTAATTATTGTTATATCTTCCAATAATACGAGGTATAGTTATTGGATAAGCTATAAGCAAACTGAGATAAAAAAAAGCTATTCAATTTTTCGTGAATGAAATCTACGAATAAGATATTTAGGAAGAAGGGTTTCCAATGAAAATTGTTTTATATCCGAACTTCATCTGTACTGCTAATAATTTTAAATTGACGCTAAAAACAGACCTCCTTGAGATACGTGCGCGACCTCTGAGGCAAGTACGTCAATAACGCTTAACGTGTTGAATGCTAGAGCGCTTTCAGACGAGACATTTTGTATCCGGCTATATTAATGTATTTTCAGCCGCGCGATTCTTTTCAGACATTAGTAGTGTTCTCGTCTCAAAGCGCTCTTGGGAGTTAGATCGATACGGAACATTATCGAGATTTAACCATCCTGTATTCGAAATTTTCAATGGATATTTAATACCTCAAAAAATATATTTAATGTGTTTTCCTTGCCAAAATTCAATTGAAAATGATTCAAAATATAAGAAAGACTCGTATTATTGTTTCCATAAGCTCACAGGCTATACATTCACTTAGAGCCAAAGATAATCAGATTTTTGCTTGAAGCTCAAATTAATCAAATATTTCTCCAGCCTGAGCTGTCAAAAAGAACGCACCTATTGCGAGTCTACTTTCTCTTTGTCTATGTACTAATCTTCACAGTTATTGATGAGTGTAAGAATGTCACCTACAACTACCATATTTTCTAATATCTATCATTTGATTTCCAATGTGGGTATGAACATTACCAAATTTATTAATCAGTGAAACAATGTGATAAGACGCACCATTTTTTGCACTTACGTGTTTTTACTATTAAAACCAAAATAATTTTTTAACGTTTTTGTGTAATTAAAAAAAATTGATAAGTACCTTGAAAACACTATAGTGTTTTGGCGTATTGGTATTTGTGTGTTTGAAGAAAGTTATTACTAACTTTTGTATAGAATTTTTTTTATAACGTACTAATATTTTAATAATATTCGCTATTTTCAAAAATTTTGTCTAGTCAGGTAAAGAATTCTTTGTAAATTTAATTGAAAGAAAAAAAACTGGGCAATGCTCTAAGCTACCCGGACCAAGCGAGTGCCTCATTACTGTGATACCTCTCACACCTGCTGATTGCACCGCTATATTAACATCCTACCCCCTTGCCCTATTTACCTATTTCCCCAGTATCGCTCTAATTGTAATTAGGTATAATAATATTTTTGGTGGTTAAGACTAGAACACTATTTTGCCATTTTCCAAAAGATGGAGATGTTTATAAATATATATATAGAAAATTCTGCATGACATAATTTGGATATACTTGGATATTTTTAAAAGCCTAATTGTATCGCATGCGGTAGACATATGCGTTGTATTTGTTAGAAAGTGCCATTCAGAAGTAGTATGTTACTGACCCAAAAAGTTGCCAGGTTTGTACATAAACATTCGATTCTTAACCCAATTAGAATATTCAAAAATGCTTTTAATCGAATAGACCGTAAAATTCAGTCATGCATTTTTTAACTTCATCTGCTTCTTTGATTATGGTTATTATGGGTATTTAACCATTTTTTCGTTTAAATATTTCATATTATATTGAATTCGATGTATATTAAATACCATTGAATTGATTATTTCGGTAAATTATACAATTTAACTGTACTGAAGTTTACTAATATTAAACATATACGATACATAGCTTAAATTGGATATAATATAGCTTAAATTTGATATAATATTTACCGAAAAAATACGAGGTGCTTCATTAGAATATTAAATACTTTTAAAACTCATAATATCAAGTTCAGACCCAAAAAATAATGTGGCTGTTTTTTTGTTAATTTAAAACTTTGTTATATCCCTGATACATCCTGTATTAAGGGTACATTACCAGTACTAGTATAAAAACGTGAGATAATGAACAAAATTTTTCTGAGTGATTAGGATTGATTCTTGATATTTCCAGCCAATAACTTCACACCTCAATCTCCAATTATCAATGGAACTTCCTTTCAAAAATTAACAATACTGGTGGTACCTGAAACAATTTAAAGAATCAATGCAGTATCCAATCCACATGATCAGTGAATACAAAATTAACTATAGTGTTAGATTGCTCTATTGCAGCCCTCCATTCGAGCGCATGCCTGAGCGGTTGATTTTAAGAATGCCAAGTTTAAATATTTCAAAAAGTTCCAACAATAGAAAGCTCTGTTACCAAAAAATAAAGAGTTTGGGCTTGCGAGAGAATGAGACAAAATAAAGATGTACCATACTTCGGTGTGGCAGTTGGTAACAAGGAAGTTTCATAGTTTTAAAGTTGGTAGTTCGATCCTTATACAAGAACTGCTAAAAAGGTATTATAATTATTGAAAAAAATAGCATGTGGATGGTTGCCTAAAATGTTTCAAGGTATAATTTAGTAAAGATAGTATTAAAAATTAAAAATAGGTAGATCGTAACATACACTTAGGTAATTATAATTTCCAATTTTCCATAAAAAATACACTCCAATAATCATGACGCGGACTTTAAATTGATTATTGTCCACACTTTACACTACCTTATGTGAGTTTCGATAACCAAGTTTTATTCTCCAGAGACTGAAAGTTAGTGTAATGTTAGTGTAAACTATATTCAGTGAAAATAAGAATAAAAGTAATAGTTTGCAGCTTATGTTGAACTAGTAAATATTGTATGTATATTCTTTTGAAACTTTTCTTTGATGATTAAATTAGGAGTAAGTTACTACTGAGAAATGTCTGTACATAAAACTTCAGTATATACTTGAACACTTCAGTTCGCTCACTGATTATGTGTATAGGATGATTTGAGCTGCGTTGAATACTCAATAAAGTATTGGGAATTTTTTTTTGGCTTTTAGCCAATTTGAAATCTGAATATGGATATGTTTATATGACATATACCTAGATAATTTCAAATTATTTTATTCAAAATTTTTTAATGACGCTGTGTTATTTTATGTTGTGTATTAGAAAGATCAGTGCATGGGGCTTATTTTATTTGATTAATTAAATGTGTTGCATGCCCGTTTTTTTCGAAACTATCCTTGGCTTTCTTTTTGGGTTGGAGTCTTTCTTTGTCAAACCACGTATACATATTCTATGTATTTCCTTTTCTTGCCACATCATATATGTCTTGGTAGTCGAGTCATTGTATACATTTGGAAATGCAAATGAACCGTGAAAGCCTGATTTTTTATATCATGTAAGTGGCAGAAACGCTTAACTTCAAATTGTTGACCAAAATCTCCTTCTAATATCTCAAAAATAAGGTTAAATTCTTCATAATAACTCGGCTGAACAACGAAAATGAATAAGAACGGCATAGCGCCGAGAAAGCGTGCTGGGCCTATAACCAAGTCCGTTGATAGAATCCCCACCCTGCAAAAATGTTTGGTCGACAATTCAAAGTTAAGCTTTTCTAGCCTCCCACGTAGGTTATATCCAAAATTTGACTTTCTTGGTTCATTTCCATGACTAACCCGTTTTTCTCGATGCAATGACTGGACTATAGGTGAACTGAACTACACACATTTTTGTATACTTTTACGAAACTTTGTTCCTTCAAATAAACATACAATATATTCCTGTAATTTGATAAAGACATGCAGTTGCCTCAAAGGCGGTTGTTATTTTTGTCTTCCTGGGTTTTGATCTCGAAGCACAAATGTAGTTTTATACGTATTAGGGCGAGTTAGATTCTATTATGAATATGGAGACAGTAAAAATAAAGTAGGAAAATTTTGTGAATGTTAAAAATTAATATACGCCAATAAGGAAAATGATAAATAGGTATCTTGAAAACAGAATGATTAAACGCATATAACATGTTAACATACAATGTCTTCATAGTATTGTTGACTTCCAATATTACTTATGACTGAGATTTTTTATTTTCAACTCACTCTTGAACCAAATATATCCAATTAGTTTCTTGAATCCAATCCTAAATGTTTCTCAATCTCCATCAATATATTGGTTCATCTATACTAACGTGGTATTGTGAAGGAGTTTTATATTCCACTTTCACGCTGTTTTCTCTTAATCGCCATTATTTTTCACCATTTTGTAGCTGATTATATCATTGCTTTTTCCCTTCTCATTTAAATATATTTCCCATTTTTTGCATTCAAAACTCTCGTGTCTTATACTAGGATGACAAAGTTGAAATGAATTTAAAATTTTAAAACACGGCAACCTTTCATCATATATACTATCATTTGCTTCGAAGTTGTCTTTTATGGATCAATGAATCAAATATTTGATAAAAAAAGTGAATATCAATTTGCGGAAGACTTTCACATCTTTAAATGTCAAACTTGTTAAACTGTTTTCTTTTTACTTTGTCCATAATTAAATTTGCCTCGCCCTGTATTCTGCGTGTCTCATTTCTTTTTTCTCATTCATTGTAGTAATCTTGATGTAGAGCAAATATTTAGGCTTGTTTATATATAGTGCAATTTTAGTAGACTTCCTTATATCAGGTGAAACATTTTTTGCGGTGAGGTGAGGGTGGGCAGAAGTACGTTAGGAACGTCACTGCGTTATGTGACGCATATGACGCATATAAATCATCCGCACGAGATGCAAAAAGGACATTTGCACGTCGCATGACCATGTGTCGTTAATCTAGGTCACACTTGTTTTTTCCTGACCAGTGTTACTGTTCTTTTTGCATTTCGCGCGCATATAGGTACATGTGTCGTGTGTCACACAACTCAGAGGCGTTCCTAACGTGTTACTTCGCGCTCCCATACATCTCACAGCACACTAATACGCCACTGGTGAACTAGAATCACCCTTGATCATCTACTAAACCGTAGTACTAACTACTGATTTTACGATATACACTAGTTTTCGGAAACATTTGAAATTTATCTCAATAAATTCAACCAAATACTGGTGTAGTTCAGAGATTTAACTAGACATATTTTAGAAAGGATACAAATTCTTTTTAATTTGAAAACCATTTTAGTCCAAAGTACTTTTAAAGCTTTCTCCACCCTATCAATTATTATTGCACCCCCTTACCCCCCTTAGATTCGGCCTTGTGGCTGTACTCAAGCTTTACCCAAAAATTCGGTGGTCTTGTTAACTAATATTTAAACAGTTTCCTGCTTGACTTGAACATGTGACGGAAAATTTTCTCACAATATTTTTGTTGATAATTTTTTGGTTTGAAAGTATCTGCAATATTTGTTAAAAAAAACAGTGCAATAATGTATCACCTGATATTTATTTATTGTTTATTGGCTAATGAAACCAAAAAAAATGCATATTCTTTAGGATATACTCTAGTCAAACCTTGACGAGTTAGCAATACTTTTAGGAATTGAATATGGAACTCTACTAACGTTTAGTTATTCAAAGAATATCAACGAAATATTATTAAATTGTTTTTTAAAGCTAAATATTTGTCCTGTGTTCAAGGAGAATTTTTATTATACTTTTTATTGTAAGATATAGGGCTAGATTTAGTATTTAGTATTGTGATGTATTATTAGTGATAGTTCTTGATATATTTGCTGAAAATGTGTCTTATTATGTGTAGCATTTAAAAATGAGAAGTTTTCACCTTGTACTTTTAAGAAGAGTACACGTTATTGTGATGCATGTAAAATTAATGAGATAAGTAATTGTTTATTTGAACTAGTACCATATATACGATTATATAAAGAATTTGCATTTTTAAGTAGGATTAATATGTTACTGAAGGTTAAAGAGCAGACAAAAAAAATAGGCTCTATTTAGGACTGAACACACGTGCCAAACTTGATATTTTTCCTAATATTTCATTGTCCAAAAATAAAATAATTGATTTGGCCTCCAAATTCTCAGCAATGCATTACCATATTCAGGATTCATTTGGTATCTATCAAATGGTAACTTAAACTAGCAATTAACGTCAAACTTCTATATAAGATGTAAATTTTTTCTATGGAAATTTAGACACAAACCATTATGCTCTGTACACAGCTGAACATGCGTGGCCTCCGTACTGTGAACGATCCGCACATGGCGAGCAATCCGCGTGACACCCATGTGCTGCGTACCTACGTTGTGCACGCGGACCAGCAATCCACATAGCCCCTGCGCTTCTCGTAGTTGTTTCAACTGTGCAAATGCGGACGTTCACGTTTACACAGCGAGCATGGATGCATGTCGAGCTAACCGCGTGGGCCGTTTTCGCTGTTACCGACCCACACAAGTATCCCATGCATGCTTTTTGTGCAAATGTAGATGAACACAATGACGTTCCGTACATAAAAGAATATAATAGGGGAATAGAAACATAATAAGATTTCATGAATAATATTCTAGTTGCGCCCAAAAAGTAATTGTGCATTAATTGTCTAATCGTATACATCAATTAAAAATTATGTTTTATATTATTTTGATTGAAATTTCCAACAGAAAAATGTTTCACGAACATGTCAAACATTTTTGGGTTGTCCTTTTTGAATATAAAAATTAGTTCAAGCAGGTCTATTTATTTCCCATGCTAGTAGCAATAAAATCTGACCACTTTTGTCCTGAAATTTATGAATCCTTGTATGATGATAAAGCTAAAAATATGCTCCCAATGAGTCTTGGTGAAGATGGAAAATAATCATTAAGTTTGGCACGTGGGATGTATTTGCTATAGTAGTTTTGGTTAAAAGCCTAGTTTCCCAGTACTGACTTGGCAGTGTCTGGTTAGTGCTAGGCTACCATGCGTAATCAGCTGCCAGCCATCTTTGATCATAACTTACATACAATGGTCTAGCCAAGTCAATTTTTTTAAGAAAACCATTGGTAATATCGAAAAAATTAGATTATCAGAAACGGAATTAATAATATAGACTTCTCTTGGCTGGGCTATAGATTTTACAATAACGCAGTGCCTTTAGGCTGCTGATCACGCTTTGCTAAAGGTGTGGGTCACAATCGCCTTTTTTAGTGTTAAAGATCCTTTTTTTTTCTATATAATTTATATGATTTACTGTGTACTGTACTGTTCTAATCCCGAGGTGTATGTATTATCACCGCTACTATTTGTAATAATAATGCTTGAAAATGCATGATATTTGTTTTATTAATCATTGCTTATTATTTTTGATTTTTTTTCCAAAAAAATTATCCAAAATTTTGTTTTAAAATACCTGACCCTTTCATTAAGTGCCTTTTGGCTTTTTGATCAACATGAAAGACTGTACAGGCTATAAAACAATTTTCCCTGTCGCTTGCCTTCAAATTTATTTTTTGTGTTTTTGTATGTGAACAGTTCACCCTTACATTGTTGCTTTCTATCATAAACTAACACTAATTGCTTAAGATTATTACATTAGTGTAGTAAGAGAATGAAAAAATGGTTGATACTATACAGCTGATACATAAAGATTGTTTTTTTCTTAATAAATCATTCAATTATAAAAACTATAACAACACTATTAGGCAATACATGGATGAACACTTTCTTCACTGGTTTTTGGGAAAGTTCATAAAATTTTGAGAAAATTTCAAACAGGTCGATCTTTGATTTCAATTTAAAGTTTTTGGAATAACTTTATATTCAATGTTGACTACTACCATTACCACTTTTTATTCGAATAAAACATATTATTTTCCTATTTTTCAAATTTTCTTGGAGAGCTAATGGGGACCAATTTACGTTGAGCATATAGTGGAGCTACTAGTTTCAGAGACTCTCCTCAGAAACTGAGTAGAAGTAAGAGGGTACAATAGATCTTTCAGGACTCAGTGGATGTTACCAAAAAAATAAATATATACACACATGGTGACAACAATTTCTAAATAGAATTTTAAGATATAGTCAAAATCTGCGCAGTTATCAAATATTTTTTCTTTCTACTCCGGAAATTGAACAAAGAGAAATTTCAAAGTTAATTATTTATAAATGTATTACTTCAATCATTTGATATCTTCCATTCATTAATGTTAGTGGATGAACTAGATATAAAACACAAAAAATAAAATAGGCAAGTTATCCTTCCACCTCCTGTACACTTAGAAAGTGAAAATATAAACAGAAAGAGAAGATTTAAGCTTGGTTTGTCGTAAAAAATCATCTAGCAAATATAAATGCTTGTGTAATGTGCTAAGAGCTGATATATAAACGTTTTTCACGGTGTTTTGACTTCATTTACTGTCTTCAATTCTTTGTAATAGTGCACTTTTTCTTCTATATAATAAATAAACATGCACATTTCACAATGCTATTGAAAAAAAAGTAGCGGAAAGGTACCACGCAAATTCTTTTTTGGGAGAGTGATATTTTGTGAAATTTTTGATATGTTTACAGCAACTATTTTGTAAAACTCCATTGGAAAAATCAGATATGATTGTCAATCTATTTATTAATTAGATTCAACATTTTGTGATTGCCTTTAATTTCATACATATATTATGATACAAAAACGTGGTTAATTGAAATACAAACACCGCTTTTGTGTTATTTGGAAATTTAATAATTGAATAGATAATGACAAAATGTGGATGTTTTCAGTTATAGAATTTTATTACAAAACATAATACCTATCAGTTACAAATTTTATTCAATTTTAAAAATAAAATCATTTGTTTTCGCCAGGTCAGTCCAATATTACCAATAAATTTAAGACGCGTCCACATTATGTCGAATGGTGTCGATCGACAATGTCGATCCAGTGTGGACGGTCGCCCGACATTGTCGATCCATGTCGGGTCGAATCGAATGCAAACCCGTACCAAGTCGGTACGGATAAAAGGAAGTCGAATCGACATGGCTAGTTTGGACGTGTCGAAGCATGTTGCTCAACATTTCCTAAACGTACCTATTCATTTTGGTTAGTTTTGTGCGCTGTGTAGTATCTCAATATGGATTGGAATGAGGAGGAGCCTCATCTAGCAGTAAATCCTTTAGAACTTCCTTTGTATGATATTTTTTCCTACCATTGACAAGGCTGGGTCGTACCCAAAATCTTCCAGGTCGACGAAAACGCTGTTGCTGGTTTCCAGCAACTGCAAAAATAATTGTAACGGCAGCTGCCACTACAGCATCTTCTTCATCACTCATAATTGAAAATGCTAATGACGCAAAACGAATTCAAAGTATTTTCAGTTTTGATGTCGGCGATGTATGTCGGCAACACGTCCACATATACTGACGATGTGGACGAGTTGAAAGTCGAACATGTCGAATGAGATTTGTCGATTGACCTTGTCGATCAACACCATTCGACATAATGTGGACGCGGCTTTATAACCTGCGTTTGATATGAATAATAATATAGTAATTGATAATTTGATTATTACAGCTTTTTTCGTTTTATTGCCACAAAATTGTAATTTATATTCGCAACTTTTTTTATTAAATTCAGCGCCGTTTTAAATATTTCTATTGGCTTATAGTTGTTGAAGTATCACTCACTTTTAAGTCAGCTGTAAATATTTCACGAATATTTTAGGCTAGTTCCCATTCTGTGTCAGCAGTCGACTGTTAAAGCATTGTTTAGTTCCGTGTCAACTGTCAATGCTTCACGAATTTCGGTAGTACAGCTGGTTAGGTTTTTTTTTCGGTAGTACAGTTGGTAACTCAATTGAATACAATTGAAATGCGAACAACGGAGAAAATTTTACACTTGAAAATAAACATTTATTTTCACATGAAATGGATAGCACTGTACGAATTTAATCGCTCGAACGACACCAAACCGTATGCATAAAAGAACACTTATTGCAAATGATAGTAGGTCGGAACGTTTTAATTATTATTTCTACAGTTTTTCATTGCGAAATAATTATATTCACGTTATAGCGAAACCTCGTAGGTATGCAGTCGTTAAATGTTACACGTTTGCAGACTGTAACTTTTATTAACGACATACAAGGCTTTATCCTAAGGTATTCATGGTTATTTGGCTTTAAAAGTCACTAAATGATGCAGCAACAACGACTATACATACCGAATAAACTATTTATAGTTACTGATTTTAAACTAACAACTTTTTTACGCTATGATAATCAAAGAATGTCATTGACAGATTTTTGTATCATGTATTTGGATTTAAATAATTTTCTTTCATTTGAAATGAATACCGAAACGGCAAACTTCTTCCTCATGAAATGGGAGGTGTGAAAGGGGATTTGTTCTTTCTATTGTTTCGGTTTATTCTGGATATACTGCAAGTGTAAAATTTGCTGACATAAGGGAAAAGGTGAAGTGATATTAGACTAATAGTGATGAATTAGATCCTTTTATCGTTTTCGTATAGATCTTATATTTCATCCATTCAGAAGGAATTTCTTACATTGATACTGTCAATTTTGCAATCTATTTAAGCTTCGTATGATGCGCATGTTGCTGACTTTCTGATAATTTCTGACTGTTTTGCGAACAAACCTTATTCAAATGTTATAACTAAAAACATCCAGCCAACGAACTGCTCAACCGTATATTATGGGCACTTAAAATAATGTCATCAATCTGACAATTTTACATCCCTATCAAAATAATAGGATGATTCACATTTATAATCATATTTTGGACGTTAATCATAGTGATACTGACACTTCATATAATATTATTCGTTGAATTGAAATTTCCAGATAATTCTCAACAGATTTTAACGTTAAATTTGATTTTCATTCATTGGACTGGTATTATAACCTATTTATTTTAAAAAAGGTACATATCAAATATTTCATTGATATTTCAAACATTATCACAAAACAGACAGCCTATAGGAATTGAAGCTAACTAGATTATCTTGGACGAAAAAATTAGGTTTCAACCCATCCGAATGAAGCGCTAACTGCAACTTACGCTTCATGTGGATGGGTTTGAAATCTCGTTCTCTTATCCTAGCTTCCTATAATTTTCTACTTTTCTAGGCTAGTCTGTTTTGTGAACACTCTCCATTATGTGGGTTCCTTCAAACAAGCTTTGGACAACAAAAAAAATGACTAACAAGTGATATTCACGCAAGCGCAGTGTTCCGACTATATACTATCGTAGTGTTTGCCATGAGTGAAATTTAGAGAAGCTTTGTATATTACGAATGATTTCTACATTTTCTCATTTCGCTAAAACCTTTGTAGCTTTGTAGTAAGTAAAAATGTGATACGTAGGTAATTTGAATCATATTTTTTATAGTGAAATTTCTTAACATTTATTTATATGAATTTTAATATTTTATTATGATTTACAACGCCATATTTAATATGTTATGTTTGCAGAATCCAGCCGCATAGACTAATTGTAGCATCGCAGATTTGTTCTACACGTAACAGCTTTTTAATTCATACCTTTTTATTTATTGGGGTGATGCATGATAACAAAACCTTTCTGTTAATTATTTTGTTCAATCAGATATGTATTTATTGTGATGATTCTAAACCATTTTATATACTTTTTTCACTCCACTGGTTAAAATCTTTTCTCAAAAACTCTTTTATTATTATAGCTTCGATTATAGCTAACCCCGTCAGTTCATTGTGTGCATGTAAGCATTAGACATTTAGTTTAATTACTTTCAAAACCACCGACAAAATTTTTTTTCTTTATTAATGTCAGTTTCCCCTCACTTCTCTTTTGACCCATTTTCTACCACAGGGTGCCTCTATTGCAGATATAAGATTATAAAAAATACCTATTCACATTATGTAATAAATTATTCTTTCCAATAAAGCATTTTCTATTCTAATATAAAAATTCCTTCTGAAACTCACTCATAAATCATTTTGCCTCATCCAGTTTTCTATTTTCATTTCCCTATCCACTTTTATTGACTACCTACCACCATAATCGTCATATTTAATTTTGAAAAAATAATATTATGGTATTGAGCTTTTTAAACTTCCAAATACATTTCCTAACGACATCTGTAGACTCCGTTCCACATAAAAAGAAGGTTTGAGGTTGTGTTTGAAGCAATTATTCACTGTTTAATAATATTTCAAGACGTTAAACTAGTTTATCTGTGAATGTGCTTTATTTGATCTAAAACCATGCTTTCTCAAAAACTGGTTGATTCATAGGAAAATTTATCCACAGTCAACGCTCACAGATTCTAATTATGTGTAAACCTTCTACTACGCTACTGATTTGAAGTCAAATGTCAATTTTACAATTTGTATACGACTGCAACTTCACGAGGCTTCTAATCATGTGAAACGTAGTCTAGTAGCTATTATATCAAATTTCTTATGTTCGACTTTATGAATAATGAATACCTTAGTATTGAATCTGTGGCATGAAAATTTATGTTGTACAATTTAATTTTGATCGGGGTATATTTCAACAAAATACTCAACAGATTGGTTTTAAAATTGTGTCATTCTAAATAGTGTACTACAATGCTTATTTGCTTAAACACTATCTACTTACTTGTAAGTAATATTCTTATTTTGCATTACTTAATTTTAGTTTACTGTCCTTTTTAAATAATTTTAGTGGTAAATTTATCACTAAACTCGATATCCATCACGAGTATATTGTTCCTTTTAGTATTTTTTTATGCTTTTAGATAGTCTTTATCTGCATTATATTTTCTTTGAGAAACATATTTTTTTGAATAATCACTTCCGGAATGACGAATATTGAGTATAATAGAAGTTTTTGATGACAATTTTTTTATAGCATTATAGTTTCCAAAAAGCAGCTATTACTTAGCAAAATTACTTCCCTTTAACGTACGGTGAAATTTGCTGCTATAAAACAAAATATTGAATCCCAGGTATAATTCAAATAGCAATAAATACCATAACTCAAGAATTTATTTCAAACCCCAAATCCACATTATTAGCATGAAGATAATATTCATTATAAGATGTGTGCATATATATCGTCTTCTTAGCATTATCCAGAAATATATAATTTCATATTTACATGTTTAACATTATCCCCCACCTATTGAATTTGATTCGACAAGTTATTTTAGATAAATGTCAATATTTGAATATACTATTGTGGCACAGTATTTCATAAACATAAAGTCTAGCACATTCCCACTTTCCAAATTTTTTGCCACTTCCATTTTCGCTGTTTTAATGTTACCCATAACGTTTATTCCTGTTAACTGGAGCCTATACACAATTCTTCACAGCTTGTACTTTGCTGATAGACTTTTATTCATTTTGTATTGATGATTAGGTAATATTTATTGTATAATATATTCATAATAGCTTTACATTTCATAATTTTATTCACCATAAAGACAACCTAGAACCTCTATGCAAAATTAAAATGTTCTTAGACATATTTCTTATCAAGACTACCTAAGTACTTGTAAATAGAGTATATAATATGCCATAGATTAAAAAATATTTAGTACAAAAACACTCAAGGACTCCTGGGATATAAATGTTATACAATCAATAATATGTGATCATTTTGAATTTCAATTACAATCAATATTAGACATTAATGTTCCCATCAAGAGAGGCTTATTGTGTAGAGGTTTATTCTTGGTTCACAGTAAACCAGGGTTGAAAACCTTACACTGTATTTTACCAGTAAGAAACCGAGTTTCAACTACTGCCTAACAGTGCTGGCAATTTTTTCTTTATTCTGATATTATTTAAAACGAATCGTACCCTATAGTTATGAGTATTTATTGCTATTGATGTAGAACTTTGCTATAGATACAGTTCAAATAATATATCTGAGCTTCTATAGCAACAGACCAATTCAATTTTAAGTTCAAATTTCAAAATAAAATAGTTTGACTGGAGATTGTTACTTTTATTTTGTTTGATCCGTGAGAATAATAATTTAGCATTTCTTGCGGAAGTGATTACTTTTTTTAAACTGTTAATAAGTTCTAATTGAGTTTCTTTTGCTTTCTGTTTCATGCATCCATTCTTATGGTTTTTCACTGCTGAACATCTGATTCTGTTGTGTCAAAAACATTTTAATTTCTCTTTTAATTTTAATTTGCAATCCAAATCCCGAATTGCTGAAATGGACTGTGTTGTTATATTTACCGACGTTGCCTCTTCGGTTTTTTGGGACCCTTCGCCCACCAACACCCATCTCTGTTTAACACTACACGCCACACATATCCATTTGCTCTAACATTTGTGTCTCGTCAACACTGAACACTCCAACGAAAAACATTTAACCTCAAAAAAAAAACGTTAACACGCTGTGTAACTATTCACATACTCGGTGTCTGGTGGGTATACACGTAATGGCTGTAATCTGTTGTCGCAATGCTCAATTTTTTTGGCTGCGATGACTTTTTGGCTTTTCTGCTGCACAAATATACTGCATGATCGCCATAGACAATGGTGCGCCTTCCAACGCCCCTTTTGTGATCTACACTGATGATCAAGGACAGGTATTCAACTTGTTTACGTCATGTTAGCTGTACTGCAGTTTTGCTAGAACAGATGTGTTTGGTATTCTCACTTTATATTAATAACTTAACTGATTTTCAATTTATGTAGCACAGCTTCCATGGATTAATAGACATTGACAAGTTACAGTGTATAATTTCAGTAATTATCTTTCATTATTATTACCTAAACCATGAATAGCAATTGAAAGGAAGACTAGAATCCACTGACCTTCGAAAAGTGGTTATCTCTTGAACTACTCCTCTGATTTTTATATTTTTGATGAACTATGAGTTAATTATTATTATGTAGCAATACTGTGCTTCAAATTTTGATGTAGCCAGTTGAATTTCGAAATATGTGTGAATGAATGTGAATATGTTTTCACATGGAATTTGGAATACCTTGTATACGTTGTACCACAACTCACTTTTATGGAGGTTGTTGGGCACAGCGGATAGGCAACGAATCCACTTGGAAATTTCAATCACAGTATTACCACAAAAAAATTAATAAGAAAAATCATGGAAAGAGATAACCACTTTGGAAAATGTGATTTTTTTGACGGTCAGTAGGTACATTAGGTGAGATGGGCTTTAGAATATAGTTCATCAGATGAATATCTCTTTCCTTTCCAAAAATATTTGTTGTTGAAATTTTTAATTAACATCATATGTTTTTGTCTGACAATTATGAATATCCTGCAATGAGCATTATGAATTTTGGAGAAATGGTGCCCTATAGAGGACCTTTCAGTCAATCCAAAAACATCAAACTAGTAGCTTTTACGAACACAAGAGTTCTCCCACAGTGCTAAAGTGCTGCTGTTCGAAGAAGGACTAGAAATTAAATATATGTTGAAGGCTTTGGATTCCAAACTGAACAGGAAGACACATCTGGAATAAATCACTACCTGGGTAACTAGGCTTTTCTGGCAATGCAGAAGAGTTATGGGCAGAACCTGGAGAATACATCCTGAAGTATTTCTTTGGCTTCACACAACTGTGATAAAACCAACGTTTACCTATGGAATAATAGTCTAATGGAGGAGGACAGTAGTGTCATCCGCAGTGAATATATTAACTGCAATCCAAAGACAAGCACCCCTTTGTAGTAGGATTTGCTTGACTTTGAAGGAAATTCAAAATCATGTTACCAAAAGGTCTTTTAAAATAAAAAGTGAATGCAAACCTATTACTGCTTGTTGTATATTGTATAAACATTCCCATAAAAACAATACTTATATTAATCTTTCCCATTTTCTTTTTTTAATTTTTCATGTCTTTAATGTTGGCTTATAGCCTCTAGTTAACTCCTCCCACATCCATATTGACTGAATGGTCAACAATATACACAATGCCAAGAAATTATTATAAATTGACTGTTTTGTGTCATTATTATTATTATTATTATCCTCATTATATTCCTTTCTGTTATATGATATCTGATTAATGTTGGTTGGTTCAATTTTTTGTCCAATATCCACAAAGTAACCTTTTCTAAATTCATTCTACTAGTCTTTTTCATCAATATTTTGCTATTGAATATTGTACAATCTAAAATCCACCAGCGTGTACAATAGCTGCAAGTATCTCAATTATAAAATTTTTTATTTGATATAAATAGTTATTAGTTTTTCGTTCCATTTGAATACTTTGTTATGCATTTCAATTTAAATTGACTGTAATTATGTGTTGAAATTCATTGGTAAATATATTTTTTCACATTTCCCTCCACAGTTATGATAGATTCGTTTCCTACCATAAATCATTAGTGGTCATTGCTTGTTTGAATAATATGTTTTTATGGGAAAAATAATTTTTCAAGAACAATAATATGGTATAACAGTGATAAAATAAGCTTCAACTCACTAAATGTTATAATTAAAGACACTGTAACTTGTCATAATCGTTTGCAAGCATATTGTGAGTTTTTTTTTCTAACCAATAACTGATATATACCACAATCTGACTGCAACTAATATATAAGTAGTAACAAGACGCCTAGTAGTTTTTTGTGCTGTGTCGTCCTTTTCGGCGACATGTTATTTGCTTTTACTGAAATGAAGATTTTCAAACATTCTGCATGTTGACTTCATATGATTGTGCCTAACATTATTTGCTTTTTTTTGGTTTAGGCCCTGGTAGCCACAGCTTATGAAAATTTTGGTATTTATGATCGATTAATATATTAATACTAATTAAATTGGCTATTACAGTTTGTGTAGCTCTACAAGATGTTCACGGATTCATTTTACAAGGCCGTTTTTGTTCTTCCGATTGTGGTCCACAAACACTTAAAAACGACAGTGTTCTTCATCTAACCGGTTAATGCTTAAAGCACAACTAATCTTATTCATTATAGAAATTTACAACCTCTCGCTTACTACTACTTACACTGCTGTATAATCAGTAGATTATTCATAATGTATAAACTTCCTCAAAACTTCGATTGTACCACATGTCGTGTATGATTTTGTGCAATAAACCAAGTACTTATATTCGAAGCCACAATTAAAGTTAGTTCGAGAACATACTATGTTTATTTTTGTGCAGAATGATTGAAGTATCTACATTTTTAACGATTTAACTGACCATAACAATTACCTAATCAATTGGCATGTGCATCAATCCAAAATTTCTTTTTTCTTTTTTAAATGTTATGGTTTAACTAGTAGTGCCTATGTATGCCCGCTTTTATAGAAACATACTCTTATTCCTATATTTTTGTGCATACATATGCACACAAATCGATTTTTTATTAATATTTACTTGATGTATTAAAACATTAAATATTATTTACAGTTGTGAATTTTTACTGATGATGTTTTAAAATTTTCAGTTACTGGACACCCTCCTGGTATGCCAAGATTTTAATCGTGGTTTTTGCAACCGGCCTGCCTGCAAATTTGTACATCTTCAGGAAGGTATATATTATATTTTAATGATATTAAAATAAAATCACGAACATGAAATATCACTCCCAACATATCAATATAGGTATTACAGAATAGTATAATATTCTTCAACGAGTGCAGAATGATGGCTATTATTCACGCGGATGAAGTTTCCAAAACGAGCGAGCGCAGCGAGTAAGTTTTGGAATAATCCAAGTGAATATCAGCCATTCTACACAAGTAAAAGACTATACTTTCTCCACGATTAAAAAAAGGTAGCTTCCAGTGAGGTTCAAACCCCAATCGTCCGCGCCAGAGTCACCTGTTTCTATAGAGCTTATTTATTTACGAAAAGGGAAAAAACAAATATATACGTAACTTACAGTTTTATGGGCTTATTCTGTACATTTATCTGTAACAGCTGTAAATTTAACATCGATGTAGTTAAAATCGCGATGTTAAATCAAATTCAACAGCGCGGTTGAAAATCGTATTCTGAACTTGACAGCGCAATATTACATCGCAGCTAACTTAACTTATATTATGTTGTGTAGTAGAATTTGTATAATTTTCAAGTTATTGGACCGATACTGTAAAGCAAGAGGTCAAAGTAGTCAAGATAACAGAAGAATTTCAGGTTATTATTTATTAGTGGGTGTAATCAGGTTTATATTCATAATTATTATTTGAAGAAATGATGAATTTGCTAACACATCGTCATCATGTGAATAGTGAGTACCTACTTAGATAATACAGTTTGTAAAATAAATTATTAAATAATTAACTATTGTAGAAAAACGAAAAAGAAAAACATCAGATGATCAATATGAATTATATTCAAATGAAAGGAAAATGATTAGGTCTTCAGAAGTGGAACAATTAGGTAACCCAACTCATAAAAACAATATTTATATATATTGGTTTTGAATAAAAATTTATTTAAAAATTACAATAAATTGGTTGAATAATATGCCCTAGGATTTTGTAAATCACGTAATATTTTTCTTTCTATTCGCATATAATTCCTAGATAATAATTTCAAATTATAACCTAAAATTTGACAAACAGTGTCAAAACACTCCTAAAGTCGAATGTTTTGGTCGGTGTTATTTTAACAGCGAAAATGTTATTATACATCGATGTAATGGGCTTATTCTGTACATTTATCTGTAACAGCTGTAAATTTAACATCGATGTAGTTAAAATCGCGATGTTAAATCAAATTCAACAGCGCGGTTGAAAATCGCATTCTGAACTGCCCGATGTAAAATAATTTTTGACAGCGCGATATTACATCGCAGCTAACTTAACTTATATTATGTTGTGTAGTAAAATTTGTATAATTTTCAAGTTATTGGACCGATACTGTAAAGCAAGAGGTCAAAGTAGTCAAGGTAACAGAAGAATTTCAGGTTATTATTTATTAGTGGGTGTAATCAGGTTTACCTATTTATTCATAATTATTATTTGAAAAAATGATGAATTTGCTAACACATCGTCATCATGTGAATAGTGTGTACCTACTTAGATAATACAGTTTGTAAAATAAATTATTAAATAATTAACTATTGTTGAAAAACGAAAAAGAAAAACATCAGATGATCAATATGAATTATATTCAAATGAAAGGAAAATGATTAGGTCTTCAGAAGTGGAACAATTAACCCAACTCATAAAAACAATATTTATATATATTGGTTTTGAATAAAAATTTATTTAAAAATTACAATAAATTGGTTGAATAATATGCCCTAGGATTTTGTAAATCACGTAATATTTTTCTTTCTATTCGCATATAATTCCTAGATAATAATTTCAAATTATAAACTAAAATTTGACAAACAGTGTCAAAACACTCCTAAAGTCGAATGTTTTGGTCGGTGTTATTTTAACAGCGAAAATGTTATTATACATCGATGAAGTTACATCAAAATCGCACAGAATAGCTTTTTCGTAACATCTCTCGACCTTGAAATTTAACAGCGCTGTTACCGCTAACATTTTTGTACAGAATATTGGGCTTATTCTGTACAAAAATGTTAGCGGTAACAGCGCTGTTAAATTTCAAGGTCGAGAGATGTTACGAAAAAGCTATTCTGTGCGATTTTGATGTAACTTACATCGATGTATAATAACATTTTCGCTGTTAAAATAACACCGACCAAAATATTCGACTTTAGGAGTGTTTTGACACTGTTTGTCAAATTTTAGGTTATAATTTGAAATTATTATCTAGGAATTATATGCGAATAGAAAGAAAAATATTACGTGATTTACAAAATCCTAGGGCATATTATTCAAACAATTTATTGTAATTTTTAAATAAATTTTTATTCAAAACCAATATATATAAATATTGTTTTTATGAGTTGGGTTAATTGTTCCACTTCTGCAGACCTAATCATTTTCCTTTCATTTGAATATAATTCATATTGATCATCTGATGTTTTTCTTTTTCGTTTTTCTACAATAGTTAATTATTTAATAATTTATTTTACAAACTGTATTATCTAAGTAGGTACTCACTATTCACATGATGACGATGTGTTAGCAAATTCATCATTTTTTCAAATAATAATTATGCATAAATAAACCTGATTACACCCACTAATAAATAATAACCTGAAATTCTTCTGTTACCTTGACTATCTTTGACCTCTTGCTTTACAGTATCGGTCCAATAACTTGAAAATTATACAAATTCTACTACACAACATAATATAAGTTAAGTTAGCTGCGATGTAATATTGCGCTGTCAAAAATTATTTTACATCGGGCAGTTCAGAATACGATTTTCAACCGCGCTGTTGAATTTGATTTAACATCGCGATTTTAACTACATCGATGTTAAATTTACAGCTGTTACAGATAAATGTACAGAATAAGCCCATAAGCCCATTAATCGAAACCCTTACATTTATAAATGAAATTGAGAATTATAACTGAATATAACTACTGTTGTCCATTTTTTCTCCATATTATACGTAAAATTATGATTTTATCATTATTTTGGAGTTTTAAACGACGCGCTGTCAGAATCGATTTGCATTATTTGGTATTTGACGTTTTAAGAGAGACGATTTAATTTATTCATTTTAATTCATTTTATCGTGAATTCTGATAATAATAGAAAGCGACTGGCTAACGAGAGTGAATTATTTTTCATTATTCACTGATGTGAAGAATTTATATCGTTATGCCATAAAATGTGTGAAAATAATTTGTTCGTTATTACTTAGTCGTGGAGAAAAGAACTTCAACAAAAGAATTTCATTGAAGGTCCGAAGTGGGCTAGCGAGAGTCTCCCCTTTTTCGACCGTATTTTCAACCCTCTGGCAAAATTATTAAAGTCAGTACTACAGTTCCGGGAGGCGGGTTTTTGTTTAGGAAACTCCTTTATTTCCTTGAATATTTTTCCGGATTTAAAATTTGAAAAAATTACTTTTCAAGATATTCGCGAAATTCCAAACCCTCTTTTTTTCATTAAACTGCTCATAATTTTGTTAATTGTTGCAAGTACACTCCAAGTTTTTCAAAAAGACACCTCTCGAGCATACTTTTTCCTAGGAGGTTAAGAAATTTTTACTATGTTGACTACACTAAACCTCCTAGGCGATTATCCATCAGAGATTTGATATTTTGTAAACAGCTAAATTTCACTTTATTATAAATATTTTTTTTATGTTTTCACCTTTTGATGTTTTGTTATATTTTTCAGGAGAGGGTGTGGAAGTCATAGATCAGCGAGTGGCTGTATGCCGTGACGCTGCAAAGGGACAGTGCTGTCGGTCCGCCTGTAAATACTACCACATCCCCATAGCGCTGCCACCTGCACCTGTCATGGCCGCCCTGGCCTCTTACCTGCAGCACTAACAACGACAAAACGATTCCTTATTTATCACAATGTTTATATAGAAACTTTTTATTACCAATATTATATATTTAAAACAAAGTCATGTAATGACAAAAAATACTTTTTATGTTATATTGTTTAATTTTTTGTTTTGGTTTTTGAAATTATAGAATTGTGAGACAAAATAATTCATGATTGAGTGCGTGAGTGATATTTGATATTTTTTAATTCTGATTTTTCTCTGTTGGACATCTATCTCGACCAGACTCACTGGCCCACGACGCATTTAGAATCAACTTTTACAATTTACAAACAAAATTAAAATATATTTATTATAATAGCTATAAAAGTGTGACATTTTATCTCGAATTTTGTTATGTATAAATTGATAATGAATTAACATACCAACACGGGCCTGTTTTTGTTTTGAATTGATCTACTAACTACTGAAAGCAAGGATAGGTACTAGGTATGCAACTCATTTGACTAACAACCAAAAATTAGCCTCAATTTTGATTTCATGTAAATTAATTGTTCGGTTCTGTTAATTTTTTTTGTCAAATTACACATTTTTTTCAAAAGAAACTCCTTACGTGATTTTCATGGTGAAATAAACTTTTTCGGTATTATAGGGATGTTAATAATATAAAATGTTTTTCTTTTTGGAAATTTTTCATTGTACGATTACAGTCCAAAGGCTTCGATTTAACAGCTGCGACAAAAATATTCCACCCCACACCATGAAGGATCCACCTCGATAATTAAGTTGGGAACAAAAAACTGAATTAACTTAATAGCTTGCATCTTCGGAAGACCTTGATGTGTCTCTCCAAATTTGCTTCCAATGAGTTAGCCTACTTATTAGCAAAATCTAGGTGACTCTTTGATAATATACCGTTGGGTAGAGAGAGTCTTTGAGCAGCAATCCTAGGTCTCCATTTCACTTTTTTCAGTCGTCAGCTCATAATTTGTACACATATGAGTGAACCATCTACTACTTAAATTCCTGATCAAAGTATTGTTGCAGCTGTAAGTCGTTGGAATGCTGGAATTCTCTCCTCTTTCTAACATTTTTTTATTTCCCCCTGCCATGGTTGTGTGAGATACTCCAATACCAGCTATGCGGTTGTAACTCCACTCTTCGCAAAGTATTGTAACTGCCTGAGCCTGATCACATTTATCAGCTTATTGTTCCATGCTCCCCTTATTCAGCAATTAATTTTATTTTTAATATGCTTATAAAATGTTTTCTATATAATAATAGAATAAGGGAAAACGAAGCAAAGATATTGCAGGCATCTTCAAAAAGCCAATATACCTACCCTACAGCGCGTTTTCAATTTTCCAAAAAACAACCAATTTGATACCAAACTATTTTTTAACCAATATGATTGTGACATTTTTAATAATAAACCTACAATTAATCAGAAAAATCAATAAAAACGAACAAAATTTGTCGAACATGAATAAAGTCTAAGCTTAGACAAAATTTCAATTGTGAGTTAAATAAGATGTGCAGAGTATTTGCATATTTTGTTACTTATTATAGTTTTATCTAAATTTTTAATTTTTGAATATGTCAAGTGGGTCTAACCCCAAGAAATTGATTTTACCCTCAATTTGTGGAATCTACTCATATTACTTTGTCAAATGAAACTAACTGCTTCTAAAGAATTCCACTTTAACTGAAAAATATATATGAAAATTCCAAATTATTCTGATAATTATTTCGATGAGGAGAATATATTATCGAGATAAATTATCAAAATAATTCAGTATTTTCATATATATATATTATTGTCATCAATTCTTCAAAAACAGTTAGTTTTATTCAAAAAAGTCACCCCAAGTAAATTATTAGTTACGTTTCATTATCTCGGTTTAGTATTTATTTTGTTTTAAATTGTGAAAAATATTCTATTTTGATTACAAGAAGCTAGCGTTGTAATTGTTGTTTGATAAAAGTACAAAAGGGTTTTTTATTTAATAATAAAACTCTTTTATGTACCCCTTTATTATATATATGATGAGATTATGATAATTCGTATGTCAAAATATCAACGAATAACTATGTACTGTTTTTTTTTCTAAATTCCAAAAAAATAATCAATTTTACCTTAGATTTAATCTAATACAAGTACTTTATTATGTAATGTGCACAATATTTTGCGAGAAAAATATAAATTCATTCTATGTTGACGTACAAAAAAATGTTGACTTTTTTTATACTGATTCGTAGTAAAGTAGGTATTGAATGTACTATATCAATTGCCGAATGTATCAAAATCGTTATGCATTTTTATTTGTTTTTAGTACAGTAGTCTGGTTGAAATATACCACAAATATTTGTAGTGTACAATTTAGAAACCAGTAAGTAGATTAAACTCTAGGTAGTGGAAACATATTGTCGAACAGGGAGATATGCGGAGTATCTTCATTTATTCCAATGTGATTGTTATCACTGTGTTATTAAGTAGACTTTGTTTAATTTTTTGTATATTTGCTGTGATTTTTAATGGTGTTGGATGATATATATTCTAAAATATTAACAATTTATATTATCGTAAATATCCCTTGGGGTTATTAAATCATACCTTAATAAACACAATAATCACCCCATGTTATATCGAATAGTAATTTTTGATAAGGTTTGATCCAAAGTGAAACTACGTTTACAACGAAATATGTCCATATGACACAAAAATACATTTCTTCAATGTTAAATGAAGACTGATCTTTTAATGTGTTATATTATATGGTGGGTTTAATACCTAAGGGTTCTAGTTTTCTAAGTAAGTTGAAGTGCCCTTCAATATAATTAAACTATTGAAGTTGAATGAGATTATTCTTCAAACACTGCTACTGGAAGTTCAACATTCTGATGTATATTTATTGCTTTTAAAAATCAGCATAACTTCCTCTTCCATATTTCAAAAGATTTCCATAAAACTTAACATGTTGATGTATGAAAGTTTAGTCGATGCCAGTTTCAGTTTATTGGTCTTTAGTGTTGGAATATATCAATTTTGAATGTTGAGAAGTTGACTTAAAGCGCTGCTTAAACTAGAATACTTAATTTTATTGAATCGCACTTTATTTTTTGAATACGTTCTTTTAAATAAGCAAATATTTTCTATATATTACTCAATGGGATTATATTTGAATATACCACAAGAAAAAAAATTTCAATCTTTAATAAGTTTTGGCGATTGAAATGTTCAATTTATAATTAATTTTAAATCACAAACAAAGAAATTAGTCGAAACAATTATCCATGAAGTTGAAAACAACTTTTAAGCTGATTTCATTAGGATGTTTATCAAGTTATTCTCATTTTAAGTGGAGTTTTGGAAGTTATAGCAGTTTTAAATTTAATCGTTCTTTAGGGCCAATTCTGTAAGCAATTGTTAAATTTCAAAGCATGGTTGGAAATCATGTAATCGGTTAACATTTCACAGAAACGCACTTAGGAAGAAAGTTTCTTTTGGAGGTTTGCTTACGTTACTTAAAACTTATTTCTTTTCCACTGAATGAGTATAAAAGAGGAATTTTGGACATAATTCTTTAAATTTATTCGATAGAACTTTTATTCAGCTTTTTAGACTTGGTAAAGATGACAATCAGTCATACATGATAGTCAAAGACAATCAATATTTGTTCCTCTTGATAAATACTCAGTATTTTAATGGTAATGACAGTTACCAGACTTTATCAAATTGCATTGAGTCAGTCAATGGACAGTCGCAGAATTATCTGTCGACCCTACTATTAAAATTGATATTAAAAAAAATATTTTAAATATAGACGTTATAATATAGAATTGATCCTCCAGTTTGATAAATTAATTGATTAAGCAAAGTGCTATTATAGGTAATCCATTCACTGTTAATAGAAAAATTTTTTGCGAAAATGAATCTATATATGATTCAAAAATGTTTGAAAACACCATATATGTCAAAATATTAATAGTGATAAATGGACTTTCAATAATAATTCCACATTTAACGGTTGACTGTAGAAAAATATAATGTTCCTCATTTATAAGAACGTGTTCTGCTCTGCCTACATGGTTTTTAGACAGGAGCAATGACATCGTGAACCATGGGCTAATGATATAGATTGGTCTAGTCAAAAAAAAATCGTTGTGTGAGTCTGAATGATTAACTCGATATCTCCCAATCAAGTGCCACTATCACAACGGTTATAACTAAAAGTATATTAAAAACTAACAAGATTATGTTCCTTTGAAAAAAGCATTCAATACTGTAAAGTTACATGCGAGATGGTCTGGTATTAAAGGGCGAGTTGGTGTACCGATTGTGAGATCGGGTGGTGTGAATAGAACTTTCTTATGTCAATTTGATTATTCAAATATTATAAGCTACAAAAGGTATACCGGTACATGTGAAGATTTTTATGTTGTTTGCTCTTTATTTATAAATGCCTTCATATTCATTTACTTAAACTTTGTCCACTCTCTCTTGAATTGAAAAATATTTCTATTATGTCAAATATCATTTATTTTCACGAATGTGTCGTTATTTGTGGAAATGTTTCAACTTACCAGTTATTTATGATATTTTTTATCCATTTTCTCGACTTATCTACTCTAAATAAGTCTTAACCAGAATGTATCATACCATTCATATACCTCTTTAGTTTTGTGGTCTATGTTTAATCGTTGTTTGTTCAACTTTTTGTTTTTACCTACTAATATCACTATCAATTTCAACGTAACCACCTACTTTTTCTCAATTTTTTGCTATAAATCATGTTCGCATCTATTGTGATGTTTATTAAGTCATATTCAACGAGCTCACTAAATACTTGTGTAATATTCACAATTGTAGATAGTTTGGACTTTAAAAGTCATCTCATCCTCCAATTTATATAGTATTCATCAGCAGCCAGTGTGAATTTTATGCCTAAGGATTATAATAATGGTGATATTTTTTGAAATTCAAGATTGGTACCTATGAGAACACAACAGATGAATTATTTGTGATCTATATGATATATTTGAAGCATCTATAAAAAAACCAAACAATTTTTGTATTTTACTTAAATAGAGGTAGAGTAGACAATTCTGATTTTTTTTTATATCAATATCTACTAAAAATATGTTTCTAAGTATACAGAAGTGATTAAAAAAACTTTTGTTCATTTGGAGAAAAAACAACTAGAAAAAACGCGAGGAGATAAGAAGACAAACTTAAGATTTGGATGAAAGATACCTATGAGAAAAAATCTATTAGAAATGAACCAGAATTGGATAGCAGAATATCGAAATATTATTACAAATATTCCAAAAAAAAACGATTTTATGAAGATAATTACTGGAAAACATAATTTTTGATAAATATTGCTACAAATAGTGAGTTCCTAACTGAAAATCCTAAGCATCAACCGAAATATAATATTGATGTTGTGTATTATTGACACTATACAATCTGATTTAATATACTAAGTTATACTGCGATGTTCTTTATCAACTGATTTCAAATGGAATCTGTATCAAGTTGACATGGAGAAGTAAGTTCCTGTACGTAGTGCTGTTATGTAATATTATATAATATTGTAAATAGTTTTTAGGTTGTAAACAAAAAACAAACTCGCATAAAGAGTTTACTTTATTCGTATTATTAATAGCGTTCAAAAATTATTAGGTATAACAAATGAACTTTAAAAGAATAATTTGTTTATAATATAATAATGAGCAGTGGTCCAAGTGATTCAAACATCTGATTCATTCGGTAAAATTCCCTAGTAATATTGACAAGACATTACCCTTATTTATTATGGGAGTTATGTTACTTCTGTACCATTGGTTCATGATTTGGAATATTTGGAAGTCTTCAATCTCCATTCTAATCGCTAACTTCACTTTTCACTATAAGATATAAAATGGAAATAATAATAACGAATGAATGAGATCTGATATTGACTATGGAAATAAAAGCTGGTTGATCTTTCAGTTCCGAATTATCTCGAAAAAAAATGTAGCTTAAATTTCATGGACAGAAGCATGTTTATTTGTACAAATGTTTCTTTTTTTGTACCGAACACCCTCTCAATGTTTTTCAAGTTCAATTTTGTCACCTATTTCAATAATCTTTGTTTCTATAGCTACCAAAATTTGAAGACAATCTTTTTTATTATCCAAATTTTGAAAGTTCGAGGCTGCTAATTTTGGTTTACTACATTATCATTTGCATCATTAGTAGGAAATTTTATGTGGAATAATAGCAAGTATTTGAGCTTTACATCTCCAAATTAAGATGGCATATAACCGGTGTAGAAGTTTAGTAGGTTCACCAAAGGAATTTTGTATAAAAACTCAGCTCAGTCAATAGTTTCTTTCTGTTGAACCACTCCGTCAACATTCAAAATGATTTTATTAATTTGTATTTAAACAAATGTCTTGGTGTAATCTAGAGAATGTTTTCGGAAATATAATGGATGAATGTTTTGGACCAATGTTTTTTTCAAGTCTTTCCCTTTAATACCAAGAAATAGAGTGAGAATTTCCACATTATCAGAGCACGGGTCTCTGCTTCGCTTATAGTGCATTTGCATCGGTTGCTAGATTAGCTCTTCGGTTGGGTTGTGCAAATCGTACACAGGTATGCACAGGAAAAATTCTACAGTATAAAATTGAGAACGTACTAAAATACAATTCCAGCAATTAAGTAGATCTATGATTGAAGATCTAAATCGTCTGTGGTCTTCTGTGTGTACCTGTGAAATCGTACTCCTTGCAGTTTATTCTAAATTTGCATTATTTGTGGAACGCACAGTGAGTACCTCCGGGAAATGGTCTAGTTTCTCAATATGTAATTTTTATTATAATGTAGTGATTGAAAGAGATACAATTGAAATTGTTTTTAAATATAATTATCCGGACACATTTTTTCCAGTTACCAATGGGTTTATTATTTGTAATATAGTTATCTTGTGAAACTTGACTTGAATTTCCTGTTGTAAGGTTTTAGGTACAATGGCGGCTGGGCGTTCCGTGAAAAATACAAATTAGAACGTATTTCATGTTAATATACCCACTGCTATATTATTATTAGTCCGTAAATAGCTTAACCTAGAATAATTTTTCCTAACATATATTATTATTGCATGTCCCTAGTATGAACGTTCACTTACTCTATACACTTAACATAGATGTAGTTTTAGCTGTTCGTTAGCATTTGTTTATCGCGGTTTTTTATTTTTGAAGACCCTCATCATGCTTTTTCATATTAATCATTGGCTTTTGCTTAATTTTTTTGTTTGTAAGATAATTAATTTGTTAGGTAAATTGAATGAAGGGAATGGGAGAGGAATAAACTAATAAACTATTTTGGCTTCCATTTTTTATCTAATACAAAAAAAAATTTCCTCTGATTGCCTTTGTTATTTACTTTTGTTTTACGGTTGTTGTTGATATATTACGTTTTATTCACAATTTATGGTAATTTTACAGTCTTGTCCGAAATATGGCTTTTTTATCTGCTAGTGCCATCCGACAATTGTGACATAAGTTGCGTCTTGATCTCTTTTTTGTTAATTTATGTTTACGTGATAATTTTCATATTAAGTAGCTTTCCTTCTATTACATACGGGAATATTTTCGACCTTTGTCACAATCTTAAGGTGGCAAGCTTTACATCACATTATTATTGGTCACTGTGAATTCATCAAGATCAGGCGAAAAAAATTTGATTCATTCAATACAATATTAAATTTTTTGAATACATTCACTGACTACAATAATATTTATTTTTATATTGAATGTTCAATGAAATTAATACTTAAAATAAAAAAAAAATCAGTATGATAAGTGTTTCATATTACACAATTAACAATAAAAATGGATTGCAATTATATCATCGGGTTTTTGCACGAATTCATTATCTCCTCTACCAAAATTCATATCTACGATTCTTTTACAATAAAAATTCATTGATTAGTTGAAGTATTTCATCACCGACTGATGGCAAAGTGAATTTCATTGAAAAGGAATGTTGAAAAACTTAAGAAATAATAAAAAAGTATGGTATTCATGAATCAGGGACCTTACTTAACTTGTCTGATCACTCTTCAATGCTATTAGTTATGTTGAAAATCACAGGAAATTCTCATTGCCATCTACAAAATTAAAATATTTCTTCTTTCTTCAACCAGCTGAATGTAATAACGATTATGACGGTTCAAATAATAATTTTTTGATATACTGGACAAATCTCTTACTGTTTTTTTTTTAATATTTTGATTATTATTATTTCAGAATCGAATAAGACAATATTTATAATAGTTTAAAAAATATTGTAGTTATTATATACTTTCATTCAAATTATATAAATGGGAATACCATAAAGTAATAGTTTTAATTAAGTTTTGTGAGAGTTGTTTTGCAGTTTTGTCCATTATAACTATAATACATCTTTTTTTTTGTTGAAAAGACACTGACCCCGTTTCAAGCACCAATGCAGCTTTTCAAAAAATATATTGCTGAGCTTTGCCAGCTATTGCATAAATGCCTAAGCCTCTGCTGACAGACATTTCAGAACTAACAATCTTTTGCTTATAAATATTGTTATATAAATATTCCTAAGGCCCGTCAGTTGCCTTATTGTTTCTTTTATTCATAGTTTTTTTTTCAGAAAAAATTTCACTATATTTTTTTATATATTTATGTATTTTTTTTGTTGAAGTTTTGTTTGTTGTTGGGTAACTGACAATAATAGTTACGTTGTGTGGTTTTTCTTACTCTTTAATCAGTGACCTAGATTAGGGTTTATGGGAAGGAAACTTTTTGTGCTTACTGTTTATAAAAAAGTTTCAATAAAGATTCAAATATGATAACAAGTGAACCAATATTTCAGTATCCCAACTCATTTTGTAGACTGTAGAGATGAGTAGAAGAATAACAAGACTTTTCCAGAAAATTGAGCTTAGGATAACAGCAATTTCAATTGATTTCATATGAATTGTGAATCTTGTAATAGGGCATAATCTTCAAGGTAGCATCATCCCAAAAAAATACATGAAAATTAGCAGGATGTAGATGTCTGCTTTTTATATTGCTGAAAACGTTTCAGTGCTGTGAGACGTTTTAAAACTATGAGATTCCATCTTATAATGGCTAATATATCACTCTAGTCTAGTTTAATAGTAATTTTTTAGAATGAACATGAAAAGTAGCTTTCCCGTAGATCCAAATAGTTGTTAGTTGTGTATTTTCTTGAAAATTGCCGATAGAATTACCTGAAATTAATGCAATTGAAGAGTGATTGTCGGTAATGAGCCACAATTAGAAAATGAACTTTTCTCTAAAACCTCCCCCCGTCGTAACGATATAGCATAGCAAAGTTTAAATTCTACACTATGGAAAATTTAATAAATTTGGGAAATGGGAGAAGAATTGAAATTGGTAAAAACTATTATTCGCTACAACTTTTATCAAATGTTTGAAATGTAGGTTGATACATTTCATAAAAATGTGTTTCTTGCAAATAATGAAATCAATATAGTGTAAAATGGAATAATTACCTTGACCATACCTCTAATAATTACTTTGTATATATTTACGGTGGCTCATTATTATTTTTTCATTTTATCAACAACAATTTTGTGATATTTTTAGTAATGATTGTTATTTAAAAGTCACATCACAAATATGCAAACGTTAGTTGTTTGCAATAGTTCTGAGGGAAAACAAAAGCACATTAAAGAATTTGCTGAGGCCATTGTTTTCCTGCAGTTTATTGAACAATAGCCTGGAGTTTGAGTAAGCGTCTATGTTACGGTTACTTCTCCTCTTATGGTTAGGTTAAACGTACCGATTGTCCAACATTTCTTACAATTTTTACTTCAAAATTGAAAGTAAATTTTTCACATAAATTTCGAAATGTTGGAATTGGAAAGTCGAAATGTCGGGTAGATCGGTGTTATACTATTAGGAATTCATTCACAATAATCCTGTAAGAGGGCGAGGTTATTCAGAAGTAAGGAGAAGAGCACATGGCATGAAAATTGACAGATTATTTTTTGAAAAATATAAATATAATGTATAATAATGATATTTATGTAATGATCATTAAATGTAAAATATTAAGAGTGTATGCATGATATTTTGGAAAAATACATATGATATTGGACAAATTTTCTCCTTATTGTTGAATTTACGACAGGCATTTAGAAGAAGGACATTAATTTTGTATTTGGGGGCCATCTTGAAGGAAATATCACATTTCATTTCTTTGTTAAAGTAAAGCGTTGATATTAAAAGTTGTTTATTCTTGTAATATTGTATAAAATTTAAGGGTTTGTTTAGGGCAATGTTAAGAACAAATTCTATATGCCTGTCGTTCGGTTCGAGTGAACAAATTTGATAAAGTGTATGATTAGTTTTAAGGATTGCGCCGACTATCCTTGCCTTTTGATACTAGTTTTTCACCCAGGAGTTGTGTTTTGATAATTTTTTATTTGTGCCATACACTATTGAATGATGTATATCATTTCAGTACTCTATATATTTAATTTTTATTCAAAATTTTGTTCTCCATTTTTACTGTATAATAGAGTAGTCAAACATTTTGTCAAGTTATCATGTTCACCTTATGTCCTATAGACATAATGAAGTCGATTGATATATTATTGTTTATTGATTAAATATAAGAATAAACTAATGATGTGATGATGATCAGTAGATCATACAAAGAGGTTTGATGCCTCTCATTTTCTTGAGTATAGTAGAGTTAATAAACCAATATGTCAAATTTAATACTGTCTTTTATTAATACATAACGACATCAGTACGCCAATGGTCCGTGGACCGTATCTATTACACCATGCATCCAGTAAACATTTACAGGTAGGTACTCCTGCAATTTTGGAACATGCTTGAAAACATTAGGATCCACCAATAGTCACAAATTTTTGTAGTTGAATTAAAAACAACAATCACCATGAAATGAGAAGACAACTTAGACAAGTGACACGTTGCACTACGGGAACATGTGCTGTTAATTTAAAAATCTTAAACATTATTAATAGGTACGTCTTTCAGACAAGGAATTTCCTAACTATGAATGTAATACAATCACCGGTTAATCTGGAATATAAGCAACTTTCCGATTTGTTTATTCACGTCAGAAATAAAATACATGATGGTACTTGCAGTTTGAATTCGCCTTATATGGACCGGTAGACAATTATCCATTATTGGGTGGCATTAACACCAATGGGATTAAAAATATAACTCTTTATATTAACATTACCATATAACTAGGCGAGAACAATACCTTACCCTACTTTGAATTCCACGACACACTAGAATAGAATTAAGGGGGAATGAAAATGATATACTGAAATACCCTTTTGGGGGCCTGAACCGTTTTGCGGAATCAGTCCCAATCAAATATTGGAAGAGATAGGTAAAGCCGAGAAGAAGAGAAGATCTGACCATTGGAAAGATCTAGTAGTGCTTATACAATCAAAGATTCTTCTGGATAACTACAACCTGTTGAGATCTGATGAAGGTATGAGTCAAAGTAAAACTGGGCTAGGAATTTCAAGAGGGATCTTAACGGGACATTGTCGCCTCAATGGACCTGAAAAAGCTCAAAATAATGGAGGACGAAGAATGTAGATTCTGTGGCATGGAAGAAGAATCCTCCACATACTTTCCAACTGCACAGCATTCCAAAATCCCAGAGCCCAGCGTCTGGAAGATTACCGTATAGAAGAGAAGCATTTACCTAAGTTGAAGCCGGCAGATATCCTGAAATTCCTCCGAAAAACAGTACTAAAAGAGCTCTAGTTTCTGAGACTCTTCTTAAAAATTGAGAAGTGAAAGGACACAATAAGATCTTTTAGGTCTCAATGAATGTCACCCAAAAAATACATAAATATTAACATTAGAAACACCAATAAGGGGTTTCTTGAAAATATAAGAGTAGAAGATATTCAAATTCTGGAATTATTTGCGTATTCACTCCACGCTTCACGTATTTATTTATTCTGATTTTATGACATAAATTTCACTTCTAATAATTAAAAAAAAAAACAAGTAGATATACTTCCTTATTGAATACCATTTGAAATTTTCCAAATTAAATAAAACTCAGTAGTCCAGGTTTTCAAACATTTTTATTTAACAAATATTACTTGTCATAACATCATCCAATTTTATTCGTAAATATAAATACGGGAAAAGACATTGGCAAGGTAAGTACTTGGAACAGAAAGTAGACTACAGCTATATACAAAAGTCTTTTAAAGTGGATAGAGTTCATTGAACTTGTCACGTTGTTTTTTTTTCTAATAAAAATCAAGGGTTAATTTTCAAAAGAACTACTAAATAAATACTTTATATTTACTAAACTGAAAAACCGTCTCCGGTTGGATCCAAAATCCAGGGATAATTATTTGGGCACTCCATACAAGTGAAAAGTCTTAGTGTTTCCCCTGGCAATTCTCTGGTATTTAATGGACATGAATTAGGTAGGGAACAGAAAGGTTGCCCTTTAATGTCACATTTCTCCTTCCATTCAGAGAAATCTCTTAATGAGTTAATCTCAGTTGGGTTCTGTATCCATTGGATGATTTGACTGTTTGTTACAAAATAAACATCATTACGGGCCAACATTTCTTCAATGAATTTATTCAATTCTTCTCTGAATTCTTTTTTGCTTTTCAACCAAGAAGCGTGGAAATTGAAACTTAAAGGAGCTCTGTTTGAATTGAAATGTCTGTTAAAATTGTGTCTCAAAAGTCTAGCAAATTGATCTCCAGTTTGAATGTTGGAGCACGAGTCAACCATGTGACAACCAGGAAGTGATTCGTCGAAAGTAGGATCATCACGTCTATCCAGTTCATTCATTACTATTTCCCAAACAGGGTGGCTTCTACTGGGGCAGTTATGAGCGTTACCGTTACATTTATGCGGCATTCTAAAGTAAAGAGTGTAAGGCCAAATTGGCACACGTCCAAGAGATGCAGTAATTGAAGAATCGTAGATAAAGAATTGATCCGTCATCATTTCGAATTGTTTGTTACCACCCACTCTAAGATATGGAGCACGGACACCAATAATAGATCCATCGGTAATGTTAGCGAATCTTTCTATGATCAATCTAGCTCCTGCCATTTCTGCTAACCAATCGTCATAAGAGCCTTGTGACCAGTAGTTGGGATCTTCTTTGTGGGTCAGAGAGAATACTGCGATTTCATGACCGCGCCTATGAAGATCTTGTACTGCTGAGTAATTTGTGTATTTATGAGAAACAAAGAAGTTCCCTTTAATTTGGCAACCATTAGGGTTTAGTCTACTACCAGAGAAAATGTCTTCGTAAAGATCAATGTTATCGATGTTAACGGCTCCATTGAACGAAAGTGATATCATTTGAGGTACGTTGGAAGGTTCTAAAGAGCCTGGAATTCTCGTTCCGTCAGCTGAACAGAAACAATCTGGAAGGGCGCACTGAGTTGGATCACAGTCTGGTGCACGGTTGGGATCAGTGTCAACATCTGAAAAAACATTTATTACGAAATATTTATATTTTAAGCAGTGCTGCCAGGTTTCAAGAATCATAATAATGGCTAGTTGCCTAGTAATTCGGAATACTTTGTTTTGTTTGACACGGGCTTCGATAACCAAGATATTTTCTTATGTCCGTTCAGTTGCTAAGCGGTACTTGATTCGATAGAGGTCAGTTCTAAGCTAATATGAAACGGCATAAATGCTTTGGAAACCATTGAAAAATCATCGTAGCCAAGGTACAAGGGCACAAGGATGATAAGGGCAACGAATTAGCGGATTAAGCGACCAGACAAGGCTCATAAATGCCATTTATTGGATCCGAACACTTCTGCGCTAAGTTCACAATGAATATGGCACAAAAATCTCTAGAATGGTTGGTAATCTCATCAGGACAAAGATAGGTGAGACTGTTCATTAGGAAACATTCGACAACTTTCGCCTCAGACCTAATAAGCAAAGACAGGAAAACTGTCAAAGCCGATGTAGGTATATTAATAGAGCACGCTTTACAGGTACGCTAGTGAAGTTGACAAACGCAGCCATGTGCAGATTCTGTCAACTAGAACAGGAAACTGTTGAACAAATCCTGTACGTACGATTGTCTGTGGAATGTGCGATTTCTTTTACTAGGCGATGGAAAGCCACCGGAAAAAAATTACATGAAATATTCAGTCTTAAGGCTGATTGAAGCCGAGCTGAAAAAGGTAATCTAGATTCAGAAAACTACAATGGATCTGAAAAGGTTGCAGTGGATTTAATCTATCGTCTTTGAAGATTGACGATAAGCGAAGAAAAATCTTCGGTATCTAGAGAGGTTAGCTTGGTTATCGAAACATGCGCAAAACAGTGTGAAGTTTGAAGTTTCAGTGTTGATATGGTGGTGTTGTATTATACTAGGTTCAGTATCGTTAAAAATATACTGGGTTACTCACCACAAGCGTTTTCATCAGATTCATCTTTACATTCAAATTTTCCGTTACAGAAAAGTTCTTTATCGATACATTCCTCATTACCACACATGAGTTTTCCTTCTGGACATCTTGGTTCATCAGTTTTGAAAATTGGTAAAACTTTTCTTGGTTCTAAAATATTTCATTAGAAATTATGTCACACAAGTAAATACACCAAGTTGTTAATCGTTATCTGTACAGGTTGTTTGTTGATTGGCGTTTTTTGTACATTTGTACAATATATACAATTGTTTTTAATTACATTGGAAGAATGAAATAGAAAGTAGGCATATAACGTTCTTTACAGAAAAAATTATTGAAAACAGTCTAGTTGTTATTTTTCCTATAGAGGTGTAGTTTCTGTTGGCAATTTTTATTCGACTTCAACACATTCTGATTCAATTCACTTCTTTCTTGTCACAATTTATTTGTAATATGTAATTGTCCATACATTGTTGTCCAAGCGTCGACCGTGTGAAGTTGTGGTCAACCAGAATAAGTGGAAAATATATAGGGTGTTTCTAAATTCATGCGACGAAATTCAGGTCATTGTTTGTATGAAATTATGATGGGTCTTTCCTATAACGAAATTTTCCTTAAAAGGTGTTACTAAAATTGAGTTTTCATTTATTTTTTTTTAAATTCAGCGGAGCTAAAAAATTCTGTTATTTTCGTGCACTCGCAATGGACTAGCTTCGGATATTTTTTCAACAAAAGAAGTGAAAAAATCACAAATTAAATGCTGTTTCTAGATTATAACACATCTTTTAATATAATGCTTTTGACACCCTACATCTGAAGAATTAACCCCTTCAAGCATATATACTTATTAATATGTATCAATTAACGTCGGTAGCATGTCACATCGCCCTGTATATTGAAAACTCTAGAAAATCAAGTATATACCTCGGATAATTGAAATTATACTCGCGAAACATAAAATAAACAATCTTTCTGCTACAAAGAAGTTGTTTTATGTCTTAACTTCCAAGTCTCGTTTGTACCATATTTAAACCATTAAATCCAAATGTTTTAAACAGTTTTACACTATGTACATATTTTCAGTTTCATATACGTATTCAAAGGACTAATATTTGAATTGGACTATTTGTCTGATAAAAATTACCAACAGAAATGTCGTTTTTTAAAAATACAGAAAAGAAACAACATGCATTTTTTATGCAAGATCAAAAGTATGAAACAATGTTCATTTTGAATATTTTAAAACAAATGGATGGAAAAAAAATAGTTAACATAGATTATGGAAACATAAAAATAATGGTATATAGAGTGAACATGCCTACGAGAATATTGTCAATGAGTGTAATAAGAGTTTAAAAGTAGGTATCAACAAAAAAAAAGATTTCTGCAAAAAACTGAAAGGATCCAAATCAATTAAATAATTGAGAATGGCAATATAAGTTGATATTAATAGTACTGCTTAGAGTTTGAAATGCTTCTCAAAATTACTGGTACTTTTTAAAAGTTTAAATTTTGCCTAAACTAAATACGTTTTAAGTAAATACAATTTCATTAAAATTAGAAATATTTTATACAGGGTGGTTCTTAAGTAATTGTACATAGCGCTACGTTTGTGGGAAATAATCAAAGCCACATCATTACAAAAAAAGGTATATTTGTTAGTATCACCAAATCTCAACGGCTTGAGAGATAATCACATTTTAGTGATTAACTACATGATTATTATTTATTGAAATTACGTTCGAAAAATGCAGTGTGTAGGTACAATATTTATTTTTTTCAGTATTAAGATGAACATTATTAGTATATAGTTGCAGTAAACATGAAAGATATGTATGTCTTATCAAAAGTCTTACGTACATTTATGTCGCATACGTAGCCTGTCTGGCACACTACAAAATACATCGAAATTAAAGTTATTGCGAAACACTAAATTGAAATTTCATGTTCAAGTCCCTGGAACTCTCTTAATATCAACATTTTATTCAGGCTTGTTGGTTCAAATAGCAATATTGGGGAGTGAAGATTGTACTGTACTTTTATGTACAATTACTTAAGGACCAACCTGTACAAGAGTTCACTGAATAGTGAAGACCGCTATCTGTTCTTGCTCCAAGCAATATTTTTGATCGAAAGCATGCGTGGTAAGGGATAATTTGCAAGCTTCTTGTCATTTTAAGATCTTTTGACAAAATGGATCCAGTTCGATTTGAGTTGTCTCCTGCTTGCCATTCCTAAGTAACTTTTTTGTTATTTTTTGACTGAGTACTTTCAAACGCAACATAAATAGGAATATATCAATAATTTTAATACAAAGTTAGCTCATCAAAAATATCAACAATATATGAGACACTATCATAACCTCACAAATTAAATTGGTGTTTTTTTGTTGTAAGTGGGAAGCAAGACTATGCAAAGTAAAAGTGCTGCTGCAATATGCATATACTGCAAGAAAAATGGCGAACTGTAAAACGGGTTTGTTTTCATTGCAGACCGTTTTTATATATCTTTTCTTAGCTAGGAAATAGTTGTACTAGCACAATTGTGCTGAAAATCTAATCCGATTCTAATGTGTTGATATGAATAATCGAATTGTGTTGTATGGATCATTTCAATTTTTTGCAGATACTCTATAATGTAAAATATTGTTAAAAAGATTGGTGCTATTTATTTGAGTTATTGAAAAGCATGCAAGCAAAACAGGTTAATAAGTTACACAAAATATGTGCAATGAAACAAAAAGTGTTAGTACAATATGCAGTGTAAAGTGAAGTTGGTGTAATAGAACAGAAATGTTATTACATAAAAGCATTGGAACCATTATAGCAACTACTTTCTCAATACAAAAAGTCTAATGAATAAAAAAATAATTTTTTATTATAGACTTAAGCTGCACTTAGGAATATATCTTTTAATATTTGTGTGACCCAAACCAGCTAATTTTTTATAGCACTACTAAATGCCTGGTTTTTATTTGAGATTTTCGAAATATATTTCACTTTTGTATAAAGACGCAGTCGTGTGAAGATTTCTGATTATCATTTGTATGTTCCTTGCGGTGTATACATTATTATTTTTGTCAATTTTTCAGAAAATCGAACCACAATATTTTAATTTTTTCAATTTATAGTGTTTCACAAGCACATATTTTGGATTTATTTGGAAATATAGCTCAACAATATCACTCAGATTGTTTCAACAAGAAATATGCCAGGCAAATTGGCTCGCAAAATAGCTTAAAGACAGAATTATTCCTAACAAGATGAGCGAAGCTGGAGTGGATAGAAAAGCATCTGATGGCACTACCCCCTTTCCGTTCACCCTATATTGAACACTTTTTAACAAAAAAGATAATAAGTGGACATATATTAATTACTCAAGAAGGTTTTGGCGTTTTAACACAGAGAATTATTGGACTGCAATAACGATTTGACTTAAATGGAAGATTCAGGCAAAACAAACTAGGGAGGATCACGTAACGTCATGTCCTGTACTTTATTATTATTTCAACAGAATAATTGCTTTTTCTCAAGGGTATTTTCAACTGTCAGTTGGTAGACATGTCCTATAGATGCCAGAGCTTCCAAACGCTATCTATAGATCTCATATTCGGACTTATAAAACAAATATTTCGCAAAAATAATTTTCATTCCGCCTTCCCCAAAATAAGGACATGTTGATATCATTAGAACCCATGCTATTCCTTGGAACCCTTATGTAATTATTGATGGAATGGCCCCCCATAAGCGAATATTATCCTATAACCCTTCAAACTATATAATTTAAACGTGGAAATACAAAATTAGAATGTAAGGTCAGTTTTCTTAAAATTTGACTCACTGCTAATGTGAAATATACAGAAAATCTCAACTAAGTGGCACCCAAATACTTAGCTTCCTTTAGCTTTATATATTTCTGTCATTAGCTTACTCTCAAGTTTATCGCAAGTTGTGACTTTTCCTTTCCAGTCACATGTCTGTTTATCGATGTCAAACGCCAATCCACTGGGACAAGTGATCTGTTTTAGACCGGATTTTGTACACCTGTACGTCAAAATTGATTTTAATAAAAAAATAATGTTCAAGAAATAGTGACCTTTAACACGATCATGGATATGAAAACGAAATTATTCAATCTGCGTCTTTGGTTAGATTTTATCTCAGATTTATTGACTTGAAAGTGCTGAGCATAGATCCATAGCAAAATTTTAGGGAATCATAACAAAAAAAGCCGTTTGAGCTCTAAATTTAGGGGTGGAACAGCTAGAAAAAAAAAGAAGTGGCCAAAAGTATTTAGTACCCATAGTAGGTACAAACAATACAAAAAATATCAATAAGCAGTGATAGTATGGTATGGTACGCGATTCTCGAACAGGCCAGGAAGCTAAAAAGAGGAGCGGAGTAAAATATGTAAGCAATAGGACAGAAAAAAGTGGATGCTAATACCAAATTTTACCTATGTGAATACTAGGAGGAAACGCAAGAAAATTTATAATTTAGTAGCTTTAGCAAGTGATACTGGAAAACTCATCAACATGATAGACTGCTTTTCCTTGGGGATATAAACTAGAGAGAAACATTGGCCAACACCGGTACTGTTTAAAATATATTTGAGCTTAAAGGAGGAGGTGAAGCAACCTTTGAGTTTCTTAATCTTTAAGTTGTATCAGCCTAGAATATTGGAAGAAATGGGTAGAATGGGAAAAACGAGATCGAATTGAACATATCTTTTTGTTACACTTTGGTTACTGTTTTAGAAAAAAAAATATCTTGTTTTTTTTAAACTGTTACTAACTGTGCATGTGATTTGGGCAATTGTTATTTAGTAGCACTCGTTAGTATAGTTATAACGTGATCTTTTCTGTTCATGCACATTTGTAGTATATAATATTTCAATTTGGTTATTTTCACTTCCGCTCTGATGAAAAAATGTACAAATTAGTATTCTTACTTATATGAGTTATCAAAAGTCACTATTTCTTCTGTTACGACTTACTTTCTACAATATCACAATTTTTGACATTGACTTTCCAGTCACAAGTCTGTCGATAAAGATCGAACGCAAGTCCGGTCGGACATTTCACAGCTGCTAGTCGAGTACGACCCCTAATGTCTGAATTGAAATCACACCTAAATTATTTCAAAAACAAAATTATTCAGTTAAATATCAAATTGGTGATAATATTATAACTCTACTTTCACAAGTTTGAATGGTTGTATGGCTGTGAACTAAAACAAGGACATTCTTTGACCTTGAAATACTCTGGTGAACCTTCGATATGATGATGGGTTGAAAAATGTATTGAAAATTCAAATGAAAAAAAAAGTTCACAGCCCGTTAGTGCTAGTATTCCTGTGAAATGTAAGGGAATCAAATTGCTTGAATCTCTAGCGTTAAGCGTCATTTTTAACGTTAAACGTTATTTTCATTTCAATCAAAAGCTGGAGCTGCTTCATTCTATACTTTCGCAATTTCTCGACACTTGAACCGTATTGAAAAGATCTGTTCAATCGACAAAAGAGAACAGTTTAGTAGAAACCAAGCTGCGCTAGTGTAAACTTAATTAATACACTGATGGTTGTGTATTTGAGCTTTAAATTCGAAAAACCTGATTGCTGAAAGATGTTCTGCGTTTCAGCGAGGCCAAATTTGTGATGGAAATAGCATTTGTATCTGTAAATGTTTCTGAAAACTTCAAAATTGTATGTCGCCAACATGCGGGGCTTGCGAATAGCGGAATCGTTAATTGACAAAGTGTCAATTTATACTTATTCAGAGATTGTGAAAGTGAAGTAGTAATAATAATGATTTGTGTAAATGAATATGAACAATGTATAAATGCAGACTGTTTTTGTTCTGGAATGAGTAAACGATGATATTTTCATGAAAAAAACAACAAAATTAATTGTAAATGAATTGATTGAAAATTTTGGTACCTGACTACCTCCCGACAGTCTCCGTCTGTGCTTTTTCTAAAATATTCATCTGGAGGTCTATTTTCACAAAGTGCTTCAACTGATTGTTCGTTTCCATCTTCCTCATCATCATTTTGTGCATAAGCTGTGAAAAAAAAATGATGGAAAAACATAAATACTATAAGTACCATTGTTCAATAAAAAAACATCTCATAAAAATTGGCGTATAGCGCTTTGAAAATGGTAATTTTTTATAATAACATGGTTGGTCTTCTAGACGAAGGTGATCTAGTACTGTACTTTGAAGTACTAACATTTTACTCTTAATAAAATTGTGTACTTTCCATACTAAATGGGAAAATAAATACTATGAAAAAAACTTTCTTTGATTCTATAAATTCGTATTAATGAGCAATCATAACAACTTAAACACGTATAGATATTGGTTCTGAGTGAGAAATCTGGGTCAAAACGAAAGTAGAGATCAAAACGGGTTTCTTAACCTTTGCTAGTAGACGTTGCGTTGTTTACATAAGCTATTTTGGTTCGTGGATGGAATGCTGTGTAATTTCCCCAGTTTTGTAATGGAAAATAATCAGAAATTAGATCACCCTATTTCTAATCGCAATATTTTCGATACTACATCCAGATAATATAATATTCCTGTTATTTGACCGATGAGTTTGCAAACTGAACTTTCAATAAATCGCACCTGCCTAACGAAAGCAATTAACAGAAAGTTCTTCTTATAGCACCATTTAATTAAAAAAAAAGGGATGATGCCAATGAGATTAACTTTTGAGGTGACAGGACTAGTGAGTTATTTCTATTATAAAAAGTAATTGGTAATTGGTTTTTATATCCATTCGTATTCTGTGAGTCGAGCAGTCGAATGGGAATCAAGCGGTATCGGTATTTCCTAGCACAGAGTGTCTATTTACTAAGAAGTAAGAGCTCTAAAGAGGGTAAACTGAATCCAAGAAAGAGCTCACATACTCCTATGCTCCTATTCCCCTGGGTGATCTCAAAATAGCATAGAGCGGACATGCGCATGGCATATCAACGAGACGAATGTTAAAAAAGATGACATTACGATGGAATTAATAAATCAAATCAAAGATGTGACGTTGCCAGAAGTGTCTAGGTGCATATTTTGACAAGCCTCTAAGTCGGAGATAAGAATTTGTTCAATTTCTGAAAAATGGGACCAATTGGATTGCTCCATAGCACCTGGATAGTAATCGAGTAAAATCCACAACGTCTAAGGATTGAAATTGGAATATTAGTAATAGTTGCCCACATTACTTTGGTTGCAGTTTGAACTGATTCGATTATGCATCAGATGAATATAGAAACTGTTTCTTAACGAAGACATGGGAAAATATATTTTCATGGAAGAAGCTGAAAGAGGCGATATACCGGTCAAAAAATAAAAATTTCCACTGACGCCCAGGCTCTGCTTAAAGCTATCAGCAATCCAACAACTAGGTCTGAACTGGTGAAAAGCTGTGAAGAATCCCCTGACATACTGGCAAGAGACAACAAAGTGTCTCTAATATGGGTGCCGGCACATGAGAGGATTGCAGGGAATGAAATAACAGATCAGCTAGCTTCACAGGTCCGGAAGCGTTTTGTGGAATCACAAAAAATTACATAAGAAGGGAATCGGGAACTGGTTTGTCAGGTTCTCTCAAATGGAGGCTGACACAAGGACACCTCAATACTAAGAGTCTACTGAATAAGTTAGACAAGGAACTCTCGTTAAGACTGTTGAAACTGAATAAGTAAATTTAAAGACAGCTACCGACCTGGTGACTGAACACTGTACCCTGAGGAAGCATCTGCATAGGATGGACAAAATGATTGAACCTATGTGCAGAAAATATTAACTTTACGATGAAACATCTACTCACATACTCTGCTTCTGTGAGAACTTACAAGGACTCAGGCGGAAGCACTTTGGAGTGAAAATAACGTAACCATCACAACTACTGAAGATCCCTCCAGATAAACTGGTGGCCTATGTTGTAGAAGACACGAAGCTTCTGGGATGGAGTTGGGGGGATAACATGGGTAATGGTACAGAATTCAGTACAAGTACCTGGGATGTTGAGCCCAACCCAGACGTATGAATGGGGTTCGTAGCTTCAACTGTAAGAATTGCTGTTCCTGTTTCTAGAATATTTGTTCCAGGAATTTGAGCACTGATTAGAACATACACAAGAAGCTTTCGATTGGAATACATTTTGTAAATGACAAGCTGCCTTACGTAATTACCACATCTCATGCTTTATATGCTAGACGTTCTTTCAATTGTCTGTCTCACTAAATTGAGTCAATAAGTGAGAAGGAATGATTTAGAAATGAAACGATACGGTCGTCTCAACTCATATCATTTTTTTATGAAACATGAATAAATAAAGATAGTTTCTATTTGACATATAACCGAACACTTTAACGATGTTGACACGTGTGTATTTATATTCTATACATGTTTGTTTTTTATTTGAAAAACCTGTATTGAATTACTTATTAATTGGAAGGTAATTTTTCACATAAATTCATCAAAATTGCGTCACTGGTTGTTTATAACGTTCCATACGTTCAATCACAAACAGTTAACATTTTTACTGTTATTTACTTAATTATTTGTCTACATTACTAGTATACGAATGATCATACAATAGGAAGTGAGTCAATAACATAACTGTTTTTTATTAATAGGTCACTCGCTATAGTAGGAGTATCAAATTACAACTGTAGATATAATATACCTATCTACAGATAAATTGTTGAAAAATATTCATATGGAATGATTAATTTCAATAAAACATCCCTGCTCTTTTGATATTTGATATTCACCACAACACGTAGCTAACATTGACTTATTTGCATGCATCAGGGCTGTACGTAAGGTAGTCTCGGGCTATAAAAAGGTATACAATGTTGACACAATGAATCTAAAAAACATTTGATAGCACTTCCCAATTTAATTTCGTCATATCGCTAGTAATTTTCATTATATTTTCAACTCAGCTTCAACTATTAACCTTTAATCATTCAAATGAATTCACAATGAATAAGAAACCGATTGTTGCTACATAACATTAATAACCTCACCCTGTATCAACCTTGCCAAGCCTTTGAATATCTCAGCACGCAACATTTCTCTTTCTATAAGGTATATATCTCACTCTCCCTCTCTGTATCTTAAATTGAAATCCGCATAATAAAACACAAGAGAAAAAGGTCAAATCTATCTCGAAAATTACAACACTTGGTGTATTCCATACTATAATTGAATTTCAAATTAAATGACATTTTGGAAATTGATGAAAAAACATGATTTGATAATGAATATGTTTTATATTTAAACCGTGTGACTATTATGCAATTGTATTCCATAGAAACAGCGTGAAATGGCCTTGATAAAATTAGTGAAGAATGTGTCTTGTCATTTACAGAGTATTTCTTGAAGTAGGTAGGTCTAGTCTAATAATTATTATCACAATCAATATCAGCTACGTTCGATATTTAATTGTTATTTGCATCGCAGAGGAGAGGGATCATGTGTCTTCCATTTACGTATTTTTTGCTTGATATTATCGTTCTTTTGGTGTTTTAGATTTTATTTTTCATTATTTACGACTATGTCTGTTCCTGAAGCAATTTGGTCGATATTAATGGTCAACAAACAGTCGAAATTTATCTAATGACAGGAGTGACTACAATATAACCTGAACAGATAAACAGATTAATCTTTCTCGTCGGTCAAAATTTTCCGAGCACACAGATTTACATCCGACTGATCTGAGTAGATATAATAGACGAACGATTTAGACTTGAAAGATTGATTCGACGTAAATAACGAACACAGCTATATTTCGTTACGAGATCAGAAAATACGTGAGATTGACAATTCACCGTGGATTCTATCGCTAACAACAATCATCAAGCATTCCATCAAAACAGTTAAAAACGATATGATACATTAGATCACCGATATGGGAGTGTACTTGGATATTTTGACAGTTTTTAACGTCAAATTGAAAGACAAATAGCAAGAGATAAAGATCATAATAATACCCTTCTTGGTGTGCGTCATCGATTGCTGATGTCATTCTAACAGAAGAAGCTGGAAAAATGGAAAAAGGGCAGGTCCGTGATTAATACTGATCAAAATATCACAATAATGAACCGTTTAATTGCATTACAAACGTTAACCCTAATCTTCGACTTGAAAAATTTTATTAGTTGATGTGTAAATCACACTCCTATCGACCGAGAGAAATTACGGCGTTCAAAATAGGATGCCGACGTACTTTCAGTAGCAGCAATGTGTCTCACGAATTTTCTTATGTCCAACTGACAGCTCTCGTCCGGTCTATACTTTGTTGTTTACGGTAAATTATTATTTATGGAAAGTGAATATTGATCTTATTATTATATTCATTCAAATAATACCAATATATGTCTAGATACACGAAAAACATCTGCATTTTAAGATGTCTCAAGTTTTATCAGTTAGAAGAACGAGCTGATTATTATTAATTTCATATCCTTTTTGACTTGGGCTGAATGCGATCCTGATATTCAATTTAAAGTTAGCTTCATGTCAAAAGCAAATAAAATAAACGACATACCCAAAACCCGGATGTGCGTCACAATAAATGACATGCACAGTGCACACACCAATAAGGCAATTATATGAACTATATTTCAACTTTCTTCTATTGAAGTTTTCGCTGAATCAATGTACGTCGTAAGTGAATTGTCAAATTCTCCTCCAATGTCAAGAAACGGTGGACATAAATCTCCTTCTTGTTGAGGGATTGAGTGATTTTTTTCAACAAATCTAAATCCGTTAACTTACCAGTTTCATAAACGTATTGGATTCAAAAATCAACCTATACCAGCACTTTTTCACAATACTTTTTGTTAAGCTCACAATAAAGCTTTTTTCCATGGACATACAGTATATATATATATTTTATATTCCATTAATATTGCTTGCTGTATTTATGAGAATTATATCCAATTTTACCGTGCCTCTTCACTATTAAGAAATTTATAGCTAATATTCCTAAAATAATACTCATTAGTATTCTTGGTCAGTCAGCGGTTTCCAAGTTTTATTACTTTACAGTTAACCACTATCGTTGGTTGTACTTAAAAATATGTTATGATGATTATAAAATATGCCGTTAATATTTTCTCAAGCTTCTTGTGAAGTTTTTGCAGTTCCACTAATCATAAGTTTAATGGCATGCCTAAGATGATTGGTAAAGTCGTATTAACCATGTATATAAAATTACCAAGTATTATCAATCGTTATAGTTTTAAAATGAATTTATATATCCTAAAACGATCATCTTCAACGTTTTCCACACGATTTAGGTATCAACCGGCGATAGGGTACGAAACCTTACTACTTTCACCGCTCTTTCACACACAAGGTGTTCATTCGTCCGAGGAATCGCCGGTCGGAACGCACCTACTGCTCAACTCAAACGAGTGCTGGTCCTAGTGGTGATGTAGTTTATTTTGTAGCTGGACACATGAAAAATAAACGTATGGATCTTTTGTGCGTTTCTATTAGATATTGGAGACAAAGAAAATGTGCTACATAAATTTGGATCCATCCGTCACTAAAAATAGGATACTAACAAAAAGTCCTCATCTTTCAGGGAAGACTGAGTTGATTACTAGTCATTAGAACATGAAAACTTTGTACAAAATGGAAGCACGTACTCATTTAATCATCTACCCTGCTTTTTAGGAAGCTACAAGGACTTAGACAGAGGCTGTGAAGAAGAAATAAGGGAAAAAAGATTTTGTTGGAATGCATGGACAAACCAAGCAAATGTATAAATTTTGAGCTAACTACAATATTATTTTTTCAGGATAGTACTGATTATGATACAAAAGACAAGTGTCCGATCTGACCTATTTGATTAATACCTGGCAACGCCGCGTGGAAGCAGAACTTCTGCAATTGATTTTTGACAAACTTCACTTAAAATATAGGCATTAAAACGCAAGAGGGAAAATTATCAAATCACTGCAGAGAGGAGGAGTAACTAAAGAGGAAGTCTTCATCTTATTGATGATACATTTGTAGCTGTCAGATTATTTAAAGTGTTTTTTCTTCTGTTTTTCTAGTAAGCACCGGATAACAAAGAAACTTTATGGTTCCATGTTCACAATGTTAGCTGGTACCAGAAAATGAGAAAACTGAAATTTTTTATTTTTCATATTCATTTCTCATCTAATGGAATTTGAAATATATCTAGTCGCCTGAAATTGTTCAAAAATATTGTAAACTAGTACAGAAAGTTACGCATTTCAGTCAAAAAAAACACAAGAAATAGAAAGTAATAATTTTATGCATCGATTATTCTTAGACAAAAACCTGAACCATTCCAGTTTCTTTTTAGTTGTATTTGTCATCTTCAACAAAGAACCGCATACATTTATTGGTGCGTGTAAAAAATATTCAGTATTAGAATTGAGAAGAAAAATAGCTCTGAATTTACCGTGTAGACCATTAATTTGTGGAATCTAGTCATATAACTGTTTTAAGTGAAATTTTTTCTCAGGAATTACACTTCAGTGGAAACATTTATATGAAAATTATTTTATTAAAATGACAGAAGTTACATTCGATATAATGCCTACTTGGTGTTCATCACTATGGCTAATCCAAATATTAAAATAATCAACAAATTAATTAACAATTTTCATAAATATGTTATCATTGACAAGGAATTAGTTAGAAGCAGTTGGTTTCTTTGAAAAAAGTGAAAATAACTTGTTTTTATACCTGCTAACCTTCTTTAACACGTAGAATCTAAAAAGGCAAAGGCCATCAAGAAAAATAAAAAATGTACGTGGACCGATAGGGAGTACACTTTAAATAAGGTTAAGTATTGAATACTGATGAAGTTGGTAAAAAGTTGAGTTGATTTTAAAGCTTCATTGACCTTATCATTAAATCGAAAATACATTTAGGTATTTAATATTTCCAGTTTAGCAAGCTGAACGTGACTGACAAAAACAATGTGATATTTGTCACGCATTTATCGTTATAAGAAATCTACAACTCTTTAAATTTGATTATTTATCATCTAAAAACGAAAAGAAATATCAAAGATGGCTATTTACAGATCCTACAAAAGAAGAATATATTCAAGGGTATAGAATCCATAAAAAGAAAAAATGGTACAGAAATTGAGTGACCTAGTGCTCAACATTTTCAGTCTTTGATAAAGGGGAATGATCAAAAAGATTGAGCCTCACGTCTATGTACTAGGTCAGGAATGGCAAACGTCTGAAAATTTCGATGGCACGCATAATAACAAAATTATTTCAGTAAGATTTGCGAGCGTCGACTCGGTCTGCTCTCTCGCGCAGCGCAGACAGAAAGGGACAAAAATGTCTCCTGCGCGCTATCTCTCTCATTAATTTTGATTAAATGTTTAACATTAATTTTGATAAAACGCTTATTGCTCCATTAAAAGCAGAAATAGGGAAAGCAGCTTTCAATTTGAGCACGTTTGACCTTGAACATTTTCAAAATCGGCTAAGCCACTATTGGGGCAAGTTGCCTATTTAAGAAAGAATTTTTGTGACATTGTGACAAGGACATCGAAAAAGGTTCGCTATCCCTGTACTAGGTACATTTTAGATAATAAAGGGACTTATCTAAATTGAAGCCTGTGGATATCTGAAATTCTTACTGAGTAAGTAGATAAATATAAACTGTGGTAGCCTAGATTAATTACCGATAGAAATATTTTGCTTGAGATGAGAAGCAGTACCTAAAATGAGGATAAAACAAAAAATATACCCATTTGAGCAATACAGAAGAGAGTAATTGAGAAGCGACGTTAGGCTTATACATTTGAATCGAATTATATGGAGGAAAATTATCACCAAAAAGAGTGGATATGCGCAATATTTATTGAACTTTGATACAGAGTGAAATTTGAAGACCAAAATACGAAATTTGAATAAAAGACAGGCATTTCAAAATAATAAAGAGCGATGGGACTTCAAGTGAAAACTAATCGTTTTTTAATTTACTTATGTATGTCAGTACAGAAATTGGAGAATAATTATGTTAGCATCGAATAAAGGAAATCAAAGAAATTGATTAGATTCCACGCTAATAAGAATGCGATTTTTATGGAAATCCAAATGTTTTGAGTTGTAACAGTAATGTTTCAAAAATATGTTTGCCTGAAAATAATAACAAATGTTGCTAAATTATGATCAATATTGTTTAACTTCATCTGTATATTAATTTATAATATTTGAAATCTGTTGATGATTATTTTCTCCGCTTTCAGCTTTCACCTTCTTTAATCAATTTTCAATTTCCAAATTAAAGTTTATACAAGTGATTCGGAAATATTCTGCCGCGGCAATCGAACCAGCCAGGGTAATAAATTTCATTCTCTGTCGTAATTTTCGCTCCGACTTGTTGTACAGTGTGTTTACAGAAATTAAATGAAAATGAAAATTTGTTATAACAGATATTTCCTACAATTTCCAAAATCGTATTTCAACCGGATACGATTTTAAAAAATTCTTGTAATATTCCACTATAATTCGATATTTTATCTGAAAGTGACGTTTGATGTCAGTTGCAGAATAATAGTTATTTTTATCACAGATGCGCAGGCTGAGATTTCAAAGCCCCTTCCCCAAACCATATGTTAAGGAAAATAGTATATTATTAAACGAGCAATTTATGATAGCCATAATTCACGATGGGTGACGTTTGCGTCACGAGCCGAAGGCGAGAGGCGCAAGTCACCCAAGTGAATTATGGCCATAAATTTCGAGTAGAATACTATACTTTGTCCACAACACTTGATTTCTTTATTAAATAAAAGTCAGTAACGATTTGGTATTATACTAACCTCAAAATGTTCTGACAGCTACATAAAAATATAATTTGACATATATAGAGATGGGCGATACTGTAGAAAGTATCAATACAACGTACCGTTATAAATATATTGTTTTAAAATACTTAATATTAGAAAATATCGCTATGAAAAGTATCAATACTAAAAATTACAATATTTTATCGATACGATATATGTCAGAAACAAATTTCCTGAACAAAATACACAGATTTAATAGTTTATTTCATATTGTAGGTACCCCCATCTCTAGTTCATAATACACTGTAGTGTATTATGGTTCATAATTCACGACAGTTGATATATGGGTACCATATACCTTTTGTTAGGAGGTAAAATATCGGCTTATTATTAGGTGGTCGTGGACAAAGTGTATAATTATCGGATAAAATGACATTATACATGTCCATGATTTCTCTAAAGTTATGAACTGAGTGAGAAATACTTTAAAAAAATAATTCAATATAATTGTACGATTGATCTCAAAATGGGAAGTGAATTTTCGAAAAAAAGTCAGATATGCGTAGTAGATCACCCTGTATAATCGTCATAGAGAAAGTTTTAATAATATATTATATTCAAAACAAAAAATAATTCACCAAACCATTTCTTATATTAATTCCCGTTATTGGGTACTATTTATATTGAAAAAATAAAAATAGGAATTGTAGTGGTACTTACCGACAGCGAGTATTAACAAACAACACAGCCATAGTCTTTTGTCAGCCATGCTTAAATTTCAAGCACTAGCCAAGAAGTGATCGCAGTCTTTCGTTTTATTTATACGAGTGCTTTTTTTGCACTGCGCTTGCTCAGGTGAACAGTACTACTCTTCGGCTATGTTAACTTTCACCTTCTGTGCACAACTGGAGGATCCGTCAATAGGTGACTCTATATGTATGACTAAGAATAGTATAAATATATAATGTGAGATTGTTGTTTTTGATTCTTGTAAAAAAATGATCCTTGGAACTGCTTGGTGAATGCGAGTGGAAATTACAGAGTGGACCGAAATTCTATAAAGCTCATAATATAACACAATAAAATGGAAAATATTTCTGTTGGTAGCATATTATGCTATAAATAAGCAAAAGCTTATTGTTCAATCGGAAAAGAAATAAAATGCGTCAGGAAATAAGAAAAAGTATATAAAATTAAAAAGGATTTTAACAAATTCGCTTAACTTGTTCTTAAAAGCATTCACAGACGGTGCACACACCACGCTGCTGGGTAAATTACTCCAGTATAAAAATATTGTTAGAAAAATTCTGTATATTTGAAGATTTGGATATCTTAACTTATAATATGGCTGTCGACGTAAAAGGATATAAGGATTTAAAGTACAAATAGGTGACAGATTAGCACCAGACATGTTAAATGTAGCTCTAAATAATACAATGAGTCACCACGTTGTCTGCGTTCATAACTAGGTCATATTCCTCGTAAAGAAGTCTTGTGGCTAACCTTTGTACATTTTCAAGTCTATTCTGATCAGATGTCAAGACGGGACATCCTACAGGCTCGTAGTATTTCTTAAGAGGACGAACGAAGGTCGTGTATAATTTAATAAATGTTGACGGTGACAAAAGATTTATATATTGGGAATATGTGAGAGTAATTCTCAGAATATGCTCAGACCAGGAGAGGTCATTGTTTATAAAAACACCGAGAGGTCACATTGTGATGATTCGGTCATTAACACAAGACATAGAAAGTTGATAACAAATTTGTATGTTTTGGTGGGTTTAAAGGTTTTGAGGCTGTTAACTGGATACTTTGAAAGATTATCTCCAATTATACGAATATTTACCTACTTTCAAAAGGAAGAGGCGACCGTTACTAAAGGAAGAGCAGCTGCCTTACGTGTTTGATCGATAATTATGTATTCTTGTTTGTTTTTTTCAAGTGCTCCATTTTTAGTAAGTTGGACGTTTGTTTGTTTAATAAAATAGGTGCTCAAACTTAAAAACCAATTCCAACTGGAAATAGTTGTTGAAGTATTTCCAATAATTTCTTATTTCATTTGTCATCATATTGATTCAAAAAATATATTTTTCTCCGATTGGCAGCAAATATTAATTTTGCTGACTGATATCAATCAGCAAAGTATTAATAACTATCCCCTTATTTTGTTTTGTCATTCATACATGTATAAAATTCATAAACATTGTTTTTGATTTGTACCTGAACACATATGTTTTTATGTTGAGAAGAATAAATACTACATCACTATAAGAGTAACTTTTTTTGCCAACCAAAACTTATACCTGAACAATCAATCGCATCATAATAGGGGCCCGGCAAAAATCTCAAAATGGCACTGCAAACATAACAAACTGAAAAAAAAACTTAATGAAATATTTAAAGTTCCCTGATCATTATATTGGCAATGCTTTTAAATGGTCTGTACATTCAGAACAAACGATTCAAGTACAAAGTACAGGTACAGGACTATGATTTTAGAATGTCTAGGCTCTCACTCTGCCGACCGAAATACATCATGTTGAGCCAAAAAAAAATCTACCATGGGGATTTATATTTATGATTTGTTATACAGCAAACATTCATTCGATTAAACAGTTCTCCTATCATGCCCACCTAATTAAGTGGACTAAATGTCTGACCACTGAATTCAAGGGAAAAATATATGAACAATTCCTTACTCACTAACTTAATATGAATACCGTTGGGTTCAAAGTGCTTTGATCAATTCGATGGAGCAATAAAACATGGCTGCCCACTGAAAAAAACACATAGGTACATTCCAATTTACAAATGCCTTGTCCTCCCAAATGGCCACTCATATTCATAATAAGAATGACTATTTGTTCCCTTTGTTATTCAACGTCGATCTATTTCATAATTTCATAATAACGAAGTCATTCGAGACAAAATGGAATATTCAACTGTAATTTTCAAACTTGAGCTTGAACAAAAATGCTTCTTACACCAAGAAACGGACAAAGCAAAAATGAATTTAAGTGATATTGGAATGAAGCTATAAAATGCATCTATGGTATATATCAAAGATCAGCTTTAGAGAATAGTTCCAGATAGATTCGCATTCAAAGGTTCAAGGATACTTCTGTTGATAATTACATTGAGGCTACAGAATTTTTATTCAAAACGTGACAAATAATTTTAATATTCGACATTTAAAATGTATTTTCCTTGAAATAGTTTATGATGACCAAGAGTTTGAAAGTTTTAAATGGTTAATTAAATAGAAATTTAACTTAATTACATTTTTATTAGTGAATTTTACAATAAAGTTTAAACGAATTATAGTAATTTCACAAACATTGGAATATTGAATCACTATTCAATTCTCACAAATCCAAATGTTATAAAAAAATTGAGTGATTTTTAAAGCTTCAATTTTTAGCCTTCTGTTTCCCCAATAATTTCCAATTTTTTAGGGTTCCGTACCCAAAGAGTAAAAAACGAATCCTACTGTAATGAATGAAGTATTATTACAGTTTCCTGTAATATTGTCGTTATTAATAAGGTGCGATACAAATAGATATCGCAAAATATTAACTATTCTAAGGCTTTATGAGTTTTGAAAAATACAGTAACCGTTCAACCTTAGTTGTTGTTAGCTGCTGCTTCTTAAAGCAACAACTACTCCCTGGGCTATGGGCCTCTACGAATATTGAATTACGCTTCAAAGTCAAAGGGGCTGGTATATCTACAAGATATTTAACACCAACTATTTTGGTTTGCAATTTGCGCTTTTTGAGCTGTTGGAAGGAGAACATATACCTTGAACTGATGGAGTGCAAATACACCGAAACCGGTATACAAGTTATGTTGTCCCTCCCAATTGCGAACCAGAATGCTGAATAACAAAGTGGTACTATCGAGCAATCAACAACTTTCTTATAGGGAGGATGGTGGTTTTTTTTTGTGTTTCCCGAAAACCTCAGCCTATTCATGCCTTCGAAGTAGATTGTGTGTGCTGAGGTGTAACCATCTTCTTGGCAGAGGTTTTATTCAGGCATTTTTGAGTTTACAATACTTAGTCAGGAACCCAGTCAGGATTCTGAGTCTTCTCTATTTCAACTGTCAAATATGCCCTCTAGTATTGGATCAATAATTCTGAAAATAATTTCCAGGCATTTCTCGAGGCCACTTTTGTCATAAAACTTTTTTTCGCGAACCTGTGCTATGATAATAATCCACGACGGCCGTTCTTTGTTGGCCACCCGGTACTGCTTTTTATTTGATTAAAACAATTTAAACATCATGGTTTTTCTATTCGATAGGGGAATTTCAATCAAATTACTTCTTGTAAAAAAGGGGTTAAGAATACTCGCTTCTGCTTAAGCTAAAAAGGTCAAGTGAATTGCATGATTAAACTGTATTCTGCGAAACTGAAAATCGACTTAAATACATACCAATTATTCAAGCCAATTAATTATTGTTTTTATCGGTTCTGCTTATTATATTGGTTAATAAAATAATTTATGTATTGGATTTATCGTAAAAATCCAAATATTTAAATCTAAAACGAAAAACTGTTGAAAGCCGCGTTTGGTATCACCCTTTTTGCGAGCTTTATACTATTTTATTCACAATTTGCTCAGTTACCAGCTTTTCAAAACATTAATTTTAAGAAAATTTATTATCATGATTTATTTTTTTTTCCATGAAACTTCATGAAATTGCTGCTAGGGAATATTACTAAACTATTGGTTCTAACAACAGAACTATGTGAAAGAGAATAACTTAGCAACGATATTTATTAGAAAGAAAGATTTTAAAAGACAAAAGTTCCTAATATTATTGGAGACTACCAAATTAATTGTACATTATTCATTAAATTTTAGTCAAATATTGCATGTGAATAAAATAATTCCCCATTCAAAATACATAATCACACTTTTTGTAGGCAAGCATAAAATAATAGAATAATTATTTCCTTTCTTATTAAATATATGTGTTCCCACATTTTAAACTGAATTATAATTTCGTAATGGAGTCTTATATCACATAAATTGTGTAATTAATTCTGTAAAGTCCTTTATTAATAGTTCAACCTAGTAACGTGACCTGATAACTTAATCTGTTGGGGTTGGTTTCACGTGTGAGGGGCGACTCGACAATATGTTAACCACAGAAGTACATATTCCGGGATATATACCACAAACAATATCATATATTTTAAGAGTTATTTGCCACTTTCACATTATTCAGAATGATAGCGCAAATGAATATGCATGTTATACAATAACAATTTATACAATTTGTTCTGTGAGTGGAAGAAAGTTATAAATTAACAGAGAGACAAAATGTTTAGAGAAGTGGCCGTTTAGTGGATAGGGAGTATGCTGTTCTCTCTTGGAAATAATAGGTCTGTTTCAACTGCAATCACAATCAGAAACTGTCAAAAACGATTGGAGAATAACTATTCATAATAATACACTCCCATCTTTCCAAACTACAAAAATTGAAATGGCAATCCCCTCCATACTTGTGATATGTCGTTGAAAATGAGAAAAAAATTAATGAGAAGACACAAAAAGAAACTGACTGAAATCATGGTGTGAACTATACCACCCTGTATAATAAGTGGTAATCCAAAAGAAATGTGTATCCTCAATCAATCATGTGAAAAGGGATCATTTGCTCGATATACCTTTTACTTTTTTTTATTCTATGAACGTCTAGGAAACAGAGGGACAGTTAAACATACTAATGAAGATATGGATAAAGTCATTGAACCGGATATGTGATTGCCCACTTACTTATTAAACAAGGTATAGAGAGGTATTTGTCCATTGTCATTTATTTCATATTCTTCAGATGTGTCCATTTATATTTTGATTATATGTATGTGTTAGTTGAAAGTATTGTGTTTCGAACCAACAATTATACTAAATATGAGCATCAAATCTTACGAAAGTATAAGTAGAATCATTATTATTCCAAAACACCAAGGTTCATAAAATACACTGTGTTATTTATAAGATGCGACAGGGACTCATGTACAAAAATGTCAAATGCGAGCTAACTTTTCACTAAATGGCGTTCATGAAATATAACAGATTTGGAGAGGTCGTTGGAAAATAAGTTCACATGCACTTTAGATTTTCTTAAGTTTGCACTTGCTTAATGAAAAAATTGATGATTATGTTTAAAAAACTCCATTTAACCATATTCGACCAAACGAGTAGGAGCAACGGGAATTTAAAAATAAATCGCACCACAGCCGCGAATCGAACCGCCATCGTTGAGTTTGAACTTTTGAATCTCCCGGTGCTCCTTCCATACCCGCCTGGTTAACTACTACTGCGAAACGATGAATGTATTCCTTTTAATTTTATACTGTATACTTCGAAACAAATCATTGCTGAAGAAGTGTAACTTTGAATCATTATTATAATTGTCATGCATAAAATAGTAGAAGTAGATAGTGACGACTCAGGAGTCAAGAAAATATTGAAAACACTCACATTTGTAACCATCCACGAAACAATTTCCATCCCAATACCATTTGGACTGCTCCATTTTAACCATTACCATTAACCATCACTAAAAACCGAAATCGACCATTTCCATCTACCGACCGGCAATTGCCACCACATTTATCTCTTAGTCAAAGTCATACATCACATAGTTTTCCTATGATACTGACTCAAAGTCCACTACGTTAGAGCAACCTTGAGCCAGTCTGGGCACAAAAAGTGTCTCTAGTGAAATATTGAAATTTTTTAAAGATATTTTCAAAAATATTAATTAGTTAGTACTGGTGATTTTTCGAGAATATGGAAATAAGTTCGGAGTGAATACGTTAAAAAAGGTTTTGAAAAACTACAAGCCTTTATTGTCCCTGAGGAAATTTCTGTGATCACATATTCTACTATAAATACAGGCATACAACAATTTTAGAATTTGTGTAACCACAAAAAAATTTGTCAGCTGATAAAAAATTGAATTTATAATAAACAGTAAAGTGTAAAAAGTTGAAAACACCCGAAATAAATTGTTGTCACTTCTTCTGAGTTATCTAGAAGATCTCGTAGTACCTGGTGCGTTCTGGGAATGTTCTAATGTATGAAAAATAATAATTTACCAACAGAAGTCTCACTAAAAATACTCAATTTAATAATTGTTCTGTATTTGGAAAGAGATTGAGTTTCTTGAATTTTTTATTTAGAGTGGAAACAATAATTGGGTACGCAATAAATTTTTTCAAATTATTATTTTGATTAAAAATATTCAAGACTGAATAAATATATCAAATTGTGGGAAAATTTCAAGGTGTATTATATAAATTAATTTCTGAATCTATTTTTTGTTTTATATCAAAATAGTTAGTTCACCTAGGTAATTATGAGTATCTTAGCACTTGAAAAACAATAAATTAGTTTATAATATACCTGACTAAGTGAATGTTCAAAAAATCTTCCTAAAAATATCTCTGGATTTAAATTCACCTACAGAAAAAAACAAATGTTTGACTTATTTCTTGTTTTATATTATATAATTAGTTATCTGTATTCAATATAGTTTTAAATTGGAGAAAAAAATTCAGATTGAAGCGATATTTTTCAATATTATCCAGTAAATAATTTTTTTAATATTTTTTAATAATTTTTTTTAGATAATTTTCTGATTTAAATGAAAAAATTTCAAATTTTGATTATAATTTGATGATAACTGACCGATTTGCTCGCAGAAAAGACAACCTGAAAAAGAAGAAACACGAACAAAATCCACATAAAAATAATAATCTGGGGTGTTTCCAATATATTGATATATCTATGAAATTATTGAAAATGAAGCAACCTATACGAAAAAACTGTAAACAATAAACAAATATCAGACACACTTTTTAAATAACAAAAATAAAAAAAATCAATTATTGGAATTTAAAATATGAAAAAAATATATATTCAGCGTGAAATAATCAAAAACAGTCGGAAATCACAAATAATTATAAATAGCAGGAAAAATTCAATTTTTTGAAGTGAGAATCATCTAAAGTTGAAACTATTATTATTTCCACAATTATTTTTATTTTTGTTATTCGTTCACAACATTCTCCTACCTTTAGGCATATCGCATTTTTTGAACTGAAACGAGACCGGTAAAATCTGTAAAGAAAATGGATATTAATTTATTATTGTTCAATTATTAACAGTACAAGTGAATATTCAAAATATCTCAAAAAGTATGAACATCCAAGAAACGTGTTTAAAAGAATCATTTTGAAGTAGAAAAAAGGTATTTATTGTTTATTAAAAAAATTTTTAAAATTATGGTGTGTTCTAAACCCTTCAAGGTGGTTGTAAAACATTCTTTGAGCTAATTTTCCCCTTCCATTTTTCACGCCCCTGGCAATTGAAGCAACTTTCAATTAATTTGTATATCTTACTGGTTCTCATGTGAGAAACGAATATCCTCTACATATCAAAGAATTTGTAATTGTCAAGATATTTAATGATTCCATTCCAAGTCTGCACTTTTTAATAATTGGATGAAATTTTTTTGTTTGTTTTGGTTCCAATAACTACCAAACCACTTATGGTTAGAATATGTAAAAGGAAATAATTTATGAAACAGCAATGTGTCGAAAACATTCAAAAGTTGTAAGTGTCATTTGATAACACGCTGTATATACCTACCGAATGAGATCACACAAAGTTTGAAAAATCTTCAGAATAAGTAATATAAGTCAGCGGATCATTTATTTATTGTTGAAAGAATTATTACATATGAAGTATTGGGATTTTTAAAACTTTTATGACGATCTTGTTAATAAGTATGTCTCTAGGAAGGTTCAACTAAGCGAGATATTTTTTTCAACATTTTTGTTAGTTTTTGGTTTACAATAAAGAAGATTTTGTTAATCAACAATTGCATAACATGCTAAAAAATCAACTTCAAGAATGTTTTCCAACGTGAATAAACTTTTCAAATCAATTAGAATTAGGAATTAATTTTCAAAATTACAATGAATATTGTTTTTTGGCTTTTGAAGAGTCGCGAGCATATCTATAATAACGGGTTGAGGCCTGTTTGGCATTGAATCAAAAACATGAATAATGGACATACGGTTCTAGACTTTTTTACTGGAAATTTCCTATTTTTTGAAAATCTATTTTTCACAAATCTCTCATATTATATTATCGAATAGGTAAAAAATGTAATTATAATAAATCTTCTTCTGGCAATGTAAATGTAACATGAAAAATGTGGAATGATATAATGTGATATTTCTACAACTACATCTATCAAACACTTTTTTTCCGATATTAATGGAATCCCTTCCGAATTCATACACTTTTCTCCACATAAAACAAATTTCTATTTGAAATTTAATGACATGCTACAAGTTATCAAAAAAATTAGTCACACAACATACTTGTGGAAGAGAACAGTTTTATTGAGAAGTTTATTTTAAAAACACCCCTTATATCTTGTATCTAGGTGTTTTGTTTTTAGTTTTAGTAATTGTCAGAATAATAAAAGTCTGTCAAAAGCCGATCATTTAAATTTTGGTTCTTCGAGCGAGGATAGTAATTAGTCATTTATAGGTAACAGTCACAATTTTGGTCCTTCAGCCAAGCAGAACAGCCCTGAGGAAAAGAGCTCAGAAAGTGAACAGTATCCTTGTAGAAAGACAGCATGGATAAGACCACATTCTCCGAACCATTGAGACGGAGCAATCGTCTTCGCCAGAAGGTAACGGGAGCAGTGATGCCGAGGACGTTCTCCACTGCTAAGCCATCAACCTTCAAGACGCAAGCGGAAGTAGCAATGGAAGGCGTTCAGAGAATGGAAACACCAGCTACAAGGTTAGAGACATTGGAATATAAAGAGATTCTACGAGAAAAGGAACCAAATGCAGAGACATCGGCTACCGAGACGAAAAACAATCTACGGAAATCCATATCGTCAGCAAAAAGCAGAACTAGTACTGCTTCCAAAATAAGACTGACAGAAATGCAGTATGCCATAAGAAAAAGGGAATTGGAACACCAGCAGGAGTTACTAGATCTACAATTTGCATTAAACATTGCAAAGCTGGAAGATGATAAAATGTCGGAAATATCTGGATTTAAGGTTTTGTCGGTATGTGAGTCAGAGAAACCAAATGTGAAAAATTGGTTGGATCATGGTGGAAGCCATTGGGATCCCGTGCAGAAAGACGAAGATATGCCGCAGCGGTATGTTAATTCACACACTAGTATACCTAATTTGCTTCCAACTACCAATCCTCCATTAGAAACAGCATCTCCGCTAATAACTAAATTATTAACTAGACAATCTCTACCGAAGGATTTACCGTACTTTGACGGTAATCCTATAGATTGGCCAAATTTTTTACAACAATATAGAAGTTCTAATGAAATTTGTCAATTCAGTAATGAGGAAAACCTATGTAGACTGCAAAAATGCTTAAAAGGGAATGCCAAGAAAGTATGTCAGTCTTTGTTGATTATACCCCATAATGTTGAGAAGGTTATTGATTTATTGCAGTCTAGATACGGCAGACCTGAACAAATAATTTCATTACTACTTACCAATTTGAAACAATTTACCAATCTAAAGACAGAACAAATTGATCAAATTATAGATTTTGCTGATGAAGTAAACAACTTTGTAGCCACAGTGCAATCGCTGAATGAGGAAGATCACCTTCATAATCCATTACTGCTAAATGAATTACTCAATAAACTTCCGATTTCATATAAGATTCAATGGATTGAGCATGTCTCAAAAGCTAGTCCTAAATTCAAAATTTTAGAGTTTGCTCACTGGCTTGTCAGAAAATCCGCTGTTTTGTGCCAAGTTCAGAATAGCAAAACACCTGATTTTGATAAGCTAGAAAAAAGAAGTTATCCTAAAAGTAGCTCCAAAAATGTCAGATACGGAACTACTCTCATAACCAAAGATAAGGCAAACGTCAAAACATGTATTTGCGGATGTCAGATAAATCATCAATTGATTACTTGTCCTAAATTTAATGCTTTTTCAGTGAATGAGAGGTGGAATCTTGTCACAGCAAATAGGATTTGTTTTTCCTGTCTGAATCCCTTTCACAATGTTAAATTATGTCGCAAGAAACGTCTATGCGGTATAAAAAATTGCCAGAAATTACATCATGTTTTACTTCATAAACACGATGCTAATATTGTGGAACAAGCAGGTGAATCAGGGAACAATTCGTTAGAATTAAATGAGTCTCTGGTAACAAAAGGTGAGTCCTCTGCAACCAATTGTCACATATCAGATAACAAATGTGTTCTTTTGAAAATTATTCCAGTTGTAGTGCAACATGGATCAATTAATCTGGAAACTTATGCTTTGTTAGATGATGCTTCTACTATCAGTTTAATAGACACAGATCTTAGTGTAAAACTTAAACTTTCCGGTCCAAATCAACCGCTATCTATACAGTGGACAAATAATGACTTCACTCAAGAAGAAAGTGATTCGGAAGTTGTTAGTTTCACAATAAGAGGGATTAATGCAAAGCAAAGTTTTCAGTTGAGACATGTTCGCACTATAAAACTTTCGTTACCGTTTCAAACAGTAGATGCTGAAGCATTGAAACAGAAATACCCTTATATTAATGAAAATGTTATGTCTATGACAAATGCACAGCCAAAAATCATTATTGGGCAAGATAACTGGCCACTTTTAGTGAATAGGAAATTAATATCAGGTCCTTGGAAGGGTCCAGCAGTAAGTAAAACGTTACTTGGTTGGGTTGTTCATGGTAATTTACTAGATACTTATAGAAACACACAGTACGTAAATCACATACACATATCAGACAAAAATGATCATACTGACATTATACGAGACATTAAAGACGATTTAGATATCCTACATGGTTTAGTTAAAGAAATGTGGAAATTAGATGAGGTCCCGGGGCGAAGAAATAAATCCATTTCTCCCGAAGACAGACGTGCCGAGTCTATCCTTAACGAAACTATGAGACGAGTGGGTGATAGATATGAGACAGGACTTTTATGGAAGAATCCTAATATTATTTTACCTGAAAGTAGGGAAAATGCATTCCGACGACTACTATCTACGGAAAGAAAAATGGACAGAGACGAAAAGTATGGTGAAATTTATGTTAAAAAATTTTTAGAATTGGAAGAAAAAGGGTATATACGTAAGTTATCGCCTAAGGAAGCCCAACAGAAGTCGGATCGAACGTGGTATTTGCCACATTTTGGGACGGTGAACCCCAACAAACCACAGAAGTTGAGAATTGTGTTTGATGCAGCAGCTAAGAGCCATCATGTTAGCTTGAACGATAACTTACTCACTGGCCCTGATTTATACAATTCTCTTTTTAATATTTTGTTGAATTTTAGAATTAAAAAATATGCCTTCACTGCCGATATACGCGAAATGTTCTTGCAAGTTCGTGTTAGATCTGAAGACTGTTGTGCACAAAGACTATTATGGAGAGGAATGGATCGGGATAGAGAACCCGACACTTATGAAATTGGTGTTGTATTTTTTGGTTCCAGTTGTGGACCATGTCTTGCACAAGAAGCAAAAAACCGCAATGCTTTGGATTTTCAGAAACAATTTCCTGAAGCGGTTAAGTGTATAGTTGAACAGCACTATATGGACGACTATTTGGGAGGGGCAGACAGTCTATCGGAAGCTATCCAACTTGTTAACGATATCATTTATGTACACCAACAAGGGGGATTCGTTATATGTAATTGGATATCAAATACTCAAGATATTTTAGCTTCTATTCAGCCTGATTTAGTAGCAAGTGGCATTAAAACTTTAAAAGGAGAGGTAGCCACTGCTTCAGAGAAAATTCTGGGAGTTTATTGGGATCCAGAGAAGGACTCCTTTGAATATAAGACAAAATTTTACAAAGTTGATAAAGAAATTTTAACTTTAGCTAGACGACCAACAAAACGAGATATTTTAAAAGTCATTATGTCCGTGTTCGATCCTCTAGGATTTTTAGCTAATTTTTTAATTCAAGGAAAAATATTACTCCAAGATCTATGGAGAGCCCATAATGGTTGGGATGACGAGATTCCAGAAAATCTTTACTGTGAATGGGAGAATTGGATAAGAGATCTTAAACAGATGTACAAATTTCAAATCAATCGCAAATACTTTACACTGGACTACGACGAAAATGATGTGCAACTACACATATTTTGTGATGCATCCGAAAGATCTTATTGTGCTGTAGCATATTTAAGAGTACAAACTGATCAAGAAGTACAAATAAGTTTCGTTTGTGCCAAAACGCGAGTGGCACCTGTAAAACCGATATCTATACCGCGTCTGGAACTACAGGCTGCGTTAGTGGCTGCCAAACTTGGTAAACTTTTGAGAGACAGTCTAAATCTCAAAATATCAACCCTCACCTACTGGAGCGACTCCTATACAGTTCTTCATTGGCTTCGTTCTGAAGCAAGACGTTTTAAAGTTTTTGTATCACAACGAATTGGTGAGATACAAGAATTGACCGATGTATCCGAATGGCGGTATGTTCCTTCGAAAGAGAATGTAGCGGATGAAGCAACTAAACGAGTTAATGCAACAATTTTGCATGAGAATTCGAGATGGATCAAGGGACCGACATTTTTGTATTCTCCGTCACAAGAATGGCCTGTTCAACGTAGGGATCACCGAATAGATCGGGACGTACTCGAAATTAGACGAGTAGAAGACAATGTTGTTCTTCTGATTACATCTCATAACAATTTAGACGAAGCACTGCCTCAACCTACAAGATTTTCCAAATGGAATAGATTACTGCGATCGACCGCTTATATTCTAAGATTTATTAGAATAATACGTGAAAAAAGAAAAATTCCAGAAGTACTACAGGTTGACGAACTGAGTAGAGCTGAAAAATTACTTCTACAAAAGGCCCAATTGCAGTTGTTTCCGAATGAATTCAAATTATTAAAAAATGGTAAGCCCATACCCCCTTCCTCGAAACTGTTCACCTTAACACCAGTTTATTCAGACGAAGATGGTCTTATTAAGCTTGGTGGTAGACTCGACAATTCTTCTCTTGACATATTAACAACCAAACCAATTATTTTAGACCCTTCACATATCATCACCAAATTACTTATACATAACTATCATGAACAATTTTGTCACTTAGGACAGGAAACTGTTATAAATAGTATCAGACAAAAATATTGGATATTTAAATTGAGACAAACAGTCAAAAATATGAAAAGAAATTGTCAATATTGTAAAATAAAAAAAGGTAAACCTACCGTTCCTTTAATGGGACAGCTTCCTTCATGTAGGGTAGAACCCACTATCAGACCCTTTATTAAAACCGGTGTGGATTACTTTGGACCTATAGAAGTTAAAGTGAAAAGATCTCACGAAAAGAGATACGGTGTAATATTTTCATGTATGGCTACTAGAGCCATTCATTTAGAGCTTGCTTATGATTTAAGTACTAACGAATTCATAAATGTACTAAGACAATTTGGTTGCAGAAGAGGCTTTCCTCAAGAAATTTACTGTGACAATGGTTCTAATTTTCATGGTGCTGATAGAGAATTAGCCCTAGAATTTGAAAAGTTAAACAAAAATGAAATTATAACATTTTGTTCTATGAAAAAAATTAAGTTTTTGTTCAACCCAGCTATGGCTCCAAATATGGGAGGTAGTTGGGAGCGATTAATACAGTGTGTAAAAAAGGTATTACGTGAAATTCTAAAAAGCAAATACCCTACCGACAACGTATTACGTACTTTACTAGTAGAGTGCGAAAACATTGTGAATTCGAGACCTCTGACTCACGTATCAACAGATCATTTGGATCCAGAGGCTCTCACCCCAAATCACTTTCTTATTGGACCTTCCTATGAAGCCGTTCCTTATACAGTTACTGCGGAAGCTGATCTACATCTCATGTCATCCTGGCGAGCAGCACAAAGATTAGCCGATTATTTTTGGACGAGATGGATACACGAATACGTACCATCTTTGATACGTCGTTCGAAATGGTATACCAACAACAAACCAATAAAAATTGGTGACCTTGTAGTATTGGTTGATCCCAATGGAGCTCGGAATAATTGGCAAAAGGGCAAGGTGTCGCAAGTTTATCCAGCGAAAGATGGAAAAATCCGAGTAGTTGATGTGAAAACCAGTACCCACACCTTATTAAAGAGACCTGTATCCAAGCTTATCGTACTAGATGTGGAGTAATTGCCTTCTGCCAATAGCCAATTACTGGGGGAAGATTTGTGGAAGAGAACAGTTTTATTGAGAAGTTTATTTTAAAAACACCCCTTATATCTTGTATCTAGGTGTTTTGTTTTTAGTTTTAGTAATTGTCAGAATAATAAAAGTCTGTCAAAAGCCGATCATCTTTAATTTGGTTCTTCGAGCGAGGATAGTAATTAATCATTTATAGGTAACAGTCACAATACTCAATAAGTATCAAACATGAAAAATTCATATTCTCCATTAAAATAACATACCTGAATAACATGAAACATAATTATGTACGCACCACCACTACCACTACTTCAAACACTAACATACAATGTATGAAATTCTTTGTTGTTTGCTATCAATTCGTTTAGTAGTTTTTTCAGAGTTAACAAAAAACTTCGGATCGGTTTTTACTGCATTTTATTGGAGAAGAATTAGTCAGTCTATATATTATTATGAGGTATTTAGCCGATAGTTTTACATTTCATGTACGAATAATTTTCATTTTATACAGGGTCGGCTTCGTTACATTTTAATTTAGGATTTAAATATGCAGAGTGGATTTTACATATTAAACGACTCACAGCGTTTAAATGAATTTTTATTTGTGAGGGTTTCATGATATTATGATTGATATTATTTTGGTATTAACATTCTTCCCTAATTTAAGGTGTTGCAAATTATGTTAATTTTTTTTTCTTAATTTTTCAACCGCTCACTTCTAGCAATAATTTCTCAGGGTAATTCAATTAATAGGATAGAGGGACGCATAGAACTTTGATAGACAGATTAAAGGGAATAATACATACAGTATGGTACAAATGGAAGGAATTATTTCATCATTTCATAAGCCGTTTATTGGGCGAATCATGAAGCCTGTGTTTATTTTTGAAATGGGCGCTTAGTCAGATATTTTTTTCATTTTTAGCGTCATATATGTGAGCGTGGAAGCGTGATCAATAAACTTTGTGGATAAAAAAGTGGATCTTGCAATACAACAATTGAGAGGCCTTCAAATTATCTATTCTTAGCTTTTCAAATATGCCAATATAAGAAAATGGAGAGAAGTTGAATCAGAGAATCGTCTACTACAATGTCATCAATCACTTTAAAATGACAATTATGTTTCAATTTTTTGAACAATACATTCTATAATGGGCTAGTTTCATGTGTATGAATTAACAAGAGAATTCATATCAGGAGGGTTAAGAATAACATATCTTTTCCCATAATAACGACATAATTTGTCTCAAAATGTTCAATTGCACCAATGGCAGAAGCCCTTGTTGCCAGATTCAAAGTACGTTCTATTGTTAAATCCCATTTGACTTTCCAAGTTGATTATAACAAAGTAAAAATCAAGTAAAAGATTTTGACAGTTGTCAATTTACATCATCCACGTACAGTTTTCAGTAGTTGATTGTGTTGTTTTATAGTAGAAAGTGTGCTTCTGTTTATTTACCTTCTAAAAGAAATATTTAAAATGGATCAATATAAACACACAAAACAATAAACCACGCAAAAACAAAATATTCGTAGGTTATGGCATTTGTAATTGTTTTAGGAGGCACTCCAAATCCCCTAAAAAGGAGAAGAATAAGCGATCCGGAACTAATCCGAGTTTCGAATTCTTTGGAATTCTATAGGGTATTGCAATTTATGCGTGTGTGTTATATCACATGTTTTTCAAACAAGTCATCCTATATAAAGAACATTAAATCGGTAATACTAGAGATTTGAAGTTTTTTTTCTTCATTTTAGAAGTATAGGTACTTTTAATGTACTGCGGAATGTTTTTTCTCAAACGCTCACTACAGCATTGCCTGCTATAATATTATATGTTAAAAGTTGATTACATTTTAGTTTTCAATGGACCACACCATTTCTTGATAACTTATAATTTATCAGTTTTCTAATAGAGATGACAATTGTTTCGACATATCATTTATATCATCACAATTTATTTTCTACTCTGGAAGCGTTATGTCGAAAACTACAGCTTAAAATATATATTTTCAAATATCTTAGACTACGCGAGAGTTACTTTTTTTTTAATAAGAGTACGTTTTGACAGTACTTCGCGTTTCTGTTTAACAGATGTGAGAAAAAAGATAACTAGTCTACTAATAAAGTTTTATTTGCTGATAACAGCGCAATATCTCCTTGTTTGTAATTGGCTTCAGCCTACCACAGTCTACCACAGGAATTCAAATTTCAATATTTTTTCAAATCTTCATTTCAAATCATAGAGTGGTGTTATTAGTTGTAAATACTCAGCTGAGACCCAATATATCTTCTTGTGACATTTTCAATGGAATTCATGAAACGAGCCCATTATCAGCAGTTCATTTTCCATTGAACTAATTGCCCTTTGGAGAAGATGTTTTTCTACAGGAAATATCTCAAGGAAAGCGTACTGTTACTCATACACTGTGACTGATTACTAAATACATTTCACGTCTTACACAATTTATACAATTGTTGAACATCACGATGACTTGAATAATTCATTGAATTCACAGCATGTCTATTCAATCCATCTAAAAATACTTGAGCATCTTAATTTTCTTATAAGCAGTCATAAATAGATTTCATAAGCTACAAGACGACGTTAAACGTCAACGACTAAATAAAATTAAAAGCGTATCCTCATTTATCTATTTTTACTATTACTTATATAATGAAATATTAAAATGCTAACTTGCTGATTGCTTCCGTAAGAATATGACATGGTTTCTTATTAACCATCCACGATTTCAAGTATATTACATATAAGAGTCTGCTCGAAAAGTTGAAAAAATTATTAGATGTCGAAGGTGATAGTTTAATATTATCACAACGCCTCACAGAGTCTTTGGAAATCAAAGACACTTTTCCAAAAAGCGCAACAACTACTTTCCTGGTTATGTGACACGATGGACAATAAATTATACTCCAAAGTTGAACCTGCAAACTAAAATAGATGGTTCTATCTTGCAGATATACCCTTCCCGTTCAACTTTAGAGTGTAATTCGATGTCATTCGTGTCATAAAGTCAGGAAAGTAGTTGCTGCTTTTTGGATCACGGTCTTACCTTTGAGATCCATGGTTAACGAATCATAAGATGAATTTTATTCAGGAAAGATCAGATGGCTGCCAGGATGTAATTCAATACAGAAAGGCTCAACACAAATAACAAATTTCATCAGAATCAGAACAACCGTTTAGGAGAAGTTCAGCATTATTCCTTTTTGCACGCCACCTAACGGGACCAATAGTGAATCTAAGTCATTCACAAATAAACTTGAAAAACACACAAAAAAATCATTAAAGTCGGTCCAGTCATTTAAAAGGAGTTCAGTAACATACACAAAGGAGAAAATAAAGATATATTGTTATATTTATTGTTGTTAAATATCCAGCTTTCTGTAGCTGAAGAATTAACTCTCCAGTTCGTCATGATTTTACAAAATACCAACTGGATTTCGATGTCACATGATTCTTTTATAATAATATACGTAACTATTAGACTGCCAAGTGATTTTTTATTAGCAATAAGCAGAGAGGTGAAATGTTCATCACCCGGAATCTTTCGATAACTTATCATTTACAGATTGCGCAGTTTCATTTTATTATTCAATGGACAGCTCTCACTTTCCTTCTAATGATAAATAATTTTATTCATTACGACGATAATACATGAGACCTTTTCTTAAATACCACTTGTTCTTATTACTCGAAAGTCGTCAGTCTTCGTTTGGGTGTTGAATATCTTCACTTTTATTTCTCCTACATCAGTTGGAGTCAGATGTATAAGATTGCAAAACGTTGTCCTACTGAATTAAGAGGTGTGAGTATGACGGCAAGCAAAGTCTATTTTTATACAGGACGAATCAACAATAACATTTTCAACTGAAAAAAATGCTATTGTTATATCAAAAAATATTTACATGTCTAATTCGAGTTTTTATAGAACTTTGAGTCAAAATGCAATTTTTTTGTAGTTATTCTTTCAATGCCATATTTTTTTGACTTCTTTAGAGTGTTCACTGATTAGTGTTAGTCACAGAAATAGACTGATGTTAAGTGACCGAATGGAAAAAATTCAAGGAAAGCTGATTCACCCTGTTCATATTCAAGGTGTGTTGATAAATTAAACAATGTATTAGAAGGACCATTGCTTTTTTTTTGAAAATACGTTTCTATATAATCTTTTCATTGAAATAGTTACATAACTGTTAATTTTAAATTAGGATAATTATAAAATGCTAATTGTCCAATTATTTCTTCACAAACATAATTCAAGAATGTGGTGTCATTTGCATATTCAATGCAAATATGGTAGGTAAGTACCGAACCTCTTTTATAGGATGTGTAGTATTGTAACAGCAAAATTGCACATTCTTGCTTATAAAGGTGGAGATAGCAAATTTCCTTGCTATGGAATAGAATGAATCATGGAAAAGTAAGTGAGAATTGTCATACTTTTTCTTATTGAAAATAAGAATAATGTGAACTATTATTATTATTTTACAGACTTCCGAGCGATACAATTAACAATCAAATTCTTCTAAATAAAGACAAGCTAACAGATTACTGGTCATCATTATGGTCGAATCATATCGAACTTAAATCCAACGCTCGCTGGATAAGAGCTGATAAGGAGAAAATAGCCAATGCCTTCCGTTAAATGGACAACCAGAGGTTTAAGTGAAGCTATAGGTAAAGAGCACCACTAATCAGAAGACACTAGAAGTTGATCAAAACTTCTGCTAAAAGAAGATTGGCAGTCAGTTATTTGCACTTATTTTGCAACATCCAGAAGATACACCACCCTTTCTGACACTGTCTTCGTCTCATTTACTTACCAGATCGTAAATTTCACGATTATACGCAGAATAGATCCACAACATGCCTTCCAGCTGTATATAAAACATTGAGGTTTTGCATTACTAACTGTATTTGAGTACAGACATGTAGACCAAAACAACATCCTGGTGGAAGAACAGAAAGTAGTACTTTACAGGAAAGCATTTGACAGCGTTCCACATTTCTGGCTTGTTGAAGTTGAATTACAAACAAAATGGTGAATTATATGTTCGAAATGACAATTTCTTAGAGAAAACAGTAGGTAATTAATTGAGTGATTTCTTTGTAACTTCCTCTAAACAAAAGTTAACGAGCTGCATAAGGTTTCCGTGTTAGTAGCAAAATATGCGGAAATACAATCTATTTAAACTTTAAACATGAACATTTCGTATTTTCTACGCAAGATATAGTCTCGTAATTGGTAATTATACTCCAAAGGCTTTGTCTCCAACAGATCAATTGATTAAAAAACCAGATTCATTTTATGTAATGTATTATTTAATTACCATTGTACTATTAATCAATCAATTAATTTGTAAGCTTTAGTGTCTACAAAAACTTGCTATTCAACTGCAATCGTAATTCATACATTCAACTAGCTTCCTACAGTATTCCTTATGGCTTTTTTGTTCAAATTATCAGTTCTTATATAAGTCGCCTGATGTGATTTGCCATCTATCTGTCGAAGGACATCTTTTCATCTTTGGCGCATCTTCTATGACTCACGGCGTTTTCGATTTATTGTATATATTCAATCCTTCGGCTATCCCTACAATTTTTCCTTGAACCGTCATCGTCACTCACAATAATTAGTGAATCCACAGTGACATGAAATATCTCCTGGATTCATTTCTTCCTTTTATGTAAATGATTTCCAAGCCAGATATCCACTTGATACGAGTTTTGGATGAACTTTTCCTTCGTTCAATCCTTACTGATCATGATTAATGCCATGCAAAGATGTTCGATCCGCTGCTAATGTAGAATTTATTTCCTCTTTTCCAAAGATTACAAATAAGTAATCTATGAACACTGTGGTGACCTTGAAGATCTATTGTACTCCCTTTCTTCTATTTAATTCCTGAGGAGAGTTCCAAAGAATATCCGCATCATTTAGTTCAGGTATGTGTTTCTTCCATCCAGTAGTTCTTCTTGCTCCATTATTTTCAGGTTTCCAGAATTCCTTTCCAAGCGGCGACAGGGAGCAGAAGAACTCTTAGTGTAATCGTACCTAGTCCCAGGTATCCATTAATTTCCACATGACTGTTGCTTCCTGCTCTTGATAGTAATATTTTTATTGTCTCTCACAAACTCAACCTAACCAATAGAAGGGAAAAAGAAGCACAATAGACACTTCGGGTCTCAGTGAATGTCATCTCAGTATACATACATACCTACATGAATAATTCAGATGCACACTTTTTAAATATAATTTCAAGCAGACGAAATAAATAGTGTAGATAATAATTTTAAACCTAATTCCACTCCCTTCTCTTCCTTTAAAAATGTTGGAAAGTCAATATTACAAACGATGTACTGTGAAACCGATCAAAAAAATTAAGTTGCAACTATTCAAATAATAAAAGTGTCACCGGATAGTGTAGTACAGAGCTGTATAATTACGGAATAAGAGTGAATTTCGGAAAAAAGTGAACTGGAAAAAAGGTAAACATTGAAACAAGTCTATTGACATTGAGATTTTATGAGAAGGTGAATTGCAAAGTACCAAAGAATTCTCAAATGATAAAATGCAGTCGGTAAAAACAATAAGCTGTTTTTGTCTCATTGCTGCCGAAGTTTCAAATAGACACACCCGCAGACTGGTAGCAGGAAGTACCATTTTGTATTCAATACATAGTAAGTAAGTAATTCATTGGTTTGACATAAAGAGTCGCTGAAGGTAAACTTGTTGCTATTAAATTATAAAGAATTACTTTAATTTATGGTTTAGATTATAATGTGTACCTGGTACTCACTCGCATGGATATATAGCGGAAAAGATTGACTCATGGTTTATTATGCGACATCAAGTTTTACAAACAATAGATTTAATGCATTAAATTTGATAAATCACTTCAATTCACATGTTTTTAAAATTTTTGATGAGTGTCTAATTAGGAGAATAGTTTAAGCAACATGTAGTCCAATGAACATCAGTAATTATTGCACTGTAACAGATAATATACTTTTTATCAAAATTAGTCTTTAGTTCCTGCCATTGATAATAGTCTTCAGTTTACATTTTGCAGATTTCTGAGATTTTAAATGATACGAGATATTCATTTCCTTATTTCCAATATCACTTTCAGTTCTTCTGTTACCATTGAGAACTTTTTAAATAAAGGCTTCAAAGGATAATCCACATTATAACCCATTTTTCAGTAAGATAGGCTGATGTTATTTAATTTCATCATAAATATTGTTCCATGTTTTGAGAGGTTTTCATTTGTGCCAATTCGTTATAATTCCAAACCTCGAAATAGTTAGTCCTTCACCAAACTGTTGTTGTTGAGAGTCCGTAAACTGGGAATAAGCCACCAAAATCGGCCACTTAAATTCAAACATATCAAGTTAAACGTACACTCTAAACTTAACCTTGTTCAGCATATCACCCATGAGCTAGGTTCAAATTCAAGCTTGGCTTGAAAGCAGTTTGTGGGTTAAGGGGCACGACAGGAGTGAAGGTAATCGAATTGGCGATACTTTAGAGAAGCGGCTGGACTGGAAATTCTAGAACCCATTGACACCTAGGCTTACCTAACGAGTTCGACAATGAGGAACTAGCCAAACGTTACACCAATGCTTAATCCCTAAAAAGATGGGATGGAACTGGGCGACACTGGGGAGCTGGCGCCGAAGAAATAATTGGCGATGACCAGGGAAAACCTACGTTCAGCAGTAGAATTTTTGACTAGCAACTGTTAACTAAGGAAACACCTCTATACTATATGTCTAGTGGACACAACTCTATGCAGGGTGTGTAAACAGGAAGATGTAACTGTCAGGCATGTCTGTGTTCGGTGAGTCTTGCCCTACATTTGCCTATATAAAGGAGATGTCTCCTAGTAGTCTGTCTACCTTCCTGGGAAGGACAGAATGGACGAAACTTATTTTCATCGTGGATGTACGATAAATATTTTGAAAGGAGTTTGCTTAGTCTCCTTTTCCGCCTTTTTTTTCAAGGCTCCCACTTCTAGGTAAGTTCAACTAGTTCATTTCAGTTTACCCTCCTCATGTCGCTTAGGATTTTCTCTATATTTGGTTATTTACGAGAAACGGCTACGATGGAAGATATCAGATAGACAGACAAACATATTATCCATGTGCAAGAAATGATAATTACCACAGCACAGAACCAAGTCGAGAAAGAAACAAATTTTCTTTATAATCGATAGTTTTGGAGGATTTATCATGTCAGTCAACTATTTTGTCACAGAATCAACTTCGTTGTGTCGTCAGCTTTAACTAACCTATTAAAAACTTCATAAATAAAAGGTTTAAATGATTTTCATGAAGCTGTTGCCGATTATCCCGGATTAAACTTCATAAAAATAAACGAATAAATTAATTCCAGGATCTGTCTGTTTTTATTACTTTTATTGATTCAATATATTGATAACGAAAGGAAGAAAGTGATAAAAGTGTGTCAAGGTGTGAACAAAGTTGATGACACTCGATGTATACGAAAATTATAGCTGAGATTTCACTTGTACTTGCATTTGCGACTTTTACTTCTTTATAATATGTAGCTGCCCATACCGATAATTTCGTTTGTAGGATAATTTTCTAATTCTACTCGATAAAATTTCAATCATACATATGCACATTACTGTCTCAAATTAAACATCTAGACATTTGAAATTAATTGACTGTTGTAAATAACGAATTACCTTCGACTCTCTAGTCAGTAATTCATTAGGATGAGCATAACCGGAAATGTATTATTAATGAAAGTTAATGGCCTCTATCAATGAGCTTTTCTCAAGAATAATAAGTTAAATTAGTTACATCAACCATTTTTTTATTTTAAATCTATCGGGATCACTTACAGGAATTGAAAATAAAAACCTACAAACAGGAAACCACAGTTTTGTATTTCAGGAGGAAGTTTGAGTAATCTTGAAGAGACGAAGGAAGCTGCGGAAGAAGGGAAAGAGGGAAAATGTCACCACAAGCTCTCCAGCGGGCCCCACAGCTGGAGTATATTGAGATTATCAAACCTTATTGGAGTACGCAAGAGTGGGAGCAACGTTTGCTTGATGAGATTGAGGCCATAAATAGCTCTCAAGCAATGGAAAATACTGGGATAAGTCAAGACCAAAATACTAGGGACATAAAGCAGCTCATCTTCGGCCTATTCTAGAAGATTTTGCACTTTATACGTATAAAAGTTATTTTCAAGTTGAATAGATGAGGCTTTTACTTGATCTAGATACATACTGAATGATAAAATGAAATAATTTAATTTGTCAAAATCTACATAATATTTGAACATTGAAATTGTGATATAGAACCTAAATCCTTCAAATTAAATCTTTTAGAAGCCCTTTAGATAAATTGAAACCAATATTTAGATAATCTTCCTTACGACCAAAATGAATAGATATCTCATTATACCTACATTCGTTTGATGAAGCTAAACGCATCACAATTTTAAAGTTTAAATATTATGTAGACTTTAACAAATCAAATTGTTTTTATCATATTTTCAAGTTATTTGCACTTTCAAAGATAATATCTGACGACTTTTCATCAATGCTATTATGTATGATACAAGATTAGAATATTGCAGCGTTATACCATTGATTAAGAAATGTTATACAGTGAATAAGGATGGAATTATTACTACAAAGTTCCAGAGAATAAACATTTTGAAAAAGTACTGTAGCTTCCCTATAAAATATGGAGATGAGATATTATGTTACTAAAATAATTTTTGATTGTTCTCATATTTTGAAATAAAATTAACTGTCACCCCACTCGTGACACACTTAGAGAACAAAAGCTAAAATTCAATAAATGACAAATTGCATTAGACATATATCATAATGCTCACATGTATAATTAAATGAATTTCTCAATTCAATCTTAGTCCATACAATGATTCAAGTTAAAACCAATTGGTTTCTTAATAAGCATAGCGATCCTACATGAGAGATATGAGTGACGGAGAGTATGTAGGATTGCAGTTTCTTCTTGGAAATACCTTACTCATTAGCAAAAATGAATCAGGCAGTATTTAGAATTGTAAATTTTCAATAATCTTAGACGGAGGGTGAATAATTTAACAAAACTGATGATTGATGAAATGATGAAAATGAATAAATGAAATATTATACACCAATGTGGTCAAGACTATTTTCATTGACCAAGCACCAAAATTTTGCGAGGGGCTTTGCCACGAGCGGAATAAGGTACGAGGCTTATGAATGTCTTCACCACCATGGTTTATGTACAATTTTTCCCACTACCAGCCAAATTTAAACAAAAATTGAAAATAATTTAGAAAAGTGTTCAACCCGTCGTCTGACTGACAAGTACACTGTCCGTTTTCGATATATTATGAACGCACTTTTTAGGTTAATAACAGGAAAATTATTGAAAACTAATGGAGAGATTCATTTCCTCAGTTGGCTAGGAAAAGCAATAATCGTCATAGCTAGTGGAAAAAATATTTTCTTACCTACTTTTTCTCAAAATTCACGCGATCCAGAACAGGTAGCAGCTATAAAGATTATCTAGCTGTGAAGCTTTTCCAAGGGAGAAAAATCAGTTTTCAAGATGAGAGTTTAATTAAAATGAAAAGCTGTCTACTGAGCTGACAGGACACTGTTAGCAATCTTACCTGGTGAATGTATGGAAAACACCCCCAAATTTTTTTATGATTCATCTTTGAAAAATACATATAACCCCAAATTTTCACCAAAAACCCCTATTTGCTATTTTGATATTTTTTCTTTCCACAGATCAGCAATAAGGTTGCAGCATGGCAATCAAATATAGACGTAGAATTAATTTTCATGAATGGATTTTAATCTCAATCCACTTATTATATTTTTCTTACTCCTAGGGGGAAATGTGGTCCACCCCAACATTTTTTTTATTCTTTAGACAAAGTTTTTTATTTCAATCTGTATCAAAAAATACATGCTGCCCTGAATATCCACCCTTCTACCCTCATTCTTCGATACAAAGCTTTTGGGATACAAGGATTCAGTTCAAGTGCTTGGGCTAATCGAATGAATGTATAATTCTCCCATTTTTATCGCGAACTCATAATTTGTGCATGAACAGTATTCAAATAATAATCAAGCCGTTACTCGTATTTCTACTCATGTCTTGTATAATGGGGCGACGTTCGTCTCATCGAAGCTCCATCACTCGCTAGCTCAAGCCTTTATATATTTCCTATAACTGGAATAAAAAGGCCAAACGATGGCTGTTTGTGTTTTGGATTTGGGAACACCGTGTTTCTCATACGTGACGTGTTATCACGTGGGCAAGCCCTACACAATTGCTCCTCGGAATCAATATCGATTTCCTTGGCTTCATTTTGAGAGATCAAACATTGAACATTTTCGTTCTGTTGGAGAAATTCAATTGAATTCAAAAAATAAATGGTTGGTGTCTTTTGTATCGCTAATCATGGAATACAGAGCTCTATTCTTCTTTCTAAAATAGATCGCATGTTCACAGATTTACTACATCTCTATTATTTTTCAATCAACTACCAAAATACTCACAAAATATAGTTTATATTAGAAAACAAAGTTTGCCGGGTCATCCAGTATATCTATATTTTCCAAATAGGTGAAACCGAAAGAAAAAGGAGATCAGACCATTGGGAAGATCTAGTAGGGCTTAGACAATCAAAGATTTTTCTGGGTGACTACAACCTGTTGAGATCAAATGAATGCATATGTCAAAGTGAAACAACACTAAGAGTTTTAACAGGGATCTTAACGGGACATTCAAAGTTCAAAATAGTGGAGTAAGAAGAGTGAAGATTGTGGTATGGAAGAAAAACCTCCATCCACATACTTTCCAACTGCACAGCACTCCAGAATCCTAGAGCAGAATACCTGGGAGATTATTGGATAGAAAGGGAACATTTACCTGCGTTGGAGCTTGCAGATATCCTAAAATTTCTCCGGGAAATAATACTAAAGAGCTACCAGTATCAGAGACGCTCATCAGAAACTAAGTAGAAGTAAGGAGGCACAATAGATCTTCTAGGTCTCAGTGAATGTTACCTCAAAAATACATACAAAGTGTGTCATTCAATTATTCAATTTATTTGCTTTTTTAAATCCCAATTAGACAAGTGAAATAATCCTCATTTTTGGAATGCAAGACGTAAAGCATAAAAATTTGCATACACCCATCTTTCAACCTTCTAAGCACACGCCTTATGACATTCAAAGTAAAAGGTTACAAAAATTAACTTTTCGCTAATTCTTGATTTTCGGTAAGATGAGAATTATGTATAAATTTATTACGAAACTTGGAGAGCATAAAATTGCTGTTAGTTGCAAAAATTTTTAATCATTATCGGTATCTTATGAAAAGTGAGAGGAGTGAATATTTTGCCAAGTTAAACAATTACTACTCATTCACTATTAAATTTGTTTTATTTTCTTATTCGAGTTTAGGAATAATTCATACTTTTTCACAACAATTATTCAAGGATGTGAAGTTCCAGCATCCATATTTTCCAAAGTGGTGAGGGATAAATCTGGTGATCTCCTGTACTGGACAACCATCTCGTTATAGCCAACTATCATCAAATATATTCCTTGCTTATAAATGAAGTCCGGGAACAATGTGGTTTTGCAATGGATTCAAAATACTTACAGCTAGGTAGATTCACTTTCACCAACAGTTGCTCCATCAATTTATTGCACGTTACAGGCTGGGGCAACCTGGTATACGAACTACTACAAGATAGAAGTAGGTGTAACAGCTGGATAGTTTATACCAATAGGCTTTGGAAAAAAGCCTTTCTAGGTTTTTCGCGTGGTTGAAAAGTTGTTAGTTGAAAACTCTGAACAATATTTTGCACAGTTGGTGATAATAAGTTATATACTTATTATGGAATATTGCAGAAAATGATCTGAAAGTGTATATTCTTGCTTATCCAAGTTAATTCTCAAGCAGTGGGTAACGGGAGAACTATTAATTGCCACCGTTTTTGAATGTTGTGTTCACAGAAGATTGACCTTGTCCGTTTGTAAGTGTATTTGAAATTAATTGCTCACTGCCAGTATTTTCAAGCGTCTTCAAGAAAAAATTGGATTTCTTCCTTTTCACTAGAGACCCACGCTTAGGTCTTGGAGCACATCCATCTGTTTTTTCCAAAAAAAGTAATGGCATTGGTTTGTAATTTCTTTTTTTTTATTGAACCTCTGCGAATATTTCAGCTCATTAACAGGTTTAACATCAATTGTATCTCATTAATCAAGTGTTTAATCTGTTAATGGATTTCCAATCATTATTGTTTTGTTGATTTATTCTAAAATCAGATTTTCACAGAAGCTTTGAATTATTGGAATAAAATTCAAAATTTTCTAAATTATAGTAGGTATTATAAGTGGAAGAAGAAGCTAAATCGATTAACTGGTATAAAATTTATTTCTCAATTTTAAGATATGCTTAATATAAGTTTCTTGTAATCAATAAGTTCATGAAACACTTTGAATAAGTCTGATCTCCCTATATTTGATTAACATTGCTGATGTATTTCGTATACAGAGAGATTTTATTTCAAGATTGGTTCACCCAAATATTTAACTTGGTTTGATTTCATTTCTAGATGAATTCGAGCAGGCAGTTGAAGTTAGACTAGCAATTCATTACCTACAGTAAGCATTACGATATACACCGAACGTGGTTATTTATGAGCAATTTCCATAGGATATATTTTTTTTTTCGTTCTCAATAGAATTCATTAAATTGAAATTATTCAGCGAAGACGGTAACATTATTATAACAATTTACATTTCCTTCGGTATATAGTCGATGTGTGGACAGTATCTGTATCTGTAGAGTAGGGAGGGTGAGTGGAGGCTCACAGCACTTAGGCCACATATGACCCATTGTACATCCTCCCGAGGAGTTGTCCTCCTAGGTCATCGTCCATCCTGCCCTTCTCAGGAAGGTGGACAGGTCACCAGGAGACATCTCCTTTATAACGGCAAGTGTAGGCCAAGACTCACCGAACACACACTCTCTTATGGACGATAACTCCGGACAGTCACAAAGGACATGCCTGACAGTCTCATCTTCCTGTTCACACATCCTGCATAGAGATGTGTCCACTAGCCCCATGGTATGGAGGTGTTTCCTTAGTTGACAGTGGCCAGTCAGAAATCCCACTGTTATACGTAGGTTTTTCCTGGTCATCCCCAAGTATTTCTTCGGCGCCATCTTCCCAGGGTCGCCCAGGGTGATCCTGGCAAAACTGCATCCTTTGATTCCCTCCCATCTCTCAAGGTATTGAACATGGGTGTAACGTTTGGCTTGTTCCGCAATTGTCGAAGTCGTCAGGCCGTAGGTGTCACTGTATTATTGTAGAGAAGTATATCACTGAAAGTGTTCGGATGATCCAAATTTGTGAGAAATAACAGCATTTACTGAAAATAGATTATATTGAAAAAAACTGAGAAGCACACAAAAATAATTCCAGAATCTGTTTCATGCACCAACAGATAGAGCTTTCTGACATACCCAACAATGCGGTAGTGTCCTATAAGGACATCTGTCGAAACAATTATTGCAGTTACTCTGGCTTAGGTATTTTTCTTATGTTATTCACTGGATCTTTTCGATCATTGGGAATGGAAGTGATGTTCTAGGTACAACAGAACCAAAAAGGTTGAATTGATCTTGGTAGGTACACCAGACAAACTTGCTCCTCTACAGATTATCTCGAGGACACAGATTATATCGGGAAAACCAAATAATTCATAGTCACTCAATGCAAAGTGGAAAATAAATGAAATTACATTTAATATAATTTCTCAACCACTGTCACCGATATCTACCAGATGTGTCTTGGAATCTGGTTCGAAATGTGTAGAAATCTTTTAAAGCGTTCAAATATCGATCCATTTATAGAAATGACAACAAACCATTGACTCAACACTTTTACATAGAAATAAAATAACATTTGAATCGAATACATTTAGCTAGGATTTTCTATACAGATTCGACGAATAATTATGTTGCGTATAGCCATTCTGTGAGTGGAAAAGGGGAAGCTATAGAATAACAGAGAGACAATGTCTAGAGAAGTGGGTGTTATATGGAGGGAGAGAATGCTGTTTACTGTTGGAGATTATTAATTTAGTAAATGTCGAAGTTAATAGTTCAATCCTATTATAATGCTTCACAAAGTCTATGAAAATCAAAGAATAAAGACCGTTCAATGAGGAGCAACAACAACTTTCCAGGTTATATGCCGCGAAGAACATTGAATTTCTCCTGAATTTTGAAAAGCTCGAACGATGGCAAAGATAAATTCGATGAGATGGGGAGTGGGTGGAATGTTATCCCTGGAATGCATCGCTATCTGAGGGGTGCATCTTGAGAGGGACAGGCGCGTGTGGAATTGAGACACTCCGTAAAATATTGTTACCCAAAAAATTGTTAAGAACATCTAATTGTAATTTTAACCAGAAGAGCAATCCTTTGTATGAATAAACCATGGAAGTAGTTAGGACACAATAACAATACTTGTTTATATTGGCCTTAACGCACCCATTAATAAATGTTCCAATCTTCAATTTACAAGAGTTTTTTTTTTATTCTCAGAAGAATATTATTTTTGTTGATGATAAGAATAAATCAAAAACAAATCCATTAATATTATATTATAGGATAACGAATATATTTTTATAAGGGTTATTTGCATATTTCGGCTGAAATTATTTGGCGAAACAAACAAGTTGACAAATTTTTCAATGTAATCCGTTTATTTATCTTTCAAATAATGTTTTTTTTTGGTGTATCTGCTTAGCATAAACAATTATAAGTAAAGTCGATCCTTCAATATTGAAACATTCACTTGAAAATTATATATCTATGTAAGTCTTATTTTGAGGAAGTTACATTCGATCACCTAATGGGAATGTTTATGACTGTTTTTGAATATTTTAACATTTCTCAATCAATTATATATTTAAATATTATTGAGTAGAAATATACAGTACGAGTATAACAAAAATGTACAGTATGGTGGAACAAGAATGGGAATTTGAAGAATTTTTTTTTGTACTAGAGCGAGAACGTTGTCTGAGCTACATAACTTATCTTCCTCTGACCAATGGGGACAATTGGACATTTGAATTGTTATTAAACCACATATTATATAAGTAGGAGCTCTAGGCTATCCGACAGTACATAAGCATACAGAGTGTTCCATTCAAAGTGTGAGTTATTGACATGACATTTTCTTGGAGTCTGAGAGAAAACTACTAAACTGGCAACAGCCAATCTCAAAACCTCTTCTAGATATCTTAATTATTTCCCAAATTATGGACTCGTCATATGTTTCGGAATTCTAATGATCACTCAGTATTATTATACACTATATAAAGTGATGATGGAAGTGCTGATAATTCTTTTTTTCATCTCAATATTTATTACGGAATATTTTTTGTGAAATTTCGTCTGAAAGATTCCTTTGAATCCATACAATAAATCAATTATCAGCATTAAATAACAATTAAGCATACAGTTAACATGAAATAACACTCGCCAATTATGATAATTTTCATCAATAGTTTTCAGCTATTAAAAATTTTAGGTGTTCAGTGATATTAACATAAATATGATCTTGATGAGTATAGATTTACTGTTCGTCAAAGCGTGTTCACACTATGCTGCTGTTTGTAGCAGACTCAATTCGATGTAGACGTTGTGTCCCCTAGCCCCATAGTATGAAGGTGTTTTTTCAGTTGACAGTGGCCTGTCTGAAATCCTACTGTTATACGTAGGTTTTTCATGGTTATCGCCAAATATTTCTTCGGTGCCAGCCTTCCAGGGCCGCCCAGGGTGATCCTGGCAAGACTGCATCCTTTGATTCCATCCCATCACTTGAGGGATTGAACGAAACATATTATTGAATACATACTTTAGATAAAAAGCAACTCTTTAATTATATTACCTACCCGTAGATCAAAATAATCCACGAGTTCCTTTACTTAGAGAGCATTTGAAAAGATTAAATTAATGTGGAACAGGATTTAAGTTAACTTTCCATTTTTATTTATTGTGAATTGTAGTACGCATAATTTTACAAATTCATTAAAATATTTCTAATGATTATAATACTAACCGCGAAAATTTTAATGCATTTGATTTTAAATGTTTATTTAATACAACAAATGTGTAAAAAGTTAATATAGCTACTGTTCAAACAATAAATAGGAGTTTCTATTTATATAAATAAATACAAGGTGGACCGACTACGCTATTTTCTTCCGCTACTACAGCAATACTTCAACATATTCAAATGGCATCAGGTATCCAGTGACGTATCATTTTGAGGCCCTTTAAATTCTTTTCACCAACAACAGTTTTTGAATTCTAGATCCAGGCCAATATTTTTTCATCAATTATATTTCAAAATATCAATTATGTACTTGATTAGAATTAATGAGAGTGTTCAAATTGGATTTTTTTTTTTTTTGTCAAAATAGTGGAAATGACATATGGGTCCTTGAGTGCGCCAATGGTTGAAATGGTTTCATTGATTTGGAAAAGGCTTTTTATGAAGTACTACGGGAAGCGTTGAGAAAAACCTTTAAAAAAGAGGTGTTGAATGAAAGCCAGTAATACTAGGAATAAACATAGTTTAACGAACCGTTTCAAAAGATTTGATTTTAATGGCGGTGACAGAAATTGACATATTGAATAAAACTTTGAAAGAGAATGGGATGAACATGGATAAAACCAAAACAAAAGTAATACAGATATGTGAAGACAGTGGAGAAGATGAAGATTGAACAAATATTGAGTAGGTGTGAAGCTTTAAATACTTAGGGGTAGAGATTCAAGAGAACGGAAAACAAATTGTTGAAATTAATGATAGAATAAACATTACTTTTGAAGTATGAACAGCTAATTCACAAACAAAAAAGAAATGTCATAGGGAATCCTTACATTGTAATCATGGGTCTTTGTAAAATTGGTGGGATTGATTGGATATCACAACAGAATTTGAAAATGTCCAAAAAATATTGATTGGTGTGTGTTCTATACAAAGTTAGTATAAAGTATGGAATCCCTTAAGTATCTCCTTAACGGTTTGATGTATTTGAATGAAATTGCTCATACCCTTTCAAGAAGATCCAATGAATTCAAAAACGCTATCAACTTTGATATACCATTTCCGGTTAAGCCGGAAATGCATCAACTTTGTTATTTTAAATGGAATACCCTGTACATTTTCACATTTCTGAATGCCTTTTAAGAAATTCTGCATACAGTTGAACTTTCCATTCATATTTTCATCAAATAATTGGGGCTTTGATCAATAATTTATCGTATGTAAGGCAAAATTAATTTATGGAAACATCCTTGAAACTTGGCGACATAAAAATTTATTTATTTCCACAAAAAATAACCCAAATTGAGAGAATTTGCTGCTTTTTGACAATATCCTAAGCGATCTTCAAATTCTCGTAAAAATTATCCGATGAAAATATGAATGGAGAATTTTACTGTATACAGAATGTCACAAGAAATTTAAAAATGTAAAAATATACAGGGTGTTCTATTCAAAACAACAAAATTAATATGCATTTTCGGTTTAACCGGGAATGGTACATTAAGTTTAATCTCATTTGTGATTTCCTTGGACCTTCTTAGAAGGGAATAAGCAATTTCATTCAGAAATATTAAACCGTTGACGAGATACTTGAAGGGTTCCATACTTAATACTAGTTCTGTATAGTACATGGCATTGATAAAATGAACTGGCGTCATAAAAATTCCATTAAGAACAAATGTAGCATTCCAAAATAAAAAATTATTCATTCACGACCAGCATATATATCTCTTTTAGGAAAACGAAAGTCTTCGTCTTCGTCTTCTGAATGTGCATAGCAATGAAAGTTCAATGCTATGTCATGAGCTGTACCTCATTTAAATGTTATAGAGTGAGCCATAATCAAATGTTAGGTGATTGTTAAAAGATATTTTATACGTGCCTTTCACTTTAGGCTAGAGATTCAAAGATGTTTGTATTTTCACTTCCAACAAAATTATTTAATCTCTAGAAAGATCAACAACAAATTAATTGAAGATCTGAGAAAGATTTTCTCAAGAATGTGTGATTTACTGATTAAAATCACTTCTAAGCGACGAGTTGGGCGCCTATTTAACAAATTATTTATTAGTTAATTCATATTATACACGGAGATATAATTCTAGGAAACAAAAAAGAAAGATCAATTGATTGATTAAATAGTTTGGCACCACCTGTCAGAGGCTCCTCTCAGCACCTCAGTAGGTTTCATCAAGCTCCACAATTTTTCCACTAGATCCTTTTCTTTGAATAATCTTTTATTGGGCGTTCCAATATTTTGCCTTATATTCCCCCTTTAATGTTGATTTTTATACACAAGAATTCTCACATATGCGTGAATAATCTGTTCCTGAATCAGATTTAGCATGCTTCAAATCAACCCTATTTTAGCAGGTTATTTGAAATGAAAAGAGCTGGAAATAATATCTGTGATACTGAAATGACTCAGTGTGTTGCTTCCATTATGTCAATTCCTTTTGCACTACACTCTGTATGCAGCTCCTCACTGAGTCACAAAGTGTTAAACAATTTGTTCCTAGTACTTTGTATGACAAGGATGAGCCGAATAGTTTTTTAAATATCTGGTGAAGACGGGTTGAATTTAAATAAGTGGAATATTTCTAAAATTTATTAACGGAACGCCCTGTATATACAGTGTACGCTCCAAGAGTGAGATAGAGGTTATTACTGCGCCTTTGAATATCTTTTTATTTCTTAGAATGTTGATGACCAACAGTTTTTTTTATGAAGTCAGGTTATTTTAGGACCAATAAACTTTAGGGACATACGAAAATAGTTGTTTTATGTTTGGTCGATCCCTCAACGGTTGGGTATAACAAGAAGAACGACCGAATGATGGGAGACATAAGCCTGATAACCTTCTTGTGTATGAAAATATTATTTTAAGTGTTTTGACCTACAGGGTTGTTTTCACTTTCATTAGAAACTAAAAAGAGAAACAAGAATGCTAATTAAGAATCTGTTCTCAGATTAAATAATAATAAATTCAATAATTTATTAATTTCTGCAGCTTTGTCGCGTGGAAAAAATATTTTAGTCTCCTCACATAAATAAGATGCATGTAAATATGCAAGCAAAATGATGGCATTAAAGAAAATATCATTAGCGATAAATAAGGAGTTATGTAACAACTTTTGGTAACAAAATTATAAAGAATCTTCATCGGTTTCTCTTACGATTAAATTTTTTTATTATTTGCTGCTCCCTCTTACATATCTTGCAAATGTGTTGTTGAATTATGTGTATTATAGTGTTAGTCAAAATGATCCAAATATAGCTGAACACCTATTAATAAGCCTGAAAAGGTGTGGAAAGCAAGAGACTTCATATTCCGTTAATTTGGTTGATATTAAAAGCATTAGCGACATACATTTTGCAGCGATATTTTAATTTTTAATGTGTTCTTCCCGAATATAAGGTGAAAGTAATAATTAAAAACAATAAAACTATAGATGTCGTTCGATATAAAGGGTGTAGCGTAATTAAATACTTTGAATTATAGGCATGATAGATGCTTTCGAAAGATTTAAAATACCCTGCAAATAGAACTTTCCACTAACATTATTAGTTTGTGAGATACAGCCTGTTAAAAGGTGCAAAAGAAATACACATTTTATTTTATACCTCCCAGGGGGATGGAAGTATAATTCTTTGCATGTTATTGTCTATTAAAATCTCATCGACAGTATCAGTTCCGTCAATTTATAATAAGCCAGTGGCGAGGTACAAGGGCTTCGTGAACTATTATTGTACCATACTTTTGAACTCCCTGTATTTGGAGCTAAGGTCTTTTGTCTGCAATTCTCACTGCAATAAAAAGCTGAACATCTTGAAAATGGAGTGTTGTATCGAGTTCAACAGGTTGTAGCTTTAATGTAGGAAATATAATGAAAAGCTTCAGTTTTAAATAAAATGGCATTTGAAAAATATGGTACAATAGAGATTTCCGAAGGTATCATAAAAATGTGTATTTTTTTGTATCTCAGCCTGTATCTCACAAACTAAGAAGGTAAGAGAGAAATTGTATTAGGGTACTTCAAATATTCCTTAACAATCTATCATACCTCTAATTTAAAGTACTTATTTATGTACTCTGTACTCTGTATAAGTAACCATTTCCGAATACTCTCCAAATTATATATCATATTATAATTGTTATATGCAAAAAACCTGCAGTAATTGTGTTTTATGTCCATATGTTGAATAATTTTATCCAATAACTATTTCAAGAGAAAATTATTCATTTGTTACATTAGAACCACCACATGTTAATGTAAATCTTCTCATTTTCTCCCTATTTTCATTAATTTTGAATATCGTTTTTGGTTTATTTGTTATCTATAACACAACAGTATGTATGATCTTACCAATAAGAATTAATTTAGGTGTGGTTGGTATTAAGGACTTTATTTAAAAAGTTGACAAGGATAACGGCAAATGAACCTTGGGTGGGCCTGAGAAATCAAACCCACTTATTTTTTTAATTATTAAAAAAATGTAATTTCAATGCTGTTCCTTCCTCATTATTTCCTGTTAAAAGGTATTTTATTGACCAGATTTAATTTCCACATTCAATGTCTCTGACAAGAATGCATATCAGCTCTTGTGGGTGCTGCTTTATATAAGGATTATGTAGTAATTGAAGTTAATAATATACTTAATTGAAATATTCTGTTAAAAATTGTCACACTTCAGTAAATCGTTTTGTTATTATTGTCGCAGATGATAGATAGTTGCTCATGACTTAAAAAGTTTCAACAGCATGAATGCTTGGAGCACTTCAGGGATAATTTGATGGAAGAAGTGGCTGAAAACATATCAATACATAGTTTTACTTTAAAGAATGAGAGTGTACAAAATTGACGGAGTTAAGGAGATATATTGCGCCTCCAAACAAAATATATAATCGTAATAGACAAAAGCTGAGGATAAATGGCAACATTTCACAATCCTCAATGAAATAAGATTGTTGAAAGTGAAGTGATGAAATTTTTAGAGGGTTCTTCTGTTATAAAAATGAAGCTGAGATTATTTGGTGCAATATATTATGTTTGTATGCCACAACAGACTCAAGTAAGTCGCAGCGGAGGTCCAACCACAAACTCAACCTGACTTACTTTAAAACATTTTTACATCGGGCAAATTTGTCCTTGGAACGGACAAGTGATTGCTCAGGACAAAGCTATGATTTGTTGACTTATAATGCTTTTCTGGATAGCATGCCATATTTTGTGATTTCTCTATTACGGCAACAAAGTATTATTAAGTCATATTTGTTGCATAATGATTGATTGTGAACTTTACGCAACAGAAAAATTTTATGATTATTGTGCTGATTATGAAAATAATGTGAATACTGGACTTTCTCAATAATTTCCAATGTATTTCCATGAAAAACAAATTATTCTATTGAAGGATAGGAAGGTATGGTCTCTGTTCCATTTGCACGTTTTGTAAATATTTTTGGTATCTTATTGAGGATATCTTGGATTCATTTTTTGTTAAAAGAGAATAAACAGCACTTGAAACAAAAAAGGTGACAATCCGCAGTTTTTCGCAATCCAAATGGGCCTCACAAACCAAATTAAGGACAGTCAAAACATCGACACCATGGTAACATGTCTACCATCTTCGAGGATATCACAAACCATTCCTAGTCGGTTAAGAATAGGTCACACAAGATGCACCCATAAGTACTTAGTCAACGAAAGCCATCCCCTGTGAAGTGTGCATAGTACAGTTTATTTTCTAAAGTATCCTGAGTGCAACAATCACCTCTCAGTACCCCTTGCTGAATATTCTAGGTGAAAAGTGCCAGATGTACAATGGGTCACAGGACAGGTGGCTTAAGTGCTGTGAGCCTACACTCACCCTCTCCACTCTATAGATACAAAGATCTTAGTGGTTGATGCTGATAAAATCAATAAAAATTGTATACCTTTGTTTCTGTATACAATATTTGTCTATTGATGAACTAATGGCCCATTATCAAATTTCAGGAAGCTGACCTTTAGGGAGAGTGTATTTTGACTTTAGGATTAGAAATCAATAAATTTAATGTACCTAGGTATGATGTATTGTATGATCAAACTCTGTCATGCTTTGATGCCTCAACTATTTCTAATAATATTAGTATCAACTATTCTCAAGATCAAATAGTGTGAAAAAAAATACCGAATCGAATTAACATTACATTATTTATAATCCGCGACGTACTATATATATTATAATGCCGAACCGGTTCTTTGGAATCATTATTTAGAAAAAAATCCAATAACCTTGATAAACTAAAGAAACTCATTTCCATATTTAGCAATAGATTAGTAGTAAATAATATATAAAGATGGCAACGAAAAGAATGTTTTAAATGTATATTGGATAATTATTAAAAAAAAACATTGTTCTACGAAATCGTCTAAAAACCTTGAGAATTGAGGTAACAGTTACGCGATGTTGATATTTTCTGGAATTTCCAGTGGACCAATTTTATACAGACAGTAGCAGCGGAAGAATTATAACTTTCATTTCCTTGGAAAATAATTATACAAAATTTAGATTATTATCAGATTTTTATTGAAATAAACAAAGGCAATATTTTGTTCGGTGAATAGCGACTATTGTGATCTGCTCTGTTTGGCAACAGAGTTTTTGTGGTTCGCTAGAACGCATTACTTACATCGTCCGTGTTGTTACAAAATCAAAAAAACTAAGCATATTATATACTCCTAGGAAAGCATACTTGGATGAAAATCTTCGTACATACTTATAGAGGATTATTCACGACCAAAGGGGAAAATTTATTTACAAAGCTCGTTAAATCATCCAATATGTATTATATGTATCACTGTGTATAAGTTTATGATGTGTCAGTTCCAGATGGTGCGAAAAATAATTAAATGTCATAGTGCAATTAACAGCTTTCTTATATTCAACGGTGAACAGATTTGAAGATAGCTGCAGCTCTCTCTTAAGTGAATAATCCAATCATAATTGTTATGGAAGGGACCAGAGCTCATAAACATTCACATTTCCAATTTGCATTACAGAGAAAATATTATTTATTATGCTGCAATTATGTAAATTGTGTCTTTCCACTAATGCGAGCCACACCAATGCAGTTCTTGAGCCAACGTTGATTCGACTGGAATTGACAGAAGATACCTAGAACTATCTAATCGAACGAATTTATAAATTACAAATATAAACGTATCCTAAAAAGTACTGATAAATATAGTACATAATGAAGAGAAAAAAAAAACAATATTGGAAAGCAAGAGCATTAATTATACCAAGTCGGTATTGAAATATTTGGCTGGGCGAAATTATAAGTAGAATAAAATGGAAGATTCACAGTTAGCAAGCTAACAACTCGTAATCCGAGAAATCACACTCGCTGCTCGATGATGAGTTTAGAAATTCTTCAAGTATCGCCAATTCTCTCCATTTTTATCTATATGTTGGGTATGCCCCTCTAGAACCTCACTAGCAGCACTGCTCTGAAATTTTGCATCGAGTGCAAGCCAGTAGATTTCTTACCGGACCGCACTAAATTGGTGCATGTCAGAGGCGAACACAAATATGTTCAGAATCGGTGCAAAACTGAGTCAGTTGAACAGCCAGCACCAAGAGCAGAGAGTGCTTTTAGTGCGTACTAGTGCCACCAGTCGAATTCGCCATAAAACAATGGATAATAATATGTGAAGCACCGTCAGCTTCAAGCGCGCCAAGCTTTAAATCATAATATTCATAACTTAACCTATTCGTGTCGAGATTGTTGATATTCTCACTTCTTGTGGTTATCTGAGATAAGTTTTCTAAGCATCTCGAGTATCAATAGTGTCTCGATCGCAAATTTTCTGACATAATGTTCATCGTATAACAACTACAATTAATGGTTTGCAGTTTTCCTAGTGAAATTAAATAAATCCTCACGATAAGCCTTGCATGACTGTTCCCTAAAATACGACTCAAAGTGTCACTGCACATGCACTTAACTGGATTTGACAAGTACGTCACAAACATTTTAAACATAGGAATCTTCACAGAAGCAGGCAGTATTTCAATGCGATTCTGCATATCTGGTATATTTAATTTTGACTGCAGAATCCACGTCTGAAATGGTTCTTTGGTAAATAAAGTTTTTTGGAGTCAACCAAGTCAATCTTACCATGGAACGATTTTAATTTTCAGGGAGTAAAATCAAGTGTAAAAGCATTACGTTGGATGATATTCATGACATACTTGTTGACAAATTATTATGTTCCTATAGCGAAGGTTATAATTTTTTGTATATGTTATACTGTGACATTTTTATATACATAACCTTCAATAATAATAATTCTTTTCAAGAGACCAGTATTCTTTAATGTATACTATCATTATCATCATTAGGAGCAAGCTAACACATTAGTTTTTCCCCTCCTCATCTTTGACTAGACCTAGCAATTAGAAAACAAAGTTTTATTGAGAAACCGCTTTTCCTAGCCTTTGGTTTGTCGTAGTGTATAAGATTTTATTACTTTTCTGATGTCCACTGTATAAATTGATTGACTTTCAAATTGTATTACATAAACATTTTATTGACAAAGTTTCCGGCTAACTTATTGAATAACGGTATTCCATAGTGAATATTTTCAATTAATTATGCGTATTTATTTTCACATCAGTGTACTCAGTACTGTAGGTACCTAATAGACTGTCTGCTCTCACCATATTGGTTGCTCTGTTCACATATTGAAATATAGGGAGATACTATTCGATAATTCCCACTTTATACGCAGCCATTTCCTGAACTATGATATAACTTACCTTTTTGAACAACTTAGGTACCTACGAGTGGCTACAGAAGGTTTTAAATAATGGAAAAAATAAACAATTGGAAAAAAATTATATATTTTCAGGTTAGGAGAAAAGAATATACAAAGTATAATACAAATGATGTGATAATTTTTATTTAGTTCCTATAAAACTTACAAAAAAAAAACATTTTTTACAAAAGTACCTAGTAGGAGTGTATATTACATAAATTGTGAGAGTCACTATGCTTCCATCATTTAAAAACAGTCTAATTCTTAGTTTTCATTATAACAACAAATAAGATCACGCATACCAGTCATTGCTAAAATAATAAATACGAAAGTTGTAACGCTTGATCACTAGTTGCCCATCGTCAATGAACACCACTGCTTCAATACTACCCTACAAATTCAACTAGAGCTGACTTAGAAGACACCATCACCGGTGGGATCATTGATCCATGGGTAATTATTTGGACACCTGACACAAGTTTGGAGATTGATAGTTTCCCCAGGAACTTCAGAGGAGGTGAGCTTACAGCTATGAGGTACCCAACAAGCTGGATTTCCTTCTACTACACACTTTTCCCTCCATGGTTCGAAGTTTTTAGCTTCTGAGATGGTTCTGGGATTTTGGATCCATTGAATAACTTGAGTCATCGTTACAAAATATACATCATTGTGATTAGCTAAAATTTCATCGATCCAGTAGAGGAAAGCATCCAAATATTCTGGATTGTTCTTCAACCAGGCAGCGTGGAAGTAAAGTCCCAATGGAGCTCTATTTTCGTTATAATGTCTATCGAAATTGTGGTTAAGAAAATTGTAAAATTGATCTCCTGTAAGTATATTTGAACAGGAATCAACCATAGCACATCCAGGTAGATATTCGTCATTTTCGGGATCTTCTCTTCTGTCTAATTCGTTCAATACCATTTCCCATACAGCGTGAGATCTAGTTGGACAGCTCTGAATGTTACCGTGACACCTGTGAGGCATTCTGAAGTACATGGTATACGGCCATAGTGGTGGATTGTTCAATGGTGCAGTAATGGTTGAATCGTATAAGAATGCTTCTTCTTCCATCATGGTGAATTGGTTATTACCACCTACTCTGAGGTATGGAGCTCTCACACCTACCACGCTATTATCAGTAATGTTCGCGTATTTCTCAGTGATAATTCTCATACCACCCATCTCCTTTACCCAGTCGTTAACGCTAGCGTTTGACCAGAATCTTTCGTCGTCATTATGCCTGGAAAAAATGAAAGAAAATTGTCATAAAATAGATTGTTATGGGGCGGGTATATGATAAAACGTTTATATGCGAAAAATGCAATCAATCGTGATCATTTTAGTTGTTCCCACTTGTACTTTGTGGAATATTTTCATAACGAAAGGACACCTAGCGTATTTAAATTCAAATTCAAGAGGATAATGGAGTAACACAAGAGCACTACATACATACATCAATGGAAATGCCCTGACATTGGCCAAATATTATTCGATTCGATAATTGAGGAATTAGTATCATCTGAAATTGTCGCTAACACAGAAGTGGCTAATATTGAACAAGCCAGGGCAGGACTTGACGGACTACTCGGTACTCGGCAGAAAAAGTAGACGTTTCATGAAATTACCATAATCCCAATAATAAAATACGCATTGCTAGTATGGGAACACACCAGTGAAGCAAATATGAAAAAACTACAACAAAACATCTCGATGAGGCAGGATCTGCTCCCTGGTGTAGAAGACATCTACAACGACAGAAGGTACTAGAGATAATGGACACAAGAGCCAAACTAACGCTATCAGAAGAGCTTCGATCTTATCTTAATACAGAGCTGAGAGACGTGACGTGTAACACCGCAGAAGATAATAGGTGATACAAAAGACCTAGGAAAGAATTAAAGGACCACCAATAGGAAGCAAACTATAAAGAAAACCCCACCAAAAAAAAATATGAAGGTGAATGCGTGTCTGCACATTAAGGCGGGTACCTAAATTGGTATTGATGGCAAAAAAAACGCTACCCCTCATAGATGGAAAGACATCCCTGGAGCCACCCATAAAATTAAATAAAGGAATGGAAGGTATACGCGAAGTATGAGTGACGTCCTGTTGGGAGTGAGAGGGGGTGGTGGAAGGTTCTACTTAACATCAGCCCGCGGGTATAGAAAACACTGGGGTGGAGCACGCATGTGTGTGTCTGAAATTTTTATGTACAAATCATTCAATATTGATCAAAGTTTTATAGCTCCATTTTTCGCATTTATTTTTAATTCTGTGTATTATTCTCATTACTCGTATCACTGTTTTTATCGGTATTTGTCTACTTTTATATTACATGTAAACATACGTATTGTCATTAAAAGGGATTGTTAAATCAGTTGGCAATGAATGCTACCATTATTATTGTCAGTAATATTATAACAAGAGAGTGCCATGAGGAAATAACCACTCAAGCCCTGCGGGCTCTCATGACTATTGCCTAGCAATAGGTTTTCAAAAAATCTGTCAAATTATTTCCAAATTTATGGAACTCGTTATATTTGACTAGATTATTTTTTGATTCACAAATTATTTGACAAAGGTCTTAAATTGTCTCCGTATTATAGAGTATTTTTCGGAGTAGTTTCTAAAATATTTTTTGTTATTTCTGAAAAGGTACTAAACTGATCATTTTCACCCATTTCATATGGCGTTGACACAATTGGGTAATTATTTTGACTACAATCTGACTAGACAAATGAAAGCCACAGTAATTATATCCAGGAATAATCACAAGAGATTTAGTCCCACTATAATAATGACATAATTGGTTGAAACTCACCCTTGTGACAAATGGAAAAGCATTTCATTGGTCTTAAGAAACGTCAAAAAATAATCATGAAAATAATTGAGCACAAAAGCTCTCTATAATTTATTACTGGACACGTCTGAGATTTATGTCGGCTTGTACTATACCCTATTTACGTTAAAGTAGTGTAGTAGATTTTTCAGTGTATTCAATTTAATTCAGCTGATTGATTCGTTTAACTTTTTTCTATGCTTTGTATCAATCTATTGTCAGCGCCGACAGTTCAATTTAGAGGTATGTGATCAAAATCAAAACATATAATCTTACCAACTTTTGTTGTCCTATTACTCTAGTTTTACAGCATTATAAGCTGTTGACGTCAAAAATAACTTTTTAGGGTTATACGAGACGTCAAAAAGCGTAAAAGATTTTATTCAGAGGAAAAATTGGTGAATTATTCAAAATTGAAGAAATGAATTCCAGCTAACATTGATATTAATTTGGGTTGGTCATATGCATGAACTTTTTGTTTGACTGGTGTTTTATGCTTTGTATAATTTTTGATAGGAAGTAAATGGAAAGTTGTTTACAGAGATGATTTGTATACTTAATATTGTGTGGTCTGTATTCGCGGAGCGAAGAAGGAAAAGTATATTAAACACCTACAATTACCGCTTGAAAGGGAAAAGGATTATAATAATAACTATTGTTTATGGCTGTCGCAAAGCAATATAGAACTTTACAGAGTGATGCACCAATGATACAAGCACTAAGGAATAAAAAATATTATGTAAATGTGCTTTTAATACATGGTAAATATTGCAAAGGGGTCAAAATGAAATTTAGATACACACCTGCATCTTAAAAAATTTATAGAAAACATTCAATATCTGGATAACGGTGAGTTTCAGGTATAGAAAAATATACATGATTTTGTTTTATTTTTCACCTCTGAATGCATTGAAATAGAAAAAACCGGGTGGCTCTATTCGTAAAAATGGAGAAATTTGATATTTATGAAATTAAACTTTTAACACTTTTTATACACACCCTGTATGGAATGGAAAATTTTCCAAAAAACATTTAAATACGTCTGACTTTGCTTGAAGCGACCGAACTGACACCATTTTCATATCTTCAAGGTTATCCTCGTGAAAAAATAATTTATAAGGGTCTGTAATGGTAAAATTGTTTACAAAAAAATCATTAACAACTTAAAAAGTATGCATTTTTCGGAAAAAATTCCAGGCAAAAGTATACTTAAATTTTACGTAGATTCAAAAAATGTATTGATATACAGGGTGTTCTATTGAAAATGACATAATAAAAATAATTTCCTTTCCAATAAGCTCAGTTTTCAGTTTTCTCCGAACATTTCAGTTGATAACGCCCTTTTCTTAAGTAATAATCTTGGTCAGAATTACCCAATTGTAACTCATGGCGAACTATAGCGTTAAAAAATGCATGCATCAAAAAATATTAGAATATCACAAAACTTCCTCTCAAACATCTGGATACCAGGTATGATAAATAATGTATGTTACAATACATAGCATTCCAATAAAGAGTATCCATTCTACATAATTCTGAAGACGTCACTTTTATGCCAAAAAAAAAAGACAAAGCTACCCAAAAAATAGAGTTTGTCGTCTGTCAAATGAAGTGTCAAGTAGATAGCTAAGTTTTCATGAAATCCATGTATAGTATGCAAGAATTGAAATTGTGAGATATACTACGAAAACAACAAGTTAGCTAGACAATTTGATGCTGTTCGTCCCAGAGGAGTATTTAACTGAATCAATGCAAATATTTTTTGGAACAGGATCTGTTGCTAATGAAATATACCAACCACAACGAGCGGATGCCAATGGGAAATCTTCAACACCCGTTCGGGAAATATAAATCCAACTCAACTCTATTCATTCAAATCGGGATGCTTACAAATAAAACAGTTTAAATTGATACTATTCATCTGATAAGAAAAATGGATAGTTCAGGAAAAAGTTTTCAAATTTGGAAAGTTAGCCCAAAGTCTTGAAAATAATTTTCCCTGCAATATTTTAAGAGTAAATTTTCCATTAAGTATATAAATTGGAAAACTACCAAAGTCGTTTGATATTTTTTCCTCATGAATAAAAAAATTAAAACAAAATCCAAGTAAATGAAAAAACATGCAATTTTTATCCATTTTATGACCAGAAAGGTTTTATGAAATGTCTATATTAAAAATTCACTTACGATATTGAGTGTACGGCGATTTCATGACCTTTTCTGTGCATTTCCTGGACGGCTGAGTAGTTAGTATACTTGTGAGAAACAAAGAATGTGGACTTGATATGGCAACCATTTGGATTTTTTCGTTCGCCGTTGAAAATGTTTTTGTACAATCCGATATTGTTATTGTTGATAGCATCGTCGAAAGTGATTGTAATCATTTGCGGCACATCTTTGGCCGGTAAATCGTTGGGAATCGAAGTACCATCCTCCGAACAAAAGCAATCTGGAAGAACGCAGACAGCAGGATCACAAGCAGGTGCACTGTTGGGATCACTGTCGATATCTGAAACAAAAAAACGTCCATTAATATTACAATAATTATAACAAATGGAGATTTATTGACGAAACTTGTTTCAGAAGTATATAAAATTGGTTTGAGTCTCGGTATTTTGGTTTAAAAATAATAATAAATTTAATTAAACCAGTTTCAGCTGAACAATAACCAAAAATCGCTAATACTTCCGAGAAGATGAAGACTAACTATCTATAAAAGTTATTTATGTCATACAATCTAAGACCACAGCTGCAAGAATTTTATCATACTGATATGCATTTTCGGTACAACGAAAATAACAAATTTGCTGATAATATTTTTTCCACAATTTTTAGATGTAAATTGTTCAGTACGTGATAATATCGTGTTCCTCCTTGTACAAGGGGCCACGTAACTCGATTAGTTACACAAAAATAAACGAAAGTCGTACCAACCGGCTCCCGATCCGTTGACTACAAAATACCTTCAGGTGTAAAAGTAAGAGTGGTTCTTTTAGTTTGCTAGTATCTGTATCGCGTGACGTAGTCTTGTTTACGCATTGCCAGCGGATTTGATTTGCATACACATATACATATAAAAAACAGATACGGGCGAGATCGAAAAAAGTGAAACTTATTTCAAGAATTGAGAATGATATATCTACAAAGCTCAGATTAATATTATTCACCTAAAGGGTAGTACCGTCAGTAGCGTATCATTTATAGTTTTGATAGCGTTTTTCTAGACTTTCATTCTAACTGATATAAATTATAATCTATATGTTCTGCGGAATGTTTCTTTTGCTACTCTTGTAACTTGATTTGATTTGAAAATCATTTGTAGCCCTTTGTCACATATATAAGAAGCAGTTGAAAAGACAATAAATATGTTTGGAAAAAATTACTGAAAAACAAACCAATAAAAATAGTTTGTGAAATTATCCTTGAAGAAAGTTTGGATCAGAAAGTATTGGGAGAAGTGGAATTCAAATTCTGAAATGTCAATGTCATCTAAGCAACGAGTAAAACAAATCAGCTGCCTTTGATATTTCAGTGGTTTCATTTTGCTTTTTTAGTTATTTTCAGTGTGTGTTTTGTGAAACTTTTGCTTTTTCTATGATTGTGGTTTAGTATTTTGTGTAATAATATTTTTATTTTTGGGGTGAAAGGTAAAGTTGATATTATTTGTGAAAAGTACAACAAGCGTTCAATTAACTGTTTAGTTTTAGGTCTGATTTCGTGTTTTTATTTTATTTTCATATAGTCATATCTACAAAAGTGGTAGGGAAGGTACGTTTGGATTGTGGATATTTTAAATCTTTTATACCGACTTTTTTTCTCTTTGTTTTTGTAACTATAGATTATACACTGACTATTCAAAGTTTATCAAAATTTTTAAATGCTGAGCCTTCTCCTATGCTCATTAATGAGGGACAGGCAGTTTTAAATGCGGACCATATATTTTGGCATGGTACCTATAGAGGAAAGAAGTGACACTTTCATAACATAACCTCTTTCGTAACATAACCTCTTCCATAATATCTCTGATTATATAAAAATACAACCTTAGAAATGATGACAGTTGAGTTGAATAGAAAATCAAAGTTTCAAGCTTCACTGTCACAAAAATAAACTACGAATTCACGGTAATTACGTTGACTTGCATATAATACAAAAACAATGCAAAACGAATTATTTTAGTCGTTGCGACAATTACAATTCTATCCGCCAGAGGTCTTATTGAATTCTACTCCGCCCAATATCTCGTTTTCCCCATTATATCAACTATTTGTTTTGTGTTTTTTAATATAATTTCTATTCTGTTCTCAACCATTCCTATTAATGTGTCATTTAACAATACAGTAGGTACAGTAGCTATTGTCCCAAGTAAGAAACGTAATCCACCATCATTTCTCTAATAATCAATTGAGAGAATTTTACTGGAAAATTTCTCTTGTAGCAATTAATCACTTTGACAGGTACTTAAATAAACTGCAAATTTCCTCCGCTTTATTCTGGATTTTAAATTGAGACAGATTTTTCACGATAATTTATTGGAAAACTTCCTTTTTCACTTGGGAAATGGTCTCTTATTTCCTGTTTTCATATAAAATTCATAGTATGTATCAGTTTTCTTCCATTTCCTTGACATCTTCAACAAGTTAATTATGAAAAAACAGTGTCCTTTAATAGGGTTATTCACATAAAAAAGAATGTGAATGTATATGATTGAATAATTGTCAATACAGTCAACTACATCCTTTCCTATGCTGGAACTAGCTAGCATTATTCTGATTTACTAAAAGACGGACTTAACATAACAACAAAAAACAGAACTTACAGCAAGAAACGAATCAATCGCAATAGCCATACCAATACTTACATATTCATTCGGAATAGTGGAATGGAGCAGCACAGATCCAGATTTCCACAACACACTTACAAGAACTAAGAGTTAAAGAATAGACCACATCCACTCAGCATTAGAAAAATTCACAATGGAAAAATGAAGGAGGTAGAGGATTTGTAGACATTGAAGATCAACACTTCGAACCAACAGATGGATAATATTGAAATTACTATGATAGTAGATACATATTACTTTTATCTATCTTAGTGTGGTTAGGATATTATCAAAATTTTCTGTCAAAAAGTCTCCAATTTTTGTATAAATTGAATTTTCATGCTGTGAATTTATAGGAAGCTTTAATTTTATAGTGAAATATATGCAATTTTTCCAGCAATATATCTATAAGTGAGCCCTTAATAGTTGTAATTTGTATTTTATATTCCATTATTTGTCATGCTTCAGTTATCGACACCACTGTTATTTGACATATTTCATAAAAAGCAGCTCAGTAGCTTTATTTGATAGTTAAATGAGGCGAGCAACATTCCTGAGATGGAAAGTGGTCCGGTGTGTCATGGCCGCCTATGGTTCTGATGATGTTTGTAATCCAAGGACGACGAAAGCGATTGCTTATTTTTTTGTTCGATACTCTTTTACTAGCCACTTTCGCATCTTAGTTTGAGCCATTGATAAATTTCACGATAAAATCTGCATGATAACTAATAAATTGCCAAGTCATTGGTATACTGGAATATAGAAGAAGTATACGATGTGAATGTGATTATTTTCCAATTCCTGCAACTTTCCAGAGGGGGTTATAATTCCAAGAAAAACATCTTTGAAAAAAGTACAAATTCTGAAGTATGTTCCATTGAATAGATGTTTCAACCTGCCACTCCAACTCTCCCATTGTGAGTTAGGCTAATTTCGAAAAAATCTAGGCAGCTTTTGACAAAAAAATGCCAAATTTTTATTTCGGTAAGATAAAAATATGTTTTAGCAGGAAGTTTCAAATATCTGTCAATCAAATGGAGAGTCATAGTTTTCAAAATACTTTTGGATTTATAATAATTTGCAGCAGCCTGTGTGTTTTTTATTGTCCTAGCCTGCCATACTCGTTCATTATATTTCTTGAGTGTAAACTATCATTCTTGAATATCTGCAATTGTGTATATTGATACTTTGATGTCATTGGAAGAACATTCATTTCAAATGAACGAGAGACGACAAAAGGATAGGTATAGAGAACAAGAAGCACCAGCAAGTAACGTCTTCGCTATTATGGGAATTCGTCGAAACATTGAAGACATATGCAGATTGGATTTAGGTCGATATGACCCTGGATCAACACATAACCTACAAAGTGAAGCAATCATAAAGGAACCAAGACTGATACGGGTGAGAGAAAGCTAATTATAATAACAGGTTGTATCACTGGAGACCTCATATCCAGATTAAGCGTGAAACTGTCACATCAAGTGCGAGAGACTTGAATATGAACAAGAGTCACTACTTGGCCAATTACAAGGCGAGCTGAAAACTGGTGCAGTGGACTAAGTGCTACAACAAAGAATAACAAAAATTCTGTCAGCAGCGTAATCGAAGAATAGAAAAAACAATTTATCCACTACTAAACCAGAAGATAACTTGTAGACAGTATTCCAAAGCTTAATTGATATCTAAGATTACCATTAGAGAAATCAGTTACGGCATCACCGTCTCGTATGAATCTTCAAAACCTTAAGTTATCTAAAGTTGCGATCACTTTCGACGTAATAATGATCAATTGAAATTGGAGATCAACATAAAATTATCTCAACAAAGTCATCAATCTAATGACTACATTAGCAGTCGTGACTAACATAATTAGAATGTATTAGATGGGTTCATAGGAGAATGTCATCATCAGGTGTATCTGTATATACTTGCTGATTGTTGCATCTGTAAAACGTTGAATAATCATGTAAGAGTAATAACTTTTAGCTCTACTTTCGCTTTCGCGTCTTGCGTGTAGATGTGTAGAATGCGGAATATGTTTACCAAAGGCCAATTTACTCATTCACGAGATGTTTCTAAGTATGTGATGCTATAATTTTTTCAATACAGAAATTATTGAGTGGTCGTTAGAATATAGCGAGTGAAGAATCTGTATTAGTTAGCTGTAATAGCTACGAATGCGCAAAAGTACTTCACGCACAAGTGTCATACAAAACTTTACCTACAACCACAAGGAAAAAATGAAAAAATGTACTCTTAAGGGGCTTAAAAACATAGAAATAAATTTTCTATTAACGAATATATACCTAACGAATTTTAATTTCAGGTGGTGTGCAATCCAAAGAATGATATGTATGCTTGTATGTATTTCTGGGGTGACATTCACTGAGACCTGAATGATCTATTGTACCCCCTCACTTCTGCTTAGTTTCTGAGGAGAGTCTCTGAAACTAAGACTTAAGTCCTATTTCCTGGAGGAATTTCGGGGTATCTGCAGGCTTCAACTGAGGTATATGTTCCTCTTCTCTCCAGTACTCTCCCAGATACTGTGCTCTAGGGAGTGCTGTGCAGTTGGAAAGTCTGTGGAAGGAGGTTTCTCGTTTCATGCCACAAAATATCTGCATTCTTCTTACTTCACTATTTTGAGCTTTTTCAAGTGCACATTCAGGCGACAATGTCCCTTTAGGATCCCTGTTAAAACTCTTAGCGCAGTTTTACTTTGACTTATGCATTCATTTGATCTCAATAGGTTGTAGTCACCCAGAAGAATCTTTGATTGTATAAGCCCTACTAGATCTTTCAAAAGGTCTTTTTCACGGCTTCACCTATTTTATCCAATATTACATTGGAGCTGATTCCGCAAAAGGGTTCAGGCCCCCAGAAAAGTATTTCAGTCCGCCTCTTTGCTAGTACATTTGCTATTTCATTTCCTCCCATTTCAGTGTGTCCTGAAATCCATAGTAAGATCTCATAATATTCTTTGTTCATTGAGTTTGTCTAGGCATTACCACACCATTTTAGAACTGCCTACACGAAAGCTCAGTGCTTTAATGGCTGCTTGACTATCCGAAATTATGGTAATCTTTTTCTTTCGTATCCTTCATCAATAATGAGCTGGGAGCACTTTCTTATGGCATGGATTTCCATTTGGAAGATGATTGGGGATTTTCCCAGGCCCTCAGAATGTTTGGTTCCTGACCCCAACACTCCCATTGGATGGTACTTTTTCCAAGTCTTGTAATGGTATTTGGATTTCATCTTTGACTGCTTCACAATACTGTGAAATATGGAAGCACCATCAATCCTTTTTCCAGAATCACATTAAAAAAATCTATACATCTGTACATATTCAACGATTTATGTGAAATGTCTAAAATTAATTCACCTTTCATGAATATTAATCAAAAATTTCCACAAAGAGTTAATTTTGTAATCCACAATCTTCAACAGTTCCATTTTTCCAATATCGCACATAAAAAATTGTGATAATGGAAAAGAAACAATTTGATTTTTCATTATAACTCAACTTCCATTGGTCATCATCAAATTTGTATCCGTAAATCTCCAAATAGAGAAATTTATCATTCAAAAATCATAACTATATTCCTAGATTTTAGTTCTTGTGATCTTTTCGATTGAGATAACGAATTTTTGAAAGTATATGTATACAAGATGTCGATTTTAGTGTGAAGTAATTTATTATTTTCATACAATAATTTCCTTTCTATTTCTTATATTGGAATATTCGACAAGGTGTGGCTGAGAAGTAACTTGATTATAATGAGATAAAGCCCGATTACGTGTGAATTATCTAAAATCACTCAAGTGACACTTATCTATGGTTAACGTGTTCATTTCATAATCAATATCTGTACAATAGCAATATTAACAGGTGCCAATTTGCTTTCTATTACAAAATTCCAATTTTACATCGAAGCATTTATGGTCAAGATTGAATAAACAAATAATCCTTCAATTGTTGAGCAGTGTATAAAGAACTGATTAACTTTTCTTTACTGGCAGTACGAGTAGGTACGGCAATAGGCAGCTTATGAACAATGAATAAACTGAATCAATTCTTTAGTTAAATGCCATTATACAGGGTGTTACAATAAATGTAGCTTATAAATTGAACCAAAAACCATAAGAAATTATTTGAGTGATATAAATTTATTTTATTTTCAAAAGCAACTCATTAAGTGAATAAGCCTAGCGATGTGTGAATATTTTGACAGAAGTCCTAGTAGAGAACGGATGATGCCATCAAAGGAAATTGCGTAGTATCATTGGACACGCAAGTGTCCAATTATACCACGTTATAAATTAATATTTGTATTTTTCCATATAGCGTAAAACATACTGAAGAAATTCTAGTGGTATGTATGGATAAATATGTAGATAATTGAAATACGAACAAAATGATGGGTCGAGCAATTAATCAGATAATCAGGAACCGAGAAAATCAGGAAAAATCGAAAAACTAGTCATTATATTGAAAACTCATATTTTCGCCAGTCGCTTAGTGACGGTTAGTCCCATCGCAATTATTGCAATATTAATATTTCCATACGATAATTTTCAAAGTGTCTGGAAGCGTTGTTGAAAGATTACACCGAGCGCTAGCGTGCTTGTATATCTATATGTCTGCCATTAAGATTGCTTAAGTACGTTTCACGCTATATGTAGAAAAAATAGGGTTTTTTTCGTTTCGAATGTTCATAACAAATGACTGAACAGCATTTGCTTATCCAAAACATATATAAAATGTCTTTTAAATAATGGCATCATAAGTTTTCTACTAAGATTTTTGTCAAACTTACTTTACTAGCATACTCCGTTGCTTGGCCTAGAAAGGTTTCCAATCTATTCGATGTTTTTAATTAACTGTTTTATTGCTGATTTCAACTATTCTACATTGTCTTTTTTGTTCATTGTTTACGGTAGATTAATACCTACTCGTCATTTGTTATGTTGCATTATACTATTTACTTGCAGCAATTCCTGTATGAAGAAAAAGTTCCAAAAGTAACGGAGACAGTTTCGTTCTCAATGTCAAGATTAATTGCTTTGTCTCACCTTCGATAAATCAATACAAAATTAATAATTGGCTTCCACGAAATGTAGCTAGCAATTAAACGAAAATTTATATTTACAATCAGATCACGTTTCAAATTTATACTCTGTTATTCATCAATAAAAGTAATATTATATTACTAAGCTAATATACAGGGTGGGAAAAATTTCGAATACTGTTGTTTCCATTGGCTATTTATGTATTGCGTTAAAAAATTATATGAAGGGTGCAATATTTAATACAAATCCCTTAATTTGGAATTTGAAATAATAAAACTACTAGTTTTCAAAGTAATAATTTGTCGTACTTTCTCAACATTATCCACAAAATTTCGACAATATCTCCGTGGTATTTCTTCTCCGGAAAAGTATCCCAATTTTTCCCAATGGGTTGTGTGTTATCTTGTACATCAGAAACAAGGTTTTTAACATTTTCACGAGTAATTAGTGGGTACAAAACATAAGAACTTTGAAATTGACAGTGTTCCTTCAATTCCCACAAACACATGAAGTAAAACGACATAAACATACTTCTCCTAATTATCCATTTTTTCATTTGGTTTTTGTCATTCTACATTTATCTTCATTTTTGAGTTAGGTTTCTGTTTTTGACTCAACTGTTAATCTCACAATATAAAATAATATCTCAAAATTTAATGGGACAATTCATCATAAAAAACAAATTTTTCATGGAACTTTATCCTTGAACTTATTTTATTTGAGGTACTCACCACATGTGGTCTCATCGGACCCATCTTGACAGTCTTTTTCCCCATTACAGAAAAGACCCCTTTCTATACATTGGCCATCTCCGCAGGCAAGTTCTCCTTCGTTACAAACAGGTTTGTCAGTGAACAACATGGGTTTAACCCGCCTTTCTTTGTTCTTCAGCTTACAATTTTTAACTGAATCTTTCCAGTCACATGTTTGTTTTTCAATGTCGAAGTAAAGACCGGCAGGACAACGGATAGCTTGTAGACCCTGAAACAAAGGTGAATTTGTGAGAAGTGAGACTTTGCTTTTAAAGGAATTTTTTTGGAATATAAAACATTTACAGTAGTAAGATTTGAATAATTTTCTGGAAATCATGAATATAGTATATTGTTTATCAAGTAGTGAAAGCTTAACAATCCCTGACAACAAACTGACAAAATTGCTAAGTTCAGGCGCAATCAAAGTACATGAATAAAGCTCTTCCTACAAGGTTAATATACTATTTTTTTACAATTCGTTTGAAATTCAATAGATGTTAATCAATACACATATTTTAATGGTCAGGGCAACACTTTAGGTATATACAGTGTGACCCATTTTGTTTGGAAGCACCTTTGTGAAATCCGTATTTTCCAATTAAATTTTTTTTCATAGATTCAGTATCAAAAACAGTATTTTGGTACACACTTTCGGAGCTCACGATTTCCAAGGCCTTTCATGTTAATTTTTCTCCGCCAAAAGGGACGAAAGTACATTAGGCATTTTTTTAAATCAAATATGACTATACCGCTGGATTCAGAAAATCCACAAATGTGAACTACCAAAATTTGATGGAAAAATTATCAATCACGACAAAGTTATTACAACATGAATCTCGAAAAAGTGGTATTTTAATTATTTTTTTACGTAGAATGTAAACAAATTTTAAAAATGGCAATATGATACACAAACACCACAACTCAAACATACTGCACAGTGAACATTTTTAACCGCTAACTCAACCCGTTCTGGAGTTATAGCTTTTCAAAGTAATGTAAAATTGTGCTGTGTGAAATTATCATTAATTAACAAAATGACAACAACGAGTCATGATATATAAATCCAAATTAGGAACTTTAAGGAATAACGAACAATACATTTTGCTGCTTTACAGTGCACAAAATCAAACAAGTATTCATCCAAATTATTAAGCACAATTTTACATCACGTTCAGAAGTTATAATTCAACGGGTCAAGCTATTTGCTTCGAATTTTTACTGTGCAATATGTTTGAGTCTTTGTTTTTGTTTACCATGCTGCCATTTTTGAAATTAGTCTACATTCTACTCAAAAAATTTATTGAAATACCACTTTTTTTTTAAATCCATGCTGTAGTAATTTTGTCGTTAATAAAAATTTTTTCATACAATTTTGCTAGTTTACATTTCTGAATCCAGTGGTATAGTCACATTTGAGAAAAAAAAATGCCTAATGTACAGTCGTCTTTTTTGTCAAAGAAAAATTAATATAAAAGGCCTTGAAAATAGTGATTGAGTTATGAAAATTTGTGCGAAAATACTGTTTTTGTGATACTAAATCTAACAAAAGAATCAAGTCACACTGTATGAATGAGAGTATCGTGACTCTTCTCAATATTTTCCCATTTTAAAGGAACTCCATCTTCAACTGCCGAACTTTTTGAGTTACATTGTTTCAATAATAAAGTTATGTCGAACAGTTAAAGAAAACGCTGCAAGAATCAACGAACAATGAAAAAATGGATATTTGTAATGTTGATTTTATTTATAATAGTCTCATTTTATTGTGAAGAAAGTGGTTGAGATATTATGAAAATACAAGATTCGCAATATATAATAACAATTATTAGACCGAGACTACAGCACATAATAGAGAATATTGTGATACTGATAGGGAAAAAATGAATGCAAATAGGAAAAAATGTATATCACATTTATAAATATATATACGAAGAAATATATATATTTTCAAGTTGTGTCAGTACAAATGCGATAATATAGAAGCTATGAAAGAAATGGAAAACAGCTTCAAGTACTTATTTGTTGAGAAACTAGATCGATATAATTTTCATTTAGTTTTTGTCCAGAGGTATTTTGTGGAGCTCAACAAAACTCTCTTTTACACCAAAAGATTTTGTTTTTGGAGATGTGTTTTGTTGTGGCCCGCCACCCTTTCAATCACTCACATTATACATATAGCTTGGATTAATAAAGGTGTGCAGAAGGCGAGGCTACCGTAATCTATCAATGGGTAGCTCGACTACCTTTTCCAACTTTGCAAACTTCTTATCTTAAGCAAGTTCAACAAAACTTAATGAATTCGGTTTTTTTTAAGAAATAATGTACATTGGAGGGGATTTGGTTGTTGGAGTTTCCTATGCTGTTAGGTTTCCTATGACCACATAGGAAAGTATTGCCAAAATAAATTGTTAATTCATTCACTAGACTAATCAGAAAGTTTGAATGAAGCTGGCAAAGATAGAAGAAAAAATTCGGGTTAATATAAAATTAATTTACACTTACCGATGACGTACACTGTATAACATCTCGACAAGTATCGCCTTCTCCTCCTACCAAACGAAACCATTCACCAGCGTCCTTATTTTTGCAGATTTCGGACTCAAAGCTTTCTTCTTTCTTTGGTTCTTCGCTAGTCTGCTGTGCCAAACCTTAACAAAAGACAAAGAAAAATAAGTAATTTGCAATCACCTCTCGTACAGTTATTTTGTAGGTTGGATGCTGCAAGTATCTGACGTTTATTTTATTCAGAATTATCAAAGGTAATACCACGAGTGCTTCAAATTTTATCGATAATTTTTTCTTTTCCACGAAAACTTGTTTATTTGGCAAAAATATGAAAACAAACCGATTTGATAAAATCACGACTCCGTTAGGAGGAGTGATTTTATCTAAATTCGGTTTGTTTGAATGTTTTTGCCTCAAATAAACAAGTTTGAGTGATGAAAATAAAAAATTATGTGATAAAATTTGAAGAGCGAGTTGTATTTGGGAAGATTATTTTTTTCAACAATTTAAAAGGATTTTTGAAAGCGCTTTTAGTTGTCAATAATGACAAATTCAAGGTAAAATTTTGACGTTTCGATGTAAACAAGGTTTTATCGATGAGGAAGCATAATTATCAAAGGTAATACCACGAGTGCTTCAAATTTTATCGATAATTTTTTCTTTTCCACGAAAACTTGTTTATTTGGCAAAAATATGAAAACAAACCGATTTGATAAAATCACGACTCCGTTAGGAGGAGTGATTTTATCTAAATTCGGTTTGTTTGAATGTTTTTGCCTCAAATAAACAAGTTTGAGTGATGAAAATAAAAAATTATGTGATAAAATTTGAAGAGCGAGTTGTATTTGGGAAGATTATTTTTTTCAACAAATTAAAAGGATTTTTGAAAGCGCTTTTAGTTGTCAATAATGACAAATTCAAAGTAAATTTTGACGTTTCGATGTAAACAAGGTTTTATCGATGAGGAAGCATAATTATCAGTATAATACCGAATGATTGGCTAGAATAATGTATTGCTATTGGTTAAAACCACCAAAATATCAGATTTTGACAAGTGAAAAAAATAATCAGTATAATACCGAATGATTGGCTAGAATAATGTATTGCTATTGGTTAAAACCACCAAAATGTCAGATTTTGACAAGTGAAAAAAATAATCAACAGTAAAAACACAAGAGCTTTTTTTTATCGGATAAATTTCTCTTTGCAACGAAACAGTTTTGCCAATCACTAATTTTACGAGAAAAACTGACATGATAAAATCGCGACACCGAAGGTGGAGCGATTTTATCTAATGTCAGTTTTTCGAGCAGATTTAGTGATTGGCAAAACTTTGAGTTGAAGAGAAATTTATCTGGATAAAAGAAAAGCTCGAGTGTTTTTTGGCAAGATAAATTAACGACAGAATATATCGATGAACAACAACAATAATTATCTCATTGTCATTGTGTAAAAGTGACGTCCGCATACTAGAATTGAGGAAGAGAGGTTTTTATCGCGATAAAAAAGGATGCACCTTTTTTATCGATGTCAAAGTGACAATAACATTTCCAGGTATAGACATTTTAACATTGAAGTTAATTTATCAGTGGAAATCATTTTAATACGAAGATTTGAATACGAAGATTTATTCATACAACTTAAATTCACCATCAATTTTTTTAGATATTTCCACTATCAAATATGCGTTTTAGAAAAGATTTCTCTAGTATTTTTTCATTCATTTATTATCTGTTTTGCTTAGATGCTGGACCCGTCACATCTCAGCCACTATATTTCTTCTGTTCTGCTTCCCAATAACTCACATTCTTTTTTCTCTCACCCATGATTGTGAAATCCTGAAAATTTGGAATGTACCAGCATGTTTTTTTTCCATATTTTTCGTCTCTAGAAACCAGAAACTGTTGCGCTTCGTTTAGCTAATTTGATTAGTTCCACTAAATGTTATCTATTTTTGATACTTCTTTTGAAATATCAAGTTAAATCAACCTCACAAAGCTTTGAACGTCTAAATTGAGTGATTGGAATCACAAAGAAGTAGATTGCTTCAACTGATTTAAGAAAATACATTAATTCATAGAACAGCAAAACCGGTCAGTTCAATTTTTATTTTGTGCATCCTTAGAGGGATGTGATATGTTGGGTTGTTCAAATTGACTTTGGTATAGTAAATACAATAGCCTTTTTGGTATGCGTCATCGTTTGTGACGTATATCCGGGTTTTGGGTATGTCATTTATTCCATTTTTTGTTATTTTGACATAAAGCTAACCTTAACATAAAGCCCATAAAATCAATAATCACCAGCTTCTTTTTTCAAATAAAATACTTGAGAACTTTCAAATTCTGATGCTTTCCGTGTATCTAGGCAAATTTTTGTATTATATAAATGAATATAATAGTAATATTATCATTCACTTCTCATGAATGATATTTGACTGTAAAACACAAACTACAGATCTGACGAGAACTGTCAGTGGGATATTAGAACGTAAGACACATTACCGCTACGAAGAGTACGTCTGCATCCTATTTTGAATCAACTAATCAAATTTTTTCAATTAAAGATTAGGGTTGACGTTTGTAATACATTTAAATGGCTCATAATAGTGATTCAATATTTTTATTGGGATCAATCACAGACCTGTTTCCATTCTTCCAACGTAATGTGCTAGAAGGACATTAGCAATTTATGACGCACACAAAGAATGTTATTAAATGAATTCTAGAAGCTATGGATTAATGTTTTGAATGATTTCCATAAAAATGAAGATATACATTATAGCTATACGTGGAGTGTGAATATGTGATAACATCTGCTATTCTTCCAAACGAATTCATGGGTCGTTGATACACCTTGTACTTATTCAATATCATAATTTACATTTTGTAGCTGAGTCGTAACGCAATTAAAAACAATTAAAGAGCCATTTATCAGGCAATTGTTGGTGAAAATCTAATTAAAAATTACTTTTAATGAACGTTAGTGATAATTGACATACAAATTGGCATAATTTGGTTGTAACATGATTTTACCGATAAAAGGAAACTTAAGATTCCACAAAGCTCAAGAAGGATGAGGATTTAACGAGTGAATGACTAATTAACGCGATTACGATTAAATATGAGTTATTGTTAATAACTAAAGAATCCTTGCCAACATAGTTATTATTCAGTTATCAAGATGGGTTTTTGATGTTTTTGTAATGTATAAAAATTTGTTATTCTGAAAACTTTCACTTCCTGGGAAATTTTATTGTTTCAAATATCTCACATTCTTTGAAGGAGATTATTTTTTGTGGGAATAGTTGAAATTAGGTATTTTTTGGAGCATAATCCTAAATTACTTCACAACTCACACACAAAACTTGATAAAAACATACAAACGAGTCTTATGATTTGAATGGTAGACATTAACTGTCATTCTTGTCATAAAAACCACTTCTTGTTGGCCACACTCTCCTTACAGTGAACTTCTATTGATAGTATCTATTCATGTATATAAATCAAGAATACTGAGTTGAGGGACAAATTCAAAGGATATCAGCACTTACAGTAACATGCTAGAGAATAGAAGAACAGTAATAAATTGTGTTTCAAAGATATTAAATCCATTGGATTTAATCATATAAGAAACTTTCACTTTATAATATGATTGCTTTTAAATATCCTGATTGAGTACAAGAATAATATATAAGTTCATAAATAATTTTAAATTGCATAAGAAAAATGAGTCAGATGCTGTGAATTCCTTCCATTCATTCTTTGTGCGTTAAATGATAATTCAATATTTGATTCGATACATGAAATTTTATTTTCCATTATTAGAATTACTCTTACAATGTCCAAAAGTGAACCAAGCTTTATTTGTAGTAGCTTCTTAGTGAACTTGTGAGAAAAAAAAACAACTTTGAACATCAGTGAAAAAGATAAGATAAACTGACATCTAATAGATCTGTGTTTACGTTCAGGTTCTGAAATCGTGATTAAATGAAAGCTTTTGCTGGTTCGTTTGCTCTGCGCTTCAAGTAATTGAATATTCACTCTAAAATGGCTACTAATCGGTTAATATTGCTATCCACTTAAATACATTTGAATGAGAATTCAAACGCTTAATTCGATTGCTAGTTTTACAGAAAAAACACACGTTTTTATAATGTAGATATCACATAAATACTCGGTTACATCAAAATTCAAGAGAATGAAATATTCATCTCAGATATTTTAATTGATACATCCTTTCACTCTCATAACCAGTCAAGGTTGAGGGCTTAGCAGTTAATAGCTGCGATCAATTAGATCAGGAGGTTAGCCACATGATTTTTAAGGTGTTATGCAGACGAAGAGAATTTTCGGTGATTGAATTAATACTATACTATCTTTCTTACTTTGATATTAAAACTATTTCACAGAATAATAAGATATTCATCATACATGCCTCCATAGCTTGTCATGTAAGAATGAAGAAAAAACAGAAAAAACAGAAACACAGTAGGGTTAAATTGATGGTGAGTGACTGAAACTTGGTACTGGTCTAAATCCTAGGAGTCGCTAACACAATTTTAAACCTTAGCGGGAGTCATACAGACCTTCATAGCTTGTCATGTAAACATGAAGAAAAAAACGAAATACAGCCGGATTAAAGTTATGGTGAATGAGTCAATTGGGCACTTCACTTTTAGGTAGTCTACTGAAGCTTGGTAATGGTAGAAACCCTAGGAGTCGCTAACATAATTTTGAACCTGAAAGGGAGTTACACAGGCCTTCATAGCTTGTCATATAAGTATAAAGAAAAAACAGCAGCACAGCAGGGTAACTGAGTCGCTAACATAATATTAAACCTCAACGGGTAGTCAGGATCAGTCACTTGTCATTGTAACTTGAACAAGGGATGGTAGAAACAGCCTCACACATTATCTCTGAAAACAAAGCAATTACTTGCTGGGAGTATAAGCTCCTAGAACTAGGGCGTCCAAGAGAGGATTTTCCTAAGGGGTTACTATGCAAAGACTGCTGAGCCTGATGATGGTATCAAATATCTCCACGTCAACAATACAAACAAGTGTACAGCATTTTCAATGGCGCTAAAGAAGAATTAAGTTATGAACTAACACAAAAATTGCATAATAAAGGTTTAAGAACTGTGTGATTTATATTTTGATTTCGAATTTTTATTGTGCAATATGTTTGAGTCCATATTTTGTTCACCATGCTGCCATTTTCAAAATTTGTCTACGTGAAAAATTAATCAAAATATCTTTTTTTCCAAATTCATTTTGTAATAACTTTGTCGTTAATGAGAATTTTTTTATAAAATACTGGTAGTTTACATTTGTGATGATTCTGAATCCAGTGGCAATCCAATCCAATACTTTCGTCTTTTCTGGCAAAGGAAAATCAACATAAAGGGACTTGAACATAGTAATTGAGCCTTGAAAATGTGTGCCGAAATACTGTTTTCAATAGTAAATCTAACAAAAATAAATAAATAACGAACGAGGTGCAGTGGTTTTGAATTTTAACTGATTTCGAAAATTCCACTTGCATTAACGGTGTAATCAAGGTTGAAAATTAAAATTTATTATTGACTTTATCGGCGAGATTGTTGAAGTTATTGAAGAATTTTGGGTGTGTAGAACATTAATAAAACATGACCTGTTGTGAGGGATTGTAAATATAATCATTGTCGTTGTGAAAAACGTGATTTACAGAGTGAATCTAAATATTCAGTTTTACAAAGAAAAAAGAATGATATTATTATGAAATTTTATCATTTCTTATGATGAGATCACGTTTAAAAAAAACAATTGAAAACTATCAAACTATACTGCGTAATTTTTTGATTGATTCAAGATAACCGAAGAATGTTGAACTATTGTATTGCAATGTTATGAAAATAACACGACTAGCTATTTTGTAACTGAATTTGAAAAGTTCAGGGATAAGCAAATGTGTTATTCACCTGACAAAGGCGTTCACGCTCAAGATTTAGTAATAATTGATAGTTGCTTAGAAGCAGTTAAAATTATATTCATTATTAATTCCACAGTTATTTTATTCAATAAACAGGCATCAAGTTGTAATGTTATGTAGAGAATTTGTGCGTTTTTTTTACTGAGATCTCAAATCACTCAGCTCACTTCGGTTTATGTGATATGAGATAGAATAATGTGAGTAAGCAACAAAAAAAGCACACACTCAATTCGAAAAATATTTAAAATATAAGATAGCAAACATTCAGAAACAAAGAACATTATACAAGGTACTTTTATGTTGTTTAACACTCAAAAAAAGCAAATTTTGTTTCATCCTCTCCACTTCATTTACGACTTAAGTCTAACTGAGACCAACGCATATGCAGCACCAGAAAAGGAGGAGAATGGTAATTTAAATGAAAAGAGTACGCACATTACCGAAGTGGGCTGAGATTTACCAAGATCTCAGCCAAAGAGAACGCACCTAATGTGAAATTTTGGTATTATACCGCATCTTCTAACATTTCATGAAATACATTATCCGATTTTCAGCGAGTTATATACAAATATCTCCCCAAGCTGGAATGATATTAATAATTTTAGGATAAAAAGTTATTCTTCCTGAGAAGTTCCGCATCATCTGAAACCTACAGTGCAGTCATCAAATGTGAAACTCTTCAGTCGTATACGAGATTTGTCAAAACTCAATAGTAATGAACATGGCAATATCGAAAACTTAAATGAAAAAAGTTGTATATCATGTTGAAGCATCGATATGACTAAAGATTTAATTTGTTTGTTCCTAGCATTAATAAATTGTTAATTTTATAACTTATTGTTTAAATGTATTTCCTTATTTGCAAAATGAATGAAAATGCACGTATTGTGCGTTTTAAATGCAAAATTATTGAAAAACATGTGTTTCGTAATCACAAGAGATAAATGTTCATTCAACATAGAAACAATAAAAAGTTACGTAATCTAAAGTTTCAATTTAAATTAATGTTCCTCTATGCAGGATGTGTGAACAGGAAGATGAAACTGTCAGGCATGTCTTATGCGAGTGTCCGAAGTTATCGTCAATAAGAGAGTGTATGTTCGGTGAGTCTAGGCCTACACCTGCTGATATAAAGGAGATGTCTCCTAGTAACCTGTACACCTTCCTGGGAAGAAGAGAATGAACGATGTCCTAGAAGGACATGTGGCCTAAGTGCTATGATTCACCCTCCCTACTCTACAGATACAGATACAGAAGTTAAATAATTTCAAGTTTCAATTTTAATTATTGTAATTACATGTTTGATCGTAGTTTTCCAATTTTGATCAGCTTTTTTTAGTAATATTTTTCGATATTGTTAAATTTAAAGGTTCTTCACCTTCGAGTGAATCCCATATTTTTGACAAACTTTGTATACGACTGAAAAATAAATTGGATATTTGATGACTGTTCTCTAGGTTCAAGATAATGCAGAATTTTTAATAAGGAATAACTTTCCTTTCTAAGATTAATAATAAAAAAGTTTTTCATATGATTCCAACTTAGGGGACGTATATAATTGAAAATCTCATTGTACCCGAAGATGTTGAGGTGCGGTGTGTCTTGACCTGCCTAATGCTGCTTTATTTTTTCCACACTCCTGTATCTCAACTCCTAGATTCTTAAGAGTGTTGATTTGTTTTATTTCTTTGTTATCTAAGTTTATTGTTGTTTAGATGTTCTTGTTGCCTTCTATCTTCGTTTTGTCTACGTTTAATTTCAAATTCAGTGAAAAATATGAAATTTTTACATAAAAACATCAGTATCTTCCATGCGGTTAGTAATACTTCAAAAATAGAAGAAAAGATGTGTGACAGTGTACAGAGTAGTACTATTGACTGCTACCAAATGAAATAAAAGCTGTCTGCTGTAGAATTATAGTGTTCAGTGTCCCAATACAGGACCTGCAATAGGCTTCTCAAAAAGGTATTCCAAACAAACAACTAGTACCTGGATAGCATGAACACTTATATAAGACTTCTGGCATAATTAAGAAGATAAGTTCGTTCAAATGCTTTTATACATTTAGGAAAATGTATTATATTTATTTCAAACAAGATATCAAATATTCAATAGTTAACTTCAACATTCACCTTTTCTTGGCTACTTCCTCACATAATATTTCAATTGAAACCTAATAGTATGGAACTGTATTAGTGTTATCCTTGAATGTTTCCTACATGTTATATTTTAAGCAATACCCTAAAACAAAAATGTTCCACTTGAAAATATCTGCATAATTATTAATAATTATTATTTATTCATTAATTACTTACTACTTACATACACTCATAAGGCATTCTTAGATCAAATATTGAAATGCACAATTCCGTATTACATGAACTGGCATGACATGCTTTCCGTTTTAATCTGAAATTCATCTCAATCATGCAAAAATACGCTAGTTGGATGTCATACTTCGGAAGAACGAATGAACTGGGCGTGAACAATAAAGTAACCTTACTCTGGATTCCAAGACAAGAAAAAAGTGGAACTGAAAAACCCTTTTGCAGTGGAATCAGCTCCAATGTGATCTAGGAAGGAAAAGGAAAAGGCAAAGTACAAAAATGAGATATGACCATTAAAAAGATCTAATAGGACTAAGACAATCAAATATTTCTCTGGGTGACTACCTAAAACCCATTAAGATCAAATAAATGCATAAATTGAAGTGAAACTAGCAAATGTTTTTGGATTGGAATCTGAAAATGCTCAAAATAGTGGGGGAAGAAGAATGTAGATTCTGTCGAATGGAGAAAAAACCTTCAACCACTCACTTATGCACAGCAACTCAGAATCCTAGGGCTCAACAGGAGGCTACTGGATAGATAAGGGATATTCACTCTGGGAAATAAAAGGTACCAGTGTTTAAGACTTTCCTCAGAAGCTAAGCAGAAGTGAGGGGGAATAATAGATCTTTGAGGTCTCAGTGGAAGTCACTCCAATACCTATACATATTTGTTCATCTAACGAATATTTTATTCAAACATCTTGATGCGTACTGTATTGATATCCTTTTGTTTAAATATACAAAGATTTTCAGTTCTCGCCATTTTTGGTCCAGCTTGAATTTTTAAGAAATTTCAAAACGCTGAAAATTCCAAACTTGAAAATATTAACATTATATTTGTTGATTATTGTTCGGTGCTTAAATGAAGTGGGCTTGGGTATTGATTTGACTAGGATCGCAGTGTCAATCACATTTCAATACAGGTTATAATGAGACCTTTACTCTCCCTCGTTAGTGCTTGAACGTTACCATGAAATCCGAGTAGATTGACTTACAAGAGAAAAAGTGTTTTAAGGATGGTTTGGCTACTTATTTAATAAAGGTGGAAAATAAACTCAGTCATTTGACATTGCTAAATGTCGAAACAATTATAGTAAATGGTGATTCAATCACAATTGATAAAAATACCGGGAATAGCATTATTGTATCTTCTAAAAATACCCACAGAAAGCTGCAAGGTGATCAACTTTCACATACTACGTTCAATCATAGACTGACGCTTGTTTTTGTACAAGGTGATGTGAAAAATCATAAATGTACAAACATAAGTAAATCATTCAATTTGTGGAATATTCCGATTATTCAAAGCACTTACTAGAAATGGGAATGTCGTGGACAATATAAGATAGAGCCCCAACAACGAAGATGGTTCAAAAGTAACAAAGATAAAAACATCGATAATAATAGTTCTAGGACAAGAAAATTAGGTTTTCAGGGAACAACATATGATGATGGATGAAATGACAGGGTAGGATGTTGATATGGGAAGAAAATCGACAGAAATAATTGGGAGAGAACAGAATGAAGTCTCTCCGTATTGAGAGCAATGTAAAGGATAGTTAGACGTTGAAATAGGATAAAAAGGAAAGACGACCTCAATGATTTATTGGCATTAGCCATGAACCACAGAAATTGACACTTGATAACGATAGTGATAATGAGTATGCAGTAGACAATGTGAGTCTGGCATAATCATTTGTAACGACAAAAAGGGCAATTGAAAAAAGGATGGAATCGGTGAAGTTGAACTCATCATTCAGGATCCTGAGGAAGTGCAAGTCAGGAGTATAGTGCTGGATAAATCAAGAAATAGGAAGAGAATTTTATATACAGTTTAAGCATCTTGTTAACGTGAAGAAAAAAATCCAATTTTGGGCACATTCATTATGTTTCTAATTTCACATAAGCAAGCAGCAAGCAGTTCCAGAATTTCCAACTTAACTGTATTGTGTATTAGCACAATCTACAAGATAACTTTTCATCAATGGATTCCAATAACTAATTAACCATTTCCATTAATTGATTAATCTTTAGACACAGGCTTAAAAATTTTATCACCTGAGCTCCTAAGCACCTAAGGCTTTTTGTGCTCTTGATTGAACTGTTTATGGGTAAATGCTATATTTTCTATATCTACAATGAGATGCTTTACAATCAAAAATAATGTGAGAGGCTGTTTTTTCCTTTTCCATGCATAACCGATATATAGGCTCGCTATATATGACAATTGTGAACATGTGTTTTTTCTTAGGTTACAGTGATCAATGAATTATTCTGTTACTCTCCTTATTTGGCCCCTGTTGAGTTCCAATATTCCGTACGTACCAGGAATTTGCTATATTTTTGTTTTGAAACGTGCTTTCAGTTTTAGTTTGAATCCACCGAGATGTACAATTACGTGCAGCAGCTTTAGATATTTGAAATACTTACAAAAAGCTTTGCTATGGTGTCTGCCTTTCAATTGAGTGCACTTTTTTTGACTGAAATCTCAGTTAATCTCAGCTCACATGTGTGCGTTTATTTTCATTCACACATTTCGAAGTGAGCTTATATTTTTCCTTCCCCTTCACTAATGCTGAATGTCTTGTGAGGAGATATCAATTGTGCTTCAATCAGATCACGCCTTTTAATTGAGTAGGTCGTTCTTCTTGATGCTCACTCACATCACTTTATATCAGATTACTTTTACTGAAGTGAGCTGATATCTCAGTCAAAAAGATCACACCTATTGTGTACAATACACAGGAGCGTTACTCTATTATCATAGTTTGCTAGGATTAATCGTTTTTGTAGGCAGTCCCCAATCATTCTGGATCCGATCTGGGGACATGCTAAAGATTTCTGTGCTGCATGACATTTTCCATTCATTACGGTATGTATAATTGGATTTAAACTCACTTTCAATATACAAGGTCAACGAGAATATGTTGAATAAACTTTCCCATTATTACCAATAGAATGTAACAAAGTATATTGTAATTCATTTGCACTCGAGCAAGATTGACAGACCAAAACAATGTTTTGTTCAGTAACAATGAATATTGTTTTCAAGTGAATTTATGATATAATATTGGAGTTCCTTGTAGCCATGTAGCTCAATTCAATTTCTTTAATGGATGTTTATATGCTTGTCTAATAATTTTTTACGTTATGGACAATGAGCAAAACAAAAGTAATGTTGTAGGCAATTTTTAACTTTGTCGTCCAATTTTGTTGTTGTAATTTTGCCTAAATATAAGATAAGATATATAGATATAAGTTACAGGCTTATATTACCTGTCACGATTAGAATTAAATTGAATGTGATTTGGATGATTTCATAATAATATTGCTTTTTGTATTATGAATTCATGAAGAATTAGAGGAGCTGAATATTCCTTTAAGATTGAAGAAATTACAACACAAATTAATAACTATTCAAATTTTACGGACCAAACTAGTCACCAGTAATGAAAAAACTAGCCAACTATTAACATGGTGAAGATGGGAATGGCTTTGCAGAAATAATTTTCAACAACATATTTAATAGGCCCATACTTTATCTGGTGACAGAAAAGGAATTATTTCTTTGTAGGTACATTATTTTTTCAATTTTGACATAAAATTTGTATGATATATAGGTAAATACAATTATTCACAATACTTTTAAAACTATGGATGTAACAAAAAAAAAACGAAAAAAAAGCCAAAGGCAACATCTAAACTACAATCAAACAATGGAAATGTTGTGTAGAAGATATTTGAGGTTATACACAATGTACAAAAAAATAGTTCAGTTGGCACTGCGATCTTGATATGAATCCCCAATAGTGAGAAATTTTGAGAACTGAATCATGTTTAGTAGGACTCATCTCCGAATTCAGTGAATATGACATCGAAAAAGAACGAGACAATCAAGATAGCACTTTAATACAACTGACTGCAGAGGAATGTCTAGCTAACATTACGGCAGAAAGTCGAATTCATTTACCAATAATAAATTATCTCCGTTAATGGGAAAGTATCATCATAAAATGACTTTCGGAATTGTTATTAACCAATAAACGGATGAATACAAAGGTTAATACAGTATCTCAAAACAAAAATAATATCTTACAGAAAAGTAGCAATAAGCTTGAGCTTGAGCAACAGCATTTCCAAAATAAATTTTGGAACTTGCACTTCACAGTTCTCATCCGTTGTAGACTGTGATATCCTCACAATATTTAGAAAAGTATTTCATTACTCACTTTCTAATAATTTTTATCGAATATATAATCTTTTGTGAACAGACTGTGACTTTGTTTCTTAAATTTCGAAAATATTTTCAATGATTGTCTAGGTGTCATCATTATTTTTGATAATGATGGGGAGGAAGATTGTGGTTCAATTTCCCAAGTAATTTGGAATTAAACAACATGTTGAATTAGTAAAACATGCCCCAGTAAGCTTGAGGTAGGAAAGACACATGCATGGATTTGAGAGTTTATTTATTTCAATGGATACCAGCCTTACAACATAGCACTTGACCACAAAAAAGTCCTATATAAATTGTAAGAGCATGTATATTATAAATATCAGCAAAAATAGCTATTAGATAACAAATGAAAGTGTTCGTAACTAATGAAGTATTGAGAAATATCTATATATAAAAGTTATTCATATTTTCATAACGTAATCCACAAATTGATTATATTAAAAAGGTGTTGTGAGATAAACTAAAGTTACAAGTAATTTATCGAAAAAACCTCACTTAATTGGATATCTACATAAAAATGATATTGTATACTTTTAAGCACTGATCACTTGCAGCAATTTACATACTTTCACATTGTGCATATTATTATATCCAGCTTGAACTTTTGTCAAATAATGAGAAAAACTATGCTGAATCTATTCAACAGTACGTTTTACATAACACATTCGATTCAAAATACTGTAACACGGAATATTTAATTTCATTGTGATAATAGAATTACTAAGAAAATTCTAACTTGCAGCATCAACCACAAAAAATTTTCGTACTTACCGTTTAAGGCTAACAGCACAACCAAGAATATCGACGTTACGAAGTACGCCATGACACATTAACAACTGAAAGTACCGGACGCACAGGACCACTATTTACAGTCGATCCACACCACTGATTTCTTGCTTTTATACTCGGCCTACTTGGAACCCCTCTAGACGTACGTCACTTCACCTACAAGAAACGCCGATAGAGGATGGTCTTGAACATTTTCAAATCTTTCATGAGGATTCCCGCTTAACTAGAAACAGAGACCTTAGAATTTATAGCTGATATTTGTCAAAAATTGTCTCTTGAAAAGCTGTATAATGATAATATTTGGATAAAAATTGCTTGTAATAAATGAATTCATGCAATGAAAAGAGGAGAAACGCCCTTACAACTAATATATATAATGGAAGCAACTAGAGAAATACAAAACTACAAGTCCGTCACATATGCTGTAATATTTCTTACAATAAATAAGTATTTCAAACAAGAAATACAACAATTTCTATTGGAAAAGATAGCAATGTAAGTACAAATCTGTTGAATATAAATATCCCCATTAAAAAGTTTGGGATGTAGAGCGCTCCTCAAAAGGCCCCCCTCTTCTCTTTTGAGCGTTGTTACTAAGTATCAACTGACTGATGAAATTTAGAGAGTGATGAGGAAGAGAAGGATGATGAGGATAATAAGGCAACTGAAACTAACATCAAATTAATAGGACCTAATGGCAACTGACACCCCGTTTGAGAGGTTTTTTGAATACCTATTCAGTCGACTATGTTTTTGATACCTAGTTAAAAAAATAAACAATTTCAATTAATAAATATATAATAACTGTTCAGAATCTACTTCCTGGAAGTAAAATATCCTATTATTACTTTCTTGTTGAACTCGCTAAAAAGATCTAAAGGTGCTAGGTCCGGCGGCCGAGCTGGCCATTCTGTTGTACCGCATCGTCCAATCCATCTACCAGGATATTCCTCATCAAGATAACGTCCTACTACTGAGTAATAGTGTGCGTGAGCACCATCTTGTTGGAAGGATTCCCTGATTACCTACTCAATTCATCTGGCATATCTTTCAAAATTTGAAAAATTAGGGTTCAAAAATAGAGGCTCGACTAAGTGGTTTACCAAAATACCTGCCCAGACATTTACTTTTATTAAGAACTGTATATGTTTTTAACGAACCATGTGAGCATGTATGTATTGGTATTGGACTGAACTTATATTTCATAAGATAGTTCTTCCGTCACTGCAACAAATTGTCCTTACAAAATCGAGCTGTTAGAGGACATATTTCCAAAGTATTGCAGTCTTCGGCCGGAGTCATCATCTGAAAGTTGATCTGCTCCTGTGGTAGAAGATCATCGGCAAATTCTCTTGTTGATGCTTGTGGAGATGTACTAGACCTACAAAAACTTGAGGTATCGTAATTGCTGAAAAGTATTTAGAAGAAATTGTCACCAAAAAAGTTCGCAAAATTAAAATCGGCGATATTTCCGGTAGTGGGAACCAAATGAAATCGAAAGGAATCCTTGCTCAGCCATTAATCTGGCTTCAGAGAGCATAACTATAATCGTGGACGGAGGGCAAATAATTATAAATCTAATTTGGAAACTGTTTCACATAATATATTCATGGAAACTAGTTGGTATCTAACGTTTTTTCATAAAATATTTATTTTCCTAACAAGTGCGGAAAGTGATACTTTCCCTCACGCGACTGCAGTTGACCCGAACGACGCGGAGCGGAGTTCGGGCAAGCGGTCAAGTGCGGGAAAGACACTTTACGGATGAGTTAGGAGCATTATTTTTTCTACGGCCGTATATATCTAAAAAAAGTATACCAGCCCATTTTTCGAAAATTATTTCAACATACACATACAAAACTTTTACTCAAAACTACTAATTATTATAAATATTAATATTGAAACACAATTTTTTGCATTCGGTAAATTACTTCAAATTGTCGGTCCAGTAGAGTTATTTGGTGTTAGGGTTATATAAAAATATCTTCATTATTTTATATTTCAAAAAAATGAAAAATGCAACAAAAAGTTAGAAAAGATTTTTTTTGATGAACTATTTTGTGCATATTCATTTAGGTACCTGTAGTCACAATGGCTGTAACTTCCGTAGTAAAAAACTATCTAATAAGGTCAAAATTTGCATAATTTTACTTTCCCGCAGTAGTGCGGGAAAAAACTAGAATGCATACGGAAAAGTGGGTTAAAATGCACGGTCGTAGAAAAAAGTCATTTTCAATGCTGCTCCTCTCTAATGACAAAGAAAAACGCAAGTTTGTAGCGAATAAGCGAGTGCTTCAAGTTTTAGGCTCATATATATTTTTTTGAATGTGCTTCAGAAGCTGATTAACAGCTCCATCTCCAAGATAAAAGTGAGCAATGTTAAATAGACAAATTATCACATGTAGTGGGCACCCTGTGAAATGGAAATGGAAATACCTCAATTCCTTGAAGAATTTTTTGTACCGAAACAATATTCCAGATGAAATAATGAACTTAACTCGAATTTCCCATATTAGGAAAATATCCAGTGTCTGTGTGTATTAGCTTTAATTCATTAAAAAAAGAACTTAGCAGAATTGGAAAAACATTATATTCATGAAGGGCTGATAAATCTTCCTGTGGTATTGATAGCGGAAAAATATGAAATTCCAAGATTCATGAATACTTTCTTTCACTTTAAGAAAGAGATCGGAGTTCAATGTATCGTGTTGAATACATTTAAAACATTTTGGATGATTTATGAGGAGAAAAGTAAAACGACGAGACACAAAAACAGCAGCATCACAAATTATTTAGGAGATCAATCAATAAAGTGAATAATCTGCGAAGGAATATGAAAATTGCGAAAGGAAGGAAATGTCTTTTTTGTTCAGAAAGCACAGCTTTGAGCTAAAAAATGGACGTTCACAGGTGATACCTATTGAATATTTGAAGATACTATCATCGGTGAGAGATATTGAATATTGATAAATGTTGCCTATCTAGTTGGAAGGTATTGTCGCTTGACATTTTTGGTGTGCCATGTTTTTTGTATTCATGAGTTTTTTGGATACAAGATAAAATGATAGTTAGAATATAGTTATTCCTAATACTTTGAAATCCCCTCATCAACTGATGTTTTCATGCTTCCATTTCCAACACAGAAAATATTTGCGTACATTTATGCCGCATACGTGACCTATGTGGCATATATACGTCAAAAAGCGAAGTTATTGTAAAAGACGATAATTGGAAGTTTATGCTTAACACCCTGTTGCCCTCTTAGTATCAACATTTTATTGAGGCTAGTTCATTCAAATCGCAATATTTTGATGTGAAGATTGTACTGTAGGTACTTCTATGTACAATTACTCAAGTACCACCCTGTATAGATGTCACTGAAAACTTAGCTCTTTATTACCATTTTTCATTATTAGTGGTTTTATCTTTGTTTTGTCAATATTAGTTACGTTTTGAAGTGTTTGGCTTGACATGTAGGAAGAGTATCGCCAGAGCTGAAAGTATATAATTGAATAAAAATTACAAATCAAATAATATCTGAAACTTAAACATTTGAAACCAATAACCAATATTTTAAATATCCAATTATAACTCTGATGTCCGCGAAGTAAGTAGGTTCCATAGAAACAGTAGTATGACAGTAGTCAAACTAGTGATATAATATTTTCTTAATCGCACATTTCACCTACAAAATATAAAGATTTTGAAGCAAATTGGAAATCCCAAAATCGTATATGGACCTGAGTGATATGCAACTATAAATACTGCAGGGTATGAGAAATGCCAGTTAATTCATACGCGCTTGAATAGGAATTTGGAGATTGTTAATAATTCACAAACACAGTAAGACAAAGGCTGCTTGCCTAAAGTCAAACAATTACCCCACAATGGTTTTTTTATTTTGACATTTAGACCTATTAAAACTGTGTATTTTCAGCCACGTGCTCAAATATAGCCAATTGGCAATCAATTACACTGATTATTTTTTTCACTTGTCAAAATCTGACATTTTGGTGGTTTTAACCAATAGTAATACATTATTCTAGCCAATCATTCGGTATTATACTGATTATTTTTTTCACTTGTCAAAATCTGACATTTTGGTGGTTTTAACCAATAGCAATACATTATTCTAGCCAATCATTCGGTATTATACTGATAATTATGCTTCCTCATCGATAAAACCTTGTTTACATCGAAACGTCAAAATTTTACTTTGAATTTGTCATTATTGACAACTAAAAGCGCTTTCAAAAATCCTTTTAAATTGTTGAAAAAAATAATCTTCCCAAATACAACTCGCTCTTCAAATTTTATCACATAATTTTTTATTTTCATCACTCAAACTTGTTTATTTGAGGCAAAAACATTCAAACAAACCGAATTTAGATAAAATCACTCCTCCTAACGGAGTCGTGATTTTATCAAATCGGTTTGTTTTCATATTTTTGCCAAATAAACAAGTTTTCGCGGAAAAGAAAAAATTATCGATAAAATTTGAAGCACTCGTGGTATTACCTTTGATAATTATGCTTCCTCATCGATAAAACTTTGTTTACATCGAAACGTCAAAATTTTACTTAGAATTTGTCATTATTGACAACTAAAAGCGCTTTCAAAAATCCTTTTAAATTGTTGAAAAATATAATCTTCCCAAATACAACTCGCTCTTCAAATTTTATCACATAATTTTTTATTTTCATCACTCAAACTTGTTTATTTGAGGCAAAAACATTCAAACAAACCGAATTTAGATAAAATCACTCCTCCTAACGGAGTCGTGATTTTATCAAATCGGTTTGTTTTCATATTTTTGCCAAATAAACAAGTTTTCGTGGAAAAGAAAAAATTATCGATAAAATTTGAAGCACTCGTGGTATTACCTTTGGTAAGAGCCCCATGGGATCTTATCGATTATATTTTTTTAATGAATAAAACCGAACATAACAATTAAAAATTTATTTTAAGTATTATTACTATAATATTGTCCCATTCAATAAAGCTAGTTACCAATGAATATTAACCTATTCTATCGCTTAGTGAGTTTTTGAAAAATATTTTCCAAAGGTATTGACCGTTATACTGAAAAAAAGCACTACTTCCCGGGCTATAGATAGGCCTCGACGGATATTGGATTACATTTCAAAGTCAAACGTGAATATGGTTCATTCAATAGCCTTTTTGGTGTGCGTCATCGATTGTTAATGTCTTTTTAACACATTACGTCGAAAGAAATGGAGAAAAGGGCAGGTCTATGATGAATACTTATCAAAATATCACAATAATGAGCCGTTTGAATGTATTAAAAACGTCAACCCTTATCATTGACTTACCAAAATTTAATTGGTTGATGTTTAGATTAAGCGCAAGCGCGTCCTATCAATCGGTAGAAGTTTCTCTGTTTAAAATAGTATGCAAACATACCTTTCGTATTGGCAATGTCTTACATCCTTTTCTACTGTCCCACTGACAGTTCTTGTCAGGTCTGTACTTTGTTGTTTACGGTCAATTATTATTGATGAAAAGTGAATATGATTCTCATTGTTATATTTATTTGAATGATACAAAAATATGCCTAGATACACGGGAAAACATCAACATTTTGAAAATTCTCGAATATTTTCAGTTAGAAAAAGAAGCTAGTAATTATTAAATTTCATAGCCTTTTCGAATTTTGCTGAATGCGATCCTGATAATTTTATTTATCAAATTTAAGGTTAGATATATGCCAAAATGCCAAATAAAATAAACGACATACCGAAAACCCGGTTATACTTCACAAACGATGACGCACACCAAAAAGGCTATTGAATAAACCATATCATGTAGATATGCTAACCCCGTTTGACTTTGTAGTGAAATCCAATATCCGTCGGGGCCTATAGCCCGGGAAGTAGTTGTTTCTTCTCAGTTGAACGGCACCTAACTGTTTTCGAACAATATTTTTCAAAAACTCATGAAGCGATAGAATAATTAATATTCTGTGATATCATATATTTCACTTATCAAAAAGTATGTCACTGTTGACTTTCCGTTCATTCCAAAGAAATTTGAATTATTTTATTTTTTATTTATTTCAATACGATCGCGCAAAAAATGGTATAAGCATCTCGAATGTTAAGAGTTTTACCGTACTTTAATACTTAATATACCTACTATAATGCTTTATTTTATGTTTTTCAGTTCTACAACCGATATGATAATTACCATGTCCATTCAATTCAAAGATGGACTGTTTTGGAGTTGAGGATATCATTTAATTCCAATATTCAAATAATAACCAAAACATACATTTTGTTACTATCCTAGTTATATGGTATTATTATCGTAAATAAATTATTTGTCCTAAAACCACTAAATTACCTACCTTGACCTTTTGTTGCATCATGTTACTGACATAAGTATACAAATTTCAAACGCCTTCATAAAAGCCCATCCTTAAAAAACTATACAATAAATTGAACATTGACAGAAATATTAACATTTGAGTTTCACGCAGAATTAAAACAGTGTTTATTATTGAATAAGGTTGTTGGAATCATTAGAACGCTGAAAAATAGGTTGAGTTTTTTGAAAGAATGACCTTTGAAGATGCAGTGTGTTAAAAAATGAGCTTGAAGTCTATTATTTTTATGCTGTGTTCAAAATATCAAGAGTTTAAGATGTTTGGGCTTCACAAACCTCAAAATGGTTTTGACTACGTGATTCACGATGACCTTGATGACTTCTCAGCTCATCCTCAATTATCAAGGAAATAATTAAGTTATTATAAAAAAACATAGATTTGAGTATTAGTGAAATTGAAGGAGATTTTAAAACTGCTGAGTGTAGTGTGTTTCGTTAAAAAAAATGGGGAAAGTTAACAGTTTCGACTGAATATATAGCCGAGATCAATAAAGTCACCTTATTGCGGATTTCAGGATAAACTGGAATAGGAGGTGATAGAATAGCAGATGAACTGGCGGGGGAAGCCTATTGGGGGAGAGACCAGAACTCTTTTTGGCATCATTTCACTTTTTTGTTAGTTCAGTTAGTTGCTGTGATGCGCCATGCTCAACCTGGCTGCGCACAAACTTTGTCTCAGTTTCCTCCATATATTTTGGAACCTCCCTTTTATTTGTTACTCTATGGTTGTCACTTAACTTTTTTAAATATTTCAAATAAATGGTATTGTGGCCATCATAGAACAAATCTCATTATTATTTTTCCAATTATATCCGAAATAAACTGCATGATTTCATTTTCATATCATAATTTTTAAACTGAGCGCGAAAATTAACAATAAGCTTTCATTTCTTATCTGCGTGAAACAGAGATCATTGTGTGCATAAAAACAGAAATTAAACACTTCAGCGGTTAAATTGAACGACGTATCGTGTATGGTTACAAGCTTTGCTTAGGTGAACTTTAAACCGATGGAAAGTTTCATTTTAATTGTTGTGAAGTTTAGACAGTTTAAAACCCTTAACTGGTATAGTGGGGTCTCTCGCGACCCCAGACTGACTGTCAGCTGTAATTCCATAAAACCTGGCAACCGCGCAGCGAGCATTTCAGTAGCCGCATGCCTTACGTTAAGTTAGTTATCGCTAAAAGCCCTAGTGTGTGACATTCATCGATATCGAATTATTTACGTTTGGGGTCATAAGAGACCCCACGATACCAGTTGGCGATTTTTTCCAGTTGAGATGGCGAGTAAGTTTTTATCACAAAAAAAACTTGAAGAACTTGCTGCATTCCTTAATGATATTGATGAGCCCAGAGATGATGGAAGTGACGTTGGTGAATCTTCCGAGGACCTTTCGGACAATGAAAGTAAACATAGTCTACATGATTCAGAGTCGGAAATAGAAATAGATAGTCGGGAGGAAAATGTGGAGGACGTAATTGTGAATGAGGAATATGTGGATGAGGTAATTGATGATGAGGAAATTGAGGATGAGCAAAATGTAAATGAGGAAAATTCTGACGAGTTAGGCTGAACAGGAAACTACTTGGTTCCTGCCATGATGATAAAAATCTGTAGGGAAAACCTGCTCGTCATTTTTTTCATTGTTGGCAGGAAAGTTGTTTTTTTGTTTCAGGGGAGCAGTGGATGAGTGAACAAAGCTCCCAAAAAGCTGCAATGAGAAATAACGTTTATTTTTATTTTTTTATAGTGTTTTCTTTTTAAGACAAGAATGCATGATATTTTGTTAATTTTTTTTAAATAAATACTTTTAAAAATGCGAAACTTTATTCATCATTAGTCCACAATGGACCAAATAATGACAAAATGCAAAAAAAATATGTATTGACCTTTTTTCTCTTAATATGACCGGGGTCACGTAAGACCCCATTATATCAGCTACGTTCCAAGAAACTTGCGTACCAGTCAAGGGTTAAAGGTTGGTCGTGGACAAATACTATAAAATATATCCGAGTTAAGTGCCTTTAGAATTAGAATAATGCGTTCGTTTTTCTCTTAATTTTTATCACTTATATAATTGAATCTGAGTGGGTAAAGCTTTATATGTATAGAGCGCACTTTTTGTTTGATTATTTTTCTTCCCTAGCTGATTCATAAGCAGCTCTATATTCACTGTTATTCATAAGATGCGACGTGGGGATTTCTCTACAAAACTGTCAAACGCGAGCTTACTTTTTCACCAAATCGCGTTAATTAAAAATAATAACAGATTTGAAGAGGTCGTTGAAAAATAAGTTCAAATGTATTTTCAATTTTCTTAAATTCGCTTTGGTTTAATACAAAAAATAGATAGTTATGTTTCAAGAAAGTCGACCTCCATTTCCTGTGATGAATTTTTTTCTTTTTGTTTTTAGTTTTTTCCCACAATTTTCGTAACAAATAACTTTGCCTCATTTCAAATTTAATGTTTTTCAGATCCCTAGGATTTTTCAAGCGGAAATTCACGTCATAAGGAAATGCGCCCAGCTCAGTATCATTAGAATATGAAGGTAGTGCATTATCGTCATAACCAATAGTCAAGCGGCCATTAAATCACTGTGTTCTAACGTAGTCAGCTCAGAAAATACTGAAAAATATGAAAATGAAAATACTTGAGAACTGCCAAAAGGCGTATGTTTTTCCGTGTATCTGTACTAGGCATATATTAGTATTATTTGAATAAATATAACGATGAGAATATTCACCCCTCATAAATAATAATTGACCGTGAACAACAAAGTCTAGACTTGATGAGAACTGTCAGTGGGAAAAAGACGTAGGACATTGCCGCTACGAAACGTACGACTGCATGCTATTTTGAATAATGTGATTTCTCCAGATTGATCGGTCGCGCTTACGCGTAATCTAAATATCAACTAATCAAATTGGGTCAAAAATTAGGTTCAACGTTTGTAATACTTTTAGACGGTTCATTATCGTGATATTTTGATCAGGAATAATCACAGACCTGCCTTTTTTACCATTTTTCCCAACGTAATATGTTAGAAGGACATTAACAATCGATGACACACACCACGAAGGATATTGTATGAACTCCACACGTGTAGAAAATAAATAAATGCCAGCGATAGTAAATGTGCACTTAGGTTAATTGTGAGTTTGATTTTGGATAGATTAGAACGTGAATTTGTTGCCTAACTTATATTATCGATCCACTGATGAATATATAAAAGTAATTCATTTTAATATAATTATTTTTTTTGTATACTTTTCAACCAATTAGATCGATCAATTTGGTTAGGTTAACATTGTTGCTTTCGTTTATTTGGGCTTCAAGCATTTGTGCGTGACGCCTCAGTCGCCACGACTTTTAAGCAAAACGAACACAATTTTTGGGATCCTCAAAACCACTTGTCATGTCATGTCATCATCCGAACTATCATCCGAAAATATTAATGAATTTTCTGTGTTTTTAGAAGAACAGTTTTCGATTATGATGTTATTGATAATAAAATTTTGCATTATTTAAATATTTTCAGTAAGATTTAAATCGTAATCGGCACAATCTTAACCTTAAAATAAACGTCAAACCGGACAAACGTCAAAAATTTAATGGCTTGAAGCTCATACTTTTCGGTATGTGCTTAAGGGGCAAGGGGAAGGTAGGCGTCACGCCCGACAATAAACGAACGAAATTTTCTCACTATAACGAGCTGCTACTAGCAGCCAAAAGTAAATAATCGAAAACACCTCTTGTATAATTTTGAGAATATAATTCATATGTCACGTGACATGTTTTCCACCAATCAATATTGAGAATCTCCCTAGATACATGTCTATCACAGCGATGATAAAAAACAAAGAAAATATCACCTTATTTTGGTTCATTGCTAAGGATAATTTTTCATATTGACAGTTCACGTCACTATAAATTCATTATATTCTCTCATTAAATATAAGCTCGTGATATGATTAATAATCGGAGATATATCTCGTAAAACCGAAGCAGCACATTTAACTCGTCCATCGGACTCGTTAAATCTGCAGCTCGGTTTCACTCGAAAATATCATCGATGATAATCATATCACTTGTTATATTATTACGTATGATAATATTTGATTATAGATAGAGTAGCTCTACCAATAGAAAATTTCACAATATTTTAATTTCCATAGTAACCACAACGACATCAATATACAACAAAACACAAACTAACATTACCGTCAAATTCCGACGTTTATCAAAAATGAGTCGATTGGGATTATAATTTGTATTGTACCAATTTGTAACTAAATTAATAAATTGATCATATTCACACAAATAATCGTATCTAATACAATACGCACTTCAAAATTAATGTGGTCATACATTTCAAACTTCCTGCATAGCTGTTTTTAGTGTGTTGGTTTGACAGTTATAATAATCCGACCGCGAAGCTTCAAATTTTATCGATAATTTTTTCTTTCCCATGAAAACTCCTATATACGGTTTGTTTGAATGTCTTTGCCTCAAATAAACAAGTTTGAGTGATTAAAATAAAAAATTATCGGATAAAATTTCAAGAACGGGTTGTATTTGGGAAAATTATCCTTTTCAACAATTTAAATGCATTCAATTTTGTATTGAGGATTCAATATTATTCTCTTGGGTGATGGCACTCTGGATCGGTTTGTGTTCATTTTTCAATAAACTCCGAATCACTTTTAGTTGTCAATAATGACAAATTCAAAGTGAAATTTGACGCTTCGATGTAAACAAGATATTATCGATGAGGAAACAGATTTATCATACGTAATATAACAAGTGATATGATTATCATCGATGATATTTTCGAGTGAAACCGAGCTGCAGATTTAACGAGTCCGAGGGACGAGTTAAATGTGCTGCTTCGGTTTTACGAGATATATCTTCGATTATTAATCATATCACGAGCTTATATTTAATGAGAGAATATAATGAATTTATAGAATTATATTATTATATGAAACGATTAGAATACATTTTTATACTTTCAATATGAACTGTCAATGTGACAAATTACCCTTAGCAACGAACCAAAATAAGGTGATGATTTCTTTGTTTTTTATCATCGCTGTGATAGACATGTATCTAGGGAGATTCTCAATATTGATTGGTGGCAAATATGTCAAGTGACATATGAATTATATTCTCAGTATAATACCGAATGATTGGCTAGAATAATGTAATGTCAGATTTCAACAAGTGAGAAAAATAATCGATGTATAACCTGGTATAAAATGATTATTTCAAAGTACTTATAGTATTACCACTGAAAATATTGACAAAGCAGTTATGGATTTTAAAATTTATATCATTAAAATTTCAAATTCCTTTTCATTTTACAAGGACATATTCTACAAAGTAGGAGCTAGAACAATTTATTATACGCTATCCTTTGTTCTACCGTAAGCTATCGTGTTCAAGTGAAAATATAACTTTTTACAAGTGGAAACAATCCTTGGAAAACTTTATCATCGATCGACCTTCATTTAAATTATGGCACTTACTGAATATATGCTACATATTCCCGTTAACTTAACCAAGTTGATACAATATTTATTTATTCTGTTTTGATACAATCTACTCCCAGTTGAAGTACATTCCACAATGACTCGGTATCTGATCTGATAAAGCCCTCATTGCAACAGATACGTAATCCATAAAATTCTTATACCAAAACTAAATATTATATTTCTCGGTCTCCTATCATAAACAACACATTTTGACACTGTCGTGAAGGACTAAGTAACAATTACCATAAAAAGATATCGATTGCCCTTGATTATGGATTGTGTGTCAAAAAAACTCACCACCACCCTTAGGTGGTAATAATTTTTGTCATATATTTTCATAATAATCCGAGGTACAGCCTAAGCAAATTTTTGTGAAGCAGTATAATATTAGTTGCATTCTACTGCGACAGCCAAGCGGCTATAAAAGCGATCAGTTCCATGTGGATGAATTCCAAACTTGTTTGGGACTGCTTGGAGACGCTACTAGAGCTGGGTAGTCCTAATAGATCTAATAGATTGTCCTTAGCCTGGGTACATTTGCGACAGTGCGACAAGAAAAATGAGGAGTTCATCATGGAATCGATAGATAGAACATTGTAGATTTAACAAACACCTGAATAATGTAGAATTGGCAGAAAAAACCATGTGCACTATGTGCAGGATTTACTAAGAAGATGAGAGTAAATATACTATGCTATTACTAAGGCCTGAAAAGCCCTTCACTCTACTAGTATATGGATGAACTGAGTTTTGTCATTCGAGGTTCACTTATGAGGAGCTCCAGAATAACAGGATGGCACACACAATAAATCTGCAGAAGTAGTGGAGAGGCTCATAGAAGCACATAAGCCCCAAATTTACCCATCTATTATTTCATTAATCACAAAAAATATTATGTTTATGATACAAACTAATATTATTGCTTGCTGCCTATATTTTGTCACATCAAAATTTTTTACTAGCCAGTATATATCAGTGACGTTTTCATTTTATGCATTGATTTTAAGCATTTCCAAAAATAGATGACCTTTTGTAAGCAAACAAAAAAATTAGTTGCAGTTGGTTAGCTTGCCAGCTGGCATTGTTTCAAAGAACATTTTCAAAAATTCCTTCCTCAGACCAAATAAAATAGCTGTAACTGATTGTAATATCATGAAACTTTTATCAATCGAGTTCAATCTGTTGAATAGAGCGGATGTTCTTTTCTTCAATGCAGAAATCAATGAATAGAAAGTAGTCATGTGATTTTCAATTTATCTGTTCGACAATTTATTTGGTGAAGGTTTATCACATTCATGTTGTGTTTGCGGCTTTGTTTTGCAACTACACCAGGCTAACTTTCCTACACAATCATTTGTTTTTCTTCGTATTCCAGCATGGTTAGTAGCCCGCCTTTTAGTGCCACCCACATCTTCCAAAAATAGGCTTAGGTTATGTAGGTGTTTGCTAGATCTTTTGGTTTTTTTTTCGGTTATTTACATTCTGTTGATTTCACTTAACTGAAGGCAGTTTTTCATTCATTTTGATTTAATGTGACAACAAATGCATACACTGAAGTATCAAGTTCAAGATAATAAACCCTCTTCATCAAAATATTGATTAAAAAAAACCAAGCGATCAGATGAGATTAGAATTGTAGTGGCTCTTTGTCATATTCCACTGCGACCTTTGCAGTTCTATTGTGGTCCGCCTCATGTTTAAAGATTGATATTTAGCTTTATTCTGGTTATTAGACTTAATAGCCTTTTCACCGTCTCCCTTGCATAGCACTCTGTCCTCAGTTTTTCTTCTCCGAGTAAGTGAAATCGCTTCCTTGCTAGGCATCCGCACTCACATAGAATGTGATCTGCTGTTTCGTCTTCTTCCTGGCAGAACCTGTATAGGCTGCTAGGCCAATCGTGTGCATATTTTTCCTGAGCCAATTATTTCCGGTCAGCATTCCCACCATCATCATCGTCGTTTCTCGACTTAGACATAGTAGGTCGTGTAACAGTAGGACCAAATGGCCTCTGCCTGAAAGACAGTAGCATGTTTTTTATGCTGCTGTACCCCGTTTCCTACTCCGTTTCCTACTCCAGAGTCTGTTTCAGAGCCATCAGTGTACCTAATTGATGCTTTCTATCCAGATATTATCGGTGAACTAGGACAATTAAATAGAAACCAGTAGGAACACGCGCGAGATATTGCAGACGCTACGTTGTGATACATATACTCGAGCAAAATCTATATACGGGTGAAAAAAGGAATATTTGTTACTTTTTTCGAGCAAAATACATGGTTTTAACAAAAAAAATCAATATTTTAATATTTTGATTATACCAGACATAATATCTCATTTATCGTCTTTTTTCAAATATGCGGGCTAAGCTTTTCAAGACAAATTTATAAATTAACAAGCTATAAAGATAGTAATTTTTGCGACACCTGTGTAGTACTGTAAGACGACATGCGATAGACAGACGAAACATTTCAAAAAATCAGAATCATTGTTACTCAATAAAAGTCAGTCAATAAACCCTTGACTGAATCTATAAATACAAACACTTATTACGAATATAATTCTTATTCGATACTTTTCAATGCTACTGACCAGAGAGTTCAAATTCTGTTCGCGTGTTCCGAATTCAAGTTCACTTCAATCATACTTCCATGAATCGAAAGCTCGCGTCACCCCTGTGCTTTTAAGTGGGTCAAGAACACGATAAAGATCGATAAAAACGGAACATTTCATGAGCAACACGTCAAGCAAATTGAGGTATTAATAAATTATCAGTTTTTTTAGAAATTCTGGACTTAACAACGCGAAGCGAACATGGTGTTAATTGAAATACTGAAATAGTATTTGTACGACAAGGGTAAAGGCGAAATGAAGATATAAGCAATCCTTGAATTGAATTAAAATTCGAGTACGCATTGTTACTTTGAATCCCCGCAATGAAGCATTCTATAATCGGTTTCATGGACCTTTATCTTACCAGAATGATTTTTCTCTTGGCTGGATGATACCCCTCTTAGTTGGAAGGTGCCTTCCGAAGCTGGGAGTTGAGAATTATGGTTCTCTCAGCTGAAAGATACCTCCCTCGGCACAATACTACCCTTTCTAGCTGGAAAGTGTTCCTCGCGGATGGGAATGGACATAGTTAACTGAGTGAGAAGGAATATTGGAATGTGATGTTATCTTACTCTTGGTAGAAGGGTGTACCTCGTTATGGAACATAGTTGAGCTAAGTGTTGATAAGAGTGAAGTTGGATACGAATGAACAAAAAACAATGCTGGTTGGTTACTGGAACAAAAAATATAAATGATCGATTGATAGGAGGTGATGGTTACTGTTGAAACCATGATATTCCTTACGGGTGAGAAATTGCTTGGGAGGCTTCAGTTTTTGACAACTGCCACCACTGAAGTTGAATTCGAACGCTCTTTATCAAAGTTTTGACCGAAAATCATTGCTCCAGTTTCTAAATTTATTTAGTTAGCACACGGATAAATTAGATTGAGTAGTTTCGTGATCGAGTAAGCTTTCACATTTCCCAGTCATGTACAAAAATAATCACACTGTGAAGAGTAGGATTTAACTAATCAATAACAATAAATAATAGTGCCATTGTTGGATATTGTATTGTATAATGAAACATTATACACTGTGTTGTTTATTAGATGCGACAAAGGGATTCTTGTACAAAACTGTCAAACGCGAGCTAACATTTTCACCAAACAAAAAATAATAACAGATTTGGAAAGGTCGTGGAAAAATAAGTTCAAATGCACTTTCAATTTTCTTGAACTGGTTCAATGAAAAAATGTATAGTGGTGTTTAAAAAAGTCGAACTCCATTTTCATACCACATCCGAATACTTTTAACCGTGTGGTAAATAGCTAAATAGTTTAGGTGCACTGAAAATTTAAAAGTATGACGGCTCGATTCTCCGCTGTGGTAAATTTTCTCTCCTTATGTTTTTGAAACAAATAACTTTGCTTGTTTTTCAGGAATTTTGGAAAAAGAACTCGAAACAAATATAAATAACACAGTCTATATTATTTCAGTTACGACTCGAATCTGCTAGTCGTAACATTTTCAAGATAACCTTGTAGGATAAACCCACTTGTTGCTAATTCATTTCAACCACACACAACCTCACAGGGTAGAAGTTGAGATTATCACCGACCTAATTTAAAATTGTTGCTTTCAAAGTTCCCTCCCACTTTCCATAACTTTCAGCATAATTGAGAAATAATTCACAATTACTATTTTTGAACAAAAAACTCTCATAAATTGTCAAGGTACAAGGTTAATGGAAATTTTAACGCTTCTTGCTGTATTTTTAATGTACTTGTTTCCAGAAATCGAACTCACTATTAAATATGTATGAAGATTTTCATTAAATATTCACCAACGCTAAGCATCGATATGTTTATCATATTTTGTATATTTGAACATGTACAACCTTATTTATTATATAGTCAAAGTAAGTGGCAATTAAGAAAATAAAAACCGAATTTTAGCGATGCTTTTTTTCTATTCTTGGAAAGCTCTGCAACTAAATCAAGTTTGATATTATACAAAAAGGGCTTGAAAGTCAGCACACAAGCATAAACGTACATTCAATTCTGAACCATAAATGAGTTAAAAATCGATTATATAAATTATATAAATTTTGTAGCAATTTTTCCAGTATTATTTCAAGATCTACTACTACTACATTTCACGTATGTTTACTATCAATTTCAACCATTCCTTATATTGGATATCATCAAATGGAAAAATAATTTGAAATTTAAATCGCGAACGAAATTAATGGAATCTTGTTTTTTGAATTATCGGTTATGGAACGTTTCGCCACGGGATGCAGCATCCCCACAACGTCTCGTTATTGGAAAAATATATATTGTATTTCCAAAGGGCAGATAATATTTAAAAAAGCATTCAGGAATATTCAATTCAAAACTGTGAGTAATTCCTAGCAACTTATACTTGGTGGGTATCTATTCTACCAAAACTTTAGTCAGATATTCGCTAGAAATCGTTGAAAATGGTTAAAAAGCACTTGAGAGGACTCAATAAGGAACAAATATACTTCAATATACTGCAGAACAGAAGTTAGCTCGAAATTTGTTCATTCTCCATTCTATTTCAGTCAGATATTGACCAAATCGCGAGAAATCGTTGAAACAAGTTTAAAAGCACTCAAGAAAATTGAATAATGCACAAATACACTTCAATATAATGTAGAACAAAAATTAGCTTGAAATTAGACTATTTTCCATTCTATTCCAGTCAAATATAGACAAAATCGCTAGAAATCGTTGAAAACAGTTTAAAAGCACTCAAAAAGTTTGAATAATGCACAAATACACTTCAATATACTGTAGAACAAAAGTTAGCTCGAAATCAGACTATTTTCCATTCTATTTTAGTCAGATATTCACCGAATCGCTAGAAATCGTTGAAAATGATTAAAAAGCACTTGAAAGGACTCAGTAAGGAACAAATACACTTCAATATACTGCAGAACAGAAGTTAGCTCGAAATTTGTTCATTCTCTATTCTATTTCAGTCAGATATTGACCAAATCGCGAGAAATCGTTGAAACCAGTTTAAAAGCACTCAAGAAAATTGAATAATGCACAAATACACTTCAATATACTGTAGAACAAAAATTAGCTTGAAATTAGACTATTTTCCATTCTATTCCAGTCAAATATTGACAAAATCGCTAGAAATCGTTGAAAACTGTTAAAAAGCACTTAAGAAGACTGAATGATGCACAAATACACTTCAATATACTGTAGAACAAAAGTTAGCTCGAAATTTGTTCATTTTCCATTCTATTTCAGTCAGATATTGACCAAATCGCGAGAAATCGTTGAAAACAGTTTAAAAGCACTTGAGAAGACTAAATAATGCACAAATACACTTCAATATACTTTAGAACAGAGGTTAGCTCCAAATTAGACTATTTTCCATTCTATTTCAGTCAGATATTGACCGAATCGCTAGAAATCGTTGAGAACAGTTAAAAAGCACTGAAGAAGACTTAATAATGAACAAATACACTTCAATGTACTGTAGAACAAAAGTTAGCTCGAAATTAGACTATTTTACATTCTATTTCAGTCAAATATTGACAAAATCACAAAAACTGTTAATAATAGTTTTCGGATGAATCGAGGGATGAATTAATTGGACGTAGGATGAAATAATTGAGAAAAATTTAGATTTCATGACTCGTGATAATACTCATAGAGTATAATTAGTTTATACTGGGTGTACGTGATCAAAAAAGTAGGTTAAGCGAGAAATTCTGATTTTCAAAAACTTTCTCCATTTAGACTGTCGTTTTCGTGATCTAAGACTTCAAAAATGAAGTTTAATATCAATTTCCAAATATCTTTCGTAACATTCTTTCATCAGCTTCACCTGTATGTATATATATTTCGATTTTGACCCATTTTTGAAACACAGATTTGATTCAAACTTTGTTCACTTGTCAAGGACTGATGACAATACAATTTAATAGCAGACTATAGGGTGTCTCATTTATAAAGCAACCATTAAGCTAGATTCTTTTCCTCTTTCAACGCTTAGATTAATCCGAAATTTTGCACACTCTGCTTCGAGTTTGGGAAAAAAAATTGAAAACACATAATAAATTGAGCTGAAAAGTACAAAATAGCTCTCAATTAAGAAATGAGATAATTAAAGATAGAATTAATATCATTAAGGTAATAGCGTGAGAAAGCTCGATATCAATTATTATAATTTCTTGCCAGTACTATTCCGAAACGCAGTGCGGTTACCTATTAGGTCAATCAAAGGAGCATGCGAGTATAGTAATTTTCCACAAAAATTCTAGTGGAAAACGGATGATACCATCATATAAAAGACATTGCGTAGTATCATTTTGATATGTTGTGGACACGCAAATGCTGTTTAGTCATTTGCTATAAAGATTTAAAACGAAAAAAACTTCATGTTCTTGTTTTTTCCATGTAGCGTAAAACGTGCTGAAGCAATCTCAATGATATGTATGAATACATTGTAGATACTTGGAATACGAACAAAATGATAGGTCGAGCTAGTCAATCGGAACAGGATACAATAGAAACCGAGAAAACCGTGAAATTGGTCACTTTTTTTGAAAATTCATATCTTTTTGCAAGAGCTGTAACTGATTCGAAAGAATTTTTCTTATGCCTTTCATATACGCGAAAGGCAGACGCCAAACGGCGTGTCAGCATGCGTCGTCGATTGTTCGCTTTGAAATATTAAAACAGTTTTAAAAAGTATAGACGTAGAGCAACAAAACATATATTTTTGATATAAATTAAAATAATGTGAAGTCTGCCAAAATCACCCGAGAACACCAGAAAAGTGAACGAGCGACGGAAAGTGACGGAGTGGAGGGTTAGCGAGGATTAAGTAGAGGCATAGTATATAATTATACAAGCACGATTGTGCTCGGTGTAATCGTTCATTTTAAGCGGTACTTCTGGTCAGCTTCGCATTATTTTATTACAAATATGGAATATAAGTTTTGTTTCATTGTTTTGTATTGTTTTGCTTGGCGTATATAAAACATCATCCTTGTATGGTGGTTATGGTAAAACAAAGGGACAAACCAAAAACGATTCCCTTTTGTTTTTATCCCTTCAAAAACTGGTTGTGTATATCCTTGGACGATGTAATCCATGTTAGATAAATTTATCAATCACCACAATTTATCATCCTGCTCAACTTCACCCAACTACTCACGTGCTTTCGCCGTGAAACGTGAAATTACCTAATTACTGCTTTGTATTAAAACCTAATGCAGATTAATAGCTTAAGTTAACAGCTGAATGATGAACAAGCACATTTTTTGAAAGAAAAACCAGTTATTCAGTTGAATTTCTCACATTAATGATGGATTTCTGTAGCCGCTATAATAAAAAATACTAAAAACAAAATAAAATTAATATGGAAAATATTTTTTTTCCGATTGGCAGCAAATATTAACTTTGCTGACTGACATCAATCAGCAAAGTATTACTTTTCCTGCCTATAATCTGTGATTATACATTTCCATAGCAACCAACTGAAATAAAGAGATTGTGGGAATTGTAATAATTTGCAAATACAATATCCTCATGAACAATCGGAGAAAAAATTATATGTTCAACTTGGCAGCAAAGTAGATTGACTGCCGAGGCTGAATTCATAGCCGAGCGTAGCGAGGCTAGGAATTCAGCCAATCTACTACTTTGCTGCCTAGTTAAACAAATAACTATACTCGTTCACCTTCGTGCGCAGTTCAGAGATCTCAAACTTTCTGCCAGCGTGGTGTATACCAGTGTATACTATTCGTACGTTTCTGATGGGAGACAGAAATAAGTCTGACATTCAATATTTGGCCATTATGGTGCACAGTGCAGGAATCTTAAATTTTCTGCTCTTGTAGTGTAATATACTATAGTTTCACGTATGTATTTATGTATATTTCCATAGATAATGATACAGAACCATTCGTCAATACATTGAGGTCAGCATTTATCGTATCAGAAGCATGTTCAATTGCTTGCGGAAAAAAGCTTTAGTAGAGTTGGGTGTCATCTGCGTATAAATATGTACTACAATATGATATGTGCTGCAATAATTAAAACGTATAAATTGAGAAGAATTAAGGACCCAATATTGAGACCTGAGGTACACTCGACGGAAGTGGAAGTTTCATCCATGATTGAACCCAATTTTTCTATATGAAAGTTCGTAAGACTGAATTTCTTGAAGCGGTAGAATGTAATCCGAAACACAGCTCGATTAGTTTTTTCATAAGCTTTGATGTTTGCTATCCTGAAGTGAAAATAAGGGAGGGATCATGAATTAATATAAAAAGAAAGTTATGAAAATCAGGTTTGTTTATTCATATCAAGGAATATCATTTATTGGAATTTTCCTGTATATACACAAATTACTTTGTCAATAATTTCATTAGCAGTTTTTTGGCACAACAGTATCACATTGTCACCACAACTTGGTAGCAAATTATCCTACAAATCGCGAAATGTCTACTATGAAATACATAGACGTCTATGTAGATATTCAAAGGCGGTAAGGTGAAACATACAATTATATTGTAGGGGACAATAGCTATAATTATTCTAGTTAATGGACCAAGCATTGAAGCTGCGAAATGGCAAATTGCCAAACAAGCAGCTGCCGGTTCAAATGAATACATTATAAATTTGGTTGAACCAAAGGTGGTCTTTATATTATACTAACGTTAACATTAATTTACTGGTTAATTATTAATTAATACAAAGTTGATACAAAAGCGCTTTTAGACTACATCAACGGATAAAACACATGCAAAATTAATTCTTCGAAAAACTGTGGAAGCCCGTGTTTTATAGGCCAAGAAAGAGAGATGTACCTCTAGCATGAAATTTTAATTCGATAAATTTTTAACTGAAACACCACTTCACTGAACGGCAACAAGTAGTAGGTTAACGGCAATTTGGATCGCCGGATATTGCAGAAATGTTTGAGCTTGGTAATAGTAGTATATTAATCTAGTACCGGTCAAAAATATTAGAATAGATGAGTTCAGTCCCAGATTAGCTCAGTTTTGCAAAAATAATATGTTTTAACTGTCATTCTTTTCAGAAAAAAACACTTTTTGTTAGCCACACTGGCCTTAGACTGAACTCTATTTAAAATAATTCCTATTGTTTTGATGACATATTGAAAAATTTTGTACACGGCTACTTGATAATTTAAACATTTCACGAGTGTTTCATCAAGTATAATGACGTAGATTATTCTCCAGTGAGTAATAGGTGTGTGTAATGGGTGTGGATAATAAGACGGTCACATAACACATATTGATGATTATTCATATATACAAATGACACGTTATATTTAAGAGAAATTTTCAATGCGACTGGGACTTGATCCTATGGCTAAAATTTCTCACTTCACCAAGTTAAAGCCATAAACCATCAGTCTGTTCAATAATATAGGAAGTAATTATTTATAATTAGTAGTTTTTGTTATAGTTTTAGGCCAAAAAATATATAAGTGAGAAAATATAGTATTCCACCCACATTAGTGGCACCATAGTGAATAATAGCCATCTCTTTATGCTTGTTTAATGATACTATTGTTTTTTTTGCAAAATATACAATTTTCTATTCCATGTTTTCCACTAGCTTAAAATATTTTCCCACAGCTACAAATACTAGTTGTAGAATACTGGAATAGTAAATATTTAATCTGCGTTTGTGTTGGCGGTCATCTTGGATTAAACATTGTCTAATTAAACTTGTATTGTTATCACAACTAAAACGGTGTACCAAATTCCGAAATAATGTACCAACAGGAATGGGGTTGAATTTAAACTACCAACTTTAACTCAAACGAACAAAAAGCAGGGCAAGCTGAATATAATTAACGAATATGGACGCTTATAGGAGAGTAGGCAAATGTGTATGACTGAGAGGTTTCAAACTGACCGTTGGATGGCGATCAGAGGGACTACAAAGACGTTTTGTAGTCGGGGGAGTGGAAAGGGAAAGCACGTGGATGAAGAATAGGGACAAAGCACGAAGAATCAATGAATAAACAACTAGAGATAAGGAGTTTATATAGTTACTCTGAAAAAGATAAGCAATGCAGTGTTTAGTAATCGGTTGGATCATGATGCTAGTGGGGCCGTACTATGTTAACTTTATACGAGATTCGATAGATGGCGGAGATTTTTAATATCTGGAGAATTTTAAAGTTCGAATAGCATACTTATCTGTTCATACTTAATCCTGAAGTAGAGTGTATAACAGGAAAAAATTTGATAAACATCAAACTTTAATGTTGAAAAATGGAAATAGCGCCTAGACATAATATAATTGTGTAGTTTAGAATGTAGGGAGGAGAAAACATGTGCTATATCATTTTCGATTCCAATAGAGCATCTTTGTTTCCAAAAAGATTAATATCTCACAAACCTCACTATCATAAGCATAAAAATTTTCAAATAAGGTGATCAGATTCATTTCTCGGTGAATTCGTACTGGTCTCGATCGAGATCCCTGCAGCTTAAGCCGTTTGAAAAGATGTTCTCTGGAAATTCTCTCTTGAAATTCAACTCACGTATAGGCATCAGTTCGTATGATAAAATCCGCTTTCCAATAAAAGTGCCCTCTATCCCAACTGCTATGAAAATTTATATTCATGCTAGAGAACGATTATCGATACATGTTTGGAAAGGCGTGTAATTAACCTTTCTCTACGCCCATATCCATAAACGTCAAAAAACGTACTGTCGACATTTCTTCCAAAAGATATCGAACAATTACATTCAATTAGATCTCAGTACATACATGTGCATTTAAATGAGAAAACTCATGATTATTTTCTTGTTTAATGAAATTTCATATTGGAGAAATAATGCCCCTAAATGTTCGCAACAATTTCTCAAAAAATTAGTAGCATTTTCTTGGCATAATATGGAAATAAACGTCAATTTTTGTGGCAAATTATAGTATACAAACATTTTCTAAACAACGAACAATCTGATGTACCGTGCTGCATTACAAATATTAATAAAAATTTGTCCACGACCTCCTAATAATAAGTCAATATTTTACCTCCTAACCAAAGGTGTATGGTACCCATATATCTACTGTCGTGAATTATGGTTCATAATACACTGGAGTGTATTATGGTTCATAATTCACGACTAGAGATGGTATTTGAAAACAATATATTTATAACGATACGTTGTATTGATACCTTACACAGTATCGCCCATCTCTATATATGTCATATTACTTTATGTAGCTACCAAAACATTTTGAGGTTAATAATACCAAATCGTTACTGACTTTTATTTAATAGAAGAAATTGAGGGCCGTGGACAAAGTATAGTATTTTACTCGCAGTTTATGGCCAATATTCACTCGGAGACTTGCGCCCCTCTCCTGCGGCTCGTAACGCAAACATCACCCGTCGTGAATATTGGCTATTATAGATTGCTCGCTTAATAATATATTATTATTACTGTTATGTAGGAAAGCAACCACAATAATTGTTAAATTGTTATTAACAACAAAAATAATGGAATCACGATTTTCTTCATTTCATAAAATTAAATAGATGGGCGTAGAAAAAACTGAAGTACGTTAGTCGAGTTGTAATTCCATTAAGCACGAAGTGGAATTTCCACCTACAGATTTTGTCACGTGAGTTACTATAACAAAAAAAAGTGGAATAGGTTTATATATCGTGAGAAAAATATAAAAACGTATGGGTCATAAACATAAAATTGAAAGCCGTTTTGGCCTTCGGATCGCCGAAATCATTTCTTAATTATTTTATACACGCTCTATTATAGTACATGCACTATTTTAGCCTCACTTGTATATTTATATTTTTGTAGCCAACTCCTTAGTACTTGATTTTGACCTACTTTAAGCGCTCAGATTGATATGATTTTTTTCCTGCACACTATACAATATATTAGTGAAATGTGTTTTATTGAAAAAAAATTACAAGTCTTACGGAAACTATAAATAACATACCTCATAGTAAATCGAACTGAAGAGTGAAAAATAATAAGAAAAAAAACTACTATATTCCGAAATGCATTGTTAGTTTATGAGAAAAGTACAAAGCACATCACGCTTTTCCCACAATGATAATTAACTCGCTATCCAATTTATTTTTCAATTAAAAATAATTTTCCTCTTTTTGGTATTTAGGCTTCAACTGAGCACAGACGTGAGTAAGATGAATCTAATTTATTGCAGAGATACAATAGCACATTTCACTTAATTTCAGTCTTTTGACAAACAGTATTTCCACTGACCATGGAAATGGACAAAAAAATTCAGAGCTCCTTCAATGTACGCCAATGAAGATACTGAAACTATCCATTACAAAGAAGACTATAAGGTTTACTTGGAGAAAGTGAACAAGAAAAAATTAAAAAGATGAAATATGTACAAAATATAATGTAAACATTATTAACATTGTTTTAACAGTGTAAGATACAAAAATAGGATAGCGGAGATAGCACCAACACATATCCTAGGATTTAAAAAATTAAAAACAGCTGTATAAACAACAATAAAATTGGATTAAGCTGAATTATGGCCCCGAAACGGCCAAAGTTTCAATCCAACAGCGAGCCCAACCAAACAATAAATAAATGAATCTATGCAAAATGCATCCACGGCGGTCACGTGATGACTTTAACATTGGACCTTGACCCATTCGGTGGGTCAGATCGTATGCGCACGTCTTTAACAAACCAACGTCGCGACGTCCAACATCGTCAGCGCCGCATTGTAGGTCTAGTGTATCTGTTGCTTTCTTGTTTAGAGGGCAACCACAAACCCGCGAAGGATTTACAGGGATACGCAAGGCGCGAATACTTAAATCGGGCGCAAATTTTGAATATCAATTCGGAAAAATGCGTTTTATATGAAATGTTTCAATTGAAATCTTATGTGATAGAAGTGTGTTTTTTAGAGTTTTTTTTAAGTGTTCAATTCTACTTTGAGTAATTTACATTTAATGGTAGGTGGAATAATTTTAATAATGCTGCCGTTTTTACCAAGTTGCTTAGGATCTGGACATACTAAATTTAATTTTCCATTAATATTTTTGAGAACACAGCACACGCACAGCAATATTTAATTTTGTTACTGCAAAATGAGTTTGTTGTCCTCTTATTGAATTAAAATTAGTTGGAGAAGGTAATTTTTAAATTAACTATTGAACGAATTGAGCCTAATCTAACAACAAAAAGGTATTGTCATCAATTTGGTTAAAAACGGAATCAGATAGATTTGGGTAGGTACTTCACCGGATGTTCCAAAATCGGCTTATATTATATAGAACCTGTCAACCGGAAGAGAATATAAATATGAGATAATAACTAAGCTTGAGCTTGAATAACAATAAAAGTGAGGCTATATTAAGAAAAACATCTTATCTATTATACAGGGTATTTTTAAATTCATGCGACAAAATTCAGCAGGAGATTGCTCGTATGAAATTATCTTGGGTATTTTCTAAAACAAAATTTCTTGAGCCCTCCCCTTTCCCAGATATCATCCTTAAAAGCTGATGACTAAAATTGAGTATTTATTTTTGTATGAAGTTTCAGTAAAGCTTGAAAGAAACTTGAAACTCTGTTATTTTTGTGCACACGCGAAGGACTAACCACTGGTATTTTTCTATATTCCTGTTACATTTTACGGAGGTGAAATTATCAACTCTTACTTCATTTCATGTAAAACTTTTTTTTTCGAGATGGAGTTTTATGGAATAATTTTTAACTGAAAAATCCATGTTTTATTTGAAAAAAAAAAATTTCTGAGATCAATAGCTGCAGAAAGAAACAAATACTATAATTTATGATTCATTCAATTCAAATTGTTGAAACTCAAAATGAAAAATGAGTAATCAATAGTAAATTTATTGGCAGTTATATTTTTGTTAATGTAAGGTATTCTACTGAATATAATTTGTTTGTAACAACATTTGAATATCTAGATGCCATATTTGTAATAATATAAGATGTTTAAAAGTTTCATTAAATTCAATATTTGACGAACAAAACTTTTTGCGTTTTCAAGAAAATTTTATATTTTATAGTTCTGTTTATACCTTTTGTATGTTTCTTGTAGTGTATCCTTCATTATTTTTGTCATTTTTTTTTGGGAAGTCGAACCAAAATCTATTTTCCCTATTTTCTCAAAAATAAAAAAGATTGATAGATGAAAAGACAAATAATAAGATTTATAAAATGTAGGATGAAATTTCCTGCTTTTGGAGGCAGTAATTCATTTTTCAGTAAACATCTAAAGGAGCTTTTGAAAATACCAAACATCCATTTCTCAATATTTCTGGTCTTTTTATGACACTCTGTATATGCTCACTCAAATGTATTATGCTCTTTCCCAATCTTCAGAATGCAGTCACCCTTTTCTTAAATCCTGTCTAGCAGCTTCCTATATCAAGCGACTGTAATGGAGCGCCTTTGGTGCGATAATTGTAGTCAATCAGTGTCGAACGTGGTTAGTACTTGGATAGTTGACCATACTAGGGAAAACCGTCATATAGGGTCCGTACAGGCTGCATAGGATTAGCATCACAGCTCGCAAGCATTATACCAATGAGCCCGAGGTATAATGTCTTTCGGAGGAGATGTAAGTCCATGAATGTTGGCACGATAAAAAACGCTGCCACTGATGGCTGGAACACTAGTGGGTCCGCCAAAATTTCCGGTTAGGGGTAGAGTGCTCCCAGCGTCGATAATAAAACCGACGGATTAAAAAAAAGCTTCCTAAATCGGTACAGAAGGATACATGGTTGGCCATTGAATTGAATTAACTATCCATTGTGAATAATGTTAAAAGCTGAAATAGCAAGTTTTTGACATCCTCAACGATGTGTCTTGAAATTGTAAACAGTCCATAGGTAAATGGAAAGTGACGGGTGATAATCTTCTTCAGTAACAAAAAGCAAATTGGAGTGACATCTCTCTCATTTTTCTTCCCTTTGTTCCTTTGTAACACATCGCTGAGAGTGCACGCTCAGTCCTTTCTTAATCCATCAACATCCATTCCAGATTTTTGATAACTCAAGTTGAAATTCAGCTTCACTGGCTCGACAAAGTGAAACTGTAGTCTCAGTGGAACATGTCAAATGAATCGAAGGAGCTTCCAGGAAAATAAGCAAAGCTGGAATGATACGAAATTTATTTTTAAATATTTATATTAATTTTTTGTATTCGAATGTAAATATGCTTTCTGGATAAACTTAAAGAAAAGGGCAGTACGAATATGGAGGTGCTATAGACGCCTCAAAACGCCTCAAAACAAAAAGACTATATGACGTCTTTTGGTAAAATAAGAATATAACTTATCCAGTTTTTCAATCCAACGCTTATACAAAATAAACTTAAAAAGCGATCTTGAGCATTACTTACAGGGAATGGATTATATATTTCAACGGTACTTGTCCAAGCATACATTGGGCTGTCCGTCAGTAAATGGAAGAAAAACAACATCTGAGCAAATTATAATTTGAAAGAATGAATGAATTTGACTTATTATGGTATGAAACGCTATTGATTGATTATATCAGTGAGTATAATTACAACGGACCAAAAATACTGAACGACAGTATGCTGCATGAACGACAATGCCCAAGAATATTCCGACCGACAGGAATAATGCGTCTTGATACGAGAGACAGTGTCTAGTTAACTAGTTCACCTATTTTTGAGTTAAACAAAATCACATTCACTCTTTAAACCACTAAAACATGAAGCCTGCAGATATCCAAAAATTCCTCCGAGAAATAAAACTGAAGGAGCTACTAGTTTCAGAGACTCACCTCAGAAACTAACTAGAAGTAAGGGGACACAATGTATCTTTCAGGTCTCCGTGAACGTCACCCCAAAAATACATACATACTAAATTTTTTTTTCAACGCTGATGCTATTGTATCAGATTTTGCGTTATCAAAAACAAATACAAAGTGCTGACACTTTTTTCAGCTAGATACTATTCACAATACTGAATTTGATATTAAAGCGATCTTTCATTGTATGATATAAATCAACTTAAGTTCACAAGTTAGCTGTCGACTTGTTATTTATGATGCTTTTACGTACTGCTCGAGTGTATGTAAGTATTTCTTAATTTTATCATTTCCACCCAGATGATTCCACTTTATTCAAAGAGTAAAATTCATTCTCAAGCGCCATTCTGCCCACTCTTAGCAACATTATTAAAGTGAAACTTTTATTATAGTTTGGCAAATTTATCTGAAGGTACGGGGCATCGGTAAGAGGCGGGGAAACATGGCGCATATCCGTCATAAACGTACCAATCGCGTACTGTACCTATTTTATGAAGTAAAACTGAGAAAACAAAAGTCCCTGGCAATAGCAACACCACTGGATGAATTAATATCAGTCGATTCACGAATTGGAAGGGAAAAACACACGCATGCGCGTGCCAATAAGACGTCAGCTGTGAAAATTAGGAGGGTGTGGTTATTATGGTTTTCGCAGAACGCTCCCAGAGTTTATAACAAATTTGGAAAAGTGTTCAAGAAAACAAGCACATCGAAGAATTAACGTTTAATCATATTGTTAATAATAAAAATAAATTTTCTAATTATTATCACTACATACTTAGCACCTTAGCTTCTTCATAGTTAAACGTGGCAATATCGAATGTTTTCGTCTGCATTCCTTTCATGGCTTCAGATAAACTTGCCAAAATTTACATTGCCTCACAAATTATGTCGCATGTCGCGTTACAGCCGGCCGTTGAGTAGGGTAAAGTAAAAAAACGCAAGTAAACCAGACATACAAAATGGAAAGTAAGTCTGCATTCTGTAGGTTTACAAGAAAACATTGGAATGTCGGAATTCGGTATTTCATGTAGCCAAAGCTGCTTATGTTACTTTCAATCCGTAATATGGCTACTTTACATCCTGATTGGGATACTCACTATGCAATGCAACACTTAGTTATTAACTTTTCCGAGAATAATTTTATGTAGACAAAATCGGGACTCATTTGAAACTTTGATATTTTCTGGAAGGTTTTTATCAACGCAAAAACCCTCGCGGAATAATTTTGGTGCTCTGTCAATAATAATAGTGAGAGGCTATAATATTGGCATGTTCTTTCTTTATAATATTTTTATCATCATAAATTATCATTACAAAGTATGCCTTGTTCAATTCACAACAATAAATAAATATTCATTCCACACAAGTAAATGAATAGATACCGCAAGTTAAACTTGGTTCATTCATTCTTCACACATTCCTTATTTATGTCTCTTACATTGCTTTAATGTGAAAATTTGAAATATTGTAAATATTGAACATCACACTACCCTGGAAAGATCAGGTGCCAGAAGTCGACTAAAGTCTCTTTCTCTCTTTTTTCATCTAATAATCGCAACTAATACTTAGGGAGGTGATAATATAATCAAATGCGTAAATTTATTACATAACTTGTAGCTTCAAAATATACAATTTTCACCCTTCACAAATTCAAGCGAAGATATAGCTTAAGTTGTGCAGTTCTCTTGTGTTTTAATAGATTGAGCTCTGGGAAAACAATGGGTTATTATTTGACATGACACTTGAAATACTTTGAAATATTTATTACTAAAATTGGACCGAGCCTGTTGAATTTAGGTAGGTTACATTTTAATGCTCTTGCTTATGAACAATATTCTCTGCTTTGTTGCTTCTATCGATATTGCCGGGCCGCTCTCAGTTCACCCCTTCCTAATAAGAATATTATAACGGGAAGGTGTTGTGTTTGTCGGATATTTTAGTAGTACACGAAGGTTATTTTCATTTCAGATTTTCAGGTGTTTTTTGCTACAATCTATCTAAACGTTTTCGAGATACTTTTATAAAACTTCGAGAATTCTCGGAACACTGAGACGTGATTCTACAGATCCCAAAGTGCTCACTTAAAGGTATAATTTCATGGAAAGAGCAATGAAACTTCGATCACTTATATTTAGTGAATGACCCAATTTTTGGAAATAACAAAATTATTAAACATAAGTTTATGTAGTTTGTGATTTTAATCATGTGTTTGTTATCTCATTTTTGTATAGCTTTTTTGTATAGAAGCCACTCTCTTGTTCAAGTATTTATAATAAGTAAGTAAGCTAATTAAAAAAAACCAGTGTTTTACCCCAGCGATGCGCTTTTTATGGAGAGTACTTTTTTTGACATGAGACAGTTATACTGCCAAAACATTCTAATAAACATCTTCAAAAGAAATATAAATATACTTTTTCCACAACATAATCACCCTACTCGACGTAAATGTACTTATCTCACAATGAGCTCAAAGACCATTGGACAACGATGTACGACTTATTTTGCACCAAGACTCTTTAATATGCTACCAAATAATATTAAGGAAATAAATAAACTGCCACGTTACAAATATTCTGTAAAAAACTGGATATCTAGTAAAGACAGACATATTTTTGATGATTTCATTAATTTAAGGTATCTAAAATAATTTATTTATGTTTATTCAATTTTATTTTTGGAATATTACAAAATTTTATCCCAATTTCAAAATTAAACGCAAAGCAAAAACACTTATTACCCGATTAAGACCTTAACTCCCGACTTTGACCACAACTCACTATCAAGACCTATCACTATAAACTATATTATCACTAAATTATGTTGTTTTATGCTGTTTTATATTATTCTATTTTTATATGTTATGTTATTATTATTATTATTATTATTATTACATGCTGCTTTCCAGAATATAAATTTTTCTCTATATTTTTGGCAAATCTAGGCTGCTTTTGAAGACGCGCTTAAAATTTATGATTCTTGTCAAGCCAATAAATATGTCTACATCATAAATCATACTATAATTCATATTTCTTGAGATAAGGCACTTTGAACAACATATCGGTTAAAAAATAAACACCATAAATTGCCTGGAAGCAAAATTGAAATCCATATTCCTATATTTTTCCCCCACATATTCTTATTATTATTATTCCAAATTGATATTCACTCAGTGGCTTCAACCTTTCATTCGTTTTATGAAGGCTATTTCATATTTTTTGACGATATGCATCATTATCCTGATTCTCTTTTCTAAGACCACAATTCCCAATATTTCACATAATTATCTGGAAATTTTGTTCCTATAGAAAACAATAATGTTTGAAAGTGATCTTCAGAATAATCCCTAGTAGTTTTATATACAAAATTTTGAGAAGACCCTCGTGGAATCGACCGTCAAGAATTTTTCTCTGTTTTATAGAACATTCTTATTCCTTATCAGAATATCTTCCCAAAGGATTATTGTAGGAAAGTAATAATAATCGACCTCAATTGTAGATATAATTTTATTTTCATTATGTAGACTTTGTAAAATCACCCAATAAAGTTTAAAAAACACTCAAAATGCATTGAACCTCCTGGTTTTTGCTGTTTGGCTCTCCGGGAAACATATTAATTCAATAAAAAAGTTACACTGTTTACAAAACTATGTGGAACTCCATTTCTCAGTTGCAATGAACGCTCATTTTTATGCATTTCACGCTAGTCGCAGTATTTTTCACAAATTTGCTTGTTATCTTTTATAGTCAGCTCTCTGCAGGCAATTTTTTCGATTATATGGGTTTTAGATGAAGGCAACAATGTGTGAAAGACATCCATGACACTAAGCACATGCTAGTGCGATATGATCTTGAACAGTATTGAGCTGGATTTCTGAAACTCTATTTTTCGTTATTCGTTGTACTTTCCTTATTCCCGCAGCTGGAAAATGGAAAATAATATCACATACAATCCATTTCATGTCTTGTTATTCGCCGATATGCAAATGAAAACTGAAGTAGGTACCACGTGACTAGATATCTGCCAATATTAAACTCCATTTATTCTAGATATCGCAGAAAAATGATTATTCCAACGCCCTATAAGTTTTGGGAAATATTTTCCAAAGATAGTGACCGCTCAACTAAGAAGATACAACTACTTTCCGGGCTTTAGGCCCCGCGGATATTGGATTACACTTCAGTGTCAAGCGGGATCGGCATTGATTGGCATATCTACAAGATATTTAATACCAACCATTTTGGTGTGCCATTAAACTTGTAGACCGATTACGGCGTATTTGCACCTTATCAGTAAAAGGTATATGTTATCCGTCTGCGAGTTTGAAGCCTAATCACGGACTGAAATGTAAAATATGTGACAGTAGCGACATCTTCACCTCCAGCCGCTAATCAAAATTCGGAATCTGACAACAAGACTCTTGGCCTCGAAACCAATCTTTGAATGGATTTAACTTTCTTCTATCAATAAATATTTTTCGTTCCTAGGATTTGGTACTTGATGTACATGTTTGTACAGAAAATCAACAAAGTAAACGTAAATTTAGCTTTCAAACCTTTTTTTCATATTCAGTGACCAAAGGGCTGAGCTTCGCGAGAAGTTACCCTTATAATATCAAATTATATGGTCAATTCTTTCCTGAATTTGTACGTGAATACCCTTTAAGATACACTACTCATCTCTATTAATCAAAAGCTTGGTAAATACTGCTCAAAATACGTTATCCTATTTCTAAGTGAAAATTATGTTGAAAGTATTCTTTTCAGGCACGTTTTTATACAATCTGCGACAAATTCGGTTCGAGCTTGTCCTAGAAATTTAAATATTCAACCGGTCTTTGATATAATCGATTTCGAAATTACACTTTGGCGTGAATTGATAAGTAGTATATTAACGAGCTTCGGGAGATTTTTTCGTTGTGAAATATCGCATTCTATTTTTGACACGCAAATAATTATCATATAGGAGACTGCCTTAATATCGCACCCTCTTTTTTATTTGGAGGAAGTTATTTTAAAGGTCTGATTCAAGCTATATTTAAAAAATACGGAAACTCTCTAAAAGTTAAAGTGTGATGACAGTAGTAGCAAACAGCTTGTGACGAGACATTAAAATGGACCAAAAAAACGTACTACTGAATTATTATACAACGTTCATGGAATTGATTCCTACAAAAATTCAAGACAATGACAATAAAATGATTCTCAGTGGTTTTCGACAGTTTATGCGGTGCTAGAGGGTGATTCCTCTGCTCGAGTAGTCTTTGCCAACTGGTTGCTGGGCAAAGAGAACCTAGGCAAAGACAAACTGGGTAAAGAGAACATAGAGAACAATTTGTTGATGGAAATTTGATGCTGCTATGAAGCTATGTTCACTAGAAATTTGATATTTTATTCATATAATGCATATTGTTATGCTTACATTGCTGTAAACTTAACAAAACGCGGAACACTAGCAAATATTTCGCAGGTGCGTAGGATAAATATTTCCACAAAATGTTTTGCAATAAATGATAAGATACAATGATAACGGATATTTTTTCAATCAAGTCAGGATAAAAACTGGAATATACAAAATTTGCGAAAGCCAAGTGTGCAATTGCTTGTAGCTTTAATATACAAATGATATTATGAGCTCATTCAGTGAGCTCAGAGAATTAATTTTGTGTACCAGACTATCAATATACTGAAAAAAACTATGTTTTCTCAAAGGCATATGCGGTAATGACTCTGGGGAGTTCATGTGGCAGACAAAGCTATTTTCAGTGCTGTTAATAATATGAAGATTATCCTTGGAAAAATGTATCGTTAGAAGTTTCAAGTGAGGCTATTATTTTGGTTATGAAAGTATTTGCAAATTATCGTTAATTTCGTCAACTGAGAGTGAATAGTGACTAGAAACAACTCCACTTTTTGTGTCACTATCTATCAACAGTCGTACAACTCATACTTTGAAGTTGAAGAAAATAAGTGAATTATACTCGTATAATTAAATTCGTGATTTATTTCTGACCGACACTTGAATGTACTGGAAAAAGCTACATCAAATTCACCAGTTTACCTTAATTTATTCAATTCAAAGTCACACCTCTGCTTGATACGCCCCTGTTCCCCATGTCTTTCTCCGATTCCGTGATTGACGGCCTCACATTGGCAACCTGCCGATTTAAATCTTCATTATATTGATTTATGAAGTTTAAAACAAATTAAATTGTTTTATTTTATCCTTCAGCATGGATCTTTATCGAGTAAGAGCCTCATCTAGCTCATCTACCTACCCCTCAAGGCTGTAAACTGAGTGGAATTGGACGTTCGACCATTGACAAGCGTATAAATAATCATCCTTCTTCCTCAATTGTTCAATTGCAGCTACTCATCAATTTACATTTTCCGTGAAATATTTCTATTCACTTGACAATTCTGTTTTCCATCCAACCATCCCAATACTTTCACAGATATTCAGGGAAACACTGTAAATATTTTGCGCAGAATTATTCAGTGCCGGAACAAGGATTGATTTATTGGACGACCTTGACACTATTTGGGAAGATCTATGGACCACGCAATTGACATGCCAGATCGCCCGATTCCAATCCTTGTGATTTATGCTTTTGGATTACCTTGGAATCATCAGTTTTGGCTGTAATATAAAATCGTCTCCATTTGAGGAGAGTATTGTGGAGGTAATACGAAATTGGAGTGGAAATATTTATGTTGCAGCTGAAAAAATAAAGACAGCTAAAGTTGTAAAAGGAGTAACAATACCATTGTGAAACCCACTGTGACTCACGGAAGTTAAATATGGACCAAAACAAAAAAAAGAGATGCTGAAGTGATGGGGACGTAAAAGACATGGAGCAATCTTCGGCGCCTTTGAATAACATGAAGGGTGGAGAGGGAAAACAAATGAAAAAATAAACATATTGTCCCGAAGACTGAATAACATGAAGACTGAATAACATGAAGACTGAATAACATGAAGAATTGAATAAATGAAGTTTGATAAAGTTTTTTTCCCACGAAAAGTATCTTTTTAAGAAATTCAAATATCCCAGGAAAATACATCCACCTCAAATAACGCCGATAAGAATAAGGATTATATGGATGCAATTTGAGTTTGTTCGATTTATAATAAATAGCTTCGCTTAGAATTCAAACTCATAAATATTTCCGTATTCCTGTAAAATTCGATTCATTTCCATCTTGTTTTCCTCTTTTTATTCTGGTGTTTATAGGTGCCAATAATTTTGGCTACATTATAGCAGTCGTTCACCCGGAAAAAAGACTGTTATATAAACTCCTATTCCACTTAAATATTTCTTAATGGAACAATAAAATGAATACATATGAAGTTTATTCAAATTACCCAACCTTTGGTTTGGTTTTTGCGTCAGCGCCCGAACGCAACCGCTGGCTTTAGCGACTGACAGTGCGGTTGCCTGTTTCCATTTACGCGTAGGAATTTATTATTTTCACAGTCTTGTGGTGAACATCGAGAGGTTAAGATGGATAAACGCTTATCAGCCGCTCTTTCATTAGAAGACGAAGAATAAGAGGAAGAGGAAGAGGAAGAGGAAGAGGAAGAGGAAGAGGAAGAGGAAGAGGAAGAGGAAGAGGAAGAGGAAGAGGAAGAGGAAGAGGAAGAGGAAGAGGAAGAGGAAGAGGAAGAGGAAGAGGAAGAGGAAGAGGAAGAGGAAGAGGAAGAGGAAGAGGAAGAGGAAGAGGAAGAGGAAGAGGAAGAGGAAGAGGAAGAGGAAGAGGAAGAGGAAGAGGAAGAGGAAGAGGAAGAGGAAGAGGAAGAGGAAGAGGAAGAGGAAGAGGAAGAGGAAGAGGAAGAGGAAGAGGAAGAGGAAGAGGAAGAGGAAGAGGAAGAGGAAGAGGAAGAGGAAGAGGAAGAGGAAGAGGAAGAGGAAGAGGAAGAGGAAGAGGAAGAGGAAGAGGAAGAGGAAGAGGAAGAGGAAGAGGAAGAGGAAGAGGAAGAGGAAGAGGAAGAGGAAGAGGAAGAGGAAGAGGAAGAGGAAGAGGAAGAGGTATATTTGAAACCATTTAATCAAAAGCCATGCCGTTTCAGACTTCCTCTCGTTTGTGGGCAATAATTGAACCAAAATTGAATGGTACAGTCGCTTCCTTTTTTTGGGTACCCCATGTTTAGCCGAAATTTCAAATAAAAATCTGAAGATAACTGGAAAATATATTTAAAAATCTCGTTGAGAAAAGGTGCGAAATAATCTTCACATGTACTTTTTCAGAGAGTGAAAAATCTAATTGAAATTTGTAATATTTATTATAACAACGTCTCCCGAATCGGAGCTTCTATTCCCCTCAGAGTTATGTTGTTTATGTCGAGTTACGGTGTACGGTTGAGCTGCAATAAAACAAAAACAGTCAACAGGTTCTGCTTGATTAATTTATTGAAGTTTTTGTAACGTTTTTCAATGGAGCAGAATCAAAGCCTGCCGAAGAATATCATCCTGATTACTTGATATCTTTGATAGTAAGTCACAATTACTAACAGATTGGTAAATACTCGTATGGTGAAAAAAAGTATTTTTCATGTAACATATAAACTAGTATAGCCCTATTATATGCAACACCCAGTATACTTGGAGAATTGGCACATGATAAAAACCAATTCGAAATTCCAAGGAAATTACATTCATTCCGAACAAGTATGCCTGGTCCTTTGAGAAATTCAATTTGTTAAACTTCAAAGTTTTACTGAAAATGCGCAATGAGTATAACAATTTTCACATCTTGAATGTCTGTAGTGCCTGTCACTAAAAACTGAATTCTAATAATCTATTTCAACAATCGCGAGAAGTTAGAAAGCATTTGAGATAATAGGATTATGTATTACAGATGAGAAAAGCCAGTTAAGGTATGAATTAATGACTTTGAAAATAATAAGTAGGTTCAGCAGAACATGTTTTCCGTTTTCAGTTCAACTGAAAACAAGATGGTTGATATAATCAACCACTGAATGTTCGAGTTTCATGTCGCGGCTTCTCATTCATGATATATATTCGCTTACGCGCAAACGGATATGGTATTCAAATTTATAATAATCAGTACGAGAAACAGTTAAAATTTCATGGCAGTTCTGGAGAACACTGGTTGTAGGTTTTGAAATTTTTCAATTCCACTGACACTTTTTCTTACCACTGGTATCACGAAGATATCCAGATGACAGATGACAGACAAAAGCCATTTTTATGAACAAGAATTGTGAGTTAATACAAAACTCAGCATATCAGGCTTGGATACGATTCATAATTGACAACTATACAGTGAAAGCTTGTCAAGGGCCAGGACTGTGATTTTAATAAGCTTAGTTAACTCACGTACTAAGGATGACAGATGACAGACAAAAGCCATTTTTATGAACAAGAATTGTGAGTTAATACAAAACTCAGCATATCAGGCTTGGATACGATTCATAATTGACAACTATACAGTGAAAGCTTGTCAAGGGCCAGGACTGTGATTTTAATAAGCTCAGTTAACTCACGTACTAAGGACTTTTATACAATGATCACGAAAATATTCGATTCTTGACGACAAAGTATCGTGGTAATTGTCGCAGTACATTAGAAAGAAACTTCATCAGGCAGATCAGCTGGAAGGAAGTAGCTACTAGCATCGTCAAAATTTTCGGATATGGCGGATATTCGATAAAAAATATCAAGTTGCTCGTTTTGTCAGGAATGACATATTCCCCCAGATGTGTACAGTTGGTTCGTTGGATCTTTTCCCATGCGTCATCATTAATATACAAACGCAATAAATCAATACATTAAATAACACGTAGGTCGTAGTTGTAAACAAGTCTTTGGTCTGCCAACGACGGCAACGTACAGATTCGCGTTTAACCTATCGCCGACATTCATCATATGGCTATCTCTGTTTGTTATATTACGCTGTAATGGAACAAACGGTTTGATTTCGGGGGTTAAGATTCTGTGAGTAGGAAAGAGACGTAATACAAAAAGTAGTATGTGAATCATTTCATACATGGGAAAAGATTCAGCGAACAGACTGTATGTCTCTGATGAATGTAATGTAAGTTCGTGAACCAATCGAAACTGATCATCTCTCGTGGACATTCTATGATAGACTGAGATTATTTACAGCATTTTTTGTGCAACAGCCAAGTTTGCAGTTGGTTTTGTTTCCAGTAAAGTAGAAGTTTCACCCATGATGTAACGTAGCAAAGCCCACGTATCACTTCTCCACATGCGCATTGCGATACAGATACGGATAAGTGGTGATTTTTAAGGTTGCTTCAAGTTCCTAATATGTGAAAACAATAACAATATCAGCAGGATAACGGCCAAGCACTCGCTAAGTAGCGAAGGTTGATAGCGTACATTCGCAAACTTACGTGTGACCAGAAATCGTATTTTTCATGTTTTCGAACGATATCATGCACTTCACTACATAACTAGTTTTTAAAAATTGACCCCCTGGTCCTGTATTGGTCATAAGTATAACATTACCTCAAGCATCCTTCTTTTTTTGATTTTAATGTTTTACTTTGTATATATTCTGCGTCTAAGATCCATGGAACTGGTAACTTATTATGTTAAGACTTAATTTCATTCAATACCCACACCATCTACGACACTGCTCAACAATATATAACACACATGTTTTAGAGCAAATTATACCCTACTAATTTTAAGCAATAACAACATTCCAGTGTCTAATATGATACAATATATTGTAGTGAGACACAACTTCTTGCAGTCTATGCGGATATTATCCAATTTACTACTCTAATAAATTCACCACAAAAAAACTGGAGTGAACCAGAGAAAATGCAGCTTTGTTAGAAATAGGGATAGTGAGGAGTAAGTAGTTGAGGATAAAACATACGAGAACAATTGAAATAACAAAGGATAGTGGGATTGTTAATTTCAGCACTCGGAGATTTTTCTGGCAATTTATTGTAGTTGATAAAACTGCACTGAAATTGACAGAAATATAGATTTTTATAGAGAATATTTTGAAATAGACTGCTTGGTTTAATACAAAATTATTGATAACTGAAAATGTTGGTGTTTAGATCATTATTATCCAATTATAATTCTCACACACACACATTCACAAACTGCTTATCCTCATCAAAATTAATCTTGGCTGCATTGTTCATTTTACAACCAGGCAACCAGAAGTAGATTTAATTGTCCATGTCTAACTCAACCTCCTCTTCTTTTTGAAACAGCAGTTTTTGCTATGGTGCGGCTTCCATTTTATATTGAAGCTGATACCCAAAAGGGCCCAAAAGGGTGCTTCAGCCTCTATCTCTCTTCTAGCTCATCTACTTTCCTTTCCCTGGAATCCCCAGTTAACTGACGATGTTGTTGTCGCCTAGTTTATTGAGTTTTCCAAGGCATTCCCTCACTAGGTACTCTAGGACTGACGAAAGAAATCTTCAATTGGCTGCTTGACCATCCGACATGATGGTAAACTTTCGCTTTCCATATATTTCAATGAAATAAACACTCATTTGAATGGTACTAAGGGATCTTCTCAAGCATCATCCTGTGGCATATCCCTGGCTCTCTGATCGACGTGTTTTTGTAGTAGATGTAATTAATTCATTCACACTCTTTCCAATGACACTGGTTTCGTTAAAATCGATTGATTCAAACCAAAGTTATAAGTATTTATCCAAAAACACTTTCCATTTTTCCTCCACCCTTTATTTGGAAAAATTTAAAAAAAAGCACTTGAACAAGTTTGTGCGGAGCTTAGCAATCTTTCTAGTTTACCTATTCAACACTTGGTTCAATTAGGCATATTTCACAAAAAACTGGTTTTTAAATATTTCTCCACAGGTTACGCCCCCCAACGGTTAACCTAAAAGCTTGAAAGTTATTTCCAGCAATTTCTTTTCGCCACTTCCACTAAAGAATTATTCCTCCTGTTATAACAAATATATACCAAAAGATCGGCTTATTGGACCACCCGGTACAAATGGAGATATTGGTGATTGGAAAAACAAATCCACATTTCAATGAAATAAAAACTCTCACGTTATGGTAAACCAACCCCCTTCCAACAAAGCAGATAAACCTCACCTTCTAATTAAGAAACCTCTTACAGCTTACAGCTCTACAGCTGCACAGCATATTTTTCACATCGCAGCTGCTTTGCTGACTTATGTTGAAGGAATCTTACTTGCAAATGCTCTGTCGTTTCCGATAACCAGACTTCGATTAATGATACTTTAGAATTGAATGTATCATGTGATTATTTTCATTTTTATCCTGAAATTTGGTTGGTATTGGAAAAATTTGTATATACACCACGGTGGAGAAGCCTCACACCTCATTTTGCTCAGTTCGAAGCCACACGCGAAATAATTTTGGTGCTCGGTCAATATTTATAGTCCTTGTAGTATAATATACTATTTTTGTCTTCCACATGTCATTGAAAATCCACTTTTATTGGTATTCACAGAAAAAACACTTATTGAGTTTATTACTTTGTAAATTTCATAAGGACCTTTTCTAACTTTATATTCAGTATAATATTATGAAGTGGAACAAGTATTATGATCTCTTGAGGTTGAAAGGATTATCACCTTATCCTTTTTCACTCGAACTTATGCAATCACGAGAATATCATATTACCCACAACACATAGTACGCAAGTAAAACTTTTAAGACTTGATGGAATTTCAAGAAGACAAGATAAAAATGAATACATTTATCAACAAAGCGAGAGTCAGAGACAATCATGAGGAAGAAAAATGGTATTCTACATTCCTGTAAAAAATAAGGCAGGTATTGATAGTGAGTGATGTAATTTACGAGAAAAGAACTTTATCATTTCAAACGAGGAAATATAGCTGTACAAAAAGTTTATAGATTATTCAAAGGTAGACAGTGAAAGTTTGGAATTTAAATAAGTATATAAGGTATTGCTTCTCGCTGTCCCTAATTGCTTCTGTTTGACTAGGAATACTCCCAATTGAATTGTATGATTTGGTTCTTTGTGGCTTCTTCTTAAATTTCCAGAAGGAGCAGGTCTGCGGTGTTCAACTGTACAGCTCATAGATGCTTTATGGGACTATGGACCGAGCCACTCGATGATCTGAATATTCATTCCAAAAGGAGATGGAGTAGAAGGCACAACATACCTCTCAACAAAACTATTGATATGAAATGTTTATTGATTCATTGATCAACTAACTGTGAGTGGGTAGAAGCTTGATGCAGGCACTGGAGCAAATTGTAAAGCTGCTTCCTAGAACATTTTTTGGAAAATAGAACTATGAGCTAACTTATCTTGTGTTCTCTCTAAACAAGTAAACGTACCCTCATCTGATTACTTCAGACTGACTCGTTTTTCATTTTTATCCCTCTTTTTCATCTCAAAACAAAACCTATTGACAGTTCAGTAGTTTGCACAATATTCATCAGTACAATCTAGGTTCTGATCGTCGACAACCTTTCCATTCACTCTTTGTCAAGAAATATCCACATTTCGAGCTTTTGGTGAATCATCTCGTCCTCAAAGCAAGTTGTCATGGATCGACCATCTCTAGCATGAGAGGCTAGCAGCTAGAATACTGAGATCCTCTCCAGCATATTTAATGTGGACACCGATAATCGGCTTCGAGGACACAAATGGAAATTAAAAAGAGAAAAATTCACTTGTCGGAGAAGGCAGCATTTTTTGTGTAATCGTGTCTTTTCAACATGGAACCATATACCTGGGTGCCGATTCTCAGGCAAGGGAACAGCGCTCACTGAGAGAAGAGATCTTTTATCCTTGTCACTGAAATGACCGAGTAACCAAGCGAAGTTGAGACAAAAAATGCGTTCTATTGGAGAGCGCGGTTCTCTGGCCCGAGAATCGACACCTTGAGGTCTGAGGATATTGTAACGGCACCCTCTGTCAATATTTTTAAGAATAGACTGGATGGTTTTCTATTTTCTAATTAATTTTTTTTCATGTAATTTTTTATAATTTTTCGTTTTTTTTAATTTTCTAATTACTTTAATTTTTGTTATATTTATTTAGTAAAATTCAGGGCTTATGGATCTTACGATCCCTGCCCGTACCTTATTGTAATAATAATAATAATTTATTCAAGAGGTTGAGGAGAACGTTGAGGAAATGGATTTCTCTGTATGTTAAGCTAACAGTTTTCAGAAACGAAAGTGATGTTCCATCAAGAAGATGTAGAAGATTTATATTTTGCTCTGATTATTTAATATATTTGAATGTATTAGTGTGAAATATTGTTGGGGAATGAACATCTTCTAACTTTCAACTTACGTTTTTGAAAAATGTGTTTTCAATAAAGAATAGTACAATACTTTTATTGTTAAAGAAAATTGATATAAGTTACTAAAGTGAATAGGCAAAATAAACTACAAGAAAAAGTGAGTTCATGAAAAGCTTGGGAAAGCGATATGTTTTCTTTTAAAATGAGATATACAAGTACGAAAAAGAAAGTATAGTAGTCTTTGTAGGTTGACTCTGGCATGTTGACAACAATGTGATGAGTTTGATAGTATTATCGCCAGGGTCGTACTGTCAGTTTAGTCTTTCAAAAAATATAATCTAATATCAGTGAACGATTTCAATGAGAATATCTGTTACAGTATTTTAAAAATAAAGAAAATTGTCATTGTGAGAAATTTTATTGCACACCCAATTTTTTCAAAATAGTTTATTATCCATAATATCTTCATCATTTTATACAAAATAAGCCCAACCTATACTTTATCTCGAATTTTAACAAGAAGACTAAAGAATTGAGGTCTTATATTTGCCCTTATGCTGCGTACTTCTTCTTAAGGTTATGTAAGTCACAGCATAAATAGCTAACTATTTAAATTATTCAAAATTTTAATTGTCCAATCGACATAAAAACCTTGAGAATTGAACATTTTAGAAATGAATTCCTCGTTGTTATTCTGTTCACCACTAGCTATATCAGCATCATATTTTTGTTAAGTATACCTAGCACCTCATTGCAGAAAATATAATTGTTGGTATAGATGAAGAAATATCTGTATTCAGTCCGATCAACAGCAACTTGAATTTCATTACTTCATTATTAGCATAAATAGTATAACTAGTAACTTTTAACATGATTATTCACTCAAATTTAGTCACCTCTTCACACAGATCCGCACTGTTGCTGGAATCTTTCGTTTTGTGCAGTGCTATCTTTGTTTTGGAATGTAATATTCGATTAAAATAATATTGGTTACAATTGTTGTCATTATAGCGGTTTATTTCTTTGATGATCGAAGATTTCAGCCTATGATGTGGCTGCTGAGTTGAATGCAGGTACTTAGTAATAGGTACGATGCTGGCAATAATTTCAAAGAGTTTTCGTTATAATTATGGCAATCACCAATTTTTCCAAGCTTCAGCAAAGATCGTGAGACAAGCACTCATATTATTTCGATGCTGGAGTTTGGGTATTTTTCCTTGGAACACCAATTTTTTAGCTTCAAGCTGTATTAATGAATGAACCAAACTTCAACAAAAAACTTTAGTGAGCTAGAAAAAAGTTATGGATTGAGACGACTCCATTAAAGTTTTCCATTTTCCTGAGTAGCTACTTTCTCTAACTTTTCTGTGTCTTATAACCTCATATAAATTGATTTTGAATACAAAAGATTTAATAAAAACCTATTTTACAGGAAAGCTGCGATACAAGTCATGGTTGCTTCTTTTTTGAATCCGAGCACGATCTCGTTTATGTCACTAGAAACAATATAGTGACTTTAATCAAGTTGGTCATGATGAAATACCAATAAAGCCATTGTATCGTAATTAAAAACCTTCCATTGTATCAAAAGTGTAGGATCACACAGCGGGATCACGTTAAGGAATGCTTCCATATCGTCATGCACGTAAGTTCGCTTATTATTTTCATTCAATCCCATTTTAATTAAAATGAAAAATTCAAGAATATATTTATGCATGGTGTGATATTATTAGATCTGAATTTTGTATTCACTTCACAGAAGATATGTATAGTAATATTTCTTTTCACATATTGTTTGAAATGCTGCTCTGGCAAAATTTGATAGGAGATTTTCCACAACTTCTTGTTATGGTAGCTTACGTTGTCTCTTTCAATCACGATATTTGGTATGTACAAGAGAGGTTGGGCAAAAAAGTGACTTCTAAATGGAAAATTTACTCAACTGTGAGGAGAATAATTCAGTTTTCAACTTGATCTTGTTTCAACTCTACACAAGCAAGTTTCTCGAACCACCCAAGCAATAATCTTCCGGATATGTATCGCAAAATAAGCGTTTGTCTCTGCAATCACCTCCAATATTTTCGGTCGGTTATTCTTTTCTTTGAATAATAATCAAGATTAGACTCTTGGATTAGCAAAGCGCTGAATATGACTTTATTGACCAAAAAAACGGTTTTTGCATTTTGTTCCTCGGATGAAATTCATTGTTTCGACTGTATTTTTGTTCATGGTGTATAATGATGTACCCATGTTTCATCTGTTGACGGAAAAATCATCACGCTTAAAGGTATCCACACATTCGCTTGAATTTTTAATGCGAGCGAGCTCTTCTGGATACCGATAAAACCTTTAACGTTCGAGATGCCCTGAAGAGATCCACTGACAAATAATTTAACAGGACGAAGCACATTCAAGATGATATTAACGTAAAAATTACTCTGTGCCTTTAAATGTTTTTCCACGTATGAACTAATCTTCAATTAATACTCAAAATTAATTTCTCTCCATATGTACCCAACAGCAGAAACCGTTTTCTCCAAATGTGTCTCTCAGATTTATGTACAATTTTGACAGATGACGTTAGAAACATGGCGAAAACTAACAATACAATCACAGTAGCGAAAGTGTTGCTAATCTCTGGAAAGTTACTTTCTCGTCAAACCGCACTCGTATGAATATTTGGGTGGCAAAGACCCAAAAGATCCATTCTGACCCCTTAGTTCGTCTTATGGGGCGTAGTCTCAGGGACTAATGGCTCCTCAGTCCCATTTCTTAGAGGGATTCGATTATATTTGCAGGGTTTAATTTAGGTGAATGTCCATCTGGATGAAGATCTCTTCTTCTTTTCATTTTCTATATTGGTTTCTTGATTGTTATAATGATTATATCGTGAACATATTTGCATACCAACCTCATCAACTTTGGACAAAACATTAAATGATTCAAATTAGCATTGTTTTGTTTTTTCCAATTCATTTTTAAAAAACTTTAGAATGGGAGTGAGTTCCAAGCATTTGTCAAGTGTTTGTGTATTTTATTGACTATACTACATTTATTTATCAATTATATACTAGGTATACTATAAATGATAAGTTTCCTAAATGTACGGTATCAATTATGTAATACTCTATACACACTAGGGTACACTACGGAGCTACTTCATTTAACCGTGAATTGGCCTTGGACTGTTGTGTGCTCTCGTCACTCAACAAGGGTTCTTTATTAGATATATTAAATAACGGAGGAAAGGGAAATAGAAGTTTTACCTTGAATGTATCCTGGTACTTATTTTATTATTTATCACCTTATAATCAAGGAGACGGGGTCTATTTCACAACAAGGTTTATTGGAGAGAATATTGGAGTTTTCTATTTTTATAAAATTATAAAATAAACCCCAATATTACACACAATTATAGAGTTTTTATAATAACATTATTGGTACGTGTCCGTCATCGATTGTTAATGTCCTTCTAACACATTATGTTTGAAGAATTGGGAGAAAAGGCAGGTCTGTAATTAATCCCTATAAAAATATCACAATAATGAACCCTTTGAATATTATTATTATACAGGGTTTATCATGAGGGATTCCCATGTATGAAAAACCCTATGGGGAGTGTCAAATGGTTATTAAAAAGTGTCTGCTCCCTTATTTTGATAATAAACAGGGGGTATTGTGAGTTCTGTGTCTGCTCCCATATTTTAATAATAAACAGGGGGAATTGTGAATTTTGACTGATATTTCTTTTGATTATAAATTTTGAAGAGTAATTTCGATGTGTGTCATTTTCTGGTGAAACGTTACACAACTATCACCTAATTGAGTGATTTATTCAAACTGGAAAAATATCAGGGCCGGTCTTGGAAAATTAGTTTGCTTTGTTCATATAAAAAATATCACCCTGTATATGTTTTTCAAAACTCTAATAAAGATCTCAAAAAGTAAACAAGTAGACAACAAAAATGGCGTATTTATTTTTCTCCACAAACGTCTGCTCAATTTTTAACATGTAAATCAAATTTAAGTATAAATTTAAAAGTTTAGCAGCATGAGCCATACATTTAAAAAAATATAATTTTTCTCCAATTGGCAGCAAATATTAATTTTGCTGACTGATATCAATCAGCAAAGTATTACTTTTCCTACCTAGGCAGCAAAGTGGTTACTTTCCTGCCTAGGCAGCGAAGTGATTACTTTGCTGCCCGTGATTATACATTTCCATAGCAACCAACCAAAATAGAGATTGTCGGAATTGTAATAATTTGTAAAAAAAAATATCCTCATTATGAACAATCGGAGAAAAAATTATATGTTCAACTTGGCAGCAAAGTAGATTGACTGCCTTAGCTGGATTCCTAGCCTCGCTACGCTCGGCTATGAATTCAGCTTCGGCAGTCAATCTACTACTTTGCTGCCTAGTTAAACAAATAACTATTTCTTGCAAAAATGACACTTTAAATAATTAGTAGTGCTATATTTTGAACAATACAAATGCTTTATTCATTTCCGAATCGGCTTTCAAAAGGTACATATTTTTTTGTATAATACTAAAACATCAACCTGTATTACATTTCCTGAATGATTCATCCATATTGTCATTGTATCGAACTAATTTTCATGTTTAAGAAAATTTAAGAATACACGAGAATGAACAATTCACATAAAGAACGAAATTGATTTTTCAATGTTTCTTGTTCAATTTAGTTATATTTATGTTTGGCCTCATTTTGTCAAATTTAAATCTAAATAAAATTAAGTTATGTATCACCATAGCTTTGTATTTTGAGCAAAAGTAGAACAAAATTTCGATAATATGAGACAATGACAATACCGATGAATCATCAAAGAAATGTTATACATCGTGATGTTTTTGTATTAAACAGTGTATTTTTTGAAATGTTTGGCTTATGTTGCTGAACGTTTAAATTTATAGTTAAATTTGATCAACTTGTTAAAAATTGAGCAAACGTGTGTAAAAAAAAATGAATACGCCATTTTTGTTGACCACTTGAGTACTTTTTAAGATAGCAGTGTGAAGTTTAATCAAAATATCACACAAATCGAAATAACCGTTACTACTGTCAGTGGGACAGTAGAAAAACACGTAAGACACTAACTTTTTGACTGAGATCTCAGAATCTCAGATCACATCGGTAAAATTAATAGTATTTTTGGAATCATCTGAAAGTCGTCGATTTTGAATTATAATGCTCCATGTTCAACAATAATAGTTATTTACGTAATCAGTGGGATATGGACATAATTAACGCACGCATGAGAAGTTTGCAAGACGAGGCCGTAGGCCAAGTCGTGTGATCACATGAGTGCGTTAATAATTCCTATCACACGTGTTACGTACAAAATTTTATCTACAACTGTTTATTAGTATTATCAACAGTACCAATATTATAAAATTGAAAAAAATTCCAATCCAACGTATTTTTAATAATATTATTAACTGCAAACATAAGGTACTGTGTATCATATTTTGTGACCATATCATAAAAGACAAACAAGGATGTGGAAATAAAATAAATTAGTTATGTCATCAAATTTTCAAATTTTAATGAACAAAAATCTATAAAAATGAGTTCAAGCGAAGACAATCTCCTTTCGTAAATTGAAAATGCAGCTTCCAGTGTTTTTTTTAATATTTAATTCTGGTATTAATATGTTTCCAGATTCTCATTACCGAACTAGTGCGGTAATATACGTCATTATGACACTAAAAATAGTGTCAAATTCAGCTTGTGGAATATGACAATATTGTGAGACCTGTGAGCTCACGTTATGAAGAAATCCTGGATAACTTTGACGTTATCTTGAATTATTGAGGAAAACTGATATAAATACCAAGATTGTACTTACCATATTTTGTGAGCTTCAGTATATTGTTTTATGTCTTAAACTGGTAGAAAATGTTGGGCCAACAGATTAAATTGACTACGGATTGAAAATTGGAAACAGGATTAAGTTAAATGAATCAATTCGTTCTGCTTTTTATTATATCGATCCAGTTATACAATAAAAAAATTCAGGAGCGTAGGAGCACTATTGAAGACGTTTGAAACGAGTGCGGTATCAATGAAAACAAAAAAGATGATTTATGAAACGGTCATAAAATCGACAGTTTTATAAACGAAAAGTATAGAATATATCTTAATCAGGAGAACAAGTCGTGGGCTCATGGAATGGTATGAGATTCACTCAATATCGACGGTAGTGAGGTCGCAACTACGAATACTGCACTAGTGCAACAGATGGAGGATATCCGATGTGCTCCAGACCAAGATAACTCCAGACAACCAAGAACCGTAGAATGCGGATTTATACTCCTAATAAGTCAATAAAGGCCAGAACCTTCCTTCCTGTGAAAGCATCCACAAAACCGGGTAGTACCTACATACTTACTTTGTGAGTGCGAATGCCTAGCAAGTGTGCGGTTTCACATAAAAACCGAGGTCAGATAGCAAGGGTGGCTAACAGGTCTGATTAAGAGAATTAAGCCAGATATCGAGCTCTAAATATGAAGAGGACCACAGTATATCTTTGAAGGTTGCAGTGGGATAGGACAAAGGGTCACTCCAATTCTAATCTCATCTAATCCAAGGTATTTAATAGAAGAGGTGTAGACAGTACAAAATTCAAATGGAAGTCGGAACTGATCACCCATAGAGCAGCAGAGACGACATTATCTTCATCTATGTAATAAAACAATATCCACAGGGAGGAGTGGCATACCCATTAATGTGGAACCTGACTGTTGACGATAGTGTGGATAACGGAATGAATGTCGTCTACCACTAAAATATACAGTTACCATCAAATATTTGATTTACAACTAATATTCAACCATACTATAAAGCACTTATTCTAGCTTGGCAAGTTTTAATACCGCAGTAACTGTATTCAGTTTTCCTTTGATGTATTCCACTAGACAAGTATATTCGTTCAAATAATCCAGCACGTGTTTGAATTCACTCGAGTCACGTTTTTCTGGTTCGCTACGATTGATCTTCCAACGCTTAATTCATTTGATTCATTTAAATTAACTCTCATTTCACTGGAACTGTTCATATCAGCAAAAATGCAAAGAGCATAAGTTTGATGCTACAGAATCTAGGTTTTCAACAAGTAGCGTATTCAAATCCGCGTCATCATTTATCACGTTGCAGGCGTAATGTAACTTGAATACAGTGTGGTTCCAGAACATTACTGAATATTATAGTGGTCCCCTGTCGGTTTTTTTAATACAGGACACATGAGAAAATCCGGGTTTTGCCGAAAAGTACCTACGTCAGTAATTCATTATGCAACTTGACAGATAAATTGGATCAAAAACAGTTAAAAAGCTGTTATTTTTATTCAAAAAAAGCATCTAAATGCAAAGAATATATAAATGCCTGTTATTTTAAATTATTCAGTTTGATGTCTTTTTTCCCTTTGGGAACGATGTTTAAATTTGTATTGCAAATACAAATGCCCTTTAAATTGGATTTTTCGTTTTTAAAACAAAGGAAAGCTTTGAATGCTCTGAGCATATTATTCGTTCTGGCATTCTTCAATGGTTAATTCACAATTAGCACAGAGCTGGAGATAATTTACTCATATTATTACGGATGTAGCGTTGCTGTGTTCGGCAAAGTTGTTTTTAGGTCTCCAGATTTCCCGGTCACTTTGTGACATTCCAGCCGTGTTTCTCCAGACGCCTTAGGGACACAAACATGCCCGGGAAAATCAGAACGTATACAAACCATAGGTAGCGTTATAGACTGAAATGAGAAGTTAATTCTAGACGTTTTGGTGGAAGGACCTTCTCCAGTTTATTGGAAAGGGAGGAAATGTTTTGTGAAAATTTGCTTGGTAGTACTTGTGTGGAAATTGGGCTTTCACAATTCATAGGCACCATCATAAAGTATTTTGTATTGGTGGTACCTATAGTATCTTCACTTTCTTTTTTCTCATTTTTTGTCATAAAGGAATAAGATCATCAGAGTAGTGATATTTTCAGCGTTGACTAATTTGGTGCTTCAAAACTCCAAATTCTGAACATATCATGAAATTATTTTTGGGTAATTACTGAGATGGAAGGAACTGTTATATGTGTTATTTATTTCAAGCTTTCCATTGCGGTTCCTAGCTTGTTCTTAGGAACCTAACCTAACCAAACACGCTCATTTCTTGAATATTTGAGGGAGTTTATTGGTCTTGAGAATATTCCACTAACTTTAAGTTACCTCCTCAGTATAACAGATCGTACCATTCCATGGGATTGGTATTCAAGAAGTTTACATAAGTTTCAAGCAAAAAATTGTGCAGAACTGTCATTCGACCATATACATTTAGCTGGCGGCCACTTGAACTATTCACAATAACTTTGGATTCTCGGGGTTTCTTATTGATCCACACGATTGATCTCACAGGATGCGGAAAATAATATTATGATGCTAGAAACAAACTAAATATTATTCAAGATTGACGGAATTAACGAACTCTTTTGTAATTGCATCAATCCATATTTCAATTGGGAAAACTTATTTGAAGGGAGAAATAGGAAGCTAACTTCATCAAATAATGTATTGTGGGGTGGAAAATATTGGATATTTATAATAAAAGCGACGCCTTCCCGAAAATGATAAAATCTTTAATATTCTTAATAACGGTAGCTGGACCGCTAACGAAACGTTGAATTAAGAATATGAAAGTTTGTGAGAAATTCCCCAGAAAATTAACAGAAAGGAATATGCGAAAAGTTTTAGTTCACGTCAATCTAACACATATTGAACGATCTGTTAAGTATCCTTCAACTTTTTCAATATTACAGTCCGTGCTTAGAGATTCAACTTAATGAATCGGAACATTTTCTAACCAATTTCGTTTTTTGAATTTTGATGGAGTTATAGAACATATTTGAGATAGTGGTTTGGGTTATTTCTAAACTTCCTAAAAATCTAGTTGTAGCATGGCTTGATTAACAAAAAAATATTCAATAAGAGATCAGGTAATAATATTATCATCTCAACTCACAAACTCCATATATTTTAATCATTGTATATCTAAACAAGTGGAAATTAAAACACTTCGAACACCCTTGAATAAAGCTACTCCATCTCGCAAAAATCGTTCAATTGATAAACCTTTCCCCGTTGTTATCGAAATTATGTGATACATATCCAAGTATTTCGAAAGGATGATTTCTCATTATCTTCCTATTTTCCATGATTTCCAGTTTTCTAGCTTTAATTTTGTAGCATTTGGATGGATATTAATTGGTTATGTCACTGGATCATAAAGTTATGGACAAAGTTTGAAAAATATTATGTGAAAAATGGAAATGTACTGAATTGATTTTAATTTCTTTGTGAACTGGATGTTATTTTTGGGTTTACTAGCAAAAATATAAACGAATTTAATCTGGGTTGTTATGCCAGCAGTGGTCAAAACGAATGGAAATTGGAAAAACATTTCAATACGCGTTAATTAGTGCAAAGATAACATTTGTACACGTTTGTCGTTATGTAACAATGTACAGTGTAAAATATGGTTTTTCTACTACGTACTCTGGAGACACTTTCGAGTGCGTGAAGAGTTCTGCTTTTGGTTTCCAATATCACAATGTATACCTTAAAAATGTTAAAATTTACAAGACTTTGCATGTAAAAATTAAATACTATTTAATTGTTGTACGTAAAATACTTGTATTTGACTATTATCATGAAATATTCACTTATACCCTGTATGTACTACATCGCTTAAAAGATTATTGAGTGAATGTACTAACAAATTGTAAAAAGACTTATAAACTGATTAATTTTAAAATTTTGACACATTGCTTGATTTGTGTTTTGTTTAACCATGTATTAAAGAAGCCAAAGGTTAAAAAGTAATTAATACTGACAATGATATGTGAATAACAACTGAATACAAAAACTTGCTGATTTATTTTGATTAACTGTTTTGCAAAGTGTTAAAGAGGAGGTGTTTTTTGCCAATAATCGGCCATAACATCCATATCATAATATATTAGAATGCTATATCTTTGTAAAGCTTTCGATGAGATATTTTCGATTCTTGAACAAAATATATACTACTTGGATTTGGAATCCCCTGTAGAATCGAAAATATTTTTAAAATGTGCCCCAGCAACTGTATAAGCTTACACGAAAAACTTTGAAGTTTTATCTCTTACCACAACGATGTAATCCTCCGATGTCAGAAGATTGCCCTGTATATCAAGCAGGAAAGCTAATTATCTACTGTAGATCAAGTTAAAATAAAAAATGTATTGTGGGTGACATTAAGTGCAGCGTAAGGGTAAATAAAAGAGCCATATACGAACGGTCGAAGCTGCCCAAGGTAACCACATGAGGTCAATGTTGAAACTGCTGTATGGGCGTGTTTAAATACAGATAACGTTACTTTATTGGTACTAGGCCTTGAGTTATTGTCCCTGAATACACAAACCTGGAAATTATGTTGTTTCAAGATGTGATTGTTTCTAGATGTAGTTAAAAAATCACTTATAAGTATGTGATTATTGAAATAATATAAACATTAAAGTATTATACATCTACGAAAAATATACACTACACCACTTCCCTTCCATATCCGGGATGATAGTTGAATATTTTCTGTGGTTTCCTGCAGTTCAATTAGCGCAATGATCGGGAACACTTAACTATACCATTTAACCAAATGGCCATCTCATGGGTAATCAATCACAGTGCTGTCCCTACCACAACTGTCAAATCAGTCGAGTTAATGATAAACCCTATAAAGGACTGAAACGTAACTTTTACTTGGTGTTGAATGAAAAGTTACATGAAATTTATTGAAGAGATAATTGTATTCAGAAATAATTCTCAGGGGTGGCCTTCGCCGAACTTAAACAATAACAGAACTGTAGCTTAAAAGAAAGAAGCCTCCACTATATAATCCACTATTTGATAATTTGAATTGTGTGTCTAAAAATTCACTAGGAAGGAAGTTGAAATAAAATTTCACAAGTTAAGCAATAACAATAAATATGGATTTAATTAGTTTTTAAGTGTGAAACAATATGAAATTATGTTAAATCTATAGGTTACTTGAAAAGTAGAACCAAAAAAAAAAATATATATATATATATATATATATATATATATATATTAACAATGTCAATGGGTGAAGCCCTTAAGTTTACAAATTATGTGAAATAAGAATTACAGTGGGTGAAGCCCTTTACAAATGATACGAATAAGAATTTTTAGCTTGAAAGGTTGACCTTGGTGAAAATTTCTTTGAAAAGAATGGTACTTATCCTAACTGAAGTACTAGTTTGGGAGCCTCGGGGTTGGGTAATCTGTGGGAGCTTCCCTGCCTTCTTGGGTATCAGGCCAAAATAATATTCCCTCAGCAGTGGGGGTATGCCTCGAAATCCATCAGCTCTTATGAAACCATAAAATCGGTTTAAAGGTATCAATTTCAAGATACTTGTTTTAGTTTCTTTTTCAACGAATTTTTGCTTGTTGAAAAAATTAGGAATATCTTAATTGAGAAAATAATCTTGATGGTGAAAATTTAGATATATATTAGCAGATATATCCCACAGCAGTTGAGATGCTAACGTCTGTTTTAATAGACAACTTAGATCGGAAAGAAATATATATGGCTGTTTTCGATTCACAGTTAACCACCTCCACTTATATATGTGACAATTAACATCAAGTCCCTGGTTATACGATACGGCAAAGCAACCGGAAGAATAACAAAAGGCGACTGTGAAACTTCACGTTTCAGGACTTAGTTCTTTATTTTATGTGGCTGAATGAATAAATAATTATGAATAAATTAATATTTTAATTTGGTTATTCAACGTCTAATCACCGGCTCTACCAATAACCGGAGATTTTGACAAACCTCGGTGCTCTAAGCCAGTGGGGAGTTTCTTGATCGGAACCAACAGCTTTTGACTCGTGATCTCGGTTTTCTATCTCATTCTGAAAACGGCATATCGGCATTATATCTCGTGCTTATAGGTATAATGCCTGCGAGCTATTATATGCTATTTCTCTGTCCAGTGGTCACCCACCCAAGTACTAATTGCGCTCGACACGGCTTCACTGTGATTTGCACGTGGGAGACGTTCCACTACTGTGCTGAGTCGGCGCCCCAAATAAATATAAAACAAAAAAGAAATGTGAAAAAAATAGTCGGGTGAAGAATGTCAATCATTTTCTGTCTTATTTGATTTTAAATTGGGTTTTTTTGGTGTCGCATGCTTCTTACGAATTGTTTGAGCTTGAGGAGGGACCAGTACAAATTTCTCATACGACAAACATGTCTTAAAAGTCTATTGGTGTGTGATGAGGTTCCATATTCCTAGCATTATTGGAAAAAAATGAACTCTTTAATCAGTATTCGTCTTAAATATGCATAAAACAATTCCTATTCCTACACTGGAAAATATCCTTGAATAACTCCAAATCAATGGAGAAAACAGGACATTTTATTAAAATCCCTTTCCCGATTGGAACCGATGTGTTTGTTTCATGCGGCTCAGAAGTGAAACTTCCTTCAACGTGAGAGAAATGTTCTCTGAAATAATAAATCACTCCAACTGAGACTGACATTCCAAAAAAAAAGCTTACTATAAGCTTATCGGTTTTGTTGATTTTGAAGTTGAATAAGCAAAAAATGGAAAAGTCGAATGGATGATTGAGTTGTATAACACTTATTTATACAATGCGGATATATTTGGGACTTCCAGATATTTTCCGCAGGATCAATTGTGATAAATGAGGAGTTTTTCTCAAAAATTTGCATTTTAAACTAGAGAAAATGTTTCTCCATTTGATTGTTCCCTTGAGCCCTCTGCTCCTAGCGACTTCGACAATTGAGGAGCTAGCCAAATGTTCCCATAACCAATCCTTCAGGAGATGGAATGAAATCAAAGGATGCAGTCTTGCTAGGATCACCCTGGGAGACCATGTGAAGCTAGGACCGAAGAAATATTTGGCGATTAATAGAAAAAACCTGTTTAACAATAGGATTTCTGACTGTCCGCTGTCAACCAAGGAAACACCTCAATACTATGGGGCTAGTGGACAGTGGACACACCTCTAGGCAGGATGTGTAAATAGGAAGATGAAAATGGTATGTCAGGCATATCCTATGCGAGTGTACGGAGTTATCGTCAATAAGAGTGTGTGTGTTGGGTGAGTCTTGGCCTACACCTGCCGATATAAAGGAGATGTCTACTAGTGACCTGTCCACCATTCTGGGAGGGGCAGGATCTAGGAGGACAACTCCTCGGGAGGATGCGCAATGGGTCATATGTGTCCTAATTGCTGTGAGTATACACTACTTTACAGATTCAGAGAGATGGAGAAGAAGCAAGATAAATTCAACATTCACTTGGTGCAATAACTTTTTTATTCCCAATGGCTCAGTCTATGTATATTTTCTCTCTGAAATCCTCACCAAATACTAAATATGTGTCAGGTGTACTTCCCTATTAGTGAATGTCATAATTTTGGAGTTCTGGCTACATATACATACAAGATAAGATAATACATTCAAATGGCTACGACTACTACAATAACAGTATTGCTGGTGTTCATCGACAATTACATTGGATCATATCAAAAAAATTAGTGATTGGAATTTAATTGTTCCATATTATATGTACGTTTTTTAACTACAGTCAGCGCCAATTCCATTCGCCTGCTTTTGCTATTCCGGTCTTCATATAGTTTCAGTAATTGACAGTTGATGGGTGTACTACGCCCTATGAGTTTACTGCAAAGGAAATTATCAAACTGGTCTAGTATACTAATAATATCCAATGCAGGTCTTCGTTCCAAGCTGTCAGCCAGTGGAAAGTGGAGAATTGTCAAATAAATTTGTTGCGCTATTTATAAATATTGAGCCTTGGCTTCTCAAAGTAGGTAATTTCTTTTAATAGCAGCATTGAATACCTCTTGTTCAATGAAGGTATTGATTCGTATTATATACTTGATTTCAAATCACCAAAGTCCCTTTTTGAACTAATTTGTAGTTTAATGGAGAGAATGCAGTAAAATAGTGAACTGGATAATACTCAATTCGATAATTATTGTTACAAAAGCGAAAATAGCTTGTCTGTTTTTTGTTGCGCTTTAACGTCAAAACTTGACAACTAAATTCTTTGATCTTTTGTATAAATTAGATAAAGTGCAGCCAACTGGAACGATGACACAGGCTGCAGTTTGCGGTAAAATAAAAACTTCTTTACGCGGAATAAATACAGAAATTACGTAAACATAGCTGTGTGCAACTGCTGAATATAAATGAAAATATTCATAGTTGGTTTTGACAAAAAAAACTGATTTGAAAGTAATCAGGTGAAGTTTGAGTTTCGAAGTTTTACTTTATAATTAAAATCGCTGGCGTTTCCGTACATTCAGCAGTAGAAACAGTGCCAAACGATAACGGGCACTGAACTTTTAATCTCGGAAAAAATCTAATGCAGTTGATATCTTGGGTGGAATATCGTTCAACAAACTTCATACAGGTTGCTATTCAATAAACTCAGCTTTTCACTTTATTATTCAAATAATCGCATATAATTCCAAGTGAGTATTTTTAATTTGATCATATTTCTTCTAATATTGAAACTTTACCACTGTTATAATATGTGTTATATTAAGTAATTGGCGTGTGTTAGGCAAAAAGGTTCCTGCTAAATGAATACACGACGTTACAAATATAAAAGAAAATTGTTCTTGAATTCAAAAGTTATGGGAAAAAGTTACTAGACTCTTTAGACTATTCAATTTGACTTGAAATATTGTTACAGAAATAATTTATCACTCCATCTCCATTTTTATTACAGCTATTTACTCTGCAGTTTTTCAAGGAGAATCACAGTTTCTTGATAATAAAGCACCGACGTAGTTTTCTCATTATATTTGTGAGTTATGATCTCTACCCATTCGGTTATTGGGATAATATTAGTCAGTGGTATCAATTTCATAAGGAAAATTTTCCAAAATCGAATTTTCATCTGGGTACCTATTTCTCAATTAACAATCTCAGTAGAATCCGATTTAGGTGAGGTATTTCCTTGCCTATGAATTACCTTCTAAGCTGGGAAAGAAAGTATCTTTCGATTTTGTATGTCAAGCTTTTTTATGATAAACTAGTACCCAAGGGAGGCATTTGGGTACATACATCTGTTAATGGTTCTGTTTCCAATGTCCTCTGTAGCGTCGATTATCCAGCTTGGGTTTTGTGGAAAAGTCCCATTCTACTTGTCTTTTACATGAAACTCTATAATGTTTCAACCAAGTATTTTGAAAACAGTTTAGTTGATAAATTAGTATGTCAATAACTAGTAGTTGTATTTTCAATTTCCTCCATCTATCAATCGTTAATAGTTCTATTGACGTACTATTCATAGCTGTTTTTCCCATTTCCACATTGTTTTTATTCTCGTAGTCAACAACTTACGACTTTGAACTTGAGATATCTTATAACTAAGCACTTTCCATGCCAGTTGGAAAAACGAAAAGCTTCAATTTATGAGTATCCTTAGTGCATTTCAACTGAAATTTGGAGTAACAGAATTGAAAATGGGGAATTAGAAATACCAGGGACTTAATGAAATTACCTAGTGTTCAAGAAATGAGTACTTGGTAGGCTTGAAAAAAAAGGTGAACATGGAAAGTTTTTCCTGACTGGGGACATCTAAACTATTCGTCCAAGAAAATAGTTTCCTGGCATGGTGCATACATTTTTGGCCCGCTGCTGAAAACTTTGCTAATTTCTTTGCCTTATAACCAAACTTTCTTCAATTAAAAAACTCGATATCCTCCGGGCTACATTTATTTTTTTCTTCACTAACTGGTACTTTTTAGCATAGAGTCCAAATTATAAAGAACGTTTCAATACCTGAACCTTGATTTTGTAGATGATAATCGTGCTATAGCAACAGCTGCTGCATTGAAAATTTCGTCTACCACATTTTCAAACTCGTTTTCACAAATACATACCTACCAGAAGATTGTCAGCTAAGTACTTCCCAGTGCAAATAAGGTCTTGCTTATGAACTTACCTCCAGATAATATGCAAGCCTATTGGGGCTCCTGACAGGACATTGTAGACTTAACAAATACGTGAATAGCCAGAGGTTTTGTCAAGGAGTTGAGTAAAATAGATTTGCGAGGGTTGTGGTGAAGAGGCTCATGAAAGCACACAAGCTCCATATTTACCTTAAACCTCATGAAAAATTAGGAATGGGATACTCTGCCAAGACTTCTTAAGGTATTAGGCCAAAGTAAAAACATGATTTGGGCAATTCCAAAGGAAAAATTCTGAATGATTATGGTCTGGTCAACAAGCAGGACACTTTATAAATAATTCACTTCCAACTCATCGGTTTGATGATACCAAATTGGATGTGATGCTTGAATTTTAGTGAAGCCCACCCACATTGATTAGACAAAGTTTGCCATACATCGATTCTATCTGTTTTAGTTTCTCATAAATGGATCTCATTCGACCTCATACGTAGCAGAAGTCTTTTTATTTGAACTTTCATCCATTTAGGACAAAATTTAAGGATTAAAATTTTTTTAAAGCTTGGGAAGTGTATTTTAATTTCAAATGTGGATTACTACATAAACCACTCTAAAAACAACTTGTGAAGGCTGTTATTTGTGATTTTTTGGGAAAGATAATAAAAAAGTGAAAGTTCAAAACTTTTTAAGCCGTTTCTTGCCTCCCAGTTTCAAAGTTTATAATGGAATAACTTGAATCCGAAGAATTTGCTGCATTCACTCGGATAATATTCGTTATCCCCTGTATAAAAGCGCAAGTCCATTAGAGTGCATAGAGAAACAATTCTGATAAATCACCTACATTTTGCATTGGTTGAGTGCGTTAAAGTGGCATAACTTTTGTATTGCTGGCTTAACAGTGGAAATTCGGTTGAGAGTTCCATTCTTCATCTAACAATGGAAACTTTGCAGTCACCAACAAGTATTTGCGGAAAATATTATTCACTCTTTGGAGATAGTGGGTTCAATGGAAAGTCCCAAAAACTGAGAGTATCAGGAATTTGGAATGAAATTCGAATAAATTTTCACTTAAAATATTTATTTCAAGGGTAATATACAAAAATTCTGAAAAAGAGGATAAAAATATGTAAGATATAAATAGGAAGAAGAACATGCTGCATTCAGAACAGACTGACAAACCAATGATACTATTCACTCGATCATTTTAACTGGGATCCTAACGGGACATTGTCGCCTGAATGGGCACCTGAAAAAAATCAAAATAGTGGAGGAAGAAGAATGCAGATATTGTGGCATGGAAGAAGAAACCTCCATCCACATACTTTCCAACTGCACAGCACTCCAGAATCCTAGAGCACAGTACCTGGGAGATTACTGGATAGAAGAGGAATATTTACCTAAGTAAAAGCCTGCAGATATCCTGAAATTCCTCCGGGAAATAGGACTGAAGGAAAGAGAGACTCAGAGACTCTCCTCAGAAACTGAATAGAAGTGAGGGGGCACAATAGATCTTTTAGGTCTAAAAGAATGTTACCCTCGATTTATACATACATTCACTCGATCACAGTTTCCTGTAACAATTATAATAGAAAACCTGAGGGAAATAAGACTAGATGGAAGAGGAGTAGCTCTTCTGACCTTTATTGACCTAAAAGCAGCCTTGGACTCAGTAGAACGAATACAGATCCAGAGATGCTTGGACGTGATGGAAATACCTAAGGGACTAAAGGGGGCCATTAGAAGAGCAAGTACAAATAGCAGCAATTGTAATTTATCATCCATACCTGATGTCACAATATCATTGGCTCGGTAGAAGTTACATAATTCAAAGTGGGATGCAGACGTACCTTTTCTAGCGACAACGTGTATTACGTCTTTTTCTAATGTCCCACTGACAGTCTCTGTCAGGTCTAAACTTTGTTGTTCACGGTTAATTATTATTTATGAAAATGATATGGAAACAAATGAATTATTGAGAGTAGTCGGTAGTATACAAAAAAATAATTTTTCCATCGAAGCAGCTCTGACCACAGTCTTGTATTCATCTTGCAACCCAATATATTCCATAATTTCCTTCAACAATAGAGAAAAGGAGAGAATACCGTCTGGGAGCATGATTTATTGATACTGATTTGCGTATGAAAATGTTCCTATACATCTATAATGTAATGGATGAGCGACAACGACATTGAAAGTGACTAGATAACCATTTATCACATATAGTATAATAAAAGAAATGTTCTATCGCCGAAACCTTTGAAAAGTTTCATCGATTCATACAAGGATTAATCATATTCCATGTCATATTTCGAACAAATCATGAAAGTCAGAGACGTATTGAAATATTCCTTCGATTTCATTTGGTTGGTTCATAGTCAACCCGAAATGAACAATTTTCAGAGGATTGAACAAACAAATTAACATAATTTGAGCTACATCTTCTGTTTTAAGCTAATACCTTGACAGCTTAAGCCTCCAGTAGCAAAGCAAACAAGCAGTTCAAGCAGTAGCAAAGAACACACTGAATTATGTCTTAGTTTAGAGTCACCGTCTTGTTTAAGTCGCAATCTACTGTATTTCCATGTTCTATTTAAAAAAATCGAAATCCACACATGATCTATGTCAATAGGTCTAGTTTGTAGCGCTTTACTCAATGTTAGATATATTGTTTAACGTTAAATCAGGACATATCTCTCTCCAGCTCTTCTAAACTCTTTTCAATAGAATTGTCATCCTTGCAACTCTTTTACTATCAGATACTTGCGACAAAAATGCAAACAATGCCTAATTCAATCGTCCTAATCCAAATAATATTCACTTAGGCCACATGTGGGTCCATTGGGTCCATTGTACATCCTCCCGAGGAGTTGTCCTCCTAGGTCATCGTCCATCCTATCCTTCTCAGGAAGGTGGACAGGTCACTAGGAGACATCTCCTTTATATCGGCAGGTGTAGGCCAAGACTCACCGAACACACACTCTCTTATTGACGATAACTCCGGACACTCGCATAGGACATGTCTGACAGTCTCATTTTCCTCTTCACACATCCTGCACAGAGGTGTGTCCACTAGCCCCATAGTATGGAGGTGTTTCCTTAGTTGACAGTGGCCAGTCAGAAATCCCACTGTTATACGTAGGTTTTTCCTGGTCATCGCCAAGTATTTCTTCGGCGCCATCTTCCCAGAGTCGCCCATGGTGATCCTGGCAAAACTGCATCCTTTGATTCCTTCCCATCTCTCAAGGGATTGAGCATGGGTGTAACGTTTGGCTATAGTTCCGCAATTGTCGAAGTCGTCAGGCCGTAGGTGTCACTGGGTCCAAGAATTTTTAGTCCAGCGGCTTCCCTGGCTAGAGAATCGGCAATGCGATTTCCTTCACTCCTGTCGTGCCCTTTAACCCACCTCAGATAATATTGTTATCTGCCGAGGCGTTAGCTAAATTTTGGTGGCACTCTAGTACTAGCCTCGATATAACACGTTGTCTGTTCAAGGCTAATAGGACTTGTCTACTATCAGTGCAGATTATTATGTTTTTGTCAAAAATTCCTTTTCTGGTTAGTTCTTTTGTGGCAATTGGGATACCAGCCAGTTCTGTTTGAACCACGCTGGTATTGTTTCCCAATCTCCACTTAATCCTTAGGCTTAGTGCTCTCGAGTAAACTCCACATCCTGAGCCTTCATTCATTTTAGAACCATCTGTATAAATGCGTATTGCATCTGCAGCATCTGGCTCTGTGCTCTGTTTCATTTGTATTTTGTAGGGTTTATTAAACAAAAAACTGGGTTCAATTGCATCATTGACTGCCTGCAGCAGAGGTAGCGCAGTAAGCGCTTCCTGCCATAGGCTTAACCGCAATTGGCCCACTCCTACTTCGGGGTTTACACCAGCTGTGCGCAATCGTACCATGGCCATTAACGCAACCTCCTTGACGTACAGGTCCAGAGGGGTCAGACCAGTAATTAGTTCCATTGCTGCGGTTGGTGTTGTTCTCATGGCTCCTATGATGTTTATACAAGCCATTCGCTGTATTTGATATAATTTTTGAATGGCCGTTGCTTGTAGAACCTTCGGTCCCCATGCAATTGCTCCATACGTTAACATAGGTCTTATTATTGCAGTGTAGATCCAGGTGACCACACGGGGTGACAGACACCATGTGCGTCCCACTGTTCTCCGACACTGCTCATAAGCCACATATGCTCTTTTTGCTCTGCTGTGTAGATGAGAGTTCCATGTTAGTTTCCTGTCGAGGGTAATACCAAGGTATTTCACCTCTTCCGAAAAGTTTAGTTTGCTTTTGAAGATTTCGGTTTTAAACCCGATAAACTCCTTTTCCTGGTAAAAAGGACCATCTCAGTCTTCCTGGGATTGATCAACAGTGAGTGTTCCTTACACCATGTCTCAATAAAGTTGAGCCCATCCTGCGCTCTATCGCACAGTGTGTTCACAAATTTGCCTGTCTGCAAGATAACTATGTTATCTGCGTATGCAATTGTGTAGATTCCATTGCTGTTGAGGTGATTTATCAGGGTGTCCAGGACTATGTTCCACAGAAGGGGTGATAAGACTCCTCCTTGGGGACATCCCCTCATGACCAGTCCTCTTACTGTGATGTCTTCTACATTGATATTTATTGCTCTGCTAGAGAGCATCTTGAGTATCCATTCTCCTACTACCAGAGGTACATTCCTGGAGTTGAGTTGCTGGGTAATTGTTGGAAAGGTTGTTTTATCAAACGCTCCCTCGATATCTATGAATATACCCAGGGTGGATTCTTTGTTGTCCAATGATCTTTCGATTCTGCCAACCACTTGATGCAGGGCCGAATCATTAGACCTTCCCGGAGTATAAGCATGCTGATTTGGATGAAGTGGGTGGTGAACTAGCACTTCATCTCTTATGTACCGCTCGCATAACCTCTCCATTGTTTTAAAAAAGAACGATGTGAGACTAATTGGTCGGAATGCTTTTGGTGGGGTGTAGTCCATCCTACCTGGTTTGGGTATAAACACCACTCGTACTTCTCTCCACTTACTGGGAATATACCTCAGAGCCAAGGAGGCTCTGAAAATTCCAACCAGGTGCTGCATAAGAATATCCATTCCCCATTGAAGTAGGGCTGGTCTTATTCCGTCAGGTCCTGGTGACTTGAAGGGGGAAAAGCCCGATATGGCCCACCTTATCTTGTCCTCATCAATTGCTGCACTAGCAGATTGCCAGTCGTATTGTGAGGGTGTTGTTGGTTTTTCCGTCCAGTTCGACGTTCCAGGAAAGACAGAACCTGGGAAGTGAGTTTCCATAAGAATCTCAGCGCTCTCTTGGAGGTTGGCGGCCTTGTCGCCATTTTCCCTCGTAAGGATGCCGATACTCTTATGTTGGTCGTTTGAGAGCGCCTTCTGTAGCCTATAATCTTGTGGGAAGTCTTCGACTGCCTCACAATAGGCTCTCCAGGCTTCTCTTTGCTTTTGTCTGCAGACTTTTTTGAACTCTTTGAGGTTGGCTTTATATATTCCCCAGTCCTCTTTGGATGTTGTTCGTTTTGCCTTGTTGAAGGTCGTTCTCGCTGTCTATCTGAGGTGCTCCAGTTCAGGGCACCACCAGCTATTGGTCGTGTCTCCTGTCTGAACCATCCTCATCGGACAGGATTCCTTATAGGCAGTGTCTATTTTGTTCTGGATAGATACTGTGTACCTTCCCAGTTCCTCATTATTGCTAGGAGTCAGGACCTCTGTTTCCCGCAGAGCACCTTTTAAGAGTCGATTGTAGAGAGCTACATCCGTCCTCTTCGGGTCGCGAAATTTTACAGTGGTCCTGAGATCCTGGCTTACCGCGTAGGTCAGCCAGCGGTGGTCTGACATAGAAATATGATCTGACACTTGCCAGTCCTTAATTTTGTTTGATATTTTGGCGGTCGCCAGCGTAATATCTATTAAGGTTTGGCTACGGGCGTTAATAAATGTCGGCTCCGTGCCTCTGTTTAAGATTGTTAGATCTTTCTTAATTATATATTCATAAAGAGACTTACCTCGTGCGTTGATATCCTTGATATAATGAAAATTGAAAAAAAAAAGATTGTGGGTATATTTCTGATAACGGAAGGAATATACAGATTATACTGGAGTTCTGGTTCCATTAACTCTTTCATTTTTCCACATGCTCTCACAAATTTTCGACAGGTCTTTGATTATGTTAACATGAATAAACTCTGCGGACAACTATAAATATTTGTGAGATCCCCAGTAGACATTTGAGCAGAGATATTTTCAGATTTAACTAGGAAAGATTGAAAGAAATGTTAACCATTTGGTCTTTTGTAGTCATCCCTAACCCTTGGGTTTCAATCATCGATACTTTTTATCTCCAGTTTTTCTAATCGAATCGGTCTTCCCATGTACGAGATCCTTTGCTACTGAATAATCTGTCACTCAATGGAATTGTGTCGCGTATTCCTCAATATTTTATTTTTTTTACCTTCTAGGCTTTGTCTTATGTCCGGTAATTCAAAACTCAAAATTCTGAATCTATTTTCTCGATTTAACCTTATTAGCAACTACAGGGTGTGTCAATTATTTGTCAAACAATTTCTGAATATAAAAAGCGTTTAGTGTAAGAGTATTGAAAATTTGGAACCATATAAGTATATAATTGTCTGTTGATTTCGGTCGACGGTACTTTAATGGAAAACCAGCACTACAAAAATATTAGCGTTAAGACCACAATATGGAAAAAAATTCTATACGTATTATTAGTTTACATATCTCATATTTTGCCAGCATCATTAATTTTGAAAAATTGATTACAATGAAATATGATTAACGTGTCTGGATGTTATTTATCTAGCGATCTCTAGAGAAATTTCCTACTGCATGTATATCTAGCTTAATTAATACTTCTTTGTTGTACATGAGCGAACATTATGTGCTTTTACAAATAACAACGAAACTAAACATAATACGGGAAAAGCTGAATGGGATGAATTCAATATTTCGGTTCATGTTACCCAATTTTTTTTTAAATTCCATTCAAAAAGTTTTTTCATTGTTTATTGAAAAATGTTATGCCCACAATCCAAATTGAGGTCTGTAACTGCGAAGTGTGTCATTTATATTTCGCATATAGATCTGGAAAAAGACAGTTGATGAGACTATTGTTTTTTGAAATATTTTAAACGAAGAAAAACGCAAAATATAGTTTTTGAAGGCGTTGACTGAAGAATGTTGGACTGCATGTAGGATGTGCTGGAACGTTGTACTATCTTGGTGGATTATAATTCATCCATTTATACGAATATTTGTACCATTACGCATGTTATCTACCTACTTCCATTCCAGAAGCTTCGGGTCTTCTATATAGTATAACTCAAGGAATCTTCAGCAGTATTGATGGTTGGATTATTTCCACACCAAAGTGCTTCCGCCTGAGTGCTTAACCGATTCTCTCTCGTGAGTTCTTGCAGAAGCAGAGTATGTGAGTACGTGTTTCATTGTATAGCTCACATTTTCTGCACATAGACTCGCTAACTTTGTTCATCCTGTGCAGATGCTTCCTCACGGTACAGTGTCCAGTCACTAGGCCGGTAACTTTCTTCAAATTCCTCTTACGACAACCTGGACCAGAGCTCCTTGTCTATCTTATTCAGTAAACTCTTAGTATGGTCTTTGTGTCAGCCTTAATTTTAGTTGGTGCTTCTCAACTAGCTTGTTCCCGACTCCTCCTCTTATGTCATCCTTTGTGATTCCACAAAGCGGTTGCGGACCTATGATGGCTTCCTTAGAATCTTCTTTAGATAACTGGTCTACCATTCCAATCCCTTCATGTGCCGGCACCCATGTTAAAGACACTTTGTTGTCTCTTGCCAACATGTTAAGGGATCCTTCACAATTTCTCACCAGTTTAGACCTAGTTGTTGGACTGCTGACAGCTTCAAGTAGAGCCTGGCTGTCAGTAAATAATTATTCGTTGGAGGTTACCATATGGACTTTCCTTAGTTCTTCAAACTCATTTTTGGCTGAGATACACAAGGCCCTTTGCACTGCGACGAACTGGGGGCAGCCCACATCGCCTACACTTTACGCCGTATAGCATTCACTATCTGGCTCTCTTCGCTTGATACATCGAATAAAATACTGCTTCCTGCTTGCTTTTGTTAAAATCTTCTCAGATATACACCCACGTGCTGCAGTTTTTGATATTCCAGCTACTGGTACAGGAGTGATTGCAGTTCCAGACTTCAACTTAAATTTATATTCAACTGAACAAACAAGTCCAAATGGTTAAAACGTTCTCTACAAATTCTGAAGATTGAAATTACTCAGAGGGTTTCCTCTTTCAATTCTGGATTGAAAATAATGAAATATTCATGTTGGTATATGTGGAGTTTGACCATTTTCAATGCAGTTTATATGTATTATGAAAATGAGAGACAAAAATCACTATTGAGAATGGAAAAATTTCCCAACAAAAATGCAGTGAAATTAGTTCAGCAAAATTACGAATATTATGATAAGTGAACAGAAATTTAGGTGATACCAACATACCGACTTTTCAGAACATATTAGCTAATATAGATTGGAGCGATCTATATATAGCTTGTGGTTTTGGGGAAAAATTTTCAATTTTCTGTGACACTTTTCTATATTATTATAATATTACTTTCTTAAAACGTAAAATGGTTAACAGATATAAACAAAAAACATGGTTTTCACCACATATTAAAGGTTTGCACGATCAATTGTGTCAGATGAATAGATTGAGGAAAGAACTTAATAACCCTCAATATTCTTTAAGATACAAGAAGTTTAAACAAGAATATAAAACAATTGTCAAAAAACATCAAAAAATACATAATGATAATCGTTTCAGAAATAGCAGTAACATAATGAAGGACAGTTGAAAATTAATTAATAAGAATAGAGGTAAAAACTATCAATCGACAAAAAATCTTATATCTTTTAATAACAGTGGTAAATCAGAAAATCATCATAAAGCTGATCAAATCAACAATTATTTCATAAATATTGTACAGGAAAATAAACTACCAGTCGTTAATCATGATGTAAATATTGACCAATTCAATTCAATTTTTTTTTTATTTCCTACTACTGAAGAAGAAATTACATCTGTTATATTGAAAACAGCTTCTAAAGCTGCTGCTGGTGTTGATGAAATTGATGGTAAAGTGCTGAATCAGGTTGCTACTTATATAGCACTACCACTATCCTATTTGATAAATGAATCATTTATATGTGGAATATTTCCAGACATAAAGGAATCTAAAGGCATCCCCATTCATAAGAAAAAGGGATCAGCAACTGATATTGCGAACTATCGATTAATATGTGTTTCGCGTCAGTTTTCTAAAATATTTGAAGCAGCTTATGCGAATAGATTGACAAAGTAATTAGAAAAGTTTCAGCTACTCCCTGTCATTCAAAATGGATTCAGAAAAAATAAATCAATAGCTACTGCGATTTCTGACTGTCTTGAATTTATTTACAACGCATTGAATGATAAATTAAATGTATTGGGTATTTTCTATGACCTTAGTCGTGCGTTTGACACAGTTGATCGAGATCTGTTACTTCGAAAATTGCAAGGTATTGGGGTGCGTGGAGTACCATACAACTGGGCCGCTTCTTATCTCAATAATAGAACTCAAACAGTCACACTGGATAATATTACATCGAAACTCACAATGTAATATAGGTGTACCCCAAGGATCAATATTGGGGCCTATATTTTTTCTTATTTTTGTGAGTGACTTAAACATGGCGTGTTCAAAGCCAAATAAGATTGTTCAATATGCTGATGATACCAATATTATCATGTCCCACAGTGAAACCACTCAACTAGTGGATAATACTAATGCTGCCTCTGCTGAATTTACTACATACTGTAAAAATAATGGACTTGAACTTAATGTATCAAAAACACATTTTATGCGTTTCTTACCAAAAAATATAACTCCAAATTATGACTTCTATTTACACGTGGATGGCAAATCAATTGAAAGTTATACTACTACAAAATTTTTGGGCATAACCATAGATTCTAAACTTACGTGGGAAACACACATAAATCAGGTATCAGCAAAGTTAAGCACGAACCTAAGAGAAACCGTCTCATTTGGAATACTACGAATGATTTACTTTGGCTTAGTCCAGTCGGTACTTGAATATGGGTTAATATTTTGGGGTTGTTCATCTTATTTTGAAAGAGCATTTCTAGCTCAGAAGAAAGTCTTGAGAAATATGTATGGTATTCCATGTTCAGCTACTTGCAAACCACTATTTAAGAAATCAAATATCCTAACACTTCCTAGCCTTTTGATTTTCCAATTAATACTGTACATTGAGGATAATAAGTACAGGTTTGAGAGAAATGAAAACATGCACTTACACGATACTAGAGGTAAATCAAATTTACGACAACCTTTCTCTAGATTAGAAGTATCTAAGCATGCGCCATCTTCTATAGGAATAAAATGTTATAATAAAGTTTTAAAAACAATCTCAAAAAACAATATTTCGAGTAGATGTTTCCGCCAAACCGTCTATACATTTTTAATGGATAAAACATTCTACAGTGTTGATGAGTTTTTAAATTCTTAGGAATTTTGTAGCAACTGTGAGATATTTCTGATTTGATTAATTTTTAAATTTTTATTTATTTTTTTTTATATATATATATATATATATATATATATATATACCTATATGTTAATGTTATATTCAAATTTGCCATATGTGATAATGTGACTAGTCCGATAAGTTTTATACATTTTTTGTTCGTAAAATTTGTGTAAATTTTGTGGATGAATAAATTTCTTTCTTTCTTTACAAACCCCAACCAAAATTAATCACTTGTACAGGTATTTGTCTGTTAATTTTAACTCCACACACACAAAATACAAAGCTTGTTGAAAGCCAATTCAATGGAACTGCAAAATTATGTCTATATAACGTGAAAATGCCGCTATGTAAGGCATGTAAATCATATTTCACTAGATGAGATATATCCATCGTGTGAGAACTAATAATCCTGTTGTCTTAACCAATCCATTAGTCTAAAATATCAGTTGATGATTTACATGTAATTATAACGGTTTTATTCATCTGTATTTTCACTTCTGCCTGAAGTCCCAATGACTACACCTATTTTTGTCTCAATTTGTTGCATTCGCCCAACGAAAGATAACTCACATTTCATTTCACTCGGACACTCAGTTTATATAGCGTAGGTATAGCTTATTTTTCCTCACGTGAATGTCATCAACATGAATGTCATTGAAATGAGGATAGTTTTATGTAACCTAATGGAAGTATAATGACTGATGACAATAGCAAACAGCGTTTTTTGTAATTTCGAATAGATAGAACAATATTGTTTGTCAAGTTCTCTTTACAACAACGTATGCTTGTATTGTTAAATGGTTCAATTGTATTATTGGAACAAGCTCGTTATTATATAATTTTTTTTACATTCATGCAAAAAACAACACTTTTTTGAATCACATTTAATGGAAAAAGTGGTTCTTTATTGCACTAGTGCAATAAAATATTTTGTTGCACTCATCTGTCATTCTTGTGTCAGTTTTGTGATGATTAATGACAAGCATAAGCATTTGAATTAAATAAAAATCCATAGCAAGTATCTGATCCTGCTCTAATACAGCAATAATATATGTATGTCTTACTACTTAGTCTCAACGAGTTACAATTATTACAAAAATCTTCAATTATTTAAAATTTAAATGATCAAGTCGAAAACCAGCTATGATTGAGTACTGACAAGGTGGAGGCCATAAAGATACAAAAAGAAGAAGAACGGTTTGAGTTTAATTAGGTTAGGTTAGGTTCTCAACATATTATATTCTAATTTTCCAGTTTTTGCACTTGTTGCATAAATAACTATTGTTTTGGATCAACATTGAATGAAGTTACTCTGAATTAAAGAAGTTTTGATAAATATTATACGGAATAAGGAAAAATATGTGAAGAGACCTTTAAAGACCATAGCTGATTTAAAATGAAATGGCAATTTATTATACAGATTTGGCAAATATCTATCAACCATAAAGGAGCAACAGTAACCACTACATAAAATCATATATGGCCATATGGCCAAGAGAGAACAGTATATTTTACATCTAGAGATTGTCAATGTTATTTTGGATTTCTTCAGCCCACGGTATGACTGTGCGAATCATGATTATTTGCGAAATATTTGAATATTATATCAGGCAGATCAGAAAGAACAGCAGAATTTTAAATCATACAATCATTTCAGTACATGAAAAATTTTGTGAATTGTTTTATCCATGACAATGTTGAAACAGAACACCGCAGAATACTGGACACAAATGTTTGGTATGCTGTAACAAGGCAATAAACTTCTGTTGAATCTCTTTGAATCATATTATTCGGAAAAATAAAATCTATGCAGAACTAAATCCCATTCCTCTCATTAAGTACATGATCTATTGGAATTTTCGAGATGTGCTCTTACTACTTCATTAGGGGTTTGCCTTAGTGGTAGAGTTTCGAAAAGTAAGGGTCGTATTAAGTTGTAAGTGCGAGTGTGCTCTCTTTTTTCCTGACATCTTTTGAGTGAGTTTACAAAATAATGAGGTTCTGCTAGAACCCTGCATTCGATATCTTTAAGTGGGAGTACCTGATTCATAATTTGAACTTGTTCAGTCGTTGATGGCGTTTTCTGAGGTATACTTTTGTATGATTTTCCTTTCTCTTCAAATTTTCGAACAAATATCTCAGAACGGTTCAGGTTCTAAAAAGGGGACGGTCGATTTCTTCCTGAGTACCACTTCAGCTATTCCATTTCCTTTTCAATTGGTATCCACAACAAGGAGATGTCTTGTTTGTGAAGAAGATTTTGCGCTGCATAGTTATTTTTATAATATATGAGACGTGGTGATCAGATGTTTTCAGTTCAGGGAAATATTATGTACGGATAAATTTGTGTTATATTGTGTGAATTACGGTTGATAATTATCAATAGAGAAGCATCATCCAGATCAAAGTGATGTTCACTGGTCAGGATCAAAACGCTTAGTCATTGTGTACACTGAAGTGAACAGGCTAGGGCTAGAGTTGACTGATCATACTTGTCTCAAGTAGAAAGTTTAATAGAGATTATAATAGAGGTTATCCAGTCCAAAAAAAATTACAGTTTTTCCTGAAAGTTGTTGATAGTTGGAATACAGGCAGTTTAATGACGAGCTTACACTGTTCATATATAGGAGAATTTTTTGAAATTATTGTCTTAAATCTGATGACAACTTAATTTTAAATGTTACGAATGTTATGAAAATGGTGTACCACTTTTTTAAATATGAGCATACATTTTTTATTAAACCAGAGCGAATTTGAAAAAATTAAAAGTGCATTTGAACTTATTTTTCAACGACCTTTCCAAATCTGTATTAAATTTCTCAGGAACGCCATTTGGTTGAAAAGTTAACTTGCACTTGACAGTTTTGTACAGGAATCCCTATGTTGCATCTTATAAATAACACAGTGTATATTAATTTTCTATTCAATCAATATCTTTTATTTATTTTAATCAATAGTTTTTGAGAATAAGAAGTAGTTTTTTGGCACTAAGAAATAATCATAATATAAAGTAGAGGTTACGATGAACCTAATCCAAAATATGTTGGGAAAATGTAAATTTTTCATGAATGAAAAATGTTTTTTGTTGCTTTTTGTATGATAATTGACATGATAAACAAAATGACTCTGAGTTTAAGAACAAATAAGTGCAGTTTGTGCAAAAACACATAATTATTTAACTTAAAGGATCATCACTTCATGCCATTCTATTTAACGTTTTGTTCGTACCGTATTAAACGCAGAGTAGCTAAGGTGATTTTTGTCGGAATAAATATTTATTAAGTGTGAAATACAACACACCAACGCTGGGGTCAATAAAAACCATTCCTGGCAAAAAGTTAATAAATTGCCAAAAACACCAGCTGTGTAAGATATTAATTTCACGTTTAGTCAGTTGAAAATAAAGTGTTCGGTCATATTGTTTCCATAACAGATATAAAAACGTAGCATTGATTCTACCACAAACTGCGTTTGTTCCAAATAACCATTTGATATGCTTCAAATATTAATATACCTGAATACAACGGTCTGCTACATAGTTCATAAAAATATAACATATTTATCTATGTTTCATTGAGAATTATTATTACTCACTGGGCGTTGCTGCGATAATTGGAGAAAGCAAACACCAGAGCGACAATAAATGGCAACAACTCCCCACGTTCGATTAAGCCAACAAAGGGTCAAATCCATGTTAATCTACTCTTTTGGAATTTCAATTTAAAATTATAAAGATGAAGAATTCTCTACACGCAGCTCACTGGTATTTTTGTTTTAAACATCCTATCGTGAAAAATTTTTAGTGGAATAGGTTCCTATCCGATCTCGTAATGGTATTCTTATTCTTTTCATTCTTCGTGCGAAGACAATAGACTATGCTCTTTGAAATTGTTTGTTCTTCCGACCATTGCGATTTTGTTATCAGTAATGAAATCTTAATTACAAAAGGAAAAACTCAGAAGAGACCTGGAATTCATGCAAAAAAAATGGAAATATAAATTTCCCCAGCGACTGTCAACCACTATGTAATTAAGAAAAGTGTTATTATAGCTATTAGCAAACAAGATTTAAATGCAAATTCAAAAGTCACATAGCTTTTCCATAAGCAGTTATTTTATAGTAATGGGGATTATATCTAGGCTTTGTTAGTAGCGAGCGATATATTTTTGGAAGGAATCACCTTTCTACAATTATCAATTATTGATATTGACATTCATATATGGAACTGTATGATGGGGTATCAAATGTATATAATCCAATTGAGAAGAAATCTGCCATTATATCTCTTCCGCTGTTTTCGGAGTCGAAGTATATAGTCGAAGTCACATTAATGTCTGGATATTCACCAAACTGCGCTGTTGATAGAGTTTCATGACCATGAAAAACTATCATTAAAAAAGAATTAGTATAAATTAGTTCTACTCATTTATTACCCACAAAAGCTCACGGCCTGATCATAAAGATAAAATACATGACCAGCATAATACAATAAATTTATACATTAATTCCTACCTACTCCAAAATTTATCAGTAGATGGATATACAGTGTGTAAAAGCCAAATGGAATAAATTCATTATTTCGGTTACTGTACATATTTATAAAAAATCCCGAAACACGTCAAATTTAAATTATAACTTGACATTCTTTAACGTGAAAATGCAACCCCTACCTTCAACCCCCTTAGAATGACAGGTACAACCCCCAATTTTTTAAATGGGAAGTATAGGCTTGTGATATATCATTTGAAAGGTCTCTTCATTCTCTATTCAAAAATGTTATTGTTTTTAAATTTAATGCAAAAATTAACATAAAAAAAATTAATATCATGTTGTTACCGAAATTCGCTAAAATATACTCGGAACTTATTACAATATTACTTAAGACTTATTTCCCGTTTAGGTCTTGATAATGAGAAAGTGAACAAAAACCGTAGCAATGTGGTTTTTAGATGGTAACCATTAAAAAACTTTAAAGAATTTCTGTGGCAACGCTATTTTAACAAGCAGTAGTAAATTGTTTTATTTAAGTTGTCATTGTTGTAATTTAAGTATAAAGTTTGTTCAATTCAATTCTGAAAAATGGTTAGATTAACGGAAATGCATAAAATAACAGTTTTACAAATGATTGGTTACGGAGATAACATCCGAACACAACAGGAAGTAACTCGCCTATTTCATGAGAAATTTCCTAATTTACCGCCTATATCCCAAGGAACAATAAGTAAAATGGAAAAGCAGTTTCGCGAGTTTGGTCATGTAAGGCAGATAAAAAAAGCAGCTGCTAATGCACTGAGTGATGAACTCAAATTAGATGTGTTGCTTGAGTTTCAGGAAAACCCACATACATCGAGTAGACAGGCATCCACTACATTCAATGCTAGCCATACATCGATAGAAAACATATTAAAAGAAAATAAATTGCATCCGTATAAGATGATACCTACTCAGGAGCTCATGGAAGACGATTTTGATAGGAGAACTTTTTTTTGTGAGCAAATGATGGACATGTTGGATAACAATATTATCCAATTAGAAGACGTTATGTTTTCTGATGAGTGTACTTTTTTACTTAACGGTCATGCTAATCGGCAAAATTGCCGCTACTGGTCCACGGAAAACCCTCACTGGATGAGAGAAGAACACACTCAATACCCTCAAAAGGTTAATGTTTGGGCAGGGATTGTAGGGAACAATATAATTGGTCCCTTTTTTATTGAGGGCAACTTGAATGGCAACAATTATTTGGCACTACTTCAAAATGATGTCATTCCAACGTTGGCAAATTTATATCCTGATCCAGGTAATCCTCAAGTTCCAGCGAATACGATATGGTTTCAGCAGGATGGAGCACCACCACATTACCAACTTAATGTCCGGCAGTACCTCGATACAATATTTCCCAATCGGTGGATAGGGAGGCGAGGATCGATTGAATGGCCAGCGCGATCACCTGATCTTACATTATTAGATTTCTTTTTATGGGGATATGTGAAGAGCCATGTGTACAAAACTAAACCTTCTGATTTAAATGACTTAAAAGAACGAATAACGCTTGCGATTAGGTCGATCACGCCTGATATGTTAAATAATGTTAGAAGACAGTTTTATTTGAGATTAGGATGTTGCCAAGACGTTCGCGGAGAACATTTTGAACATCTACTTCATTAACATTCATAGTTCTTTTTCGTGTTCTACATTTTATTACGTTTTGCATTACATTTTAGTTTTTGATTGTATTGTAGCGAATTTCGGTAACAACATGATATTAATTTTTTTTATGTTAATTTTTGCATTAAATTTAAAAACAATAACATTTTTGAATAGAGAATGAAGAGACCTTTCAAATGATATATCACAAGCCTATACTTCCCATTTAAAAAATTGGGGGTTGTACCTGTCATTCTAAGGGGGTTGAAGGTAGGGGTTGCATTTTCACGTTAAAGAATGTCAAGTTATAATTTAAATTTGACGTGTTTCGGGATTTTTTATAAATATGTACAGTAACCGAAATAATGAATTTATTCCATTTGGCTTTTACACACTGTATAAGTAACAATTTGATTACAATAGATTACTACGAAACGTAATGATCAAGGCGTAGCAAAAGTATACATAATACATATCCAAGCTTCACCCAACACCTAGGAATTACGTAACAAATCTACAATATTGAGAATTTATTAAATATTTTTCTACGACCGTGCGTTTTAACCCGCACTTTCCCGCACGCATTTTAGTTATGAAAGTGTCACTTTCCCGCACTAGTGCGGGAAAGTAATAAATGAGTGCGGGAAAGTGAAATTAGTGCGGAAAAGTAAAATTATGCAAATTTTGACCTTATTAGATAGTTTTTTACTCCGGAAGTTATAACTATTGTGACTACAGGTAAATGAATATTCACAAAATAGTTCATCAAAAAATCTTTTCCATTTTTTGGAAATATAAAATAATGAAGATATGTTTATATAACCCTAACACCAAATAACTCTACTGGACCGGCACATTAAAGTAATTTACCGAATGCAAAAAATTGTGTTTCAATATTAATATTTATAATTAGTAGTTTTTAGTAAAAGTTTTGTATGTGTATGTTGAAATAATTTTTGAAAAATGGGCTGGTATACTTTTTTCAGATATATACGGTCGTAGAACGACGCGGAGCGGAGTTCAAGCGGTATCACTTTCGCGCTTGTTAGGAAAATAGCTATTTTGTATTTCCCATGTTCACACATAGGTAACCGTACAGTTGATGGAAATGAGATCGTTTTTGACACTTGATGTGTCAATTGTATATATACAGGGTGATCCATTCATATTCCAAACAATTTTAGGTGAAACTGGATGTCGACCGTTTTAATTATACATGTGACAGAATTGGAAATTAGCAACAATATAACCGGCTAAAATTTGTACAGAAAGCTACAGAGCTATATTCAATATCGTAATACACAAAACGGTACTGTATTCTAACGATTTAATTCCATTTTTTCCAGAAACAACGTCGAGAGTTAGGCTTGAAGCGCTTTTGGTCCGCAGTAAAATCCTCCAATAGCAGCTCGGGATCTCAGTGTGACGCTGGACCCGAGGATTCTCCCAACGAAGAAACGAAACCACCACATTGTTCATTGCCCTTACTCCAGGTGAGTTTTTTAAATCTCAAACATAATGTTATTAGAAATATCACAAGAAAGTGATGATGGATTTAAGATAGGAGAAGATTTTTGGCTAGAACGTATATATGAGTTACTGAAATTGAATACTTCCATTGATTTCGGAAAATAATCGTATAAAAGGTGACAAAGCTATTGGGTAGTTGCAAATAGTTATTTATATAGTTTATTATTGTGTTTTTATTGCTTAGTTACCGAATATATAATGCACTTTATACCCGTGCAGGCATAGTTCACTTTATGGCCCGCGCGGGCATTAAGAGAAATAATCTTTCTTCGACATCTTCTACGTAGTTGGCTTGCATCCAACTTTTTCGTATTCCATGTCGTAAGCTTCTTTAGACTTTTTGGCAACAGATTTTCAGTTGCTTTTTTTGCTTTTTCTATAATTTCGCGAGGAATTCCAAAATTTTCGTTCATTTTGACTTCTTACTTTGACACATATTAAAACTATTGTGATTTCATGACATATACGTTTATCCACATTTACCTAGCAACGATAGTGTCTACTCACTATCATAAAATGGCAATGGTATTTATCCAAACCAGATTTTTTTGAAATACTGATTAGTATTGAGATTGGTTTGCAATAACGAACTGGCATGACATAAAAGTTTGTATGCACCAAGAGCATAAGCAGATGTGTATACCCTCGTGCGAATTTGTAGGGGTACATTTCATGGCCAGTGAACCAAAAAGTTGTTCGAGCTAGTTGTTGAGATTGGAGCGTTGAATAGTTATTTGCTTAACTATGCAGCAAAGTAGTAGATTGACTGCCGAGGCTGAATTCATAGCCGAGCGTAGCGAGACTAGGAATTCAGCTAAGTTGAACATATAATTTTTTCTCCGATTGTTCATCATGAGGATATTGTATTTGCAAATTATTACAATTCCCACAATCTCTTTATTTTGGTTGGTTGCTATGGAAATGTATAATCACAGGCAGCAAAGTGATCATTTTGCTGCCTAGGCAGGAAAAGTAATACTTTGCTGATTGATATCAGTCCGAAAAATTGATATTTTTTGCCAATCGGAGAAAAAAAATTTTGACTACCGTTTCCCAATGACTTAATGGTGTAAAATCAGAGTTGTCTCAAGACAAAATCTAATTTTCCTCAAATTGTGATCAGAAATGAGAAAAACTGATAGAATGATATTTAATTCAGCCAAAGTGACAATATTTTCACTTTTATAGCATGAGTGAAATCTGCGACTCTGGATAAATGAAATATTTTTCTTGATATATCAAACGAACTGTGATGTAAAATATAATTTTAATTTAACTGAAACATGAAGCGCACCTTTTGTTCCTTTTTACTACTTACTACGTAAATGGCATACTATATTTTTCAACGATAGCTACTCTACATTTTTATAGAACTGTCGCATGTGTCCCACGTTTTAAGTCACAAAAAAATCATTTCTCACTTTTCATTCCGTCTTGAAATTTTTCAATTCCATTTATAGTAGTACTGGAAATGAAGCATTTCATCTCGCAATTTTTCCACAGTAGATATAAATTATTTCCTATCATGCCGCTGTATATTAAGTGGAGATCAAATTTTTTGTTACATTTTAACTACATAAATCAATGAATACAGTATTCCAAGTATTCCAAGGTTGGTATCTACTCACGAAAAAATCAGTGAGAGCAATCCGCTAACAACCACCCTAATTCGCATTGCCGATTCCTCAGCCAGGGAAGCGGTAGGATTACAAATTTCAGGACCCAGTGACACCTACCTACGGCCTAACAGCTTCGACATTTGCGGAACTAGCCAAATGTTACACCCATGCTCAAACCGTTAAGAGATGGGATGGAATCAAAGGATGCAGTCTTGCTATGATCACACTGAGCGACATTGGAAAAGCTGTCGCCGAAAAAATATTTGGCGATGACCAGGAAAAGTAACAGTAGGATTTTTGACTGGGCACTGTCAACTAAGGAGACACCTCCATGTATGTATGTATCCGGGGGAAAACTCACTTAGAGCTAAAAGATCTATTGTGCCCCCTCACTTCTACTTAGTTTCTGAATAGACTCTCTGAAAATAGTAGCTCCTTCAGTCCTATTTCCTGGAGGAATTTCAGGATATCTACAAGCTTCAACTTAGGTAAATGTTCCTCTTCTATCCAGTAATCTCTCAGGTACTGTGCTCTAGGATTCTGGATTGCTGTGCAGTTGGAGAGTATGTGGATGCAGGTTTCTTCTTCCATGCCACAAAATCAGCATTCTTCTTCCACCACCATTTTGAGTTTTTCCAGCTGCCCATTCAGGCGACAATGTCCCGTTAGGATCCCTGTCAAAACTCTCAGCGCAGTTTTACTTCGACTTTTGCATTCATTTGATCTCAACAGATTGTAGTCACCCAGAAGAATCTTTGTTTGTCTAAGCCCTACTAAATCTTTCCAATAGTTGGATCTTCTCTTTCTTCCTGCTTCACTTATTTCTTTCAATACTACATTGGGACTGATTCCGCAAAAGTATTCTGGCCCCCAGAAAGGTATTTCAGTCCCCCTCTTTGCTAGTTCATCTGCTATTTCATTTCATTTTATTCCAGTGTATCCTGGAATCCATAGTAAGGTAACTATATTGTTCTCGCCTAGTTCATTGAATTTGTTCAGGCCTTAATGTCTGTCCTCTGTATCCTTTATCAATATTGAACTGGGCGCACTGCAGGATGTTTGAACAGGAAGATGAAACTGTCAGGCATATCTTATGCGAGTCTCCAGAGTTATCCTCAATTGGAGAGTGTGTTCGACGAGTCTTGGCCTACACCTGCCAATATAAAGCACCTGTCCACCTTCGTAGGAAGAACAGGATGGACGATAACTTAGAAGGACAACTTCTCGGAAGGATGTACAAATTGTACAATGCGTCACAATGGGTCTAAGTCCTATGAGCCCACACTCCCCCTCCCTACTTCACAGATACAGATATTACCTCAATTGAACTTGATTTTTACCCTTCTGTGATTATCTTTATATGTGTTCTATCAATACCTACAGGCCAATTAAAAATGGCTAGTCGGAAAAATTGGAGTTATTGAAGAAATATTCTCTACAAATTCTTATAAAATACCCACCTAGTGAAAACGTGTTAAGATGATTAATAATAATTAGAATATAACATTCCGACGATGGTTCGATATTGTAGAAAACTATATATAGGTACGTATGGTTCATACAACAGCCTTTTTGGTGTGCGTCATCGTTTGTTAATGTCTTTCTAACACATTACGTGGAAAGAAATGCAAAAAAGTCAGGTCTTTGATTAATCCTAATCAAAATATCGCAATAATTAACCGTTCAAATTTATTACAAACGTCAATCCTAATCATTGACTTACCAAAATTTGATTGGTTTATGTTCAGATTAAGCGTAAGCGCGACCTATCAATCGGGAGAAATTTCTTTATTTAAAATAGGCATGCAGATATACCTTTCGTATTGTCAATGTGTCTGACATCTTTTTCTACTGTCCCACTGACAGTTCTTGTCAGGTCTGTACTTTGTTGTTCACGGTCAATTATTATTTATGAAAAGTTAATATGAATATTATTGTTATATTCATTCGAATAATACAAAAATATGCCTAAATACACGGAAAAACGTTGGCATTTTGAAAGTTCTCAAGTATTTTCAGTTTAGAAAAAGAAGCTGGTAACTATTAATTTCATAGCCTTGTCGAATTTTGCTGAATGCGATCCTGATGATTTTATTTATCAAATTTATGGTTAGATATGTGTCAAAATGGCAAATAAAATAAACGACATAACCAAAACCCGAATATACGTCACAAACGATGACGCACACCAAAAAGGCTGTTGTATGAACCATACATATGGGAAGGTTATTTATTGGTTAGCGACTGTCCCTAAGGGCGCAAGTAGTAAGCAATTGATGGTCCCTTAGGATGAGTAGGGTGTGAAGGATGTTTTTCATCGCTGAGTTCACGATCGTCTTCAATCAAGCGGAGAAGCATCAAAATAATTGTCCAACTTTGTCAAAGAGCTAATAACTTACACAGGTAGTGGAGTATTTGTGCCGATAAAAGAGTGGGTTGGTGGAACTCTGAAATTTTGTGAATTTTAAATATCTGGACAATTCAAAATACTTGGGATAATCTCAATTAATTTCCCATCTAGTGCCGGAAAAATCATTTTAATGGGTTGAAAATGGGAAGATCTCGCATTTGACGCATTTGGCGCATAAAAAAGAATCTGACAATTTTCACTTGAGAAGAAGACACAAAAGGTTTATTAAAAAATTCCAGTCATTATTTGGTACCCTAGTTCTAGTCCTTAAAAGTCGGATGGCTATACCTAATCCGCATCATGTAGTTCTTAAAAAGTTATATTTTGGACCTGGACTTGAAAATTTCAACTTCCATTTCCTAGTATCAAGACCAATATAAAGCGCAATTATACTATCGGATTGGTTCATAGGTGAATATGTAAGTTAAGGTGGCTAATCGGTCTATTTCACTGCATCCTCTCTAGATCTATTGTGGTTCTCTAAATTTAGATTACATCCTACAATCCGGCTTTTTTTGAGTAACCAATCAGCCTTGGGTCTAAACTATCTTTTCTGCATATGGCTTCTCATCGCCTAGTACAAGAAACTGCTTCTTAGCAAGGATGACAGAATCTACACATGGCTTTCTGTGGAATTAAGTTTGTGCAGTACAGCTTGGCAACTGAACGGCTTTTCTTCTTTTTAATTTTTTCAACGTAGACGTGAATCACCGCTTGGAGAGTTGTGATGTCCTTAGACAGGCTTATTGAAATAACTATCCTTTGTTTTCAATTTAGGCTTCTACGTCTACTTCTGTCTTGGAGTCGTCCGAATACCAGGTTTACTCATTACCTTTCTTCCAGTCTTTTGTACCTGGTATAGCTATTGAGAACTCATTGAAGTTATATCTCATAGCCGTTGCGTTGTTGATAAGTTTAAAATAGTAAGCAAGTGGCTTGTGTGTTGTCTTTGCAGTAGTCTGTTCATTACAGATTTGGCTTTGCTTTGTATGGAAAAGAATAGGAGGGGCAGATTTTGCAAGACTTCCATCGGAATCAGATTGATGGAACATCTTATCAATTGTAATCATCTCATCTTCTACTGCGCTCGAGATCAGTTCAACGGCAAACATAATATGATAAAATTGGGAAATGTCACAGTAGGAAAGTTGAGACTAAGACTGCTATTATAGGACCAAGAATTTCTTCCCGTTTTTCGACAAAAGATTGCGAAAACGGTATATTATATTTCTATGAAACATTGTAAATAGAGGTTTAAAGGTGAAAATTTTAATTTTCAAGGAAAATCGAAGCTGGTTCTAGTGAGATTTGTAAATGTATCCGCTTTGTAGAACAATATTCAGGCATAATCGTTATTTTACCAAATCAGTTTGCTAACAAAACTCACTGTACAAAAAACGACATGATCAATTACCATTATTCCCATCTGTGCAATAGTGTTAGCTCACATGAATTAATTCAGAGACAGCATCAGCAGAGGTTCATAGAAAATGTTTGGTAATTGAAATTAAATTTACTCACCCAGTCCTATCAGCGGATAGATACATACCGAAATAATTATATTGTACCTACATACACATTGCGTTCAACCTCAGTTTATTACTGACGTACGTAATCACGTAAACGTTGTACAAGTCCAATCAACTCATGGGCTGGTGAAGCATAATTAGCGCAATTGTAATGGAAGAACACCTAAAACTGATAATTCAGGAGTAGACAAAGAATAATTTGAATCGTGTAACTTGATAAGTGTTTTGACGCAAATTTGTGACTCTCACACTTCAGAGGATACTCCTGGACCTTTGTTTAAGGGTAATTTCACTTCATCTTTGTGTTACACTTGGAGTTGTGGTTTATTTCAAAGCTATTGGAAGCCTTGACACGCCACTACCTTCATAGAATTCGAAGTCTTGAGTTTAAAAACAGCTGAGAAGAGAAAAATAGGAGCAGATTGTGAAGATAAAATAGTATATTATTAAACGAGCAATTTATAATAGCCATAATTCACGATGGGTGACGTTTGCGTCACGACCCGCAGGCGAGGGGCGCAAGTCACCTAAGTGAATTATGGCCATAAATTGCGAGTAGAATACTATACTTTGTCCACGACACTTAATTTATTTATAAATAAATAAAAGTCAGTAACGATTTGGCATATTACTAACCTCAAAATGTTGTGGCAGCTACATCAAATAATTTGACATATATAGAGATGAGCGATACTGTAGAAAGTATCAATACAACGTACCATTATAAATAAATTGTTTTAAAATACTTAATATTAGAAAATATAGTTATGAAAAGTATCAATACTAAAAATTACAATATTTTATCGATACGATATATATGTCAGAAACAAATTTCCTGAACAAAATACACAGATTTAATAGTTTATTTCATATTGTACCCCCATCTCTAGTCATGAATTATGAACCATAATACACTACAGTGTATTATCTTTCGACTTTTCCTAGTTTTGTAACAGTTATAAGTATCAGTTGCTAGCCACCATATAATTGAAATAATATCCACCATCCACCACGTGTGCGACGAGTTACAATTTTGTATTTGTTGTTTTCAGGAATAATTTGAACTCACGAGTTTTTTTTTGAGAATTTTTCAATTGTATCATTATTTTTTCAAAGATGCGATAGGTTGGAATGTAGCGGATGAAGCTCCAAATAGTATTAAATATTTCATGTCATCTTGCGGTCAATAGCATGATCTTCAAAAGTTCAATGAATAATCTACTAAGGTAAATTGCAGTTTGCGAAAGTATTTGAATATTCTACAATGAAATCATGGAATGTCTTTGAGAGGGTTGGGTTGCAGGTCCTTACAAATATCCTGTTGTTGGAGCTGATGTGCTATACCTTGAAAGGCTTAGGCAGATTGGAGATGTGTGAGGAATGAAAATGTAGTTAGCCGTATAACTCTGGTTCAGTTTTTATAGACAAAAGGAAAGTAATTATTTGAGTCTGGTGAAATCGTGAATCTACGTTTCTACATATATATCCCAGTTCAAGACAATAAAAAATAATGAAATAAGTTCCAAAGGAAGACTATACTATATAGAGTAATTCGTTAGATCAATTAGGGCAATTAGCTGTGAAATATTTTTGTATTTTCTTCTTAACAATGAGTATAATGTATTTCAGGTATGGCCAAGCTCAGATTCTCCCAGAGGTGAGGCAGATGGACAAAGCTTTGTGTTTCCAGTTTGTGCTGAAGATGCATCATCACAAAATTCAGCCTGCATCGACAATACTATCCACAATGATTCAGGAATTGATTCTAATCAGGTTTGTCACCTGGTAATAATGCACACTAAGTTATTTGATTGGTATGTGTTGCGCTTTGTTTCAAGTACTGCCAACAATTCCAAAATTCCAAAGTCTACAGATTGGAACGTTGGTGAACATGGTAGTACATTTTCTACTTATACTTCTAGGTACTTGAAATAGAAGTATCTTGAGGTTATATTGGATCTAATGCAAAAATGGCAATCGAAATCGACTGATGAGGACTGAGTTTACATTTAACAATATATAGACCTCACTAAAACTGTTATCGCTTTGTTGTAGCTATTAATAATATTTCCTCCTGTTTATAATTTCATACTCATCCCAACATCTTACTTTCGCAGGTATCACCTTTACCATCAACAGCTGGCACTTCAGCAACTCCCCTACAATCACCAACTCCAAGTCTTAGGCGACCAAGTAGTTCTTTACTCCATCCAGATCATGCTAGACTGCTAAGATTGTATCCCATCATATCTCCACCTCATAGCTCGACAGAAGATCTTTCAGAAATAAATACGACCTGTATAAACCCTGTTATATCACCATCATCCTCAACCACTTCATCGTTAACTTCAATAGCAGCTGCCATAGCAGCTAATAACACTTCGAGAGCCAGTGATAGTTCAGATAGCAGAAGAAGGTCTTCGATAATTACAACTAGATATTCAATTTTCGACGCGTTGGATCTTGAATATGCTCTTCTGAGAGCAGCTGCTAGGGGAAGTGTAGGACCTTATTCTCTCAGTGAGAGTTTACATAAGTTAACATTCACCCAAAGCCTGGCTTTTCCAGCCTTGGCAAGGGGTTTAGCTGGCAAAAGGAGGAGATCTCAACAAAATCATGCTAGAAGACCTTTAAATCCGGATGAAAGTGGACTAAATACATTCGCAAAGTTAGTGACAGCATTAGTATTGGTTTTAGTTAGTGTATTGGTTTTTGCTGTGGTGTATAAATTTGTGAGGACGTGAGGATTGCTTCTAGCTCCTGGCGGAGCTAGACAGGGTAGTTTCACCTTGAGAAATTCAAGTGACTCTTCAAAAAGTTTAACAGATATCACATAAAAATGTTGGTATATCACGCAAAAATATTCAATGTCACTTCTTGTTACCAATGATTGGTATGGTAATCGAATATCATTTGAAAGATGATTATTTTTCTTGAGTGATGGATGAATGCTCCAGAGAGAAGCTGCGCATATATTAGGCTGTTGAAATGAATCAAACGAAAAAACATATTTCTAGTGTATGTATTAGGAGGAATATTCGGGGGTTTCACTAAATATTAATTGAAATAAGTAACAGTATTTTAAAATATAGTTTAAGGAAAATTGGAAGGGGATATATTTTCATATTTTCACTCAAAAGCTGTATTATCATTTTGTCTTCTCTTTGATTTTAATTTAAGTGTTTGTGATGCGTAGACGTATAAGAGACTTTCTTAATTTTGCGCAAAATATGGGTTTTTGTTCGAAAAATGATTGATGTAAATATTTAAAAATATATCGCAAGTTGGAAACCAAATGCTCACTATCTTTCAAAGACATGTGCAATGAAGTTTTACTTCATTTTTGCTCCAATTATTTTCGAAATAATTTTAATATTTCTAATTCCTCTTCCGCTTTCAAACAATACAACTAATACTACTAGAATACTACTAATGTATAAATGACCCCAGCTCGTAGGTAATTCCAAAGAATGTATCAACCAATTAATTAGCCTGGTACGTGACTGTTCCAACTGGAGTATCAATTCCTATGGCAGCAGATGTTTAATATTAGCAGAGAAGTTTTGATACTAATTTAATTTGTAGTTTGGGTTGCGTGTGAGGAAAAAACAAACTATTATTGTAATTTCCCGTCATAAGTTCTAGGGTTCAGGCTCTACTGTATTTTGCACTAGCCATTTGCATTTGCCTAAAAGGAACTGATACCGCCTATTTTTACTTTCTTTGTAGTTGCTTTCTCTTGCAATGAACTTAAATTCAAAATATTATAGTACAGCACGAAATTAACTCAAGCTGAAGCCTGCAGTGCAGATATCCCAATATATCTCCAGGAAACAGAACTAAAGGAGCTACTAGTCTCTGAGACTCTCCTTGGAAACTGAGAAGTGAACGGACTCAATAAATATTTGTGTGTTTTTGGTACACTGAAATAATTTCCGCGTGAATTTGAATGTAACTTCATTGCACACGTCTTTCGAAACAAACCTCGATATCATCGATACTTCCCTCACTCCTCCGATATTTTGTGGAATTGAAAGAACCAAAGCAGTTGCCTTGAGAATAAAAGCTTGCATGGTATTTTTTTCCTGATCTCGTACTTGGAAGTTGTCTCTCCAATATTACTCCTATAAATGAAAATAACCAGTTCTGAATAATTCCAGTATGTTTTTCATATTATGAATCTCTAAGTGTCTTCAATTTTCAAGGAAATTTACTAAATTTTGTCATTCTGACGATAATATGTCAATATCGGAATAATAATTATTATCAATTCAGTTATTTGAAAACAGTTTCATTCTTGAAAGTAATATGACTAGATTTCACAAGGTAAGGGTCCAAACAGTAAATTATTCTCTTCAATGTTGTTAAGAACTTATTTAAATTCTAACTAAATTCTGAAATAAATATTGTTATCGATAAAGACTCATTTAATAAATAATTGTAATTTGTATTATTTTAAACCATTATATCCTAACCCTGTCCTTCCACTATAAGTGATATACAGAGTAATAGGTAAACTGATAATAATTCGTTGCAATATGATGGGTATTAATTTCTATAACACACTATTTCCATTTTTCAAAAGAATAATAATCCGCTTCGTCCTTCATGAACTTCACATCTAGGATTAATTGTTTTAAATGAAAGCCGCTTTTACTATCAAGCTTATTGTAAACAGTTAGATAGAATAAGGTTATCACCCAAGATCTAAAGTTGCTAATCGACGTTACAGAAGATCTCTTCACAAAACGCCCACTTCTCTAGATATTATCTCTGTGTTATTCTAAAGCTTCCTCCTTTTTCACTCTCAGAATGAAACAAGTCGTTTAAAGTGTCGACTTTACTCGTTATATGGAAAAGGGGTTGATATAAATGGAAAAATAAGATAACTAATTACTTTATTTTCATCACTTTTCTTTTTCAATAGAATCTACAGATATCTAACACGCAATAATAGATATATTCTGTACTTTTCTACAAAACATATAAAAAGTATTTATAAAAGTGAACACAAAAAAGCAGGAAGTTATCTAGCTTGGTTTTTGTCGTCTATGAAATACGAAAATATGTCGAAACGTCGTGATATGCAACGATCAAAAATTCAAATGATTCCCGTATAGATGTAAGGAAAATATGTAGATTAATTCAACAGTCTGCTCAAGTTTCTTTCCTAACATTTAAATGAAAATACCAAGCTAGATAATTTGCTTATAATACAAAAAAATTGAGTAAACTCTCACGTCTACCCCTGAATTTTATTTCAATAAGTGATTCTCTTTTTTCAAATTCTTGTTTTACAGTTAGGCCCTTCCAAGATCCGTTTAAAATAGCTATTCAACCCTAAATCTAATAGTACACAATAATAAATATGTTCTCATGATAGTATTAATTTTCCTTTAGTTCAGAAATAACCGTCCAATTAAAATTTGGTTTCGACCGTCCCTGCTCGAGTTCCATCAGCTTCTATCTATCATCCTCATTTCCTTTCTAATTGCGAGAACGAACAAGTAGGACGTGTAAGAGAATGGGACTGCCCAGGAAAATTCTAGGTAGGCAAAACTAACCTCATTGTGAATCTCTGGGCACATTGAAATGGGATATGAAATAGCAGATGAACTAGGGCTTCGACAATTAAAGATATTTTGGAGAGAGAAGCTACAGCCAGCAGAGCAGAAATTAATGCCTAGGCCGAAATAAAACAGATCAGGAGATTTGACAGATGACTGACAATACAAAACCGCCTGAATGAAACTTTTTGTGAGGGCGGTGGCAGTGATAGTCAGAGAGCTACGTGTTTCATGAAGTGTTTGATTTACCTTGAAATTTTGTGATTTAGTATCGAATGGATAGCTGAGTAGGTAAGCAAGTGTTGGCAAGCCCTACCAGGGGACACCAGGTACTGCGCATGGGAGAAAGGTATGAAAAAATTTGGCCCAAAAAAAGTGTTTGATTCAGAGGCCAACAAACAGAAACCTAAATTTCAAAGCATATAAAATACATAATTAAAAAGGCAGACACTTTTGAGGGGGTTAACATACCTATAATAAAAACTCCCTCAAGTTGTTTTTTTTTTCAATACAAAATGAAGTGTTTGATTCACGCTGCCATTTTAACAGCGTCTTAATTTCATATAATAAAAAATAATTCCAAAAAGGCACTAGTTGTACAAACTACTATTTTAAATTTAATTGTGGAGTAACGAGATAAAATATGTTTATTTTTATGAACAACTTCCTTTTCAATTTTCAATCTTTTAAGATAGTTTAATAATATAATAATAATGATAATAAAAATAATAATAATAATAATGATAAAATAAATAAAAAATCCTATGATTTGTATTAAAGAAAAATTTTATTCGTTTATTATATTTATAAAAAATAAAAAAAAATACGCGTAGATAGTTAGATGGTGAATTAACAATTGAAGTGTATTTTTAATTATCGCCTTTTTCATCACTGTCCTCTGATTCTTATATATCGGTGCTCTCACTTACATCCACGACTACGCGCTGCCTATCTTTTTCTATTAAAATTAGAATTTATTTTCATGTTTTTCGATAATCAAACCCCAACAGAAGTGTCTGCCTTTCTGAAATTATTTCTTATTACATAAAATTAAGACGCTGTTAAAATGGCAGCGTGAATCAAACTCTTCATTTTGTCTTGAAAAAAAAAACAACTTGAGGGAGTTTTTATTATATGTCAACCCCCTCAAAAGTGTCGGCCTTTTTAATTATGTATTTTATATGCTTTGAAATTTAGATTTCTGTTTGTTGGCCTCTTAATCAAACACTTTTTTTGGGCCAAATTTTTTCATACCTTTCTGGTTTATTGCCGTTTTCATTTCATCACCTGAGTTTGTGTTATCAACGTGATGTAAGCGTAGTAGGTAGGTATACTACAAATTATGCACATGTACAAACTTGAAGTTAAATGTTTGAAATTCAATTGATGCATCTATTTCTACGACAAAAAAGAGACAAAAAATTTCATAATTTTTTTTGTACATCGTCGGAATCTCCACCATGCACCATCACACTCACAGGTCTCCTCAACAAAGGGCCTTACTGATTTTAGTTCATACCTCAATGCAGAAAAATATTTAAAATAGTCCCAAAATAATTTTTCCACAATTTGCAATAAATGCGATATATAAAAACAACATTGTTTTCAACAACAAGTTTTCAAATCGCAAAGAAGCAAATCTGGTGAAAATTTATTATCAATCAGATATGTTTCAACACTTTCCAATAATTTCGACGTATAATCAATGGAAAGAAGAACAAACAAATCTAAAATAACTGTACCAAATAGTTTATTTTAAGGCTGACAATCTATTTCCTATTTTAAAGCTATACACTGTTTATTTCATCCAAATATTTATCTTACTCAACATTTAGATACTACTGTAGCAAAATTGTAAGAAAATGGAAATTGTTGTCTAATTATTTGATTGAATATCGCTTGTTTCACGACGTTTTGACAGTCCAGTATTTCTAAAACTGCTCACATGTGATTTTATAGTACATGACAAACCATTTTTGTTTCGCAGTTTCCTCGTTCATAACTGAACTAGTACGGCGTCAGTTCTTTTTGTAACCGCACTTGCATTTTGAAGTTCCAAGTTTACACTGAACTAGAGTAAGATGATGGAATATTGGCAAATGGACAGTTTTTGAGATATCCGACTGTTTAAATGTCATGGTACCTACTTCCGGTAAAATATGAAAATGAAATTAAGCTGTGTTTCGAAAGTTCAAAATCTGTAATTTTTCAATTAATAATAATAAAAATTAGATATAATATTTACATTTCTTTTCACATTTGTACAACTGGAATATTAGTATGTATTATACTACATTATGTTGCTCTGATTTATATACAAGCTCATTGAAATTATAACCAGTGCCAAAAACGTAGAAAAAAAAATGAAATTATAACAAAAAAATATCTTCCGCCTCTTACAAGTCGACCCACAATTTGAAATCCATTGAGAGGAGCTTCTTAAAGGCGGAACCCCCCGGCACTTGGTTTGGCGAACCTGGCTCGTGGCTTGCCGAGGGTTGGGTTATGCTCGTCATTTTTGGCGCAGCTATCCCGCTTTTGTTCGTAAACACGATCTTGCGCGCACCTTTTTTTCAGGCTTGTATCGTGTATTTCGAATCTTTCCAATGACAAGGTTTCAGTAGTGTTGGCACTTGCATCAATCAGTATCAGCAAAAATATGAATAATCTATTTTTTGATAAAATTGAATGGTCGAACTAACTACTGCTGGAATTTCCATGGCCCTATAAAAGGAAGGGACATATGGAACCCGAGGGATACAGATCACAAAAGCCGAAACCTCGTTCACGATTCGTAGAAACTAGTTGAAACCGAAGTGTTTGTGAAGTTCTTATTCGCCAAATTGAAGAGAAAAGAAGGATTGCCTGATGGCTTTTTTCCGAAAGCTCTTGCAACACATTTGGAAAATGCCTATGGAGGAAACTAAATATTCACTTACGTATCTATTGCGGCTTTGATACAAATATATACTTTCCACCATCTTCTTTTTTGTGGCTTTCATTTATTTTTATGGAACTTCCTGATGTAATTTACCTAGCCGCAGCAACAGCTGCATCTTTTCTGAAGTGAAAGGACAACTGAACACACTGGAGTGTGTGACACCACTAATAAAATTAAATAACCAATATAAACAATATATTCCAAGCCGACACGAGCCTTCACTGGGATCGCATCAATTTATCAATCCTTCATTAACAAGCCAGGTTCGCTAAACCACGTGCCGTGTAATTCCGCCTCAGGAATGGATCGATAAACCTAGAAAATCAATAATCCAGTCCCACCATTAGCAAAGAATTTCTAATATAATAATTCGGTTCATTTTTGTAAGTTCCTATATAATTTCAATGTTCTAGTTCCGTATATTATCTTTTTTATACCCATAACCCTTATCCAGCATTGGTATGTACACTCAAAAATAATTACAACCCTTGAACATGTTAATCCATTATTATCGATTGGCTGATTGTACGAAAGTATATACCCCAAAGATGCATTTTGAAGACGTTTCAATTTCACCAAAGTAAATTTATGAGATTGCTAGTCCACAAAAAATGATCTTTTGATGGATGAGTTTGTACATATAGGTGAATAACTATAATGTTGAGGTTACTCTGTATTGAATTGTAAGTGATTTCTTATATGATGAAACGCGTTGCTCACCAATATACATTCTTTATTATTGTATTCACCAAGAAACACGTTTTAGTCAGATATTTGAATAGCTAGGAGTCTGTACAGTTCTGATAATTATTTGTGAGACAATTAAAAAAATTATATCTATCACAATTGCTTTAACTTAGTAACAGCGATGCTTCTGTAGATTCCCTAGACTCTTCGCATCCTGAATCTGATGTAAAAACATCGTCGTCCATTTTTTCAGAACATTCTATAACAGTTTTATCGTCAGATCTCGATGTAGGACTGTCATGAGACTCATCTTCTTCATTAACGGTTTCCATAGCTCCAACTCCCATCACTGGAGATACTGGCGCTGTTGGTGGTGTGATTTTCCCATTTTTTCCTAGAAGGTAGTATGTCATTAGTTGTCCCTTGCCCTTAACGGCTACAAGCCCCCTTTGTTCGAATTGGTAGCCAAAATGCTGAAGAATTTCGCAGGTCTCTTCCGTTACCTGGAATAAATATAATAATTAAATAGATGAAGCTTTTACTTGATGTAGGTCCATACTGAAATATGTAATGAAACAATTAAATTTGTTGAAATCCACATACAGTGCACCAATGCTAAATTATACGGATAATAATAATAAAATTATGATCTATTCACAAGGAAATAAAATGAAAAAGGGAAAAATGTGTCTAAATATTGGATCAACTGTTAAGTTTTCAACAAGCTTACCAGGAAACTCATTCACAACAAACCTACAGGAACATTTCTAGGTAAAAAGGTTTGATAGGGGAGAATTGTTGATATCTATTTGGTTGTTGAGAAGATTATCCAAATATTAGTTTTTATTCATCTCATGGGCTTCTCAAAGATCTAATTTGGAGGATTTAGGTTCTATATGCAAAATTTCAAAATTTGAACCCAAAGAGTATTGGTTTGTTGGAAAATGATTTGAGTAGTTCGAATCTGATTTTTAGTTATCATAGCCTACGTTTGTGTTCTGAAATTCTAGTTTTGGATATCCTTAGAGTTCTAGCTATATAAATTTTGTCACAGTTGTCATTACCACATTTTAATTGATAAACTTCTGATTTATTCAGTTTCTTTCAAATCATTTTAAGAAACTTTGGACTTCAAAACCGATAACAATTCATCCAAATTCATTAAAATCAACAAATCCAAATCTTCAAAACTGTTTGGAGACACTTTACCGACGTGGTGCATACAACATTCCATCGCCAACTGTTCAGAACTTAGAATATAGAGAACTGAGGTATATTTCACGCATTCCATGATAAAAAAGTGAACAGTAAATATAAAACGAATCTATTACTATTATTTTTCTAATTAAAATTAAACGTACACCCTGAAGCATTATAAAAGTTTATTCCTGAAGTTTAAGGAGTTCTAACAATAATTCATTATTAATAAATCGCATGAAAACTATTATCGATCTGCAAAAGGGAGAAACGTGATACTGACAGAAGACAGACTTTATTGTGCGATGAAATAAGTTATTTGTTCACTTCCGGAAATCAATCCGACAATTGACGACTTCACTAGCGGTTGGCGATAAATTACATTTACCTGTATACATCCTGCTTTTCCTGTGCTTTCCATCCTAGATGCTACGTTAACAGTATTTCCCCAAATATCATAATGGGGTTTTCTTGCTCCAATCACACCCGCTGTAATAGGTCCGTGATTTATTCCTAACTTCAATACAAAATGATTGAATGATTGTTCGTTAATGCTCTGTAAGGCTTTTTTCAGTTCCAAAGCAAACTCCACCAAGTTTGCTAAATGTGCCCATCGAACAGAAATAGGATCATCGGGCTAGAAATGTAAAAAAAATCAGAACATGTATATTTTTTCACATTCAAATTGTCCAGTAGTGGCTTTGTAGTGAAACATTATTCAAACCGCCAATCAATTACCCATTCTTAGTAGGTACAACAAGGTGCAATGAAAAGTAGATGTACATGGATTAATTGCGGAGATTGTGAGTCTGTTCAATCATTAAAATTAATTTTGTTCTTACCTTCATTTGCCTAGACGGATTTAGGCCGCTGGCAGCCATGTATGTTGATCCTATCGTTTTTATTTTAATAACATCTTGAAAATGGGTTAATTCCAAAAGCTACAATTGATACAATTGAGAACGATTAAAATTTAAAAACAAGAGAATATGAGGGTAATTTGAATCAATGCTGGCAACCCCACTATTGTTTGGCTATTCAATCACTGATGCCAAGTGTAGCAATTCAAATGATCTTTGAAGCTTCATTATCAAACTTAGAGCTAGTGCCATGGTGAAGGTATTGAAGGTACTTTATAACATGCTTTTATTCAACTTAGTCCGGAAGGAATCTTGCAACTGAATTTCAAATTAGTTATCTTCAACCGATTGAGTTGATATACACGCTTAATTTTGGTGGAACTGCATGAGTAGCTATGCGAAGTCATCTTGAATCCAATAAGGTAGACTAGGTCTTTTTTCTGCACTACCACAGTATGGATATCAAATGAAAGAGCTTGCTGGGGGACACACAAAAACTAATACAACGTTAAATTGTATAAAATATTGGAGAGGGGCAAATTATGGAAAGATTTCACCTAGGCGGTCATAGATCCGTACATATTTCATGATCGACAAAAGTGTCCTCTCAGCCATCAATAAATACTTTCTCAATTTTATCCCAACGACTCATATTCTGGCCCTAGTAGGTTTTCACAGATCCGAATCTAGATGCTTCAACCAAATTATTCGTAGCCACGGAAAGCTGTTACGACTAAGCTTTTACAAGTGCGGTAACCAGTTGCTTTCTAGCCGTTCCAGCAAAACCATACTGCCACTCGAAAGATTGCCAAATTGGCAGAATCATCAACACAGTCCGTGAAGGAGGACTCAAGGCCGTACATTAAAATTGAAGCCTTCCGAAAACCTAAATTTTAAGCTATTTGCATCGGGCTGGTGCCTACAACAGTACAAGAACCAACTTATGCATGAGATTGAAGTTAATGGCCGTAAACGAGGCTGTTCGTTCGCTAGACGAGCAAGGAGGCGCGTTTTTGTGAAACCATTTTTCACGAAGACTTCGAAGAAATCATTTATACCAAAGAAGCTACAATTATAATAAGATAAACGGAAAAACTTACCGCATCAAAATCTGATATCACCTCATTCAAGAATCTTAGACACTCAAGTCCTTGATTGTTAACAGTTTCCTCAGAATAAAAATCTGAAATATAAAATTCAACCCCAATATAATTTGCGTGGATTATAATATTTATGGAATATGTTCAAGATAAAAATTTAGTTATTTGTAACTATTTTATGTTCCTCCGTATATATGCATTTTTTTAATTATAGTGGAAGTGAAAGACAATGAATGTAACATTGATTATTAAAATCTGGAAGCTAGGCGAACTAGAATATCTTCTGGTTACAAACCTGAAAAATTTGGCATGGAAGCAAACAAAACCCCAACTTCAGCATAACTTTGAGAATACAATTCGTCGTGCTGTCTTTTTCTATTCCCCATAAAATGAGCTGCAACATGCGGTGGCAAAATATTATACACCAAAGCTTCGTTGCGTCTTCTCATGTCTTCTGCACAGTCTCTTTGCTCTTCCACCTCACTTCTCCACAAAAACAGCACTCTAGACACTTTTTCCATCTAAAAATTACGTGAAGATAAAAATATTCTATGGTAGGTGAAACTAGGTTTAAACATAATAATTAATTATGTGTTTGATACCTACGTGCCTCGCCAGGAAAGCCAAAGCTATTGCTGCTGTCAGAAGGAGACCAGATAAAGTATACTTCCCTTGTATCAAACTAAAACAAAAACAAAAATAATAAATAGTATATCAACGTATATATAAAACTGAGTATTAAGCAGCGATACCAATGCGGCTGGGTACTTCCGAAATAGAGAGTTTCATCGAGGTAGCCAGTGTTAGTCAGACAATTACCAATTTTGACAAGTGTTAGGAAAAAAGTCTCTTGGACCACGTGAATTATAAGGTCATCCAGCTCTCAAGAGAATACGAAAATGATTCGAGAGAATGGAGCTCTATGAGCTAGTCTAGTTGATACTGTGTTAGTGTACCGGGTGATCACTTAAGGGTAGCGAGCAGTCATATCTCATAAAATATTGGTCTGAAATAGAAATCTATAAAAATCCCATTTTTCCACTTAGTGTTAGTTGTTGCGCCCTCTAGCGGACGTTTGACAAATAAACAACAAATAATTTCCAGCAATTTCTACTTTTCTACTTTGATCATGAACTTTTTTAATCTGAATCTATACGACCCATATCTTATTAGATATTGTATGGCCGCTCGCTACCCTTAACTGTACACAACAGCAAAACACTCACACCCTGGTGTTTGTTGATACTAGTCTCTTGAACTGCTAATTAGTAATGCCTTCAGCTTAAGATACTAACTAGTACACTACATGATTTCTCTTTTTCCTGGGGAAGATCCGCTAGGGGATGCATATGTTTCAACAACGTCAAATGCGCATTCTATTTTGTATGGGAAAATAGCTATTTACCTAACAAGTGCGGAAAATGAGTTTTTCCGCACGAGTCATTTTTCGCAAGTATTAGGTACAATAGTTTTTCTACGTGCTTGAGGATTCACTTATTCACGTGCAAAATAATTTTAGAAATGCACTGACAGTTTTCTGACAATACCGGTTTATTATTAATTTGACATATTGGTGTGGAAAATTTTTTTTTCTCCGATTGGCAGCAAATATTAATTTTGCTGACTGATATCGATCAGCAAAGTATTACTTTTCCTGCCTAGGCAGCAAAGTGTTTACTTTGCTGCCTGTGATTATTCATTTCCATAGCAACCAACCAAAATAAAGAGATTGTGGGAATTGTAAGGCCCGTTTCACAAACGACCGATGATCAGGACGGACGGTCGGTCCTAGTCATTGGTGGATATGTATCGTTCACATGTACGCGTATCATCGGTCAACCGTTGGAAAACGCGCGGGCATCGGTCTGGCCCGTGGCTTGTGCTGATCATCGGTTGGTAGCCGAGCCATACGATAAACAGAGATATTCACAATGCAAGCGTATCATCAGTGGCCGTTTTGATGCGGTGTTGTTTGTGTCTGATTATTTATTTTCCGAATGGAGTATGTATGGATGAATTTTCAAAATACTTTACCTGAGTGCTACACATAATCTTTCCACCGAAGAAATTGAAGCTCTAATACAACTGGAAAATTTTAAATAATTTTTTAACTTTTGTTGCATTTCGTCAAATGAAGAAATTGACATTCTAAAGTACATAAAGAATTTTCGTGGATCTTCTCCTAAATTTGAATACAGGGTGACGAAAACCCCTTTTATTGGTCTTTGTAAACATAAAGGATGAGCCCAAGTCCTCCTGGAGCATCGTTTCTTCTTTTGCCTTTCTTTTAACCTTTTTACACACAACGTGACAACAGCGCGATGCTCTGTACTTCTCAAATACATGTTGACGACTGAAATGTGAAAACAATATTTTCGACCGATCATCGGTGCCGACCGATCATCAGCACCGAAGATCGGTCCTTTGTGAAACGGGCCTAATGATTTGCAAATACAATATCCTCATGAACAATCGGAGAAAAAATTATATGTTCAACTTGGCAGCAAAGTAGATTGACTGCCTAGTTGAACAAATAACTATTCCACACGTTTAGGTTAGGTGAAATGTGTGTGTAAAATTCAATTTTCCGCCCGCTCGTAGAAAAAATAAATACTGTTCATAAGAAAATATAGAACTCTATTATAATACCTACGAAATATTTTGGGTGAACCACGACATGCAAGCCATCGTTTCAAGTCCCGGAGAAGACGATTTCGTAATTCTGCAAATTTTCATTTTGCTCCAGGTACATCTTCTTCGGTTAATTTCCTCATAATCAAGAAAGTTCTCCGTTAGCGGATATTTTTGATACCTTCCCAGGAAAAAGGCTAATTAAATTTGCTCAGTAAACACAGTATAATCGAATTGGGATAATGAAAAATTCCGGAAGTGATCTTTTGGAATTGGATTTTTTATATGAATCGCTCAGACGATCCTACTAGAAATATATATTTTTTAGCATGCATAAAAAAATCTTGTATAAAGAGAAGGAACATAATTCACATTCAATAACGGAAATGGAAGCAAACGAATATAAACTATATATAAACGAAGAATTGGATATATTTTCCATTTTTTACAGTTTTGTTAAATACACTTTTGAAAAAAAAAGACAATTTTTCAGATGCTCCAGACATTCGCATTTCACTTGTTTTCATATTTTTCCTTTCCAATTCACATTCGTTGGAAGCAAATTTGCTAAAACCACAGAAGATTGAGATAAATGATATCAGAAATGGGTTTGAACGTTGTTGGTTTAAACAGGGTGTTCCAAATAAGAGTGACTGATTAAACATAAATACCCAGCTTATTAATTGCTTCAAAGAGATATGGTTCTTACAAGCTTCACTAGTTTATCGGAGAGATTTTTTTAGGCTTGGCTGACATTTCATCTCATCAACACAGGGTGTTTTACAAATGTTGGTCAAATTCAAAAGGGAAAATAGGTATTATTTTAAATAGAGCACCCTATAATTTTTGATCTCATTGGAAAGAGCAATCATTCTCCTTTCCAAAAATGTGAATTTTTCTATCTTTTGTTTCATTAACCACAAAGATATTCGAGATTCCATGTTGTAGTACATTTTCCTTTTTGAGTTTTATATGAACGTTTTTTCATGCCTATAATCAACTAAGTATTCCACGTTGAGCAAGACTTCTGTCTGCAGTTTTTAAAACAGGAGGCAGCCACTTCACTCAAGCCTGGAGTCTCACTTCAGTGTTCAGTTCAGTTCCTCATTATTTCATTTGAAGTTTACTACACGAGAAATGAAAAAGAGGTACCGACCAGCTTCGATGATATCGATATATTTATCAACGATTTGAATATAATTGTAGTCACATCGTTAAGTCATTATTGATTGAATGAAAACATTAATAAGTGAAACACGCGAAGTATTTCACAAAGAAACACGCTGGAATCATATCAATTCTATATCTCATTACGGAGAGTTTATCCTGACAAGGTTAAGGTTAACCCTTTCATTTCTCCTCATAACTTGCTGTCTACATTAAATTGCATTGCTTGCATAACAGCTAGAGTTGATATATAAATTTTACAGTGTGATGCTGTTCAAAATCAAGAGATGGGTTAAGGAACTCCCATAGGAGAATAACAGATGGATGAAGATCAATTATAACCAGAAGGTAGTTGATTTTCTCCCAATTTTGATGCTATATAATTTTTTCAAGGTCTAATGAGTTTGACGGAAAGCATGCCGTATCTCGGTTTGTATTGGCCTTGGAAAATTGAAGAAAAAGAGTTTAATATTTTCTCGGAAGCTGCAGTTTTAATTTATTTCCATATAATTCATATTTTTCGAGTTATTCGCAGAAAAACCTTTAAAAATGTCGATTTTTTTTCAAAGAACTGTCATGATATAGAAAATAATCCTTAGACTCGCGTGAAAATTACATTATTAACTCATTATCAACAAAAAAATTGCAAGCCAGAATGCTTCAGTTTAGCTCTAAGGAATATGTGTATATTTACCTCATCCAGTGTTTCATTCGTTCCTCACAGTCAATTGCTGGACCCAGTATCAAAATATTCACCACACATTGTGCCACTGCGATGAGTAGCATAAAAAAACTTTTCCATAAATACGATAAGCACGCTGGCAATGATGTTGCTATTAAGTTGAGGACAGTGTAATAACTGAAGTAAGACGGATAGAGACAAGTTGTGTCTAGGTCAAAAATAGTTGAACAGTTTTCAGCTGGCTTAAGTTGAACACAAGATACCTGTGAAATAGTGTTGATTAGAAAAAAACCAACAGGAATTGGATATTTAATTTTCTTGAGTTTTTCTGTTTTACGCTTCAACTAAGACTAACGCTTGTGATTATTTTCCCATTCGCAGAAAAAGTTCATTTATTCTAAAGTCATTAGTAGCGTTGCAACGTGACGTTGAAGCGAGTGAATTTTTTTGTATTCTCAATTGAAAAATGCGGGACTTTCACTTTAGCTAAAAATTAATTCACGAAACGCTTATTAACACCGGTAAAAAGGTTTTGATATGGAGGAAATTCTCATAAAGATTTCAGCTTTTCTGTCAATTAGGTTTGTAGTAAGTTGTGGGAATGTGTCCATTATCGCATTTTTCTGGATTTCCTAAATGTGATTCAAGCGTAAACTTAAGTCCAGAACTCTCATAGCTTCTGAGCTGATGATGCGCAAATACACCGAAACTTAAGAGTCCTGACTTCACTTTGATATTTAAAGCGTAGGCTTAAGAGAGGTCGTGAACAAAACTGTCAGCTGAATTTCTAGGAATATAATTACAGGATTTCCAGGCTGGGAGACGTCATTTTTTCGAAGTTTGGGTTGTAGTTTCTATGATATATTCAGTATTTGGATATACATGTATATTTGTTTTGCTTCAATAGTTTTTTGAAAATCAACCGGTATTTTCCCAATTTCAATAAAAAATTCCAGGTTTCATTCTCATTAGATTTATCAACGGAACTATCTTTGAACTTTATGAACACACAATCAAAACAGCGAATAGTTAAAGTGTAATTTTTGAGAACTAGATATCGTGACTCGATTACGTGACCCAGTTACCAATGGATAAGTGTTGAACATACCGAATCCACTATATTCACAGCACCCATAAGTGTAATACAGGTCGTTGATAACAGTCTTCTTATTAAAATGGACTCTTTAAAAAAACTACAGCACCTTGTCTGAAAATGAAATTGATAAGTTTAAAAGGAAATGTATGGAATATCAACATATAATGATATATTAAATACGGATATGTATATAAGGGAGACATCCATTTTGTTAACCTGTGAAGAATTTTGGAACCTGTCGATTTCCATTTTAGGACTCCTTTTAATTTTTGACGTCATCTATGTTGGACTCAATGACGTCTACAATCAAAGTTTGGATAGGGGTGTTGTGAAAAAATTCTTGGACCCAGTGACACCTACGGCCTGACGACTTCGACAATTGCGGAACTAGCCAAACGTTACACCCATGCCCAATCCCTTGAGAGATGGGAGGGAATCAAAGGATGCAGTTTTGCCAGGATCACCCTGGGCGACCCTTGGAAGATGGCGCCGAAGAAATACATGGCGATGACCAGGAAAAACCTACGTATAACAGTGGGATTTCTGACTGGCCACTGTCAACTAAGGAAACACCTCCATACTATATGTCTAGTGGACACACCTCTATACAGGATGTGTGAACAGGAAGATGAGACTGTCAGGCATGTCCTATGCGAGTGTCCAGAGTTATTGTCAATAAGAGAGTGTGTGTTCGGTGAGTCTTGGCCTACACCTGCCGATATAAAGGAGATGTCTCCTGGTGACCTGTTCACCTTCCTGAGAAGGACAGGATGGACGATGACCTAGGAGAACAACTCCTCGAGAGGATGTACAATGGGTCATATGTGGCCTAAGTGCTGTGAGCCTACACTCACCCTCCCTACTCTACAGATACAGATACAGGGGTGTTGTAAGACGTAAATCACCTTAGGGGAATTTTTGCTTTCCAAATGTGAAAAATTTAGATCTGATCATGTTTATTGAGTAATTTCTGTGAGAGTGCCTATCACGAATTAGACAAGAATATGTAGTCAAATCGACTATGATATACTGCTTCCACGAGAATTATCTTGAATTGAGCTAATATAATGTACTCACCAAATTGAGTAGATCTTCTGTTAGTGCGATTAATACCAATACACCAATCAAAACATTTTCTGTATTATAACCAATACTTGAAGACAGGTAACTGAAAAAATTTAAACATGGGTTAAAAGTATTTGGTTGAACTTTGTACTATAACTTTTGAAAAAGTTATATGTAGGTGAATTAATTGAATAGAATGAAGACCCATACCATACGTGAGGCTTCCTCAACGTTCAGCTGTTGGTCTTAACGAGAAATTTTTACATGGAACAAAACTGAGGGAATCAACTGGGCTTGTGCTGTCAGCATATAAACACAAAATTAGAAGGCTCATCAATGCCTTCTATTCGACCGGAACCTTTATGCCTCGTCGCAATAAAGTGGAGTGTTACTGAAATATCCAGTTCATCAGGGAATATTAACGGCAAAAAAGTAAGGGTAGGAAGATTATGAAAGTCGCAGTAGGTATGTTAACAGGGGCACTCCACGTCAAGGCGTACAAATGCGCACTGGCATACCAAAAATAAGAAATACAATCAAACCGTTTGCGCAAGTGCAACGAGACAGAAACTGCACACCTGTACATACAACCGAAGAAAATCTGGAAGCAACAAAAATACCGGGGTGGACAAGAAAGATCACAGCGGAAAGGATTCCTCCAATACTGAGTCCCCGCACTTATCTCAAAGGAAGCTCGTGAATTCCTGGTAGGTTACCTCTAAGAGGAGGCGAAGGACCACTGACGCTAGGGTCCGCTTCACAAGACCACACGCAACCGACCCGACATAAAATTCACAGAAAGGACAACGAAACATGGTGAGTGACTATCCCTGGCACCCCCATGGAGTGAAGGGTGAAAAGGGATACGCGTAAGTAAGTATTGGCGGGGTCTTGTTGGAATAACAGGGGGTGGATGCTTTGTGAAACAAAATAGTCAGGAAATTATGTCATATTTTGGACAAAAGCCGAAACAGAAGTTTTGATCCCTGTGAAATATACTGGGTGTTAAAACGTCACTTACCGAGGTAAAATTGTCGCTGTTGTTAATACTAAGGCCGTTCGTACTATTAGGAACATGAGCAATGTTAGATTAGGAGATGCTTCTATATGTAAATTGTACGATTTCTCCTTATGTGGATCAACAAATGCTAAATTTATTAATTTTGTGTTTTTGGACAGCTCTCTGAAATGAAAATCAATAAAGTTCTGTTCTAATATATCACAGGAAAACTAATTTACTTGTGTCCATCTCTGTTGACCAGTTCTTTGCGTAACCTTATTTTGAAATCGGCTGAATCCTGTCTAGTTCTACCTAAACTCGTTTCCTGTAAATATAAAAATTCAATAATTTTCCATATATTATGTCATTTTTAATTATCAATTGAAAAAGTATTTTGAAAATGTTTTGCTGAAATATATAAAATGTACAACGGATATGCATAAAAATACAATTTAATCTTCATTGGGCTTGAAGGAAACTTTGAGGATATCTGATACCCAAATATCATTTTGACGACGATTCCCACCAAAACTAACGTTTTACTTTGTGTCAAAATAATTCACATAAAATGATGTCTTTGTTGGAGGGATTCTACTTCTTTCAACTTTCTTAAAACTTGATGGTGCAGTATTCTATACATATTTTCCAACATTCTGTATAGCCAGTCTGTGAGAAGAAGTGAGGAAGCTATAGAATAACAGAGTGCAGACAACAGAGTTTCGTGGGGAGGGAGTATTGTGTTATCTCTTGGAGATACACTGTGTTATCTATAAGATACAAAATTAATATTCCTGTACAAAACTGTCAAACGCAAGATATCTTTTTCATCAAATAGCGTTCATAAAAGATTTGGAGAGGTCGTTGGAAAATATGTTCAAATGCACTTTCAATGCTAAAGTACCTACGTCGGTTCTGTGATGAAATTTTTTTCTTTTTGTTTTCAGTATAAAAATGGTGTTCGATTTTTTCAAACATAACCATCCATTTTTTCTATTAAACCAGAGTGAATTTGAGAAAATTGGATGTGCATTTGATTTTATTTCCCAACTATTTTTCCAAATCTATTATTTTTTTCATGAACGCTATTTGGTAAAAAAGTTCGCTCGCGTTTGGTAGCTTTTTACAGGAATTCGTATGTCGCTTCATATAAATAACACAGTGTACCTATATAATTCAATTTATACTGGTCACTAGTTCTCCTTTATAAGACTACATATGGAAGATACATTTTTACCGAATCTGTATACTGATACTATTGGAAAAATGTCATTATGAGAGGTTAATGAACATAACCTCCAGGTTATGTTCAAACGTTAAAGGACAATTTACGCAATATTCACCAAGTTTGTTTGTGGAAATTCAGGACTGGAAAATCGATGGAACATAAAAATCCTCTTATTTTCACATCTTAATCACACAAATTCAAGGTTTGGTCCCCTAATAAGTCGAAAAAGCATGCGTTCAGCAGGAAATGGTTGATAATTATTTCAATTAGGAAAATATTTAACAAGTTAAACAATAAAAGTTAGCACAGAAAAAAAATTAAGTAGCAGAGTTTTCCTCCATTTGCTTTTTCAATAAATAATTCCCTCGAATACGTTTGCTGAAAAACATTGTGATTATAATTGAAATGGAACACTCACATTAGCTTCTTCTTCTTTCGTGTCTAAAACAGCTTCTGATATAACGCAACTATCTTCTTCAGGAAGAATGCTTCCGCCATTTTGAGCCTCCTGTGTTTTAGATTGAAACTGTGAAAATATATTGCATAAGAAAATTTACAGTGCTTACGGGATCGAACTAAAGTGAGATATTTTAAAGTCTGTGGTACTATGGCGCTAAATTTATCACAGAAAAATTAAGTTTTTGTGGTATTACTGTGAACTACGCCCTCGTTCGGTTTGATTTAAAAAAGAACACATTAAAATACTGAATTCTGCTGTGTTTTCGGTTGGGGAAAAGATATTTTCTCTTATAGTTTCATCGGACTATACTAGAAACTATTTATGAGCATAAGATATCTATATTATGATTAGGTACTTACCGGCTTGAGTACTTTCACAATAAAATAGGTTTTTAATCCTGCCGTTCTCAAAGATTCATCTCGTTTTTCTCCATATCCTGGTTCAACTTCGAATTCTCCATCAAGAAATGATAGAGTTTTGTCGGATATGTGTACTCTCCTATAAATAAAAACAATGATTCAATAATTTTACCTTCGACATTTGTACAGCGTTGATTTATTAACTCCATTCCATGAACCAACGACATTTTTGTGATAATTGGTTCTTGTGTTTTTTGAGGCGATTAACGTAATGAATGGAATTTCTTCTCCAATTTGTAGTTGAGAAAATGTATGGTAAATTGTGGCTCGAGACAACAATGTATTGAAATTTTAATTACATACCTATTCGGGAAGAGCACAAAAAATAGGACCAAATCCATTTCTCACTTATTGACATAATGTGGAAAATATAGACATATGGATAAGATGGAGCAAAACTTGGAAAAATGAATATCCTTGAAAAGGTTTTTTCAGCATCAGTCCACAAAAACAACTATTTTTCTGAATTTATGGAGCTGTATAAGACTATTTCAAGTGATTAAATTCCATAATAAACAAAATGTTCGTTCGTTATTTATTATATAAGTGTATTATCCACGTAAGAAGGTTTATCCGAGAGTGAAGTTCGAGGATTTAATTTTTGTCAAGTGGAAAAAACACAACAAAAATACGAATGCAATACAAAGAAATATCCACAATCACAGTCAATTAGGACTAAATTTGGCATCAGATGTAACGTAAAAAATTATTGAGATTGAATTGAAAGAATTTTGGGAAGTGGCTATTATTTCTCACTTCTCCACTAGTGGATAGAGTGGTACTCTATATGCTCCATAAATGTTGAGAAATCTTCAATTATGATGTGATTGTGGATAATGGTATATTTTCGAGCGAGCAGTTTATGATAGCTATCATACACGATGGGTGACGTTTGCGCAATTCACCCGAGTGAATATTGGCTATAAATTGCGAGTTGAGTACTATACTTTGCCATGACTCTTAATTTCTTCATTGAATGAGAGTCAGTAACAATTTGGTATTAGGTACTAACCTACCAAAATGTTGTGGTAGCTACATAAAGTAATTTGATATATATAGGGCATGTCCACGTGACGTCACAAACTATTTTGACAACAAGCTGCAATGGTGGCAAAACAATACACAAAGTTTTCAGAGCACGTGGTACTTAATAGTGATGTTATGCTGATTTATACAAATGGATGTGCTTGAGAGTTTGAGTTTGGTTGGTTTTGCTTCAGTGTACCTACTTTTAAAGTTATTTTAATTGTTGGGCCTGCATATTCAATACTATATAATAAAGGTTGATAGTTGTTTGTTGCTTAATAATTTTTCATCGTGACTATTGTTTATTATTTTACCACTGGACGTCTATTCTTGAACAATGAACGGCATAGATTTATGACGAATGATCACATGAGGCGATCGTCGTTATATTCTTGACCCGTGATCCGATATTATCAATCGCATGAAAATCATACGCTCCGGATCGCATGGTCCGACATAGGTGATCAAAGTCGAATTAATTGACGCGTGCGCAGTAATGAGGTTATTTTATGGAAATTTGGTTTCATTCTGTCGTAGAAAAATTATTAGAAAAAAAGTACTGCATAATTACTATTTCTCCATGGATTCGGTAATTATTCTGTCAGTTCTCTGTTTCTTTAAATCTTAAATTCATGTGGAAAGACTTGAAAAAAATACTTTGTCGTGGGTTTGAGTGGTTTCACTGGTTTTCAGTGTTTTAAATCGGTGTTTTATCATGGATATGGAGAACTATTATTTTTTGCACGTAATGATGGAGGATTTACGGGAGGCAGAGGTGGAAGTACAGTTTTAATATGACCATCGCTTGGAAGTGTTCCGTTTGTAGGGATATTTCTTTTGTAAGAATTGAAGCTCGACTGACTCATTTTTATGCAATTTTAATACTAATTGATTTACTAAGCAGACTACCTTTTTTATTATTGGTAATAGATCATAACAAATATAAAAAATAATTAATGACAGGAAATTATGACAGCCGTACAAAAAAAGAGGCCAGAAATAACTAAAAAGTAGATCTTTTGTATCAAATAATGCTGGCAGCATCGCATTAATTTCGAACGTTCACATGAAGGTTCAAGAATTAGTCGATATGGAACGTGGGATTCGATAGACCGCACGGGATAGATCCCATCGATCGAGAGAAACATCGGATCGTATGATTTTCAAGAATAGGTACCCTGGAGTATTGTCAATGTCAACTGCCGTGGACATGCCCTATAGAGTGATGGGCGATACTGAGTGAAGTATCAATACAACGCACCTTTATGAATTTATATTATATTAAAATACTTAGAAAATATCGTTATGAAAAGTACCAATACTGAAAATTACATCATTTTGTCGATACGATATATTTCAGAAACAAATTTACTAAACATGAAGTAGGGGGTAATTAAAAAATATTTTAAAATGCATTTTGGAAGAGAAAAAATAAGCTTTTTTGTGATGGATCACACGACCTACGCTAAGCGCTGACGTCAAAAAAATCAGACATTTGCCTCAAAATATGCGGAATGGAGTCTCATTCTAGAATCTCATAATTTCCCCCTTATCCGTTTCAAAGACAATCTCTTGGTGCGAAACTTTTCAGCAACGCTGTATAAACAACGTCATTATCCTTTTAATGAGTGTCAATATGTAACTAGCTTAAACAAATAATAATTAGAGAACTCTTACCCAGCTAACCCGCTGCTTTCCATTTTATTCGCTAATTCCACATCCTTAGAGTAAACGTCGAATTGCCACTGCCGCTGTCCCAACACTCCCGCTAGCACAGCCCCCGTGTGAATACCAACCCTCATGTCTACCGGGGAATTTGCCGTTTGTTGGACGTATCTGAAATAGAATTAAGCTTTAATAAAGGATTTGTTGAGCTTAAACCACAGGATGATTTAACGAGCTTGTATTTGGTTTCGAATGCTGTCCTATTCTGTATATTCCGTAGTGGATGTATACCAACACTTTAGATTTGGGATTCCTGCGAGACGGGTTCGCAGAAAATTGGATTGGTAATGTAAATACGTGTTGGTACAGCAAGTTTAGTTTAATTTGGAATATTGAACTTTGTAGCTATATTGACTATAACAAACATTTATTCTACAGATTATCAAGAAGTGCGGATATTCAAAATAGGATGCAGACATACCTTTCGTAGCGGCAATATGTCCCACTGACAGTTCTTGTCAGGTCTGTATTTTGTTGTTTACGCCAATTATTATTTATGAAAAGTGAATACCATTCTTATTGTTATATTTATTCAAATAATACGAAAACATACACAAAAAAACATCAGCGTTCTGAAAGTTTTCAATGATTTTCTGTTGGAAAAAGAAGCTGGTAATTATTAGTTCCATAGCCTTTCATGGCTGAATATGATCTTGATGATTTTATTTATTGAATTCAAGGTTAAATGTATGGTGAATAAAATATAGGACTTACCCTAAAGCCGGATATACGTCACAAACGATGACGCACACTACTATTGAATAAACTTTAATGATACCTATTTGTGTATTCACAGCGTCAAGCTTTTTGTTGTGATGGCACCCCGTACACGGGTAGAGTTTTAAGTATGGAATGCCTCAATTATCTCGGAAACAGATTGCACGAATTTTATAGATCTCACTAGTGTGCAAAAATGTTATGTTATAGCCGATGTTATAGTGGTATTCACATTGGTCATATCTTCCTTTTTTCTGGAAAACTTAATAATAATTTTATGAATTCCACTAGTTTTTCAAATTATGTTAATGCTTGGGATAATGAGCTATTTTCCCATATTATGTATGAGATGTTTCCTCCCCCTTCACCGATGCTGAATGTGTTGTAAAGGGGTATCAGTTGGACTTGAGTCGGAAATAAAGTGGAGGGGTTGAAACGTGGTTATATAGGAGATATTCCAGATAGGTCATATGTTTTGTCTCTTATTCACGCATGCGTTGGCAGATCGCTCGTTCCAATTGAGTAGGTCGTTCTTTTTGGTGTTAACTCACATCAATTTATCTCAGATCACTTTAACTGAAGTGAGCTGAGATCTCAGTCAAAAAGAACACACCTATAATAACATTATAATAATATAATTTGTTAAAACTTTCAAAACAAACACCTTAAAACAAACTCTCCTTTTTTAAAACTGTGTATTGCAAAGTAGTGCCTATTAGATCCTAAAACAGGATCTAAATCCGAAATCTATTATTATTTATAAAATTCTGACACGATAATTCAACTTAAGCTGGGACATAGAATAACAAACTAAAACGCTACCTTCACCAAGCTGAGTTTCTGCATTATAAACTGCATAATTACATTAAAATTTCATTTTGAGTTTACTCTGTTAATCTGGAGACGTAACTTGAGATAATTATAGTTTTGGACCAATAATTTGTTACTCATTCTTATAACCTGAGAAAACATGTGGTCAAAACTCAAAATTGTGCACCCCATTGTATTTCTATTCTATAATTTTCATCTCATAATTCCACAGCTCAATTTCACTTCTCAATTAAAAGCATCACCTCCTGTGATATCTTAATAGAATTAACGGCTTGATAGATATGGACAGTTGTTTGTGAAAAAAGCACAATCTCAAAGTTGGTGGTTAAATGAACCATCATAAAATGAGTAAATAAACTCCGAACGTCCCACTCAACTGAGCATTATGTCAGCAAAACTTGACAACTATATTACTCACATAAAATAGACAAACACAACTCAATTTTTCTTGATAATAAGACAAATATTTGTATGCAATGAATCGCGAAAAACTTCGCTTCTTCGCATAAAAAAACGCTGAACACAGATGACATTTCATGGTTCATGTTTCCTTCAATAGTTTTGTTCCATGTGAATATAAAATAACTAATAGTAGTTACTGATGAGAAATATCGAACATGTGTCCCATTCTTGTTATTGGTTTAGTGGAGGTAATTGGAATCAATGATTATTTGAAAATTGTGAAAATATGCTTTAATAGTGAATCACATCGGAAAACTGGAGGTAATTGTTTCATTTATTCGAATAATGGTTATTTATTATACAAGGGAAAAAAGTACTAGATTTTAGCTTGAGGTTGTATTGTCTCCCGACGCGCAGAGGAGGGAGACAAAAAACCGAATGGTTTAAGTAACGTGTCTTTCATGCAATGCACATTTAATAATAATAATAATAATAATAATATTTATTTACCATTCAATTTTAAATATACAGCAAGTTTAAATTACGATAAATAAATATAGAATCCCCACAGAAGGATGAACCTGTGCGTGGGTTTTACCATATTAGTATACCACATATGATTATAATAAATAAAATAAATAAAATTTCATAAATAAAGTATCTGTCATTATTAGAAACAGAGTACCAGGAGACTTATTAATTAATTTTGTACTGCAGACTTATATGACCATGAGACTTATATGTAGATATCGTATTAAAAATAACTTACACATAAAACAGAAAGAAGAACACAGTATTTTAGAAACAATTAGCAATAGGATTATAGTATATAAAATTTAGAAAATACAGTTGTTTTCAGTGTGAAAAGAAAGACACTAAAAATTCATGTAGATATCACATTAAGAATTATTTATAAACAACACAAAAAACAAAACAAAAATAAAAACAACACCCCACTTTAAAAATGATACAATTTGTAATAGATATTTGCCTCAGACATCAATATCAACAATACCAACAATGGACAAACTGAACTACAAGTTACAAAATTCCAAATAAAATAAAAGTACATCTTCAACTATTATTTATACACTGTAGTAATATGTATTTTTCATATCGACATATTGGTGTATCTGTAATCTTGGCAAACCTAAGATCCAAACTTTAAGCTTATTTTTGAATAAATGATTACTAATAATAGCTTTGGTATCCGCTGGAATGAGATTGTACAACCGAGGAGCCAAATAGGTATAACACTTTTGTAAAGTGTTTTTTTGTGATTTTGGCACATATGTAGAATTTATTTTATGATGAGTTTCATAATGGTGTTCAATATTTTTAAGTTCGTGTCTATTTTTATGTTGCATTACAACAGTTTTAAAAAAATAAAGTTGTCTTATATCTAGAATCAAGATTTCTTTATATAGCGCATCAGTAGGGTAAGTTCGTTTCCTATTTGTGATTATTTTTAGACTTAATTTTTGTATTTGCTCTAGATATTTTTTTTTTTTTTTTTTTTTTTTTTTTTTTTAATTGTATATAAAGGAAATGTAACTTTATTGTATTGTATATTCTAAAATTAAATTATTATGTGTTTATATCCGGGAAAAAAGTACTCCATAAAAAGTGACATTTTGTGACCTGTCAACAGATATAAAATGTCAAACTTTTTTCCCGTCACAGAAAAAACATATACATTTTTTTATACATCTCAATAATTTTATTATCACAAACTTCACGTCTTTTAATTGAAGTAACATTTGAGATGTCATGTGTCACTTTATCATCATGCTCTCAGGGATTACCAATTTTATCTACTAAAACCTTCCTTATGAATCACTTTGTTCATTACTGAGGAATATATTGAGGTACACCGGACTACTAGCCAAATTCGGGACAAAAATTGGAAATTATTGACATTACACACTATTTCAATGCTTAAGGGCGAGTTGTACCAAACGCCTAAACACGATTTAATGTTAACTGATGTTTAGACTGTGTCTGATTGATGTATTAATTATCAACAATTACATCAGTCTAATCATCAGTTAACATTAAACCGAGTTTAGGCGTTTGGTACAACTCGCCCTCTATATTACAGCGGTACGTTTTGCGTTCACAACAGAAAACCGTGAGTGTACAATATACAAAAAAACACTCACAAATGCAACACGAGAAGCGTTTGCATCGTCATCTGACTGACAAGTACACTGTCTTTTCTCGCTCCATACATTATGAACACACTCATTCTTTCTACTAATCGGTCATTTTTATTGAGCGCGAGTTTTGAACAAATGGCATTAAAATCCAAATAATTTTGTCTTGATAGGTAATTTTAAAGCAGTAAATACTCTGAAGACAATCTCCCAGGTACACAAAATTGAATTGCACAAGTTTTTGTTGAAATACTATCACTAGATTCTCAAAATATTTGGATTTATTCATTATTGATATGGGTTAATTATAAAAATAATAAAATAATAAGAAATTAATAATCATAAATTGAGAAATTCAACTTCTCAGTCGATTAGAAGAAGTAATAATTGTCATTTTCACATCTAGTAGTGGAAAAAATATATCAGCCATAATATACCCATTATGTTTACAATCACTAATGAACAATCATTCAATATTGCCTACTGATTGGCTGATTGCGATGACCTCCCTCTTAATTCGCGAATTTCCCAATGATCCTTTTTGTTTCTGTCAACTGTTTGTGGAGACGACCATAATAACCAAGTTTGTTCCAAAAATATATAGAGTGAGAAATTATACCTGAAGATGAGTGCCCAATAAAAAAGTTTCTCAAGACTCGTATAAATAAACTGAGCAGTGCCAACCAAAACTCTACTGGTAAATCACTCACTTAAAACCAATGAACATAAAATATCTGTGAAATAGCAACCAGTAACATTACCAATATCCCATAAACGTTATCCTGAGCAGCCGTAAAAGTACCTTATATATCTTAATTAAACTGTTTGGTTAATGTATAACACGTGCTTTATAAGAGGGATTCTCCTCGAGGATAAACCACTTAACACATCAATGATTTCTGATGTGCTATTTCCTGAAGGTATTACAAACCCAACGAGCAGATAATGAACAGATTTATTGTTACAATCCGTGACATATTAGAACTAAAATGAAATTTTGGTTAATCATAATTATTATAAACGTAAATTACAGTCTTCTCCATCCACTGAAATCTGAGAATAGCTATTTATGCTATCAGTTACGAAATGCCTAATTTTGTGTAACGCGTGAGATTTTTGCGGAACAAACGAAGTGTCTTTCGCAAAAACTCACAAGTTACACAAAATTTCATTTCGTAACGTATTGCATACAAGATTTTTTCTAATTTTGAGGAAAGTAATAGAAAAATGATATTTAATATAATTGATAAAAATTTGGAAAACATGTTGCTGTTACTTCATGTTAGTTGTCAGTTTGACATTTTGTAAAAAAGTCTAGACGAAAGGTTTTTAGCGAGATTAATCTATTTTTAGTTTAATTTTTTTTAAATGAGTGATTCAAGTTCTGAAGAGCTACCAAGCGATATTGAAGAGGCAGCAAGTAATGAATGCTCTATTATCAGTAATTCCCAAAAAGTCAAAGGCAGTTTATGATAATTTTTTTTGTCACTAATTTTGAAATACATTTTTCGTCACCAATTGCATGAAATTTTACTTCATGCAAAAAAGTAAGACGTTTCATAATGTCAATCATATGAAGTAAGACGTTTCATAATGTCAATCATATGAAGTGTTTCATAATGTCAATCATATGAAGTAAGACGTTTCATAATGTCAATCATATGATATGTCACTTTATATGTCAAAATTAGAAAATTTTTTTTTTTTCTATTATTCGGTCATTTAACGTGGGTCTATTTCTGCGACTGAGACCGACACCAGGAGCACTCTACCCCCAACCGATAATTTGAGCATTGTCTAATATTTGAGTGAACCTACCAGTGGTAGCGTTTTTTAACCATCCCAGCATCCTTTGGCTCGTGACCAAGGTTTCATTATTGGGAAAAGTAGAATTCGATAGGTGGCGCTCCGAAATGTCAATGTCATCCTAGAAACGAGTAAAACAAATCAGCTGTCGTATAAGCCTTTTGATATTTAAGTGGTTTTATTTTGCTGTTTTAGTTATTTTCAGTGTGTGTTTTGTGAAACTTTTGCTTTTTCTTTGATTGTGCTTTAGTATTTTGTGTTGTTAAACTAAATTTTAACTCCTAATATTTTTAATTTTGGAGTAATAGGTATGATTGATATTTGTCAAAAATAAAACAAGTTTAGGTATGATTCGGTGTTTTTATTTTATTTTTGATGTAGTAATATCCACAAAAGTTACAGGGAAGGTACGTTTGTATTGAGTAATACAAATTTTAAATCTTTAATACCGACCTATTTTCTATTTGTTTTTGTAACTATGGATTAGCTATACACTGACTATTCAAAGTTTATTTGATTTTGTGAATGCTGAGCCTTCTTCTAGGTGTATAAATGAGGGACAGGCAGTTTTAAATGTTAATCATCTATTTTTGCATATTATCTATAGAGAAAGGAAGTGATACTTTCATAAAAGTGCAATGAAAACAAAAAATAGAATAACATAACCTCTTCCATAATATCTCTGATTATAATAAGAATACAAACTAAGAAACGATGACAGTGGGGATAAATAGAAAAACACAGTTTTAAGCTTGTCACTGACACAAAATTTAACAAATAAAGTACGAATTTACGGTAATTACGTTGACTTGAATATAATACAAAACCAATGCAAAACGAATTGTTTTACTCGTTTCGACAGTTACAATTTTTTCCGCCAGAGGTCTCATCGAATTCTACTCCGCCCAATACCTCGCGCTCTTAGGTATCATGCTTACGAGCTGTCGTGTCACTCTATGCTACTCCACTGCAGGACGTACGGGCCCTAAACGACGGTTATCCCTGGTATAGGCACCCATCCAAGTACTATAACCACGTTCGACATTGCTTGACTGTAATTATCGCATCAAAGGTGTTCCATTACAATGCTGGAAAATGTTAAACCTTATAATTCAGTTGAGTGAAAATAAATCAAATTACTGCACGATCAAAATATGTCATGTTTCGCGAAATCCTTTCATTGTTCATCCACCAGCATCTCCTCTGATGGAGTTTCAATCAATCTAATCGGTTTTTCTGCACGTTTTGTATCAATTTGTTTTGTTTTAGGATGAAATTCAACGTTTCTGCATTGCGATTGTCACGAAATATTGGGGAGTGGATGGTTTACCCTGAAAACTCTCTTTCGAGCTGAATAAACCATAACGGATTCTGCGTTGCGGCTGACACTGCCATGTACTCTCGTCTGCTGTTGATTATTGAACAGTTTATTCTAAACACAAATTCCGTGTTTCCATTCCAAAATTTTCCCTGTTGTCGACTAATGTACCATTTAAACCAAATTTTAATTAGCATCATTTTATCAAACAATGCTGCCTTGTCTTGATTGTTTTTCTATCTTGTTTTGACAAAGCTGATTGTATTTTAGCTTCGGACTAGTCAATGATGATTGACCATACTTTTTAATCATAAATTTATTTCCATTATTCACATTCAAAATCAAACTTTTACTACAGAGAAATTTAAATTGTGTAAAATAGATCAACTTCCATAAATGACTGACATTCTCAACATAGTTACGTACTCAACAACTACTATGCATAAATAAGTTGGGTGATCCAAGTGTCGCAGCCTCTATTTAGTGAGGATTAGTGATGCCCGGCGCCACCTTTTGTGTGAAATAACAGGCGCTTTATCTAGAAAGCTGAAAAAGATTTCAAAATTCCAGAACTCTTTTTTCCAATACAATAAACAGCATTGCTTTGTTACTCGAAGTCTTTGATAAAATGCAAATTCTTATATCTCGTGGACCTTATCAGATCAATTGTTAAGAGCCTTGAGAATTTGAAGTCATGCGAAACTTATCACTGGAAATAATGGTGTAGTGTTTCCATTGTATTTTAATTCAGTCTACAGTTTCACTTGCTTTTATTTCCGTGGCTGACAAGGCTGACTGAGTTCAATGACTGCTCTGCACAAATCGTTGGTATATAATTTGAAAAAGTATTTGAATTAAGAACAGCTGGCTAAAGCTCTGTTGACTTAGTTTGGATTTATGCAGACACAATTAACAATTATCAATTAGCAATTAACAATAAACAATTTTCATTTAATAAATTAGTAAAACTGCCATCGTTTATGCAGACACAATTATAAATTAGGAGAATAGTAAGCACGCGCCCAAGCCCGAGATTCTGGTTATTTACATTTACAATAACCCTTCATTTTCATGTCTATTGGAACAAATTGAAGAAGACGAGACTTTTTTGCTTTTAATAAAGATGCTGACACACAACATAACCCTAAATTAACCACTTTTTTCATAAAAAAGTGAGATAAATTTCAGGATCTACGTACTAGTTGCGCGCTAGATAAAAATTCGGTACAATTAATTTAAGAAGTTAAAAGTTGGCCAACTTCGCAATTTTTAATTGATAAATGAAAATTGTTAATTGTGTGCATAAATGGAGTCATATAGTGAAATGCGTAGTTCAACTTATAATTGATCATTGTTAATTGTTAAATGCTAATTGATAATTGTGTCTGCATAAATCCACACTTAGAAATTAGGTATTTCTTAAGATATTCAGAAAGTTACTGATATATGAAACTAACCTGGTATTATGAATCTGACTTTCCCAGTTTAAGGAGATGCATTAAGTCACTCAAATCCGTTTATTGCTGTTACAGTACAATATTAATCTAGTCATTGTTCCAAAATATAATTTTTCATCGCAATGAATAGAAATCCAAAGCCCTTCTAAATAATTCGTAACATTGAACAAGTTATTTCCACATATTTGATCAAATTGTCATTACACATAATGACAATATAGTTTTCCGACGATTCCGTACTCCAATCATACAAAACTAAAAACGGAGGGTGTGAATTAAAACCGAAATAATTTGTATTTCACTATGCAAGAGAAATATTAAAACAGAAACGATTTATTATATCGATCAAAATGTCCATGATGAATTTAAAAATAAATGCACTGAATTTCAAAGCACGCAAAGCTGAACAATCATTGATATTTTTATTTTGTGGTTTGGTATTTTGATGTACCTGTGATACTGCTTGACTGAATGAGATAAATGAGAAGGATTATGAATAAAAATATGTTTTAGCACTAGTGAGAGTTTATTATGAGCTAAACTTTTGAAACTCCATTTATTTGAAAAATAATTATAAGACTCATTCTCTAACACATCATTTGAGCAGGTACAGCACTGTAATTTCAACTCACTTGCTTGATATGGTTATCTCATTGTATTAAACAATCTTTGATTGACCAAGCATGTGGTTAGATGTGGTGAAATTGGGAACTTCAAACGAAACTATCACTTTTTGAGAGAAAAAACTGAACTTTCTGAGGATTGGAAGTCAAAGATAATTTTTTACTAAATATAGTAACCAATCAAATTACTTAATTTTAAGTCATGTGTCAAATTTCATCCAATCACCTCTGGATTACAGCGATAATACCCTACATGTCGTGTTTTCAGTTTGGTTAAACGTCAAACTGATTAAAACTAATAAATTGTGTATTTAAAATTATTAAACGTCAGATTGACAATCAATTTTTTGATATCTACAAAGTAAAAAATTATCTTATCGAATACTCCTCGGGCCTTGATAAATACTCAAAATTTTGTCATAGAGAATCCTTCAAGCGAGTTGCTCAAGGATAATAGCCCTCGGCCTGCGGCCTTGGGCTATTATCAAGCAACACGCTTTCAGCATTCTCTATGACAAAATTATCTCGGTATTATCAAGACCCTAGGGGTATTACTATTGATAGGCATCGAGTCATAGATTATTCATTGCTACCTTAGGGGCGCGAATACACACATTTTGCCGGCAATACTAGATAGGCGCATTACAAACTATTGGATGTTTGACCAGGTTATAGGCACTCTACGTGTCCTATAGGGTAGTGCCACCTGAAGATCCTGAGCAGTTACTGAAAGTTACTTCAGAAATATATTATGGGTGATAGCTATACTTTTCTCAAGATTGTCCTTGTAATTTACCTTTTACTCATAGTACCTATGCAAGTTTGAGTTCTCAATTAGTTTTAGTTGTAAAAGCTTGTAACTGTATCTGTAAAGTAGAGAGGGTGAGTGTAGGTTCACAGCACTAAGGCCACATGTGACCCATTGTATATCCGTCCGAGGACTTGTCATAATCCATAATGTCCTTCCCAGGAAGGTAGCCATGTCACTAGGACCAATCTCCTTCATATCAGCAGGTGTAGGCCAAGTCTCACCGAACATACACTCTCTTATTGACCTGGAGCTGAATGCTGCCCAAGATATTATTAGCAAAATTTGTTCTGAAGCCTCACCGCAAGTAGTGGCTGGGGCTCGTCTAGGCAAACCAGTTAATGGTAAAACCCGTCCATATCGTTTGACATTTAGCTCTCCACAATATGCCATTGAAGTTTTAAAAAACAAAAAAAAGTTATCACATGAGAAAATTAAGCTTAATCAAGATATGACTCCCAATCAGCTACAACATTTAAAGGACTTACGGGCCGAACTCTCCATCAAATTACAGACTGATAGCAACCTTACAATTAGATATATAAACAAAATTCCAAAAATTGTTCCTATCACACATCATGCTTCGGGGTCTTCTAAAAGAACTAGGGAAGAAGAAATGTCACCAGTACGTGAATACGGATTAAAGAGCTCTAAAACACAAAATCAAATATAGCATCCAGTTAATATTGTTTTTTGGAACTGTCAGGGATTCCGAAACGTTTTAGATTATGTTAATGATACCAACATGCCAGATGTTTTATGTCTCTCGGAAACGTGGTTAACAATTGATATGAAAGTATCCCCCTCCTACTTGTCTATGTATAATGTAATTAGCTCTGTTGCTATAAAGGAGAAGTCTACAGGAAGAGCTAGTGGCGGTATTTCGACTTTCTGTGTGAAAAAGTTTTCGTGCACTATAATTGAAAACTCTCCCTGGTGGTTATTTTGTTTAGTTTCTGATCGTAACTTTAATTTTATTGTATGTAATGTTTACTTCAAACCAAACTTGGATCTGTTATACCTTCTGGAAATGTTTCAAGGTTCTTTATCTAGTGTACAAGAATTATATAATGACACTCTAATAATCATTGGAGGAGATTTTAACTCGCGCATATCTAACGTAGATTACGCTCCTCTTGAAATTTTTGAAAACACTAATCTGTTTGACACCAGAATATCATTAGATCAAACTATAAATTCAAGGGGACGGCAACTAATAGATTTCATGAATACTAACGGATTTTCTTTATTAAACGGTAGAAGTATTTCGGACCGCCCTGGTAAATTTACTTTAGTGAATGTTCTGGGCAAAAGTACTATAGATTTCGTTTGGGTTAATAACCCGCATCTCTCCATGATAAGGGATTTTTATGTAGATAATTTGTTTAATTCATCAGACCATTTTCCAGTTTGTTGCTCCCTAAACCTCGACTTTTTACATTCTCCTCCTAACATAAATAGCCAAGAAGTCCTTACCAAATTGTTTAAATTACCAGATCACTTAATATTACCCTATAAATTACTTCTACAGAATTCTCCTCGTGTAATACCTATCTCTGACGTAGAAAAATCTCATGAGAATCTTATACTTGCAATTAATGATGCCGCTACTGATTTGGGTATTGTGCAGTTTGTTTCACAAGGTTCGCAGGCACATATTAAGAACCCTTGGTTTGATAAAGAATGTATATCACTAAAGAAAAAAGTCCTTCATAATATAAAATGTTGTAAACAAAACTCATTTAATGACAATCACTTAAAAGATGTGTATTTAACTTCCAAAAAAGAATACAAAAAGTTGACCGCTAATAAGAAAAAACAGTATGACCAAAATATTATACAAACACTTTCTAATTGCAGAGACTCTAAAATTTTCTGGAAAACCATTAAAGACTATCGTTGTAACTTTTCTCGATCTTCTAACCTACGAGTTGAAACCTGGGAATTATTTTACAGAAACTTTTATCCTGTCTCTGCTATTGACAATACTGAATTTTTTGATGCTAGGAACCCGTTTCTCGATTACCCGGTCACAACTTCTGAAATTTATTCTGTATTCAACTCGTGCAAAAACAACAAATCTAGCGGACTAGATGGTATTCCCTATGAGTTACTTAAATCCTTACCTAATAATTGGGTTCTCTATTTATGCTCCTTATTTAACTCCATCTTAGATACTCTCGTAATTCCTAAAAACTGGAGTGACGTGGTTATGATTATGCTCCACAAAAAGGGCCCGATAGAGGATCCTTCTAATTACAGGGGCATTGCACTCGTTAACTGTATTGCCAAAATTTTCATGCATATAATACTTGACAGGTTATCAACATGGGCTGAAGAATGTCACATCCTCCCAGAATGTCAATCGGGTTTTCGTCGTGAGCGTGGCTGTAACGATAATATATTTGTCCTAAGTTCTGCTATACAATTGCATCTTCGCCTTCGTAGACGTAAGGTTTTTGCTATTTTCGTGGACTTTAAACGCGCATTTGATAGTGTAAATCACTCCCATTTATGGAATAAGTTATTTAAACTTGGTATAAGTTCCAAACTGATCAATATTTGTAGAAATTTTTACATTAATGCGAATATGCGTGTCAAATGCAATGGACAATACACAAGTTCGCATAACATAACCACTGGTGTTCTTCAAGGGGAAGTTCTGAGCCCTCTTCTTTTTGCATTGTTTTTAGCAGATATTGAAGACTTTTTTAGGGAAAGTGGGGCTGTTGGCATTAACATCGACAACAACAATGACCTTCTTATGCTATTATATGCGGATGATTTAGTGATTTTGGCAGACTCTGAAGTTGATGTAAGCAACAAACTTGAAATGTTAGAAGTATACACATCTAATAATATCTTATCAGTCAATACTGAAAAAACCAAAATCATGTGTTTCTCGAGAGGTACTTATCATATGCGAGATAATCATTACTTCACATTTAACTCTAATCGGTTAGATCTAACCTCATCATACACATATCTAGGTGTCACTTTTTCGTCTTCTTCTCTGTTTCGAATAATGTCTGAATCGGCTATAACAAAAGCAACACAAGCCATAGGCGCTGTAATCCCAGTAATGGCTAAAGCTAAAATTGATTCATGGACTACACGCATGCATCTATTTGATTCGCTAGTTTTAAGTACCATGAGCAATGGCATTCCAATTTGGGGATTACGCTATGCTGATGCCCTGGAAAAAATTCAAACCACATTCCTGAAAAGGGTTCTCCTCCTACCTGCTAACACCCCTGACTTCGCACTGAGGCTTGAAACCGGCCGGGTAAAATTGTTATACAACATTTTTAAATTAGCGTTAAACTGGCTTTTAAAGATATTATTAATGGATAACACAAGACTACCAAAAATCTGTTTCAAAAGACAATTACAGTTAGAAGAGTGCGATAAAAGGTATAACTGGGCCCTTCAAATTAAACAAATCTTTTGTCAAATTGATGCTTTGAATTTCTGGGACAACATTACATATTGCAATATTAGAAACAACAAAAAAGATCTTCTAGTTCGTCTCCGAAATGAACTTTTTACCAAAGATTGTAACCTTCTAGATAACTCATCTTTCTTGACAATATTTAAAAAAATTTCTATATCAACATCTGCACAAAACTACCTTCGTTTGAGACTTCCACTCCATATCACCAGAACAATAGCTCAATTGCGTTTTTCTAACAATTACATGATAAAATTTTCTTGTAGGGGAGCGGTATATCGTATTAATCCGGACGAAATCTGTACAATTTGTAATCAAAGGCTTCCCGAAACCATCTATCATCTCCTATTAGATTGCCCAATATGTAGCTCTATGAAGCCCCCTGACTTGACATTCTTGCAAAGTCCAAATTCCTTACTCCTCGCATTGGATAATTTATCTATTAACTCTGCAAAAGCTATAGCATTTCACATTCAAAATGTTTTAAAACTCCGAGCATTTGTCTTGAATGAATAATCTTGAAATGTTTCCTTACTCTTACACAGTTTATATGGGTATATTATGTATATGTATACATGTGCATATGTATGTATATATGTATGTATGTATGTGATTGTGCGTATATATAGGTATATTTCTTTTTTTTCTTTTTTTTTTTACTGAATGTATTATATTTTATTTGTTCACTCTTGCTATGAAAATGTATATTTTTTAGAAGCAATAAATTATTGAATTGAATTGAATTGAATACACTCTCTTATTGACAATAACTTCGGACACTAGTAGAAGACCTGACTGTTTCATCTTCCTGTTCACACATTCTGCATGAAGGTGTGTCCACTAGCCCAATAGTATGGAGGTGTTTCTTTAGTTGACAGTAGTCAGTCAGAAATCATACTGTTGAACGTGGGTTTTCCCAGGTCATCGCCAAATATTTCTTCGGCGCCAGCTTCCCAGGGTCTCCCAGGGTCACCCATAGTGATCCTAGCAAGACTGCATCCTTTGATTCCATCCCATCTCTTAAGGGATTTTTGTAGCAGCTTGTGAAAGCCGATGTGTTTTCTGCTTTTTGTAATACAGCATAGTACAAGTTTATATATATTTTGCTTGAAAATTGGTTAAAAATGTGAAGTGCAGAGGAGTGTGCTCAATTATCTTACTCGATACATCTGTTTTTCTTGAATTTGATAATTTTACCTAATGGTAGAAATAAGCAGAGGATATTATTAAATTATTGACTTCTTCTTCAAAATTGGATTCGTGTTATGAAAACGCGAAAAAGCGCACCTAGAAAAGTATTATTCAACATGTTTGGTTCAAAACGCTCCTAAACTTATAAATTAGGTAAACGAGACTGTGAATAATTGGAAAAACTTATTAGTTTATAAAGTTAATCATAATAATTCCAGAACTCGTTCCTAAATAAATCAATCCAATTTGGACAATCCCTAAAGGGATAATTGATGTTAATTTAAGTTTGTTTTGACGATGTAGATGTATTCAAGCTCCGACAAATCAGTGGATGTTTTAAATATTCAAGACTTATATCTGCCAAATACACATAAAACCTCCGTTTAGAAAATTTTATAAGCACCACAAAGGAGTTCATCCTTCACGCTTCAATCGATCTTAATGCTTAACAGTATTCAAGTCATTTTTGAGATCCCACTCCCTGTTATATTTCACGTTCACGTTAAGCAAAATTTAATTTTTAACTCAAATTATGTTTCTTGAAATTGTTTCAACACTTAAAGTTGTCTATAGAATTTAGTTTGCTTCTGCTTTTACTTCGATGTCGATTTTCCCTCAATCTGCAACGTTCATTTTGTACTGTATAATATTAACAACCAAGTGCAGCAATTATAACTGAATACCGGATGTTCCAGGATCTCATCAATTTTATTTCTGGATATTTCAATTTTGAGTGACCTGCGATATCGCCTGGGATATGTTCTCCAGAGCTGTTCAGCTGTTAACATTTGGAATCCTCCTAGAACGCAGCAGAAGTTAGCAGTTGCCTAGAGGAAAGAAAGGAAGAAGCTGCTGCAGGAAGCATTCCATCGCCATGCAGTATCAGAGCTCGAATAAGAGCCTCTGTACACGAGCCACGCGTTTCGGCGAACTCAAGCTACCCATAAGAAATACTGTACCATACGTATACGGGGCGTTCACTGCAGTCTACTTACAGTCGATCTCCACCGAGTGGTCGCTACTGCATCCGCCGTACACGAACCACATTCTTGTGGTCGTATGAACCGCGCTGCGCCGTCGCGTTCGAAGTCATTTGAACCTAAACGAGTACATCGACAAGTTGTTTGCAATGGAGAATATTTTCTGTGATGTGGTTGCAGTCGCTTCAACTACACGTGCGGTTCATATGACTGCAAGTCGACCACAAAAATGTCGCTGGTTCAACCGCAAGGTGCAGTTGACGTGACCACAGTTTACCGACTGCAAATATGTGGTCCGTGTACGGCCGCTCTTAAGAGCGGCAAACAGCTTGTCGATGCACTCGTTTAGGTACAAATGACTCCGAACGCGACGGCGCAGCGCGGTTCATACGACCACAAGAATGTGGTTCGTGTACGGCGGATGCAGTAGCGACCACTCGGTGGAGATCGACTGCAAGTAGACTGCAGATGCCCGTTTTGATTGCAGTGAACGCCCGTGTACGTATGGTACAGTATTTCTTAGGGGTAGCTTGAGTTCGCCGAAACGCGACAGCAATTTTGTGGTCGGGTCGACCGCAAAATGTGGCTCGTGTACGGATGCTCTAAGGCTTTTATTAGCGCCTATCGTGTAAATACGCAGTATTGTTGGTGTGAGATTAATAATTGTTAAATAGTAATGCGATTATAATTTTCTAATTTTTTTTTAAACAAGTGTTCTAACAAAAAAAGTATCTACCAACTGAAAAATGCTCATTTTATAATTGATCTATGAAATTAGGTTTATAATAATAATGGAGCAATATAGTTCAAATCCCGACTCAAGCTAACTTGAGAAAAAAAATGAAAACCATACTGTGCATGAACCACAACCTACAAATTTAACACAGGGTATTGGGAATTCAATATAAGCGATATTCTATCTGGTGGCAGAAAATTTCTTTGTACACTATTTTATAACTTTTACATAAAATTTGTATAATAAATAGAATTAACAATACTTTTTATACCATGGATATAATAAAAAAAAACAAAGGAAATCCAAAGACAATGGAAATGTTATGTAAAAGATATTTGAGGTTATACACAATGTACAAAGAAGTTCAGTTGGCGCTGCGATCTAAATTTGAATCCCCGATTACAATTGCGATTGTGCTGAATGGATGGATGGACTGAAGGTAATAGTGATTTGAGATAATCGTATGATAATCAAATTCAATCAGAACAGGATGTGGAGCTGTAGCTTTTATATCCATCGGCATCAATTAGTAGGTCTTTAGTGTAGGTTCTGTTATTCATCTGCGTGTCACCTTAGGTACGAAGCTGTTAATTGAAATTTCTCATCAAATGATGGTCTCAAAGCACTTTCACTTGAGGCGAGAATTTAAATTTGATATCTCAGTGTCAAATTAATACTAAATTTTGAAAGGAGGTGCCGAAAAGTCGCGATACGAGAGAAAGAGAAAAACTTTCGCATGCGTCAAATGGCTAGGCATTGGTAAAATTGAAAAATCGTGCTTCACGCCTCAAAATAATTCAAGCACACAGTTTACGCGTTAGTTATCTGGATAAATAACTCTCAAAAAGACATTAAAAAGAAATGTTGAGAATGCAAAACTATTGATGGAAAGCTGAATTGTCAACTACAACTTTGCAAGTGCAAATCTGGCTCCGGTCAAAATGATTCTTAATATCTCGCGCGTTCTGACATGGCCAACAAAACTTCCCATTGACAAAACTATCGAAAACCCCAAATGAGGTCGACCTCTGAAAATATAAAAGATATTGTCACACACAAAAGTTGTGGATAAGAAGATGAAAGAAGTTTTTGATTTAGAGTGATCGAAAATATATGACAAATCAAATATTTTTCATATCACTGCCTTCATATTCTATATATTATTCTGTAGGCTTAATTTTGTAAAGAAATGTTATAGATTCAGTGACCAGACTTAAAGTACAGTTCCTAGGAGACCAATTTTAATTTTTGACCACTGAGTGTGAAAAAGTGTTTTGGATTTTTGGGGCCGTTTGTACCGTACTAAAATGATTTCTTAAGACGTTCAAGAAATCAAGATGGAAAGGCATGTCAGAGGGCCACGTAGCTAGTGCCTCTTTTGTTCATGCTAGGCCCAGCAGAGAATTGAATATCCCAGCAATGTTATATGGAGCTCAAATAATTGTAGCAGATTACCAGGTTTGATATATGTGTTCAAGAAAGACATATTATTTGCAATATATTTTTTAATAACCTCCGTTTTCGATAGTTCTGTCCATGAGAACTTTTCTTCACAATATCAGGACGTACAGGATACCAGTAATCAACCCATTTTGACCGTGACGGGATTTGCACTTTAACAGTGCGGGGTTCTTATGAATTAAGTTTAAAGTACTTCCAAATGCTTTGCTGAATTATTTACATTATGTCGTCTCTCCAACTAATTTCGGTTGAATAAAAATTGAATTTAAGGAGTCATTGTATGAATTTATGGCGTCTTCAATAAAATTGGGGAGTTTTTAGCAATTAGAATTCACATATTTCAAATTCAATACATTTAAAATATTTTGTAGCTAATAGTAGTTTTTGTAACAATTTGTGAACTACTTATTATTATTTTTTGCATCTTTCATAATACAACTTCGTCTATATAGGAGAAAAAAGAAGCAAACTATTTAAAAGACTCAGTCTAGAAATTAATTCATGCATTGTGTATTTGAAGAAAATCTTCGTTATATCGATAAATATAAAATAAATATAAAATACTTGGATTTTGAGTGAATACGTACTTAATAGCTTTTACCATGGATAACCCCATATGAACGGATAAAACGGCATGATCAGGGCTTTCTTTCGGTGCTCCACTAATACAGTAATAACAATCTCCAAGAATTTTGATTCTAATCTGCTGATATTTCTGGAACAATATAAATAGTTTTAGTCAAACATAATGTTTACCGAAGAAAATAGGTATAGAGTTGAACAGACTGGAAACAAATTGGACACTTCTGTACTTGCTAGATTCTTTGATTGTGGGTTTGGAAGGTTTTGTTACAAGTCACTTTACTATTTTGGATACATTTTTTGGGTATTTCCGGATAGTACTTACCTCAGATAATTTGTCGAATCTTGCAAAAAGCTCATTGAGCATTTTAACCAGTTCTTGAGCTGAATAAGTTGAAGAAATAGCTGTGAAACCAACGATGTCCGCATATAAAATACTATAACAATAAAAAACCGAGGTTAAGGTATAGTTTCAAAGTAACAATCAGTATCTAAAGTCTATTCAAATATTGTATAAGGTGGGGACTACCATAATTTAATAAATATTGTAAATCCATAGTCTGCTATACTATGGATAACTAAATAAATATTCATTTTCTGATATTAAATTTCCAGAGCTCAATGTTTCACGGAAATAGCTTTGAAAACTTCAGTGTTCGAAAAAGTGTCACAGCAATGTGGTGGAAAATTACTCATCTCAGGAGAGAAACAAAAGATTCGCTTCCTTTGCTTCGTATGCAAATGATTTCGGCTACCTTCAAAAGCTATTTCGAAACACTATCAAGTTCAAAGAAAACAAATAAACTGCCCCAAACACTCTACTTGACGACACTGAAAAAAGAGAATAGTAATTTCGATCCCGCTTTTCACTCAATTTCAAACAATCACGTTTAATCAAAATTCGAGAAGTACATAATTTCTTTTTTCCACTACTAGCTGTGAAGTTGCTTCTACTAGCCACCTGAGAAGTTGAATTTATCTAGTTAATAGGTAGTAGTTAATAATTTTCTCTATTATCAACCTAGGTCAATGATGGATTAAATTTTGAGAATCCAGAGATAGTAGTTCAACAAAAGCTTTTTTATACCCATAAGATTGTCCTAAGCGTATTTGCTGCTTTAAATTACCTATAAATAAAATAAAATTATTTGAATTTGAATTCCATTATTTTGAAATTCGCGCTTAACCAAAAATGACTGATGACATACGGAGCGAAAACTGACAGTATACTTGTCAGTCAGACGACGAAGTAAACGCTTCTCGTGTTGCGTTTGTGAATGCTGTGGTGTGTGAGTATAGCTCTCACAATTATGGTGTTGTGTTGTGAACGCAATACCCCTGTAATATTCCATAATTTGAATAGTGCATAATGTCAATTATTCTCAATGTTTGTCTGAAATATGGCTTGTAGTCGAAAAATATGTTTATACACCACGGCATTATGATGGATACAACATTTTTCCAAAAAACATATTATCGCTCACTTTAAAAATAAACGAATAATTCATATTTGGAAGAATTTTACCTGACATTTTCGTGCCGGCTCATATATATTTTCTTAAATTGGCTGTCTGTAGAGTCCAAATCCTGTCTCATTTGAACTGCAACGTGCTCGGGTAGGACTGAAAGTAATAGGCGTTCCTGTAAAAAAAAACAGTGCATGGAATGGAAACTCAAAATCAATATGAACTAGGAGAAGACATCTATTATTTATGAAGTAGTCGAGAATAGAGTGCTTAATGGATGAATATAATCGCTTCAGTTGAATTTTAAATGTTTTCATTGGTACAGTGTGAAAATCATAATCCATTCCATAGTATGCATAATGTAGGGAAAGGACTCAAACTGAAAAGGTTTTAAATTCTAATTCAAAGTTACATCAATTATGGTTAGAAGCAAACATCTGTACACATCTTGGATATTTTTCACATTATTTTGATTTATCGAATAATTATGTGGAACTGATAAAAAAGAACTGAGCAATATTTTCAGTTTTGACAGTATATTCAAAATTTCTCACCAATAATTTACAAACTGCTCTAGCCAGAAAATCTTACTTTGATGCTACTTTTTGTTCATTATAATAAATGGAAAGTTATTTGAAGCAAGAAGTATTTTGTGCACCCAATATTTTTTCTCATTATCTCCACCTGTGGGTAGGTAACGGAATATTCAGGAGTAAATTTCATTGAGTTTGAATTTGAAATATTGGATTTGAGTTGAAAATTTGCATAATTATGAAGTATTTTTACAATTACAATTGAATAGCTCAATAAATTTGCACAAGATTTTGATCAGGATTATCTGGAATCACATAATTTTTCACATTTTATCCATACTTCGTCCACAAAATATTACAAACCAGTGATTTTGTTTGTTGAAATAAATTCAAAACCAATTTTTGTACAGGGAGTTATCTATAGAAATTGTCGCACATATTATTGAACACACTACTTTTGGCTTTTGCTCTAGATATTCTTAGAAATTATCCATTGGATAAAAACCTATAGGTATTTTTATATATGCCTTATCTTTCTAGATTTCAATTCGCGAACCACCTCAACTTGCCATCAACTCATTCCAATTAGTATTAACTACTATAAAATTCATGAATAGGAAGTTGCAATTGATACAAATTATTGTCGACTGCTTAAGATCGTTCTATCAATTATTTATTGAAAATCATCAGATTTGAAAAGATCCTGTCGATGGAAATACCACCATGGATCATAAAACCAGTAAATCTATTCGATGAAACCGTGAAAAATATGATAATACACGAGAAGATACTCGGGATAAGAACTAATGAGAAGATGGAGGTGATATTTGAAAGATAAAATCTTTTGGCTGCAAGCAGAAATACCCCAAAATACACCGGGCAATGTGGAATTGCGAGAAAGCTTCTGCTAGAGTTTCCTTTGTCATATGTTGTCGAAAAAAATTCAGTATCGCTACAAGCCTTTCAACAAAAAAGGATCAGATTCAATATCACAGATCGAGGAGATTTACGATTATTCCCAACAAAACCAAATCCAAATATTAATAATTTGCTGTTAATTCTACAAATACTTCAATTCAAATTAATACTATTTCCAGATTTATTATCGTGAAAGTAACATTAAATTTTTGATGTTTAATTTTAAGTATATTATAAGTAAATGTTAGAACAATAATAATAAATAGTGTAAAAATTATAGATTTGAATGAATACAACACCAGAAAATGTACTATTTTATTCTTATTTTTCATCACTGTAAATGGGAAGAATAACTCTTCTGATTGACCAACTTAACTTTTTTGACATCCACCCACAGTACAATCGATTAAATAACTAACCTAACCTCAAAGTAATCATAAATAATAGATGGTGATGGAGAAAACCTTCAAAAAATGGACTGCCAACAATATTTTACTTCCAAAGAAATTCTGTGAAGAATATGGTGGTTCATAATTGAGTTTACAGCGATTTAATAAACATATTATTATCCTGAGGTATTTTGAAACGCTGTCCACCTACTCCTCAGGGAATATACGAGTATCTTGTTAACAAAAAACCGTTGAAAATTAAGTATATTTCATTGTGGTAGCCGAAGAACGTGATTAAACTTGATATGCCATCCCTTTTTTATATGCAATTAAAAGAGGATTGCAGGTAGACGCTTTTCTGTCCTATATATCAAAGCCGCAAAGTAGGTGACACAATTTCACTGTGAATGAAATATAGTAGCAGTAAAAACGGCTTCATACTATAAAAAATGTATTAAAAAATGATTAACGACTCTTTGTACAAACCACGATAACCACGTATTATTTATTTGTTTAATATGAACTTAATTAGTCTAGAAAATTGAAAAATTCTTGTTATTTGCTAATCTACCATTGATAACATTTTCCGTACACAAGTTACCACAATATACTAGCTTTAACTTAAGAAAACATTCAATCCAGTATTATGCAAATAAAATAATAATATTTTTCACTGAATTTAAACATATATTATAGCTTAATATTTTTCAACAGTATTCGAAGCCAGCTTTTTTAGTTTTAAGATATCCTGAAAATCGCATCAACTTTGAACAGCTTGTATAAACAGTAATTCCAAGAAATTTAATATGAAAATAACTCTCAAGACCGCACCATAAATCGATGCAGCATTGCATGTTTAGAACGTATGCAATAACGGGCTGCTACTGACTCCAACGCAGAAAGTTTGAAGATGTCTGTTTATTCTGCGCTCGATGGAACACTATCAAGTAGCAAGCTGTGTATCCAACTGTCATAATTAAATAATATTAAATGTCATTATTTGAAGTCAATCGCATCGTAGAGTGATAAGAATGGCTCGTTTGAGATTTAACAATGTGGATGATTCAACTTTACTTTTGATACGAGGTGGATGTGACAAAGTCAATTTCCTTCACTGGTTCACTAGTGTTAATCAGAAAATCCTTAGATCCTGAAGCAGCATCAGAACGGAAAAAAAAGAATGTTCACGCATGCGAGGTATTTTCTGGAGTGCATCACTCAGTCTAAATTTTTGTGACATAAATGTGGCAAATTTTGGTAAGAACCATCGTGGATCGTGGTCATGGACGTGTTGGTGTCGGGTTCGACCTCCGGAGGTGGTTTCAATTGTTCCATTTTCAGCTCATATCAGAAGTGGGATTAAATCTATGAAATACTCACAAAAGGCTGTAATGTTATGCAATAGTTAGAGGATGACTGCGGTCATGACTCGGAGAAAGGTAGACATGAGGAGCAGAGTGTCAGGCACACGAGTGAGTGAACTGGGAGTATAAATGTCAGGTCCAGCACTGTAGGTACCCCTATAAAGTAGCACAAGGCAGAATGTAAGATGCAGTCGCCGTAATGGTAGCTTATAACTTTAAATGAAACATTTGAGGTGAGGAACACATGAGTTACCTTAGTGGAGTGAGTGTTTTGTGGCTGTTGCGACGTTGAGCTTGATCTCCACAAACGGCTCAAATTCTCAGCTCATAGTATGTAATTTATAAGCTTAATAAATTCAACATTAATGGTCACACAGCCCAAAGATACTTTTACCGGTAAAGAAACTGAGAGGCGAATTTTGGAAATTTTGAGTTTTTTTATAAATTATCAATGTGGTATGGTCTATATCTCCCACTTTGCTTTTTCGCTTACACCATTCTCAAACCTTCATACTGTCGCGTCATACGCCATCGTCAATGTTGAAAAGAATGCGTCAATCATAAATTTTAAAATGCAATACTGACCACCGATAAGCGCAACCGTTAAACGAAATGGGCTGATATTGTTCCGAATAATTTCTGGTAACACACAGAGCTATTTTCGTTCAAATTTATGGGATAATTGGAGCAGCTTAATGAGACTTTAAGCTGTAAAGAGTTTGAAGTTATCAACTAATCGATCGTTTCAGCTTGTTCCAAAACTTGATATCTCTAATAGACCAGTACATAATAATCCAAAAGTTTTGAAAAATGAACCTTTTTTGGGGTAATACAAATTGATAAGGAAGTTATGATTTAATTCACTTTTCCATGAGAACCAAAATAATCATGCTATAAAACAATATTTAGTCTTATGTTTACCGCTAAGGCTCACGAACCTTGGAGTTTTTATTTTTTTATTAGTAGGATTTATTGTCACCCCAAGGAAAATATTAATCCTTTTTGAAACCGAAAACAACGTGATCAATTTTCACAAAATTTCGAACACCTTATTAGTCAATTGCGTCCAGTAGAAAATTATGGACCGATATCTTTTTCGAAAAATAGTTCAATACTTTGTATTCCACAGTAACGTTTCTCTGGGGAAGGTACCTTATTATTATATTATCACACATTTGGAGAAACAGTGGAAAAATAACGAAAATTGTTAAAAGTAGGCTGATAATATCAAATTATCCCTAAAGCTCTATTTGGTACGATAGAGGTAGAACTAGAGCTCATCTTATAATGGCTAGGTGGTGAATATATGTTTATTATGGCATGGTCGCTAGTATCTGATACTCACCGCTACAAAACTAGTTATAGCGGCGAATAGATAACATTTGACACCTTGATCACTATATTCAATATATAATATATCCTTGGCAGAATATTTCAAGGACAGTCAAACTACACAGAAGCTCGTCAAACATTAGACTTCACATACCTAAAGGGGGATGCTACTCCTTCTCTGGTCGGAAAGGTGGAGACAATGTCTTCTCTACTCGTCTTTGCTACTCTAGTGTTCAGCAGTTATGACATCGATTTAGATTTTGTGCTGTGTACACCTCATCTATCCAATGCTCTTTTGACAGATTAATGTGGAGTATTGTTTAGAGGTCTCTCTATATTCGAAAATGCACATACTCCAGTTTCTTGGATACCCTAAGCACCTTGTTCCTCCTGGATATAATTGTCAAAACCTTTTTTGTTTCAAGTACGGACAAGATTATACTGTGGTCTGAAGGTATTGGGATTTGTTGTGTCCCTTTTTGGTAGATTTTTTGGAATGAGGACTATTGTCCTTCTACATGCTTCTGGTATACAACCCAGCTCTAAGCAGCTTCGACTAATTAAAAAATAATATCGAGGGTGAGATTTTCATTTGTCCTTACTGTAGCAATACTGGGAAAGTCCTATTGGCTTCCATACATAAAATCACATTTAGTAGGCATCTATTGTTCGCATTTGGCGAAAAGGTTTTTGTGCTCCTAGTACAATCGTGACATGTTTAACAATAACAAGAAGTTGAAATGAATTGATAACGCCAACAAAACATTAAAAGCCAATACACATTCCACTTACTTATTTGCAGTTTTTCATTCAAACTTGTGAGAATTCAGTTCATTCAGAGTGCTCGTCCGAATTTTCTTTAGAAAGTTTAGGTATCCTAAAAGTCTGAATGTAAGTACCATCTCTTGTAACTAAATGTATTTGGGTTCGATCGATGGAATATATACTACCTCAAGCGTTTTGCAGCCACACCATAGTGCTTTTTTCGATTAGGATTTAGATTTTTATTGAGTTGAATAGTATGTACATGTACACTAGAGTGTTTTTTACTGCAAAATAAACGGCATATTTTTCACTGACGAAAAAGTTATCTTAACCTTTGTTTTGATATTGATCTTGGCCACTAGCAATCAAATATCTTTGTCTTACTCGCTTATTTTGAAAATTATTGGTTAAAAAGAGTACCAATACAAAAATCAATAGTGACAGGCTTTTTTTAATTCTATCCAAATTGTAAAAAATAAAGAATTTGGTACAAAAACATGCCTATTGGAATCAAGAGCATGTTATGTTAAATGTACCGAACTCTCGGTATATTATTTCCATTTCTTTTTGTACCATCATTGACTTCATACAAAATGTTCAATTTATACAACTAGGAGAATTTCATAAAGCTCCTCATCCTTCTTCACAAACCTTATTCAATTTATGCAGCTTGTTATTAAAATTATTGAGATATTGGAAGTGAGTTTCGATATTATCTTCATTTCTTTCTATACAGTTGGCTTGAAAACAACAAATTTTCTTCACTCCAATTCGCAGAAAATTGAATGATTCAAAAGATTCACGTAATTATAGAAGAATTGTAGAGTGGCATTTTAGTGAATCGTGTTATCTAATAGATGTCAAAGATGAAAGTTCTGGAAATGCTGCAAATTTCATGCAATGACCAGTGTATAATAGAAAATGAATGTTCCCAGCGTCCACACTAAAACAATAAATTAAATAAAAAAATAATAGGAAAACAACTTTTGGTCACTTCAACATTTTTTTCCGCCAGACTACATCGAGCAATTTGTACATTAATTTGGGTATTCGTTACTATAAAAAAATGAATTCACAGTCACTCATTTCATAAAATCAATTCAGTCAGATTTGTTTCACTAATGGAGAGTTTTTATGAGCGTGAAAATCAGTATGAAATATCACAAAATTTCAATGTGATTTTGAGTCGAGAGATAGCTTTACAAATTCACCGATCACTTTTTGCTGGCGCCAATTATCTATAGGCATATATGTTTTAAATTTTGTGGGGCTTGCGGCCAACGTCCAATGTCCATGTGTGCGGCAATGTCTATAAAGTATACTCATTTTAGTTGATTCTGAGCTTTCGGTTTATTATTCTAACCATTTTCAAAGAACTACAAGGAAATTATTTATAAATATTATAAGTTAAGTATCAATATCAATCATACTTACAACTAATCGAGATCATTATAAAATTTATAAATTGTATGAATGGAGGAAATAATCATTTGTGAAAAATTTTTATATGTATGAATGAAAAATTGAAATGACATTTGTGAAATTTGTCAATTTATATAGGTCATAGAAACTTATTTTTCTACTCCTGTTTTATAATAGACTTAGTGAAAGACTAAAATCTGTATCATAATGATATTCATTATGATACAGATTTTCATTATGATACAGATTTTTAAGCCAATAGGAATGCGACATTCACACAATATTTAATATAGCCATGGATAACTGGTTGACATTTCTGAAATTAATTATATTAAGTCTGTTCCCTGCAATGAAAGTGTAGCACTGAGCTATCCGATTTTATTTATTTTAATTAAGTTTTAATGCTTCTTGCAGTATACAAAAGCAATATACATAGATAGTCCCAAATTTAGCAATTTTACATGCATTTTTTCACAGATAGACCTGAGTTTTCCAAAATTATATAGCTCAGTGCTACACTTTTATTGTAGGCGAACAGACCTAATAAGTGACACTTAATTTGATAGCTGCCAAATAATTTTGATTTTCAAAAGTAACTATATTAAAAATTGATTAAACTAATAATTATTGCTCAAATAGTTTTTATTAATCGGAGTAGAAAAAATATTGTATGCAACTTTCATGTAATGGCCATTAATACGCTCGCATATTATATCCTACAATATGCTCGTGTCTTATTATTACATGTTCGTTGCATAAAATACTCTCATAGTTACTGTAGTGAGTCAATAAAAATTATTCTTTTTTGTAGTGTTTAGATTTGTTATTCGTTTTTTGTCGAATGATAATAATAAACTGTAAATTGTATTCAATTTCTTAATATCAGTTCTTTCATTCAAACAATTATCTTGTTGTGGAATGAATGTCATTTCCAGGTAAATCCATCTAGAGTAGTTATTTTCTTTGTATAGAATTTCAAGATTTTCATAATCTATTATGTTTTGTTGTAGAAAAAACATGTTCAGCTGAAGTTGATCTTTCTGCTGATGATACCTTATGTATGGTTAGGTTTCACCTACGAATTATACAGAATTACATGTAGAAAAAGTTAATCTGTTCATTACATTGGAAAGATTAGTAATAGGATCAATTTCTTCCAATTTACTATGAACACAATTGGGAGAAAAAACATTTTCATATACCGGTTTGATGTCAGTCACGTCTTCCAAAATTTCAGACATTCTAGGTGTCAGTTCCTTGAAGTTGGGTTTGTAGTGGTATTAGTTACGTTTTCTGGGATAGTAGTAATTAAATTATTTCCAATTGTTGTACGTATTGGATAAGGAGTGTTAAATACAATTTTCCTCACTTATGTTTTGGTATAACCATTATTATAAATAAATAAGGTAGTAAATTTTTATCATGTAACGTAAAATCTGAGATATTAAGTACTCTATTTTCCATTTGTTTTATCAAATTCATTTTTGTGGAAAATTTGTGGTATGAAAAATAGTTATATATCTACCTGAACAACAGGGTTTTCGATACCACTCAACTGTAATTATATCATTAAGTAGGGTATCTGAGAGAGGATCAGATTGTTAACTTTGAATCCTTTGTTTCAAAAGTGAATTTGAAACCTATATTTATATACATACAGTCTGTTCGCTGAATCTTTTCCCATGTATGAAATGATTCACATACTACTTTTTGTATTACGTCTCTTTCCTACTAACAGAATCTTAATCCCCGAAATGAAACCGTTTGTTCCATTACAGCGTAATATAACAAACAGAGATAGCCATATGATGAATGTCGGCGATAGGTTTAACGCGAATCTGTACGTTGACGACGTTCACAGACCAATGACTTTGTTTACAACTACGACCTACGTGTTTTTTAATGTATTGATGTATTGCGTTTGTATATTAATGATGACGCATGGGAAAAGATCCAACGAACCAACTGTATATATCCATTCAATTATTTACTATTCGAACTAGTCTATTCTCACTCGATTTCTTAATTAAGATATTACGTAAAACTGTATATCCCATTTAATCCAAAATTAATAGGGTATCCAAACTTCCAATTAGATTCGCTCGTATTACCACGTCCGACTTCCTTCTTGCTTATAGAAATCAGGGAGGTATTTCCAGTTCAATTAGTAAGAAAAAATTATATTTTCCTCAAACGGACGTTATGAAATGTTTAATTAAGACTTATTCATATTTCCTAACGAATATATGGTTTATCAATTCTGGGCTCAGTATGAATTGATATTTTTTCTTATTTATTATTTGATATTGGAATGTTTATCGTCATATCAAAACATCAAGAGAAACCAGCCAAGAGAAAATTACGGAAAAGCAAGATAATGACAGAAAAACAAAAAATCAATCGCGATTCTCTGATCTGATCTTATAAGTTGGGAAAGTTGAGAAGCCTCACATTACCTAGCTCTCATTGGACCCTTTGCGCATTCTATTAAAAGATTCCTCTTAGCGAGCATATGGTTATAACAAAGATGCTAACGTTCCCAAGACTAAGCATGGCTGGAGACGAAACTCCTTCAATACAGATGAACGAAATTGGAAAGAATATGCACTACAATCTTATCTTCCTGTTCGCAGCCATAGAGGTGTGTCTGATAGCTCTAAGAAAATGTTCGCTCAGTTGAAAATATTCATCCAAAGCAGCTGGTTCAAACCGAAAATGTCACCGTGCCCTCTTCCAGATTTCTTTTGCTTTGTCAAGTGATTCCTTCGCTAATCCCCAGTATTCTTTTCTATTTCATCTTTTTGAGGTTATTGTGAGTACCTATGTTTACGGGCTAAACTTGTTTTGAGCTGCTCCCTTCCTTACTTTTGCTCTCTCCATACTTTTGAATAGCCCAGACACTGGAACTAAATCTTTGTACCATTAACCATGTTATCTACCCAGTTCCATTCCAAAAGCTTCTATAATAGGCCACTAGTTTATCTGGAGGGATCTTCAGTAGTTGTGATGGTTGTGTTATTTCCACTTCAAAGTGCTTCCGTCTGAATATTTGTAAGTTCTAACAGAAGCAGAGTAGGTATGTAAGTAGATGTTTCATCGTAAAGTTCACATTTTCAGCACATAGGCTCATCATCCTGTGCAAATTCTTCTTCAGGGTGTCCAGTAACCAGGTCGGTAATTGTCTTAAAATTTCTCTCACACAGTTTCAACATCCTGGACAAGAGTTCCTTGTCCAACTTATTCAGTAGACTCTTAGTGTGGAGGTGTCCTTGTGTCAGCCTTCATTAGAGTTGGTGTTCCTTAACTAGCTAGCTCCCGACTTCGCCTCTTATGTAATCCTCACCATTGCTTCTAGGCCAATAGAGTGTGACTACATTGTTGTTCCTTGCCTCAACCATAGCATAGTGACCTTCTAATATCAACCGCAGTGGAAATATTATGGTTAAAATCAATCAACGAAGCTTTCAGTATAATAAAAATTGCAATAACTTTCCATTGGACTATGCTTTGTTTCATAAAAATTAAGCGACTGAGCCGTGTATAAACAAAACTGAATTATTCAGGAGGCAGAAGGTTCTTTTGATTAATTTACTATGTTTCTGTTAAAATGCTTGTTGCCAATATATTTTTCGCTATTACTCCAAACATTGTTGGGATATTGAATACATAATATATCGAAGCGATTCATGAATAAAACATTGATCAACGAGCATATAACAATGGCTATTATTCACGAGAGAAATTAACATGAATTAGACGCATATTGAATATTAATTATTTGTGAAAATAGGCTTTCAATGGTGCAGATATGATATTTTAAAAGTATCATTAGACATATATGTCCATACCATGTTATAGCATTTTCTGCTTCTCAAAAACTATAATCTGATTGGCATCTTGATTTAGATACTTTCTGAAAAATAAATGAAGATTCACAGATCAATCCATATCTTGAAGGAGACGAACAAAATAATCTCAAAATCGTATCTAAGATGGAGGAACTGGAATGACATAATAGATAATGAACTTACACCTACTCAACATCCTACTTGCGATACGTCGAATAAACTTGAAGTATTCCCTTTTTGTTTCATATGCCACATTACCCGTTCATTTGAATGACTGACATGTTATTTAGGACGATTTTCATAGAACAGAGAGGCTGTCTGGGACTAGCTTTCGTTATGGAAGCAAAATATTGGAATTACTTTTATACGTTCAGGTACACTGTAAACAAAATCCAAACTACAAATGATGGATGATGAATGCAGGGATGGACTTCAACAAAAAAATCTGTTCTTCAAAAACTATGAAAAAAAAGCTTCGTTCAAAATGCAACTAATTTGTTCACTTTTTTGGAATTTTTTCTTGCTTCATTGCTAAATCCTCTATAATTGTTTCTTATATCTTTGGAAATCATTTATCAAGGTTTTTCCAATACTTAGTGAATTTTTCTAGTGGGAGTAGATGAGGGGTTGGTGTGCATCATCTTTTGTCATTTTAGTTTCCTTTGTTCACCATAGAAACGGTTAAGTGTTGTTTCCTTTTCGTTCATGATATAATTGTGAGTTTTGGAATTGACATACTGTATATTAAATGGAAATACAAAAATTAAAATAATCAGACAAAATAAAATTGTTAACTATTCCCATGTGATGAAAACCAACTTACTTATCGATTTGTGAATTTTTTGAAGGCGATAAATGGTGAAATATATTTTTCCAACCTAAATAAATGATCCCTTCTGAAGAAAAACTTGAAAAAAAGTTTATATGAAAAATTACGTTGTCACGTTTCGGAGATATATAATGTACCACTAAAAGCTTCTTTCGTTTTTAAAAAGAAACGTAATAGTAATGAAGAAAAACAAATTATATCAATTTCGAAAATAAATGTTGGTATGAAATTCGTATCAGTTATCCTGACAAAGCAGTAAGCCGACATGACTTATTATCTTCTTGATATAATACAGAAGGGATTTAGTACTTTTATGATAGATTCATCCAAGCCAAAAACATTCAATTCATGCTATGGAATATAGATATGCGAATATTTCATATTCACTTATGCTTGTTGTATAATGGTAGGGATGTGACCATCAATACCAATTTTCTTATCCAAAATCACATTTTCACTGGAGTTTCTTTCACACTCAAGAGCGTAGCCAGGATTCACAACAGGGGGGGGCAAACCATGGTCCATGGTCGTCCAAAATGTGAAATTTCAGGATAAAAAGAAAATGCAAATGGAAACAAAACTTTGAGGTTTCAATTACCCATAGGTACTAATAACATATTTCTTGGGCTTAAGCTGAATTCATCCAAAACCTTTAACTTTATGTAGTATTGATTTTCCTCCAAAAATTTTCGATACACACTCATCAAACACAACCCAGTGAGTCTGTCATCAGCCATTGGTACTCCTGGGCCAGGTTTTCACCCTGCTTGTTACAAGGAAAAAAATATTAGTGCAGCCACTACTTCAATTTGTCTTTTGCTAAATTCCTTTTCTTCCACATATTGTACCACAAATCTTATTCTGCAGAGACCTCTCCCAACTCATAAAATTCTTCTTATTAAAATTTAAAAATTATTTGATTCATTTTTGTTTCCAGGAAGGGGGCAGTTGCCCCCTCCAGCCCTTCGCTGGTTAAGCCCATGTCACCACTTATAAAACATAAAGTACCACTCTACCCACTAAAGAAATAATGGAGAATGCAATCAAAAGCTAACAAAATTCTGTAAACTTATTTAAAAATTTCATCTTCCATAATAATTCTACTGGTAGATGAATTGAGAGTTTCTATATGCTTCATTAGTGTGAATGAATAAATATTATCCCTCAATCCAACACACACATCTTAATTATCAGTAGATGTGAAAGGTAATAGTATAATATTATTATGACGCCTTACAAAAAACTAAGACCGTTCACTGGAAAACAGCAACTACTTCCCTGCAGACGGTACTACAATTTTAATCATGAAATTGTGCTCACCTGCTCTGCACTTTGCTCTTCGATAACTAGTTTCACCTCCAATGACTGCCTGGTTTCGAGAAAAGCTCTTCGTTGCTGTTTATCCTCGACGAGGAATGACGAAAGTCCCAATAAATTAGCTGTGGTCAACAGGATGCAATTACATAGGTGCTGCAAAAGAAAATAATGTTTTACAATAATAGCTTTATGCAATGTGAAAATCATGCATCAACTGGAAGCTGAAAGATATAAATTAAAGTTTTGTTAATTTTAGATTTCCTTCCTCGTCTTTGCAGAGAAGGTCGAGTTTTTTCAATTTATTGAGTGGAAAAAATGTCCAAATTTGTTTATGACAGTTTAGGTTTTATGTAAACGCAAGTGAAAAAGTAAGTTCCAGAATACCCAGTTGTGGAAACAGATTTGTGAGTTTTGAGCAGAGACTAATTATTTATAGTATTATTGATTTTTTGACTGCAATTACACAATTAGTTGAAATTTCAGGACTTGATAATATGGAAAAAAAATTGAGAAGATTATAAAGAAGCTGTTATTGACGGAGGAATAAGGTTTATTTTGTGTTCTCTTTAATATTTTTTTTTGTGCACTCCTCATAACGTGTGCTGTACATTACTTGCTTCTATATATTATATCGAAGTATACTCTCACATGCTTCCTTTAGTATTTCTATGTTTCTTCCCAATTTTCTTTCTCCATCTTTTGTAATGTGTGATTGGAGTGTTGTTTACAATATTCTCCTCTCCAGTAATTTTGGATCTTATACTTCTTTGTTCATATTGCTCAGTAATGACTGGTCTTAATCAAAGTTTCATGGATTTGTATTTTTATATTTTTGCTGATCGATTGGGATTTCAATAGGTTCTCATCAATACAGAGAATTTGGTTCTGTTTCAATATTTTTTATTCTAGTTTGTCTCATCAATGTTCAAAAAAGGGCTGAAGCTTCTCACAATTTCAAACTTGTGATTTTGAGAAAATCATCGATATTTTTCTCAACCACTCGCATATATTTTGTTCCATCTTCATTCATCTGTAATCTGAATATTTTGTGCATCTACATCTAGCTACTCTACAGATTCTATTAGACTTGTAAATAATTTCCCAAAGATCTGCTTGATAATGTGTATAGCCGATACTGTTGATTTTTTTGATCTAAACCTGCTTTGGTAGTATCCCATCATTTTTCCTGTTCATGCTTTCAGCTATAGACTTATTATGTGTACAAGTATTTTGTAGGTGGTAATAAGTGAGGTTATTGGCTTATAATTTTTGCATACTTTCCCATATTCTTTTCTGTGCACTTTTTTGGCCTTTTTTTTGTCTAGATCAGCTTGGATATTGTCTTTTTGTTATCCGCCAAACTTCAACATCTCGTAGCTTTCTCGTTAAGAATTCTTTTTTATTTTTGTTGGTGATATTTCTTTTTCTTTCCATTACTCTTATTCAATATTGCTTATGGTGCTGCTTTCAATACGACGGGTTTTATTTTTTACCACTATTAAATTTGAGACACCAAGCCAAAATATTCATTCCCACTTATCCCATATATCTGTCCATCATAACTTTTATTGGAGTTAATTGATGAATGATTATCCAGTGGAATCGTAATCGAAATACTTTTCTCTCTATGATACCAACGACCTTGTGCCTACATATTTTATATCCCCTGTTATATACTCGTAAATATCTTCGAGACGATTTACTGACCTAGCTGGCACTTTAATCAATATTTCGTGAACTTTCGACCTTCTTTAGCTTCTTTCCCTAATTAAGAGATCATCTAGGTTTGTTACTTTTTCTAATAATAGTCACTGTATTCCCAGCCCGTGCACTTCATGGGCATTTTTATGAGAAACTTGTTTTTATTTCCTGAGTTTTTCTGGAATACCAGTTTTGTTTGTCCTATTTCCGTTGAAAACGGAAGAAGCTGATTCGAACGCTTGTTACTTTTATACTTTACATACCTACGAAAAGGATGAATTGAAAAGTTTCGTAATCGATAAAATTATATCACCACAAAATCTGTAGAAAAATTTCCAATGCCGTAAATAGAACACATAACGAATAAGACATGTATTACAATGTTCTCAATAATTCACATTCGGCACGGAAATAGTCTCACCTCCCCTATGAAACTCCAATTTTTATTTCAATCGAGGTGTTTGTGATATACAGAATTGTCACCCCTTCAACCCTCTACACTTCAAATTTCTCGTGCTTCTATCCGTATGAATATCTCCTACGCGATTGAAAGTATTCGAAAATGGTATGGAAATGGATTTCGACTTCTTTAGACATAACTATCCAATTTTTCATTGAATCAGAGCGAATTTGAGATAATTTAAAGTGCATTTTTTGAGCTTATTTTTGAGAAGTAAACCGCGAGTCCGATCAGCTCTACAAACCCAGACCAATTAAGGCCCATGAAGGACTTATTGAGACCAATGAAGAACCAATTGAAACCAACTGAGGACCAATTAAGGACTAATCAAGGACCAATAAAATATAAAACTAGCACTCACTCAACTCCTCGCCCGGTCGATTCGATGTCAGAGCTCTAGACTGAACGCTTCAACCCCATTTGGGCCCTTGTAAATTCTTAGTTGACGATGGTACAACAGCAATAATACCAAATTTTCAACTGCTTATTCCTGTTTATCCTTTTTTTCGATTTGTATGCATAAAAACAATTCACCTAGCTTACGAGAGAATTAATCGAACTGTCATACTTTAGGTCATACTTTAGGTTTAATTATTTCTGTGCACTTACCCATGTAGCTATTCGCTACAGGGTTGAGAATAAGTAGTATGAAAACTATTTTAAACATAACTATCCATTTGTCCATTCCAAATCCATCATTATTTTTGAACAACACTATTTGGTCAAAAAGTTAGCTCGCGTTTGACAGTTTTATACAGAAATTCCTATGTCGCATCTTATAAATAACACAGTGTGTGGTGAGAAAAAACAGTAAACCGGTATTATCTAACTTATAAATTAATTGGAATATGAATAGTATGGATATATTCTTTTGATATGTTGATCCATTACAATAACGAGCTAACAGAAAAAGGGTCCAACGGGATTAGTTTCTGGAAGCAAATGTACCAATCGTAAGGATCACTCGGTCTAATTTAGTGACATTATTAAAGGTAATGTAGTTGTTAAGAAAATAGTACCAATACTAGTGCCAATTATTGCAGCCCAATTATCGACAATGAAGAACCAATTATTACCAATGGGGGACCAATTATGACCAATGGAGACAAATTAGGAGACCAATGGGACAATTATTAAAGACCAATGTTAAATGTAGTGTACACAATGTTTGCTCGCGGTTTAGCCCTTGCCTATTTTCAACGACCATTCTAAATCTGTTATTTTTTATGAACGCTATTTTGGTTTAAAAGTCTTGTACAGAAATCCATCTCGCATCTTATAAATAATAAGACAGTGTATAAAGTAGGTAATCTCTTCGATTTTACTTCCATTAATTAATTATTAATCTTTCTAAATTATAGTTATTTTTGTTCCATTTGCATAAGTTTCCATACCATTCGAGAGTCCTATTCCCTATGTCTATACTCTTTTGAAGGCTTTCCTCTGTATTGGCCATTATAATTGCTTTATATCTACAAAAAAAAACCTGTTCATCTGTTATTTTTTGCTCCTCCTTGCCTCTCAATCCCTGTTTTTTTTTCAAATGTTTTATTTTTTATACTTTGGCAAAGCTTGTATATCGAACATTTTATTGCCGATTTAAGTGTATCCGATCTAGTGTATCCTGGTTTATCATAATTACATCCCTATTATAACTTTGATTCCAGATTACCATATTGTAATGATGTTTTGTCACATTGCTTTTGTGCATTCATTGGCTAGTAGATTCAGCCCTCCGATATACCTATATTTTGGGTGATTTATGATGATATTCAATATTCTCTATACCAAAAGCATCTGACAAAAGCAAATGTGAGTGATTATTCAGATTATCCTATAGACGTTGTCAGCAGATGATTAGAAATAACGAACTGTTATTATTAAGTGCTTGGAATTATTTTTAACAGTCAATATTTTTCAATTCTTGTTTCATCAAAACAATTTTCAGTGCCGCCATAGCTATATTTGCTGACGATTTGGAAGCTTCACTCTTTAGTACAGTAATATGATTTCTTTATCACTGGTATTATGCTGTGATAGGCTACTCTTCTGCAGACTATACTACGTTGTTTTCCCAGTGGTCACTCATCCAAGTACCAACTGCGCTCGACAATGCTTTAATGTAATTATTGCATCAGAGGCATTTTCCACAGACTTATTTTTTGAAAAGTATATTCTCACTATTACTTGTTTTTACCATTGCTCAATTTTCCTCTCATTTCTACCAAATGGTCCCGTTATTTTGAGAACTATTAATAAATTTGTTTCTTCACTACTAGCTATGAAGTTGACAATTATTGCTAACTCTAGCCAACTGAGAATGACTTCTTTTATTGTTTTTGATAATTTTTTCCATAATTAACCTAGGTCAATAATGGACAAATTCAAATATTTCAAGAATTGGATAGTAGTTCAACAAAAACTTGTGCAACATAATTTTTGTATACCCAGGAGATTGTCTTTGACATATTTGCAGCTTGAAATTGCCTAAAGATAGAATTATCAGAATAAAAATACCATCAGTTTAAAATTCGCACACAACCAGAAATGACTGATGACAAAACGAATACGTTCATAATATATCTAAGACTGTGGTGCCTTTGTGAATTATTTTCAATTTTTGTTTCTAATTTGGCTAAGTAATGGAAAAAATTGTATATATACTATGGTAGTGAAGACATTTTTAAGCCTTGCGCCTTATTCCTCCTGTGGTAAAACCTCTCACGAAATAATGCTGGTGCTCGGTCAATAATAATAGTATACACCACCTTGCTCTTGTGATCTTGTTATTATTGCGACGTCTTCATCATTGGCTATCTTGGAGTATGCCATATTATATTATTGCCTCTGGATATATTAAGCTGTGTTTTATTATACTTTCCACCATCAGATTGAATAGAACTTTCTTAAGTGGATTTCCTTGTCTTCAACCTCCAATTACATCAAAAAGCTTTGAAACTTTTGTATCGCACTCGTATGTTCCCATCGGTTATTCAACTTCAGTTTGCAGATTCATATTATAAGTTCTCATAAAATTCAATAATCGATTGAAACTTCCAAAACATTCCAGAATTCGTTTAGAATCGATTTAAATCTTTTCAAAGCTGCGACATGAAAGAAGCTATCTTCTTTACGTTTCTCATCAATTTTGTGCCTTATTTCTCTTCAATTTACATCAAATACTTATCTGATATTTCAAGTTTTATACTTTCCAATCAACCCCATTATTTATTGCATGGATTCAATTTATTGAGGATTAACTACAACTCAAACCATGCAGCAGGCTAAGAATACATAAACAAGGAAGGATTACAGTTGCGGCTATGGATAAAATTGTACGAGGAAAGATAAAATGTGGAAATACTCACTCAGGAATCTTCATTCCTATATAATTATTAGAAAGAAAATATTTCTTCGATTACATTATGTACTGGGTGTCTGATGATGATTATGTTCATCTTATACTAGCTAGCTTGAGGAAGAAAATCTGTATCACAAACTATCATACTGGAAACTACAGGATATCATTTTCATAATTAATATAACCAACACAAAAATATTATTTCCTTTCACTGAATGTATCATTATAGTACCACACAATTCAAATGTTAGTAATCATCAATTTCTCTCACGTAAGGTACTCCAGAAAGTACTTATTCCCGTATTTTGTAAAATAACTTCAAGGGGTGAGTGGGAAAGCTGCAGCAAGTACCTACCAAACACATGCTGCAATTCCTCTGAAAACGAGCATCAGTATCAAGTACACCCGATTTTCATGAAGCAACAGGAATTATAAGAAGATTGGGAAGTTTCTAATAATGGAAACAAAATTTTAACAGAATTTATCTATTTAGAAGTAATCTGGTATGCTGAGCATTGGATAACAATGTGGCTATTAACCAATACTTTTGATGTCAATCCACGTGAAATAATAATCAGCACGATGTGTGTTGTATAAGAGGTTCATTATCAAGAAATTGTATTTACATAAAACCGGAAAACATTGTATGCCAATTTATTTCACAACAATGTGATTATTACAGTATTATATACTGTCCATATGGGATTGTATAAGCTAATAAGAATGCAGTACAATTGCTCTAGTTTTGTATTGATTACTCTTATGAATAGATTCTCATGCAAAATGCTTGCTTCATAAATGAAAAAAAAACTTGAATGATCTAGGATTTCAATTCTGGGCATCGAATGAAGTGTGGAGGGCGGTAAAAAAAACAATATCCTAAGGCGCAATAGGGTATAGGCATAAATTTTGCTATTGGTGGGAATCGACGTTTTGTCAGGGCTCCTAACACATTGCATGCTTATTTTTTCAAAACAATATCAACTTTACTTTTGAAAAACGACTTTAAAAAACATAAAATTTGAAAGTCCGCCAAAACGCGTTTTACGTCATAAAGATGGCTGCCCCAACCGTTGACGTCACTCTTTTGCTCGTACTCATTCACATTTTTATTCGGAAATATCGAATATTTATGAACACTTTCCACTTAACATTTACTTTTAGAAATTAAAAAAGCCCACACAATCACTTAATGGTCTCAGAACAAACATATAAATGATATTTTTACGTCGAATAGTTAATTAAAATACAATAATAAACACAAAAATACACATAACCTCTGCATTCTTTCTCTTCTTCTTTCCTTTTTTTGGCTATATCCTGAGGGATAATTTACCCAAACCTATGCATTACCGGCCATGGCAAAAGTAAAAGTGTGACATCACACGTATTATCGGTAGCGTTCGGAAATCCTCCGGTGTTGGTCGGAAAGTGCAGTAAAATTTTATTTTTATTTCAAGATTTGGAAGTACTTTGAAATGGAAACCGTTTTATTTCCTATTATTAGTTATTTTTAATATCAACTTCACTATTACAAATTAATATCTAAGCAAAATATGAAATATGCTTGTACCCTATTTTCAAGAAGTATATACTGAAGGAAATTGTTCTTTTAAGAATGCAAACAGCAGAGAGATTGAAATCTGTGCTAAAAACCTGACACAATTCTTCATAGTCTACAGCTGAAGTGAGAACATTCGAAGAAAGAGTGTCAGAGGAAAAAAACAACTAATTTTATTCCATAATTGGTCACGTCCACCCCAACTTAGCGTCACTGGGGTGATAGTCAATTTCCTGCTGAATGCTTGTTTTGTCATTTTTTCCACTAGAATTGAAAAACTCTGCGCTACTGATTGATGGGAGGGCTCCGTCTAATCTACCACTCCCAACATTTTAATGTTTTCCACAATCATACATTTTTTGGAACTATCCACTTCTATGTCACTGTCTCATCTTCATTTCCATATACAGCATTGCTGAAAAGTCTCACATCAAGGGATGAAGGAAAAGTTATGAAATTCTAGGACGATGAATGATGCTGTATTCTGCATATTCAAGAGCTAAACGAAAGTTGAGCCATATTTAACATCGGTCAGCGTACCTTTCTTTAATGAAAAAAGGACCGATCAAATGGTTTTTCACCAAACTTGCCCACACATTTACTTTTTAGGACGCTGTGTATGAACCTCCTCCATCCAGTGCGGATTACAATCTGACCAGTATCGACAATTATGTGTGTTAACAGAACCGTTCAAGCAACATGTGGCTTCATCACTGAATACCAGAAAATTTGAGAAATTGTTTTGCATCCTTATTTTCTCTGTTAATATGTCACAAAATTGTAATCGCCTATCAAAATCCTCCTCGCCCAACTGTGGAAGATTTTGATCTTCATAAGGATGAAAGTTATTTTTATGCAGAATAGTTTGTATAGACTGTATATAGATGAGTATAGATATAACTTGATTTCTTGCCAATATACTTCTAAAGTTGTAGATGTTTTAGGGTTTTCTTGAACATCTGAAGTTTCACCCTCATTAGCTGCACACTTCGGCCTACCAGACCTAGGAATATATTTAACACTACCAGTTTCATTGAATTCATCTACTAATACCGCTACTGTAGATCTACAAAGGATTTGATCGTTGAAAAGATGAGTTACTTTCATGGGTACGTTCTCAATCACCATATCCAACTAACATCAAGATTTGGATGCGTTGTTTTCCTGATAAATGTGCTATTATTTCCAATTTACTCTTAAATTTCGTATTAATTTAGAATAAGTATCAGTTTTGACAATTTGTATAAAAATAATGAACCAATGATATGGTTGGCGTTTTTGGTGCCTGCTATTGTTTTTTGTTTTATTTTAAGAACCTACAAGTCCAAATAATTAATAGGTAGGTACGGTACATTAAAATAATGATACAGAATAGAGTTTCATTCAGCGTAATAAAATTTTATAACTGCTCCTTCATCCGTTTCAAAGATAATCCCGTGGCGCGAAACTTTTCAGCAACGCTGTATTAATACTTTTGAGGAAATTATTGAAATTTATCAAAATATGGAAGCATAATATATTACGTAATACTTCATTACCCTGAGATTCACTGGTTTGTAGAGCTTCAAACGTTTTTGATTCAAGTAACAATAAATAATTCCTATTTCAACCCTTTTTCATTATTCGTCAGTTATAATTTACTGAAGGAGTTTATTTAAAGTATTTCTACGGTTTATTTCACTTTTATTATTTCTGTTAAACTGTAGAGAAAATATCCTCTCTATGCATGGAGTTTATTTTATCCACTTATGAAATTGCTGTTAGCCTTCCTATTCGTTCAAGATAATAACACCCAATGCATAAATTTGAATCATCCACGCCTATAATATACTTTTTATACCACTCACTTTGCCATTTTATTTCAAAGGAGTTCATAAATACTGAAAAAAATGTGAAGGTGAATCATTTTCGACTTATTTATTGCGACCTTTCGATATTTTGCGAAGTAATTACAGTTTTGCCAATAGCTTGAGAGTTTCAAGAAACTCAGATTAAAATTTGTACGTATTGCAACTGATTTTCTCGAAGCCATCTAAGACTCTTCTGTAAATGAGAGCCCAAGTTTTCAGATCTATTGTGGTCCTCACCATTCGAATAACTTTTCCCAACCCGACTTTCTTTATTAAGACAACCAGCCTTAAGAATGAATCTTCCGTATATTTTTTGCTAGTGACTTTTCGTCATCTGCTGTGAAAAACGCACATTCCCTAAAATAGTACACTTGCATAGAACACAAGATATGAACATGACTCGTCGACCTCAAGTGCCTACTAAGCTCACAATATTCAGTCTGCACCACAGTCTTGACAGTGTTTTTGTCTATACCTATCAAGCACTTTTCTTCTTTCACTATTTGAAGCCCATATCACGATTAACCAGTTCTTCATATAGATCTTTATGTTGTCAGTTTTGTACCTCTGCATAATATTATTGATATTATTAACAGTTACCACAAATACTGTCAAACTTCCCTTCAACTATTCCCGGAACTTTTCTTTTATCTTCTATTTTCCTACCAACAAGTTTCGTTTTGTTGAGAGTCGCATATACATAGATGGAAAGGGGTTTGTGAGCGTGACGACAATGGAAGCGATATTGAATTCCCCGCTGTATTGAGCTCCAAATAAGTGATGTCAATATACATTCCCAACATCTCTAATTCAACTTGAATCCACAAGCAGAATCGAATTCAAATGTGAAATTTGGAAGGAATGTAATATGCTCGTTCAATCCGTGAACCACAATAATTGAGAATTGCCAATAAAGTGATAAAATTGCCGTATAATCTTTCAATTTGGCAACGAAACATTTTCAAATCAATTCTCAATTAACAAAGTGTTAAAAACATGATTTGATCATCCAATTGACACATAAGTGAGTGAGTGAGCATGCTGAGTTTACAAAAATTTTACAATAGCTGCAAAAGATCATGTAAGGGTGAACACGACTTAAAACACAAGAGAAGTTGATAATGTTCCCGTTTCTCACTATCAATGTATACAGGGTGTCTCAAATTGATGTGTTTTGCAGGGAATCTCGCAAACTAATTTTAATTAATAGAAACTAAAAACAATAAACTCATGAAACAACAAGAAACATTGTAACAATTAATCTACCTATAACCAATTTTATGAGAATGTGAAAATTACATTGAGTGTTTAAAATGCTATCCGTTCCAATCGATTGAAAAGTTTTCCGCTTAAATAATCCCCATCCAATCCAGTATTGCCAAAAATAAAATCAGTGATCTGAAAATAAAGTAGGTAAATATGATTATTGGTTTTAAGTACCTATATTATTATTATTTTGAAATTATTGAATCCGTTTTTTGGTATATTACATCATGAAATAATAAATTCTAGATTCTAATTAAATTAGTTATAGGTAGATTAGTTGTTACAAAGTTTCTTGTTGTTTCATAGGTTCATTGTTCTGGCTTTATTTCTTATTCTTATTTTGATAAATAAAATTGTCACACATCAGTATCCTCATTATAAAATGTTAAATCTCGTTACTGAGTGTCAATTTTTTAATGGTGCTTCACCCGATAACATCCATAAATGGTTTATTTGCACTGTAGCTCAAACCATTGAAAATAGATATCTATACAGGGTATAACAAAAAGGCAGGTCATAAATCATACCAAATATTCTAGGGTTAAAAATAGCCCTATCCAACTCAAGTTACCCTAGTACAAATATGCATGCGAAAAAAGTTACAACCCTTTGAAGTTACCAAATGAAAATTGATTTTTTCAAATATTCCGACAGTTGTTCGAAATATAATAATGAAAGTTTACAAGTAGCTTTCTTAGATCATCTTGGAAAAGAAAGTAACTATTGCACCCCGTTAAAAATTTATGGGAGTTGATATCCCCTAAAACCCCCCCAAAACTTTTGTGTGCGTTTTAATTTAATGCTTATTGTGGCACCATTATTACAACACATTATTTTTGAGACCTTTTTGCCACCTAGTACTTTTTACAAATATCAGTTTTTATCGAGATATGGCCTATTTTACATTATGCTCCAAAAATTTCGAGTAACAAAAATCAAAGTCAATGAATTTTTAAGTTTCTCGAGGGTCCTAAATTTTTGATTGAATCTTATTTATTTACAGATGTGTAGTTTTTATCAGATGTTCGAAATGGCCCCCATTTTCTTGAATACACAGTCGGCAGATTATTCGGTTTAACTAACGAAAACCGAATAATCTGGAAATGCAATGGCTTTTGACGTTATCTAATTGCAGCCAGGCTGTAATTTGTACATTTGTACTAGGTAACTTGGGTTGGATCAAGTTATTTTTAGCCCCAGAATATGTGGTATAATTTATGACCTGCATTTTTGTTACACCCTGTATAATATGTCATATCAGGTGAAAGAGGATTGAAAAAAAAACGGAAAACGTCGAAATATGCAGGGTGTCCCATTCAAAACAACAAAAGTTTGCATTATATTTCCTTAGTAAGCCTCCCAACAAAAAAATTTTGCGTGCTACCGAACTCTTTAATATCATATCTACCTATTTAAAATTTTCATAACGTTTTTTTTTCAAATTTTTCTCAATTAAGAAGTTAAAATTAGTACTTTCTAGTTTTCGACAACTTTCAATCCATATCTTCTAGCTGTAAGGAGTTAGTAAAGATTTAATAAGGCTATCGTTACCTTAACAAAAAAAGTCATAGCATGCCAACTGATTTTTTTTCTATCTCTTCTAGTTCACAAGATAACCTTCAAAACACAACAATTTGGGACACCCTGTTCACAGTTTTTTCTTCAGGTATACTGGATTAATCGTTGAACATCATTGACGAAAGTGAAATTCTGCAAGACTTTGGAAGGAAATATTTCAATTGAAAGGTGCCATATAAATTTTATACTGTTTTTAAAGCAAGAAATGTGTACTCTATACATTCGGTAAATTGAAAATGGTGAAAATATACAATAAAATATTAGGTAAGAAAATAATGTATTGCTTATTAATGTGAACGGAATATTTGGGAAATTGTTTTCATATTGGAGAAAACTTGAGTGCCATATTTAATAATATTCCATCGCAATACCGATTACAAGAAGAAAAAAAACTATATGCAGAAGTGACACTACAGACTGGTATACTTGTCTAAGGTGACCGAAGCTATGTCTATATAGAGGCAGTCCTTGTCGTAGTCCCTTGTGTGAGACCGGCTGCAATCTGATCATTCACTAGGCATCAGAAATGCTAACTTCAGTTCAAATCGCTCCTCATAGTTTAAAAAAAAATGCTCGTGTTACGATGGCATTTCATTTTCAGACTATTATTTTTCTTCCTTTTCCATGGAACGTGTTATATTCGCCGTTACAGTTCCAACGTAACCATAAACAAATCTCTTAATCTCTTCTCCGGTTACAAATTCAGGCGAGAGATGAATTATCCACTGTATTTAGCGTGAGGATGAATTAATGGAGTAAAAATAGAGGAGTTCAAATTTAGAGCAAAAATAAAAGAGTACATGCTTAGGAACGTATTTAGAGCAGTCTTTTATTTTGTTCAAGCACCTATTCATAAACTTTTCCAGTCCTTCGCAATCGAATATAACCATTTCCATTAGTCACAAAAATATGAAAATATGCTTATCGCTGTTTATTATAAATAGCAATGCACCGTTTTCACACAGATTTCTGGGCATTAAATTATTTAAATATAAAATATGTACGTGCTGATTGAAGTATTTAACACAACATTCCATTTCCTAGGTTTATTAAGAATTTATTATTAATTTCAATTATTTTTCAGTGTCATTGTATCTACAATAAAATTATAAAAATAAGAGATCCGTATTTTTGTATGTAACTAATAAAATAAAAAACTATTGGAACGATTTCAAAAATTACTTCGCCATTAGAAAACTACATTACCACAGAGTAACATAAGCTACATGAAATACTGGATAACCTTAGGAATCTCTTGTAAAGCTAACCCAAGGTGTTAAATGATTAATTCGTTGAAAAATTTGAAAGATCTTAGCTATCAAACAACGAGAATGATTTATTTTTTTAATGTTCTCTCTGCAATGGATACAGTGATTCAAGAAAGGGTTCAATCGAGCTATTTTTAAGTCCAGAATATTATGTGATGTGATTTATCACCAATATTCCCGAGACAACCTGTATATTGTCCCAAAAGATCAACACAATCTCAATTCTTAAATCTTTATTATAGAATGATTCCAGAAATCTTCCGAGTTATGACAATGAGGATCATAGTCATACCCTACGCGACTCAATTTACAGTCAATTTTGTAAGCCATTGAAAAAAAACGAGTCCCTATACATTGAATTGCGATCAAACTTTTTGTATACCTAACTTTTTTTCCAACTTTTGCGATAAAATAGCCACAAAATAAAAAATCAATACGTGTTATTTTCTTTTTGGTTTGTAAATATTAATCGGAAATTATTGTTTAGAAGAAAAGTTTTATTTATCAAAAAATAATTCCCATTTTTTATTTTCAACATAATATTGTTATTTTATGAACATCCAAAGGGTTCATTACGATGTGGATGAATTAGTGTAACAGATAACAAACACTTTTGTGTAGTCAATTTGTTTTGACTATGTTTTGGTGATTAAATCCCAAGCAAATAATTATTGTTATTCAAAAAAATTGGAATTTGATAAACAAAGAATGATTTACGATTAATAACTAGGGTATATATTGTTAAATGAAGGAATTTTTTGATTTTTTTTTCCAATCACAAGCCTTCCCACTGTTATATTCGTATGCCTACTTCCACAAAATAGCTTTTTGATCTGCGCTTTTTTTCCATACCCTATTTTGTATTATTCAGTAAGGATTTCGGTTATAGAAATGATTCTTTTCGTACGCCCAGTGAGCGAGAAACTTCTAGAATTCAGTTAAAGTTAGTTGGGTTTTGTACAATCTATTGTAAAGATAAGCTCCTAGATCAAAGTTTAGTGGTTAAAGTTTCAGCAGGTGTTGTTATTAGACTGACCCAGGATGTTTAATCTTAACATTATTTATCAACCTGTGTACAAATGCTAGATTTTCGTTAGTTTGTGCAGCGAAAAAGTGAACATTATTCATAAAGCAAACGTTTCAAAGAAGTGCAACAAGCAATACTGATGCGGATTAAAAATTCACCAGCATCTGCGCAGACTACTGAAAGACGAGTTACTTAAATGGCAGAAAATGTACGGAAAAAACAGATTGACGTCATTGAAGGGAATATAGTATTCAGTATTTCAGTGGATGGAAGTGTCGATATCAACGACATTTCCTGGTTGGTAATCGTTAAGCGGAATGAAGAACTGATCTCTGTCTCTCTTCTTTCGAGTGCAAGCTTGAAATCCGTGTTGGATACTCTTGTGAATGTTATCAAGTATATTGCTGGTCGTTTTTCATGAACTCACAGACTATTCAAGTTATTTTCATAAGAATTTGTCAATGCATAGTCAGATATTTAATTATACATTTACAGTGGAATGAAATGGAATGTTTGAGAGAAATTAGGTGATTTTGTTGCGAAAAAATTGAGTTTGAGTTTTTCCTGAACTATAAAATGATGAGTGGATTTGTAAATTAATATTTCCAATTGATATTACAAATCATCTCGGTCAACTGAACCTTAAGCTCCAAGAAATGGGTAAAACTAGATTTGTATGATTCCTGAAAGTCTTCTGAAATAAAAATATGTATTCGTGATAATACTTCTCAAACATATAAATATTTTCTACAGATACAAACATATGCATCCAACTTTAATAATTGTGTTAATGCTGCATATATTGAGAAAATGTGAAACTACATGACTTCATTGAAAGAAGAATTTGCTGTCAAGAGAACCGAGCTTCTCTTGACAGGTTTGGAGAAGCGAAGAATGAAATTCATCATGTGAGATCCATAGACGCAACTAGCATAAGATTTTTGTGGGGGTTGAGATCCCAACTTAAAAAAAGAGGGCATCACAGGTGCTTCACCGGTAACAAAAAAGCTTTTGGTGTCCATACAGGCGTCTGTTCTGATCTGCAATGAAATAAATCTAACTTTTGTTAAAATTTATTTTTGCTTCGCCCCCATTGATCGTACTTTCTCGAAGTTTCATCACATGTATTTTTAATTTCTTATTTAGGTATTTTTGGTGTTGGCCGGATAAGGGGGCTGAGTCCCCCAGCATCTCTTAGTTGCGCCTTCAGTAAGATCTTATCATCATGCTATTTCGAATTAATTCAAAAATACAAATCTTCCACAGTTACCGTTACTAAGTGAAAAGCAGTAAATATTGACAAAAACCAAATAATTCTGTAAAAACATTTCCCGTTTTTTTCATAAAGTATACCTAAAACCGGAGAATATAACAATCGTCTTCCATACTTTTAATACCTCTAATAACACAATGTATAAATACGGAGATTATGAGATTTGTAAATATCAAAAAAATATTTAAACCCAAACAAAGTGATATTTTGAAATATTCAAACAAATAAAACAAAGCAGTGCGAACGACACTCCGTACAAAAACAATGAAGTTTCATTTATCGGTACTATGTGTTTACATAACATTCTCCGTTGCTTCGGCACATGAAGGTAACTATAATAGTTTAACAATCCACTAACTTCATGGAATTTATTTGCCAAAAAAGTATGAATTGTTTAATAAAGGAGCTTGTGACCTGTAATCAAACTTGGACACATTTTTTAATAAAATTAAATTGAATAAGATGTTTAAACCAGACCTCGCTTCACAGAGCTGTAGGGTATAGCCTATGACCCTTACGGCGGGCCTAAATTGCAGGTCATTGGATTTGGCTAAAGATATCGATGGTGAAGAACATGATGGTGGTAGTAGTGATGATGTTTCTGATAGAGACATAATTTTAAGTGGACTAATCGAAGATACATTAGGGCATAACCTTATGCTTATTTTCTAACCAAAATTGAACTATGCTCAGAATAATTTACCAATAATAACTCAACCTCAACAGAAAGTACAGTTACACATAAAAAGGTGGGAAGCATCAAAAATGGCACTCACCTAGCTCTTGATATATGAATGTACAATATAAATATTTGAATGAATGTATGAAGAGATGTAATGGTATTTATGCCGGGACATAACGGTATTTCTGGCTGATGAACTCGCGAGAAGAGGTTCAGCAACAGCATATGTTAAACTAGAACCTCTTGGGACCACAAAGAAGGTAGTCCGATAGCAAATGCAAAAATAGGTACAAAGCCAACATAGATTTCATGGAGGAACACTCCAAAGCAGGTACACAGTAGAACCTTCATATGTGACACATATGTGTAAAGCGGGACGAAGAACTACTGAATATCAGTAGAAATAAGCTAAGGATTATTACAGGCTATCTAACGGGTCATACCCCAGGAAAAGATCATCTGCATAAAATAGGGTTATAACGGGGACCTCAGCTGCAGACTTTGTGGCATGGAGACCCAGACCGTGACCCATATCTTGTCTGACTGTGAGGCACTGGACTCGAGGAGACTGGCAATCTTTCGAGAGGCCAATGTGCTACCTAAAGTATATGCAATGGACCTATATCGTCTACTCGAAGGTACGAGCATAACTGGATGGGTGGGCTAAATGTGGGAGTGGAGTATAAGCTAATAGGCTGAAGTGCTCCCGGCATCTGAACGGCTTCCAACGGCTGGTGTTTATCCTAAATAATTCTTCCTGTATACTTAAAAGGGATCCTAAGGAGGCCCACGAGAGAAAAAATAAGAAAACGTACTGAGGAGGTGCATTATCAAAGTTGAGGAGATGTCCTTGAGATATCCAATATCCTACAACAAAATGACAAAATTTTAGTCAGGAAAATACACAAAGGAGTAATTAAATCAATTTTTCATAAACAAGCTAAGAAAACTAACCTTCAACCTATTTTGGCAGTATTTCAAATAAAACGTCAAAAATAATTTCAAGCATTGACAAGTCTTCTATTGCCTTCAATAGTGCTAGTTTGATTTCATTGAATGCAAAAAAAACTTCCTACATAAGTGAAATAAGTTTAATAAAAATAAACCTGATAAGTTTAAGGAATAATTAATTTTTATTTATTTCAAGACTCTTCATCAGAGCTGAAGGATCCATGTTACTGTAAAAGCTTTCTGGACCAAGTAAATTACATGACAAAACAACGAACGAACAAACTAGTAGGACTGAACGGAAAACTAGACGCCATCTGTGATGAATTCGAAGATATAAAAAAGATGGTACAGGACCAATTGCCAAAACTAGGTGAAATACGAACAGCCACCGCAGAAATAGAAAAACTACGGAAAAAAACCTTTACATTGCTAGACTATCAAACTGATAGCTATCATAATATTTGTATTGCACTAGAAAATATAGAAAATGTAGGATTTGATATTCAAGATGATGTTAGGGATGGATCTCTACAACTTCAATATTTGAATTCATTGTTTTCACGTACAGTAGATTGTATGGGTGATGAGATATAGAAGAAAATATGAATTTGCGGAAAATCCTTAATTTTTTCACAATACCAAAATAATGTGTTTCCAAAAATTGAAAAAAAAATGTATTGAAAAAAAATCAACTTTTGTTAACCTAACCTTTGACAACAATTTTTTTTTCTTATGAAGCCAATTACCAAAGCAGAAAGCAATACACCCCTCACCGGAAATTTCCCGAGCACGTGTTACAGCCAGTGTCATGTTTCTTCATATTTCCCTGGTCACCCATCCAAATACTTACCGAGCTTGACGCTGCTTCACCGTTATTATCGCATCACTAAAGTGCTGGGTCAACACCAGCCATCTATTTTCATAGTATGAAACGAAAAAACTCCTTTGACCTAAAATGCGCCACTCTGCAGCTCCCTACATTTTATCTGGTTGGATTTTTGGTTACTGTACTCATGACTGCTGTTCCTTTCCTTATCGCTCGTTTTCTATTATTAATTCTGTCCCTTTTTCATTTCAATTGGGATTGTCTGCATTGGTCTAGCATGGTGCTAACCAAACACTTTGTACCAATCGTATAATTTCACCGATAATCAACAAACCACCGTTCAAAAGACCAAAGTAGCAAGTGGCTATATCTAGGCAAGTTGGATAATGTCGATTTCGCAAAAGAAGGAGACGACAGCATTTCAGTTTGTCAATATTTCAATTCTATTACTTACCTGAGTAAAAGATAAGTGCTGAGTAGTATAACGATGTATAATCTCAAACTTTCTACTGTTTCACTGTCCAAAAATACAATATATATATATGGCTTGACACCCCATGTGGGGTTATGCCGCGTTTGCTTTCTAGATCCGCTTAATTGGGGTGGATCAGTCCCCGTTATGCGTTTAAATTCTTTCACTTATGTTTCTCCATAATTTCCCATTTCTTGTTTTCTCTTTCCAGTTTGTTACTTCTGCTCTACTGAGGTCCACCTCTACCTCATTTTGCCATTTTGACCTGGGTCTACCGCGTCTCCTCATTCCTCCTGGATTCCACTGCAACCTAACCTAACCTAACCTAACCAAAAATACAATAGTTATTTGAATGCCAAGGACTGAGAGTGCTACTTTGTTGGGCGATTCTGAAAATTGCGAGGCGAGCAGCAGACGAGTCAAACAAAGTAGTATTTCAGCCGCGGCGTACACAACATTTTTTAGACGACACTTTTTCAATTATACTGTTGAAAAAAAGATGAATCATAAAAAATTATCAACATTTCATTTATTGAACAATATAATGTATTAATTGATATTTGAAATGTCAATATAAATTTATCAATTAGTTGCAAAAATTGATGTTGATTGAACCTCCATGACAATTATTAATATTTATTGGATCAAGCTTATGCAAAATCATCGAAGTGAAACTGTCAACTGTCAGCATTGGAGTGGCTAGAATCACATTCATGCCCGATTGCACCAGTTTAGCTTAAATGTAAGTCTTAACAAAGTGCAACTTAATAATAATTCCAATCTCTCATTGCACCATGTTACGCTTAGTAAAGCCGCGCTTACGTACAATATCGTATGTCTTTACTTGAATGGCATAGGGGTGTTCATTTTTTAACTAGATTGTCATAATTTTGGTTGGCAATACCAGTATTCTATCTGACAACTTCTTAATTTTGTTAAAATTTGATTAATCTAAATAATTTCTGCCATGGAAGGTGAAAAAAGAATTCTTTCGACAAATTTCACTTCAGAAAAGAAAATGCTTCGCCTAAACGTAGTTGAAAACTATAAAGGAATTATAGAATGCAAAAAGACAGACGAGGTAACATGGGGAGAAAAGGAAGAAGCATGGAAAAAAATTGATAAGGAATTCAAGGAATTAAATTGTGAAACGGGTCATTTCGAACATAAATGTGCCTTGGAATACCATTTTCAAGGAAATCTAAAATTTCTAGTTCTTCATCAAGATTTTCTTCTAAATTAATTGTTGTTTGTAAACACCCAACCAACTCAAAAATTAGGTTATACTATTAGAAATGTCCAAGCAAATTGGAAACGTCACGAAGCGTCAGAATACAATGAACGCACTATCGCATATCTACCGCTTAAAAATAAGCAATGGACAAAGCTGTGCTTAAAATTTCGTGCATATAAGCTTCGCTTTGATGACGGTGCAGCGAGCTTAATTTTTTAAGCCTGGCTTACTTGCTAAGCCAAGGTGGTGCAATCGGGCATCAAGAAAGTTAAAGCTGTCTAACCCAGAGCGTCCCGAGATTATTTGCAGTACGGAACTGTCACTTTCACTACATGGAACAGTCAAAACGCAGCTTTCGGTATTAAATGAATAAAAATGCTGAGGGTATATTATGAAATTTTGCTTAAACGAGTACCTAATACTCAATTTTTCATAAATCTTCTCGATGGTTTCAAATAACGAAAATCCTGAAACAGTCTGCATAAATTCAGTTAAATATTATTGAAAAGCTATCACAAATATACTGAAATGGATAAGTCGTAATAATAGAAAAGTTTTAAAATAATGGACGCTCAAACTGTCAATTCGGAATTAATTGAATGGCTGATCGTGAAAACTTTCCGGAAATCAATCACCCATTCCAATTGACAGTGATAATTAAAATTGTCGATATATAAAGCACATACGGAACCCTGGAAAATTGGAAAATATTTTATAGGATTCGGACTTTTGCAGCTTCATTTGGAGGTGAATTTTGAAGTGGCAAAATCAATAATTTTTCATCAATTTCAGATCATTGAATTGGATGCGCTATTCAGCTGAATGGAAGATGTTTAAGACAATAATCGTATGTGTTCAGCTTCAATATCATCAAATTTTATTCCAGAATGCAAAAGAACTAACACAGATAGGTACTACGATGAAATAACGTTTGCAAAAAGCAAATTTGTTTCTGTAGTCAAAAGCACATATTAAATTCCAGTTTATCATGTTCTCCGAAGTGCTGGATGAATATTGAGGTAGCGTAAAAAAAAGGGATAGTAGAATCTTCATAAGGGCTGAAATTGTTTGTTCTGATGATAGTGAATTCACAAAGGAGAAAACTTTTCTAAAACCAGCTTCAAATAAGAATAGCTATTCGAAATAATCTATCAACAAAGAAATTAGGAATATAAAGAACGCCTTATTGTTAATACCCAATTTTAATATTAACAATATAAATAAATAACTTAGCTAATATAGTTCTCTAAAACTCAACTATATTGAAAAACGAAACCAAAAGATGAAGAATAATTTTCAAAAAACGGCATATGTATGGCAGATAACCTGTAAATGCGATAAATTTCAGTTAGTTGAATCATCCAGACCAAGGGTTGCGAAATGGCGGACCCCGGTAAGCATCCAGACCGCCGACCCAGTTTGTGTGGACCGCGAGAACTCAGAAACTTGTACTACAGAGTATGTAACTCAATAAAATGCATCCTCCGCATCATTCAACTGCGGGGAATCGATGTCCAGGAAAACACAGTATTTGAACAAAAAGCATGCAGAAATTTCCAGTGTAGAGTTTTGGATGAAATTTGTGTGTGGTAATACCCTGAACTACGGAAATTAGCTTTCCAACTTCTCACTTTGTTTTGGGTCAATATAGATTGCGAAAAGTCTATCCACGACACCTGATTTGCACAAGCATAACAAGGAAATTATGAGAAAAACGGCTTGAAAGAGAGAATAAGTATCAGCGGTGGGCGTGTGTGTAGTGCCTTCCTATTTCAACGGCTGTTGCCAAATGTTATATGTAAATTTTTGTCGGCAACAATGTTTAACACCAATAATTGTTGAATCGAAAGTAATGTTTATGTTTTATTTATTCAATATTGTCATTTGTCCAAACTTTTCTTGAACTATATCATTTTATCTTTATTTTTGCTGATCTCACTTATTTCTCAAAGGTCAATTATATTACCAATACCGATTTTCTTCCACAACAAAAAAAGTTACCCGTTCCTTAGGAAGTACCAGACATTTTAAACTGGCAGCGCTGCTTTCATATCAGATTGGTGGTTGAAACTGAACACACGCTCAACGCTTACTGTGCACAATTATTCTTCTCTTTCTTTCGAGTAGTTTTTCTCATATTTTCCTTGTCGTATTTGTGTTAATCGTATGTCACGAATATACTTCTCTGCACTGTATATTTGTAAATCAGCAATTTCGAAGATGAAATTCGATCACAATTTTACTGATGATCCTCTCCAGGATTGAATGTCATTAGCCAGCACCAATTTTACTCCAACCTTCAGACAAATAGTCCGTAACAAAAAATGTCATTCATCTCATTGGACGTGAAAAAAAAACCGTTTCCTTAATTTCATTTCTTCAATGAATATTTTTTCTATCAAATAATTTGCGGACCGCGATGGCCATTTCGTCACTGAGCGAAACTAATTTGTCTGATCTAGACCATGTGAAAAACAAATAAATTAAAACAAAAGGTATGTTGAAGATAGGAAGTTCCTCAAGTCAAACATGCTTTGGGTTCGTCGCACATATTATTGAAAGAGCCCAATAGTGAAAGACGAAAAGAAAAAGCAAAGGATGTACTTCCACACAACTAAATATGGATGATATCATAGCTAGTATTTCAACCGATTAAAGTCAAATCTGGTTATCAATGTTAGGAAGAGGAATTTTCGTTAATCCATTGTAGTATTAGGTCATTTCATAGGGTCATTTCATAGCAGCTGTCAAAAATGATATAAAGTGATCGAAACATAATTTAGTTTTATCACAGTTTTCAACGTAACGTTCAATTGAAAAATATGATAAAAGATATCGAGCAATGTGGTTAAATTTCCCAAAATAATCAACAAAGAAAAGAAAGTATTTCAAATACACCACAAGGAACATACAATGTATCTTTAGAACTGGCTTTTGGTGTCAAAGAAATATAAATATCTTTGCAGCTGGTCATAAAATATTATTTATATTCCAACATACTGAAACATATTCTTCTTGTTAACAATGTATATACATAATGGGAGTGAGCTCGTAAACCGTCAAGAGAACCACAAAATCCATATGATGAATGGAACATAGCGAAAATCAATCTAGTTATCCCTGATTTGCCTTGGCCTTGACTGGAAATAAAATTCAAGTTAGTGCTATCCTGTGTACGTACGTTTATGGAACGGGAGAATCGATAAAGGACTACGAAAAGCTTAGAAGTTTTGATTTTACTTTCTGGAAGTTTAAAATCAGATTTTGATACATGCAAGTTGCCATACGAATTAAAGCAGTTTGGAATTATCCGCATGAAAAATCAATAATAGAAGAAGTTAGATAACAAAAACGCATTCTGAACGTTGCAGTGAAATTTCCGTTGGGAGGTTTAAAATATTCCAGTTGGAAAAAAATGTTTTTGTTTTTTCACATGTCAATTAAATCAGTGGGCAATTTAAGTGGATGGAATTTTGTGACTATTTGTGTGAAGTAAAAGTTACCTTCATATAAGTTACTTATATATGAATGCACGGATAGTGATCAGTATGAATCAAGTGAATCTTTGTACCTTTTTCCATATTATCTACTTCAATTCCTAAAGCTTCATCGTTTCTATATAGGTCAATAGTCTAGTGGAAATTCAAGTATATAGTTGCAATGGTTATATCATTTCTTTTCCAAAGTACTTCTGTCTGAGTCCCCGTTAATTCTTACATAAGTGGTAACAGCCTACAAATATCTCTCACCCAGTTTCAATAGCCTGGTTCAGATTACATTCGAAATGGTGTTTTTTCAGTTCATTCCATATTTCACAGAGCAGTTCCAAACCATTGAAGTCTAGCTTACAGCCATGCGCAGGCACCCATTAGAAGTGCTCAGCAATTTCTTCTTCTATGATAAAATCTGCACATGACTTCGTCTGTCTTCGTTCATTAGGCCTACCGTGAGAGTTGGCGAATGTCTTCTAATAAACTGTTTCGCCTGCCCTCATCTCGCTAAGATCTCTCACCATTCTAGAGATTTTTGTGCCACCCACATTCTTGTAATCATATTAATTATCGACTTTGCAAAGTTGTAGAAGAGTTTTGGTCCAATGAATAGCATTGAAGGGCCTGGTCCGTTTCAACTTCCAATTTAATTCTTCCCCAGGCTACTATGACTGTAATGGTCTCCAAGTGCACTTAATGCATCTCAGCTATTTCATATTAGCTCAGAATGGACCTTTATGGAATCAAGTGCTGCTGTCCTGTCTTTGAAGATGGGAACTGAACGGTATTTCCTTCCCTAACTTTTGATTTCTTTAATGTAATGGTGAATCGCTGTCACTTCCACTTGTGACGTCTTTGGAAAAATGGAATATATATCTTTTGCTTGAGCCTAATTCCGGCACCTACCCCTGCTTCCGATTTGGAGCTGTCCGTATACCAGGTTGTCTCAGCCTGTATGAATGCACCTTATCTCCAGTTTTTCCTACCTAATTCTTAAGTAGGAGAATTGTATAGCTATACATGTTTATGATTTAATTTGGACGGCATCTGAAATGCATTTCTCTACTACGTACCTGAATCTGAGATAAATATTTGAATTAAATTGAAATCCCCACACACCACATCAGTGTTATTCCAATCTGTTACCTTTGCTACGTGTCTTGGAAAGAGGTAATCGATTCAGATGTTGTTCGCAAACAAAGGGTTATAATCTAATAGAGAATGTAAATAGGAATAAAGATAATTTTTTCAAAAATATTATTTTGAAACGATCTTATCGTCTAATCACCGCTTTACTTGTGTTCGCTATTTATTCGAATTGCTCAATAAACTTACGTTGTACTAAACCGCACGTCACTGTAATCGTAGTTCAAAAACAAATTGGTTGCACCAGTGTTAATCTTTCTCGGTTCCAAGGAACGTTTATATAGTTTTGTCAGGGTGGATATCATGAATTTTAATGGCTTCATTAAATCAATAATGAAATAGTTTTTTTTAACACGCTTCTATTAGCTTCACTTGTATGTTTGTTTGTTTGTATATTTTTAACTCTCATCTGGCAGTTGCTGTAGCAACTCGCTACACCCCACTCCGTTGGGCGTATTATATTATATTATATAGCACCGAATAATCAACAAGGATCACTCTCATCCCTGCCTTCTTCTACGATATTTTCATGACGTCATTCTGTGGCATCGTCGCAACTATTTTTTCGAATTCTGTTGGAGTCAGACTCCTCACACGAATAATTATACTTGGAGACAAAATTTATAGCGATAGTGTAATTTTGTGCTGACGAAGTATTTAGTAATCTAAGTATTTCCGACAATTAAAAAGCTATACCTAATTACCTAATAAAGATGCTGGATATACATGATAAATAGAGAAATTGATTTGGATAAAATCATTGAATTAACAAAGTATTCTAATTGAATTAATATTAAATTCAACTTGAATGAATTTTAAACTCAACTTCGGAATAAAAACGTTAAAGTCTAGATTGTTTTTATTAGAATCTATCACTGCTAATTTTCCCTTTAGCTCGAAACAACTTTTACTACTGTCCGCCCTCTGTTGAATCAATAAACAATAAATAGTATTATTGTGGAAAAAGCATGCGGTGCTTAGGTAATATATCTCTTCTTAAAAAAGCACCCCACATTTGTTCCACAATAATACTATTTAAACAGTTAAAGTTAGAAATGGGCCACTCTATACATTTTTGTTCATTTGAAAATACAAACCGACATGTCCAAGTATTTTTTCCAACACGCCCTCACTCATTCGTTATCGGATATATTCCATTTAGCTGTATATGAAATACGTTCATTGTAAAAGCATTAAATATTGAAACTAGAAATGGTTATTTCGCATAATTGTATGTGTGAATTGAAATGAAATTGAAAAATAATATGCACCATAGAATGGAAGTATAATTATAAGGACTTCATAAAATATGTAACCAACTTCATTCATTCTAAAATCCCCATTATCCTGGATCCTAGCAGTTGCAAATCAATACAATAAAAAACACTCCAAACACAAAAGTTCCTTCAAAACTGAAAATAGATCTATGCTTCCGTTGTTAGCCAAAGCTTTCAACTATGAGTAGGGAAGGAGAGAATTATTTTTATTAATATGTTCTGAATGCTCTTTGTGGTGCAATCATCATAACTTTTGTTAATTTTTCGGAAAATCAAATCACAATCTTACATTATATTCTAAACTCAACGTTTTGGTAGCGTTCCAGCTACCACTATCAAAAGTAATTAGGTTTTCATGAAATTTTGGCATGACACTACGAAAAAATCATGCCAAGCAAAACTCTCATGGGAATAATATATCAGTTATCAGTAGAAACACAGATTACAAGAGTATAAGCATTATTTCACACCAAAAATACACGAGACAGACTGAAGGTGGCTAATCCTGACCGGTGAATGGTGTCGCCAATTACACTATATTGGAATATTGCATAAAACATCAGATATCCTGTGAATGCGACAAATTTTATTCAGGGGAAACATCTAGACCATTGAAATTCGAATAAATGAACAAAAAAAGTATATTAAAGATTGGGAGTTCCTTGAGTGAAGAATTTGCAAATTTGCATCAAATTCTATGGGATTCGTCGCTAATATATAATATTGAAAGAGTCCAATGATGGAAGAAAAAAAATAAAGTATTTAAATAAAACTGAAAGCGGATAAATTTCTAGCTAGTATTTCACTTGAATGGAAACGAATTTGGTTACCAATGCTAAAGAAAATTTCCAGTTATCAATCACCTGCGTTATCAGGATAGTATCATGAATTGCATACAAGGTTTTCCTATTATTTATTGATAATATTGCTGTTAATCTAGATATATTTTGAAACAAAAAAGATAATATTTTGAAAGAATAGCTAATAAAACTCGTTTTTAATAACATTTCCAGAATAAGCGAAAGAGCGCATTTGAAAAAAAGCCGTTGCTGTGCTCACACTCAGACTTAATAAATAATTACCAAACAACGCTACAATGTGCAAATGACCCAAAGACCAGTCTAATCTTCGTCTTTCTGGCGCTACAGCCTTAATTTCAGTCGCATATCGCAATGTAATAACAATATGGCTGCGTTCCTTACATTTCCGTTGAAGATAGTTGATAGCTATATCCGATGAATACGGAGGAACCCATTTGGGAATTGTTTTATTTTTTTTAACAATTCGCATCAACCCAATGGGCTATTAGCGATGGCTAATGCATTGTCCAGAAATATTATCACAAAAAGGAAAATATCAAAAACATAAGGAACATACAAAACACAGCTACAACCCAGATTTTTGTATATACGTTATTTGCCTTAAGGTATGCATACAAGTTTTCAACATCACGCCACTCTCGTAAGATCGACCTTAAATCGGATTCGATTGACCACTGCGACCTCTCTTGTGGGTATAAAGGACACTCCACAAGGAAATATTTTACCGACTTTATGTGCTCAACAATGTTAGCTTTGCACACAAGCTGCTTTGTTCCTGTTATGAAGTGTGAAGTGTATATTCGAATCTCAACCTGTATTTAAAATCACTTGGTGTCGACGAGTCTTTGGTGTAGTCTTCCAGTTTTGGCTAATTAATTTTTTGTGATACAAACATATACAGATCGATCCATCGTTGTATACACAAGAGCGACAAAAAAAACAGCTGAAAGAGAGGGAAAGATAATTATGCGGCGTCATCGAGACGTGTATTTAATTCCAGCTGGGGAGTGAATTTAAATCCCGAGAGTTACCGACTGCTCATTGCCCCTCTATTTCAACATTTTCAACCGCTATTGCCAGAAGCGCAAATTAATTTGTACAAATGATATTTTTCTCTCGTTTTCGTTGACAAATAATCTTAGAGATATGAGATCAAATCTTTATCACAGATTTGGTTATTGTCTGGCACAGCAAGGTGGTTTATTTGAGCACTTCATTCATTAAAATTATGTTTACCTTTAGAATGGATTTTTATTTTTTCAGGAAGTTTATATTTAGAATAGGTGTAGGTACCTACCTACTTATTTCATTTTTTCAATTTAATTTATTAATGGAAGGGATCTTTAGTTTATTAATTGTGGTTCTCTCAAGAAATGCTGTTTTATTTTCAAGTTACAATGACTAAAATAATATCCTATTGTAGTTAGAAATTGTCAACTTGGTCTGAAATGATCATGTTGACAAAAATGAATATTAAGATGTACAGGTTTCGTAATAACGATTGTATTTTTATATTCCTTTAACGCCCTTACTCCTTCCGTGTTGAGAGCATACTGAATTACCATTTACCACCACCAACTAGTTAAAATAGGAGGGCAATGAGCAGTCGGTAACTCTCGGGAATAAGCTTACACCCCCTAAGGTGAAACAAAGTGATGATTGTGCACAATCATTCTTCCTCTCTCTTTCATATATCCTTGTCGTACTTGTGTAATTGGAGACCCAGGTTCCGAAGCAGATTTCGCATACTGTATGAAGAAATCCACATGGATTTTATAGTTAGTTTGGGAATTTTAGTTGTATAGAGTTCATTATTTATTGAAAATTTCATATATTTCAAAGGTTCTGAATGGGTTTGAAACCCATTCACGTTCCATTGTAATCAAAGAGTGAGTTACTGGGGATTTAAAAGTTTTCGGTATTGGACTTAATGACACTGATGATACTGACGAAAGCCAACAATAATAAATTTGATCAGTTCAATTGACTTGTAGTACTAGACAACTATAACAGACGTGTGGCTATAAAAAATTAATTTTAAATTGTGCAGTCCAAAGTATACTGGGCGTTTAAGTCATTACGATTTACAGGAATAAGTAGTCAGACTTCAAATTACAATATTATATTATTGCAATAGCGGTGTCAAGCAGAACTCAAACAAGAAGTTAAATACAGGGTGTCCCATTTGAAAATATATAACTTTGATATTGCACGGCTTTCTGGAACACGTTGTACAATTGCGACTAATATAAAAATATGATCCATTAGGCTGGCTACAATCGGTCAAAATTTCATTCAAATATCTTTAACTATTCACAAGATATATAGGACTTTATAGCACTGATGGATCACCCTGTATATTCACAAAAATTTGGCAACGCATGGAAGACTACTAGATAGAAGACGAAGATTCCTCCTCCAAAGTGATGTGAGCTAATGTGAATAGGAATGATGGCCCCATGTGTCCCTGATAGTTACCTAAGGACCTAAGTAAATGAGATATTTTTTGGATAATTACATAAATGTCAATACGATTTTCTTCTTACAATTTTCTACTAACCTGTTGGTAAAAATGTAGGTCTGACTTCGAAAGTCCAATAAGGGCAGCAGTATATGACGCACACGTCCCAAAACTCAGAATGACGATGTATCGTAATCTCATCGGCAATGTGACGTAAATAAGGTAATCCAATAGTAGCACCCAGCCTAAACTATCTCTAGACGTCACCTCATTCTTCTTAAGAAAAAGTGTCATCAATATTTGTGCGTTTGCCACGTGCCAGCATAAATGAGGGATGCCGGCCCAAATAAATTTGCTTTCATAGCTTCTTTTACACCAAATTAAGATGCAGCTGTTGAGGGTGAGGAAAAGGCTCATGAATCCGAAAATCCATACATCTTGGCCGCTGGGAACCTTGAAAAAAAAAGCTGTTATTATAAAAACAAAATGGGTTTCCATTGCTTTCCGGATATAGTCAAATGCAATTTTATCATGCGGGTCATACCTACGATTTAACAAAGACATATTCACAGTATTTTTTTTCATGAGATAAATAAGACAAACTTATGCAGTTTGACGAAAAAAAAGGATATGTATTTAGTTTTAACCGATTCAAAAAAGTCCTTTACCAATCAAGTTTTCATTTAAATATATGTTTTGTAACTTTGACAATTCAAAGTGACAATATGAATAATAAGAAGCAATTTTCCGGCTTCTTGCATCCTCAAGCTAAAAAATGGTACTCAATCTGAAATTTTGGAAACACAATTGAACATTTTTTCTGACCAAATTCCATGTATCCTCAATCACAATGAACATACAGAAAACCTATCAAATATCATAACCTGAGCTGTTTTCTATTGTTCAACGTAATTGCTCAAGCAACCAAAATATTTCCAATAGTTGTTTTAAGTTGTTCAACATCTTTAATAGTTTTTTCCATCATAAGACAAAAAGGAAGGAAAAAGCATGCCATTTTCAAATCTAACATTGGGATGTTATTAATTTGATAAATTATAAACTGCTAAGGATGAATTTATAAGAATTTGTGGGTGCTAATGATAAATGAACCCAACTTTATAGAGCTTCCAGTAATTTACTATAACACCAGTTCAAATAATGTTTAATTTTTTTTATTTTCAATTAGCTTTAAAGGAATCTGCGGCACAAATTATTCCGTCCCTCACGGCAACCGAAAGTAATTATAGGATAGCGTGGGATTTATCGGAAGAACGTTTCTAGAATAAGTATTGACTCGCATATACAACGATTCATCACGATTTCAAATGAAACTCACTGTTTCTATTAGATTTTTCTCATAAAATAAAAAAAAATTAATAAAAATTCTGAGATATTTTTGATATTGATATATCTATCATCGGCAGAATGACAAAAGTAAATTTAACACTGTTTTTTTAACAATTTTATGTTCCCTTGTAAACTTTTTCGGGTAAATTTTCAAATTAACTCAGGAATAGAGGAATAATTAGTTATTCCAATGACAATTAAAGATCGTATTGAATACCCACTACTTGCAAATGTGGATCCCAACAGAAAACTCCGAAGCAGGTTTCTGCAAATAATCAGTTCATGTTATATAAACTCCATAGTTTCTTGTTTACGTTTAAATACCTCATTTTGCTTAGTATTGCAATCAACTTAGACTAAGCGAATCAGTCTTTCATTTACAGAAACAAACGCCACAAAGTAGAACGTTGAAGCCATAAGTTCAAATTAAAATAGAGATGAAAGTAGAAGAGGATTAATATCACAACTGTGTAATTTGTATTCTCTTTTGTCGAATTCCAGTTCAGCAGAGATGGAAATAGCATCAGTAAATATTGTTGAAGTACTTAAAACTGAATGGAGAATCATTTTTATTCAAAATTGCATATTCTGTAAATGGTGTACCTATTTGGTTGGATATAGTTAATCCTGAAAAAATAAAACTTATAGAGTTGATGAAATAATTAATTGAAAAGTCGATATAACAGTGACATTTCCAATTCACAGGCTGGAGAATATCTTGACACTTTTCATCAAAAAATACGATAAAACCGTGAATATTTCATACAAATACTTAGTTATATATTATAATGAAATAAAGTAGAATGACAAGTTATTTAGAACAGAGTAGTTCCCGAGTAAGGTTTGTGAGGATTTGGTGAAAAAGCCAACGAAGTCACCTTGAGTTTTTCATCTTAAATATGTTCGCTTTTACGAGCTGTAGCTCTGCGAACAATATAAACCTGTTATTGCAAACATGGAAGAACTATTGTAAGGAATAATTAAATATTTGCTATCAAAGTCAGAAAACAGTTTTTTGTATTCTGTTTAATAATTTTATTTTTTGAAAAATTGTAAATCGCTTTCGTGATAGTAATAGTAGTTATAATTTAATGAGATAGAAAATTGTGAAGAATTACTTACTCGTCAAGCATCTACAAGAAACCAAATCCAACAAAAAATCGACAACACATTGAAAAAACAATTATAAAACTTTTTTAATTGAAATCACATTAAATTTCAAAGACTTTCCCCTATTTGAGGTACTGTCGTTAACACTATTGTACATTTTTATATATTATAATTTCAAACTAGGTACTTGTGTTTGTATAACGGAAATTGAAGTGACACTGCATTAATTTGAAATTACCAAGAGACCTAAATTGAACTATGACAAGTGACAGTCTAAGTGGGTTTAAGTTATCCAAAGTAAGCACAGAACTAACATTATGACAGTGAGGTGTAAATGTTAATATTAAGGAGTTCATTCCAATTTGTGAAAACAAAATTTGGTCATTCCTCCAACAAATAATCTACACTGAGGAAAAGATTCGATTTATAGTCTAATAAGAAACCAATTAATCAAATATATTATACAGAACAGAAAAAGATTATGGGTCTAATGAGAACCTGTAACTAAATCTCATTCAAATAGATAATTTATTAGATTCCTAAGAGATTTTAAGCCAAATATATTTAATTAAAATTTGAGTTTGTAAATATCAAAAAATGCAATTGTTCGAAAACTCACATTTCTCACTGAGAAAATAACTTTTATTTTGTATCTCAACTAAACGGAAACTCTTGACAACGTCGCAATCGCTCTAACACCGAACGCATGCACCACCAAAAATCAATATTAAATACGTACTACCCATTACGTACTACCCATTAATTATCTATAAATGCCTCAATTGTCACCGATTTAATTCGCAAGCAGCCCAACAAATTATGTCAGATCTCCCTAAAAATCGTATCACAATCTCCCGGCCTTTTCAAAAAGTCGGAATAGACTTGGCGGTCCTTTTTTTGTTAAGTCGTCCCCCCTGCGTAAGGCTCCCTTGCATAAATCTTATTTAGCCCTGTTTGTGTGTATGGTAACCAAAGCCATACACATTGAATTAGTCTCAGATCTCCCTACAGATTCATTCATAGCCTCGCTCAAGCGCTTCATAGCTCGCAGAGGAAACTCCACAGTTATTTACTGCGACAATGGTACGAATTTTGTTGGAGCAGCACATCAGTTGAAAGACTTATACAGTGATGGGCAAATGTGTGGAACCAAGTAAATATCTCTGGAATTATTAGAGATATCAAAATGAAATTTAGAAGGTGGATACTACAGTAGATTGACTAACTTTTTTCATATTTTTTAACAATTTTGAATTTCCGGTTTCACCGGAAGTAATGTCGATCTTAAAATTTGCAATGGAACACCCTATATATTATTTTAGTTTCTGATGAAACATTTTATTACGAATACAAAAATATCGGGTTCGATATTTTTTATTTCAATACCTACCGAGATATTAACAGAAAAGTAACTAAGGAAAGGAAAAATTTGATGGTAGCTATAGTAGTCCACAAAGTTCGTTGTGAAGTGACAGTACTGTCCAAATGAGTTATTAGTGTTTGTATTTGAACGTGGAAAGATTATACATTGTTTTAATTTGATCGTGAAATGGCCGAATTAAGTGAAAGAGAAAGAATAGAAATTCACAAACCGACTTGCCTATTGTCAAACAGTGGACGGTGCTCAGTTTGGACATCTGATACATTAATTTTAGATTAGTTAAGTTCCAACGTTTTGAAAATCAATTAGTTTCAGTCAAGATTTCAGTTAATATTCATGATTATTTCTTAAATTGATATTAGATTTTTCCTTCCCTTAGTTACTTTTCTGTTAATATCTCAGTAGGTATTGAAATAAAAAATCTCGAACCCTATATTTTTGTATTCGTAATAAAATGTTTGATCAGAAACTGAAATAATATACAGGGTGTTCCATTCCAAATTTTGAAATCGACATTACTTCCGGTTAAACCGGAAATTCAAAATTGTTAAAAAAAATGAAAACAAATAGGCATTCTACTGTAGTATCCACCTTCCAAATTTCATTACGATATCTCTGATAATTCCAGAGATATTTACTTGGTTCCACACATTTGCCCATCACTGTATACATTTCTTAAATCCCAGAGCACACACAATGCCATGGAAAATTATCTGTCAATCAATGAAATTTCCTGGAAATTTATACCCGCACAATCGCCACACTGGGGAGGCATATGGGAAGCGGGCATAAAAAGTGCTAAAAATCACCTCGTTCGGATCGTAGGTAACTCTCTATTCACATACGAGCAATTTCTTACCATTTCAATCCAAATTGAGGCCATTCTCAACTCCAGACCTCTGTTCCCTATGTCAAACGACCCCAAGGATTTACAACCCTTGACCCCAGGCCATTTTCTCATCGGTTCATACCTCACCGCTTACCCTGAAAAGGATATTTCTTATCACCCCATAAATAGACTCTCATTTTGGAACAAATGTTACCAGATTCAACAAGTTTTTTGGAAACGCTGGTCATTAGATTATATGAACCGACTTCAAAATCGCCCAAAATGGATGACTTCCCGTTCCAACATTCAGGTAAATGATATGGTCTTGGTAAAAGATAATAATTCCCCCCCTCTTAAATGGCCCCTGGCTAGAGTAATTGATGCACCCGTAGGCAAAGATGGCAAAGTTCGTTGCGCCACCATCAAGACTAGTGAAGGACAATACACCAGGCCTATTATCAAACTGATACCTCTTCCCTGTGACTCCAAATAAATCATACCTCATTGTGTAACTTAAGCTCCTCTTCTCAGTTTTTAATAATATTATATTTTCTTTCCATTGTTATTCCTCTTCTCGCCCGCGGGGCAGTATGTTCGAAAACGCACATTTCTCACTGAGAAAATAACTTTTAATTTGTATCTCAACTAAACGGAAACTCTTGACAACGTCGCAATCGCTCTAACACCGAACGCATGCACCACCAAAAATCAATATCAAATACGTACTACCCATTAATTAGCCATCCCTGTCCAACAAACCAAATCTTCTAATACATCTTCTCCTTCGCACCTTGCACAAAAGCAATATCTGGAACAGACCCTTACCACCCCTACTCTCCAACCAGCTAATCGCCCCAACCCCAAAAAACCAGTATCTCGTCAGAAAGGTCAGAACTCAAGCTAGAAGCATTGGCTTCTCCCCTAAATTGCCGGTTAGGTATAAGTGTTTTACCAAAAAAGTAAGAAAAGTGTCGCTTTAAGGTAGTCACCAATTGCTACCAGCTGTATGTTTGTGATATTTTTATGTATATGGCTTAGTAAACTTAGTGAAATTAAATCCAGTGTTTCATTTCGGAATGAGTCTAGAATGAATGGTGAAACAGCTCATTTACACAGTACGGTTTGAAGGGAAACTAAAGAAAATTCCCTCAAATCGCACAGCAATTATCAATGGACAATTTCAAAATATTAAATCCTGTAGTAATTTGGTAATTTCTCCAAACAATTAACAAATCCTCTAAACTGTGAAAAGGTATTGATTTAGAGTCTCATGAGAACACATTACTCAAATCCCGTTCAGAACCGAAAAAGGTCTAGGAATAATTGAATTAATCCTCAAAAGAAACTACAAAACACAACAAACATTAATACAATGAAGTCTGTAATACTAATCTCAGTTGTGAACAAACATTTCAACAATGAAATTCTAAAAATGGGAAATTTGCCCCTTCTATAAGAACGTATGTTTGTAAGTGATCTTTTCACGAACGAAAAAGGCTTTTCGGAAAGGATATTGATAAAAATAACATGAATTTATATACAAAAACTTGTCACTAGCTCTGTCAAAGAATACCCCAGATTTAGTTGTACGCGTGGAGACATCTGATAATTTGTTGATGGTTGTTTTCAAACATTCTTCACTTTGGTTAAGCACAATCAAAAGAATGAACTCTCCAATACTTCAAGAATGCTTTATTTATGCGCAATGTGAGAGTATATGGGAATATTATTTGAGTAAAATTGTTCGCAGTTTGGATACCCTTATTTTGAAAAAAAATTCGGAAACGACATAGTGACATTAACAGTAAGTTTGCTCTTTACGACACTAATACTCACTGGTTGTTGGAAATAACAATTAAAAATAGTCAAGAAAACAATTTTTTTGTATTCTGTGTAAAAATTAATTTAAAATCGCAAGGCGCTTTTGGCTGTTAGGCCATCATCAGTGCATCACCTGCAAGTAAGTAATAGTTGTTTTAAGTTAAAGTTGGGAAATTTCGAAGAATTACTCTCTCGTCAGGCGATTACAAAAAACCCCATCCAGTAAAAAGTTCACACCACATTTTTTTTTTCATAAAAACAATTGAAACTTTTCCAATTAAAAATACATGAAAGTTTTATAAAATTTATCCCTTATTTAGGGTACTGTCAAATGCCTGCACACATCTCTATAGCTGAAGTAATAGCACAACTCACAACCTATAGAAAGACATTTTTAAAATTGTTTTTACAGGACAATTTTCATATTATTATAAAAGTACAGAAAATTATATTATCATCATCATTACACTTCATGCTTTTTAAATTTTTCATTCACAGTCTATGAAAAAGAATATCCATAATTGTATGTTGCACTACCTAAATTTTAATCACACACAGAATAGATCTCTAAGCTCACTCAATCAACTCATAGTAGAGCCCCGAAGATTGGGTTAATTAAACCATTGTATAAGGCTGGTGATAAAATGAAAACACTAAATAATCGATCTATCACGTTAACATCTGCAATGAGTAACATAATTGGAAAATTTTAAAAATAGGTTAGTGAACTTTTTAAACAATTCCGAAATATTATCTAATAGTCAATACCACTTTCCCCACTAATATTCACAAGGCTATAGATAAAAAAAACCTCCTTATATGTATTTGTTGATTTGTCTAAAGCATTTGATACTGTTAACCATGTAAAACTATTTAAAAACTGTAATGTTATGGTACCTATTAAAGGAATAACCTCCAATTTTATTGAGGAAATGATATTTGGGAATCCTACAAAGAGACAGTGCTTGGACCAATTTTTTTCCTATTATATATAAATGATTCTCTATATCATATCCAAAAAAAGGAGAAGTTAGCAAGAACCTGGAATCAGTAACAAAAAAGATTTTAAAACAATTGTAGACTGGTTTAACAATAAAATTACATGCACTTTACATTCTATGCAATAGGACTTCCAAACTTAGGACCTTTTTCTGTTGATAACAGTTTAATACTAGAAACACATAGAATCAAGTTTATTTAGGAATTGTTTGAAATAGGCCATTTGAGTGGAGCTTACACATTGATGCATCAGTACAAGAACTTAGAGAATTTCTCAGCAGATTCAAATATTTGAGATTTTCCATCTGCCAGGCGTCTAATTTATATACTTTCCACTAAGAAAATGGAAATGGAACATAAGCTGAAACAAAATTTTTTGAAATTGAGTATACTTGCTTAATTTTTCAATGCCATTCCAAGATATGTTACTATCTGGAGATCTAGCATATCTTCGCAACCCCACTCTCCTATCCAATTCTCGAAAAATGACCCAGACATCCGCTTCGGCTTTAGTTTTGGTAAGTGTCCCTTTTCCATACAGTACTCCAACAGCAGGTGCTGTGCACCAGGATTCTATGCAAATGTGAATTGTTTAGTCCATTTCACAAAATCTACATTCTTCTTGATCCTCTAGTTTGAGCGTTTTGAAGTTTCTATCTAGAAGACATTGATCTATCATATCGCCTGTATGAAAAACTTTGTAGTCTTTCTCTCTTCTTTGTGGCAATGCTAATATTACATTAGATTTGATACCGCATAATGGTTACGGCTCACAGAGGGTGTTTCACTCTTTGCCAGTTCATCTGCTATTTTATTGCCTACTGTAGCAGTTTGTGAACCAACAGGTTGACGATTCTGTTCTTGCCAGTAACATCAAGTTTTCCAAGGCAACTCCCATACCATTTCAGAACTGATTACGCAAAAAACGTCTTCGCATCCTGATCCGTTCTCTGGTATCCCATTCCCTTTTAATAAAAGTGAAATCTATCCAACTTTGGTATTTAAAGTTTTCTAAGAATTTCTAATGTGCTATCCTCATCAAAGCACACTAAATTATGAATTTACAACGACTTCATGAATGGAGTTATACACTGTTGTTTGTTTGATCGATCAGCATAAAGTACAGAGAAAGTTTTTTCCCCATCATATTTGACAGGCTTCAGAGACACGCACATTCAGGCAAAAAAAGTTATTTCAATTATTAATCAATGTTCTCCTTCCAAAGAATAGTTATTCGATAAATTCAGAAGACAAAAAGGCTATGTGTAGCTATTTTCAGAATTGGAAGTAATCAGACTACATACATACCAGGGTTCTTGAAGATGCAAAATTTTCAACACTCGTAGAAGGGAATTTCAATTCTGGTGAATACGAGTAGTAACTCGGAAATGAATACCCAGTTGATACAGCTGATTGATGAAATTGACATTTATGCATGTATGTATTGGCAGGGCTGAAGTTGTTTTATATTATATGTTTTCTTAGAATTTTGCAAAAAAGGAAAATGACAGCTTCTTGCCATTTATAATAGAATCAATAGATACCATTATCACTACAAAAAATAAATAGGAAAAGAAGCAAAACTTGAAAAAATACAATTCTTCCCAACGACTTTTTTTGTTAAAGTATAAAAAGAAAGACAAAAACTACTTTAGAAAAGGATAGAAAGCAACCAATTACAGTAACCGTGCTGCTGATCATGCAGTCTAATGTGCTTTGACGTACCAAAAATATTATCGAAACTACCTTCATATCATTGTTTATCGGAACGAAGTCGATTGGTATGTATTTGACAGACCAAAGTGGCGTACCAAGGCGGGATTAAGTCGCCTTTTGTTTGCATGCAAACAAACTTCAACTTATGTAAGCTCCATATGAATATTTTATTTGTATACACAGCACTAAGTTGGATATTCTCATTTTGAAGAGAATCCAAAAATTGAATGAGCAATTGTCACATCAGTACACCAAAATATTAAAATGTGAAATAAACTTAATCAAGGCAACAACACGCATTGTTGCCGACATATTAAGTTTTTTCATCACTGATGCTAGTCAACTGTAAAACAACTAATTTAACGCAGCAAACAAATGGCATAATCACTAGCAAATTTGAAAACTTTGTTGAACTATTTCAGCGATCTGGTCTTTCCAGTCCAACTTTCAGAATTATAAGTTATTGCAAATAAAAATAATAGAGTCGTTGAGTTTTTCATTGAATATCCACCTAGTTACAACTTCATAAAATCATTTCGACATTTATCTCCATTTTTATTGGACTGAAACGATAACTAGTGGCTTACAAATATGCGGTAACTGGAATCAGAAAATTGGATGTTATATCCCAATTTTTATGAAAACATTCCCTAAACCTCATTGAAATTCAATCCAAACGAAGTGTGAAAGATAGGCCGCTCTTTTTTATTATCAAAATACCCACGCCTTAACTTTTATGTCAGCAGATGCTCCTTTTTCTGACTATTGAAATCTTGAACCATGTAATTTGGATTGAAACGATAATATTTTCCGGATCTGAGGAGATTGGAGGTTTTACCCGCGAATTGGGTTTATTTCACTGGAATAATTGATAGTACAAATGAATGAAGACAGCATACACTACTACCCTTATTTTTGATCTCTCTGGATCAAAATTGTGACCACTGGAAAACAACGTTGTAGAGCTTGACTACTAGGACAAGTAGTGTATCACAGCTCGAAAACATTATACTAGGTATAACATGTAGATATGCCGCCTTTTGGATGAGACGTAAAACCGTGGTCCGTAGTCCATGGCTGTTAGGTTCGATAAAGATCCCTACCAATGGCTGGAATACTAGCGGGCTGGACAAAAATTCCGGTTGGGGGTAATGTGCTTCTGGAGCCGGTGATTAACCCTAGCTGCAGAAATAGACCGACGTTAAATAACGTATTTACTTATACAGTTTGACGACTTGAGTTGGAAACATGTAGAAAACATTTTTATCATTGGTAATATGAGAAAAACTTATCCCTGATTGAAAGTTTTGTTGTTCAAAGCTTGAAATGCCATCCACATATATCAATTATTCTTTGAAGGCATATCATACGAGGCTTGTCAAAAAATTAGAATGTCCCTCAAGAGTAGTACCTTTATTTCTTATATTACAGCAGAGTGTTATGGAGTAAAGTTAGTTTGAATTGAAAGGGGTGTTTCAAGTTTTGAACCATGCAGAACTTTTCATCAAGAATAATTTCTTTTCATAATTATATAGTTTTTCTTATGGTTCTAAGTTAGGTAGACATGATGCATTAATTATACAATTTCTATAGCTAGATAGGATACGGAGAATCTGAAAACATGTTTGTATTCGGATGACAAAAAATATATGTATGTATTTTTGTGGTAACATTCACTGAGACCTGAAAGATCTATTGTGCCACCAAACTCCTATTTAGTTTCTAAGAAGAGTCTCTGAAACTAGTAGCTCCTTCAGTCCTATCTCCCGGAGGAATTTCAGGATATCTGCAGGCTTTAACTTAGGTAAATATTCCTCTTCTATCCAGTAATCTCACAGGTACTGTGCTCTAGGATTCTGGAGAGCTGTGCAGCAGGTATATGGATGGAGGCTTCTTCTTCCATATCCTAATATCTGCATTTTTCCCACTCTACTATTCAGAGCTTTTTTAGGTACCCATTCAGGCGACAATGTCCCGTTAGGATACCTGTTGAAACTTTTAGCGCAGTTTTAGTTTGACTTATGCATTTGTTTGATCTCAACAGGTTGTAGTCACTCAGAAGAATCTTCGATTTTCCAAGCCCTACTAGATCTTACCAATGGTCGAATCTTCTCTTGCTGGATTATATTGAGTAATTTTCACAACACCCCTCTTTGCTAGTTAATTTGCTATCTCATTTCCTCCTATTCCAGTGTGTCCAGGAATCCATAGTAAGGCAACTATATTGTTTCTAGTCCATTGAGTTTGGACAAAAAGGGTAATATGTACTTGATGAATTAGTGCGGAAAATGATCAAAGTACTAACAGACACTAGTAGTAGTCAAGTATTCCTGTTTGAGAAACCGTACTAATCCCTACTACCATCATCTAGAAACACGTATTAACGGGCGACATTTATTCCTGTATTTGCCGAAGTGGATATAAGACTTCAAGTATTTGAATAATTATAAATTGTTAATCAGTTGACAAAATAATCAGCTAATGCAGAAAACCTTGCATTTAACATGTTTACGATTCATCGTCTCCAATAATGAAGCAACCTCAATTCTGTTTACTTAATTATAAAAGCTGTTTGAATATACACTTCTATATAGTTAAAGTTTTCCACGTTTCTCAAATTGATGAACTCATTAATGGACCTTTAGCGTGCCGACATCGACTAGGGGTAGCTTGCCAAGCATCTGATGTAATACCGCATTTCGCCTGATATTCTCCACGGTATTGGGTAAATATATGTCAGATGATTGAAGATAATTACAATACAGAGTGTATCTACCAAAAAATTGACTGAGCATAGATTGAGAACATTTTTATTAGCATTCTCTCCATTTCAAGTGACAACTGCAATCTTTGATTTATTTGAGTGGTATTCTCAGAACCCTGCATGTGTCAATATTTTCTATTGTACTCCAATTTATTAAGTTAAATTACTTCCTCCAGTTAATTTGTTACAAAAAATTGATCATTTGTGTAGGATTGCTTATATCTACATTCTTAAGGTAGGTATACAATCGCAGCATTTTAAGTCTATTTTTTCTGCAGCCACACCTACACAGTATCACAAAATCCCTACTAGTACGTGTGAACCCACATCATAATCAAAGCAATTTCATGAATTGGTCTGCTCCAGCCATAAGTATCTGAAAATGCTTCGCTGTATAGCAGGGCTTCAAAAATTTAGCTTGGGTTAGCATGTAGGAGTCTTCAAGAGCTATCCAGTGTACTTATCGAGGTGAAGAAAGGTCTAGAGTTACCTCTAAAGCTGCGCTGTTCGACGGTGGCCATGATCTAATTGCAATCTTGATTCCCATGCAGGCAAGAAGTTACACTTTCTGTACATCTATTTTAGTTATCTGCTGCATTGTTCTGTGGAATGCCATTTTTTGTTTTGATTATATTATGTGTCTTTTTGTAGTTTTGTTCAGATGAAATTGACGATTGGCAACGAAAACTAAACAAAATGAAGTGTGTAAATAAATGACTATTTTTCTCTAAGAGACCTCTAAATATGAACAATACAATTGATAAGTTGTATATATAGGTAGATAATTTTTTTTCTTAAATCGACAAGGGTGTGAAGGTTCTATGTAACTATCTAATGATAAACGGTAGTTAAACTGAAGGAAATATTGGATTCCGTTTCGCCCTCGTGCATATATATCACGTTTCACGGTGTCGAATGTAGGCTACGCCAAACGAAATCGATCTGTACAGTGAAAAATGTTTATAGTTCTGCTGGATTTTGTCCGGAAATTGTTTTTATTCGTGGACGACAACCAGTGAACTACCTTTCTCTAACTGTTCATTTCCTATATTAGTAGTTTGCAGCCTAAAATAATCATTTGGTGCAAACTTAAAAATACAAGGGGAAATTAGAATTGTAACATGTATTTACTATGTCAAGTTTCTCAGAAGTCCTGATAGTGATAATTCATTCCTTTAAAATATATTCATATCTCCGAAAAAGGAATTGCAAAAAAAAGAAAAATATCTAGAATAGGAAAAATCGTTTGGTGAACTTCCAAGATATAAATTATGGAAAATATCCACGGATAGAAAAATAATTGATGAAAATATAAGATTAATAGAAAAAATTGATAAGAACAATAAAAACACAATAATAAAAAAGAATAATATGAAATCATAAAATGTATGGAATGTATAAATGGAATGGCATGGAAGTGAACAAGAAATAAAAAGGGGTGATGATGATTATTTTCAATATAGGTATTAGGGGATTGGATTGGATGACAGAGTGACACAAGATGCCAATATAGGATTGCGGAAAGACATTAACTTCACAGTGTGATAAACAAGAATGAAGGAAAATTTCTAGTTAAACAAGAGTAAGGTATCGACCAATACAAATATTGCGAAAAGCACTGTGTGTTTGAATCTAATACCGCAACTTTTAACGTTCGACCCTGCGCTTTATTGATTGTTATTCAAACCTATGTTTTTCCGAAAAATTGTAGTCGTATAAATTGGAAAGGCAGTTTTGAGGATATCATGAGAGGGTTGGCGATTCCATAAAAATGAGCAAAGCGCTTGAATTTTCCGTTCTCGCGATCATTATTGTTTTGCGATTTAGATATTCATTCAAATTATATGGTGTGGAAAAGTAAAATAATCTTCATTGTTATTGTTAAAATATGGAAATATATATATATATTGTTCCAAAAAGTATTTAGATCATTGAAATGCAATAGCCCTTCAGCAACTAGATGTTTATCGACGTTGTAATCAAAATTAGCAGAATATTTTACAAAAGGTTCATATCAACTTGAGGTAGGTACTTTCGTAAAATCACCCAATTTTTAAGTGTATGAAAGAAACCTTGTGATAGATGTCGCAGAATAATAATATTCTAAGAAAATTTTTTCAAAGACAGTGACCGTTCAACTAAGAAACAATTAATTTCCGGGCTGTAGAGGCTTCGACGGATATTGATTAACACTTCAAACTTGTGGAAAAACTTCTGGTTGATCACTTGGAGTATGAAATTATGTGCTATGAAATAAAATTGTTTCCCTTTCCAATAAACAGCAACTAATATCTTTATATTTCAGCCATTGTATACAAAAATCGAACAAATTATACACTAAAACCTCCAAAAGAAAACTCTCCATCCATTGATGGAAACAACATGAAAATAGGTTCAATACTTTTTGAGTTTATCGCGAACAGACAGTCAGACGGGGCGAAGTACTTTGTTTTATAATATGTAGTGTTAAAAAAAGAAAAGCTAATATATCCCTTATCTCCCTTTCAATAGACATGGTTAAGAGATCGTTTATTGAGTTGATTCTGATCTGTATACCGTATTCGCTCCAATCCCATTTTGCTCATTCACGGTTTCTCTATTCGCTGCATATTAATTTGTGTGAATATGGAGTTGCTATTAATTAGTCTACGTGACGTTTTCTTCTCAATGAAGTTTGTCAGATACCCAATTAATCACAAATAAGGCCACTCCGGCCACTTCCGCTATAGAACTGGCAATGTTCATCTATTAATTGAACAGAAATCTCCAGTGAAAGCAGTTTAGTAATATTAGCGATTGGGCAAGGATCCGATGGCTTGGGAAGGACTTATTTTATTTTTCTACATCCATGCAAAAAACAACCCTTTTGTGAAACACATTTAATGGAAAAATTGGTTCTTTGTTGCACTCATCTATCATTTTTGTGTCAGTTTTGTGATGACTTGTGACAAACATAAACATTCAAATAAAATAAGAATCCAGAACAAGTGTTCGATCCTGCTCTAATACAACAATAATAGGTTTGTTCCAACCGCAGTCAGAAACCGTCAGAAACGGTCAGAGAATAGTCGACCATTGCAATCAGTGATAGGAATTACGCGGAAATAACTCGTTGTTTGCTATGACCAGTTATTCTCTGATCGTTTCTGACGGTTTCTGACTGCGGTTGGAACAAACCTAATATATGTATATCCTACTAATTAGTCTCAACGAGTTAAAATTATTGCAAAGATCTTCAATTATTTAAAATTAAAATGGCCAGGGTGAAAACCAGCTATGATTGAGTACTGACAAGGTAGAGGCCATAAAGATACGAAAAAAAAAGGACGGTTTGAGTTTGAGTTCTCAACATATTATATTCTAATTTCCCAGTTTCTGCATGAATGTAGAAAAAATATTGTATGCAACTCTTGCAAAACCCACTTTTTGAACTTGTTGCATAAATAACTATTTATTCTCACCCTCCCTTTCTCTCAGGTCCCTCGCAGAAAACCTTCGTTGATTATACACTTTTTCTACATTCATGCAAAAAACAACACTTTTGTGAAACACATTTAATGGAAAAAGTGGTTCTTTTTTGCACTAGTGCAATAAAATTTCATTTGCACCCATCTGTCATTCTTGTGTCAGTTTTGTGATGATTTATGACAAACATAAACATTTAAATGAAATAAAAATCCAGAGCAGCTGTCTGATCCTGCTCCAATACAACAATAATATATGTATATCTTACTACTCAGTCTCAACGAGTTACATATTGCAAAAATCTTCAATTATTTTAAATTTAAATGGTCAAGGCGAAAACCAGCTATGATTGAGTACTGACAAGGTGGAGGCCATGAAGATAGAAAAAAAAGAAGAACGGTTTGAGTTTGATTAGGTTAGGCTAGATTCCCAACATATTATATTCTAATTTTCCAGTTTTTGCATGAATTTAGGGAAAATATTGTATGCAACTCTTGCAAAACGTATTTTTTGCACTCGACGTGTTGTCCAGCTCGGCCTAAAGACCTCGTTGGACAATTTCACGTCGCGTGCAAAAAACACTCACTTCTTGCACTTGTTGCATAAATAACTATTATTGTTAAAACTTGAAGTACGATGGATGATTATACGCTTTTTTGAAAATTCGAAATTATATTGATAATTTTTTACTAAATATAGTAACCAATCAAATTACTTAATTTTAAGTCATGTGTCAAATTTCATCCAATCACCTCTGGATTACAGCGATAATACCCTACATGTCGTGTTTTCAGTTTGGTTAAACGTCAAACTGATTAAAACTAATAAATTGTGTATTTAAAATTATTAAACGTCAGATTGACAATCAATTTTTTGATATCTACAAAGTAAAAAAATTATCTTATCGAATACTCCTCGGGCCTTGATAAATACTCAAAATTTTGTCATAGAGAATCCTTCAAGCGAGTTGCTCAAGGATAATAGCCCTCGGCCTGCGGCCTTGGGCTATTATCAAGCAACACGCTTTCAGCATTCTCTATGACAAAATTATCTCGGTATTATCAAGACCCTAGGGGTATTACTATTGACAATTCGTAGAATTACTTCAATGACATCTCATTCATAGATATAGGTATAGATATAGGTATAGAAAAACTTTTAGATGTTTCGTCATCAAAGATTATTTATTCAGAAATAAATAATGTACAATTTATTTAACAAAGCAAATCTGTTCCTTTGGTAGGAGCTTTAAATTACTATTAATTTTTTTGTATACTTGAAAATAACAAAATTGCTATATTTTTGTTATAAATACAAAATCAGCTTATCGATGAGTGAAGAAAACTACTTTCAAGTTTGGAATCCACTTTTATATAAAATAATAAGACCATAAATTTGCCGGGATCCATTGTTGAGAGAAATTTGATGTAGTTTCTGTCATTGCCAGAACTCTTTCGTCTGACTTCGCTGTAGTTACCGGGAAATCGATAAACTAGAGCATATTGCACCGTTCGCTCCGATATTCTATAGTCCCAAAGGTGTAGTAAAAGTCAATATTGTGTATTATTAAGCGGCTCAAAATATTTTGCGGAATATGGTAGTAGGGAATTTCCGAGCTGGATCTTCTATACTCAATAGTCTAAGAGCTAGTGGCCGGGAGACCGTATGTATTCCACCAAAGATGAAATTATTCCCAGTTACTCATCTATACTTGGCATATACAGGAGTTACTAAAGCCGGGAAAACATTCCTTTGATGCTACTTCACGCCATCCGACGTAATGCGTCAGAGATGTACTTGGTGCACACTGTTCCCACGTCATCTGATGAGACCAGTTTGAGTTCAGACATTATAGCGAGTAGTAGTTCCTTAGCTGAATGGGAAGAAGAACTAGAATGTGCAGCAATAACTTTACTGTTATTAGATCGGAAGCAAAGAAGAAAATGTTGGGTACATTCGCCCTAGCTTCTCCTCTCCTATTCTGGTCTATATAGTGCTGAAAATTCATCAATTCTTGTCGCTATTCTATACATATGATGCCACCTCCGCGTGCACACGTTATCACACCTTACTTCACCTTACCATGTTGGATGGCGTCAATTCGCGTGGGTTGGGATGCATCAGAACAGTGTACACACAATTTATAAATATGCATTAAGATCCACGGGGTCAGAACCTCCTGACGTTGCGTCGGATGACGAAGCCTGGCATGGCGGGGTGTAGCATCAAAACAATGTTGCTTGAGCCTTGCAAAGGTAGCTATGACGCCACTCAAGTGAGACAGGTTAGGTTGGGTTAGTTGAAAACTGTATAAAGTATTTCAACGGAGCCACCGTTTGAAGATATTATTAACTATAAATATTACTGTTGAAGAATGCAATCACCTCGTGGCAGATATTGCTTCACGCTTGACGTTTGAATCTTTGGGACAAAAAGAGTTGGCTCACCTTAGACCTAAAACCTAGCCAAACCTTATCGTTTTTCTTAATTTCACTTTTTCTGAAATTTGATATTAAACAGAAATAGAACAATCATGAAATTATTAATCAGTTACACAAAGTCCTTCAAACCACCAGGCTCCACTCAAAACAATCTAAATTTCTAGAAGACTCCACACAAAAATATTTCTTCGAATAATCTAAGGAAGAAAGAGGAACCCGTTCCAAGATAATAGTCAAATGTCTCCTGGAAATCTCGATCAGAAATTGATCTTGAGTATTAGCAAACACTAACTGAAATTCCTACGTTAGTTTTTACAGGTCATTATGAACTAAATAAACATCTGTGCAGGAAGCTCTATTCCTTGGCTCATTTTTCAAGATACCAGAAAATTTCGCAGACTCGTGGACGGGAAGAATTGAACAAATCCGTTAAGTCAAAACTTACATTTTTATCAATATCACTTCTGTAGCATTTTCTGTCTACGATGCTATTGATATTATAAAAATAACACACATAAAACCAGCAAACAGCAAATTCCACTTTTTATTGAGGAAAACCGTTTCCAGTTTTCCTTTTATCACGCTTCTTTCCTGGCAAAGTTTTCTCCTAGAATATTGAAGAAAACGTGTCCCGAAATACACTTGAGCCTTCTGGGATAACCACAATCACAAATCTACAAATTGTCTGTTATTTATTTCAGTGGGTTTGGGTTTGTTGGTGTGAATAAACTGAGTCCAAAGACAAAAATTCAGTTTAACGAACAGAGTTTCAAAAGTGTATCAAAAGGTACCTGCCGATATAGAAAATAATCAGTATCCAATTTGACAAAATTATAGCTTAATTTAATACAATTTTAACATACTTTTTGAACAGTCTGACAATACTTTCAAACAAACGGAGCAACAATTTGGAGCAAGTTTTGCTTTTCGCCTTACTGTTCCGCTTTGATACTGTCACATGGAATTATCAAAAGGTAAAATACATTTATATACATAATTACCAATTTTGACTATATAAAACAAAAGTAGGTATGAAGTAGGATAGGGTTGGGTAAGGTTCAGGTCAGCTGTCAATTGATCAATTCTCAACATTGTCCCAATGATGAATTCAGTCATGCTTACCGAGCAAATCAACTCTTTTATAAATCTACATTCAAACTTGAAAGAAAATGAGATAATTATTCAAATTTGCAGTCGAGGCCATAGATCTTTTTCAACCGTTAACTCCTGATTGAAGAAATCTGAAAACATATTAAACCTGTTAGGTCTTAATTAAAAAATTCTTGTTTGGATTCCTCCATGAAAAAAATGTCGACTTAATGAGAGAGATCAAAATTCATATGGTTGAAATTTTAATGAACTTTCATCAATGCGGGGGAAGTTCCTATTATCCTGTGAACAAGTTGGCAAATATTATGAGCATTTTAAAACGGCCATATTTTTGTTTATGGAATGATATTTAAAACGAAAATAATAATGATGTGTACAGGCTACAAAAATCTGTGACCCCATTTAATTGAAGTTTATTGGGAGGTGAGAAATGGGGATTTCCTAAATTAAAAGTGAAATTAAATATTGTGATATAAACCACGTCCTATTTTAATTAAACGTATAGGTACAGCGTGCAGAACCATTACTATCTGTACATAATTCAATTCTCGGATACTCTATTCACAGCCGTTAAAACCGTATAATCCAAACTTTTTGTTAACGTCTCTAATCAATATTAGTACAATATTAGTTTCATTAATAATTAAACGTAATTTTGAGAGCAGCTTGTTTTGGACTCAAAAGCTCGATTTTATAGAGTTTTGTGCTTATCGCAGCTATAAAATTGTTAAATTTGTCTGTCATAGTCTGAGTATCGGAGGATTTTATCACGGATTGATTGGGTCTCGATTCTCCACTCCATTTCCAAATAATCCAATATGAATTTTTTCCCACACTAATATTTATATGGGAATACAACTCTATTCTCTGCCTGAAATACGGAAGTATGTTCTCCTAGTGGGAAGGAGCATCTAGTGTCTCTCATTTCACTATACGCTCCTGTTCCTTCCTCAGTCTGTGACCCGACTGTGTACCAGGTACTTCAGTCTTTTTAGGTCTTGCCTGTCCTTTCTGTGAGGTATTCCTACTCTGGATATTGAAATTGTTCGAGTTCGATCAAAATTGAAATAATTCAAATTTTTACAACTTAGGCTAGCGCTGCCCCAAACCGAACAATTTGCCGACTCAATAGTGTTGCAGCCAGTTTTGGGAACTTTATTAATCCCAGTATACATAGATTGGGTTTCACTCCTCATCTTCTTCCTCTATTGATTTCGATATTTTTTCCCACACTTTTCATATTTGCAATTCTTATAATTTGATATTTCCCATATTCCATTCAATACAGCACTTCATATCTATTGTCGATAACTTCTTTCTTTCTTGACTGAGCTTCACTGTTTTTCTCTTCGAACAATTTTCTGATATACTTTGTACATTTATTAGACATCGCTAATCTGATAAGCTCCTCTTGTTCCAACTTTATCCAACCTCTTATAACTTTCTATGTACGTCGGTCGTCCAAGATCGCCAGTGGAGAAGTAACCAATGTTCTTCAGACTAAACGAGCTTCGCACTAAGTTAGACAATCGAAAGAATAACATGATTTGACTATCAATTACCTACATCGATAAAACTCCAAAAATTACTGAATTTCGTTATTAAGTCTAATATGGACAATCTTAACGACTGGCTTATTCTGTATATACAGTGTGTACATAAAGTAACGTAACTTGCTAATATTTCGATTTCCGTTAGGCTTACAAAAAAAAAATGTTGAATAAAAGTTTCAAATAATCCATACTATCTGCATAAGTCGATTAGAAGTATACAGGGTGCACCCTTGCTCCAAAATAACTTATTAACATAATTTTTTAAATAGTACACCATGTATATATTTTCAGTTTTTTTTTGATAATCTTTTAAATTACAAATACAGCCGTCAAGACTCCATAGTTCTACCTTTCATAATTCCAAAGTTACATTAGTTTGAATCTAAAATTATAAAACAATTGTTTATGTTTTCCAAGACAGGTGGATTGGAAGAAGGGGCACAATTGAGTGGCCAGCCAGATCTCCCGATTTATCGCCTTTAGACTACTTCTTCTGGGGATATCTGAAAAACATTGTGTATAAGACAAAACCCGATAATCTGGATAAACTGAGAAATAGAATACTGTTAACAGCCCATCAAATAACAAATCAGCAATTGCGTAATACCATATCAGCTTTTTATAATCGACTTGGATACTGTCAAATAGAAGAAGGAAGACAATTTGAACATCTCATTAAATAAGATTAGTTATTTGTTGCTGTTAATTATGGTGATAATAGAAACGTTTCCGTCAACTATTTTTCTCAATAACTGTAGAACCATTGAGATTAGAATTATGCGGTCTTGACGGTTGTACTTGTAATTTAATAGATTAACAAAAACTGAAAATATATACATGGTGTACTATTTGAAAAATTATGTTAATAAGTTATTTTGGAGCAACGGTGCACCCTGTATACTTCTAATCGACTTATACAGATAGTATGGATTATTTGAAAAAACTTTTATTTAACATTTTTTTCTGTAAACCCGACTGAAATCGAAATATTAGCAAGTTACGTTACTTTATGTACACACTGTATACAAATCTGGAATCGTTTTTCGCAACATTTAACGAGTTCACTTGTATCGTGCAACCTAAGTATCTAAATTGCAGAAACTTGGCTAAAAACTTAAATTCTGGATTCTCTGGTTAACCTTAATGGATGTACAATATATCGTGGATATAGGAACAATAGTGTTGTGGATGACAACATTTTATATATTGTATTTCATAAAGTACCTAACTATATTATTTCAGGTTTTTGTGACTTGAAAATTTCTTCTTACCGAGAAGTACGTAGTAAACTTTATTGATATCAAAAATATAATAAATAATCAATGGGCTGGGTTCCATATTTTTTATTTTTGAAGTTAAAAGTGGAAACGGCCAGGGAATGAGACCCAAAAAGAGTTTTCAACAGGAATAAAATAAAAATGATTATCTTTTTCACAAACACAAACCGATTGAGTGCCATTACCCAGGAGAATATTGAAGATTCAATGCAAAACTCCACTCCACAAAATTGTTGAAAAAAAAATCTTCCTAAATACAACTCGCTCCTCAATTTTTATCACATAATTTCCTATTTTCATCACTCAAACCTGTTTATATTAGGCAAAAATATTGAAACAAATCGTCCATTAGGACGAGTGATTTTACGAATTGGTTTGGTTTCATATTTTTGCCAAATAAACAAGTTTTCGTGGAGAAGCAAAAATTATCGTTGAAATTTGAAGCATAATAATAATTCATTAGATATATTTAATATATCAGTCCTATAATGAAAAGATCGGATTAAATTTTAATCATTCTTTCTAAACGTTAATTGGAGCGTCTAGAAGTTGACACTATAGTAATGAAGCGTTTTGCACCCATCTTTATGTCTGGCGTTCGCTCTAAGCTGGATTTGTTTGTTGTGAAATTTCATAGTTGCCGATTTTCTTTACCTAATAACTTCATTGAATACTCAAATCTAAGAACAAATAGTCAACATACTCACCACTAGCATGTAGATATCAAAAAGAATTGCCGTCAGTAGGAAGCACTCTAATCCTGCTCTTTTTTGTTTGATGCTGAAACTTTGATAGAGTTTCTCCAAGGATGGATCTGTGAACGTGTTGAACACATAGCAGGTCTCCTTCATTTTACCAGATGATTTTTGTTCCTCCATCCTGACAATTTCCGGTCTTTTATATTGTATGAAACCGGCAACTACGTAGAAAATTTTCAGTGAAAGCACCAACGTTTTTGTGAGACAGCATTTTGTAATTAACTTCCAGCTGAGGCTGTAACAAGAAGTTTATTATTGGATTAAAGTGATAAGTACTCGTAATTGGAATTTTGGAAAATAGATATAACGGAATCATTACGCTTCTCATTGTGTTTGATTGGTAATATCGATATACCGTGAAAGTTAATTACTGAATTTGAAATAATCAATTGTCATTTTCCACTCGACGATCACACTTTATACATTATTCAAACTCCTAAAAATTCTATGCATTGTCAAATGAGAAAGAAGTCCCAAGTAAAATTTCAATACCAATATCTACATAATAGACCAAAATTCATGTTCTAATTCGTGTCAAAATTAGTCAGTTGAGTCTTGAAAACGTTTTATAGTCCATTCAATAACCAGGAAAAGTAATTTGAAAAGCCTCTCTCACACCACTAGAAGTTACCATATTAGTTGCTAAAGGGTGTGTTCTGAAAAACTAGTCGTTCCAAATCTATTAAATATGTCTTTAATGATGAAGAAATCAGCCACCCACAGCCATAAATCGATTTTTCGTCAGTTCAGTAGATTATTTAGATGTTTATTGTAGATATAAAATGAATGTATTTGATTTTTTACGGTCCTAAATGACCTTACTTTGTTTTACCGGACTAAGAGAAGAGCTGGTACTCGGAGTAGAAGGATCCGTAATTGCAGATATTCAATACAATTGCTTACTGGAGTTCTTGAAGGAATAGTTTCAACGGAAATAAGTAAAAGTTATGAAATAACAAGAGTGGATGCGATGACAAAATTGAATATATTTATCTGTCAGATTTATCAAAAATGGAAATAATTAGCAGCTGATGTCAATACTAGAAAGTGTTGTGTGAAACTGGGCGGAATCTGACCAATCAGAGGTCTACAGAATTGCCAACTTACATTCAAATTACTCCTCCTGGTCTTCAAATGAGGTATAGTAACAGCTAGAATTATGTGAAACGTTGTTCTAACGAAGAGCAAACTGTGTAGGATTCAACTGGACTTTTAAGTGAAGTTTTATCGTCTTGGGATAGTTATTTTCGCAGCTTACCCTTTTTCAAATATTTCAGAGGATGAGATCAGAAGTTGAATAACGTTAACTTAACTTCAAATTTCATATTACCGGGAGTTGAACTCATAGATTTGAGCTTAGGATTAAACAAACTATTAAATACACTTCCTCCTAGTGTATATCGAGAAAAACCCTAAATGAACAGTTTCCAGAACTAAACGAATATATGAAAAAATAAACACGATAAAATGACAGCTAACAAGATAACGGATCAACGGGGAGAGCAGATGAGAACGATACAAGCGTGTTCGTAGGACACGTTAAATTTTCGTTAGAGAGAGAGAGCAGCTCGGTCGCGTTCGAGCATAAAATTAGTTGATACATAAAGTAACGTTGAAACTTCGTATATTTTTAGGTTATCTGATACTAAAGTCACGTTCGCTCCATTATAAACCCACGCAATGCTAGAAGAAAATGGTCGCCAATTGAAATTTGGAATGGAACAAACCCATATTTGTGTTCTAGAGATGGTTCAAAAAGATACCGTTTATTCCAAATTTCGATAAATATCAATTTTTAACTTTGTTAATCAAATGTTTCATTATTTTCGAGCTTTGAGAAAATATTTGTCAGCGAAATGAAATTGCAATGTTTTGAGAATACAAGCTTAATAAAATTTCATCATTCATACGTTTGGGTTGTGCTCAACAGACAAAGCACTTGAACTGCATCTTTGTACCATTATCCATGTTATCTACCTACTTCCATTCAAAAAGCTTCGGGTCTTCTATATGGGCCACTCGAGTAATGTGTAGTTTTGATGGTTGTAGTATTATTTCCACTCCAAAGTATGTGATTGGGTGTTTCATCGTAGAGTTCATATTTCTTCCCATAGATTCACTAGATTTGCCATCCTGTGTAGATGCTTCCCCAGGGTTAAGTGTTCAGTCACCAGGTCGATAACTGTCTCCCAGTTTCAACAGTATGTACGAGAGTTCCTTGACTACCTTATTCACTAAACTCCTAGTATGGAGGTGCTTTTGTGTCAGCCATCCAGTACCCGACTTCCCTTCTTATGTAATCCTTTGTGATTCCACAAGACGTTTTCGGACCTGTGAGAGCTCCTTCAGAACCCTCTTCATCTAACTGGTCTGCCATTTCATTTCCTGAAATCCACTCATATGCCGGCACCCATATTAGAGACACTTTGTTGTCTCTTGCCAGCATTTAAGGGATTCTATACAGTTTTTTAACAATCAAGACCTATTGAATACAAGCATATACAAATACTGATATTTTATGAGTTGTAGCCTAGCTGTTAAAAAGTTTTCTCCAAGTGATTATTCTGACAACCAGTATTTATTTGGTAAAAAATTCTACTCCTTCATGTTCAAAATTACATGAAGTTAAAACCTTTAGAAATCCAGAAATTATTCAACAAATTGGTTTGAAAAAGGGTTGCGATAACGTTTTCTCAAAATCCTTCACGCAACTGTTTGTTAAACTCGTAAAACAACAACAAACGCAAAATTGCTACCTACAGGTATTGTATCTAAATTTAAAATAAGTTATCAGTTAAATGGATCAAAGCTGCATAATTTAGTAAGCAATAAGAGAAGTCCGAAATATTCGTATAGGTTGTGGATATGTGTCCGACAAAAACCAGAATGTAGTGAATTGAGAACGATCATATAAAGACAAAGATAGCAATTTTCATTTAATGTTGTCGCTAATTTCCCCTCAGGTTGTGACAAAATTTGATGGAAAGAAAACAGATTCCAATGTCAACAGTCAGTATTTATATAAAATTAAATAACTTGAGTCATTTCCATAATGAAGCTCTCAACAAAGTAGTCTACAGTACAAAAAAAAATTGGGTGAATAATTCATGAAAAATCTAAATTTTTTTCTCGCCTGTGCTCTGTTTACCATTGCCTAGATTTATTATTAATTTCTGCTCGATTTACATGGAAACGTCGTTTAATATTTGGTGAACCAGTTCAAACTTCAAGCAAATATTATTTACCGAAAAAGTGTGGCAACAAGTTCATTTTTGAATTTTATATCAGGCAATTACCGTTAGTCCAAATAACAATCCGAAAGACAGATACAAATTCCTCAAGAATTTACATGTCTAATTTTCGCTTGTGAATGAAATTATTTCAGGCTACTATACTCAGCTGAAGCATTTAACTGGCAATATATTTTTTTGTCTCTAAAGTCCAGTACTCCACTGTTTATTTCTTTGTATTCACAGAAAGTTTTGTGATAATAGAACACGCAATGTGTTGATACATGCAATCCTGCAATTCTTGGTAGAATGGTGAAAGGATGGAATGGTAACTTTATTAATTATAGTTTCCCAGCATGCTGAAATATACATATATATGCCATGATAAATTTAATAGTCCCCCTTGATATTGTTCGCTTTCGTACCACTGATTTTTTTGTTGGTACAAGTAGTATAAACTATGCATAATACTATGGGATGTTTCCAAATCTCACATTATTTGACAGTTAATTGAATAACGCAGTAAAAGATTCGTAAATAATGGCAGCCACATAAAGTAAATCGAACTTGTTCAAGAAGGGTGTGTCAAATCCTATAATAAAACTTTGGTAAATGATCCAAAAATTAACCTGTATACAGTGTGGAACAGCCAAATGGAATAAATTCGATAATGAATAAATGAGTTCGTGTTGGGAAAAACGCTTGGACACGTCGATTAGTATTTTCAGATGCGCATTTTTTCAAAAAAAAATAATTATATAGGGTGTGTCATGTGACTGTATATTATTAGTTTTTTGGATTCTTCAGAGAATTCTAGACATAATTAATGTACAATGTCCCATGCCTATATTCTTTTTCAGTCATCTCAGTTGAGTTGTTTAGTTTGGTATACAATACTTTTGACAAATCTCCACAAAAAGAAGTCTAATGGCGTCATATCAGGAGATCGGTCTGGCCATTCTATCGATCCGCGTCTCCTTACACACCGATTTGGAAAATTTTGGTTCAGGTACTGCCAGAAATTGATTTGGTAATGGGGCGTTGCTCCATCTTGCTGAAACCATAGTATATTGGCAGGAACTTGTGGGTTTGCTGAATCAGGATATAAGTTTGTCAAAGTTGGCACGACATTATTTTGGAGCAGTTTCAAATATTTATCTCCATTCAAGTTTCCATCAATGAAAAAGGGGCCTACGATTTGATTACCAACAATTCCTGCCCAAACATTAACATTTTCAGGATGTTGCGTATGTTTCTCTCTCATCCAGTGAGGATTCTCAGTAGACCAATAGCGGCAATTTTGATGATTAACATGACCGTGAAGTGTAAATGTGCTCTATTCAGAAAACAAAATCTTCTAATTGGATCATAATGTTATCTATCATTTCCATCATTTGCTCCCAAAAATACGTTCTCCTGTCGAAATCGTCTTCCATTAGCTCCTGGGTTGGTATCATTTTATAACAGACCTACTTTTTTTAGCTGGTAGCATTGACAAGGCGTTTTTGATTTAGAACTAACTCCAAAATTGGTTTGATTGTAGTCTGTATTGGAAATTTCAATAACAAGACTATTGCACAGAATAACAGTACACTGCAATGCAGCAGTGGTCCACTTATACATTTTCCTCCGTTTCCAAAAAACATTTATTCTCATACACTTATTCTTTATAAAAAGCTCTGCATGTTCTAAGATCTGAGTTACAATGTATCACCACTGTCACATGACACCCTATATATATTTTTTTTAATTGCGCATCTGAAAATACAAATCGACGTGTCCAAGCGTTTTTCCAAACACGCTCTCATTTATTCCTTATCGAATTTATTCCATTTGGCTGTTCCACACTGTATACCTATATCAGTTTCGGTTTTTATGTTTTATTTCAGTTTTTTCTCTGTCACTTGTAGTAGCTCAAAGTTTCCAAGAATTTAAATAAAGAATGTAATATTTCATCCAAACTGCTTTACCGTGTAACTGTTCTACAACAAGTAAAAATCAATATATCATAGGACAGGCGGAAAATCAATTACCTGAACTGCAAAGCACATCAAATATAATGATATTATAACTTTCTACCACTCTTAAAATAGAAAAATAATTTTATGTTACGCTCTAGGTTGCCATTTACAAAGAGTAAAAATTAAAAAGTAAGTACACCAAGACTGATCACGAAATTTTGACCCAATTTTAACTAGTACATAAATCTAGGTATTTGAAAAAAATAAAATAGTTTGTATACATCTCAATCAATCATAATTGAGAAGGATCTAAGAAATGATTGCTGTTTGTATGTAAGTAGTTGAAAAATGTTAACGAAAAGATTCATGAAAACTAAAAATGATTTTCAGGGAATAATGTTATAACCAACAATCACATCATAAAACTATCACAATTAAAATTCATTGAAATGCTGTCAGTTTTTAAATATTTAAAACCCTTTCTGTATATTTAAATCCTTAATCAAAATGTAACGCAGACGACTCTGTATAAATTGAAAATTATTCCTAAAACCATCGACTAAATATATGTACTGACAATTGCTTCTATAATAAAGCGTAATAAAAACCGAACCAAAGTTTTTTGTTATCTCTAAAAAAACTACTTCACGAATTCATAGCAAACAAAGCATTTCATAGGTTGTTGTGTGTTGTTTGAAGTAGTAGTGGTAGTACGGAGGTATATTTTAATTATTTTAATGGAAAATATGATTTTTAAATGTTTGATACATATTAAGTACTCGTATGTTGTATAAGTATTTTTAACTTGTTCATGCAAAAGAAAATTTATACTAAAATTGTTTAAAAACTAAAAATAAGGAGATAAAACCATAAAATGTAGATGTTCATACAAGTAACTAAGAGATTTGAATTTAAAAATAACATGGTTTTATCTTCTTAGTTTTAAATTAATCTTAGTTTTAAATTATTCTCAGTTTTAATAAAATAAAAGATATCCACTGTTGATTCAAAATTTTCGAGAAATTATTTTTTTATTAATTTTGAAGGATATAATGACGTTAAAAAATTCTTAAAATTGATTTTTCAGCATGTTATACAATTGTTAATTAACAAGTTTCTCTCGAATATTCAGCTTGCTTGTAAATAAAAAACAAATCCGAATAATTGTAAAAATAGTTGAAATTTGTTGGAAATTTCTCTCTCTTCAAAAATCACCTTTTATCAATTCCCTCAATACTCATACTTTTAATAATCCCTTGTTTATAATCAAACAGTATTAAATTAATATTGAATTATGAAATCGAACAATTTTCATTTCATTTTAAATATAATGTAGATTTAACAAATTTGAATGGTTTGATTCCATAATTTACTATGGATCTACATCACTACTACTACTACTACTACTAAGTTTACAGGCGAGCCTTGTCCTGGACAAACTTAAGCCAAGGTTCCAGCACTGAGGCCACTGGCGGGCCCATTGTACCATTCCTGCTACCTAGACATCCATGAAGCCGAGCCCTTCTATAAAGACCACAACCTTTTTCAATGGATGCCTGCTTGTGTCTCCAGGGGCCATAACAGGAACTCCGAAGATTCGCCTGCGTAGTACAGCCCAGTGTGGACACTCTAGGAGAACATGGACTGACGTTTCGTCAGTCATGCCGCAACCCCTACATAGGGAACTTTCCTCTACTCCTAAGTTGTGGAGGTGTTTCATCATACAGCAGTGCCCTGTTAGGAGTCCTGCTATCTTCCTTAGCCTACTCCTTGGTAGTTTAGTAGCTGCCCTAGCGTGTCCATCAGTCCATCCTTTCAGTAGAAGTTTGGATTGTCTAGGACCCTGCAGAGCATTCCAATGAGCGAGGTGCTGATTCCTCAGCCACTTCTTCGTCTCCTTGCGTATTTTTTGTTTTGTTAGGCCAAAGGTCGGGCCCGAGCCGCAGAAAGGAGCTGCCGCCCCTTCCTCAGCCAGTGCATCCGCCATCTCGTTGCCTTCAAAACCAGAGTGGGCTGGAATCCATTCTAGCCGCACCACGTTTCGCCTTGCAAGATTAGCAAGTCGTCGTTCTCGACATTCATTAGCAAGTCCTGAATTGCTGGTATACCCACTCAGGGCTTTAATTGCTGCCTGAATGTCGGAGTATATGGTTATGCGTCGATCCACATAACCTCTGTCTAGGTTTATCTGCGCACATTCCAAGATAGCATATATCTCGGCCTGATATGCAGATACACCATCACCCAATGGTACACAAACTTGTGTTCTTGGGTTCCTGGAGTAAATTCCAGCCCCTGCTCTATCACCGGAGCATGAGCCATCTGTGTACCAGACGGTCCCATTAGGCTGTGTATTTCTCTCTTTTTCCCAGGATTCTCTATCCCGGATCATGGCCCTGTACGGGGTTGCGAAGTAGTACTTACACAGGCATTCGTAAGCTGCTCGAGCCAGAACTGGAATTTCTTCCAGAAGCCGGAGCTTCTTGACGTGCCTGCACTCTTCCCCTCTTCGCACGTATCCCAGCCGTTTTAAGCGCAGAAAAGCCCTCCCTGCCTCAGCCATCAAGTAAAAGCCTCATCTATTCAAATCAATATCGTTTTCTTTTTCTTGCAGATATTAACGGTCTCGTTTGCCCAAAGTTAGGAGAATATTGTGACGATTAACATAAATAGAAATAATTGTAAAATAATGGTTCTCAGTTGAGAAAGTACTACGTACTACAAGATCTTCCAGACAACAATTTATTATTTCGGGTGTTCCTATTTTTTCCCAATTCCCTGTTTATCATAAAGTTGATCAGCTTGTTATCAGCTGAAAGAAGATTTGTGGTTACACATATTTTCAAATCGTTGTATGCTCGTATAGAAACTGTGTAATGGAGGAATTTAACTGAGAAATAAATGTAGTGGCATTCGCCGGTCGGTAAATGGAAATGGGCGATTTCGGTTTTTAGTGTGAAGCAGTTCAAATGGTATTGGGATGGAGCGCCGTGAATAGTTCCAAATGTAAGTTTTTCAAATATGTTTTTGTTTCTTGAGTCGCCACTGTTTACTTCTTCTATTTAATGCATAACTGATAAAATAATGATTCAAAGTTACTCTTTGTTAGCGATGATAAACATCCAATTTGTTGCTAAATATTCAGTATGATCCAAATAAAAAGAATCAATTCATCATTTTGCTAGCTGGCGGAAGAGAAGCTGCCAAATATTTCATTTGCGTATTAATTCTTTGAGTTCATAAGTAGTTACTGGACTATTTATGTACACTTCTATTTCCAAGTATGTCCAAAAAAGAGATAGAGGGGTTAAATCTAGAGACCTTCCAAATTGATTTCTATCCTGAATAGCCATTTCTATTTTATTTCATGGGAGAAATTCATTCACCGCTCATGCCTCAAATTATGAGGAAGAAGTAGTATAAAAGCTGAGGTGGTCCCAGCACAAAAATTGGAGGGATCAGTCAGGGAACACTGAATAATTTGACAGTTTCATGAACTTATTTGACGTTGAGGACCCTTATTTTTCTTATATATTATAATAAATATGGGGTTATTCATTGGGAAAATGACATACGTCAACTGCAGATCACCTACACGATCTCAAAAACCCCATACTTGATGTGTATTACTATTTTAATAACCAAGATACAGAATATTTTATATATTTGGCAAAATTATTCATTGGTAACTTTCTCAATACATAGTATATTCTTTTGAAATTTGGCACACGTATTTACTTCAAGGTCTCCAATCGATCAATCTATTTATTGTAAGAAAAAACCAGTGTCTGATTTGAAAAAAATTTATAAAACGTTCCGACCAAAACCAACACCCTGTATATCAGATTTTTCCTAATGAATACCGTATTTTGAGAAACCAAAAAAATATATATATATATATATGGCTTGACACCCCATGTGGGGTTATGCCGCGTTTGCTTTCTAGATCCGCTTAATTGGGGTGGATCAGTCCCCGTTATGCGTTTAAATTCTTTCACTTATGTTTCTCCATAATTTCCTATTTCTTGTTTTCTCTTTCCAGTTTGTTACTTTTGCTCTACTAAGGTCCACCTCTACCTCATTTTGCCATTTTGACCTGGGTCTACCGCGTCTCCTCCTTCCTCCTGGATTCCACTGCAAGATATTGTAGGTTACTGATTTAGCTCCTTCTCTCCATACATGCCCTAGCCATTTAACTCGTTGTACTTTTATTCTTTTTACAATGTCTTCGCCTCTCATTTCGTCCAAAATTTCACGATTTGTTCTACTTCTATATTCATTTTCATCCATTTTTACAGGTCCCAATATTGCTCTCAAGATCTTCCTCTCAGTTATTCTTAATTTTTCCTCTTCCTTCTTTGTTAACGTCATTGTCTCTGCTGAGTACATCATGATTGGCCTTATTATCGTTTTATATATATTTAATTTTGTTTGCTTCGTTAAAATTTTACTTTTAAGTAGCTTTTTATTTGCGTGGTAGGCTCTATTTGTAGCGTGTATCTTTTCTTCAATTTCAGTGGCTCTATCTCCAGTGTTGCTAATCATAACCCCCAAATATTCATATTTTTTAACTTCTTCAAATTCATAATCGTTGATTTTTATTTTTCCTTTTTGGCTTAGGTTTCCAATTCTCATTAGCTTAGTTTTACTTTCATTTATTTTTAGCCCCATTTTCCCTCCCTCTGTGACTATCTCCTTTAGCATATTTTCCATGATTTTTCTTCTTTTGGTTATAAGCACGATATCGTCCGCATAGGCTATTATTTGGCTGCCACTTGACCTTAAGGTACCCTTGTGTAGTTTTCTCATTGTATGTTCTAATGATAGATTGAATAGCGTTGTGGACAATGCGTCACCTTGTCTTACCCCTTTATTAATCATAAATTGATCTGTTTCTCCTTTTTGCGTTATTATACTGATCCTTGTTTCATTCATGGTCATTTTGATTAGCCTTCTCAATTTTGCATCTACTCCTTGTTCTTTTAATGCTTTCATGAGTTCACTTCTTTTTATTGAGTCGAAGGCTTGTTGAAAATCGATGAAGAGCATTTCGATGTCTAATCTGTATTCATGCACTTTTTCCATTATTTGTTTTAATGTGTGTATAGCATCAGTTGTTGATCTGCCCTTTGTGAAGCCGCATTGGTATTGCCCTATCACTTCCTTTGTATTTTTTACAAGTCTCCTGTTAATTAACGCAGATAATATTTTGTAGGCAACGTTTAATAATGTGATTCCTCTGTAGTTTTTACATTCATGTTGGTCTCCTTTCTTATGTAGAGTGACAATTTGTCCAATTTCCCATTCTTCCGGCATCCTTTCCTCGTTCCATATTTTTTTAATCAGATAATATATTCTATTATGTAGAGTATTCCCTCCATATTTAATTAGTTCTATGTTTATTCCATCCTTTCCAGGTGCTTTTCCATTTCTGCTCTTATTTATTATTTCCTTGACCTTCTCAATTGTTGGTTCTTCTTCATGTGTCTTGGTTATTATCATCTGTTACCATTTCATCTTCATCCAAGTAATTTGGTTCCGTTAATAGTTCCCTAAAGTGATCTACCCATGTTTGTTTATACTGGTGTTCTTCTTCTGTCAGCCTTCCTTCCTTGTTTTTAATTCCTTTTGTTTTGCCCTTATACGTCTTATTGCTTTCGTTAATTTTTTTATAGAAGCCTTTCGTATTTCCTCTCGACTTTTCTCTTTCTATTTCTCTGATATTATTATCTATCCACTCTCGTTTTTTCTTTCTAATTATTTTATTGCTTTCCTTCCTTATTTTTTCGTATTCATTCCTGTCCTCTAGATTATTAGTTTTTATCCATTTTAATCTTGCTTTGGCTTTTTTCTCTACCACATTATTGCATGTCCTGTCAAACCACTCTTGTCTTTTCCCATTTTTCTTCGTACCTAACTGTGTTTCCGCTGCAGCTTCCAAACATTTCTTTATGTTGCTCCATTCAGACTTTACTGTTTCTTGTTGGCTTTCGCCTTGTGATAGGAGGTTCTCTATTTGTGTTGCGTATTCTTCTCTTATATTTTCATTTTTAAGCTTGTCCACGTTCCATTTCTTGTTTTTATAATGTATATCTGATGTTTTCCTTATTTTTTGTTTTATTTTAGCCATTACCAAGAAGTGGTCGGAGTCTGCACACGCTCCTCTGTATGTTCTGATATCTTTTTTTTTTGTTTACTTTTGTTTACCAGTATGTGGTCTATTTGGGAATACACATTTTGGTCTGGTGATATCTAAGTCATTTTATGATTTTTACTATGCCGGAATTTAGTACTGCTTATTATAAAGTTTTCCCTCGCTGCGAGATTACATAACCTTTGTCCGTTATCGTTCGTTTTCTCGTGTATCGTCTCTTTTCCTGCTACATGGCTTATATAATCCTCTCTCCCTATTTGTGCGTTGTTTAGGAATTTTGTCCAATTCTTCTTCCAGTTTTTCATATAATTCGTCTTTGTCTTCTTTACTGCTACTTTCAGTTGGAGCATACACATTTAACAAGGATATGTTGAATGGTTTCGCTTTTATTCTTAAATATGCCAACCTTTCATTTATTGGTTTGAATTCCAACACTTTTTGTCTCAAATCGCCAAATATCATGAATGCTACCCCATGTTGCCCCTGTTTTTCATTACCTGAATATCTTAAACTAAAGTGTTTATCTTCTATGCTCCCATGCCCTTTCCATCTTATTTCTTGTATTGCAGCAATGTCTGTTTTGTATTTTTTCAGTTCTAAGCCTACCTCTTGCATCTTCCCCGTCCTTAGCAACGTTCTAATGTTCCATGTGCATATTTTGATTTCCGTCTTTCCATTTCTTCTATGATTTTTTTTTGTGTTTTTGTCTTTTATACGTATTTTTCTAATTTTTCCTTTTTTCTTAACTGCTAACTGCGCGAGTCCTTTTTCTTGCCGGGTCGTTATCTGTTGTTTTGTGTTATTTATTGCAATATCGTTTACTACTTTTTTTGTAGCCTATTTTCATTTTTATTCCATCTCCACTCCTCGCCGTTTATGATCACTTTATTGTATCCTATTTTTACATCTTTTCCATTTCTTCTTTCGGTATTGCCAAATTCTCTTATTTGTTTTTGTTTTTTCAACTCATTTTTTGTTAAGTCTTCGTTGATGTATATTTTCTCAGAGGTAAGATTTTTTAACATAAATTTATTTTTCATAACTTTGTCCCTGTCTTCTTTCCTATCGAGTTGTATTGCGTGTGTTTTAGGGTCTATTTTTTTGACAGATGCTATATTTACTTTAATTTTCAGGTTTTTCTCCATGAAATTTTGCATTCCTTCCTTTAATAGTTTTTGATCATCAGTGCCAACTGTGAGGCCGCTTATTACTACGTTGTTTTCTTTTTTACTTTTTTCTATCCATTCCATAGTTGTTTTAATTTCTTTCATTTCCTCTTTGATTCTTATATTTTCAGTTTTTATTTGCTTATTTTCTTTCTTTAGACTCTCATTTTCTTGCATTAGTTCGCGTATTTCTTCTGATACATTCTTTTGTTCCGTTCTTATGTGAAGTATTTCATTTTTTATTTCATTCTGATCCCTCTTTACTTCTTCAATATAAGCTTTACCAAAAAAATATGGATCCATTAATTCACTTGGGTTCTGCGGTAAAACGGTTTAGCCTGTAAAATTTTGAGTTCAAATTGTAAAAGATGTAATTTTTCACAAATGATGTAATCGAAATGATTTGTTCTTGCTTTTGCAAATACTTAATTCGTTTGAAAATAATTGGTGTGCTGTCTTTTGTCCGGAATATTTTGTTAAATTCTTAATCGCAGCCTGGAGTTTTCATATTGTAAACACATTGATCGATTGAGAATTTGCAAAATTAATAAAAGATGAACATACCTAAATTTCAAAACTTTGTCACTTCATCACTCTAAAAAATTCCAGTTCTGCAAAGTAGGCATTAAAAATTCACAGCTTTAACAATTTGAACAAAATATCATGTAATACACCGTTTTGTCGAAGAGGCTAAATAAATTATTGATCTTTCCAAATACGATATTTATTCGGAAAAATCTTATATACAGGGTGTTGTTTGTTGTCTTCAAATGTCAACCAGAAATTTGTATAAGTTCCGTGTTAGCCTGCTTTTTGAATTTGTTACTATTTTACTAACACAACTTCATTATTTTGGCTGTTATTTTAAAATTATGATTCCTCCATAATAGGTTTTCAATGTGTCAATTTTCTTCGCAGTTAGCCAATTTCCTGATCAAAACTTCCAAATTAATATCAATCCTCTTTCACCACATGTATAATGGCTAATGGTCTATGGATTTTTTAATTGGATTAATAAATAATGATGTTAATTTATATCTTCTCGCGTTGAGCGAGTATTGTGAACAAAAAATTTGACATTGATTTAGCAATTTCAATTTATTCAAAGGGTGCAAGTGTTTTCACAAGAATTCACAGTCAACAGAAGCAAGCAACCATAACAAAACGAACACTGGAAAAACTAACGATTCTAATAATTTCGAAGCATATCAACAAACCAAAAAAATCATCATTTACCAAAAGAAAACTCACCAAGCTTTTATTCAACTTATGAGGAATTTATGCTAGTGTGACAAGATCTAAATGCTCACAACAAAACAACTCTTATTTTGAATGGAGGGAACACCAATAATCCAATATTTCACTCAATTTCAATACTATTCAGATTCCGAAATTGCTGATTCATATTTCCTTCTCGCTCGGATTTGTACATAACCCATATTCAAATTAAGCGAAAAATAATTGGAGATGTGGAAAAGATATATCGAAGTATTGACTGTGTTGGAGAACGAGTAGCTCCAACATTGGCAAGTGTCAATTATAAGTAAAACTTCCTGTAGCTAGTTGTCATCATGACATTCATTATATAACCTCATTTCAATATTGGTTTTGGCATCTGTCAAATTATTAATAAAATACATTCGTCTCCATGGGTTATTTATTTTCATAAAAACCAAGTAACCTAATGTCACTATTTTAGAGTCACTTTGAAAATAAAACGCTGAAAAGTTGTCAAGTTTTGCAAAAATAGATTATGTTGTAAAATAATTCCCACCATAAGAAGTTTTGAAATAATTCCCACCCATTAAAGCTAACGTGAATAATAGTCGAGTGTTCAGAATTTACAAGGAGCCCTCAAGTTGAAGAAATTGCATGTAGATTTTTCAACCGGCACACTTCACCATATAGGATGAAAAGTTTATAGGATAAGATTGTTACAGCAATGCTTACAATCTCAAGATAAGTGTTTTCCCATTTTTATTACTCTTTGTCATAGAAACAAATTTAGTGAAGAGAGAAATTCAGATAATTTCATAGTTTTTGCTAATTTTTAATTTTATTAATTTTTTGGTATTGTATGAAAATAATTTATTTAATTGTAGTTTTTGAATTAAGAGTGAATGACAGGCCTGAATATTATGCATGTGTGTTATAGTCTATAGGAGTGGAGTCACAGTTATTGTTGTTGTTGTTTTTGGATTTTATAATCTGAAAATTAAATGTAATTTGTTTAATTTTATTTAGTTAGATTTTGTTATTAAATATATTGGATTAAGATTAATGTGTTTAATTAAAATCAGTTAGTTTACAAAACGATAAAAACAATAAAAATTTTTTAACCGGTACCAATGAGATTATGGTCTATTGAATTTCGACGATTGAAAAGGTCGACCCTACTTTAGTGTTGGAATCAAGAGTGACTACAACATTAAAAATGGTCCTTCGAGCCGGATATTGTTTTTAAAGTTTTGTACGCTAAGAAATAGTTCTCTAAAAAAGTTATCTCATATCTCACCATTAATTCTCACCGCTGTGACTTCAACTCAAATTTTTGATATTATTTTGATACACTTAGAATTTATTTTATATTGTAATTGATGTGTGTATGACTAGAAGTTAGTCATACCTTGCTCCAGGGTTTCCCACCATATTATTTGCATGTTTGCAGATATTATTTGATTTGATTTGTCTATACACTGCTCTAGCGTTTCCCACCATTTAATTGCATTTGTTGTTGTAAATGTTATATAACTCGCTCATTGTAAACTTGAAATCGGTTATTTTCACTTGCTCCAACCCCATTTTGTTATAAAAATTCAAGCCCTTGTGTGTCCCCAGTTAAGTGCTTTGAAACAATGAATTTCAACGAAATTAAAGGAAACAGAACAATAGCAAAATCTGCTATTACGCGAATTGAAAACTGGGTTGATGTAAACATTGATACCACAGACAATGTGTTCAGTTTAAAAGGTCGCGAAGAACAGTTAAGAAGTGCATTTGAAAAATATTGTCAGGCTCAAGATTTGTTAGATATATATTTAGCTGTAGAGGAAAATACTGAAAATAGAGATTTAATTGAAGATCAATATTATGATGTTTTGTCTAAAATTCAGCAAAAGATTAAAGACTTGGAAGATATGAAAACTCCCACCCCACCACGTTCATCCCCACTTTTTTCTCCTGTCTCTCCCCCCCCATTAGTAAAATTACCGGAAATTAGAATTCAACAGTTTTCAGGTACTGGAATAGAATGGGTTCCATTTTTTCAAATTTTTTCTGCTTTAATAATTGAAAATAAATATCTGACGGATATTCAACGTTTCATTTATTTAAAGACTTATTTGGCAGGTGAACCTTTAAAATTAATTGAGAATTTGCAAGTTACTAATGAAAACTTTCACACTGCTATTGAAATTTTGCAACATAGATATGAAAAGAAAACTCTGGTGATAAATAGTCTTTTGACTGCAATTTTAGACATAAAACCTGTACAGAAAGGTACATCTACTACTCTTAGAGAATTTCACACTGAAATAAGTAAAAACTATGAAGCTTTAAAAAACTATAAATTAACAGACACTCAACTTTTGGATTTAATATTAGTTTATTCATTAGAACGCAAATTAGATTTTAATAGTAAGAGAAGTTTTGAGTTTGATAGAAACTCAGATGAATTGCCTACACTTGATGAATTTTTGACATTTTTAGATGACAGATCAAAATGCTTAGAGAATTTAAAATCATTGGATAATAATGAAGGTCTTTCAAAAAAGCAAACGAAAGCAACACTTTTCAGTAGTATCAATAATAATAATAGTAATAATCACATCGGTCGACAGAGCCAAAATGGATGCCAATATTGTAATGATAAGACCCATAAAATTTACTCTTGCTTAAAGTTTAAAAATATGAGCTACACCGAGAAACAAAATTTTGTAAAGTCTAAAGGATTTTGCTTCAATTGTTTCGGATCTGCTCACACTGTTATGAATTGCCAAAGTAGAGGTTGCAATGTTTGTGGTAGGAAACACCACACCCTCCTTCACTATAACCCCACCAATCAAAGTAGAAATAGATTCTCTTCACATCAACACTCTGAAAATGCGGATTATCGTTCCCAAAGAAATACTCACCCTTCACAGTCAATTACTCATCAACCCTCTACTAGTTCGTCGTCACATACTACAAACACCTCACCAAGAAATAATTCTCACAACCCATCTCCCAATAGGGAATTTCAAAGCAATCCAAATAGTTTGCGTGATCTCAACTCACCAGTAGTTACTGAAAATCAGCAAAACTCTTCCAACATGACTCATTCTCTCTCAGCTATAAGTACTAAAGACTCCTCTGTGCTTTTGGGTACTGCTCTAGTTTACTTATATAGCTCACAAGGTTTACGTGTTAAAGCTCGAGCAATTCTTGACCCTGGGTCACAAAATTCTTTCATGAGCAAAAGTTTAGTAGAAAAGTTGAATTACACTCCTCATAATAAAAAGTTGAACGTTTCAGGCATTGGTTTAAGTGCCACCCTCTCTCACCAAACAGTTGATATTGTTTTTCACTCTACCATTAATCGCTCCAAGTTTAATGCTTCTTGTTCTATTCTTGAGAAAATTACATGTAAACTTCCCCAAGCCATAGTGGATAGATCAAAAATAAAGTTACCCCCCAACACTCAGCTTGCGGATCCGACTTATTTCCAGCCGGCAGAGGTTCACTTTCTCATAGGAGCTGACTGTTATTATGATTTAATGAGTGATGGTTTCTTAAGATTAGGTAAAAACTTACCCGTGCTACAAAACACCCTCCTCGGCTGGGTGATAGCTGGCAACGCTCCTCTTTTGCGCCCTCAAAAATATTCTAATTCCCATGTATTAACATGCTCATCAGGTAACTTTTCTCCCACCTCTAGTGTATCAATGCTCACACAAGTAAGTGATCAATATACACTGGAAACTTTAGTTGAAAGGTTCTGGAAATCAGAGGAAGTTCCAGAAATAAAACATATATCTCCTGATGAAAAGTTATGTGAAGAAATTTTTGTGTCCACTACTAAACAACTTGATGATGGATCTTATCAGGTGAATTTGCCCCTAAAAACCCCTTGTGAAAACCTCAAATTAGGTCAATCTCTTTACACTGCAAAAAACAGATTCTTGAACTTAGAAAAGAAATTTCAAAAAGATCGCACCTACTTTTTAAAGTATAAACAATTCATTGATGAATATGTTGATCTGGGTCATGGTCAGTATGTCCCACTATCTGAAACTAATCAAAATTCAGAACCCAAATATTTTTTGCCACACCATGCTGTCATTCGTGAGGACAGCACCACAACAAAACTTAGGGTTGTTTTCGACGCATCCTGTAGAACTAATACAGGCATCTCTCTAAACGACATAATGCTTAAAGGATATCAAGTTCAGCCTAACCTTTTTGACATTTTGTTACGCTTTCGCTCTTTTAAATATGTGCTCACTTCTGACATTGAGAAGATGTACAGACAGATAAAGATAAATCCCTCCCAAACATTTTTGACAAATATACTTTGGAGAGATAACCCCACACTTCCTTTAAGATGCATCGAGTTATTAACTGTTTCCTATGGAACAAATTCAGCTCCATACCTCGCCACTCGTGTATTGCAGGAAGTTGCTCAGAAACATAAAGTTGAATTCCCTTTAGCTTCCAATATTCTTTTAACCCAAACCTATGTTGATGATTTGTTAGGTGGCTGCGATGACTTAAATGACTTAGAAAAATTGTATTCCGAACTCACCACTCTCCTTAATTCATCCGGTTTCACACTCCATAAGTGGTGCTCAAACTGTTCTCAATTTCTACTTAACATCACTAATGAAACCCCAAGTGAATATTGTTTGAATCTAGATGATTCACCCAACAAAGTTTTAGGACTAAAGTGGAACCCTACTGCAGATGTCTTAGGTATTTCAATTCCTCAAATAGCACCCCAAGGCACACTCACCAAAAGAAAATTGCTCGCTATGATTTCACAGTGCTGGGATCCCCTTGGCCTTCTCTCACCTGTAATTGTTGTTGGTAAACTTCTTATTCAGAAGTTATGGTTATTAAAATTAGATTGGGATGCGGATATCACAGATACCTCACTCCTCCAAGAATGGAAAAATTTATTTGATAATCTATCCTATCTTTCTCAATTGAAAGTCCCTAGATATTTGTTTTTGAACAAACCCATTATTAATGTAGAATTTCATGGTTATGCGGATTCTAGTTCTTTTGCCATGGCATCTTGTATTTATGCTCGCACGCTTTACTTAGATGGATCAGTTTCTTGTCACTTGATTGCCTCAAAATCAAGGGTAGCCCCCTTGAAAGTTTTGTCGATTCCACGTTTGGAATTATCAGCCATGCTACTGTTAGCAAAATTAGTAAAAGCTCTGTTAAGTATTTTTGAAAACAGATTCACTGTTACAAAGGTTCATTTATATTCAGACTCAGAAATTGCACTTCACTGGATTCACTCTCACTCTTTTCGTTGGTCAACATTTGTAGCAAATAGGGTGTCTCAGATTCAGGAACTAACTTCAGATTGTGTTTGGCATCATGTTGGGACTAAAAATAATCCCGCTGACCTTCCATCTCGTGGAATAACTCCAAGAGAAATGATTGATAATTCACTTTGGTGGGAAGGTCCCACGTATTTGAAGGACCCATCTGTTGATCTCCCAGTTTTTAAACCCTTAAGTCAACCACCAGAATTTCCTGAAGAGAAAAAAGCGATCCTTATATCTTTAGTGGAAACTCCTGTTGATGATTTTTGGGACGATTTATATAAAAAGTATTCTAGATTTTCCAAACTGCAAAGGGTGGTAGCATATTGTCAAAGATTTATCCATAATAAATTTCTCTTAAAAACGCCCTCAGAAAAATCGATTGGCCCTCTGACAGTTGATGAAATGACTTATTCTCTTAATTGCATTGTGAAGTCACTACAAAATAAGTACTTCTCACGAGAGATTATTGAAATAAAGAAGAATGGTTGCATACGAAATAAAATTTTCATTTCACTCACACCCAAATATGATGAAGAAGATGGTTTTCTCCGTGTAGGAGGCAGATTAGAAAATGCTGATGTTCCCTACCATCAAAAGCATCCTATTTTGTTACCTTCCCATGATATCGTTGTTTCCCTCATGCTCAAAGATGAGCATTTACGTCTGGGACATGCTGGTGCACAAACAGTACTCTCCAATTTTAGATTGAAATTTTGGCCTTTAAATGGCTTAAAAGAAATCAAGAGGATTATTAGAAATTGTCACACCTGTTTCAGATTTAGAGCTCAACCCCAGGAACAGTTGATGTCCAACATTCCTCGTGACAGGATAACTATCTCTAGACCCTTTCAGAAAGTGGCAGTTGATTATGGAGGCCCTTTCTATTTAAAATCATCTCATTTACGTAAAGCACCTGTGATCAAATCATATATTTGTGTTTTTGTGTGTATGGTCACCAAAGCTGTACATATAGAGCTGGTAACTGCCCTCTCCTCAGAAGCTTTTATAATGACTCTGAAAAGATTCATTTCCCGTAGAGGAAACCCTTCCTTAATTTTTAGTGATAATGGTACCAATTTCTGGGGGGCCAGAAATCAGTTAAAAAGTCTTCACGAATTTTTCATGCATTCTCACCTCTCTAACCCCATTAAAGAATTTTGTGTGGAAAATAAAATTGTATTTAAGTTCATTCCACCTATGTCCCCGCACTGGGGAGGCCTTCATGAAGCTGCCATTCGTAGTTGTAAATATCACATTGTTAGAATAATTGGTCAAACCTCTCTCACTTTCGAAGTTTTCTACACCATTTTGAACCAAATAGAAGCTATTATGAACTCGAGGCCTATTTGTAGTCTTTCGAATGACCCCAATGATTTACAGTGCCTAACCCCTGGCCATTTTCTAATAGGCAGAAGCCTTACTGCTCACCCTGAAAAGGATTTTACAGAAATCCCTGAAACCAGACTCTCCATATGGAAGAGAATTTCTCAAATGCAGCAATCGTTCTGGAAACGATGGTCTGTTGATTACCTTAATCAATTACAGAATAGACCAAAATGGACTAAGCTCACAAAAAATCTCTCAGTGGATGAGCTAGTCTTATTAAAGGAAGACAATTCCCCTCCTCTGAAGTGGTCACTCGCTCGTATTGTCAAAATTTTCCCTGGAAAGGATGGTAATGTTAGATCCATTCAGTTGAAAACTTCTTCTGGTATTTATACCAGACCCATAACGAAGGTATGTCCTCTTCCCCAGGGACAAGACTAATTGTTATCTCAAATTTGTGCGTTTTTTTTATGTATTACTGGTATACTATTGTTAGAGATATATTTCTGTTGTTTTTGAATCCATCCCAGATTCATTCCCTTCATACATAGGTACATAGTTTTTTTTAGGTTTAGTTTTAGAATTTAATTTTGCTCATGTTCTTTATTATTGTTTGTTTTGAAAGATGAGGATCTTTCAACGCGGGGAGTATGTTGGAGAACGAGTAGCTCCAACATTGGCAAGTGTCAATTATAAGTAAAACTTCCTGTAGCTAGTTGTCATCATGACATTCATTATATAACCTCATTTCAATATTGGTTTTGGCATCTGTCAAATTATTAATAAAATACATTCGTCTCCATGGGTTATTTATTTTCATAAAAACCAAGTAACCTAATGTCACTATTTTAGAGTCACTTTGAAAATAAAACGCTGAAAAGTTGTCAAGTTTTGCAAAAATAGATTATGTTGTAAAATAATTCCCACCATAAGAAGTTTTGAAATAATTCCCACCCATTAAAGCTAACGTGAATAATAGTCGAGTGTTCAGAATTTACAAGGAGCCCTCAAGTTGAAGAAATTGCATGTAGATTTTTCAACCGGCACACTTCACCATATAGGATGAAAAGTTTATAGGATAAGATTGTTACAGCAATGCTTACAATCTCAAGATAAGTGTTTTCCCATTTTTATTACTCTTTGTCATAGAAACAAATTTAGTGAAGAGAGAAATTCAGATAATTTCATAGTTTTTGCTAATTTTTAATTTTATTAATTTTTTGGTATTGTATGAAAATAATTTATTTAATTGTAGTTTTTGAATTAAGAGTGAATGACAGGCCTGAATATTATGCATGTGTGTTATAGTCTATAGGAGTGGAGTCACAGTTATTGTTGTTGTTGTTTTTGGATTTTATAATCTGAAAATTAAATGTAATTTGTTTAATTTTATTTAGTTAGATTTTGTTATTAAATATATTGGATTAAGATTAATGTGTTTAATTAAAATCAGTTAGTTTACAAAACGATAAAAACAATAAAAATTTTTTAACCGGTACCAATGAGATTATGGTCTATTGAATTTCGACGATTGAAAAGGTCGACCCTACTTTAGTGTTGGAATCAAGAGTGACTACAACAGACTGAATAAATAGGAAAAGCCGCAATAAAAGAAAACTGAACGGGAGATTCAACTCAATTACTGGAGTGTATACATTATGTATTGGAAAATAATAGTTGCATGGAGAGAATAGAGATGAAAATTGAGTAGGTTTAGGAAAGTAAACAAAATATTCATTTGAAAGAAGCAATTTTCTCAAATGTTACCTAATATTTTTATCTGAAATAAATCAGAAAGAAAAGGCAAATAATGTGTAATAAGAACTCTTAAGCAAATTGCGAATTCGTTACTAATATTATTTACAATCATCTACTACATAATTCAATTTGAAAAAATTCCCAAAAAGAAAAGTTATACTACCATGAGAAATGATCTTTCACCTTACTTCTTTTATTTTCAGTGCTTCGAAATACTATCAAATTAGATAGAAGATGATTATAAATAACTATAACTTCATTGATACATAATTGGTTAAGTTCTATCAAATAAGTAACCCTGGAATAATAGTGGAGACTAGCATGAAGTTTTAAATGTAATGGTATTCTAGATTTGCAATTCCTTAATTAAAGCTTCACCAACAACATCTAAAAGCGCAATTTTTGTTATCGCTATTATTTCAAGGTACACTCCAACATCCCTTTGAAAACAATAGTTTCAACGAGCTATTTTGTAGGAATCCTCTAAAATTTCAACGGAAACGTGGTTAGCGAATACCGATTTTGTTTCAGCACTGGTTAAACTTTCAACAGCCTTTAAATTTCAATGAGAGAGTTACAGAATAGGCACCTAATTCTATAAAAGCGTTTTTTTTGGATCCAATATTACGTGAATCAATTGACTGTGCAAGGTTTTAATTTAATCTGATGTTGAGAACATTAAAGATTTAGTTTGAAGATTCCTTGATAAGAATAGATTCAGGAATCTGTGGAATTGAAATTTGTCTTGATATTTCGTAATGGTATATACATAGCTTTGACGTTTGTCGGAAATAGAACTTAAATTGTTTATCGATAGTAAGAAAGTAAGTTCTGACTTCCAAAAATAATAGAAATTCCAATGTTAACCTTATTGAATGAAAACTCTTTCCCATACGTCAAAAATGGATGGTGTTTTTTAATAAAATACCAATTTGAATAAACTATTAGCACTAATAATTTTGTTGGGCATAAATACGTCCTTTCGTCAATGGTAAGCGTAGGCAATTTATTGTATAAATAGCGTGGGTTCATTTTAATTTCATCTTAAATGTTCCATTTTTCATTTCCAATCGTAAGCTATAACACCGTGAATATTTCTATGAACAAAGTTTTTAATCCTATTGCAGGCCATGTTTTGGTTGTATATCGCGAAAATACTTTGAAGGAAATACAAAATCAAAGCTTACTGGGAACTATTATGTGCTCATGCAGTTTTCTGAAGTGATTTGATGAAAAGTTTCCATGTAAACAGCATTGAGATTATAGAGAAACTCATAATGACCGAAGGAAACATGTTTCAGTAGATATAAAGTAATATTCTGGGTTTATTCCATTTGAATACACCAACGAACATTGATGGACGAAAAAGCGAAAAAGAAAATCAACATATTCAATAAAATGTTCATAAATGGTAAGAAATTGTGCAAAGTGAAGTGAATGGCAGGCTATTTAGGCTAGGTATGATTTTCACACCTCGGAAATCCGAGGTGTGAAAATATGTATGTATGTATTTTTTCCGGTGACATTCACTGAGACCTAACAGATCTATTGTGCTCCCTCACTTCTACTCAGTTTCTGAAGAGAGCCACAGAGACTAGTAGTTTCTTCAGTCCCATTTCCCGGAGGAGTTTTGGGATATCTGCAGGTTGGAAAGTATGTTGATGAAGGTTTCTTCTTCCATGCCACACAATTTTCATTCTTTTTCCTTCACTATTTTAAGCTTTCCAGGAGTCCATTCAATCTCTGTTAAAACTCCAAGCACAGTTTTACTTTGACTTATGCATTCATTTGATCTCAACAGGTTGTAGTCGCACAGAAGAATCTTTGATATAAGCTCTTCTAGATCTTCCTAATGGTCAGATATTATCTTTTTCTGTGAAAATAACTGAAGCTGATAGTTATTAATCTAGAGCTTCAATTGAAGCGCCTGCCCATGTTTTTGGACTATGGAAAGGGTCTGACACTCGTGGATACTATTAAAAAAAACACTTTTACAAAACATGTATAACAGACAAATTTAAGTATTCAAAGCTCATTAGACGCTACTGAGAATCTAGGGTTCCATCTGTGTGAAAATAATTTATGTCAGATCGCTTTGAAATCTTCCTTTATTTTAGTTAAACTAGAAAAAACATTTAAGGATCTAATCCTGCTTTATTCTGAGGAACGGGATTGGCGAGATTTTGATGAAAACTTTCCAGTTCCCATTCTGTTGTTTCTCGATTCGGAGTTAAATGAAAATGAACTTCTATTCTGGAACATTCTGTTCTTTTTTGACGAATGTACAAAAGAACTGGGAATACTGCAGCATTTCAGTTTAAATTTCCATTAATTTTCGCTTCTCTGTGGCGAAATAGAAAATTTCTCACTTAACCAGTATTAGATAGTGAATTGATGGAACTTTTTTAAAGTGAAAAATACAGAAGGACTTCATCCGCGTATAAGTCGTGAATGGTTGTAATAGGATCTTTGATTAGTTTTTCACATTATTAATTGGTGAATATCCAATACTTTGTAATTATGTAAAGACATGTATGTACGTATGTATGTATATATATAATTGAGAGACATTCACTTGTGTCTGAAAGATCTGTTGTGCCCCCTTCCATCTACTTAGCTCTGGCTCGCAAGCCTGTGAGTGGAGGTTTCTTGTTGCATACCACAGAATCTGAATCTCTCTTTCTCGACTACACTGAACTTTTTCAGGTGCTAATAAACTCTATTATGTCCCGTTGAGATTTTCATTAAAACTCTTAGTGTAGTTATACTTTGATTCATGCATTTTGATCTAAATAGGTTATAATCACGCAGGAGAAGTTTTGATTGTCTAAGCTATTGGATCTTCCCCATGCTTCCAATATTACATTGAAGCTAATACCGCAAAAGGTTTCCAGCCCCCAAAAGGACCCCAGTCTTTGCTATTTCATCTGATTTTCAATTTCCTTCTATTATAGTGTTCTATCAAATCCACAATAAGCTCTCGCCTAGTTCATTTAGTTTGCCTAGGCATTCCCACACCATTTCAGAACTGAGCGTCTTCGCTTATAATGAGTAAAAAGAATATGGGGCCACAGGGAGATTCGAACTCTCGATCTGCTGTTTTTAAAACAGGCCCTTCAAGCAAAAGAGCCACTGTACTTTGAATATTGTGGAATAGGAAGTGTTGAAATAACTTTTAAGTTATTTTTGGTGGTTCTGAAGTTATAGAATTGACGAATTGTCAATTGAGCAAGGTTGTATAATGCGAGGAATTCGAGTTGTAATACCTCATAAACTATCAAATTTTCCAAGAAATACATGTTTCCCATTATGGAATAAACAAAATGAATAACTTAGCACGAAGGTATTGTTGGTGGTCAAATATTGATAAGAGCATTGAAAATATTTGTGAAAACTGTAGAGAGTGTCAACAAATTCAAAATAATCCAGCAAAGGCACCCATACATCCATGGGAAAAGACTTCCGAGCCATATGAAAGAGTTCACATTGATTATATGGAGTTTGGAGGTAGGAACAATTTCATGTTAATTGATGCATATTCACGTTGGTTAGAGATATATATCACCAAAGATAAATCTAGTTTCACAACAATACAAGTTTGTAATAAAATATTTTCTACATTCGGAGTACCAAAATATTTAGTTAGTGATTATGCGCAACAATTCGTATCTTATAATTTTCAACATTTTCTTAAATTACATGGTATTAAACATAAATTGATAGGTCTATATCATCCTGGATTAGTCGAAAAGAGCGTCCAGACCGTAGAAAAATATTCAAAAACTCTTAATCCTCACTGTAATTTATGTGATGCTGAAAATCAATTGAATGAATTCTTATTACAATATCATAAAATGCCTCATTGTGTAACTCATCAGTCTCCTTCGGGGTTAATGTTTAACAGGGAAATAAGATCTAGACTTGATAATATATTAGGCCCGCTGTTTTCCATACCATGCTAACAAATGATACCGATATTAAAGTTCGTAGTTTTTTGCTTAACCAACGCGTCTTGGTTAGAAATTATTCGGGACAGGAAAAATGAGTTTTTGGTTATAATCTCAAAATATTAGGAAAGTTACACTAGGTACTTAATTAAACTTAATGATGGTATAATTTGGAAAAGACATGTGGATCAATTGCGAGGTGCGTAACTGGTACTACATTATTGTTGTTACGTTCTGGAGGCTTATTTTCGTTTCAATCGAATTCGATTCGAATGCGACCTTACGTCAAATTTTCGAATGAAATGCAAAAAGTGTATTTTCGTGTAATAACAATTGGTCCGTATGCGAAATTTTTCAATCGATATAATTCGTCTGGGTTGGAACCAATCGAATTTAAAATCCGTGCTCGAATTTGAGTTTTGAGCATGCGCAAAAGCGATTCTCTGACTTTTCCGACTTTCAATTTTGACTTTCACTTTGGTAAGATTATGATTGTTGTTTGTTGATATTATAATTTTTATATAGGTATGTTATATAATAATGGATGATGCGATAATTGATTTGGCGGCTATAGAAGCACTATAAGAGGCAGAATAATGCTCAAAACTATTCACTAAGGGCTACACAAACTAGACGCAGAATTGTAAATAATTATTCTGCGTAATATTTTTTATAATTTATATCTATTATAATAAAAAAATATGTTCTTTCAAACTTACTCTTTTATTCTACTAAAAAAGTCTATACTAATAATTATAAAATTGATTAATTTGAATAAATAGAAATTAAAATGAATGAAATTACAAACATTTACAATTTCAGTTTATCAATAATTTTCCACTTTTTTTCGCTCTGGGTGATCTAAGAGGAAGGCAACAAGATGTTCCATTTGATTTGCAGTGAAATGACTGCTTCCTTTGCTTTTCCATTTTAAAAAATATATATTTTGCTAATTATTGAAACTGACACTTCAAAAACTTCAAACTTTAATCACAAGGCAGGAATATTGCAGGGTTATTAGAACTCTACAGTTGGTACCGTATAAATTGCGACGTTGTCACGTATGGTCATTCGAGTTGCAATTCCGCATACGAATTTTAATTCGATGACGTCTCCAAAATACGTTAGGCCATGCTAGGCCAATATCAATCGAATTGTTTCATTCGGAATATTTCGACTGAGAACGAAAATACACCCCCTAATGGTTGACTGGGGAAGAACTGTTAAAATACAGATTTTATATGTCCTTCATACTTACTTTTATTTTGTTGATAGTTTTAGTTTTTCTCTACGACTAGATGGTGTAAAATAAAATAAGACAGTTGTTAATTGATTTGTCAGAAAAATTAGTAATAAAAACTGCTTACAATTTGAAGTTATTATTTGCAACCACAACAATTTTCATCATTCATAAATTTAAATTTTGCGAAAGTTTCATCTAAATACGCCCTTTCGCCTAGAAAGGTGCAATATTTGAAAGTTTCCAGGATATTTGAAGTAGTTTCATTACACCCACAGTGTCAAAAACAATCATTCTAGATTGTATATCTCTTTTTACTTCCTGATCATCACTTTGTTGTTTTTATAATGCAAGTATGAAAAACGTACTTGATTGTTTATACTTAATTTATTCAACAAAACTTAAAATTGAATGGAATTTAAAATGAATGGATATACTTTTTTGTGTCAAAGCTATTTGGCAAGTACTGATTGGACAATTCATCACCGTTTTATGTTACTATTTAAAAAAAAAGTGGAAAAAACAATTAAAGTAGAATCCGTATCTTCCCGTTCTAAATCTCTCTCAACAAAATTGGAAAGACAATTGTCGGCTCTTTCCTGAAACGTGATGAAATAACCATTTAATTATCACCAATTCCTCTCTTTCGACAATATTGAACAGTCTCTTGATATTGTATAGGGCTTAAGAGAACCAATCAAGCTTCATTTGTGAAACTATTGAATCATCCATTTCATAAAACAGAAAATAAATTAAATTGAGAACACTTGAATTACTTGTTTTTAATAAACAAAACCAAAGAAGAAATTATAAACATGGATATTCACTATCACGGTAAGCTCAAAACATCAAAGGATATAATGAAAATATTATTGTGGTTAATTGAAGAAACGCGAAGGTTTTCTGAATGTGTGAGAATAGAATTAATTTAAAAATGATGCAGCAAAACCCCTGATGAGCTAACTGAGGTATTTGAAGAGATGTTTCCCAATAATTTAAAATGCTCTGAGTGGTAGGATGAGTAGGTAGGTAATCTCCCTATCTACAGTGTGTTATTCATAAGATGTGAAATAGAGATTCCTGTACAAAACTGTCAAACGCGAGCTAACTTCTCTACCAAATAGTGTTCATAAAAAATAATGACAGATTTGGAAAGGTGTTCAAATACACTTCTGATGTTTTCAAAGTCGCTTTGGTTTGAAAAAAAATAGTTATGTTTAAAAAAGTCGAACACAGCAGGGAATCGACTTTGTTGAACATAACTATCCATTTTTTCACTGGACCAGAGCGAATTTAAGAAAATTGAAAGTGCATTGGAGTTTATTTTCCAACGACCTTTCCAAATCTGTTATTATTTTGTATGAACGCTATTTGGTGAAAAAGTTAGCACGTTTTCGACAGTTTTGTACAGAAATCCCTATGTCGTAAATGACACAGTGTACCTATATTTGTTTATGGGCGACGGCGTTCGAATGAAAAATAAGCAACTTAATGTTGAGGAAGTTGGAAGGTATCTCCGAAAGATTTGCCAATAGCAGACACACTGGCACACTATCAGAAGTTTTTGTTTAGCTATGCAAATCAGTTGTTTAATCTGTGGACTTTGACTATACTTTGACAATCAACGACAGTGACTTACTAGTACGCCAGTTAAAGAGAGTAGATTTAGCCTACTAACCTAGTCATTCTCGTATCTCCGAGTAGACGATATGGGTTCTTTGGATGTGTGCCATATCTCTTAGAGGTACATTGTCAAAAAAATAATGTCTCCTCCTCGCATAGTCAAATGAAGTATGTTTTACACCATGGTTTATCTCGGCCGAAAGTCTACAGCTAAGATCCCTTCATTCTATGCACGTGATTTTTACGGTGGTTTGACCCGTTGGATTAACTGCACAGATTCCTGCATAGATTTATTCAGGTTATTGTCTCCTGGACAGTCCGTAAACCAATCTGGAATTGCACAAAACTAGTTGCGTACTCTATTCAGTCATTAGAACTATTTTCGGACCGTTTAAAATTGAACAAAGTTTGAAAAAACCGAATATCCCACATGCTCTACAGAACTAAAATTACCCGCTAGCACAAACTGCTTCTCATTATATTGAGAGAATTTATAAGATTATTGATCTTATCAAGAAGAACATCGTCTTCGCCTGATGAAGATGAGCTATGTTCAATAATCAAACCTCTACCTCTGCGAAATTTCGAAATAGCTCAAACCCTCCTTCTTTGCAAATGATTTGAGCATGCGTAAGAAATAATCAAAAAATCGTCCTAGCTCGAGACCGGAGACTGGCTCTAAATTGGAACCAAACGCCAATTTTCGGAACCATCCTGTCAAAACATGAGCCCCGAATTGACTCGGTACCCACTCATGCATTCATCCCCGGAGCACTTTCTTTATAGTCTCAAGGACTGCCTAGTCCAGTTCTCTCGAGTATATCAGCCTGTTCATTCAAAAAAATATAATTTGGTCTCGACACCCACAATAATCTTGTTTTAATGTAGTATGATTGTTAATTCGTTTTTTCCAGTAAAAAGAAACATCATGTGCTTCTCATTCCACTTAACACATGTAAAATTTATTTTGAATATTGGTAGGAGGATTGCTCCAGAATATTGACTTGATAAAATGTGCTATGGGATCACTTAGTGATTGTACTCGATGCTCCTTCACTTCGAAAAGCGAGTCCATCCACGAATGCATCTATACGAATAATGATAATGAAATAATATCAAAATTGTTGAGCATTAAAATTGGAGATTACTATGAATTGAAACTATCTGTTGATATTTCATTTCTCTTTAAAATGAATCAATATAATTAATGATATTTCAAGGAAATAATATTTCGATTAGAACAAATTTTCCGAGAACAATCGAAAAACATGTTTTTTCAAGAAGGAATTTGTTGCGCGTTGACAATTTCAACAATTTTGTTCAACACGGTTGTATTCTATTTTATCGAATTGAATTCCCATCATTTTTCCTACGTTGTTGCATTCATTTTCAATTTTATTGCATTAATCTGGTTCCAGATATACGGACTTTGTTTAATTTTCGATTATTCACGCTTATTTATTATTCGGAATGGAGTTAATAATAATAGTCAACATTCATCAATTCAGCAAGCGCCGACAGTTGAATTCTACTGAGAATTGTAACTTTTTAATGACATACATATTCACAGGCTGGGTAACAATTTAGCTCCAGATTGAAATTAAAAAGTGCGGATTATTTGAATAATGGACAACACCATGTCAACACAAACAGTACTACGAATTCTGTAGTTCACAGAAACACCCTCTCGGGACCTGAAGCCCTTTCGATGTATCCAGTCGTTGGACCACCAAAGATACTTCTGGGTGAATACAACCTGTTGAAGCAGGTGAATGCCTTACTACTACTAGGTACTACTAAATGTGCAGGTCAGCCTTGACCAAGACGAACTCAAGCCAAGGTTCCGGCACTGAGGCTACTGGCGGGCCCATTCAATAAAGGCCACAACCTTTTTCAGTGGATGCCTGCTTGTGTCCCCAGGGACCATAACAGAGACTCCGAAGATTTGCCTGCGTAGTACAGACCAGTGTGGACACTCTGGGAGAACATGGACTGACGTTTCGTCAATCATGCCGCAACCCCTACATAGGGAATTTTCCTCTACTCCTAATTTGTAGAGGTGCTTCCTCATACAGCAGTGCCCTGTTAGGAGTGCTGCTATCTTCCTCAGTCTACTCCTTGGTAGTTCAGTAGCTGCCCTAGCGTGTCCATCAGTCCATCCCTCCAGTAGAGGTAGAAAATGAAAACTGGGAGACTACTGGCTAGAAGAAGGACACTTAGCGATGTTCAAACCAGTAGATATCCTAAAATTCATCCAAGAAATGGGTCTCAAGTCTCAACTTTTTCACAGAAACTGGAAAGTAAAAGAGCACAATACATATTTTAAGTCTCAGTGAATGCTACTCCAATATATACAACAGACACATTCAATGAGAAATGGAACATATGGAACATAGGGGAGAATACATAATGTATTCTCCCATCTAAATAGTCCACCAACAAAAATTTTTTATGAATTTACTCTCAAAAATATCGAGTATTTAGCTGAACAGCTGGATTCATTAGCAATGTTAGAAACCCCGCCTCTTCTCCCTAAAATATTTTTTATTCATAGTTATCGTGGCGCGTCCACCAAAAAATTATTAGAATAATAACTTTAAGAATAATAATGTCTTAGACTCGATTATTGAGACATGATTTTAATTTTGCTCTTGTTATTGAGCTATTCAAATTTAAAAACAATATTATGTAAAATGGTAGGTATTGATTTTTCCAAAAACGTCAAAATTTTCCTCTCGGTATATAGGCTTCAACAGTTCTCGGATACTCGGACTGCTGTTCACTGAATGTCTGACCTTAATTAAGGACCGCCTACAGTTAATACTACGGAGTGTTGGAAATTGTACGATATCCTGTAATAATCGTGTTTTTAATTTGTTGAAGCTTGATTTTGGTCGATTAGTTCAAAAGCAGTTCTGATACAATGCTTTAAATCCCTATGTTCTGTTTTTTATTGCATGTATCTGTATAACATGGGTACATACATTTTGGGTATTGTATGAACTGCGATTTCAAAATATGGAAACTTCTCCAGTCACGTTGTTGAATTTTTGGTGAGGGTAAATTATGTATTAGACAGGTTAATTCAATATTTTCAAAAACTTATCCATAAACGGTGTACCTAATCCTCATTAATATTTTTCCCATTTGAAAAATATTATTTTCACTCAAATTGGAATAAATACCATATTCATTATAATTGCAAATTGTGATAATTTGAAACGTGATGTATTCGAAATCTATAATTTTATAAATCATTTAATTGAATGTTATTAACCAATCGTATATATTTATTGTTTACCACGAATTAAACGCACTTGTTCACTCAAAATGGATTCAGTTGCAATTAAAACGTGTACTTATTGGGATCAAAGGCTTTTATGAACATTTTCCAGCCTCGTTCCGAGCAAATACTGCCTGTGAAATTAAAAATCAATAAGTATATCACGAGTTTCATGATGGAACTAATAAAATTAGGTTATATTGACATGAAGTTACTTGAAGTATCTGCATCTGCATTTGGTTTCCGAAAACCTTGTATATTTTTGACTAGTCTGATACAATTTGTGGTCTCAAAATCTGCTTTCTGAATACCTTCAGCTATGTATGTGTGTATAAATAAATGTATGTATTTTGGGGTTTCATTCACTGAGACTTAAAAGATCTTTCTTGCCTCTTTATCCTTATTTTTGGGAGAAATCTTAGGATACCCGCAGGCTTCAACTTTACTTTTCAGTAAATGTACTCCTTTTATCCAGTAATCTCCCAGGTGCTGTGCCCTGGGATTCTAAGTAGCTGTTCAATTCCGAAGTATGTGTTTGAAGATTCTTTATTGCATGTCACAGAATCTACATTTTTCTTCCTCCAATATTTTGAGTATTTTCAGGTGCCCATTCCCGCGACAATGTCCTATTAGGATCCCTGTTAAAACTCATTCAATAATTTGATCACAGCATGCTGTAGTCATCCAGAAGAATCTTTGATTGTCCAAACCTTACTTAGTTTTCCCAATTTTTATCATCATTTTTGGTTATACCTTTCTTTTCCAATATTACATTGGATCTGATTCAGCAAAAGTGTACCGGCTCTCTCTCTCTCTCTCTGCTAGCTCATCCGCCATTTGATTCCCTTCTATTTAAGTGTACCTATCCTGAAATTATATTGTTCTCGCCTAGTTCATCAAGTTGTCCTAGGCATTACCACACAATTTTGGAACTCTGGCATAGTCAAATTCTCATAATTTTCATGCTGTAACAAAGTATTTATTCATCTATGTAAAAGATGTAGGAAATATTGCAGTGCTTCAAAAGTTCCAAATCCTTCACTGTACTGTCTTTGAAATAATAAACGTATCCCGATTTTCTCAATTTTTTCATATTTGGTGCCGAGGTGAATGAATTGAAATGGCAATCATCAAGTGATCGATTCGACTGTTCCAATTTTCATAATACGTGTGCCGTGTTTCAATCACTTATTTCATAACGAACGGTGAATTGATATATAAAGTTATAAAGTTCATTAAATGGAATAGGATATTTTGAATTGAATTATAATTGCAATTAGTATTACTTATTTACTTAGCTACTCATCAACGTGGTAATTAATGGTTATAGTTAATGACTGTGAGTAACATATTTGCAAAGTTTCAATGAAAAAAAAAGTTTTCTTTCATTAAACTTGAATCTATAAACCAGTATCCAGATAAAGCTGGACTAATTCTAAAAGGAATGCTTACCAACCAAACCCACCTAAAACTCGCTGTTACTCCCTCCTTGGAATCGCCAACCAAGCATACTTTAAGACGGTCGACGGTCCCTCATCCGTCATTTTGTCCGTTTTATCGCTCATACCTCCCACATGCCACATCAAGTCCTTTTCTTTCCTTTATCATGCTCTCTACTGCGCCACTCATCTCCATTCATTCCTCCTCGACCCTCAGTATTATCTCCACCCATTTCCCAATACACCGTTTCCCCCAGTTCACCCCCCAACTTCTTAAGCACTTCCTTGTTTTTCCAGCTTCTAAACACATGTCACACATCATCCACCACTTCACTTCTCTCATACATTCCAGTCTCCCGGTTTCAATCTTGTCGATATACCTTATCTACTCTCGACCCATGTCCTGTGAGTACCTGCGTCAAAAACTAGTTCACATGAATCGAATGCATGCCTAGAGATTTTACGAATTATTAAAATGAACATTTTTCAAAAATACATTTGACTCAATATCAAAATATCGGTAAACTACAGATGAATAAGTCAATTTTCAAAACCTGATGAAATTACTGAGTTATCCATCCACTTATTACGTTTCCCTTCGGTAAAATACCTAGCGGTGGAAAACATTTTTTTTTTAATGTAGCTTTCCCTTTTTTCATTTGATGAATAAATTCAGGGACACTTATTGTCGAATAAAGTGAGTTGGAGTATAAAAAGTTCAGAAAAAATTACTTTGAATGGCAGCCGCGAAGCGAATGGATGACAGTGGAAGAATATTCACCGAAACTGTATCCAAGCTCTGGATGCATCGAGAAACGTAATACGTGTACCTGAATAGTAATTAGAATATATTACTGGCTTCACCAAGGAATAAAAATTCTTTTTCAATCAAATTTATTCACAGTGTAAGTAGAATTCAGATAAGCGATGAGGTTTTACGAATTTTGCAGCATAAAAAAATTCAACAGAAATCCGAATTAACCAAGAATTGTAGTCAAAATAAGGTGGTTGAATAATATAATAAGACTTCGATGTATTGTTGTGAGTAAAAATAATCTGCACCATTTCACAAATTGTGGGCAAGATAAAGGAATCCGTAATAACAGAACCGGTTCCAGGCTCATTATGTAAATTTTTAAACTTATTGCTTATATATATATTATGTATATTGGAGTGTTATTCACTGAGACGTAGGTTGAGTTAGGCGTGTGGTTAGTGGGTCTATAAGACTCTCCACTGCGATTCTTATTGTGGCTCCCACGTGTTCAAATTTCACAAAACAAATTCAGCTTCTTAACAAAGCCGATTAGTTTATTTGGCGAACGATTCTGGTCCAAGGGCGAGAGAGAGACTCTGCCAAACATCAGATACCTGATTTGAGCTGCGGCTTGGCAAGCACAATAATATGCTATACTGTTTCATCATCTTCCTGACAAAGACGGCAAGTCGGATCTCCTGATGATGATGATTCAGATGACAGTGGCCTGCTAAAAGGCCTGTTAGATAACGTAGGTCGTGTCTGCTATTATATTCTAACATTTATTTGGAGACATTCTTCAAAGGATGCCTTTGAATGAACCCATCCTGGTAAGCTCTTCTTGCTTTCCAATATTTATTGTTTTTTCGGCAAAACATATTGCGATACCAGTAATTGTATGTTCTGATCCGATAGAAACACGTGCGGCACCCACCCTTGCATGACAGTCTGCCTTCTCCTTTCCTTCCATGTCAAAGTGGCCGGGGATCCAGAACAGCAATACTCTATTGAGTTCTCCTATTAATAAGAGTCCTTTTTGGCATTCTAAAACCAATTTTAGCGTTACACTGTGAGTGCTAAGGGCTTTTAAAGGTACTTGTTACATCCTGCTATCAAAACATAGACACATTTAGGTTCCCTTTCAGTGAGAAGAAGCCAGTTGAAGCTGCAGTCGTATGAACGAAGCTGTTGTCAAAACCAGCGCCATATTGTGGAATTGACAGTCGACTTCAGTAGCGAAATGTTTTCACATTTTGTAGGTAAACATAAAATAATGTTATTAAAATAGTAGTTTACCTAACTAGTGCGGAAAGTGATATTTTTCCGCACGCTATTGCCGCTAGCGTCGTTCGGCCAGCAATCGCGTGCGGAAAAGTCACTTTACTCACGTGTTAGGTACACTATTTTTTCCACTAGTTTCCGGAAAAAACTAAAAGTTAACATGAAGAAACATTTATTATTAAATACATATCAACAACTCAATTATTATTATTTGTCATCCATTTGATAAGGCTTTTACCAGGGCTATAAAAAATTAATGAAAAAAAATTTTCTCTTTATAAAAAAACGAGGGGTAAACCGCTGGGGCATTGCGGTGTACAAATTCTGGGAATTACTGGGCATTACTGGGAATTACAGGCATTACTGGGGAATTACTGTGAATTACTGGGGAATTAGTGGGAATTAGTTGGCTTTAATGGGGAATTAGTGGGAATTAGTGGGCATTACTAGGAATTACTTTGCATTAGCTAGGAATTACTATGAAAAATGACCGCCAAAACTCGTCGCTAAAACAGACTAGGCAATGCAACGCATGCGTGATAATACAAAAACCGTGAGGAGTGTGTGGTCACAATCATAGGTAAACGATTCGTAAAAGAAGTACGTAGAACAAGGAGAAAATAATTTGTTGAAAATTTTGTGTTTGTTTGTGTGTTTTGGTGTATATATTTATATACACTGTGTTATTTATAAGATGCGACATGTCTAAAAAAGATTAAATTTAAAATAAAGCAAAGTTATTTGTTTCAAAAATTTTCATCTCCGCGGAGAACCCATCCACCATACTACAGGTTTAAGTTTTAAATTATCCCCTGCACTACCATGTCAGCCACCACGTAATCGATAAAGATCATCCAATAGTTATGAAAATAGAGTTCAACTTTTTGAAACATGAATATCCATTTTTTTATTGAACCAGAGAATTAAAAGTGCATTTGAACTTATTTTTCAACGACCTTTCCAAATCTGTCATTATTTTTCATGAACGCTATTTGGTAAAAAAGTTAGTTCGCGTTTGACAGTTTTGTACAGATGTCAGATCTGATAAATAACACAGTGTACTTATACAATACTTTCACGGTAAGTGTAACAAGCGGCTTGTAATAATAAGTATTTAGATTTCAAAGTTTGATGGGATCGATAGTAAATAGGCAGCACCGGTTCTGGATCGTGACATAGCACGTAACGATGTGACGTTTGGTCCACCCCGCGCACATGCTTTACCACCACCACTTTTAGAGTCAATTTTGACATTTCCAGACCTTGGCTTTTTTGGTGATTTTCTTATGGAGATTCCCATGTTAGCGCCTCCGCCATGGTCCAGAACCGGTGCTACCTATTTACTCTCGATTTTATTTGATCCGAGCTAAGATCATAATATATTTATCGCGACAAAAAATTTATGTCTTAATTAAATGTAATTCCGTGTTCAACCGTTAACCCGAAGAATTAGTTTAGCTTTAAAATGGGAATATGACGAACACATTTTATCAATAATGCCATGTACAATAAACAATAAAATAGAGTAGTAATAGTAAGTAGAATGTGAACAATAAAAAGTTAGAGTTGCTGGATTTTGCCATGAGCTACCGTACATCAGCACTGTGTGCGATAAGAAGCTGAAAGTTGACAGTAAATGGTATTTTATGCAACTTTCATGTAATGATAGCCATTAAGACACGAGCACGTTGTAGGATACGAGCCGCAGTCGAGTTTCGTATATAATATGCGAGTGTATTAATGGCCATTACATGAAAGTTGCATACAATAATTTTTCTACTCCGATTAATAAGAATTATTAGTTTAAATAATTTTAAATATAGTTACTTCTGAAAATCAAAATTATTCGACAGCTGTCAAATTAAGTGTCACTTAATAAGTGTAGCACGGAGCTATATAATTTTGGAAAATTCAGGTCTATCTGTGAAAAAATACGTATAAAATTACTAAATTAGGGAATATCTATGTATATTGCATTTGTATACTGCAAGAAGCATTAAAACATAATTAAAAGAAATAAAATCGTATAGCTCAGTGCTACACTTTCATTGCAGGGAACAGACCTAATATAATTAATTTCAGAAATGTCAACCAGGTATCCATGGCTATATTAAATATTGTGCGAATGTGGCATTCCTATTGGTTTAAATATCTGTATCATAATGAATATCATTATGACACAGATTTTAGTCTTTAAATAAGTATATTATAAAACAGGAGTAGAAAAATCAGTTTTAAAAACATTGAGTAGGTAGATATACTTAAATGTAGCTCGGTAGGTAGGTAGTTAGGTACTTCATGTCAGTGTCGTGAATTATGCTAAGGGTTGTTTTCTTTTACAATTTAAAAGTTAAATTAATAAAATATTACTGTGTATTAATTATTTAAGCAGAATTCACAATAAAAATCAAACCAAATATGATGTCAAAAATATTCAGAAAAATAAACACTAAATAAGTGCGTTACCCAAAATGAGAAAAACAAATTCACAAACCGACAAATTTGATCTGCTCGGGAGGAACCGAGTGAAGAACTATTCGGGTAGCAATTCAGATGGATGTATGACGCGTATATTCGGTATAAACTATTATTACAGTGCCCTGTAATATTGTCATTGTCGTATTTAATAAAGTGCACTACCAATACCAGAATAAATAAAATTATTATTATTCCAACGATTTATAAGTTTTGAAAAATATTTTCCAAAAACAGTAACCATTCAACCAAAAAACATCTACTTCCCGGGCTATATACACCGACGGTTAATGAATTACACTTCTTAGTCTAACGGGGTCGGTATGATCTGCACCACAAGATTTAACCAACCAATGCGCTTTATTAAATACGACAATATTGCTGTAATACTTTATTGTTTCAAGCTCAAGTAGCTTGTTGTCAGATTTTCGAGTTTTCGTTTGCATTTGTAGGTGACGATGATTACCCAGAGATTTACCCTGATAAAAAAATAGCTCTCTATTTTTTATAAACTGTAACCAAATACTTTTTCAGCTATACTGTGAAGATTTTAGTGTATTTGCGGTACGTTAATTATATTCAGTAATGGAATTAATTGGAAATTAGTGAACAATGTTAGGAATTACTGGGGAATTAGTAGGCATTGGTGGGAATTACTTGGGAATTACTAGGAATTAGTGGGCATTACTTGGGAATTACTAGGCATTAGTGGGCATTAGTAGGCATTAGTGGGAATTAGTAGGCATTAGTGCATTAAAATTAAGAGTAATGCCCAAATTGGGCATTAGTGTACACCATTTGGGTCAGCGGTTTACCCCTCGTAAAAAAATTATAGCAGAATTTTAAGAAATTTCTCAATTTTTCAGTAATTTGGTGAACTACAATCATACAAATACATATTTTTAATATTCAAATGTCAGTATACTCCCCAAAAACTCTACAAATTTGCTTTCCGCACTAGTGCGGGAAAGTGACTTTTACGCACGCTCTTTAGTGCGGAAAAGTGGATGTTTCCGCACAATTGTATAAAATAGTAGTTTGTACAACTAGTGCGCATAGCGTCACTTTTCCCACGAGCGCAGAAGATTGTGGCACGAGCCGAAAGGCGTGTGCCACAAATCTAGCGAGTGGGAGAAGTGATTTGCGTACAAGTTGTACACAATATTTTTTCTACAACCACATTTATTAATGAAAGAAATACATTAACTAGAGTATTTTCAATGTCCGAATTGGACAACTCAATTATTTTCATTTTGGTTCATGATTCCTAAAATAATGCTTAATAGGTTGATGTTTTAATAATTAATAAATTAAAATAATTAATGAAATAGATAGTTTACTTACTTTTAGTTTAAATTTGAAAATTGTCACCAATAAGAAATTCAATTAAGTTGAATTGTCAAAAAAGTTGACAGGTCATAGGTAGCTTTGTTTGACATTTCGGTGCGGAAAAGTGCCATAGCGTGTACTTTTCGCATTACTTTTACAACGGTTATCAAAAGAATTGAGAAAAGACCTGCTATGCGTATAAAAATTTGTGTAGAAAAGCGTGTTTTGCATAGTGGTTGAGGAAAAATGTATTTATCCTATCCATAGTTCACATATTTGTGAGTTATTTGAGGCTTTTCGAGATAGTTCAAAATACAATAGACACTGGTATATGAAAATACTTCGTTTGACGATGTTCGTTTGTAACTCCAATGGCATGAAACTGTCGTTACGAGGCGACATAGATAAACAGGACTGTTTTTGTTTCTGCGCAAGATATTGGTAAACTTCACGAGGCTAACAGTCTCCTCGTGAATTGTAAGTTTTCTTTCCAACGGCAATATGGTTGAGATTTGATTGAGTGTATAATATTTAATGTTCATGGCAGCTACATGTTGTAGTTGATTATAATATTTATTACACTTTGAATAATTACTAATTGTAGCGTGAGAATTTTGAACTCAATACCTTCATGGCAATATGATACCGTGATTATCAAATTATTTTCCAACCAATTCACACGGTTTGTTTCACAATCAAGGCAAGAAAACATTGCTTCAGGGTGGTGTGTTGTGATGTGTTATAATGTGATAAATTATTCCGATAGCATACGTATGTATGCAGTTAAAATGGCTTCCACGCATTCTGCTGAACAAATTGGAAGCCGTATGTCCTAGTATCTGGAAAATTGGTCTTATAATAATTTAAAGTAGCAGAGAAGTGTTCTTTCAACGACATAAACGTTGACAAAGAGCGTTGAAGGTAGATTCCAGATCCAAATAACAACACCTATTAACCTATTAGCTCTATTAACGCTATTTTCTGAGAAAGTATGTATGCTTCAAGTATAAGTAACCAGATCATAAATAGTTAACCGGTCAAAACCGCGTACTTTTCATTAGTGACTACGTGTTTGAAAATCGGTTCAGTCTTATAGGAGTTACAGTCTTTTTCATGTGAATGGAAGAATACTCCCCTCTCCACTTCAGAATAGGTGATACATAAATAGGACTTCAACAAAAATGTCAGAATAAGAGTTTATGTTAATATTTTCACGAATATAAATTGAGAATATTTGGTAAGGAAGCCGATTATATTTTATAATTGATTGATTGCGCCACCTATCGAAATACAATGGACTCAAAAACATTTTCATTTTCTTGGATCCGATTATTTTTCCAAACTATAGTAAATACAGTTTTAGAGAAACGACCAGTCGTTACCAATAATGAGTCGCCCTAGATGTATTAATGCTCATGATCACAAAAAGTTTTCAATTAGTATCTATAATTCAATCACAATACAATTCATATCCAGTTCCGCTGATCAAAGTGCCGGTGGCTAAATATTCAGACCAATAATCTCATAATCATTATTTTGTACCCGTAAAGTCGGCTCATGCATAGTAAAGTTCCAAAAATAGTCCAAATAGAATAATAAACGTTTCAGATATCTTGAGGCACCATTAAAACTAGCTGTAATCATAAAACCAATCAGTAAAGATTTGACCCAAAAGTAGAATAGGCTAACATTGACGTTATGTAAGTTGTAAGTTCAGATATCTTTGCGCTTAAAATGTATCAAAATCTCTTAGGACACCTTGTATAATACATCATAAATAATCAAATTCCAATAAACATATCACAAATCCCAATTGAAAATAACTTTTTTGTCCTGCTTTTAATACCTTGGTAATTTTTTTTTTCAATAGATTTCAGAAAGTGTCATTAATACAAAGATTCTACCACACAGTTTACAATTTGCACCACAAAGTTCTGTTTGAAAGTGGTAACTTTCCCAATGAAGCAAATAATCCAAATTGTTTGGAACTAAACTTCCTTAAGCTTCCAAGTTATATATAATGTGGAAAACTGTTCTGGAATGTACAGGAAATTCTTCGTATTTGAGATAGGAAAATTACTCCGCTATTCCAGTGACGAATGGATGTAGTATTACTGGAAAAACAACTAAATAAATGCTTCATACACGAGTTTTGTAAATAAAAGAAAGAAACTCTCTACTGCGCCACTCATCTCCATTCATTCCTCCTCGACCCTCAGTATTATCTCCACCCATTTCCCAATACACCGTTTCCCCCAGTTCACCCCCCAACTTCTTAAGCACTTCCTTGTTTTTCCAGCTTCTAAACACATGTCACACATCATCCACCACTTCACTTCTCTCATACATTCCAGTCTCCCGGTTTCAATCTTGTCGATATACCTTATCTACTCTCGACCCATGTCCTGTGAGTACCTGCGTCAAAAACTAGTTCACATGAATCGAATGCATGCCTAGAGATTTTACGAATTATTAAAATGAACATTTTTTAAAAATACATTTGACTCAATATCAAAATATCGGTAAACTACAGATGAATAAGTCAATTTTCAAAACCTGATGAAATTACTGAGTTATCCATCCACTTATTACGTTTCCCTTCGGTAAAATACCTAGCGGTGGAAAACATTTTTTTTTTAATGTAGCTTTCCCTTTTTTCATTTGATGAATAAATTCAGGGACACTTATTGTCGAATAAAGTGAGTTGGAGTATAAAAAGTTCAGAAAAAATTACTTTGAATGGCAGCCGCGAAGCGAATGGATGACAGTGGAAGAATATTCACCGAAACTGTATCCAAGCTCTGGATGCATCGAGAAACGTAATACGTGTACCTGAATAGTAATTAGAATATATTACTGGCTTCACCAAGGAATAAAAATTCTTTTTCAATCAAATTTATTCACAGTGTAAGTAGAATTCAGATAAGCGATGAGGTTTTACGAATTTTGCAGCATAAAAAAATTCAACAGAAATCCGAATTAACCAAGAATTGTAGTCAAAATAAGGTGGTTGAATAATATAATAAGACTTCGATGTATTGTTGTGAGTAAAAATAATCTGCACCATTTCACAAATTGTGGGCAAGATAAAGGAATCCGTAATAACAGAACCGGTTCCAGGCTCATTATGTAAATTTTTAAACTTATTGCTTATATATATATTATGTATATTGGAGTGTTATTCACTGAGACGTAGGTTGAGTTAGGCGTGTGGTTAGTGGGTCTATAAGACTCTCCACTGCGATTCTTATTGTGGCTCCCACGTGTTCAAATTTCACAAAACAAATTCAGCTTCTTAACAAAGCCGATTAGTTTATTTGGCGAACGATTCTGGTCCAAGGGCGAGAGAGAGACTCTGCCAAACATCAGATACCTGATTTGAGCTGCGGCTTGGCAAGCACAATAATATGCTATACTGTTTCATCATCTTCCTGACAAAGACGGCAAGTCGGATCTCCTGATGATGATGATTCAGATGACAGTGGCCTGCTAAAAGGCCTGTTAGATAACGTAGGTCGTGTCTGCTATTATATTCTAACATTTATTTGGAGACATTCTTCAAAGGATGCCTTTGAATGAACCCATCCTGGTAAGCTCTTCTTGCTTTCCAATATTTATTGTTTTTTCGGCAAAACATATTGCGATACCAGTAATTGTATGTTCTGATCCGATAGAAACACGTGCGGCACCCACCCTTGCATGACAGTCTGCCTTCTCCTTTCCTTCCATGTCAAAGTGGCCGGGGATCCAGAACAGCAATACTCTATTGAGTTCTCCTATTAATAAGAGTCCTTTTTGGCATTCTAAAACCAATTTTAGCGTTACACTGTGAGTGCTAAGGGCTTTTAAAGGTACTTGTTACATCCTGCTATCAAAACATAGACACATTTAGGTTCCCTTTCAGTGAGAAGAAGCCAGTTGAAGCTGCAGTCGTATGAACGAAGCTGTTGTCAAAACCAGCGCCATATTGTGGAATTGACAGTCGACTTCAGTAGCGAAATGTTTTCACATTTTGTAGGTAAACATAAAATAATGTTATTAAAATAGTAGTTTACCTAACTAGTGCGGAAAGTGATATTTTTCCGCACGCTATTGCCGCTAGCGTCGTTCGGCCAGCAATCGCGTGCGGAAAAGTCACTTTACTCACGTGTTAGGTACACTATTTTTTCCACTAGTTTCCGGAAAAAACTAAAAGTTAACATGAAGAAACATTTATTATTAAATACATATCAACAACTCAATTATTATTATTTGTCATCCATTTGATAAGGCTTTTACCAGGGCTATAAAAAATTAATGAAAAAAAATTTTCTCTTTATAAAAAAACGAGGGGTAAACCGCTGGGGCATTGCGGTGTACAAATTCTGGGAATTACTGGGCATTACTGGGAATTACAGGCATTACTGGGGAATTACTGTGAATTACTGGGGAATTAGTGGGAATTAGTTGGCTTTAATGGGGAATTAGTGGGAATTAGTGGGCATTACTAGGAATTACTTTGCATTAGCTAGGAATTACTATGAAAAATGACCGCCAAAACTCGTCGCTAAAACAGACTAGGCAATGCAACGCATGCGTGATAATACAAAAACCGTGAGGAGTGTGTGGTCACAATCATAGGTAAACGATTCGTAAAAGAAGTACGTAGAACAAGGAGAAAATAATTTGTTGAAAATTTTGTGTTTGTTTGTGTGTTTTGGTGTATATATTTATATACACTGTGTTATTTATAAGATGCGACATGTCTAAAAAAGATTAAATTTAAAATAAAGCAAAGTTATTTGTTTCAAAAATTTTCATCTCCGCGGAGAACCCATCCACCATACTACAGGTTTAAGTTTTAAATTATCCCCTGCACTACCATGTCAGCCACCACGTAATCGATAAAGATCATCCAATAGTTATGAAAATAGAGTTCAACTTTTTGAAACATGAATATCCATTTTTTTATTGAACCAGAGAATTAAAAGTGCATTTGAACTTATTTTTCAACGACCTTTCCAAATCTGTCATTATTTTTCATGAACGCTATTTGGTAAAAAAGTTAGTTCGCGTTTGACAGTTTTGTACAGATGTCAGATCTGATAAATAACACAGTGTACTTATACAATACTTTCACGGTAAGTGTAACAAGCGGCTTGTAATAATAAGTATTTAGATTTCAAAGTTTGATGGGATCGATAGTAAATAGGCAGCACCGGTTCTGGATCGTGACATAGCACGTAACGATGTGACGTTTGGTCCACCCCGCGCACATGCTTTACCACCACCACTTTTAGAGTCAATTTTGACATTTCCAGACCTTGGCTTTTTTGGTGATTTTCTTATGGAGATTCCCATGTTAGCGCCTCCGCCATGGTCCAGAACCGGTGCTACCTATTTACTCTCGATTTTATTTGATCCGAGCTAAGATCATAATATATTTATCGCGACAAAAAATTTATGTCTTAATTAAATGTAATTCCGTGTTCAACCGTTAACCCGAAGAATTAGTTTAGCTTTAAAATGGGAATATGACGAACACATTTTATCAATAATGCCATGTACAATAAACAATAAAATAGAGTAGTAATAGTAAGTAGAATGTGAACAATAAAAAGTTAGAGTTGCTGGATTTTGCCATGAGCTACCGTACATCAGCACTGTGTGCGATAAGAAGCTGAAAGTTGACAGTAAATGGTATTTTATGCAACTTTCATGTAATGATAGCCATTAAGACACGAGCACGTTGTAGGATACGAGCCGCAGTCGAGTTTCGTATATAATATGCGAGTGTATTAATGGCCATTACATGAAAGTTGCATACAATAATTTTTCTACTCCGATTAATAAGAATTATTAGTTTAAATAATTTTAAATATAGTTACTTCTGAAAATCAAAATTATTCGACAGCTGTCAAATTAAGTGTCACTTAATAAGTGTAGCACGGAGCTATATAATTTTGGAAAATTCAGGTCTATCTGTGAAAAAATACGTATAAAATTACTAAATTAGGGAATATCTATGTATATTGCATTTGTATACTGCAAGAAGCATTAAAACATAATTAAAAGAAATAAAATCGTATAGCTCAGTGCTACACTTTCATTGCAGGGAACAGACCTAATATAATTAATTTCAGAAATGTCAACCAGGTATCCATGGCTATATTAAATATTGTGCGAATGTGGCATTCCTATTGGTTTAAATATCTGTATCATAATGAATATCATTATGACACAGATTTTAGTCTTTAAATAAGTATATTATAAAACAGGAGTAGAAAAATCAGTTTTAAAAACATTGAGTAGGTAGATATACTTAAATGTAGCTCGGTAGGTAGGTAGTTAGGTACTTCATGTCAGTGTCGTGAATTATGCTAAGGGTTGTTTTCTTTTACAATTTAAAAGTTAAATTAATAAAATATTACTGTGTATTAATTATTTAAGCAGAATTCACAATAAAAATCAAACCAAATATGATGTCAAAAATATTCAGAAAAATAAACACTAAATAAGTGCGTTACCCAAAATGAGAAAAACAAATTCACAAACCGACAAATTTGATCTGCTCGGGAGGAACCGAGTGAAGAACTATTCGGGTAGCAATTCAGATGGATGTATGACGCGTATATTCGGTATAAACTATTATTACAGTGCCCTGTAATATTGTCATTGTCGTATTTAATAAAGTGCACTACCAATACCAGAATAAATAAAATTATTATTATTCCAACGATTTATAAGTTTTGAAAAATATTTTCCAAAAACAGTAACCATTCAACCAAAAAACATCTACTTCCCGGGCTATATACACCGACGGTTAATGAATTACACTTCTTAGTCTAACGGGGTCGGTATGATCTGCACCACAAGATTTAACCAACCAATGCGCTTTATTAAATACGACAATATTGCTGTAATACTTTATTGTTTCAAGCTCAAGTAGCTTGTTGTCAGATTTTCGAGTTTTCGTTTGCATTTGTAGGTGACGATGATTACCCAGAGATTTACCCTGATAAAAAAATAGCTCTCTATTTTTTATAAACTGTAACCAAATACTTTTTCAGCTATACTGTGAAGATTTTAGTGTATTTGCGGTACGTTAATTATATTCAGTAATGGAATTAATTGGAAATTAGTGAACAATGTTAGGAATTACTGGGGAATTAGTAGGCATTGGTGGGAATTACTTGGGAATTACTAGGAATTAGTGGGCATTACTTGGGAATTACTAGGCATTAGTGGGCATTAGTAGGCATTAGTGGGAATTAGTAGGCATTAGTGCATTAAAATTAAGAGTAATGCCCAAATTGGGCATTAGTGTACACCATTTGGGTCAGCGGTTTACCCCTCGTAAAAAAATTATAGCAGAATTTTAAGAAATTTCTCAATTTTTCAGTAATTTGGTGAACTACAATCATACAAATACATATTTTTAATATTCAAATGTCAGTATACTCCCCAAAAACTCTACAAATTTGCTTTCCGCACTAGTGCGGGAAAGTGACTTTTACGCACGCTCTTTAGTGCGGAAAAGTGGATGTTTCCGCACAATTGTATAAAATAGTAGTTTGTACAACTAGTGCGCATAGCGTCACTTTTCCCACGAGCGCAGAAGATTGTGGCACGAGCCGAAAGGCGTGTGCCACAAATCTAGCGAGTGGGAGAAGTGATTTGCGTACAAGTTGTACACAATATTTTTTCTACAACCACATTTATTAATGAAAGAAATACATTAACTAGAGTATTTTCAATGTCCGAATTGGACAACTCAATTATTTTCATTTTGGTTCATGATTCCTAAAATAATGCTTAATAGGTTGATGTTTTAATAATTAATAAATTAAAATAATTAATGAAATAGATAGTTTACTTACTTTTAGTTTAAATTTGAAAATTGTCACCAATAAGAAATTCAATTAAGTTGAATTGTCAAAAAAGTTGACAGGTCATAGGTAGCTTTGTTTGACATTTCGGTGCGGAAAAGTGCCATAGCGTGTACTTTTCGCATTACTTTTACAACGGTTATCAAAAGAATTGAGAAAAGACCTGCTATGCGTATAAAAATTTGTGTAGAAAAGCGTGTTTTGCATAGTGGTTGAGGAAAAATGTATTTATCCTATCCATAGTTCACATATTTGTGAGTTATTTGAGGCTTTTCGAGATAGTTCAAAATACAATAGACACTGGTATATGAAAATACTTCGTTTGACGATGTTCGTTTGTAACTCCAATGGCATGAAACTGTCGTTACGAGGCGACATAGATAAACAGGACTGTTTTTGTTTCTGCGCAAGATATTGGTAAACTTCACGAGGCTAACAGTCTCCTCGTGAATTGTAAGTTTTCTTTCCAACGGCAATATGGTTGAGATTTGATTGAGTGTATAATATTTAATGTTCATGGCAGCTACATGTTGTAGTTGATTATAATATTTATTACACTTTGAATAATTACTAATTGTAGCGTGAGAATTTTGAACTCAATACCTTCATGGCAATATGATACCGTGATTATCAAATTATTTTCCAACCAATTCACACGGTTTGTTTCACAATCAAGGCAAGAAAACATTGCTTCAGGGTGGTGTGTTGTGATGTGTTATAATGTGATAAATTATTCCGATAGCATACGTATGTATGCAGTTAAAATGGCTTCCACGCATTCTGCTGAACAAATTGGAAGCCGTATGTCCTAGTATCTGGAAAATTGGTCTTATAATAATTTAAAGTAGCAGAGAAGTGTTCTTTCAACGACATAAACGTTGACAAAGAGCGTTGAAGGTAGATTCCAGATCCAAATAACAACACCTATTAACCTATTAGCTCTATTAACGCTATTTTCTGAGAAAGTATGTATGCTTCAAGTATAAGTAACCAGATCATAAATAGTTAACCGGTCAAAACCGCGTACTTTTCATTAGTGACTACGTGTTTGAAAATCGGTTCAGTCTTATAGGAGTTACAGTCTTTTTCATGTGAATGGAAGAATACTCCCCTCTCCACTTCAGAATAGGTGATACATAAATAGGACTTCAACAAAAATGTCAGAATAAGAGTTTATGTTAATATTTTCACGAATATAAATTGAGAATATTTGGTAAGGAAGCCGATTATATTTTATAATTGATTGATTGCGCCACCTATCGAAATACAATGGACTCAAAAACATTTTCATTTTCTTGGATCCGATTATTTTTCCAAACTATAGTAAATACAGTTTTAGAGAAACGACCAGTCGTTACCAATAATGAGTCGCCCTAGATGTATTAATGCTCATGATCACAAAAAGTTTTCAATTAGTATCTATAATTCAATCACAATACAATTCATATCCAGTTCCGCTGATCAAAGTGCCGGTGGCTAAATATTCAGACCAATAATCTCATAATCATTATTTTGTACCCGTAAAGTCGGCTCATGCATAGTAAAGTTCCAAAAATAGTCCAAATAGAATAATAAACGTTTCAGATATCTTGAGGCACCATTAAAACTAGCTGTAATCATAAAACCAATCAGTAAAGATTTGACCCAAAAGTAGAATAGGCTAACATTGACGTTATGTAAGTTGTAAGTTCAGATATCTTTGCGCTTAAAATGTATCAAAATCTCTTAGGACACCTTGTATAATACATCATAAATAATCAAATTCCAATAAACATATCACAAATCCCAATTGAAAATAACTTTTTTGTCCTGCTTTTAATACCTTGGTAATTTTTTTTTTCAATAGATTTCAGAAAGTGTCATTAATACAAAGATTCTACCACACAGTTTACAATTTGCACCACAAAGTTCTGTTTGAAAGTGGTAACTTTCCCAATGAAGCAAATAATCCAAATTGTTTGGAACTAAACTTCCTTAAGCTTCCAAGTTATATATAATGTGGAAAACTGTTCTGGAATGTACAGGAAATTCTTCGTATTTGAGATAGGAAAATTACTCCGCTATTCCAGTGACGAATGGATGTAGTATTACTGGAAAAACAACTAAATAAATGCTTCATACACGAGTTTTGTAAATAAAAGAATGTTAGAGAATTTATATCTCTCCAATTTTATTTTTTGATGTAAAAATAATATGTACTATAGAAATGACACTCTGTAAATTACATTCTTGAAGAGAAAACGAAAAAATTGGGAAACAAGAATATCGTTATTAGGGTATGGATACTCTGAACGCTCGAGAATAAAATACAAATGAATATAAATAAAAGAAGATCAGAAACATCCCGAGCAGTATTTTTCTGCTAGATACTTCACTAGGCCAATTCACTTAGTCTATTTTTGCTGTTTTTGGGGTGATTCATTAAGAATGTCCAATCTCTAAACTGTAGATTCTAGACCTCAAAATATGATGATTCTGCTCAACATGCCTTATGCAAATATTGCTAGTTTCCGAGATACGGGGTGTTCTGATAATTTGATATTAAGAGATCTTTACGAAAGCGGATCATAAAGTGTATTGAAGTAAATGGTGGGCATTTTGAGCATTTGCTTTGAAGTTTTTTATTTTTGTTCACAAATTTGTTATTGTTACATATTTAAGGAATAATAAAATTTTTTTATGAAAAAATTAAAATTTATTGAACTTTCTAGAAACAAATAACTCGATAACCGATTGAGTTACACGAATCAAAGAAGAGTAACTTTTGTAGCATTTAACGCTTTTTAATATTTTTTTATTATTTTAGTTGTAAGCTTAGCCCAAAAAAAGTTTACTTTGATTTAATCAACACAAACAAGTGTAACTAGCGCCCTCTATTAGCAATGTTAAATTATAGTGCAAATTATGATTTCTCATGCCAAAAAACGTAAAATTGCCAATTTTCAAAGAAAAATTGTGAAAACATAAAAAATTATTGCGAAAATCAAAATTTAAATTTAAACTTTGAACACTCCGTATCTCGGAAACTAGCAATATTTGCATATGGCATGTTGAGCAGAATCATCATATTTTGAATCTACAGTTCAGAGATTGGTCATTCTTAATGAATCACCCTGTATATCAGAATATATTTTCTCCACCTATTCGGTCCAATTATTGTTGTCAATTTCATCATTCCTAGCATTTTAAGATCTTCTCCTTCAATAGTTCTCACTAAAATTTATTCCAAGAATTTGGTTTCCTTTTAATATTTTTCCTTTTCTGTTTTCACTAGTATGTCCTATCGATGTTCCCGAATAGTCCAAGGACTTGAATTTGTGCTGCTATTACGGAAAATCTTGAAGCATTCCTTCTCTTATTTTCCTCGTGTTTGCCTTTTAGTGAACATGTTTACGGTATGTGAATAACTCTTACCCTGGAAGCCACGTATTAAAATTTTCCACACACGTTCAGGTATACTGCAAAACATCGAGATTACTGAAGTTGAATTAGAACCAAACGCAGTCGCTGATGAACCAATAATTTGAATGCAAAAGTATGCAAAATCCGTTCTTGCCAAGTAAAGCAAGTTTCTGCTTAAAATGTACCTGATTGGAATGTTCAACACCCATATAGAGACAGTACTTGCTCCTCAATTATTATTTATTATTTTTGTTCTCACCTTGTATCACTGCTACTTACACCGACAGGAAGCATTTTTTACACGGTTGATGAGAGTGCGGTATCCTTAATTTCTGGTTTATTTCCTCTGAAACCGGTCTGGAAATTTTTTTTGATACCCTTTTCCGATTATTAGGTATGTACTTTTTTTGGGGGTGACATTCATTGGGACTGGGACCCCTTACTTCTACTCAGTTTCTGAGGAGAGTCTCAGAGACTAGTAGCTCCTTTAGTCCTATTTCCCGGAAGAATTTTGGGATATGTCCCTCTTTCATCTAGTAATCTCCCAGGTGCTGTGCCGTAGGATATCACTGGGTATAGTCCATTTTAAGTTTTCCAATAACCACTACCATAAATACTTCCTTTAGAATAATTCAAGGATATTCAGGCTCATACAAAAAGATTGAGCTTCATCAAGTTATGGAGGAGATTCGTCCTATAGAAACAGTGTGACGCATATTATAATGAATCAACAGCCTTACATACTAATTAACAGTTAATAAATTTGCATTCTATAATAATTTACAGTTTACGTGAATAACAGAAAATATATTCAATCAATATTTTCCCATCATTCCAGGTATAGATTTGAATGAACATTCAGTTAAAAATATTGGATTCAACTTTTTTCCAAATACTTTTATAAAAAATCTAAATTTGAAGAAGTTCGTTGGTTCTTTATTTGAAAAATGGGGATATATACAGTTACTTTGTTACTAAATAAACAAATTTACTTTTAAATGAAATTCAATATTAAATTTCTTGTGTAATACCTTTCAAAACAAAATCTATAGCGTCACATCACTGGTCCTCACGTGAAATAGCGACACATAACCTAGCACTCGAAGTCATATCGATTTAAAATAGACTTTTACTCAACGCGGAACGTTTTCGAAGACCGGAGAAAGCTCTACTGTTACCCGGAGTTTGGAGTCTATCCCGGAGCATTTCGTTGAAATTGAGCGGGAGCCACTCCACGTCTGCGCTATGTAGAACAGTTCCTTTGAAACGAAAAAAAAAAACTTTTAGTGCTGGAAAATTCGGGAGTTTTTTAGATTTAGTTTAAGTAGCTAATACAGCAGATTTGAATGATATATTTTCATGACTATCAGTTGATTATCTATTCAAACGTATAGTACTTTTTGAGTGCTCGAGAGATCTAAGTTAACTATTTCAATATAAACAAAAATTTACGATGTCATATAAATTACAAAAGCATACGTAGAGATATGAATTAAGAAAATCAAAAGTTTTTAACAATATACTATACATAATATACAGTGTGATTATTTGAAAACAAAGATTAGATTACAAGTGGGTTGATTGATTCTACACCAGTGCTTAGAGTACTCGACACCTCAGCCTTTAAGCTTTTGCTGCTCTTAGTTGTGCCGTAGTAGCCCTCATCAAGCTTTCAGTTTTTTCACTTAGTTTTTCTTAAAGAAATTCTCCTTTGGATGCTCTACTCCTAGGAGTCTATTTTACTGCTTCACAGTGAAAGATAATGTGTCTCCCACATCTTCCATGCACAACAAGGTCAACAAGTGGGTTGATTTCAAGGTTTTCTTTACCAGACTTGTTTACCAGCTGAAAATATTATATAAAATACATTATTCAGTAGTTTCCAGGCATGGAGATCACAATTATGTTGTTTTTGAAAATAAGTAGACTTCCCAATTGATTTCGAATTTATTAACTTCGCGCAAATATCACTTTACTATATAATATGAAATATTTTTGTTTTGGCTCGAATTTATTTTTAGCAGCGCAATTCCATTCAGACACTGGTAGCCGGCCACAAAGTGTCCCGTCTGAAAGCGCTCTTAATTTTCAGCCAATTGCGATTCTTTCCAGACACTAGTACTTGGCCACAAGGTGTCTCATCTTAAAAATACAATACAAAGTTTCATCGACAATAACAGACAGTAAATGTAACGTCAATGTTAATGTTATTTTAATAATAAATATTTAAAATGTAATTGATTCAAGATTTTATTTTCCACTATTCTACTAATGGATGAAATGATACTTCATATGCTTCATTAAGAGGCAATGCGCTGTGTGCGCTCCCACCAAAAAAAGCTAAAATGTACTAAAAGACCCTGTAGAATGTGTTTTTTTTTTGTTGATTGAAACTTGATAGGTATTTACTCAATACATAAACTTGTATGAACAGAAATAGAAATTATTTTAAGATTTGCTTTAAATTTGAAAAATAAGTGATTTTTCCTTCAAACACATTTTTCTCCCTTATTAGTTAAGATAATACGTTCAAAATTTCAGGGTTTATATGAACCATTACAGTGAATAGGCGATGCATATTATTTTTTGGAAAAAAAATTTCTGTGCTGTGAAATTTGAAATAAATTTTGTTAATATTTTATCAATGCAGTAATAAATATGCATCGTCTCCGAAGCTACAAACTAGTAATATAGTGTCAACATTTGAAATCATTATGTTTATTAATTAATAAGAAAAATGTGATTGAAGGTGCGTAAGAATTTGAATTTTAATGCTACGGTCTGAAGCGACATCTTACGGAGTACATAAATATTTTGCACAGAGTGTACTGACTGACTCTCGCCTTGTTTAACGCTTGGATTTTAATCAGGGTTTGTCCTCCTCCAAATTTCGAAGCTTTCCAATCTTACGCGGGTAAATCAGAGCGCATAGGCTCTTAATGTGGAGTATTATAATGTAATTGTAGATAAAATAAGTGAAAGTGAAATAGGCAAATTGGAGTAATCAACAACACAACTGTACAACATTTTATTCCATCCTTATTCAAGCTAACAACTACAAATGACTGCTTTATTCCAACAAATATTTCGTTTGATACAAAGATATCACAAATATTACAATTATCTTTCCAGGAAAGGAATAATTCCAATCAATATATTTTAGTGGGGAGTGGGGGGTAAACTTTAACGGAATTGAAACATGGAAAATAGAGAACATCACACTTGAAAACTTTGAGTAAATATCCGCAAATATAGAGCAGTCGTAATAGTGAAGTCTGAAGGGATTTTGACATTGGAATTAGTTTCAGACTGAATTTGAAAAATTCCATCTCCAGAGTGGAGATTTGGATATATGTATTCAGTCCGTTCGTACTTGCTATGATTGTGCGCATCGCATAATTTTGCGAATGTCATTTTTATTTGGTATTTTGACCAGAGATCATGCGTGTGGAGCCGTACCTTCGCCGGCACCACTTCAGCCTCCTAGGCTTATTGTGGATCCTCCTAGTGCTCTGACTCCAGCCTTTTTTGCCAACCCGTTCCCTCTATTAGCTCATACAGGATCTTTGCTGGTTGGTTGTAGAAGTCTTCTGGAGTCATTTGGGGTCTACCATACAGTTTCTGCCTCCTATGATCGAGCGTCTCACAGTTGCATAGTATATGCAGAGCTGGTATTCTTTTAGCATGTAATGTCTCCGTTATACAGGCCTATTTTGTTTAGGTGCTCCTTTGTAGGAATGTGTCACGTAAGTAGCCTCGTTATGGTGCGTTACTTTTTCTGATGGTGCTTCTATGAATTTTTTCCCATGTGTTCGCCTGGGCGTATTCTTCCAGTGTTTTTTGTGTTGTTCTTTCACCCACCCTTTCAACCATGACATGACCTAGTTGAGTACCTGGGAATGCCCACAGCTGGTTCGGATTTCTTCAACAGGGTTGACGATCCTGCTCTTGCGAGTTCGTGTCGGCTTTTTCATTGCCAGCGATTCTTTTGTAACTTGGGACCCACTCCAGTGTGATACTGTTCCAAGTCGCCAGTCTTTTGAGTTCTTCGTCGCATTCTCATACCAGACTAGATGTTACCTTAGAGTTCTGAAGTGCTTCATGAGCAGCTTGACTGTCACTGTAGATTTTATCTGCCTGTTGTTGTAGGCTCTCATGTTATTAGCCCTTGCACATGTAAGTGTTGCATAGACCTCTGCTTTAAATACCGAGGTGTATTTGCCAAGCGAGACGATTCCTTCCTATTTGCTCAATTAGCTGTAAATGCGCGCTCCACTCATTCGCTTCACTGAATGGTGGTGCGTTCACTTCATCAAGCTTGATCCTTTCCATTTTTAATGACAATCTCGAAGTTCTTGTGAAAGATATATCTGGCGTTTTAAAGATGTCATCCAAATGCCTTATTTCTTCCAAGTATCACGTCATGGTTTGATGCTTTTTCCAGTCGGGCTAGAGCTACCTTTTCTTCGCACATTATGATACAATGTAGCGGAGGAAGGTCTAGCATTGTCTCCAGCGCCACTGTAGGAGAAGTCCTCATTGTCCCTGTAATATCAATGCATGCAAGTCTTTGGACCTTGCTAAGTTTCAGCATCGCAGAGGTTTGTCTAATCTTTGGCCGCCACCAGACCATTCTGCACAACCAGTGTACGATGCTTGGTCTAAGTCCCCATTTTTACCGTAGATGCGTCTGGCAACCAAAAAGGTTACCTCTACCTTCCTTATTCAGGCGTGTTTTACAACGAGTGTTATTTATTGATCGCAATTGCATTTTACAGAGTTTATAGGTTATATTAAGGTATCCAAGTGAAAGGAAATATTCAATTCGTTATCCATTACAATTTTTGAGTGGGTGGCAATATCTAAAGCGATAATAGATTGCAGTAATTAACAATGTTTTTTTTTTCAGGTGAGAATGATGGTGATCCCAATAATGGTATGTATCATGAGAATATACGATTAGTAGTTTTAACTGAGTATTAGTATCACTTACTCACCTAACCGAAGTATTTTCCTTAGATACTGAAGGTAAGCTTACTTTATGTTGCTTCGTTATCCATATTATGTATACTCAATTTCCATGGCGCGAAACTAGTTAGCTCGCGAGAACAAACTATCATAGCACGGTAATATTTACATTTGCTTTTTTCCTGATAAAGTTTGACCTCTTTTAAGTTACCTGTATTATATGTCATCGCTCATACTTTATTTGTTTGGACAAAACATTCACTGGAAATTACCTTTCATTGGAAGCATTGAAGGAAACATTTTACTTTTTCCAAGTTATCAGAGAATGTAGCAAAATTGAGTTTACAACAGATCGTAAAAATATTTATTACCTCACCGTAAAATGGTAAAATTTGATGCGCTCGATTTCACTTTATATATCGCGTATAAACCACATTTAAAATTTTATACAACCATCAAGTTTATGTTCAGATGAACTAATAAGAGAACGTAAAAACGGTAGGAGTATAACCAGGACAAAGTCTCATAAGAGTTCAGAATTGAAACTTATACAGGGAAAAAATATAGAATTGGCTGGATAAATAGTGGGAAGGTATTGGTGGTCTCCAGAGTTTGCCACATACATTCAATGATTATTTATGCTTGTGCCTTGATGTCCTTGCAAATCTGGATATGAGAAGTAATTGTTACAGAGGTTGAGGCTGCTTTGGCATGCTATTCAGCCAGTTCATTTCCAGGTATACCAATGTGTGAGGGTATTCATATAATGGTGAAATATATTGAAATTTGAAAGTGAATCTAGTGAAATAATATTGGAGGATCTGGAAAAAAAACTATAGTTGAGAGATTGGCTTGACAGGAGAGATACCCGTGGTGTATATGGCCAGTTACTATGGTTCACACTTTTTGGTGTGCGTCATCGATTGTTAATGTCTTTCTAACACATTACGTCGAAAGAAATGGAAAAAAGGGCAGATCTGTGATTAATCCAAATAAAAATATCACAATAATGAGCCGTTTAAAAGTATTACAAACGTCAACCCTAATCATTGACCTACCAAAATTTGATTGGTTGATCGCGACCTATCAATCGGGAGCAATCTCTTTGTATAAAATAGGATGCAGATATACCGATCGTATTGGCTATGTGTCTGGCATCTTTTTCTACTGTCCCACTGACAGTTCTTGTCAGGTCTGTACTTTCTTGTTCACGGTAAATTATTATTTATGAAAAGTGAATATGAATCTTATTGTTATATTTAATGAATAATACAAAAATATGCCTAGATAAACATGAAAACATCAACATTTTGATGGTTCTCAAGTGTTTTCAGTTAGAAAAAGAAGCTGGTAACTATTAATTTCATGACCTTTTCGAATTCTCCTGAATGCGATCCTGATGATTTTATCTATCAAATTTAGGGTGAGATATGTGTCCAAATAGCAATAAACGACATACCGAAAACACGATTATACGTCTCAAACGATGACACGCACCAAAAAGGCTATTGAATAAACCATAACAGAACTGCGTAATGAAGACCTAGCAGAATATCGAGCTTGTTTGCAATAAACAAACATCCAATAAAGCACTGTTTGTCACCAATTCGCTAACTTGCTCGTCAATGAGTTGTCTGCAGGGCGTCAACGCATGACAGGCTGTGTGGCAGGTATTGTTTTGACTTGTTGGGGGCAGGTTGTCTACTCCGTGTAAGTCGACCTGCCAGGCAGGTTGACAGGCGACTTGCCTGTGATTTACAAGCGTGGTGGTCCACACGGGGCAGGCTACTCACCTCAGGTTACCTGCTCCAATAAGTATCCTGCCCACCTACTGGCCTCGTGTAAGGTAGATTCTGATTAGAACTAGAATCGTACTTTATACTTACTAATACTTTAATATCCTTAGATTTCGGTGAAGCAATAATGCACAATATAAAGCATTTAAAATTTTATTAACAGTATCAACATTGGTAGATATTCAATTGCTTAAGCAGCACACAGTTTTTCCCAGTTAGGAATAGGAGTATTAATAATTATGGTCGCAAATAATTGATACCAGGCAAATAACTATTTTTCTCATTACACTGTGAAGCGGAACGTCCAGATTGAAATATAATTTGTTTTCAACACTCGTTATCGAAATTATTATTTAGTCAATTATGAAAAAGAGTATTAGTAGTATTAGTAGTATTTATTTGATCACATTATGAGTTAAGTACATTTGTGACATGTCTGTACATATAGTATTTATAGTATAGCTAAGTACCTATACATTAAATAGAAACATATACAGTGGACGGCTAATTTATGGAATATTATCATTATTTCGAGAACCGTCGAGTTTTGAGGGTAATCCCGAAACAGGTCGATTTTTGTTATAAAATACCCATCTTATAACGTACATGGAGTAAGGATGACGTCACCGGTGTGGGTGTAGTGACGTAATCGTTAATTTTTTTAAATAGAAATCGGTATAATGCGACACCTCATTTGAAGGAGAATTTAATTCTCTATTTAACGACATTACATTTGTAACTAAAATATTTTTTTAAGGGTACAAAAACATTTCTTTTTTATTTAAATTCAACCAAATTACAACTAATGATTTAATTGATAATGTACCTTAAAGTAACCAAATTATGCATAATAATTATTTTAAATTAAATGTTCGAAATGCCCTCCATCGGTTTCTTGACAATATGCGAATCTACGGACACATTCATCAAGTACATTGCGGATGACTTCTGGAGTAATGAGACTCATTTCATGCCTAATTCTATCTTTTAAGTTCTGTAAATTTTGGGGTCTATTGACATAAACTTTTGATTTTATGTAACCCCACAGGAAAAAGTCTAGAGGTGTTAGATCTGGCGACCTTGCTGGCCACTCTATAAAACCTCGTCTTCCGATCCATCTCCTGGGAAAGCAATTATTTAAAAATTGACGTACTTCACGTGCGTAATGCGGAGGGGCTCCATCTTGTTGAAACCAGATATTGTCACTAGGTAAATTTGCATTATTGGCATTTGGATACATGTTAGCAAGGACAGGTATAATTTGGTTACTTTAAGGTACGTTATCAATTAAATCATTAGTTGTAATTTGGTTGAATTTAAATAAAAAAGAAATGTTTTTGTACCCTTAAAAAAATATTTTAGTTACAAATGTAATGTCGTTAAATAGAGAATTAAATTCTCCTTCAAATGAGGTGTCGCATTATACCGATTTCTATTTAAAAAAATTAACGATTACGTCACTACACCCACACCGGTGACGTCATCCTTACTCCGTGTACGTTATAAGATGGGTATTTTATAACAAAAATCGACCTGTTTCGGGATCACCCTCAAAACTCGACGGTTTTCGAAATAATGATAATATTCCATAAATTAGCCGTTCACTGTATATATAAATAAAAACAATACAATATATCAATACAATACATAATTATGAACAGTTATAATGTAAAAGAGACATCACATTGGAGGAATTCTAAAATTTGATAAAAACACTGGCTTAAAAGGAAGGATTTCACTTTTTTTTTAAATTGATTGTAGCTTAATAGCCGGATGTCATCCGGTAGTTTATTATACAAGCCCACATACATTGTATTGCGAGCTGTCAATCTCAATCTTGTGAAATGTGGCCTCAGATGAGACGCTTTCCTAGTGGGGTAGTTATGATAATCGGAATTAGTCTGATATTCATCTTTGTGTTTATGGATTTCAAGAACAGCATGCAGAATGAACAAGCATGGCAAAGGTAGAATTTTAAATTTCTTAAATAAAGTCCGACAGGAAAAGCACCCGCTAGGATCCTTATTGCCTTTTTTGCAACGTAAAAGCTCTATCAGCATAAGAAGATTTTCCCCATAGGAGTAATCCGTAGGTCAAATGACTTTGAAATAAGGAGTAATAAGATTGCACTAAAACACTGCTACTAATTACGAACTTTAACTGTCTAAGGATAAAGAGCTGAGTGGACAATTTCTTGCATAATTTGTTAATGTGCGCCTCCCAAGTGAGTCTGTCATCCAAGGTGAAACCCAATAGCTGAACTTGTTTGTTGGAAGTCAAGTTGTAATTAGATGAAAAAATAATTTCTTGGGTTTTGTCTGTGTTCAACTTGAGATGATTGGAAGCAAACCACTGTTCCGCTTTATCATCCGTCCTAGAACTCATACTTATTAAATCGTTGATATTAGAGTTAGCATGTACCAACGATGTATCATCAGCGTAGCAGATACATATTGTGGGTAGCAAGTAAGTGAATATATCGTTAATATAAATTACAAAGAGAGTTGGTCCAAGAATGGAACCTTGTGGTACTCCATGAAACACAGGTTTACAATTACTAATTTCTCCTGAAACATAAACAGCTTGTTTTCTGTTGTATAAATACGATTTAAAGAGTTTTAATGCTGTACCCCTGATTCCATAATACTCCAGTTTACCCAGCAACAGCTGATGATCCACACAATCAAATGCTTTACTGAGATCACAGAGAGTTAAAGACGTGTGCAAGCGACTCTCAATATTGTCTGTAATAGATTTAATAATAGCCGATACAGCTAGAGTTGTGGACTTACTTCCGACAAATCCAAACTGGTTGGTATTTAAAGTTGAAAATTTTGCTAGAAAAGAAAGCAATCGTTCTAATTTCATTAGTTAACATCACTATATCGATAGTGACCCACTTCAAATGAATTAGTTGTTATACTTTTTCCACGCTTTTCAGATCATCAACTTTCTTGGAAATATTGAACTTGAAGGAGTGATTTCATTTGGATTGGTGCACAATAGATTTAAACGGAAACATTTGAATAAAAATAATAAATATGGCTCTATTCCAAAATAAAAACGTATTTTTACTTGTTTCTTCAGGACTTTTGGATATTTTTGTTTGTCACACTTTGTAGCATGGAAATATAGCTAGATGTAATATCTACTTCCTACCGCAACTCACGCGTTTCGTAGTAAGCGTAAAAGTGTGGTTGTTGGGGTAGTGGTAGTTTGAACTATGTTCAATAAATACTTCATTTTTGCCCCTGTTGCTCTCTTTTATTAGCAGCAGATACTACACATTCCACAAGATGAATAGTAGATAATAAGAATACAATTGCAACACATTTTCAGGCGAAATAATCAGATGATTGGAAGCGAAGAAAAACTTGGAAACTTGTCATTTTTATGGAAATAAAATGATTTCATTCTATGACGCTATAATTGAAAAATGCCGAAGATAGAAAATTTTGGAAAAATTACGAACTTTTTTTTCCCACATTTTCTTCACTTACAATCATCGAATTAACCAATTACTAAGTTAAAAAATGCGTTGTTTTTGTATTTTTATTATCTACAACTCGTATTTTGACGCCATTATGATTACTAAAATAATCTTTCGTGTTATTAAACGGAAAATTGAAAAAGTGATGTTTTTTCGCTTGAAATGTTTATAACAACTTTGCTGGTCAAAAATATTTCAGGTTCATACTACGCAATATTTTTTACTAGATGGCACACGTTTTCTTCTAGGATTTTTGTCAAAAACTCACTATTTTTATGCTCTCTCTGTTGCTTGCCATAGTCTCATAGTTTTTCATCAACGAGCAAAGACAATATCAAGATTTTGACATAAAACACAAGTGTGTGAATTTAAATCTTTTTACTTTAGGCTGAGTATTGAGCCAGAAGTGTGGTAAATATGGCAAATATTCAATTTTCAAAAGCCTGAACGTTCCATCTGTACAATGTATAAATCGAATAGGTAGCTTTTTTCTCAACTTTCGTCTTTGTCTTCGACATCTGTATCTAAATCACCAACATTATCAACATTATACCCAAATGTCCTGAGATTTTTAAAATACTCTTCATCTGCCAACAATTGCAAATACCAAGTTCTATTGTCAAAGTTACCAGCGGTTCCTCCATACTCTGAAGGTAAAATATCAGTTGAAATAAAGGCATGTAGAGAAGTTAAGTCACTGCCGTGTAAGATAATCTGAAAGTTTAGAATATGATGTATTGGTAATGAAAATCAATTTGGTTTAGTTGGATTTTTTCTCCACTTACACGTTTCCTAATTTTTTCTTTTAAAAAAGGCTTAAGCACAGCTACCACAGCATCGAAATAGAAAGGCTCATTGATAATATGGAAGCCTTTGAACCTCAGAGGAAAAGTCTCTTGAACCAGTTCTACCATTTTCTTGGCGTAATAAGGCGTGAAAAATTTTGCGTGCTGTAGGCTAAGTCCCGCCATATCTAAAATTACTACTATTCCAGCTACTTGAGTTTCTGGTTCTCGTACTATATGTTCCAATGCTAAAACGTTTGTGCGGAAAACATCGTCAATTGTCACTTTTGTCGAGTCGAAATTATCTGAAAAATGAATAATATTTCAAATTTCATATAATATGTCAAGTAATCACATCCATGTTGTCATTGATAATGAGCCAAGGAGGCAACCAACAGAGAATGTCTCTCATAACTCTCACACTTTCTTTACTGAAAGACGTATTGACAGTGATTTTAGTGTCTTCAGTCCGTGAGTAGGCTTTGAGCTCGAGGACGGAGAACATATATGAGGCATAAATACGCCGAAACCGGTCTACATATGTCTGTCAGATAATAGTATTTTATGCAACGAACATGTAATGATAGCCATTAAGACACGAGCATATTGTAGGATACGAAACGAGCCGCAGGCGAGTTTCGTATTTAATATGCGAGTGTATTAATGGCCATTACATGAAAGTGGCATACAATATTTTTTCTACTCCGGTTAATAAAAATTATTTAATCAATAATTATTAGTTAAATCAATTTTAAATATAGTTATTTTGAAAATCAAAATATTGTTTGACAGCTATCAAATTAAGTGTCACTTAATATGTCTGTTCGCCTGCAATAAAACTGTAGCACTGAGCTATATAATTTTGAAGAATTCAGGTCTATCTGTGAAAAAATACGTATAAAATTACTAAATTTGGGAATATCTATGTATATTGCATTTGTAAACTGCAAGAAGCATTAAAACATAATTAAAATAAATAAAATCGTATAGCTCAGTGCTACACTTTTATTGCAGAATTTCAGAAATGTCAACCAGGTATCCATGGCTATATACTAAATATTATGCGAATGTCGCATTCCTATTGGCTTAAAAATCTGTATCATAATGAAAATCTGTATCATAATGAAATCATTATGATACAGATTTTAGTCTTCTAATAAGTATATTATAAAACAGGAGTAGAAAAATATAATTAATTTTGTCATCGCAACCGCTCTTGTTATTTTATTACTTTCACTAAGTTTTGTTGAAACTGTTCCTTTGAAAACCTTAGTAAGCAATTATATTGAATATCTGCAATTATGGATCCTTCTACTTCGAGTACCAGCTCTTCGCTAAGTCCGGTAAAACAATGTAAGGTCACTTAGGACCGTCAAAAATCAAATATATTCATCTTATATCTACAATAAATATCCAAATAATCTACTGGACAGACGAAAAAACGACAGATGACTGTGGGTGGCTGATTTCTCCATCAATCAAGGCATATGTTCGATTATTGGCGGTTAAAACTCAATACCGAAAAGTTTATAGTGGACTGTATTAGGTTTTGATTCAGGTTGATTATTTTCATTCGGTATTATATTACTTATCACAGTTTCGGAAAAAGAAACGGACACAAGCAGGAACTTTCTCGGACTGTTTAACAAAGGTTATATCAATTACTAATTATTAATAAAATATCCAGTTTGTTGCACTTGATTTTTAATGAACTTAGCTCAGATAGGTTCTGAGAAACAAAATAACACAAGATAAATTTTTACAATTATTGCAATTTCATGCCGCTACTTGGCACAAGTGAGATTATATTGATTATAATATCGCTTCGCGTTGAATATTACTGCATTTGCGAGTGTACAAAATGCAATCAATAATACTAGTGACGAAATAGTTGAACAAGTCTTAACAAGTTAAAAGTAACACATTACACACGTGTTACTGAGGGTTGTTTTATATGCAAAAACGAGAGAATGTATACAGAGAAAAAATGAGTGCTTTGGGCGACACACAGAAAGCTACTGGCGAAAAGACCGTTTCTTTCGATTTTCTGATCTGCCACCGGACGTGGGGAATTGGCGCTAAGTTTTGGGAAAGAGAAGGAGCGATACGTTTTTTAGCATGTAGGAAGAGATAGCTGAGAGAAAAATGCATATTTGAGCTAATCTATTGTCTTTAGGGTAAAGAAGCTTGAAATTCGTTAGAACTGGGCAAGTCTAAGTTACAATTTGTTGTGTTTCTAGGGGGGGTAAACTGAATTGAAGTGAGATGAGATATTGTTTTGTTTTCAGTGGAAAGTTTTTATAGGCATTGCGTAAACAAAAAAGCTGTGCTTTTTTTTATGAGTTTGCTGTTAGGATGGGAGAACTAAATATTAGGTAAACAGAGTCGGTTTAAGGAACTGAAGGGAAATCTTTACATTAATTCGAGTGTTGCTTGAACACTTCAGTTTAAAAGACAGTTTATGGTTTTTAAACATACTGGCCCCCGCGACGGAGTGACCGTACGAAAGATGAAATAGTTAAGAGCGAAGCGATACTAAAATTCATAAAAAAAATCATATGCAATACATTAACGTACAACATGGAACATAAAAAATATACAAGTATTCATGTTAAATAATCATGGTAACAATAACAAATGGTAGAGTATGCCAGGTCAACTCGCGGACACATCCCAAATCAGTGTCCTAGCGTTTCCTCTTCAGCATTAAAATACATATTAAATAACAATACATATTACATACACATTAAATACATATTAAATAAAAACAACATGGAAAGATAAATTCAAACTTTTACCTATCTTAACGAATCAATGTTAGGTTTTATAGTACATTATGTACAGCTGAGTAGTATTTGAGTAAATGTATCAACTGTTACGGAACTAAAGGATTAACTGGGGAGAGGTGTGAGAGATGGAGTATTTTCATTTTCTTGTACAGGGATGCGAGACAACTTAGTAATGGGTCGAGTGTAGACTCCACTTTGAGTTCTGAGGCTGACAGCTCGTATTTTCCCGTCTTTACCATGGAAAACTTCAATAACTCTGGCCAAAGGCCACTTAAGAGGAGGGGTGTCATCATCCTTGATGAGAACCAGGTCATTAATCTGCAAATCTTTACAAGGTTTCATCCATTTTGGGCGATTCTGGAGATGGTTGAGGTAATCAGTTTTCCATCTCTTCCAGAACTGTTGCCGGGCTTGAGAACAAATTTGCCAAAAGGTTAATCTATTTAAAGATGTTTCCGAACAATCCTTTTCAGGGAGGGAAGTGAGTGGGGCACCTATAAGAAAATGTCCAGGAGTCAAGGGGTTAAGATCTGAGGGGTCGTTGGACAAAGGATGAAGAGGTCGGGAGTTCATTATTGCTTCTATCTGAGTGAGTACAGTGGTCATCTGTTCAAAGGTTAGGACTAGGTTCCCAACGATGCGGACTAAGTGATACTTGCAACTCCGAATGCTTGATTCCCAAATTCCTCCCCAGTGCGGGGAATTTGGAGGAATGAAGGTCCAAGTTGTTGCAGTAAGGGAGAGAGAGTTTTGTATTAGATCTAAATTTGCTTTGTTTTTAAAAAATTTATACAAGTCATAAAGTGAGTTTTTGGCGCCTTGAAAATTGGTTGCATTGTCACTATACATAGTGGCTGGGCAACCGCGTCGGGCAATAAACCTTTTCAGAGCTGCTAGAAAAGCTTCAGTAGTGAGATCTGAGACAAGTTCTATGTGCACTGCTTTTGTTGACATGCAAACAAAGATTGAGATATAACTTTTAATGATTGGAGCTTTCCTCAGGGTGGAGGACTTCAGAGAAATGGGGCCACCGAAATCTACACCGGTGTGGAGAAAAGGGCGTGATGCGGAAACTCTATAGGCAGGGAGATCAGACATAATTTGAGTAATGGGCTGGGACTTAAATTTATGACAAGTTGTACATTTTGAGATTATCCGCTTAATTTCTCTAAGGCCATCTAACGGCCAGTATGTCAAACGAGTGTTTGACAAAACGTTTTGAGGACCACTGTGTCCCAAACGGATATGTTCATGACGTAGGATGAGTGAGGTTACGTTACATTTACTAGGCATAAGAATGGGGTGCTTTTGATTATATGGCAATGACGAGTGAGATAGTCTTCCTCCAACTCTAATTAATTTGTTAGAGTCCAGGAAGGGGCTGAGAGATAAAATTTGTTTGTTGGGTATTAGCTGATTAGACGACAACAAGGAGCGTTCTTTGGCAAAGTAAGATAACTGTGTTCTGAGCAATATAAATGTTCTAGACTTTTCTAATTCTAAAGTAGTGAGAGGTCCTGTAACCTTTGTTTGAGTTGACTTGACATTATTTAGGAATCTAAACATGAAGGCGAGAGAGCGTACTAATTTAGAGAAGGAATTAAAAGAATTGAACAATGATATCCAAAAGTCAGGGATATTTGTAGTTACCGTCAGTGTGGTCTTTTTTGTTTCTGGGAGTGAGGGTACTAAAGTGAATGAGTCAAAGGAGTTAAAATCAGTGTTAGAGTTGTGCAAAAATGATGGACCATGAAACCAAAAGTCATGTTGGTTTTTACGAAGAAGTCCTCGAGATAAAAGATCAGCTGGGTTGAGAGAAGATTTAATGTGACGCCACTGGAAATTTTTTGAATTACTTTGAATTTGAGCTACTCTGTTACTTACATAAACTGACCAACGGGAGGGGTGACCTTTTATCCAAGACAGGGCAATTTGAGAATCAGACCATAGGTTTATAGATTTAAATGTAAATTGATTGTTAAAAATGTTTAAAATACGGTTAACAAGGGTAGTGAGTAAAGTCATTGCTGTGAGTTCTAACTTGGGAATAGTTGCAATTGTTTTGAGAGGTGCTACACGAGATTTGGAGGCTATTAACATACACTGTACAGTATTATCAGTGTACACCGAGCGAAGGTAAACATTTCCACCGTAAGCTACCGAGCTTGCATCGCAAAAAGCATGAATCTCTAAATACGCTGTCTTTTTTGGTAACAACACATGACGGGGAACTTCCAAGTCTTTTATAAGTGTAAGAGTTTGACAAAATTCTGTCCAGTCTGACAAAATGTTGGCGTCTGTTATGGGTTCATCCCAATCCATTTTGTGTAACCACAACTTTTGCATTATAAGTTTACCTCTGGCAATTAGAGGGTTTACTAAACCGAGGGGGTCAAAACAACTAGAAATTACTGACAAAACAATTCGTTTAGTTATATTATTTACAGGGATTTGCGAAGGGACAGTTATGCGAAAATTGTCACTCGAAGGTGTCCAATTGAGACCTAAAATTTTACAAGGTGAGTTTTCGAGGTTCAGATCTTTTGATTCCGAGTTTACATGAGATTTATTTATTTCTAAATTTGAGCAAAACTTGTGCAGTGCAAATCCGTACGGGTTTAGACACTCTTGTAGTTCATTTTTTAGCTGAGTCAATTCTTGTACTGAATTTGCTTCAGCAAGAATGTCATCGACATAAGTTTGAGTTAAAATTGCATTCCTAGCTAACGATAATTCAGGGTTGAGATAAGCGATTTCATTTAAGGTTCTAACAGCGACATAGGGTGCACTTCTTTGGCCGAAACTAACACAGGTTAGTTCAATGCAGGTCAGGGGATCATTTGGGGAATTTCGCCAAAGAATATTTTGGAGAAAATTGTGTTCAGGGTTCATTCCTATTTGTCTGTACATTTTTTGTACGTCTGCGGTGAGTACATAAGAAAATGAGCGAAAACGACATAGAATATCGAACAGTTCCGGTTGCACTCTAGGGCCTGTTAAGAGAATGTCATTTAGAGATAGTTTTGAGGTGGTAGGACAAGAGAAATCAAATACAATTCTGAGTTTAGTTGAAACACTTTGATCTCTACTAACAACTAAGTGAGGGACAAAATATTTATTTTCTTGTTTTTCATTAACAAGAGATAGTGGGATTATACGTGCATGACCTAGCAGTAAATATTCGTCTAAAATTTTCTTGTATTCTGTAAAGAGGGTAGGATCTTTGTGTAACTTTCTTTCTAGGGAGAGAAATCGGTTTCTTGCAATTTGAAATGAGTCTCCAAGAGAAGTGTGAATGTCCTTGGATATGAAGGGTAAATCAACTTGAAATTTTCCATTACACAGTCGTTTTGTCGTGCTTTTGTAAATTTCTTCTGCTAGTTCGTCTTCTAGAGACATGATGGGGGAAAGTAATACTTCTTCTTGTTCCCAAAACCTTTCCATCACATTTTCAATAGAGTTGAGCATAGTGTTAGATGAGTCCAGTTGACTAATACCTTTTTGCATAACTTCATATTCTTGAGGTGCTTCTGTTCTAGATGAGTGTAGAGATTCTTGAGATATAGGGGGGAGTGAGTCAGTCTTACGTATTTTGTTTGAGAGAGTGAGAGTGCTAGGTGATACATTGAGAGAGCGAGATATTAGTTCTGGAGACAAGTTGTTGTTTACAAATGATAAATTATGATGAGATGAGTGTTCAAAATTTTGAGTGAGAGGTTTATTACTAACATTTTGAGAGTGAGCTAGACTTTCAGTGTTGTGTGTGAGAGATTGAGTGTCAATTTTCTGAGCTAAATTATCAACATTTTGAGAGTGAGATAAAGTTTCTATATTCGTACAAAAATGCGAGAGCGAGTGATGAGCACTAGAGATAGAAGCGCTTTCTGTTTCAACACTTCCTGATATTATCCACCCTAAGTGTGTATTTACTAAGGTGGGTAATCCTTTGCCTAACTTATACAATCCGTTTTGTACAAGTTCAGAATATTTATCTGAACCTAAAAGTAAATCTATCGACGAGGGAATTTCAAATGAAGTATCGGCTAAATAATTTATAAAGTATTGAGGTATATTCAGTTTTTTCCTATCAATTGGAATCTGAGGTAAATGTGATGTTATCTTGTCTACAACTGCACAAGTAATGTTAAAAGTAGGGTTTTGAGAATATTGCGAGCTGACATTAAAATTTACCATGGTGTTTACTATATTAGTATTTTGGCAAATGCCCGAGAGTTGGAGATGCTGATTAAAAGGTGTGAGACCGGCTTTTTTAAGCAATGATGAGGTTATAAATGAAGTTTGACTTCCGCTGTCCATTAATGCTCGTGCTAAAACTGGGGGGCCGTGCGGAGTTTGAATTAAAACATTGGCAGTAGCTAAAAGTACATAGTTTTGGGAGGTTGAGAGGGCTGAGGCTGACAAGACAGTCTTATTTGCTGGTCAGCTACTCGGATTATTTCTATCTAGTTGCATATGAGTGGCTGGAGGTGAGGTGCTTGTAAATTGTGGGGGAGGAACATGTACATTTGGGATAGGATGAGATACAACCTGTTGATTTTGTTCATGTGATTGAAAGATTACTTGGTGGTTATCTACATCATGAATTAATGTGTGGTGCTTGCGATTGCAAATTGAACAACGTTTTTTCGATAAACAATCTTTTAACTGATGCTTTTTTCCTAAACAGTTGATACATAAACCATTATTAAAAATAAATGACTTTCTATCGTTTATGGAAAGAGCTAAAAAATTCGAGCAAGTATAAAGTCTGTGAGACGTGTCTTTGCAAAAGATACACGACTGAGTGTAAACTTGAGCTTGATGCATTACGTTTCGCGGATTACCTGATTCGTTTTGAGATACATAAAAAGAGAATTTCTCTTGTTTAACATTATTTACACGGGGTGAGATTGTTTTCACATTATCTGATTTAATTGTTTGAGAGCTAGCTGTGTTTTCTAAGACTACACAGCGCTTGTGTAGGAAATCAAAAAAGTCATTGGGTGTGCTTAAAACATCTGTTGATTTTATTTGCTCTTCAAAAGCTTTGCGCGATTGATAATCTAATTTCTGAACTAAAATTTGAACTAATAAAGATTTAAATAACTGATCCGGGGTGAAGTTTAAAGTATTTAGAGCTTCCCATGTGGTTTGTGAATTAGACAGAAAAGTTCTCAAATTAGTTATAGTGCTTTTAACAACTTCTTGTGAGCTTAAAATATTTTGAAATAAATTTGCAACAATTTGCCGGTTATTGTTGTACCTTTTTTCTAACAAGTCTAGAGATACATGGAAATTCTGATCAGTTATGCTAAGCGCCTGTACTAACGAGAGTGCTTCACCAGTTAAATGTGACCTGAGATAGAACAATTTCTCAGAATCTGACGTTATGTTTGGATTATCAATAATTAACGATCTAAATAAATTTATAAATGTGGGATATTCGAGAGAGTTTCCAGAAAATGCCGGTATTTTGATCTCAGGCAGTTTTAGTCTAGATTTTGAATTAACAGATTGACTAGTATCTGATTTAGTGTCTTTGTCTGATTCAATTTGGTCTAAAATGTTTCTTAGAATTTCCTGAGCGTCGAAATACGTTTTTTCTGTTAACTCGCGGTCGTCGGAATTCTCGCCAAGTTTCTCTAACTCATCCTGGTTTTCTAAATATTGATTAAAATACCTTTCGGCTTGTTCCAATCTGATTTTAATTTGATTTTTGTTTGTGCAGTCTAAATTAGCTTCGGTCCAGTTTTTGAACCGTGTAATTTGAGTTTTGCAAACGGTTCTGTTTCTCTTAAACTCATCCATTGTTAAATTATTGTAAAACTTTTCTACAAATAATTCTAAGTGTTTAAGATTGAAATAAAATTGACAATAGGTTCCCCTATAGAGAACACATTTCTAAGCTGTAGAAATCAACTTTGTTTTTTTTATTATTAAAAAAGAAATTTAAAATTAAATCGTTAAAGGCTATGTATAAACTTGAATCAGATTTTTGAGTCAAAAAATATTTTAAATATTTTCCATAAATACTAGTTTATTTATACCAGTAAAAAATAAGTAAATGTTTAAATAATAATTATACAATATTTTTGCCAGTGATTACAATTTTGCGATCATACAAATAGGATTGGGAATTATTTTGGGATTAAATAAAACACTTTTTATTTTTTATTTCTTGTAGCTGCTTCACCCTGTAACAAAAAAAAACAAAGCAACATACACAATACATGTAAAAATAGAATGTCCGTTTGACAATCTGTTACAACAATAAACATTATAAATGGGGAATGTATGGTTCGCAAATTCAACTGGCAAAATTTAAAAATAAAAATAAAACCTTACTCAATTTTCTTGTGAAGTTCACTACCGTACACATCAACGAACTATCACACACTTTTTCTTCTTACTTGAGATAGGGCAGTCTTCTTGTTTTTTCGATGTACCAAATTTTTCATAAAAAATCCAGCGATGAAACTTGTTTTTCCATTCCAATTAAATTACCTTGAACTAATCCCGGCTCTAAGGACCATGTTCGATTATTGGCGGTTAAAACTCAATACCGAAAAGTTTATAGTGGACTGTATTAGGTTTTGATTCAGGTTGATTATTTTCATTCGGTATTATATTACTTATCACAGTTTCGGAAAAAGAAACGGACACAAGCAGGAACTTTCTCGGACTGTTTAACAAAGGTTATATCAATTACTAATTATTAATAAAATATCCAGTTTGTTGCACTTGATTTTTAATGAACTTAGCTCAGATAGGTTCTGAGAAACAAAATAACACAAGATAAATTTTTACAATTATTGCAATTTCATGCCGCTACTTGGCACAAGTGAGATTATATTGATTATAATATCGCTTCGCGTTGAATATTACTGCATTTGCGAGTGTACAAAATGCAATCAATAATACTAGTGACGAAATAGTTGAACAAGTCTTAACAAGTTAAAAGTAACAAATTACACACGTGTTACTGAGGGTTGTTTTATATGCAAAAACGAGAGAATGTATACAGAGAAAAAATGAGTGCTTTGGGCGACACACAGAAAGCTACTGGCGAAAAGACCGTTTCTTTCGATTTTCTGATCTGCCACCGGACGTGGGGAATTGGCGCTAAGTTTTGGGAAAGAGAAGGAGCGATACGTTTTTTAGCATGTAGGAAGAGATAGCTGAGAGAAAAATGCATATTTGAGCTAATCTATTGTCTTTAGGGTAAAGAAGCTTGAAATTCGTTAGAACTGGGCAAGTCTAAGTTACAATTTGTTGTGTTTCTAGGGGGGGTAAACTGAATTGAAGTGAGATGAGATATTGTTTTGTTTTCAGTGGAAAGTTTTTATAGGCATTGCGTAAACAAAAAAGCTGTGCTTTTTTTTATGAGTTTGCTGTTAGGATGGGAGAACTAAATATTAGGTAAACAGAGTCGGTTTAAGGAACTGAAGGGAAATCTTTACATTAATTCGAGTGTTGCTTGAACACTTCAGTTTAAAAGACAGTTTATGGTTTTTAAACAGCATATTTAATAGATTTGGAACACGACTGTTGATTACTTTTTCGGCACACACACTAATCTGGTAACTTTTAGTGGTGTGAGTGAGGCTTTTCAAATTACTCCTCCTGGTTATTAAATGGGCTATAGGAAGCTGTCTATATGGAAGCTGTTGCCAGCTCTAATTTTAGGAATTCTGTCTGACATGGATCAAGGGAGCCGACGGAGAGAGACCCTTTTTATAGTATTGCGTGGTTATGTTTTCCCTTCTTATTGCAAACTAGAATTTGACTTTGAAGTGTAATTTAATATCCGTCGTTGCCTAAAGCTCGGTAAGTAATTGCTGCTTCTTAGCTGAACAGTCAGTGTCTTCGGAAAATATTTTTCAAAACCTCATAAAATGTTAGAATTGTTATGATTCTGCGATATCTATCTACCCATATCTTTAATCAACAAAAGTAGCAATTGTGTAGAGAAAGTATGGTTTCAGTTTTTTTCACTCAAAAAAACTCAGAATTTGAAGCAAATAGTTATTTGTTTCACTAGGCATAAAAGCACAAGATTTAATGCCGCGGCTGGTGTTTCATATCAGAGCGTAGCAAGGCTATATGAAACCAGCCAATTTTTTCTCCAAATTTGTTCCAATTCCACGCAAAATCTTAGTTTATTATCATCAGCAGTTTTCTTAATGTCATTGTCAATTTTAATAACCAGATTCAAATTATTACTTGGAAGGTTGCCTAGTAACGTACTTTTTCTGCCTAGGCAGTAAAAGTGGACTTTTTCTGCCTGCCAAGTGTGATTAAAAGGCCGCTTTTAATGTCATTTGGAGAAAAAATAGTTATTTGTTTAACTAGGCAGTCAATCTACTTTGCTACCGAGTTGAACATATGATTTTTTCTCCGATTGTTAATAATGAGGATATTTCATTTGCAAATTATTACAATTCCCACAATATCTTTATTTTGGTTGGTTGCTATGGAAATGTATAATCACAGGCAGCAAAGTAATCACTTTGCTGCCTGGGCAGGAAAGTAACCACTTTGCTGCCTGGGCAGGAAAGTAACCACTTTGCTGCCTGGGCAGGAAAGTAACCACTTTGCTGCCTAGGTAATACTTTTGTGATTGATATCAGTCAGCAAAATTAATATTTGCTGCCAATCGGAGAAAAAATATATTACCATACAAAAATTAGGTGAAGTATGTGAGGCTTGAACTTCAACTTACCGACTCTCATAATATAAATTCTTCTACCTAGTTGGTCTCTTTGCATAAGCACAGTTTGAGCTTGAAGTTCAAACATCCGCTCACATTCTGACGGTAGAGGACATTGAAATAGCTCGGGGCACTTTATTTTCATTAAAAAATATCTTTGAAGCTAAAACAATAATATTAACAACAGTTCATCCATATCTTAAATTCCAAAAAGGGTTTAATAAAACTTTATGTCAAACCACAATATAATACAAGGTGTTTCTAAATTCAGGAGGTGCTTTCTCGTATGAAATTAATATCGGTCAAAATTTCCTCAGCCCACCCTTTTCCGAGATCCTTAGAAGGTGGTGACTAAAATAGATTTTTTATTTATTTTTTTCAAAATTTCAGTGAAGCTAGGTGCTTGAAATCCTGTAATTTTTGTGCTGTGTATAGCATAGGACTAACAACGGGTATTTTTTCAATATTCCTGTTACATTATACTAGGGTGAAATTAGCAACCCTCACTTTATTTCATATTAAAACTTTTGTGCGAGATGTTCGAGAAGTTTTATGAAATAAAATTTAACTTGAAATCCTTGTTTTAATAAAAACATTTCTTATTTCTCAATTTTTTTCCAAAACTCATAACTGCAGAGAAAAAAATGAACACCATAATTTACAATTCTTTCAATAAATTGAGTGGAAGACAGTAACGATAAAATCTAATACGATCAATAATAAATGCTGTAAATGCAAGAAAATTGAAAAATATCAAGTTTCTAGTTTAAAAAAAATAATTCAATTTCAGTCACCACCGTTAAATGGTGATATAAGATCTAATTGTATCAATCTTAGGTGCTGGAGTGCTCTCAGTTTTCCCAATATCTTCAGTACAAATGACATCAGACTCATGGGTCTTCATATTAAGTCTACCATATTTTGTATAGCATGTAAATGGTAATATCTCGAAGCCAGAGATTGCAGTCCTACTTGGGACAAATATACCTAGATATTATATTGTGGTTTAGATTAGATTTTTTTTGAACCCTTTTGTTTCAATGAAGAGACTTCCATGCATAAAATGTGAATAAGTTGAACTAACTAGGATGCAAAAGACACAGAATGAGCTGGTACGAAGATCATAGAAAACTGCTAAATATATTAATAAGTGATGGAATTGTTTTTCTTTATTTACAGCCGAAAGTACGTACTTGCTGACTTTGCCTCCCAATTTACTATTAAACTTGGCTTGACGCGCTTAACTAGAACATCCTTATCGTCTAGTGTTTACGCTCACAAATTCAAAGATAAATAACTGTTAAATTGGCTCTTACCATATGAAAAGCTTTGGTACTATCAAATTTTCTTGCTCTAAGAAATCTCACTAAAAATTCGTCTGTATGGGGTACTACCAAATTGGTGTCATCTGGAAAAAGATTTTAAACATTCACCTTAGATCAAATGAAGTTGATGTGAGAAGCGGATATATCTGAAATCCAGCATATTATTTTTCTGGTATTCCTTTTCTTTCCTAATATTTCATCGTTAATGAGCCCAACAAAAATATGGAATTTATTTCCATTCAGTAGTGTTTTTCATGGCTATAATTTTCATATTTTGTCTCCTGTAATAATTTTTAAGAAGAGAGACTACATAAAATTGCTCTGAATAGACTATTTATTTGAAAAATAGATATAATTATCAAGAAAAACCAGATCATTTGGATGCCTAACAATTACTTTAACTTGATTAGAGTTTAAAAAGAAATTCGCAATTTGACTATTCAAACTTAATATGTAACTAAAATTTTCAAGATAACTTTTTGCAAGAATGGACCTAATGTCGTTTTAACTTACTTTCTACCATTCGTTTGAGAGCAGCTAATTCTCTCCTCAACACCTCAGAATTCTCTCGTAATTCTTTTTCTGCTTTTTCTTTCCATTCGTCATCTAGTGGTTTCAATCCCGATAATGTTTTATTGTAGACAGAGTGTTCCAGAGTCATGTCTAAAAAATATTAAAGGGAAGCTGAAAATGAAAAATGTAGAAAATTTGGAAAGATTTCTTATTGCCAAAAAAGTAGGTACTATGAGACCTCAGGAAGTTTCGAAACTCTCGATCTTCCGTTCACTAGACAGAGGCGCATTAACCAACTGAATCACGGCGCCATCAAAATCGAGCCCAAAAAAGAACAAAATTATGTACCAATTATTCAAAACGCATTTGTTAAAAATCAACCTGCCTATTTTTAATGACTCTTTCAACCTCACATAAGTTTTAGGATGAGAAAATAACTTTTTCTCCGATTGGCAGCAAATATTAGTTTGGCTGACTGATATCAATCAGCAAAGTATTACTTTGCTGCCTGTGATTATACATTTCCATAGCAACCAACTAAAATAAAGAGATTGTGGGAATTGTAATAATTTGCAAATACATAATATCCTCATGAACAATCGGAGAAAAAATTATATGTTCAACTTGGCAGCAAAGTAGATTGACTGCCTTGGCTGAATTCCTAGCCTCGCTACGCTCGTCTATGAACTCAGCCTCGGCAATGTTTTTCACGGTTCCCAAAATATTTTTATAATTATATTATATTATTATGTACTTTGGAATTGAATAAAATTGAATAAAAATAATAAAACTAGATCCTCTTTGGCTAGCTACCAGTTGTGTATAAGGAATTTTTCGGTACTCACTCAAGCAAGATTTGAAATTAAATAATTCCATCAATCAACCCAATACTTAATAAATAAACATTAAAATGATGCAGCAAAATAATCGAATTCATTATTCACAAACTCAACAATACTCAATTTGTTCATTCTGTGGAGTATTTTAAAATAATCGAACATGCCCCCACAGACAGTAAATGTTTAAAAATATGTACCTCTTTTGACCGTAAGTGAAATATTTTAATAACAACATGGATAATGACGATGAATATTATGCTCAGAAACGTGTAACTAATTTTATCTATCTGAAGAAATAACGATATAGGTAACTTATGTGTCAAATATACCTATATCCATCCCACTTCTGATAATATTAGCATCACTCAGTATTGTTTTATGATTCATCCAACGAATATAGATTTACAAATATTTGTACTCACCAACTAAACATAAAATAAACAATTTATGATTTCAAAGGAATATTGGATTACAGAATTTCCTACGGAGTAAACAACATGAATTTAAAGGTTAAAAGGAAATAATATCGACGAGTTATTTTGAGCTTGCGCTCTCCGCTCTCATAAAACGCGAGTTAAACTTATTTCTGGCTAATAATTGAACAAATATTTAATCAATCTGGGTAATCAAAAAAACTATGATATGAAAAGGGAAATTGAGATAATTGCTTTAACTTAAATCGGTGGATAATAGGAATAAATTACAAAAAAAATTCAAAATTGAAATAAGTGAGTAGGTAGAGGGTGAGAATATTATTATGAAAACCATACAATTAAAATGAAGACAACGCCATTTATATACCTACCTAGAAAAATTTATAACTTTGAATATAGGATGAAAAATGGACAAAAATATTATATACATCTATGCACTGTTTTTTAGTTATTTCAATTTAAAAAAATATACAGTGGTTCAAGAACAATATGTGGTATCTAAATCTAATTTCTCCAAATCTGAAAATAGTCTATTCTTCTTTTGAGTAGATATTTTATAGATATAGATTATGTCAATATGATTCCATAAAAAAAATATTCTTGGCAATTTTATTGTGAAATAGTAGAAAATAAAAAATTTTTTTCTACATCCTGATGATCAAAGAAAAAATTCCAAGGAATCATAATGTTGACGTTTTGAATTTTTTTATTTATGTTTCAAAATGAGACAAACATGTGAATATAGCTCTCAACCCTCTGGAAAGATGTAAAGAAAGAAGAAGAAGAAGAAAGGTTTTTTGTTAAATCACGCAAAAACCGTTGAAGCTACAAACAAAAATTTTACATGGGTCCCTTTCATTCTCCCCAAATGATTAAGGTGTCATTTCAAAAGTTGAGACACTTGCAAATATACAAAACAATAAAAAAATCAAATTCATTCAGAGTAGTTTTAATTTGATATTAAGAATTTCAAATTGTTATAACCTGGTTATAAACAAATAAAAAATAATAATTGTTTCTCTAAAAATTTTTAAATTTTTAAACACCCTAAAATCATTAGGGGAAAAATGATAAGGACCATTTTTATGTAAAGTTTGTAGCTCTGCAATTTTTGCTTCAAACTTTTGTTGGAAGCCTTAACAGTTTTTGTGTCATTTCAAAAACACACCGTGAGTATATGGTTTTTCAACCTCTTTCAAAGGTGTTGAAACACAGTCACATGTGACATGCATAGACACTTCAAAGTGAATTATATAAAAAATTTCCAAACCTCCACTTAAAATTATGATTTAATGGACATTTTTTCCTGGACTGCTACGAAGAGTACCTATCTAAGTAGCCGTGAGAAATTTATAACAATTTTCAATAATATTCAATTTCAATTATTCCACTCATTCAAAATCAATATACCTACTAGGTATATCTTGGAGAGAATATAATTCATATGTCACGTGACATGTTTTCCACCAATCAATATTGAGAATCTCCCTAGATACATGTCTATCACAGCGATGATAAAAAACAAAGAAATTATCACCTTATTTTGGTTCGTTGCTGAGGGTAATTTGTCACATTGACAGTATGAATTATATTCTCTCATTAAATATAAGCTCGTGATATAATTAATAATCGAAGATATATCTCGTAAAACCGAAGCAGCACATTTAACTCGTCCTTCGGACTCGTTAAATCTGCAGCTCGGTTTCACTCGAAAATATCATCGATGATAATCATATCACTTGTTATATTACGTATGAATATAATTCATATGTCACGTGACATGTTTTCCACCAATCAATATTGACAATCTCCTTAGATACATGTCTATCACAGCGATGATAAAAAACAAAGAAATTATCACCTTATTTTGGTTCGTTGCTAAGGGTAATTTTTCATATTGACGGTTCACGTCACTATAAATTTATTATATTCTCATACGTAATATAACAAGTGATATGATTATCATCGATGATATTTTCGAGTGAAACCGAGCTGCAGATTTAACGAGTCCGAAGGACGAGTTAAATGTGCTGCTTCGGTTTTACGAGATATATCTTCGATTATTAATCATATCACGAGCTTATATTTAATGGGAGAATATAATGAATTTATAGAATTATATTATATGAAACGATTAGAACACATTTTTATACTTTCAATATGAACTGTCAATGTGACAAATTACCCTTAGCAACGAACCAAAATAAGGTGATTATTTTTTTCACTTGTCAAAATCTGACATTTTGGTGGTTTTAACCAATAGCAATACATTATTCTAGCCAATCATTCGGTATTATACTGATAATTATGCTTCCTCATCGATAAAACCTTGTTTACATCGAAACGTCAAAATTTTACTTTGAATTTGTCATTATTGACAACTAAAAGCGCTTTCAAAAATCCTTTTAAATTGTTGAAAAAAATAATCTTCCCAAATACAACTCGCTCTTCAAATTTTATCACATAATTTTTTATTTTCATCACTCAAACTTGTTTATTTGAGGCAAAAACATTCAAACAAACCGAATTTAGATAAAATCACTCCTCCTTACGGAGTCGTGATTTTATCAAATCGGTTTGTTTTCATATTTTTGCCAAATAAACAAGTTTTCGTGGAAAAGAAAAAATTATCGATAAAATTTGAAGCACTCGTGGTATTACCTTTGATAATTTCTTTGTTTCTTATCATCGCTGTGATAGACATGTATCTAGGGAGATTCTCAATATTGATTGGTGGAAAACATGTCACGTGACATATGCAGCTCGGTTTCACTCGAAAATATCATCGATGATAATCATATCACTTGTTATATTACGTATGACAATCTGGTTACTATAGCATAATATACCTAATGGAAAACTTGATATTATTATATTTAAGCACAATGACTTATATGGTTCATATACAACAGCCTTTTTGGTGCGCGTCATCGTTTGTTAATGTCTTTCTAACACATTACGTGGAAAGTAGTGGAAAAAAAGTCAGGTCTTTGATTAATCCTAATCAAAATATCGCAATGATGAACCGTTTAAATGTCAACCCTAATCCTTGACTCACCAAATTTTGATTGGATATACCTTTCGTATTGTCAATGTGTCTGACATCTTTTTCTACTGTCCCACTGACAGTTCTTGTCAGGTCTGTACTTTGTTGTTCACGGTCAATTATTATTTATGAAAAGGGAATATGAATCTTATTGTTATATATTTATATTAATTGTTTGAATAATACAAAAATATGCCTAGATACACGGAAAACCATCTGCATTTTGAAAGTTCGCAAGTATTTTTAGTTAGAAAAAGAAGCTGGTAACTATTAATCTCATAGCCTTTTCGAATTTTGCTGAATGCGATACTGATGATTTTATTAGATAATTAGCTATTTGTATTACTAGGGAGGAAAGTGTCACTTTTCCTCCCGCAGGATGTAGGAAAGGGAGGAAAAGGCACTTTACTCCCATGTGATAGGTACATATGATTTTTCCTCCTACCCACTTTTTTTTTTAAATTTATTCACGACACAAATAGGTAACGAATATAATTCGATTGTTTTTCATACCTATCTTTAGATTTTTGTAGTAGTAAGGTTAATGACGCTATGTTAGCATGTGCCTTAATATTAGGTGGTGTATTTGGAAATTCAAAATCACTTGAATCGGTCTCCATTTTTCAAAAATTCAACTAAGTTTAATGAATGTAGCGACTTTGCACCTCAAAAGTCAATCGCCGTGTTTACTGTCAGTGAGCCACAGCATACTATGCTTTTCTTATTCTGAACTCAAAAAACGTATACCTATCTAAGATTCCTGAAGTTGAAATTTGTATTGAAGAACTACGTTGAAGTACCATTAATGTTTGATTTTTACCAAAAAACAGGATATACAGGATGTTCTAGAAATTATGGAAACAATATGAATATAATGAATTCACAAGTTTCATCGTTTACAACTTACTTGAAATGAGAGGGAGGAAAAGTATGAGTTTCTTCCCTGATTTGAGGGAGGAAAGTGTGTACTTTCTATAAGGGTAGGAGGAAATAGCTATTTGTATTACTAGGGAGGAAAGTGACACTTTTCCTCCCGCAGGATGTAGTTTACTGCACGACGCGAAGCGGAGGGCAGTAAACATCCAAGGGAGGAAAAGGCACTTTACTCCCATGTGATACATATGATTTTTCCTCCTACCCACTTTTTTTTTAAATTTATTCACGACACAAATAGGTAACGAATATAATTCAGCCCATTGCTTATATTGTGTATATTGTTTTTCATACCTATCTTTAGATTTTTGTGGTAGTAAGGTAAATGACGCTATGTTAGCATGTGCCTTAATATTAGGTGGTGTATTAGGACATTCAAAATCACTTGAATCGCTCTCCATTTTTCAAAAATTCAACCAAGTTTAATTAATGTAGCAACTTTGCACCACAAAAGTCAATCGCCGTGTTTACTGTCAGTGAGCCACAGCATACTATGCTTTTCTTATTCTGAACTCAAAAAACGTATACCTATCTAAGATTCCTGAAGTTGAAATTTGTATTGAAGAACTACGTTGAAGTACCATTAATGTTTGATTTTTACCAAAAAACAGGATATACAGGATGTTCTAAAAATTATGGAAACAATATGAATATAATGAATTCACAAGTTTCATCGTTTACAACTTACTTGAAATGAGAGGGAGGAAAAATACTTTCCTCCCTAGGGAGGAAAGTACTTTTCCTCCCTGGGAGAAAAAGTATGAGTTTCCTCCCTGATTTGAGGGAGGAAAGTGTGTACTTTCTATAAGGGTAGGAGGAAAAATAATTTTATTGAGGATTTTTATCTGACCAGTACCTACCTATTGAGTTTGCTAATCATATAAGCCTGGCACACAAAAGGGTTTGTGAAGCAGGTAAGTACTACCATTGTCTATAGACAATGACGTACTACACAAATAGGTAATAAATATCAAATGGTGATCCTACTTTTTTCCGGGATCGCCGAGTTGTACCACCGAATTTCCAGGCAGGATTAACGATTTAAAAATAAAGTCTAATGACTAATGACCTTAACAATTTTATATAAATTTTATATACTCATACTATAGAGATAGTAGTATCTCTATGGATATACTTAATATAAAATAAATAGACGTTCAGCTAGGTTAGCAAAACTAGAAATGAATAGTAACCACCCTTCACAAAGTTCGATTGGGCGGGTAAAGATTGGATAAAATTATTGAGAAAATAAAAACAAATATGCGCCTGAATACAATTTATTATTAGTTGTACTGAGTATTTTATATATATATAAGGCTTATGTATAATTTCGTAATGATCCACCTCGATGGTCAGTATAATCCCCAATAATAAAGGCGGAAATGGATTAACTCAAGTAGTCTTGGTACCTACAACTCGGTAGTCCCCTTTTTTTTATCAGTCAATGGATTATTTCTGTTCATCTTCTTAAAATTTTCAATGTAGGTACTATGTTTTTAATTGGTATAACTGACAGCTATTTTGTTATTTGTATTGGTTTATGGATGTTCATCTATGTTCATGAATTTTTAATTTTGTAAGGGTTTGATACACTGTAAACATTTTTCAAATATTTTAAAAATTTAATGAACTTCTACAGTTTGTTTTCAGGATCATATATTTCATTTTACCTTACATTTTCTATTCATAATTTCTCCATCATGAATCAATAGTATCGACACAAGGAATATCTCGGCCGTAGACAAGTCCAGTAAAACGGTCACTACCTACCGTGACGATTTGAATCTAATCTAACCAAATCAAATGGAAAAACCATCCAACTGACAATGAATTTAATAAAAATAAAACAAAAGTTAATTAAATAAAAATAAAGCTCTTTTTATTTGATTAAATTATACACAATATAAAATAGCAGATCGAATCAATAAATTAAACAGTCATTGCATCAATTTTATTACTTTTTTTTGTCTTTTTTCGTTTTTGTAAATTCTTGCCTAATAGACGACAATTCCGAATCTGAAAATCCTACATTCGATTTACTAGAACTCATAAATTTACTACTACCGAGCGGAGTTGAAGTCCTTTGTCTACTTTTATCGCGAGTAGAATTTGTATTTTTTTGTATTCCAGATATCTCTGAACTTTCTCCCAGAAAACTGCCAATAGAATCCTCACTAAGCATTGTGCTCGATGAAATCTTTAATATTTGTTTCTTCAGAAAGTCTCTTAGACTAACTTCGCTACTAATACTAGTAGGGGTTTTATTAGATTTCTTTCTACTGAGATCCAAAGAACTTGAGCTGGAAGTTAAAGCTAATGCTTCCTGAGTTTTATGCAAAGTCGGAATTGCCCACTCCATACCGATACTTTTCAACATATTCTCAATATTTTCCATATCATCGCTTGAGGATGAAGACATTTTATGATTACTTCCCATACAGCTATTCTCATCGCAGGAATCCAAACACTTTCCTTTCAACCCTTTACTCCTATTAGAAGAGTTCAACGCCACACTAGGCATGTCCAACGATTTGTTACTGTCATCTTTACAACTAGTATTAACGCTTGATTGAGTACCGCTTTCTTTTGTTACGCCGGAATCACCTGGGGACTTCTTAGGTACACTTACGTTAGGCGTAGATGTTGAAGAAACCCCTTCTTGCATCTCGGGTATTGCCAAAAGATGTTGGTTGAAGTTAACAGAGTCTCTAGACGTTTCTGGACTTGGTAATTTTGTGGACACTTGACTATCAGCTTCAACAATGGTGGACAATTCATGAGGTACTAAACTGACGTTTCCGTTCAATTTTTTTATTGACGTTAAACCTTTGGATAGCGGTGGACGTTTGTGATGTGGACTTGTGTTATCTTCTTGTGGTTCAAATTTCGGTAATCTGGGAATATCCGATAAAAAAGATTCAAACTGTTGATTCTGAGGATTCGAATCGGGCTTTGGTAGTCCTTGAAGTCGATGTATTCTGTCGAGTATTTCTTGGTTTGTGCTATTTGGTGAAGGACCATCTTCGCTGTCTTGAGCAGCTGAAATAAGCATAAAAATAAGAACATGAAATAGAAATGTTAATTACAATAACAGTTCATTACACAATTAAATCTATAAATTTGAATCTAAGTGTTAGATGCTTGTGTGGACATGGAATAAATTGACGTCCGAGTATTATCAAAGCTACTCTAGATAACTTCACTTAGAATATATGGACATATAGAGCTAGAACAACTTTGCAAAAAAATCTTATTTTCGAAAAAAATTGATACAGAATACAATGGTTGTTCAATAAGTTTTGCGGTTCGATAAGAGAAGGCGTTGCCGCTATTCTAATTGTTTAATTATGTTAGTACACTCTTCATCTGCCAATTCATTCTTTGTTTACAAGATATTTAGTATCGACGTGTTACACATCTGTTTACAATGGAAAAAATCAAGTATCATGCAGTGATTGAATATTTTTTTTTTGAAGGTTTACAGTTGAAAGCGTATGAGGACTCTTCGGTTTCAAACAGTACAGTATACAGATAAATTATTGAATTTAAACGTGGTCGTACACGCCTTGAAGACGATCCACGCCAAGGACGTCCAAAGACAGCAACCATAACCAGAAATCGTGGAAAAAATACAGGATATCGGTTTGGAATGAGATTTAGTAGAGGCCGTGAGCATTATTTTTTCTGAAGTATGGGGTTTCAGAATGCTGTGTGCAAAAGGGGTGCCGCATTCTCTAGCAATGGAACAAAAACAGATTCGAATTCGACTTTCTCAGCAACATTTACAGCGTTATTCTGGATATTATTGTAACTTTTTAGATCAGCTGAAGTGAGAAATTCATGAAGAAAGACCCGGTGTTTGCAGAAGAAAGAAATTAATTTTCATCAGGACAATGCGCTGTGTCAGAAGAGCATTTTGACGATGACAGATTTGGTCACTAGCGACTACCATCTGTTTCCAAATCTAAGAAAACACATTTGTGGAAAGATTATTTTACAATCTCTCCAGATTCCAGATTCTCACTTCAGGGATAGAGTAAATTAATTGGAGTTTCCTAAGAACAAGTTTATTGATGTTCAGGTATATATACTGAAAAATAAAGTGTATTTAAAACCATGAAATTGTGTTTTCATCATCGAACCGTAACTTATAGAGCAACTAGTAAGGTAACGAAATAATCCCATTTTTTTAGTAAACTCCGCGTCATATAAAACTGGTACACCTTTATTTTTCCTATGTAAGCCAAACTTAACTAAACAAAATGACAAACAGTCACATGTGTCAAATTTGTCAAAGCGCATCATCCACGATGCCAACCATTTAGGTGAATTTGTTAAGTGCGAATAATTTCCAAAATAGAGGATGGTTGGTCCATTAGACAACTTGCCCAAGAGTTTAATAGAAGCAAAACCACGATCCAAACATTAAAAAAAGATGGGATAACGATCAAACTGTTAGCAGAAGGTAAACAAGGTGGATTAATATTTGTCATAAATCGTGTTTAAAACAATACATTAAATTTTTGGGACAGGGTAATTTTTTCGATGAAAAAGTATCCCAAACACATAGTGACGGCCATATTAGAGTGTATAGACTGCCTCGAATGTAAACTTTCATAGCTCCATGGTCTATGATCTATTTGTTAGATCATTTATTTGAAATGTTTTAATTCTGATTCACGTGGATCTCGTGTTCAAATCTGAAACTGTAAACTTTTCTATTGAAATTTTGTTCTCATTTTTGAAATTTTATGGCTACAAATGCACAATTCTTTATATTAGTTTTATAATCAGTTAAAGCTTTGTCTAGGTCTATTCTATAAAACTGGTCTTCCGTTTCCTATTTTTCCTACAACAGTTTGACCCTTGTCTTACCTTTTTAAAGTCAGTCATCTAATAAACCCATAGAGATAGTAGAAAGGGTGGAGACGAAATCACGTGATCTAAAGCGTACTGGTCGTACCACGCTAATGTCAAAATTGATTTATGAATGTTTTTAAGTGTTATCGGTGTCGTAAATTACATTTTTGAAAATACTTTTCTTTCAATTGATTGACTAAAATGGTCGAGACGGAGTGGATACTAAGAAATCTTCGGGAATAACGTATCACAGGTAAGATAAATAATATGCAGGGGTGTATTACAAATATTTTGAAAATGAATCTGTTACACAGTAATAGTAAAGTTGTAGACTATTGTAGTTTAATTTAATATGGCTCTGTACAAAAATACGTTGCATACTACACTTAGCAGGGCCCACTGATTCCACATGTACATATGGAACCTAAAACTGGATGTCGTCTCCTTTCTTATATTCTATCTCTATGAATAAACCAACCAAAATTCATTCAAAAAAATATCCGAACCTGTAACAATGTAATACTTTTGTATTCATTACAATATCACACTATTTCTAAATTTAAACTAATTACTGTTTGTGAAGAAATTATATAATAGATTTTCATTTTTTCCACTTTGCTTTACAAAATTTAATTTCATCATTACATCTACCAACATTTTTGTTGAGCTGGCACCACTGCCCTAAAAATCATACCATAACAGCTGGTTTAGCATTGACACTTTTTAAGGGCGAGTTGTATCAAACACCTGGACTCGGTTTAATGATAACTGATGTTTAGACTGTGTCTGATTGATAAATTTATAATCAACAATTACATCAGTTTAAACATCAGTCAACATTAAACCGAGTTTAGGCGTTTGATACAACTCGCCCTAAAAGATCAATTTACATAACTACAAAAACACTCTTTTTTATTAAAATAGTTGTACCAGTTTTATATGACGCGCAGTGTACTTAATCCACAAAAAAAACTTACCACTAATTGAAGATTGCAGTGGAATATTGGTAGGTTCCTCCGATGCAGTTTTCTTCAATCTCTCTTTAGTCGACTCGTTTAACTTTTTCATCTTGCCGTTAAACTCGTGATTTATTTCCATCAACTTCTTATAAATTTCTTCTTCATCCAAACTGGAACTGGAGTGTTTACTGCCTTCTTTGGAATCATTTTTATACTCCGGCAAATCCATATAAGTCGTAGATAGATCTTTACCCTCTTTATCGGATGTCACCGGACTTTTAGAAATGCTCGTAGATACTTGCAGCATTTTAATTTTATCTTCTCGTAACTGTTGTATCATAGAAGCCAAAGCCTCGATTCGTTTACTGCAACTGTCGGTGATGTGACTATATTGCGCCAATATGCTTTCTCTAGACTTACTACAATCTGTAGTATCTTTTTCAGGTATTGCACTTCTTGAATCGACTTCTTTATTATTAGATACTTGCGAGCTAGTTACGCTAACACTTGTATTAAAAGGTACTGGACTGTGTTCAGATGAATATACTTTGTTTTTATATGAGTTGATCACGTCCTGTAAATGTTCCTTTGGATTATTACTGTCTATTTCTATTATGCTTTGACTAGGAGTGTCGATGTTACTGGATGAAACACTTAAATTTTCTACACTCAATCTATCCATGCTTAGTAGTTTTTTAATGTAAAGTATTATTTTGGGATCAGCCAACTGTTCCCTGGATAATTCTTGGGAATAAATTGCTGATAATTCTTTCTGTTGCGGTTTTTTAAAGTAATCCGGAGCTGTCTTTTTTTGAAAATCCGGTGGACTAAAGTAGGAGGTACTTGTGGTCGATATTGAATTCTTACTGAATTGTTCTTTCCACGTTCTTGATTTTTCTAATGTGCTATCAATTTTTGTTTTGGTTGATGTTGTTCTAGATCTTATAGACTTTTTACTTGTACTGGGTATTTGAACACCAACGTTAACACTCTTTACTTCAACTGGTTTATGCGTATCATCTGAAGACTTGACTATTACATCAGGTTCGTCATTGTCACCAAGTTTTATGAAAATGTGGCACATATTATCTGCTGGTTTTTCATTTTCTTTGTCACAGTCACAATGGACGTGGAGTTTCTTACAAATTCCTGAGGATTGGCGACTAGTTGAATGAGTTGCAGCTGACGATTCTTGTGATGGGAATCCACCAGAGGTAACTTGAACTGATGTATCTTGAGTTGACGGAGGAATGCCCTCACGTGTGGATTTTGGAGTAGTTTGTGTGCTAGTGTTTTGTAAAATAATGATTTTAGATTTTATCTTCGCTTTTTTTCTTGGTGATTTACCTGCAACTGAATAAAATTGGTGTTATTCCACATTGGTTTATGGAATCAATAATTCTACTTCATACATTTGCAACAATTTTGAAGCATAACCTCACATTTACAAAAGAAATTAGTGAAACTGAATAGCACCAAGTAGGAGTTATTTGGGAAGTGTTTGAGAAAGACCAAATCAGTCAAGTGGATATAAAAGCAATCAAAATCATGCAGATAGAGTTTGTTCAACCAAACTTTGCCGTTACGTCATAATCGGTGACATGGACAATGTATGACGTAACGGCAAAGGATGGTTGAACAAACTCTACATTCCACACTCATATGGTACTGCTTGGAGCCTTACAAGAGTCAAAATAGTCTTTAACTTGTGCACCAAACCACTCAGGTCAAAAGGGTAATAAAGAGGCACTCACTAGCCCAGGAAGTCCTACATTCCTTCTGATGTATAGAGATACCGCTGCTAGAAGAAGTTTCAATGGATCATGACAGAATATGGTGAGTGAGGAGATGCGTAGATCCCCACATACAATCTGATAAAAAATTTAAGTTCTCTCTAACTCGAGTACAAGCGTTTTAAATAGTAAATAATGAATTATTTAGTTTTTGTATTTATTAATAATTGTACAGGTTGAACCTCTAAAAGTCACAGATTATTAAAATTAATGACAGCTGTCAACACATATTTGTTTCTTCTCGATGGTATTCGTGATAACAAAAGCAGATCACAGTCTGAGAAATCACAAAGGTAAAATGAAAATTAGTATACAATATAAGTAGCAGAAACACAAACAAAGCCAAACAGATATGTGTTGACAGCTGACATTAGTTTTTCATCAACTGTAGAATGCAAAATACCCCAAACTAAAAAGACCTACAAACTTTTCGGGTACAACATGGGAGGTAAAGGGACTCAAAACATAATAAAAACCACTTCCAAATGCGAATAACCTTTTTCAGTATTCTTTCGTTCGTTAAGTTGGCAGCAATCCCCTTGAATAGAACTTGTCTATTTACTCAATCTTCCTTATCCTCCCTACCTAAATTTTTGGAATCAAGTTCCTGGATAATAAACTATATGTATTCAATTGAACCATTATTTGTGATATGAATAAGTTTTTTCAAAAAAAAAAGTTCAGTAATTGCGTGACGGGAAAATTATAAGTTTTACTAGGAAATACATCCTATCTAGTAATACAAAAAAGCTATCCCAAGCTTTTGTTATAAAATACATACCTTCTTTAGTTTCTTTTCCAGATTGTTTGCCACTAGAACCATCAACACTGCTATCAATGGATACATCAGCCTCATTTTCTTTTCTAGATCGTTTTCTAGGTGTTTTTCTTCTGTGTTTAGATTTAGTATGATCTTCAGCTTCGGTATCAAATGACCTTAAATCATTTATTATTTCATCAACACTGTCGTCTTTTGGTAATACAGATATTTCTCTTAGCAGCTCTTCCTTTTGTAGCTTTAAATTTTTCAACAATTCTTTCAGTTTTGTTCTCCTATTTTCTGGATCTTGTCGCGTGAAGGTTTTAAGAATGTCACGCACTTCCTGTGGTGTAAATGTCTGGGGAGCTTTGTAATCAACATCCCAGCTTGCAACATTCAAAGTATGACTTGAATCAGTGCCTGAACTTTCCTTAAGGTCTGTTTGATTATTTTTAGGAAGTGTCACAATAGCAGGCTGTAGGTTGGGAAATAATTTACTGTAAGCATTTTCCAAATTATTTTGCTTTATCCGTTCTTTTTCTTTCAGTCGTTCATCAGTCATATGATATTCTGGTTTATCGTTATAAATTTCATTGATTCGTTCCTTTTTCTGTAACAAAGGCAATCGTTTCAACATATCCTCATAGTCTTTTTGTAATTTAGCCTTTTCTAAAGCTTGTTTTCCTCTAATTTGAGCATCTTTTTGTCTTTTTGTTTGAGTCTCTTTCCAGTCTGCTTCCATATCTGGATCGGGTATTACTTCTAAACTTTCGATTGGGATTTTTTCAACAAAAGAGGAAGTCGGTACATTCTTCTCGTAACCAAATCTATTTGGGTGATCATACATTTGTACTGGATGCTGCCTGCTGGTACCAGTTTTTAAAAAGTCATCCAAATTTTTAGAAGACTTTTCCTGTGTTGATAAATTATCTGTATTGACTGAACTGGTAACTGTTTTGGAAGCAGTTTTGGCTGGAGATTTTTTTGATGTGATTAGTTTTGATGATGTTTTTAATTTAGTATTAGTTCCAGAAGATTTTTTTGATGTCAAAGAAGGATGATCAGCTGATGGTGCTTTAACTTTAATAAATGGCTTAGAAGGAATTTCATTAACTTTATTTGTAGAGTCCTTCAATTGATTAGGCTTACTGGTGACATTGCTGCTATCATCATTTCCATACTCATTTATATTTTGAGATTTATTCTCATAACTATTATTTTCATAAACTGCAGGTAGTTGATTTTCAAAATCTCTGTACCGATTTCGTATCTCATCAACTTCGAAACTTGAATTGTTTCTTATATTTTGTGACTGTCCCCATTTACTTGTACAACCACAAGTGCAGTTTTTGCAGCAAGTTCTTGACTGTATATGGTCTCTCACTGCAGAATTACTTTGTACTTCAGGCATTTCTACTGGCGGTGCTGACATTTTTTGATGTTGTAAGGGATATTCTCTTTGTTTTATTCTATCAGAAATTCTAGTATCACACAGAGTGCCTTTAAGTGAAATACTGGGAGCATATTGTTCACTAACTGAAGGTACTTGTTGCTTACTGATTTGTGACACACTTGTTGAATCAACAGGTGGTATATAATCAGAAAATGATGGCAAATGTACAGTAGGTTTGGTAGTTCTTGGTAGATTTTGAGCAGTGCTAGTAGATATTCCTGGGGTGTTTGCAGGAACTTCACGTGTTTCTATAATTAGGGGAGTAGCCGACTGGTCTTCAGGTGGTCTTGTAGCTGAAAATTATTCCATGATTTACTGACATTGCTCTGATTCATTCATTTATAATTTAGAATTGCTGGTGAAAATCTTGGATGAACAGTTTGACAAATACATAATAAGCTTCTTAAATATCAGGTGCCCCACTATATTTTCCGGTATTTAAAATGCTTATAACTTTCGAACAAAAGATGACAGATTGATTTTCATTGAAATACTTCACAATTATTATAAAAGTTTTGTTTGAACAAAACGGTTTCTTTTCTCATGTCTGGTTGACAAAAAAAAAATGACACCTACATAATGCTATTTTTTAAATTATCACATGAAAATTAACAAAGAAATGGGCCGTAATGGGATACATTACAGATGTAAAACTGTTAAACATGCCAAGATTTTTGCCACAATTAAATTGATGAAAAACTCAATTAAAACTAATTTGGGTTGTACAATTAGTATAGCGAACTTTTAATTATGTGAAAATAATGAATGATCAATTTTTTTTTTAAATCCCCTGTCAATTTTGTGTAGGTACTTTTATTTTATGCTGTTTATTGATCATCTAGGTTTCAAAATTTTTACTCTTTTTGGAATTCATGACTTATAAAACTTTAAGTACTTAACAGGAATATAGTAAAACAGAATTTAATTGAAATTAAGTTTTTTAGTATAAACAAAAATTTACCTTCAATATTCTTCACATTATCTTCAATATCTGAACTATGAGAATATTCAAAGCTACATGTGCAGCTAGTTGATTCCTCGTCATCTTCTGTTATATTTGATAGTGAATTGGAACTTCCTTGAATATCAGAATCAGAGTCAGGAATTCTAATTTTTAGTTCATCACTAGCATCTATGTGTTTCTTTTTCTTCACCCTAGGTTCACTATGGTGTTTTGGTTTATTAAAACCTGTTAACATTGCAGCTCTTGTATTTTCTATTTCACGTACTATTTTTTTTCGATCTGTTAAAGCATTTTTATTGCTTTGGGTTTCATTCTTTTGACAGCGCAGTTTACATGCAGCTTTGTGACCTCTTTTAGCAGAAAGCTCTTGATTCAAAGTCATCTGTTTTTCTAAAAGAGTTTCCTCCTCTTCAAGATCTTTAGCCTCTTTATGTCCAGCTCCTAATTCTTTTAATGCTTTCTTGTATTGTGTTTGTAGCTCTAACAACTTTCTATTTTGCCAGTTTTTTAGTTTCTGTTTACCTTGAATATAAAAAAAACTAAATACTCTCTTCTCATAAGGGAGCAAGTACATTAAAAATAATTTGTTTCATTTACCTTCCTCATCTATTTGCTTCATCTGTATTATTTTCTCACGTTTAACTTTGTTTCTCACATCTTCGGCTATATTTTTTGATTGTTGTCGTACTTGCTCTAATCGAATGAGACGACGTTTTTCAAATTCCTTCTTGGAGTGATCTAAATCTGCTGTAACCATTTTACCTCTGCTTATACTAATAGGATTACCAGAAACATGAACATTTATTGACATAATAGAAATTATAGTCACTGTTATCAAAAAATAACCTCCAATATTTTAAATACGAACAATTACATCATTAAAACTAAGTTGTAAATCGATATAAGTTCAGAACTATAATTTACATTAAATTAAACAATTCAACCAAGAATTCAAATTTTTAAATATCTTTTTCAATTAAACGTATTATACGTCAATGTCATATACATAAAAATAAATGTCAAATATCAAGAACGTCAATGTCAGTCATGAAAGGTGCGCTTTTTTCCACTGATATCTACTAACTAGATTATCTATGGTGTTGACTACAGAAGCAAATATTTAGTTCTGTGATGGCAGCCTACCCCACATTGCGTGTGCTACGTTCTAGCGGCGCGTGCCAATAGCGGGATAAGGTGGAAAAACAAGATCTGTAAAAGTACAGAGGTTGTCTATTGTCTATTTAGGAAGATACCATCCTTAACTCTTTATCACTCCCACCTTACAACAAAATGTACCAGTGAAAAATTGCGAACTAAATTGTTTTTGCATGCACGTGTGCGTCTAAGAATTGTCTGTAAGGAATCAAAAAGTTTCATTGGACCGTATACCGAAGATTTAGTGCGTGCTCCATTAGTGTAATCTGTATTGTCCATAAAAAAATAATGCTTTGCAACCGGGAATTTGAATTTTAAGGGTTTCAAGCATGTAAATTGATAATAGAATATAGGTAGTGAATGAAGTTATGATTTGCACTGCTGAGATTGAATTAATAAATGATACTATAAAATAGTATATTACGTAACGTGTGCGGAAAGTGACATTTTTCACACGAGTGGGAAGTATTGTCTCACGAGCGCAGCCGAGTGAGACAATCCCACGAGTGTGAAAAATCACTTTCGCACAAGTTATGTACACTATTTTTCCTACGACCACGCAATATACTTTTACCGAATTAGGCATGTATAATCTTGCGTTTTTATGTAGATGTGAGAGGTTTTACATATGTGTATTTGTAAATACTTTATATGGTTTTGATTACTTACCTTTGAAAGTGGCCCAGAAAATTGTGATTTTTATGCAATGGAAAAAAGTACCTACCTTTATAAAAGAGTTAGAATTAATATTGGTACAAAAAATATAAAATATTACGAACGTTTATTTCAACAACTTACAACAAACAGAACATCGGAAACAGTTTTACATAAATATTGCGGTTCAAAATTAGTTATTTATTTGCTGTGAAAATTAAAAGTAAAATTATTATTAGCACCACACTTAACTTGTTGCCTACCTGTAGGAGATTGAAAGTATTAACTAGCTATTTTAAGGATTCATTGTTCAAATAATTGAAAATGGATATTTATTGTTTCAATAACATGAAAGTCCAATAAATGTCGATATAAACACTTTTTATTTTGTGTGTGTATATTTCCTCAGCGCTTATTAGTATCTTGGACAAGAATCATAAGCTACAACAGTGGGATGGCCGAGCGGTCTAGGCATCCGTTGACTCACTTTTTGACAAACAGTAGGGTGGTTCGAGTCCGGGCTCGGTATTTTTTTAAATTTTTTTTTTAATTTTAAATGAAATAAATAAATTATATTATATTATTATATGGACAAATCAACTTAGGAAATAAGCATTTCACATATACATATTAATTTGCGGAGTAAAAAGACTAGCATTTCAACATTCAATTTGACAGCTTTTTTATCCGCACACGTACGGATAAGATTTTTTTCCGTACGCGTATGAATAAAGGTTACTTTCCATAGAACTAGTCAGTGCGATATATGTCACTTTCCTATGTGGTCGTAGGAAAACAATATTTCAATCCTAAATTTATTTTAAATGAGGAAATAAACATAAAATATAACATTAGAATTAAACAAAATTGTCCTTATTTATGAGCAACATATTCTTGTTTTGGTAATCCCCAAGTACCCTGCCTTTCTTCTCCTTGCAGGAAACTTAAAAAATGTTCATCTTTTCTTGTTATTCTCTTCAATCTGTTATCATTTGCTTGTTTGGCATTTGGTAAATAATTTCTTACACACTCTTCTTGTATAGGTGTATCTAGAGATCCTGGACGATGGTATCTTAAATTTTTGATAGCCTGATCAGCCGTTTTACCATGGAAATACATTAAATAGACTGCAATCATCACTCCAGTGCGACCTAAGCCCATTCGGTCGTGCACACCGATAGGCTAAAAAAATATATATAAACAAAGAAATTAGAAACATATGCTTATTGTTGATATCTAATACTAATAATAACGATATAGCAGTAATAATTCAACTTATATAATACTGTATGTTTATGGGAAAGAATTGAGAATATTTGTCAACAATTCAACATTCGAACTAGCTTCAAATCTAACAAAATACACGTTAAGATCCAAAAAGATATAGCCAGGCTCTACTTAAAGCTATCAGTAATCGAGCTACTATAGTTCTAGACTGATGAAAAAGTGAAGAAGCTCAAGAGGTTGGCAAGAGACAATAACAAAAAGTGTCTTTAATATGGGTGCCGGCACATGAGGGAATATTGCAGGTGATGAAATGGCGGATCAGTTAACTGAAGAAGTTCCTCAAGGGAGACTCTATAGGTCCAGAACCGTTTTGAAGGTTCAAAAAAGATAAGCATGAGAGGGAATGGGGAATCGGGAAGTGGCTAGGTAGGGAGTACCCATTCAAATGGAAGTCGATATGAAGAGTTTAGTGAACATGGTGGGCAATAAAGAACTCATCTCAACCAGGCTATGGAAACTGTGTGAGAGATATTAAATTTGAGTACCACTGCCGACCTGGTCACTGGACACTGTATCCTGAAGAAGCATCTGCGCAAGATTGGCAAAGTAAGTGAACCTATGTGCAGAAAAAAAAGTGAAAACTAACTTAAATCCTCTGCTTCTGTGAGTGGAAATAATATAACTATCAGAACTACTGATGAAGATCCCTCGAGTTGAGCTGGTGGTCTATGTAGAAGACACAAAGCTTTCGGAATGTAGGTAGATAACATGGGAAATGGACAAAGATTCAGTTCAAGCTCCTGAGTTGTTACTTGTTGAACACAGATCAATCGAATGAATTAATGAAAGTAAATTATATGCTTGCAAAGGTGTCGTTCTTTGCACTATGCGACCAAAAGCTACTGGCCAACTATTTGGAAGATTCAAAGATCTCAAAGTTTGTGGAGTCTGACTGGAGGAAGAAATCTTAATAAGAGATCTGGAAAATACACATAGGAATAAGCTAGTAGCTACGTGATATCTAATCTTTATTTATATGAATTAATTCTTCTTTTTCCGTCGACCTATACAAAAAATCACATTTCACGTACTTATTTCCACTTATTTCCGGATACAAAATGGTCTATAACAATAACTGTCATTTTGGGTTGTCAAATTCGGTAAATTTTTCGTGTTAATAACATCGTGGAGTGAATATTAGTTTTCATAATAATCAGGAAATAAGTTTCGGGAATAGTGATGCAGGAGCACCTGCATTTGAAATTGCATCGAGAAGTACCCAAAATCAAAACTTGTCTTGCATCTTCCTCGACAGCAGGAATTAATTTCGGTTCTAGTCGACTTCGCAACACTCGGATTTGTTTGAAAGCTCACCTCAAATAAAGCAGATTAGAACAAAAATTTCGTTGGATCATCCCAGTAATTACTTCAAAAATCACGATTTTAGTTCAAAAAATGATACTTTGTCAACACTAATTAATGCGTTTTCAAGATAAACATGAAAATATAACAATTTATTCTCTTGCTCTTGCTATTTAATGATATTCTAGTTACACTTTAAATGTGTGTCAGTTGGTCGGGAAGCATATGTGTTGAATTATGTTAAACATTTTTTGCTCTAGTAGAAATCCCATCAAGTCAGTCATTTTATGGTGAAGAGATGAATTGAGGGGAAGGAACATACATATGTATTCCCTTCCCCTTCCCAAAAAAGTGTCTAATAATTTGTACTCCACATGAATGCGCGCCGGATCGACGTTTCGCATTCCGCGCGCACTTTAAATTTGAATACATCTTGTTTAAATCCATTAAAATAATGATACAGGCTGTAGTTCGAAGAGTGGGACGTAGCCGAGGCCAGCAAAAGGTGAGATACTTAAAAGGTATGTAGGGGTCGACGAAAAAATGTAATATGCATCTCGTCAAAGAACTGTCTATTGTCTCTCCTGCTTCTAGCCTCGGCCATCCACTTGCAGACACGACTATAACACGACAGTTTCTCGTCCTTGGTACATAAATAACTATTTGATGATAAAGCATGGCAGAATTAAGGTGGGTACATCCGGTTTAACAAAATCTTCCATCTTCAAGTATTTGAATCCTGATAAATTGATAATTTAATTGAGTGACTTATGCAGTTTAGAGTTGAGGTGATAACTATATTCAGAAATAACACAGTTATTGAGAATGTATTTACCAATTCATGCTTCCTACACATTTGTATTGTTCTGATGAATTTGAAAATTTGTTCAATGCTTGGAGCAGTACATTCTTCGATGGGTATATACGTCCAACTGAACTTTGATTCATTTATATTGGGTATTTTTTCCGGACATAACGTTACTATATGTCGCATACCTGAAAGTAAAAATATGGAATCAGTATACTCATAATAATTCAAATTCTCAAAAGCTTCTTCCATATCGCACTGCTTCGAATGATAATATCGTGAAGTGAACAATAACAACCTAACCATTAGCACCAGTGTTTGTAAGAGAATGATAAAACTTATAAAATGATTAAAATGAGAAGGAGAAGTTTTCATATTTTTCACTGTTAAAGTTTAAAGTATTCTTCATTGGATGTGCCTGTATCAGGATTGAGTCCTCTTCAGGATTTATTTCGAATTTAATAGTAGGTAAGTAAAGTTGAAGGTCGCGGTAGGGACAGCGGTGGCTATGCACTTGAAGGATGGACATTTGTTCAGTTTCCACAGTGTATCGCAGTTCCAAACATTGTAGAAATGAAGATACAGGGAATATATACCACAGGAAACATCATGAATCATCCCGGAAGGAAAGGAATTGGGAAAACAATCCACATACAGAATTTTATTTTGGACTTTTTTCATAAATAAATAAAGTATCGGATACTAAGATGTAACCGGAACATTACACTGAAATGTGCACTACCAGGTGCACCGACGTCGCTTGTCCCATTGTAGTTTCTCGTTTCAGTGCACGTATTTTCGGTCTTTTTCGGTTTTCGATGCTCTTTTTAACCGGCTTTTGATACACTTTTTGTCGACTTCTCACTTCGTGCCATCTCGATCTGATCGAATGGAGATAAAGGGTCTAGAAATTCTTGATAATTCCAGAGTGAAAGTTTCCATGAAAATAAAGATGTGAGGATGCAATATTCAATTTTTCCAATGGAGCTTTTATGTTCTCAATTTAATTTTTTATAAGACTTGTGACATATTTCTTTGCACATAAATGACATTGTACAAAATACACATATTCAATTGTTCATTTCATATTGTACTCCCATCTCTATTTAGTGTATTATGAACCATAATTCACTCTAGTATATATAATATTATATGAGTACCATATAGCTTTTGTAAGGAGGTAAAATATTGACTTATTATTAGGTGGTCGTGGACAAATATTTTTAGTTTTTAAATATTGAGAAAAACGAATACAACTGATACAGTCGACGGAAAAGCTTTGTAACTAACACGAGTATATACAGGGTGATTCATTGAGAATGTCCAATCTCTGAACTGTAGATTCTAGACCTCAAAATATGATGATTCTGCTAAACATGCCTTATGCAAATATTATATTATTATTCATTTACATTGGAAGCTTAAATAAAGCACAAATTAAAAGTAGATGGAAGTTTAGCTTTGAGATAATGGGTAATAAAAGACAGGATGTGAGAATATTTACGAAAAGATATTATCAACAAAAAACTATTATGGACTGGAGATTACGTTTATTAAACTGAAAGAATAATAAAAATAGCAATTAACTTGGTTTGAATATAACGCTACATTGAAAATTGAACAAGAAACTACGATGAAAATAGACCAAGAATAGTAAAAAGGTGCTAATTAAATAAATAAAGACCTTCCTATGGAATGAACAAACTGCAGTCCTTTCTTAACTACACATCGTTTGAAATTGCACACTATATTCATTAAAATAACAAGCAACAGGATTACGTGAACGATGGTTTGCGGAAATAAGTTACCGGAACTTCTACGAAGACATTACGAAAGTTGAATTATTTATTGTATTGTGTATACACGTAGTCTTGATTATATTCGGAGAGGTTGAAGCAAAAATTTATGTTTTTGAACCGGAGAAAAATGAACTAATGAGTATTATTATACAGTGTGTAAGCTCAACACAGTACATATTCATGAAAAATCTCGAAAATGTTAAATTCAAATGATAAATTGCCATTTTTCAACATGAAATGCGATCTCTACCTTCAATCCGCTATGAATGACAGGTAGGTATAACCCCCAATTTTCAAAACTGGAAGTATATGCTTGTGATATATAGTTTAAAAATTCCAAGTTTATTGCAGCAATTGAGATAAAATAAAATGAAACAATCTGGCTACCAAAACTCGACCAAAACCAAAACTACAATAAAATCAAAAATTGAAATGTGAGACACTGAAGAGATCTATGAAATATCAATGAAGTAGAAGTTCAAAATGTTTACCGCGAACGTCTTGCATGGCAAGATCTTAATATTGAATGAAACTGTCTTGTAACATTATTTAGGTTCAGTTTTGCGCAGAATTTTCACCACATAGGTATTCTTATGAACAAATCTAATGATGTAGGATCAGATGATCGCGCTTACCAATCTTTATCCGTCCTCGGTTTTCCATACATCGATTGGGAAGTATTTCATAGAAGTACTGCCAAGCATTGCGTGCTAAAACCATATAGTATTGACTTGAGGGTTTTCTAGATCAGGATATGAATTTGCAAACTTGGATTAACAAATATTAATCGTCATTCAAGTCACCTTCAATGAAAAAGAGAACATTTATGTGGTTTTCAGCAATCCTTGTCCAAAACGTTAACATTTTGTGGGTATTGCATGTGTTCTTCCTTTTTGCAGAGAGAATTTTTGGTTTACCAATAGCGGCAATTTCATTTAGAGCGCTTTCATACGAGATACATTGTGGCCGGCTGCTTGTGTCTGAAAAGACTCGCGTGGCAAAAAGTATTCCTTATCTATGTCTCGTGTGAATGCGTTTATTTATATTAATGTATTTTCAGCCGCACGATTTTTTTCAGACACTATACCTCATTTAAAAACCAGGAGGAGTAATTTGAATTTAAGTTGGCAATTCTGTAGACTTCTGATTGGTTAGATTCCGTCCAGTTTCACACAACTTTCTAGTATTGATATCAGCTGATTTTTTGATAATTCTGACAGATAAATATAATTAATCTTATCATCGCATCCACTCTTGTTATTTTATTATTTTCACTCATTTTCGTTGAAACAGTTTCTCTAAAAAGTTGAGTAAGCAATTGTATTGAATATCTGCAATTATGAATCCATCTACTTCGAGCACCAGCTCTTCGCTTAGTCCGGTAAAAGTATATAAGGTCATTTAGGACCATCATAAATCAAATACATTCATCTTATATCTACAATAAATATCTGAATAATCTACTGATTAGACGAGAAATCGACTTATGGCTATGGGTGGGTGACTTCTCCATCAATCAAGGCATATTTAATAGATTTGGAACACGACTGTTGACTACTTTTTCGGAACACACCATTTAGTAACTAATCTGGTAACTTTTAGTGGTGTGAGTAAGGCTTTTCAAATTACTCCTCCTGGTTATTAAATGGACTATAGTAGCTTGCCAATCCTTTTTTCCTGGTATGAATAGCTCATGGTTCTTGCTGGGCTGACAATCTTACCAGATTGTCTGGCTAAATGAGCGTATTTACAAAAAATTCTATCACAAATTTGATGCAGGTTAATTTTAATACTATATTAATTTGGATTACATTTGAAAAACATTATTTCTCAGTATTCGAATTTATAAAAAAATGTTATGAACCTCTCTGGGCGGCTTTTTTCTTCAATGGGATTGAGAATATGAGTCATTAACTTTAGAAAGACTTTTTACTTATAATTACACTTTATGATATTGAACATTCATTCATTTTCACGTATATCTTCATAGCCTGATGGTTCACAGCTCTTACTTGGCAAAGTAAGGAATTTTAAACATATTATCGAGTCCCCGTGAAGATTTTCATTTAATATATTGTGTCATTTGTATATATGAATAATCTTCGATATATGTGTCATGTTACCTTTCCATCATCCACACGTAAAATGTCAAATAGTCAAAAGGTCGTAGAAAAATGTAATTATAAAAGGTTCATAAACGATAGATGTACATAACCTAAGATAAAAGAAAATGTTTGGATGGACAATTTACGCGATATAAATCACGTGTATAAATTCGTGCCAAAAAATGTAAAACAGTTCGTGTGTGGAAGTACAAGCATACAAAATCGTTTAAATACATGAAAATCTCTATATAAATTAATTCACACAAATTCAATAATTAACCCACTGCTCGTTTCCGATGAATGGCGTGGAAATGTTTCAATTAAGTCATCTACAACTTTATCACCTGATATTTTCTGCAATAAAATGATACTTAATTAAATATTCCAATCAATATCTACCTACGTAGGAGATTGAATCGAGATATATTTAATTATCTGTTTGGGAGGATTAAACAAATTGATTAGCTTTTTATAGCACCATCATAGCGTCGCTTCACTATTTTTTACTTAAATTCACCGATATATACGTTATTAATCTTAATACTGCATGTTACAGAAATAAATGAAGCTTCAGCTTGAAAACCACAAGATGTCTAAATAAATCCCGCTCGCTACAATTGATTAATTAATTAGTTAAATTGTTTGCTTCATGAAGAAATTACTTTCTTCCGCTCTTAGTTACCTCTTACAGCATACAATGTTTCAAGCAATTCATCAATAAATGCAAAACTCCAAATAGTCTTTTTGTTCAACATTTGCTGTCAATTTTTTCCATTGTATTTCATGTATATCATTATATGGAGAATATAATTCATAAGTCACGTGACATGTTTTCCACCAATCAATATTGAGAATCTCCTATCACAGCGATGATAAAAAACAAAAGAAATTATCACCTTATTTTGGTTCGTTGCTAAGGCTAATTTTTCATATTGACAGTTCATATTAAAAATATAAAAATGTGTCACTATAAATTCATTATATTCTCTCATTAAATATAAGCTCGTGATATGATTAATAATCGAAGATATATCTCGTAAAACCGAAGAAGCACATTTAACTCGTCCTTCGGACTCGTTAAATCTGCAGCTCGGTTTCACTCGAAAATATCATCGATGATAATCATATCACTTGTTATATTACGTATGAATATAAAATCGTTCAAATCCCCGCCAGCGACTTTAGAAAAGCGCAGAAAAAGTCTAGCGGAATCAAATCGCACGATCTTAGTGTATTCCGCTATGAATGCCATACCCTCAATTCGTTGATACTAAAAGTCCTCTGCAGTAACGTTATGGCTTATCGCCAACCGGGATCCCTAGCTATTTTCCAACTTGGACAATTTCTCCTTCCCCCTTTTCTGAACCGTAGAATGGAAATGATATGAAATAATTGGAAAGACCTCCGTAGTCAGTGAGATGATTACCAGGTGTTCTGGATACACACAATTTATATATACTGTTGGCTGATGTTTGGGAGTCGTTGTTAAAAGGATAGAAAGGTGGGTTAGTGAGGATAGGGTTGAATTGGAGGCCCACCCACGAAACAATTTGGAAATGGAAATATTTTATTTGAACAAAGACGCTTGTTGGTGGCATAGGCAATGAGACGATACATAACGAAGCAAATAAAGAATCCAAAATTGGCTTGAGGACCCACATTTATATATGAAAGATCTGTCAATGACGTCATTCTATGATGTTCTATATATACCATTTCGTAACGCAATTTAGGGCACGTACTGTACGTGACAGCTATAACTGTCAACTTCTAAACTGATTTATATATATTCATACAATATGTATTATTGATTATATTTGTTTGACAGTACTCACCAATCTCCCAAAGGTATTCTAAATTTCCTCTTGTTTGAGGCCAAGCGAAGGCAGTTACCTTTTTGTCTACCCAAGTGAAAAACCATGGTGGATATAGAGCGTCTTCTTCATTTCGTAACATTAATCTGTAAAAATATGAATATTTTGATCGCATATTAGTGACCACCTCAGTTTTGTTCGGTGATAGCCGCTTAGGCTACAGATCATTTCAAATAATTGGATAGACTCCGTTTTACTGATATGATATTCATATATTAAAATATATTCAATTATTAAAATATTTTTTTTCAACCACTTGAAGAATACTGTAAGCGATAAACAAGATATCAAAAACTTGAGTGAGATGTATCATAACTCAATAATAGTTATAGTCAAAGGCACTCTCAACGTGCGGGTTCAAAGGTCACTAACCATATGTATCAAATCAGAAAACACAGAGGTTACCAAAATGTGAGATTACACTGCAGATTGACGAATTTCCACTTCTTCTTTCATTCTCGAAATAATCCATCGAACTAAGTACAAAAAAACTGAAAATTGCTACTTATTATTCATATTGTCACTTTGAATTGTCAAAGTGACAAAACTGACATATTTAAATAAAAACTCTGCTGGTGAAAGACTTTTTAGAATCGCTGAAAACTAAATACATATCCTTCTTTTTCCCGTCAAAATTGCATAAGTCTGTCTTATTTATCTAACGGATTTCATTTGGAAGTTATAATTTAACGTAATAAAAGAAAACAAAAACTGTGAGTATGTCTTTGTTGAATCGTATGACCCGCACGTTAAGAGTGCCTTTGACTATATTTATGATATAAGTGTTAAAAGTACATTTTTAAGGCACGCATGTGAAGGTTTGCAAAATGAGCGAAGCGAAAAAGGTACTTTTAACACGTATATCATACAATATTTTTTCTACAAACGTTCAAAAAATGCAATAATACAGTTTGAATTAAATTTTAAAAACCTTTATTAATACATCCAAAGGAGATAATTTTAAATTGCATCGTAGCTATATTACGTACCTTAGCAACCATTGTTGATTTAATTGTTTACGAATGTTTTGATGCATCTGTCAGACGTTTGTTAGTTTTATTTAAAACGTAGTTTTATCCACGGAAAATGGTAAAACAGCAGTGCAGGAAATTAATTTGTCAAATTGCACAAATTGTACTGTAACGTTTATTTTAATTTATATTTACAACTAATTAATTTATATTTACAGATTTATATGTACGGTCCTTAATTTACTAATTTATATTAAACACTTAACTAACTAACTACACTAATTAATATGAACGTCACTGATTAACACTTTATTGATCGGTTTGTCTTTAGTATAAGCACTACAGTGTCCATCTATGCGACTACGTCTCAACTATCTGATTATTGTTGAGTGTTGACTGCGTTCACTGTTAACTGTTCCTTAGCCCTGGGCGGCGATGCACACATTTATATGGCAAAGGTACATTTCTGGAACACTCCCGATGTTCTCTGGCCACAGGTCGGTAGTCTATGGAGGGGATGGCAGTCTGAACTCTCGAAATCTCTGGAATGTTTTCGGCTAGTGACTTGAAAAGACGCAGGGCTGAGTGGACGCAGGGCAGGTAATCTCGACAATTCTCGATTACGGTCATAGTCGTCTCACGCGGGAATTTCACTGGGAAACTCGCGTAACAGTACTATTAATATTAATGTTAATAAATAAAATCTAAATATTTTGACGTTTGCTTCCAAAATTTGACAATTCACTTTTACCAGCAGTGCCATAATAGTATTTTATACAACGAACATGTAATGATAGCCATTAAGACACGAGCATATTGTAGGATACGAAACGAGCCGCAGGCGAGTTTCGTATATAATATGCGAGTTTCTTAATGGCCATTACATGAAAGTTGCATACAATATTTTTTCTACTCCGATTAATAAAAATTATTCAACCAATAATTATTAGTTCAATCAATTTTAAATATAGTTACTTTTGGAAATCAAAATTATTTGACAGCTATCAAATTAAGTGTCACTTTATAGGTATGTTCGCCTGCAATAAAAGTGTAGCACTGAGCTATATAATTTTGGAAAATTAAGGTCTATCTGTAAAAAATTAGGGGAAAATTACTAAATTTGGGAATATCTATGTATATTGCATTTGTATACTGCAAGAAGCATTAAAACATAATTAAAATAAATAAAATCGTATAGATCAGTGCTATACTTTTATTGCAAGTAACAGACCTAATATAATTAATTTCAGAAATGTCAACCAGGTATCCATGGCTATATTAAATATTGTGCGAATGTCCCATTCCTATTGGCTTAAAAATCTGTATCATAATGAAAATCTGTATCATAATGAATATCATTATGATACAGATTTTAGTCTTTTAATAAGTATATTATAAAACAGGAGTAGAAAAACATTTTAAGGCACTCAGTGTCTTAAAGTGACATTTTTAAGGCTTCTATGGAGTGCTGAAAATGGCATTTTTAACACGTTTGTAGGAAAAATAATATAGTAGTTTTTCTTCGTTCGTTGGAAAAGTGACACTATTTGACCTGTTATTTTTTGCGCGAAGCTCAACATTCCCGAATAGTCGGCAGTTGCTAAGCAATTAGAAAATAACAGTGCGGTAATGTTACAAATGGATTATTACAATAAAATGGAACAAAGTATGATTTTAATTTTCATAATGCTAAAGTTGTTATAAAAGAAACATTTTATTTATAATGATATTCTTGAACATTAATCGTTGTTAATATTTACCTTTATTGTACAATTTGTAAATTGTACTGGAGGGCAACGAGAATTTATAGTCGTTGAAGCTGCATGGCTAATTGTTATTGGGTTTATCTTGCTTCGATCATTTTCATTTGAAGTCGAGGAAGGGGTGTTGTATATTCATTTCATTATTTCAATTCCTTATAAAATACAACGAATCGAACAAAACCGGCTTGACAATTATTCTGCTTATGTCATAACAAAGTGATTTCCATGGTTACCACTTCTATATTTCAATATTAACATAAGGAAACCTATCTAAACTCACTTGATTATATCCTGAATGAAATATTTCCTAATTATTGTTTTAAATGTAAATCATCGATCGAAGAAAAACTAGTATGTATAATTCGTGGGAGAACCATATTCCCAAACACCTGTGTTACTAGACTCGTACTTTGTGAAAGAAAAAGCGTCCGGGAAGTGGGTACATTCCGGACGGTTGCCAAAAAATATAATATTTAGATTATTGCAGATTTCATATGACAATACAAAAAATCACTGTTTCGCGCTTAATATTCGCACATTTATCCAAATTCTTCCCAAAAACACACTCACCTATAATCTTCAGCATTTGTAACTTCCAATAATTTTAAGCGTAACTGATCCTCCAGAATCATCATTAAATGATAATAATATAAACAAAAAGAATAATCAACAGCCCTTGATAATGCTTTTAATGCACTTAACAACACTCACAATATTGTTTTATTAGTAATTGAACTTCAATCGGGATTGTGTTTGTTAACATTATTTTTACTTCAGCTTAATTCGCTTGTGCTCTACTCGTGCCAAATCACATGCACGATATTATTTATATAGGCCAGGGAATTTCAACGCATGTAATTATAATATTTAAATGTATTATACAGTCTGTCCCATTTATAGCTAGTTATTTACAGGTAATTTCTAAATAAAGATTTGTATAAATGAGGAAGTACCTATTTATGATATGCTTAGCAAAAAACATTTAATGGAAAAAGTATTTCTGCTCAGTCTGTGAAATTATTCATCTTTGACTGAACGCACATTGGGGTTACAAATTAAATACATAGATTGCGAAAAGTCTATTCAAGACACACGATTCACATTCAAGTACGAGAAGGAAAATATGAGAAAAAATACTTGAAAGAGAAAGAAGATTACTTGTGCGCAGTCAGCTACAAATCTGATATGGAAGCAGAGTTGCCAGTTTAAAATGTTCGGCACTTCCCAACTTATTTTGTATTTGACTTTCAACACGGTATAACGCCGTCCGGGAGAAAAGCAGGATTGGTAATATAATTGCCTTTTGGAAAATAATTGAGATCAACACAAATAAGAATAAAATAATATAGTTCAAGAAACAATTTGAAACAATTACAATCTACAATGAATAAAATCAATACACTGCTTCCGATTTAACAACTATCGGTACTTAACATTGTTGTCAATAAAAGTAGGGAATAGATTTCACAGATAAGTATATTTGGCAACAGCGGTGAAAATAGGGGGCCATTGAACACACGCTCATCGCTGACTGCGCACAATTATTTTTTTCTCTCATTAAAGTAGGTTTTCCCTGTCGTACTTGTGTGAATCGTATGTAGCAAATAGACTTTTAGCAATCTGTATAAATTATCACTTAATATCAGCTTGAATAAGGGGTTCGCAAAACTTCAAGACGGTGTCAGATCAATTGGTGAATATTGACTTCCGATCATCTTCTAATATTCACAAATTTTTTTGGTGCTTTTAAATTTGTTTTGATCAAGATAAAGTTGCGAAGTAACTGAACAGTAAATGTCAAGAGATTGTAACATCTTTGTTGAGCTAGGAATTTAGTGCGAGAATGGCAAAATGGGAAGCCTGTTTCTCCCCCTTACTGCTGTAAGATATGTAAAATATCTTCTGTATGTTCCTTGTGGTATATTATTCATTCTTTTTTTAATTTCTTGGAAAATTAAACCACAATATTTTTAAATTCTTTATTTCAACGTTTCGGTAGCGCTCCAGCTACCGTTGTCAAGAAAAAATAAGTAGACATTAATTTTTATCCCTAACTGACACAACGGAATAAAATTGTGTCAGTTAGGGATAAAAATTAATTAATTAATCAATTAATCGCTATTTGTATTGATTATTATTAATATTATTGTCACATAATTTGTAAATGATTGAATGTTTTTAATGTAAGGTTAGGTTAATTAAACTTGATATATTATTCTTACATAAATTGAAATAATTTCTTGTAGAGAATCACAGAAGCTTCTCAACTCAGCTTAAAAAAGGAGAACTGTCAATCTAACGTCAGATTGACATTTGTTTAGTAAAGAAAAAAACTACAGCTTGACAACATCACAATATTTTGTTTTGCAGCGTCATCGTCTATTTATCGTAAATGAACTATATACAAATATATACCTAGATAATGGTTATTTATGCAACAAGTGCAAAAAGTGAGTGTTTTGCAAGAGTTGCATACAATATTATTCCTACATTCATGTAAAAGCTGGAAAACTAGAATATAATATGTTGGGAACCTAACCTAACCTAATCAAACTCAAACCGTTCTTCTTTTTTGTATCTTTATGGCCTCCAGCTTGTCAGTACTCAATCATAGCTGGTTTTTGCCTTGACCATTTAAACTTTAAATAATTGAAAATTTTTGCAATAATCGTAATTAGTTGAGACTAAGTAGTAAGATATACATATATTATTGTTGTATTAAAGCAGGATCAGACGCTTGCTCTGGATTTTTATTTTATTCAAATGTTTAAGTTTGTCATAAATCATCACAAAACTGACACAAGAATGACAGATGAGTGCAATAAAAATGTTATAATGTTATTGCACTAGTGAAAAAAAGAGCCACTTTTTACATTAAATTTGTTTCACAAAAGTGTTGTTTTTTGCATGAATGTAGAAAAAAAAATTTGAAAGTCTCTTATATCTTAAATTTACATCATCAATAAATATATATGATGCAAGATCTGTTAAGGTCATTGTTATTGGAATCTCCAAACTTTAAAAGTCTTATACAGTTGTATATTGGACAGATTAGAATTATGTTCCAACGTTTTTGTTCGATAGAGATTAAAGATAGTTAATTTTGTAGGAATATTAAAACAGCATTAATGTCAAATGTCAATACTTTTATAAGGCCTTACGGAGAACAAAAACCTTCTACAAAGAAACAACAACTAGTTTCCTGGATATATGCCTCATCAGTATAGGGTAGATATCATCCGTTCAAAAGCTCTGAAAGCATAATTCTGGACTGGACTTAATATCGCACAATAACATCAATCTCAGTAATAACTTATACTTTTACCTTTAACATCTATAACAAGCTTTATTAAAATGACATTTTATTTGCAGATAACTGTGAATAACATGCAAGTATATATATATATATATATATATATATATATATATAGTTTGTACAACAATAATATTTTCCGCAAATCGCTAGGAAATTTTGACATTCCTGTCAAAATTTCTTGAAGAAAAAGTCAGGACTTCCGATATGATATTTCCGTACAGTTGTTAGTGTTCTACATAATCCATAAAACGTCTGTATGCATTTTCGTACTTTTCTCTTGTTTTCTTTGGCAATAATTCTAATGAAGCAGTATTCACTGCCTCAACCAGCTCTGGAGGAGTCCCAGGAATGGAAATTTCATCATCACATTTTACTTTCGAGAACACCAGCAATTAAATTTATAAGCGTCAAGTTTGACAATTCAACCTCAATACGTTTCTATAGTAACCCAAGTAATTTTATTAGGAGTTTCAAAGCACCATTTATTTGGGAATAAAATTATCGCGTTTTTTTTAAATCAATCAATATCTGTCGAATTTTAAACGATTTGCGGAAAAATAGTATGTTTACCTCGTAGGAAAAGCCACATTCCTGGACTCTGTGTTGCTAAGTCTCGGCTTGCGCCTCGACTTAGCAATCTTCACAGTCGTCCAGGAATGTTAAGCTTTTCCTACCCGGTAAACAATGTACTATTTTAGCAATATACAAGCAGAATAGCACTGAGTATCCAGTATTTCAGGCAAAATATATAACGTTGTATTTTAGCGAGAACAAGAGAACAAGACAAGTTCTCTTTTGAAGTGGTGAATAGGTATGCGTAGAGATGGAAATGTTTGGAGATCATTGAAAAAACAATAACGAACAAAATAACCCTAATAAAACAATTATAGTTATTTATGTAATTATAGTGAGATATGGACATTATTAACGCACGCATGTGAAGTTTGTACGACGAGGACGTAGGCCGAGTCGTGTAATCACATAAGTCCGTTAGTAATTCCTATCACATGTGTTACGCACAAAATTTTATCTACAACTGTTTATTAGTATTATTAACAGTATGTATCATAAAATAAAATAAAAAATTTCAATCCAACGTATTTTTAATAATATTGACTGTAAACATGAGGTAATGTGTATAATTTTTTGTGACCATAGAAGCAAAGATAAACAAAGCTGTAGAAAAAATAGTTGTTCATGTAACTAGTGTGTGAAGTAGCCTTTTTCCTTGACGAATGTGAATGCGACAATCACACGAGAGATCTGAGAGATCCATCTTTATAATTATAATAATCGAAAATAACATCATAGTTTCCTAGAAATATTCAATACATAAAAATACAATTGATTAGGTACACTAGGTATAGTCGGAAGATCTCAATTTAAATTTTGAATTTCAGATTCAATTCACAAAGAAATGTCAGTCACTCACCGCCAACTTATACCTATTCAGATACCTATAACTACATACATATTGGAACTTTTTTTGCACTAGTGCGTAAAGAAAAACTCTTCACGCACTAGTGCGTAAAATATGGTTTTACTTACTCTAAAATGTACCTACTCTACACACGGTAGTAGAAAAAATGAATTGTCAAAGTTGAATGAACAGAACGAGTTCAGGCGAAGACAATCTCCTTTTGGAAATTGAACATGCAGCTTCCTGTATTATTTCAAGTATTTAACTCTGGTATTAATATTTTTTTCTCCTACCCCTATAGAAAATACACACTTTCCTCCCCCAAATCAGGAAGGAAACTCATACTTTTTCTCCCTAGGGAGGAAAGCATTTTTCCTCACCCTCATTTCAAGTAAGTTGTAAACGATGAAACTTGTGAATTCATTATATTCATATTGTTTCCATAATTTCTAGAACATCCTGTATATCCTGTTGTTTGGTAAAAATCAAACATTAATGTTACTTCAACGTAGTTCTTCAATACAAATTTCAACTTTAGGAATCTTAGATATTTTTGAGTTTAGAATAAGAAAAGCATAGTATGCTGTGGCTCACTGACAGTAAACACGGCGATTGACTTTTGAGGTGCAAAGTCGCTACATTCATTAAACTTAGTTGAGTTTTTGAAAAATGGAGAGCGATTCGAGTGATTCTGAATTTCCAAATACACCACCTAATATTAAGGAACAAGCTAACATAGCGTCTTTAACCTTACTACCACAAAAATCTAAAGACAGGTATGAAAAACTATATATGCATAATATAAGCAATGGGCTGAAAGCAACAAGATACATAAATATTCAGAGAATGTTTCACTGGCATATTTTTCACTACAAAGAGAATCATTAAAAGCTTCATTACTTTGGTCTAAATATTCAATGCTACGCACAATGATACAAATGAAGGGCAATGTTGATATGAAATATCCAAAGTTGATTGCATTTCTGAAACGTCACTATTTGTGTTGTGAATAAATTTCCAAAAAAGGTGGGTAGGAGGAAAAATCATATGTATCACATGGGAGTAAAGTGCCTTTTCCTCCCTTGGATGCTTACTGCCCTCCGCTTCGCGTCGGTAAACTACATATTGCGGGAGGAAAAGTGGCACTTTCCTCCCTAGTAATACAAATAGCTATTCCATATTCTTATTATAGCACTAGTGCGGTAATATATTTAAAAACGCACTGGTGCGGTAATATACGTTATTATAACACCGGAATAATGTCAAATCGTACCTCTTACATGACAGTTGTAAATAATTTATGCCACGGAAGTATTGCCTACAAGGTCTTCGTTTGAAACTTGTGCTCTTGTTTGTGCGCGCCGCATGTTAAACGCGATGGGAAAGTTCCGAGTTTTCAGTTTTCCACCGACCGCTTTCCATAACGAAGCTCGGTACGCATACCATGCTCCAAAATTCGAACTAAACACGTGATACAAATTCTGTGTTTAGGAAAAGCATGAGTGATTATTTTGAGTGAAGGTGAATGTTTAGAAAAGTTCCAGTCGAATATTTGAATATGTTGCTGTGAGTTTAAAATATTTTTTTAACAAATAATTTTTCTATTTTAAAAATAACTAGATTATTATTTTTAAAAGCCAAACAACTAATTTACGAAAACTAAAATAAGCTGGAGTCTAATCAGAGTTTGTGAAAATTTTAATTTTAAAACAGTTTAAAATGAAAATATAGAAAATATATATATATTTTTTTTATTTTATTTAAAACATACATAACCCCGCATCAACTACTACGAGTTATTAGCAGGGGAGACATTTACATGTAGTGTGGTATATATTATATAATATCACAATTTAAATTTTTGATGTCAAGTTTATGTCTTTAAGATATAATAGCACTTCGTTTCCGGTTGAGGAGAGAATTGACTTTAAAGGGTTTCCTAGCTTGTGGTGTTTTCTTTGTTTTTCATATTTTAAATGATAATTGAGCTTTCCTTGAATATAATTATATCAAATTGGAATTAAATTGGAAGTTCAATATTTTCTCAATAAATTTCGGTTTAGCTTTTACATAATTTATTTGCATAAATATATAATTCGAATATTTTCAATAAATTTCAAATTATTGAATAAATATTACAAAAAAAATAATAGATGATTTAGTGTGTTTTTAATATTTTCATTTTTCACGCTTCGGTATTGTTCCAGACTCTGTTATCTACACAAATCATTCTATTTATAATTTTCTTCTTACTTGACCATTTAAAAGAAAACTCGACAGGTAGATGACTAATAACTTGAACTATATATAGACCATAAATGAAAATATTTTGATGCTTTTTGCATGATGTGAAATTTTCTCAAGATCTAACCACAGAGATAATAAGTAGTATGTTATACACTGAGGGGGTAAAGACTAGTTTTATTGACCTAGCATTAAAATGATTTCGCGAATGGCTTTGCCCCGAGCGGAATGTGGTGCGAGGCTTATAAATGTCGTCACCACCATGGTTTATTCACATTTTTTCCCGCAACCAGCCAAATTTAAGACAAAAACTAGAAATAATTTAGAGAAGCGTTTACCCTGTCGTCTGACTGACATGTACACTGTCACTTCTCGATATATTATGAACGCACTCCTTATGTAATCAGACATTTTTGGTCGAGAGCGAACTTATGGCATTTTTATCCAAATAAGTTTATATTAATAAATAATTTCAGGCAGTGAATATGTTAAAGACAATCTCCTAGGTATGCACAATTATGTTGCATAAGTTTTTGTTGAACTTCTATCTCTGAATTCTCAAAATATTTGAATTAGGCCCGGTTGTAGATGCACAGTTCAACTGTGGTTCTGCGTTGAACCGAGTTTAATTGCAAATTTTTGTTGTAAATACGTCAGTCACTACTGATCTGTGGATCAAATAGAAGTTCACGTGAACGGTCCTTGAAGAGCGTTCGAAGGCAGTTCAAGAGGGTTTTGGCATTTGACATTGAGCTGTTAACCTCAAAAAGAGAGGTCGAATATCTGATAATTCATTATTTCAATCAAAATGAACGAATTATTAGAATAATTAACCGATGATGAGGATTTTTTACAAATTTTGAATGATTTTTCACATCCTAGAAGACCGCAAACATTTAGAATTAGTCCAGTCATTTTAAAATATTATAAGTAACATCACACCATATACGTTACGTATAAATAAGATTATACGGTATATACGCGCCAATCAACACTGTCAACATTCAGTTAACGATCAAGTTTGGCATGGGACATTGACATTTCGGATGAAAATCGTAGTTCAGTGCAACCAACGTGACCTGAATGGCGTTCAACCAAACTAATGTTGATCTTGCACTCTACAACGAAAACCAAAATGAACTCGGTTCAAAGTTGACTGGCAGTTCAGTTAAACTAACGTTCACCAGTGACATCTACAACCGGCCCTTAGTCCGTTATTTGGTTAATAATAAAAAATTATTAACCACTAATGGAGAAATTCAACTTCTCAATTGGCTAGGAAAAGCAATAATTGTCAATTACACAGCTATATAGTGGTAGAAACAAGTGGTTGTGTATTAACAACTATGAAATGTGTACGTTTCAGCAATGATTTTCTTGACTATTACTTATTTTGTTCATATTTTAAAAATGTTGATAAAACTAATATGTTATTAGTTTTGTGGTTTATGATTATATTTATTTTAAAATGATATGTGGATTAGATTTATGATTTTTTGTCTCCAAGTGTGTCTTGGAAGTGCATGTTTAGTGTTTGTAATAAAATGTTCACGTGCTTCATATTTGGATTGCAAAAAACACCTCCCAACTACTCATTTTCTGATTCTTCAAAAATTTATTGTATAATTCGCTTGGTCTCTGTTCGTACTTATTTAATGATTGTTATAAAACAACAATTCACCAATGTAAAAAATCAAATGTATATTGTTCTAATCAATAAAAAAATTACATCATTAATTAGAATTCACATAATTATAATCAATTAGATGATAATTGCCATGCGGGAACCAAATTCATTGAAGCCATTTTCCAATTTTGAAGTGACACTTTCCAAAACTCTTCAATGTTATTGAGCCCACTTACTTCTGATAACCAGTTGCGAAAAGAGAAATTTTCCGTGATTATAATAATGTTTCCTACCAGTGCAGAGTGATACTTTCCCGCTCGCGGCCACAGTGTTACGCATGACGCAAAACGTGAGATTTACAATCTGGTTGGTGGCGGGAAACTTAGATACATGTCAAGATTTTCCTATATTCGTTGTGAATTTGAGCTAATTTAACATTATTTATAGTGTGCATTTTAATTTTCATCTTTGATAGTTTTGTACAGATTATTTTGTTTAAGTTTACTTCTTTATATTTTTGTTTGTACAATCACGTCTGAAGAGTTCAATGCAAGTAATAAATTGAAATTTTGCTTTATTCTAAATTTAATCTTTTTCAGACAAAAATTGTGAGAAAAGAACTAGAAATATAAAAATAAACATTTCAACTTAGCGGCGAATCGAATCACCAAACTTCAGGTTTAACTTTTTTTTTAATTTTCTCGTGCACGACCCCGCTAGCCATCTTCTAATCGATTAGGATTATCCGTAAGTGATATGAAAATGGAGTTCGACTTTTTCAAACATAACTTTCCATTTTTTCAATAAACCAGAACGAATTTAAGAATATTAAGCGACGGTTGTAGATGTCACAGGTGAACGTTAGTTTAACTGGACTGCCAGTCAACTTTGAACCGAGTTCATTTTGGTTTTCGTTGTAGAGTGCAAGATCAACATTAGTTTGGTTGAACGCCGTTCAAGGTCACGTTGGTTGCACTGAACCACGCTTTTCATTTGAAATTTTAATGTCCCATGCCAAACTTGATCGTTGACAGTGTTGATTGGCGCGTATATCCCGTATTATACGTAACGTATATGGTGTGATGTGGTGTTACTTATGAATATGATATTTCAAAATGACTGGGTTTATTTCTAAAAGTTTGCGGTCTTCTAGGATGTAAAAAACCATTCAAAACTTGTAAAAAATCTTCATCGTCGGTTAATTATTTCGATAATTCGTTCATTTTGATTGAAATAATGAATTATCAGATATTCAACCTCACTTTTTAAGGTTAACAACTCAACGTCAAATGACAAAACCCTCTTGAACTGCCTTTGAACGCTCTTTGAGGACCGTTCACGTAAACTTCTATTTGAACCACAGATCAGTAGTGACTGACGTACTTACAACAAAAATTTGCAATTAAACTCAATTCATCGCAGAACCACAGTTGAACTGTGCATTCACAACCGGGCCTAAAAGTGTATTTGAACTTATTTTTTAACCATCTTTCCAAATCTGTTATTATTTTTTATGAACGCTGTTTGATGAAAAATTTATCCCGCGTTTGACAGTTTTGTAAAGGAGTCCCTATGTAGCATTTCATAAATAACACAGTGTATAATATAAATATATATATTTTACCATTCTGTATTTCTATTTTCAAAAAGAAGTTGTCAACATTTGTCATTCTCAATTTTGAGATATATTGTCAAAGTAGATTCAAAAATATAAGTTTTTTAAAAGATATCATCAACTTTAAAACTATGTTTAGGCAGACTCTCTTGCAAGGGAGGGTGCCGCACGTGTTTCTATCGGACCAGAACCTACTATTAACATCGCAATAAGATTTGACAAATAAACACTCAATACCTGGATAGCAGGAAGAGCTTTGGACTTCTGGCATAATTTACCAGGATTGGTTCATTCAAAGGCTTTTATGTGATAATATCCTCCGAAGAATGTCTCCAAACAAATGTTAGAATATAGCAGACGTTGTCTAACAGGTCTTTTAACAGGCCACTGCCATCTGAATCATCATATGCTAAAACTTGGACTGTCGGAAGGATCGACTAGCCGTTTTTGTCTGGAAGATGATGAAACAGCAGAGCATATTATTCGTGCCTGCCACGCCGCGGCTCGAATCAGCTCTCTGATGTTTAGCAGGGTCTCTCTCTCTCGCCCTCGGACCTGAAATATCATTCACCTAATAAACTAATCGGCTTTGTTAAGGAGCTGAATTTGTTTAGTGAAATCTGAATACGAGTGAGCCACGATAGACTCTTGCGAGGTGCGGTGGAGGGCCTTAGAGACCCACTCACCACACGCTTTACGTAACCTAACTATGTTTAAATAAGTAGTAGCTATGTTAGGCGTTCTAAATTGATCGGTCACTGTTTATATTTTCTGGTCTTAACGAATGATCTTGGTTTGTTCACCTTCGAATCAGGTATAATAATTGAAAGCTTAGATTTTCAGTCCTCTACTTCGTGTACAGTCATGCACACTTACTTATCCAATCTACATGCTCTAGAAACACCAAATATCAAAGCCACCCAAAAAATATAATATACCTAAATGTGGGATCTAAATGGAAATTGAAACCTTGTTAATTAACTCAATCATCAAACTTTTATTATCTGGAGCTTCCTGGATAAGTTATCCAATTTTCTCCTTCGTTGAAATCCTGGATTTCATTCCCTATAACCTTGAGCTTGCCGTTTGAAAATAAAGAACGAAGTTTTGAATATGTAGATATATGTTTAATTGCAAGAGTTGACTTCAACATTAAATAATTGGCCCATGATGTTGAAGAAGGTCTAGGAAGTATGCCAATACCACATTTTCAGAGAGAGAACTCATGTCCATAAAACGTTTTCATGAATATTCGTACCTTTCTTTTGACTTCTTTGGTAATAATTTTAATGAAGTAGTATTCACAGCCTCAGTCAGCACTGGATGAGATTTTTATGCGTCAAGTTTAACAATTCAACTTAAATAAAATTACTTGGAACCATACCAAGTAATTTTATTTATACCGAATTTTGATGCACCGTTTTTCTAAATCAATTATTATGTGTCAAGTTTCAAACTAATTGCGGGAAAATAGCATGTTTACTGGACTCCGGATATTCGTCCAGGAATGTTAGGCTCTTCCTACTCGGTAAACAATGTTCTGTTATTCTTCGATATTCATTGTTAGTTTATATTCAATTATCTTCTGCCGTTTTATTCGTTTTTCCTGCTATTACCACTTGCTTGGATGAAAATAGTTATTTGTTATACAAGAGAGAAAATATTAGATTTTAGCTCGAGGTTACGTTTAAAAAACCGACAGCTGAAATCTAATATTTTTCCCGTGTATAATACACTTTTTTCTCTGAGACAGGAAAAACGACGATTTAATAGTGAAAGAAAATATTATTACAATATATTGAAGTTAGAATGTTATCGATATGAAATTTGAATTTCATAGTAAGCTAGTAAGCTGTTGTAGTTATAGCTACAATTAGACTTGCGTTGCTAAGGAAAATTTCAAAGTAATCAAATATCTATGAATTCAATTCTGTGATTTGATTTAAAAAATTGCAGACTCAGTGATTGTGAAGTAGTCATATTGAATAATATGAAGTAAAAAAATAACTGATTCCTAGTTTTCTCTGACTCCTGAGTTGATAGAAACATCGCAAGTATCACCACGAAAATTACTGCTAGCTAAATAGCGGAAAATTTACGAAGCCGCGTATTCAAGATTTAAGAAATGGAAAATCTATATGTTTACATATCCACAGAAAAAATATTATTATCAAGACGTGCGAAAAGCGTATTTTTCGGAAAATTCATCCCCACTAGTGAGGAGAATGAGTATATGATAATAATAATCATACAGGGTGTTTCATTGGTAAAGGGCCTAACTTCAACTGTAGATAGGGATCACTTTGGTGGTTCCAAAAACCTATATTTAATGTGTCTTCTGCACTTCATAACCGAGATACAGGGTGTTTTACAAATTTATCCTATTTCTTTCGAACCTCATAACTTCCGAGTTACCCTGTATATTATTTTGAGATTTGGTACACGTAATAACCATTACCTGAAAACTCCATCAAAAGCATCTCCAAAAAGATAAAGCAGGTCCGGCTTAACAAAAAATTTCAAAACCAGTTTTTCCTAAAAACAACACCCTGTATACAGATTTTTTGGAAATTGCCCCTTATAATTGGAAGTAGTATAAAAAATCGAATCTACTTACTTCCTTTTTATTTTTCCGCATACAATTTTTCTACCAAAAATTTATCGTCAAAGTTATAATTTATGCACGTTCTGGGGGTTAACAATGGTATCAGAGAGGTTTTTTTATTTTTTAGCTTGAAATGAAATCCATTCAATGCATCTAGAGAAGCATCCTAGAAATTCAATTGAGTTTGTATGTTTACGAGTACAGACCACTGAAAAATGTGATTACAGAGCCGTACTTAGAACATACTCATTCAGTATGTTTCGAATATCTCGAACACCCTGTATAAGGATATGTATGCACTTCTACATTTAGAATAACAAGAGTAAAATACAAGGAATAAATTTATACTTCGAAAAACGGAGATTTTTATTAATTTTATTAATTGACATGAACAGAAAACAAGAAATTCTAACAACAATGTCCAAACGAAGAAAGTCCAACCTTCAAAAATTGCTCGAAATGCATAGTTTCCAATTATAAAGAGCAATTTTAGGAAAAACGAGTTTTGAAATTTTTTGTTAAGTCGGACCTGCATTATCTTTTTGGAGATGCTTTTGATGGAGTTTTCAGGTAATGGTTATTACGTGTACCAAACCTCAAAATAATATACTGGGTGACTCGGAAGTTATGAGGTTCGAAAGAAATAGGATAAATTTATAAAACCTGTATCTCGGTTATAAAGTGCAGAAGACACATTAAATATAGGTTTTTGGAACCACCAAAGTGATCCCCATCTACACTTAAAGTTAGGCCCTTTACCAATGAAGCACCCTGTATAATAACACTTTTTCCGAAAGAAAAGGACCAGGAATAGGAAACCCTGGAATATGCAACCCTTTTTTTACCTATCCCTTTTGTGTATAAGAGTCGCAGTACAAATAATCTTAGACGATTTTTAGCGGATATTATAGTCTAATCAAACAATGCCTACCTACATCAAATTTCGTCTGGAAACACGATCTGAAGTCGAGAGAATTTAAATAGAAGTTTTACTGCAAATAATTGCAATTAGTTTGCCAGTTTCAAATGAATTTTGAATCTTTAAAATGAAAGTCACCATTCTCAGCTCAGTTTTTAGTAAATATTAATAAAATAATAATTACTCACAGATATTTGCTGGCCTCTTCTTCAGGTTCCATCCAATCCCAAAAATCTATCTGTAAGACCCAGTCGCGGTTAAATGGTAGACGGTTTACGCTGGCTAGGACTATGAGCTCATGGAGAAAATTTGTCGTGATTTGAAACAGCAGCAAACCCATTCAGAACAATAGTTTATCACGCCACCATCGGTTCCAGCACTATGACGTTAATTTTCTATTGTGCAGAAAAGCTCGAAATTCTCGAAAAATGAAAAATTTCCCACGGATTTACACAAAACTTTATTTGTACGGCACCACCGTCAAATATATATTCATATGTTGAACAATCTGCAGAAACAAACGCCGTACAGTTTAAAATCACCTTTTTAGAGGGTAAAAAGTTACAGTTTTCAAATATTTTCCTAGATTTTCCACTACGCACAAGAGAAAATTAACGTCATAGTGCTGGAACCGATAGTGGCATGATAAACTATCGTTATGAATGAGTTTGCTGCTGTTACAAATAGCGACACTTTTTCCCCATGAGCTTTATAGTCTATATACATAATACGGCAGATTTTCAAGCTTCTCTTCAGTGATTCGTGGTTTTGAAAGTTTGGTCGGAAGTTTTGAGCAGGCTAATTGATTTAAAATATCAACTTTCCACCACACTTTAAACTCGTTGAATGCTTTATTTTTATTTTCATCCAGTGAATATTCATCAAGTGCTGTAGGCTCTTGGAGTTGGACTATTTTTTGTTCTCTGTACGTAACGGTCTTTTTTATCACCTCTTTAACCTTCGTTTCTGTGCCTGTCACAAAAATGTCCACCAACTGGAAACTTTTTCCCTATTTTTATTCAGGGAAAATATTTTTGTTGGGATGAGAGATATTTCTTTTGTTTAGGATCAAAACGGCAAGTTATACCATAATTGAGTAATATTTTGTTGCGATAATTATTAATTAATTTATATTATATATTTATTAATTAGATAACCAAACAAACCTTACGCTTCAATTACATAGATAAATGATTGAAAATGTACATTTAAACTCAATACTAATACTGAGTGATAGTGGTAATTGTAATTATTATAAAAGAAGCCGCATGAGAAAATTCTCCCAGCTTCAAAACTGTTTGCATAGATATGTCAATTTAATAATCTATGACTAGGTATATTTTGCGGAAACTCTGTCAAAAACTGCCATTTCAGTTAAGATAGCGTATTAAATCGATTCGCAAGATTGAACATGTTCACCGTAGAGGTGATCTCGAAATATTAAACGATGGAAGCACATTAAACATAGGTACTGGGCAACTGGGCGCAATATTCGAGGCGGAACGTTAAATCTAATTAATGATGTAATTGAAAATGCTCACTTGCATTTGGAAGTAACCAAGCGAGCGATGGACCATTTAAGCTTCCCTTATTGAAAAAGGGAGTAATTATTCCGTCGCCTATTATTCATTACGAAAAAATATCAAATAAATGTTCCAGCTGTTTATAATTTTTTATTCTTTCCTCTCAAAATTTTCGGACAACTAATCTTGGAATACGACTCATTAACTTTAAACTGGAATACCCGTTTCGTTTTATTTGTACATATATTCGAATATATAATGATTGATTTGATGCTTACGAAGCGAGATGGAACGATATATCTGCAATCAATGTAAAAAGAGATGGATTCGGTACCGTTAGACATATCAGAGTATAACGTACCATCAAAACGCATAACAGAAGAGACAAGGGTTGTCTCTGACAGAAGTGCAATTTGTACAATATAACGCGGGGAAAGATGGAAAAACAAGTACGCCTCCCAAAATCAACGAGCCCACAGTATGAGATGCTGTTGGAATTTTCATAAAATCATCCCATTGTCATCAGAGGGAAGAACAAACCAAGCGAGGTTGAAATAATAGGTATATAGCAAAAGCTGATTAGATTTTTGACATTTGTTTCACAAGATCGTTAAGACATAACAGGCTATCAAACTAGTCCAGTTATTTTAACTTGTGATGATAAAATGATTCTCGTTGACATAACTATGCGCATGATGATACAGAATCTGTATTTTAAGTCATGTCGTTATATTAAATTCACATAACATAAATAACATGACATGATACGGAATAGGGCCGATTATCGAATGTTTTCGACTGCATTCCTTTCACGGCTTCAGATAAACTTGCCAAAGTTTACAAACAATCTTTTTTTGGGAGAATCATTTACACATCCAATTCAACGCATTTCTAAACAGCAAAAATGTAATCAGGAAGTAGCGGTTTATTTATGTGGAATCTACACCTCGTCTATTTGTTAACATTCGTTGATATATTTGCTATGTGTTTGAGAAGTTGTTAAAAACCAAACATTTAATGTTTGGGAGGAAATTAATTGACGCAGAATGATATATTCGATAAATTTATAGTGTTTTTGAGATAAAAATTGCATTTTTCGGTAAGTGAAAGCTATTAGTAAATAAACGTTCAACTTTTTGAAAGGGTGATACATAGGTTGCTATTTATATTTTGAGCCTAATAATGGAGACATAAGTTTAATATTGAAAATGACTTTATTTTACTTGATGATCAATACACGTTTGCATACGCTCGAACCAATTTCCGTAACACTTTTTCCATTCCGATTGAGGCCAAAGCATGGCTTTTGAATGCATCAACAGCTTCTTCAGGCGCCGAAAAACGTTGGCCGCGTAATTTATTCTTGATATTCGGAAATAAAAAGGAGTCATTTGGTGTCAAATCAGGGCTGTACAAAGGATGACCCATCAATTCGACGTTTTGGCCAGTCAAATAGGTAGTTGTTTTAGCCGATATGTGAGAACTGGCTTTGTCATGATGAAGCATAATCCTTATTTGCCGGTTGTTTTTTCGTATTTCACGAAGCACTTCTGGCAAACAAATGGTTGTGTACCATTCAGAATTAACCGTTCTAGGTTTCTCTAGCGGCACGACTGCCACATGTACAGTTATTCCGAAGAAACAGACGATCATTTGCTTCGAGGTGCTTCGCACACGAGCCACTTTTGTCGGATTGGGCTCGTCTTGGAAGACCCATACAGTGGATTGCTGTTTTGTTTCGGGCTCATGTGCATAGATCCAAGATTTGTCACCTGTGTAGATGTTATACACAGCTTTTGATGTACCGCGATTGTATTTCTTGAGCATTACTTTGCACCAATTGGCACGAGCATCTTTTTGAGCTTTTGTCAAAGTATGCGGGATTAACAGCTAAACCACGTCAAAAGTCGTAGAAAATCATCGCACGAAAATGTTGAGTTAATTCCATTTTTACGCTGAGACAAAATTTTCAAGTCTCTTAACTTTGCAATTTCTGAACTAATCCTAGAAGCAATTGGTATATTCAATTTTTTTATGAAACATGTCTGTATTTTCTGGGGACGGAAATCTTTGATCACGCAGTTTATTTGTTAGGACTTAATTCGGCACTGTATAGAGAATGGTCCAACAATTCAATGCTCTGGTTTTGAAGACTCAATGATTTTCAGAGCTGTTTATGAAGTTATTCATTTATTCATTGGTTTCTCGAGACTCTGCAAGTAACAGTTCTCTGTTTTCACAGATGAATTGTCACCAGGTTTTGCGACAAATTATGCACCATTTTGTTGTTGGACTTTAAAAACGGATTACGCAGAAAGTGAGCTTAAGCAGCCAGACTATTAAATAGTGAAATATAACAAAAAACTATGGAATACACTCACATTTATTAAATAAATTCACGTGAAATCAAGTGACAGATGGTAGAAACTTAAAAAATCGTGGCGTTATTAAATTTCCGCCCTTGGTCTGCTAAACATTACTTACCTCCCTATTTTTGATATTCATATAATTGGTTCCGGTAAGGTAGTTGGGGACTGAATGTAAAATAGCTTGATAATTATGCAGTGAACTTGAAAAATATAATTCAAAGCTAATAATATCGCGTTAACAACTTTGGTAATGAGTTCTTAATTACTTGTAGTTCATTGTCAGTAGTAGTTATGGAAAAAATCAATCTTCGATTTATTTGAATCATGGAGTTCTATAGAAGTTCTCAAATTCGCAAAGCTATAGGAAATAACGTAAACTGTTGAACTTAAAACGATACCAATAAATGTAGTAAAATGATGAAATAAAATGTAAATCGTACTGCAAAAGAATGAAGGAAGGAGATATTTAAACATTGTCTGGAATGCATTAAAAAAATGATGATAGCTACTTAAATATGTAGCTGGCGTTGCAGAAATATTATCGATTGAAGATTCTGGCACCTTCATTGATTTGAAAAATGAAAAAGTATTGTTTATTTGAAATTGAAAATAGATACATATACAAATCATTGGATATGTACGGATATGGTGGTTCAATCTGGTTTCCCTAATTAACCTGACTATGTAGCAGCTCTGCGTTCATTTGCTCACCCAAAACAGTTTCCAAATTGTCTGGTAACTTATATTGTATTCCTGATACCAAGTTGCAAGTTGGTTTGTCTTCCTTTGCTATTGGAATCTTATGGGTTAAATTGGTGTGCCCTAATCGAAGTCGATTGATTTTCACTTGGTGCTGTTCATTGTCACCTATTTTAACCGCTGTTGCCAGAAGTGCAGATTAATTTGTACAAATGATATTTTTGTCTTGTTATCGTTGACTTTTTTTTCGAGCTCATGCACTATTTAACAGTTTCATCCGGCAGCAGTGTTCCTTACATGCTGGGAACATACTGAATACTGAATACCACCAACTAGTGAATTATCTCTGTAAAGGACTCTGTTGGCGGTTGAAAGTGTTTAGTTTTACCTAATAGTGCATAAGCTCAAAAAAAGTGAACGATAATGAGACAAAAATATCATTAATCTGCGCTTCTGGCAACAGCGGATAAAATAGGGGAGCAATGAACATTCGACCAGCATCTGGAAATAAGTATACATTCTCGCCAACGACGCACAATTATTCTTTCTCTCTCTTTCTCAAGCTGGTTTCCTCATATTTTCCGTGTTGTACTTGTGTGAATTGCATAATTCCATAAGCTTTTTCGCAATCTGTATAATTCGGGTTGAATTTGCGCCAATGGCAACATTTTTTAATAACTTCAATCCAAAAAATTTCATATGCGAAGTACATTATACCCACTAGAATTTGAAATTAAGCGACTTGAGCGATGAGAAAATCTAATTGTAAATATACAAGCAGCGCTCTTCTCTTTATCATCACATTAACAGCCGTGCAAAGTAACGATATCTGCACACTAGACTAGAAGGACGAAAATACTATTTTCACCGTTGAATCAATTTGCAGTTTGTGGGTTATGTACATCGTGTTTTGGAAAGGAATCGAATCCATCCAATTTAAACAGAGTGGATTGTTTAATACTAACGAAATCAAGATTGTGCAATTACGATTGATTCTTCCTTGCAGGTAAATACTTTAATCTTGAATTATACTTCCATTCCATCCGTTATCAAAGACCATTGTTTAATAATTTACTGTTTACCTAGTAAAATTTATCACCGCAACGTTCAAATGGAATTAGGAATATTGTGGTTTATTTTCCCATGAAAAACAAACATTGAAGTAACGTTGTGTCTCCACTGATGGGATTCTTCTATACAGAATGCGAAAAGTCTATTCGAGACATACGGTTTACACAAAAGCGACTGGAAAAAAATTGGAGAAACTACTTCAAAGAGGAAGAAAAATAATTGTGGGCAGTTAGCGTTGGGCGTGTGTTTAGCTCCAACTATTAATCTGACATGAAAGCAGCAGAAAGTTTGGTACTATCTAAGGAATGAATAACTTCACTTCCAACACGGGATGTATTCAGTGGGAAAAATCGAGACTGGTAATATTATCAACTTTTGAGAAATGAGTGAGATCAACACAAATAAGAATGAAATAATATAGTTCAAGAAAAACTTTGTACAAATTACAATATGCAGAAAATAAAATCTATACACTGCTTTCGACTTAACAGCTATTAGTATTTAACATTGTTGCCGACAATAGTTATTTGTTTAACTAGGCAGCAAAGTAGTAGATTGACTGCCGAGGCTGAATTCATAGCCGAACGCAACGAGGCTAGGATTTCAGTTAAGGCAGTCAATCTACTTTGCTGCCGAGCTGAACATATAATTTTTTCTCCGATTGTTCATAATGATATAGGAGGCAAATTATTACAATTTCCACAATCTCTCTATTTTTCCTGTAGTGTGCAATTAAAAAAAAGTTTGATAAAAATCGCAGTTGTTGGAATGGTTGGTTGCTATGGAAATGTCCATAATAATTATAGTTTGACAATTCATGAAATTTCTGACAGTTGTGCGAAAAAATATCAGTATATTTTAGTATATTGAAGTATAAGTGGATATTAAAATCTTTAAAACACGCGCGATTTTTCGAGCACGACGGCGAAGCCGGAGTGCTCGAAAAGCAAGTGTTTTAGAGACCAGTTATCCACGAATACTTTACGCTTTTTTTTATTGGTGCATTTTGAAATCATAAATACTGGTATTTATTACTACTACAAGGAAAAGAAATGTAGAAATGTAGTGTAGCTATTTTACCATCAATGTTAATAACAACTAAACATATGTTTTTAAATTCTTGTTAAAAGTGTTATGTAATAATTGCTAATAAATGTTTATGTCAAATGTTTTACTCCTATTGAGTATAATCACTTTGCTGCCTAGGCAGGAAAAGTAATACTTTGCGCGCTTATTGATATGTGTCAGCAAAATTAATATTTGCTGCCAATGGAAGGAAAAAATGATTTTCCCAGTCGTACTTATGTAGATCGTATGTCGCGAATCGACTTTTCGCAATCTGTAGAAAAAAAAATTTTCATTATTTGTAGTTGTAGTGAAAAATGTTATTCTTAATGGAAAGTGTCGCTTTTTCTGAAACCGCATGAAATAATATGAAATTCAAATGTTTCAAAATCTGCTCCATTATATAGTCAATTTAATGGGAAATTTAATGAATTTTCCCAGTTCGAAAATCTTTATATATTCAAAAATGAATCACCAAGCTGTTTGTAAGCGCATTACTTCTGATCTACTGCATCAAATTGAATAAATCTTCCCTGTATTTGTTCTTCATTGTCAGGGGAAGGTTTGTATAAAAGAAAATTGGATGGAAATAGTTATTTGTTTAAATAGGCAGCAAAGTAGTAGATTGACTGCCGAAGCTGAATTCAGCTGAGGCAGTCAATCTACTTTGCTGCCTAGTTGAACATATAAGTTTTTCTCCGATTGTTCATAATTAGGATATTGTATTTGCAAATTATTACAATTCCCACAATCTCTTCATTTTGGTTGGTTGCTATGGAAATGTATAATCACAGGCAGCTGTCTAGGCAGGAGAAGTAATACTTTGCTGATTGATATCAGTCAGCAAAATTAATATTTGCTGCTAATCGGAGAAAAAAATTTTTTCCATCAAAATAAAGTTCTCTTAAATCCCATTATATTAAACACGGAGACTATATAAGGAGATCGGACTCATCTATTTCAATTTCTACACACGGTAGAGGACGCCAGCTTAAGTCACAAACCTTCACAGTCAATCATTAAACTCGAGTCTCTGCTGCTTTATTGGCTGCTAGAATGCTAGATCCTTTAACAGTTCGCTGTTTACTTGTCAGTTAAGTGAGGTTAGGAGCAGGGTAGGGGATCTCTGAAGGCGCGTGGGTGCTGCCACATAAAAAGTTCCGTCAGCACTAAAATTCGTAATTTAATGAAAACTGTAACGATGTTAGTAGTAGCTGCACATTCTTCCACATATACAGGGTGTCTCAAAATTGACGCCCGTCCTCTCAGAATATGAATCGGGGAGCTAAAACGAATTAAAACGTAAGAATAAAAAAATTGCGTTATATCCATGGTTACAGAGTTATTGACAAAAAACAAAGATCTAACATTCAATATTTACACTTTATTAAAAACGAAATCAGCTAAAAACAAATGAGTAGACAAGTGAGAACATTACTAAATCAAACATTCCTCGACTGTAGGATTGGAAGAGGTGGACCCGTACTATCTCCAGATCTAAATCCATTAGATTTTTTTTCTGGGGATTCTTAAAAGAAAATATTTACTTTGAACCTGTTGAGAGTGCGGAAGATGTAGTAGCTCGTATTCACGCTGCTGTGACGTTTATAGACAAAAACATGCTACAGAGGTTTCGTGATTCAATGATAAATCGTGCAAATATTTGCATTGAAGTAGAAGGCGATTTGTTTGAACACCTTCTATAAATTAATTTCTTGATTTGTAACAAATATTCGTTTTTAATAAAGTTTAAACATTGAGGGCGGGTTGTATCGCAATTGGTTAACTCACTGGTTACGAAACAAATGGTTAACTTTTAACCAGTTGTTGAGTTGCCGCGCCGATAGTTAGTTGCTGGTCACGTAACTGAAAGTTTTGTGGTGTTGGTAGAGCTGTTACCTAACTTCATGTTGTGCTTTGACGTTGTTTGTCTATCGTGATTTTTTTTTTTTTTGTTTATGACTAGTGAGGAGCTCCATTAGCCGAATATGTTTTAGTTCGTTCATAAAATTTTTTTGAAAGAGTAAGTATCGACCCCATTTCAATACATGATCTATTGTACAATATAATGTGGTAGTTAATATAACTTAAAATATTTTTATTATTTTTTTTTTAATTTTTTTTATTATAATTTTTTTTATTGTTTTTTTTATTTTTTTTCATTTTTTATTTATTTTTTTTATCATAGTGATTGATGTTATATATTGTGACATTAGTATACTTTTTAAAATTCGATCTAAATATGAATTTAGTTATGTAGTTTTTATTGATAATTATTGATATTAAGTTAGCTTGCATTAGATTCATTTATTAATTATTAGTATTTAGCATATTTTCATCACGACAGTTTCTTTAGATAGTCTAAATCTTGCAGCAAACTCTCCATTGTTCCATTTTACAAAATGGTTTTCTCTTATTCTAAAATTTCTTGGAGCCCTTGGAAGTAGTACCAATTCAATTAGCTCCACAAAGTCTTCATCGTCAGTTAATTCCAAGCCTCTCAAATCGTCTCTTTGAATATTCATCGTACGTCTAAACAATTTATTTACTTTGAGGTCTATTTAAAAATTTTATCCAATACAGAATTCTAGAGACGGTAACTGCATAACAAAACCCCACAAAAATCCCGTCTATAAACAAATGTCAATACATCAAACTACACAAAACGCTAATAAAATAACCGTTCTGTGACAAAACATGAAGTTAACCATCAGATATCAAATGGTTAGAAAATCCAGTCTTAACCAACGTATAAACACTTGTTTAGTGGGCGATACAACGAGTTACCACGTTGTAATATAGCGTTAATCAAATGGTAACCAACTGCGATACAACCCGCCCTGAATGTTAGATCTTTGTTTTTTGTCAATAACTCTGTAACCTTGGACATAACGCAATTTTTTTATTCCTACGTTTTAATTCGTTTTAGCCCCCCGATTCATATACTGACAGGACGGGCGTCAATTTTGAGACACCCTGTATATTACCGCTGACATCCTAGCCTGACAACCACTGACAACTGCTTATTTGTGTGTGTGTTGAGTATTCGCATTTGGTTTTTATTGTTTATAATGGGACTTTTACTTCAAGAGACAATGTCGAGAATATGTTTTGTGAAAGACTGTAATTTGAGGTGCATACGGTAAGCTTTACCTTCATTAGAAAACATGTTCCATTAAATAGAAAGTGACAGAAGTAGTACTATTATTCTTCCATACAACTTTGAACTTCCCAGTTTTGCTGTTGACTTCCTAACATTTATTTTTTTATGTTTGTCATTGAAATATGTAAAAAAACGTTGTCATTTATTCTTTTTTAATCAATAGAATGGAAATATATGAACTTGTCAGTTTCCCATCTATAAGTATTTTTTTATCTATGGTTAGGAGATAGAACCAAAACAAAACTGTAGTTTTCCTAAATTGAATTCAATTCGCTTATTCGTTTTAAATAATCTGCACTACCCACCACAATTGCAATAGATTTCAACAACAAACACTGCCTTTTTTTTTAATAATTTCCATATTTCTAGTTCTTACTTTGAATTTTTGTCATTAATAATGTTTACTATTGGACTACTAACTGTCATCTATAAAAAGTAAGGTTATTGTTGACACTGTTTTAAATAGGTCTTTGAGTTGCAATGCACGACGCTGCGGTCAAAAAATTCCACTCAGACAGACTATTTTCAGGACAGATTTTATCAATTTTCCTGTATGAGTTATAGCTGTTTGCACCAATTGATATTTAAGTCGACTTAAAGTTAAAGTGGCGCTTCAAGAAACTTTTGTTTCGCACCATGAACAACTTGTCATTTTAAGCTGCACCTAGCTAAGCTTAGAAAATCGATCGCTTATTCTTCACTTATCCTCAAAGTGGAGATTTCTAACCTAACATTCTTGTGTTTTGATTGATATGTTAATGTTTCTCCTCTTTTCGGGTCTCCGTTTTCTGTCTTCTAGTTTAGTTTAAAACAACAAACAACAAATAAATCACATTTCAACAAAAAGCAACGGATTCTAGTGGTTTTCAGCAATATATAGGGTGATTGGAGAAAAAGGTATATACACTCACCGGCACGAAAAACGGAGCAGTTGAATTTTTTCAAACAAACTTCAAATTTCAATGCTTTGTGATGTTTTATTATTATAATATCTTACACACAAATAAAATAATATGTTTTAAACATTTTTTAACAACAATTGATTTTTTATTTGAAGTAAAAAAGTTTATTTGAGTTAAAATAATAAACCCAATAGATCTTATTACTTGGCCGTAAAGTGCAAGTGCATAGTTGGCCATGAATTTTGAGAAATGTGACATATCCAACGTGACAGATACGTGTTAAATTTGTGCTGTGTTTATTTAATCTATACATTTATTTAACTTGAAAAATATGTCTGTTAATCCCGAAACAGCGGCTGCTATTGTTGCGTTGCTTCAAGATGGCAGGAGTGAACGATATGTTGCCCGACAGTATAATGTATCCAATAGTACTGTGCACCGTATTTTTATACGTTTTTTGGAAACTGGAACTTACAATAGACGACCTGGAACTGGCCCTCAACGCAGAACTAGCGCTCGTGATGATCGTTTTATCACCTTACAAAGTCTACGAAATCGTCATGCTACTGCTGTTGAAATCAGAAATCAACTTCAGTACATCCGGCAAACTAACGTAAGCGAGCGGACAGTTAGGCGAAGACTCAGGGAAGCCAACCTAACCAATCGTAGACCTGCGACAGGCCCAGAACGTCTTAGGAATCATCGTGTTGCACGACTTCAGTTCGCCAGAATTCATGAGCACTGGGGTGAAAATGAATGAGGGCACGTTTTATTTACTGACGAGTCCAGATTTAGCTTACGGTCTCCAGATGGCCGTGAGAGAGTATGGCGAAGGCCACACGAGCGTTTTGCTGAATGTACCTTCAGCACTAGGGTAGGATATCAAGGGGGATCCGTTATGGTGTGGGCAGGAATTTCTCTGGAGGCACACACAGAATTGTATATCCTTCCGAGAGGCTCCTTTAACTGCTGCCAGGTACATTGAGGAAGTTCCCCAAGATTTTGTTGTCCCTTACGTTGATTTCATTGGAAATGACTTTCTTCTCATGCATGATAACGCAAGACCTCATACTGCGAGAATCACTCAACAATATTTAAACGAGGTAAGCATTCCTGTTATGAACTGGCCAGCGTTAAGCCCAGATATCAACCCCATAGAGCATGTTTGGGACATGCTCGGGCGAAGAATGCGAAGTCGTGTTCCTGCTCCTTTAACATTAAATCAGCTGCGACAAGCTCTTTTAGAGGAATGGGAACTTATTCCACAAGCGGATATTCGGCACTTGATTCTAGGCATGCCAAGAAGGATACAGGCATTAATTCGAGCACGTGGGGGCAACACCCGTTATTAATAATGCGGCTCCAAAGTTTGGGATAGCAAGTCGTTTTAGTTTTGAATAATTTAAAGTCGTTATGACACATCAGAAATTTGTTTTCGTTCTGGTTTTTTAAATTGTTGCAAAAAATTTTTTGTTCTCGTTTTTTAAATTGTTCGAAATACTTTTTTTTCTTTAATTATATGTTCAGTTATTGTTGGAAAATATTTTAAAAACTTTGTTTCATTTGTGTGTAAGATATTATAATAATAAAACATCACAAAGCATTGAAATTTGAAGTTTGTTTTAAAAAATTCAACTGCTCCGTTTTTCGCGCCGGTGAGTGTAGTTATAACTGGTGACCCGTCCCGGCTTTATTGGGGTGCGATATATTATATACAAAGTGGCCCAAAAATCTGGAAACGACCTATTATCACCTGTTATCTTGTAACTTTCTAACACTCACGCATAAACCCTCTTCGGCTGGCTTATCAGGTTTTAATTGCTTTTGATATCACGATATCCTGTAAAGCTGCGTCCACACCGAGTCGACACTGTCGATCGACTCTGTTTATCGACGTTTTCGATTTGATGTGTACGTGGCTATCGACTGTGTCGATCGACAAGATTAATCGATCGACATGTCGATTTGTTTTCCGTCGCTTTTGCTTAAGAATTTAGCGTTGAAAAGCAAGTGGTAGAACAAAAAATTATAAATCAATTTTGACTGTTCAAAAATATAATATCTGTCAACTCGGCGTGAACAGATGCAGTTTTGTCGCTTAGCTGCGTCCATACCGAGTCGACACTGTCGATCGACTCTGTCTATCGACGGTTGTTGATCGACAAGCGACAAAACTGCATCTGTCCACAACGAGTTGACAGAAATGTTTGTCGATCAGTCGAAATCAACATGTCTGACGAAGATTTGAATATTTATTACAAAAAATCGGGCCCAAAATGTGTAAGGAAGATACCAATTATAGACCAGCCATTCCCATAATGGAGCGTCTTGCTTTTCGACGCTAAATTCTTCAGCAATTTCCATGAGGGCATCGTGCCTCAAAATTCTGTTCTTGTAGTTTCGGGTTTTTGAATCCCACAGATTTGTTTTTAATTTGTATGCCTCAATAAAGGTTATGACTTTGCCTTGTTCCCATTCCATTTCTACAACACACGGCAATGATGTCAACAATGCAAGACGTCACTGAGTACTCAGTTTGTCGAATGTCGAACGTCGAAAACACGTCCACACACTAAAGTCGATCGACTGCTCTTTGATGTTTACCGACAAGCGACGGAAAACAAATCGACATGTCGATCGATTAATTTTGTCGATCGACACAGTCGATTGCCACGTACACACTAAATCGACAATGTCGATAGACAGAGTCGATCGACAGTGTCGACTCGGTGTGGACGCAGCTTAACACATACTAAATGCATTTTGTATTGTAATGAGGGGACACTTAGTTTTTTTCGGCATTGTCACAGCAGTCTTACCTAATGAGAGTTTTTGGTTCATAAAAGCCTTCGGCAATTTTAAATCATTATTTCTCCCAGAAAGTACGGTGGTATAACTCGACGGTAGGATTATACCTACCTGATATCTTGTGGTACAGCTAGGCAATCCCGGTATGTCAATAAATGTTTTATTCCGTTAATGCTATATAATACGACATGAGAGACTCAGTAGTATAGCTAAAGTTTTCATAAATTTTTTCAAATTCATCTGAATAATTTCTTCACTCTGAAAATGTGTCGCATTTACAAAATTTTAATACAAATACATATTCATGGTTCATATTTGAAACAAGGAAAAGTTTCATATTTCAAATGAATCCACTCCAACTTTGCTATGTTCGACATTTTCAGAAGATTAAGTTCAGTGAACTAATAGATATTATATTACAAGGAAAGGTTTTCACGTTTATGGAATACAGCTTCGAATTTCTTCCGATAATATTAATATGGAGTGAGTCGCACTCATTTGAACGGAAATTATTTCTAAAATATCAGACTAGTACCTTCTAGTTATACCTAACTGCTTATCTGCAATTAATAAAGGTCTTTCAAAATACGTTCATATCATTCATTATCAAACGAATAATCGAAAATATTCTAGAAATGTGTGAGATTAATATAACAGCTTGAAGCGCTGGACTGAACTGATAAATTATGATAATTGGTGTAGAAATTGTCATATAGGAATTCAGACTGCTTCCAGTGCTACAGACAAAGACAGACTCAATCACTCGACAATTAATTTCCAATAATCCATTTTTGTTAAAAGAGAAAACCAATTTCAATACCACAATAAAAATAGACTATTCAGTACAATACCGCCATCTTAATCTTTTTTTTAATGGCAAACTTAGTAGGTCTAGTGATATATCCTACCGACCGATTAGTCTGACATTATTTATGGTGAAAACTATGGAAAAAATTCACAAATGTATTCGCAATAAGGAGTGCTTGAGAGTATCCTTCTACATAAACTACAATGGTCTTATCAAGTGGGAAATCAGGAGGAGGTGCACTTAGTGATTTGGTCTCAGGTCTCTAAAGAAGTCTGAATGATGAGGAAGTAGCCTTTGCTGCATTCCTAGACATCTCGAGGATATGAGAATAGCTGAACATACGACTAAGACTATTAGAACAACTGAAGAATGTCTCACTATGATGACTATATGACTTGATCTGCAGGTTGAATGATTAAGGCATATGGAGGTAGTTTTGAATGTCCTACAAAAAGCACTATGCATTTTGGAAGAATGGCGCTTCAAAGAGAACCTTGCAGTTTTCTTAATTCGGTTATTCAACGTCGGTCTATTTCTGCGACAGGCTAATACTCTACCCCCAACCAGAAATTTTGGCGAACCCACTAGTGTTCCAAGCAGTAAAAAAATGATTTCTCCCGCAGAATAGAGTTGAATAACTGTAAGTTACCCTTGATTTCAAACTGAATTGAGACACACCTGAAAAATATTGCTACCAGAGTGACTAAGCCTTTCTGGCAATGCTGAAGATTCATGGGAAAAACCTAGGGAATACTTCCTGAGATTCTACACAGCAGAGCAAAAAGAGCATATGTGGCTTATGAGCAGTGTCGGAGAACAGTGGGACGCACATGGGGTCTGTCACCCCGTGTGGTCACCTGGATCTACACTGCAATAATAAGACCTATGTTGACGTATGGAGCAATTGCATGGGGACCGAAGGTTCTACAAGCAACGGCCGTTCAAAAATTATATCAAATACAGCGAATGGCTTGTTTAAACATCACAGGAGCCATGAAAACAACACCAACCGCAGCAATGGAACTAATTACTGGACCTGTACGTCAAGAAGGTTGCGTTAATGGCCATGGCACGATTGCGCACGGCTGGTGTGAACCTTGAAGTAGGAGTGGGCCAATTGCGGTTAAGCCTATGGCAGGAAGCGCTTACTGCGCTACCTCTGCTGCAGGCAGCCAATGATGCAATTAAACCCAGGTTTTTGTTTAATAAACCCTACAAAATACAAATAAAACACAACACAGAGCCAGATGCTGCAGATGCAATACGCATTTATACAGATGGGTCAAAAATGAATGAAGGCTCAGGATGTGGAGTCTACTCGAGAGCACTAAGCCTAAGGATTAGGAGGGGAATGGGAAACAATACCAGCGTGGTTCAAACAGAACTGGCTGGTATCCCAATTGCCACAAAAGAACTAACCAGAAAAGGAATTTCTGACAAAAACATAATAATCTGCACTGATAGTAGACAAGCCCTATTAGCCTTGAACAGACAACGTGTTATATCAAAGCTAGTACTAGAGTGCCACCAAGATTTAGCTAACGCCTCGGCAGATAACAATATTATCCTGAGGTGGGTTAAAGGGCACGACAGGAGTAAAGGAAATCGCATTGCCGATTCTTGGACCCAGTGACATCTACGGCCTGACGACTTCGACAATTGTGGAACTAGCCAAACGTTAAGCACATGCTCAATCCCTTGAGAGATGGGAGGGAATCAAAGGATGCAGTTTTGCCAGGATCACCCTGGGCGATCCTGGGAAGATAGCGCCGAAGAAATACTTGGCGATGACCAGGAAAAACCTACGTATAACAGTGGGATTTCTGACTGGCCACTGTCAACTAAGGAAACACCTCCATACTATGGGGCTAGTGGACACACCTCTATGCAGGATGTGTGAACAGGAAGATGAGATTGTCAGGCATGTCCTATGCGAGTGTCCGGAGTTATCGTCAATAAGAGAGTGTGTGTTTGGTGAGTCTTGGTCTACACCTGCCAACATAAAGGAGATGTCTCCTAGTGACCTGTCCACCTTCCTGAGGACAGGATGGACGATGACCTAGGAGGACAATTCCTCGGGAGGATGTACAATGGGTCATATGTGGCCTAAGACAAGTCCTTCTTGGTATCACCTGGGCAATGAACAGCAAGGAGACGACATCAATGCTTTTATTTGACTTTCTCTTTTGGAACTTTTTGTGATGGAGAAATCAATGATGGCAATTCTTAGGTTCACTTATGGTCACCGAACAATGTCCGAGAAGGTCACACTGAAACAATACTAGATGAACCCATCTTTCCCATAACATACCGTAGAATAGTTTATAGCACAAGATGCGATTGCAAGATCATGTGGGTCTTTGCATGTTTAAGTCTAATGCAAATGAATGATTGATTGGAGTTTAATGCTTGATACTCAAACTTCGGTGTTGAATAATTGCTCCCACCATTAAGCAAGTACGTGGCCTTTATGAGAGAACAGCAATCATTCCATAAAATAATAATCAAACCATAACGAAGCGCACAGCAATATCCAATAAAAAGCTAAATTGTCCAAAATATACGGAACAGCTGGCGTTATTGCTGTACATGATACGAAATTCCAAGCGTAGCCTGAGGCGAATAAATTATTGTAATTAAAACTAAAGATACGAGAAAGAGTATTAGAAAAAAGACAATTCACCAAAATATACGTGGTATACTGGCGTTTTGACAGTCCAATACTGCTGAAATCACATTTATGAAATTCTAGCAGCTGGAACTGATGCTTTATTATAAAATGCCCTCCATCTTTCTTATAATTTCAGGTCCACTGAATCCAATGACTCTGTTGAATGGAATAACTGGTATATTAATCAATTTCTAGATGATTTTCCGAAATGTTATAATTTTCTAAGTTTCATTAAATACAATCTATTTATTACTACTTAATAGTTTCCCTAATTATGATGACATAATATAACCCAATACTTTTAGCGTCAAATACATCGTCAAAATTGTCATCTTTGATAGCGCAGAGTTAACAGTTGCTCAATAGTTGATACTCAGAAGAACTACATCATCAAGCTAAGAATTATTACAGGTTATCTAACGGGTCATACCCCGTTAAAAGATCACCTGCATAAAATAGGGTTATATAACGGGGACCTTAGCTGCAGACTATGTGGCATGGAGATCGAGACCGTGACCCATATCTTGTCTGACTGTGAGGCACTGCACTCGAGGAGACGGGCAATCTTCGGAGAGGCCAATGTGCCACCTGAAGTATATGGCACACATCCAATGGACCTATACCGTCTACTCGAAGGTACGGGGATAACTGGATGGGTGGACTAAATATGGGAGCAGAGTACAATAAGCCAATAGGCTGCAGTGCTCCCGGCATCTGAACGGCTCCCAAAATGGAAAAAAAAACTACATCATTAGGTTCATGGTCTTCTCCTCCCAACAGAATGAGATCATGTCTATAGTTTTTTAATATACATGGTGGCCCAGGAGTTCGTACCAAAAACTTGGGAGGTGATAGAAAGACTAAAAATAATGATATTTCATATAAAATTTTTCCTTCACGCCCCTCGTTAATGATCTATAGGGCTCTAAAGTTGGTGATGAAAAATGGTTTTTTATTCACAAGTTATTAACATAGTTCGTAAACGAAGGCTTGAAGAAAAATTTTTTTATGAAATACGATCATTATTTTCAGTCTTTTTATCACCTCCCAAGTTTTAGTACGTACTCCTGGGACACCCTGTATAGTGGTCTTACCCAAAGTTTAGACAGTCATGAAATCGAATGCAGTATTTAAGGAGGAAATGTATCAAAGTAGAACTATTTCTATTTGTGCTAAATTCCAAAGATAATAATTTGATTTTCATGAGTTTCCAGACGTTGCGTTTCAAGCCATGAGGAAATGTGATGCTTGATGTCTGTTCACTTTTTTTTGAAGATTTACATGTGTTTTGTTGTTTAACATGGAGGTTTTAATAAATTTTATATGTCAAAATAACAGTTTCCAACAACTTCATAGCTTTTAATAGCAGTTTCCACGCATTTTATGGTTGAAAGACCTGTCAGTCAAACATTACAATATAAATATAAGATATTTCACTTGAAGGCGGGCCGATTGTTTTTGCTTTTACAAAGCCGCGCCAAAGATTACAGAATATTCTGTAATCTTTGGCCGCGCTCATAAATTATATTTACGGCTCGATTTTGTGGTGAACAACAAAATTTATTTTTTCTATGACTGTTGAGAAATGGACCCTTTTTATGTAACATTTTTGTTGAGTAACTGGATGCATTACACAAAACAAGCCACGCCCCGTGTGTAATGATCCATTACACACGACTATCTGACCAATCACCGTCAAAGAATGCCATTACACACGACTATGTTCGGTGTAATGTTTGAATCAGACTCGCTATGAAATGTCATAATTTGACTTTGACAGTACCTATACCTACCTACCGAAGGTGATTTAGAGCTGACTTTTTATTAGAATGGATACAGAAAGTGAAAACGAATTCAACTGCTCAAATTTCACCATTAATATTGTAAGCAATAAATGAATTTTCATTGTAGCTTCCAAAATGGAATTGTTTGACATAAAGCATTAAGTTTATTCAATAAAATATGTATTCTCTAAATATCTCGTTCGTTTGAATTGATAGATGATCACTCAGTCATAGAAAAAGTATAGTATTCTACTTTCGTGTAATGGCTATTACTCATTCGAATGATTACGACGTTCGCCTGCGGCTCACGTCGCAATCTTCATTCTCATGAGTAATAGCCATCATTACACGCTCGTTGAATAATATACTATTATTCCAAGCAATACCGGCAAATAGTTCAAAATGAAATTATTCATTTATTCGTTTAGGTTATATCAAAGATTGGTTATATTCAACTTCCTACGCCCTATTGATGAATAGATCAATCAATTCATAGCTGTGTCTATACCTTGTTTTTGAACTAAGAGGAGCATTTTAAGAAACCTGAAACACACCACTTATGGCCGTTTGCACCAATAGAAGCATAAGCTTAGAATAGCTATGGCGAGTTTAAAATTCAAGGGTCGCTTAGTTAAAGTTCAGTTGCACCAATGTTTTTGCTCTGCTTCTTAGCTAAGTGTTTAATACATTTGTCAACCTCGCTATTTAAGTTGAGTTTTATTAATTTCTCTATGGTTTCTGGTACTTTGTGGTTTGAAGTAACGTATTAAAAGCTGTTAAAAGTTAATTCTTTGAAAATCAAAGGATAATATTCTTGTTTTTTAAATAAGAAAATTGTTTATAATGGAAAACACAGTAAAAAATGAGAAAATCAATCAGATCGGCAAATCATACAGCTCAAGGAAAAGAATTGCTAATATTTCCATCCAATTCCCTATAAAAGTTTTTACGGTTGTACCGTCTTCTTGAAAATCCATTTTCGAGAATATCCAATACTTCTAAATCATCCTCTGTAAACATCCTACTTCAAAAATTAGTAGAAACGCACCTGAAATTGGAAGCCAGAAAACGAAAACTCGAAAAGAGGAAAAGCATTGACATATATCAATGAAAACACAAGAATGTTAGGTTAGAAATCTCCACTTTGAGGATAAGCGGGAGAATATATAAGCGAGCGATTTTCTAAGCTTAGCTAGGTGCAGCTTAAAAGGACAAGTTTTTCATGGTGCATAACAAAACTTTCTTAAAGCGCCACTTAACATTAAGTCGACTTAAATATCAATTGGTGCAAGCGGCCATTAAAGCTACTACGAAAGGGTGGTATTGAGACTTATTGAACTAATTGACACTTATGTGAAATATGTATTGTACTGCTCGCATTTATCGTGGCCAATAAAAGATCAAGGTAAGGTAATAGTTATTTACGTAGCTAGTTATGAAAAGCGCGAGTTGAACAATGTCGCTCTCTTCATAACGTGTTTACGTACAAAGTTTTATCTAATTCCGCGCTTTTATAATATTTGATCAAATTTTCAATTAGAATGAAAATATTAAGGTAGAATCAAATGTTATGGAAGTGTTACTATGGAAACAGTCAGAAACAGTTATGTAAAGTTTTTACATTTTTACACATTTGATAGCGGAATTAGATAAAGGTACCTTACACCGACCTTGCACCTATTACCGACTATCATATATTTTCGTACATAATTCAAGAGATACGCCACAGTTGAAGTGTTTGTCCACTGCCCAATGTTGGTAACACTTCCTATTACTCCCTGATCCAAATTTCGCGCCAAAAAGTCTCAGCAGTTAGCATTTATCGTTTGTCAACAAGAGAGTACGCACGTTATTGTAGGTTACCTTAAGTAGAGATCCTGATATATTGCAGTTTGATTTTCCCAATTTGTGGAATCCGTGAAGTACGTACCTTCATTAAATCACTATATTATGAGAGTACAAAAAACATTTCTGGTTCCTCCTTCGGAAAAAATCAGGAAGAAGTAACTTGATTTTCGGAATTTATTTAATAAGAACATCGATCGGTAAAAGGTTCAATTATAATTTACGTTGACTCTATCACCGACCATCGGTCGGAAATTAGGTACAGTGTCTAGATTAATTTAAAACAGTTTTTGAAGCTTATTTTAAAAAAAATTATTATAGCGGAATAACTTTTGTAGTTTATATATATATATATATATATATTGTAATGTTTTATTATTTTATATATTTTTATTTAATTATATTTATTTTAAACCTTTAACTTACCCCTTTTTAAGCTAACTCTCTATGCGGAAACATGAAAACTCCTACTCTCTTCGGGTTCTGGCGCCATTGAATTTATTCACAGATATATATTACTTGAATCAATTCTTATTTAAAATTTATTGAAATTATTTATGAACCTTTTATATTTTTAATCTAATAATATATTATTTTAAATAAATATGTATTATTAAAATTTTGTGACGCCTATGGACACCTTTCTTATTATTTCAAAACACACTAAAATGGGAAGTAGAGGTCTCTGTCGATGAGCATGTGTAGTCACTGAGTGTGGAGAATTGCAAACAATTCAGTTCACAGTAAATGAATATCTTTGGTGTGATAGAAAAAAAATGTTTGGTTTATACCTAATAAAATGGAACTTAATTCGACAAAAAACAGTTTAATAATTATGATTATCTGGTATGGCATTTACATGAATATCCGCTCAAATTTAACTAATACTATACAAGAACGATAAACAATTACACAAATACAAGTACCTAACCTACAATTCAATGAAATAAAATCTAAATCTAAGGTGAGCTCTTATCTAATTTTAATTAAAATGAATTATTTATGTATTTTGAAATTTATTTTAGAAGTACTTCGATATGCATATGATTTTGATTAAATTTTATTGGTACCAATAATTGACTAACCTTTTTTTATTAAATTTTGAACTGGTTGGATGAGGATTCATAAATTTGATGAAGTAGACGCAATTGGAAGATTGAGGATTCTGATTCTCCTCTGGGACACTGGAACAACTTCTTAATGGTATTTTACTGAACCTTTCTTGGTAATTTTAAACTTTTTAACTATTTCTTTAGCTTTATTATAAATTTACTTTCTTTTTAATCCAATTTTTCAAAAATTCTCTCTACTCTCCTCGTTTTTTTTTTCAACAACCACCGTTGCTATGGCATCCTTTTCAAAGCACTTGATTTTTTTCTTAATTGCAAAATTTCATAATTTCTTGTTTATTGTCTATTATTGTATATACAATTTATTCTTGCAATATTGTAATTCTTTCTACCTGTTATATCACTAAGAACTTTACAAATTCACCCTTTAAATTGTCCTTATTTATAAAAAAAAAACTTAAAATTATGTGTACCCCTTAAATATCTAATATACAATATTCTACCATCAATAATTTTACTTTAATTCATGTAAACACATAACCAATGTTCAATACATCTTTCCAAATACATATTTTATATAAACTAATTGTAAATTTATTTTAATAAACATTTTAAATTTTGATTTTATTGCTCCAATCACAATGCAGTACACATTCTCTCCTTAACAACCATCTCTGAAAATATTATTCTGTGATTCTGTCTGACTGTTCTGTCTTCGCAAAACATACTTCATCTTGACAGTGACATTCAATTATAATTTAGGTTTAGGTTAGAATTCAGCCAAAATATAATTTATACTGACGAGTACCTATAGTCAAAGGCACTCTTAACGTGCGGGTCATACGATTCAACAAAGACATACTCACAGTTTTTGTTTTCTTTTATTACGTTAAATTATAACTTCCAAATGAAATCCGTTAGATAAATAAGACAGACTTATGCAATTTTGACGGGAAAAAGAAGGATATGTATTTAGTTTACAGCGATTCTAAAAAGTCTTTCACCAGCAGAGTTTTTATTTAAATATGTCAGTTTTGTCACTTTGACAATTCAAAGTGAAAATATGAATAATAAGAAGCAATTTTCAGTTTTTTTGTACTTAGTTCGATGGATTATTTCGAGAATGAAAGAAGAAGTGGAGATTCGTCAATCTGCAGTGTAATCTCACATTTTGGTAACCTCTGTGTTTTCTGATTTGATACATATGGTTAGTGACCTTTGAACCCGCACGTTAAGAGTGCCTTTGACTATATACTGATTACTAAAAAACAAACAAGCAAACTATTTTTAAATGAAGAATTCTAAATTTATTTTAATTATTCCTAGATATGATAAAATATAGGATACTTTATTAATTCAAGGTAAGTCTTTCTATTTTTATTTCTGAACTTGCATTCAAATTAATTTATTATACATATTTATTTCTTGCTTTTCTGTAATCCTTTCATGAATAGAGTTGATTCAAGTAATTTAATTATCTGATACCATTACAATATATATATATATATATATATATATATATATATATATATATATATATATATATATATGTTATAGCATGGAGAGTATTCACCGACCGACAATTAGTTGACTGAAATGTTTGATGTTAAGTGTGGGACAAATTAAAAGTGTGATATATTTTTTTATTAAGGTAAATCCACTTTTCCAGAAATCATCTGTTTATTCATCCAAAAACTGTTTGTTTTGTTAGCCAATCGCAAAAAATTGATGGTCGGTAAATAGGTTCAGTAAATGTATTCGTTTCCGATTACCGACTGGCAAATGTACATATGGATTACATATGGATCACACCAACCGTAGCAACGTCCGAAGAATTTATAGAAAAGAGTTATGCGACCTCATAAAAGACAAGAGAAATTGAACCAAAATCTAGTAACAAAAAAACTAAGGAAAAGCGTTAAAGAGAATCGTAAGCCGGAAAATCCTAGAAATCCAACAAATCATGGAACGACAGAATTTGAAGCGTCTGGAAATCAACTCATTGATATCTTAAAAATAGGTGACTTTGTAATAGTCAATTACGAAGATGAACTGTTTCCTGGGCAAGTTATTGGAACAGATCCGTTAGGATTTTTAGTGAAAGCAATGACAATGAGTGGCCCTCATTGGAGATGGCCAGAAAAAGAAGATGTTTTAGCATACTCGATTAATGACGCGGAAGATTCTGCGTTCCTGAAATTGAAAGAATTAAAAAGTCGCAGAACTGAATACCTTTTCGCCAACTTTATTTGGAATGTATGAATAAAATTTAGTTAAAATATCCTCAGATGCTTTTACATACCCTCTTTTATCACATCTCATTCGTTATTCGAATGCTGTTTGTCTGAACATGAACAGTGTAAAATTCATGATAAAACAGTTTTATTTGGCTTCATTGACGTATATAATATATTCGTATTAAATGTGATACTCAACCATAACTTTATTCTGATATCAAGTTCTTCTGAGAGACTCGGTCTTTTCCTCGTATAATTCGCAAAATAAATTCAAAAAAAATATAATCGCTCGCACCATTATTATATTTCTCTTGTTTATAGTTCCTGGTCGTTAATTGGTACAAAATCGGTCGGTAATGGGAACGTATATTAACACTGGTCGGTGAAACGGTCATTGATTCAAAATTGTGAATTAATAATTTTATGTAGTTTTAGAGCATATCAGGATGTTTTTTAAGGAAATACTCTTATTTGCCGTATTCTAAGAATCTAAACCTTCTCATTAAAAACTAATTGTGCAACCAAAGAACGGCATTTTGCTTATTAAAAGATATTTAATCATTTCAAACCTTAAGAAGTCGGTGAAAGGTACATTTACTATCTAAATACCTAATTGTAATTGGACCCAGGACATGAGGCCAGACAATGGTGACCACAGCTACCAAATGTCACATTATTGTGGAAACATTGTGGTTATAATTATTATGTAAAATATTATGAATGACCATTTGATAATTTGAGTATAATAGTAAATTATTAAACGAGCAGTTTATGATAGCCATAATTCACGAAGGGTGACGTTTGCGTCACGAGCCGCAGGCAAGGGGCGCAAGTCACATAAGTGAATTATGGCCATAAATTGTGAGTAGCATACTTTACTTTGTCCACGACACTTAATTTATTTATTAATAAATAAAAGTCAGTAACGATTTGGTATATTACTAACCTTAAAATGTTGTGGCAGCTACATCAAATAATTTGACATATATAGAGATACTGTAGCGATACTGTAGAAAGTATCAATACAACGTACCGTTGTAAATATATTGTTTTAAAATACTTAATATTAGAAAATATCGTTATGAAAAGTATCAATACAAAAATTACAATATTTTATCGATACGATATATCTCAGAAACAAATTTCTTGGACAAAATACACAGATTTAATAGTTTATTTCATATTGTACCCCCATCTCTAGTCGTGCATTATGAACCATAATACACTACAGTGTATTATTAACCATAATTCACGACAGTTGATATATGGGTACCATGTACCTTTTGTTAGGAGGTAAAATATTGACTTGAAACTATCATTAAAAATAAGATTTCACTTGCTTACTTATAAACTTTGCTTCTCTGTCAGCGATAAATGACTCAAACTAAATAATTTCCTTCGTTTCTGAGGCAAAGAAAAAGTCCACTGGTACTCAGAGTACAATCTTGTTCAATATTCAAATAGTAACAAAGCAATATACAATAAAACAACACAAAATAAAAAGTAAAAAACACAAATACAATAATATGAGGTAATCAGTCCAAACACAATATGAAATTGCAAACGCAAACAGAATGATAAACAGTAAACAGGCAAAAGTGGTCATAAAGATTGGAATATTTTGATGTTATTGAACACAAATGTCAAAACTGACAAATAGCGTTGTCAGTTCTATCAAAAGAGCTGTGTGAAACGGGCGGATATCTGACCAATGATTATCCTGCAGAAATTTCAACTCAAATCGCTCCTCTTATTTTAAAAACAAGGTATCAATATTTTCCATTGATGACGATCACTATGTTGTCCGCAAAGCCCCAAGCGTTCAGCAAAAGCGCAGATATATCTCTTTACGCTGATTTCTTAATGTGAATTCCACTGTACCTATGTTCAATAATCAGCATTCACTTCTTATTACAGATATTTAGAAATATCAACAGATATTTAAAGATATTGAGAGATAATTGAAGATATTGAGAGATAATTAAAGATATTGAGAGATATTTACAGATAATTACAGATAGGTATTTCATACAATATCATTGCAGAGAGTCATTCCATTCGATTTTGATGTCTATGTTTTGATAACACACTGCTTAATGGGGTCGAAAGCGTACTAAAAATTGCAGAACTATTTTTTGTTGATTTTATATTAATAATGATATGATCCTTTTTTTAACAAAAATTTCAAATATATACAATATAATACAGCAATGATGAATAAATCAAAGAAAAGAAGACCCACAGAAGTGAAACTTGTGCGTGGGCAGTAAAGTAAAATGTACCTTAATGTAAAATATGATGTGAAATTCTGAATTCTCTTTTACTTGTGCAGATATATTTTGCATCTCACAGCCTTTTTCTCTTAGATATTAGGCAATGTTTGTGATTTGCTATTTTTGCGTTTATTTGTCTGTATACTATTTCCATTTATTCATTATATAGAAAGTTTAGGTATAGTCAGATGTAGTCTTATCGTACGGGTCATAAGATTCAACAAAGACATACTCACAGTTTTTGTTTCCTTTTATTGCGTTTAATTATAACTTCCAAATGAAATCCGTTAGATAAATAAGACAGACTTATGCAATTTTGACGGGAAAAAGAAGGATATGTATTTAATTTTCAGCGATTCCAAAAAGTCTTTCACCAGCAGAGTTTTTATTTAAATGTCAGTTTTGTCACTTTGACATTTCAAAGTGACAATCTGAATAATAAGTAGCAATTTTAAGTTTTTTTTGTATCCTCAAGCAAAAAAAGGGTACTTAGTTCGATGGATTATTTCTAGAATGAAAGAAGAAGTGGAAATTCGTCAATCAGTGTAATCTCACATTTTGGTAACCTCTGTGTTTTCTGATTTGATACATATGGTTAGTGACCTTTGAACTCGCATGATAAGAGTGCCTTTGACTATACTTATATGTATTACTGATAACTTTGTGTATGGTTTGGCAAATGGTAATTCTCCAAAATCTTGACGTTTATAGGTTAAAAGACATCCCCAAAGAGGATTCTGGAATCTCAGAAATAAGCACTAGGAAAACTGCTTGAACCCTTAATACTAGCTTAATACTTATATGTATTACTGATAACTTTGTGTATGGTTTGGCAAATGGTAATTCTCCAAAATCTTGACGTTTATATGTTAAAAGACATCCCCAAAGAGGAACGCCTTATTATTATTTATTCTGGAATCTCAGAAATAAGCACTAGGAAAACTGCTTGAAACCTTAATACTAGCTTAATATAATAATATATATTATATTTTCAATTTTTTTCTCTTCTTCCGTCACTAAGCCCGCATCTTGTCTAAAACATGGGTTTCTTGACATTCTCCAAACGTCACTTCAATATTTTTCCATAAAAATTCAATCAAACATTCTTGAACTCATTTGCAAGGCAGTAAAATATACCCGTTTCCAAAGCGATTTCCCACCGATCGGAAAATTTCTGAAATTTTTTTAGTACTCTTTCTGACTTTGTGCATACTTTTGCAAAAGCTGACTGACAAAGTTTTTGATTTTCAATTTCTACATATGTAGTCTCCAAGTGTAATATACAAGGTAGTTTTTCAGAAAATTTAATAAAAATTGTACAGCGTCTTAAACCTCAGCGTTCTAGTCGCTCGATGCTTGCCCTGGGCGCGTTTCTCTTGGATTTCATGCAGTGAGCGAATAATGAATCTGAAGATACGATGATAATTCGCCCAATCCAAAGCAAGGAGAAAGAAATCGTAAGTATGGTTTATCTAGCAAGACGTATGATATAGCTGGAAATCGACCCTTGAAAGATTTGGAAGCGGTTTTGTCAGACAATAAAAACAAATCTAGTTTAAATAATTTTATATGAGCTAATGAGATAATTCAGTGAAACATAGTATTGAGCTCACAGATACTAATAAACATGTATATTTAGCTGGTGAATTGGAACCATGAGGAAATTCATTCATTCATTCTATTTTTTGACGTAATTGTAGATTTCAACAATGTTCCCTCAATTTTAGAGGAAAACAAACGTTATATTCGTATTTATCAGCACCCTCGAAAATATTACCATGATTTTTAGCGATTAGAAGTGATCTGGTCACTACCATGTCATTTTGGGATGGTTGCCGCTAGCCAGAGTAATTCATATTAAATATTCCATTCAAAATACGATGCAGACGTAACTTTTCTAGCTTTTCTATTGTCTTACGTCTTTTTCCACTGTCCACTGACAGTTCTCACAGTCTGTACTCTGTACCTTTCCGAATTTGGCTGAATACGATCCTGATGATTTTATTTATCAAATATAAAGTTGGATATGAGTCAAAATATCAAATAAAATGAAAGACATACCCAGAATTCGGATATCATACATCACAAACGCACACCAAGAAGCCTATTATACAGGGTGTTTCATTGGGAAAGGGCCTAACTTTAACTGTAGATGTGTTCGAGATATTCGGAACATACTGAATGAGTATGAGTGCGGCCCTGTAATCACATTTATTAGTGGTCTGTGCTCATAAACATACAAACTCAATTGAATTTCTAGGATAATTCTCTAGATGCATTAAATGGATTTCATTTCAAGCTAAAAAATAAACCTCTCCGATACCATTGTTAACCCCCAAAACGTGCATAAATTATAACTTTGGCGGTAAATTTTTGGTAGTAAAATTGTCTGCGGAAAAATAAAAACGAAATAAGTAGATTCGATTTTTTATACCCTTTCCAATTATAAAGAGCAATATTCAAAAAATCTATAAACAGGGTGTTGTTTTTAGGAAAGACGAGTTTTGAATTTTTTTGTTAAGCCGGACCTGCATTATCTTTTTGGAGATGCTTTTGATGGAGTCTCTAGTTAAAGGTTATTACGTGTACAAAATCTCAAAATAATATACAGGGTAACTCGGAAGTTATGAGGTTCGAAAGAAATAAGATGAATTTATAAAACACTCTGTATCTCGGTTATAAAGTGCAGAAGACACATTAAATATAGGTTTTTGGAACCACCAAAATGATCCCCATCTACAGTTAAAGTTAGGCCCTTTACCAATGAAGCACCCTGTATAATAACACTTTTTCCGAAAGAAAAGGACCAGGAATAGGAAACCCTGGAATATGCAACCCTTTTTTTACCTATCCTGTATGAACTATATTCGAAATAAAGCTGCACTAGAAGTGAACATATCTGTAAGCTTTCAAATAAACATGTTTGTTTTGAGATTTGAGCTTACTGGAAATAACTATTTAAATGATTGACCGATTCCTACTTTTGAATAATACAAAATGGAAACATCAAGTCCTTTTTTCGAATGAAGAAACGTAGTCTGAAGTAAATTCATTCATTTTATATCGATATAAATTTGAAAACAAACATTTATAGGTATTATGAAGAAAAAGTTTTGTAATGGAATTATTTGATAACGGACCTGCATACACTTTGGTAACGTTAATATCGATTTATCTATTCAAGATGCATTAGTATATTATTCATAGATAACGGATATCGGGATACAACAAGTTTGCTCGTTCACTGCTCCAATTGATAACCATAAGCCATTAGTAACACTGATAGATGAACGTTTAGATTAAATCTCGAACAAAGGAATTGAATAATCTGCAAAATCGGGAGTCACTGTTAACATTAACACAATTATTCAATTCGGAAACAACAGGTAGTATTTTGTGCAAATTAGAATCGAAAAATGTGGTCCATTATCATATCACATAAATCGATGTCTTTGATGACCGAAGTATAATAATATATGTTTATGATTCACAAAATTCAAAAAAATGCCCAAAAAACTGCCTTAAGGACAAATAAACCACCAGGGAAAAGGCTCGAAATCAGTGTAGTTCGGAAGAAAGTAATCATTCTACAGGCAGCGATACGTATGGGAATTTAACGAACGGAATATCAATTTCACTTTGAAACTCACACCACCCACATTCGAACGAGTGTTAGTTAGGGAGGGTTGAAGAAGACGATATCTCACAATTTTACAGAACCTACCCTTTGCCGTTTATTGGAGGACATATATTTTGTTAACGGAAAAAAAGCAGGCAATCAATTTTAACTCAACGTGGCGGCACAGATATTCCCGACAAATCTCAGCACAGATCTGAGATATAAATATTTTTGTATCTGGATAAATCCTGAGTTAATCTTGGACACAGTTTTATAAAGGAATAGGAGGATAAATTCGTTACTTCTGCAAGGGCTGCTCTCGTAAATTGTTCGAGTTCCGGTTTGTAGCCAATGCAACAGAGACCGCGGCTTATTTTACTGAATGCCAGAACCGAAATATGGTTCTGTGAACGGCTTGGAAGTTTGCTTTTTGGTGGGAAATAACTTCGTGATTTGTCTCAGAAAGCTCTCGTTGTTATAGACAATATCATGGAAGAAACCTTAATTCCTCTATGCATACATTTTTCAACCCTCGCTTATCAAGCCTTAGTATCACTTGAATTTGTATTCCATGTTGTTTTCGGATGAAAAGTAGTATCCAAAGAATACTCCCAAGTACACGGCCAATAACGCGACGTTTAAAGTCAAATATTCATGTCACAATTATTTTGTTCAAGAGGCTGCATCCATTGAAGTTATTCCTAAGCACTGCAGTGATTTCCATTGAAGCTATAAATCTGCAGGAGTCAAGTGGCGACCTAGATTTTGACAGTACTGATGAAGGCAGTGATGAACTCAAGTCATGCCATAATTAAGCGACAATACTCACATTCGTCATAAAAGGCAACTTTACACATTAGTTACATAAAAAACTATTATTCACAACCACATATAAAACGCTGTCATTACTAACGTCATTTAAGGTTAGGAAGTGTCATGTTACACACCTGTACTTACCGCCCATTCCCGCCCACACTTCCCATGTCCCTCATCACAGCCAGGTAGCACAATGGCAGCCCTTGCAGCTTTAAATAGCCACAAGGTAACATCCAGAGAGGTGGAAGAGTTCCAGAAAGATTTAAATGAACTAGGACACCACATTAAAGTCATTATGTTGGGTGCCGGGACATAACGGTATTTCAGGGAATGAACAAGCTAATTAACTCGTGAGACTCTTCTCGCGAGCTGGACCATATTTTGTACCAGAACCAGCTCTTGGGACCACAAAGATGACAGTCTGAGGACAAATATAAAAATGGATACAAAGCCAACATAGACTTCATTGGAAGAGCACTCCAAAGCAGGTACACAGTAAAACTTTTATAGGTGACACATGTGTGAAGCGGACCGAAGAGCTACTGAATATCAGTAGGAATAAGCTGAGAATTATCACAAGCTATCTAACGGGTCATACCTGCATGAAATAGGGTTATACAACGGGACCTGAGCTGCAGACTTTGTGGCATAGAGACCGAGACCGAGACTGTAACCCATATCTTATCTGACTGTGGGGCACTGGACTCGAGGAGACAAACAATCTTTGGAGAAGCCAATGTACCACCTGAAGTATATGGCACACATCCAATGGACCTATATCGTCTACTCGAAGATAAGGGGATAACTGGAATGGTGGACTAAATATGGGAGTAGAGTACAATAAGCCGGCTACCGGCATCTAAACGGCTTCCAAAACACAAACTCTAAAATATTGTGATTGTCAATATTATCTATTCTAGATGAATAGTTTCCATATTTCAAAATATTACATTGATAAATATTATAATACCTATTTCTGGAGGAGTACAATCTATCGATTTTTCATCGAAGGACATTTTTCTTAATTCATTATTTCAATCAGCATAATGATGGATGTGAATGAAATAGTATACAAACCTCGGTAGGAAGTCTCATTCCTGTCTCGAGATAATGGCCAATTTCTCGACAATAATGAAACTCTTCCCACCTCGGTGTGCAATATACTATATTTTACCTCCATAACAACAATTAAAGGGAAATTAATATTCAAGGGGGCTTCCATACAACAAAAGTAATTTTTTTGCTCGTTTTTGCTCGATATTGATAACAGGTAGAGGCTTGAAATATTCGCATAATACTGGCTTATGGGATTAAATCTAAATTAAATTGATTTCTACATGAATTTTTGCCGTTTCTATAGATAATGCCACGGAACGCTTCGTGTATAGCTAGAATTGTTGATTGGAAACAAAAAACAGAACCAAAAATAAGGACTTATTGAAAATACTTTGTCGATTCAAATAAGATTCTGACTCGGTAGCAACATAACTTAGTAGCAGTAGCAGCTACTGTACAGTGAGTATGAGACACACTATTATTCAAATTCCTAGAATATTATCCAACATGGTTAATATATCACTGATTCATTACAATCTGGATCTGCCAATAAAGTCATCGATTATCTTCTTGGCTTACGGCGTAGATACCTACCAGTTCAATATAAAACAATTAACCCATTTCTGTTGTTTCCACTTATGAATTCAAATGTATTGACATACATTTCTATTTCTAAACTTCCTTCAATAAAATGTGCGGCCAGATTGACTGTTATATTGATGATAATGTGTTTGTATGTACAAAACAATCCATCAACTCTCTTGTCAGTCATAACTAGTGTTTTGAAAACTCCCATATTATTCAATCAACAAAAAAGTATGATAAATATCCGTGATAATTTGTTTTTTTGCTAAGTATATTTATTTGGCCTTATTTCGACCATCCGCACATTTCAAATATGTACACCCTTTCCCACTTAAGAAACTCATTCACAATTTGATGTAGTATTACATCACACTAAAGTATTAGTGTGAAGGAGATATATGTCAGGATCGATTGAAGGGCAAAGGTAATTTTTTTTAATTCCTGAAAATGTAAGGGCCAACGTTCTATGCCACCCAATTCTTGTATGGGGCTTTCGAAAAATAATAATATAAGATAATATTATGTCTTTTTTTTTTATTTTTTGGGGAATAACACCACAATGTTTTTATAGTTATTTATGAACAAAGGGCGCAATTGAGGTGTTGGCAGCCCGCCGCGTGGAAATTAAAGCACGAGGCACAGCCGAGGGCTTTAACAACGCAAAGGGCCGCAAACACCATTTGCGTCTGTGGTACATACAATATTTTATGTACGATCGCGAGTAATTATATGTAATTCAGATATTATTTAAAAAAAACTAGAATAAATTAAAGATGCACCTGCTTTCAGAGTCAAACAAGCAACAAAACTGGTGGTTGTTTGTAAAAATTTGACCCACCCGCAAAATCAAAATAATAGACAGCTATGCATGAATTACCATTAGAAACTGCGGCCTTAGCAACCAAACAAAACAATAAATTATTTCTGTAATATATTGTTGTGTGTAAAAATGGATTCATCCAGCGAAAATGCAAGATTCCTACCAGAAAAGATTATGGAGTCAGTAGCAGAGGCCACATCAGAATTATTACCAGCAAAGTCGAAAACCGGCGGGCCCAAAAGTATCAAATTGTGCCCGCAATTGAGGGGTACTTTGTGGCCCGATCGTACATAAAAGTATTTATTTTAACGTTTCGGTAGCGTTCTAGCTACCGTTGTCAAGATAAACTAAATAAAAAATGATTTTTTCTACACCCACAAGTATATTATCCATTTTTTGCACAGTTTACAGAATGGAAATGTAGGCCATATCGGTTAACTGAACCTATATGATTCATATACATCCTAGAACGTATATGAAATCCACCAATCAGCATTCGCGTTTAATATTCGTCAACTCCCCTTTTTTGAATTTCAAAGAAACGTCAAAATAACTTATCGAAAAAAAGGCTTCCCTAGAAGCACTGGATCAAGAATATTCATTTACAATAATAAACATAAATAAAATATAATCCGTATAAATTAACAACAAATACTGAAAACAGAAATGAAATTATGTAATTGATGTGACGTTATAGATATCTGAAAAAGGAACATTCCTCGGTAGTCGAGATGTAAACATACCAGACTCTCGCGCACTAGGTCCAGGGTTCGATTCCCAATGAAGAAATTTTCTATTTTTAATTTTATTTCCAAATAACTATTCCGCTTGATATTGATTTGTAAAATTATGAAAATTGTTGAAAATTTTGAAATTGAAGTTATATTACAGTCGAGATAACAGTTTATAAAAATTTTTATTTTATAGATTTTTGAAATGGGTCGTAGAAAAAATATACTGTTCGTCCTCGTCGATATGGCCATCATATCCACACTAGTTGCACAAACTACTATTTTATCCCTATCTGACACTGACCGACAAAACGAAAAAAATTTGACAACTAGAAGGTTATAGGCAAGGCAAGGCAAGTGCAGTTATAGAACGTCTACTGCTACTTTGTGTAATTATGTAATTTGCCTACCATCCCTGACTTTGCACATTGTATGCTTAATCTGGACACGAGCTTTTGTGAATTGTAACTTTGATATTGCTTGAATAAAGTACCCCCTTCTGGTAGAATAGAAATAGGCTCGAAAATCAATATTTTACTTTTCATAACTGTGTTCCATACTGAAGAAGAAGCATTTTTATTCCGTTGGAACATTAATACATCCAGGCAATGAAAAGGCAGATGCAGGGAGAAGCGGAGATCATGATAGGAACATAACCTTCCTGTGGAATTGCTAAATGCTTAACTAAGAAGAGCATCCACAAGTGGATTAATAACCAGTCGTTGCGCTGGTGGTATGGAATCCTAAGACAAAGGCACGCTTAATTATTTCTTGAGAGTCCTTCTGCAACAGTCACACCATCTACTATGTCAAAGTCAAGAAATGACGAGGATGATGGTGAGAATGCTAATCGGACATTGCAGGCTGAGGAAACATATGCACAAAATTAGCTTAGCATAATTTGATGACCGCCTATATAGGAAGGAGACGAAACCACGGTGCACATACTCCGTGAGTGCGAAGGCCTAGCAGGAAAGTGGTCTCGCATACAAGGGCAGAGAGCTCTTAAGGGAGGCGGTATCCACGCTAATAAGCATAATAAAACGAATAAAGGTAGATATCGAGCTTTAAATATAGGAAGGGCCACAATGGATCTGCAAAGATCGCAGTGCGATAGGACGAAGATTCATTTCAATAATTATAATCTAATCTAATCTTATACATTCAGCATGTACTCCATGCATGCATGCATGATCTACAAAATATCCCAATTATATTTCCTAACCTCACTTACCTCACACGTGAACCGTGATCTAGCAGCAAACAAAACATCATAATCTTGAGTTTCAAGATTGGCTCTTATTGTTCTGCTAGCAGATGTTATGGTACGGGTTTTAAGCCGGTGCCCTCTAGAGATCAAAGATAGGAATACATTGAGTTCGATCTTCTTGTATGGTCTCCTGGCGACACCCTAGCTCAGCTGACGAACGTCATAATAAGAATGGTTAAGTATTAAAAACAAGTTTAGTTCGACCATGAATATTGTACTAATGAGCGGAGTTTTATTTATCTTCCGATGTGGTCTACTTTAGTTCAACAGTTGCGTTCTACTTTGTATATTATAGAAGTTCGAATAAACTAAGTTGAAAATAATTTTAACAATGAATAAAGTATTACAACTGACTGTTTTTAATTTTACGAATATCAAAAAATTGAAAATAAAGTACAAAAGGTGCCTTGATTCGTAACTGTACGAATATTAACCAATTAAGTATTTTTTATCAACTTTTGTTAATTTTTCCAAAATTCCGCATTGATGCACTGTATAAATTAGGAATTTCCCCATTCAAAAAGCTATTATATCTAAACTCATTGGATAAAGCTACTGTGTTAGCGAAACACCATTTGAAATATAATGAAGATTTGAATAAATTAAAATGTTTTATTTCATCATCAGCCATCAAATTATACTGAGCCAATATGATTTTGTAGATATTTCGAAATTGCGAATCTGAAGCATTAACTTACTAATTAATGTATCGACTAATAAATCTTTGGGAATTATTCCATCACCCACGCGATATAAATTAGTATATTTCAAAAGTGTTTGTATCCACTTTATTACAGTAATATACAAAATTATACAATTATTAATAAATGCTTAGCGCCAAACATTATAAATGTTATCTGGAATTAGTTTCAGTATCTCAAGCTATTTGGTAATCACTACAAGCATACACACGAAAAATTACAAGATCTTCAGACCATTTTGGCAGTTTATTTGTTATAACCATAGGTGAGAGGGATGGAGGTTATGTTGACATAGATATTTTTTAAAAGGACTTCACTGGGTGCTAAAGATAGACACTGACTAGGTTAGGTTAGATGTATAATGAGTGGGTCTATAAGGCCCTCCACTGCAATTTGCAAGAGCCTATTGTGGCCCACAGGTATTCAGACTCCACCAAACAAATTCAGCTTATTAACAAAGCCGATTAGTTTATTTGGTGAATTATATTTCAGGTCCAAGGGCGAGAAAGAGACTGCCAAAAATCAGATACCTGATTTGAGCCGCGGCGGGGCAGGCACGAATAATATGCTCTGCTGTTTCATCATCTTCCATATACAAAGACGGCAAGTCGATTATTCAGTCCAAGTTTAAGAATATTCAGATTCAGATGAAAGTACCCTATTACAAGGCCTGTTAGACAATGTAGGTTCTGCTATAGTCTGCTTTGAAGGATGTATAAAAGCCTTTGAGTGAATTAATCTTGGTAAATTATGCCAGTCCAAAGCTCTTGCTGCACAGGTATTCAGTGTTCCTTTGGCAAAACTTATTGCGATGCCAATAGTAGTTTCTGGTCCGATAGAAACACCTGCGGCACCCTCCCTTGCAAGAGAGTCTGCCTAAACATAGTTTTAACGTACAAAACACCTAACCGGTTACTTAATACGCTTCCCAAGATTCGGAATTACTTTTAAAGTTGATGATATCCTTAAAAAAATTATATTTTTAAATCTACTTTGACAATATATCTCAAAATTGAGAATACCAAATGTTTCTTTTTGAAAATGAAAATACAAAATAAAGAAATATATACACTGTGTTATTTATAAGATGCAGCATAGGAATTTCTGTACAAACTGGTTTCCTTCCATGCCAGAATGGCCAGGGATCCAGATTAACACTGACTACTACTTATTTGGTCAAACCAGAACCCTCAGATATAAATTTTAATTCTCCATGTGAACTCATTAGGTAGATATAACGTGTGTAACGAAATATTGATAACGCACTATTTGTCTAAATTACCACGTTGTCGTAGGAAAAATAATCACTCTCCGGACTCGTTACTGGACAACCAATACCTATGATTGTCCAGTCATTCTGTAATGTGCAGAAAACAAATAATAATAAGTAATACTTAAAAACAATCCAATATAATTAATTTATAAAGTAACAGGAGCTCTTTTGTTGGGCTTTCATATTCACATAAAATTAAGTTGTTTGACCGTAGTTCGTATCCACCTACATGATAATCTCCGATGGCTTAAATTGTATCTACTTTTATTGAGGCATTCGACACGTTTAATCTTGATAACAAAAAATGATCAGGAGATAAAAACTTATATTCTAGCTAGAGGTAGTCAAAGGAATTGCATGTCACAGAAACAGAAGTGGCGTCCATAAAACAAATAAAAAGATAAATTAACTACCACAAGCGACGGTGAAAAGAGAACACAAAAAGCGTATAGTCAAAGATTACAGAATGTATAGTGCTGCTGTTTAATCTTATGCTCGAATAAATAAGGTGTGAAACATGTTATTACGTTCGTTCCTGTCTTTATTTTGAAATATTATAGTGAAAAGTGATCTTGTCGGCATCATATAACTCAATTGGTTGTATAATAAATATGTAGGGTATTTCCAAAATTTCAGTGAAGCCATAAAATTCATGAATTACTTTAATTTAAAATAAACAACTCTAAGGAAAACATAAAATTGAGATTCTGTAATATTCGTGCATTTTCAGCATTTATTATGAATATTATAACATTTCACATTTTTACTGTTTGCCCAAAGATGCGACATAGGGATTTCTGTACAAAAATGTCAAACGCGAGCTAACTTTCTCGCCAAATAGCGTTCATAAAAAATAATAACAGATTTGGAGAGGTCGTTGAAAAATAAGTTCAAATGCACTTTTGATTTCCTTAAATTCGTTCTAGTTTAACGAAAAATGAAAAGTTATGTTTGAAAAAGTCGAACTCCATTTTCACACCACTTTCGAATAGTTTCAACCGTCTGGAAAATAGCTACTTACATGGTTAGGTGCACAGAAATTTTAAAAGTTAAACCTGAAGTATGGCGGTTTAATTTTTCGCTGTGGTGAAATTTTTCTCTGTTTGTTTCAAATTATTTTCCCACAACTTTTGAAACAAATAACTTTGCTTTATTTCAAACTAAATGTTTTTTAGACAAAAAATAGGATCTCGAAAAAAAAGTTGATAAAAAATAAAGGAAGGGCTGCTAATTTCACCCCCATATAATGTTACAGGAATAATGAAAAAAGATTCGTGATGAGTCCTTCGCACGAGAATTGCAGGATTCGAAGTTTTCAGCTTTACTGGAATTTCATAAAAAAATAACTCAATTTAAGTCACCACCTTTCAAGGGTGATAACTCGGAAAAGGGCGAGCTGAGGTAATTTTTTTATTAAAAAAAACCCATATTAATTTCATACGAGCAATCACTCTTTCCAAAACAGTCTGTATATTCTTCATATTTATGGTATATATGATCAAGTATATCGTTTTCAATGAGTGATAAAAAAGAGTGGAAGTGTAATTATGAAAACTCTTCAGCAGCAGTTCTCCTTGACTTACATTTGAAAAGTATGGTTTCATGTTTCAACTTCATTTGAAAATATCAAATAGAAATGTAGATGTTTTGAAGGGGAGATTTCTTATGAAACAAGAGGAAATAAAAATTGAAAGAAGCCAACATGAATATTTTATTTTTTCTACCACGAATGTCATATCGAATTATATGAAGTTAATAACACAGCTATAGTATAGAGATTATATATCGAAAGATACCCAATGAACTAGATGAGAGAAGCTTTTATAGTATATACTGGAATGAAAGGAAATAAAATAGTAGAATATAGCAAGAAAACAGCTGGGACACCCTTTTGGGGGTGCTAGATATTATACATTCATAAAATTAGTAATTCAGAAACAAAGCTAAAAGCTGAAACTCCTTCGCTGCAACTTAAAATTATATAACGAACCTTCACTTTCATGGCACTCTCATATTTCTTGGAATTATCCTGGACCCATAAATCTACCTATGTAATTGATATGTTAACAGTATTATCGAATGAAAATTGGGAAGCTGATTCTGCCCATCTACTTCGCCTATATCGTGCACTGATAAGGACTCGCCTGGACTATAGCTGTCTAGCATACAACTCAGCTAACAAAACGGTTCAAGTTGTCTTAACTCTGCAATCCGAATCTGCCTTGGGACTTTTCGCTCGAGTCCTATTGACAGTTCACTATGTGAAGTTTCTGAACTTCCCCTACATCGTCGACGTTATTATCTAAGCCTTTCGTACAACGCATCAGTATCCTCAAATTTAAATCATCCGGTAAATCAAAATGCACTCTCAAACCGTTTCAGCTCTGAGTATAAAAAAAATGAAGTGATCTCCTTTATATGAGAGAATAAATATATCCCTTATCTTATTTGATGCCTCCATTCATCAAACTTTTCCGCTGAACCTTGATCCCATTCCTCCCTGGCTAATGAAACTTCCGTATTGCGATACTTCCTCTTCAAATTTCAGCCCATACTAAACAAATCAAGGTTCAATAAGAGCAGCACTCCAAGAAAAAGTGTCCAGACTTAGATTATTGTTCGGTGTCAATACTCACAAATCTAAGCAGATTTTTCGAAAATGGAAAAGGGAAAAGATGTAGGAATTTCAATTATTGTTCTCAGTGCCGTCATTAAAATTAGGCTACCAGAAATGACAAGGGTATACTCTGGAGAACTGTGGCGCAGTATTTCAAGCCCTAGTATATGCAAAAAAAACGCAAACCATTACGTTTTCACTAAGTTGTGCTGGAAGCATGCACCAAATATGCTTTCCTCGAATCACTGAGTACAAATTATCAGAAGAGAGCTGTTCAATCTACAAGAAGATCATAAAGATATTCGTTTTTTATGGGATAAACGGAAACGAAAAGGCAGATCTCGATGCCAAGAATGCAGCTGAAGTTCCAAATTGCACTTCAGTGTCAAGAGCTACTATGACAGAGGAACTTTCTTGAACAGTTAGTCATCAGTTACTTGCAAAACTGCTGGTCTCGATTTTCATCAAAATTGTGGATAGTAAGAAAATTTTAGCTGCCTGGAAATTTCTACCAGCCAAAAGAAGAGACCAAATAACATCAACTCGACTTAGAATTGGACACACTCGTTTCTCCTACGGCCTCCTAATGTTCTGAGGCACCCATGTGTGAAACATGTCAGACTCCAGTGTCGGTAGTGCATGTGCTAGTGGATTGTACCCATTTTGCTAATCAAAGAACGCTGTACAAATTACCAAATAAAATCACAGATATTATCGGTGAAAACTGTGACATTGAAGCATTGTTACTTCTCATGAAAGCGGTTAACTTACTATATAAAATTTGAAGGTCCTAGTATGTATGCGTTCCACCACAGTGCTTAGCTCTGAATAATTAGCTCTGAAACGGTATGGGAATGCCAAGGGATACTCAATGAACTAGAAGAGAGCATCTTCAGAGCATACTGGAATGGCGGGAAATGGAATAGCATATTTGATAACAAAAAAAAAAAGCTGAAACACCCTTTTTGGGATGTTATTTATGCCACAAGTGCAAAAAGTGAGTGTTTTTTGCACGCGACGTAAAATTGTCCAACGAGGCCTTTGAACCGAGCTGGACAGCACGCCGAGTGCAAAAAACACGTTTTGCCCGAGCTGTAACAATATTTTTTCTACATTCATGCAAAAACTGGAAAATTAGAATATGGGAACTCAAACTGTTCTTCTTCTTTTTGTATCTTTATGGCCTCTACCTTGACAGTACTTAATCATAGCTGGTTTTCGCTTTGATCATTTACATTTTAAATAATCAAAGATTTTTGCAATAATAATTGTAACTCGTTGAGACTAAGTAGTAAGATATACAAATATTATTGCTCCATTAGAGCAGGATCAGACACTTGCTCTGGATTTTTATTCAATTTAAATGTTTCTGTTTGTCATAAATCATCACAAAACTGTCAAGAATGACAGATGAGTGCAACAAAAATTTTGTTGCACAAAATTTTTGTTGCACTAGTGCAAAAAAGAACCACATTTTCCAAAATGTGTTTCACAAAAGTGTTGTTTTTTGCATGAATGTAGAAAAATATTATTCATTCATATTAAAACTAGTAGGTACCTATTTCATAAATCAAGCTGTGTTTTGATATTGATAAATATAAGTAAAGATAATGCTCCAAGAAACGAATGAAAAAAGTAACAAATTGGAAAAGAATATAATATTAACGCTGAAGTGGAATAGTTTTTCCCAGCTGAGTATCTTTTCCTATCCTATGTCGGACTCTATTCATAATAAATTCGTCAGTCAGTGTTTCACATTAGCAGAAAATTTCCCAGTCATTCTGACGGATCTCGTACCAGGTGGGCTGGTTTTGAATATCGGTGAAATTGAATTTAAAATTGGAATATTTGGATTCTAAATTCGCCATTGTAATAATTATAAATTCAATTTGATGAATTCAATTCGCACGATACAATTTGATAACCTTAAATTTGAATCAGTTCATTAGATGGGCTTCATCTTTTTTGTCTTGGGAAATAATGAATTTATTGGAAATGGATAATTTTATGGTGTAGCTTCTAGCGATAAAGTATATTGTTTTTATGTCCCAGCTTTTGAGTTATTGCGTTTCATGTAAACAGTGGAAATAAAAAAATATATTCTAAATTCGCCATTGTAATAATTATAAATTCAATTTGATGAATTCAATTCGCACGATACAATTTGATAACCTTAAATTTGAATCAGTTCATTAGATGGGCTTCATCTTTTTTGTCTTGGGAAATAATGAATTTATTGGAAATGGATAATTTTATGGTGTAGCTTCTAGCGATAAAGTATATTGTTTTTATGTCCCAGCTTTTGAGTTATTGCGTTTCATGTAAACAGTGGAAATAAAAAAATATATTCGTTATATATTTCCATCCAATGAGAAGCTATGAAAATAAAGCGAACCTTGAGTGGTATTTGATGTGAAACATGACATAAAAATATTGTTTTATTAACATTGCTAATTGACGAAAATTAAACCAGATTCTTAGGTGGTATTTCTGTCGATTTGATCATACGATGAAAGAATGGCGACATATATCTGGGGTTATAATTTTACTGATTGATCTTACATAAAGAATGCACAATATTATACTTCACTACATATACATTATACTTCACTACATATACAGAGTTAATATTTCTGTTGTTTATAATATTTATTGTCGAGATTATAAAGAAATGCAAGCCACCAATACTTGAGAAAATGGGAATGGCTTTCAAATAACCATAAATAGGTACATGGGAAACAGTGATGAAGAGAAATAGCATTAGCATAAACAGAAATTGTACCAAAATGATTATAATGGAAGGAGGGTACAGAAGAACAGAATATAAACATTACTGAAGAAAAAATAGAGCAAGTGAAAGGAAATGTCAAGCATACAAAAATTGAGGTCTTCAAAATAATATATTGACAAATTGACATTTGGGTCTGAATCAGGGATGAATCTGGGACAAATCAACGAAAATGTGAAATAAAAAACCAGGGTAAAAAAAGTAGCTCAAATAGAGGGCCTAAAACCTTATTTTTTCCCATTAACTTTCAATGAAATCTACATAATATTTAAACTTCATAATTGTTACTCGTTTCGCGTTCCGCTAACACAGTAGCTTTATCATACGAATGTGGGTATAATGAAAAATTTTCAATTTATACAGTGCCTTAATACTAAATTTTTCGGATATTAACAATTAAATCATGATCTATTTACATGAAAATAAAATAAAAAGGAAAAAAATGTCTCTAAATATGGTATTGACTTAAGTATTTAACAAGTTCACCTGGAAATTCATTTACAACAATCATACAGGAACATTTCTAGGTAAAAAGGTTTAATAAGGGAGATTTTTTGATATCTATTTGGTCGTTAGAAAGATTATCTGAATATTTGTTTTTATTTATTTCAAGGGCTTCTAAAAGATTCAATTTGAAGGATCCAGTCACAATTTTAAAGTTTAAATATTATGTAGATTTCAACAAATTATAGTATATTATTAAACGAGCAATTTATGATAGCCATAATTCACGATGGGTGACGCAAGTCACCCAAGTGAATTATGGCCATAAATTGCGAGTAGAATACTATACTTTGTCCACGACATTTATTAATAAATAGGTCAGTAACGATTTGGCATATAACTAACCTCAAAATGTTGTGGCAGCTACATCAAATAATTTGACATATATAGAGATGGGCGATACTGTAGAAAGTATCAATACAACGTACCGTTATGAATATATTGTCTTGAAATACTTAATATTATAAAATATCGTTTTGAAAAGTATCAATACTAAAAATTACAATATTTCATCGATACGATATGTCAGAAACAAATTTCCTGAACAAAATACACAGATTTAATAGTTTATTTCATATTGTACCCCCATCTCTAGTCGTGAATTATGAACCATAATACACTACAGTGTATTATGAACTAGAGATGGGGGTACCTACAATATGAAATAAACTATTAAATCTGTGTACTTTGTTCAGGAAATTTTTTCTGACATATATCGTATCGATAAAATATTGTAATTTTTAGTATTGATACTTTTCATAGCGATATTTTCTAATATTAGATACTTTAAAACAATATATTTATAACGGTACGTTGTATTGATACTTTCTACAGTATCGCCCATCTCTATATATGTCAAATTATTTGATGTAGCTGCCACAACATTTTGAGGTTAGTTATATGCCAAATCGTTACTGACCTATTTATTAATAAATGTCGTGGACAAAGTATAGTATTCTACTCGCAATTTATGGCCATAATTCACTTGGGTGACTTGCGCCCCTCGCCTGCGGCTCGTGACGCAAACGTCACCCATCGTGAATTATGGCTATCATTAATTGCTCGTTTAATAATATACTATTATTCCATCATTCAGTATTATGGATCTACATCGAATAAAAGCCTATCTATTCAATCACTAATAATTTATAATTTAACAACCCTCATTTAATAAAATAAGCTCTTAAGAAATAGTTGGGCTTTATTTTATTATTGATATGTGTCATTATCGAGTTCAATTAAAATTGCATGGAATCAATTTAACGTTTTTTATTTAAAATATCCATTTTATATCCAGAAATACGAGAAAAGCTCATTTGCTATTCAAACGTTTTTGTATGATTGGGTTTAAACTGAAATTGGAAAAATAAAAAATCCAATGGTGATAACGTTGAAAAAGAGAATTTGGTCTTAACATGCTAGTTTCCAAGTTCCTCTTCATTTTCCTCGAAAAAGGGAACGCTTTGTATGAGTGGGCTTAAAATAAAATTCTAAAAATAACTAATCCAATAGTGGTAACGTTGAAAGAAAGAATTTGGCCTTTACAAGTTAGTTTACAAATTCCTCTTCATTTTCCTCGAAAAAGGGAACGTTTTTGTATAATTGGGTTTAAAATAAAATTAGTTCATTTTGAATAGGTATTTAATTGCGGAGTTTCCTCAATTGAATAGAGCGGATGCATACTAACTAAAGTCGTGGTAAAAGGTAATGGAATCTGTAGAATCAGTAGCGTACGTTTTTAGTAGAGTACAGGATAATAATAATTTTTTTTGGACCAGCTTCATATATTTATCCAAAATTGAATTTTTCATGTGTACTAGTAAGAAAATTATGATAATATTTACCAATGAAGGTTTGTGGTAAGTGGGTCTGTTAGGTACAGGAACATGGCAAAAAGGTATTCCAAAATTCACGGAGTATCTACTACGCTATAATAGGCAAAAAGCGGGAACTTTGTTAGGCGGTAGATTCCAAACACATTAACAGCATCGAATCGTCTTGCTTGGCAAATACGCCTCGTTATTTCAAGCAGAAATCTATGCAATACTTGAAAGTGCACTTTGAATAATTCAAGAATTCCCTATTCCCACTAAATTAAGACGTCGAATATGGTTAGTATCTGCATGAATATATTATAAACCACAAGCCCACCATCAGTCAAGAAAGTAGATACTCTTATACGGATACGAATAAAAGCAATTTTAATTGAAACTGTGAACAAATTGAATCCTTCCACTAATACTTTTAGTAAACTGCAATATTTCATTTTTAGCCGTTTCATTTCATCCAATAATATTGAGGAAATAAGAATTCTATTAAATTGTGTTGATCAATTATTGTCGTTGACGTCGCCATAGTTGACAATCAAGCTTGAAATTAATTATGGTTTTGATTACTTTCAATAAAAATCCTTTATATTGAACACCAAAACAAATTCCATTGCTATCGGGAACTGCTTTGTCGAAAAGCTCCAATTCACAGCTGTACTTTCAATTTTAATTCCAACAAATCATTATTGGATTATAATTTTTTCGCATCAATCTTAGATATAAAGCTCTCATAATTATTCAATTTTGTCATGATTTCGTTAAACATGGTAAGGATAGAGGATGGATACGAAGTAAATATCTTTATAACGGAAAGGACCCACCACACCATTTCTACAAAACTTAGTGGGTAATTGCAATTGAACCAAATGCGTATGATGTGTTAGTTTCTTAATTCTGATTGGTTGTTTGATAATACCCAGCCGAGACCTGGATTTCGTGATATCCCAGCCTTCAGGTTCCTTTTGGTTTTTTTTGTATCGTTTATTTGAAAACACAAGCTGTCTTTACCGAAACAGATAATTTAATCTTGATGGGTAATTACAAGCAGCAAATATAGTAGTAGAAAAAAACATACTATCGATTTTTCAATATGTATACTTTAATATTAGCTGTAATTTTTCGAAGCAAATTCAAACAAGTTATCAAGGGAAATTGTATAAACTCAGTTGTATAAATTGTATGAAAGCATCTTTTTATCTTTCCACTCCACTTCTTGTCAGTCGAGGCGAAACTGAGATAATAAATATTCACATCCAGTGATGTAAAGTATGTCCTCCAGTTGAATACAAATCTTTCTGCCTGTAACAACGTCATTTCTTCTCCTTTTCTTGAATCTTGTTGGTCCAATTACTTTGACAATAAAAATGTGTAGTATATTCAGTTCGGAAATCAGTTTTTCAGTACCAGTGAGTATTTTGAAACAAAAAACGGGTAGTTTGTGAAAAAATAAGACAAATTGGAAGATAATACAATACTTACTACCTATTGTGAAACTTCACACGATTCACTGATTTGATTGGAGCGGAATGGAAAATCAGCACAACACCTGGGAATATTGTGAAATATATATTTTTTCCTTGTACTACGTTTTTGTTGAGTGGAAAAAATAAAACATGTGACGAAACGGAATCAAGGGAGCAGACAGCGGATACTTTCATGTTATTAAATACTTCCACTTATTTATATATTGGTAAAAGGTTGAACATTCCTTGTAAACCCTCTAATGCAGACTTTGGTCAAATTTATTGATTTAGCCAGATAAGGTGACCTTTCAGGGCAAACATTTTGGAAAGCTAGCTGTTCTGCATTTCATGTATTTGGGTACCTATTCAATCTTTACCTCCAAAGTATCAATATCTTCAGCATTTTCTACGATAGTAAGTTTCTTCCGCTTAAACATTTTACCATTTTTTATGACACAACGATAATTATAAAGGAATGCCGAATGAATCAATCTAAACTCTTTTTTTGCCGCTTTTCTTAGTTATTTCTCACATAAATTAAGAATATATCCACTTTCTGATCTGCAGTATAAACCATTTTGTCCACGACTATTTGATAATTTTAACATTTTACGTGTGCTTCTTCAAGTATAATGACGTACATAATACACCCTTGGATAATAGGTGTGTATAATGAAAAGGTCACATGACGTATAATTATATTGAAGATTATTCCTACAAACGACACAATATTAATTAAAAATTTTCATCAAGACCCGGATTCGAACCTGCGACCTCGCTATCCCAAGTTAGAGCACCAAACCATCAGGCCATAGAGACATATTATGTCAAGGTTTTGTATATGGTTCATACAACAGCCTTTTTGGTGTGCGTCATCGTTTGTGACGTATAATCGGGTTTTCGGTATGTCGTTTATTTTATTTGCTATTCGACACATATTTAACCCTAAATTTGATAAATAAAATCATCAGGATCGCATTCAGCAAAATTCGACAAGGCTATGAAATTAATAGTTACCAGGTTCTTTTTGTAACTGAAAATACTTGAGAACTTTCAAAATGCTAATGTTTTTCCGTGTATCGAGGAATATTTTTGTATTATTTGAATAAATATGACAATAATATTCATATCAACTTTTCATAAATAATAATTGACCGTGAACAACAAAGTACAGACCGCTTGCGCTTAATCTAAACATCAACCAATCAAATTTTGGTAAGTCAGTGATTAGGGTTGACGTTTGTACCTAATACATTTGAATGGCTCATTATTGTGATATTTTGATTGGGATTATTCACAGACCTGCCCTTTTTTCCATTTCTTTCGACGTAATGTGTTAGAAAGACATTAACAATCGATGACGCACACCAAAAAGGCTATTGTATGAACCATATATAGGAGTAGATCGGATTATTTTATCTAGTGTGTATGATGTATGTAAATAATTTATTGCTAATTGCAAAAATTCAAATGACTATACTAGTGTTTGATTGATATTACTAAAAAATTTAATATGAAAAGTGAATTAGACAATGAATTGAATACTTATTCAATATATAATTTGTTCAATAAGGTGAGAAGTTATAAGCTATATAAATGTAGAGACTATATTGTTTTAGTTTGACAAAAAATGCATACCTAAACAGGTAACTCATAGTCGTGGACAAAGTATAGTATTCTACTCGCATATAATGGCTATTATTCACTTAGGTGTTTATGTCCCTCGCCTGCGGCTCGCGACATAAACGCACCTTCGTGAATAATAGCCATCATTATATGCTTGTTGAATAATATACTATTGATGACTCACAGCTTATAATAAACAAATAATTTTTCAATTTTGAAATGTCACTCACAGAGCTATTTATAGTTACCATTTTTTAATACCACATACTATTAAAAAACAAATCAGAAAATGCATTTTATGCACTCCCTCATACGAAATTGGAGATTTTGGACGGTACAGACAAAATGATACAACTTTCATTTGAAACTTTCTTTTTTATTCCCAAAATTAATTAAGATAAGTGGGGGCTGATATAATTCGTTCAAATGATTGGTTATAATACCTGAAAGATATTTTGAGCAGCTAATATGAGGCCACAGTCGCTTTAACCAACTATGACACGGTGTCAGCTAGTGTATTTGATCTAATAGAATGTTTCAGTCCATGAGCATGTTAAAAACGATATAACCATTTTTATGAAATGAGTTCAAGATAACTTATATTCTTTCACCATATTGTATTGACATCGGTCCTTGACAAATTTTCAAGAATTCGGATTTATCTGTTCTTTTAAAGTGGGTCAAAATGGATTCCAAAGGAGTCAGCTACATATGAACAACTATACATACAAATGAAGCTAATACAAGCGTGTAAATGATTAGCATTAATAATGATTTAGTACATTCAATAACCTTCTTGGTGTGCGTCATCGTTTGTGACGTTTATCCGGGTTTTCGATGTGTCGTTCATTTTATTTCCTATTTTGACATATAGCTAACCTTAATTCGATGAATAAAATCATCAGAATCGTATTCTACCAAATTAGAAGAGGCTACGCAGATAATAATTACCAGCTTTTTTTCATAATTGAAAAAGTTTCGGAACTCTGAAAATGCTGATGTTTTTCTGTGTATCATGGCATATAAATATAACAATGAGATTAATATTCACTCTTCACAAACAATGATTGACTGTGAACAACAAAGTACAGACCTGACGAGAACTAGCTGCATCCTATTTTTATCGATATAATTCACTAGGATTAATCACAAACCTGCCTTTTTTTCATGTATCTTAACGTAATGTGTTAGAAGGACATTATCAATCGATGACGCACACCAAAAAGGTTATTATTTCAACTCTATGAGCCTTTGACTGTGGTCTGAAATTTCACGCGCCCCACGATTATGTTTTTTTTTGGTCTGATCATTGCCCTAGATTAATGAGAGAGTGGTGTGATATGTGGTACCTACTCAAAACCTATTTTATTTTATTTTATTTTATTTATTTGGGATACAAACAGGACAAACCCATAAAAGTATCCACTAATAGTTACAAATAATTTTACAAATTAGATAAAAAAGAAAATTTAAATATAATCATATAACTACATTAAATAAAAATGAAAACAAGTATACAAAAAAGAGAGTAGGTAATAAAACAAAAATTAAATTTGCATAAAATAGTCTTTCAGTAGTTTTTTAATCAAATCTGCACTGTGGTGAAAAATATCCATTTCAACGATACTGGACAATTTATTGTAAGTATTTGTTATTCTGTGAGCAGGAGAATTTAGAAAATAATTGGTGAGTGCCTGATGTGTGATAAAAGTATAATTGTTTCTAGTTGAGTGGCTGGGTATACGAAGTGTTATGAAGTTTGTAAGTTCAAGGCAATCTATATTGTTATTGAGGATTTTGTGAATGAATATTACATCCGCAATTTGCCTACTATGCTCTAGTGAAATTATTTTTAAATTAGAACGAATACATTGCCTGTCCACATTGGGATAAAATTTTCTTTTGCAATATGAAATAAATCTATTCTGGACTGTTTCTAATTTTGAAATATAGACCGAATAACGTGGGTTCCAAATAGTAGAGCCAAATGATAATATACTGTTTACATACGCCATATATAATGATCTAACGGTAAGAGGATTATGGAGTTCGAAACATGTTCTGTATATGAAGCCCAACTGCTGGTTAGCTTTTCTAGTTATGTTACAAATATGCCGATCGAAAAGTAATTTAGAGTCTAAAAGAATACCAAGATCCCTAACCGTGTCTACAACGTGTAATACGCTATTGGCAATTTCATATGTATTGTGGTTTAAGTCCGAATTACAACGAGAAAATTGTATATAATTACACTTTGAGACATTTAAAAACAAATTATTTCTCACACAGTAGTCGGATAAATTATCTAAGTCTTCTTGCAATCGAACTCTGTCGTAATCACATGAAATTGAGTGATATATTTTCAAATCATCGGCATACATTACAAACTTAGCAGATTTGAAGCAACTAGAGATGTCATTTATGTATAAATTGAAAAGTAAAGGACCTAAATGGGACCCCTGAGGTACTCCTGAAGTAGTTACCACAGCCTTAGATTTGAGAGCACCTAAAATTACTTTTTGTGACCTATTTCTAACATATGAGTCGAACCATCTTAATAAATTACCATGTATACCGACTTCAGAAAGTTTTAAGACAAGGACGGAATGATCTATTTTATCGAAGGCCTTACTGAAATCAGTATACACAGAATCAACGTTATGTCTATCATTCATATTTTTGAGTATGCATTCAACGTATAGGAATAAATTTGTATCTACCGAACGTTTTTTCATGAAACCATGCTGTTCAATGTTAAGTAGGTTTTTTACGTCATGATAAAGGAATTCAAAAATGATACTTTCAAATATCTTACTAAAAATGTTTAATTTAGAAATAGGTCTATAATTTTCAACTTTATTCTTGCTTCCCGATTTATGAATTGGTGTAATAAAGGCTGTTTTCCATGTATCAGGAAATTGACCTGAACTGAGAGATTTATTAAATAGCAAAAATAATGGCACTATTAGCGATTCCTTACAATTTTTGATAAAATCAGTAGGTAATTCATCTGGCCCAGGACCTTTATTGGGTAAATTTTCAATTTTTTTATCAATAATTTCACGAGTAATTGTGTAGTTAGAAATGTTCAACGGTGTGTTAGTATAGATATTATCAAAGTTACTAGCATCACTACTTACAAAAACAGATGAGAAATAATCTGAAAATATATCACAAATTTTCTGTAAGTCGGTGGTAGGGCCTTGAGCAGTGAGCAAGTTATTAGGGAAATTATTTGCTTTTCTTTTGCTTTTTACAAATTGCCAAAAATATTTAGAATTATGAATGATATTCGTTTCTACACTAGTCAAATATTTTTTATAATCTTCATTTATTAAAAATTTTGATCTGCCTCGTAAAATTTTAAATGTTAGATAATCCAAATTATTATGGTATTTCTTCCATCGACAGTGAAATTTAATTTTTTCTTTGATTACTTTTATTGTAGAAGAAGAGAACCAATGAGGATATTTTTTATAATAGCTGGGATATTGAGGTACATGTAAGTGAATGATCTGGTCAATGATATTGTAAAACAGATTAATGGCTCTATTTATATCAATTGAATAAAATTTAGATGCCCAGTTAACACTACATAAAAGACGGTTGATTTCATGATAATTTGCCAACTTAAAATTCCAGCGATATTGATTAACAACTCTAGTACAAATATTGGAATGAATATCCATATCGAATTCCAAGGTACAATGGTACTGATCCTCGGGAACTAATGGATTAGGTGAAAGACGTACATTTTTAATTGAAAAACTACTGCTAAATATGAGATCAATAGTGTTGCCAGATATATTCACATTTGGGTTATACTGAACCATATCAACCAGAGACATAGTATCGACTAATAAGCTAGATCTAGGATTAATATAATTATTTGGTTTACAATAATCTCCCTCACTTAATAACCATGTAATTTCAGGAATATTGAAATCTCCACATATGATAAAAGTATCGTTTATATTATTTAAATAAATATCAATGAGTTTAGTACAGAAAAAGTTTAATGCAGCCATGTCTCTGGGAGGTATGTAAACACACCCTATATGCACCTTTCGAATTCCACTAAGAGGAACGATGGTGACCCATACATCCTCTGCTTCGGACCGCCAAGAATCCTCAGCATAACTAGTTAACTCTTCGGAGACGGCTATGAGGACACCACCTCCTGTTTGTTTTGTAGAAGAAGTCGTTTCCCTGTCTCGTCGATACACTTTGTATGATGAAAAAATTTCTTCACTTAGTATGGATGCATTTAGCCATGTTTCCGTGAGACAAATGACATTTTGCTCACAATTTAGTATATTTCGAAATATAGTGGAAATTTTTGTATTTAGTCCACGGACATTTTGATATAAGAAGGATAGCGTAGAATCACCCGCCATATCAGTGATTAAAAAATATAAATGAGATTGTTAGTGCAAAGTTAATTGACGTTTAAGCTAATTTATCAATATCGCCATCACAAGATATTTTTATTATTCGAGATCTGTCATCTTTGCGCACATATATGACTCCATTTCTAGTCCAAATATATTTAAATTGTTTGGATTTAGCAGCTATTTTGGTTTCCCGTAATAGTTTTTTATTTTTTGTGCTCAAGTGTTCATTGATGTATAATTTTTCAGAGATATTTACTACTTTCAAACCTGCAACGCTTCCACATTGACGACGCTTAGCTTTTGCTGCTGCCAAAAATGCATCTTTTTTCATTCTCTTAGAGAATTTCAAAATAATTGGTCTGGGAAGATCTGTTCTAGGAGTAGAGGAACGGTAAAAAGAATCAATATCGACGTCAGCGATTGGAAGATCGATTGCCGAGCCTATCGTGGAAACGATATCTAAGATATTCTCATTATCTCTACAAGGGACTCCACATATCTCAACCTCGTTAGCCCTTAGCTGCTGCTCCAAAGTATCCACTCGAGAATTTAAAAATTTTACGTCGTTCTTTAAGTCAAGATTTTCTCTTGTTAATCTCTCGACTTCTTTAATCTTTGTAGTGAGAGTCGATACAGTATTTTCAAAAGTTGAAATAGCATCGCTACAAAAGTTGACAGACTGCAACAAATTTTCATATTTAGTATTCATTGATGCCATTTCTTTCTGGATATTTTGTAAAATATTTAACGTTTGTGGCGAAGAGGTTTCTTCTAATGGAAAGTCGTCAGAATCCTCCTAAGTGACGATGACTGAACGTCTTTTAAGAAAATCAGTCGAACTTCTGCAATTAGTACAGGTCCAGGATAAACCCGGTGCTTGATATCGTGACACGTCCGCCTTAGTTAAACCAACACATTTAGCATGATAAAATTTCTGACAGCTGCCACAACATTTCAGACCGGGCGATTTACCGGTAATTCCTTGGGTGCAAAGTTCACAGACTGGCATCGTTTGACCAAAACAAATTAAAGTGTCATTAACTATTCAACAAAAACTGTGAGAACTATTTATTGTATTTAATGTGTTCGAAATCTGAATTTAAACCGAATTTGAATAAGAATGTTTATAAAATTACTCACTTCAAATCCCAGTCTAATTAAAAAAGAAACAAACTATAGAAGCAAATGCATGACGATTATATTATTGCATAGTCAAATTTTAAACAATATCACACACGAAATAACCAAGAATATTGCTATTAATCGAGAGTAAAAATAAACACGTCCGCACCTTTTCGATATCAACTATCGATTTATTTTTCACCGCTTAGTAAATTCTCCATAACATTTCCAATGAAATCTGAAAAAAGTTGAATTTCATGAAAGAACAAAAAACATTCTGCAGATCCTAAACAATACCTACGTCACTATCAATGAAAATCAAAAAGGTCATTACATTGTTGTCATTGTCACTTATACCACACTTTGTTTTTTGTGCCATTGTTTTAAAATAATAACGGGTTCCAAAGCTTTTTATGAATAAATGCTTTGTCTCTCAGTTTACTATGTAGCCAGTCCCACAATGGAAAATGTCGACCTACTCGTTTTTGCTTCGGTATAATTCAATGCTCGCCGGTGCTTATTTCTCGATGAATAGTTGTTTCTTATTTAAATGTGGCCATTTTTTGTCCATTATTCAATTGTAAGGTCAAGTTAAAAATTTTTCCATTGTTTATGGGCGTGAATCTCAATTTAAATAAGTAAGTGTAGCTTTTATATTTTCCAGCCCTTCGCTTAGTTGATTATAATATACATATCACATAAATTAGCAAGTATTTTCCGCTCACTCAGTTTGGTTGATAAAAAAAGAAACATTTTCGTTCATGGAATATGGAAATCTTGCATGTTTCCATTTATGATTCAACCGTTGATACGTCAGATAAGCTATATTCATTATTCAAAAATGTCTTTTACAACAGTGGTCATAAATTTTCCAGTTCACTTAAATGAAATATGTTCTTTCAGCTTTATTAAAGTGTTTTTCCAAGCAACAGTTTGGTATGTATGTCATGCAAAACCGAGTGATTTAAAAAAAATTGGACAGAAATGAAAAATGTTATTGAAATTTATTAAAAATACGAGTATGTTGGTAGTTTTTAGAGAGTGGGTCGGTTGAAAAGTTGAAGTTCGCGATAGATATCGCATAATAATAATTATTTAAAGGCTTCATTGGTTTCGAAACATATTTTTCAAAAACACTGACCGTTCAACTGAGAAGGAAGCAACTAGTTACTGGGCTATAGTAGCCGACGGCTATTGAATTACACTTCAAAGTCAAACGAGGTTGGCATTTATTCAAGATATTTAACACCAATCACTCTGGTTTGCAATTAGAAGGGACAATAGAACTAGTAGACCGGTTTTGGCGTTTTTGCGCCACAAGTACCTACGTCCGCAAGCTCACAATCGATACATGCTTACCTAACCTAACGGCAAACCAAAATTCGAAAAATCTGACAACAAAACACGTGGACTCGAAATAAAAACGATAATATTATAAAAACTTATGAAGCATTAGAATAATTATTATTCTGTGATATCTATTTGTAACGCGCCTTATTAAATACAATATTACAGGAAACTGTACCTTCTTAAACTTTAGAGTTTGCGCAATTCATTGGTCACAAATGAATGTTTCCATTTTGACTGCGTAAATTTGAATACTGTTTTCCACGACGCATGGTTTTGTGGTGTGTTTGGGAAAAGTTTAATTTGTTTCAAAATTAAGTTTAAATTGATAGATTTTCTTTTTAATTCGTGTGATTGAAAAGGTGTCAGGTAACACTATTCGAATCGAAAATTTGTCATTATTGAGAGTTTCATATGCAGAATTGCTTTTCCTTCAACTATCAAGATTTAAGCGTTTCTGCCAAATCAGAAGTCTAGCTGAAACATTGTAGTCACAAATTACGATTGGTTATCCTTGATTGGATGATTTTTACCCATTTTGTGATACTTTTTACCATGGCGACTGAACAACGAGATCGAAAAAATAGACAAAATTTGTCATCAAAATCGTTGACCTAAGCAGTTTTTTCTCTCACCGCATAGTCGGATGAATGTAATCTAGATTCAAAGAGATCACATAACTTTGACATAGAAATGCGAAGAATTGAAAAAAATTGGTTACAAAATCTACTTGAAATAGCAAAAAATTGCAAAAAAGTGTTTTAGCTGGAACTAAGAAATGTTGACCCATAATTTAATTATGCACTGCGAGTAGATAAAATATTTACTCTTTTTGATTCACTTTAATATTGCGATAATCTCTCCGCTTTGATTTTGAGAAGCATGCTTCAAGCTCTACGTGAAGAAGATTTAGCTTTTATGAGTCTCATTCAACATTATATTCGTTTAAGCTAGCTTGAAACTATTAAGGCTGAAACTTCCCTTTTTATGTATACTCAAGGATTCAAACATCTAAATAGATCCGAAAAAGTCGCAGTGGGTTGAACCAATCAGTCGAATTCCACATTTTATTATTCCTTTGGGAGAAAACATTTCTTTAAAGGTCCATAATATATCTTCACTAATATTATTTCCAGTATATAAAAATGATTTGTATCTCTTGAACAGCTTTTTCAAAAAGTGTGCTTTCACCGAATAACACATACTGAACGAGTTTGTTGTCTTAAAAGTATGATATTAATATATTTTTTGTTTCAGGTTTCTCTGGCTTTGGGTGATGTGCTCCAACTTCACACCTGTTCATTTATCGGAAAACTTTTCTATATGCAATTCACTTCCTTGGGAACGTTTAGAGAAGTTTTGCGTGTGTGATGATATTAACGCTCCAAGGTGTAGATGTACCGGACCCGGATTAATTGACGTTCCTTCAAATCTAACGAAATATTTGGATATGTTGTGAGTATAATTTTTTTTCTGAAAATCAAGAATTTTCTAGTTGAATATTCTCTTCTTCGCATCGAAAATCGCTTATCAGATGAATTTTCAATTTGAATGGATGCGACTGCATATAATTTGAACGTATAGTTTCTAATCATGGTCAACTTTTTTCAGTAACATTTGTAGGCATTATCGAATCTAAAGGCTCTTTACTCCTAAGTGAAACTTGTATACGACTAAAAAAATCAATTATATGATTCCAGCTCAGGTGGACATATTGTATATTTTCATTATTTGATAATAACAAATTATTCTTGGAGCAAAAGATAGTGGCGCATTCGTTTCCAAAAAGTGTGAAATGACACTTGATATCTGTTGTTATTGTTTGAACAATTAAAAATCGAAATTACCGCTAAAAGCGATTTTTTGCAATAATTTTATATTCTTTTTACTTTTTTGAATAAACAAAGTCCACTCATTAGTCATGGCTCGAAATATTTTATTCTTGGGGTATTTTTGTTAGTATTTTTCCGTATTGTTAAGAATTAATATATCCTGAACGACCTCTGGGCGGAAAGATGTGTAACTATGTATACCCATAGGCTGAATTCAATCTTGTGCTATAGGATACAAGAGTAGAATGGGAGAAACAAGTACAACGAAGATTCAGATAGACATTCTATTAAAAATGCAATTCAATAAAAACTAAAGAACCACTTCACTAAAACCAGACAATTACTCTAACCTAGATTTTATGAAGAAATATAATGAAGATAATACTGGAAATATGACTGTACCGCCGCTGTATAGATCCCCCTTGACCTCATAAAAATAATACATTGAATAAATTAACTATTTATATAAATAAAAGTATCCTTAACTTTCTGGGGAAGTGAATATTCCTCAACTACAGGAAAATAATCCTCTTTTTATAAATCATTTTCAAAATCTGCTAATTAATAGTATTTTTTTGACATCCATTGAATTGTACAGGGTTATTCATTATAAATGTCCCAGCCCTCACCATAGTTATTATTGCCTGAACAAAAAAATGCTTGAAATAAAAGTTGTGTGGTTATAAACTAATTTTATTATAACATCAACAAAAGTACAGTAGCGTGCGTAGTTTAAGTTTTTTTTAAATGGGACACCCTGTATATTATTGAATTTTTGGTTAGGTGTTTTATTTCTGATTTCAACAATATACCATATCATACCCCTGTCTTACACTGTTCTTAAGATATTAAAGAATAAATATAGAAAATTAAACTAGTTTTTCTATGACTGTTGAAAAATGGACCTTTTTTATGTATTATTTTTGTTGAGTAACTGGATGCATTACACAAAACAAGCCACGCCCCGTGTGTAACGATCCATTACACACGACTATATGGCCAATCACAGTCAAAGAATTCCATTTCACACGACTATGTTCAGTGCAATGTTTGAATCAGACTCGCCATGAAATGTCATAATTTGACTGTGATTGGCCATATAGTCGTGTGTAATAACATATAAAAAGGGTACATTTTTCAAGAGTCATAGAAAAACTAGTTTAATTTTCTAGGTTTATCCATTAATATCTTAAGAACGGTGTAAGACAGGGGTATGATATGGTATATTTTTGAAATCAGAAATAAAACACCTAACCAAAAATTCACTAATATACAGGGTGTCTCATTTGAAAACACGAATAATTTTTTTGTGTCCCCTAAAGAATTCTTTCAACTGTCTGTCAAAGTCTAGAACGATGTTATAGGGTGCGTTCACCCGACTTCAGCAGCTGACTTAAAGCTCTAAACAGCTCAGTGGTGATATGTGTTAACAGCTCGAAAGTAGGTGAACGGATTGCTGAATTTCAGCATTAATATTTGACGTTTTTAACTGTTGTTGTTGACTTGACAAGTCACAAAACCTCAGTCTAGAATGGAGTAAATTCTAATGGAATTGATCAATGATGAATTTAATTTTGACCCAATAAGGTCTGTTGTAGGTATAATTTAGTTCAGGCATTCGATATAGTGGAACCTGACAGAGTAGTTCCTGTTCGAAATAAAGATTATTTAGAAAATGATATATCAAATTACAGCCCTGAGATGATTTTCATAATTAAAACAAAAAGGTTATGGACCATCTGTCAAATTAATGTCAAAACAAATAAGCTCTGCGCATGTATAAGCAAAAGATTAGTTGGAAATCTGAAATAAATTCCGCTTCCAGAAATTTACAGCTGCTGACATTCAGCGCCTAGTCAAGGGTCGGCTGAACGCGGTCGCTTACTCAACTTCTCAACTTTTGACGTCGGGTGAACGCACCCATAGACTCTGTTTCACGTGAGAAGAGGCCACTTGAAGTTGCAGTCGAATGCGCGAACTTGCTGTCAAAACCAGCGCCATATTGTGAAATTGACATTCGACTCCAAATCAGTAGCGTAACGTTTTCACATTTTTTATATAAAAATATTAAAGATGTATTTATCGTGAATATAATTTGTATAAAACATATTTGAGAACAATTTCAAGCTATTCGAGATAATTTTACATACAATAGACACTTGTATGTGGAAAGACTTGGTCACATTGAAATATATATACTTTCAATTACCTTTGGTGATGTACGTTTGTAACGCCAATGGCATAAAACTGTCCTTACGAGACGACATAGATAAACAAGACCAATTTTAATTTTTGCCCAAGACAGTTCGCAAACTTCACGGGGCTTTTTTATTATGTGGAATGGTGTTTATTTCTTTTTGTTTACATTTAATACGAGCTTGACGATTCACTTTTCCAGTTAGTTCTATCTTTCACTTTTCGGAATTACATACAGACGTTGTGAAACTGGTGATTCTAATATTATCCACCAATTCACAACAGTTCAGATGAGGCCTCGCCACCCTGGTCTCTCCAAACCGTGATATGTAATAACTTATCCTAAATATAGCTTCAAACAGATACTTAAGAAATACCACAACCACGGAATTATATACACAGATAGATCAAAACTTGAGCACGGGACACAGTACTGCATCGATCATATTTCAAAATCCTTCCTTATAATGACTGACTTACTTAGCACTAGCGAACGCATCGAACAAATGTATCCAACCAATTACTTAGTTATGCGAATAGAAAAGCAAATACATACCATCCTTAAGTCAAATAAAATAATAGAAATACTTTGGATCCCTTCACATATCGGAATCGATTGAAATGAACGTTGAACGTGTCGGTGCAGCCGCCAAGCAGACAGCCACTAACAACTTCTTACTACTCGCAGAATCCTCAATTATCTACTCAAATTTAAGAACAGCCTTCAGAACAAAAATCGCCGACCAAAGAAAAGAGCTTTGGACACATTCTTAAACCAAACTGAGAGAAATCAAGAAATCCACTTCACCATGGACTAACCTGTCGAGAACTAGAAGAGGAGAGACGATTCTCACTCGGCTTAGAATAGGTCACACACGACTCCTTCACTAACATTTACTGTCCAAAGACATTCCACCCATATGTGACATGTGTAATGTGCAAATAAGTGTATCACATATATTAGTGATTTATTATTTTAAATATTTTTGGTACACTCAAGAAAATTTTCCAGAATAATGTCTGTATCAAGGAAGTTTTGTATCATTATCATTATAAGTGGAGTATACTTATTACAGATAAAGAGAGTACAAAGTAACTTATGCATATATTCCTTAAAAATTTCTTAGACGTTGATATTAATATCCCGAATCTCTACCTTGCTAATTTGGAATTACATTTCTTATATTTTTTATGTTTTCATTTCAGAGTGATAGAAGACGCTAAATGTTTGGAAGTTTTAAAAAGCGATTCACTTATTCCGTATTCCAGCACTCTTCGAGAATTGTAAGTATAACACAAAGATAATAAGTTTGGTTTTATTTGAAACGCGAATTGTGATATTTCCAGACTTCAAAGCTAAGCATTTATGTTTCAAAGTATGCTTTCAATAACAAGAATGCGGAATTACAAAAAATCCACTACTACCTGAGACTACGCAATGTAAACTTTGTGAAAAGGGTAGAATATTTTCTTTCAAAATCAGATCAAAATGAATAGGACAAAGTGAATTACTTTGACATTCAGTAAACGGATACATAAGACCAGAAATATAGGTACCACTCGCCATATTTCAGTAAAGTGACATCTCGAAATCTTTCCTTTGCATAATATTCATTTAAGTTCATATGTTTTAATTAACTATCTAATTAAGTGTTGACTTTTTTCTCCGATTGACATTGAACCATGGTGCATTGAACGTCAGCTTAGAGGCAGCTTTTTTTAAACTCCACTCTGATTTTCAACTAAACAATCGAGATAAGATAGCAGCGGCAATATTAATGTGATTTAAGCAGGTCTATTGAATCAAATTATCACTTCCACGTTACACATACATAGACTATCCTCACTGTGTGCACTCCATTATATTCATTATCTTTCGGTAGCTATTATTCTATGTACAATCTAAGGTTTAATCAACAATTATGATTGAAATTACGATTTAATTAATACCTGTAACATCCGATTAGAGAAACTTTGAAAGTTGTTAGTTATATCCATTATAAAAAAGCGTTTAATTATTTCAATTGGATTTTTCCAAACACACTTGAGCTTAAATTTTTCTCATTATTTCATCACCATTAAGTCTTCCAAATATTTCCTAATTAGTTCTCCTCCTATATTCCTGGATCCAGAGCTGCTCTCATTATTTTTCTTTCGCTTATTCTTGATGTATATTCTTTTATTCTCGTCACATTAATTGTTTCTGCTGCATACATTGTGTTTAGCCCAATTATTGTTCTGTTTTCTTCTATGTCCGTCCTTTTTTCCTTTCCATAATGTATTCATGCTATTCAAAGTATTCAAATTTTTTGTACTTCATAAACTTTTTTATATCCTGTTTTCATTTTTCCTTCCTGTGCTGCTTTCCAGATCCTATTTTTCATTTTAATTCACATTAATTCTCAATCCCAGTTTCAACCCTTCTTTTTCGACTTCCTTTAATATTTTTTTCATTATTCTCCCTTTTTTCAACAATACCATGTCTTTTGTATATGCGATTAACTGACTTTGTTGTTGTTCTCAAATTTCCCTTCTGTATCTTCCTCAAGATAAAATTCAAAACCAGATTGAGCAATGTAGCTGACAATGAGTCTCCTTGTTTTACACTTTTGTATATTTCAAAAGCACATGTTCCTCCTTTTTGTGTTAGTATACTTTTGATTCTCCCATTGTCTTCTCTATTAGGTTTTCCAATTTCTTACTCGCTCCTTGTTCTTTTGAAGTCAAAGGCTTGTTCAAAGTATAAAAATAACATCTCCAAGTTATGTAAATGTTTGTATGCTTTCTCAATAATTTGCTTGAAAGTGTGTTTTGTATCCGTTGTTGATCTGCCTCTTATGAATCCATATAGATATTGTCGTCTTTGTTTTGATGATAATATTTCATAGGCTCCGTTAATACAGCTGTGTTCATACTTCATACATTCTCACTGGTCTTTTTTGTTTTGAATCGTTATGATTTGTCCAACTCACCATTTAATCAGAATTTTCTCCTCATTCAATACTTTCTCCAGTTTCCTACGTATTCTTTCAGATGTAACATGCCTTCTCCGTGTTTTATGAGGTCTAAATTTACTCCATTCTTCCCTGGTGCCTTCTCATTACTACCTCTCATGATACCTCTTACTTCTTCTAATGTTGGTTCTACTTATTATACTGACTGTCTTATCCGCAGAAAAATTGAGCATTCGATATTTCTAAATTTCTAAAAAGTTTGCTTCACTGATTGTCTCAACCAAAACGAAGTCAGTCAATATCTTCAAATTATTGAAAATTCGATAGGTATTATGATTGTCCCATCGTAAGCGAAGATTAGTATTCGATATTTTCAAATTATTTGCAATTTCTTATAACGATTGTCCCACAGAAAATTTTGTTATCTGTTCCACATGTGATATTATCCTTTCATCCTCCTCAATAACCCGTACTAACCATACACGGGACTGGAAAAATCCATCGAACAATACTGAGCTGAATACTGAGATGGAAATTACATTCCACTTAATGTGCAGTTGCCTAATACAATAAAAATCTTCTTTATTCCGAATAATAAAAGTGATTTAATGCTAATCACATACGGCGGTGAATAGAATTTTATACGAAGACTTGTTTTTAATGATAAGATAGGACAGATTCAACCAATGAAGGTTTAAAGAATTGTAAGTAGCTTTTTCTATGGAAAATTCACTGAAAAAGTATGGAATGTATACAGGGTGTCCCACGACGAGTGAAAATTATCTGTATATGGCAAAATACTTATAGTAAAATCATGAAAATTTCTACGTTTGGGTTTTCGGATACTATCTTTTCAACTAAAATATTTTCAAAGATGGCCGACTTCCGGTTCTACCGGAAGTCGACTGTAACTTTGTTATTTTAAATGGAACACCCTGTATATTAATACATTTTTGAAATCTACTTTTGTCTAAGAACTTTTTTCGAAAAATGCAACCTTCTTGAGTTATTGATTTTTTTGTAGAAAATTTGACCGTTGAAGACCCTTATAAATTATTTTTTTACGAGGGGACCCTTGAAGATATGAAAATGGTTTCCCTCCGGTTGCCTTAAGCAAGGTCAAACGTATTCGAATCTATGTTAAAAAATGTTTCATTTTATACAGGGTGTGTATAAAAAGTGTTCAAAGTTTAACTTCATAAATATCAAATTTCTTCATTTTTTAAATAGAACCACCCTGTTTTTTTTATTTTAATGCATTCAGGGGAAAAAAATAAGGCAAGTTCATGTATACTTTCCTATACCTAAACCTTACCGTTATCCAGATATTAAATGTTTTTTGTAAATTTTTAGAGATGCAGGTGTGGCCTAAATTTTGATACAAGCACTAAGAAATAAAAATTATTATGTGAATTTACTTTTAATACATGGTAAATATGACAAAGTTTTTACAAGAACATGTGCTTTATTGGCAGTAAGATATCCAGATTGACCGCGATCGAAATCGCACATTGTTCATTTTAAGCAAAAGTCGGCCATCTTTGAAAATATTTTAGTTGAAAAGATCGTATCCGAGAACCCAAACGTAGAAATTTTCATGATTTTACTATAAGTATTTTGCCATATACAGATAGTTTTCACTCGTCGTGGGACACCCTGTACATTAGATCTTGTAACCATTCGCTTAAGTGGATAGTGTATCGTGAAAGTCTTACATCATCCATATGGAGAAATATACATGAAATATGTTTTATATTGTGAGATTTTACCTGGAACCTGGATAAATCTTTTTCGTTCTTCTTTTCATTTTTCGAAGCAATAATGACATAACAGTCTGTTTCATGTTTTCATATATTTTTGATCAAATAAAAAGCTATATGGAGGCATTACAATTGTGATTGTTTCATCCAAAATAAATAAAGAGTTTGGCATCAGCGATGGTAAATGGAATTATATAAGCAAAAATTCAATTCACTAGAGACAGGTTGATATATTGGAACATATGACATTTTACATTATAATTGTTGGTTATAATTTTGAATGATTCAATGGAATTAAAAGCTGCTGTTTTCGATTTCCTCATTTTTCAATTCAATAGCATTTATTGGTAACGATTTTAATATTGACATTGATAATATAGTTAGGGAATTAGTGAAATAAATGAGGTAATTTGTAATCAATTTCCCTGATTTCAAGATATGGAAAGGAGGAAGGAAAACTTCTTTTTCTTACGAACCCGCTTAACAAAATTTCCGATAACACTTCAACCAATTCGCTCCGCACTAGTTTCCACATGTTTTCAGTAGGAGCAATTTTCAAGGGCCCACTCACACTGCTGAAAGTTATTAGATTAGCTACGTCAATAGCGGTTGAATGGAGCACAAAAAAAGGTCACAATCTTTCTAAGCCCAGGGAAGCATGCTACTGTCTTCCAAGCAGGTGATGGTGGTGCAAATCTGTGCAGAAGAGTTGATAAGACGGGAGGTGGATAGCCATAGAATCGTCATCCTCTTCGACAACCAGGCAGCACTAAACGTGAATAATAGAGTGACCATAGCCTGAGTGCCAGATTGTCAAGGAATAAAAGGTGATGAAAAGGCCAATGAATCAGCGAAGCAGGGAGTAACAGAGACCATGATAGAGCTATAACCTTGGTATGGAATGGCTGAAGGCATAACTAAGGAGAGCATCCTTAAATGGATAGACAACCAGGTGTTGCGCTGGTGGTATGAAACCCCAGGACAAATGCACTCTGAATTATTCCTTAAAAAACTTTGGCACACGACCTACTATGTCAAAGTTTAGAGACTACGAGTATAATGGTGAGTGCTGATCAGGCATTGTAGGCTGAGGAAACATATGCACACAATTGGCCTAGCAGATGACAGCCTATGAAGGTTCTGCCAGGAAGAAGACGAAACCGTGGAGTACATACTCTATAAGTGCGAAGGGCCAGCAAGGGTGTGGTTTCACATACTTGCAGGAGAAAAACCGAGGACAAACAGCTCCGCAAGGAAGAAAGTATTCAGGCTAATAAGTTCAATAAAAAGAAAAATGCTAGACATCCAGCTCTAAATATAGGGAGGACCACAATAGATCTGCAAAGGTCGCAATAGGATAAGACAAAAAGCCACTCCAATTCTAATCTAATCTTCTTCAATCTTCGAAATATTCGTATGAAAAAAAGTTATGCAAAAATCTTATAACTACGGAATTAAGTAACAAGGAGGAAGGGTTTCCAACTTTATCACCAGAATTTGGAAGAATACCATTGAATAATATACATACGGCTCAAAAGCAGTAAAAGGAACAGGGATGGGAGTATATAGGTCAGGAACCAAATATTCCGGAACTTTAAATGAAACCTCTTCCTTTTCCCCACCCTCTTTCCAGAAATAAAGCCAACCAGCTGGTTTGTGAATGTATGTGATGGGTTACAAGCAAAGCCAATAAAAAGAATAGTCAACTTTCTATTCACTTCATAGTGTGACATGTCTTTGGGATTTGTTTCACATGTCTGGACAAGTATTGATTTTCAAATCTTCGACCAAGAACTTTCTCTTAAAAACACATAAGGGGCAATTCTGTGAACAGATCTTGAATTTCAGCGAAAGAAGATAATCTGCTACCTCCTACCTACCTATAGATTAAAACATTTCTAATACTGGATACTTCGTCAATTATAACGACATGTAAATTCTCAACGAAAATTTTGAATTTAATATCATAATAGACAAAATTAAAAAAAAATCATATTTCTCTCGCTAAACTTCTTCTTTTTATATCTCAATTCTGTCCGCTTTACATTGTGTCTTTTTTCTAGGAAACTTAAATATTTTGATATGACAAGCAAAGACAAGAGCAAGACCAAATATTTTCCTTCAAACCTACTTCAAAATTGCTGAATTTCGATTTTTGCTCAAAAGCTTTCATTTCATTATGATAATATTGGTTCATCGTCACTCACTCGCTCTCAACATTATTGCAATACTGTCAATTACATGATGGAATATAACATTTAATTATATAGTTTCCTGAAATCCTATAATTCTATAATTTCATCATAAGCTTCAAGAGAATTCATTAACTGCAATTCAATTTGAACATTTCAGTGGTAGTATTTCCTTATATTCCCTTTAATCCGTTATATCTTACACCATATTCACAAGATTAGATATGGCATCGATTCACAAGACTGCATTAACTTATTTTTATTTTTAACGATGCATCCGTTGCAAATTGAACTCTTTTTGAATAAACTCATATGTCTTTTCATTAGGAGAACTGTACAGAATATCCAGTAAAAGCAATATTATCTGGATATCTAGGATTTGAAAGATATAATCATTCGCTACACAAAATACTTTTTCCCCGGTCGAGGGAAAAGTTACACTATTTCGACCTGTTTTCCATGCGCAAAGCTCAACATTCCCGAATAGTGGGCAGTTGCTAAGCAATTAGAAAATAACAGTGCGGTAATATTCTTTTTCTACATTCATGCAAAAACCAAAACTTTTGTGAACCACATTTAATGCAAAAAGTGGTACTTTATTGCACTAGTGCAATAATAGTATATTACGTAACGTGTGTGGTAAGAAGCATTTTACGCACGAATGGAAAAGTTACGCACGATGCCGCGTAGCGGCGAGTGCGTAATTCCGTGAGTGCGTAAAATGCTCTACAACACTAGTTACGTACTATACTTTACCTACGACCTACTTCTACATGTATTTATACTCTTATTATTGATAATATTTGAACAACATCAACAATATTTGGCTATTTCTGCGATTTCCATGATAATATTAAATCCATCTCACTTTCACTCGACATTTTTTAATTGAATAAAGCTTTCCACAAAATACACATACCAGTTATAAGTTATAAGGATAATAAAAAAGTGTTTTAAAAGTTTCTTGACAGTGACGCAAATCGCTATTGCAGCCTATACCTAAGTTTGATGTTTTGACGGCTTATGTCAGATTTTTGAATAAAATGGCGACGTCTATTGACAGTTGCTAAGATGTTGCTAGGGAAGCCGTGCGATTTACTTTACAGCTGTGCGTTTTTTTTACCGTGCGTAATAGACGTCATTACATTGGCGCCGACTGTGTGTTATTGACTGATTACAGGGGGGGTCGTAGGTAAAATATTTTATTGCACTCATCTGTCATTCTTGTGTCAGTTTTGTGATGATTAATAACAAACATAAACATTCAAATTAAATAAAAATCCATAGCGAGTATCTGATCCTGCTTTAATACAACAATAATATATGTATATCTTACTACTTAGTCTCAACGAGTTACAATTTTTGCAAAAATCTTTAATTATTTAAAATTTAAATGGTCAAGGCGAAAACCAGCTATGATTGAGTACTGACAAGGTGGAGGACATAAAGATACAAAAAAAGAAGAACGGGTTGAGTTTGATTAGGTAAGGTTAGGTTCTTAACATATTTATATTCTAATTCCCCAGTTTTTGCATGAATTTAGAAAAAATATTGTATGCAACTCTTGCAAAACGTGTTTTTTGCACTCGACGTGTTGTCCAACTCGGCCTAAAGACCTCGCTGGACAATTTCACGTCGCGTGCAAAAAACACTCACTTTTTGCACTTGTTGCATAAATAACTATTTTCTACTACCGTGCGTCTTAACCCACTTTCCCGCACGCATTTTAGTTTTGAAAGTGTCACTAGTGCGGGAAAGTAAAATATCAGTGCGGTAATGTTACAAATGGATTATTACAATAAAATGTAACAAAGTATGGCTTCAATTTTTATATTGAAAAAGTTGTTATGGAAGAAATAGGAGAAACATCTAATTTATAACGATATTCTTGAACACACATTTATTTTTGTTAATATTTACATTTATTGTACAGTTTGTACAATTTGTAAATTGTACTGGAGGGCAACAAGAATTTATATACGTTGAAGCTGCATGGCTGATTGTTTGGTTTATCTCGTTACCATCACTTCTATATTTCAATATGAACATAGAGAAATCTATCTAAACTTACTTGATCACATCTTGAATGGAATATTTTTCAAATTTCAATTAACGACCGAAGAAAAAATAGTATGTATAATTCGTGGGAAAAGCATATTCCCAAACTCCTGTGTTACCAGACTCGTCGCTACGCTCCTCGTCTGGTAATCATCACAGTCGTTTGGGAATATGATACTTTTCCCACCAATTATACAATATACTATTATTTCAAATTCCACCACAGCTTTAAAAAGTTTGACTATAAATCTTCAAACTTCAGAGTAAAGTTCATACAATAACCATTTTGGTGTACGTCAATTGTTAATGTCCTGATGGAAGAAATAAATGGAAAAAAGGCAGGTCTGTGATTTATCCTAAACAAAATATCACAAGAATTAACCGTTTGGCGTTTAAATGTATTTCAAACATTAACCCCAATCTTTGGCTGGAAAAATTTGATAAGTTAATGTTCAGATTACGCGCAAGCGCAGCCTAACGATCGCGAGGAACTACATCATACAAAATAGGATAAAGACGTACCGTTCGTAGGGACAATATGGGTAACGTCTTTTTCTAATGTCCCATTGACAGTTCTCATCAGGTCTGTACATGGTCTGTACTCTATTGCATACGATCAATTATTATTTATCAAATTAGAGGTTAGCTATATGTTGAAATAGCAAATAAAATAAACACATACAGAAAACCCAGATATAAATCACAAACGATGACACACACCAAAAAGCTATTGAATGTACAATTTTATCGATTTTCTACCTGTTGAATTGTTTCGTAGATAGGGACATTGAATTAGTCCTACAAAAACTAAGAAAAAAAAACAATTACTGAATGATCCAGCAAAAAAAAGTATAACTTTTCGGAGGAATCCATTGCGGAATTAAGTAATGAGAAGGAATGGGAACCAAATACCATCGCCAGACTTGGAAATAAAGCCATTCAATGGTACACAGATGGCTCAAAAGCAATAGGAAGAACTGGGATAGAAGTTTTCGGGCCAGGAACCAAACACTCTGAAATGGTGTGAGAATACCTAGACAAATCAATGAACTAGGCGAGGACAATATAGTTACCCTACTATGGATTCCAGGATACACAGGAATAGAAGGAAATGAAATAGCAGATGAACTAGCAAAGAGGGAGCTGAAATATCTTTTTATAGTCCTGAACCCTTTTGCGATATCAGGCCCAATGTAATATTGGAGAAAATAGGTGAAGCCGAAAAAAAGACAATATCTGACCATTGGAAAGATCTAGTAGGGCCTAAACAATCAAATATTCTCCTGGATGACTATAACCTCTTCAAATGAATGCATAAGTCAAACTAAAACTGCGCTTAGAGTTCTAACAGGTATTTTAACGGGACATTGTCGCCAGAATGTGCACCTGAAAAAGCTCAAAATAGTGGAGGAGAATAGTGCATAGAAGAGGAACATTTACCTAAATTGAAGCCTGCAGATATCCTAAAATTCCTCCGGGAAATAGGACTGAATGAGCTACTAGTTTCTGAGACTCAGAAAAGCTGACAGAGTTGTCTAGGAATTAGATGCTGTAGAAAAGTTGAATACCTCCTAGACCGCTGATGACAACATTCATTGAATTGGATTAGGAATTCCAAAAACCGTCAAACTTTCCATTGTGTGAAGTTTAGGGATTGTAAGCTCATCTCTGTGGTATAGGGATTATTATTTATTATCGGTCCTAAAAAAATCAAGCATACGAACGTTATACAAAACATGAAGAATTGTTGAGAAGTTTGTGTATCATCATTTTTTCTACAATGAAATGTTTTCCATAATAACAGCCGATTTTAAAATAGGTAGTGAACTATTAGAATTGAGTAGACTTAACCGAGACACTAACCATTAGAACTTGTTTCATAATCATCATTCAACTAATGGTCGGATAACTTATGAAATTATATCAACTTTTTTTTGCATTGGTATGATAACCATCGATAGTATGGTGTTCTATGCCAAGGGAAAGGAAAAAAAAGACCACTGGAGGTTATGTTTTACAGTTTTCATACTAAAACTACCCCACGCTTTGACTAGGATTGGAAATAGCTTCCTCAATATCTCCCAACATACTTTTTACTGTCCACTTGGACAAACGAAATCTGACTTAAAAATCGTGATTGTCGAATAATTTTTGGCCGTCTGACTTCATCGTCACTGTTATAAGCATCAATTTTTCATATTTTCAATTGTTTGTAAATGAAAATAGCAGTATAATGTTTTAAATTTTGACAGTTAGCAACCATAAACTAGGTTAGATTTCCTTGGTTAGCACAGCTACCCGTACTTTGGGTTGCAGTTGAATTTTTTAATGGTTAACCCATGCTTACACCCTTGACCACATATCGTGGAACGCAAATTTTGTCGTAACCGTAACCATGAGTTAACCTATTATTGTGAAACTGGCTGTAACATAATCGCCGTTAACATGTAGGTATTTCGCTGAATTTAGAGGAATGTTTCACTAAATGTTTCGAGCTTGTTCCACAATCAAGGGCTGGTTGAGTATAATCATGAACTGTCTTTTCATACACAAACCCGGTCTTCGAACCCATTCTCTAGAGAGTAATTAATACGGAAATACTAGCTGGGAATCCTTGACATAAGTACATATAACTGCGCCAATTCAAGTGATATGTGAAATGGGAGCAATTATTACCGTTCTATGCTATTGGCAAAATACATTCTCATGTATTAGATGCGACCCAAATATTTTGAAACTATTCATATCTGTTGAATCGAAGATAAGCCTCTCCATTATAAATCATAACTAGTAGGAATAGGAACTAAACGTTTTTGAAACCTGAATTTCGAATGAGTGAATTTTGATCTCAATTATTGGAAACTGTTAAGTGTGAAACGAATCCCATCGGAAACATAAATGTGAAATGAGATCCAAGCTCAGTAGTACCTATGATATAATATGCATTGGTTAGGTTCTTTACGACAGAAGGAGTGAGATTTAAATGGGTGCCAAGTTCAGTGGTCAATCCCGAAATTTATTCATAACAACATAATAGAGTTTGTTCAACCATCCTTTGCCGTTACCTACGTCATAATCGGTGACGTATTCTGCTGTCTTATAATTATTTGTCCGCGACCACCTAATAATAAGTCAATATTTTACCTCCTAACAAAAGGTATATGGTACCCATATATCAACTGTCGTGAATTATGGTTTATAATACACTGTAGTGTATTATGATTCATAATACACTGACTAGCGATGGGGGTACATCAAATCTGTGTATTTTTTTCAGGAAATTTGTTTCTGAAATATATCGTATCGATAAAATATTGTAATCTTCAGTATTGATACTTTTTATAACGATATTTTGTAATATTAAGTATTTTAAAACAATATATTTATAACGGTACGTTGTATTGATACTTTACACAGTATCGCCCATCTCTATATATGTCAAATTATTTTATGTAGCTACCACATCATTTTGAGGTTAGTAATACGTCAAATCGTTACTGACTTTTATTTAATAAAAGAAATTAAGTGTCGTGGACAAAGTATAGTATTCTACTCGCAATTTATCGTCAATATTCACTTTGGTGACGTCACCTATCGTGAATAATGGCTATCATAAACTGCTCGTTTAATAATATAACTTCTATGAATGAGAAATCAAGATAGACAATCTATGACGTAACGGCAAAGGATGGTTGAACAAACTATAGCTATTTATGCAACCAGTTATGAAAGGCGTCGTTTTGTGTAACGAGTGTAACGTTTGTGGGACGACAGGACACGAGTTACACAGTCAAGAAAGCATATTTCGTAACGTGTTTCATACAAGGTTTTATCTAATTTTGACAAAAACAGATATTATAACTAATTTTCTCATATTCGATTCGAATCACTGCTTACATGCTATATTCATACTAATTTTATCCATTTGGCTTGACAGTTCGTCTGTTAATTCCAATATTCCAATAGATATTTTGCAAAAATATTTCAGTCTACTTCCATGAATTCTACGTCTACGTCATCGGGAATTAACCTAACTAAATGTTAACATTGTGTCATACATATTTATAATTCATGAAATGAGGGTAAATATGTCTATAAGATTCTAGATGGACCTCATCAGTTTTATTTTCCTTTAATTTCGTATGATTTTTTGTCTTATCTTTTATTAATTTGTGATGAAACGAATTTTTGGTCACCAGCTGCTTAATATTTTTCATCGATGTTAACAAGGTATTATCAATGAGGAAGCAGAATTATCAATAAAACATTCTTAAATTATAATAAGTCTGGAAAAAACTCAGGAAGGATTGGATGGAGTTGAAATATAAATATAAAAAGTTTGAACCTTTTTGAAAACTCCTGACTGGAAACAGAGAGAACTTCTTGTTATGGTTCGTGGAAAATATTAAAGAAATCATCTTCTTCGTTTATCGTAAGAAAACATGTAACTTCAATTCTAACTTCAGATTGAAACTCAAAAACCAATTAAAATGCCGCTTCCATCGCAGATCTAATTGGATGAAAGCCTATAGGGCCAATGAGATCCATTTTAACATTATCTTTTTATGCGGGAGTTCAGCCTAACCTAACCAATAATGAAAAATTTAATTGTTTCAGAACTTTGGTGAACTTGGAGAGATTTTATTACTTCGAAACAGGAGTTTTTCATTCCCTTCGACATCTCCAGACTTTGTAAGTATACTTTTTGATATCTTGTATGCTCTTGTCTTATTAAATGATTAGACACGGACGCACAGGCTACAACGAAATCAAGCGAATAGCCTCAACACCATAGCCCAGTCATGACAGACGATATGAAAATAGTATATAATACACCAAGGTGGTGAAGAATATTATTATTGACCTTGATTAAATATTACAGCGGTATTGCGTTCACAATACAACACTTTGAATGTGAGAGCTATACTTATACACCACAGCACTCACAGACACAACACTAGAAGCTTTTATCTCGTCGTCTGACTGACAAATACACTGTCTGTACTGCGCTCCATAAAATATGAACGTACTCCTTATGTCATCGGTCATTTTTGGTTGAGCGTGAACTAATGGCATTCAAATTGAAAGTTTATCTCAATGGGTTTTTCCGAGCAGCAAATATGTTTAAGACAATCTCCTGGGTATATAAAATTATAATGCACAAGATTTTATTGAATTACTATCTCTGGATTCTCAAAATATTGTAACTGTTCCATTATTGACCTAGGTTAGTAGTAGAAAAAATTATCAACCACTAATAGATAAATTCAACTTCTCAATTGTCAACTTTACATAAAAAATTTATTGTAACTCCATACAGTTTTAAGTACCATTGAACACAAGCTATTCTAGAGTAGAAAAAATCTAATTTCGCTTATAGGAAAGCAATAAATTGGAAGATAATATAACAAATTATTTTTTGGTTCAAAACTGGAGATTTCACAAGTCAATATCATCGTACTTAATCTGAAACAGTCGTATAATTGTGAGAAGTGGTATATGCTGTAAGCACGATGAAAATATTTTACTGTGTAGTTTGAAAATCCTTTTTCAGAATAAATGTTTACTTGAACACAATAAAGACTTGGACATACACACAGCTTGCGGTTTTTACAGACTAGCATACATTGCATAGGATATGTTTGTCGGCGTTTACTGACTTTGAGTGAAAACTTGACACAACTTGTGAAATTTGCTATAGAAACACTTAAAGAAAGTTTTCAAAAACAAACAAATTACTGCTTGTCAAGATTTAATTTCACAAACTTTAATATTATAGATTAAGCTTGGTTAATGTTCTTTGGTTGCTGAAAGAACTCATTTTCTATTTAATCTTAAAAATGGATGTGGAAACTAGAAATAAAATTCCAATAAGCTGTTGCCATGATTAGTATAGCATATTCCAGCTTGAATTATTTAAATACTCACACTTACCTTGCAGCGTTTGGGTTTAGCATCCGTCTTGGAGGACGCACACAAGTTTCCGTCAGGATAACCACTCTACCTGTGTCATGAGTAGGATACGTTAATCTGTACTCGAGTTCCCGTCACGGTGAAAGCTGACATGTTCAAGAGGTGTTTATTTGCGGCAAATTCTCTGAATCCTCTGATATTTAAATAGTTATGAAATGTTTCATTTTTGGGACCCTTACACGCTATTTTTTCACATAATATTATTGAAATAAAATACGCAGTTTTAGTTCTACAATTTCATAGCCTATGTCAGTCATATCTCGGCTTGTAAGGGCTTCCAGCATTGTATTTTGCCGATAAAACTCCCTGTGAACCATTTTCAAATGCCTTTCATAGAAAATATCTTCCATTTTCTATTCTAGTCCGATACTTAACTTCTGGCAGTTTAAAAGTTGCTGGTCCACACTATTGTGCTTTTGTCCATCGACAGCTTTAGAAAACACTAATTTTTTTCCTTTTTCAATGGTATACACCTTAGCGCGACAATTTTTGTTCACACAACGCCAAGATACTTAACCAGAAGACTTTAATAATGGTATATTGTCAAATTAGTGTGAATATGCTTTTTTCACGAATTAAACATACTATTTTTTCTTGGATCGTGGATTTACATTTGAAAAATTAATTAAAAAATATTTCATTCAATATGCAATCAAGTAAGTTTATTTAGAAGAACCGTCGTATACTAGAAGAAAAGCAACCTTCCACTTCATCGAAAAAAAATGAAATTATCACTTGGTTGAAAGCCAATAATGTTGTCTTCAATGAAAACCTCTCAAGACCTGAACTACTACAAATTGCTAAAATGAACCGGAAAGAAAATGTATATGTCATTGATTAGTTGTTCCGAAAACATGGTCATGAAGTTTAGAGGCTACCACCCTACCATTGTGAGTTTAATGCCATTGAGCTTATTTGGGCCCACTGCAAAACATATTATAATAAATATATTGGCTGAGACGGATACGGTGATGAAAGGGTCTTGAGAATGTGGAAGGAAGCATTGGAAAATTGTAATGCAAATATTTGGGATGATTGTGTCAGGCATACCGAAAAAATAATCGAAGACTGGTCTACTCGAGAACAAAATTTAGTGGAATTACAAATTGAACCAGTGATAATAAATACTGGTGAGGACAGCTCAGATTCCGAAACGGATGAACTTTGAAGACGAATTTGTAATATGAATAACATATAACTCCCTTGTATTCATTGCTGTAAACATGTGTTTGGGAAGCAATAAATAATCATTATTATTTTTGTAGTTTTCTTTTACTTATTTGTTAATAACTGCTGATGTAAAGGATCAGGCACCAATAAGATATATGGTGCCTTGGGTTCCACTTAGAAATTTTCTATTATGCGTCTGTGTTTCAATTCTATCTTGATGTCTGTTGCGGATATCTCTATTTTTTATTTTTAATACGAAACGGATTCCATTTGATATATTGCCCTGATGATGGTATATTCACCGAAACGTCGACCTTCAGGCTGTGTAGGAATCTTCTATTTACAATCTATAGCTCATCAAAAAAAACATTCAAATATAATCAGTTTAGAAAGTGTAATTTCAAAAATTTTAGAGTCAGTAGACTAGATATTATGTCATTTTTATGAACTACCAATTGTAAATCCTTATATAAAATCCGAGATATCCTACAAAGATTAGCTCTCCACTAATAAGCCAGTATGGTTGATATTAATTTTGGATTTTGTAACTTATTCACCCAGTATATCGATGGTTTTAATAAATATGTCGAGATGTTAACGAGATAATTACAATCTGAAAATTAAATATCTTGTTTAGTTGCCAATTCGTAAAAGGCCGACATTTGGAATATTAGTCATAACGTTTATTTCTATTGAGTTTCTACTGTAGATAGGTTGCTCTATATTCATATTGAAATATAGGAGTGGTAACGAGATAAACCAAACAATTAGCCATGCAGATTCAACGTCTATAAATTCTCGTTACCCTCCAGTACACTTTACAAATTGTACAGACTGTACAATAAATTATGTGTTCTGATAAATAAAGTATCAAGATAACGGTAATAAAGAAGGCATCAAAAAGTGTGGGAGATATGCTTTTGGCACCAATCAAGTATAGTGATCACAAGAAAAATTTGTGAATATGGAAGTGTATACTCGCAACCTTCATAATAGCGCAACAAAATCAAGCTCATTTTAAAGAGAATTAAGCCAGAAGTCAAAATGAATAGACAATGATCTAAGTCCAACAGCTACAAATAGATAAAAGTGTAGTAAAAAAATCGAAACGCAACAGAAGAACCACTGGAAAATGAATACTATGCAGATGGAGAAAAACTGGCCAAAAAAGCCATATGAATAGTAAACAATTCAAAAAGAGACACAAAAAAAGAAAAGCAAGCGTTTCGAGCGAAACATCCCCACAATTTAGAACGAAATATTGGTAATATCCATTGTATTTTCCAGAGAAATGTCGACAAAAACTGACATTTCTAATCCAAATAATCCAGTTTTTTGACAGGTTATTTGTAGTAATCTACAATTAAACACTTTTTCAGATTAAAAATGAGAATCTTTCACAAATACTTTTGTGAACAAAGAAATCACCTACACAATTTTTTACATTGCTTTCCACGCAGCTGCTGGCATATTTTTATTCACAAAAGATGAAAAGAGAATTTTATTCAAAATTGAAACATTTTTAATACAGATTATCTTTTGAAAATCCAAACATAAAGCTGTGGCTACAATTGAAATTGTTTCCACTATACAGCTAGGTACTTCAAATTGATGTGAGAAATAAAATTTGAATTCGATAAAATCTCGCAAGATTAACTCAACTACTTTTTATTTTTAGCTTATTTATTTCACCTGTGAAATTTCAATTTAATAATGTGTTAGAATCATCGAATTATGTATTCAACTTCCTTTCTTCTAGTTTGATTACCTCTTTGATCCTTAGTTGGTGACTCTTTGGAATAATTACCATAGTAATAAGCAGTTATTAGTTAGACGAGAAAGACGCGAAGATGTTTCATATTTTCTAAACCTAAATGATAAATTTAAAGGCACTGCATCCAATAGTGCTAAATAATGTTTTGGAACGTGTGGGGGATAATTTTTTTATGCCAAGAACGGGGCTTTATCCTTTTAGGCAAGATTCGTTCAACCTAGATCCTGAATATTCACTGACCTTCTGAATAATTAATGAACATTTTAGATCCGCATTTGGTAGCTCATACAAGAGCTTGCGACAAATTCAGTATTTCCGACAACCACCATCTAAAAAACTATTTCGGTACCTATCTAATGGCGGTTGATTACCAGACCGAGTTGAGTCACATTAAGCAAACAAGAATTGGCTCCTGTCTACTTTTTGCTCTCTGTTGTTTTACATCGAAGAAATAGTTGCAGTTTTATTCAGTTTAATTATAAAAGTAGATAGGTGTTCATTATTTCATATTATTTATGACAGAATGACAAGAACTGTCGGTTGGACAGTAGGAAAAGACGTGAGACACATTGTCGATAACGTACGTCTGCATGCTAGTTTGAACGGTATAATTTCGGAGATTAGGTCGAAGATTGAGGTTAACGTTTGTAACTTATTTAAACAGTTTATTATTGTGATATATCACTTGAAATTAATCACAGACTACCTTTTCCATTTCTTTAACGTGATGTGCCACTGCAACTGTTGCCTAATTTTTCACTGTCAAAATGTCGAGCTGGAATCGCCACCTCAACAGTATCATGAACATGACATTTTTCTTGGGTTTAACATCCCATTATTGAGTTTTCTCTCATCCGTATACATTTTTTTGAGCGGCCTTCCACAATTTATCAAAACTCTATCCAATACAGGGTGGTCCTTGAGTAATTGTACAAAGAAAGTCAGTACAATCTTCACTTCAAAATATTGCGATTTAAATCAACTAGCCTTAATAAAAAGTTGATATTAAGAGAGATAAACGGTGTTGTATTTTCGTATCACAATAACTTTAACGCTTTTTGATGTATAATATGCACAAAAATTTGAGGTTGGTGGCTCCTGGATATGGGAAATCATAATTTTGTACCCATTCAGATGTATTTTACCACATAGGCCACGAATGCGGAATACGTATATAATGTAAAAGGCGAAGAAGTTTTGCGTACATTCATACCGCATACGTGGCCTATGTGGCGCCCTCTAAAAAATACATCAAAATATGTACAAAATCATGATTTCTCTAATCCAAAAACCCCCAACCTAAAATTTTGTGCATATACATCAAAATTCGTTAAAGTTATTGTAAAAAACGATAATTGGAATGTATCTCTCTTAATATCAACATTTTATTGAGGCTAGTTGGTTTAAATCGCAATTTTTTGAAGTGAAGATTGTACTGTCTTTCTATGTACAATTACTCAAGGACCACCCTCTATATATGTTTTTGTTGCGATAACTTATTTTTTCAAAGCTATCAAATGATCTTCACTCTTGGTCTATTGAGCAAACCTTTTCAATGAAATCGAATCGTTTTGTGGTTGTCAGAACTGCGGATGTTGAATTCCACCGGCAGGTAATTCATTTTTATTCCATACCCTCAGCACGGAAACCACATCAATCAATACTTCTCGAGAAAAATGTATTTCGATGAAAGTAATAGAATGTGAAGGGAAGTTGACATATTTTTCGTTTACAAAGTTTCAACGATATAATTAAAATTAAATCCTGAAGAGCAGTCACTCAAAATTTATCCAATTTTAATACTTTTTGACGTTACAGCTCCTGACAGACAATTATTTTGGTTTATTTATTTTTCGGTCGACCGTGTATTAACATAATAATATGCTATTAACGTTATCAAAATTAGACAAAATCATCTACATTTATCAACGATGTTTCCATAGGCAACCCAACGCACATCTTATATATTATATTTATACATATTTACAGTTACCTGTAATGTAGACAATTAAATGTACAATAACACCTCAAAATAGGATTACTAGTATAAAATACTTCCAGTTTTTAACTAACCAATCGCTTTACTTTGTTATTCTACAAAATTATAATAATTATTAGTGTTAAAACATCCAAAAAAGAATTTAAGAAAAACGAAAACAGTGATATTTGAACAAGCAACCATCTCTGTGAAATTTAATTATTTTTGACAGTATACTTACCTATGGAACAAATGAATATATTCTTTTTTCAAATATTGAGATAAACGAATACAAATAATACTTTGTAACTAACACGAGTATTAAAAGGGCAATTAACAATATCGAAAGTCAACGCACTTGCTCTGCTCGTGCTTTAAATTATCTCTAGTGTTACTGGCCCTGATTGGTTGGTTAAATAACTATTTCCATTAACAAATTAGATATAGGTTTATACCACCTTCAACTGCTTTAACATTAACCTTCTGACGGTCAAAATATATTTATAAATTTGTTGTCAAAGCGGAGCTATTTTTTTTAAAAACGACGAAACTGAAGAAAACTGGTTATCGTAGCTTTTCATTACTATCGAATCAAAAATATCAGGAGCTTTTTAATCGAATTGAGAAAACCAACGAAAAGCCACCTGAGGATTTTTCTAATAAAAATAAGGCTGGGAGTGTCTGGTCAGTTTGATAAATGATGAGATTTGCTACTAGTCAAAATGTTAATCTTGCAATAATCATATTAAGTGTCCGTTCTTTTAATCATCCTGTAGATGCTGGAGTAGGAAATGATATCCCTTTTATGGAATACATTTTATTTTTATTGAGAAAAGTAAAGCCTGATTCCATCAGCCAAAGTTAAATAACAACATTTCGCGATAATAATAAAGCTACCGTGTTAGCGAAACGCGTCACACTTTTAAGTTTAAATATTATGTATACCTTAACAAATTAAAATTGTTTCAAATCATAATAAAAAAAAATGTTTCTAACAATCATTCGTCTACTTTTTTATTATTATCCTTGCGACTAAGTCGTTACAATGTGAGATAATAATTCTTTTGAATAACATACTAAAATAATCTGCTGGTGGCCAAAATCCATATGGAGTGTGAGGTATTCTTTCACTATATAGAAAAATTATTGCGAACGTGGTGGAATAAAAAAAAACTTCTTTCCACTACTAGCAGTGGATTTGACAATTATTGCTTCTTCTAGTCCACTGAGAAGTTGAATTTCTCTATTAGTGGTTAATAATTTTTTATTACACACTAGCCTAGATCAATAATGGACAATTTCAAATATTTTTAGAATTCATGTATAGTGTTCAATAAATACTTGTGCAACATAATTTTGTAAACTGAGGAGATTTTCGTTAACATATATTCGCAAAATTAACAGATTCCAGGACAAATCAGTACATGTTATGCACTCCGTCGCCCTGGAATCTGTTAATTTTGCGAATTTGGTATGACGAATTCGACAAGGTCAATGAATGTGACAAGAAAATAAAAAATACCATCTAACAGTATGTGTTTTCACGAGTAATTTGCATTTTGAAAATTTTAAAAAGCTGTGGTAGAAGCCGAGTGAAAATTTTTTTTTAAATTCATTTCTCGGTCGATTTTTGACTTTTAATTGCCGATAACTTGAAAACAAAGCATTTTTCGAAAAAATATCAGGAGTCAAAAAGTGTTTATTTTCATCCATTTCACCTTAAAAAATGATTAGCGTGACAATTTTACTATTTTCCGTAATAGGCCTCTTGCATAGATTTTTATTTTCACCTTAAAGTATTCTAAAAACCTCTTAAAGTATAACAAATATCCTTCCACATTTTTTTCCAAGAAGTACTCAAAATCATCTCATAAATTCCCTAAGAAAGTTTCACGAAGCCCTTTAAATTTGACGTCACACGAAAACGAAATGAAATTGCTCGTGACGTCACAAGGTACGAACTGTCGTCCGCTAAATGTAAACAACAAATCTGGTTTCACGTTTATCCATTTTAAAAGCATTTTCACTTGATATGTTAGCATAAATTTATTGTTTAATCGTGATTACTGTTGTGTTTCTTTGTTTATCGTTAATTTTAAATATTAAGATGTCTGAAGCATTTTTAAAGGCACAATCTGATAATTTACCTCTGAGTCCTTTTTCGGAGTTTTTCTTCAATGGGTAGCTTAATGAATGTTTTTCCAAGAGTGGAGATTGTTGTACTTCCACAACCTGGCACGATACAATAACGATAAACCATTTTTCTCAAAAAATCACCAAAAACAACGTCGGAAAATATTAACTTTGATAGACGTCAAAACTTGGCAATAGTACCTTGTGACGTCACTGTTGCATGAAATGTGTTCTTGGCGGCATTTTAGCCCGTTTGAATTTCAATTATTTATCACGACCTTAATATCAAACAAAATTTGAAAATATTCCTGTGGGATGATATTTACGTATAATTGATCATTTTAATGCAATAAAAAAATTATCTGCAAGGGGCCTATCATATTATGCAAGTTTTTAGTTAATAACAAATGACTGACCATCGGGACAAAAAAGTGTTATCCAGGTTTTTCGTTCCTAATAATATTATCAATCGATCCCAATTAGATTTTTCCTTGCGTTTTGTAGTGGTCGGTCAACTCGTTTTTTTATGCATCTTTTTAAGGGGTGCACCGTTCGCCTAACGGGGTTGTGTTGTGAACGCAATACCGCTGTAATATTTCAGAATTGAAATAGTGTATAATGTCAATCATTTTTAATTTTTGCCTCAAATTTGGATAGTAGTGGAAAAAATGTGAAAACACCACGGTGGTGAAGACATTTATAAGCCTCGAACCTTATTTCGCTCGGGGCAAAGCCACTAGCGAAATAATTTTGGTGCTCGGTGTGAATAATAGTAGTCTTCACCATCTTGGTGTATAATATACTAATGTCCACGCATTAAGGCCAGTAGAATCTGAAGATCTCTTTCTCTCCACGTTCTGGGCTCAACTTGTTTTTGAAATGTGCTAAGTATATGAAAACTGTTAATAAATTATCTAATAGATTGAACTCGATCAAGAAGAAGGACATACATATCATTATACTGACACTGGTAGTAGACTGTAGGGTATTCCCCCTTTTTTAACAGGCTTCCTCGCTTTAACCCGCGTAAAAACGTCAATACTCATTGTAGTTGTTTAACTTCCAGTTAGATCTTTCTCATTCAATCCAATAACTAATAATATAATTTTCTGTTACAGGTATATTCAGCGAGCTCCAAAGCTACTCAAAATTCAACCAGATGTATTTCGAGCATATCTACCCAAGCTGAAAATATTGTAAGTGTATTTATTAAAACATTAATTTCACTGCGCAAAAAACAATATATATTTTAAATTTCTTAAGAGGCATGATGACTGATTTCCTATTATCTTTTGATAGACATTAATTTGAAAAAATCCTCATACAAGCATGAAGTGTGGAGAAAAATTTACACTTCAGCTGTGGAATTCAACATTGATTCAAATTGAATGTATAGTTGTGAAATACCTTCTCTGCAAGCTGGTGATTTGAAATTTATCATAAATAAGATTTTTAAACTAAAAACTACAAAACTATTACGAGGTAGATACAAATAACTGAAGGTACTTTGTATATTATAGAGCTAGGAAAAAACATTAGACAATTCTTAAAAGATATTGTCATCAAGGTAAAAATGGAAAAAGCATTTTTGCATTCTTTGGAATCAATTCTGGAATTAGTTTTTGTACTCGCTTATTGGTACATTTAAATTTGATTGCATCTTCTGGTGACCAGAGTCTTCTGGGAATATTCTCTCTTTGGAAATAATATTTTCCCATTACTCAAGTTGATTTGCCTTTCGAGGTGCCCAAATTTTACTAAAATTTACACCAATAATGTCATACAAAACTTATTGTTCTCTTATGGTATAAGTGTATGGTATTTTTATATGAAATGGTAGTTTTAGAACTGAAACAAAAAATGAAGATACATGTTCAAAATTAAGAATGCTGAGCAAATTGGTCTAAATGGTTTTCAAAGGCATTAACAGACGGTGCACAGACCACACTGCTAGGTAAATTATTCCAGTGTGAAAATGTTCTGTTGGAGAGAAAATTCAACAATATCTACCATAGTTGAGGACAAGAGCCACTGAATATTTAGTCAAAATTCAAAGTAATATCTGTCAACATTCATCATAAGCGGTTCAGCCACACTCACTGAAAAGGGCCAAAATACAGAAACTTTCAGGTTGACATCCTGCTCATGAGCATTTTCTCATATTTCATTAAAGTTTTGTAAACTCCACCCTACATAATTCTGAAAAAATAAAAAACACGTCAAAAATTATATGGAATTTCTGCTTATATGTAGTACAAGTTATAACTTCAACCACCCTATGGTTAACCCTTCCGATTTGAATGGAACAGCCTATACATCACATGAAAAGTCAATTAGCTGGAATAATTTCAATTTCATGATAGTTACATTTCAATTCGTAACAAATAAGCAGAACAGTATCAAATTATTTTGAAAGTAGCTCGAATTGACTTCCACTGTTTTCCATACAATGAAACCATCAAGCCTCAAATGAATTTCAAACATTATTACCGAAACGTTGAAATAAATAATTTAAAAACATTGTGGTTTGATTTTCCAAGTAATTAAAAAGAAAAGAATGAATAATATACCACAAGGAACATACAGAAGATATCATTACTGAGAATTCCAACAAAATGAATAAATAAATTTTGACATTGTTCATGTTTGTTTCAAATAATACGTCTGTTCATTGTTGTTTTTTTTTTGAAAGCCATCAAATGAATAACGGTTTTTTTTATATTCATACTAATTTAGAGCTGGAAAATTACATAAATTTCAAGCATTTTATATTTTTTATCACTCAACTAATAGTAATTGGAGACATGAAAAAGGTTCGTTGAATTGCGTGCGTGTAACCGCCAAAGGTTTTGATGGTAGTCATTGACATCATGGTTTCCATGTTTATGCAAAATGGACCTTTATGTTGCTATGGTTCATACAACAGCCTTTTTGGTGTGCGTCATCGTTTGTTAATGTCTTTCTAACACATTACGTGGAAAGAAATGGAAAAAAAGTCAGGTCTTTGTTAATCCCAATCAAAATATCGCAATAATGAACCGTTTAAATGTATTACAAACGTCAATACTAATCATTGACTTACCAAAATTTGATTAGTTGATGTTCGGATTAAGCGCAAGCGCGACCTACCAATCGGGAGAAATTTCTCTGTTTAAAATAGGATGCAGATATACCTTTCGTATTGTCAATGTGTCTGACATCTTTTTCTACTATCCCACTGACAGTTCTTGTCAGGTCTGTACTTAGTTGTTCACGGTCAATTATTATTTATGGAAAGTTAATATGAATATTATTGTTATATTTATTCGAATAATACAAAAATATGCCTAGATACACGGAAAACATTAGCATTTTGAAAGTTCTCAAGTATTTTCAGTTTAGAAAAAGAAGATGGTAACTATTAATTTCATAGCCTTGTCGAATTTTGCTGAATGCGATCCTGATGATTTTATTTATCAAATTTAGGGTTAGATATGTGTCAAAATGGCAAATAAAATAAACGACATACCCAAAACCCGAATATACGTCACAAACGATGACGCACACCAAAAAGGCTGTTGTATGAACCATATTAACAAAAAAATAAAATAAACTAAATAAATTGGAAATTGTTTCCAAAATTCTTGTGCCCCATTCATTGTTGCCATTCCAGCATTGGAATTGGAATTGTCAGAACCGAATGACATAAGGAGATCTATATGTATTCTAATTTCTGATCATGGTAGAGGGCGCAAGATTAAAACTCGTACTACACTAGTTATTCACGTAGCAAGTTCCGAAAGTGATGTTTCACGGGATGAATAGGCAGTTTCCAGGGCAAGTCCCGTAAGATCACTTTCGGGTAGCGTTACGTACAATATTTTTTCTGAAGCTACTTTCGGTACGATTTGTGTTTCATATTCGATTTAATAAATCATACCGAAAGTTCTGTTGTCGAGACGGTTACAGAAAAAACAGCTAATAATTAGACTCAAGATAATGATGTTTTATTGATTGCTATATCCTTCGACAGCTCGCGGTTCTCGTGTGAGGTAAGTGAGGTTAGGAAATAAAAATAATTCTAGGCTTTAAAAATCCTTTTGATCTTTCACAATAATCTTAATTTAACAGTGAATCAGCAACGAAACCTTGTAACAGAATAGGAAAGTGTAGGGGATGGAGCCCAAAGCATAAAACCATAATCTTTTTTGAGGAAGATATTTTGAATATCGAAAAAATTAGCAAAATGATGATAATTTCCAACAGTAATTACACAAGAGGTGGTAGTTTTTTGGTAGTTTCAACTAGATACACGAATCTGTGAAATCTCACGATTGGCTTACAGGATCGTTTGAAAAATAATCATCAGTGATTACACAAGAGGTGGTGATTTTTTGATAATTTGAACTATATGCACGAATCTTTGTTTCTATGGAGATGGATGAAATGTTAAGCAAATATGTATCTTCATTAAACAGCTGAACTAACATCAAATTTTTAATGTCATATGAAAATGACACTGACAAATGTCCTGCGTCTTCATTCAAAAGAAGATCCAATCAAACAGCGTCAAGGAGGAGTGATTTTATCTAAAATCGGTTTGTTGTTAAGCAAGTTTTCGTGGAAAAGAAAAAGTTATCAATAAAATTTGGAGCACACACCTTTGATCATTTTTTCAATAGATGTAAAAAGTCGTCAATAATGACAAATACAAAGTGAAATTTTTTGATGTTTCAGGTAAACCAAGGGTATTATGGATGAGGAAGCAGTTTTATCACATAATTACACGAGAGGTTTGTATTTTATCGGGTAAATTTGGATTGTTTAATGAGAAACTGTTGCCTAGCAATTAGACGAGAACAGCTGTCAACTATTAAAAACGCGACACCGAAGGTGGAGCGTTTTTAGGTTGACAGTTTTTCGAGTCAAATTGCTAAAGGAAACAGTTTAGAAGTTGAACAACACAAATTTACCCGATATCAATACAAACATCGAGTGTAATTCGGCAGGACAATTCAATCGGCTCATTGTTAGTGCTTAGAAACTCAATAAGTTGTTGACAAACATGTCAAATTATTTATTATGGTAACAAATGCATAAGTGAAAAAAACACAAGTGCATTTATCGCTTAAAAAGTTAAAGCTAACTTTTGCCGGTGTCAAAGTGAAAATTACACTGAGGCATATGCGATTTTTTATACATGAGTTGAATTATCAACAGTAAAAACACAAGAGCTTTTTTTATGGGATAAATTCATCTTTGCAACGAAACAGTTTTGCCAATCACTAATTTTACGAGAAAAACTGACATGATAAAGTCGCGACACCGAAGGTGGAGCGATTTTATCTAATGTCAGTTTTTCGAGCAAATTTAGTGATTGACAAAATTTTGAGTTGAAGAGAAATTTATCTGATAGAAGAAAAGCTCGAGTGTTTTTTGGCAAGATAAATTAACGACAGAATATATCGATGAACAACAACAATAATTTCGACTCATTGTCATAGTGTCATAGTGACGTCCACTTACTAGATATTGAGGAAGAGAGGTTTTTATCGCGATAAAAAAGGATGCACCTTTTTTATCGATGTCAAAGTGACAATAACATTTCCAGGTATATGACATTTTAACATTGAAGTTAATTTAACTTTTGCCTCTGTCAAAGTGACAATTGCACTATGGCATATGCAATTTTTTATACTATATGAGTTGAATTGTCAGTATAATACCGAATGATTGCCTAGAATAATGTATTGCTATTGGTTAAAGCTACCAAAATGTCAGATTTTGACAAGTGAAAAAAATAATTGCTGTAATTTGCTACTAGAAATTTATCACTGTGATTTTGAGGCCACTGGTCGATTTTAATTGTTTTCTCATCACGATTGACTGGCGGGATCGATAATAAAATTCAAATTAAGTATATTGAAAACTGTTATTTAGAATATTGAAATTTAAAATATTTTTTAGACGTGGTAAACAGCATTTGTATTGTTTTGACAATGTACCATTGTTTTGCATTGCAAATGAATACGTAATGGTAATTCCACAGCCAGAGGGTAAATAAATCAAGCATCAACGATTTATTTGCTCAGGCAAAAGCTTCAGCATATTGTAATTGTTTGGTAGTGAATTGAATTTGATGGATGCTTGATTGAAATTAATATCACCATCAATGCACCAAATTCCAAAATAAGTTGATGTTTTTATTATTCCAAGTGTCACGTGTCTATTATTGCTGAAATAGAGATTCAAAATTTTGACGAGCTAGCTATAGGGAGTGAGCTACAAATTAGTCTTAGAGTTTTACATTCAATTCTCTTTTGAAAAATAATGAATAATCCAATATCATTTGACATAAAGAATGATTTGTACTGTTGTATTCGATAAATATAAATATATATTTATGGAAGAATATCATACAAAACTTTTATTCATAAATAAACACCTTCAATTTATGCTTCACGAATTAACAGTATCGGTCACATTTACTTTTTTAACTTGCTTTGCAAAAATAGCGAATAACAGAAACAGCAGCGGACAAAATAGCGCTGTACGAAATAGCGCCGCACAAAAATAACGCAGAACAGAAACAGCGGCAGACAAAATACCGCTGGATAAAAATAGCACAAGCCAAAATAGCGCTGGGCAAAATAGCGTCGCACAAAAAAAGAGCAGAACAAAAACAGCGGCGGACAAATAGCGCTCGACAAAATACCGCCACAGGAAAATAATTATGCTTCCTCATTTTACTATATTATTTATAAAAATAGACCGAATTGGCATATTTGGAAATAAAATATTTAACATCGCTTCTCGACCATTTGACACAGATCAAATTGAAGAAAACCAGAAAAACATCAAATACTGCTCCATGCAATGTACATCATTATCACGTATCCATTTATTATAATTACACTAGAAAAATTATATTCAGTTATTTCAATAGTTAATTTCCTAAAGATATTTTCGGCGTTATTCATTCGCAAAGCTATATTGTCAAGCGCTATTTTGTCCGCCGCATTTTTGTGTTTTGTATTATTTTTGTGCAGCGCCATTTTATCCAACGCTATTTTGTCCTGCGCTGTTTTCCCCTGATACTCTTTGTCCACCGCTATTTTAACCTAGCGCTATTTTAACTGCTACAGAGCCATTAGGTAACTATTCCCTATCTGTCTTACTTAGCGCGTAGTCAAACGTAAATTGCATTCGAGAATTTCTCAATCCGATTTTGAAATAAAATCAGAAACGAGTAAATTGAGCACCTTAGCTGTTCTGTTACGAAATCACTCTTCTCCTAGAGCTACAAATTCTATTTCTTTTATTCTTATCTCTTATCAAGCGTAAGATTGGAGTTATTTGTCCCTGGCTAATGCCTTCATCTCTCCTAATGTTTTTCCTATGTTGTTTCCAGTTTTTTCAATATGGTCTATCCATTTCCTCCTGGGACTTTCTCTTTGTCTTTTTTTCATATTCCCATTTCCATAACTCACGATTCTATTTTGCTTCATTCTCACTAGGTGGCCAAACCAATTTAATTGTTTCTTTTTAATATTATATATTATTGGGTCCCGATTAGTTATGCTTCTGATTTCTTCGTTCCTCACTTTGTTTTACCCGCTATTATTTTCCTTAAATGTTTTATTTCCATTGCACATATTTTTGTTAAATGCTTTTTCTGCAGTACCCAGTTTTCACTGGCCAATTATAATTGGTACTGTAATTTTTGGACTTTGTGTTTATATCAATGTAGTAATGTTGGATTTTACAAATAATATAATTTTGTTGATTTATTTGCTTTGTTATTGAGCTCACCTAAATGTCTTTTCCCGTCTTCTGTTGATACTTCCTAGCTGTGGGTTGTTACTCTTTCCAATGTTTTGTGATTACATTTCAATTCCTTGTTATTATTCCCCTCTCGCTGTTTTCCAATTTCACTTCCACAATTGAAGGTAAACACATTGTATACAATATCAGTCGTGAGATATATTGAGTAGATCGAAATTACTATTTTTTGATACATAGTTACATCGATCTATATATTGCTTAAAGCCATTCGTAACGGTAGTTTGAGATATATCAGTCTAGCTTGTCAGTTATTCTAGCAATAAATTTATACCAATGATCTTCGTAAAGTGTAGATATTACTGGAAACATCATTCACTCGAAATATACTGTTTGAGTTTACGATTCACTTTATGGAATTTATTCGTATCCCTTTTTAAATGAAACTAACTGTTTATAATTAGGCAATTCACAAAAAATGTATTGAAAACCAACACGTACTGATACATAATCAACTTAAAGTGCCTTTAAATATTAAAGTTGGCTTAAAGTTGAAAAAGTGGTCCCATAATCGTACTTTAAGATAAAGTAGTGCCTAAAGTTTCCTTTAACTTAAAGTGCGAATTTTTAAACTTTACAGAAGATAAAGTGGCTTTAAAGCAGACATAACCTAGTTTTCTCCATATTTTTTGACAACCAGGCTGAATACTTCACGAAAAAATTATTAACATGCCGCTTGATAGTTGTTCCAGCTCTAGTTCATCATCCGATGACGAAGTGATTTATTTCAAAAGAATAAAAAATTATTCAAAGAGAAAGTGTCGCTTTGAAAGATATAATGATGATGACTTTTTTGATCGCCAAAGCAATAATTTTAGGTGAGATAACTGAATTAAATAGTGTCTAAGGTATCGAAAAACAAATTTCAGAGCTGCCAACTCTTTTATTAAAAGAAGGTGCTACTTTCATTATGAAACGCAATTATTTTAAAGTCGTCTTGAAGGATACTTTAAGATAGAGTCTACTTTTACTAAAGGCACTTGAACTATCGAATTATGAAACCGGCCCTAAACCAGATAATCAACGATAAACTGAACATTTTCAGTTTCAATGAGCAAATATAATTTTGAATAAAAAATCAATGTATTCTAACAAATAGCCACATCTCACGGTTATCCATTGCGTATAAAATACATAAATTAATATAAAAAAAGGAAAAATACTAATAGTCCACTTGCTGAGGTCACAGGAATAAGTAATTAGCAACCTCGCTGATTTTTTTTTTGTAACTAGTGGCACTGTTTCTGTTCTAATTTTTATCTTTTTTTATTGTTGAGAATAAATTGCGATACTGTTAATATAGACAGATGAATTCTCAAAGAATAGAATCTATACACAGTTGGAACCTAGGTATCTCCTCAACAGTTGAGTATTTTTAAATAAAATTGCTCATCCACTTCTAAAGGGATCCAAGAAATTCAAAAATGCTAATAAATTTAATATAGTATTTCCGGTAGAACCGAAAATGCATATCATATTTACAATAGAACACCCTGTTTATTCTCACATTTTTCAATTCCTTGTATAATTCTGCAGTGTAACTTCCATTTATATTTTAATTCAATAATTGAGGCTATAATCAATAATTTATCGTGAAAGTATGTTCATATTCAATTTTATTCCAAATCGGAGTTACTTGATAGGTGAATGTTTTAATCATTCCATCTAAGCTACTAGTTTGACTGGGGGTATTTTCACTAGATCTATTGGTTGTATTATTTCTTCTCTTAGTGCTTCCGTCTGAGTCCTTGTAAAGATGAAAAGGTGAATTTGTATAGAAGAACGGGACACCACTAAAAAATCGTCTAGAAAATGAAAAACCTTCAACCTCGTTCCAGTCACTAAGAACAGTATATCATTATATTTTTTTTTTATGGCGCATGGTCGACATTAACTTCAAAACCGAAAATACGAAGAAAGGGATCTTACGATTCTAAAAGATCACACCGCGGTCTCTTGGCGAATAATTAATTTCAACGAAAACTCAATGACGTATTCTGCAGCCAAATCTAGAGACAATTGAACTAGTTTAAGATACACAAAGCATTTCACATTCGAGAAATAAATTGGAGACATTTTTTTCCCAATTTCTTGTTATGCGCGATTGGGTGGAGAAGTTTTCAATTGTGTATGTCTGAATAAGTATACGCAGTGCTGAAGTTTTGAAAGTGTTTGTGAGAGTTTTAGTTATTAATATGCAGTACAATAAAAGATGAGGTGATTTACGGATTACTGCTGTAGCCGCGTGGTTTCTTATAGGCCAAGCAATGGATGGATTTTTTTTTTCAAAAATCCCAGAAGAAAACCGACACCGTCCTCCTTCTCTTAAATATTGTTCACGAAATTGTTATAAATATTCAAAACTAAAAAAATTTCAATTTTAGTTCTTTGTTGATAATACGAAAGCTCAGTAAGTAATATAGTTAAATGCACTTTTATCCTGCGGGTCACTAACCATATGTATCAAATCAGGAAAAACAGAGATTACCAAAATGTGAGATTACACTGACGAATTTCCACTTTTTCTCTTATTCTAGAAATAATTTCTATCAGATTGAGTACAATTTTTTTTTTATTGGTGAACCCTATTACCTATTTAAAGCACGCCCCAGCGTGTTTAAAACGAACTTTAAAACACGTGCGTTTCTTAAAGTTACCATGGCAACATCAACATAACGAGAAACGAAGTGTAATGTAATTTTATAAATGAAAATGGAAAGTGCAGGTGATACATATTGTTTGAGATATTAATATTTCGATTTTTCAAATCGGAGGAAATGGTATTTGATTTGATACTATTAACATTTCCATGACAACGCAAGGTAAACTAATGTCATCACGAATTCAACCATTTTACATAATCAGTTATTTCCATTTCTTTTCCTTGTAGTAGCAATAGATACCAGTATTTATGATTTCAAAGTGCACCAATAAAAAAAAATAGCGTAAAGTATTCGTGGATAACTGGTCTCTGAAACACTTGCTCTAAAAATCGCACGTGTTTTGAAGACCTCAATATACTATATATACTTTAATATACTATTTTCTACTCCTGTTTTATAATATACTTATTAAAAGACTAAAATCTGTATCATAATGAAATTCATTATGATACAGATTTTTAAGCCAATAGGAATGTGACATTCGCACAATATTTAATATAGCCATGGATACCTGGTTGACATTTCTGAAATTAATCATATTAGATCTGTTCCCTGCAATAAAAGTGTAGCACTGAGCTATACGATTTTATTTATTTTAATTATGTTTTAATGCTTCTTGCAGTTTACAAATGCAATATACATAGATATTCCCAAATTTAGTAATTTTATACGTATTTTTTCACAGATAGACCTGAATTCTTCAAAATTATATAGCTCAGTGCTACACTTTTATTGCATTTTTGATTTTCAAAAGTAACTATATTTAAAATTGATTTAACTAATAATTATTGATTAAATAATTTTTATTAACCGGAGTAGAAAAAATATTGTATGCCACTTTCATGTAATGGCCATTAATACACTCGCATATTATATCCTACAATATGCTCGTGTCTTAATGGCTATCATTACATGTTCGTTGCATAAAATACTATTTTGCTAGAGGACACAAAAAAACCGGAAAATTGCTACTTACTATTTGTATTGTCACTTTGAATTGTCAAAGTGACAAAACTGATATTATTTAAATAAAAACTTAGCTGGTGGTATGTCTTTGTTGAATCGTATGACCCGTATGATAAGACTGTATTTGACTATTTATACTAATAATAAATCGTTAATAACAATATTACGATTAAAACGCATTTTCCCTAGAGGTAATTGGATAATTAATTGGATCAAAAAAAATTTGGAAAAACTGAAAAAACTCATATCCTTGTCGTTTTCCAGGTTGCAGCGTTAACACTTCGTAGAAAATAAGTCCTTTGTATGCCTTAGTGTGCTCAAAGAGCATACCGATAAACAGTAAGTAAAATTAAACTGAAAATCAGTCATCTGGAAATACTCAAAATGTTAGACGTCCTAATGTATTACAAAACGTGGACTTGATGTTGTATTTAGGTAGATAATCATCATAATCTTCACTCCTATCTCCAAATTGCAGCGGACACATATCAGGCATATCTCAATGGTCGGTATTAAGTATTCTAAAACGTACAATTAGTACAATATGTACAAAATTCAGTTACATCAAGAACCCAATAATAATCCCGATCGCCGTATGCATTCTTGTGTAATTTTGCAGGATTTATGTCATCGAAATCCATCCATTTATGATGCTAAAATTCACTCAAATGGTTAAGTCAATCGTAAAATTATAGATAATACTTTCTGGATGACGCTCATACCTGAATTAATCAGATAATTAATGTCTGGGAGGGTCGTTTTTCTTCTGGAGAAAATCTTGTAGGGGACGGTTATCTGAGATTCCTGCGAACAGCAGTTATACCAGTCCTTGCCAATATGTTCCCAAGCACCAGCAATCCAGCAGCCATTTGTTCGATTTGTAAACCAGTGCTTTCCTATGAGTTGGATTGATATACGAGGACCAATAGAGTAGCCCCATAGATCTGCATACCTTATGCCTCTGGTTTTCTTTCGATTGGGTCATTTAAAATTAGAGGTCCATGAAGATAAACCATAAAATGTACAGGAGCTGTTGTACCGAATTAATGCATTATTTAATTCAATATTGCAGTTCGTTTATTGTTTTTTTGTGAAATTATTTCCAGATTGAATTGAATTATTTTTCTTGTATGAGCATTAGTCAATTAGAAATGATACTGCTGAATATATTACTGGATGACCTCTCAAATGAGATATCACAAGAACCACATTTCAGTTAAAAAAAAGTCCTGAGGAGGGACTGCCGACAGTATTTTCAAAACTACTTAAATCAATCTGCTCGAAAAATGTTGTGGTACACATGATATAGAATTTTTACAAAAAAAATAACTCCTTTTAAAAATTTTATCGTACTCCCATAATGGGAGAAGTTCGTCCAAATAAATTGATTGCACATTAATATATTTGCGCCACTATTGTAAATGCATATAAAAAAAAAAATTGCAAATAAATAATTACACAACAATGAGCTCCTTTTCAAAAAATATATCATACTTACATATTGTGTGCTGCATGTAATGGAAAGCCTATCGTAGACGAGATTTCCATGATCTTTTTCACCCAAAAAGTGATAAATGTGCCTCTTCCGTTCAAAAATTAACGATTACGTCAATTAAACGTGTGACGTGATCATTATAAAAAAAATCTGGATTTAAAATTTTAGATCTGCTTATTTCTGGATTTTTACCTAAAATAAATAATTTGCGAAATGACAAACTTGTTCCATAATTTAGGATGGCTCTGTATATATTCATATTCAATTTAAATTTAATACCCAGCTCTACTATTTTCGGTTAGTTGATATATTTGAAAATTGAATTTACCTAAATATAACTCTGTTTATCAGTTAACTGGTTTTTTTTAACAAAAAATTTAAACGACTATGAGTAACAAACAAAACCCTGATTGATTTTATTTCTAATAAGAATTTTAAACGACGGTTCGTTGTATCGGGAGTGTGTTTGAAAAATAAATACCTTTATTTACTTGGAACGAATTTCATATTGTGATTTTTGAGACGTATCGTGAAAACTCGTGCGGAAAGTTTAGTCGGGTTGAAGTAAAATTACAGGACAAATAATGGTTGTCATCGTTGTTTGCTTGGTAAGTTATCAACATTTCTTTTCAAAAACTTCTCTCTACCGTGGACTTGAGATAAAATTTGTATGAGGGAATCAAAGATTTGCAAAAATTTCCATTTACCTTCGACATGCGATAACATTTTTCAAATGGGATAAACTTGGACAAAGTTCTTCCAATAATAATTTAATCGTATGATAAATTAATTTTTGAAAAAGGGTTTATTTTTATGAGAAAATTTCAATTAACCACGGAAGTACCATACCACGCAAACGAAAGCTTTCTATCTACCATGGGCCTTGGATACACGGCTGCATTTAGCTCGTGACCGACGGCTCTCTAGGAACAGATGCATGGAATGTGTTAATGTGGATGAACAAATTTTGAGCATATCTTGTAATTTTTCGGCTGCTTTATTCTTTTGCTAATGAAATCACAAGTTTAGACCAGGTATTTCTAGCAATCTACTCCGAATGCTTTAGTTTAAATGCATTGCTGTTTCATGAATTAGTTCCTGTTACATACCAAAAAAATATTTTTCTCATTGCATTATTAAAAAGTGATCTAGCAGACTTTATCCATATATCATTAAATATCTTGAAAACTACAAATGTTTTGATATGTGAAGGCTAGTCGTTTTTCACATGAAAACCATTGAGAAATACATAAAGTGCAAGCCTTCAAATTAATACAGTTAGTTCCATTAAAAAAAATAATATAAGTAGATATTTATTATTTATTGTATTTCCTTGAAACTACTTGTATACTTCCGCCATTGTTTTCGAAATTGCCATTTAATCACACTCCATAAAAATGTGAATGAAATAAGACGTCTTCTTTTAATTAACGATTTCTAGGAAGTAATTAGATTTCACAAATGGTTAGAAACTCAGAAGTCTGAAAAGGTACTGAAAATAAAGAGCACTTCTGCTAATTATACTTGCTCATTTATTAAATTACAAACGCTGGAACTCGTCATTTTATACTCAAAGGAACCCTTTTCTTTTCCTGTATCGTATTCCGACTCTTTTTCGCCCCAAGCTACTTCAACTCAATATTTTTAGGGTGGAGATGGAACCAGATAGCTTTTCTTTGCATGTAATTTGAGTTTTTTTTACCAAAAACTTACTATTTTCAGTAACAATGTTTAAGTTTTCAGTTGTATTACAAAAAAACAGTCGTGTGTGATTTTTTGTATCTTTTTAATCACTCGGTATACAGATGGTTCAAAAATGAATGAAGGCTCAGGATGTGGAGTTTACTCGAGAGCACTAAGCCTGAGGATCAAGTGGGGAATGGGAAACAATACCAGCGTGGTTCAAACAGAACTGGCTGGTATCTCAATTGCCACAAAAGAGCTAACCAGAAAAGAAATTTTTGACAAAAACATAATAATCTGCACTGATAGTAAAAAAACCCTATTAGCCTTGAACAGAAAACGTGTTATATCGAGGCTAGTACTAGAGTGCCACCAAGATTTAGCTAACGCCTCGGCATATAACAATATTATCCTGAGGTGGGTTAAAGGGCACGACAGGAGTAAGGGAAATCGCATTGCCGATTCTTTAGCCAGGGAATCCGCTGGACTAAAAATTCTTGGACCCAGTGACACCTACGGCCTGACGACTTCGACAATTGCGGAACTAGCCAAACGTTACACCCATGCTCAATCCCTTGAGAGATGGGAGGGAATCAAAGGATGCAGTTTTGCCAGGATCACCCTGGGCGACCCTGGGAAGATAGCGCCGAAGAAATACTTGGCGATGACCAGGAAAAACCTACGTATAACAGTGGGATTTCTGACTGGCCACTGTCAACTAAGGAAACACCTCCATACTATGGGGCTAGTGGACACACCTCTATGCAGGATGTGTGAACAGGAAGATGAGACTGTCAGGCATGTCCTATGCGAGTGTCCGGAGTTATCGTCGATAAGAGAGTGTGTTTGGTGAGTCTTGGCCTACACCCGATATAAAGGAGATGTCTCCTGGTGACCTGTTCACCTTCCTGAGAAGGACAGGATGGACGATGACCTAGGAGGACAACTCCTCGGGAGGATGTACATGGGTCATATGTGGCCTAAGTGCTGTGAGCCTACACTCACCCTCCCTACTCTACAGATACAGATACAGATAATCACTCGGTATAGCAACGTGATTTATTCCGTACTTTTTATAATATTTGCAAAAAAACGATAAAAGAGCCTTTTCGTTAATATTATTGTTGAAACAAATTTCACAAGTGAAAAATTTTGCTGGTTTATGGACTTTAGTAATCTAGAGCTAGAGGACAGTTTTCTGTTAATTTTATAAAAAATCTGTATTGGCTAAAGTACCTGCAAAGTACTGCAAAAAGGAGGATAAACGGACATCTTCTTGCTGGAAACCGCGTCTAACTGATCTCAGGGATAGGGCAACATCTAATATTTTTTCTGCAATTCGAATTTCACTTGTATCCAAATTATTCTCCACAATTTTCAAGGACGCCCATTAAACTACATACGCCTAAAAGCTTTATAGCTACACCATCAGTCCTTTGGCACAATGTTGACCCTACAAATAATTTGCCTGTCCGAGACCAAAAGCTTTATAATGCACATATCACAAACATATCGACCATAATAAAGATAAAAGCGCACAATATAAAAGCGATATTGTAACTAGCACTTTTTGGAATCTGTTCATAATAAATTAAACAGAATATAACTTAGAGTTGCACTACATTCAACGAATGAACTACATTTTTGTTCTGCACGTGGAATAAAAATATGAATATGAACATGGAAAAGTTTGAATGGAAACTCATAACGTGGATTTTTAATTTTGGAAACGTGTAAAGTATAAAATAGGAAGCTTAACAGATATTTAGTATATTAAAAGTTTGCTTCAAACTATCTACAGGGTGTCCCACGACGAGTGAAAACTATCTGTATATGGCAAAATACTTATTGTAAAATCATGAAAATTTCTACGTTTGGGTTTTCGGATACGATCTTTTCAACTAAAATATTTTCAAAGATTTGATATTTATGAAGTTAAACTTTGAACACTTTTCATACACACCCTGTATAAAATGAAAAATTTTTCAACATAGATTCGATTACGTTTGACCTTGCTTAAGGCCACCGAACAGAAACCATTTTCATATCTTCAAGGGTGTCCTCGTAAAAAAATAATTTATAAGGGTCTTCAACGGTCAAGTTTTCTACAAAAAAATCAATAACTCAAAAAGTGTGCATTTTTCGAAAAAAGTTTTTAGACAAAAGTATACTAAAATATTACGTAGATTTCAAAAATGTATTAATATACAGGGTGTTCCATTTAAAATAACAAATTTACAGTCGGCCATCTTTGAAAATATTTTAGTTGAAAAGATCGTATCCGAAAACACAAACGTAGAAATTTTCATGATTTTACTATAAGTATTTTGCCATATACAGATAGTTTTCACTCGTCTATGCTATTGCATGAAAACGTCCATCAACAAATTGTTGTTTGTGTACCTAGTGTAAAAGTGATCACACATTAGGGTACGGACAGAAAGAAAGCGGGTTGCCTGCTCGCTTGTTATCGGTGCCGATCGGCGCCTAAAATCAGTATAGGTATTGAACGTGGACGCACAGAGACAAAACAGGCTGAAGCTTGTCGGCGCGTGTAGCAAGCTAGCAAGCTGCTGGCATTTTACCGGAATGAATATTTAATTATAAGCATTGATTAATTTCTTAATCAATGTTATAAGCGAGCAGGCAATGGATACGGAAGCATTGATTTCTGCAGTTTTTAAACAAATCCCTGTCCCTGTATGGGACAAACGTGAAAAAAATCACAGGAAATGTTGTTGAGAAGTGTTGGAAAAAGATTGCCGAGGCTGCTTATGCCAGTTACACCATGTTTTTATTAGCCTATGTTCAATTTCCTTCAATAGGTAGGTAAACGTATCTAGATTCATTCGCATATATCTAAAAAAACGATCTGGATATCCTTGTAACTCTTTAAATAATTTGTGATATTCTCCAAATTGTGTCCGGTTCTGATTGATAGGATGAATGTTTGTTTTCCGTCTCCTCAATCTTGAAAACGCATTGTTCAATAGAATTTCTTCATCGGATGAGGACGACATTTTTGCTTCACTTTCAACTATTAAAGCGGGTCCAGATCAAGCGCGCCTATCCGCGCCGCGCCAAACGTTTGCGAACGTTGCAGGCGCGTTCAATTTGGACGGGTTACCGCGCACAAACGCGCAATAACGTGCACGAACAAGCGTTCGCAAACATTATCCACTTGTTGTCGGTACATCAAAGAAATTTGCTTGTTCGCGCGCGTTTGATTTGGACGAATTTTTAGTTTACTTGGTGTGTTTGTCAAGAGCGAATGCAGTTATATCTACGAATGAAACAAACGCACTAAACTTGGAACCTTTCCGAACATAGCCAAACGTGCGCGCATTTGGTCTATCTAGACAATTCTCCGAACATACACGAATTTTGTTCGCAAACGTTCGCAAACGTTTGGCGCGGCGCGGATCGGCGCGCTTGATCTGGACCCGCCTTTATAGGTACTAAAATCTGCGAAAACTAGTAGCATGTTTACGCTTTCTTTCTGGGCGCTAACCTGCCTACACCGGCGCCGTCTTTCGGCGCCGATAACCAGCGAGCAGGCAACCCGCTTTCTTTCTGTCCGTACCCTTACGTTGGAAGAAGAAGAAATGGTAAAAAGGCAGGTCTGTGATCAATCCCAATCAAAATATCACAATAAGGCCCGGTTTTATAATCTCGGGTTACCCCTGCCCCGAGAGTTATCCCATGACCGTCATAGGGATAACTCTCGGGGCAGGGGTAACCCGAGCTTATAAAACCGGGCATAATGAACAGTTTAAATATATCACAAGCGTTAACCCTATTCTTTGTCTTAGATTTGATTAGTTGGTACTAAGATTACGCGCAAGCACGACCTATCAATCGGTAGGAGTTACATCATTTAAATTAGAATGCAGACGTACTTTCCGTACGTATCAAGTTTTTTTTCAGGTTTTTTATGATTCACCATTAGAATTCTTGTAAATCAATACACATTTCAATACAAAAAATCACGAAACTGATTTATATTTTGAAATAAAAATACACATCACATCACAAAACAACAATTTCGGGAATCATAAAAGCGCTATCCTTAAAAAACCTTGCACTTCAAAGGATCTTATTCCTAGTGGACTGGAACGCTACCAAAACGTTGGAATGAGAAACATGAAAATATTGATTTGATTTTACAAAATAAATAAGAAGGAAAAAACTGAATATTCCACAAGGAACGTTAATAAGATAAGAAAAATATATAAATGTTGCAAGATGCATCATCCTCAGTGCATCAAAAGGCTTTTCTCCACTACTAGCTGTGAAGTTTACAATTATTCTAGCCAACTGAGAAATTGAATTTCTCTATTAGTGGTTAATAATTTCCATTTTAAAAGTAATTGGAACGACTAGATTCAAGAAAAAAGAAAAGATTTGACGTTACAGACAGAAAGATCTAACCTAACTGGAGCACATACTTTACGTCTATGAATGTGAATATTTTATTATCTCAGTTCCACTATGACGAACAAGACATGTAGTGTAAATATAAAAAGATGCTTTTACCTGGGTTTATGTAATTTCTCTTGGTAACTTTGCAAAATGTTTTGAATTGTTCCAAAAAATGGCAGCTGATGAAATATCCTCATTGAAAAATCGATAGTATGCTTTTTTCTACTAGATACTAGCTGTGAAGTTGACAATTATTGCTTTTTGTAGCCTACTGAGAAGTTGAATTTCTCTATAAAAGGATAATAATTTGTCTGGTCAATAGTGGACTAATTCAAATATTTTGAGAATCCAGAGATAGTATTTCAACAAAAACTTGCGCAACATAATTTTGTATACTAAGGAGATTGACTTCAACGTATTTGCTGCTTGAAATTATCTATTAACATAGGATTATTTAAATTTAAATACCATCAGTTTAAAATACGCGCTCAACTAAAAATGACTGGTGACACACGAAGTACGTTTATAATCTATTGAGCGAAGACAGACAGTGTAATTGACAGTCAGATGGCGAGGTGAACGCTTCACGAGTTGCGTTTGTGAGTGCTGAAGTGTATAAGTGTATTTTAGCATTGAAATAGGGTATAAATGTCAATAGGCCCCTTGCAGATAATTTTTTTATTGCATTAAAATGATCAATTATACGTAAATATCATCCCACAGGAATATTTTCAAATTTTGTTTGATATTGAGGTCGTACTAAATAATTGAAATTCAAACGGGCTAAAATGCCGCCAAAACACATTTCATGCAACAGTGACGTCACAAGGTACTAATGTCAAGTTTTGACGTCTATCAAAGTTAATATTTTCCGACGTTCCTTTTGGTGATTTTTGGAGAAAAAGTGGTTTATCGTTATTGTATCGTGCCAGGTTGTGGAAGTACAACAATCTCCACTCTTGGAAAAATATTCATTAAGCTACCCATTGAAGAAAAATTCCGAAAAAGGACCCAGAGGTAAATTTTCAGATTGTGCCTTTAAAAATCTTTCAGACATCTTAATAATTAAAATTAACGATAAACAAAGAAACACAACAGTAATCACGATCAAACAATAAATTAATGCTAACATATATCAAGCGAAAATGCTTTTAAAATGGATAAACGGGAAACCAGATTTAAAGTTTACATTTAGCGGACGACAGTTCGTACCAGTTCGTACCTTGTGACGTCACGACCAATTTCATTGCGTTTTCGTGTGACGTCAAATTTAAAGGGCTTCGTGAAACTTTCTTAGGGAATTTATGAGATTATTTTTAGTACTTCTTGGAAACAAAAAAAGGGAAATGATATTTATTATACTTTAAGAGGTTTTTAGAATACTTTAAGGTGAAAATAAAAATCTATGCAAGAGGCCTATTATTTTTCATTGTGTCTCGAATTTGGCTGATAGTGCAAAAAAAATGTATATACACCACGGTGGTGAAGACATTCATAAGCCTTGCACCTTATTTTGGTGCTCGGTCAATGATAATAGTTTTCACCAACTTTGTTGTGCCAATTAAACAACAACAAATTATAAACTCTGGAGAGAACAGAATTTTTTGACAGGTTTTATATTTCAATTAACCTTTCTATAGCAGTTTGGTGAATCCCCAAAATGAAACTTGACAGTATGATTATTGAAATTGAATCATTTGTAAAATATTGTAAATTAATTATAGTTTTTTTTTTCAGGAGAATAGTCAATACCGGGCTAGAAGAAATGCCAAATTTGAACTACTTAAATGCGACTTCCGTGTTACACATGGTGTGAGTATTAATCTTTTATTTGCTCGGTTGGAACATGAATTTAATGAATTATTGATAAAATTTGATTCAAACCTTCACTTTGGTATCGACAAATTGCAGAAATGAGTATATTCACCAACTACAAAACCCCACTTTCATGCGTTCCATATGCTAATAGGCACTCCAATAATAACATAACCTCATTTACCCATTTAAACTTGAGCATCTGAAATGTAAACAATGTTAATTCACTTTTGACACATCATCCTCCTGAAAAAATGATCTATGTTGTGTGGCAACGCTGGAATATGGAATGACCAATTAAAGGTGATCAATCCATTTCCATTAACACAATCCATTAGGATCGGCGAAAATGCCTCCGGCAGCATGGTGAAGGAAGGGTTGCGTTCATAAACATTTCAGATAGCCTCACTGTTATGGCAGACATGGAACGATGTTTCACATAAGCGCACCCATTGTTTATCCTTTATTCAGAACATAATTCAATGTACGTTATGAGTGAGTTGGCATTTTTATACTCTGTACTTACACAGGGTAGCCAAATCATAAAAAAATACATAGGAACTCAGAGGAAATTTTTTAATATGTGCTTACGCTTACTCATCAGTTTTTAAGCATATAAAATCAGGGAAACTTTCTTGCTACACTTACGAAAGTATTACTTAGAAGAAGAAACGGTGCAGTCGGCCCTGAATAGTAATATTTCCAAAATAACTCGACTTCTGTACTTTCCACTAATTCTCTCCTATGAACTAAAAACGGATGCTTCGATTTCAAGGAAATCAACTGCGGCCATTTCAGTGTAAGAACCGTATTACACGTACAAGAATTATTGGAATGTTTGTCATAGTCCAGGGAAGGTTTAAGCGTTGAGAAAATATGGAAAAATTGCAAAGAAGTGATAACAACAATTACATTAAAACGTTCAGTCTAGTATCCGTATGATCTGAATGACATTCCACGTTTGTACCGAGGAAATAGTTATTAGTCTTATTTTGAACATAACAGTTGTCCAATGTTTATATTCTAGTCGTCCGTCAAACGCTAGACGACAAGTTATAAAGTTACAGATGTCACTGCACTCGGGCTTATACTAAATTTCTCCTAAACGATCGGTTCGATTTTGATAAAATTTTGTGTGTGTGTGTGTCAATTTATGGCACTGGTTTTTGAAAACCAAAAGGCCAGTCAAATTTATCATTTTCTTAAGAAATTTTGTGGAACATAAATAAGCATACATTCACAAATTCGTTATTATCAGTTATTGCTATGTTTATGTATCTATATATCTATATATATTTTTTTATTATTATTATTATTTTTTTTTTATTTACCAATTTTTTTTTGAATTTTTCTTATTTTTTTTTGTTTTATTCATTTATTTATTTTTTTTTTATTTTCTTATATTTTTTTTTGTTTTTTTTATTCATTTATTAAATTTTTTTTTAATTGTTAATCTATTTTTTTTTTATTATTTTCAATCTCAATTGGTTATTTACTTTACAGAATTTCACTTTTTTTTTACAATTTCATTTTAGTTTCTTTTGTTAGTTTATATAGTAGTCTTCTCACCTCATTTTTTTCACATGCTAATATTGTTGTCAGACTAGTAAAATTTTGTGTGTGTGAGTATAAGCAACTAAATGGTTAAGTTCAGTTGTGTGAGAGTTTGTGAAATATGATAAGGAAAGACATTGATGACATTCTGTTCATACTATCGAGTAGACTTGAATAGATCTTGTCGATATACTATACGCATTCTCTTCACCAAATTTGGTCGCTTTGTCGTGACAAATAGTTCTAAAGTGATCCCCGAATTTCTGATACCTATTATGTGTTTCCTCTGGTATTTTAACAATCAATTTTCTGGTGAATTGATGGATATACAAGATTATACAATATTTCGGGTCGAGCACGAGCACTCAATCATAAAAATATTTCACAGTAACGGATTAATTTTCCAGCCTCTCTTTAAAGTTCACGTATTTGTTTGCCCATGCGGATTTAGTAATCTGTCAATCGAATCCGAGTCCTCTGATTGATTTTTATAACCCAAATTGAGTTGCCACGATTCTTTTATCAGTTTGGAGGCATCAGTTTTATTGGGATTGAAAAGTATCTCAATTTTATCGTAGAAATAGAATTTCCACATTTCAAAATCATCGATTCTTTCGGCGAAACAAATATATATGCCAAGAGCGTCGTCTTCGCAAACCTCGGATATTCCGAACATAAGTCTGTGACTTCCAATTCGCTAGCTGCTCACCCAAAGGCATCCGTAGCAAACATAGGGTTTATGTAGTAGTGGAAGTTGCCTATCGACAAACTCTATCGTCTTTTCACACAGCATTTGTTTGCTTCAAAATTCCAATGCAATAAGCCGAAAAACAATTTGGAGTACGAAATAAAATCTTTAAAATTGGAAGAAAACAGGGTGATTGTTGTTATAATGTTCAGTAAGCATATTTTCCAGTGTTTTGATAATTTGTGTCAAATGGTACGCAAAATGATGAGTAATTAGATATTCACGACTTTTTCGTTTTATTGTCAAATAAATGTTCCTGATTTATTATCAAACCCTGTATAATTATGAATTAGAAAATATTTTCCACGGCCATTCCAATAACGAGGCTGTCATTCAAATTTTTGTAAGCAGAGCATCGTGGATTAATGGGGGTACGTTCTTTCTCATGTAATTTTAGCTCTTCCTCTCTACTCTTGAAATTTTTCAATATCTCTTTTCGCTCACGAGGTAGGTACAGCCCACTGTAAACTTTAAAATTGACACTCTGTATAAGCCACCTCATTCAAATATTCGCGGAAAAGCAAAACTCAAAAAAGTTTCAATTCAATTCACTTTTCTCGAAATGTAGCTGTTAAACTTAAAACTGCATCCTTCCGCAGCAAATGTGAGCCAGATCTATTATTAACAGCTCCTAAAATTGAAGCTGTTTGAGTTTTAATTAGTTTTCTGCTTGTGGGGATATCTACTTATATCATCTGCTGAACAACGTTTGTGAGTGGAACACACTCTGAATTACGAGTTTTTTATGCAGTTAATTAAACTTTCACACCATCGAATTCAAGTTTAATAAACTACAACTAGGCTAGGATTGTGATGAATGGACCCATAAGGCCGTCCATTACGACTGGTAAGAGTCTATTCTGGCTCATAAATATTCAGATTCTACTAAGCAAATTCAGGTTTTCGACAAAGTAGATTAGTTTGCTTGGTGAATGATAATTGAGGTCCAAGGGCGAGAGAGAGACCCTGCCAAACATCAGACACCTGATTCCAGCCGGAGTGGGCAAGCACAAATTATGGTGCTCTACTTTTTAATCATCTTCCAAGCAATGATGAGAAGTCGGGAACTGAATCAAGGTTGATATATTCAAAAAGGGCTTGGGAGGAATGTCAGACAGATATGAGGATTCAGATGACAGTGACCTGTTAGAAGGTCTGTTGGATACCGTAAGTCATGCCTGTTATAGTCTTACATTTCATTGTATACATACTCGTATTTCGGAGGATGTATAGAAGCCTTCAAATGAACCAATCCGAGTATATTTTGCCAGAAGTCTAAAGCTCTGAAGGTATTCAGTATTTTATTGGCAGAATTGAGTTGAATACGAACCGTTTTACACGTACAGTTGGTTCGTTGGATCTTTTCCCATGCGTCATCATTAATATACAAACGCAATACATCAATACATTAAATAACACGTAGGTCGTAGTTGTAAACAAAGTTTTTGGTCTGTCAACGACGTCAACGAACAGATTCGCGTTTAACCTATCGCCGACATTCATCATATGGCTATCTCTGTTTGTCATATTACGCTGTAATGGAACAAACGGTTTCATTTCGGGGGTTAAGATTGTATGAGTAGGAAAGAGACGTAATACAAAAAGTAGTATGTGAATCATTTCATACATGGGAAAAGATTTAGCGAACAGACTGTACGAGAGTTATTGCGAAATTTACTCTGAAAATAATATTGTTAATTTTCATAAGAATTTGGAAAACATTTCACTGATTGACTGTTTTACACATAATATTTTTACCACTATAAATTACATAAGAATTCATGCCATACGACTGCGCAGTGAAATTGTTTTTGGGATAAGTTGTCATGGTTACGTTTTACATGAAATTTCTGAATAATCACCTGTATTAGAACCGTTTATTTGATTGATTAGTTATTTTATTAATTGAGATTTGCATTTATGCCAAGGTTTTGGCTTTCCTGAATAAAGAAAACGAACACAAATAATGACACATTGACGCCATTATTGTTTTTATTCTATTTTTGGCTTCTGCGTCGATTCTCACGCACTTTCTAAAAATATAGAACATGTCAATATTTTTTTACTCCGGAAATTTTGGCAATAATTCTTTGACGTGTAAATCAGCAAAAATTATTCCTATGAAAATTTTCAGAGTAAATTTCGCAATAATTCTCGTACGTGTAAAACGGTTCTGAGATAGTTTTCTTTTTTGAATGTTAATTTTCCCAACAAACCGAAGAATAAAGGTAAAGAACATTGTCCATTAATTAAGTCTAGAGTTTTCTGAAGAATCCAAAAAATTAATAATTCACAGGAGGCTGCATTCAAAATAAGATAGTTGGTATTGGCCACTGTCACATGACACACATAATATACACATCGACCTGTCCAAGCTTTTTTCCCAACAACTGTCATCAAATTCATTCCATTTGGCTGTTCAACGCTGTATATTATCTCTCTCCGTCACTCCTACTTTGAAATGAAATCAATGAAACTTGTGGCAATCACATAGTCTTTCCACGATTTGAAAAGTCAACATGGTTAACAAATATTGATGCATGGGAAAAGGTAATCAACCATAGGTACTGTGGCACTTTTTATACAATATGTCTCAGTAAGTTGGAACCATATGGGAAACTTTTTTATTATTAATTTTAGGGAAAAAATGTATTCCTCAAAAAAAGTTCTGCATGTTCTAAAATCTGAAATACAATCAACAGATATCAATTTTTTTCAGTCGTGTACGAGGTATGCCAAAAAATGTGAATTTTACTCAAGAGTAAAGTACCTTTATTTTCCAGAATATTGACAATTGTTATTATAAAAAGTTGATTATAATTGGAAGCTATTGTCAGATATCTAATATTATCCATCTGTCATGAAAAAATAGTTTCTGTTATTTTTACTCACTCTTCTCTGTATTAGCAATGATAATTCTGTATATTAGCAATTTGCGTACGTAACGATTTTTAATCTAGGATGCACTGACGGCAAACATCAAATCGCTAGTTGGTTTTTATAAAATACAAGAAATGGCGGCTCTGTTAAATAGCGAAGAAAAAATAGAAACAATAGTAAACAAGCAAAAAACCTATTTTTCCGGAATAAATGAATGTAATTGCATATTTGGAAATAGTTTTTGGTACTGATAACTTTTTTTCAATAACATTTTTCTATGTTGTCAAATTTAAAGGTACTTTACTCCTGAGTATAATTCATATTTTCTGACATACCTCGTACACGACTGAAAAAAAGTGATATCTGTTGATTGTATTTCAGATTCTAGAACATGCAGAACTTTTTATGAAGAATACATTTTTTTCCTAAAATCAATAATAAAAAAGTTTCCCATATGGTTCCAGCTTACTGAGACATATTGTATATATTTTTTTATTGAGACCAATTTTATCAAACAAAAGAATAATTATAAGATGTAATAAGTAGTAAATTGAATAATTTTCAATTAAAAATAATCTGGACAAAACATATGTTTCCAATCATCCGGATTTACAGTTATTTGTATAGGTATTTTATTTAAAAAAAAAATTTCATCATGGAAAAGAGTGAGGAGTATTTTTTTCAACCGGATCCTACACTACTGTACCATTTTCAAGCTGATCACGCAAGAACTCAGTGCTTTAATAACTGCTTGACTATCAGATGGCTTTTAATATATTTTACTAATATTAAAATGGACACACTTTCCTGTGGCGTCCACTTGGAAAATAATGGGTCTGCTTTCAGATTGTTTGGTTATTGACACGTGCATACTGTGGCATGGCCAAGGATTGCCTATGAGCGAGAAAGAGCTTTTTTAATTAATTTCCTCTCTACTAATTTTGTGTCATGTTCTTTTTGCATTAATTCCCAACATAACCACTTCAATGGGCGCCATTGAACATGTTTTCAATGCTTGTTATATATTAAAAGGGTAGTCTTTGAATTCAGGAGAAGTAGTCCTCCTCATTAAACTTCCACTGGAGCCATTTTTCTTTGTGTTTACCCAATTAACTCTAGAGGTTTTGATTATTTTATTTACTTTCCCACAAAGTGTTTGATAGTGCTCAATTTGTTTCCAAAGTGATTCCTCTGGGTTTCACATGAACTATATATTTAGGATTTCACAAAGCTTTTTCGCATTACCAATAACTTATATTTCATGCACCTGAATGGAATTCGTAAACTAATTACTTCTCTGTCAAATTCATCAGTACACGAGTTTCCTGGAATTCCCACACGAGACAAATTCCAAATACATTTTATTCGTTCACTAGCACTCTAAAGATTTATGTAACTCCTGTTGAATGTTCCTGTCTAACGGAATTTGGTGGTGAATATATTTTATTGGCATTAAATTCCTGTAATTACAGCGGATTTCTAAATATGTGAGTCATTTCTGTAACAGATTCCACTATAAATTGGATGGAACTCAACACAACACTTTGATGACATCTTACATTCAATATTTTTTTGCAGTCGGTGAATGTGCTGGAGTACAAAAGCCCTGAGCCAGAATTAGTATTTTATCCAACGATCATGTAATGATAGCTATTAAGACACGAGCATGTTGTAGGATACGAAATGAGCCGCAGGCGAGTTTTGTGTATAATATGGGAGTGTACTAATGGCCATTACATGAAAGTTGCATACAATATTTTTTCTACTCCGATTAATAAGAATGGTAAAAGTCTAGTTTAGTGGTACAACGCGGATTTTGATGGAATATTTTTTCTTAGATTAATTCGAGGTCGCTGAACACGAAAATGAAGGAAGAAATGTGCGCTCTCTTGCCAAAAACGAGTTATGAATTTTTGAAAATTTGTTAAAATGAGTACAGCACTGGTTTTATTGACACATTATAACTCTTATCTGTTACAACTGATACACAATATTAGTGATACACTATATTTGATTTTTAAGATATTAATCTTAGTTCGAAGTTTCGTCGAAACGTCGAAACGTCGAACCAGCGCGCTCACGATATCAATCAACAAATTTAGATCTCTGAATAAGAGAATTTATTGATTATCATTGTTGAGAATTCAAGAGAATTCTCAACAGATTTGTTTTGTTAAATATATTATGCATTTTCTTCGTTAATGACATTATTTATTTCTGAATGAAATATCTTTGATGACAAAACATCTAAAAGTTTCTCTATATATCTATGTGAATAAAAAAAAGAATGTACTCAGTAACCGTTGTTATGTATGAGTTGTCACTATAAAAAATTTATACGAATTGTCAATATAATTTATCAAGTTCAAAAAAAGCGTATAATTATCTATCCTACCTCAAAATAAAGTTCAATCAACAAAGGTTTTCTGCGAGGAACCTGAGAGCAAAGGAGGGAAGAAAATTACAAAAAATTACAGTCCACTGAAAACACAATAATTCCTTCCCAAGCCATCGAATCCTTGCCCATGGTCAAACTTCGAACCGGATCTGAATTTTCTGAAAACCTAATACATCTCCAGTTCCAGTGTTAAATGAGTGTCTGTGCGTTATTCTCTCGTGAAAAAAAAGTTTTGTGCAAAGTTCACAGGTATACCTAACCAAAAAAAAGGGGATTAGCGGTGTCCCAACTGTTCCTGTTATATCTAAGGATATAGATACTAAGTCGAAACTGTTCCTGTTGTATGTGAGAAGTAGATAGAAACCCAATTTCCACATCAAATAAGGTCAGATAAATAGTCTAATTGTGTTTAAATAAAAAAGAAAACAAATATATCAAAAAGAAAAAAAATATCTTGATTGTCAAAAGATTTTTTAAATTTCAAATAGTTTAGCATTGTCAAAAGTTCACAAAAACATCACTTTGGATTCAATCTAATTAAAAAATAATAATATTAATATGTATATCACTTATTAACATTTCCATTTATGTCATATTTTATCATGAAAAACAAGCTTGTCAGAATTCCATTTTATCGCGAATAAATCTCGTAATTTTTATCATTAATTTATCTTGGTTGAAAAACAAAGAATAATGGAAAATCTTATTAAAATTAGAACTACAAGTAAAGCTCAGATCACAAAAATATTGAAATGGATAGATGCTAATAAGGAATCCGAAGACAAATTCAAATTACAAGATAGATTAAAATCCTTAGAAAGTTACTATACCAAATATAGCGATGCTCAAGATGAAATTGAATTATTGGATGAAACGGAAGGTCTACGCGAACCACGTGAAGTTATTGAAACTAATTATCTAGATGCCATGTCTCTTTTGAATCATATGCTTGAAAAGTTAACTAAATCAAATAATTCACCTCCCGCAACACCTATAACAACGTCAAATATAATTTTACCTTCAATTCAAATTCCTCCATTCGATGGTAAACCAGAAAACTATCCAACTTTCATTGACCTTTTTACTTCATTAATTTTGAATAATGAAAAATTAAAATCGAACTCTGAAAAGTTTTATTATTTACTGTCATATCTACGGGGCGAACCATTTCATCTAATCAAATCTTTGAATGTATCTGAAGATAGTCTTAAGATTGCTTTAAAACTTCTTGAACAAAAATATTTAAATAAAAGGCAAAATGTTAATAATCTCTTCAATCGCCTCTTAGAAATACCAGAATTATCTAATTGTTCTTTACAAAATTTAAAACCATTCATTGCGGAAATTGTTTCTTTAACACAAAATCTGGAAAATGTAAATGTAACAAAAGAGAAACTATTAGATGCATTGCTCACAAAACTTATAGAACAAAAACTTGATTTTATCACTCGACGATCGTTTGAAGAAAAATGCGATACGGAAGAATTACCCACCGTGAAAAACCTATTAGAATTTTTAAATCGAAAATACACGGTTTTACAAAATATATCAATATCAAAACACAATGAGTCAAATGTGAAAAAATCCACTTTTGATCCTCATACAACTAAATTAAATGCACCGAATAAATCTTATAAAACTCAGCAAGTCTCATTTCTCGCTGCACAACAACTCAATACAAGTAATTATCCGTCAAAACCTAAGAAATATTACCAAAATTGTGTTTACTGTAATGAAAACAGTCACAAAATTTACTCATGTAAAGAATTTTCTAGTTTATCCGTCGAACAACGCCACACTTATGCAAAAAATAATCATTTATGTTGGAATTGTTTAAATCCCAATCATTCTGTCAATGAATGTCAATCAAATGATAAATGTTCCGTGTGCAACAAAAAACACAACACTTTGTTGCATGTAAATTATATTTCAAACAATGTGAATTCTTTAAATTCCGAACCTGCAAACTGTTGTCAAAATCTCGACTGCTCAGGTCAACAAAAACTCTACACCCGATTCCAGTCAGTTCCACCCAATAGAGGTAGTCAATCATTATTAGTTTCAACTCCCGATATTCCATCGCAAGTACAAAATAAATCACACCCTAGAAAAAATGTAACGTTTTGTGACCAATCTCAAGCCTCACAATCAAATGAATTTATCGATAATCACACTTTATCTTCACTTAATTCAAATCAAAACCATTGGGAAAAATCCCCTTCGAATGAAAATTCATCACTTCAAACGTCTGAAAATGTTAACTCTCTCAATTATCGACCTGATAATGATCCATCATGTTCATTTTGACAATCAAAGGCGTCACTGTCTACAATTGCAAATAAACAATCTTTTATTTTACTAGCAACAGCCCAAGTCATAGTCAAAAATAAAGAAGGCAATTCAATTATAATAAAAATCTTGTTAGACAGTGGCTCTCGAATGTCTTTCATTTCATTATCCCTATTAAAAAAATTAAAATATCAATCTTACAATCATAATGTACAAGTATCTTTATTATGATATACTGCAACTAGGAATCAAAAAATTAGGACATGGTCTCCCTGTTCTGGTCAATACATCTCTGGGTTGGATCGTTTCTGGTGCAATTCCTCAAAAAGCCCTCAATCCAATTTATCAAACTCTATCCCAACAAAAAGATTTTGAAATCTCGGACTCATATCACACCTTATCGAATTATACTCAAGGTAAAACATCTAATGAATCCATCATGGGTGAACCTAGAAAAGTAGGTTCAGAGCAAACATTATCAAGTCTTTATCTATCTAATCACTCAAAAGGAGATGAATCTAGTAATCTCACTTTATCTGGTCTCAATCAAGACAATCTATCTAAATTGGGCGAATCAAACGAAAAAGATTCACACCAAATCTCATCAATTAAAAATCATATATCTCAATCTAAGTCTATCTCAAAACTAAAAGAATTTAATGAATCAAACTCTCATCAATTATCATCATCATGTCAAACAATATCTCTAGATTATCTATTAGAACGATTCTGGAATCAGGAAGAGCTCCATACATATCCTATTGCATCTGAAGATGAAATGCTAGCCGAAGAAACATTCGTTTCGACCACGAAAATCCTACCATCGGGTAGATATCAAGTAGATCTTTCTTTAATCGAAGCTGAAGCCTATAAAAAGTTAGGTAACTCATTTTTTAAAGCAAAAAATAGATTTTTCTCTCTAGAAAAGAAATTTCAACGAAATCCAGCATTATTTGAAAATTATAATAAATTCATAGATGAATACTTGTCTCTTAATCATGGGCGTATCATACCTTTGTCTCTTACCAATGAAAATAATCAAAATAAATATTTTGTACCTCATCTAGCTGTTATTCGTGAAAGCAGCATAACTACCAAATTAAGAGTTGTTTTTGATTTTTCATGTAAAACTACTACATCTGTGTCGTTAAATGACATTCTTCTCACTGGTGGCAGAGTGCAGCCAGAATTATTTGACATTTTGTGTCGTTTCAGATCTTTTAAATATGTTCTCACAGCTGATATTGAGAAAATGTATCGTCAAATTCAAATGAATCCAAATCACAATTTCTTTCAAAATATCTTGTGGAGAAATTCTCCTTCTGAATCTTTGTCATGCATCAAATTAACCTGTGTTTCTTTTGGATTGAAAAATGCTCCCTTTCTAGCTTGTCGTGTCTTGAAAGACATAGCACAGCGTAACAGTAATCAAAGCCTGGCATCAGATGCATTACTTAATCAAACTTATGTAGATGATGTGTTTGCAGGTGTAAATTCTATTTCTGATCTAGATATCCTCTACAGACAGCTCACTTTTAGGACTTAATTGGAATCCTATTTCAGATCATTTTCAAATCACAGCACCATCAGATTTAAATTTGCCAAAAATCACCAAAAGAAATATATTATCCACAATCTCTTCATGTTATGATCCTCTTGGATGAGTCAATCCAATTATAGTTCAAGGAAAATTGATTATGCAATCACTTTGGGTTCTCAACAATAAATCTTGGGACATGGAAATAGACCATGTGCCAGTATTACAAGAATGGAATCAATTCTGTCACAATATCCAACAATTAAAAAATCTAAAAATTCCTAGATATCTATTCTTAAACAAAGAAATAAAAAGTATAGAACTTCATGCCTTTGCTGATTCAAGTTCAGTAGCTTATGGTGCAAATGTCTATTTTAGATCGATCTATACAGACAATTCTGTACATTGTTCTCTAGTAGCTGCAAAATCTCGAGTAGCTCCCATCCGTCGGATTTTAACAATTCCAAAATTGGAGTTATGTGCTATGGTTTTATTATCAAATTTAGTCACCCGAATTCTTCAAATATTTAAAAACAAAATCAAATTCTCATCTATTAATCTTTGGTCTGACTCACAAATCGCTTTATCATGGATTAAATGCCATCCTTCCAAGTGGTCAGTGTTTGTTTCAAATCGAGTATCTCAAATACAAGAAAAAACAAAACATTTCCAGTGGCGTCACATAAGATCTGCACATAACACCGCAGATATCTTATCTCGAGGTAATTTAAATGAAAAAAATCAGGATTTTTGGTCTCATGGCCCAAAAATATTTTTTAATGCCACTATAAATTTCGATCAGCTTGACACCTTTTCGTTTGTTAATTCGTTACCCGAATCAAAGAAAACATCTTTGTCTGTCGTTCTTCAAGAAGAAAATTTCTGGTCAATCATCTTCAATAAGTTTTCATCTTTTCTTAAGCTACAACGAGTAGTAGCTTATATTTTAAGATTCGTGAACAATGTCAAATTGAAAGTGATTCATAAAAACAACCTACATTCTGAAAAAAGTCTTAGTAAACTCTCAGAAAGTCTATCTTCCCAGAATTGAGCTACGCTCACAATTTAATCATAAAGAACATACAATCCCAATACTTTTCAAATGAAATTCAGCTGATGAAAAATCAAAAAAAATTCAAAATGTAAACAGTTACTCTCTTTAAAGCCATTCTCAGATCGAGATGGACTTTTAAGAGTGGGTGGTCGGTTGTCTCATGCACCCATACCTTATTATCAAAAACATCCATTACTTCTACCATCCAAATGTCATATTGTCAACCTTCTGTTAAAGTTAGAACACAATCGATTGGGCCATTGTGGGCCACAAACAACATTATCAAATTTTAGATTACGTTATTGGCCATTGAATGGTTTGCGTGAAGTAAAACGCATTATTTCTAAATGTATCATTTGTCATCGGTTCAATGCTCAATCAGCTGAGCAGATTATGGCAGACTTACCTTCATATCGAACTTCCATTACCAGGCCTTTCAAAAAAGTCGGTATTGATTTTGGAGGTCCATTTCTCATAAAATCTTCGACTCTTCGAAAAGCACGTATAACAAAATGTTATCTATCTTTGTTTGTATGCATGGTAACTAAAGCAGTCCATCTCGAATTAGTGTCAGATTTATCCACAGAAGCATTTTTAGCAACCCTAAAACGTTTTATAGCTCGTCGAGGATGTCCCTCAGTCATATACAGCGATAACGCAACAAATTTCCTAGGAGCCAAAAATGAGCTTAAAGAAGTTCATGATTTCCTGTCTATCCAAGCAAATCTTAACTCCATCAGAGATTATCTTTCAGCTACCGAATCTCAGTGGCAAAATATCCCACCACGTGCTCCTCACTGGGGTGGCATTTGGGAAGCAGCCATTAAAAGTGCCAAGTACCATTTAGTTCGCCTTGTAGGCAATTTTACTTTAACTTTCGAGCAATTGTCAACTATCTTCGATCAAATCGAAGCAATTTTGAATTCACGTCCTTTGTATCCCTTGTCTAATGACCCAACTGATCTTAATCCTCTGACACCTGGTCATTTTCTAATCGGTGCTCCTTTAACTGCTCATCCGGAGACAGATGTATCAGAAATTTCCACAAATAGATTATCATTTTGGCAACAATGTACTAAGGTTCAGCAAAGTTTCTGGAAGCAACGGAAAACATCTTATCTACATCGCCTTCAAAATCGTCCTAAATGGTTGAAAACAAAATCTAATATCAGGGACGGTGATCTTGTCCTAGTTATTGACCAAGAAACTCCACCAGTAAGCTGGCCAATAGCTCGAGTAATACAAATATTTGTCGGAAAAGATGGAAATGTCAGATCATTAAAAGTAAAAACCAAAGATGGTATCTATACTCGACCCATCGTTAAAATATCGCCTCTCCCATATGATCGAGATTAAACTCAATTAAGCATACACATAATAAATCACAACTTAGTCATCTTTCATTTTTATTTAAAAAATTGTTTTATAGAACCTCTATAGAATCACAGCCCTATCGTAACTATACATTTACTAGTTTATATCATTCACCGAAGACTATGTCAAATTCTGCTTTTCAGCTAAAGTAGCTAGTATCAGTATCTACTTTTGCTGATTTCACATTTAGATCAGTCTTATTTTACTTTCTCTTGTTGTTTTATTATTATTAGTACGTAAGAAAGTAGGTAACTTCTTTCTACAGTGTGTAAAAGCCAAATGGAATAAATTCATTATTTCGGTTACTGTACATATTTATAAAAAATCCCGAAACACGTCAAATTTAAATTATAACTTGACATTCTTAAACGTGAAAATGCAACCCCTACCTTCAACCCCCTTAGAATGACAGGTACAACCCCCAATTTTTTAAATGGGAAGTATAGGCTTGTGATATATCATTTGAAAGGTCTCTTCATTCTCTATTCAAAAATGTTATTGTTTTTAAATTTAAAGCAAAAATTAACATAAAAAAAATTAATATCATGTTGTTACCGAAATTCGCTAAAATATACTCGGAACTTATTACAATATTAATTATAACTTATTTCCCGTTTAGGTCTTGATAATGAGAAAGTGAACAAAAACCGTAGCAATGTGGTTTTTAGATGGTAACCATTAAAAAACTTTAAAGAATTTCCGTGGCAACGCTAGCAACGTGTTGCTTGAGTTTCAGGAAAACCCACATACATCGAGTAGACAGGCATCCACTACATTCAATGCTAGCCATACATCGATAGCAAACATATTAAAAGAAAATAAATTGCATCCGTATAAGATGATACCTACTCAGGAGCTCATGGAAGACGATTTTGATAGGAGAACTTTTTTTTGTGAGCAAATGATGGACATGTTGGATAACAATATTATCCAATTAGAAGACGTTATGTTTTCTGATGAGTGTACTTTTTTACTTAACGGTCATGCTAATCGGCAAAATTGCCGCTACTGGTCCACGGAAAATCCTCACTGGATGGGAGAAGAACACACTCAATACCCTCAAAAGGTCAATGTTTGGGCAGGGATTGTAGGGAACAATATAATTGGTCCCTTTTTTATTGAGGGCAACTTGAATGGCAACAATTATTTGGCACTACTTCAAAATGATGTCATTCCAACGTTGGCAAATTTATATCCTGATCCAGGTAATCCTCAAGTTCCAGCGAATACGATATGGTTTCAGCAGGATGGAGCACCACCACATTACCAACTTAATGTCCGGCAGTACCTCGATACAATATTTCCCAATTGGTGGATAGGGAGGCGAGGATCGATTGAATGGCCAGCGCGATCACCTGATCTTACATTATTAGATTTCTTTTTATGGGGATATGTGAAGAGCCATGTGTACAAAACTAAACCTTCTGATTTAAATGACTTAAAAGAACGAATAACGCTTGCGATTAGGTCGATCACGCCTGATATGTTAAATAATGTTAGAAGACAGTTTTATTTGAGATTAGGATGTTGCCAAGACGTTCGCGGAGAACATTTTGTACATCTACTTCATTAACATTCATAGTTCTTTTTCGTGTTCTACATTTTATTACGTTTTGCATTACATTTTAGTTTTTGATTGTATTGTAGCGAATTTCGGTAACAACATGATATTAATTTTTTTTATGTTAATTTTTGCATTAAATTTAAAAACAATAACATTTTTGAATAGAGAATGAAGAGACCTTTCAAATGATATATCACAAGCCTATACTTCCCATTTAAAAAATTGGGGGTTGTACCTGTCATTCTAAGGGGGTTGAAGGTAGGGGTTGCATTTTCACGTTAAAGAATGTCAAGTTATAATTTAAATTTGACGTGTTTCGGGATTTTTTATAAATATGTACAGTAACCGAAATAATGAATTTATTCCATTTGGCTTTTACACACTTATCACATTATCAGTATCTTCAATCATTTATATAATAATATAATGATTTAGTTCGATTATGCGCATTAGCGTACCCAACTATTTCTCAATATTTATTTTGGTCTCAAGCAACAGCTGAACTAAAATCCTTCATAATTTTAACCATAACTATTGTGTATTTTGTACTCAATAACCTACCATTTGTTTTTTTATTCCTCTATCTGTCAAAATGAGACATATAGTGTCGTAATCTTTATGTTAACCTATCAATTATTAACACGATCAGTGACATCGACGCTGTACGGTGTTATCTTGATACCCTAGGTACGTGACATGACGCCGTCCGGCGTCAAAAATTCAAAATCATCTGGTGCCAGTACGCCGGACGGCGTCTCAATATACATATCATCCAATGATCTTTGGACTCTTACTGTCACGTATCATGGGAGCACATATACTGTAGTGTCATATATTAGGTAATTATCCGCTCCCACTCGCCCTAACCACATAATCTCGGTAAGTTTGGCTTTTGGCGCGCATCACGCCGTACGGCGTCTCTGTGCCATTTGAAAAACATTGCTAATCAGAGTACTGTCTATTTACAAAGAGGTTTTTTTTCGGAACAACAGTAAAAGTAAGTACCTACATAATATTATGCTTGACGGTACAAAAAAGTTCTGTTCCATCTATTGGACGTGTCAGATTGGAATGCTCTCTATCTTTACAGGAAGTATTGCAAAAAGGGTGATGGAAAATATTTTTTTTTTCAATTCAGGGATGATTTGATCCAGTGCCACATAAACCTTCCTGAAAACCTCGAGACAAAGAGCTTACTAAGAACAAGTAGACACATCAGTATCAGAAGATTTGAAAATTCTGTAAAAAAAGAAAACTTAGGTCATTGGCCCGAGAAAATTCCTGGTGTATCAGGTCCCAAGTCTGGAAAGAAGTCTGTTTTTCTAAAGAGTAAACTGTGTACTATCAAAAACACAAGCCGCTAAACCAGTTTCCGATGCAAGGGATGTGTTGGAAAGCCACCTTTGTGCCCTTCCTGTTTTGAGGAGTGGCATAACAAATAGATATGACACTTGTGGTAGAATGCAGTTGTAATAATAAGAGTTTTTTTTATTATAATTAGGATAGCTTTTGTTTTTGAATACATTTCTCATTTGTTTATTACAACGCCGTTCAGCGTCATGCGAAAACAAAAGCAAATATGCTTCGACAGCGTGACAGGACGCTGATCGGCGTTTTGAAAAAAAATCAAAAAAACATTATAATTTTTTTTCACAAATTCAAATTTTTAATAAATTACTAACCTGAAACAATATCGAGTCTGTTCGTACAATAAAACGGTAGTGTCACATAAAGTGGAATTTCTATATGAGTACTGTCACTGAACGTGTTAATATCAGTATTCGTTTTAAAATGTTATTTCTGTGAATATGCATCACAGATATATAATGGTCACAAGTATTCATAGTTTATTCTTGATGAAAGGTATTTTCATTTTCAATTTAATAAAAAAATGTTATCAATCCTTACATTTTAATTTAATGAACACAATGGCGATGTTAGTTTCAAATTGGTTCATTATTTCTAAGTTTAATATATACATTTTTTTTGCCTTGTTTGTAGCCGGGCAGTATGTTGAGAATTCAAGAGAATTCTCAACAGATTTGTTTTGTTAAATTTATTATGCATTTTCTTCGTTAATGACATTATTTATTTCTGAATGAAATATCTTTGATGACAAAACATCTAAAAGTTTCTCTATATATCTATGTGAATAAAAAAAAGAATGTACGTAGTAACCGTTGTTATGTATGAGTTGTCACTATAAAAAATTTATACGAATTGTCAATATAATTTATCAAGTTCAAAAAAAGCGTATAATTATCTATCCTACCTCAAAATAAAGTTCAATCAACAAAGGTTTTCTGCGAGGAACCTGAGAGCAAAGGAGGGAAGAAAATTACAAAAAATTACAGTCCACTGAAAACACAATAATTCCTTCCCAAGCCATCGAATCCTTGCCCAATCATACTGACTTCTCTTTTCCTCTTTGAAAAGCATCATATGGAATAAAAATCATGTCTTCCCATATACATATTTATTCCCGCCATATTTATTACCGCTGATATGGGCAGCACTTATTGAGCACTTAATGGTATGCATTTGGTATTTTCGCTTTATAATGCTTATTTTCGATTTTGACGGATTACACTGCTAGCTTTATTTAAAGCTAGCAATGTTTGTATTTTTTGTATATTCCGTGAAGCAATTAATTTTATACGGCACTTGATTTACACTAAATAAGCACTAAATTTATAGTGAAAGTGCGACTGATTCTGCTCACCTGGTCATGCTAGCTTAACATACGTTAAACCATGCCAAAACAAACTCAACCTAACTTTAAGCCATTACAAACAGCCCAAGTAAATGGTGGCTAAATATGCTAGTAGGTACAAGTTTTACGACTGTAAAAGGGAACAGACAAAACTCATGTGTCAGTCATATTAGACAGATACGTCAAAATATATAATTGTGGAATTAAAAAAAGAATTTAAAGGGATATAATATATCAATATTATGGTGGTTTTTTAATGGGCGTGTAAGATTAATATCTTGAAAATCAAATATAGTGTATCACTAATATTGTGTATCAGTTATAACAGATCATTATAAGAGTTATAATGTGTCAATAAAACCAGTGCTGTACTCATTTTAACAAATTTTCAAAAATTCATAACTCGTTTTTGGTAAGAGAGCGCACATTTCTTTCTTCATTTTCATGTTAAGCGACATCGAATTAATCTAAGAAAAAATATTTCATCAAAATCCGCGTTGTACCACTAAACTAGACTTATTATTATTCCATTAAATTATTTAGTTTCATTAAATTGAAATTTTTTACATAGAATACAAAAAAAATTGTTTTCTTGACTTAAATAATTTGTATTCCACATGAATGCGCCCAGTGTCGACATTTCGCAATTCACGCAATTCTATATTAAAATGTCTTTAGCTGGCTGAATATGCTAGTATGTGAAAGTTTTACGACTATAAGGAAACAGACGAAGCTCATGTGTCAGTCATATTAGACGAAAACGTCCAAATATATAATTGTGAAATTGAAAAAAAAATTCACAAGAGATATATCAATATCATAGTGTTTTTTAATGTGCGTGTGAAATTAATATCGTAAAAAGCAAATATAGTGTATTACCAACATTGTATATCAGTTATAACAGAACATTATAATAGTTATTTACGTAATTAGTGGGATATGGACATTATTAACGCACGCATGTGAAGTTTGCAAGACGAGGCCGTAGGCCGAGTCGTGTAATCACATAAGTGCGTTAATAATTCCTATCACACGTGTTACGTACAAAACTTTATCTACAACTGTTTATTAGTATTATCAACAGTACCTATATTATAAAATTAAAAAAAAAATCCAATCCAACATATTTTTAATAATATTGACTGCAAACATACAAACTGTGTATCATATTTTGTGACCATATCATCAAAGACAAACAAGGATGTGGAAATAAAATAAATTAGTTATGTCATCAAATTTTCAAATTTGAATGAACAAAAATCTATAAAAATGAGTTCAAGCGAAGACAATCTCCTTTCGGAAATTGAAAATGCAGCTTCCAGTGTTATTTTAAATAATATTTAATTCTGGTATTAATATGTTTCTAGATTCTCATTACCGCACTAGTGCGGTAATGTAATCAAAGACGCACTAGTGTGGTAATATACGTCATTATGACACTAAAAATAGTGTCAAATCGTACTCGTTACATGACAGTTGTAGATAAAAGTTATAATGTGTCAATAAAACCAGTGTTGTACTCATTTTAACAAATTTTCAAAAATTCATGACTCGTTGTTGGTAAGAGAGCGCACATTTTTTCTTCATTTTCGTGTTCAGCGACCTCGAATTAATCTAAGAAAAAATATTTCAACAAAATCCGCGTTGTACTACTAAACTAGACTTTTTCCATAAAAGAATTATTCCATTTAATTATTTAGTTTCATTAATTTTGAATATAGTTACTTTTGAAAATCGAAATTATTTGACAGCTGTCAAATTAAGTGTCACTTAATAGGTCTGTTCGACTGCAATAAAAGTGTAGCACTGAGCTATATAATTTTGAAAAATTCAGGTCTATCTGTGAAAAAATGCGTGTAAAATTGCTAAATTTGGGACGATCTATGTATATTGCATTTGTATACTGCAAGAAGCATCAAAACAATTGAAATAAATAAAATCGTATAGCTCAGTGATACACTTTTATTGCAGGGAACAGACCTGATATAATTAATTTCAGAAATGTCAACCAGGTATCCATGACTATATTAAATATTGTGCGAGTGTCGCATTCCTATTGGCTTAAAAATCTACAAATTTCAGTCTTTCAATAAGTATATTATAAAACAGGAGTAGAAAATTAGTATATTATGCAATGAGCACAAAATGATACCCATTTTGCACCAGTATGAAATTTACTGCACGAGCCGAAAGCAAGTGCTTCAATTCACGATCTGATGACATTTCATTAATTTGTCGCTAGTCGTCATAATCTGACAAGTTAGGTAAACTACTATTGTGAAGCACATTTAATGGAAAAAGTGGTTCTTTTTTGCACTCATTTGTCATTCTTGTGTCAGTTTAGTGATGATTTATGACAAACATAAACATTTAATAGTTATTTATGCAACAAGTGCAAAAAACACGTTTTGCAAGAGTTGCATACAATATTTTTTCTAAATTCATGCAAAAACTGGAAAATTACAATATAAATATGTCAAAAACCTAATCTAACCTAATAAAACTCAACCCGTTCTTCTTTTTTGTATCTTTATGGCCTCCACCTTGTCAGTACTCAATCATAGCTGGTTTTCGCCTTGACCATTTAAATTTTAAATAATTAAAGATTTTTGAAATAATTGTAACTCGTTGAGACTAAGTAGTAAGATATACATATATTATTGTTGTATTAAAGCAGGATCAGGTACTTGCTATGGATTTTTATTTAATTTAAATGTTTATGTTTGTCATTAATCATCACAAAACTGACACAAGAATGACAGATGAGTGCAATAAAATATTTTATTGTACCACTTTTTCCATTAAATGAGGTGCACAAAAGCGTTGTTTTTTGCATGAATGTAGAAAAATAAAATAAAAATCCAGAACAAGTGTCTGATCCTGCTTTAATACAACAATAATATCATGTATAGCACGGCCTTAAGACCTCGTTAGACAATTTAACGTCGCGTGCAAAAGACACTCACTTTTTGCACTTGTTGCATAAATAGCTATAGTTTTCAAATATTGAGAAAAACGAATACAACTTATACATTATCTCGATTATTAATGGCCTTCATTTTCCCACTTGTTGGCTAAATAACTATTAAAGAAAACCTATTTTCTTCACATGTATATAAAAATCGTCGAGTCTAGGTTGACTAATCGTAATATGCAACTGCCTCCCGCACTATTAGAATAATATTTTCTTTTTATTGTGAAAATCAGAAGCTAAAATGATAAATATTTATATTTTCTCCACCATTTCCCACACCTACACTATTATTTTATGGTAATTGTATCAACCGTCGTAAGTTTTATAACTTCATTATATACTTCGTGAGCTAGCGAAATTTATGATTAAACTTTTAATTAAAAAACAATTACTTGAACGGATAACTTTCGGCGTATTTGAGAATCCAAGTCATTTACAAAATACCGTTGATTGTTTTTCCAGAAGATTGACAGTTTCATTTCATTTTCCAGAGATCTGGAACATAATCATATCCAGAAAATACAAACGAGACAAGTGAGCAACGTCAAGGCTGAACAATTGTAAGTAATTTCAGCATTTTTTATACATTTTTCGAAATTTTATTATGAAAGCTATAACATGTCATTTCAATGCGTATCTTGCAGATATACCAGCACCGTTTACCTTTGAAGTGTAAAGCAATGTATTTCGTGGCATATAGCCTGGGAAGTAGTTGTTACTTCTTAGTGAACGGTCTTTCCTGTCTTTCGACATCTTCGGCCATATATCCATAGCTTTTTTTTAGAATTATTTTCAACAACTTGTACATTTTTCATTGTATATAATTGCGAATATCCTTTCGGAACCCTCGTCGTACACAAGGCGAAAAAAAAGCTTGAAAGAAAGAGAAAGAATAATTGTGCGTGGTGATCAAGGCGTGTTCTCAATTCCAGAAGCCAGTGCACAAATTAATAAGCGCTTCTGGCAACAGCTGTTGAAATAGGGGGGCAATCACTATTCGCAATATTTATGTATGGTTCATACAACAGCCTTTTTGGTGTGCGTCATCGTTTGTGACGTATATTCGGGTTTTGGGTATGTCGTTCATTTTATTTGCTATTTTGACACATATCTAACCCTAAATTTGATAAATAAAATCATCAGGATCGCATTCAGCAAAATTCGACAAGGCTATGAAATTAATAGTTACCAGCTTCTTTTTGTAACTGTAAATACTTAAGAACTTTCAAAATGCTGATGTTTTTCCGTGTATCTAGGCATATTTTTGTATTATTCGAATAAATATAACAATAATATTCATATCCACTTTTCATAAATAATAATTGACCGTAAACAACAAAGTACAGACCTGACAAGAACTGTCAGTGGGACAGTAGAAAAAGATGTCAGACACATTGACAATACGAAAGGTATATCTGCATCCTATTTCAAACAAAAAAATTTCTCCCGATTGATAGGTCGCACTGGCGCTTAATCTGACCATCAACCAATCAAATTTTGGTAAGTCAATGATTAGGATTGACGTTTGTAATACATTTGAATGGTTCATTATTGCGATATTTTGATTAGGATTAATCAAAGACCTGACTTTTTTCCCATTTCTTTCCACGTAATGTGTTAGAAAGACGATGACGCACACCAAAAAGGCTGTTGTATGAACCATATAATAATTATAATATACAATGTTGGAAGACCACTAAAAGAAATTAAAGAGGAAGCAATAAAAGTTCTAAGGTAGCTTCTCAAGTTATTGCCTTCATTCCAAGTTCAATGAAATGAAAATGTATGTATGAAAATTTTAGAAACATTTTATCATATGTATACTCGAGTACAACATTATTGAAAAACTCACAAGAATCAGCAGTTAAGCTCTTAAAATATAGTGTTCACATTGAAATAAAACTTGCGTTTTTACATACATCCCATTTCAAAATCTATAAAAATATCCACATGAATTTGTTCAAAATTATTTAAAATGTCTACTTTGCATAAAAAATCTTCAAAAAGTCATTTTTTCCTGATGAATAAATCAAGATTGAAAATAAAAACGTTAAAAACATCACTAACCCGCTTTTAATATGAGACAAAACCAATATTGTGACAATTAACTTTAGTCAATCAACTGTGTATGTATTTTTATCTTTTTAGAGTATTTATATTTCCATTTATTTATAGTGCTTATTTATAGTGCAGTTAACGAGAACAGGTAATTAGCAATCTCACAGCTTATTTTTCTAATAAGCTTAGAGTATATTGTTTGGGAAAATAAAAAGTTTATTGGTTGGTTTTTTTTTTGGACAGAAATCACTTAGCTGCAATGTTACAAAATATTGGAAATATATTCATAAAAAGTTTCCACAGTCAGTCCAACCACTATCATAGGTATTTTCAAGCAGCCCAGCTTGCTGCTTAATCTGAGGAGACATAAATTGGAATTCTTTATATACACTGTACAGGGTGCCCCAGGAGTTCGTACAAAAAACTTGGGAGGTGATAAAAAGACTAAAAATAATTATGGTAGGTATTTCATATAGAATTTTTTCTTCACGCCCTTCTTCAACGAGCTATAGGGCTTTAAAGTTGAGAATGAAGAATGGTTTTTTATCAACAATTATTATTGAATGGCTGATTGGAAATGAGTATAACGTCAAAATTCATCGAAATATCACTCATATCAAATCCTGTATTGATTGTTTGTGAGGCAAGTCAGGTTTAAGTTGGGAAAAGACTATGTACAACGTGTAGAATTCATTGGTTTCATAACCAATGACAAAATAGTATAAACAATTATTTTCTGTACGGTCCTTATTTTTTTTGTGTGAAAATAACAGTAAAAGCATTGGGGTTTAACTTCATACCCAAAACAAATGCAACAAACAGAACAAAATTTAACTTGAATAATCACTGAACTACTTTCACACATCTTGGAGTCGCTTTAAAGTTTGAGCAGACTGAGTGAACAATTAAACAAAGTAAAGTAATCAATAAAAGTCAACTGTGTTTGCTGTTTCGTGGTTGACAATCTTGTAAATAATTTCATTGGGATATAGGGACTGAAGGCGGAACATTTTAACCTGAAAAAATGAAGATGGGACTGAAAATAACCTCAATAATATATTGTGGAAAAAGAAACGAGGCTTTGAATTTGGCTTTTTTTTTAATTCCACTTTATATTTTCCAATTACTATCCAAATTGACACAGATGTTTAAGCGTCACTTTAATTTCTTGTACCAAAGTGTACAATGTGTAAAGTAGGAATTAAAAAAGGAATGGGCCATGACGGTCAGACTAAATTGAGACAGAAGTTAGTGCGTTCTCTCTCCACTCCACTGGAATACCTCAATAGGATGACGTAGTCTATAACGCATCTGGCCCATTTTTCTTTGAATCGGAGTCTACCAATGTTCTTCACCGAGAGTACGAAAATTATCTGCCTTCTATGATCTAGTGCCTCGCTGTATTGTAATGTTTCATTGAACTGTAACCAATGAAAGGACACTTTATGCCCGGTTTTATAAGCTCGGGTTACCCCTGCCCCGAAAGTTAACCCATTGACCGTCAGGCCCGGTTTTATAAGCTCGGGTTACCCCTGCCCCGAGAGTTATCCATATGACGGTCAATGGGATAACTCTCGGGGCAGGGGTAACCCGAGCTTATAAAACCGGGCCTCAAAGGGATAACTCTCGGGGCAGGGGTAACCCGAGCTTATAAAACCGGGCCTTATCACATCAATGTCCAAATTCAATTCCCATCTATATCAAGCCTGCTCTGTCTTTTGACGGTTATGAATGATTTCCTGTTGTGTAACCAGTGCTCGGATTAAAGATTTGGAGACCCTGTGTGCCGGTTTGAGGCCAATATATGGAGTTGATCTACAAATTAGACATTATACATATGTATATTGAGAAATTCTTAACCTAATATAGAACCAAATGAAATTTTGATGTCAAAATATCTAATCACTCACTCAATATATTCTCCTCTTGATTATCCAATCCCATTTATTATAGCGAACCTGCAATGTCTCTGGATCTTTCAAAAAAATGTTTCCTCTTGCACTGCAAACCAGACCACCACAGCTTTTATTACCTCCTCGCTGGAAAGGAATTCACGACCTTTCAAACTTTTTCCAGTTGAGGAAAGAGATAATAGTCGGATGGAGCCAATTCTGGTGAATAAGGGGGGTGTTCTAGTAATTCAAACCCTAAATCACGAGTATTTTGCATGACAACATGAGATTTGTGTGCAGGGGCGGTGTTGTGCAGAATCGAAACCCCTTTGGATAGCTTTCCGCGTCTTTTCTCTTCAATTTTTTCCAGTAGAGTGGTCAGTAATGTCTAAAAGTAATATGTCATGAAATGCATCGGTCATTTCGGGAACTGACACAGAAACTGGCCTTCCCGAGCGGTTATCATCTTTATTGGAAAATTTACCTCTTTTGTGGCTTGCAGTCCAATTTTTCACTGTCGCATACGAAGAACATTGATCATCAGGGGTATTAACCATTTCTTAACCCTTTTAAATACAGGTAGGTACTTGATGATGGCTGGATACTCCAATTTTTCGATTTTCACAGTATCGGTGGACATATTTCTTTTGATTTATTGCGTAACTCTGGTTGGACAACCCATTTATGTTTCAACAGTTCAATATTTGCTTAATTCCAATCAATTGATAGATTTGTATTCGAAAAATTTTGTGATTTAATTTAATTCCATGTCTTAATGTTTAAATTTCACTGACTACGGATCTGTTATTGTTTACTGTAGAATGAAGGATTTATAAACTTCGAGTACCAAATCCTCAATGCCAGATGCTGAGTTAAGCAAATATTGTGAAACATTTCATATCAGAAAGCGCCTCTTTTAAAAGTATTTTTCGTTAATACCTTTCACTACTACTACTACGCGTATACCTATTATCTCGCCTCGAATTGATTCGGCGATAAATGGAGACGTGAGGTATGTGATAAATATTCGGCTATCAATAAGAGTAGCGGAAAATCTTTACGCTTGACATTTAGTTCCTGGGAAAAAGTATTAGCTCCATCAATCACTCTTTAATGACAAAATAAATAAAGGCGAAAATTAGGGTAGGTAGGTATAAGACAAAATGTCATAATTGAAAATTGGACTCAGCCACAGATAATTATTGAAGGTGTGTTTGAACAAACAGAATAATTGTGGAGGAGGCAAAAATTGTGAGAAAAAAATGAATCAATGGTGAGCTAAAGTCACTTCTAGCTTCAAATATCCGCAAGGTAACATCCAGACTAGTAGAAGAATGCCAGAAAGAACTAAGTGAACTAGCAGACCACATTAAAGCAAGATTAGTGTGGGTGCCGGGACATAATGGTATTTCTGGAAATGAACAAGCTGATGAAATCGCGAGAAAAAATTCAGCAACATCATATGTTGGACCAGAACCAGCTCTTGAGACCACAAGAGACGTGGCTAAATGCATCTGTTGACTCTAGTTTAATTTCTTTGCCAGGATTTAAATTCTATAGAAAAGACAGGGTAAACAATATATAATATAGTGGTGGTGGAGTGGGTTGTTATGTAAGATCATGTTTAAATTGCAGTGTGATTAATTATGATACAAATACCAATATAGAATATCTCTTTTTAAAATTTAAAATAAAAACATTAAATGTAGCTTTAGTGGTAATCTACCGTCCTCCGAATTCAAGTTTTTCAGAGTTTTTATGTTTTATTAACGATATCATTCCTCATTTACTAACCGAATATGACTTCTCGATTGTGACTGGTGACTTAAACATTAATATGTTAGTTCCTAATACTCTTTTAAGTTTATTTGATACATATGGATATGTTAATCATATTAAAGAACCAACGCGTATTTCAGCAACCACTGCTTCATTGTTGGATCCAATATTTACAAGTAGTAATATCTGTCGTGAAAGCGGCACAGTTTTGTGTCATTTGAGTGATCATAATGCTATGCCTTATTGTACTTTAAATATTGAGGTCAATAAACCTGAGCAACGTTACATTGCTTTACGTAATTTCAAAGATTTGGATCATACTAATTTTAAAAGGGACTTTGATAACATTTATTGGGATAATATATATTACATGGACAATATTAATGATAAAGTCAAGTTTTTGACCTAAAATATGAATGCAATTTTCAATATACATGCTCCTCTGGAAACTGTTAGAATATGTAAAAAACCTGCACCTTGGTTAACTCCTAATCTGGAATTAATTCTTAAAGAGCGAGATAAAGCTTTATCCAAATTTAGATAAGTAGGAACGAAGAAAATTGGAGTTACTATAAAGAATGCCGTAATTACGCTCTAGCATCAATCAGAAGAGAAAAAGCAGCATTTTTAAATAAACTGAGTGAAGAACGAAATTCAAAATATTTGTGGCGCGGTTTGAATTCCCTGAATATTCATGTTTCTTGTGATCGTAACGTATTACCGAGTAATTTATGCAATCCAAATGATATAAATGACTATTCTATTAGCGTTTTTAAAAAATCCGATAGTTGTCAAGAAAAAATAGATTTTTACACATCTAATAAATTTCATGACAATTTATTTTCTTTTACTCCTGTTTCACAGAATATTGCTCTTGACATTATACAATCCATTAATTCTAATGCAGCTGGAAGTGATGGAATTTCACTGTATATGATAAAATTATGTCTCCACAATATTCTAAATCACATCACCCATATTGTGAATTGTTGCCTTTTATGTGGATATTTTCCTAAAGCTTGGAAAGAGTCTATTGTATGTCCAATTCCAAAAACATCTAATCCTGATACAATCCGAGATTTACGACCTATCAGCTTGCTTCCGGTATTGTCTAAAATTCTTGAACGTATTGTTCATCTTCAATTAATTGAACAATCTGGCTTCCAAAAGGGCTATAGTACTACAACTGCTCTGTTAAATCTGACTGACAATATTATTCGAGCTATTGATAAGAAAATGTGCGTTTTTCTAATTGCTCTGGATTTTTCCAAAGCATTTGATCTAATTGATCACGATTTGTTGTGTGCTAAACTTAAATACTTTGGAATAGAAGGTAATGCACTGTCATTTTTCAAGTCATACCTATGGAATCGTAACCAACGTGTTCGCGTCCAAAATAACTATTCATCGTCCAAGATAATAATTTCGGGTGTTCCTCAGAGTTCCATTTTGGGCCCTTTATTATTTCTTATATATACTTCGGATTTGCCCAAAGCAGTTCATACCAGCTCAATACAACTGTATGCAGATGATACACAACTACTGCACTACTTTGAGTTTGCTGAAATGCAACGGGCTATGGATGCAATTAATTCTGACTTAGATATAATACTTAAACTTTCAAAACAACATAACCTAGCTACTTGAAGGTACAGGATGAGAGGACTTAAAGTGAGAGTAGAGTACAATAAGCATTGTTCATACACAGTATGGAATAAATGCGTTATTAAATTTTCTAGACAATTGAAGCATACACTGTTATCTATAAGAATGATAACAGGTTTGGAAAGGTCGTTGAAAATAAGTTCAAAATTAACTTTATAAGCATAATTTATTGAACCGTGTTATTTATAGTCATTTTAAACGATTCCTTAAGCGAGCAAAAGCTGGTAGTATGCTCAGCTCTGTACCTACTCGAGTTTTGTGTTTTTTTAGTGACAAATCTCTGTGGAGATTTACAACCTCTACACTGCACTGTCTTCGAAATATGTTTGAATGGTAATAGTATTAGGTTTCTATTGTCCTTGCTACTTGCGGTTCACTATGCAGGTAGAATATAGCTACAGCTGCTAACTGAACACTTACCCACTTGAAGAAGTGCTCACAATTCTATTTGAATCGCGCTAAAGTCTTTCAGACACGTTTTTGAATTTATAATCAGCTCCTTCCTAAGCTATCAATATAATAAAAATACACTATAATTATAACTTTTGCCTTTTGCTTGTATTTCAAAACGTTGTCAAAGCTATCTCACTCTATATGATGTGTATGACCATTTAAATATCTATGGTCAATATTTTTTTTAATTTTCTATTTCATGTCTTGGATTTTATCTTTTCAATCGAAAAATATGGGTATACTGTTTATATTTAAGTCGAAGAAAAAAGCTGTCTAGTGTCTCGAGTGTTTGCATGATTATAGTAGACAGCTTTTCGTCTTGGTTCGTAAATAACTATTCATTTGAAATGTTTGTTTTATTTTCAACTCAATGCTTAAAATAATTCCTATAAGTTATGAATGTATGTATTTATAATTATTGTTGGGTTTTCAAAATATGCCGTGGAAACCACAAGTTTACTGAATGTCCCCAACATTTTTTTCTCTTTTCTTGACAAGTGAAGTCTATCTCGACTGAAAGACTCTGAGTGTGGAAGTCGGGGACTCTAGCTCTTGCTAGAGTGTGCAAGCTCTGCCTACCACACCAAATCTCACCTCTATGTCTCAGGAGCAGACCTGCAATCCACCCGAAGGTATATCGTCGAGCCTACTCCCATCTCTTTTCCTTGTCTCCTCTTCTCTGCCTTCTCTATCTGATTCTTCCTTTCCCTTCTCTCTTCCTCTTCTTCCTTTGACATTAGGTGTGTTCTTTTTGGCTGAGATCTCAATTAATCTCAACTCACATCGGTAATGTGCGCGTTCTTTTTTATTTACTCACTTGTGAGCTGAGATTTTTCCTCCCCCTTCACCGATGCTGAATGTGTTGTAAGGGGGTATCAGTTGGACTTGAGTCGGAAATAAAGTGGAGGGGTTGAAACGTGGTTATAGGAGATATTCCAGATAGGTCATATGTTTAATGTCTCTTATTCACGCATGCGTTGGCAGATCGCTCGTTTCAATTTAGTAGGTCGTTCTTATTGGTGTTAACTCACATCAGTTTATCTCAGATCACTTTAACTGAAGTGAGCTGAGTCAAAAAGAACACACCTAATATCTCCTGAACCATACTATATGCACCATTTTCCAACAGTTGCGCAGACTGATCATAACTGCGAATCGACGTCTGCTAGCTTTTCATCTTGGGCAATGAAACAGCGCATGCTCAGGTGTTTCTTCCTTCCCCAAAACACCCATGCCCGGACAGAGCTTGACAGTCCACAGTCCTTTGTTCGCACTTTACCCATTTTTTCACCTTGGAAATAAGCTTCTTCGTCCATGCGGTCACGTTCCTCTCCGTGTTTCACCTGTACTGCCATTTTAAAAGCGTATTAGTCTTCACCCTCTTCATCTTTTCAATTATAGTTTCCTCCTTTCAATTAAAGTTCCTTTCTCATCTCTGTGGCACATATTCCTTTTTTTCTGTCATGAGATCTAGCGAGGCTATCCTACCTATAGCCTGTGCGGCTTCTGCGGGAATCGTCTTAAACGCACTTATCACCCTGGGTATCAATCTCCTCTGTATGCTTATCATGATGTCTTAGTATCTTTCCATTCTGGTAACCTCATACATACATGCACTGATACACACATGCACTCAACTGTTAGTGAACTTACTGGATTTACTCAACATTATTTTATTAGTGAAGTTTTTAAAACCAATAAAAAATGTATGAATCTTAAAACTTCAGCTGCAAACTGTAAAAACCAGTGTATGGCGTTATAAGCGATTATTAAGTGTAACCGGGAAATATTCTACGAAGTTTTAATGCAATAATCCACCTTTATACGCGTGACGCCGCAACAACGAGTTTAGCTTTATTTTTATAACACACTTCTCAGGTTCAAATAAATATAGCATGGTAGTTTTAACAGTTTTATGGGTTGAAAAAGTATCAGATGTTTTGTTGTGTGCTTTTGTAATAAAATTTTTTAATAATAATAAAAAAGCTCTAGGAAAGCGTTAATGAACTTCAGGGAGTTCAGAGTCGGGCTGAGGAAATTTTGTTATAGGAAAGAACCATCTTAATTTCTTCCAAACAATCATCTGAATTGTGTCGCAAAGATCTAGAAACTCCTGTATATTTATTAATATCTTGAAAAACTACTAATACTTCAAACTTAGTTTTTTTTCTACCAAGCTTTCAACGTGGGAGAGGCAACGAGTAAATTTGGATTCACTTATGTTTCTTGACAAATTTTTTGGGAATTTTCACATTAATTGTTCTACACTACGACCATTTTTTGCAGGACATGAATCATATTGTTGTAAGGAGTGTACAGCTATGGAAAATTATAATATAAATCTTCTAGACTACTACAAATTAATGCTTGCACTAATTCCCGATTACACCAACCGTTTGCTAAAGCTAGGAAACACCTGAATCGGATTTAAAAACTCCTAAATGCAATTTACGCGCTTAGTTGTAGAGAGATATCGTAAGATCTGCAGGTATTACCGTAAAAGGTTTTCTTCTCACATTAATATCGTAAAACAATATGGAAATTTACAATGAAAACTAGGGTTGTCTCATGTCTCATAACAAAAGTTGAAGTTTGAAATTGGACGTTGGATAAATTTTCAGTTTTTATTTCCATCACATACCACTAAATTGAACTGCCGACGCTGACAATGGGACTATAGATTGATATAATGAGTATATTCAAACTACAATATATAGAAAATATTTAAACAAAGTAATTTATTGAGAATCTGTATGATAAATAAACTAGAAAATATTCTAGCTACGAAGACATAAAATTTTTGGAAGAGGTTCTATGTTTTTTATTCAGCATAACTTCTTCTTGTCAATATAACCAATTCAGCGTCTTCTGATGGATTCATGTGTTTCATCCAAAACATCAAAATAGCGTCTAGCTAAATATGGTGCCCTTACTTCGCACTAAATACCGTTACACGCTGAGCAAGGATGGAAGTGAGCATGCATTTATGCCAAAATAACGTTTCACCTTATTAGCTGAACCCAAAAAAAGCTTGCTATGATATGAGTATCCCTCTAATACCCAAGAGAGGCAGGAAATACCTAATACTAAGACAGTATGCTCGGTCTGCCTGAACGTCTTAGTGTCTTTCGGAAACTTCAGTGAGAGAAATATGGCAGTAGCACGTTGTTTTGAGATGACAAATTGTTAACACTGTCACTGTAGGTGTATTGTAACTCATCATGTTAACCCCCTGGTCACTGGACTAATGGTTAAACTGTTCAACTCTCGAAAGTTTTAGGGTGTGTTGTAAGTCAGCAGGATAACCCAATGGTCACTGGACCAATGGTTGTTCAACCACTATACATCAATTGAATAGATAAGGCTTTTACTTGATGCAGATCCATACTAAATTATGAAATAAAACAATTTTAATTTGTTAAAATCTGCATTATATTTAAACTTAAAGTACTGGCGCGTTTCAAACGAATGGAGGTATAATGAGAAACTTTCAATTTATACAGTGCCTTAATACTAAATTATACGGATATTAACAATAAAATTATAATCTATTTACAAGGAAATAAAAAAAAAAGATAAAAAAGAAGAAAAGAATTTGTCTAAATATGGGATTAACTAAAGTATTTAACAAGTTTACCTGGAAATTAATTCATTACAATCCTACAGGAACCTTTCTAGGTAAAAAGGTTCAATAAGGGAGAATTGTTAATATCAAGCTGGTCGTTAAGAAGATTATCTGAATATTTGTTTTTATTTATCTCTAGGGCTTCTAAAGGATTAAATTCGATGGATTTAGGTTCTATATGCAAAATTTCAAAATTTGAGTCGAAAGATTGTTGGTTTGTTAATAAATGATTTGAATAGTTGGAATCTGATCTTTGGTTACGTTTGTGGATACCTCCATTCGTTTGAAAAAGCTACTATGTTAGCGAAACGCGTCACTACCTCCATTCGTTTGAAAAAGCTACTGTGTTAGCGAAACGCGTCACTACTCTAAGTTTAAATATAATGTAGATTTTAACAAATTTAAATTGTTTCATTCCATAATTCACTATACATTAGTAAAGTCTTTATTGCGTTGTAACACAATTGTCGATCCTGGGGTTTCAGTTGACATTTCAACATTTTGTTTCCGTTATTGTCATTTACATTTAGTAATTTAGTTCCATGCTGTGTGTTTTAGAGAGTTTTTGATCAGTGAAATGAGGGTTGTGTAATAGATATTTACGATATAAGTGTCGTAAAGATTCATATTCCAAAATAGGATGGTTCTGGGAATCAATTCTAGTTCAGCTAGTTCTTGAAAGTCTTACCCAGAGTCTTACCATCTGTAAGCTAGTGTAAATCAGCTCTTGCTTCTACCAGCTTCCCCATTTTTATCAATGGAAATAAAAAACAACTATGAAACGTCAATTGCAAACCTAAATTGTCAAATTAAAACAGACAAAAAAATAGAACAGGTGAAATTGTACTGTTCAGTGTTTTATCATAGGTTAACTATCTGAGATCTGATGGTACACTTTCCGATGGTTAACCAGTTGGTGAACGTTCAAAATCTCGTGTTACAATAACCTTTTGAAGTTAACCAATGGTTAACTATAATAATGGCTCAACCTACCGAGTTAAAACACACCCTGTATGTCGCTTCTCCTTTTCAAGTGATAAATTTCGTTTCATTTAAATTTAAATTGGGATAATCAGATGTTAATTCCTTTTCACTGGAAAACATAAAATCTTAGATTACACTGGAGCTTACTACAGTGAGTTTCCGAAAAAAGTCCAGCTTTACATTTCTCTATTGTCGTCTTGATTGATAGCAAGACCATTTTAAAGAATTTCCATAGTGTAGTTTTTGTACTATCAATATTATTGTATATATTTTTTTTATTTTCAGTTTACTGAATTTCAATCAACTCCAAATTGTTGAAGAAGCTGCATTTGCTGGTTCCGAGATTGCGAATCTGTAAGTTTTTGTCTCAATATTTTTTCAACTCAACGTAAAATTTATGTCAATGTTTAACTTTTATCAAACTTACTCTTAAGCAAACTGAATTTTATATTTTCTGGTATTCGAAATATCGTGATCGGAAAGAGATTTGGAATTAGCGAAATGTTGCAGGTTTCAAAGAGATTTGTTGATTGATCCCTTTTCTCCTGACAGAAATTTAGAGGACCTCAATAATTGTAGATCGTACAGAACCAACAAAAAAGTATTGCATAAAAATTTTCGTATCTTAACGGAGAACCAAGCTCTTATGGAAATACCCTTTTCCAAAATGACAAAAGGATTCCATTTCTAGTAGACTATCATATCGTTGGAATGTCATAAAATGAAATATTTCATTTCACATTTTTGATCTATGAATGGACCTTAATAAAAATTTGATAACAAAATTTTGCAGTCTTAAACTTCAAAATATTTTTTGATTGTTTAGTTGTCAAATTTTTTCTGTTGTGTCAGTTAGGGATAAAAATTAATTTCTACTTATATTTTCTTGACAACGGTAGCTGGAACGCTACCGAAACGTTGAAATAAAGAATTTAAAAATATCGTGGTTTAATTTCCCAAGAAGTTAAAAAAAGAATGAATAATATACCACAAGGAACATACAGAAGATATTTAGACAATTTGAAGTTAAGCTTTTCCGGTCCCCCCACGTAACATCCAAAATTTGGCTTTCTCGATCCATTTGCATTTCTAATCTGCTCTTCCCGACGTAATGACTGGATTTGGTATTGAACTATTACCTTTGACTTCATCAACTTAATCATTATCACCATTTGAGTCTTCGTGTAATAATAATTTTTCTCAATTGATAGGTTAATGATGTGTCAAGGAACATACAGAAGAGAATTAAATAATAATATATTGATTAACAAAAAAAAACAATGATAAATCCATAAGTAGAAATGAAAAATTCAATAAAATTCCAAGATATATGTAGATATATTCGTTTGCTTGAATAACTGTAAATTTTGCATTAAAATCGAACAGTGAATATGAAATTTTATTGTTAAATCAAATATTTATTGCACTATATTTGAGAGTTTATTGTTTGTATTTAATTCATCTACTGCGTCGATGATTTGATATTATATAACATATTCAAATTTTAAATAAATAATATTTTCAATCATATTTTATCGCAGTCAATTTTCATGAATAGTGAAAATGATATTGATAACCCAATACATTTTGACAATCCAAAAAATTTTTCACATCCAATTAGCTAGAAACAGTTGAAACTGATACTTTCATTTATTCAAATTACTTTTCATTTCTGTTCTCTTGAGACCAAAATATCTATTTAGTACCTGATGAAAGTCTCGGAAACTAGTAGCTCCTTTAGCCCTATTTCTCGGAGGAATTTCAGGATATCTGCAGGCTTAAACTTGAGTCCCTCTTCTATCCAGTGATCTGATTCTGAATTGCAAGTATGTGGATGGAGGTTTCTTCTTCCATGACAAAGAATCTACATTTGTCTTTCTCAACAGGTTGAATTTTTTCAAGTGCCCATTCAGGCATCAATGTTCTATTAGGATCTTCATTAAACTTATTAGAACAATTTCACTTTGACTTGTGCATTCATAAGATCTCAACGATTTGTAGTCACCCAGCAGAATATTTGATGGTCCAAGCCCTACTAGATCTTTCCAAATGTCAGACCTTATCCAGCTTCATTTTAACTTCTTCCAATGCTTACTTCTGTAACTGATTTTTTCATAATTTTCTGTAAATTCCTCGTAGTATAATCATTGAATTTATTCATGGAAAATGAATAATAATGTTTTATGTATTTAAATAAACGTTCTAGCTACCTTTATGAGGAGATTATTCCATATACCTATCCAAATTTGTCCCCATCTGACGCAGATTAAGACTGATTATAATTAATTTTGTTATGAAAAAAATTATCCAATAATAGTATATTACATACATAGAGGGGAAGTAGTTCATTATAGCCCAGGGATTGCTTTGAAATCAATTGGGTTGAATTTTGAAACTTGATGCATGTGAATTTAATTGCTGGTGTTCCCGAAAGTGATGATGAATCTTCCTCTTTCTGGGATTGAGTCAACAATGTAAAGTTCTGGCATTTATAGCGGAAAATTCTAGTTTATGACGGTAACTTATCTCGAACAAAAACAAAACAAACTAACTTGTCACAATCTACTCGATAATAATTTAAAATTAATATACATATGACTCAAGTAATTCCTTTGATAAAAAAATGAGGAAAGGGCGTGAGATATATAGATCACCTCACCAATATTTTGAAGATTACGTCGTTCCAGACTGTTCTACAGATAATCTTAATATAAACAATTCAACCAGCTGCTCTACATTACGTAAATATACAGGGTGTCTCAGGAGTTCGTAACAAAAACTTGGGATATGATAGATGAAATAATGATTGTATTTCACATAAATTTTTTTCTTTACGCCTTTCGTTAACGAACTATAGGGCTTTAATGCTGGGAATGAGATGTGGTTTTTTATTCACAAATATTAAATGACTTATTGGAAATTAGTGGTATTTTAACCGTTAACACCATAATTGCACACTTTTTGGCGTGATACACACACAGTCAATGAACTCAGGTACCGACTAAGTTAAATGGTGGAAGCGCCATTTTTTCTGGTAAGTGGAACTTTTTCCAGTTATAAATGCAACAATTGGCTTTTGAGAACATTCTTAGAGATATCTAGTCCTCTTGTGACATCTCGATATCATTAACGGTTTAAAAGATACGGTCAATTTAATGTCGCACTTCACATTTATTTTGAATGTACGGAAGCATCCTGTATTATTAGTAAATTATTAATAAATCGGTACAGTTTACATTTATAAAAATAAACTTTTACTTTGCTTAACCATGAAAAGCTTTATTGAAAACGAACATTACTTCAATAAAAGTGAAAATAGCAACAAAACCCTGAAAAATGAGCTAATCAACAAATAAAGAAAAACGAGTAACCAAGTAATTAACGACATTGAAAAAGTCGAAACGGTTTGAAAAATTACAATAAAAGTTCAATATGGGATCCTCTTACATCCACACATTTTCTCAATCTCCTGAGATTAGATTTTATAAATTTACAATCTAATAATTATTTTAGATAAAGAAACCATTTTTCTTTCCCAACTCTAAAGCCTTATATGTCGTCAACGAAATGGGTAAAGAAAAAAGTTTATATAAAATACCATCATTATTTTTAGTCTTTCTATCACCTCCCAATTTTTTGGTACGAATTCCTGTATTTCATAATTTTTGAAACGTTATCTCAAACGATTATGTAATGTATATCAATGTTAATTGAATGTCTATTTTCAAAGCGTTACTTTATTATCCCCACACGTGAGATAAATGAAACGGTTGTGAAAACAAGTTAAACCTGCCCTTTACATTAATCTCCAAGGCTGAATTATATTGTTAGGAAGATTAGCAGTTTGTCTTTATGAAGATAGAACAAGAAACAAAAAGGAGTGAATAATGACGGCTGTTTTAGAACTAACACGATTAAAGCAGTATAGAACAGTTACTGTAAAATTGGATTATTTTAAAACTTATTCTTCCACAATACACTATCAAATTTGGTGTATTATTTATTACACAAAGGGATGAAGAAGTTTTTTCACTGATTATTATTCAGAGAGTTTTAAACAGTCACTGATTTTGACATTCATTTCGTTCTTTATTTTGGAAATAGTGAATAATGTTCATACAGGATATAAAAGAGTTGTTGATAATTTTTACTTGAATTATTATCTCAGTCAAGAAACATTCAAATCCATCAGTTGTATGGATAAATGTAGCTCATTGAGGTTTGTCAGAAAATTACAAAAAATTGAGACCACGTCCTGTAACTCTCCTAATACCCAGGTAAGTTGTGAGACACTACTTAACACTTTTTCAGCTATTTGGTACCTAGTAAAAATTAATACTATCATCTCATCGATACATGGTTAACTAATTTATTCCATACCAAACAATATAATTATTATTCTACCTATTTGGACGTATTAAATAACTTATATATATATATAATTGGTAATAAAAATGAAATTTTCCTAGCAATAGGTCTGTTCGTAGAGCGGTCACGAACGATTGTAAACTGAATCACTTATTCGCAGAATCTTTTTGTCAACGGTTCTTATTCACTGCGCATGAGTCATCCACCATCCACCTACAAACCGTTTGTGACTGCTTTATGAACAAACCTGGTTATAGCAGACTCATTGAAGCTCGCTCCCAATACAAGCTTGCATCCGCTTTCCGTCCGGAGACAACAGCCTCGAGCTAAAATCTATTACTTCTTCCTCTTGTATAATAAATAACTATTTTCTACTCCTGTTTTATAATATACTTATTGAAAGACTAAAATCTGTATCATAAAGATACTCATTATAATACAAATTTTCATTATGATACAGATTTTGAAGCCAATAGGAATGCGACATTCGCACAATATTTAATATAGCCATGGATACCTGGTTGACATTTCTGAAATTAATTATATCAGGTAAAAAGTACTGTTCCTATTAGACTTTTTCTACTTTGTAACTGTGTTAAGAGGTTAATAAGTTGAAATCTAAAGAAAATTAACGAATGTAACAAAATGAGATAGCAAAATAATGGGCCTTTTCTGTAATATTTTTCAGTGAATAAAAACCGTTCACAAAAAGACTGCGTCCAGTACCCAATCGTTTGTAAAGGCTACGAACAGACCTAATATACAGAATCAACTCAAAGTTACAATCACAAAAGCAGAAGATTATTTGATCCTCATTGTCTAAGCCCTTCTAGATCCTTCTAATGGTCGGATCTTCTCTTTCTTTCGGCTTCACCTATTCCTTCCAATATTACATTGGGGCTGATTCCGCAAAAGGGTTCATGCCCCCAGAAAGGTATTTTAGTCCCCCTTTTTGCTAGTTTCATCTGCTATTTTATTTCCTTCTATTCCGGTGTGTCCTGGAATCTATAATAAGGTAACTATATTGTTCTCGTCTAGTTCATTGAGTTTGTCTAGGCATTCCCACACCATTTTGGAACTAATTACACAAGAGCTCAACACCTTAATGGCTGCTTGAAATCAGTTTAGTAGAATACCCTGCAGATTTCCAATCAAGAAATGTCTTACCGAATTGAACATAATTTAAGTATTGTACGAAAATCTCAATAATGTAAATGTTATCAATTTTGATTTTGATTTTGATGTGGCAACTGCGCATTCGGGAATGTTGGCCGTTGAAAAAGAAATACGTTGAGGGTGAGCGCGACGGCGCAGTGTGACTCTAAGGGTAACGATTCTTGCATCGACACATTGTCGCATAAAAACCGGTAATACTCAATATTATAAGCCAGAAAATGTATGTATTTTATAATATTATATAGAAAGTAAAAGTGTACCAAGATCGTTTATCATTTCACGCAATCCAATTCAAAAAGTACAAAAAGTGTCTTCAATCAAAAATATCTAGTAGGTTATGCATTTTCAGTGATTTCACGATGACATTTAAGGTAATGGGAAGTATTAATTGGACAGAGAAATGATGAACACCTACTGATTTTTTAAAATTGTTTTTGGTGTTTATTCTCTTTGTGTTGATGTTCACAGGCTTCATTTTTTTGAAATAAACCCTTTCCGAGAACATTTTCTGAAGAAAGCATAGTTTAAAAACATGTAGTAATGCTTGCCTATCGTTGACCAAGGTTACGATGGAAAAAAATAGAAAATTTAGATATTTTATTATAAAAATTATAGGGGTGCCCGTTTTTCAAATACATATTTATTTTATACGTTTAGCTGTTGCCACTGGATAATTTTTTTTACTCATCTAGTATGTTCATTGTGTATAAAACCTCAAAACCCATTTCATTAAAATTTTGTCGGAAATTAGTTTTATGTTTTATTCCAAATTGGCATACAACTTGACATCGGAATGTTATTTTCAATTGAATCAATTGTGTCTATTCTAATTACATCTGTGATTGTTCAATCGATTGAATAACCCTTTGATCATTCCACCAATAAACTGATAGGCACTCTTCATTGACAATTATTAGTAGAGGTTTGGATAATTAACTTTGCCACGAAGGATAGTGAAATTTTACAACGAATGTAGGTGAAACAGGAAGTAGATCTTGAGGTTTCAGAAACAAATATTTATGCATGATAAACTGTGTTAATTTCACCTTACTCTGCTGAAACATCCTAGAAATGTCGAAACACGTACTTAACTTCCAAATCACGAATAAAAAATCATAATTTATCCACACAAAAAGTATCCGTTCAATGGTAGTTTCCATGACATTTTTAGTGGCTTATCAAAAGTAATGAGCCCCGGCCGTTTTTCTCCTCAATTTCCCGGCTCTTTTTGGCAAGCTTCTGTGACGGAGTTGAAAAACATCAACCCACCAGCTAATGATACAAAAATTTATAAGCAAGATCGATATATTATCTGGAGAATGGTGCATGTTTTAAAAATATGCAATATTTTAACAAATTACTGACTTGTCTAAACCACCACGCGCTTTGTACTAAGACGAACTATTTTTCAAATAATGAACTTTAAAACAACGTCAACTACTAACAACATCCTTTCTGTAATAGCCCAGGAGCCAATGATTGTTTTTTCTCTGTCGCTTTAACCATGGCTATAATTGGTAGAATGCTTTGCTTGTGCTTCAATACATAGTGACTTTCAGTAAATTGGGGAACTATGTTTTACCTTAATAGAAGGAGAAGCTGATAAAATATTAAAAAGCATTTACATGTACAGTAAGGTGCAAAATATCTATTGAAAGAAAGTATCAGTGAAAAACCATAACTTGACATTCCATCAGCTCCACACATAATAATAACACCTTTCCTAACACCTGGAAGTATCATATCCATCACTTCCGATAAAAAAATACTTGATGAGCAGAATCAAAACGAGACCACAGATTATAAAAGAGAACAGATACGAATGCCGGCAAAACATCAAATGATCTTCAACTCCGATTTCAATGACCTTGGACCTTTAACTCGGTATGGCCGCGATGTCGCCTTTCCAAATTGCAATGTTGACTTGGGAACAATAACAGTTTCCAGTACCGGTTCAAGTTTTTTTTCTGAATAAAATTTATTTGGACAGTCTCTGAATGAACAATACACTCCCCGTGATGTTTATTCATTTTATAAAAATAATATACTAATGTACACTATTTCCAGTTAATATTACCACAATCTACAATCGATTAGTCAAATAACACAAATAATATCGCGAATTGACAACCTTCAAACTGAAGTGTCAAAATGACGTTTTGTATTTTGATTTTTGAGCCAAGCCGTCACGGTTATTGTGCATGGTTGTCAAAGATGGTTAGTGAGAAAAAGTATATATTTATGGTATGAATTTTATACATTATAATCTTTTAAATTGTAGAATTCTTTCAATATTAATGAAATTGATTTGAAGCAAGTAATTGTCGAATATTTGTATGTGCATAACTATCACACTAAAAATAATGCTTATAAAATATTCGACCTATGATCGTGAATTAAGGGAAATATTATGCAAATTGATAACCCTGTTGAAAAGTCTCGCGAAGCAGCCCGAACGGAGTCGACATACGACGATGGACCTTTAAATGGGTATGTCCACCAATCTCTCTCTTTTTTACTGTTCTCTGTCAAGCTTTCGCATCTGTTCTCTTTTATAATCTGTGACGATACTAGCACCAGTAATAAATCCACAAATCCTGTTCTTATATCTTCAACCACCAATCGATCTGGACGTTGTATCATGCCACCTAAAAGGTTAGATCTTCAAATGACCAAGGAGGGGGAATGTTGTATATCGGTACATCTCTCCTCTCTCTCCTCTCTCTCCTCTCTCTCTTGATGTTGGTACCACTGACGCATGTAAACGACCGTGGTTCGGAGGTTATCTATAATGAATAATCTCATGTTATGTCTTATGTTTTTTTATAAGATCGTCAATAGTCATCCATGGTGAAAGTATATTATACTCCCAGTTGGTGAAGACCATTATTATTGATCTAGCATCAGCAAGTGGCTTTGCCCCAATCGGAAAAAGTGGCGAGGCTTATAAATGTCTTCACCACCATGGTGAATATACAATTTTCCCCACCACTAGCCAAATTTAAGACAAAAATTCACAAATGCATCACGAGAAGCATTTACCCAGTCTTTTGACTGACAAGTACACTGTCAGTTTTCGATATATTATGAACGTGCTCGTTATGTCATCAGTCATTTTTGGTTAAGCACGAATTTTGAAGTAATGGCATTTAAATTCAAATAATTCCATCTTGATAGGTAATTTCGAGCAGTAAATGGGTTCAAGACAATCTCCTATATACAAAATTATGTTGCACAAGTTTTTGTCAGAATACTATCTCTGAACTTTCAAAATATTTGAATTTGTCTATTATTGACCCAGGTTAATAAGAGGAAAAAATTATCAACCACTAATAGGGAAATTCAACTTATCAGTTGGCTAGAAGAAGCAGTAATTGTCAACTCCACAGCCAGTAGTGGAAAAAGATTGAATTATTTGTCACAATTCATAGCAGGTACGAGCTCCTGGAACACACTATCGGGAAAAGTAGAATTCGATAGATGGCGCTCCGAAATGTCAATGTCATCTTAGCAACGGGTAAAACAAATCAGGTGCCGTATAAGCCCTTTGATATTTAAGTACTTTTATTTTGCTGTTTTAGTTATTTTCAGTGTGCGTTTTGTGAAACTTTTGCTTTTTCTTTTGAGTATAATATTTTGTGTTGTTAAACTAAATTTTGTCTCCTAATATTTTTATTTTTAGAGTAATAGGTATGCTTGATATTTGTCGAAAATGAAACAAGCTTAGGTCTGATTTCGTGTTTTTATTTTATTTTTGATATAGTCATATCTACAAAAGTTACAGGGAAGGTACGTTTGTATTGAGTAATGTTTCAAATCTTTAATACCGACTTATTTTCTCTTTGTTTTCGTTACCATGGATTAGGTATACACTGATTATTCAAAGTTAATTTGAATTTGTAAATGCTGAAACTTCTTCTAGGTGCATAAATGAGAGACAGGCAGTTTTAAATACTGGCCATATATTTTTGCATGGTACCCATAGAGGAAATAAGTGACACTTTCATAAAAGTGCAATGAAAACAAAAAATTAAATAACATAACCTCTTCCATAATATCTCTGATTATATAAGAATATAACCTCAGAAATGATTTGAGTTGAATAAAAAAACACAGTTTTAAGCTTGTCACTGACACAAAATTAAACAAATAAAGTACAAATTTACGGTAATTACGTTGACTTGCATATGCTACAAAAACAATGTAAAACGAATTGTTTTATTCGTTGCGACAATTACAATTCTTTTTGCCAGAGGTCTCATTGAATTCTACTCCGCCCAATATTCGCAATAATCTTATTCAACACTCACTTCAAACTTCTTCTTGTCCTGATTATTTCTAGAAAATAAATGTCATAATAATAATCTCGAGGATTATGCACATTGGATTTTCCAAAACTTTGATGTGGCATTGTCTTGATAATTTATTTTGCTTGCAAAATTCTTGGAGCTAAGCACTTAATCCGGATTAAAATAAATCATCTCGGTGAATTCTCGTGTTATTTTATTTCAATCTCAAAATGATAAAGCTTTGACATAGATTTAGTTTCTGCATAATGAATGAAATCAAACACTAAAAATACTTGTTATGTACTTGGAGCATAATTGAAACTAATATACAGGGTGTCCCGTTAATTAGTACCGTGAACTAGAGGCATGATAGATCGCTAAAATATATTTAAAATACCCAAATGTAACTTCCCTCTAACCATCTTGGTTTGGGAGATACAGCGTATTGGCTTAAAAGTTAAAATCAACAGCTCAGTACAAATAAATTGTACAGAGCCCGAACAGTACAAAACTCGTAATACCAGGTCCGTTAAATCGCACTTCGTGCAAAGTAGTCTATACATTTCGCACTCGGTACAAAAACCACTGTACGGTACGCGAACTGTACAATTTAATGGGCTTATTCTGTACAAAAATGTTAGCGGTAACAGCGCTGTTAAATTTCAAGGTCGAGAGATGTTACGAAAAAGCTATTCTGTTCGATTTTGATGTAACTTACATCGATGTATAATAACATTTTCGCTGTTAAAATAACACCGACCAAAATATTCGACTTTAGGAGTGTTTTGACACTGTTTGTCAAATTTTAGGTTATAATTTGAAATTATTATCTAGGAATTATATGCGAATAGAAAAAAAAATATTACGTGATTTACAAAATCCTAGGGCATATTATTCAAACAATTTATTGTAATTTTTAAATAAATTTTTATTCAAAACCAATATATATAAATATTGTTTTTATCAGTTGGGTTAATTGTTCCACTTCTGCAGACCTAATCATTTTCCTTTCATTTGAATATAATTCATATTGATCATCTGATGTTTTTCTTTTTCGTTTTTCTACAATAGTTAATTATTTAATAATTTATTTTACAAACTGTATTATCTAAGTAGGTACTCACTATTCACATGATAACGATGTGTTAGCAAATTCATCATTTTTTCAAATAATAATTATGCATAAATAAACCTGATTACACCCACTAATAAATAATAACCTGAAATTCTTCTGTTACCTTGACTATCTTTGACCTCTTGCTTTACAGTATCGGTCCAATAACTTGAAAATTATACAAATTCTACTACACAACATAATATAAGTTAAGTTAGCTGCGATGTAATATTGCGCTGTCAAAAATTATTTTACATCGGGCAGTTCAGAATACGATTTTCAACCGCGCTGTTGAATTTGATTTAACATCGCGATTTTAACTACATCGATGTTAAATTTACAGCTGTTACTGATAAATGTACAGAATAAGCCCATTAGGCTTGGTACGTAACATTTACATTATTTCAATAAATCAATGTAGATGTGCGCAATGATAAAAAACTTCCTACACAAATCTCATGATTTGAATGGTAGACATTAACTTCCATAAAAAATACTTTTTGTTGACCACACTGACCTTAGACTGAACTCCTCTCCTTCAGGAATAAAAGAAACGGTTTAGGTTAACGTAACAGTGAGTTGTCTGACAATACTGCATTGATATATTTAACAGCTTTTGAATCGTCACAAATTACATAGGAAGATGAAATTTCACCATAATCTCCGTGCTATTCATTCCTATTCATGTACTTTGATTTATTACAAATATTTTCTCAGCAACGTGATCTTATTTCTTCAATTCTCACATTAGAGTATCAAAATGTATGTGCTCATCCAAGAATATATCTATACAGCTTCGTGAATCGTTTCATTTTCATCATTTCCATTTTTGTATGTGCGTCAAATAATGAATAAGATTGATATCATTTTAAAAACTGCTGGACATTTCCTTTTCACTTAAAAGTTTTTTTTATCGAAGAATATTTCACATTAACGTAGCCACGGGATCACAACATCAATCATTCAACAAATATCCGTTTTAAAAATATGTCAACGTGATAAAAAATAAAGGATACCTAAATTATCGCGCTTTATTTAGTGTTAAACGCAGATATCATCAAAAAAGAAAAGAACTCGCAATAGGGTTTCTGTATAAGACACCAAAAAAAGACCCGTCATGAAGACTGTTTCTGATTAATTATCCAAAAAGTCTAATGAAAAAAAAAGATCCTGCAATGTTTAACGAACAATATAAGCTGATGAGCATTCCGCAAGTACATAGATTCAAATTTCTTCTTACATACCACAGAATAATATCCTTCTCGTGTTCCGTAGGACTTTATTGTCTACATTCACCTCGCTCCCATTCAGTTTGATAGTTTATTTTCTTAGTAAAAGCTACGAGTATTAAGATGGTTTTGGTGGAGTTGATGGCAAGTCCCACTTGCCTCCACCAGCTATTTGTATACAGTGTGGAACAGCCAAATGAAATGAATTCGATAACGAACGTGTTGGGAAAAACGCTTGGACACGTCGATTTGTCCTGGAACCAAACATTTCGAAAGCTTGGGAGAACTCCCAAGTATCTTTCATGCGAAAATCCACGCCATAAGAAAGTGCGCCCAGTTCAATATGGATAAAGGATACAGAGGACAAAGGATTATCATAATGACAGATAGTCGAGCAGCCATCAAAGCACTGAGCTCTTGCGTAATCAGTTGGGAAGTGGTGTGGGAATGCTTAGACAAACTGAATGAACTAGGCGAGAACAATATAGTTACCTTACTATGGATTCCAGGACACACTGGAATAGAAGGAAATGAAATAGCAGATGAACTAGCAAAGAGGGGGTCTGAAATACCTTCCTGGGGGCCTGAACCTTTTAGCGGAATCAGCTCCGATGCAATATTGGAAGAAATAGGTGGAACCAAAGAAAGAGAAGATCTGACCATTGGAAAGATCTATAATAGGGCTTAGACAATCAAAGATTCTCCTGGTCGACTACAACCTGTTGAGATCAAATGAATGCATAAGCCAAAGCAAAACTGCTCTAAGAGTTTTAACAGGGATCCTAACGGAAAATTGTCGCCTGAATGGAAACCTGAAAAAGATTAAATTTGTGGAGGAAGAAGAATGCAGATATTGTGGCATGGAAGAAGAAACCTCCATCCACATACTTTCCATCTGCACAGTACCTTGGAGATTATTGGATAGAAGAGGAACATTTACCTAAGTTAAAGCCTGCAGATGTCCTAAAACTTCTCCAGAAAATAGGACTAAAGCTACCAATTTCAGAGCCTTTCCTCAGAAACTAAGTAAAAGTAAGGGGGCACAATAGATCTTTCAGGTCTCAGTGAATGTTACTCCAAAAATACATACATACATATTATTGGTTTTTTGGATTCTTCAGAAAATTTTATACATAATTCATGTATAATGTTCCATACCTATTTTAGACTGTTTCGGAAATATTAAGTGTTTCAGATGTATTACAAAAATTAACATTAAACAAAGAAAATTATTTCATTTCACAAATTCGCTACATCACACTCAATACTCATTTTCCATTTAGCTCTTAATATGTCAAAAGTATTGTATACCAAACTAAACCACTCAACTTAAATGACATAAAAAGACAAATCACGCTTGCGATTAGATTAGTCACGCCTGAGATGTTAAGTAACGTTAGAAGACATTTCTATACCAGATTAGCATGTTGCCAAGACGTTCGCGGTGAACATTTTGAACATTTCTCACATTGAAATTAATATTCTTTTTCGTTTTTTCACATTATTTGTGGAATAAAATAATTTTCTTTTTTTAATGTTAATTTTTGTAATACATCTGAAAACACTCAATATTTCCGAAACAGTTTTGATAGTATGAGACATTGTACATGAATTATGTCTAGAATTTTCTGAAAAATCCAAAAAACTAATAGTATACGGGGGGTGGTATTTAATATAAGAAAGTTGGTATCGGCCACTGTCACATGATACACCCTATATAATTATTATATTTTCAAATGCGAATCTAAAAATACAAATCGACATGTCCAAGCGTTTTTCCAAACACGCTCTCATTCATTCGTCATAGAATTTATTCTATTAGGCTGTTCCACACTGTATAGTTTAGACCTTTTTGTCCGATGTCACAAAGGGTGTTTTCGTATTTTACCCTGAAAATTCCACACATGAGACTTTTAACCAATCATAACGTATATTACTGAGAGATCACCATCGTAACGAATGAGTTTTTGGTGGAAATTTTTTCCTGGTGGATACCCAACAGCGAATTATACTGGAAATTTTTCACGTTTATAATGACAATTCATTTCAGGGATGAGCTTAGGTATTCTCTAAATTCTTTGTACTTTATACTCTGTGGACATCCTCTGGTTTTATAGATGGAGACAATGTCTTTGTTCGTCCTTGTCTCTGCTACTCTAGTGCTAAGCTGTTCCGACATCCACTTGGATAGTTTTGGTTGACTATGGAAGAGACAGCGTACACCTCATTCACTACTACTACTACTAAGTTTGCAGGCGAGCCTTGTCCTGGACAAACTCAAGCCAAGGTTCTGGCACTGAGGCCACCGACGGGCCCATTGTGCCATTCCTGCTACCTAGACATCCATGAAGCCGAGCCCTTCTATAAAGGCCACAACATTTTTCAATGGATGCCTGCTTGTGTCTCTAGGGGCCATAACAGGGACTCCGAAGATTCGCCTGCGTAGTGCAGCCCAGTGTGGACATTCTAAGAGAACATGGACCGACGTTTCGTCAGTCATGCCGCAACCCCTACATAGGGAACTTTCCTCTACTCCTATGTTGTGGAGGTGTTTCATCATACAGCAGTGCCCTGTTAGGAGTCCTGCTATCTTCCTTAGCCTACTCCTTGGTAGTTTAGTAGCTGCCCTAGCGTGTCCATCAGTCCATCCCTTCAGTAGAAGTTTGGATTGTCTAGGACCCTGCAGAGCATTCCAATGAGCGAGGTGCTGATTCCTCAGCCACTTCTTCGTCTCCTTGCGTTTTTTTTTTGTTTTGTTAGGCCCAGGGTCGGGCCCGGGCCGCAGAAAGGAGCTGCCGCCCCTTCCGCAGCCAGTGCATCCGCCATCTCGTTGCCTTCAAAACCAGAGTGGGCTGGAATCCATTCTAGCCGCACCACGTTCCGCCTTGCAAGATTAGCAAGTCGTTCATCCTGAAGAGAAATAGTTTTCAGAAAAATTTTATTATGGGACGGCTGGGTTGTCCTTTTTGACATAGTGTTCAGCTATTCGCAAAATGCAGTAGACCACACAGTTGTGTATGTAGGCTTGATAAGGAGGATGAACAAAAGCATCCGTAGTAATTTTAGTTTCTCCTGCCTGTACAGCATCTGTACCTTATTGCGTTTTTTTAACTTTTTCACCTTCTCATCGAAAGATTTCAAATTGACACACAGTATAAATGGGACTTATAGTGATATGAGCGGTTGAAAGTATATTTCGAATAGACTTACCCACCTCAGACCAAACCTAACCTCAAATTAAAAGAGATTTTTCTGCTAAAATGTTTTCCAAGTTATATGTATTTTCAGTATAACATATTATGTTCCTAAAAAGCTTCACAGAATTAAATTAACTCGAATTGTGATAGTAGAGACTTTTTCAAACGTATCCGTATACGTAACGAGCTGCGCGCATGTGTAGACCCGTTACGTCTCAGCCGATACGATGCATTGAACGTATTGTTACGCACCCGACTCCGTATACTTAAACGTATCGGTATCCCGACCAAAGTTAGTATTCTGTGCTATTGGTGCTAGTCTTCTTCTTCTTTGATATTGGTTTGGTTTAATCTGCATCAAAAATAGGTCGTTGAACTCATCATCGTTTTCGTCTAGAAGCAATGGGTTGTTTAATATCGCCCCCATTTCACGCTATACAAAGATATAAAAAGGTAAAATAAAAAAAAATTGGGGTTATACAATTAAAGGCAGAATGAAACGATACGCTTTCTGCTAAAAAGGTTTTCTTGACAATTTCTTCACGTCAACGTAACTCCAATACGGATACGGATACGTGTAAAAACTTATGACAGGCTAAAAGTGCCTAGTGATTATTTAAGCTGCACATTCCTAGATACAGAGCTTCAAGGAAGAGATTTATCCAATTTGTGAAAATAGTGGCTAATGCTTTACATTCAATTCAATTCCTGTCTGTCACGTAGTTGAATATTTTTTTGTAAAATCGTTAAATACTTTGGATTCTATTTCCTAACATTCATAAACTTTCCACTACCGTCTGTAATATTTTCACTTACAATGCACAGTTCAACGAGTACAATATTCAAATTTGTATTTCAGTTTGGAAATTGTGACTCGTCTCGAGCGACTTCTTTATATCCTGACTGATCATAATGAAATATTCATGAGTTGTATGAAATTTATCAGCAGTTATTTGCAGTCGAATCTGATAAAAAAGCAGTTAATGATATTTTATATTTTTTCCAGAAGCCTGAAAGGAAACTTCGAACTCAATCAACTACACAAGAAAGCTTTTTCCGGTCTGCAAAGTCTGCGTTATATGTAAGTATGGAAATAATTCACCGAATAAAGTTGTGTTTGAATAGATTACTGTAACAATTCTCACTATTAATATTCCTTTAGTATTTTAGAAGTCCATTTCTTGAGAGCTTTCCTTTTAATATCTGCCATTCCAGGGAACCACTTTATTATTCTGAGACAAGCTACTTGAAATTAAAGTTTGTCATTAATTGATTCAGGGCCGTTTGTTCCTGCAATTGAAACAGACTGATAATCTTGGCGCAGAGCATTAATGAATCAAAATTTAAATAGCGAAGGCTCTTGCCAACTGATTTTAAAATCTGTAGGTGGAATTTAGATGGAAATCTCACTATTATATTGAAAAAAAAAAAAGGGAAGGAAGCCACTGATTTTATTTCTCAAAAAAAATTTTAAAAATCAATTTGAAAATCAGTTAACTTCCAAATATTGTTTTCTGTCAATAAATTAAAAAAAGTCTTCTACATTTCTATTTGGAATACCTGATGAAAATGATGGAAAATGAAGTATAGTGTGGATTTATGCAGACACATTTAACAATTAACATTTATCAATTATAAGTTAAACTACTCATTTCACGATGACTCGATCTATGCACACAATTAACAATTACAAAAGCTGGCCAACTATTAACTTTCTTAAATTAAATGTACCGAATTTTCATCTAGTGCGGAACTAGTACGCTGATCCTGAAATTTATCTCACTTTTTTCATAAAAAAGTGGTTGATTTAGGGTTATGTTGTGTGTCAGCATCATTATTAAAAGAAAAAAGGCTTTTTCAATTCTACTATACATCTTCAAAATTGTTCCAATAACATGAAAATGAAGGGTTATTGTAAATGTAAATAACCAGAATCTCGAGCTTGTGCGCATGCTTACTATTTTCTCCTAATTTATAATTGTGTCTGCCTAAACGATGGCAGTTTTACCAATTGTTAAATGATAATTGCTTTTTGTTCAATGCTAATTGATAATTGTTAAATGTGTGCATAAATCCACACTTATAATAAAAATGACCCGAAAATCTTTTCAGATAATAATTTATTCACAAAATAAATACGATCCTGTAATGGCTTATTTTCTTATAGCTTCATTGCATATCATTATTCCATCTCAGGTTAGGTCAGTTTCTCAGATGTTGAAAAGAACTATCGGAAAAGAAGCTATATAAAAATGTTTCGGAAAACTTTATGTGGAAATGGAAATCAATGTACCGTAGATAAAATTCCTATTTCATCCTGTACCTCGAATAGGACTAGAAAATCTCGATTCCTGATTGCTGAATGTGGCTGATTTCAGATCATACAGAAATTTCCTTTTTTCGTAAAATTAATAATAAATAAGTTTCTTATATATCACTTTTTTCCAGTGACCTCTCTGGTACAGCGATTACATTTCTTCCAATTGAAGGACTACGTGAAATAGACACCTTGAAAATTCAAAATACGAAGTCTCTTAAGGTATTTCCATCGGTGTTCAACTTTCAGGTAAGTGAATATATTTATATACTTTTTTGGTCAAGATGAACACAAGAATAATTTTCAACCAATTATGTCATTATTATAGTGGAAATGAATCTCTTGTGATTATTCTCACAAACATATAAATCCATCAAGTCCACGGTATCCCAGCAGTGGAAGAATCCATTACCCAATTTTGCGCTGCACAATTTTTTTCGATAAAATGCATATTTTTTGAGCTATATTTGCAAAAAAACCTTCAAAAATGTCAATTTTGGCGTCAAAAAACTTTCAAACACGAATTCCAAAAAATATTAGTTAACGAAAAAAGCGTGACAAACATTCCTTTTTACAATTACTTTTCCCATCAATTCCTGTAGTTGAAATGTTATAAAAAATATCCATCCCCAAGATGGGGTGGCAACCACCACCAAGATCTTAAATTACAGCAGCATAGTATAGGCGAGCGGCATACCCCCAAAAAGTCGTTTAGAAAACGAAAAAGTGACCAGATCACTTCTAATCGCTAAAGACCATGTTACTTTATATTTTCGAGGATGCTGAATACGAATATGACGTTTGTTTTTCTCTAAAATTGGGGGAACATTGTTAAAATCTGAAATTAAGTGAAAAATGAGAAAAAATTTTTTTCGCGAATATTAAACTTCAACTCGCTGCCATTCAGGGAATAATCAATATTTTTCCATAAAAATTTTATCACACATTTTTGAACTCATTTGCAAGGCAGTAAAACATACCCGAAGTTTCTAAAGCAATTTCCCAACGCTCAGGAAATTTTGGAAAATTTTTTACTACTCTTTCTTACTTTGTACATACTTTTGCAAAAGTTGAGTGACGAAGTTTTCAATTTTAAATTTCTAGATATGTAGTCTTCAAGTACAATAGACAAGGAAGTTTTTCAGAAAATTTCAAATTTTTATTTGCAAAAATAAAAATTATACAGCGTCTTTAATCTCAGCGTTCTAGTCGCTCGACGCTTGCACTGGGCGCGTTTCTCTTGAATTTCATGCAGTGAGTGAATAATGAATCTAAAATTTTCTAATAATATTTTTTTTTATATAAACAATGATACAAAGAATAATAGTAGAAAACCATGTATAAATATAAAAATGTATTCACTATGTAAATTCATCATCAACTACATTTACAATATTAGTACATGAATTTCGGCAACTACATAAATCACAGCATTCCAAACTAGATTTTTTACAAGGGCACACGTCAGTAGAACAAGAAGATTTTTGAGAACAAGAACAGAAGAAATTTTGTAAATATTCCATTGCCGACAATCCATTGTAAAAATCAGGTAACACATTCCCCTCATCGATCAACCATCCATATTCTTTCAAGTTTTTTGTCAAAATCGTGGAAAATGTCGCCTGATTCCATTCATTGAGTTGCCAAATGCATTTCAATACGTGTTTTTCCAATGCAGGCTTAGAAGGTGGTAACTTATCAATACATGAGTTTTTCATTAAAGCCAAATTATATCTTAATAAGTTAATATCTGTGCGAATAAAAAAAATATTGATTATTCCGTGGAAGGCAGCAAGTTGAAGTTCGAATATTCGAAAAAAAATTTCTATTTTTTGACGTTATTGTAGATTTCAACAATGTTTTCTCAAGTTTAAAGCTATTCGCACAGATATTAACTCATTGAGATATAATTTGGCTTTAATGAAAAACTCATGTATTGATAAGTTACCACCTTCTAAGCCTGCATTGGAAAAACACGTATTGAAATGCATTTGGCAACTCAATGAATGGAATCAGGCGACATTTTCCACGATTTTGACAAAAAACTTGAAAGAATATGGATGGTTGATCGATGAGGGGAATGTGTTACCTGATTTTTACAATGGATTGTCGGCAATGGAATATTTACAAAATTTCTTCTGTTCTTGTTCTCAAAAATCTTCTTGTTCTACTGACGTGTGCCCTTGTAAAAAATCTAGTTTGGAATGCTGTGATTTATGTAGTTGCCGAAATTCATGTACTAATATTGTAAATGTAGTTGATGATGAATTTACATAGTGAATACATTTTTATATTTATACATGGGTTTCTACTTTTATTCTTTGTATCATTGTTTATATAAAAAAAAATTATTATTAGAAAATTTTAGATTCATTATTCACTCACTGCATGAAATTCAAGAGAAACGCGCCCAGTGCAAGCGTCGAGCGACTAGAACGCTGAGATTAAAGACGCTGTATAATTTTTATTTTTGCAAATAAAAATTTGAAATTTTCTGAAAAACTTCCTTGTCTATTGTACTTGAAGACTACATATCTAGAAATTTAAAATTGAAAACTTCGTCACTCAACTTTTGCAAAAGTATGTACAAAGTAAGAAAGAGTAGTAAAAAATTTTCCAAAATTTCCCGAGCGTTGGGAAATTGCTTTAGAAACTTCGGGTATGTTTTACTGCCTTGCAAATGAGTTCAAAGATGTGTGATAAAATTTTTATGGAAAAATATTGATTATTCCCTGAATGGCAGCGAGTTGAAGTTCGATATTCGCGAAAAAAATTTTTTCTCATTTTTCACTTAATTTCAGATTTTAACAATGTTCCCCCAATTTTAGAGAAAAACAAACGTCATATTAGTATTCAGCACCCTCGAAAACATAAAGTAACATGGTTTTTAGCGATTAGAAGTGATCTGGTCACTACCATGTCATTTTAGGGGTGGTTGCCGCTCGCCTAGGCGAGCGGCATACCCCCAAAAAGTCGTTTAGAAAACGAAAAAGTGACCAGATCACTTCTAATCGCTAAAAACCATGTTACTTTATGTTTTCGAGGGTGCTGAATACGAATATGACGTTTATTTTTCTCTAAAATTGGGGGAACATTGTTAAAATCTAAAATTAAGTGAAAAATGAGAAAAACTTTTTTTCGCGAATATCGAACTTCAACTCGCTGCCATTCACGGAATAATCAATATTTTTCCATAAAAATTTTATCACACATTTTTGAACTCATTTGCAAGGCAGTAAAACATACCCGAAATTTCTAAAGCAATTTCCCACCGCTCGGGAAATTTTGGAAAATTTTTTACTACTCTTTCTTACTTTGTACATACTTTTGCAAAAGTTGAGTGACGAAGTTTTTAATTTTAAATTTCTACATATGTAGTCTCCAAGTGCAATAGACAAGAAAGTTTTTCAGAAAATTTCAAATTTTTATTTGCAAAAATAAAAATTATACAGCGTCTTAAACCTAGCGTTCTAGTCGGTCGACGCTCGCACTGGGCGCGTTTCTCTTGAATTTCATGCAGTGAGTGAATAATGAATCTAAAATTTTCTAATATTAATTTTTTTTTATAAACAATGATACAAAGAATAATAGTAGAAAACCATGTATAAATATAAAAATGTATTCACTATGTACATTCATCATCAACTACATTTACAATATTAGTACATGAATCTCGGCAACTACATAAATCACAGCATTCCAAACTAGATTTTTTACAAGGGCACACGTCGGTAGAACAAGAAGATTTTTGAGCACAAGAACAGAAGAAATTTTGTAAATATTCCATTGCTGATAATCCATTGTAAAATTCAGGTAACACATTCCCCTCGTCGATCAACCATCCATATTCTTCCAAGTTTTCTGTCAAAATCGCGGAAAATGTCGGCTGATTCCATTCATTGATTTCCAAATGCATCTGAATACGTGTTTTTCCAATGCAGGCTTAGAAGGTGGTAACTTATCAATACATGAATTTTTCATTAAAGCCAAATTATATCTCAATAAGTTAATATCTGTGCGAATAGCTTTAAACTTGTTACGTGAATCGTACAACACAGATAAAAAATTACTAACAATCTCGATGGCCTTTCCAACTGGAACGTTGCATAGATTGGCAAGATCACTCAATTCTTCATCTGACATCTTTTTTAACGCTACGTATGCAGTCTTCTTACCGATAAAAAATATTGATTATTCCGTGAAAGGCAGCAAGTTGAAGTTCGAATATTCGAAAAAAAAAAAATTTCTATTTTTCGACGTAATTGTAGATTTTAACAATGTTCCCCCAATTTTAGAGGAAAACAGATATTAACTTACTAAGATATAATTTGACTTTATTGAAAAATTCATGTATTGATAAGTTACCACCTTCTAAGCCTGCATTGGAAAAACACGTATTGAGATGCATTTGGCAAACCAATGAATGGAATCAGGCGACATTTTCCACGATTTTGACAAAAAACTTGGAAGAATATGGATGGTTGATCGACGAGGGGAATGTGTTACCTGATTTTTACAATGGATTATCGGCAATGGAATATTTACAAAATTTTTTCTGTTCTTGTGCTCAAAAATCTTCTTGTTCTACCGACGTGTGCCCTTGTAAAAAATCTAGTTTGGAATGCTGTGATTTATGTAGTTGCCGAGATTCATGTACTAATACTGTAAATGTAGTTGATGATGAATGTACATAGTGAATACATTTTTATATTTATACATGGTTTTTACTATTATTCTTTGTATCATTGATTATAAAAAAAATTATTATTAGAAAATTTTAGATTCATTATTCACTCACTGCATGAAATTCAAGAGAAACGCGCCCAGTGCAAGCGTCGAGCGACTAGAACGCTGAAGTTTAAGATGCTGTATAATTTTTATTTCTGCAAATAAAAATTTGAAATTTCCTGAAAAACTTCTTTGTCTATTGCACTTGGAGACTACATATGTAGAAATTTAAAATTAAAAACTTCGTCACTCAACTTTTGCAAAAGTATGTACAAAGTAAGAAAGAGTAGTAAAAAATTTTCCAAAATTTCCCGAGCGGTGGGAAATTGCTTTAGAAATTTCGGGTATGTTTTACTGCCTTGCAAATGAGTTCAAAAATGTGTGATGAAATTTTTATGGAAAAATATTGATTATTCCGTGAATGGCAGCGAGTTGAAGTTCGATATTCGCGAAAAAAAATTTTTCTCATTTTTCACTTAATTTTAGATTTTAACAATGTTCCCCCAATTTTAGAGAAAAACAAACGTCATATTCGTATTCAGCACCCTCGAAAACATAAAGTAACATGGTTTTTAGCGATTAGAAGTGATCTGGTCACTACCATGTCATTTTAGGGGTGGTTGCCGCTCGCCTATACGAGTATAAGCCTTCAATAATGTCACCCCAGATACGTTTTCAAGAACATTATTTTGTTAGTATGCTGATTTTTCCATTAGGCGGAATAGCGGAATAATATTTTATCCAAAGGCAGTGATTAAAAAAAATCTTCAATTTCAAGAAAAAACATATAATATTAATTTTAAATTTTTATTTGATCAATTTACTTGACATTACATCATCATTTGAGATAAATAGAACGAAAGAAAAAATTGCAACAAATAATAATAATAATATCTAAAGCTGGATTTATAAACTTGGCGTTCGCCGTTGGCGTTCGCGCTAGCGTCCCTAGTTAAAAGTACAGAAACCCGTAAAGGTACGTTTTCGCTGGAGCCGTCAACGGCGGCCGTCGACGGTCGCCGTCGACGGCAACCGTTAAACGCCATCGTGTTATGTTTTCTTCGGCTGCTGCAGTAGCCGCCAACAGTCGCAGTTTCGCATCATCAAGCATCTAATTAACTGCGTATTATGAAGAGAAAACTTTTAACCCTTTTGCTTTTAGAAGAGGAAGAAGACAAAGAAATTATTAATTATTTGAAAAGGAGAAAAAGATCGACACCTCATGATATTTTTATCACAAGAAGTAGCGAAGGGTTTTTTAGTTTACTAATTAAAGAACATTTAAAAGGCGATGAAAAGAAGTTCAGAGAATTTTTTCGATTAAACAAGGATCAATTTTACTTTGTGCTTAGTATAGTGAAAAATGATTTAAAAAAGGCATCCACTAACGCAGTTAAATACCCTATAACTCCAGAAGAAAAGTTGGCTATAACTTTAAGGTATAGTAATAACATTACAATATTAACATTTTAAAAGTTTTATTGTCTAAATAAACATTTTACACATACATTTTAAATTATCTTAAAACGATGCATATAATGAAAAACACCTGAAAATGCATTTTTTGGCACCATATATGTTGTACCTATACTGAAAGTTTCTAAAGGTTGAAGAAATTTGAATGACTGTCACTATGAGAACTGGTGGAAGGAAAGGAAAATTGTGTATTTTTTACTTGCGAGGCAAGTTGTGGATTTGGCGTGGAGAAATCATAAGATAATTCTGTATAATTTGAGGATGACGATGAGGAAGAATGTAGACTTGGTGTAGTGGGTTGTAGAGTGTCACGAAATTGCAACCGATTCACTAGGGATAATATACCCACTTTTGCTTCAGCTATTAACTGGGGTGATAACTTTTTAACCTGAACTGCAATACTGTGCATAAAAATATCAACTTCATCTTCGTCTTTCAATATCTTTGTCATAAATGCAGTGCGGTCTGCCGATCGCTTCTTTAACTCTTCTAGCAATTTGGACTCAGATGAGCGTTGTTGACGTTTTTTAAAAGAATGGTTTGATGTTGATTGTGTTGAGGGTGTTGATTGAATAGAAGATGCTTCATCTTCGTCTTCATTATTTAATGAAGCTTCTTGTAGTGAATTTTCATGTTCTTGGAAATCAACATTGTCAGTATCTGTCTCTATAGATTCTTCATCTATGGACTGAATGGTATTCACAGACCTAAAAGTACAAACAATTATAAACTGTACATTTAAATCTAAGTAGTTAAGAATTACCTTCGTTCAGTAGAAACTGAATCTAAAAATGATAGAAGCTCATATAATGACCATTTTGGACGCTTATTAGCTGGCTGCCCTGTGGTAGTCTTTTGGCTTTTCTTAATTTTCAAATAAGTATCTCTAATACATTTCCATCTTTTCCTACAATCGTCCACTAAAAAAAAATAACAGTTCCTAAGTTTTTAATTTTTATATTTTAAAATGGTGTTGCTAGGAAAGTTATTTTTTTACAGGTTTATGGCTACAGGAGAGTCATATCGATCAATGTCGTTTGCATTTCGCATTTCACATAGTTACATCAGCATTATAGTCAAAGATGTTTTGGAAGTTATGCGACGACATTTAGTGCCACTATTACTACCATCCCCAAGTCATAATATTTTAAAACAAAACTCTTTAAATTTTTACACAAAATGGAATTTTCCTCGTTGTGTGGCAGCAATTGATGGGAAACATGTAAGAATAAGGTGTCCAAATAACAGTGGATCTCTCTTCTTTAATTATAAGGAGTACTTTTCCATTGTGTTGCTTGCAATGGTAGATGCCGACTGCAAATTTGTCGCTGTTGATGTAGGGTCGTATGGGAAAGAAGGAGACAGCGGTATTTTTGCAAAAAGTGATATGGGAAGACTGGTATACTCTGGACGTTTCTTTCCTCCAGATGAAGAACTGCATGGTTTGGGAAAAATAATGCCTTATGTGATAATAGGAGATGAAGCCTTTCGCCTGCATAAACACATAATGAAACCCTTTACCAGAGCCGCATCACGAGGAAACAAGGAAAAAACTATATTTAATTATAGACTATCACGTGCACGTAGAGTTACCGAAAATGCCTTTGGTCTCCTTTCACAAGTTTTTCGCATTTTCAATACGCCGATTTCTATTGCACCAGATACTTGTGATGATTTAATATTATCAGCTTGCTGTCTCCATAATTTACTAAGAACAGCATATTTGGAACAATCCGGAAAACCGTATTTTGAATACGATTCAACCGAACAACCGACCGCAGGCTTTGTACCATTGGTACGATATGGAGGTTTTGCAAATAACGATGGTTTTGAAATCAGACAAGATTTCGCCACATTTTTTAACAACCAAGGAAGTGTTGAATGGCAAGACAGGCATGTATTCAGGTTAAGTTCAATATAGCTATGGCAATAAATACATGAGTTTTTACTTACCACTCCTCTGAGTTTCCTTTCCGATAATTTCCCATATATTATCTTTTATTTGTTGGTTTTTATAGTCAACATTTTCACTATCATATATTGCTCTATGCAAACTTATTGCATTAATTAATTTTTCGTCTTCTATTGCCGAAAACTTCGGTGCCATTTTTAATTATTACTAGGTAAACAAAACACCAAATAGCTATCGACGGCGCGTGCAGACTGGTATATCAAGCAGTCACGCGCTGTCGGCAGCGCCGGCTAAATACGACGGACGCGTTGAAACGCGCTAAAGAAACCATAATCATTAAAATAAATGAATTGCAGTAGGCGCCGTCGGCTCCAGCGAAAACGTACCTTAAGACCATTTATATCTACCGTTGGCGTTGCCGTCCGCCGTTGGCTGCTGTTCGACTTAAATGAACTTTAAGTTTCGCCGTCGGCCGTTCGTAGCACCGTTTGTAGCAAGTCTGAAGAGCGAATCAAAACGATTTTTAGCTGTCACCTGGTGTAAGTCGTATGTGAAATGCCATTTATTGGCATTTGATTGTGTTTGTTTGAATAAGTTGTTTGTTAGTTTTATATGGATATGTCACATTAAATTGAGGTTATGATAGTTTTCGTAACGGCCAGCGGCAAGTTTATAAATGGCCAATGTCGTTGCTACGAATTGCCGACGGCGGACGCCAGCGCGGACGCCAACGCCAAGTTTATAAATCCAGCTTAACTGACCGTAAGCAACTAAGACAAGAACTGTCAGTGTGACATTGGAAAAACACGTAAGGCACATTGCCGATACGAAAGGTACCTCTGCATCCTATTTTGTTCGCTGTTTTATCTCCCGATTGATAGGCTGCTCTTGCGCGTAATTTAAACATCAACTAATCAAATTTTTCAATTCAAATATTGGAATTAACGTTTGTAGAGTTTGCTCAACCATCTTTTGCCGTTATGTCATACATTGTCCATCTATCACTCATGAAATGGATGAAACGGAATAATGACGTCATTAACGTATTTCTTAACTAATGTCGACGTCGATGACGCACACCAAGAAGGTTATTATATGACTCTAGTGTTTACTGAACAATGATGGATTTATCTTTCTATTATCAAATCCTCAAGGCCAAAGTCAACGAAATTTTGTGAAATGTCATTACTTTTGTTTTATTTACATCAGTTTCCCCACAGATTCATCCTTTCGATTAATTTTATAAAGAAATTACTTTGGAGTCTGTCATCATTATGGAACAATCAATGTTCCCTAGATTAAATGTCAACGTGCGATTTATTTTTGTGGATGCTAGATTATCCCGCGTGGCAGTTTTCACATAATATTAATAGAAAATAGAAAGTCAAGATTGAATACTGGATTGAACAAGGACAATTAAAAATATATCCGGTTAAATCCAACAGGATTTCTACCACGAACAACAAAAGATAACAATCAGAGAGTTGAATCATTGACAACTAAGTTTTCTGCAATTGACTCCCATGTAAGGAAGGCTGCCGCAAGTATAATAATATTCATGTTCCAGAGTTTTACATCCTATCAAGTTTTGCAATTAAAAATATTGGTCACTTAGACTAAAAGAACTGGTCTTACTTATCCGTTATTTTTTTTCATAAGTTTTTGGCACTGGCAAGGCCAACAGGCCAGTTGTATTTCAGGTTGTTTTGTCAATTTTACAAATAAAATTTTGTGTTAGATAGATATCGTTAGTATTTGCCTGAAATTAGCTTATTTAGCTTGTTTATTATGTGCATAATGCAAATTGTTAGAGTTCTTATGTATAATATCCTGCTTGGTGTGCGTCATTGATTGTTAACTTCCTTCTAGCACATTACATTGGAAGAAATGGAAAAAGCAGGTCTTTGGTTAATCCTTATCAAAATATATTCGTTCGAATGTATTGAAAACGTTAACCCAAATCTTTGACTTAAAAAATCTGATTAATTGATGTCCAGATTACACGCAAGCGCGACCTATCAATGGGGAGGAGCTGCATCGATCAAAATACGATGCATACGTATCTTTCGTAGTGGTAATGTGTCTTTTGGTTATGTCACACTAACAGTTCTGTACTTTGTTTACGATAAATTATTATTTGTCCACGACCACCTATAACAACAAGTCAATATTTTACCTCCTTACAAAAGGTATATGGTACCGATAAATCTTATGTGGATCATAATTCATAATCCTCTGGAGTGTATTATGGTTCATAATACACTGACTAGAGATGGGGGTACAATATAAAATAAACTATTACATCTGTGTATTTTTTTCAGGAAATTTGTTTCTGAAATACATCGTATCGATAAAATATTGTAATTTTTAGTATTGATACTTTTCATAACGATATTTTCTAGTATTAAGTATTTTAAAACAATATATTTATAACGGTACATTATACTGATACTTTACATAGTATCGCCAATCTCTATATACTTTGATGTTAGTTTTATTTAATAAAGAAATTTAGGGTCGCGGACAAAGTATAGTATTCTACTCGCAATTTATTGCCAATATTCACTCGAGTGACTTGCGCCCTCCGCCTGGTCACCCATCGTGAATAATGGATAATATAAATTGCTCCTTTAATAATATACTGTTATGAAAAGTAAATATTAATTGAACATTAAACGTTGAAACTTCAGCACTTTGAAAGTTCTCGAGTATTTTCAGTTAGAAAAAGAAGCTAATAGTTATTAACTTCATAGATTTTCCGAGTTTGACTGAATACGATTTGTCAAATTTAAAGTTAGCCATATTTCAAAATAACCAGTAAAATAAAAGACACACCCAAAACCCGGATATACGTCACAAACGATGACGCACACCAAGAAGGCTATTGAATGTACTATACCATCATCTAACAGCATAACCTAATATATATATATATTCATCTCTCGCGATTTTAGATGCGTATTCACAGTCATACGTCGAAGTTTTCATCTTTATCCAATATTCATATAATAACTACCTCAATCTTCGACCTCACAAGTGAGATTTCCCAGCTGTAGATTCTTGTTTTCCATTCACATGACTTTTCTTTAGAAGTTTCCAGTTAATGGCTTGTCGATAACTTCATAGTACAAATGTTACGTCACAAACGCTATGGCGAACTGTTCAGAATGGTTAAATATTCCAATTTTTGAATTAATTATTCAAAAGTGTAGCTTTAATTAGAAAAAAAACATGAGGGTAACTTTTTGGTTCACACTCCATCATCTTTCGAGTTGTTTTCTGTTTACTTTTATGTCCACAGAAGGTATTTTTTTGCGATGATGATATTTTTTTAATTTGGCTTCTCTATTCAAAGTTATGGAAAAAGGGACCTTATAGAAGTGCTCTGTATATTAAAAACATGCAATTTCCAGCAAAAGCACTTGAAAACGGTGTACAATAACAAAGAGAAAATCGTGAAATTGATTGTGGAAAATATAATCAAGAAAAATATACTTGACTTCTAAAAATAATTTGGTCCAGTTCCAGCCTTATTAAATTTTATGAGAGCAATTATTATTACTTAAAGTAGCGGACAGAAATAGTTTATTTCCATCTCGACAATCTAAATCTTATTAGTGAGCTGCAACTTTCTATTATCAGATAAAATTAAAGTTTGGGTCTGCGTAATTTCGGTCATTTGTAAAATAAAATGATTAAAAAACACCAAGAAAATTAGTCTTTGAGGCGGTACGCACGAACGGATCCAAACTTGCAAAAAGTGAGTTACTAACAAAAAATTTCATATACTGAATGTCAATAAGTATTATACCATCTTCGTGGTCCTCTAGACTCTAAATTACACTCTGCAGCCTGACTCTTTTAAGAAATTCTATCAGCGTGGAGACTGAATCTTTCACATAGCCAATGGCTTCCCTTCGCCCAATGCAAAAAACCGCACATCACATTTGCCAGGCTATCGCAATGGCATAAAATGTGTTCTGCCGTTTTTTCTTCTAGGTGACAAACCTGCACAATACCATCAGCTTAAAATACCTATTGAGCTTACAATGCTGCGTCAAGAGACCCACCACAGCTTTGACAATTTTCCTATCTTTGGCCATCAGATCTGCTGTAAATTTTAGCGAGTGTTCTAATATGAACTGTTTCGCTTGCGTCTGTCCTGAGGAGTTTCTCCACCATTCCGGAGATTTGGGGGCGACCCACTTCTTTGTTTCCATTCTTGTTATGGTTTTTGAAACGCAGCATAAGGGTTCCGGCCCTACCAATGGCATTGATGAGGCTTGTTTGGCCATTTCATCCGCTTTTTCGTTGCCCTCATGACCCTCGTGCCACGGTACCCAGGATACCGTAACATTGCTACGCTCACCGAGTGTACTTAGGGACTGCACACAATTCCATACTAGCTTAGAATTGACCTCTACGGAGTTGAGTGACTTTAGCGCTGCTTGGCTATATTTGAAGATGGAAATTGAACGATATGTTCTTTCTGCTTTTTAATTACTTCCACCTAGTTGATAATCGCCGTCACTTTCTCCTGGAAAATTGTGACATTCCTTGATAGGCTTTCTGGGAAGACTATCCTTTGCTTTAGCTCTACTATACCGGCTCCTGCGCAGTCTAACGTCTTTGACCCGTCTGTATGCCAAAAAGCATCCGCATGTGCTGGCAGCTCTTTACTTAACTATTTTTCTCCAATGAAAACCAGTACCCAAGGAATGCATCCAAGTACACGGCATTTTCAATGTCAATTATCCAGCATGGGTCTTGTGGAATAGCCTTACTCTACTTGTTTTGCATATGATACTCTTTGGTGAAAACGTCATCCATTTAAATTATTATGAAACCAGCATGTGTCATGGGCTACTTGTCTATAAATCAAGACTGATTCCATACACACACCATTAAAAACCAATGACGGAATTGTGAAATATCACATACCAATATATTTACATTCTGGGAAATAACAGTATATACATTATTTTGCGAACTCAATTCATGTCAAGATATAATCATGAATTATATAGAATGGTTTAAATCCTAACTAAAACGTGATTAATGGTGAATTTGTTTTTGTAGGTCGTCCAGCTATTTATTTGTACATATTTCTTCGGTAAAATATTAGATGTCATTTTAAATTTGTTCCTTTCTCTTGAATCAGTAGTTATATCTAACGAAAAATCTTTTCCGCTCAGTAAAAAACAAACTAGTAACTTGATTTGTGCTTTCGATGTGTTTGTTTATAACAGCAGATTTTTCTTTTTCTAAATGAAACTTTGCTTATTCTAACAGTTTTCACGTTTCGGTACCCACATGATAAAAACCGGACCCTATTATGATCAGTTACACTGACCCTACATCTGTCTTTACATCTGTCATCAGGTTGCATCTCATGAACCGTGACAGTTACAGTTGAAATTTTCACAAATGATGTATTTCCTTTGACGCTATAACAGCGAGTATTAAAATCAAAGTGAAATAAATATCAAATAAACGTAAATGTTTTGCTCATTTTTGTTTGATATTGATAAAGGTAATTTGTAGCTGGCGATGTGGATTGGCTGGTTGAAGCGCCTGTTTAGTAACAGAAGGTCGCCTGCTCGAATCTTCCTGCGATATCATAGTTTTTGTTATATACGGGCGGGTTGTATCGCAATTGGTTAACTCACTGGTTACGAAACAAATGGTTAACTCTTAACCAGTTGTCGAGTTGCCGCGCCGATAGTTAGTTGCTGGTCACGTAACTGAAAGTTTTGTGGTGTTGGTAGAACTGTTACCTAACTTCATGTTGTGCTTTGACGTTGTTTGTCTATGGTTTGTCTATCGTGATTGATGTTATATATTGTGACATTAGGATACTTTTTAAAATTCAATCTTAATATGAATTTAGTTGTGTAGTTTTTATTGATAATTATTGATATTAAGTTAGCTTGCATTAGATTCATTTATTAATTATTAGTATTTGGCATATTTTCATCACGACAGTTTCTTTAGATAGTCTAAATCTTGCAGCAAACTCTCCATTGTTCCATTTTACAAAATGGTTTTCTCTTATTTTAAAATTTCTTGGAGCCCTTGGAAATAGTACCAATTCAATTAGCTCCACAAATTCTTCATCGTCAGTTAATTCCAAGTCTCTCAAATTGTCTCTTTGAATATTCATCGTACGTCTAAACAATTTATTTACTTTGAGGTCTATTTAAAAATTTCATCCAATACCTACAGAATTCTAGAGACGGTAACTGCATAAGGCCGGCTACTCACTACGCGAGACTTGACAAGTACTTGGCAAGTAAATTATGAAATAAAACAATTTTAACTTGTTATATCTACATTATATTTAAACTTAAGTAAGTAAATTATGAAATAAAACAATTTTAACTTGTTATAACAAGTCCCACTATGTTTCGTCTAATCTATGCCGTGTTAGATCATTGGTAGTAGATTGACTTCGATCAACACATCGCAGATACGTATGCGTTAGATTGCAGCTAGAAAGTGTAAAATGACCCATCGCAAATATGTGCTTGTTGCAATATTTCCATCGTGTCATTTGGTAAATTATTAATTAGAATGTATAAAATGACCCATCGCAAATATGTGCTTGATGCAATATTTCCATCGTGTCATTTACTGAATTATCAATTAGAGTGTAGAATGACCCATCGCAAATATGTGCTTGCTGCAATATTTCCATCGTGTCATTCAGTAAACTATTCAAACAAAAAAGGTTAAATGTTATAATATCTACAGTCTATCATTCAAATAAAAATTAACCTTAAATGGCCCATCGTGCCGCCTGCTGAATTATTGCTGTGAGTAACTGTTGGCGCCACAACAGTCTGAGTAATGTTTTTCTTTTGGTAATTTTAAAAATAAAAGAAAAAAGAAATATTCTAATGTATTGCTAAACCTGACGTAATTCGGGAAATTTCGAGAAAATTTGTGAATCTAGAATACGCGCACAATGATAAACCTAACTATTGAGTGTACTTACATACCTTATAAATATTGGTCAAGATAAAAGATTTCAATTCTTTTTCTGCTCCTAGCTTCTTTTCCCCAGGTTTCGAGATTTGTGCATTCCGAGAGCGGAATGATGTCAGTTTGGCCGTGTTAGATCTCGTTTAAGATATTCAAATTTGGCGCTCTTACAATCTTACAACCGCTCACGCATGCGCGCCAACACAGGCGGGCACGAGGGAGAAGATCTACCCTCCCGTGTTTCCGTCCGGCATTCGCTGCTTGACATGGGTTGTTAATGGTTGTTTATACATCTAAGAATAAGAAATCTAACAATATAATGAGAAGAAGAGAGAAGTTTCTAGAGGCTCTTGGAATCATTTCTAGTTCGAGCAACTCTCCAAAGTCTCCATCATCTGTAAGTTCTTGTAAATTAGCTCTCGCTTCTTGCAATTCGCCATTCTATTCAAAATAATTCGCACTAAATGCTCAACAGGATAAATATATATCTCTATATACATTTTTTCTACTTATCAATGGAAATCCAAAATAACTAAAACGTCAGCTATAAATCTAAATTGTCAAATTGAAGCAGACAAATAGATAGAACAAGTAAAATTGTATTGTTCCGTGTTTGATCATAGGTTAACTCTCCAAAATCTGATGGTAAACTTTACGAAGGTTAACCGGTTGGTGAACGTCTAAAATCTCGTGTTACAACAACCTTCTGAAGTTAACCAGTGGTTAACTATAACAATGGTTTAACCTACCGAGTTACAACACACCCGCGGGTTGTATCGCAGTTGGTTACCATTTGATTAACGCTAACCACTGGTTACAACGTGGTAACTCGTTGTATCGCCCACTAACAAGTGGTTATACGTTGGTTAAGACTGGGTTTTCCAACCATTTGATATCTGATGGTTAACTTCATGTTTTGTCACAGAACGGTTATTTTATTAGCGTTTTGTGTAGTTTGATGTATTGACATTTGTTTATAGTCGGGATTTTTGTTATAACAAGTTAAAATTGTTTTATTTCATAATTTACTTGCCAAGTACTTGTCAAGTCCCGCGTAGTGAGTAGCCGGCTTTACATAACCCCACAAAAATCCCGACTATAAACAAATGTCAATACATCAAACTACACAAAACGCTAATAAAATAACCGTTCTGTGACAAAACATGAAGTTAACCATCAGATATCAAATGGTTGGAAAACCCAGTCTTAACCAACGTATAACCACTTGTTAGTGGGCGATACAACGAGTTACCACGTTGTAACCAGTGGTTAGCGTTAATCAAATGGTAACCAACTGCGATACAACCCGCGGGTGTGTTGTAACTCGGTAGGTTAAACCATTGTTATAGTTAACCACTGGTTAACTTCAGAAGGTTGTTGTAACACGAGATTTTAGACGTTCACCAACCGGTTAACCTTCGTAAAGTTTACCATCAGATTTTGGAGAGTTAACCTATGATCAAACACGGAACAATACAATTTTACTTGTTCTATCTATTTGTCTGCTTCAATTTGACAATTTAGATTTATAGCTGACGTTTTAGTTATTTTGGATTTCCATTGATAAGTAGAAAAAATGTATATAGAGATATATATTTATCCTGTTGAGCATTTAGTGCGAATTATTTTGAATAGAATGGCGAATTGCAAGAAGCGAGAGCTAATTTACAAGAACTTACAGATGATGGAGACTTTGGAGAGTTGCTCGAACTAGAAATGATTCCAAGAGCCTCTAGAAACTTCTCTCTTCTTCTCATTATATTGTTAGATTTCTTATTCTTAGATGTATAAACAACCATTAACAACCCATGTCAAGCAGCGAATGCCGGACGGAAACACGGGAGGGTAGATCTTCTCCCTCGTGCCCGCCTGTGTTGGCGCGCATGCGTGAGCGGTTGTAAGATTGTAAGAGCGCCAAATTTGAATATCTTAAACGAGATCTAACACGGCCAAACTGACATCATTCCGCTCTCGGAATGCACAAATCTCGAAACCTGGGGAAAAGAAGCTAGGAGCAGAAAAAGAATTGAAATCTTTTATCTTGACCAATATTTATAAGGTATGTAAGTACACTCAATAGTTAGGTTTATCATTGTGCGCGTATTCTAGATTCACAAATTTTCTCGAAATTTCCCGAATTACGTCAGGTTTAGCAATACATTAGAATATTTCTTTTTTCTTTTATTTTTAAAATTACCAAAAGAAAAACATTACTCAGACTGTTGTGGCGCCAACAGTTACTCACAGCAATAATTCAGCAGGCGGCACGATGGGCCATTTAAGGTTAATTTTTATTTGAATGATAGACTGTAGATATTATAACATTTAACCTTTTTTGTTTGAATAGTTTACTGAATGACACGATGGAAATATTGCAGCAAGCACATATTTGCGATGGGTCATTCTACACTCTAATTGATAATTCAGTAAATGACACGATGGAAATATTGCATCAAGCACATATTTGCGATGGGTCATTTTATACATTCTAATTAATAATTTACCAAATGACACGATGGAAATATTGCAACAAGCACATATTTGCGATGGGTCATTTTACACTTTCTAGCTGCAATCTAACGCATACGTATCTGCGATGTGTTGATCGAAGTCAATCTACTACCAATGATCTAACACGGCATAGATTAGACGAAACATAGTGGGATTACTCACACAGGGGAACAGTCCCTTTATTTTTGATTTGTGGTAATTATTACTATTTAAATTTTCTAAACTTTGCTCGGCCAATCTGAAAAATGTTCCATTCTACTCTTAGCAGGTTTGTTGCGGTTTAACTATTGGAGCGATATAAATCAGAGGTTCCCACGTGCATTTCGATAACAAAGTATTAAATAAATGATTTAAAGTTCTTTTCGTTAAATTAGTACCAGCACCATGGATTGGTTCATGCTGAAGCATAAAATGTTCTTATGAAGTTGTCAAAAAAAACTTGGCTCAGTTTATTCAGTGGCGAAGGTAGGTTGAAAGCGAAGAAGACAAAAGTTTAAGAAAGCCTCAACTAGGACGAATAGATACAGGTTTCCAAAATTTTCAATAATATTTGGATCGAGGGTGATGAAACGTAGCTTAAAACCAACCTGACTGGTTCTATTCAACCTTCTAACACATATCAAACAATGTTCAACATGTTTCTCAACACAGCGAACCAGCGAATTCATTATTAGATGGTACCGAAGATGAAATTCCATAATTTTCTTAGCCTTTGCTGAGGTAATTCGAAATAAAGTGCTTTTTATTTACTAATGCCACAAGAGAGCGAGAAGAAACTGAAAACATATCATTTCTATAGGTTCCATATATCATTCTGGCATAAAAAGAAACGAGGAAATCGATCAATTATCTGTAGACACTACAGCTATTACATCCACAAAAAAATCCTTGCACTGACCACGTTGATGTAATAAAAAAACATAACATATTTAATTCGTGGCAAGTAATATGGAATCATACGCATCCAAACAAAGAGGACTTAAGATACAAGTTGAGTTCTGTCTATCAATACTGGACAAACCAAGAGATCAAGCCGCTTGCGTATAGGGCACACACTCAAATATCTCCTCAAGAAAGAACCAGCACCAGTATGTAAAAACTGTCATACTTCTCCTACCGTGAAACACATTATCATTAGTGTCCTGAATTTTCCAGACATATAAAACAGAATAACTTAGTTGCGGTATTCAAGGATGTGCTCACCAAAGACACAAGTGATTTATTTAAATATCTCAAAGACGCTAATTTGTTTAGCAACATTTAATTAACTACAAACCAAATATAGCTTATACTACTTACGTAAGTCTTCCTGTAAATGACTCAGTATTGATGCGGGTATTTTTGTATTAGTAGACGAAAAAATACTGAAAACAACCTGACAGAGATTATAAGACCAGCTGTATACCTGTGGAGGGATGTAATGTAAACAACACTTAAACCTTCCTTTTTTTTTGCATAGTACACAACGATTCGCCATTTTATAAATGTAACTTCCATAAAGCATACTTATATTTCGTCTACATCAAAATGTTTCCCAGTAACAATTGAAACAAACAATTGTCTAGAAAAAAATAATAAAAAAAAATGTGAGCGGCTTTGTCACATTTATTGAAAAATATAGGATTTCATAAAATTTCAAATTGGCATTCTGTTTATAAACATATTCATTCGTGTGTGAAAGAAGTTCTGTACACTTTCAAAGATTGAACAAATCGATCTACATTACATCTATCTCAATTCTATAACAATTAGGGATCTAATCTAATGGTGGTCGATAGATTATTTTTTCTGAATAACCTTTTAAGAATTCATAGCACTCGGTTCAAAATTTCTTAAAAATGTATGACAGCGCTTCACGGAAATACACTTCGCCAGGTGGCTGACATTCAATGAAAACAATGCACATTGGACAATTCTTGCTGGAGTAATGTGAGTAGATTATTCCCACCATATTTATTATTTCGACCGGCTAGGACGTAATTATGAATCACTGAAACCGAAATTGTCTATTGGTTTTGAAGGACGTCGAAAAATAATCAAGCTTCTATTTTCTGCTGACGTCCCGTTTGTTACCATCAAAAGACTTAGACTGTTCTTACCTACATAATTATGTACGCCTATGTCAACATCATAATTAGTATGATTGCATAATTATGTACGCCTATGTCAACATCGTAATTAGTAAATTAGTATGATTGTGTGGTGCTACCACAAGATTAGGTTTTAATTTTACATCAGGAAGTTCTACGAAAGCATTTGTAACAAAATAGGAATTGTAAATAGAACTCTCAAGCCACCGTAACGGTTCAATATGCGAAACTTTGGTTCAATTTATTTTTGTTAGCCAGTGTTTCAATAATTATTCAACATGTCGTATCAATAGGACAATTTGTATGATACCAGAGATTACAACAGGTAATAACTTTGAATGGTTATTGTTATTGTATCTAGATTAGAACATTAAATAAAAAATAATTTTTCTCTCTAAAATTTGTTCAGGCGTCTTAGTCAAGTTTCAATTACACCGCCTCGAGCGTGTTTGTCTGAACGTAGGAAGCCGAAATGCCGAAAGCATTGTGTTGTTTCGTGGTGCTGTTTTTTTTTTCGGCACCGAATGCTTTGTCGGCGTTATCGACGTTGTTATTATGAGCCGGTGATGTGTTCGTTGTAGATGCACCAGAAATGAATTATTTTTTATAGCAATAGAAACTTTTGGACTTGTATAATAAAATTCAATCGAGCCACTCATGTCATGCCACAATACTCGTATGGATGACGAGTCACCAAGAATAACTGAAATATCTAATAGTTTGAAACAATTGTACAAACCGCAAATACTTGAATTTACTGTTTGAACCCCGTAGAACTTGTACACACCAATAAAATCAATAAAAATGACTGCTTCAACTCAATTTCACCATTGAGAAGATACTTTAAAATCAGTTTTAAAATCTACGTTTCTGGAATGGGTTGCCATGCGGGAACCACCTTTGCACAGATTTTATTAGAAAAAGAATCAACTCTACTTACGGTTTTTCGCTCTGATCACCCAAATACAGTTTAAAACCTGATATAAATTTTTTTACCATACATTACTGTCTTATCCAAACGGTTTTGCAGATTATCCAAAATTGGTGCTCTTCTGCCGTAATGCATTTCAATTCACCCACAAAATCTCACATAGCACAGAAGGGTTAAGAAAGTGCACGTGTAACCCCACACCTGTTAGATTTCTTATTCTTAGATGTATAAACAACCATTAACAACCCATGTCAAGCAGCGAATGCCGGACGGAAACACGGGAGGGTAGATCTTCTCCCTCGTGCCCGCCTGTGTTGGCGCGCATGCGTGAGCGGTTGTAAGATTGTAAGAGCGCCAAATTTGAATATCTTAAACGAGATCTAACAATATAGAGGTGATTCAAACTAATAAATTGAACTGAAATAGCTTTATTTATTATGAAAAGTTTGAAGACAAATTATTTTACTTGCATATAATCAAAAACTCCTTTTATACTCGAAGGTGTAAGGGTAGGTATCTACATCTAAATATTTTGTTCCTAGATGAAATTAGTCCATTTTTTTTGCTACTTCCATTTCATATTTCTTCTTTCCATCATTTCTGCAACTTCTTGGTTGCAAGTTTTCTTAGGTCTCTTCATTTTGTTATTATTCGGGCTTCCCACACATTCCTGACTGGTCTGCTGCTCATTTTTGTTGAGTGTCTCAACCACTTAAGCTTTTTTAATCTATAATAATTGGAGTATTGGCTCTACTTCCAGTTCCTTTCTCACATCCTCATTTCTTATACGATCTCTTCGTGTTAGACCCTTCACTCTTCGCAAATATTTCATTTCTATTGCTTGGATTCGATTTTTATATTTCCGTAACAGTATCCAGCTTCCACTTCCATAAAAAGATTGGCTGATAAACTTTTATATACCTACTGTAATTTTGGTTTTTGCACTGATTCGCTTTTTTCCTATAAATAATCTTGATAATGATTGATACCGTTTTTATGTGCTAGTGATCCTTTAATTTATTTCAATATCTTCATTTCCGTTTTCATTTATCTTCATACCGAAGTATTCAAATACGTCTATGAAACTGAATCACTTAATAATGTAAATGACAATTACGGAAATGAAAAGTCAAAATGTCAACTGAGATCCAGTGGTTACGTAACCCTTGATCCACATATTGTGTTACAACGCAAAAAGGCTTAACTACTGACAAGTGGTTAAACATGGTTTAACCATTGGTCCAGTGACCAGTGAGTTAACCTGCTGAGTTACAACACACCCCTGAAGCTATGGCCGTTTTTTTGTTTTGGTTTTCTCTTGATTGACAACTTCATCAGATAAATGAATTCTGTTCCAGTCTACTTGAGGGATAATCAGCTCTAGAGCAACAACCGTATTTAGATTCAACTAGTAGCTAATAAATGTTCACTTAGTAGAAGTAGTAGTAGTAGTAGTTGATTGAAACGGTTTTCAATACTCGACAATGAACAGTGTTTACGCCACCACCACACCAACACTAACACTTTACACTATTTTTGCGCATTTCCATAACTAAGTGAACATATCATATTCAGTCTTCAAAGAAGACAACTTGGTTCTTAACAAAGAAGTGTAAACTTATTTTTGTTCACTACATCTACCAGCTCGAGCATAAATAAAGAAAGAATCTATTCCGGACGATTTACGTGAGAAAAAGATGTTTCGAAAAATTTCTATTAAACCTTAAAACAAGCCTATGGCTACAATTTTTTATCTTGGCTTCCGTCAAAATATTACTCCCTTTAAAAATTTACAAGCTGCCAATTCAGCTACTGGAATTTCCTCATTTCAATGTAAAAATTGTGATGTCCTGTTTCTTATGAACTAATCTCTCCATAGGTTTGTAATTGTTTGACAAGATTCTTAATTACCGACTGCTTTCTGGGTAAACGTTTCCGGTCTCATTCAGCAGCTCCCTTTGACATTGATGGCCAATCCACCATTTTCATTTCTCTATAAAGGGATTCGGTTCGTAATAATGTATTTTCACGGCGCAGTTTCCTCAAATTACCGTTGTAATAGTTATGGACTGTATCTTTTATATCCCAATTGTTTGCATCAACGATATCTGTTAGAGATAATGAAGGTTTACTATGTATTTACAATTTCTGCTCAGGTCTTCCATTGATTTTAGAATTACTTTCCCATTTTTTCTCTATTCCGCTGAATTTTCCGATTTTAGGATGTTTGTATCTACTAACTTAATTTGTATATTAGAGTTAAGTCCAAAATACAAAAATACTTACACATACATATATAAATCCATACATTGTTTAAAAAGTCTCACTTCACTATTTGTTATTGTTATTTTGATTCAAGCTGGATTTATAAACCATAGATAAAAAAATACTTATAGATGGGAAACTGACCCGTGGCGCCCTCTATTCATACGGGTGGTGCTACCTTGAGAGTCCCGTCAGTACTTCTGGCACAAATCAGGTTGTGAACTTCGCTAACAGCCGAAAAAGAAGATTCCTGTAATTTTACAGTTTTTTGTGGTATATTCAAAATTACTATAATTTTACTTTTATTGCAGAATGACATTTACGATCCATTTTTTGATATTTCATTCAAAATTACTCAACATTAGATTAATATTGCAAGAATAACAATAAAAAGTCAAGTAAAATTAAATGAAATGTCAAAAAATGGATCATATAATGAATTGTGAAAAATAAAGCTATAATCCACAAGTTTATATATTTTATTGGATAAAAAAGTATACAATAAATGACAACGTTTTTTTTACATATTGCAATGACAAACATGAAAAAAAAATAAATGTTAGGATGTCAACAGCAATGCTGGGAAGTTCAAAGTTGTATGGAAGAATAACTACTACTTCTGTCACTTTCTATTTAATGAAACTATTTTTCAATGAAGATAAAGCTTACCGTATGCACCTCACATGACAGTCTTTCACAATACATATTCTTGACATTGTCTCTTAAAGTAAAAGTCCCACTATGAACAATAAAAACCAAATACGAATACTCAACACACACAAATAAGCAGTTGTTGTCAGGCTGGGATGTCAGCGCTAATATATATGTGGAAGAATGTGCAACTACTACTAACGGCGTTACAGTTTTCATTAAATAACAAATTTTAGTACTGACGGGACTTTTTATGTGGCGGCACCCACGCGCCTTCAGAGATCCCCTACCCAACGTTCCTCTTCGAACGTCAGTAAATCTGTCATTTTTCTCGACTGTGTACGCGATTGATAAAGCTACACTGTGTTAGCGAAACGCGTCACAATTTCAAGCTTAAATATTATGTACTTAGATTTCAACAAATTGGAATTGTTTTATTTCCTGATTCAGTTTTTGCATTAATTTGTCGACATTTATAGAAAAAAACAGCATATTTCATTTGGAGGAATATATACTTTTAATTACTTGATCTCTATTACTAGCCTCACTCCATTTGGTTGTTAAGCACTAGCGCGTCATGGAAACTATTACTTTTCCTCCATATAAAATAATATACTATTTCCTCTCCGTTCCAAAAATGAATATATCGTTAATAAACCGTTGTCGTGTTGTTTCCATGTTTTTCGTCGTTGTTGTATTGACCAAATGTTGTTTTTTTGTTATCCATAATTTGCTGCTTCGGCAATGAAAGCTGGAGCTAGCACCAAACTTAAGCTTGTAAAATTTGTATACATAACACAAAATACACATAAAAGTGGTCATTGCTAAATCTTATATAATAATTATCTTCAAGATAACGAGAATGACATAATTGCCGATCATGATACACATGAATGAGAGAATGCACAGGGAGATAACAATGGCGTTGAGAAAACAAACAATTATTGCGCGACAAAACCATAATACCGAAATTTGTAAAGCACTGATGAGATTTAATGGCACCAACCTAATACACCGGTCAAAACTACCCAAGTTGCGAACCAATGAGAGCACTAACAGCATTATAGTAGCTCTGAACCTTGCTAAGCACTGAAACAGCTTCACACTCTCATTTATTGTGCTCCAAATTCACCATCAACAAATTCAATTCCCTAAGAACAACAGGCAGAAGTTGGAGACGAAATCCAAACGTTTGTCACGAAATATGATGTAGACGAGTAGGAAACAACAAAATTATAGTCACAAGTTATTTTACAGGCAACTAAGATGTACAATGAACAATCATAACCAAAGCCTTCCAAATAAGGATGAGCTAACGGAGTAGGTACTGGGCTTAATTATGATCTAAGCCTGCAGAACATCAATCTCAAGGGGTGGATATGCTGAAGTTTATTTTTTTCATAAATGAAAACAGATGTTTCCAAGTATCGTAAACTTCGAGCATTAAAAAAAAAAGAAAATGACTGATATAAATTTAAGAAATCTACCATGTTTGAAGGGAATATGTGAATAAATTCCTGTTTGAAGCTTTGATGAAATTGGCCCAGAAAGTTGTGATTTTTATGCGATGAAAAAGAGTGCCTCCATAAAAAAGTTAGAATAAATATTGGTACACAAAATATTACGATCATTTATTTTAACAACTAACAACAATTGGAAACAGAACACCAGAAATAAAACTGTTTTTGTTACATAAATATTGCGATTCAGAATTAATCATTTATTTCAATTATTGTAAAAATTGAAAAATCAACTTAGGGAATACGCATTTGACATATACATGAATTTGCAGGCTAAATGAACTAGCAGTTTAACATTCAATTTTAAAGCTTTTATATCCGTTTATATCCACTTTTCTAGACAGTGCGATAGATGTCACTTTCCCATGTGATCGTAGGAAAAGATCTTCACTAATTTTCAAGATGACAATTTCCTTATCTTAACAAGTATTTTGCACATACGCCAATAAACCAACCCCAATGAACGAGAATGTTTTTACGACTATTTTTTTAATAAAGTATTGTACCAAAATTCCTTCTCTGTCACATAAATGGCATATTATCTCACGACCCATATAAACTTCGTATAACGATTTTTTTTATTTTTCCAGTCCTTGAAAGAAGCATGGTTAACTTATCCCTATCACTGCTGTGCATTTAAATTTCCAAGAACTCACAATCCTTGGGAATATGAAAAACACGCTCGCATCATTCAGGAGCTTCAATCAGCTTGTACTAAAAATATTACGGTAAGTACTTTTTTCGCAATTAATGCAAAATAGAGAGTTTAAGCTTTTGCAATTGATGATTCTAGTAGTCCATTTATTGACCATGCAAAATTTTCGGGTCTGTAACGACTAATACTTTCTGTTCCATTTTTGGATACTACTTAACGTCTAAAAAGAAATATTACAATGATATATGATTCATACTATATGGAATGACATGAATAAGAAGTGTGTATATGATGGTGTCGTCCCATCAAGTATTCCTAAAGGAGTTGAACATCCACATTCGCGACATATTTAAAAAGTCTTTAAAACATCCCTACAGGGACGTTTTAAGCAAGTCTTGAACACGTCCGTTAAACGTACCAGGACGTTTGGACCAAAGTAAGACATAAACTGGACGTCTTTAAGATGTAGTGTGCTATCAAAGACGGCTTGAAATATATCTTTCTTGGGCTAAATCACAAATCTAAAATGACTGTTTTTCCTCAGGATGATTGTCAACTTGTCATTTGGTGGATTTAATTCATATACCACAAGGGATGGCAAACAGTACGTGCTATCTCTTTCATTAATTTTGATCAAATGCTCAACATTAAAATTTTTATTTGGAATAATGCAAAAAATTCTGCGATTCGTATGGATTGTGTTCAAAAGACCGGCACTTGGAGTTGATCTTTGTACTCATCTATTTCCATTTCAGAAGCTGCTTTATTTTCGGGATATCCGTTATTTGAGAATAATGTTTTTTCTGTAGAACTGTTTTTTTGAATTTCTTTTCTAGGTGAATAACGAATTTTATTCAAACAATTTCCACAACTGGCTACCCTCAAACTTGAGTATAAGCTCCGGTGTTCAAAGTGAAGAGTTTTGGGGAGAGGAACATGAAGTTTTCCACAATTCAACCAACACACAAATTGTCAAAACTGCATTTTGTGGAGAAATTTATAGAAATTATCTTGAGGTACGTTAATATTTAGGTTACTGGTACCTTCAACTTGATCAGGATTTCGTTTTCGGTAGGTTTTTGAAATAAAACAAAAAACAATAATAGGCATTTAAAACGTCAACCACATCATTAGTTTATTATTTATGCACAAATTGTCATAACTGATACTAATTTCGAAAAAAAGTACGAAATTTGAAAGTAAATTAAGAATAATGTCACATTTATCAGAAAAACAACGCATCCAAATCATGATGTTAGTTGGATATGGTGATCGCAAACGTACCCATGACGAAGAACTCATCTTTTTAACGATTTAAATCCCGAATGCCCTTCTATAAGTAGATCTACAGTGACGAGCTTAGTAAATAAATTCAATGAAGCTGGTAGTGTAAAAGATATTCCTAGGTCTGGTAGACCGGAAAGTGCAACTGATGAAGGTAAAACTTTAGATGTTCTATAAGATGTTCAAGAAAACTCTAAAACATCTACAAGTTTATTGGCAAGGAATCACGGTATTTCTAGACAGTCTATACAAACTTTTCTGATTGGGCCTTTTTTTCATTGAAGGTACGCTGACCGGTCTTGACTTACTCCAAAATGAAATTATACCTGAAATAAATCGATTATTTCCTAATATGAACGTATACTTTCAACAAGATGGCGCACCTTCACATTATTAAAGAGACGTTAGGCAATACTTAAATACAATTTTTCCTCATAGATCAATTGGTCGAAAAGGTGCAATTGAGTGGCTGGCAAGATCACCCGACTTGACACCACCCGATTTTTTTCTCTGGGGCCAGCTGGAAGACCGCGTTTATGTAAACAGACCAAGTAACTTCAGCGATTTAAAAGATCGCATACGTTTCTACTCCACATATGATCAACGATTCTATTCGTAGCTTCGAAAAGAGATTGTATAATTGTCAACAAACAAATGGCCAGTATTTTGAGCACTTGTAATGTAATGGAGTATTTGCTACTTAAATAATTGTTTAGTTAATAAATTACTGTAACACGCAGTTTTTATTGAAATTATAGTTTTAATATTTTTGTCATATTTCTATCATAAAATCCGAGTTAAGTTGGACATTGGAATTATTTTTGGGAAGAGAAAAAATAAGCTTTTCTGTGATAGGTCACACGACCTAGGTTGTCATTTTAAGAAATTCAAGATAGCGGACGTACGCGAAACGCTAACGTCGAAAACATTCGACATTTGCTCTAAAATATGCAGAATAGAGTCTCAAGCATCGTCCTAAAATTTCAGAACTTTCTCTTCATCCGTTTCAAAGATAATCCCGTGGTGCGAGACTTTTCAGCAACACTGTATATACACAAAGGGATTCCTGTACAAAACAGTCAAACGCGAGCTAACTTTTTTACCAAAAAATGGATAGCTATGTTTAAAAAATTTGAACCCCATTTTCATATCAATTTCGAATACTCTTAATCGTGTGGGAACTATCTATACATCGGTAGGTGCACAGAAAATTCAAAAGTTAAGTACACCTGGGTAGCTATTCTTTAAAATCATACGATCTGGTGCTTCTTTCGTACGATGGGATCTATCGAATCCCACGGTCGAAATCGACTAATTCTTGAACCTTCATGTGAACGTTCAAAATTATTGCGTCGTTGCCAGCATTATTCGATACAAAATATCTACTTTTTAGTTATTTCTGGCCTCTTTTTTTTGTGCGGCTGTCATAATTTTCTGTTATTAATTAATTCTTATATTTGCTATGATACGTGCATAAATTATAACTTTGACGGTAAATTTTTGGTAGTAAAATTGTCTGCGGAAAAATAAAAAGGAAATGAGTAGATTCTAGGTAATGGTTATTACGTGCACCAAATCTCAAAATAATATACAGGGTTATGAGGTTCGAAAGAAATAAGATAAATTTATAAAACACCCTGTATCTCGGTTATAAAGTGCAGAAGACACATTAAATATAGGTTTTTGGAACCACCGAAGTGATCCCCATCTACAGTTAAAGTTAGGCCCTTTACCAATGAAACACCCTGTATATAACCAATAATAAAAAATCTGTTTAGTAAATCAGTTAGTATTAAAATTGCATGAAAATGAGTTAGTCGAGCTTCAATCCTCACAAAAGAAATACCCCTACAAACGGCACACTTCCAAGCGATGATCATATAAAAACCTGGAGCCCCTCTATCTTCGTCAATTCGTACTTCCTCCTCTGCCTCCCGTAAATTCTCAATACGTACCAAAAATAATGGTTCTCCATGTCCATAATAATTAAAGCACTGATTGAAACACTGAAAACCAGTAAAGCCACTCAAACTCACGACAAAGTATTTTTTTCAAGTCTTTGCGCAGGAATTTAAGATTCGAAAAGACAGATAACTAACAGAATAATTACGGAATGCATAGAGAAGTACCTACTAATTAAATAGTTCTTTTTTTCTAATAATTTCTCTATGACAGAATGGAAACAAATTTCCATAAAATAACCTCTTTACGTACTGCCCAAACGCCAATTCATTCGAGTCTGCTTCCCTATTTCGGACCATGCGATCCGGAACGTATGACTTTCATGCGATTAATAGTATCGGATCACGGGCCAAGAATATAACGACGATCGCCTCATGTGATCATTCGTCATAAATCTATGCCGCTCATTGTTCAAGAATAGACGTCCTGAAGTATGGGGATTCGATTCACTGTGTTGAAATTTTTTCTTCATATTCTTAGTTTTTTTTCCCAATTTTTCAAACAAATAACATTGCTTTATTTTAAACTAAATATTTTTTAGACAAAAATTGTGTGAATGAACTAAAAACAAAAAGAAAAATATTTCACCACATGAAATTAAAAAGCTGTATAGTTAAGAAAAAAATTATGATATTTTCATAAAGAAATGTTATTCGTGTGCCTTCAGGTACAGTCAGTAAACTCCAGGAGGAATCATTATAGTCTCCAGAAACAGTTCATAAACTTAAATATGCTTCAATACGATGCAGATTGGAAAATATATGTTTTTCCACATCCAATAGCAAAATAAAACAAAAAGACGTGTGGTTATGTTGAAAACTCAAATAATATCTTGAGCCTGTTATCTGTTTCTTATAACGAACTACCCCATGGCTATTTTTGAACATTTTATAATAATGTCCATGTATGTCTATATATTCATCTTAAAAGAACAAAGTTGAAGACGGTATTTCAAATCCTTCTAGAAATCTAAAAAATACTCGTGATCGGACATCGTATTAATTCGGAGTTTCGGTGAACTTTACGGCGTGGAAAGTCCATTTAACTGGTCATCAGGGAAATACAAGTAGGTCGTTTTTTTTTATTTATGCTGTCGAGTAAAAGTTTGCCTCATCAGAAATAAAAAAGATGGGAAATCCGATCATACAGTAAGTTTTAAAAGTTATTTGCCGTATTTCTGAAATGTAGAGAATGAAATATGATATAAAGGTAATTTTTTATGTTTGAAAGCACTTACAAGGTGTGTCACGTAATTTTGATTGATTGTTGTGGGGTTAGGATAGCATTTCATTTCATTTGCTTTCTCAAATTACATCTATACTCGTATAAGTTTCTGGCACTGATATGAGATTTCATATTATTGAGACACATCCGCTTTATTTCAATGGCACTGGTATAAGTTAGGTTAGGTGTTTGGTTAGTGGGTCTATAAGGTTCTATACTGCGACTTACAAAAGTTTATTGTAGCTCACACGTATTCAGATTTCACCTAACAAATTAAGCTTCCTAACAAAGTCGATTAGTTTATTTGGTAAATGATATTCCAGGTCCGAGGGCGAGAGAGTGACCCTACCAAATATCAGATGCCTGATTCGAACCGCGGCGGGACAGGCACAAATTATATGCTTTGCTGTTCTATCATCTTCCTGGCAAAGACGGCAAGTATGATCTTCCAACAGTCCAAGATTTATTATATGATGATTCAGATGACAGTGGCCTGTTAAAAGGCCTGCTAGACAACGTAGGTCATACCTGCTATAGTCTAACATTTGTTTGGAGATATTCTTCGAAGGATGTATAAAAGCTTTTGAGCGAACCAATCCTGATAAATTATATCAGAAGGCTAAAGCTCTTCTTGCTATCCAGGTATTGAGTGTTTGTTTGGCTAAAATTATCCTGATGCCAATAGGTTCTAGTCCGAAGCACATACGGCACCCTCCCTTGCAAGAAAGTCTGCCTTCTCGGTTCCTTCCATCCCAGAAAGACCAGAAATCCAGACCAGCGATACTCTATTGAGTTCTTCTATCCTATATCTCAATTTGAACTTATAGAAACCTATCTAAACGTACTTAGATCTTGAGTGGAATATGTTTCTATCAATTTTTTAAATGTAAATCACCGATCGAAATAGTATGTATAATTCGGGGGAAAAGCATATTCCCAAACTCCTGGGCTACCAGACTCGCCGCTACGCTCCTCATTTGGTATTTATCACATTCGTTTGGAAATATTATGCTTTTCCCACTAATTATACAATATACTATTGTACCCCATCTCTAGCCCTACAACACAGTCACGGCACATCTACTAAATATCTAGTGATGATAATTAAATAGTTCACAACAAAGACAGTCCAGCTTGTATTAACTCTATTATTTTTCATTGTTTTAGGTTAAATGCGTTCCAGTTCCTGATGCTTTCAACCCTTGCGAGGATCTCATGGGCAATTGGGGTTTAAGAGTTCCAGTGTGGTTCATCTCATTTTCCGCAGTAATTGGCAATCTATTTGTCGTTATAGTAATAGCGACTTCTCACTTTAGACTTACCGTTTCGAAATTTCTTATGTGTAATTTAGCGATAGCCGATCTTTGTATCGGTGTTCATTTATTACTTATAGCTGCCGTAGATGCTTGTTCGATTGGGGCTTATTTCAATTCCGCTATCGATTGGCAAGAAGGTGAGTAATTCTATATAATTTCTCAGAATTCTGTCTTTTGTTTCCTCTTTAAAATGGAACTGTTGCATACGCAACTCACACGCAATTAATTTGAATGAAAAATTCATGATAATCCGTTGATGGTCTGGTAATGATAATAAAGTGAACCCATCTCTTAACATCAGCAACACCGGTAGGGTATAGAGATGCATACAGCACATGATCCCAGTGGATATTGGAAATGCTAACCACTAGATTAGCAGATACAAGGAGGAGCCAATACTTTGTCTCCATCTGTACAACCAGAGGATGTCCACAGGCAGAAGTAGCATTCCCATTAATGGGGAGCTTGATGATGGTTACGAACTCCTGTACTGTTTGACTGACCTCGGAATATCCCGTCGAGAATAATTATTGTCGTAAGAGACAGGGGAAATAATTTTGGAAATACCCTTTCTGACATGGTACAAAACGGTGTGAACTGTACAAATAACTGGTGTAGGCAAGTGGGACATGCCGCAAAAAGGTATAATGAAAAAGTATAACTTTTCGAAGAAATTCGTTACGGAATGTAAGCAACAAGAAGGAATGGGATCTAAATAACATTACCAGACTTGGCAAGAGTGTCATTCAATGGTACAAAGACGGTCGAAAAGCAATAGAAGAAGCTGGGATAGGAGACTAAGGGTCAGGAAACAAACTTGAAAGCTTGTGAAGAACCCCAAGTATCTTTCGAGCGGAAATTTACGCCAATAAAAAGTGTGCCCAGTCCAATATTGCCAAAGGATATAGAACGCAGAGAATTATCATAATGTCGGATAGTCAAGCAGTCATTCAAGCATCGAGCTCTTGCCTAATCAGTTCCAAAATGGCGTGGGACAAACTCAATGAACTAGGCAGGAACAATATAGTCTTACTATGGTGTACCAACCTGAGATTACAGTCGTTCAGGCGAGAGAACGAGAACAGTGACACTAATTTAACATTACCAATAACCATGCAGTGACAACAATAAACAAATTAGAACTAGAATAGGTAGACCAGACTTTTTTTTAATAATTATTCACCACAGCAGATCGTGTGATGGGAAAAGGAAAAGGTTATACACCATGTGCTTATCATTTTTCTGTGATATTTAGAAAATAATTACAAACAAATTGATTAAAAATTTGTGCCAAAAAAGATAAGATTAAACTAGAAGATAAAACATAAAAAAAGGAGAAATGTGCCCTCGTCCACTCGAAGAAGATTTTTAAAAGCCCGAGTAAAAAGTAATAAATCCTCCTTATCGACTATTGTTAGAATAAGAAGAGCTAAACCGTTGACGTAGCCCGTACAGGTACAGCTGTCCAGAGTCTACAATGTCATCTATTAACATTTGAGAATGCAATCTATGCGCGGATCTATCCATATCATACCATAGACTCCGTTTCACGTGAGAAGAACCCACTTGAAGTTGCAGTCGTATGCGCGAACTTGTCAAAACCAGCGACGTATTGACATTCGACAGTAGCGTAACGTGAACAAAAAATATTTTGGAATTGTTCGAAGATTTTCGAAAAATTTTGACATACAGTAGACACATGGTTTATGAAGATACTTGTTATCGTTAAAACATTTATGCTTTTAATCAACTATTGACGATGTTCGCTTAACAAGATCTCTGCGCAAGGCAGGTGGCAAACTTTACGTGACTTTTTCTCATGTGAAACGAAGTCTACTAGTTTTCTTTGTATACCGTGACCTAACTTATCGACGAAAGTACTATACTTGATAAGTATTTTCAATAAAAAAAAGAATAACAAAATTTATTCCAAGCTATCGATAACAATGGGGAGGAAAAACTTTATTATATAAGTAATATTTCCACATTTTCCAGGAACAATTGCTTCCAATTATCAATTTATTCTTCCTCACATTCCAATTTACTATTTCATTCAATTATCATCCCTTTGTTAACAATCCTATCGTTTAAGATTTTATCTCGCTTCTAATACGGTTATAAGCTGGAGGAAAATAATTATTCGACGTGCATTTCTACTACTTAGTTCATTCGGAGCTGCCAATTTCCATTAATCACTTGCGTATTTATCGATTTCAAGATCTTTGGAAAGTAGGTAATCAAAGCCATCTTTGTTACCCGGATGAACTATATGAATTGTATCCAAATTGATTTTAACTGATTTTTTGTTTCAATCCGGTCAAAAACGGTACAACGTCCAGTTTTTGGCTTCATGTACTGATTCTTTACCACAATTCTCTCGATTCTGCTAAATGGTGACTGAAAAGCTAGTTTTCGATTGAACAAATTCAAAACTTTTGCCAGATTCCTACTTCATCTCCTCAACCACAATCATGATAAAAAGTTCGATTCGTTCAGCCTTTGCTATTTCATCGCTGAAAGAATGCTGAATTATATTAAATATTTTTCTGATAACTGCTCTTAACACTTAATAACGGTGATGTTTTATTCACAATGGCAATAACTTATCTAAACTGGTTAACCCTGTAGAATTGCATTCAATTAATTGAGTCACTGGAAAGACATTTCGGAGACTTTTAGAAGAAGGTCATCACACTACACTGAAGACGTTATATCGATTACATGAACATTGTGTGATTGCTTTTGAAAAATTGGAATCGACTTGTTCCAGGATCTATTCAGAAGTTGTCCGCTTTTTAAGTAAAGAATTCATTCAAGGCATTTGCGTCATACTGTATGCTGACATCATTGTCTCTATATTATGTACAATTCACAAAAAGATGCATTTTGTAATACAAGAATATATTTGTTATAGTCTATTTTCATAGATTTCACACTGCATCTCGCAAGTTGCAACTAAACGAATTTTGTAAACTAGGAATACTTGAACTTCATTAATAAATGGAAAAACCTGAATCGCATTTTCGGTTTGAATTTGTTGGGAATGTATTTATCTACTTAAAATTCGGTTACTGTGAGAGAAGGAGAATTAAAATGAAATAAAATATCAAACCTCCATTTTTAAATAGGTACTTATTGAATACAATCTTATGATACGGCTATGTTAATCTTCAATACACAGGGTTTTTGGCCTGTCCAAACTTTTTTCTATTTGTACTGATTAAGATTATAAAAGGCCAATGAAAGACCGGAAAGCTGTATCAGTTGTATCAGGTACAGTTATGAAAATTTCAGGAACTGTTTACTTAGATTATTCTGTAATAAATAATATTTAAAATCACCGCATTAAAAATTGGATTTTTTTACTCTCTTTTACAAAAAATAGACTATGAGATGTTTTTATTTCAATTTCAGGGAATGGATGCAACGTTGCAGGCTTCTTAACCATATTTGGCAACATTTTGTCCGTTTACACATTAACGGTAATAACAACAGAGCGTTGGTATACCATAACATGGGCCATACATCTGAATAAACGACTAAAATTAAGAAATGCCGTTAAAGTAATGTTCGCGGGATGGATATGCGCCATATTTATGGCAACACTACCACTTATCGGTGTCAGCAGCTATTCAAAAACTAGCGTATGCTTACCATTAGAGAATAAAGACAAAGCTGACACTATATATTTATCTACATTGTTGGCTTTCAATGCTTTAGCGTTCGGATTGATTTGCGTATGCTATGGAAGCATGTACAAGTCAATTAGAGAGGGTGAGTAGATATTATTTTTTATTTGTAGGTATGTTAAAAATCGATCGATTTTCTTACGAAAAAACTTGAATTTCATTAGCTTGTACTTCAATGCTCTGTAAAAGTATTGATATAAAAATGTTGACCAAATAAGGCTCTTTAAACATATTTTCATTGCAATTTCTCAAAAAGCACATCAAAACCACAATTTCAAGGGATCCGTGGTATCCTTTGGAATAGTTCAAATCTTACCTTGATGTAGAAAGCAACTAATACCTACGGGCAAACAGTAGTTTTGGAAAATACCAGTATAAGTGATTTGTTATCCACTGACGAGGTCACATACAGTTGGTTCGTTGGATCTTTTCCCATGCGTCATCAATAATATACACACGCAATACATCAATACATTAAATAAAACGTAGGTCGTAGTTCAATGCTGTGGATGCCGTCAATTGCTTGTGGATGTGGCTAAAATTACGATGCGCGTTATTTATTATTGAAGCTGGTGTGATAGATTTTTGTGAATATTTTATAGCCATTTAGCAATGTGCTACCTAAACCTTTAGTTTGGAAAAACTGTTAGAATTCCATAGTTTTATGGGGTTACTTGCACAAGAATTAGTATTAATAACAATTTCCTAGGTAGAAACTTTGCAAATCAGATTGCCCTTTTAGGGTTATGGCTGGCAACCATTACTATTGGGCCGTCCCACCCATACGGTTCAACAATGGAAAATAAAAATATTCTAGGATGTGAAAATAAAAAATAAATATTTTAAATATATATATTTAAAACTCATTTGAATATAGTTACAGTATATATTTGCCGAATAATAATGTACAAGGACAGGAATATTGGGGAAATCAAAATTATTGTTAGATGTATTTACCATTTAAAACAACTTGTGATACAATCTCAAATGCTATCCTTGAAAATGGAAATAAAGATATTCCAAAAGATTGGAAAATGATGTAAGAAAGAGTAAATTTTTACAATTTTGCTGTTTCCCTAATATTCCTGTCTTTGTATATATATATATATTATTTAATCTTCCTCATAGTCAGAATCAGAACTATCACCAGTATTTATTTCGATGGTTATAGGTTGAATGCTAAAATCAACTATATTCTGCTCTCGGACATACCACTTTTCTATAATTTCATGAGTATGTCTAACACATTTTTCCCAAATTTGTTGATCACATTGATCCAGTGCCTCTTTCCACATATTTATAACAGAACTATCTGAATATCCATCTCTACCAATATATTTATTGTAATATGACTTGCAATTAGCCCAAATCAATTCAATAGCATTAAATTCACAATGATATGGTGGTAGTCTCAGCACTTCATGACCATGTTCTCGTAGTAACTCATCAATTTTATACACATTTACTTTTCTATTCATTTTTGCAATTTGTAGCAGTTCAGGTTTTGTAAGTTTTGTATCAAACTTAATGTTGTTTGTTGTCAACCATGTAACAATCTCATTTTTTGTCGATATAGTAGAAGGTTGCTTTTCTAAAAGGACACTATGATATGGAGCATTATCCATAACAATTAGAGATGGCTCTTCTAGGCTGGGAATTAATTTAGTACTCATCCATTCCATGAAAATTTCATTGTTCATTTCTCCATGGTAGTCAGCTACTTTAGATTTTGAACAGAATACTAGACTTGCTTCAGAGACAAAACCTTTGGTAGAACCAGCATGAACAATTATGAAACGTTTTCCATCATAACCATCTGGTTTACGTACACTTTTAGTGCTGTTGTCTTGCCAAGAATATGTTTTATTGCCTTTTGAATAGATCCATGTCTCATCCAAAAATACAAGTTCTCTTGGGTGAGTACTTGAGAGGTTTACCATATATTCACGCAGAAAATTGGCTCTCAAGGCTGCAATACTGGTTCGCTCCATTAAAGCTCTTCGATTGTCATCTTTGTTATATTTGAATCCCAATGATTTCAACAAAATGCTTAGAGATGTTTTGCCAATAGATACAATTTCTCTGTCCCTTAATTCACAATTTAATGTAGTCAAAGTAACATGCTTCTCTAAAACAAAAATTATAGTAGATTCAATTTCAACTAATACTATATAATATATTTTTAATGATATTTTGATTGCTCATTCCATCAATGTTTCAGCCCTGACTGTTAAAAAATAAGATAAATTCAATATTTAAATTGAATTTGTAATGTAATCGCAAAACTACTAAAATCTATACAAATACCTTCCTTAAGTTTTCTTTAATATTTTATGATTTGAATATACTCATTACAAAATACCTACACCTACATTTTACCAAAAGACTTTAATTAAATAATAAATAAATAATATTTACTTTGTTGGTACATATCGTATAATGTATTCCGTACTGCCATCTTAGCTCCCTCAGGTAGATCAGTTGTCTTAGATTTAGAACGAGTTCTGGTTTTGCCTGGGCTTGAAAGTATTGGATTATTTTCCTTTCTTGTTTTTATAGCATATACTGTCCGGCGAGATATTTTCAAAGCAGCAGCTACCCTCTAACATGAAAAAAATTATTAATAATAAGTATATTCCTAAACAAACATGCACTTAAGTATTTATGTTACCTCTTGAACACATGAAAGTGGTTCCAAAGGTCCTCCATTTCTTTTTTCCAACTCAAAATACTCCAACACATTTAGGACCAGCTCCTGTGCTTGCGAATTCAACCTCTTTCCAGGCATATTCTAAAAATAAAAATCATTCATAAATAGTTCTGGTCTTTCAGAAAATAAAGTCAATATTTTCTACATTGGTGGAAGCAAAATATGTTTCATATAATTTAGTTTGATGGAATTCTATCCAGAATCATATTGAAATGTCAATTTAAGGTTAGTTTTCATTGCGAAGTAAATAATAAGAAATAATATTTACTTACCTCAATAATTTGAACACTAAGGTAAAAGTTAGTCGTTATAACAACTGTTTTTGAAATAAATTTATATGCAAGGGGCGAAAAGGTGAATAAAAATGTAAAATAAAAATGTAAACAAAGTCTTTGGCTGTCAACGACGTCAAAGTACTAATTCGCGTTAAACGTATCGCCGACATTCATCATATGGCTATCTCTGTTTGTTATATTACGCTGTAATGGAACAAACGGTTCCATTTCGGGGATTAAGATTCTGTGAGTAGGAAAGAGACGGAATACAAAAAGTAGTATGTGAATTATTTCATACATGGGAAAAGATTCAGCGAACAGACTGTACTTGACTAGCTTCACCTTAATGTTTTTGTTGAGGATCCTACTTGTGCAGGGGACTCGGTTAAGCCTTATCCACTAAAGCTTCACTGCATATCCTCCTTCAGGACCTACTTCAGTGTCTGATTATATATATGTTTATTCTGCTTTTTTCTCTTTATTATCTGCATTTATAAGGCCATAGATATTCTGTTTTCCTTGTAGCATTATTCTCTCCTAAGTCTCTCCACTTTTTTCCTGATTCCAGCCATTTCAATCAGCTTAGCACAGTGTGTTCCGGAGTGCTTCTTTTTTACAACATAATATATTTAAAGTCATTGCTGTTAAGTTAGGTTATGTTAAATTGCTGACCATTCCTGAAGTTATTACTTCTTGAGATATTTTTAATGTTATTTAACTACTGTAAACATGTACCTTAATCAAGCCAACATTAACAATAGTTTGCGTTGATAATTATTGAAAATATCAACTTTTGACATTTTTTATTTCTAAATATTGTCCCTAAAATGTCTAGCGGGATTAGAATCTGAAAGCATTAGTCTTGACGTAAATGAGATAAGAAAATTTTCAGTGCTATTCAATATCGAAATCGAAGTGAATGGGTTCAATTGGAATATTTGTGGTTTGTCAGTGACACATCATAAAATTTCACATCACCTTTCAATGCGTTGAATTCATATCAACATGAGAATTACCTACTATAGATTGATCAATACCTATATGTTGTCGGTGGAATTCATTTATTCGGTAAATATTGTTCTAGAAATTGTAGCTGTAACCCTTTTCTCCCTTATTATTTTTCAATCCACCACTTCATTCTTATAATAACAAGTTCGGCAACCAAAATAAAATTACATTACTTCTAACGGAAAATCTAATTTCTTCAATTATCATGTTTACATTGTAGACAAGCCCTATTAAATGAACAGACGTGTTTTATCGGGGCGAGTACTAGAGTGCCATCCAGATTTAGCTAACGCCTCGGCAGATAACAATATTATCCTGAGGTGGGTTAAAGAGCACGACAGGAGTAAGTAATCGCATTGCCGATTCTTTAGCCAGGGAAGCGGCTGGACTGGAAATTTTAGGACCCAGTGACACCAACGACTTCGACAATTGCGGAACTAGCCAAACGCTACACCCATGCTCAATCATTTAGGAGATGGGCGACCCTGGGAAGCTGGCGCCGAAGAAATATCTGACGATGACCGGGAAGAGCCTACGTTTAACAGTAGGATTTCTGACTGACCACTGTCAACTAAGGAAACACCTCCATACTATGGAGCTAATGGACACACTTCTATGCAGGATGTGTGAACAGGTAGATGAAAGTGTCATGCATGCCTTCTGCGAGTGTATGGAGTTATTATCAATAAGAGAGTGTGTGTTCGGTGAGTCTGTCGGTGACCTGTCCACCTTCCTGGGAAGAACAGGATGGACGATGACTAAGGACGACAACTCCTCGGGAGGATGTACAATGGGTCACATGTGGCCAAAGTGCTGTGACATTCGCTAAACGTCACATTGTTGTGATGTGAAAAGTCACATCTCGTTTATCTTTTGTTTCTTAAACGTCACAAGTGTGATTTACATTAAATATTCCGTGATAATCTTGTGGTTCTGTGACATTTGATTTTTCAATGACACGTAAATTATTGTCCTTCATCTTTTGAATATATTTAAAACAATATAATTTTTTATTCTTTTCTGGGGCGAAAACGTATAGTACCTTGTGTCAAAAACATCTTCTGTTACTCGTTCCGCTTCGCACCATTCATGCCTTACAAAACTAGTAACAAAAGAAACGTTTTTGATTGGTACCTACTTAATATACTATTGCCGCACTGAAACGCATGTCGAACTGCGGTGGCGTTCAGAAAAGTATCACTTTCTACGCTAGATAGGAAAATAGCTATTTACAAGTCTTGTCAAGTTACGGTTTCGTCAAAAACTAAACCCATGCCGAAGTTTTGATTTCGGTTTCGGCTAAAAATCCTATTTCACTCAGACACTACAAAAAATCAGTCTTAAGGTTTCTAAGGCGAGTTCTTTCCAACACTGCAACTGAGAATTCAATATATTTTTTAATCAATCGAATATTTATAACTCTTTAGAAACGAGCAATAAGTTTCACATAAATCAATGAATGTAGGAAGGGGTTGTTGCGATCTTAGATGGATCACACATATAAAAAGTGTGCTTATTATTTTCCCGACTTCTAGTTTGATTTGGTAGGTATCTAGCTATATCTATATTCATCAACATTCTCTCTACTTTTATCGAGAATGAGATTTTTTAACAATAAATATAATATCTTAACACTACTAACTACATCCTATTAACTACATAACTTCTTCTATAAAGGGTGGAAGTGAAGATGTTGAAATATAATAAATAACCACCTATTTTTAACTAACTCTATTGAAGTTTATTAATATTCCTAATTTCACTGAATTTCAGGTGGTCGTACAGGATCCACTACGTCAGTTAGAAGTGACCTCACAGTGGCTAAGCGAATGGCACTTCTAGTCTTCACGGACTTCGCTTGCTGGGCGCCAATAGCTTTCTTCGCTATCACTGCTCTTCTAGGCTTCCCGTTAATCACAGTGACTCAAACAAAAATACTTTTGGTATTCTTTTACCCCCTAAATTCCTGTGCAAATCCTTGCCTCTATGCATTACTAACGCAACAATATCGCAGAGATTTTTTCATACTTATGGGACGATATGGTCTTTGCAAAGATAGAGCTGAAAGGCATAAAGGAGCCATAGGAGGTAAACCCCTGCCTTATGGGTCAGGTCTACAATATAAGAAGACATATATAGACAGCGGTTTGAAAGCTGTTGGTGGTAATCACAGGGGTTCTACTATGACAAGTATGACAACTGTAGTGTCTGTTGAGTGTCAAATGTTGAGGACTAGTTCGAGAAATTCATCTAGATACAAACCAGAGTCGGTAGTTGCATTATCGGATCTTAATATAAAGAACATGAACAATTTTCATGAGTGTCACAAATATATAGCAAGTGATAATCTATAAACTTTTGATTGTATAAATTTTATGAATACTCTATCGTTAATTATTCTACTAGCTGGATAATTTTATTTCATGCTATTTAATTGTTCATGAAATGTTTCACAATTAGATCGAATTTGGAATAAAAATATATGATAAATTTATATAACATTTGAGATGTTTCATATCATTAAATTTTGTATTTAGATAGGCATGACGACTGATTTTGAAAAACGGTATTGTACACACATGCTTTATCCAGAACATGTCATTATTTGGCATGCGCTTGATGTTACATGGAACATTGTACTACATTTTAATGGTATACTTATCTCATAATTGCCCACAAACACTCTGCGCAATAATAGTTTCATAATAAAATTTCATTACGGACATACAAATTAAATCATTTGAATCGGACATTTCGCTCATAAGGAAAATGCGAATGGACATCACCAATCAAACTGGTGTAATCATTATAACAAATCGAATCTTCACTCTAATCATTCATATTAGTTCAAAATCCAATAAAATGCAAGTTAGAATAACCAACAAATATTTTATTCGAAGTAGGTAAGTATATTACAAAAATATATAAAAGGTGCGCTCCTAGAAAAAAATGTTGTGAATAAAACGAGCGAAAAGATTCACTGCTGTTCTTAAAGCGCTTTCAGACGAGACACTTGTGGGCGCTACTAGCGTCTGAAAAGAATTGCGCGGCTTAAAATGCATTAATATAAATAGACGCATTCACACGAGACACAGATAAGGAATACGCGGTGTTTAATGTATTTTTAGCCGCGCGATTCTTTTCAGACACTAGTAGCCTGCCACAAAGTGTCTCGTCTGAAAGCGCTCTTAATATACAAATAGTAAAGGTGTATGATTAAATTTAGAGCACGATTTACACAAGAACGAAATTCAAAACAATACTTTTTCGACCGAATGCTATATATTTTGCATATTTAACTAAAATTTCAGTTATCCGAATTAAGTAGTTTCATCTGCACAAAGTTATTAAGAAGTTTCTCATGGTATAGAGAAGTTAGTGTATATGATTGCTGAGATTGTATTAATGAAATTTGCATATAGAATTGGTATGTACAGGTATTCTTTTTTTCGTTTACAATCAATACTTGTCTATCAATTAAAGTTTTGAGAATGTGAAAATTTGCTTAAGAACTGTAATTGCATAGCTGGATGTGATTTCATGTCGATTCAACCTATATTATATTCCACAACGAAGCAGAACTGACTTATATACTTTTTCAAGCACTTGAAACGACGGATTAATCTTTTCTATTTTCCACATCATTATCATGCATCTTTAAGAGACGGCATTACCTGTCTCCTAGTGCTGGTTGCCGGTATATGCGAGCCCATTAAGTTTATTTAATAGATGATAAATATTCAACACAATTTCATGAAAATATTTTCTTATAGTAAGTAAGTAAGGTTTTAGTTTACTTTTTATTTAATTTATTTTGGGGTTATAACAGAGCTTAGAGAGTTCGTAATGATCAAAAAATGACTTGGTTCGTGGTTTTTTGCATGTATAAGAGATTGAAATATTGCGTACAGTTCTCCATTTCTGGTAACCTAATTTTAATGACGGCACTGGGAGCAATAATTGAAATTCCTACTCCTTTTCCCTTTTCCATTTTCGAGGAATCTGTGTATATTTGTGAGTATTGACTGAGTCTGGGCACTTTTTCTTGGAATGTTGTTCTTATTAAAACTTGATTTGTTTCGTATTTGCTGAAGTTTGATAAGGAAGTACGGAAGTTTCGTTAGCCAGGGAGGAATGGGATTAAGGTTCAGCGGAAAAGTTGTAGGAATGGAGGTATCAAATAAGATAAGGCAAGGCAAGGCAGATTCGGATTGCAGAGTTTTGAACACAGTTAAGATGAATTAGGACGTTTTGTTTAGCTGAGTTGTATGCTACACTGCTATGGTCCAGGCGAGACCTTATTAGGGCACGATATAGGCGAAGTAGACAGGCAGAATCAGCTCCCCAATTTTTATTCGATAATGCTCTTAACAGCTCTTCCATTGGTAGATTTAGTAATAAGATTATTGATGTGGGACTCCCAAGTCATTTTAGAGTCCAGGATAACTCCAAGAAATGTAAGATTATCATTAAAGTGAAGGTTAGGTTAGGTTGATTTTTGTAATAGACTATTTCCTGTCAATTCAAAAAATTTATTGGGATTTATTATGCAGTTTGTTAATGAATTATTTTGACAATTCAACTCATGTATAAAAAATCGCATATGCCTCAGTGTAATTGTCACTTTGACACCGGCAAAAGTTAGCTTTAACTTTTTCAGCGATAAATGCACTTGTGGTTTTTTCACTTATGCATTTGTTACCATGATAAATAATTTGACATGTTTGTCAACAACTTATTGAATTTCTAAACACTAACAATGAGCCGATTCATTGAATTGTCCTGCCGAATTACACTCGATGTTTGTATTGATATCGGGTAAATTTGTGTTGTTCAACTTCTAAACTGTTTCCTTTAGCAATTAGACTCGAAAAACTGTCAACCTAAAAACGCTCCACCTTCGGTGTCGCGTTTTTAATAGTTGACAGTTGTTCTCGTCTAATTGCTAGGAAACAGTTTCTCATTAAACAATCCAAATTTACCCGATAAAATACAAACCTCTTGTGCAATTATAAGTGAAAAATTCAAAACATGCGTCTTGCGCGGATCTGTCGATGTATGTACTATTTTTTATCCATATCCGAGGTTAAAATATTGGAGAGATGAATGGAAAGCCAAGCAATAATAGCTTTTCCACGCGTCCGATGACATAGCTTAGACCAATAGCTGTATGATTATAGCATAGACACCGCCGTCTGTCAATGGGTAGACCAACCGCATTTTTCAACTTCACAAACTCGATCAAACTATCTTTTTATACCAAAGAGATTAAACTATCTTTTTTTATTGGTGAACCCTTGTACCTTTTTAAAGCACGCCCCAGCGTGTTTAAATCAAACTTTCAAAAACGCGAGTTTTTTCAAGTTACCATGGCAACATCAACAAGTCTAGAAACGAATTGTAATGTCTAATGGTTCAAATGACAATTTTTCAATTATTGATCTGACAGGAATACTTTGTAACGTCAGAACCTTTATTTGAAAATTATTTAACAATTTCAATTTTATAAATGAAAGTGGAAAGTACAGTTGATCTTGTTTGAGATATTATTATTTCGAGTTTTCAAAAATGAAAGAAATGGTATTTAAATTGATACTACATTCTAATATGTCATCACGAATTCAACCATTTTACATCACAGTTATTAGTTCCATTTCTTTTTCTTGTAGTAGTAATAGATACCAGTATTTATAATTTCAAAGTGCACCAATGAAAAAAAAATAGCGTAAGGTATTGCTCGAAAAATCGCGCGTGTTTTAAAGACCGTAATATCCACTTATACGCGAGGACGCCCACCACTAGCTTTCCCACACTATCGATTACTTACTTACATAGCTTAGATCAATAGCTGTATGATTATGGAGTAGATACATAATGCACATTGAAAGAGACTTTGTTATTAGACATTTATTAATTAGTAAAATAAACGTAATACATGACATGACATTTATGTGATGGAAGCATCTATGATGGAAGCACGGAGGCGTTCGACCTAGGCTCGGTCTAGCATGAATGTACATGATCGGCATACTACGAAAAGTGGCCAAGTCAAAATTTTTGATTTTATGTAAGTGGCCATGCTATTTGACAATTTTGTTCCTGTTGGACATTCTTCTTCATCAATAACAACCGCGTTTGGTATGAGAGAATTGGATTGGACATTCCTCCCTGTATGGGTCTATGTGAAGTAAAGTTTCGCAGCAAGCAGACGAAATGTGCAAGTATCACCTGAAAATAATTGTCCCGACCTTAACGAACTCACCGTTAATCATACTTTAGGTACTGGTTATTTTTCTTTATTTGTCACACTTTTCAACATTTTTTTCTAGTCATCACCAGTACAAGATCATTCACACTACGCAAACAGCTTTTTTAGGTTTAAAGACATAGAATCACATCCAATATTAGAAGAGAAAAACAAACTAAGAAAGATTAACAGATAATAGGTGTCGACAAAATCGGCCTTAAAGTATCTTTTCTCTAATAAATCTGATGTAGAAAACGAATGTATAGAAATTAAAACATCAGTGTGTGTTATTCTTTTATTGAAATCTTGTAAGAGATTTGTCTCAGAAAAAAAAATTTGTGTAAAATATACTGATTGTTGTATAAATAGCAAAAAGAGATAAAATTGTTTTTACGTAAATAAAATCACTCCTGAGAGACCTACGAATACATAATTTTAAAATACGCACCATAACAATATTCAAAATTTAAATCAATGTATTTGCAAAAGTGACTAGAATTAGTAGAGATAAATTAAGAAGTAAAATGTTATTATTAATTAGTCACTCGTCACAAATACTATATATTGTCTCATAGTAGTTTATCTTAAAAGTAAAATAAATTGTACTAAATTGTGGTTATATAATAAATATAAGAATATTTTTGAATACTTCTTTCTATGACTAATAAATTGTTAATTTCACTACCATCATTAAATGTTAGTGAAAGTGTTAAAAAAGAAAAACAAGACAAATAAATAAATATAAATATAAAATATATAAAAAATCATAACGCACAATTTTTCAATATTTGAAAAATTGTGCATTGTTTCAAACTAAATATACCGACGAAATACAAATATGATTTTTTGGAAACAATTTTACAACAATTAATTAGTTGACTGGTATTTTACATTGGTATCTTAATAAAATTATGGACAAATTAAATTAAAAAACTAATTTACAGATAAATAAGTACAGTGCCATTCAAGAATAATAATAATTTATATTTACAGGGTGAGTTTTTACTGTGAAATAGAAAATATGTTCCAGTTTTCAAAAATAAAAGATTGTAAAAGAATATTCGAATACGGGAGAACTTTTTTCCTGATAATGTTAACCCTATACATATTCGACAAATAATTATCTTCTGAATGTGTTAATTTTATAATCGCCAAACTATAAGATGGTGGGAATCATTTGAAAAAATGACTATCACATTTATACACAATGTACAAGGTGATACTCATATCATTTGATTTCAAAAAGTGAATACCCCGTTTACTTCTAAAATTGGAAACAGCCAGTACTCACAACAGTCTTGTTTTCCAAATCTGGTATTTTGTAACCTTAAATAGATTATTATCGGCAGTAATTATACAAGTGCATAACAATTATCACGTTTATTTTGATAAACGAGTGTAATTCGGTAGAATATTTATCGACGGAAATGGTATATAAATTGATACTATTAACATTTCCATGACAATGCAAGGTAAACTAATGGCATCACGAATTCAATCATTTCACATTATCAGTTCTTATTTCCATTTCTTTTCCTTGTAGTAGTAATAGATACCAGTATTTATAATTTCGCCACCAATAAAAAAAATTCGCCATCAATAAAAAAAATAGCGTAAAGTATTCGTGGATAACTGGTCTCTAAAACACTTGCTTTATCGCGCGTGTTTCAAAGACCTTAATATCCACTTATACTTTAATAAACTATTTCGTTGTGTCAGTATTATCACCTAGTATATCTTGACAAACGTTGGAATAGATAAACTTCAAAAAACATTGTAGTTTAATTCCCAAAAAATGAGAGAAAAAAATGAAAAATATACCACAAGGAGCATACAGAAGATATTTAACATTCGTTATGGTAGTTACTAGTTACGGACCTACATGGCAATTTTCTATAGCTGGTAGGAAATTTTCGCCGAAAAGATTCCGCTTCTTATGGGGTTTTTAATATACGAGGGAAATATTCGCTATAATCTTGTTAATACCTCATTACCACTGAATGTATGATTGCCAGTGTTTAAGCCTACAGGCCTGGGTCCAATTTCCAGTGTTTCCTCAAGAGACAAATCACATATGAGATTGAAATGGAATTTTAGTATTTCTGGCTGCAACTGTGAGACCGTGGCAATAACGCCCCAAGTACTAACCTTAAGTTGAGAAGGAATCGTTACTAATCACTTATCTGCGCGATAGACAGAAAAACTCCCTCTCGTTTATGCATGGTCAAGAAAATGGTGTGTGGTTGTAACTACTCTCTTAAAAATGTGAGAAAGTGTGTTAAATAATTAAATTGCTCCACCTAAGAATGGTGAATTAATTCCATGCCACAATAAAGGAACGAACCAACGTGTTTAATTACTTCCCAGCTATCGAAGTTTTCCTTGATGGTCAACGCAAGAGTTTCACCGATCTGAAATATGATTGATGCCAAACTATTTCATGGGATATTTTAATTTAGAAATGTTTAAAGGGCACTTCTATTACTTATCTATATTTCGAAATTGTTGATAAGGGTCCTCGACTAACATTGGTTCACATTATTATATTATTGGTCTTACTTTGCAAGCTTATCTCCAGTTCAACGGTATGAATCAAAGCGATAAAGTTATCAGCAATCCCACAACTAGGTCTAGAATTGTGAAAAACTGTGAAGAATCATTTATCAGGCTGGAAAACAAGTGTCTCTAATATGGGTGCTGACACATGAGGCGATTGCAGGTAATGAAAAGGCGGACCAGTTAGCTAAAGAGGATGACTCCATAGGTCCGAAACCAGGCTATTGAAACTGGGTAAAAGAAAAATGTCTCTGAACCAAATGAGCAGGAAATGTGTACACTAAGATGAAACACCTAATACAACCATTACAAATACTGAAAATTCCTCCAGTAAAACTTGAAGATACGCAGCTTCTGGAATGTAAGTAGATAACATTGGTAATGGTACAAAAATAAAGTTCAAGTGCCTGTTGAGCATGTTGAATATAACCCAATCGAATGAATGAATTTTAATTTCCATGCTCCATAAAACATTTGTTCATTAAATACTGGCAGTAATTTTACTTGACTACTCCACTTCAGGTATTTTAGAGAATATATCGAATCTATAGAAGCGGGTGTTTCGTGGAGGGCGAGTATGTTTTGTCTTGGACATATATAATTTTGTATTGTGGCTGTATGAAATTCTACATGAAAAAGATGAATGTTTGCCGAGCCTGTATCTTATTTCTTAGAATTGTATTCGTGTCCATTAAGCAATTTCTTATATTTGAATTTTCAATTTTTTTAGAATCTAAAGAACAAAATAAATCAATTATAATAGATTCCCTTCCAAAGTTTTACATATTTTTCACAATTTTTGTAAATATCTTCGATAATCGTTATAATAACGAAGTTGAATCAACCGTTATCTCACTAAAAACTCACGATGTATAACATAATATCGATTTTCCACTTATTGTTTGAAATTCGTTGAGGTAACTAATCTGTCTACGAATGTAAATTGTTCAATAACTGAATTAATAAATAACACATTTCGAAATTCACCGTTCCGAAATCAAGACACAAATAGTTTTTAAACAATTTACATATTTTAACGACTATATCAAAAATTTCATCGCATAATGTATATAATATAATATGTAAGACGAAGTCTTTATTTTCGAGTGAACGATAATGGTAGATGTACACATTTGATGATCTTAGCTATCATAACTTGAACTGTTATGATGATCTGCATGTGGAGAGGGAGGTGTCGATAAATTAGAGCTGTTATTACTAGCGATTGAATGTCGAGGACTTCCTCTATTATCGGTTCCCTGGAAAATAAATTCAATATAATTAATAAATAAATAAGTTTTCAACAAATTTATTGTTTCAATCCTACAAAAATTCGAAAATAAATATCACCCTAGTTCTTTCCAGGAACTCACTTCTACAGTATACTCCAGTAAAAGATTTGGCGACAGCGCGTTGTTTTTAGATGACAAATGGTTAAGAGACTGTCATTATACATTTTTTCTCCCAATCATAAAACAACGTGCTCTTGCCAAATCTTCTACTGGACTTACTGAAGCGAGTTTCCGAAAATACCCACTATATTTTTGCCCCAAGCTGTCAATTAATTGATAGAAAATAAGACCACAAGACCACGTGTTGACAAGCCCTTGAAGGTCCTCATTCCCATGAGAGACCAATGGGATAGCGAAGAAATCTACTTCCTAGAAACGGACTACGTGCTTTACACTGACGGAAACGGGGCTGGAGCGGCGGTCTTTAGCAGGAATCCCAGAGTGTAAATCACAGCCAACCTGGGCAGGTACGCAACCGTCTTTCAGGTTGAAGTATTTGCCATTGAACTGGCTGCAAGAGAGCTGATGAACCAGCCTGTTGTAAAAAAGAACATACAATTCTGTCAGATAGCCAGGCTCCTCTTAAAGCACTAAGCTCGAATAGGATAACATCCGAGAAGGTATATAACTGTCTATAATCCCTTGAAATACTAGGCAAGCTTTTTGACCTGGGTGCCGGCGAATAGAGGAGTGGAGGGCAATGAGGAGGCTGGCACTCTGACAAAAAAGGGATCAGACTTTATTTATCGGATCTGAACATTTGTTTGGCATTGCGGAAGATTAGCCATAGCTACCTGGGCGGAGAGGAAAACGTACTGGGCAGACTTACCGGGGCTCTCTAACTCGAAGGAATTCATATACTACTCTTCGAGTACAAAAAATAAGCAGATCCTGGAATGTAGTAGAACAAACCTACGCATTCTGTCGGGAATGCTTACAGGACATTGTCGACTAAATTACCACCTAAAAAAGATGAGTCTGGTTCAGACCTCGGAGTGTCGGTTCTGTAATTTGGCGGAAGAAACTGCGGAGCACAGACTATGCTCATGCCCAGCTTTAGGTAGGGTATAATATATTCGGTTTTAGTACCTTAGTACCGAACGAATTCAAAAAAGTATCACCAAATACAACCATGGATGTATCAGAAGCACAGGCTTGTGAGGTGAATTGTAATCCCTAGGGGTGAGCCACAATAGACCTAACGAAGGTCGCAGTGGAGGTGGCGAGAAGGCCCCACTCACATAGAACCTAACCTAAGACCAGTATATCACGTCAATTCAGAGTACCGCGAAGAGTATGAAAAGGTCAAAGTGGAATAGGACGATTAGCCAAATCATCAAATCAAATCTAATCTAACCCACTTAACAGGTACCTATACAAATTATAGATATTAAACAGAGACCCTGTTTGAAAATATGGTAAATTTGGGATATTTTATGTCTTATGATAATTCGGATTTTATTGCGGACAAAAGCAAAGAGTATATTTCAAACATAACTAAAGAAGTAGGTATCTTATTATCTGCTTATTTATATCAATGTCTAGAGTTTCTGTAAAATTTCAAGTATATCTTATCCAACTAATCTAATCATCAATAGATTACTGGTTTTTTGATAAAATAGTCATATAAGTGTCAAAACAAATACAATATAAATTCGATAGTGTAACTAGTGAATTAAATGTTTATGTGAAAAATAAAATGAAATTCTTTTTGATTTTTTTTTGTAGTGTTTTGTTGTTTCTACGTACCTGGGAAGAAGAATGTGGTAATAACATTTTATTGACTGATTTCTCGATAAAGGATTGTATAGCAAAAAGTAATGGAACCACTACTTATTATTATTCAGTGGATGAGGTTTCTTGTATTCCCGGATGTGGAATATACGATTATAACGGTTATTTCAGAGCAAATTGTGAATGCGTACCGGGATATGTTTGTGAGAATAGGTGTTCAGCAAGTAACAAAGCAGCCTTGAAAAAGTGTAAAGTAGATGCAGATTGCAAAGGTTTTGTTAGATCAAGATGCCTTCCTCAATGCGTTTCTGATTATAACACATGTATGGCTTATTATGCAAATACGACAGACTTTGTGTACACTAAATATACAGCATGGTTCAAGCCATCTTGTCAGAACGATGGATACTGGGAAGCCAAACAATGCAAAGGTGGTGTTGGAGGAAAATGTATGTGTTTTGACAAATTGGGAACCAGGCTATTTGGAGATGCTAGGTATTCAAAAGCAAAAGATATGACATGCGCATGTAGTAGAAGAAAAGCCGATCTGATGGACAATGGTAGAACATATGTAGGTTTTCACTGTAACGATCTTGGTAATTACGAAAAACTACAATGTGATAGCGGCGTTTGTTGGTGTGTCGAAGAAAAAACTGGTGAGCCGACTTCAATTGTTGTACCAGAAAAAGCGATGTTCAAGTTACCCTGCTACGACATCACCACTGTGGGTTCTCAGTATTTGAGACAATGTGATAGTGCTAAATACGCTATGACCCAGATTGAACGTACTTTGAAAAATCATGGTGTAACATTTATCAACCTAGGCGTTAAATTATGCGATGGAGATGGTGCATATGGACTTTATAATATCTCAGATGGCATGGCTTATTGTACTTCGAGAGATGGCAAACATATAGGTGGATATCAAAGTGATTCGAGTACAAATCTGCAAAACATGACTTGTAGATGTGCTAGAGATCTCTACAAATATCGTCACACTCTAACTTGTGAAAGTAATGGAAATTACAGAGCATATCAATCTGTCATTCAAGACGAGACCGATTATATCTATTGTGTTGATGATGACGGTTTTCAGAAAAGTCCTTTATCAACGGAACTACCTACTTGTTCGGATTTTTATTAATATTTATCTTATCTTGTTTCATTAAATCATGACTTTGAATACTATCAACTTTAATTTTAGTTAAAAGTGTATTTATTATGTGTCCTACCACCATAGAGAAATAAATTTGAACTAACAATCCATCCATTACATCAGAAATTTTTAATATTAATTTAATTTGAGGTTAATTGTTGTCATTTTTAAAATTATCTATTTTCATTCAATCGACTAATTGGCATCCTGTAAAACAATTTATTATCTTTATCATTGGTACTTACTATTATCGCAGGATTCATTATCAATTATCAATCAAAGGTAAATTAAATACTGGAAACTTTTTTCCATTTTCTCGTTTTTTTTTGTAGATTTGTTGAAAATTTCAGACCCTAACCAAAATAATATGTATGTACTATATTAATGTAATTTAAAATGTAGATGTAGGTATGATTGAAGATGTCTCCAGGTAGATTGGTGTATAAGTATGCAGAACCAAATTATTTATATTGGTACTACTATCAAATAACTGGAAGTTTTTTAGATTTCCTGATCTAGATATTAAACGACGTCATAGGTTTGTCCAGAGATTTTTCACCCACCCCTTCGAAAAAAACAAAAACAAAACTACGTGTTAAGCCTCGTTCACACCGAAAGTAACACATAGGAATACTAGGTTTAGGTTGCTTGTTCCTGGAACTTGTTTCTGAATGTTGCCAAAAGCTCCTCGTTGTTTACTGTTGCAGCAACAAAAGTACCTATAAGTTGCTTGTTTCCATATTTAGCGGAGAAGATCAAAGGAGATATGGAAACATTGGTAAACATTTTTTGTTTTTCAACGGTATTTTTATCGGTGTGGACATGTTGTTGCTTCTTCCTCACTCGAAACTGGTGTCGTGAAGCCAACGCGTCGTTGCCGAAAATAACGCTCAACTAGATTTAGTTTATCAATCAATTTTGCACAGTAACTATTCCAAATCAGTACTACTCATATCCATTCAAAATACATTCCGATATTATAGCATCTTTCTAATGAACTTCGAAGACGTATGAACCCATATTAATTTCTGTTCAAGACTTGGTCTTGTCCAACATTTACGGATTAGTTTTTTTTTGTGTTTTCGTGAAATAATTACAATTGCAGCTGCTGCTTCCTGTAAATCTTCGTCGCGCCACATTATTTAGAAACTAGGATCACACACTACAGTGGTGTAGATACAACGTTTTCTATTTACCAATAGTTTGATTAATTTTTGTATTTAAAATAATAGAGGTTGTTTTTAAAAATGAAGTTTTTTGAGAAAGAAACTCAAGTGGCGCAGTCAGTAGGATTTTCGTCAGGTAATCTATCGTAGATAAACCGTGAGTTTCAACTCTTTAGACGAAAACCATAATCAACTTCAAGTTCCCGTTCCCGAGGAAGCCAAGGACAGATAATAGAAAAGGTTTATTGCAATAAAAGAGCACTTATATGTTAAGATTTTTTTTATGTCAGACTCCTCTTCTAACTACGAATCCTCAAGCGAAATCGACAATTATGAAGAGTTAGAATTCATTGATAATTTTAGATATACAACTATAATGGCACCACCAGTTGTGGACATTAAAAATTTGTCAATTATCCCAAATTTTGATGGAAACATAAATAAATTGCATCGTTTCATAAATGCTTTTGAATCCATTTTACGTCACTATTTAGATAGTGAAAATAGCGGTAATTTTCAGAATACATTACTTCTCAATGGTACCTATATTAAATAAATTAGAAGAGCGACCGGAGTAAGTCCTAGGGCATTTTTCACTCCATGAAACATGCCAGAATATTAGTAGGGAGGAGTTATAGTCATTGTGCCTTATAACTACCGTTATAATAATTGAACCCAGCATTCGAATATGAGTAAAAGGAGAAATGCTTATTTTACTATTTCACAATTTTATACGAGTTTGCTTATATGTTTTTATTTAAATTAATTCAGTCTGATTTTTATATTCTTTACGTTAACATTAAACTTGTATTAGTTTAATTAATTTTTGTATTTAAAATAAAGTTTTTTGAGAAAGAAACTTAAGTCGCTTATCCTGAAAGCTTAAATATTCAAAAAACGCGCGTCTCAAAAGTTCATATACCTATAGCCCAGTTAGGCGCTAGTGGTAACTTTGTGTCACAAAACACTGCACGTTTAACATCTCTCTTATTTATTTCAGTATGAATAACACTGAAACTTAACTGTTGACGAATGTATTTTATACATAAAGACATGTTGAAGGGACCGAAAGTTCACGGTGTGTAGTAGAAGGTGAAGAGGACCTCAATGCAGACCATATGATATATGAAAAAATCAAGTGGAACAGTAATGTAAGTAGATTCCACAAAGAAAGGGTTCTAGTGGAGAAATGAATTATTTTATAATTTACCTTAATCATTTCGTGTAAAGATGACATGCTACCGATACTGGCAGGATCAGGAGAAGGTGATTTATCAGACGGTTTTGGTAAAGCTGGTGGAAGTTCTCTTGGTCGTGGAGGTGCAGCTCTTTTAGCGCCATTGTACGCGGGAAAAGACGGTCTGATGGGCGTTGGATTAGATATTTCCGGCCTCTTTCTTTCACCATGTTTGGGCGGTAAGGGAGCTGCTTTTGTTGGTATCTGTAAACAAAATTATTTCGAAGTATAGAATTACTCACACTTCAATTATTCAGAGATGCTAATTTTTTGCTATCAACATCGAGCATTAATTTGGCAAAAACCAAAAACTTCACTGGCGCAAGAAAAGAAAAAACATGTTCTCGAATTTAATGGTTATATGGCAAAATTAAGTAAATTAGTGAACGGTTCACGTTGTCTAAGGTCGCGAAGACGACGCGGAACAACAATTCTAACACCGGTATTCAGAAATATCAAATAACGGAGCCGTTACGCTAACGGCGCCGTCAGGATAACGGTCCGTTAAATTTAATTTGGTATTCACAACTTAACCAGACGAGATATAACGGCACCGTTACAAAACGGCCGGACACACTATGGCAACGTTGTGTCGGTAACTAAATCTGTAATGTAAGTGTCAATCATACTTCAAAGTTGTTCGATTCCCGCTTTTGTTAGTTTATGCTTTTTTTCCTTCTTTCATTTTTGAAGAATTATATCTAAAAAAAAATATACGTGTGTTCCCAGTGAGTTTAAATATTTTTTATGCTACTGTTTTACATAGTTATTTTATAGTTATGGCCGGTAGACGAATTAAAACAAAAAATTACACTCAACAAGAAAAAGAGTTGTTTTTGAGAATCGTAGAATCGTAAGTATTTAAGGTGTTAGGAAATTAGGACATAAAGGAAATTCCTTGTAACATTAAGATAGAGAATTATTATAAATCATAAAATTTTTGTTCTTATCCCTTTTGCCAACACATAACCTACAAAAAACTATACTCCAGAACATCATCAATTTATTAATTTCCAGTATTCAGATTTTGAATAAAATTAGTTTAATATGTAAATATTACTATCCTCTGATAAATATACCTATGGCAAACATGCCAAATATTGATAAATATACCAAAAAATATAAATGTCTTGGCAAGAGAATACCCATTTTTACCTAACCTAATCCTTTTCCTAAATTCCTCAACTATACAGAAAAAAAGACACTGTGGAAAGCAAGTTTACAAATGCTAGCATGATTAAGAGGAAAAGGGAGGCTTGTGAGACCATTGCCAAGGAATTTAATGCTTGTGCTGAAGAGCCCAGAGATGTGAGGCAATTGAAAAACCTTTATGAAAACTGTAAAAGGAAAGCTAGGAAGGATGTTGCAGAAGAGAATGTAAGTCCTACTCAATAATTATTTATTATTTCCATAAGTATAAGTTTAAAATGATAATAATATATACTTCTGCATTTCAAACAGAATTCTTACAGTGTCCAAAGTGTGCAAGTTTGAAAAGGAAACTACTACTTTTTTGTTCTGTCAACAATTTTCATATTCTGCATATATACTTTAAATTGTTTGCAGAGACTCTTTTGCAATAAGTTAATGTATTTGGGATATTTTGCAGAGAGCGCAATATGAACAAGCTGTCATCATGGAAATTGATGTTGAGGAGGAGGATGCACAAGCTGCAATACACTTAGCAAAAGAAGAAGCTAAGTTGCAAAAGGTGAGAAAATGTTTTGTGACCATCAATAAAATAAAATATTTTGTAGACATCAAAAATGTTTGGAATAGCTGACAATTCACTAAGAAATATATGTGCTTATCATTCAATAAATACAATATTTCACACAAATGTTTGTAATTTATACAATTATTTCAAATTATATGTATTTAAGGGAGAAGACATTCTTCGGTACAAATACATCTCAAATAAGTTTGTCCTATCTTTCTTTTGTCTATGGTTCCAGAGAATCAATACTTGTCTAATATAAATTCATGCAGGTATCAGTTGAAATTTTCTTAACCATTTTCTTATATTTGCTTTATAGATAGAAATCTTGAAAACTGGGGGAGGTGGCTGTGTTCCCGAAATCAGTAACACTAGTCAGCAGATATTGAGCATATTGGGAGGTAATATAAAACCAAATCCCAATATGTATGATTCCGCTGCTGACTATTACAATGGTAATGTATTGTCTTGATGAATATTCATTATGTATATACAAATTATTGCTTATATCTAAAATTTGCTCGAAGTTTATATCAAAATAAACATAACTAATTAATTACCAATTTATGTTGCAGATGCTGAATACTCACCAATAATTATGAAAAGGAATAATATTTTTCATCCATGCTTTTACTCTTGTATTGATGTATTATACACTTTTTTACTTTTTAGACATGGAGCCGATTTTAGAGACTAAAGTCAGTTCTGCTAACCCAAGCCCTACCTCCATGCCTATTTCTCCAGAACCAACTCCTTTGACTGTACCAAACCCAAAGCCTCTATTCCGTGCCCGGCAGAATAAAATTAAAAATGATAACAATATCAGTTCGGAGGCATTGAAAAAAAAATATTTCATGCAAAAATTAAGAAATGCCCAGTATGAAGCAATGTCCCAAAAATCATTATACAAGCTACAAAGACAAAGCTTAATGTGGGATTTGAAAATTAAGAAAAAAAAATATACATTGTTATTAAAAAATGAAAATTGAATTAAAAGAGTTTTATATCATTTACTAATGCAGAGTTTTATTTGTAAACAATGTCAGTATGAGAAAAGAATTGAATAGATAATATAGTTTCAGATAAAATACAGTTCTAGAAAATTATTTTCAGGTGAAATAACCTTCAATAATGGCATTTCTAACTGTTGTATTCACATTTGGTTGGCGAATGGGTGCAATATCATTATTTTCAATTACTTCCAGATATTCATCAGGATCATGTTCAAAAAAATCACCAAGATCAATGGCTATATTGTGTAATACAGCACAAGCAACTATAACTGCTGCTGTGGTATCCACGTGCGTTCTTAATCCCACTGACAAGCAGGCAAATCTTCGCTTTAGAGCTCCAAAACACCTCTCCACTGTATTTCTTGTAGCAATTTGGGCTCTGTTGTACTCTTCTTCAGCTGGAGTTCTTGGATTTAACACAGGTGTTAATAGATATGCTTTACATGGATATCCACTATCACCTAGGAGAAAATTGTTCCTACCATATCTTCCACGAGTCAAATCAACAACCAAAGGGCTATCATTTAATATCGTTGAATCGTGTACTGAGCCGGGCCAACGTGATATTATGTGTCTAATTTTTAAATGTGCATCACACACTACTTGTATGTTTAAAGAAAAATATCCTTTTCGATTGCGATACAGTTCTGCATCTCTTCCACCTGGAGATAATATTTTTATATGTGTACAATCCACAGCACCAATGACTCTTGGGAAATTCCTTATTGCATAAAATTGGGTACACACTTCTACAATTTCTTCCCGAGTCGATGGCATTCTAATTTCTTCTCGCCCTAACAGGGCAATATAGTGCGTAACTCTTTTGATTATTCGTGACACTGAGGGCTGCGAAATATTGACAATGTCTCCAATACAATTTTGAAATGCACCAGTTGCATAAAATCTCAATGCAAGAAGTAATTGAGCCATTGGTTCTATGGATCGGTTACCATGAACTTTTGGCTCCAGATGATTACCGATTCTATTTAAAATATTTATAACAATGTCTTTACGAAAACGAAATCTGGCCTTGAAATCAACATCGTCATATTTCTCAAATACATTAATTCGAGGTCTTATGAATCGAATTCTTCGATATCTTGGTACCTCTTCTCCATCACTGTTCTCCGATAAAGAAGAAAGGTCTGTATCCATTATTTATTAACTTTTTAATAATCTAAAATAAAATTAGTTTTAATTTCCTATTGTATTCAATTCGATAATTTATTTCAAAGTCGTTCTTTAAAACATGTAAAAATGTTCAAATGTAATGTCAAATTTAAATAAAAATATTATATGGAAAATTAAGATCTTATTTTGATGAAAAATAGATAGACAGTTAGTAATTATATTTATTTACCTTTTAAGTATTTCCAAGAGTAATCTCTAACAATATAATAAAGGTTTTATTAGCAATAACTTTTCTCAATTTGACAGTAACAACAATTTAACCAGTCGGTGAGCACTGATTATATTTCAGCTTGATTACGTCAAATATAACGGTGCCGTTAGAGGAAAATTTGGTTTCTGAATACCGTTTAGCGTATAACGGTCCGTTATATCATATAACGGCTGGTTATACTGACGGCTCCGTTATAAGAATTTAACGGAGAGAACTGTCAAAATAACGGCGCCGTTAAAATATAACGGTCCCGTTATAATTTAATCGAGGTTTCTGAATACGGGTGTAAGAGGGTTATAAGTTTAAAGTAACTTGGCGCACCGTAGACCCTCAACAATTAGGGTAGGAATTAGGGTAGGTGCAGCATCGCCAAAGAGGAAGAGCAACTGGGTAGCTGTATTCAGTCCAAGTAAACATCGATCATAACAAGCCACCGATATCAAATTTCCCGCAGGTTTATTTGAACGTCGTTCGGAGCATACCAAGGCAACATTGAAGGGTTTAAACTATTTAACCTACGACCCCCCCTGTCAATAACACACAGTCGGTGCTAATGTAATGACGTCTATTACGCACGGTAAAAAAAAACGCACACCTATAAAGTAGATCGCACGGCTTACCTAGCAACATCTTAGCAACTGTCAATAGACGTCGCCATTTTATTCAAAAATATGTCATAAGACGTCAAGACTTAAGTAGGTCGCCGCAATAGTGATTTGCGAACGAACTGTCAAAAAACTTTTTTTATTATCCTTATAACTTATAACTGGTTTGTGTAAAGTTTTAAACAATTGAAAAATGTCGTTTGAAAGTGAGATGGATTTAACTCCACCCAATATCACGGAAATCGCAGAAATAGCCAAATTTAATTTATTACCAGTGAAATCTGAGAGTCGGTACAAAAAATTCATGAAATAGAGGTCAAAAAACGGCGTCATTTTCCAAGAACGTTATGATGGCATATTTCCAAGATTTATATAGGTACTTATTAAGGAATTATATGTTATACAATGAAATTATTAAAAAATCTTTTGTGGATGTTGTACAAGAATTATTAATAATAAGAGTATAAATACAAGTAGAAGTAGGTAGTAGGTAAAGTATAGTACGTAACTCGTGCTGTAAAGCATTTTACGCACGGAATTACGTAACTTTTCTATTCGTGCGTAAAATGCTTCTTACCACACACGTTACGTAATATACTATAAATCAGTTTAGTTGAACGGGTGTAGTGCTACAATCGGTGCATACATCAATAACTGAATCAGAATTACTCGCACTCTCAAACTGTAAAGACTTACAATAAAAAGTTTATCACTCATTCCAAGTTCCTAATTTTTTCCTGCGGCCATCGAAACTTAATGTTACTGGCGCAATCAGTAGGATTTTTTAAAGAAAAGAAATCAAGTAAGTTGTAGATGTACCGCATTGTAACGACAAATATGTACAAATCAAAATATTCGTATAAATTTCATCAACTTAGGAGTTGACTTACCCTTTGAGGAGGAGTGGTTGCAGTACTAAATGGATTATGTTCAGGTAACTGATCTGTACGTGTAGGGGTTAAGTCTATTAATCTCTGTCGCTGGATTCCATCTCCTGGTCCCATATGACTGATATGGTTAAAGTTGGTTGGAGCAGATATAAGTTTAGACCTTCTATCCGTATTCCTATAAATTTTTATACGATTAATTTTTCAGTAGAAGTAATATTTTAAAAGAAATTACTCACATTCGTTGCGTTCTGTTGCCTTCCCTTAACGAGAATCTTCTTCTAGTTTTATTAATAGTTCGTCCATCTCTATCGACTGTAACTATGTTATCTATATTTATCACTTCCCCTGAAAAACAATTCAACATCATCAGCAGTTACCAAAGGACTAGACTTCCACCAGTTCATGGTGATCCTAGCATACAATACAAACTAACCAGCATGTAACCTTATAAATAAGTTCAAATTGTGTGTATAAGCTAAGATAGTACAGCCTACCAATAGTATAGAACCAAATTGCATTGAAACCACAATTGATTAAAAAGTTTAATTATAAAAAATACTTACTTTGATGAATATTCGACAAATAAAGTAGATGCGCTAGTTCGTTCAAAAAGCATACAGTCAAGCTACCGCTGTCGTTCAATGGTTTAGCTTTCTTAATATTCAAGGTTTGAACCCATTCACCCGTGGCACAGTTAAAGATGTCTATGTGAGTTTCGCTATAAACAACCAAATGACCATCCCTGTAAGCTAAAAAAAACAATATCTGTTGATAATGATGGTCAAGTGACAATTCAACTCATGTATAAAAAATCTTGATTCGCATCACGTTTCTTCAGAATATCAAGCCATTTTCCTTTGTCAACATTTGGATCGACAGGTATATTACTTTTTATACCAATTTTTACCTTGAAAATAATATTTATTATTCAACATACTTATTTCTCGACTTATTTTTTATTGAATCCATCTTTGATTTATTTAATTATAAGATATAACTATTAATAATTATTGAATTTAAGTAGCATGTATGAACATTATTTTAGTCTTTGAATTTTCAACTCCTTTTTAAATATCATGTTGATTTTATAAATATTTAATTATTACATTAGTTATATTAGTCAATTCTTATATTAATTAAGGTGCTTTTATATGCAAATTTGAATTAAATCATGATTTTTATTCATTTTTTCTGATTTTTTACAAGAGTAAATACAAGTATTGACACTTAACCTCTCAACTAGCACACTTTTTTTTCCTTGCTGTCAACGTCCGTGACATTTTAACCATCTTTTCAATTCCTCACAGCTATGAGCTTCCACAGAGTTATAAATAAGTGAAGCACCATCAATTAATTCTTCAAGTAATTTTTTATTCGGTAGAGATATTATTGCATTCCCAGCCATTGCTAACAAAAACAGTACGAAACTTTTGAATTACCGCTATTTCAAAATGGCTGCAGCGCTTGCGCAATCACCTGATGAAAAGGCCTATTTGTGTTGTTCAACTTCTAAACTGTTTCCTTTAGCAATTTGACTCGAAAAACTGTCAACCAAAAAATGCTCCACCTTCGGTGTCGCGTTTTTAATAGTTGACAGTTTTTCTCGTCTAATTGCTAGGCAACAGTTTCTCATTAAACAATCCAAATTTACCCGATAAAATACAAACCTCTCGTGCAATTATAAGTGAAAAAGTATGTCCATTTAATAATTGCTCTTAAGACACGAGTATAGAAATGTCATCAGCCAATGGGCCACAAGCGATTATCGTAATGGGTACCAGTCTTAATAGCCATTAAATGGGAGTTGCATACACTATTTTCTCGACACACTTAGAGAACTGTCAAATTTAATTAATTCAAGAATAGTCATCTGGGTAGTTTATTAAGGAATCCAGATAACATAACCTGTAGTATCCTTCTAGGACGTTTTATACAGACTCGGCAAATATGTATCTTCCATCTATAGAAACTCATATAGGAGCAACAGGGAGCACTATTAATTAAATTGTATATGTCCAAGAGAGAGCAGCATACTCCTCCTCCGCATAACTCCCACTTTTCAAGATATTCTCTCTCTATAATGCTATAGCTTCTTCACTTCCACTAACAAAATGGTTATAAGGAATATAATTATTTGCCGAATCTGTATGTATACGCTGTGGTTTGACTTTGTTCTCCTTTGAAAACCTTAATTGGATTTAACATTCGAAAAATATATGAATTCTTGGGAAAGGATATGAAAAGTTATTTGGTATTTTCACACAGTTTTTGCACCAAAGAGCAGATGGAGGTTTCTGAAAATTTTACATGCTTAAAAATATTTTGAATTTGGCTGAAAATAATATCTACTTCAATCAATGGAGATTTTGTTTTAGTAGACAAGGCAGTACTTGAGTGCATTATTTTGAATGTTGTACACATGATTAAGCTTTATATAGACAGGTAGACTTTATAAAGACAGCGATATAAAAATAAGGATATGCGTGCTTCTGTTTATGAAAGCATTTTAAACCAGAGATTCCTCTTTTTCCATGTAATTTTTTACCAAGTAAAGGAAATAATTGAATTGTTCTACTGGTAAACTATTTATTTATACCTGCAAAAGAAAAGACCAAGGGAAGGACATTGCCTTTGGATCTTGTTATTTCAATTACATTATATGGTGTAGGACTCTTTGGACTTGCTGGAAATGCAGATAAAACATATATTCGGCAGTATTTCATGAGCGTTCAGTCGGGTAGTTGTATTCTTGTATTTTTTTATACAGTATTTCAGTTCATTATTTAATAAAAAAGATAAAAGGCTCTAGTTATCTGCGACAGGAAACCAATGATAGAGTCGGTATATTAGGGAATATTGAGAAGTAAACCAGATATATATTAATAGAGGATTTCACAGCACTGTGAAAAAAATTGACGAAAAATTGCAAAAAATTGTTTCGTGAAAAACCGCATTTATTTTCAGGTGATAAAAAGTCGAAGCTATCCGTTTGCCGTTTTGGAGGTCTATAACTGTACATCTAGTGTATATGTTATCATGTCTTACTCCAAAAGACCTGACCTTTTGGGAAAATATTTATTAGAAGTTTTAGTTTTATATGGGAATATTTCATAAAAATCCAATTTATTGCTTAAATATCTACAATACTCACCTATTGCGGCAGGTACAGCTGGATACATAATTTCTCTGTCTCTCGATCTTCTGCCATGCCTATCTACAAATGCAGCTAAAGTACCAAACACCAATAAATATTCGTGACGTGGTAACTCTATCACCCGCACTGCTTCCACTGCACTACACATTAAAGTTGAATATAATGGATTATCGGGATGGAGTAAGGCTGAAATAAATAATAATAATAAAATAAATTACTACTATATTGTCATGAGATATTTTCGATCTATTTAATGTAGCGACTATGGTTCATTCAATAGCCTTTTTGGTGTGCGTCACCGATTGTTAATGTCCTATGTCGAAAGAAATGGAAAAAAGGACAGGTCTGTGATTAATCCTAAGGTGTGTTTTTTTTACTGAGATCTCAGCTCACTTCAGTAAAAATGATCTGAGATAAAGTGATGTGAGTAATCACCAAAAAGAACGACCTACGAGCGATCTGCCAACGCATGCGTGAATTAGAGACGTAAAACATATGACCTATCTATAACCACGCTTCAACCCCCTCCACTTTATTTCCGACTCAAGTCCAACTGATATCCCCTTATAACACATTCAGCATCGGTGAAGGGAGAGGATAAATCTCAGCTCACTTTGAAGTGAGTAAATAAAAAAGATGTGATGTGAGCTGAGATTAACTGAGATCTCAGTCAAAAAGAACACACCTCTAATCAAAATATCACAATAAATGTATTACAAATGTTAACCTTAATCGCAAACAAGCGCAACATATCAAACAGGAGGTGTCTTTGTTTAAAATAGGATGCAGACATACCTTTCGTATTAGCAATATATCTTTTTCTGCTGTCCCATTGACAGTTCTTGCCAGATCTGTACTTTGTTGTTTATTTTATGAAAAGTGAATATTAATCTTATTGTTATATTATTTGAATAATACAAAAATATGACTGGATACACGTAAAACATCAGCATTTTGAAAGTTCTCAAGTATTTTAAGTAATATCATAGCCTTTTCGAATTTGGCTGGATCCGATTCTGATGATTTTAATTATTAAATTTGGGGTAGATATTTGTCAAAATAGCAAATAAAATAAGTGACATGCCGTCACAAATGATGACGAAGGTTATTGAATGAACCATTAGATTAGATTAGATTAAATTGGAGTGGCTCTTTGTCCTATCCCACTGCGACCTTTGCAGATCTATTGTGGTCCTCCCTATATTAGAGCTCGATATCCAGCTTTATTCTTTTTATTAGACTTAATAGCCTGGTTACCGCCTCCTTTGCGTAGCTCTCTGCCTTCGGTTTTTCTTCTCCGAATAAGTGAAACCGCAACCTTGCTAGGCCTTCACACTCACAAAGTACGTGTTCCGCGGTTTCTTCTTCTTCCTGGCAGAAACTGCATAGGCTGTCTTCTGCTAGTCCAATTGTATGCATATGTTTCCTCAGCCTACAGTGCCCTGTGAGCATTCCCACTATTATCCTCGTCGTTTCTCGACTTAGGTCGTGTGACAGTTTGGCCGAAGGGCTTTTAAGGAATAATTGAGCGTGTCTTTGTCCTGGGGTTCCATACCACCAGTTCAACGCCTGGTTGTTTATCCATTTGTGGATGCTTCCTTTACTTAGGCATTTGGCAATTCCACAGGAAGGTTCTGGCCCTATCATGACCTCCGCTGCTCCCTGCTTGGCTAATTCATCGGCCTTTTCATTGCCTTTTATTCCTTGGTGGCCTGGTACCCAGGCTAGGGTTACTTTATTATGACTACCTAGTCTGTTGAGGGCCTTGCGACATTCCCACACCAGATTTGATGTTATCTTATATGAGCGTATCGCTTTTAGTGCTGCTTGGCTGTCAGAGTAGATGACGATTCTTTGGTTATTCACCTCCCGTCTTATCAACTCTTCTGCACAGCATTGCACCGCTATTACCTCTGCCTGAAAGACAGTAGCATGTTTCCCTAGGCTTAGAGAGATCGCTATCTTCTCCTGTACCCCATATATTCCGGCTCCTACTCCAGAGTCTGTTTTAGAGCCGTCAGTGTACCAGTTGAGATTCGCCATTATGGGAGGCCCTGCTTCCCAGTCCTTTCTCTCTGGAATGACGATTGTATATTCGTTTTTAAAACTATATTGTGGGGCAATCTGATCCTTTGGCATTCCCAGTATTGGATCTGCCTTTATTTCATCATATAGTTCTTTGTCGGAGAAGGTCCCTGTGATAATCTGTGGCCAACAGATCTTGCATTTCCTTGAATGAGTATATGCAGTGGTGGTAGGTTTAGTATCACCTCCAGGGCCGCTGTCGGAGTCGTCTTCATGGCCCCTGTGATAAGCAGGCCTGCCTTTGAATACCACTTAGCTGCCTTTGCGCTCCGATCTGCAGTGTCCTGGGCCACCAGACAACTGATCCATAGGTTATCATTGGCCTCACAACCTGTGTATATAACCATTTGGTCATGTTAGGATTTAATCCCCAATTCTTTCCACACATTTGCCTGCATCTTCCAAGAGCGATTCTGGCCTTATGTGCGGTTTTTTCAATGTGGGAGTTCCAATTGAGCTTCTGGTCAAATATTACCCCTAGGTATTTAACTTCATTCGCAAATGGAATCTCCACTCCGTTGATTTGCGGCTTTTGTAGTCCTTGCAATTGTCTCTTTTTTGTAAACGGTACCAGTGTAGTTTTGTAGGGGTTCACTGCTAGTTCCTCCTCCCTACACCAGCCACTCACTATATCAAGCGCCATTTGCGTGCGCTCCGATATTGTGTCCGGAAACCGTCCTCTTATGACGATGGCAAGATTGTCCGCATACCCCAGGCACCGAATACCTTTGTCTGATAGCTGTACTAGAAGCGTGTCTACTAGGATCGCCCACAAAAGGGGCGATAAAACGCCTCCTTGAGGACAACCCCTTTCCACACCCATGAACCATACAAGAGTGAAATCTGTGCTCTGTAGAATGTACATAATAAAATGACTTTCCCTGGTCACACAATATATTTAACACCGAAAAATTTATCGTTGAAGTGAAAAAATTCCAAGCACTTCATGGCCAGTCCTTAAAGGATTATGCAAATAGAGACCTAGGTATATGCACAGAATTCATTTTGCACTGAAGCCTACAATTAATCCGGAAATTTTTTTATGAAATACCTACTTACATATTAATTGTTGATCTCCACTTTGAATATTGTACACTGTAAAAGATGAAGCTGAACCAACACACAGACGACCATCCGATAATAGCTGAAGAGATTGTACTCCTACTGGTAAACCTATTTCTCTAACACGTTGATGTCTAGTTTTTGTACGGGTTATTTCATAAATTATAATTACAGAAGAGTTTTGCTACAAAAAAAAGTAACAATCAGATTTCGAAAACAGGAAACATTAGCAACAAATTCAGTACATGGTTAATATCAATTGTGGTAGTGAAAATATTGAAAAAAAAACAAGAGAAAAATAATATTCTGAAGAAATGCGTTAAACTGGTTTTTCTACGACCGTGCGTTTTAACCCACTTTCCCGCACGCATTTTAGTTGTGAAAGTATAATCAGTGCGGGAAAGTAAAATTATGCAAATTTTGACCTTATTGGATAGTTTTTTACTTCGGAAATTATGACTATTGTGACTACAGGTGAATAAATATTCACGAAATAGTCTATCAAAAAAAATCTTTTCTAGCTTTTTGTTGCATTTTTCAATTTTTGAAAACATAAAATAATGAAGATATTTTTATATAATCCTAATACCAAATAACTCCACTGGACCGGCAATTTCAAGTAATTTACAGAATGCGACAAATTCTGTTTTAATATCGATATTTATAATAATTAGTAGTTTTTAGTTAAAGTTTTGTATATGTTTGTTGAAATGGAATAAATTTTGAAAAATGAGTTGGAGTACTTTTTTTTGTATATACGGTCGTAGAAAAAATAATGTTCCTAACTCATGCGTAAAGTGTCTTTCCCGCTCTTCGCCGCTTGCTCCGCGTTGTTCGGATCAACTGCAGTCGCGTGCGGGAAAGTATCACTTCATTATTATTATAATTATTTCAAATTTTTAAATGTCATACATATCTAGATGTCAAGGGTATCGAGACGAAAATACATCGATGGAACTGCTCCAGGTGAACAGTTACGACAAAAAAATTAATAAGAAAGATCAAGAAAGGTTGGAGAATAACCCTAATCAATGGATCTGTAGCCCTGGAAAAAGGGAGCACCTCTCTTAACAAGAAAGACAAGAATTACAATTTTAAGTAGGTAAAACGTCACCTGATCAAGAGATTTTACTGAGAATTTAAAGTGGTACCGACCACTAGGAAGTTACTGCAAAAATGCAGGAAGATTAAAAATTTCCCTTTTCTTGGAAACGCTTAGGGTTTGATGAAAAAAATTACCTACGGTTTTTAACTTTATTTCTTTCCAACAACCACCGTGATTTGAAAAATGCCCTACCGTTAAAGGAAAACATAAATCAGTTTGTATATTATATAATTATAAAAATTTATAAAATAGGTACATGACGGATATCGATGTTGCGTAGGTTCAAATAGGTTTGCCCAACTGTATGTCGTTTTATTTAAACATGCTGTTCCACAAATTGATACAAACATTAATACTCCAAAATATTTGCCCTTGGTTTTTGTGGACCTTGAATAATCTACCTTTGGATTTACAGTAAAAAGCTTGTTAACCACTTTTCACCAAGATTACAAAGGGATTACATATCGTAGAATATTTTCGTAAAAAAGGTACACTAATCCTATAATACAATTCACAGAACGCTGAAAAATGGTTTTCTAAAGGAGCGTTTAGATTACGTGAATCTGACTCGCGCAGCAATGTAAGAGCCTCAGTAGATAGAGCAATACGGTTTCTGGAGCACTACTTCGAAAAATGTCCGCTGTTGGCGCTGAGAGTGGCGCGGCAAATTTGAATGCAGGCCGCCATCTTTATTGCCGCCATTTTTAGTCCGCTAGTTGTATATTTAAAATATCCGAAAAAAACTCCAGTGGGATTCGATCCCACAACCTACGCGTCTATAGCAAGGCATTCAACACATGCTGCCATGAGCTCTCATGTGTATTAGATGCGAAGAAAGGTATTACATGCTGCAATGTGAGCGCGCGCGCACCGTACGCTTCTTGCTGTAAAATGTGACGTAGTCGAGAAAGATCCGTTTGGATGATAACAGCGGGAGCGCTGATATACCAGGTTGTTTAAAAGTAACTCTTTGGGTGCGTGACCATCGCGCGCGTACGCTTCTTGCTGTAAAATGTGACGTAGTCGAGAAAGATCCGTTTGGATGATAACAGCGGGAGCGCTGATATACCAGGTTGTTTAAAAGTAACTCTTTGGGTTAGGTTGTTACGTCAAACGTCACGTTGTTACGTCAAACATCACGTCAAACGTCACATCGTTATGTCAAACGTCACGTCAAACGTCACATCGTTATGTCAAACGACACGTCTCGTTAAACGATCATCAAACGGTTCTACGTATGTTCTCTTTCGTAATATGTCTTCAGAAGAGTACAGACGTCGAATTGAAGAGTTTATTAATAGCATTGGTGAATTGAAGAAAGATATTGCTTTCTATAAAGATAAAAGTGAGGTTATGAAACAAATGGAGAATCTTAGTTTATCTGATAAGGTAGGACAGACGTGGAGCAGCCTTCGTATAAACTGGGTACCTCAAGAGATCCATCAGTTAGCTCGTAGACTGCCGCAAACTACTTATCCGTTAAGACGTATTCAACCTACACCATGTTCAACAGAACAGAAAAGGAAATAAAAAATGAAATTGATAATGTTTTCGCAATGTCATGTGTAATATTAGTGGCTGTATTTGTTTTAATTTTAAAAATTATTTTGAAAATTGTAAAACGAAAATTCCAATCTTCATGTAATATAAAAGTTGATGAATATACAGAGTGTTTCAATAAAACCCATGTTTTTTAGAAAAAACTTTATTTATAAAGGTAATACAGTATTTAAAAACCAGTGGTGGAGGCGTTGTACATTTCTTTCGGTACACGAATATACTCCAGTGGCGTGGCAGGGGTTTGGATCGTGAACAAAGTTTCCTGTTGCACACGGCGTACCATCAAATTTGCAAACATCAATAATGCGTGGAAAAATACCGAAAATGTGTCATTTCTCGTCGGCATTGTCAAATAGAGTCGGGTCAGCTGTACTTGAGTTACGTTTGTCGGTTTGAAAGAAAACAATAACAAAACGAGGTCTTTCAACTGAAGTGGATGTCTTGACAGCCCAAACTTCATGTCTTGCTCCTTTAGTAATTGAAGGTAATTAGTGTAACTCCCACTTCCTGAATGGAATAACTATAGGTTGATCTTTTTGAATGGATTTCATAAGATTCAATTTTATGTCGTCATTAGGAAAGATATGTTTAACTTTCAGCTCAACGCTTGTAATGTTAATTTTAGCTGTTGTAGGCGTTCCAGAGACATTCTTTTAAAAAATAGTGAAAGCAATTTTCATAATTTTATATTCCTATAACGCTGAAGTTATTTTATTAGATAGTACGAACGAAGCAAAATTAGGAACTCCTTATTTACCGAGATAATCGATTCCTTCGATCATAGCCACAGTACGGGGTATGTTGCAATCCGAATAGGAAGCTACAATCTAAAATTTAAACACAAAAGGAAAATAACAATCTTAAGGAAACTAATAATCTCAAGGAAATCACACCACAATTGCAAAAACTTATACATAATCTTAAAGCCACAACACGTGTTTTTTTTTTGCACATGGTGGTGAAGACACATATAAATATCCAAGCGCAATCCCTGAAATTTTATTTTTATTTTTATTTGTTCAGTTGAAAAATGGGTGCTAAAAAATAATTTGTAATCAATGTTTTTATACAACTATCAGGAATGTAGTTGGTAGTGATAATGAATACCCAATTTGGATAACATGCCCGAGCTGCATTAAAAAATTAGAAAGACCCGGAGCGAATTTATTGAATATTTGTAACCCTCTAATTAAGGATCCTAGATTTATAGTAAGTACTGTATTATTCTTGTTATTATTGAAAAATTTTTTCACGGTATTTTCTCAGATTATTTTGCAGACATTTCTTTTGGTTTTGTATCTATATTCATACCCCTTTTATTTTTCCAGATACGGTGTAGAAACATGTCGGAGATGTAGTAATAATTAGAAGGTTAAGGATTCATAGTAAGTATTGTATTATTCTTGCTATTATTGAAAAAAAATTTTCACGGTATTTTCCCTGATTATTTTTATGTAGGTATTTCTTTTGGTTCTGAGATGGGTCGGAGATGTAGTAATAATTATAAGGTTAAGGATCTAAGATTCATAGTGAGTATTGTATTATTCTTGCTATTATTGAAAAATTTTTCACGGTATTTTCCCTGATTATTTTTTATGCAGGTATTTCTTTTGGTTTTGTATCTATATTCATACCTCTTTTATTTTTTCAGATACGGTGTAGAAACCTGACAGAGCTGCATTGAAAAATTAGAAAGACCTGAAGTAAATTTCATAAATATTTGTAACCCTCCAATTAAGGATCCAAGATTTTTAGTAAGTATTGTATTATTCTTGTTATTATTGAAAAATTTTTTCACGGTATTTTTCCTGCAGGTATTTCTTTTGGTATTATAGATTATCCAAATTGGGTATCCACAAACACTACCAACTACATTCCTGATAAGGATCTAAGATTTATTTCCAGATACGGTGTAGAAACGTGTCGGAGATGTAGTAATAATTATAAGGTTAAGGATCTAAGATTCATAGTGAGTATTGTATTATTCTTGCTATTATTGAAAAAATTTGTCACGGTATTTTCCCGGATTATTTTTTATGCAGGTATTTCTTTTGGTTCTGTATCTATATTTATACCTCTTTTATTTTTTCAGATACGGTGTAGAAACCTGTCAGAGCTACATTGAAAAATTAGAAAGACCTGAAGTAAATTTCATAAATATTTGTAGCCCTCCAATTAAGGATCCAAGATTTATAGTAAGTATTTTATTATTCTTGTTATTATTGAGAAATTTTTTCACGGTATTTTTCCTGTAGGTATTTCTTTTGACATTGTATCTATATTCATACCTCTTTTATTTTTTCAGATACTGTGTAGAAACCTGTCAGAGCTACATTGAAAAATTAGAAAGACCTGAAGTAAATTTCATAAATATTTGTAACCCTCTTATTAACAATCTAAGATTTATAGTAAGTATTTTATTATTTTAATTTTTATTATTAAGAAATTTTGAAATATAGGTATTGTCAAACAGTCAAGAGAAAGCAGACACTAACGGTGCGTTAGCTAATTTTTAAAGAATATCAACCATCTCCAGATCAACTTTCGCAACAATCTAAAGGAGCTGGAAGTATGGACGTAAATGCAGAAAAGGTAGTATGGGTGGAACTGTAGCTGCATGCATAGGAGCCGAAGACTAGAAATTATAATTTTAGGCATACGTTTGTGCAGAGTAACAGATACCAGCATTTTTTAACAACACAGTTTAACACAACTGGTGTTAGTGAAGTTGTTAGATGTGATATATATGAAGGAACATATGCTGTAGGAACTGCAAAATAAAATATCATTTCTTCTTAATTGTGTTTATTATACCTTTCCATATATTTATTATAGTTAGTATGACTAACAAAAACAATAACAAAATGCATTATTAGAATTACAATCAAAAGTAAAGTTAACACTTTGCATGTACGACCTAGCTCCGCCAACGTTAGCATACTCTCCTCGCACCGAAAATGTTTCCCCACAAGACACAGATTTTGGATGCTTCTCTTCGAGGTAAATAATGACTGGAGATTTGACGGGTATTTTTCCATTCCTCTCTGTCTTCCTCATAGTCTGTTGTACTCTACACCCCATATGATGAAAGAATGTTTGGTGTTTTTTGACGATATGACACTTGTTATAACAGTACTGAACGTAAATATTTTTTCTTAATATTTTTGAGTTGAGATAATTTTGCAGCACCCTGTATAAAGATAACCAACCAGAAATATGCAACACTCTGTATATGGTGAAATATTCCTTTGTCGGTTCAATCAAATTTTGTGATTTAAACTAAGTGTAAGTTTTATTGTTATTGCTTATCATAAATATATATATATATATATTATATTACTAGAGATGAACAATACAATTTATATATATATATATATATATATATATTATATAATCCATTTTTATTTCTTTTTCCTACATTCATATGAAGACTCAAAGTGCTATGACTCATGGCATAAGATTGTGAGAAATAAGAATTTAATTAAATCAGTTACCTAAGAAAACATATTTATTCATAAAAAGATATAATTTTGCTAAGTAAATTCTTCAGCTGTTCTTTTAATCCTTCATTGGGACACGGTATTCCAAACCGGTTCCAATTAAATTTCCCAGCTTCCGTTACCTTCTTTGTATATTCGCTGAATTTATAATATGTGTCTCCTTTCAAGAAATATATATATCCATCAATGAACTTGAAGGCACTTGTAATACCTATTGGTAGGCCTGGAAATTGATCGGCAATTCGTCCACGCGTCTTTAATTGGAAAGGAAACATGGTAAATTCGACATAATTATAGGTATCGTAAAAAACGAAATATCTACCATGATGGTCTTGAAAAACTGCATTGATTTCTCTGAATCTGAAATTAATATCATTTCTTGTTATGTGTAAATCTGGGAAAGATGATGTAAGAAAGTCTTTAGTGGTGTTGTCGATTACCAAAAGGGAACCCTCAGAATTTTGGAAAATATGCGATATAGATGAATACTTGAGTTGTGCAGGGAGATAATCATGAAGATCATCAGGACTTGAGGGAATTCGCATATCATTTAAATCAAATTTCCATAAAAAATTTTGGTAACCAACATATAGTCGGAAGTTTGGAAACGACGGAGCAGTTGCCAGAAACATAAAGCTTGGTATTGTTATATCACATAAATTTTTGATTGTTGTACTAGGTAAACTTTTGATTGTTGTACTAGGTAAACTTTTGATTGTTGTACTATGATGATTCTTATAATGTGTGGAAGTAATGGTTGTGGTTGTTGTTATCAAAGGTTTGGTAGATGTCGTAGAAATTTTAGGTCCATAAAGGGCACTCATACCCAAAATATCATCTTGACTAATATCCTGCACATATTCATGGTACCAAGGAAACATTATTGCATCTTCAACATCACTGTGTCCTAAGCCTAAATTATGACCAATTTCATGTACTAATACCATTAGAAGGTTAGTTTTTCCATCTGGCGGTGTGCTAAGTCCAGTAAAATCCCAATTTTCATCACTATCAATATGAAGTTCAATGCATTTATCATCACCTGTAGGGAAAAATGCATGTGCAAGTACTTGACCCGAACCATCGAATGGAAATTGACAAGCATGATTTCCTTCACAGTCTGCTCGATTCCAGTGTACTCTTCGTCCAAAGGAAATGGTAATGTCGGGTTTATGTTGTATCGGAGAGGTAATTTGCGTGAATTGAAAATTGGAAACTTTCTCCCACATACTAAAAGCTTTTTCCGTCAAACGTTTAAGTGTAGAATTGGCTTTAGGGAAATACCAATATAGGTTGGTATTGTTCCATTTAGCATGAATTCTGTAATTGTTTTCGGCTTGAACACATCGAGGTTTGGATAGCAAACGTGATGTAGCATTATTCAAATCACCACTTACTGGAAGATTATATCGTTCTTGGAAAGCTCCTAAGGTACTTTTAAAATCGGTGGTGCTGCCATCAGTAGTGTTTATGTAACCATAATTCTTTAAATAATTTATGACTTCAGATTCATTGAGCGTCAAAGCTTGACGGGTGACACAGAATAATATCAACAGAATGCGACTAATCATAATGATGATCTGAATAAGAATGATGTTTATGACGTTTAACATCTATATATGTAATAATTTAACGTAACATGTGACTTGACAAGTCGTTTACATTTGTTCTTTTTAAAAATAATTGTCAAAAATTTTTAAAGTTTTTTATTTTCAAGAAAAACATCAATAATATACAACTATTTATTCAAATCATTGATAACTTTAACTTTATAAAAGTATACAAATTCCCTAAGGGTATTGTGTAACATATCGTTTGGTGTAATGGAACAAAATGCATATAAAATTTGTAAAGGACTTAAATTTTCGGAGGAGGTATTTTTACAGAAATCCAAAACATTATAATAATATTCACAAAAATTCAAATTTTCTAGCATAATTATACGTTGTACAATCAAATTATTTAATTCTAAAATTTGCGATACTTCTTCTTCATCCATGTAATACTCAACACCATGTTTCTTGACCAAAATCACCTTACTATCATCGTAATTTAGTGGGGTGATAGTACAGTCCTCACATAGTAATGAATCAGGTTTGAACTCGTCTCCGGTATGAAAGAAATTCATCTGTTGCGTCATAATTGAGATAAATGCATTCCATCCATAAGTACTGAAAGATATTTTGCTGAACTTAAGATGTTGGGATAAGATAACAGCAGGTGTGAATGATCTTGCAGGACTTATTCCACATTTTACTTCATACCCCGAAATTGGATACTGTGTTGAAAGCAGGTAAATGTTTTCAGACTTGACAGCAGTCTCATAGTTTTCCAATATTCTATCTAACTCTGAACTGTAGTTACTCGAATCAGATTCGTCCACGATGTCGACACTACCACTATCTTGGGAACTCATGTTGCTAACTGAGTTTGATATCCAAAGCTCACTCCAATTTATAGCTCCTGCTCTTTCAAGGTTTTCTACGCGGTGAACCGAAAAATAGATCTATACAATATCAATATTCTCTATCCAACTGTTGTGTTTGCTATCCAAACCAAGCCACTTGACGTACATTTTGTTACCCTTTCTTCTGAGCACCTTTTCAACTAAGTAAATGTCTGGATTCGATGTTTTCTGTAGTTCTTCATCATAGAAGCAGCCGCTGATTGGTGTTCCTTGCATGTCTTCAAGTAAATACGTAGCAGGATTGGTAATTTTAACTTTGGTGATTTTGAATAGTTCTGTAGTCCAATTGGGTGTATATCCTTTTTCAAAGACATGTTTTGCCTTGGATATGCGCACAATGTCACCAACTTTAAATTTTCGCGGGCCTGCTATCTTCAAATGACTATAGGTGTTATTCAAAATAGATTTTTCGTTGGATTTGTTGACTTGAGAAGGCTTATATTTTGTTGTGGAATGTTTTGTATTGTTGTAGTTTTGAGTAATTTCAGGTAGAATATCAATCCATTTGTGGGTGCCATTTAAACTGAAATACTTGTAGAGTTTCGATTTCAAAGTTCTTATAACACGCTCTGCCATAGAAGCTTTCATCGTGCTAAATACGCTGTAATGATTTATGTTATGTTTTTTCATTAAATTTTGAAATTTGCTATTGTAAAATTCCTTTCCCTGATCAGATTGCAGATTTTTTGGTATTCGTCGTGTATGAGCGAGAATGTCCGAGAATGCTCGAGTAATCTCCTCTCCGGTCTTCGTCTTCAGTGGGCGTGTCCACACAAACTTTGAAAAACAATCAATGACGACCAGTATCATTTTATGATTCCTATTTTGTGATGCAAAATTCCTCATCTCCGCAAGATCCATTTGCCAAAGATCGTCAAGGCCCTTAATGATAGTGCGTCTCCGAGGGAATTTTTTCCGTATCGGTTTGTGCAGCTCATTCACCAGTTGAATCTTTTCTTTAGAATGCTTATGTGACATGACTGGCTAGCTTTAGCTCCAGACTGCGAATGTGGTTATGAGTATTCGTATTCATAACCTTAATATTGTCTACAATGCCCGAAACGTTAGTTTTCATATCAGAGACGGATCTGATATTTTCTGTAATTTCTTTTTGTAAATCACGTATGCTTTCAACACACATGTTAATAGAAGCAGTGAATTCTTTTCGAATAAATATTTTGGCTGCCACAATTGAATCGTCAACGTATTTCTTCGTAGCCATATCCCTAGCTGCTACAGGGGGATTTCGCGAAATAAATGTATCAATTTCGTTAGTTTTATTTTGTAAGTTGGTAATGTGCGTCTGTAATATGGGGATTTTTGTCTTATGAAGCTCATTTCTTATCTCGTTGAATCCTACAGCTAAATCCTTTATATCACGTTCTTGTTGCTGCAGCACGGTACCATGTGCTTGAATTAATGGTGAGTTGTTGATAGCACGTAGGCCATTCAATTGCACATCGACATATTTTTTTGTTGCAGCGTCACTATTTGTTGTCGGTTCCTTAACATTACAAATTTTCACATTTTCAATATCAATATTACCGTCCTGAGTATGAGGAAACGTAATTTTCGCTGGTATACGCGCATAGGGCGTTTGATGTCTATGTCCGAATTTATCGACTGGCATAATTGAAATGAACAAGTTTCAACTTATATTATTCTATTATATCAGCTTCCTTGAGTTCATTGATAATTGCTACTATTTCGTTGTCGTGTGACGTATTACCTGCCTCTTTTGAAGCAATCAACAACTTCAAACGATCTACCAATTCATTCACATCATCCCAATAAATATACTCCATAGGTTTATCATTATATCTTAAACGATCGATACCTTTTCCTTTTGCAAAAGGAATTGATTTTAGACGAGTCAATACCTGAGACGATCTAGTCGTCGTTAGAGATTTTGTTTGGAATAAAGGTTTTATGATGTAGTGATATTTATCAGTACTTGACCCCTTAAGACGATTTATCGTGTCTAAATGAACTTTAGTTGTTGTCAAAAGATTTTTATAGTTCTGTAAATCTTGATCATTGTAACTGGGATCTTGGTAAAATAGAAGCTCATACAAGCCTGGTGTTCCAATTATATATTTTCCTACTTCGTTTTTCTCAGGTAGTATGTTTATATTACCGGTTTTTCCATCAAACGCAATTCGACGTTTGCCTAATGACCAACCGATTTCATCGTTGTATATCGGTCCATAATTTTTATCAATTTTATCATCTTTTTGGAAGTAATCTTCAATGAACTGATGACTGATGGCAGGATATTGATCCAAATATTCTTCGAAAGCTTCCTGAGAAATTTCGGGGCGCATCTCTTCTGGAGATTCAGAACGTGTAATATTGCCTGATTCATCGGTTTCGGCTATCGGTTCCGTTTCGAGAAAAGGTGTAAACACATCATCATCATCAGGTTCTTCCTTCTTTATTTCCTCTTTTGGATTCAAATTTGTAATCGTTTTTTGTAATGTCTTTGAGGATTGCACAATTTCTTCGAGTGGTTTAGATATCGGCTTGAATAGTTTATTAAGAGACTCATCTTGCTCTGATTTACCCAATTTCAATGCCAAGTATTTTTTTCGAATTGATCTAGCAAGTTCAGACACTTTTTTCTTGCGCAATGCAATAGCAACCTTATCGTCAGACATATTGGTGTGGACTGAAGAAGCAGCTTACCATTTTATATATTTATCGAATCCTTTGCGATACCTTCCATCATTGAGGGCGAAATCTTTCATAATTACCAATGTACCATAGCGATCACACCAACACTTTGAACACATATTTTTAAATACGTCAAATGTCATATCAGGAGATACGTGTTCGTCAAATATATGTTTCAAGTTCACCTCATCCTGCTTGAATAATACAATCACATTACAGTTGTCGCGAATAAGCTGTTTCGGTATTTTTGAGTATGTTTGACAAAGATATGCAGCATCAATATCTTTATGTCTACACATGGAGTAGTATTCACGAATTTTCTGCTGACCGTCACATGCAACGTCATCGAATAAAAAGACAGAATTTGGTCGAGCTTTCTCTGGACTAATTATTTCCTCGTTGTCTTTAAATGGGAAATAGCCAACGCCCTTGACTTGTGCTATAACTTCTTGCAGCAATTGGTACTTTGGTTGGAATAACGATTTTGAATAGACATAAACATTTTTGAATTTCGCACCATTCGGATTGAATAGGAGCGCCAGCACGACATTCGTCTTACCACACCCACTGGGACCACATATAATGGCACGGAAAGAATTTGGTAACAATTTACCATGTTTGCCGATCGATGACGTTGAGGTGAAATCCAGATTTTCAATGGGAATCGTCTGATCTTGTTGAATTATCTTCATGGTGTGTGCTGTTTTTCGTAGTAATACTCTTTAAATATAGGTGTCACCAATTACGCGTATCAGTCTTAATGTTGGTGTTTGAAGGAGAAGGTCTCTTAAATTCTCTCATCAATAAACTACCTATTGAACTTCACTTACCTAACTATCAGTACTGTGGACGTAAGTAAACTGTCCCACCCTTTTTGCGAAAAATTAATTGTTTTATTTTTAGCCGGTACAAAATTGGAAAAACGTCTTGATCGTGGAGATCCGGGCATAAACCCCTTGGACGCTGCTTGTAAACAACACGATATTTCTTACTGGAAGAATAAATCTCTCGAAGAACGACACAAAGCCGATCAAATACTTGAAGATAAAGCTTGGGCACGCGTCAAATCAAAAGACGCTTCACTGGGAGAGAAAACTGCTGCATTACTTGTAACAGGTGGAATGAAGGTGAAAAGAAAGTTGGGGATGGGCTGTCGTCGCAAACGTCGTTCCTTGCATCGAGATGTCATTCTAAAAGTGGGAAAGAACATGAAAAAAGGGGCATCTTTGAAAGACACTGCAACGTTTGCCTTACGAGCAGCCAAAGCACTTATTAAAGAATTTGGTGGGAAAAAAGAAGTCGAGGTTCCTCGAGTGATACCTGTAGCGAAATCCGGAGGTTTCCTACCACTTATCCCTTTGTTTGCAGGCCTTTCGGCACTGGGAGCGCTGTCAGGTGGTGCTGCTGGGATTGCAAAAACTGTCATTGACGCAAAGCATGCGCAAAAGAAATTGGAAGAAGATGTACGTCATAATAAGGCTATGGAACGTGTAGGATCTGGTCTGTACCTGAAAAAGTACCCAAAAGGCGGTTTTGGATTGTACTTGAAAAAACAAAAAAACCGATAAAGCTACCCAATCACGCATTAACCGACTTTGACATAACACATTACGCAAAATCGCTTAAAATACCGCATTTTCGAGGAGTTTTCATGCGAGACACTCTCCCCAAAGACGGGCCCCGAAAACGAGAATGCGCAGTTGTTAATTTGGACATCTCTGAGAATAGCGGAAGTCATTGGGTAGCTTACCGAAAGATAAACAACAATGTAGAGTATTTTGATTCATTTGGTAACTTGAAGCCGCCGAAAGAAGTTGTTAAATATCTCGGAAAAAGTGCGCGAATTTTCTACAACAATACCCAATATCAAAACTACGATCAAATCAATTGTGGCCATTTGTGTTTGAAATTTCTACAACAATGATGGAACTATTACTACAACATATCTACCATGGAAAAACATTGAGCAGTTTTACTGTCGAAGAACTAAAGCACTTTCCCATTGAACATCTAATAGAGTGTGTAAGACCTTGGGAATTGCTGGAAATATGGCATAAACTTCCCAATGAATATCGAGCAAATTTTGAACTACAAATACGACTACCTTGTTTCATCCATTACAACCGACCTGATTGGACGACGCATTGTGACGGTCCTCCGAGTTCGCAAGCTACTTGTTTCCTTTGTAAACAAACATTAAAAAAATAAAAATGATATTTAAATTCAAACATTATTCGTTTTTCATTAGTCATCATGTCGCAGTTGCTGAGAGTTAACAGCACCAATCACGTGTTTACCTTTCAACCTCCTACGCCTATTGAGCTCGATCCGAAGAAGGAATACGAAATAGCTCTACGATCTTTTCATTCTTATCACAGTATACCGAACATTGAAAATTGCAAGTTTTTCTACTACGATACCAAGGGCAAGCTTCAAAGTTTCGATTTTCCCACAGGATGTTACGAAATTGCCGATCTTGAAGCGTTTATCCGAGATAAATTAGGTGCAGGCAATCTAACTAGACCAGAGGATATATTTTCACTAAAACCCAATCACAATACGTTAAAATGTGAAATTTCCAGTAAATACAAAATTTCCTTCAAGGAGACCAATAGTCTTGGAAGAATCTTAGGATTTTCACCGAAAATACTCGAAGCTAACAAATTGCACTCTTCAGATCTCCCCGTCAAAATCATTAAAGTATCTAGTATTCGCTTCGATTGTAACATTACCACTGGAGCCTTCGATGCAAACAGACCTGCTCATACTATATACGAATTCGTCATACAAGTGGATCCGGGATATTCAATAGACGAAATTCCTCATAATTTACTCTATTTACCTGTTATACCACAAAGTGAAATAACCAATATCACCGTCATCGCTTTAGACCAGGACGGTCAGCCCGTAAACTTTCGTGGAGAACTAAGTACGTTGGTGTTGGAGCTTAGAGCGCGATGGGCCTAATAATCAATCATAAAAGACAATCTGCAGCACTTCCAACTTCATTAGCTGAGCAGTCGCCAAAGCTGAAACAGCTCTCGTTCGCAAACAAATTGGTCTTGCAATCGCTGGGTTTTAAATTGAAAAATGACAACCATGTATGGAAAACGTCTACGCCAAAACGACATGCCTCCAATGTTTGATATCTATCGTAAGCCGATGTTTGATGAGTCAATTCGAAAGGCCGAATATAGAACCTATGCTCCATTTATAAAATCATTTAATTGCAGTGACATTGTGGAGTTTAGCATTAATCAGGTTGATTCGTTTTTTGCGATGAGCGAAACATTGTTGTGCATTAGGGGTTCTCTCGAAGTACACGGAGCTGGTGACGTAAAATTAGCAAATAATTTTGGAGCCTTTCTATTCGATTCATGTACGTACAGTGAAAGTGCCAGGGAAATGGAAACAGTTCGAGATCCTGGAATAGTAAGCACCGTACGTGCCATGACCTGTTATAAACAAGAAGATTCCAATCATATGGCTATAGCCGGCTGGAATTACCCGAAAGATCCTATTTTGAATGTAAGCGACAAGTCCTTCAACCTTCTAATACCTCTCAAACATATTTTCAACATTTTCAACGATTATCCCATGATTACATGTGGACGTCAAACAATACGACTAGTTCGAGCACGAAACGATAATGATTGCTTATATATTACTGAAAAGAATGTCTCTGGAACGCCTACAACAGCTAAAATTAACATTACAAGCGTTGAGCTGAAAGTTAAACATATCTTTCCTAATGACGACATAAAATTGAATCTTATGAAATCCATTCAAAAAGATCAACCTATAGTTATTCCATTCAGGAAGTGGGAGTTACACGAATTACCTTCAATTACTAAAGGAGCAAGACATGAAGTTTGGGCTGTCAAGACATCCACTTCAGTTGAAAGACCTCGTTTTGTTATTGTTTTCTTTCAAACCGACAAACGTAACTCGAGTACAGCTGACCCGACTCTATTTGACAATGCCGACGTACAAAGTATAAGACTATCACTCAATGGTGACTATTGGCCCAATGAAAGAATGCAATTGGATTTCGCTAAAACTGACTACAATGAGGCGTATTTTAACTACACTGAATTCTATCCCAACTACGCAAACTCCACACAGAAGAGTACCCTGCTGGATTATTCTTCTTTCAAGAAACGAGCATTGTTTGTTATCGATTGTTCAAAACAGGAGGAAGGTATGAAGGCGTCCACAGTCGATGTGAAACTTGACATTGAAGCAAACATAGGCTTTCCCGAAAATACCAAAGTCTATTGCATCATAATTCACGATTGCGTAATGGAATACTTCCCCTTCTCCGAAATTGTTAAAAGCTTGAACTAGATGTTGTGAGTTAGTGTTCGAGCAGACGTCAACATGAGAGTAGCATTCGTAGACATCCAAGGTTTTGTTGTAGAAGGTCATTTCGTTGTCAAAGAACTCAGCATAGAAATTGGCCATAAAGGTTCGCATTACATATTTTTACCACCGCAACCGTTTTCCACATTGAGCGACGCAGACAAGACGACTACATCATACTTGGAAAGGAATGTGCATGGTATTCGATACTCTTCAGGAGATGTAGAATATTCTAAACTAAATGAAATATTGAAAAGCAAGTTATTGTATGCCGCAGACTACATTTACGTTCGAGGTCAACAAAAAGCCGAATTTCTGGATAAGAAATGTCACATTTTCGGTATTTTTCCACGCATTATTGATGTTTGCAAATTTGATGGTACGCCGTGTGCAACAGGAAACTTTGTCCACGATCCAAACCCCTGCCACGCCACTGGAGTATATTCGTGTACCGAAAGAAATGTACAACGCCTCCACCACTGGTTTTTAAATACTGTATTACCTTTATAAATAAAGTTTTTTCTAAAAAACATGGGTTTTATTGAAACACTCTGTATATTCATCAACTTTTATATTACATGAAGATTGGAATTTTCGTTTTACAATTTTCAAAATAATTTTTAAAATTAAAACAAATACAGCCACTAATATTACACATGACATTGCGAAAACATTATCAATTTCATTTTTTATTTCCTTTTCTGTTCTGTTGAACATGGTGTAGGTTGAATACGTCTTAACGGATAAGTAGTTTGCGGCAGTCTACGAGCTAACTGATGGATCTCTTGAGGTACCCAGTTTATACGAAGGCTGCTCCACGTCTGTCCTACCTTATCAGATAAACTAAGATTCTCCATTTGTTTCATAACCTCACTTTTATCTTTATAGAAAGCAATATCTTTCTTCAATTCACCAATGCTATTAATAAACTCTTCAATTCGACGTCTGTACTCTTCTGAAGACATATTACGAAAGAGAACATACGTAGAACCGTTTGATGATCGTTTAACGAGACGTGTCGTTTGACATAACGATGTGACGTTTGACGTGACGTTTGACATAACGATGTGACGTTTGACGTGATGTTTGACGTAACAACGTGACGTTTGACGTAACAACCTAACCCAAAGAGTTACTTTTAAACAACCTGGTATATCAGCGCTCCCGCTGTTATCATCCAAACGGATCTTTCTCGACTACGTCACATTTTACGGCAAGAAGCGTACGCGCGCGATGGTCACGCACCCAAAGAGTTACTTTTAAACAACCTGGTATATCAGCGCTCCCGCTGTTATCATCCAAACGGATCTTTCTCGACTACGTCACATTTTACAGCAAGAAGCGTACGGTGCGCGCGCGCTCACATTGCAGCATGTAATACCTTTCTTCGCATCTAATACACATGAGAGCTCATGGCAGCATGTGTTGAATGCCTTGCTATAGACGCGTAGGTTGTGGGATCGAATCCCACTGGAGTTTTTTTCGGATATTTTAAATATACAACTAGCGGACTAAAAATGGCGGCAATAAAGATGGCGGCCTGCATTCAAATTTGCCGCGCCACTCTCAGCGCCAACAGCGGACATTTTTCGAAGTAGTGCTCCAGAAACCGTATTGCTCTATCTACTAGCCTCCGTACACGAGCCACATTTTGCGGTCGAGCCGACCACAGAATTGCCGTAGCGCTTCGGCGAACTCAAACTACCCATAAGAAATACTATACCATACGTACACGGGCATTCATTGCAGTCAAAACGTGCATCTGCAGTCTACTTGAAGTCGATCTCCGCCGAGTGGTCGCTGCTGCATCCGCCGTACACGAACATTCTTGTGGTCGTATGAACCGCGTTGCGCCGTCGCGTTCGAAGCCATTTGTACCTAAACGAGTGCATCGACAAGTTGTTTGCAATGGAGAATATTTTCTGTGATGTGGTTGCAGTCGCTTCAACTACACGTGCGGTTCATATGACCGCAAGTCGACCACAAAAATGTCGTTGGTTCAACCGCAAGGTACAGTTGACGTGACCACATTTTTGTGGTTGTCTCGACTGCAAATATGTGGTCCGTGTACGGCCGCTGGGGATGCGGGGTTAGCCGACTTCTAGTCTTCGAGCCGAATGACGGGTTGCCTCCCAGATGAATCAGATGGGCGAGATTTCCTCACAGGAGTGATATATGTGCGAGTGTTACTTAAAGAGCCAAATTCACGCAGTTTAAATGCTCCAATGAATTTGCAAGGAAAAAACTAGTTACCATTTTCCAATATTCGCAATAAATTAATAGAAAAATTTGATAAAATGACAAGATATTTGTGTATTTTCTTGTAAACCAGTTACCGACAGTCGGTGACTGAGTGAAGTCAGGATTTTTATACCGACTTCATTGGCACCTCACCAGAGAAAAACAAAATTATGTTAAAAATATGTGATAATTCACTATGAATTACAAAAACGTGATCTTCAAATGAAAAAGAAACAATGTTAACCAACAAGGGATTAATTCTAGACCGATATTCTTGAAAATAGACTTACTTGTTTTTTAATTGACACACAAAGACAAAACGTCAACGGAGCTCTTAGTACTGGTCCAACAGTAAGTACAGAACAGCCTTTACTTTCGGTAACTTTAATCCATTCCACCTCATCACCATCCAGTGCTCGTATGGGCACCAACCTTACTTGCCTTTGTTTCCCACTCACAACCACAAGCAAGTGCTCTTCACTAATATATTCTAATTGGAAAATTTTCTTTCCATCTCCTATTTTCGCTACTTCAGTTCTATCTAAATCTATACAGTACATACCGTCCTCGGTACCTAAAACTGTAACAAAAATATAAATATAATACCTTAATAGGAAAATATGTGGATATGCTAATGTATCAATATAGCATCAACTTTTTGTTCAAGACCGACCAACAAATGTTCACTGTTCGGATAATGGCAAACGATTAATCTGATCTCTGATTTACGATAATGGAAAGAAGGAAATTTACTAATAATGCACGTACCTATTCTATCGGGATCTATAATTGCACCACTTAACGCATTTCTTAATAAAGTAAGAGATGTATCTATCAGTTCTCTAGCGACAAGAACTGTTGTATTTGGAAGATTATTCCTCTTCATTATTCGATGAAGCTCCGCCAAAGCGACTACCCATTTATTCTTCTCTGCTTCTGTGTCAGCAAGCATTAAAGTAGAATTTCGAGGTCCAGGAGGTTCCATCAACGACGTCGTTATCTGTATAACAAATTTAACAATTTACATGAGCCAAAAAAATATAATTCATTAAAATTAGACTAGTTAGTATGGGAGAAATTTTTTGAATGTCTAGTTGTCAAATTTTTCCGTTGTGTCTGATAGGGAGCAAAAATTATTTAATATTTAGTTCATCCTGACAACGGTTGATGGAACGCTACCGAAACGTTGTTATTAAAAACATAAAAAATCATTATTGTGGTTTGATTCCCAAAAAATAAGAGAAAAAAGAATAAATAATATGCCACAACGAGCATACAGAAGATAATTTCAGAGACAATTACCTACAATTTATGAATATTTCTTTTTTTGTAACGTCAATAGTTACGACGTTCGAGCTCTGTAAAGTGTACTCAAACGATCGTTTTGGTCATTACACACGAAAGATAAATATTTGCCGAGCATGTATGACGAAAAGCCAGCTTACTATGGCATGTCCTTCACAGGTATTAGGGAATGCATCAACGTGGTGGTAAATATTCAATATTTCTACTGTATGCACTTTCAAATATTTCGGATATTGATTCAATTATTGGTAGTACCATTGGGTAGCGAATTCCCATAATTTCTAAATTTTATTCAGTTGAGTTAAGGTGTGAAAGCTATTTACCTTAAAAATACATGGAATATCCTTCTTGTTAGCATGTATAACATCTAAATCTTTAACGCTAGACACACTGAACTGTGAATCTCGCATATCCAAGACTTGAGCTACATGGACACTTGGTAAAGCATTACGATCAGCGGATATATCGTACAAAAAGAGTTTGAAATCACAAACAACGACGAATTGTCTGACCCAACCTGAAACATTCACATATTAATGATTTTTTCATGAAACTAACCAATAGTAACTTACCTTTTTTAACTCCGCCTAATTTTGGAACCTTAACATAACCTTCGTAAGCTGTTCCTATACCTCTAGTGGGGTCGATGCCCAAGGGTCTTTTAGCTATAAATTAGATTTTTACTTGAATTTAGAATTTTTAAATGGAGCAACAAGTACTTGAAAGGTCTAGTTTCTGTCGGGCTCCGACTGATTTAGATAATTTAAAGGATGGAATCAGACAGGCTTGTTGAGAAATGTTGATATTATTGGATGGGCAGATGTCAGCATATCCATTAGCAGCTGCATAAGAACCGGTTCGTAGCGACGTTTAGCGAGGAGGCAGAGGGCAAGAAAATTGAATGTCGGCCGGCGCTATTGCACCTCTTGGCGTTCTATCCCAGACTGTAGCACTGTGGCGATGTTTAAATGGAGTTCAATAGGTCTGATTTTGAGATGGAAAGTGTACCCAGTTTATAATAATGATAAAATATAAAAAGCAGATGATTATCAACAAGTAAGATAGATATCAAGGGTAATAATAATAACATGCTTCACTAAAATGACAATTTATCTGCAGGAAACTGTGAATAAAGTAAATAACCATGTTAGATATCCAAACAGTCACTAAAACACTGAGTTCTTGTACAATCAGCTGTAAAATGGTGAGGAAAACTTAATGAACTAGGCGAGTCACCTTACTCTGGATTCCAGGACACACTGGAATAAAAGGAAATGAAATATCAGATGAACTAGCAAAGAGGGGGACTGAAATACCTTTCTGGAATCAGCCCCAATGTAATATTGGAAGAAATAGGTAAAGCCAAAAGAAAGAGATCTGACCATTGGAAAGATCTAGTAGGGCTTATATCATCAAAAGATTCTTCTGGGTGAGTACAAGCTGTAGAGATCAAATGAATGCATATCAAAGTAAGTTTTAACAGGGATCCTAACGGAACGGTATCGCCTGAATGGGCCCCAGTAAACGCTTAAAATAGTGGAGGAAAAAGAATGTAAATTCTGTGGCATGGAAAAAGAAACTTTCATCCACATTCTTGCGAATTGCACAGCACCTTGTTCTCTGGATAGCAGAGAGACATTTACCAAAGTAAAGGCCTGCAGATACACTAAAATTCCTCCGGGAAAAAGGACTAAAGGAGCTACTAGTTTCTGAGACTTTCCTCAGGAACTAAATAGAAGTAATTAGGCACAATGTCAAAACACTCAACTCAGCTCAATATTATTTGATTATTTATCATCACTATGAACAAGTTGTAGCATTAGATTTAAAGTTACTCACTTTGATCTGGAGGTACAGGACACACGGCAGGAACATGTTGACAGCATGACGTATGACAAGTGAAACCACATATTTCACATACCATTCCCTGTCTCATGAGGCCCACCATCAAAGAAGTACAATGACTGCATTTTGTAGGACTAGAAAACGTTCTTACCAGAAATTGATGAGCTTTGTGTTTTAAAGGAGATTGTGATTGTGATTCATGCTAAAAAAGACAGAAAAACGGTAGGTTACATAATCTGATCAGAGCAGAATTGATTTAAATTTAGGTTGGTAGTTTAGTCAGTAGTTGGTCAGTTTAAGGTAGTACAGTGGTATTAAAAAAGTATTAAGGAAGAGACTTTAATTATCCTATTTGCGAGAAACTGGAGTTTGGGGTTATCAAATGTCATATGTTGTAAAAATAACCTATTCAAATAACGTGAACTCATATAGCCGCCCATAGCAAACAATTTAAGCAGCTGGTCAGTTTCCTATTGTAAATTTTATTAGTGTTTTCTTGGAAAACCTTTATTGGCACAAAACCAGTATCCTAAAATTCCTAAAGGATGTTGGACACAGAGACACACTCAATTGAAATACGAACTTTGTCAATTAAAATTCAATTCAAAAAATGACTTATAAAAAGAGAGATCATAACATTCACTCGAAACCAAAAATATATAGATTATGTTCATTAAAACTGGAACAAATCAAATATTTCTTCATCCCATTCACTCAATTTCCGATTAAGTCCAACTGATACAGAATGCAGCATCGGTGAAGGGGTAAATATTACCAAAAAATTAGTAAGAATTTGAAATGTTCTCACATTTCATTTTTAAATTTCAATCAATACTTACCATACTAAGTTCCGATAAATTACTCTTCGAACTTGTCATGCTTAACGCCCTATTGTCTTCAATATCCCCCTCTTCCGATTCAATTGATCCTCCCTTGAATAAATTTTGCGTCGGTATGTTATCGTATGTGTTTACTTGTTGCGACGAAGAGTTACTTTCCTTTAAAAATTGATCCAGATAGGACATTTGAGAAGAAGGACGTTCTAAAACTGCAAAATAAATCAATCAATAACACATCTCGGCCACTTTTTAGTTAACCACTCATTGAAAATTAATAAAACACACTTAAAACTTCGTTTGCAGATATTAATAACAAAAAATAGCAATTTGAACAGTGGCCAACGAAGTTGATATTTAAAAATACAAAAATTATGCATTAAATTGAGGGCTTCGCATTTTCTCGTGTTCACACAACCTTGTTTTGATGTTTATCGGATGTTACATTCACAACAAGCTTGCGATGTCAGATGTTGAGAACTGTGCGAAGTCCTTTCTTTAGAACATGTTAAATACCCTAAGGGCTACAAGTGAACATAATAAAATGCTATGCACCAAAGTCAAAGGACAAAACAATATATTAGCACTCCAAGCAGTAACCAACAGGAAAAATAGAAGAGTTAGGAGGACTCCTCGAGTAATGAATGCGAATTGTGTACTACAGGTTATTAATATAAGTATTTGGCTATAAAAAATTTGTGATAACAAATTGGTCATCCTATTTTTACAGACACTATTACATTTTTATGTATTGAATCATATTAATTACTAAAATATGCTTAAAATTAACCAAGAAAATATTTTTGTGTATTAAAAATAATTATTATTGTGAAATTAAAAATATACTGCGATACATTTTTCGTGAGATATGTGCAAATGTGTTGTTACAATAGTTGATTCAGACGATTCAGTATCAATTTATAAGAGGGGAATCGGAAACTGGCTAGATAAGGAGCACCAACAATGAATACAAAGAAGTCCCAACCAGGCTATTGAAACAAGGTAAGAGATATTTGGTGACAGTTACCGACCTGGTGACTGGACCCAGAGCAAACATTTGCACAAAATGGGCAGACATCATTCTTATTTTTTTATTTTTCCTTTCCATTTTGAATTTCACAACAATAGACAACTACAAAAATGTATAATACTTAATACTCATAGTCCATAGTGACCAATGTATCAAAAAGCAGCCATTGAAGCTCTGAGTTCTTGTGTTATCAGTTCTAAAACTCAAGAGCTAAAAAAACTCAATGAGCTAGATAAGGACAATATTATCATCATACTGTGGGTACCAGGATACACTGGTATATAAACAAATTAAATGGAACATACTTTTTGGGAACAGATTCCAATGTAATATTGGAAGAAAATGGTAACACCGAAATTAAGAGAAGATCTGTCCAATGGAAAATTCCATCTAGTAGGGTAAAGACAGTCAAATATACTTTTGGGACACCACAAATAGGCGAAAGCAAATAAATGTCTATGCCCGGATACTGTCACCTGGATGAGCTCCTGTAGATACTGTGGAAGGAAACAAGAATCTCTCATTTACGTACTTGCAAAATGAATAGCATTACAGACTACTAGGTGTATACTGCTAAACAGTACTAAACTATATACCTAAACTTCCTCCAGAAAATGTGAATAAAGGAAAAACTAGGCTCTGAAGATTACTCAGAAGCTGAGGGGGTACAATAGATATTTTGGGTCTCAATGAATATCACTTTAATAATCATCGAAGTGTGTCTAAAATAGTGTTACTGCAAATTATGTCCAATGTCGAGCAGTGACGACGGTTCCAGAAATTTCAAAACCTTTTTGTTTTGAGCAAACCCTTTTTCACTCAACACACAACTTATATTTATCTGTAAAGTGAGACGATTTTCTACTGTAATGTACTGTAGGAAATTTAAATACGGGTACTGATTAATGAAATCTATACTTCCTTATAGATCAAATATTTTTCACACTATTGCTGCTGGAGAAAACATGGTCTTAGTTACACGCGATTACTTACTAGCACCTAAAGGATTTCAAAACATATCTCACTAATATTTTCTACTCGAAAGATATTCCCAGCTACCTATTAATATTACAAAATGCACTATTTATATAAGAGTCCTCTTAACTACAAGCAGTCGTAGTCGCAAGCAAAATTGCGTATTAAAAAGTAAGGCTATTAGTTAAAACATTCGCTGAGACTAACCCTTAACGTGACGTTTGATGAACGACGATATTCCTAAACTTGCTGCATGTAAACATTTACAAGTCTTCACATGTATAAGAAATGAAGTTTAAAAATGGAAGCACCAGTCGTTTCGATAACTTTATTAGGATAAAAACTCCAAACAAAACTTAACAATGTGTAATAATAAGAACATAACTAAACAAATCTAAAAAATATTCATGCTCTAAACCTGAGTATATGGAATTATGTCTTGTTTTAAGCATAATCAATTTATGTGTGAATTTGTATTTTGAAGTGATTTAAAACGATGCCTACGAAAATATCAACAAATTTTAGAATTTCCATGCATTTATATCAGTGTTTCTGTATTTCATTAGATACAACCTAAATAGAAGAATAACTCTGCTCATGTGATGATTTACGTCAGGCTAAAATCATTGGTAAAAAACACCAAGTATGAAAAAACTGACAAAACATTACATTTATAATGAATCGCAAATGAAGCAATGGGTCTTTTTAGTACCTAATTAATTTGTATTACATAATTTGAAAAGATTTTTTAGAAAAATATCACTGTATTTTTTTCAAGGGCATTATTTTTATATAAAAAATATCAAGAGTAATTGACTGATCGGTCCAGTACCCCAGCCTTAATGCTTTTTGCACTCGTTTATGTGAAGAAACCAGTGGACCTTATCAGGATCAACATTTGTTCATTCGTGGAAAAATCTTCCTTGGATGCTCTGGTCCTAGGTTTCTATATTTCCAATAAGATAATGCTTAACAATCGAAAAACAATAACGCCAAAATTGATATAAAGCTGCCGAAAAAGACTCCTAGAGTAAGATGTTTGATATAATTCACCAATTAAATTATTTGTCTTTATTAAGAAACTGAGTTTATATGGTATGTATGGCTGTGTGCCACAATACCAAAATTTTTTTTCATGTTAGTATAATTTTCAATACTTTTGATATGGCTAACAACTAAATTGACACGATACTCCTAAACTAACTTCACCAATACCTAAGAATTATTTGAAACATTTTTTAGATTTGTCGAGAATTCTATTTATCCTGTTTTATAACCACATTATATAAAAAATATATATACAACACTATTTCACACATTATTTACACTTGATCTTTGAAGTTTTTTTATTATAAATTCAGTTTAAAAATGCCACCAAAAGTTAGTTACTTTCACTGTTTCAACCATATAGTCGCATGTAGAGTAACATAATTCCCCAGAAGCAGGAAGTTATTCCAATCACCAAAGGCAGTTGTTTCAACCACGAATTGACTAAATACACATAGAAACAATTACCACCCAACTGGGAGTGCTAATATACACTGTAGCCATTTAATTATACTTTGAAAGGGTCACTTTTACTTAGGTTGACTGCTGTACATTTGATCGAATATTACATTGAATCTACATCAAAATATCACATAATTGTGAGAACATGTTAATCCGACCAGTAAACGAACTTTCTCACAGGAATCCAATTAAAAAGCATTGAAGAATATTTCATTCTATTCAAGGTCAGTATTTAGCACCTCAATTATTAAAGAAACCGCTCATCTGATTTTTATAATATTTGGTCTGCGAGGATTTTGTTATACAGGGTGTTCCTTTAGTAATTGTACATAGAAGTACAGTACAATCTTCGCTTCAAAATATTGCGAGTTAAAACAACTACAGTCCATTTAACAACCAGAAGGAGTGATTTGAAAAGCCTTACTAAAACCTCTAAAAGTTGCCATATCAGTTACTAAAGGGTGTGTTCTGAAAAAGTAGTCAACAGTCGTGTTCCAAATCTATTAAATATGCATTGATTGATAAATAAATCAGCAACCCATAGCCATAAGTCGTTTTCTCGTCTGTTCAGTAGATTATTTAGATGTTTATTGTAGACATAAGATGAATGTATTTGATTTTTGACGGTCCGAAATGACCTTACATTGTTTTACAGGACTAAGCGAAGAGCTGGTACTTGAAGTAGAAGGATCCATAATGGCCAATATTCAATACAATTGCTTCTTCAAGTTTTTAAAGAAACAGTTTCAACGAAAATGGAATCCAGTGAAGTGCACGTTCCAAGAACGGTTTTTATTGGGATAGCGCGTTTTTTCGCTTATATTGGAAATGTTGTTAATAAAATGCGTTTCTTGTTACTTTTTTGTGTATGATTATTTTTGTTTTCAAAATATGATTTTGTTTATTGAAATGTGTATCGATTAACAACTATTCAAATTATAAATCATAAGAAAACCTGGATAAAAACTTTCTCTTTCTAACATTGGTAACCAAATCTGTTAGTTGTTCAATTTTTGATGATTATCGGATGAGCTCTACAAAAAAAAATCTAACGGCGTCAAATCTTCGAGGCTAATTCACGTTATCTTTGTGAGGGAGGACCATACACTCATTTCGTTAATGCAGTATGTCCATTGTGTGTAACGTATAGTTTTCTAAATGAAACCACAAGTCGACTATGTTCATATAGTTAAATTTGGACAAAAGGAATTGGTTATAAACGTTCTATTTTTTGTTCTATTCGCTTTTTTCAATTTGATGTTATAAAGACCAAAGTAAAAATGACCAATCTATTGGCTACAATGTCAAATATTTCGTTTAATATGTTTGATTTTAAGTATGTGTGTCTTTGTACAAATAAAGAAAAGATTAAACTAACTAGTAAAATCAAACAAATTAATAAAGAAAATAAAAAAAAGTTATCTGATACTTACATCCTTCAGAATCCATTCGATTCTGGTATTCTTTAAGTTGCTTTTCTTTTCGTTTCAGATCTACGTTCAAGGCCTCATTTCGTTGTCTAAATTCTCTAAGTTCCCTAAAAAATTTTGAACGTTTAGTATTCTGCATTGTAGTAAGTGAAGAGAGCATTTACAAATAGATTAACAACCAGACGTTGCGCTGTTGGTATGAAACCCCAGCACAAAGGCACGTTATATTATTCCTTAAAAGCCCTTCGGCGAAACTGTCATACGACCTACAATGACAAAGTCGAGAAATGGTGGGAATACTGACCGCATATTGTAGGCTGAGGAAACATATGCACACAATTGGCCTAGCAGATGACAGCCTATGTAGGTTCTGTCAGGAAGAAACCGCGTAGCACATACTCTGCGAGTGCGAAGGCCTAGGAAGGGTGCGCTTTCACTTACTCGGAGAAAAAAACCGAGGACAGAGAACTCAAGGGAGGGGGTATCCAGGATATTAATTCTAATAAGAAGATTAAGGCCAGATATCGAGCTCTAAATATAGGGAGGACCACTTATATATCTGCAAAGGTCGCAGTGGGATAGGACAAAGAGCCACTCCAATGTTTTATACTCAAAATATAGCATCGCATTTGAAGATAACTCAAGAAAAAGTTAAAAACAAAACAATTGTTTAATAACCTCCATCTAGCAGCTTGACACAAACTAATTTGATTTTCGGAAAACCTCAACAAAATAAACTAATTCAAATTTATTTTCGGTAAATGTGAATATAAAGTAAAATATATTTTTATCTACTTACTTTTGAGCAGCCAATAAGGCCTCTCGTGTTTTACTCAAGTCTTCGCTAATTGCTTGTTTCGCTTGAATTTCGCTTTGCAAAGAACTTTGTAAGTTTAAAAGTTCCATTTTATCTAATTTTTGAGATCGTCGATTTCTCCAATTTTTATCTGTACCAGAAACAACACTAGATACGCCTGAAAATTTGAAATACTACAATAAACTCACCAAGTAACTATTACCTAGTTAACCAATTTGTTTTATATTAGTTTTAATTCGGTAGTAAATATGACTTTGTTATCTTTATAACTATTATCTATATTTTATCGTTCTATAAAGCAATAGTAAGATCCGGCAGCAAATTCTACAGGTATCTTTATTTATGATAAAAACGAAATCAAATGAATGATTAAGTACAATGTTATGCATTATTTTCAAAATAAAATTTTGAATATTTTATCAATTTTCATTAGTTTTGATCCACAAATTAATAATACAACCGAGTATCACTCGAAATAAAAAAAAATTGTCTCCAAGATATGCGAACTGTTTCGTTTTCGTTGCCGCACCCTGTATATAAAATATTTTACATAACATTTAATACTGCCACTTTCACTATCAATATTTTTCTCGTAACCTCGCTTAATGAGACTTCCTGTGCGTAGCAAAGTTAATAAAATGTTGATAACAAAATAAAAGTTACGTTACGCTTCAATGCTCTCCAAATTTCACTCACCAGCATGTTTAAGGTAATCCAGTTCCTCGGTCATTTTGGTTGCTAAAGCTTGAAGATACGCTCTAGCATCCTTTTCATCGCTTACCCATTGAATAATCTCAGTTAGCTGCGATTCCCATTGGCCGAGAGCTTCTTGTTTATTTCTTAATTGTTCATATTCCGATTCCAAATTGTTCCGTTCCGTTTGAAGGCGATTCATGGATTCGGTAAGCTGGAAATAGCGATGTATAACTTAAAATGTACTTGTGTCAAAAAGAGTATTAAGATGTAATCATACCACCGCAGCATTAGAGACAGAAGAACAGCATCAGAGAAAGAAGAACAGTATTAGAGAAAAAAGAACCATTATCTAGTAGATACAAGGAAATAGTAATTAGACCAAACGACCATCCATAAATTACGGCACACGAATTTTAAGAATTTGACAAAGGTTACTTTTATAGAGTCCCCCCCCCCTGATGTGACTTAACATATTTTTTAGTTAAGAATTATTACAGGTTATCTAAAGAGTCATGTCCAGGTAATGGCATCGTCTACTCGAGGGTAAAGGATTGGCTGGGTGGGAGGAATATATGTGGGAGTATAGTACAATAAGCAAACATGCTGCTCCCGGTATAAGAACGACCCCAAAAATAAAAACTTTCATGAATTCATTGCCATCTGGTGATGCTCATATGGGTTGGTTCATGCCATATACGATAATCGGCCCTATTCCGTATCATGTTATTTGACAATCATAGTTAAGTGTGAATTTCTGTAATATAACGATATGACTAAAAATACCGATTCTATATAATCATGCGCATAGTTATGTCAAAGAGAATCGTTATTTTATCATCGTTATTTTTGGAAATTCTGTTGTTAAAATAACTGGACCAGTTTGACAGCCTGTTATGTCTTAACAATCTCGCTAAGTGCAAAAAATGTCAAGAATCTAATCAGTTTTTTGCTATGTATTCGTGGTGATTTGTCATTTTTTGCAACCTAATTGTTAATTATTTCAACCTCGCATGGTTTGTTCTTCCCTCTTATAGGATTATTTTCTGAAAATTTCAACAGAATCTCATACTGTAGTCTTGTTGTGTTTGAGAGGCGTACTTGTTTTTCCATTTATAAATATATTAAGTACACTTGAATGTAAACTTTCCCCGCGTTATTGTACAAATTGCACTTTTGTCAGAGACAACACTTGTCTCTTCTTCTGTCATGCGAATCCGCCACTTTGTACATTCATTGAAGGTGTATCGTTCCATCTCGCTTCGTAAGAATCAAAACTTACTACTTTTTTAGCATGCAATTTTAACAATATCGTTAAGGAAGTTTGATAGGTAATCACAGAACAGTTAATAATATAGTTAAATACGATCGTTATTATAACATAACGGACCATCGTTTAAAATAACATACAAGATACGGAATACGTCTGAATATAGTATTAATATAGCAATTCACGCAAAACGGAGCCTTGTAGGTGAATATGAATTTTTTGACAAGCATTGGGTAACTCTTGCAAACGTTCTGTTAGTGAGTCTGTTAACTTTCTGCTTTTGGTCAGTAGAATCTTAAACAGTTATCGACAAAAGTTGAAATCTGTGAATGACCGAGGAGTTGACTGCTTCGGCTTCTCATGCACGTACTACACTTTCTTTTCAACGTACCGATGTTGGTGGATTGTTCACCGAATTGGACGACCAAACATTGGAAGATTATAGCCCTTCTAAGTAGCGGAGTGTTGGACCAAAAACACGATATGTTTCCGTAAAATTTATGGCTTAGAACCTTTAGTTCTTTCAAGTCCGGCAACTGTGAAGCTTTACCACAGATCTCCGAGTTAGAGCCTTTACTCCAAGTGCTGGAAAACATGTTGCGTTGACGCAAAATAATTGGTCTAAAACCTTTTCCTTCCCCTTGAAGTGGTGATAAGTGTAGAGCATTTAGTATTTTAAAATGCCAGCAAGCCCATAGCGTTGCCGTAAACGTTATAGTTTAGAGCATTTATAACAGTAAAGCGCACAGCTTTGACAGTGCATTTATAACAGTCATTAGTCGCGTTCATCAAAACGTAGCGCTACCGAAGCGATCATCCTGTAATTTCCTGCTGAACGCGTGTTTTGTAAACTGATCAGATTGAGCGCTGTGGTATTAGTCGCCATTTTTTTTAATAAGAATTGAAATACGCCACCTGCTATCGATTGATGTGTCACGTGACATGTTTTCCACCAATCAATATTGAGAATCTCCCTAGATACATGTCTATCACAGCGATGATAGAAAACAAAGAAATTATCACCTTATTTTGGTTCGTTGCTAAGGGTAATTTTTCATATTGACAGTTCTCGTTTCTTGTTTTCATTTCGCGTCACTATAAATTCATTATATTCTCTCATTAAATATAAGCTCGTGATATGATTAATAATCGAAGATATATCTCGTAAAACCGAAGCAGCACATTTAACTCGTCCTTCGGACTCGTTAAATCTGCAGCTCGGTTTCACTCGAAAATATCATCGATGATAATCATATCACTTGTTATTGATTGATTGAACAGCTGTAGGTGACTTATGATTTCAATAATAAATTGTTTAGTGTGTCAGGAAGTTCCACTCTTCATAGTATGCTCCAAAGTGGTGTAAGCTCAATTTATTGTAATCAAGTCCCATTTTTTAATAGTTAAAAGTAATTAAACGTTGAAATAAATAATTCAAAAACATTGTGGTTTAATTTCCCAAAAAATTAAAAAGAAAAAAATGAATAATATACGACAAGGAACATACAGATGTTAAAAGTAATACTTATTTCATAACTATTGTCGTGTATATCAATTAAAATTGAGTTGTTGTTGTTGTATTAATTGACATTGACAAATATGATTTTATTAGCACGTTCAGCGGAATTACAAACTGATGGATCACTCTAAAAAAGGTTACCTGATCAACTTTGTTGGGATGAACGTGACCATTGACTGCATGGTTTAGAGTTTTGATTCTCAAATGACGTCAATTTAACTAGGAATATATATTATTAATATTATTTTAACAAGGGCCCAATAAACATTATGGAAACGTTAGTAAACAGTTAAATGAAGATAAATAAAAAGCAAATAAACCATACAAATAAAACTCACGAAATCTACATTTGAAGTGATATTTTTGTTTTCTTCACATAAAATATGCTTTTCCCTATCATGTTTGCTTTTAAGATCAGCAATTAATTGTTCAGAATCCGCCAACGTTTCCGTTCTGGATTTTTCCAGTTTTTCTTTAAGTATGTGAACCTAATTTAAAACAAAATTTATAAAAATTTGTAAATTAACTAAAACATACTGCAATAGTACGTTTATACATCCAAATAATTACGTCTAAGAACAAAATATCTATCCCAACTTACTTCTCTTTCTAGGAGTTCTCTATGTGTTTCTGCTTCGTGAAGTTGATCCCTAAGAGAAGATAACTCCATGTTGTATCTGGCTTGTTGTTGAGTCAAGGTTTCGTTGTATTGGACCTAAAAGAAATATTTTCTAAGCATGTGTTATTACGCGAACGTAATTCGATGTTTACTATGACCAGAGAAAACCTCAGATTTTTCCTATCCTATCACTGAAACCTGGGACATGCCACAAGATGGTATGATGAAAAAGTACAACTTATCGAAGAAATTCGTTACAGAATTAAGCAACAGGAAGGAATGGGATCCAAATACCATTACCAGACTTGGAAAGAATGCCATTCAATGGTACACAGATGGCTCAAAAGCAATAGGAGGAACTGGGATAGGCGTGTTCGGGCCAGGAACCAAACACTCCGAAAGCTTGGGAAAAACCCCAAGTATCATTCAAGTGGAAATCCACGCCATATTGATAAAGGATACAGAGGACAAAAGATTATCATAATGACAGATAGTTAAGGTACTGAGCTCTTGGGTAATCAGTTCCAAAATGGTGTGGGAATGACTAGACAAACCTTGCTATGGATTCCAGGATACACTGGAATAGAAGGAAATGAAATAGCAAAGAGGGGGACTAGAATACCTTTCTGGGGGCCTGAAACCCTTTTGCATAATCAGTCCCAATGTAATATTGGAAGAAGTAGGTGAAGCCGAAAGAAAGAGAAGATCCGACCATTGTAAAGATCTAGTAGGGCTTATACAATCAAAGATTCTTTTGGGTGAATACAACCTGTTGAGATCAAATGAATGTATAAGTCAAAGTAAAACTGCGCTAAGAGTATTAATAGGGATCCTAACGGGACATTGTCGCCTGAATGGGAACCTGAAAAAACTCAAAATAGTGGAGGAAGAAGAATGCAGATATTGTGGCATGGAAGAAACCTCCATCCACATAGCACTCCAGAATCCTAGAGCACAGTACCTGGGAGATTACTGGATAGAAGACGAACATTTACCTAAGTGCAGATATAATAAAATTCCTCCGGGAAATAGGACTAAAGGAGTTACTGGTTTCAGAGACTCTCCTAAAAAACTAAGTAGAAGTAAGGGGACACAATAGATATTCCAGGTCTTAGTGAATATACATACATACATCCCATCATTGAAAACCTCAGCCTAGTCAATGTTCTTGGTAAAACCTGCATACGGTTGTGTCTGCCAATCAGATGTTACTCATGTGTTTGTTAGGTCTGCAAGACTCTGTCAGGAGTTCAACCACGATAGTGATTATTTTACAATTCTGGCTCTTACCTCTAATTTTTCCAATTCCGCCTTCAACCTCAACGAATCCTGTTGATCTCTGGGACCGTGTTCGCTTCTTACTCTAAGACGATCAGATTCAGCTTGCATTTGTCTACAATATTCTTCAGATCTTTCGCGAAGTTTTCTTTCTTTAATCGCTTCGGCTTGAGCTTCTTCAACTCTGGATTCCAGTTCTCTTCGTAGTTTTTCCGCGCGTCTTATGTCGTTTCGTAGAGAGTCTACCTTCTGCATCACAGTTTCTAGTTCTTCTTCTTTATCCCTAACCTATATAAATTAAAGAACCATTTTAAACATATTATGTATAGTTCACTCGCGGTAGATAATAAGAGTGAAGAGAATACGAAGCCCCGTACAAAAAGATGACGAACATTTTTTCAATTGGGGCGAGTCGATGTTGGCAGAGTCTATGCAGAGTTATCCTCCTTCAACATCGACCCCCTTCTTATTGGAAAACCATTTTGAAGACATTTATGTATAATAAGAAAATATACCTGTCTGGATAATTTTTGTTTTTGTTGCCTAAGTTCAGCTAATTTGTCTGAAACTTCTGCATATTCAGTCATGGCTAATTTTTTCTGTGCTAAGGCATCTTTCAGTTCTAGATCTTGAAATTTCAGTTTCTCATGTAAATCTTGTTTGTCTTTCAATATTTCATCTTTTTCTTGTTTTAATAATCTAACGAGTTTTTCTAATTCTTTATGTTTTACCGCTAAAAAAAATCAACAAATGAATATTAATTGCATTTAATGATAGGTTGCAATTTGGAATTATTGCATTAATTTTGCGTACACAGGGTGAGTTTTAAGTATTGAACGTTTCAATTATCTCGGAAATGGTGTGGTGTGCAACATGGGTCGTGTGATGCAACCGATATTATGCTGGTATTTACATTGTCCTACAAAAGCGTTACAAAAACGAAAAATTTTAATTTACCGTTATCAGCACCATCCAACGAGTCTATGTGCATTTCCCTCGAATTACTCGCCTCTAAACTTCTCAACTGAGATTCCAATTCACAATTTCTTTTCGTTAGCGTGTTTATTTCGTCCTGTAATCGTCTCGTACTATCCGGGGACATTTTCTTTTCTATTTCTTTTTCATTGTTTAAGGCCAGAGCCATTATATCACTTTTATTTCGTTGATTTTGTTTTTCCATGAAATCCGTCTCTGTACATACCGTCAAATTACTTAAATCACAAAGATAGCTGAAAATATAAATTTTATTAACAACCTACAGACTAGTTTCAGAAAAGGTAAAACAAACCAATTATTTATTTATTTATAATTTATTTCTATGAGAATATCTCGCTTCTATACCTTGTTTTAAAAGTAAGAGAAGCGATTTTGAATTTATGTTGGCACCTCATCAGACTAGTGTTACGTTATAATGAACTATTTGAATATGGACTAAGATAGTGACTAGTGACTGAATAACAGAAATGAAATGGTGACATGCCACGAGACCCTAGAATTATTGGCCACTGATATGTTGAGTAATCAGCTAAAAAGTCATTTTAAATTTCAAGATATACGCTTCTGGGGTGTATTCATTATTTTACTAGAGCAATATAGATGTCGCCTTTGTATTTTACTTGTCAAAAATAAGAAGTGAGTAATCATTGTAAAATGTTCATACCTTCCTTGTGTAAATGAAAATCCAATAAATGGGAGATGTAAACCAGTGAATGCATTGTTGGCAGTAGGAGGTAGAACATCTGATAATCGAATATCCGCATCATCAACGTCAAAATTTGAAGTGTCAGTAGGACTGGAAACTTCAGGAATATAGGGAGCTGTACTATCTCTAATACCATCCCAGTCGACATTTTCAAACCAGGGATGATTCTGTAAAATACATAATAATAAAAATCACCGTTTTTCTTGAATAATAATAGGAAAATAACAATTTTACACTCTGCCTCAGATTACTAAAGAAATATCATTTCAACTCAATGCTTATATATACACAATGATAACTTTTTGTTATCAACGTTCTTCGAAAAGAGCTGTATTACAGTAAGTTTACAAAAATTATCACTCAACAATTTTTGTTTTATACACTGCAAACACCAATGGGAGTCTATAATATTCACACTGATGTCCAATAATTTACCTTTGAGGTTACAGTAAAAAGTTAATACCACTTCTACCAAGATTACAAAGGCAAGCTATGAGTTTAAATATCATATTTTTATTATCATCATCGGCATAAGAAAATTTCGATTGTACATTTAAATTTATTCAGATAATTTAAACAAAAGAGGCAATAACCGTGGCGCGTCTGTCAAAAAATGATGTTTTAGACTCGATCATTGTGACATGATTCTAATTTTGCTCTTGTTATTGGCCTATTCAAATATAAAAAAATTTTTGTGTAAAATGATCTTCAAGAAAGTCGAAATTTTCCTCTCGGTATCATGTTCTCTGAAACCATGTGATATTTTCACTTCAAAATTTCAGCATGTATTGAAAGTACATTATGGTACACATGCTATGCATAGTTTTGCATGAATATTTTTGAAATAAACCAAATAAAAAATCAAATCTCATGGAAAAAAAATTACTGTACTCCAAAAAAATATGCAAGGCAAGGGGAACCATTTCGACTAGCAGAATTTGGTTAAAATTGTTCCATAAACAAATGAGAAAATGGTCCGAGAGGAAAGTTTCGGCTTTTTTGAAGAAATCAATACCATTTTACATAATATATTTTTTTATGTTTGAATAGAACAATAACAAAAGCAAAATTAAAATCATGTCACAATAATAGAGTCAACAATGATCGTTTTTTATATTTTTTTCCAGGAGCTGAACACTCCGAAAGGTTGGGAAAAACCTCACATATCTTTCAAGCAGAAATTCATAACATGAGAAAGTGGCCCAGGTCAATATTAACACCTCAGAGGTAAGGTGTGTTCCAAGTAACAAGTGTGAGTAAGTTTAATTATTGTTCAAGAAACTGTTAATATTGGGATATTTGTAAAAGTTGATTGTTTGGTCAGCTTGTTCTTATTTTTTGTTCATTTTTTCCACTTTTTTCCAAACATTGATTTTTATGTGACATTGTCAACCCCATGTGCCTGAATGGGCACCTGAAAAAACTCAAAATAGTGGAGTAAGAAGAATGCAGATATTGTGGCATGGAAGAAGAAACCTCCATCCACATACTTTCCAACTGCACAGCACTCCAGAATCCTAGAGCACAGTAACTGGGAGATTACTGGATAGAAGAGGAACATTTACCCAAGTTGAAACCTGCAGATATCCTGAAATTACTCCGGGAAATAAGACTAAAGGAGCTACTAATTTCAGAGACTCTCCTCAGAAACTAAGTAGAAGTAAGAGGGTACAATAGATCTTTTAGGTCTAATTGAATGTTACCCCAGATACATACATGCATACAACCCCATGTTTTCAGTACTGGATTTGTGACTTAACAGAGGGCGACAACTGTTGACGATCAGATCTTTGTCCATTAAAACCAAATATTCATTAAAAAACAATATTTTATTTACCTAATTAAAAGGAAAAACTCAACTTTTCCTAGCGAAACCAATTTAAAGTATGGGAAGTCAAAACAAGAGTAAGTTTTTCTCCAATTTTTTCTGAAATAGCTTTTCAATAAACAGTATTTACCAATAAAAACTGTATTCGACAAATATTTTTCTTTTTTATTACCAAGTGGCGCTTACTTTTCGAATACGTCTCGTATCAAATAAATATTTCAAGTTTAATGATGTAACAAGTTTATAAATCACCGTTACTATAATTAGCATAAGGAAATGCAATTAAGGATATTTTCGGTAATAAAAAAATTGTAAACTATTAATGTTAGTGTTACCTTGAAATCTTCAATGCCATTTTGACCCAATCGGAATTCTTGGCTACAGATCAATTTTTTAATCAAATCTTTGGCAGCGTCTGTTACTTCTACATCCGTAGGAAAATCGAAACAATTCTTATGATTCATTATTTTTCCGTAAGTTTCGACCAAACTTTCCGCGTAAAATGGCGTTTCACCAAACAACATTTCATACATACAGACACCTAAAAAAAATAAATCCTTATCCACAAGATTGTTAAAAAATTTCTTCCCAAGTTTCAAAGTTATAAGAAATCAAGTATAAATATTTGCTCTGTTCTTACATTCATTACTTGTGGGAAGACACTATTTGAATATTTTTAATGTATATGAGATATTCCAACTCCTCTTCTTATATCAATTAATAAATATCTTTATAAACTCGACTATCAGTTGTTAATATTTAACATTTGGCAGTTGTTGTCTCGGTATTTGGCATTCAATGTTATTAATTATTGTCAAATGATGTAAAAATTTAACAAATAATTTCAAAACAAGTATCTTAAATGTACTGTAAAAGTTATACACTATGTACTATGTATTAGAGCATAAGTGACGGCCAAAACCATAGAGACTTAAAAAATTTTAAAATTTTAATTGGAAAGCACTTTATTTTTGACAGATAAACCCAACCTAACTAACTAACTGACAAGATTATCTCGATAATCTCTCGTTCCTTACAGAACAGACATGAACCTTCTAATACGTTGAAAATAAATGTAAGAAATTTTCAATATAAACAGCATGTGCTCACTCAACATTTGTAAGATATTACTAGTTTGATTTTTAACCACCAGTCGGCTTAAATACCCAATAATACCCCAAAAAATGTACTGTTTCACTCACCTAACGACCACCAGTCACACTCTGGTCCATACCTGCCTTGTCCATCTTCCATCGCCTGGAATTTTTGAAGTTTAATGTACGTTCAGAAAAAAAAATTTAATAATATTACCCTAAGAATTTCAGGTGATATATAATCAGGTGTACCAACTGCTACATTCGATTGCACAGTTCCATCCTCATTTAACTTTAAACAACTACCAAAGTCAGCTAATCTAATATGACCATTTGCATCTAATAACACATTGTCTGGTTTGATATCCCTGAAAGAAAAAAATATATCCTAAGGTAATAAAATTTACGCAGTAAGTGATATTTCAACACTGCTGGATGGGATTTGCTAGGAAGTTGAGTAGATTTAAATATCATTATAGCTGAGAGATGAAGTAGCTGAAGCTTTATCCTAGACATTAGACGAATGAACTCAGTACTTAACAAATAAGACAGTAAGCAACTATCCTCACTAAGCTAGAAGTGTTAAATCTATAGAAATATTAATAATTAACTGTGGAATCTAAAATTCGGTAAAATATAATACTTATTGACTGATTTTTATTCATCAGAATTTTTTTCAATTGAAAATGTGTGAAAAAGAGATGCGGCATTTACCTGTGTACATATTTGAGGTTATGTATTGAGTCAATGGCTAATACCATTTCGGCTATATAAAATCGAGCCATTTCTTCTGGAAGACGATCTTCGAATTTACTTAATAAAGTTAACAAATCACCACCACAGTAATAATCCATCACTAGGTATAAATTAGATTCATCCTAAAATATAAAATATAATAGATTACTGCGAGGTACTACTGGTATTAACATAAAATTAAAATATTTTGGTGTTTATGTACTTAAGGTTCAAAACCATAAAAATAAATATTAATTGTAAAATTTACTGAAATTGAATAAAGATGAAAACAAACGGAGTGGAGAATGAGCGATAATACAGGGAGTTTACTCGACATACTAGGTATACAGTAGTATTTGTGGTATATCACCTAGTGTGTACATGAGTTCAAGTTTTAAAATTTGCTATAATTAATCATGAATAAATCTTTCTAAAACCTACTAAGTACTATTTAAATGAAGGTATACTTTCAATATTATCAAAGAAAAAATGTTGGAAAAAATATTCACTGTGTATAAACAATATTGAATATTTGAAAATTATTTTCAATCCGTAATATCTGGTCTTAATTGAATTTTTTTCTTTACCAAGAATCTTTTTTTTAACCAACCTCGTAGGTATACGACTGATACAATTTAATATTTGATAGTTGAATGTTGGATTTCCGAGCTATAACTTATAAATGTCTTGATAAAACTAATAACAAAAAAGTTTTCCATATGAACCCAACACATACACACATGTATAATTCAACTATTAGCTCTAATTTCAAATTTTGTTACTCAGTATCCGCTAATAGACAGTGAAAACACATACCGATCAAACCCTTTTAACAATTTTATCCTCTTCATATGGTAAATGGAAATATTTATAAACAAATTAACCCTCACTCATTATCTTATTATGAATTTGTCTCTTCTGTTCAGCTTTGGAATGTATGTTAAGTTGAAAGAAATGTAATGTAATTTTGATGTTATGGTCATAGATAAAAAACTACTTATAGATGGGAAACTGACCCGTGGCGCCATCTATTCATACGGGTGGCGCTACCTTGAGAGTCCCGTCAGTACCTCTGGCACAAATCAGGTTGTGAACTTCGCTAACAGCCGAAAAAGAAGATTCCTGTAATTTTACAGTTTCTTGCTGTACCTTTATTCAAAATTACTGTAATTTCACTTTTATTGTAAAATGACATTCACGATACATTTTTTGATATTTCATTTAAAATTACTCAACATTAGATTGATATTACAATAATAACAATGAAAAGTCAAGTAAAATTAAATGAAATGTCAAAAAAAGGATCATATAATGCCTGAATTGCGAAAAATAAAGCAATAATCATCAAGTTTACATATTTTATTGAATAAAAAAAGTATACAATAAATGAAACATATCTCAATAACAAACAGGAAAATAAATAAATGTTAGGAATTCAACAATAATGCTGGGAAGTTCAAAGTTGTGTGGAAGAATAACTGCTACTTCTGTTACTTTCTATTTGATGGAACATGTTTTGAAATGAAGATAAAGCTTACCGTATGCACCTCACATTACAGTCTTTCACAAAACATATTCTTGAAATTTTCTCTTAAAGTAAAAGTCCCACTATGAACAATAAAATCTAAATACGAATACTCAACACACACACAAATAGGCAGTTGTTAGTGGTTGTCATGTTAGGATGTCAGCGCTAATATGTATGTGGAAGAATCTGCAACTAACACTAATGGCGTTACAGTTTTCATCAAATTACAAATTTTAGTACTGACGGGACTTTTTATGTGGCAGCACCCATGCGCCTTCAGAGATCCCCTGTTATGGTTACAAAAGATTTTTTTTGTTCCTGATTGGACGTCTTGAACTGACTTACTTGGCTGATTTTACAGTAATACTGCTGAGTTGATGATATACGTTTTCTGCCACTGGATTTTTAGTGTAAACATTTTTGAAGATAGGGGGTAGTATTTTTATGAAAACCTCAATATTTTTGATGATTTTGGATAACAATTATTGATATGTACATCAGATCGAATCTGGTGATTGACAGACATCACACAGGGTGGTATAAAACATATCTGGTTTATATAAGAAAAACTATGTAAGTTAGAAAAAAGAGTTGATGTGATTACATTGACATTTACTAAAAAAATAGTCTTTTTTAAAGTGACCTTTCGCGTTTCTTGGTCGTTGTAAAACACGAACACGGAACACGAAAAAGCAATACGTACGGTAGGTACGTGTAACGGATTGATACGTTTCACGTAACGTAACGAAGCCAACGTATCTGTTGGAAATATTAATATTCAAGGGATTTTATTTAATGTATTTTTATCAGTATTTATCACAGGCAGATGTGAATTGTCAATGTCAGTTTTGAATGTTCATATAAAATATAATAAAAGGATTCATAAAACTTTGAACGTTATTTTTATCCATTTCCTAAGCTTAATTATAACATTTTGGCGACCGTGACAGGACTCATTGAGCTAGAAATGGAAAATATCAAAAAAGAAAGGCAATTGATAAGAAACCACTTCTCCAAGATATGCAGAGAGTTAGACATGATATTTCAAGATAAGGCAGCAAATAAACAAGATCTGTTGGCCATTTCCAGGCAATTAGAAGACAAAGGCGACAGATTGTTGAGAGCAGACGAAAATATCAGAGAATTCTTTCTCTCTACTGAAATAGATGATGCAGCATTCGAAGAAGAATATGACACAAGTGAATTCTACAGAGAAGAATTGATAAAATACAAATCAAGATGTGAATTGTTCCTGAAAAAAGAAACCGAAGATGATAAATACAGTTCACATAGTTGGAGAAGCGACACGAACAGAAGGAAATACCGTCTACCGAAGATAGAGTTAAGAAAGTTCGATGGGGATGTTAAAAACTGGATTGGTTTTTGGGGACAATTTAAGAAAATCCATGACGACGAAGAAATCGATTTGACCGATAAATTTCAGTATTTACTTCAATCCACGGAACAGGGATCCATTGCCAGGGAATTAATCGAGAGTTTTCCTCCATCAGGGACGAACTACCAAATAGCTATTGACCAGTTAAAGGCTAGATTTGCTAGGGATGAGTTGCTTGTAGAAGTTTACGTAAGAGAGTTATTAAGCTTAGTTATGAAACAAGCAATGAAGAATACAGGTATGGCACTTTCTCAATTATATGATAAGCTAGAGACGCAGTTGAGGGCTTTGGAAACTCTTGGTGTTACGAAAGAAAAGTATGCAGCTATGTTGTTTCCTCTTGTTGAGTCTGCATTGCCGGATGATCTATTGAAAGTTTGGGAAAGACACAGAAATGCGAATAAAAAATCCTCGTTGGATCATGCTAGAGACAATACTGATAATTTATCTCTGTTATTAGATTTTCTTAGAAGTGAGGTGGAATCCGAAGAAAGAATCAATTTAGCTCAAGCAGGCTTCAATACAGATCATAAGTGTAAATACATGTCTACAGCTATTAAACATAAAAAACCCACAGGTGAAAATGGACCATATACCGCAGCAGCTTTATATTCGGCTAATTCGAAAGGAGTAACAAACGATGGTAAGAAAAATCCATTTTGTTTATTTTGCGAAAAGACGCATACTAGTCAGGACTGTGTGAAAGCACAAAAATTGTCTCTCGATGAGAGAAAAACCTTGGTAATGAACAAAAAAGGATGTTTTACCTGTTTAAAACAGAATCATACCAGTAAAAACTGTAAGGCATTTGTTAAATGTATAGTTTGTTCAAGAAAACATTATCCCATAATGTGTCATGATTTAATTGCTAAACAAGATAAAATTGATAAAAAGGAAGAGCAGCCAGTAGAAAACGTTTTGGCAAGTAACTACAAAACTACTGTTTTATTACAAACTATCATGGTGAGAATTTCAAATAATAATAGAGAAAAAATTGTTCGAGCATTGTTGGATTCCGGCTCACAACGTTCATATATTCTAACTTCGTGCATCAAAGACATGAAATAAAATAAAATAGATGAAGAAATAATTGTTCAAGGAGTATTTGGTGGTCAACAGTCATCACCACAAGCACATGGAATATATGATATTACAATAAAAAGTCTGCACAGTTCTTACAAATGCAACTTGAAGGTCACAGATCAAAATAAGATTTGTAATCAAATACCTCGGCTTCATGATGGTTCTTGTATAGATTATTTGAAAAGCAGAAATATAATAATAACTGATGTCAATGTCAGTTTTGAATGTTCATATAAAATATAATAAAAGGATTCATAAAACTTTGAACGTTATTTTTATCCATTTCCTAAGCTTAATTATAACAGTATCGCTTCTGCACATGCGCATTGCGGTACGTATACGGATAAGTGGTGATTTTTAGAAGTGCTTTATGTCCCTAATATTGTGCTACTTATCAACTTGCCCCTGTATTACTTTTAAAATTTTTATCCAGTAGCGACTTTTGAATGAATTATTCCAAGGCTATGAAGTTTTGTAAAAATCTCATAAAATCAATTTATTCATTTTCTCCAACAAAAAAAGCCATTTAATCGACATTATATAAGTATTATTGGTAATTGGTCTATTACATACACTTTCACGATTTCTAATCAATAACATCTAATGCATAAATCCGTTAAATAAAAAAAAATTGAGAGAAACAGGAAATTGGATCACGTTCAATTACAACAAGGTAAGTATTTTTTGTTTGAAATCATTCACAAAAGTTAAATGTTTGAAGTAAGATAATAAAACAATTATTCTGAATTGGAAAAATTTGTAAATAATAAAATAGATTCAACATTTTGAATACAAAACGTTTTCAAAAACTTGTTCACGCAAGAAACTCTAAAAGCAAGCGCATCTCAAGACAATGAACCTACCAGTAATAAATACATAAATTGCCAGAAGCCAACATTAGAATCTAGATTAATTTGTTTTTCGCCACTGATGTTGTTCTGTTTATAAATAACATAATGTGTCGTTTTCAAAACAGTAAAACCTATTTCATTATTTGTCATTGAACTTGAAAAGCTGATTTAAACTGATTGGCGCTCTTTGAATATTATGAATTTTGATGCATCCAAATGCTCTTTGAAATACCGACAGAGTGACAGAAGTTAGTTTCATTACAAAAAGTAAAACGTAACTAATTATATAATTATGGTATAAGTATTTTAAATATTTATAAAAAAATTACCTGAAATGCATAGTGAAGATGAGTTATCCATCTTCTATCACCATAAACTAAAACGTCACGTTCTTCTTTAAAACATGCTGTTTCGGCCCTTTTGAGCATCTCCCATTTATTGAGAATTTTCATGGCAAATACTTTTTCGGTGCACTTAAATTTAACTACGCACACTTCTCCAAAAGCACCCCTTCCTATCACCTTGATTATCTCGAAATCGTCACGGGTCAACCTCAAGGTTTTTACTGAAGTGGCTACAGGTTTAACTGAAATTAAAAAATATAATATAAACATTTGGGAGCAAGTTTGCTATTACACTCGTAGTAGAAAGGTATTGAAATTATGTATCAAATTGTTAAATAGAACAAATATTTCTTGCTTTCCAGTGAATTGGGCTTGTTGAATATGTCTTGTTGTAATTTTTGATTGGCACAGACATGGTTTTACATGTAAGTCAACAAGCTCAGAATAGACCTGTGCTCTAGGAATTCTTCTTGCGAGAAGGTGAAACATAGAAAATATCATCTACGCTCCTGCATAAACAGGACGAGATTCTGTAGCATTTGGCTAGTTAGTCGAATCAGCTTAGAACTAGGCTTATTTACCAGAATCATAAAGAAAGACAATTGCCACCTTCATTAATAAAGCTAGAAAAGGGTACACAAACAAACCCAAAATACTTGAGAGCAATTTCATTATAGTTTTCTGAAAATGCTATTTGCCATTAAATTAGAATTGAATTCCTGGAAACAGTGAAACAGCATGCTTATGCCGCAACAAAGTGGCGACAAATCGAAAACATTTTTGAGACATTTCTGAGACAATTCTGTTTTGAAAACTTTTTGAAGTCCCGTCTCAGGTCGGTAAAGCTCAAAAGATCTGTGTTTTGGACGCATGTGAAGTCAAAACGAGTAAAGCAGTAAGAGGGGATATGTAGATAAGGCTGTGGTAGGAATCACCTGTTGCTAAAAATGTGATTGCATTGCAAACTTTTCTGTTAGAACCGTTTTACACGTACGAGAATTATTGCGAAACTTACTCTGAAAATTACTCTGATAATTTTCATAAGAATTTTGGAAACATTTCACTTCTTGACTGTTTTACACATAATATTTTTACCACTATAAATTTCATAAGAATTCATGCCATACGACTGCGCAGTGAGATTGTTTTTGGGATAAGTTGTCATGGTTACGATTTACATATTGAAATTTCTGAATAATCAGCTGTATTGGAACCGTTTATTTGATTGATTATTTATTTTATTAATTGAGTTTTGCATTTATGCCAAGGTTTTGGCTTTCCTAAATAAAGAAAACAACAACAAATAATGACACATTGACGCCATTATTGTTTTTATTCTATTTTTGGCTTCTGCGTCGATTCTCACGCACTTTCTAAAGAATATAGAACATGTCAATATTTTTACTCCGAAAATTTTGGCAATTTATTCTTTGACGTGTAAAACAGCAAAAATTATTCTTATGAAACTTTTCAGAGTAGCAATAATTCTCGTACGTGTAAAACGGTTCTTACACTTATAGCATTTTTAAACTTAGTATGTCTTTATGCAACTGCCGGACCAACAAGAAATATCAGATTCTCAAAATCTTCGGTGGACATTCTTTGAGGCTCGATCGATTCTCACCACTTAGTCCAACATCATCTGCGCGTAGCTGAACTAATAATTTGTTTATCGAACAACTTTCTCGCATTTTTAGACTTGGTCTAATCCAAAAACGTTTGTGTTGTGTTTTAGCAGCCTGGGATGATGATGATGATGTGAGCAAAAAACAGCTTGCGGCTAGCAATAAATCTTCAGTATAATTTTTTTTCTGATTATAACGCCACATGGTTAACCAACACTAACACAACAACAACGTCACCAACTGAATTTTGTTTTTACATTTTGTCGTTCTGGTGTGGACAGTTTGTCTCAATTTTGTTTTGTCTTTTGACTCAGTTTGTCATGTTTTTGTTTCAGAATTGTGTTTTCGTTTTGTCTCATTGGCATTACCAGGTGAGTAAATCTCTAGGGAGACTACCTACACTGGCACAGCCAAGAGCCAGAGCCAGAGCATATCCAAGGTGAAGCAAGAAACGTTTTTAGGCATTGGAGCTTTTGACAATACTCCCCATGAGTGCACTCTCAAAGTTAATCTCACGCCATAGGGATATAAGCCCAGTTCAATATTTATAAAAGATACAGAAGACACGGTATTATCTGCCCAGAAAATGGATTGAAACATTAAATTAGATCATAAGGATAAGAAGAATTGAGCTGTAACCACCTTTACCTATTCCATCTTTCCAATCCGTTTACCACTTGAATGTGGAATTGATACCCACACGATACAACTATCTAGAGATTTGTCTTGAGTTGTCAAAAGTTGTCTGAACTATAATTTGACTTTCACTGAACCTGTTGTGTCAATTTATTTTACTAATGTACTGATAGTAGACTTTGATATGGGATTTTCCAGAAAAATCTGACAACAATATAGATGCTACTATGAGGTTATTATTATTAGAAAATATTAACAAACAAAAATCCTGTATAATATACATTTTTTTAACAGGTACAAACTACAAACCATAATAAATTTCTGTCAATGTCTTTGATTTCGTGTTAACATTATTTTCAACAATATTTACTTAGCAAGTTCGTATGTTATTTATTATTTCCGGTTCACTGTATTACGTTTAATGACGCATTAAGGATATTTTTGACTTAACGAAAGTTCGAAACTTATTGAAAAGTGGGTTTATGTATAGATATTTGTATATTGTTAACCACAGTTAATTCATTTAATTTTTATTTTAATGTAGACGTCATAAAAGATGAAGTAGAAATATAAATACGTGAAAACTTCGCAAAAAGCGAATATTTCGTGCACTAGGTATATTGAATTCTAGTATTGAATCTGTCAGTTAAATTAAGATTCGTGAAGATGCAACAAATCAAACTAAAGTTTCGCAAGAAAAAAGCCTATTGTTTGCACGCATAATTATTTGAAAAATTGAGGCCCAAACAACAAATGAGGTGTTAAACTTATATAAATATGATGTTTCATCAATGTAATTAGTGGAAAAAGTCGTAATGGGGAATAAATTATTTTCATTCTCACAAGGTTTTTATGTCGATTTGAATATACATCCTAACGGCATAGATCCTAGCTTACCGAATGAAAATGTTTGGTTCCAGCAAGACGGGGCAACACCACATTATGCTGTAATGGTAAGAACTTATTTAGATGAAATTTTCCTCAATAAATGGATTGGACGAAGAGGTACTATTGAGTGGCCAGCTAGATCGCCAGACCTTACGCTGTTAGATTTTTTTGTGGGGTTATCTCAAGAGAACAAAGTATATGCAACACAACCAACTAGCATTGTAGACCCCAAAGACAGGATAACTACAGAAATACGGATTATTTTACCTCAAACTTTGAACAAAGTTAAGGAGGAGTTCTATAGGAGACTGTGCTATTGCCAACAACTAGGTGGAGAACATTTCGAGCATTTATTTTAATGTATTAAAGAATTTTATTCCATAAGTGGTTCCACACTGTATATAATTAAATATGCAAGCTCAAGATTTAAAACAAAAGACAATTGCAAAACCAAAATCATTATAAATTAGCATAACCCCAATATTAAGTACCACGTGTTCTGAATGGTTTGTTTATTGTTTTATCACCATGTTGTTGTCAAAATAGTTTATAACGTCACGTGGACATGCCCTATTCAAGTTTTGAATAATGTAACATTTTTTTTACTTCATGAAACTTCTAATAAGAAAGTAGCTGATTTCATCTTTAGATATGTGACGTATACGTAGTGACAGTTGCAAACATTCCGTTATTCTTTTGGTTCATCTTGTTTGTAATCGAATACAGTTTGTTCAGGTGGATTTAGGTATGCTGAATATTAGGTCATGTCAGGCGTTCCGCAATGTGGGCGGGATACTACTTAAGTACTTCCAATAGTTGTTATCGATGCATTGGGGAAAATATTTAATTCAAGGGTACTTACCATACTCTATAAAATCTGAAACTGTTTTTTCTTTTCTTAAACTCGAATTACAACATTCATCGTAGAGAACAAGTAGAATATCCATGAGGGTTTCGATGCTGAAACTCTGATCTTTTGCCATCACAGGGCCTCCAAGAAACAACATTTCCAATTGCCGTAAACGGCTTTCACCTGAAGCGCCCTGCATGGCTCCCACGCTCGTTTCACTCATTTGAAAAGATCATTAGCACCTAAAATTAAAATAAAAAAACCGTATTTATTATGTACTAAGAAGTATTTTTTCAAATTATCGTTTAATAACATTGGCATATTACTTTGTCCATAAATCTGTACATACAAAATGCTTTGTCCTGAATGATTGACAGGGATCAACGCACAGATGGATAATCGTAGGTACCTTAAAGGAAGGTGTGTTCTTTGTATAACGTAGGCATTTGATGAGAAACGATTTTCCGAAAATCTACCACTAAAGGGGGTAGAAAACGGGGAAAATATTTGTTAGAGGACAACGTGATTTCTTGGTCCAATCTACTTCAAAAGCATTTTATACAAATTTGATGGATAAAGTGTTTCGTATTCTATTGAAACTCATCGCCATGGGAGTCCCCCTTGAATGTTAATTTCAATACAATTTGATTATTTGTTTTCAAAGTAAATAACATAACTCAATATTCTGTGGATATTTAAAGCATCTACTTGTTGCTATTATCAACATCGAGCAAAGAAATCTTGTTTGTTGTATGGGAGCTCCTTTAAATATTTGTTTTATTTTAATTCATTATTCATTTTCCAAGTGAATGTTATAACTAAATAGTGGAGCTAGTGGAAACTAACAAGCTAGTGGAAAATTTCCATAATTTTTTCCAAAGGATGGAAAACCGAATTTTTCATTGTAGAGAAAACTTTGAAAAACAATAGTGAAATAATTTACCAACTGTTTTTTTAGCACTATTTGCAAAATACAAAGACAACCATCGTATATGATTCAAATTGTTAGTTTTATCAGATTTTCATTCAAATTATTATGCATTCGATATTCAAATTTGCCTCAATATGGCAAAAGAGGCGGTCATATAGTCACTGCAATTTCCAGTATCTTTCTATAGTGTATTTTTATCATATCAATAGCTCATTATAAAAGAGAAGAAACAAAACCGTGATTGAAACACTAAACAGAATTGTAAGCGCTTCCTCATGTAAATAAGTGTTCAGTTAGTAACTGTAGCTAGAATTCTCCTGTATAGTGAACCGCAGGTAGCGAGGACAATAGAACCCTAAAACCATTAACATTCAAATATAAGTTTTTAGAAATGATGAATTTGCTGTGATAGGGCGAATGAGAGTGCAGTGTAGTTATTCAATTCAGTTCTACATATAAGAGTGATTTGTATCCCTACTGCAATTAAGACATATTTGTTAAAGATGATGATGATGTACCTAATCAAAATTCCATTTCATCAAAAGCTGACGAATATTCAACTCCTAATTATTACAGGTGTAACGGTTCCATCCATGATATTACCCAGTTGCATATCTTCTGTTCTTCTTTATGCGTATGACTCTCAGCTTTTTTCCAGTTCTCTGTAGACACTTTTGACAAAGAAATTTGCAGTAATTAATGTAGTTCTTATAATTCGTAATAATTCTTGTTTTACGGAATGCTCCTTGTATATGATTTTGTGGTTATCCAACCAAAGGATTATTTTAGCTTTTTTTCCAAGCAGCTGTTGCATGTCTTAAACTTAAATAATAGCTAGCGTTCTCTAGAACAATCACAGTATATGTTCTGCAATTAAATCCAACATTTGCATAAAATACTTTTCAAAAACATCGAGGTAGAATAAAGCGCAATTTTATGTTTAGGTTCCCAATTTTAAATATCCTACTTATTGTCCATATTTATTCTCTTTTGGAGGATTGAGATTTATTTTATCCTGTCTAAATTCCAATGTCCGCCTATGGTTTTAGGGTTTCTTACCTTAAATCGTGATATCAATATGATAAAAATATATTATTACCATGAAACAACAAATCTATAAATAGTTTCCAGTCATTTTTATTATAAGAAATTTTGCCCTGAAGCTGTATTATGAAAGGTTCCCAAGATATCTCCAAGAGATGTTTATTTATATACACATCCAAAAACATACATACATTCGAAATACATTATCATAACCCTTCTTAATTAATTAATCCGAATATTATTCTATTCAGATTCCCGATAATACGAATAATATAAAAAAAAGTACGAAGTTTACAACACTATCTGAAATTACAAAAGTTTACCTCAACCCACGTTATGTTACTACACAGATAATTGTATTTTCAATGCATTTCAAACGAGTTATCAGGTATGTACTACCGCAAACAGTATAAAGGGAATTAACCGGCGCGCCGACTTAGATAAACATTCGGGATTTTCCATTATCGGTATCACATCCATATCATCTTATTGCTGTCTATTAATATACATATTATGCGCCACTTCTAGGTAGCTTAACATTCACTTGTCTTTACAATAGGTACAGGTGATTTTTTTTATCAGCCCAGTGGCTATAAAAGCAGTCATCTCCATGAAGATAATCTCCAAACTTGTTTTCGTTTGCAGTCAAAATAGACTTTCCTTAATCAGTTAGACTCTTCAGATGAATTAATTTGTCAAAATGTTATCCACCGACCTCTTGACCGTTCCTGTAGATTTAGCAGTTTATATGCACCAACCTTTCTGACAAAAAAATAATAATCTGCATTGCTAACGCCTCGGCAGATAACAATATTATCCTGAGGTGGGTTAAAGGGCACGACAGGAGTAAAGGAAATCGCATTGCCGAATCTTTAGCCAGGGAAGCCACTGGACTAAAAATTCTTCTGGGAAGCTGGCGCAAAAGAATTATTTGGCGAGGACCAAGAAAAAGTGGGATTTCTGACTGGCCACTGTCAACTAAGGAAACACCTCCATACTATGGGGCTAGTGGACACACCTCTATGCAGGATGTGTGAACAGGAAGATGAAACTGTCAGACGTCTTATGCGAGAGTTATCGTCAATAAGAGAGTGTTTGTTCGGTGAGTCTTGGCCTACACCTGTCGATATAAAGATGTCTCCTAGTGACTTGTCCACCTTCTTGAGGACAGGATGGACGATGACCTAGGAGGGCAACTCCTCGGGAGGATGTACAATGGGTCACATGTGGCCTAAGTGCGGTGAGCCTACACTCACCCTCCCTACTCTACAGATACAGATGCACAAACCTTTGATTATAAATCTAGAGGTGAAGATCTGGAGATCTTGAGACCACTCTATTGGTTATTACTTTGAATATGAAATTCTTTAGCCAGTGAAGCGACTGGGCTGACTTCAAGAACCCAGCGACACCTACCAGTTGTCTTGACAATGTCAGTACTAGTCAAAGGTTACACTCATGCTCAATCCCTATATCAAGAAGATGTCTACCAGTGGCCAATCCACCTTCCTGGAAAAAATGGAAGATAACCTAGGAGAACAACTGCTCGGGAGGCGTAACCAGGGTCACTTGGAGCCCAAGTGCTGTGGACCTAAACTCACCCTCCCTACTCTACAGATAGATATATCAGGAAACTATTCTTATTGGATCACCCGGTACAAGTCTGTAGCCAAGTCAAATTTGTGCAAGAATTTCCTTTCAACTATGAAAAAATACTGTAAAAAATATGTTGCTTACTGTAAAATCAAAATAAAATGGTTCTTCATAAGTTGATTAAAAATACAACTTCGTCTACAAACACTATTAAAATTGGTAAGTAAATATTTCAATTATTTTCTACATTGTTAAAAATTTCTTAACACCAAAACTATTTACTTCCACAGCACTAATTTTTTTATACGCTTGTATATTCATATCTCTTTGTTTTTATTTAGTCCTCGAATAGGTATATCAACGAATAATAAAGAAAAACCAACGTTAACTGTTTTCCATTCACGAAATAATTATTTAGAGACTAGCCCAAGATGACTAAACGACATTTAATGGTCGATCACTTAGACAACAAAAAAGACCCAAAAATTCATTAAAATGCTATTATGCCATATGAAGTATTAAAAAATTTACTATACTGGCAAGGTTTTGAAACAAAAAATTTGAATGTAACATTTGAAAAGATATCTAATTTTGTTATAGGTATGTAGATGACATACTTAGTAGTACAGAAAATGGATTTTTTCGACCAGCATGGATTTGCTTGAAATTATCACATAAAGTAGGGAATGCCCAAAGATCATTTTCTTTATAATGCCGCTTTTCCTTACATTTTAACTACAGAAATAAATGTTCTACAAAATTTTTTCTCAGAAAACTGATATTCTTCTAATTAATGGTTAGCTTTTTTTGTCATATGCGTATTTAAAAAGTAAAATAACCGGAAAACTGCATATTTAGAGGAAAACTTATAGATTCTTTTATAATTAGAGCTTTCAAAAATGTCTAGCAAGAAAATTCAGCAATTTTGATCAAAATAAGGTCGGTACCCGCTTTTTCTACAAAAAAATCATTAGAAGTAATCCCCTAACCACCCCCCTAATTAAAATTTATGTGATTATCTTTATATAAAAAGTGATATTGCATACCTACTTCATGAAATCATTAAATATCTTAAAAACTACAAGTTTTTTGAAACGTAAAGGTTATTTGTTTTTCACGTGAAAACCATAGAGGAATACAAAACTGAATGAAAGTTGCTTCTAATGTCAGTGGCGTAGAAAATGGGAGGGAAAAGGTAACATATTCTTCCAAACCTACACCATTGAAAAATATTTTTCCACCAAAATATGTCCTTTTACATTTAAAAACAACCTGCCAAATGTCAAATCAATTTATTCATCCATTCTAAAGCTATTGAGGTAAAACATTTGATTTTTAAGACTTCAACACTCCGTATTTTGAAAAGTAAATGTGCTGGACCCCTTAATCCTCATATCATTTTGTCCAATTTTACGAGAGGTATCTACATGCAAACGTTGTGTCATTCGAAAACATCCTGTATATGTATTATCAATACATAAAAAAGTTTGACAAATGTAAAATGCCTAGATTTAGAAAAATTATTTTTATATGTTCATCAAATATCTCCGAAAATACTGGATACAAAAAAAATAATTGAATACCAAATTGTAGCTATTCAACGAATAAAATTTCCCCCTTTGCGTAGCTTTTCAGGACAGTAAATATTTGGGGGGATATAGGGAGCACTTTCAACCTCACCCCATTTAAAAAATTATGGATCTTAAGGAATTCAATTCACATAGTCTCAAAGCCCTTGAAAAACCCTCTTTATTGAAAAAATATCTATTACTAAAAATTAAGGAGATACATTCAAAAATACCAACCATTTTTGCTTTAGTGTTTAACTGGGTGTTTTTTGAGTAGTTCCAATGGTTGTATTATATCATTTTTAAAAGTATTTATTATTTATTCTTTTAGTTTTGTTTTTTATTTAATGAAATGGAAAATTTTTAGTATACCATGGGAGAAAACCACACTGGGCTAGGAAGCCCTATAATGTGGTTCAAACACGTAGCACATTTTTTTTGTGTGAATACCATATATTTAAGGCAAATACAATGCAGTAATCAAAAATGTCCTTTTTCTTTCAGTTGACAATGAAGCAGAAATAATATTGAATGTATCATCAATAATATGTTTCTACTCTCACACTAGTAAATTCCATATTACCTTCTATTTGGTTAATAAGTAAATAGATCATTACGTTACTGACACTAATGACTAGCACATAATAAAGAAAAAAAAGGTTCAGTTCTGGAAAAACAACAATTTAATTTATCACCCAAGCCTATTTGTTAGTAGAGGTAGTTTTGATGCTTAATAATTAATAAGACTTGCTGTCACTGGCTGTTAGTGTGAAATGTACATTTGTTTTGAAGACAAATTATTAAAATGAAAAAGTAGAAAAAGTATATATTACACAACTAGAGTTGTAAGCTCATTACATACTTACAGAATTAGGTACCACTTTTCTATTCGCATGTAATAAGCAACTTACAACTCTTGTTATGCAATTTACTATTACAGGGAAGTACCTATATTGCTTCTTGGCAATAGAATGATGCAATCTAATGTGTCACAAATTTCCCATTTTTATTTATAAAAATAGTGACCTTCAATTATTTAAAACATGGAAATTTTTGTTGCTGCAAGATGATTCATAAAATAAATATGAAATCAAGAGGGTATAAGTATTGTAATAAGAATTTCTTATTGCTGATTTGATTTCAATTATTTAACAGCTTGAGAGAATCTGGCAATGCTTGGCATATTGTCTTGTACAGTCAGGAAGTTAAATATTATGCATATTAATATACTTTTCTTCATACACTGACTGTAAGAAACTCCAACCATTTCATTTCATTTTGATGAGTTTTTTTTTTCATGAAGTATAGGTCTATTTTTTATGGATAAAATATAATTTGCTAATATATCTATTATTGCATCTCTACAGTTTGTTCTAGATATGCCTCTAGATATGCTTAATAAGTTTGAGCTGGCTGACCAAAGCATTTGTTGGCATTGTTTGCATGTGACAACTGTGGTTTGAATTATTTCCTTTAAATTGCACATCACTACTTAAAAGACCAGGAAATTGTTGCTATAGAGGAAGATCCAAACATCAATAGATGAAATTTTCAATGGTCTTTCTAAACCATTGAATAATAAGTTGAGCAATAAGATCACTGACCATTCCCAATATTTATGATTGACTATACCAGAATTTATAACCAACTTGTATTTGTTCTGTGATATTGCAGTAATACCATTTTTGTATTTTAAAAAACTTCATTTTACAAGCAATGAATACTTTAATAACAATCTGTAGAAATATAAGCAAACATATATAAAGGTGTAACATTTTTATAAATTTTTGAACTGATCATGTAGTTTGTTTAAATTCAAAGCAAGTACCTAACTAGTATAGAATGTAAAGTAGGACTAGAGGAATGTACTTAACCCAAAATTTACGTGAATATTTTAATATCTAGTTGTATTCACTACTAAGATCAAATTGTTAAAATATATTTTGAGAGAAAATATTTGCAAAGTGTCTAAAGTTGCTCAACATAAATATGATTGAAAAATCAAAAGACCGATTATAGCAAAACTGTTAAAAGTTCTGTTACCTTCTGTTTAATTATCAACAATACATAATAAGTAGAAAAACAATAATTGTTCCACATCAACAAAAAATAGTTCAAGAAAAACCAATAAACATCAAAAACAAAATAAAACAATAAACCAACGAAAACCATCCTTATAAAATATGAAGTATTTTTTGTATTATTTTGTTGAAGATATACCCCATAATAGAATAAAAAAAAGCATAATAGAGGAAATATTGAAAAAGGTGCATTGATAAGTTCATTTTCAATCATTCTACATTTGAAGTAATAAAAATTATATAAAAATAATATAAGGTTTGGCTTTTTTTGAAATGTCAATCAAAATACAAATGTCACAGGTCAGTTAGGTTAAAAATATATTGCATATTGTTAATACTTTCTTTGTTAAAATAACAGCAACAAATTGAAATGAAAAAATATGAATAAATTGTTATGTAAAACGTGTAAAGTTTATTTCGAAATAAAATATTTAGAAAACAAAAATAAGGCGAGATTAACCTATATATAAACACTCCTTTTAAAGTATCTCCTCTATTTAAATTTGTTCGTTATAAAGTGTAATAATTTGTAAACAAAACCTTTTATCACTATCACCTTTATATTGATTTGAATGGTGCTTGTTATCACTTCATTAGTTAAAACCATTTCAACACACACTTACGGCAGCCATGTTTATCTATGACTCTCCCACGGACGTACAAAATCGACAGAATGTGTGATGTGAATGTGAACTGAATGAAAATTGAAACCTACTAATGAAAACTGGTTACTTTTAAATAAAAACATAAAAAAGTTAGATGTTTGGTAATATATCTTAGTATTCATGACAGGAAAATCATTTTATATAATATGTTGATAATTTTCAATTAACAAAAACCACAAAAACAAACTACAAATAGTTTCCAAAGTATTTAGATAGAACAACTTCGAATGTCGATTTCGATTAAGGGCCCGTTATTGAAAATTACTTTGAATTTAAAATCCAGTGAAATACATTCATAACGAGCATATTTTCTTTGGTATTTCAAATTTAAAATATTAAAATCGAAATCTTTTTGTGGCCATGTATCTACGGTTTATTAAAACCACAGAAATACAGCCTGCACTTCTGGTACTAGGCATACCCATAGTGCATATTAGTATGGTATACCAAAAAAAAACGCCTTGTGACAATGACTTGACTTATGACAAAAGAAATTGTTTTGATATTTCGAGGGGCGATGACAGATGTTTTTATTTGTTATAAAACTATAAAATAAAGAGTACAAAGAAAAGAAAAAATAATAGTGATACGTATTGTTATCTTGTTTAAATATTATATTTTCTATGATCCGGTACCGAAGTATTATTTCTTGTGTATTATAAAGAATCGTCAAAATGTTCTTCGAAAATATAAAGAAATGTCTTCAACCCCAACCTAATTTAACTTATGATGAAGCCTGCCTGGACATCAACAATATGTTTAATAGAACCATCACTATCTATTATCAATATGATGAGTGCCATAAATGTGATTTAGAAAATCTAACGACTCTTGGACCCTACGAAAACACATCTGTCCCTACACAAACCACATCGTCTATACAAATTAGTTATTCTAAGTGCCAGTAAGTGTTTCAGAATTAATTTTATGTATATTTTGGAGAGCGTCATGATTTTTAAATTGCATCAGTTGAAAATAATTAATCAGAATAGTGCGAGGAATAGTGGTTTTTGATATACCTTGGTATAAGAAAATCCAGTATTGAGGTTACAGAATCATGTTGAAAAAACTAAATACATACATGAAGAAATCAATGTTTTATTGATAAAATTAAATTCATTTTATATTGATATTAACAAAAATATTAATGAAGTGGTGCTTGACCCACATAATTAAATAATCCATGAAACTGTGATTATTTAAATATACATTCTCATTATTGATCTGCTATAAGAATAACAGTTGTATCAAAACTTTATTGTCTAGCCTAGACCTATAAAAACACAATTAATACACCATCACTAGCAATATTTGAAAGTTATACAAATACATCATTAAACTGAATTTTTCAGTTACCATCAACCTCTTTATGAACATTACCGATATGGGTTGAATATTTCTGAAAATTGCTCATCTATTTATATCAAAGAAACAGCAGATGATGCCTACTTACGTAAGATTCTTCATAGAATAATTTTTTCTTTATTAGTTAATTTCTAAATACTTTTTAGCTATACTAATGGCATTTGTTATATTATTTTCATTTGGAACTGTTTGGTATATGGTAAAGTGTATTTACAAGAACAGTGGAAGGGTTAGACAAGTGTTCAAATGGAATACTGAAATGGAAGAAGTAAGTTATATAATATGATATAATTTGACATTAAATTTCTGTGTAACCGAAACAGAATTACTTTAAAGCATTGTTTCTAAAGATGACCCTATTATTATATGAACCATTTTTCAGATAAATTGATTCTCATTCAGTTTTTTAGATCCTCTGGTTAAAAAGTGCTCTAGATTTTGCAGTCTTTTTATTTGAAGAGCATTTCTCCCCTATATTTGTTGATCAAGTGATTTTAATATGTAAAACAAGTGATTGAGGTTGTAATAAATTATTAGGTCTATTTAAACTTCACATTGCAAAACTATACAACTTAAATCCTGTATATAATGATTTTAACGGATTTTAATCTCATAAAAAATTAAAAATGAGGATAGTTATAATATTAAAATCTCTTACTTACATGAAAAAATATGTCAAAATAGAATCATTTTTTGAATCTCCAGGACTTGATTGGGTCATCATCTGGAACTCCTATTATTTTTGAGCGACCACCTCTAGCATTAGCAAAACACCCCAATCGGTTGAAGTCTATAGATACTTTCAGAGGTTTGTGTATTGCACTCATGATATTTGTTAATTATGGAGGAGGTAAATACTCTTATTTTACACATTCTGTATGGAATGGATTAACAATTGCTGACCTGATATTTCCATGGTAAGTACTTCATCACATACTTTACATTAGATTTTATGATATAATTCATAGTTATGGTATTTATATCCATACACAAAAGAAAACATTTATGCAAATCTAGTTGCAGAAACTGCATCAACTGAAAACAAATCTGCAGACTTAATGACAGAAAATTTGCAATCAAAACCTTCCAAATGTAATACTTTGTTTTGTTATAAGGCCATTTTTTATATCTCCAAAATTATGGTATTTAGGTATTGGAAACACAACATAAAAAATATTTTTTTATCTACTTGAATTTCTAGAATAAAATGTTTTGTCATATTGAATATTTTACATATTAGCAAACTAACATAATAAATAATATTTATTTTGATTTATTTATCTAGATAATATTGAAATCCGTTTTGCAGTATTATATGTTGCAACAATTATAAAATTTGAATATCATTTACAATTTTTATCAAGATGACTCATTGTATACTATCATAGTTCCATTGATCAAGCTCAAAAGTATAAAATGAAGTCAATAAAAATTGATAAATGAAATAAATATGTTAATTTCACTATATTCTACTGCACACTGCATTTTTAATAATCTCATTCCACCAGATTTTATATCAGAGATATCAAAGTATAAAAATAAGCTCCCAATTTGCAATGTGTTTATGAACACCCCCCCCCCCCTTTTAGTACCTTAAGACTTATCTTGCCTGAAGTATACAAGTGCTAACTCAAATGAACAGTTTTTAAAAATCATATTTCATTTTAACTTTTTCAAATATGGCTGACATTATTGATAGAATTAATTCATCAAATAATTTTGTTCGAAAATACAAGTTTAACATTTGTTATAGTCGAGAATGTGCTAGAAAAAAAGAGATTTAATTTGCTAGGTATTGTATATACCACAAATCATATTGTCGCTTATTACATATGTTAAACTTCCTAGTGATCCGAGCTCCTTCCTCGTACTGTATATAGAAACCTTCAACCTTATTGAATATTCAACTTTCTGCTCTAGGTTTATATGGTTAATGGGATTTTCAATGACCATGTCGATGCAAACTAAGTTGAGAGCTTTGGTACCTAGACGTCTTATGGTTTTCCAGGTCATTAGACGATCTTTTATATTAATTCTTCTCGGATTCGTACTCAATTCTAACAACAACATGTCGACAATTGCTGAATTAAGGTTTCCAGGTGTACTTCAAAGAATTGGTTTGGTATATTTAGCGATTGGCATATTAGAAATTCTGTTTATTAAAAGATCCCAAACAGAGGTAAGTAAGAAACAATTATTATTTCATAGTTTTTATTTTGGAAAATTAAACCCATTAGATTTTATACCACTTTTCCATAGCCAGTTAGCTAATACCTGAGTTGTAGAACCCTCTATCTGCAACGCTACCGACACTTTCAAAAAAATAGACTTCTATAAAAAAGGGTTCTCACTTAATTTCCAATAAAAAAATATTTCCACATGGAAGAGAGACTTAAGAGTTATTCAAGGTGTGTTCCTCCGGAGAACCGATTTTTAGCTGCTTTTGCGCAGTCCCATTTTCGGCCATATTGGTTGCTACAGCTGACCGTATATTTACACGAGTGCACGTTTAAATATAGATTGCGAAAATTACATTCGAACCATCGTATTACACAAGAACGACAGAAAAACAGCTGAAAGAGAGAGAAAGATAATTATGCGCGGTCATCGAGGCGTGTATTTAATTCCAGCTAGGGTGTGGGTTATTTCCCGATACTGACCGAATGCTTCTGGCAATAGCGGTTAAAAATGTTGAAATAGGGGGGCAATGAGCATTCGGTAACTCTCGGGAATAAGTTTACAACCCTAAGGTGAAACAAAGTGATGACCATGCACAATTATTCTTCCTCTCTCTTTCATATATCCTTGTAATTGTGTAATCCGAGGCCTGGTTCCGATGTAAATCTCGCAATCTGTATAATAATATAATGATACGCTGCTAAATTACATAACTTACAACAGTTTCGATTCATTTTTAATTTTTTCATACCAATATAAATCGGAATATTTCATTAGGCAGTTGTTCAATTGAACCATCTTAAATCCGCGCGTTTATCTGATTGGTTGAAAAGTTAATATTACCGATCATGGAAAGATTTGCCATTGGTCGGTGAAAATGGATGCGCAAGAACACATCTTGTCTATCCTTACACCATGAAGTTATCTATCTTTCTTTTTACTTATTTCAGACTGTATTTTGGGCATCAGATCTTAATGCCAGCTGGCCACAATGGATATTCATGTCAATTATAATGTTGGTCCACACCTGCTTAACGTTCCTTGGTAATGTCCCTAATTGTGATGAAGGTTATTTAGGACCAGGAGGCTTAGATGATCATGGAAAGCATTTTAATTGCACAGGTGGTACTGCAGGTTATATAGATAGATCCGTATTTGGTCACCACATGTTTCAAAATATTGCAACGCAGAAAGTATATGGAAACACTCTTCGTTTTGATCCTGAAGGTAAGAAAACTATAGTGTATTTTTATCATATTGATAGCTGATGTGATCATTATAAATTCAAAAACGAGTTGTGTTTTTCATGTAAATAAGTGTACAGCGAGGTGTACAGCTAGCAACTTTCGCTATATTCCTCCTGTTTAATAAACCGCAGGTAGCGAGGACAATAGAACCCTAATTCCATTACCATTCAAATATATTTAGAAGTGATAAATTTCCATGACAATGTAATTGGGTAAGAATAAGATCCTTCGAAAAAAAATCATTGGAAAAATATTATTATTTAGAGTTATAATACTTCAAAATGAATTTGTATATCTTAAAAAAACAATTGAAATTCGCTTAACAAAAACTTGACAATCTTATTCATTGACGATAATATTTTTCCTTTGTTAAAATTTGAACGTCAGCAGAACAGCTTGTTATGTAACTATTATTCTGAAAGTGTTATCGGTTCTTAAACGAAACTACCTGATATATTCGTTATTGTCAGTTGTTGCTTGGAAACATTTAAAAGAATTTAGAATAATTGCGATCAATTTTCAAACCTTTTAAAGTTTCAAAGTTTCAAACACTCTCAATAGATTAAGATCATCCAAAAGTGGTATGAAAATGGAGTTCGACTTTTTGAAACATATCCATTTTTCATTCAACCAGAAGGAATTTAAGAAAATTAACGACCTTTCCAAATCTGTTTGAATTTTTGATGAACGCTATATGGTAAAAAAGTTAGCTCGAATTTGACAGTTTTGTACTGGAATCCCTGTCTCATCTTATAAATAACACACTGCTTACAGGTATCCTTAGCACATTCACCGCCATACTTACCGCATATTTTGGAGTTCAGGCTGGAAAGATTTTGAGTTTTTATGAAGGCGTCAAGGGAAAACTTGTCAGATGGCTCATTTGGGGAATTGTTCTTGTAAGTACTTTTGTTGAAAACTGGAATTTAGTGATAATATTGTTACCACGTCAATCCTGTCAATTTTCATTAAATTAACTTTACACAAAAATATACGTTTGCTCTGCACATATTAGACTATTATCAGAAGTGGTTTTTGTTGAATGAAGAAGCCCGAGACCACCGAGTAGTACCGTCGATTTTCTAGTCTACTGTTAATTTCGACTACAAGCGTTCCATTTTCTTTCATCCTTTATATCTTCTTACTTTACCAATTTTTCATTTCATCTAATTGTAGGTATATTTAACTGTTTTTGTATAAACACTTTGTGGTATCTTTTATCAGTGGTCTTAACTTGACTCTATAATTTTCTTGTAGACTTTTACAGATGTACTAAGTAGATTTAGTCCTCTATAATTATTACGAACTTTTCTATCTCCCATTTTATATATTGGAACTATAAAGAATGTTTTCCAGAATCTTTTATTCACTTAATCGAAAACGAATCACTTATTATAACCTCACAGTTTGTTTGCAATGATTTGACATTTGATTAACACTTTCGTCATGGCCTGTGGCCAATGATGAACATATTATTTGTTTATAGGCTGCCAGTAGATTAGACTAAATTAAACAAATTCTTTATATCCAGTTATTTCTTAAAACGTTTATACGTTATGATACAATTTTGAATAATAATTTAAAATATTTTAGGCAATTATTGGTGGAGGTCTCTGCAACTTTTCAACAAATGAAGGACCAATTCCTCTGAATAAAAAACTTTGGTCACTATCATATACTCTTCTAACAGCAGGAATGGCTTTCATTATCGAATCTGGTCTTTATTTATTTGTGGATGTCTTGAGGAAATGGGGAGGAAGACCACTATTCTATCCAGGCATGAATGCTATCCTTTTGTATGTAGGACACGAATTATTCCAAAACACTTTTCCATTTGGATGGACACCAAACTACCAGACACATTCTACGTACCTTTTCATGAACCTTTGGGGTACTTTCTTATGGGTGTCAATATCAATTTGGATGTACAAACATAACATATTTTTCAAAATATAAAAATTTATTTGTGATATTATTATTCTTTAAGCTGTTTGTTAAAATGACGAATAATTGAATTTTTCTTAATTATAGACTGATCTGAATGGTAAAATTTGAATATTTTCTTGATACATATTTAGCTTTTAAAATCATTCAATAATACCAAAAAAATAATATTAATTATAATATACTTTAATATGATTGATCTTTGTATACACAGTTTAGTACGCTGCTAAATTATTTTTTGTTAAATTTATCGATTTGTTTTATATCCTCGTTCTTGTATATTTTTAAAAGAAACTGATTCCAAATTGTTTGGTGCAATCTGCAGGGTTCCGTAAGATTCGCAATCTGTATATGGTTTAAAAAAATGCTCACGGGAAAACTAAATTTTGATTACTACGGTTGTTGTAATGTTGATACACAATTTGTTTGTATCAAGATTAGAGTCCTCCATTTTCCCTCATCTGATTTCAACGCAGTTTGCTTCCATTCTTCATGTCTCCCGCAGTGCAAAATTATTAACCTCGAACCTTTGTTAGCATAGGTACATATTTTTGAATTATTTTCACCCATGATACACACTATATTTCCCTTTGTACCAGCTTTATTGAATGTACCTAATTTCCTTGGATTGTTAAATTGAAAATTGAACAAATACCTACACGCCAAATTAGTTTGACTGGACTAGTGTATACATTCAAAAAAATTCTCAGTTCTTATGGGTTCATTTTGTTTCACAAATATTCGGTATATTTTTCCACTTTTATTATCTCGAATAGATTTTTTTTACAAAATCCATCATAATGCCCTTTCATTAGTGAAATAGACTTTCCTATCAAATATTGAAAATATTGCTATTGTACATTTGAAATTGCCAAAAGCATTAGTTTTTTCCATTTGGGCACTAAGTGGAGAGGAGTATTTTGGGATTAACCCCATTCTTGTTTGAAATAATTTAGAAAACGTACTCGCTGTTTATTTTTAGTTGATTTCACGTATTGTATTACTAACTATTTATCTCTTGTTTAGCAATTAGTTTAATAAAAAATGTATTTTATGAGTTTTTATTTAATCCCTTTCCCTATCTTTAAAGATGTGACATCCGCTACAAATGCTGACAGAGCCAACGACCAAGCGGTTTCGAGGATCGCTAAGTGTAAACGAATGGCTTTTTCGTGAATACTGGCGAATCACTCTGAATTATGAATCACCATAATACACTAAGCAGATTCGTGAAGTCTTAGTAGAGTCGCTAAAGCAAAGATTCATAGAAACATTACTAATCTGGATTGATTTTGTTAAGAAGAAAATTTATTAATTTTTGGTACCATAATAGAGGATTGTTGGCTCAGATAGTTAGCAGATACCCACAGGAGGGTATCAAATATAAAAGATCTATTGCGCCCCATGTATGTGTGTATGTGAGGTAACATTCACTTAGACCTAAAAGATCTATTGTGCACCCTTACTTCTACTTAGTTTCTGGGGAGAGTCTCTGAAACTAGTAGCTCCTTTAGTCCTATTTCCCAGAGGAATTTCAGAATATCTGCAGGCTTCAACTTAGGTGAATGTTCCTCTTCTATCCAGTAATCTACCAGGTACTGTGCTCTAGGAATCTGGAGTGCTGTCCAGTTGGAAAGTATGTGGACGGAGGCTTCTTCTTCCATGCCACAATATCTGCATTATTCTTCACTATTTTGAGTTTTTTCAGGTTCCCATCCAGGCGACAATGTCCCTTTAGGATCCCTGTTGAAACTCTCAGCGCAGTTTTACTTTGACTTATGCATTCATTTGATCTTAACAGGTTGTAGTCACCCAGAAAAATAGTTGATTGTCTAAGCCCTACTAGATGTTTACAATAGTTGGATCTTCTCTTTCTTCCGGCTACACCTATTTCTTCCAATATTACATTGGGACTGATTCCGCAAAAGGGTTCTGGCCCCCAGAAAGGTATTTTAGTCCCCCTCTTTGCTAGTTCATCTGCTATTTCATTTACTTCTATTCCAGTGTGTCCTGGAATCCATAGTAAGGTAACTATATTGCTCTCGCCTAGTTCATTGAGTTTGTGCATGTTTTTGCATTCTCACACCATTTTGGAGCTGATTACACAAGAGCTCAGTGCCTTATTATTGACTTGACTATCTGTCATTATGATAATCTTTTGTCCTCTGTATACTTTATCAATATTGAACTGGGCGCACTTTCTTTATGGCGTGGATTTCCCTTACTTGGGGTTTTTTCCAAGCTTTCTGAGTGTTTGGTTCCTATTGCGCCCCATAGGTTAAGTTCCATTGGAGTGGGGATTACTCACCACCTCCAGTGCGACCCCCCTGTTCGGTGTATTGTGGCTCACCCACGCTGTGCTTCACACAGTATGGGGGTATACTGTGGTGCTTCAGACGAAGTTCATGGTTGTATTTGGTGACACATTTTTGAAGTCGTTCGGCTTTAAGGTACTGAAACCGAATATATTATACCTTACCTTGCCAGGTATGAGCATATAGTATGTGCTCCAGTTTCGTTTTCCAAATCACAGAACCGACAGTCCGAGATCTGAACTATAGTCTCATTATCTTTAGGTATGGTAACTTAGTCTTGTAATCAAACCCGACAGAATGCCTTAGTTTGTTCTACTTTATTCCATGATCTGCTTATTTTTTGTACTCGAAGGTTAGGAAGTATAAGAACGCCTTCGTGTGAGAGAGCCCCAAGGTGTGCCACCTTACTTCTACTTAGTTCCTGAGGAAAGTTAGGCTTTCTTTAATACTTGACAGAGAGAGAGAGAGTGATGTCTACTTTATTGCGGAATCTAGTAGGTAGGTATAAGATATTAGCTATTGAGACTTTTTTTCGTGTCGAGTGATGGGAAACTCATATGTTCGAATGGAACCTGTCCAGGACCCAATTGTTTTGGACTCTTTCCCAATGGGAAGTCTACCAACCAAACTGGCCGTAGCCCCTTCTAAGAAACACGTTATCCTAGTATATTTCGCAATACGGGCTGCGGTACCTAACGTACACTCTTCGTCATCTCCCTTCTCTCCTACCTCACATGCCACGTTCCCCCCATGAACATTATCTCCACCTGGCTCTCCCATGCCTCCGCTCTTTCAGCATATAAACATGCACCACATATCGTCATTCACTTCACATTTCTAGCACACTCCATTCTCTCTTACCAATCTTTCTACGATATTCTCCTTTCACGAAGCAGCCGTCCCTTCACTAGCAACCACATTGTGATTGGATCTATCAAAAAGGAATTAACAAAAACATTGGCATATGCTATACCTAATGACTTTGGACACAGGAAATACATCTGTGACTGTGTGAATATAATTGATAATTTGGCGATTAGCAAATTCAAGCTTCCACTAGATTTTTGGGTTCTTATTTTGACAAAATAACAAAAGCCATTTTATTTATCACGATTGAATTTACTTACTCATTAATGTACCAAAAAAATATCTACTTGAAAATGATGATGTGAATTCTGGAAATCCATTCCAGATTCTACGTCACTGGCTATGATTAATAATAATTTTTTTAAATGATCTTGCAAATTATTTATAGCAATAAGGCACACGTGCTGGATGAACTTAACATTTTTCAATAAAAATAATTCGAAAAGTATAAAAGTATAATAGTGGGTAGGTATGTATCATATTTTGACTTTATTTCTGTGACTACCTACTTCTATCACGACTATCACCTATATTTTTTGAAAATTCAGGACCGGATTTTCAATCAAAGGGAAGAGTAGGGTTTTGAGAACATTTATTGCAAAATTCAACAAGCTATTCTGATGTAAACTCCAATGATGTTTATAAATATACAGTGCTAGGACAGGAAAATATATCCACCTAAGATTTGTCAAATAATAATAGGTTATTACCTAATAAAATATTCTTGTCAGTAGTGCATCTATAGGATTTAGTACAAGATATTAATGAAAAATATCCATATAATTACTGTAAAAACTCAACTAGAAACCAGAAAAAAAAGGGGAATTGAAACACATAAAACGACGTTACCATGTTACCAATTTGAGTGTATCGAATATAGATCGTTGGTAAATTTTAATAAAAATATATGAATGAAAAATGAGCAAGATACGACCAATGATGATGTTTATTGTGTTAATATTGTAAACTACGTCCTCTAGCGATGGAGTAGAAAACCTGAAAATAATTTCCAGCAGTGTCTTGTATGCGAATTTGTGATACAGATTTTTTCCTCTATAAGCTTGTAGGATAATTATAGAGATACAGCGGTTTATCTCCATTTAACATATCCGACACCAGGTACATACTGTTTTCGGAAGTATGTAATTCAATTACTCAAGTGCATCAACATTACCGATAATTTTTTATGAAAGCTCTTTGACCAAAACATGAAAATAATCGAATGCAGTTTTTACTGACAACATGCTTGAATAATTGTGTAATTGAGTGTAATTCTTCTCAAGTAGCTAGAAGATATAATAGTATTGTATTTTTGGGTTTACTTTCGGTCACTTTTTCTTGAATAGAACTTTAAAAATCTTATTCTTTTTTCTTTTCTTTTTTTTCGTTTGGGGTCAGGTAGGAAGCAAACATTTTTTAATATTCAGTTCATCTTGACAACGGTAGCTGGAACGCTACCGACACGTCGAAATAAAAAACATAAAAAAGTATTATGGTGGTTTGATTTCCAAAAAATATGAGAAAAAAGAATAAATATAAATATGCCACAAGGAACATAAAGAAGATATTTGAAAAATTTTGTCCAAATCGCTACATTTAAATGAATTTGGCATATCACAATGACCAATGTGCAATTTTAACATGATCTTAGCACTTAACATCCCGCTTCATATATAGGATTTTTAATACATGAGGGTGATATTCAAGATTCTTTTTCAACCTCAACACCTCAAACTTCCTGAATAGTTACAAATCGTTCCAGTTTGACAGAATCTTTGTAATTATACAACAAGTTATCGATGTATAACCTGATTATTTTGAAGTACTTATATAGTATTAAAAACTGCTTCCTTATCGATAATACCCCTTGTTCATCAAAATTTTACTTCGAAGTGTCAATATTGACAACTGAAAGTGCTTCGAAGTTTATTGAATATGAACACAAACCGATTCAGTGCGATCACCCAAGATAAATAATAAAATGAACAAATAACTCAAAATCCTTTTAAATTGTTGAAAAGAAAATGTTCCCAAATACAACTCGTTCTTCAAATTTTATCGATAACTTCTCTTTTCTTCGAAAACTTGTTCATTTGGCAAAAATATGAAAACAAAACAATTGATAAAATCCTGACGGACTAGTGATTCGGTTTGTTTGAATGTTTTTGCCTCAAATAAACAAGTTTGAGTGATGAAAATAAAAAATTATGTGATACAATTTGAAGCTTGAAGCACTCGTGGTATTACATTTTATTTGTATTTCATAGTTATAAAATTATCTATACCAATAATTACTGATACCTACAAATTTTCCATTTCTAATTTTTCCAAGCCCTCATTCCACTTGGATAAATACCTTTTCCCTTAGATGAGTGCTTGATTACTAACTGTAAAAATCAATTGCCAACTAGTTGGGCATGAAAATATGTATTCCAAATAGGAAAGAAGTGATACTACTGATTATTGGTGCGATTACGTCCCTGTATTAATGACTCTTTCAACAATGTATTAAATTTTAGCCAAAACCCTCGTGTTTGTACTTGTGATACATTTGCATTTATAATTTAGGTGAATGAAAATATTTTGCCCACAATGATTCATAGAATACTTGGCATACACCACATACTTTTGTAGCTTTTGATTTACGCTTGTGTTTATCTACTTACCCGTCCAAATACCGAATATTTTCGCATCAGCCTCTTGTAGAGGAATCTCACGAATGTTGAGATAAGTTTATTAGAATCAAAAAGAAATGTTATTAATGGACTGACGAGATGATTTATGTTCGGCGCTTGAAAATAAAAACAAATAGGTATTTAAAATACAGTGTACTATTACGTTGACATAAGTTCATTATAACTTAGAAATTTTGCGGAGTATTAGACTGTCATCTTGAATTGATTGGAAAAAATGATAAGAAAGTAGAAAGCACTTGTATGTATGTATTTTGTGGTGGCATTCTCTGAGATCTAAAAGATCTATTGTGCCCTCTTACCTCTATTTGGTTTTTGAAAAGAGTCTCTGAAACTAGTAGCTCCTTTAGTCCTATTTCACGTAGGAATTTGAGGACATCTGCAGGCCTGAACTTGGGTAAATGTTCCTCTTCTATCCAGTAATCTCCCAGGTACTGTGCTCGAGGATTCTGGAGTGCTGTGCAAAGTATGTGGATGGAGGTTTCTCCTTCCATGCCACAATATCTGCATTCTTCTTTCTCCACTATTTTGAGTTTTTTCAGGTGCCTATTCAGGCGACAATGTCCCATTAGGATCCCTGTTAAAACTCTTAGCGCAGTTTTACTTTGACTCACCTATGCATTCATTTGATCTCAACAGGCTGTAGTCACACAAGAGTCTTTAATTGTATAATCCCTACTGGATCTTTCCAATGGTCAGATATCATCTCTTTCTTTCGGCTTTACCTATTTCTTCCAACATTTCATTGGGGTTGATTCCGCAAAGGGGTTCAGGCCCCCCAGAAAGGTATTTCAGTCCCACTCTTCACTAGTTCATCTGCTATTTCATTTCTTTTTCAGTGTGTCCTCGAATCCATACTAAGGTCACTCAGAAAGCCCTTAAAGGTGTAGCGTTCTGTGAAATAATTTTATCACTATAGCGCCTACCTTGGCTACAGGTATGAACTATCATTTGAGATGCGAGCTTTTTGAATTTTTGAATTTACATAATAATAATGCCAATATTGTAGGTACAACATTCGCAATTATATAATTTTTCTATTAGTTTTGTGTTATTAGTCTTTGAAATCAAGTCTTGAAGGACTAAGAATAGTTATTAATGTACCAAGGGTATAAATAGATTTTTATGCCCTGAGGGCGATGTCTTACGAAACCGAGGGCCTACATATGTGTCTTGTCATCCATTTGTTTCACTCGCACAATGGTCACTGACGAGGATTTACTAATGGCTTTATCATACTCCGAGAATGGAAAAAGAAATAGGTCGCAAAAGACGATATTAGAGGCGTCCAAGCTCAATATGGATCTCGTGACTTAATGAAGGATAATAAGAAAAACGTTATTCTCAGCTTTTGTATATAATCTCCAATCAAATATCTTCATTGCTGCCAACTTTATTTCTCTGGTCTATTTTTAATTCATTGAAATTGTAATTCATGTTATTTTCGTTTATTTTGATCAAAAGTCGTAGGTGGAATTTTTAAAAATAGCAGAAATATAGGAAATATTCTGGTTCAGAATGCAGGTTACGAAAAGGAATGAAAGAATTTTACAAATCAACAACGTTGTAGTTAATAACATTGGAGTTGGCTTATAAAAAGCGTTTATACAAGTCAAGCGTACTTTTCGATGCTGGTTTTCGTTCACTTCTACAATAAAATAGTTATTTGTTTAACTAGGCAGCAAATAGGTATATGACTGCCAAGGCTAAATTCATAGCCAAGCGTAGCGAGGCTAGGAATTCAGCTAAGGCAGTCAATCTACTTTGCTGCCCAGTTGAACATATAATTTCTTTTCCGATTGTTCATAATCAGGATATTGTATTTGCAAATTATTACAATTCCCACAATCTCTTTATTTTGGTTGGTTGCTATGGAAATGGATAATCACAGGCAGCAAAGTAATCACTTTTCTGCCTAGGCAGGAAAAGTAATAATTTGCTGATTGATATCAGTCAGCAAAATTAATATTTGCTGCCAATCGGAGAAAAATGTTTTTTTCTACGACTGCTATGGAAAACAGTTTTCCCACAATTTACGAAACTACAAAGTGTCACTTTGCCTAAGCCGTGGGAAAAGTTGCCCAAGCCGTGGGAAAATATCTTTTTCTCCGATTGGCAGTAAATATTAATTTTGCTGACTGATATTAATCAGCAATGTATTACTTTTTCTGCCTAGGCAGCAAAGTGGTTACTTCCCTGCCTAGGCAGCAAAGTGATTACTTTTCTGCCTGCGATTATACATTTCCATAGCAACCAACCAAAATAAAGAGATTGTGGGAATTGTAATAATTTGCAAATACAATATCCTCCTATATCATTATGAACAATCGGAGAAAAAATTATATGTTCAACTTGGCAGCAAAGTAGATTGACTGCCTAGTTAAACAAATAACTATTCCCACGGCTTGGGCCACGGTACGTTAGAAAAAAAATCAACACAATTCTCGATTATAGAATGCTTTGGACTCCTGTCATGAAACGTCAAACGTTAAAAGTACTCAAATGGTAGTGTTTTAAAAGTAGAGAGAAGGTGTTTCTGTAAGTTTAAAGAAATTTCAACTGAATTTTGGGTTACAATATAAAAAAATTATTAAAAATACATTTTTTGTATATTTTGAATAAGTAAATTTGGTATAATTTAAAGAGGTTGAAGTCTCGTATAATAACCTACTTTAAATCTGCACTAAACGTTAGCGGGTATGGCTCAGTAGCTAACGCGCTTGCCAGCTACGCAAGCGGCCCGAGTTCGAGCTCCGACCCTGGCACCTTTATTTTTTATTATTTTGTTTAAAATATGCTACTTTAAATTAGTTTAATTATCCATTAATTTGCAGTCGTAGAAAAAGTATAGTGTGCAACACGTGGGAAAAGCAACTTTTCTCACTCGTGTGCTGCGGCACGCGCCTCTCAGGCTCGTGCCACAAACGCACACTCGTGAGAAAAATCAAGCTTTTCCCACTAGTTGCACAATATACTATTCCAGAAATAAATTTCAACAAAGATAAGGAACGATCACACTTCTCTTAAGAAATTGGTACCTAACGTCATTGCCAACGCAGGACAAGCATTTTGATGGTAAATTATATTGAATGATATCAACAGGTCGTACAATTTCCAAAATGTTTGCAGAAAATATTCTTTACATCAGAATCGTCCAGAATAGGGATTCTTCTAATGTCTGTTTAAATTCTAAATATTCGACTTCACCGGCTCACATCTTTTTATTAAATTCTATTTTAATATAAAAGTTATCCTACTGACTCACATTTCACAAATCTTACCAGCCAAGGGGAAAAATTCTCTTCTTTGCCAAAAAAAAAATTGAATAATCCACATTTTGAATAAATAGATTCAATAAGTTGCAAAGATTGACGACGGCATTTCTGCTGAAAGTGGCAGAATTCTACAATGAGACTTTTGATATCTAATTCATATTGATTATTTTAACAACTGAAATATTAGGTTGGTGAAATAATATTTGGGACTTATTTTTCATTTACTTACCTAATTATCTCATTATTTATTTGTGCTTCATAATATACACTGTTTTATCGATAAGATGCGACTTAGGGATTTTCATTTTGAGACATTCCAACGATATGATAGTGTAGGAAATGAAATCCAGTGAAGTGCACGTTCCCCGAACGATTTTTAATTGGGATATCATTTATATTCGAAATGTTGTTAATAAAACGCGTTTGTTGTTACTTTTTTGTGTAGGATCATTTTTGTTTTCAAAATATGTATACCTACTCAGTTTTGTGATTTTGTGTATTGAAATGTGTATCGATTAACAACTATTCAAATAATAAATCATAAGAAAACCTGGATTAAAACTTATGAGCTATCCTGATTACGCAGGTAATTAATTATTGGAAATTTCTCTTTCTAACATTGGTAACCAAATTTGTCTACATTCGGCTGAAATACTAGCTACACATTTATCTGCATTTAGTTGTATTGAAGCACTTTGATTTTTCGTTTTTTATTATTGGGTTCTTTCAATATTATTTTTATTGAATCCCATTGAATTTGATGATCCCCTTCACAAGCATGTTTGCAAATAACTGACTTAAAGAACTCCCTATCTTTGATATACTTTTTTTGTTCATTCATTCGGAATTTCAATGGTCTAGGTCTAGATGTTTCACCTAAATCAAATTTGTCGCATCCACAAGATTTTTGATTTATGCAGTATAGATCTCAACGTATTATTAGATTTAAAGCTAGTTCTAATATATTGAATTGATTGCCAATTCTTTCTGATAAACCCTTAACATACGGTATCGTCAAGTTTTCAACTTACCGAAACGTTGAAATAAAAAATATAAAAAATCATTATTGTGGTTTGATTCCTGAAAAATAAGAGAAAAAAGAATAAGAATTCCAGTTTTCTTCGGAAATATTCGGTTAAAAAAATGTTTAAATTAATTTTTGCAAAGAAAATACCAAAATACCATTGTATAAAACTTTTTAGGACACACTTTATATCAGTTATAATATCCAACAAATAAATACTTTCTGTATATAGGTAACGACGTGATAATCAGATGTGACTGGATGTTGATAGAGATATTATATAGCTAGTATGTGGCGCCTGTCTTCCCCATACGTAAAATATGTACACATACATCCGACCGCAGGCTACTCAAGAAAATTTAGGAGCCACTAGTCCACTACTGACCGCTCATCATCTAACAGATTTATCTCAACTTTTAAACGAGCAGCTTGAACTTTAGTTGAGCGATAAACGCGGTTGTTTTTAAATGTGAAGGCCGGAAAAATTTTTTCGAAAATTTTGTGTGATGGTTTCAAGTCCGTTTAGTATGTATGCGTTACTCCTATTATTTCTCTTAGGAGTGACTCCTAGTTTACAGCATTGTCCAGTATGGAAAGAAATTGTTCCTTGTACATGCAAAATGGACAAAAGTGACGCTTTAATTAAACTCATGTCAATATATTGCGATAAAATGGAATCTTTCGATCATGTTTTAAAAAAACTTCGAGGGCATTTTCAACCTACAGACAGAGTGTCATTAAAACTGTCATCTTCATCCCTTAGTGATTTGTACAAACATTCGTTCAATGAACTCAATGTTACTATTGAGGATTTAAAACTTAACCACGATGTTATTGGGTAAGTGAAACATTTTATTTGGTACTAAAAAAATATTAACAATTATTCATGAAAATAATTCAATAAAATACAGTTATTATTATTATAAAGAGGGTAAATACGAATATATGTTATTACCTATATATTATTACAACTGGAAATATTAATATATATTGAAACGTTTTCTCAAAGAAGGTTAAATTCTATTTGTTACTTTATATTATTATTTGGTTTCTATTTTTATTGCAAGTTTATTCAAGTATCATCTGAATGTTCCTATGTTTATTTTTGAAATTTTTTGGAAATTAACAAACATTTTTTTACTTTTTTAATTTTACCGTTTTGGTTACATTTCCAGTCACTGTTATCAAGATTAATTGTATATTTTTATGATTCTGTCCATATCTGACACTCTTGAAAAAAATCGTGATAATATTTTCAGATTTAAAAATACAAAAAATTGTCAAATTGTTTAGAACAAAAATTTATATCTTTTGTAATGACATTTTAATAGTATTATAATCACTAGAAATGTGCATGTTCCAGGAACGCTTTTTTGCTATTTTGTTAATAAATCGCGTTTGATACCTATTACATTTTTTGTAATATGAATATTTTTGTTTTAAAATGGATCTTGATCAGTGATTTTAGTACTCAACTGTATATTAGTTGGCTATCAACAATTCTAACAAATAATCATAAATAAATCTGGATACAAACTTATGGTACTATTCTGATAACAATTATCGATAATTTGAAAGAAAATCACGAAATAATAATGGTTCTACCTCAAGAAACATATAAATAAAATACCCCAGATGAAAACTACCGCAAAGAAGCTTTTTTCTTTGTTCACTCAATATCATTATAAAAACAATTTTTTCCATATCCTGCAGTGAATGTAAAGTGTTTTTGTTATATTTTCTTGTTTTTTGGTTTATTCGGTAGGCGAAAGACAATTGTGTGTCACACATGCAGGAAACGATATTATAGCATACCTCAAATATCAGCTCCCCTAACTTATTAGCTACGCTCCCTCGTGCATCTAATGGCCTTGAGCAACTAAAACTTATTTTCTTCCCTTTTGACGCAATAGGTACCTACACTATTTAGTTTAATTTATGTAATCATTTTGGGATGTATGTATTTTGGGGTGACATTCACTGAGACCTAAAAGATCTATAGTTCCCTCAATAGTACACCCTTACTTATACTTAGTTTCTGAGGAGAGTCTCAGAGACTAGTAGTTCCTAATTTTGGTAACTTCCTAGCTATTTAAACAAATTTCACATAACTCAATGTTCTCATGATATTATTCACTTCATTTTATCCAAATATTGCTGTTTGCTTAACACTTTTTCTCCACGACTAAATAATAACGCACAAATTATTTTCACATATTTAGCTACATAATGATATATATTCTTCACACCAGTGGATAATGAAAAATAATTCACTCTCGTTAACCAATCACATTCTATTATTATCAGAATTCACGCTTAAATAAATTAAAATGAATTAATCAAATCGTCTCTTTTCAAACGTCAAATACCAAATAATGCAAATCGATTCTGACAGCGCGTCTTTTGAAACGTCAAAATAATAATAGAATCATAATTTTACGCATTATTTAGAGAAAAATTGGACAACAGTAGTTATATTTAGTTATAACTCCCAACTATCATTTATAAATGTAAGGGTTTCGATTAAAACTGTATGTTACGTATCCCTTTTTGAAAATAAACATGCTCTTTAGCCTAGTGGTAGAAATAGTTGACTCTGGCGCGGACGATTGGGGTTCGATCCTCACTGGAAGCTTTTTTTTTAGTCGTGGAGAAAGTATATTATTTTACTCGTGTAGAATGGCTAATATTTACTTGGATGATTCCAAAACTCACTTGCTGCGCTCGCTCGTTTTGGAAACTTCATCCGCGTGAATAATAGCCATCATTCTGCACTCGTTGAAGAATATACTATTCATGAACTATTTTCTTTTTTCAAAATACATTTCTTTCTTTGAGCACCACTGTCTATTTAGGTTTTCAGAATTCCAAGAAATGGAACTCCGATAAATATTTTTTTACGACCGTGCGCTTTAACCCACTTTCCCGCACGCATTTTAGTTTAGTTAGTGTCACTTTCCCGCACTAGTGCGGGAAAGTAATAAATCAGTACGGGAAAGTGAAATTATGTAAATTTTGACCTTATTAGATAGTTTTTTATTCCGGAAGTTATAACTATTGTGACTGCAGGTAAATAAATATTCACGAAATAGTCAATCAAAAAATTTTTTCTCTAGTTTTTTGTTGCATTTTCGATTTTTTAGAAACATAAAATAATGAAGATATTTTTATATAACCCTAACACCAAATAACTCCACTGGACCGGCAATTTCAAGTAATTTACAGAATGCAAAAAATTGTGTTTTAATATTAATATTCATAATAATTAGTAGTGTTTAGTTGAAGTTTTGTATACTTATGTATGTAAAATAAAATAATTTTTGAAAAATGGGTTGATATACTTTTTTGTAGGTATATAAAGTCGTAGAAAAAATAATGCTCCTAACTCATGCATAAAGTGTCTTTCTCGCACTTGACGCTTGCCCGAACTCCGCTCTGCGTCGTTCGGGATAACTGCAGTCGCGTGCGGGAAAGTATCACTTTACGCATATGTTTCATGCGAATACATCATTTAAGGACTACCCTTTTCTTCTTTTTTGTACCTGTGCCGAAGCAAACGTGTTAACAAAGACGAGCCTGTCTTATTGTCATATTATAGTTTTTGCTTGTTTCTTTATTTTAAATTCATAATATTTGCACATTGGTTTGTGCATCCAAAAAAACCAGGTTAAAAGAGAAATCTTGGTTCAATTCATGGGTCACTACAGCGAAATATACTTTGGGAAACTTAGAAATGGAAATGTGGATGGATTTGTCAAAATCTATTACATTCCATACTGGGCTGCAAAATACCTAGATATTTGTAGACTTTAACAAATTAACCTAAAATAATAGTATATTATTAAACGAGCAATTTATGATAGTAGGTAATTATTCACGAATGATGACATTCACCCGAGTAAATATTGGCCATAAATTGCGAGTATAATACTATACTTTATCAACGACACTAAATTTCTTTATTAAATAAAAGTTAGTATGGATTTGGTATTACTAACCTCAAAATGTTGTGGTCGCTACATAAAATAATTTGACATATATAGAGATGGGCGATACTGTGTAAAGTATCAATACAACCTACCGTTATAAATATATTGTTTTAAAATACTTAATATTAGAAAATATCTTTATGAAAAGTATCAATACTAAAAATTACAATACTTTATCGATACGATATATTTCATAAATAAATTTCCTTAACAGAATACACAGATTTAATAGTTCATTTCATATTGTACCCCATCTCTAGTAAGTGTATTATGAACCATAATTCACTCCAGTGGATTATGAACCATAATTCACGACAGTAGATATATGGGTACCATATAACTTTTGTAAGGAGGTAAAATATTTACTTATTATTAGGTGGTCGTGGACAAAGTAAATAAACATACATACCTCAGGAGCAATTTTGTGAGCAAATGCTGGACGCATAGTTGAAAATTGGACAATCTGCTAGTTCTTTTTTACTATTTTGTATGCACAATAATCATATTAAGGGCAAATCTTGATAGGACACCATACAAAACTTAAGTGATAGTTTTGACTGTATGCCTATATCTGTGAATGTGTGGTTAGAGTATCGCAATTCGTATTCGGAAAATTCGAAAAAATCCGCCATTCGATATCAAATCCGTATAACAAAATCTTCGTGTACAAATTCACTTGAAATTTTTGAAATTGTAATAACTAATATTAGCTGATAATTGAGGGCAGTTAAAGCTTTTTCTGCATGTGTGACACACAACTGTTTTCGCCTACCGAATAAACAAAAAAAGTAGAAAAATATGACAATATTTATTGAAACATTCATGTAAAACGTTGAAGTCATTAAGTGACAGGTAGTGAAAAATCGTGGCGTGTGAATTTCCCTCACTTGAGCTGCTAAACAATACTTTCTGCCCTATTTTTGGTATTCAGGTTAAAGAAAAAAATTTCGAAGACGATCGAGGCAGGAATCACATGAATATGAAACATTTTTGTCATTTTCAAAATTAATCACAAAAACAAAATAGTTTTGATCTCGGTTTTGATAATACCAAACATTCAATTGGTGAAAGTTTTGTAAACATATTATATATTTAGTATCAACGGATTGTACATAAATTATTAAAAATTCATTCAACAGAATTCAGCATGACATAACAATGACAACTAATGATTATTGACATTAAACAGGGTTAACAATACTGTGGCGTCACTATTAAACCATTATGATGTAACGGTTTGTAGAAATAAACACCTAACCTCTAATAAGATAACTATCCTATCAAACCATATCAGTGAGCTGGTTTGTGTGGTTGATCAATTGATACGTCATGGTTTGAAATACAAGTCGAGGAATATTGACTGGTTAACTCATAGTTAATCAGATTTGTGTGGTATAGGTTCAAAAAAAAAATGTATATGCGTATACTGTTATACTTATTTCATCTTGTTGAATATAAATAACTTCCGAATACATCTAAAAGTTTGTGAATTATTGTAAGTATTCAGATCAACGTATTAGTCAATCTACTAGAAAACAAATTTAGAAAGAAAACAGTCAGGCAGAGGATAATTATAAAGGTCGTCTTCCAATTAGTGATGATCAACAATTGAATTAGCTAGAAAATCAACGACACAGACATAGACACACACTCATATTTTTCTATGAGGGTGTACTTTCAGATTTACGAACCAAACGCCAAACATAAGAGAAGCAGAGCAAATAGTTTTCTAAAATTCATTGCCAGAAAACTTGGAAAATATTGCATACAGGTAATTAATAGTCGTAAACTCGCATATAATGGCTATTATATTTGATCTGGGCCTGCGTATTACATCATAAATGCATGATCGTGAATATACACTTACATGCCCATAATATGTTTCATAATGAGACTCATTATGATACAGATATTTCATTACAATACAGATTTTCAATAGGTAGAAACCCATTTTTCTTTCAATCAGGCTTCAATTGGCCTAAATTCCTATCTACCTAATTGTATTATTTGTTAAAATCAGTAGGTCCTTAAGACGACAATACCTACTCCTCACATATGCTTCCTCAGTATCCTCCAATCCCCTCAATCCTGTTCACTCGCTTTTCATGTCAACGACTAATATCCCTACTAACCCTCAAACAATAATAAAATATATTCATCGATTACTCACTCCTTTACTCAAAGATACTGACCTTTCTCTTACCTCCTTGCTCCTTTTACCTTCTCCTCCTTGGACCAAAAATATTCCTATAATCGATACCTCACTAACCACTTATAATAAGCATGAATCTCCCACTGCAATTATAAAGCATTCCTAGAATTACTACAAGAAAAACCGTTTGATTTAATACTTTACTCACACAGATGCTTCCAAAACTGACTCCGGTGTTGGTTGTGCAGTTTCCACGAAACATGAACTCACTTCATGAACTCCTTCGCTCTACCTTCAGTGTGCATCGTTCACACAGGCGAGCTTCACAGCATTTTTCAAGCTTTCAAAAGCATCTTCCTACCCCACAAAAATATTGCAAATTGCACTGACTCCCTTTCCTCCATTTAGTCAATCAAATCAATCTTCACTGACCACCCAATTGTCCAGAACATACACTACATCTATCAAACTCTCGTTGCTCAAGATATAACAGTCTCTCTCACCTGGCTTCCATCTCACATTCGGAATTGATGGTAACGAAACTGCGGACCGCCATGCGAAAGAAGCTACCACTAATATCAATCCAACACACTTTGTCCAACTCGCAACCGACCTAAAGATCCAATTTAAAAACGTTGCACACAAGATTCTTGGCGACACCTGTGGCGCAATAGCACGACAGCATTTCATGATATGTATCCATCCACTGCTCCTCTCTCCCTTGACTTCTTAACCCGGAGAGTGGCTACTATAGTTAGAAGAATCCGAATCAGCCATACCAATCTCACACACGGATATCTGTTGTCTTCTGGAAATCGTCCCGTTTGCCATAGTTGTAATAATATTGTGACCGCTAAACACATACTGACGGACTGCAAACAATTTTCCGCTACACATCAGCAATTCAACCTAAGACCTGACCTCAAAATTTACTGGGTACTTTTGAAAACACGAAAAGGGCAGATAAGGGTATATTAATGAATAATTGCCAAAATTTTACGATTAATTACTATATAAATGTTTACTTTAAATTATTTTTTCTGGCTACTGTTTAAAAAATAAATGCTACTTTTTATTCATGCGTTTTATTTCTATTAATGAAGTTGTTCGTAGAAAAAGTATAGTACCTGCACTAGAGTTGTAAGCTTATTACATGCTTATAGAATTAATTTTTTATTCTCATGTAATAAGCAACTTACAACTTTTGTTATGTAATATACTAATTAGAGTTTGGGTATGTTTCACACCGTTCTTAAGTTATCCTAACTTTTTTTAGTCAAATGTTAGTTTAATCAAGGTCCCATCCGAAAATGTTTTTTTGGACTCACAGACTTCTATTCTTGTCTATTCGTTCAAAAAAACCTATTTTCCGGCCTTGTTACATAAATTACTGTTACCGAACTGTCACAATAATTTTCTGTCCCGGTCCGACAAAATGAGATTTCCTGACGTACAAACAAACAGGAAAGTACTAATTTCTGGCCGGTTTCAAAAAAAAAATATTACGTGTTTTAGTCCTAATTATGAATATGAATGTAGATGACTCAATTGATATTAACCAAGAAGTAGTCGAGGCTGAGGAATAATCCCCAAATAAACTAAAGCATACCTATTTAAAAAAAATCCGTTAAAAGAATATGATTATTAGAATAGATAAATTTACAGAATGAACAAAAATTTAACTAAATATAGAATTAATATCTATGGTTCATCAATAATTTCTGAGACCAATGAAGGAAGAGGAGTTAGTCCAGAACTTTAGGTCCTAGCACCAATGAAATATCTTGCTAAAGGAGCATTTTCAGCTTAAAATTCACCTAACTTCAATATATACCTGGTATTTATTTATGGTATATATCACTCATCGATTACCATTACAGTGCAGAGAAGTAAATCACAGAGCTTGACAGAATATCAAAGCCATTTTTCAATGAGAAATAAGAGTGAATATAGCCGTTTACGTATTTTGCCCACGACCACAATAATAAGTCAATATTTTACCTCCTTACAAAAGGTATATGGTACCCATATATCTAATAGAGTGAATTATGATTCATAATACACTGAAGTGTATTATGGTTCATACACTGCTTGCATACACTGACTAGAGATGGGGGTACAATATGAAATAAGCTATTAAATCTGTGTATTCTGTTCAGGAAATTTGTTTCTGAAATATATCGTATCAATAAAATATTGTCATGATACTTTACACAGTATCGCCCATCTCTATATATGTCAAATTATTTTTTTCCGGTTGGCGGCAAATATTAATTTTGCTGACATATTAATCAGCAAAGTATTACTTTTCCTACCCAGGCAGCAAAGTGATTATACTCAATTGGAATAAAACATTTGACGTAAACATTTATTAGCAATTATTACATAACACTTTCAAGAAGAGTTTAAAAACATATGTTTAGTTGTTATTAACATTGATGGTAAAATTACTACACTGTCCATTATATAATAATTTAAATATACCGATATTTTTTCGCACAACTGTCAGAAATTTCATGAATTGTCAAAATATAATTATTATGGACATTTCCATAGCAACCAACCATTCCTACAACTGCGATTTCTATTAAATTTCATTTTAATTGAACACTACAGGAAAAATAAAGAGATTGTGGGAATTGTAATAATTTGCAAATACAATATCCTCCTATATCATTATGAACAATCGAAGAAAAAATTATATGTTCAACTCGGCAGCAAAGTAGATTAACTGCCTTAGCTGAATTCCTAGCCTAGCTACGCTATTATGTAGCTACCACCACAACATTTTGAGTTTAGTTATACCAAATGATCGTTACTGACTTTTATTCAATAAAGAAATTAACGGTCTTGGACAAAGTATAGTATTCTACTCGCAATTTATGGCCAATATTCACTCGGGTGACTTGCGCCCCTCGCCCACCCATCGTGAATAATGGCTATCATAAATTGCTCGTTTAATAATATACTATTATACTGTTGTCATTTTTATCTTATGAAAACATTTATGAATATGATTTGCTCAGCATGCTATAAGTAAGCTCTTTCTTGGCAACCATTAGTTTATTATTAATAAGGCTGAATATTCATAGTTCTTAATAATTTTTATCAGGTGTAGAAAAAATTGTGTATACAACTCTCATGTAATGGTTATTACATGATCTTTGCACCCTTGCTTGTCGTTATTGTCAATCTTTATACGGATCATCTGAAAATTTTTTTACGTCGTAAAAATGAAAGTAATCTGATAATTTTTTGATCTAGTTACACCTCACATATTATTATTATATATGTATCGATAAATAGGTCTTTCTGACCGGTAGTCAATTTACCCTATTTAACCTTATGTATTCATTTATAATCAAGGTTAATTATTATCTTCAATTTCATTCAGTTGGAACGTAACCATAAAAATTCAATAGATGCTATATCAATTTTAATGAGATTCAATCACTATCTATAAATGCAGGTTGCAATAAAAAAAAGTACCATGTACGCCAAATACTGCAATTTTCTTCGCAAATTTTGATATTCCAGACAAAATATCTTGAAGAAGTCAAGATATTTATTTTCAGTTGTATACAGTGTGTAACATTCAAACGTAATAAATGCACATTTAAAAGACAAATCAAAGTACCAAAGCGTGTTTCCCAACATTATTTTTCGAATGTATTCCATTTGGCTGATCGACACTATACAGGGTGTTTTCATTTACAAATTTGCATGTAGATAAATTGGACAAAATGAGTGATAAATGAACATTATTACTAGATGCTACTATGTAATTACATTCGACCTTCAATACCATTAAATTCATTTTATTTTTCGACAAATATTTTAGGTCAACTTGAAATCTAATTTAAATATTTATTGTGGATAAGAAATTCGAATTAGTTCATTGTAACATTCTTTGAAAATAATTCAATTGAAAAAAACATGTTTTCTACAATATTAATTCTGGTGATATTTTGATATATACTGTGGTATAGTAAAATAGAATGAATAACTCATTTCGGTTTCTATAGTATACTCTACAGCGTGTCTCAAAATTGACGCCCGTCCTTTCAGGATATGAATCGGGGGGCTAAAACGAATTAAAACGTAGGAATAAAAAAATTGCGTTATGTCTATGGTTACAGAGTTATTGACAAAAAACAAAGATCCAACATTCAATCACGATCCCTCTGTAGCATGTTTTCGTCTATAAATGTCACAGCAGCGTGAATACGAGCTACTACTTCTTCCGCACACTCAACAGGTTCAAAGTAAATGTTTTCTTTCAAGAATCCCCAGAAGAAAAAATCTAATGGATTTAGATCTGGAGATCTAGGAGGCCAAGTGCACATTTTATTTTTTTAAATTTACTCTGGTTTTAAAAGAATGGATACTTACTTACTTATACGCAATGGCGAACTAAAATAAACAAAACAAAATCAGTTCAAGTAACATTTACCACGCGTCACAACACATGCCCACCTGTAAGGATGGATAACATATTATGTAGGTATACCTACAGCGTTAGAGGCCAAATATCTTGGCATCCACCTGGACCAACGTCTTACATGGAAAAAACAAACAAAAACAGAAAAAATGAAAAGACCACAGCTCGACATTAAGTTCTCCGACATATGTACTGGCTACCAGGTCGACGATCAAAACTCTCTTTCCACAATAAAATTCTTCTATATAAAACGATGCTCAAACCTATCTGGACTTATGGACTTCATCTATGGGGGTGTGCAAAACCAACGTCGCTCAATATCATCGAAAGATTCCAGTCAAAACTGCCAAGGTCGATAGCGGATGCACCATGGTATGTCAGTAATCAAACCCTGCATGACGATCTCAAGATTCCTTTTATCAGAGATGAAATCCATCGAGTTAGTAGAAGAACTTTTTAGCAACGGTCCCACCCTAAGAAGACTTGCTAGAACCTGGCCTCCAGACCTGCTTGAAAATTAAACGGCAATAGAATAAGGTGAAATATCAGTGGATATTTCCCTTTCATGTCAAAAACTTTACCTCTCATTTACTTAATACTTTATAATAATGTAGATTATCATTGTAAATTAAGCGAAATATACAAAAAAAAATTTTAATCCACTCCATTTTACGCGGAAAAAAATCATAACATGTTTATCTGACGTAGATATTATTTGAAAATTATTCCGGACACAGTGGACACAGTGTATAATGAATTAACTCCTTATTTTGGCTTTTCTCTATAAAATATATCATCGGTATGAAGCACCGCCTCCTCCAACGAACTAAAATTTAATTTGATGAATTATCAATTTTGTTGTAACAATATCAACAAATCGATCACTAGTTGAAGTTTTTATTATTCTGATCAAATATAAACAGCAAGTTAGTTTACATTACTTATCAATTTCAAACTATTCATAGTCTAGGAAAGAAACAATATTCAGGAAATTCTAAGCAAAAATGTACAATTTCTAGATATAATTTCTTTGAATATTAAATAAAAATTTCAAGTGAATTTAAAAAATGTGAATAAAACTTGTCTTTATTTTATATCGGTCATTGCTGCAATTCCTTTCTTTCATATAACACCTATACAATGAACACTTTACCAATAGTATATTGTGTCAAACCCACAGAAAATGTGATTTATGTCCGTATTTATAGTCGCTACGTGTAGCACTTGCGTGTCTCTTAGCACAGATACTTTGTGAAAGCCACTTAAACTCATGTCAGTATTTATAGTCGCTAGAAAAGTGGTACGCAAGTATCCCTTAATAAAGTGCCATTTAAGTACCTGGATTGGTGATTCTTAAGTGTTTTTCTTAAAGGATTTTCAGTTGTAGTTGATTGGCAGCACAATTTTCAATAGTAAGTATCACTGAAGGGTGGTATATCAACTAGCCTTAACTTTAAGTGGCTTTTACTACGTCCAGTGGCTTGAAAATTGTGTATATAGAACAAGTTTACGAAGTATTCGATCTAAAAAAAAGTGACACTATAAATATAGACATTTGGTATGTTTGGTACCACATTTAAGTGATACATTAAACTAAACTAAGAAATACATATTTTTCTCTTCTAATTTTTGAGCCGCAATTTTGTTGAATGTTGGAATACTCGCTCTAAACGTAATTATGTGCTTATTTTTATCTTTACCCGTTACTAATATGTCATCTGAGAAACATACATACTATACCAAATGTTCTGCAAATAGCTGTTCCATGATTTACTGAAAAATTGTTGTGACATAGGTAAAAATGTAAGAATATTTTCCATAAATTCACCATAATTTGTTCTCAATTTTTACCAATTCTTATATAAATCGTGTGGATAGTCTCCAATATACAGATTGCGGAAATTTTATTCGAGACATTCCATTTACACAAGTACAACAAGGAAAAGCTACTTGAAAGAGAGAGGAGAATAATTGTGCGCAGTCAGCGCTGGGCGTGTGTTCAAATCCTGCTACCAATCGGATATGAAAGCAGCGTTGCCAGTTTTAAAATGTTTGGTACTTTCTAAGATATAAATAACTTTTTTGCATTTGACTATCAACGCGGGATAACGCCGTATTGAGTTGAAGAAAATCGAGATTGATAATATTATTGCCTTTTGTGAGATCATCACAAAAAAGAATAAAATAATATAGTTCAAGAAAAAATTTGGACAAATTAAAATCCTTAATAAAAAAATCTATACACTGCTTTCGATTTAACAATTATTTGTATTTAACATTCTTTCCGACACAAAATGGGAATAACTTTTACAGATAAGTATAAGGTGCATTTGGCAACAGAGGTCAATATAGGGAGGCACATGAACACACGCCCATCGCTGATTATGCACAATTATTATTCTTTCTCTTTCAAGTAGTTTTTCTCATATTTTCCTTGTCATACTTGTATATCGTATGTCGCGAATAGACTTTTCGCAATCTGTATAGACAGTCTATGCTCGTCGTGAAACAGCCTGTATATTACTGTAAACTAAAACCATTTACATGAAATCGAGTGATCGTACACTGTATATCAATTCCGAATAGGCAGATCGTAGATTAGTCGGTAGTGATATTCATTTTAATGCTTAGCGTATTACGAATGGCGCCTGTGGGACGGTCTATCAGCAGATTTTATTAAAGTAGTGTTAATATGATTAATTATTATTTGCTAATTGGAAAGATTAAATTCTTCAATTATAAACAATTTGGAAACAGTACAGTGAAATTAATTATGATGATAACTGCAATGAAGATAAAACTGTAATGAAATAATGTAATAAAATTATTTTGTCCACGACCACCTAATAATAAGTCAATATTTTACCTCCTTACAAAAGGTATAATATATCTACTGTCGCGAATTATGGTTCATAATAGAATGACTAGAGGGTACAATATGAAATGAATTTATAACTTTGTGTTTTGTTCAAGAAACTTGTTTGTGCAACTAGTGTGGATATGATGGCCATATCGCACGAGGACGAAGTTTGAGCCCGACGCCGTAGGTGGAGTGCTCAATCGTTCGAGTGCGATATGGACAATCTACACGAGTCGAACAGTATATTTTTTCTACGACCCACTTAAAAATTCTAGAAAATAAACATTTTAATAAACTGTAATCTCGACTGTAATATAACTTCAATTTCAAAATTTTCAACAATTTTTATAATTTTACCAATCAATATCAAGCGGAATAATTATTTAGAAATAAAATTAACAATAAAAAAATTTCATCATTGGGAGTCGAACCCTGGACCTAGCGCGTGAGTGTTTGGTACGCTTACCACTCGACTACTGAGGAATGTTCGTGTCAGATATCTGTAACGTCACATGAATTACATAATTTTATGAAAGGTGACGTCTATCAGAAGTCCCCTTACATACCCATTTCATTCTGTTTTCAGTATTTGTTGTTAATTTATACGGATTATTTCATTTGTTTATTATTGTAAATAAATATTCTTGATCCAGTGCTTCTAGGGAAGCCTTTTTTTCGATTTTCTCGAGTTATTTTGACGTTTCTTTGAAATTCAAAAAGGGGAGTTGACGAATACTAAAGGCGAATGCTAATTGGTGGATTTCATATACGTTCTAGGATGTATATGAAATATATACGTTCAGTTAACCGATATGGCCTACATTTCCATTCTGTAAACTGTGCAAAAAATGGATAATATACATGTGGGTGTAGAAAAAATATTTTAATGTTTATTATTGATACTTTTCGTAACGATATTTTCTAATATTGAGTATTTTAAAACAATATATTTATAACGGTACGTTGTATTGATACTTTACACATCTCTATATGTCAAATTATTTAATGTAGCTGTCACAACATTTTGAGGTTAGTAATACCAAATCGTTACTAACTTTTATTCAATAAAGAATTTAAGTGTCGTGGACAAAGTATAGTATGCTACTCGCAATTTATGGCCAATATTCACTCTGATGACTCGCGCCCATCGTGAATGATGGCTATCATAAATTGCTCGTGACATGTATTGATTGTGATTTTGGTATCGTGATTAAGCTCATAGAGCTCTCGGAAGGAGAACATATACCTTATACTGATGATGCGGAAATACGCCGAAACCGGTCTATAAGTTACTTGGTCCCTTCTAATTGCAAACCAGAATGGTTAGTGTATTTCAATATCTTCCGGGGCCTATAGCACTGTTTTTTTTTAATATTTGTCAAAACTTATAAAGCGTTAGGATAATTATAACTATATAAGCGATATCTACAATTAAAAATTGCTATTTTTATTACATGATGAACTCCACAACTTTAATAGTTGATATTTTATATGAAATTCTGCTACTTTCAAATTATCTTGCTCAGTTTTCCAATAAACATATTTACTACCAAACATTTTATATTGATAATTCAAATAAAATTTCAAGAGAGAAGCAATACCTTATTTTCAATATCAAAGCTATAAAACTAATCTGTATAAAACTAAACATTGGCGCCACGCAAAATGGAAATCTACATTGGTATTAAAATATTATCGGAAAAAAAATATATTTCAATTTCTATAGTGATTAGTTAGTATTGACCCGTAGAAATAGTCAAATTAAAATAAAAACAAATATACATTTATCAACAGTTATTTGTCTTTGGCCACTATAATATATATATTGATAATATCGGATCTATAGGTTAGATTGATAGTGTATTTCACTCAGGACCGTCCTCGTCACAAACAATGTGTTATATAACATGCGACATAGGAATTCCTGTACAAAACTGTCAAACACTAGCTTATTTTTCTACCAAATAGCGTTCATAAAGAATAATAACAGTTTTGAAAAGGTCGTTGAAAAATAAATTCAAATGCACTTTCAATTTTCTTAAATTCGCTCTGACTTAATGAAGAAATTGATAGTTATATTTAAAAAAGTCGAGCTCCGTTTTCATACCACTTTCGCATATACTCTTAACCTTGTGGGAAATAGCTACACGGGATAGTTGCACAGAAAATTTAAAAGTTAAACTCGAAGTATGGCGCTTCGATTCGCCACTGTGAAATTTTTTCCTTTCAGTTTTCAGTTCACAATTCATTCACATATCAATCATACTGATTGAATAAATATACATCAAACTGATTGAATAATTTGGTTTCTATAAATTTATCTCATTTATACAATAACTGTGGGTTTTTTTTGCGATAAAAAGAGGATGACGTTGCCAAGCAGTAATATTTTTATTTACTATAAGAGAATAAAAATGTCAATCTGGTACTCTTCTTTTGTATTTATAAATAAAATCTTGTATTATAACCTTAGATTTATTTAATGCTAGTGATATTTATGTGAAAAATGTGTGTAGATACAAGAAGCAGTATGAACTATTTGAAAGTATGTGAAGTTTTGATCTACCTAACCAAACAATCTTCACGTTTTAATGTACAGCCTCAATAGTAATGATTATGGTTGTAAATGGTAGGTATAAACTATAATAGTTTGTCCACGACCAACTAATAATAAGTCAATATGTTACCTCCTTACAAAAGGTATATGGTACCCATATAGTATCTACTAGAGTGGATTATTGTTCATAATACACTGACTAGAGGTGGGGGTACAATATGAAATGAACTATTGAATTTGTGTATTTTAAAACCCTTCGGCGGGCGCGCGCCCTATAATGTAAGTACTTTTGTATGATGATTTTTTCATTTTATGTATAACTATTTATCATTTCTGTTATTATTTTATTTTTATATTGGTCTTACTTCTCAATTTACATCAGATGTTATTTCAGTAATCAAATGTGGGGTCGAAAATACCTCAATCCAGACGAGCTTGAGGAGTTGGTGAATCATTCATCAGATGTGGAAGACATACCAGACCTGATAGATTATTTTTATTTGTTTTTTTGAGTTCCTTGTGTTTTATGCTTAAAATATATTTAATTATATTTTTTCAGAACGGCGTTTTTATTTTATTTCATGTCTAAATTGGAAAATGAATAGCGGTACAGAGTACCGCCGCGCGCCTGCTCATGTGAAATTCTTAGGCGCGCCCGCCGAAGGGTTTCAAAAAATTTGTTTCTGAAATATATCGTATCGATAAAATATTGTAATTTTTAGTATCGATACTTTTCATACCGATATTTTTTAATATTAAGTATTTCGAAACAATATATTTATAACGGTACGTTGTATTGATACTTTACACAGTATGGCCCATCTCTATATATGTCAAAGTAGCTACCACAACATTTTGAGGTTAGCATTACCAAATGATCGTTACTTACTTCTATTTAATAAAGAAATTGAGGGTCATGGACAAAGTATAGTATTCTACTCCCAATTTATGGACAATATTTACTCGGTGACTTGTGCCCCTCGCCTATGGCTCGTGGCGCAAACGTCACCCATCGTAAATAATGGCTATCATAAATTGCTCGTTTAATAATATACTATTATTATCAAATACATATTAACAATTTGATTATTATTATTTAACATCCATTTGATTAGGCTTATCCCAGGCCCATTTGAATTTTGAAAAAAATTTTCCTTTTCACAAAAAATTATAGCAGAATTCTATGAATTTCTTAATTTTTTAGTAATTTGGTAAACAACAACCATACAAATACATATTTTTAATTTTCAAATGTCAGTAAACTCAACAAATTTACTTCCCGCACTAGTAACTCTTTCCACACGATAGTAAAAAAAATCTCTAATGCCCGGTTTTATAAGTTCGGGTTACCCCTGCCCCGAGAGTTAACCCTTTGACGGTCAATTTAGATCCTTTGACGGTCAAAGGGTTAACTCTCGGGGCAGGGGTAACCCGAGCTTATAAAACCGGGCATTACAGCATTAGGCAGGAAAAGCAGGGAGAACCTGCGTGAAGACTAGTGGCGCCACTTCTGGTAGCTTTGTAAGTTTATACATGATATCGAATTGTTCATTCACTATATATAGTACGTGTTTAGTTTTGAATTATTCCTTCCAGTTTGTGCAAATTTAATTTATCAGTTTTGAAATAACTGAGAGTATTAATATTATAACCATAATAAAGAGTATGAATAATGTTGGAAATAAGTCAAGATCTGCAAACACAGATCGTTGTGTTGTTGTGGTAGAAAAAAACGTAAAAAAATAGAAAATTTTATTCTTTTCCATCAAAATAATATTCACTGCAGCGTTGACAAAAATGGATACAAGCAGTGAATAATCTTATCATGCAAGTTTTTATGTGCTAATAGTAAATGCATAGTTATCAGAGTCTAATCAACAAGTTCAAAAGTGTGTCAATTCTTGATAAAGCTCCTAAAAATATGAGCGATGGCTTTCGATTCGCAGTGACATCTAGAAACATGTATCGAAAGTATAATACTTAAAGCATTTAGTTTTTTGTTGATAAATTAGAATCTATCAATATTTAAGGACTTTTGGAAAAGGATCCTTGAAGAAGAGGATATTTCTAATAAAAAAGTTCCGACTCCCGACTCTAACTCTATTGTTTATAATTTCAATTCGACGTAACAAAATGTTCTTGAACTTCCTTGTTTATGGTAAGCTGAAAAAGTGTTTGAAAAATGTCTCCAAAATTTTTCTAGACGTGGAGCCATTTCTATTAGATACTAAAAAATATGCGAAAATATGGGGGTGTCTTCATCTTAAATGCGACACACTGTATATTCTGATAAGCAAGAAGTTTTGGGAATAAAACTCCGTTAGTTTAATTTAGTTTTATGGAAAATATTTATTTAGGTATATAACTATAGTTTTTGCACTCTATGTGAAGTTTCATTGTTTAAAGTGTGTTAAAAACAGTAGACGCGAAAAATATTTCCAATAATTTTCAGTTTGGAGTTATTTTACTGTGCTATTATTTAACGTCAGCCTATTTCTGCTAGATAATACCAAAGCAATCCTTGTTTGTTTCTATGGAGATAACCATTACAACAATGATAAAAAGCTCAAATGTCAAGACATATTTGTCAAAATAATCACGTTTATCAATTTGTTAATTGAATTAAATTGACAAATCCACTAATGTATAATAATTTGTGAGTATAAAAATCGTGGTTTGATATCGGCTGAAAAGGCTAAAACAGAAATGTGAGTGGATAAGAAAATCGGATAAATCACGTCACCTCAGCATCGCCTAGCATTTATCAAGCGTTGCGCATCAGTTTGGCAATTGTAAATGTCAAAAACAGAATTTAAAAGCAAATAATGGTCAATTGTCGATTGTCAACAGCGAAATCTGCATCGGTTAAGGAGCAAATCAGAGCTATTCTCTAAGTGGTTATCGCAGTTGTTAACCATAGTAACGCTGCTATATATCAATTTTCGATAATGACTTTAGTAACCACTCGCGAAATTATACTATTCTCTAGTACACGGTTGGCAACTGTGATAACAGCCTCCAAGACCCATACGTGCAAATGGACATGACAGCGTCGCAAAATAGATCTAATGTGCGGAAAATAGGTCGTTTCTTTGCTTTCACTCAGTAAACAAAATTTTTGTAGTTGTTCATATTTTCGCTGAAGCTAAATTGAAATTATGGAAAAGAAGTAAGTTACTTCATCTACTGTATTTGGAAACCTTATTCACCTGAGAACAGTATGTTCACAAATAGTTTCAGTAACCAATGTCACAATTCTACTAACTGATATGATTGGCTTGCTGGAAAATGTAAAGTTGGCTTGGTAGCATCCATGGGCATAAAAATTTTGAGTGAGTTATACTTTCAAATGATTAGGAATATGTGTCGTCCGTTGTCCATCATGTAAAAAGTGATATAATTCATTTATAACTTCCAAAGCTATCTCTTTATTTAATATAAACAAATTTTTGAATGTAATATACAGGGTGAATCACGACTAACGGGACGGAGGTTTATGGCGAAACGGTAAAAAATTTGAAATGTTTGTCACCTTAGTAGTTTGTACATCCATATAGGCTACATTTCAAAATTATTTTGAAATATATAGGATGTCCCAATAAAGTGTGGCGTATCAAAGTTATATTTTTCTTATGGAACACCCTATATTTGATTGCATTTTCTGATTGCACCCAAAAAATAAAGTACTGTTTCATAATGGTTCCCTATACCTAAATACAGAGGGTTCCGAGTTATGCTGACTTTTTTAAAAATATGAACATTTCGAAAAAAATTAATAACTCTCACAGCTCAATAGTCGGACATTCGTTGAATGTATTCCATGATTGAGTACTAAACATCTCTTTACAGGGTGTTCAGAATTATCAGTTCAATTATTAGATCATTAAATGTGTTATAACGGGCTTATTTCAAATGGAACACCCTGTATTTCAATAATTCATCATATTTAAAAAAATGTCCTCTTTCGAATGATATAAGGGTGTCCTATACCTAGGTACTATACTTTCCGCGCAATTTACAATTTTCTTAAATTGTATGGTAAATTGATTTTAAAACATCTGCAATTCTCTCTAAATTTTATACTAATCATCTTGAATAAGTTATTGTGAAGAAAAACAGTGAAGCTTCTGATAAATGTGCACACTTGTAGTTCCTGTGGTACACTAACTCTTTTGTTACCGATAAGTATTTGAGTACATAATAAAACAAAAACTCATAAAGCGAATACATAAATACTAAGAAACGAACAACAAATTATTAAAAGCAATAGATGAAAAATTACTATAATAGCCCTAAGACGGATGAGTGTAAACGTTTGGTGAGGGATTGTGGGCTAATATGTTATCGGCCCGTATGTTTTTGACGGATACCTGGACAGAAGAAAATTTTTGAGTTTTTTGGAAAATATCTTCTAGATCCTTTTCGAAAACCTACCACTTAGCATCAGAAAGAAAATGTGGTTACAATTAGACGTAGCTTCTTATCACTTTTCTCACTCACTTTTCTCGTGCTGTTAGGAATTACCTTAATAGAAAATTAAGACATAAATGGATAGGTAATTGTAATTGGCCAGCTAGGTCACCAGAACTGACCAAGATGGATTTCTTCGAATAGGGTTATAATAAAAATATCCTACAATATGAAATTAATAATTTCGGACGCTTTCGCGTCTATAACACCCGGTATGTATGAATAATGTAAGTACATAGTTTGAAGCCAGAATCACGTGTTGCATTGCATAAGATGACAAGCATTTCGAGAATTCATTATAGTTATTTTCCAATTTTTGCTTTTAATAATTTGTTGTTCGTTTCGTAGTATTTATGTATTCGCTTTATGAGTTTTTGTTTTATTATGTACTCAAATACTTATCTGTAAAAAAAGAGTTAGTGTACCTCAGGAACAATAGGTGTGCATATTTATTAGCAGTTTCACTGTTTTTCTTCACAATAGCTTTGTCAAGATAATAAGTATAAAATTTAGAGAGAATTGCAGATGTTTTAAAATCAATTTACCATACAATTTAAGAAAATTGTAAATTGCGCGAAAAGTATAGTACCTAGGTATAGGACACCCTCATATCATTCGAAAGAGGACATTTTTTTAAATATGATGAATTATTGAAATACAGGGTGTTCCATTTGAAATAAGCCCGTTATAACACATTTAATTATCTAATAATTGAACTGATAATTCTGAACACCCTGTAAAGAGATGTTTAGTACTCAATCATGGAATACATTCAACGAATGTCCGACTATTGAGCTGTGAGAAAAAATTCGCTAAAATTTATTATATCAATGAGTTATTAATTTTTTTTCGAAATGTTCATATTTTTAAAAAAAGTCAACATAACTCGGAACCCTCTGTATGCAATCAGAAAATGCAATCAAATATAGGGTGTTCCATAAGAAAAAATATAACTTTGATACGCCACACTTTATTGGGACATCCTATATATTTCAAAATAATTTTAAAATGTAGCCTATATGGATGTACAAACTACTAAGGTGACAAACATTTCAAATTTTTTACCGTTTCGCCATAAACCTCCGTCCAGTTAGTCGTGATTCACCCTGTATATGTGGCAATTCGAAAGGATTACTAGAATCTTCCAAGTACCTTCTTTCGGTTCTCAAATTTTCTCTAAAAAAGTAACTATAATTATAAAAATCCTGACAAATGTCTAGCAGCACACGTATTGAATGAATAAAAAGTCTATATGTACCTACCAAAAATGCCATTCTTATTGATTTAACATATTTAACTATTCACATTAATAAATAGAAACATTCCAATAAGTGTCTTACGCAAGTGGTTTCCGTTAACAACACCTCTGGAGCAATTGCCAGAGCAGTTGCCAGAGCACCACTTCTCATAGCCACTTGTCATTATGTATAGCACCGCTTATAGTGAATTTACTCAAATAGTGAATACCATTTTCGTGCTTAGCAGCTGACCTTGAGGATAACAACAATTTACAGCTACTATGTATAACAACTTTGCTTAGTGAATAGCCCAGAAAGTCTACTGAACCAATTGTATAAAATAATTGTGTTTTTAATTATTGTTCCTTCCAAATATCATTCTTTTATACAATGAGCAGATAAATAAACAAAAAGTATTTGATTAAACTGAATAATATTGTGTTGTTCTTGAAATGGAACGGTCCTGCATCTGTCGCCATCGAAAGTGCCTAAAGTGAAGCATAGGGTCACATAAAATGATAAAACTATAAAATTAACATCAAAATGAATAATCAATCATGTTAGTCAATCAATTAATTCGAATAATAATTTGTTTATTATTTTTAATTTTTCTGGCTGCTGTCTTTAAAATATGTGGGCCAGAAGAATTTTCAAAATATAATGAAAATACAAAATTACAATGAACGTGAATTTAAAAGATGTATCCGTGGGAGTTGTAAGTATACTAGATCAAATTTCTAGATATGTCGTAATTTTTCAGGTACAGAGGTGGGCAAATTAATTTTGGCAGTTGACGATGCGCGAGAAAGCCATACAACTTCACAACCAGTTACCAGGAAGAGCAGACCTCGTACATTCCGCATGCTGTACTATGCAAAGCTTAAGAATTTTGCTAACGAAGTGGCCTCTTGCAATTCGCATACAGAGATAACACTTCGCTTACCCCCTTGCTACGGCCAAAATTGATTTGCCAACCTGTACCTAGAATAAACAATTTGGTTAGTTAAAATTTGTGCCGCTTTTCTCTGAAAAGAAGGACAATATACTGCAATGCAAGTAATTAAATGTATGGGAAGGGTGAGTACGGTAATTTATGTTATACCAGTGACTTGTTATTGTCACTGGTTATACCTTCGAATATGATGATATACCCATGTATCTACATAGTATACTATTCAATGGGTTTCTGGAATTCCGTCGCTGAAGTGCTTAGAAGATCCTATAGATTCTAATAAAAGCAATGTATATGGGTAAGTGTTTCATCCCTTAGTTCACATTGTCTGGTATAGGTCAACTGACTTTTCCAATTTTGTGTAGATGTTTCCTCAGTTTTCCATGTCCAGTAACTAGTTCGGCAACTGTCTCCATATGTCTTCTAACCAGTTTTCATGTACTGGTTAAGAGTTTCTTGTTTTCTTTGTTCAGTAAAAACTCTCCGTGTGAAGGTGACCTTCCCTCAACCTCCATTTGAATTGGTGTTCTTCATCTAGCTAGCTCCAGATTTTCTCTCTAATCCAATTCTCTGTGATTCCACAGAATTGGACATACAGTCTCCTTTAAAAGCTGTATCTGTAGAGTGAGGAGGTTGAGTGTAGGCTCACAGAACTTAGGCCACATGTTACCCATTGCATCCTTCGATTCCATCCCATCTCTTTAGGGATTGAGCATGGGTGTAACGTTGGACGAGTTACGCAATTGTCGAAGTCGTTAAACCGTAAGTGTCACTGGGTGCTAAAATTTTTAGTCCAGCCGCCTGCCTGGCTAAAGAATCGGTAATGCGATTTCCTCTACTCCTGTCGTGCCCTTCAACCCACCTCAGGATTGTATTGTTATCTGCCGAGGCGTTAGCCTAAATCTTGATCGCACTCTGGTACTAGCTTCGATATAACACGTTGTCTGTTCAAGGCTAATAGGGCTTGTCTATTATCAGTGCAGACTGTTGTGTTTTTGCCAAAAATTCTTTTTCTGATTAGTTCTTTTGTGACTATTGAGATACCAGCCAGTTCTGTTTGAACCACGCTGGTATTGCTTCCCATTTCCCACTAAATCCTTATGCTTAGTGCTCTGGAGTAAACTCCAAATCCTGAGCCTCCTTTCATTTTTGAGCTGTTACTCCAAATAACTACCTGTAATCCCATCAGATCTATGCACCCATACTATAGATAATGAGGATAGGCTTCCGGGGAGCTGGTCAGTAGAGTTCCGTATTTAAAAATTTTGGTCACATCACCTATGATCCCCCTATAAAATTAACCATGAGCCCCAGTTGCGTTTGACAGGAGCAGTGTTACATCTGATGTATTTTATATAGTAAATCCGAAAATCGTGGAATTTTTAATTCGAAATCTTATCTGAATAAATAAATTTTATTAAAGCTGACGTAGTAACCAGCTATCGACTAAATTCTTGTGATTTCATTTTTTTCTTCATTTTTTAACGCTCTAGTATTTCAACAACTTTTTACAAGGAAACATTCCATTCCACATTGCTCGAAGATTAATGTTTTTCTTACTGATAATTAATTATATGTATTTACACACAGTATACATACAGTGAATGAGTTTTAAATGATGCAGGAATGAATAAATAATGTGTCGCGTGCCTAGACGCGACGGTGCGGCAGCCGACGATGGTAATTGATGATGAGATGTGCATGTGCAGACAGAAAACCTCTTCGAAAAGTGCTAACCGTCTCTACAATATCATCATAGGTTTCTAATTACAAGAGAATGTAACAAATTTCATAGCTGTTTTATGTAGTTGATTAAAATGATTTTTAGTTATCTACCTCTAATGTTTATGACAGAATCAAAATAAATGGTAGTCCTTCAATATTTGGATTGCTGAAGAAAGTTGAAATACAATTAGGCACACATAAAAGTTTTTTAATATCGGATTCAAGTAAGAAGTGAACAATTTCAATACAATACCGTCACCCCCGATATATTGATTACTGCCAAATATCTCGCTTAATTCAAAAGATAATCCATGCAATATTATTAAAACTATTGTGAATGGTATCAATATTCCTTCCTAATGACGAAACAGAAACATTATTTCACTCTCTATTTTCAAATGACACTTCTTGTATTGTCCGTTGAAAATTGCTTGTCATTTTATCTAGAATACAAACATTTAACATAGGTACTTGTTGGTTTTTTATTATTAGAACCAAAAAACTTAACATTGTGTAATCTTTAAATTTCCTGATCAGTGTAAATTGAGATTTCTGTGAGTGATCTGTAGTGCGCAATGCGTCACTTTTCTCACGAGCTCAGAAGTGGGAAAAGTGATTTGCGTACAAGCTGCACACAATATTTATTTCACACTATTATTGAAATAAATACAGTAATTTAGTGATTTATATAGTTATTTTATTTAAACTTTGAACAGAAAGAACTTAGAATATGAAAATAAATAGAAAAATCAGTTGAATGTATAATTAATTGTAAAAGTTAAACAATTTTGTATTATTATTATTTTGATCTTGGACCATAATTCCTAAAATGAGGCTGAATAGGTTAATGTTTTATAATTAATGAATTAAAATAAATATTGAAATTAATAGTTTACTTACTTTTGGTTTGAATTCATACATTTCACACCAATAAGAAATTACTATTGGGTTGAATTGTCAAAAAAAGTTGACAGTTCATAGGTAGCTTTGTTTTACATTTCGGTGCGGAAAAATGCTTGTACTTTTCGCATTACTTTTCCAACGGTTATCAAAAGGATTGAGAAAATGCCTGCTTCGCGTATAAAAATTTGTGTAAAAAAGCGTGTTTTGTATAGTGGTGCATCATTTCCCGCAAATTCAAAACGTCTTAAAAGCACTCTTGTGTTAGTATCCTCAATCATAGCTTACTTCACGAATTTGTTCTTTAAGATCATCTAAAACAACCGGCTGTGTTTGAGTTTGATATACTAATTCTTCAAGATAATTCCACAAAGTCCAGTGGTGTTAGATCGGTTTAGTTTGAATAATTTCCAATAATCCAAATCATAATATAATATTCCAATGCCGACTTTTTATAAGTAATGCTCTTGCTTTCCAATATTGTTTTCTTACTTCATTATGTATTATATTTATCGTTAGGTTACGTTTGTATTCGTAATTTATAAATTAGTTCGATTAGATAGTTCTGTCTTCTGTCAATCCCAGTCGAATCAACGTCGGCTTAAGGACTGTATTGGTGTGGCTCGCATTTCTTTAGTGCCGCTTGGTAACTGCACCGGATTCGAGTTAGAGCATGGCACTGAGAAAATGCGAATGGAAATGAGGTAGGCCGTGCAGTTGGATCGTGCTCTCCAGTCGAATTCGTCATTAGGGTTTGGTGACGTCTCTCTACGTGTTCTCCAGGAAGACCCAGTTACGAGTAACTTTTCTTAGGCCTGCTCCTGGTAAAACAGTTGTTCAATAATTCAGGAAAGTGTCGATGTGTATGCCATCAAATTATTATGACAAATGGTGTGAAGTAACACGGCTATTTTGTAGCGATGGTTCTTAAACAAATATGGTGCTACCGGATATGCAATTAAAATCCGTACCCGGCTCTACCTCACTAACTGGTTTTGCACCCCGTTCCCTTATTGAATTCAAATAGTTGTAAAATACCTGATACATGGAAGTCAATTTGGAACTCAATTTTTTGTAATTTTGGTAATTTAGGTCAAATCTATACACGGATGGTTAATATATTTTTAATCAGTAATGATACACACAGTATACATTTCGTGATATCAAAAGTGGACACATATGTAGAATTGATTTCTTAGTTTCCCTCAATGGTGACACATAAACTTACTTACCCCTGTTCTCCTTGTATGCTTCATGTTTTTTTTGTATTCAAAAATAGTTTGCGAGAGTCAACCGCTAATGAGTATTTAAAAATCTGTTCGATTAATACAATTAATTTTTATTATGGTAAGAAATAAATCGAATAAAGGGTCAACGTTCCACGTTATGGCGCCTAAGATGTGGCGCCCGTTTTCTTTTACTCTCTCGCTCTCGATATACTATAGGTGCTACACTTTTTTTCATGACTTCTAATTTATGTACACGATATAGAAACGTGATACAATTTCCGAACTTTAACTTCCTATGTACTAAATACAGCCTATCCTATATTTCGATACATTATATACATTTTGTTAGGAGGTAAAATATTGAGGTATATTATTATTAGGTGGTCGTGGACAATTAGTATATTATTAAACGAGCAGTTTATGATAGCCATTATTCACGATCGGTGACGCCTGCGGCTCGGGACGCAAACGTCGCAAATCCATCGTGAATTATGGCTATCATAAATTGCTCGTTTAATAATATACTATTGTATATGGTGAAATGCGTAGAAGTCAACAAGATATCTTCAATAATTCATATCCTTACCTTAGCTGCATAACAAGATTGGCAGAGAATAAGTGGAAAAAGTAATGAATTCAATCATTAAGATAACGGTCACTTAATATTATTCTCGTTAAATGCGTGAATCTCACACCCAATAGCCAATAAATATTGAATGTACGGGCTGGAATAATGGGCAGCTAAATAATTGAGCTAGAACCGTTTTACACGTACGAGAATTATTGCGAAACTTACTCTGAAAATTTTCATAAGAATAATTTTTGCTGTTTTACACGTCAAAGAATTATTGCCAAAATTTTCGGAGTAAAAATATTGACATGTTCTATATTATTTAGAAAGTGCGTGAATCGACACAGAAGCCAAAAATAGAATAAAAACAATAATGGCGTCAATGTGTCATTATTTGTTGTAGTTTTCTTTATTTAGGAAAGCCAAAACCTTGGCATAAATGCAAATCTCAATTAATAGAATAAATAATCAATCAAATAAACGGTTCGAATACAACTGATTATTCAGAAATATCAATATGTAAATCGTGACCATGACAACTTATCCCAAAAACAATCTCACTGCGCAGGCGCATGGCATGAATTCTTATGAAATTCATAGTGGTAAAAATATTATGTGTAAAACAGTCAAGCAGTGAAATCTTTTCAAAATTCTTATGAAAATTACCAATATTATTTTCAGAGTAAATTTCGCAATAATTCTCGTGTAAAACGGTTCTTAGTTTACACTGTGTGGAGCAATTTGGTCCGAGGACCAAGTTACCCAGTAAACCAGCCGACGTCAGAAAGTCGTGAATTTAACGTCACTAAATGACATGGGTGACGTCAGAATCTGACATCCCTGTGACGTCGCAGGGAAGTTTTAATGTCCCAGCCCATTGACGTCAGCAGTTGACGTCCTTGTGGCGTCAGCTATGGACGTCTCTGCGGCATGAGCAGCGGACGTCCTTGTGGCGTCAACATTAGGTCGACCTTATTTTTTGGTGCTTTAAAAATGGAAAGTATAGGTAAATTAAAGGATTTGAGTTTATATAAATTCTCTATTTTATTGAAATAAAACAGTTCATTTCATTACAGTACAGTTCTATATATTTGAACCTCAATCTATATAAAATAAATATAAATAAACGATACCGGGTGAGATAATAATAATAGGTTCTGGCGTTATACCTGCTACTATAAAAACATTATTACAAAATTCATGGAATATTTTATGTATGCTTAAAATTAAATTGTAATTTATAATTTAAAAGTCAATCATAAGAGTGAATTAATGGAAAAGATACAAAGTCCACTTTGTTTGAAAGAGAATAGACTACACATTTACTCAGAACATCTTTTGAAGACCAATATAGTAAGGGGGAAATATGATTTAAAAGGAATATATCCAACTTTTTTGAATCAAATGGATAGTTATATAATGAATGATAATTCTGAAAAGTTTTTCCAATAAAAAAAAACATTTGTATTTTTTTGTATAATATTATGAATTTGGACTACTTGTTTATTGAAAGTTAAAAAATAACAGTCAGAAGCTGAGTAAGACTGAATCGTTAATACAAATGTGTTGAACACAATTTTTTTAAATTGTTTGTACTCATTGTCAAAGCTCAATAGAGGACCTAAAAAGTGTTCATACAGGCATTGTACACTGTCAGTAGGTAGCTGCAATTTTATATTATGATTTGATTCCACTAAACGACAGTAAGCTTGCTGTAAAGGTTTTCTCGAGCCCCGTAACATATTTTTAATCTGTCCCAAATAATTTTCAAAAGGGAAAGCAGAAAAAGAATCGAGTACACCATAAATTTTTGATTCATCAACCAAGTGTGCTAAAACATGAACATTGTATACTAGGAACTCAGAGCCATATATAGTTTTACAATGTGAAATAAAATTTGATATTAGAGTACCTGGTAAATCATACCCAATGCCATTTAACAAATGTTCATATATGAACTCATTTAATTTAGAACATCAGACTGTTTTGCTGGATTTAAATAGTCCATGATCAAAGTCTGGGACCAGAATCGACATGTCATAACCTCAAATATTTGGGTAATTTTATGGTAGATTTTCATTTTATTTTCCACATTCAGTTTTTTCAGGTTATTTTGACCCAGTCTTGCTTGAATTATTCAGCGTATTGGAAAAAAGTATCATATCTGAGTTGACTTGGTTATGTTCAAATCTATTTTCAACTGAACCCACATAATGGCACACATCTGGTGGATCTATATCATCTACTTGATGGTAAAGGGGTAATTGGGTGGATGGACTAAATATGGGAGTGGGGTACAATAAGGCAACATGCTGCAGTGCTCCCGGCCAATTTGCCGCATCCTGCTGCCTACCACCCTGGACTTACCCACAACTAGCGCTGGTTTTGAGGGTCCTCAATTACCCCTCAATCAGTTGGTTGTCGAAAACTCAATATTTTGATGCTCTATTGCTTTTCGGCTTTCCATGACCAGTTTAAATGTTACCTATCGACTTTTTAAAGCAACAAATGCTTCCTGACAGGCAGATAATATTTTGATTTTTTGATCAAGTTAAATTATAGTTTAGGTTAAGTTGGGTTCGGTAAAGTTTGGCCTAATTTTGAATAACAATTGAACAGGTATACCTATATATATTTTTATATTTTGTTTCAGTTACATGAATCCAGAAACATTTCACAGTTTGACAAGAGTCAATTATCTAAGCTTAGCCGATAATGATTTAGAAGAAGTACCTGAAAAATTGTGGATAGAAATGCCCAACATCAAGACTTTAGATTTAGGAAGGACCAAAATTAAAACTTTATTCGAAAACAGTTTCTCAGTAAGTAATCTATTTTACTATCAAAAATGATATTTTCAAACTAAACAAACAAGTTCTAATACTAAATAAAAACAAGAAGATTACAGATGCGGGCTGAGTGGTATAAATTTTGGTTTCCAGATATCCCCATAAAAAAAGTCTTAAGGTTGAATCGTTTGACCTAGGTTTCCATTCCAGCATTGGACCCCATCTACCTATCCAACGAGCAGGGAATAATTAGCTTAAGCACCGTCTTACATGGAGAGCGTAATGTAGAGGTGTTCCATCTATTTGAAACGCTAGTGAAGCTTCTTCTGATATGATATCATCACTTTTTAGTATTATTTCTATTATTTTGAGATCAATAGCTTCTACGAGTAGGTGTTGATAAGACTCACCATCCAAGTTTCCTTCAATATGATATGGTCACCACAAATGTCACATCAGACGTTCAAATGCTTTCATTTAAATGATCTGTCTTTCTATTTCTTTTTATTCGTTCATTTAACGTCTGTCTATTCCTGCTGGGAGCACTTTACCCCTAACCGGAAGTTTTGGCGAACCCACTAGTGTTCCAACCGGTGGTAGCGTTCTTAAACATCCATGGATTCGATACCTCGGTTTTACGTCTCCTCCGAAAGACGGCATATCTACCTTATACCTCGTGCTCATTGGTATAATATCTGCGAGCTGTGATATGCTACTACGCTGCCGGCTGTATGGGCCCTATACGGCGGTCTTCCTTAGTATGGGAACCCGTCCAAGTACTAACCATGTACGACACTGCTTGACTGTAATTGTCTCATCACAGGCGTTCAATCACAGTGCTGGGTCGTCGCCCGAAAGAAGACTCTTGTAAATTACATGTTAGCAAAACTACGTTCACCTACACGATTTTTTTTTCATAAAAAACTTTTATGGTTAATATATTCAGGGATTGTTAATATTTTCAGGGATTGAGACACATCGAATGTTTAGTTCTTCCTGGAAACCAAATAGCAGAGATGCACCCGAAATCTATACCAGTCCAAATTCAACGATTACATTTAGGAAGAAACCACATCAGAGATTTGAATAGCACTTTGAGAAATTTATCGGAATTGAGATGGCTGTTTATAAATTCCAATGAACTGGCAGATATAGATGGTCAATTACCACGATACGCACCCAATTTAGTTTTAATCCACGCTTCTCATAATCAACTAGATAAGTTACCACAGCAACTGAAAAACTATCAATTTTTGGAGTCTATTTTTCTTCACAACAATAGATTGACTGCTCTAGATGGAGCATTGGCTAAAAGTTCTCATCTTCAACGAGCAGTGCTGGAGCACAACCATATTAATACGGTAAGAAACAACATATTCACTATGGTAATTGGTATCTGGGGATACGTGAGATGTGAAACATATCCTTGACCCTCCACTGCAACTCGCAAGAATATAATGTGTTTCTCAAGATAAGTGAGTTACTTACTTAAGTATTCTCCCCAACTTCCGCTCCTATTTGGAAGCAATTTTGCCATGGTATAAACATATTTATTATCAATGTAGTTGTACAATAATATGTTTCTTCGTAGAGTTATCACAAACGGGTGGAAACTGGACGACTTATGCGCAGAGATCTGTGAACTGTTTTGTTATTCACTACGAGTTGATCGTTCAGTTTCTAACCATTTGTGATTGCTCTACAAACAAACCTAGAGTCGACTACTTTTGGTTTATATCCATGTCAACAATAGGCGCGTTGAGCTGGACTCAACAGATGGAAGTAAGCATGTTGAATATGGAGTGGCTGAGCTCCATCTGAATGCATTGCTGAAAGTTAGCAATTGAACATAACCTAACCCTCTAGTGATTTCAATCCTACACGTTGACAGCACTGAAGATGTCAAAATAAATGTTTTGTTATCATATACAGCGTTGAGTGAAAAAAGGGCAAATAATTGCTACTGCGTCTATTGCTCAAAGACAGAACCACCTTTGAACGCAACCGCTTAGTCAACAACCTAGTCGCTGAGTTATTGTAACTTACCATTCATATTTCCTTACTTTCTATAAATATTTGATTCAATTGGAGTCAATTCTCGAAGCTCCTGAAGTTCCTGCTTCCCTTTAATAGTCTTCTTAGTTACCAGAACAGGAATACTGGTGAATTCGATTACAGAGGCAAAAGTAGGGAAGTCTAAGGAGATTTGTATCAAGTTCGACAATGTGTTAGTAGATGCATTATTGTATTGCAAAAACCATGAATTCTTTCTCCGCAATTCCAGGAACATTCTTCTTTTGAAATATTTCGTAACATACTTTGCTTATCTCTTGCCACAACTTCTTCAATACACAATTCCAGAACATCTGATTTCGACAAGTCGGCCATATTGTTCTGGAGGGTAACCAATCAGATGGAGTTGAAGTCTAACTATAATTTGTTATTCACCAGTAAACAATGAAAAGTGGGTGGAATATGATCGGCCAGTTACGTCATTCAGTAATGGAAAGATTTTTAATTTTTCTGTAATTTTACATTTCAAGACATTTCTAACGATACTATACAGTGAAGTAAATACACCATTTCTACACGCTATGGTGTCTTCGTCACTAATTGCCATAGGCTTAGGCGTACAAATACTTGAAAAAAGTTTTCAAAAACAATCGTCACACAAAACTTAAACTGCACGGTTAATTATTAATTCAAGGTGAACGTTTAACTGGATTTGACTGGTTGGTGTTAGATTCAATCAATTAAATCGTCATGTAGTGATAATACAAACATATTATATTATTCGTTCATTGGATAAATTCAAAATTAAGATAAAAAGTAAACATAGAGATAGTATAAGTATACTATTTAATGAAAATATGTTCACACTTATCTTCATTTGGTTTCTGATGATCATTACTAAGAAAAATATAAATGAGATATTGATAAATTCGATTATTTGCTTTATGTGTGATTAGAACCAAATAAAGAAAGTGCAGTGGATTTATTGTAACAAAATAAGAATAGGATTTGGGGAATACACGTGAAAATGAAAAATGAAGTAATATCTTGACGATTAAGCAGGGACTAAGCTTTAACTTCACTACAACCATCGTAGGTATCTTCACAAAGAAAAGAGACATTAGACACTACTTGATAGGAGACTGGAGAGACACTACAAATAGAGGCAGCTCGGAACATGCCGAACATGTAAAGAGATATAAAAAGTGGGGGGCTTAGGCTGTCTTACTCTAATAGCGTGTATGCTATAATATATAGATTACGAAGAGTCTTTTCGCGATTTACACAAATACGAAAAAGATTATATAAGAGAGAGAGAAAATAATTGTTCTCAGCAGCGATGGGCGTGTGTTCAGTGCCCCCTATTTTAACTGCTGTTGCTAAATGTACTTATTTGTAAAAGTTATCCCCAATTTTTCTCGGCAACAATGTTAAATACCAATAATTGTTAAATCGAAAGCATTTTATTTATTACAGATTGTGATTTGTCCAAATTTTTTCTTAAACTGTATTATTTTATTCTTATTTGTGTTGATCTCACTTATTTTTCAATAGTCAATAATATTACCAATTTCGATTTTCTCCCACTAAATACGGCGTTATCCCATATGTTAAAAGTCAAATACATATTATTATGATTCATTAGAAAGTAGCAAACATTCTAAGCTGGTAACGCTGCTTTCATATCGGATTGGTAGCTACTATATTTTTTCGTAATCTGTATATATTGACAATTTTCGTGTGGTGAGATGTGGGGTTTGTTAGTTCAGTTAGTCGCTGTGATGCGCCATGATGCTCAACTGGCTGCGCACAAACTTTGTGCCAGTTTCTTCCATATGTTTTAAAACCTCTCTTTCATTTATTACTCTATGATTTTACCTATTATGCATGCATGACTTCGGAAAAAAGGCAACGATGTACAAATCAATATGCGCTTATGGCAACAGCGATGAAAATAGGGGGGCAATAAATATTCGGCCACTGGTTTCTGGAATGAAGTACACGCCTTGATGACCGCGCACAATTATTCTTTCTCGTTAAAACTTTTTTCTTATATTTTCCTTTTCACACTTGTGTAAGCTGGCATACTTCCATAAGGATTTTCGCAATCTGTATGTTACAGGGAAAGTCAATTGCTGGTCTTCCTAGGCAGAGTCAACTCTTAGGGCCTTCGCAGACTGCATACTTTTTATCGGCCGATAGTTTGGTCGGCTTCTTAATCAGTATGGAGAGGAATGCATATGCGCACACTACAGCGATTCAGTATCAGCCGATGAAAAAGTTTGATAAGCTACCAAATTACATTCAAACTAATCTAACCAAACTGTTTGGTTGGCTCGGTGTGCGTACTTTCAGCCCAACACGGCTAAACTATCGGCCGATAAAAAGTCTGCAGTCTGCGGGGGCCCTTACTGAACACATCAGTAAAAGCTGATAATGGCTGGTGTGATTTAGTAGAAGTTGATTAGCTGGAAGATTAACTTGAATCACTTGATATGCGTGTAACAAAGTATTGGATATTTTTCAAAAATGGGTGAATGCATTCAATAAGCGCATATCAAGTTAATAAAGAAGGGTAATTCCAATGATTATATTCCCTTTCTCTTCTTGAATAACTTAATGTTAATTACAAAGTATTGGATATCTTAAGGGAAAGGGTGAATCCAATGATTATATTCCCTTCCCCTTTTTGGATATATTATTGTTAATTACAAAGTATTGGGTATCTTTCAAGAGGAAAGAAAAAACTAATAATTTTATTTCCTTCTCCTTTTTCTCACATTTACCAAAACGAGATGGTCATTGTAAATTTAATGTACATTTCCCTTCTTTGAAATTGTAAATGTTAGTTAGATTCAGATTACCCAAACGAGGAGGCGAATGTGCACATTTACCGGAAAATGTGTACATTGCCGCAATATCTACTTTTATCTACTACAGATTGCGAAACAGCTTATCGAAACATATACGGATTACACAAGTGCGACAAGGAAAATAAAAGAAAAACACCTTGAAAGAGAGAAACAGAATAATTGTGCACGGTCATCGAGGCGTGTGTCTAGTTCCAGAGGCCAAATTTCTAGTCAAAGTCTAATTTCACTACCTCCAGACAGTGAAAATATACTTTATCCAGATATAGTCAACTCTGACTAGTACATGCTGATCAAACTTTTACTAAATAGACCAGTAATAGCCGACTTTACCTAGGGAGAGTTTACTCTTACAGGGGGATCAGCTTTTCCTGTAACATATACACAGACAACGACAGGAAAAATGTAACGGCTACTCAGATAAAGAGCTGCTCAGGCGTAAATTCGGATACCAAACTAATAAAAATTCAGGGAGTAGTCTTACCGGTTCGCGGGTAATACTACTTATTTAAATTATTGAAGTTATATTGAAATAAATGAATTTAATAAGTTAACAAAACAATCAATAAATTACGTTAAGAAATTTAAGTAAAGTTAAGGTAAATGGGCGCCACCCTGAATAATATTAGTTGACTTGTTTCAACACTCTCTATCAACAAACCTGGAAATGTTGGAAGGGAAGGAATATGAACTACGTTGTTAAATTTACAAGTTGTATAATGACTTAAAAAAAATTATAAATATCACAGTTGAAGAAAAATTAGTATTTAGTATTCTTGTTGCAACAATAATTTTTAGTGACGGTACTTTCCTGGTTTCTTCTGCATTGAGATCCGGTGTCTTATGGAGGTCCAGTGTCTTATGGAGGTCCGGTGTCTTATGGAGGTCCGGTGTCTTATGGAGGTTTATTGCCAGAACATATTAATAGTAGTAGTTGTTGTGGTAGTAGTAGTTGTAGTAGTAGTGATAGTAGAAGTAGTGGTTATATATATAAAGATATATATAACTTAGATACGAAGAAAGTGCATTCACATGAATGCACTTAGATAAAAAAAGTTTTAGGTGAAACTCTCACCAAATAAATTTTAAGTTGTTAATTCAACATTTTGTCACAGAAAAGAGAAAATCTCTGATTGCCTCTGTTTAAATATAAAACATGAAAACATGTGAATGATAATGCACATACGTCGCATATCTGTATCAAACTCCATGGTTTGGAAATGAAAAAGTATTTTAAATTCCGTAAGTGGATTCTTCATTCATTTGTGTTAAAATTGAAAACCAAATAATTTATAGTAAACCGAAGTGACTATTTTCCCTATAGACGGTATCGATTTGACCCATAAATAAACTTAAAATTTTGTCTTTCATCGACTATAGATAAAGTTAAACTCGATACATTTCTCAGCGCTGGGCATGAGAAAGGACTGGCTACTCGCCACCCATAAGATAATTTAATAAATATTTAAATATAAGGAGAGTGAATAAAATTAACGTTACACACCCTTACAACCAGGAAAAAAAATTTTTTTATAAATGAAAAAGAATTTCCACACAAGGAATTCATAAAAAAGAAATAGTAAAGTAAAGAAGAGGCAAAAAAAATTTTTGAACGGTATAATTTTATGAGAAAAGGAACCAGTACCAGGTATATACGAATCGTTAAGAGGATTTCTTATAAAAAAAAATACTGATATACTGATATATAATCAGTGAATTAGTAATTTACTAAAAATAAGGAACCCGAGATTTAATAAACGAAACAAATAAATTCTTGTCTGATGGATCGATTGTATCGATTATCAGTCAGTAGTTAAATAAAAATTTAAGATAATAAAAAAAATAAACTATCGATATCACTGAATCAGTGAATAAAAAAAAATTTTTACCTGATATCAGTCGATAGGTAATAATAATATAAACAATATTATAAGGAAGTAAGTACTAATAATAATATAAGCAATATAACTAACTTACTAAGAATATCTTGGCCCAAAAAAAATATGAGAAAATGAAAGGAAACAAAATAAAAAAAACTTCCAAGTATCTTTGATCCAAGAAGAAAATTAGAAAATAACGTAATGCTATATGATAATTTTTTTTCCGAGCTTATACCAGGGAGGTTGCCAGTTAGCGTCCGCAGTAGCCATTGGTCATCGCGCAGGTATAGCATTCGAAAAAAAAAACATCACACAAAGCAGCAGACAATTAGACTAACAATTAATAACCATAGCCTAAGATGTTAAACCTCTTAACGATATAAAAAAATAGTTCTCAGATGAGAAGGAAACAAAGCAAAACAAAAGAAATAGTTACAGATATAATTTAGGAGCAAATCCAAGGAAGCTTTATATGACTCCCTAACAGAATAAACTGTCAACCAAAAAAAATTTTCCATTATATTATACTACATAATATAATATGATAAACAAAAAAAAACTACCAATATTCCAGGCTAATCATGTGCCCTATCACAGCATCCCAGGTCAAGAGATCAACCTCCACCTAACGAGAAGGATCTCGCGAGAGATGTTAAGTAGCGTCGTGGTCTACAATCTCAGCTTCAGCAGAAATCTCAACCCAAAATACTATGACAACACACATGAATCACCCAAAATGAAGAATTTATCGATAAGAGAAAACGAAAAGAGAAAAAAATGTTTTTGGAGCTAGTTACTATAACTAGTCCAAGGAGGCTCGATATACCCCCTAACAGAGTATAGCCCCTGTCAGGCTGAAATTTGAGGGAGGAAAGAAATTGACAACGGCATCCCACAACAGTACTGTTGGAAAATCCTCAGAGCGATATGCGAGCCATGTTGGCACAGACGCAGTAGTTAACCCCCCAAGTAGATTTAACTAATGACAGCAGACCTCAGCCACCTCTGCCTCCCAGGCTGATTAACCCCCCGACGCTGAACCCTGAAACACATTCCAGACCACTCTGAGTTCCTCCAACACCCACTATTGAGAAATCCAACAAAAAAATTCAAAGGGAAAGGTATACAATAAAATATAGACAAAATGAAGGTATGTCTACAAGTGAAATATCTAGATCAATCTTTCGGAATGATCATAGATAGAGATAATGAAAAAGTAGATAAAAAAATTAGGTAGACAAGATATTAGGTAAGGTATTGAATGTAGATAAGCAAAACGAATTCTTTTTGTAATGTAAGTTGATATCTCGAGCATGTAGATAAAAATGTTTAAAACAATTAAAATACTATAAAATTTTCAACAGAAAGGTAATGAAAATTTTAAGATAATTAAGATAATTGAAATTTCAAACTTTCAAGATAATAAAATTTTAAGATAGTTGAGATAATATAGAAGATAATAACTTTAGATATCCCATGATATATCAGCTAATATTCAAACTAATTGCAAAGTAAAATTTCCAATGGTCTCCAAACAAAAAATGTCATATACCCTTTCGGTAAATAAATACAGACAAGACATTATCTGCCTGCGAAGATAAGATAAAGATAAGTACTATAAAATATAGTACAGTAGACAAGTTACATCCCTTGTCCACTTAAGATACGATAAATAAGATAAGATAATGAAGATAAGATAATGAAGATACAATATCACCCTTAATACTTAAGGTTTCTTCAAATCAAGAATACCCAATGTTTAATAACCTCAATGCATGTGCACCAACATGTTTATTAAACTCAAATTGATATGACTATGTGTTTTCGAAAATTATAATATTTATGGATATTTAAAAATTTCCTAAAAAAAATTCTCAACGGATTTTGTATTATAATTCTCAGATTAAAATTCCATCCAGCTAGGAAATATTTATTACTTTACTTATTTTACCTAGAACATGAATGCTATTTTGCCAATCAATAGGGAAAGAAAGTGAAGTCATTATCCCATTTATAGTCAGAGAAAAAGAAAATCTCTACGATAAGAGAGATAAAAAACAGAATATTCGAGACACCAACACACATCACAAAAAAAAATTACAAATAGGAAAGATATAAGTATAAATGGTTATGTTGTGATTGAATCGGATTCATCGATATCAGAACACTCATCATCAGACAAGATACCAGCTTTAAGGTCTTTTATATGCCATCGACCAATGTTTTTTCCCGTTTCATCCTTTAATTCATACACTAAGGGAGAAATAACGCGATATACGGTACATTGTGTATATTTTGGTAAAAATTTAGCGGAAATATATCTGGCTTTGTCCGATTTTGGGTAGTTCTTCTTCCAAACCCGATCACCTACATAGAACCTATGATCTCGTTTGCGCAAATTATAACGTTGACTACTCTGCCGATATGCTGTTTGCAAATTTTTTCTCACCACTTCAAAAATTTTAGGCATTTCTTGTGTATCCTGAATTCGGTGGACTTTATCGGAAATGGTAACCTGATTATTTGCATTTTCTGCAATTATACCATAAAAATTTCCCGAGACAGGAACATTTCGAGCAAAGGTAAGGAAGGAAGGGGTGAAATCGGTTACTTCATGTTTCGACAGCCGAATTGCTTGAGCAATTTTATAGATCTCTTCATCCCACGTTCTATGATCTTCATAACTATAAGATCGTATAGCTGTGACAATGGATTTGTTTACGCGTTCAGTGTGATTAATTTGCGGATGAAAGTTAGCATTATACCAAATCTTTTGTACTGAATATTTGTCCATGAGGTTTTTGAACAAATGACTCGTGAACTGTTTACCATTATCGCAAGATACAATTTGAGGGATTCCAAAAATAAGAAAGACATGATTTTCTAAGAAATCAACTATAGAACGAGCGGTAGCCTGTCGTAAGGGATGAACTAATACAAATTTCGTGAACCAGTCAACTACAACAAGTGCAAATTGATTACCTTTACGAGATCGGGGATATGGCCCTAAAAGATCACACGATATCAATTGAAAAGGGAAGTTAATGTTACGATAATTTCCCATTAATCCTGCTTGTGGCAAGTTAGATGGTTTACAAGATGCACATATTTTACAACGAGTAACATATTTATAAACTGATTTCCTGAGATTAGGCCAATAATAAATTTCAGAAATTCTCTCTAATGTTTTAAAAACACCGAAGTGAGAAGAAGTTGGACTATCATGAAAATGATGTAAAATTTCACTTCGATTTTTAGTAGGAACGACAATTTTCCAATCGGAAACATTGCTAATTGGTCCAAATTTATTGAAGACATGTTTATATAATATGTTATTTTCAACTCTAAAACTTGGGTATTTTTCTGGAAAATCTTGAACATGAGAAATCATGTCATTATACCATTTATCGGGATGTAATGTAGATAAGTCTAAGATACTAACTTCAGGTATACGAGATAATGCATCTGCTACCACAGTTCCGGTAGATCTACGGTGAACGATAGAGAAATTGTATTGCGACAATTGCAATATCCATCTAGCTAAGCGAGGAGAAGGTTTTTTCATATTATTCAACCACACAAGAGAAGAATGATCAGTAATTACGGTAAAATGACGACCTACAAGATAATATCTGAAATGATCAATCCCTAACAAAACTGCTAACAGTTCCTTTTCAGTAGTACTAAACTTCTTTTGACCCTTTGTGAGTTTCTTACTCATATAAGCTATGGGATGTTCGAGTCCATCTTCCAATTGAAAAAGAACACTTCCTACCCCAACATCACTAGCATCTGTCATAAGGAAGAAAGGTTTGGTGAAATCGGGACTACTCAAGATAGGAGCGGTAGTTAAGACAGTTTTCACCTTTTCGAACGCCTGATTTGCCTGGGATGTCCAAGTAATAGATTGATGTTTCTTTCGCTCACTAAGAAGATCAGAAATTGGAGCAGATAAGGAAGAAAAATCTTTAAGAAACCGACGATAATACGAAACCATTCCCAAGAATCTACGCACCTGAGTGGCAGTTTTCGGAACAGGGTACTCACAAATAGCAGAAACCTTTTCAGGATCGGTACGAAGACCATTTTCATCCACCACATAACCTAAATATCTAAGGGAAGAACGACAAAACTGACATTTATCTAAATTTACCGTCAAGCCGGCATCTCGTAGTTTCTCGAAAACACTCTTAAGAATTTCCATGTGTTTGTCAAAATCAGGAGTACAAATGATGATGTCATCCAGGTAATAAAAACAATATGGTTCCAAGGAAGGACCAATGACCAAATCGATTAAACGACACATGCTAGCAGGAGCAGAGACTAACCCAAAAGGAGTAGTGACATACTCGAATAAACCTTTACCTTTTACTGCAAAAGCTGTTTTCTCCCGAGATGATTTCTCCAACGGAATTTGATAAAATGCTTGCTTTAGGTCTATACTAGATATATAACGAGTATCTCGAAGTTGACTCAGTATAACTTCGATTGAAGGTAAGGGATAAGCATCTTTATTTAAAGTCACACTATTTAGTTTACGTCCATCAAAACACATTCTATATTTACCATCTCCCTTTTGAACCAACCAGATAGGACTACAATATGAAGATTTACTTTTTTGAATTACACCTAATTCTAGCAAAGTATCTACTTCCTTTTCCAGGTAAGCTTGCATAGCTTGAGGTAAGGGATATTGGGTTTGTTTAAAAGGAGGAGAATTTCCGGTATCAATAAAATGCTCTATCAAATGAGTTTTACCTATTTTATCTGACGGACTAATAGTCTTAAAAAGATCAATAGTTTGATTTAACCTACTTGTTTGATTAGGAGTTAAATGAGATATATCCCGAATTGTATTTACTACAGCTAACGAGAGTGAATTTACAGTTAAAGATAATTTAGAGAAATTAATTTTTACGTTAAAAATTTTGAGAAAATCCATACCGAGAATAATATCATGTTTGACTGAAGGTATTAAATAAAATTTCATAAGCCTAGATATCTTGTCTGTGATGACATATGTTTCGATATAACCAAGAACGTCCTGCAATTTACCATCTGCCGTAGATATTTTTAAGTTATCATCGTTCAATATAGGTACTGATAAGTTATGAATAAAATCTAATGCACGAGAACCAATCAATGAGATATTTGAACCAGTATCAACAAGACAAGAAATTGTTTTATCAAATATTATGATATCGACATAAGGTCGATTATCATCTTCAACATTATAAAGCAGTGATCCTACATTTGCTAAAGGCTTTGAGTTTGAAACAATTGAATTTGATCTTGAATTAGTTTTATAGAAATCTTTAACAAATAAAAGCCATGAATTCCAGTCGGAGCGACTTACAGTAGGAACCTTTTTTAAGATAGAACGAGAAAATGTTTTTACAGAACTGGAATTTATAGGATTTATTTCAGGTAACCTTAATTTTCGTCTTTTGCTGGTTTTTCCTGGGACTTTGCTTTTGTTTTGATGTTTTTGGATTTTCCTGATGTTCCCGGTTTTTGAGCAAGTGTGGTAGAGTGGGAAGTTCGACCACTGCTTGGTTCGTTTTTTGAACACTTTGGACATTTAGTTTTTACAGTATCAGGATGTCCACAACCAAAACAAAACAATTTCCTAGGAATTTGACAGTTATAATACATATGACCTGCTTGTTTGCAATTCCAGCAAGTCCAAGTAGACGATACTACCGATATATTTTTTCGTGTTTGTTTAAAACAAGAATTATCCTTAAAAGAGGTACTAGGTATGCTCAAATCTGGTTCAAGTAAATATTGACTATTCTTATGATTTGATGTAAATTGTTGATCCCAAGTTAATGTTTCCTCAAGTCGTTTACATTTTTCCGTCAAAATATCAACAGTATCAATATCGATTAAAGCTAATGGTTGTGCATAATTAGGTAAGAGATTTTTACGAATAATACGGATCATGGCACTTTCGCTTGGCTTGTCGTCAAGACGATTGAACAAACCACACATGGCGTTAATATATAGAGTAACTCTCTCATGTTGACCTTGTTTTCTAGCCTTGATTTCCTCTAGTAAATCATCTTGATAGTTATAAGGTAAGAAATCTGATTTCAATTTGGTCACTAATTGTTCCCAATTTTGAACTTTGCATCTGTTAATTAGATACCAATTAAAAGCTTGATCACTAAACAAATCAGCTGAGCTAGAAAACAATTCAGCATCTGTGATACCTCTTGAAATTTTAAGACAATTTACGCGTTCTAGGAAGCCAAGTACTGATTCTTTGGAATCAATTCCTGAGAATCTTATTCCCCATTTGTGTACAGGTACAGGTTTAGAAAAAGAAAAACTTTGATTTGCATTTACCGGAGTAGATTGTCTATCTGCATCAATAACATTGAGTTTGCCATCTAATTCACCTTCTAAAAACAATATTTCTGATGTTAGATGTTTTTTTACTTTTTCATGCTCGTCTTCCTCGCAATTCAAACGAGAAATGCGTTGCGTAAGGTTTGTTAGCCGACAAGTCAATCTTTTATACTCTACGTCAGAAGAAGTTCCAACGAAATCTTGAACCTTCTTCTTCAAGTCGGCAAAAGAAAGCTTAATTCCTGTAATTTCCGTAGGAAATGGAAGATCGACATATACGATCGAACTCCGCATGGATACCTCTTGAGTTAAAACACCCCGTAACAATTTCCTCTTCTCTGTAACCAGTGAAGGTATTTCTAAGCCACGATAAGAAATTTCATGATCTAGTTCATGAGTTAAAAGATAATCAACATTTAGCTTAAACATTTTTGCCATTTCAGTATACGAAATTGAATTAAAAAATCGAGTACTGTTGATATTGACGATTGAGAAGATATTTATATATACGATACGTGAAGATATAAGATAAGAAAAAATATTATATAGATATAGATATTGTCAATACGATAATAAAATGAAATATTGCAACTCAACTGTGAACGATATGATACGATAAGTGAACTATAGAAAGATAAATACTGTAATAAGTGAAAGATATTTACGATAATAAAAAGATAACTACTACTGTCCAAACTTCCAAGTTTCAAGATCTATTGATGAGAGAGATGATGTGTAAAACAGGCCACACACGTTCGGGCGCCAATTTGTAACGGCTACTCAGATAAAGAGCTGCTCAGGCGTAAATTCGGATACCAAACTAATAAAAATTCAGGGAGTAGTCTTACCGGTTCGCGGGTAATACTACTTATTTAAATTATTGAAGTTATATTGAAATAAATGAATTTAATAAGTTAACAAAACAATCAATAAATTACGTTAAGAAATTTAAGTAAAGTTAAGGTAAATGGGCGCCACCCTGAATAATATTAGTTGACTTGTTTCAACACTCTCTATCAACAAACCTGGAAATGTTGGAAGGGAAGGAATATGAACTACGTTGTTAAATTTACAAGTTGTATAATGACTTAAAAAAAAATTATAAATATCACAGTTGAAGAAAAATTAGTATTTAGTATTCTTGTTGCAACAATAATTTTTAGTGACGGTACTTTCCTGGTTTCTTCTGCATTGAGATCCGGTGTCTTATGGAGGTCCAGTGTCTTATGGAGGTCCGGTGTCTTATGGAGGTCCGGTGTCTTATGGAGGTTTATTGCCAGAACATATTAATAGTAGTAGTTGTTGTGGTAGTAGTAGTTGTAGTAGTAGTGATAGTAGAAGTAGTGGTTATATATATAAAGATATATATAACTTAGATACGAAGAAAGTGCATTCACATGAATGCACTTAGATAAAAAAAGTTTTAGGTGAAACTCTCACCAAATAAATTTTAAGTTGTTAATTCAACATTTTGTCACAGAAAAGAGAAAATCTCTGATTGCCTCTGTTTAAATATAAAACATGAAAACATGTGAATGATAATGCACATACGTCGCATATCTGTATCAAACTCCATGGTTTGGAAATGAAAAAGTATTTTAAATTCCGTAAGTGGATTCTTCATTCATTTGTGTTAAAATTGAAAACCAAATAATTTATAGTAAACCGAAGTGACTATTTTCCCTATAGACGGTATCGATTTGACCCATAAATAAACTTAAAATTTTGTCTTTCATCGACTATAGATAAAGTTAAACTCGATACATTTCTCAGCGCTGGGCATGAGAAAGGACTGGCTACTCGCCACCCATAAGATAATTTAATAAATATTTAAATATAAGGAGAGTGAATAAAATTAACGTTACAAAAACTCTGATCGCGTCTGTCTCTTTCTTTCTCGCCAGAGCTCAGACGACATTTTCACTCACACAGCGCCCTATTGCTCGCTGCCTCTATTTGTAGTATTTCTATAAGTTTGAATTGAGACAGTAGGTAGAGATCCAAATCTGGAATAGGAATGTATGGACCAGGAAGTCTGAAAGCTGGAAAAAAAACAAATACATATATTCCAAGCATTCCTATTGGGAATCCAATAAGTTTAAGCGATACTCTACCTGGTGGCAGAAAATGAACTATTTCTTTATATATTATTTTAAACTCTTGGCATAAAATGTGTATAATAAATAGAATTAACAATACTTGTGAAACTATGAATCTAATAAAAAAAAAGCCAACATCTGAACTACAATTAAACAATGGAAATGTTACGTGAAATATATTTGAGGTTATGCACAATGTACAAAGAAATTGTTCAGTTATCGCCACTTCTGCGCCATGATATTAATTTGAATACCCAATTGAATTGATTGCTTCTGTGTTGTATAAATGTCTTATGTCAGCATGGATGGAATTTTATGTTTGAACTGCGTGATATTTTTAATCAACATTTCACTTGTCTCTGCCGTAAACTTTTGATGGTGGCCAAAATCGTCTATTTGTGAAAAATCCTGTACTTTCACTGTTTTGTATTTGAAATTTTTATTTTTGTCGACAGCTCACTAAAGAAGATTTCGCGGAGACATCAATGTTGGAGTCATTATTACTGGGCCACAACGAGCTTACGACTTTAAATCATTCATTGCTGAAGTTGACCCGATTAAACTTTCTCAACTTAACTTTCAATAAGTTGCAAGAATTTTCCTTGCAGGAAATTGTTAATTTAAAAGATCTAAGGAGTATAGATCTGTCTTATAATTTAATAACCACTTTAATAGGACCTCCTGCTGTGAGTATTTTACTTCATGTATTGTGAGAAGTCAATCCTAGACTTACAAAAATCTATGGAAAAAATATAATTATCAATGTTATTTAACAAATAAATAAAATAACCGATTGAATGTTTTGAGGCGATAAATAATTAAACTTTTTTAGAACCTGGTGGATTGGAACATCAAATTAACAGAACTTAAATTGGATCACAACGACATCGAAATCCTGAACGGAGCTTTGTCAGGTTTAACAGAACTATTGAGATTAAATTTAAGTTTCAACAAACTTAGAAAAATTTCACCTGAAGACTTTATAGGGCTAGAAGAATTACGACTACTAGATATTTCCTATAATTATTTGACGACATTAGAAGAGACAAGCAAGGTAAAGACACTGACTCATTCTAATTCATACGGGTGACACTATGTGTCAATTTTGAAACATTGAAGCAAAAAATAATAATTTGACAACAAAAATTTGAATTGATTCAATACATTTTAAAAATGGTTTCCACAATAGTACATTCAAACTCCATCCGAACGTTGGGAATCGTTGCGTTAATCAGATCACGACAAATTTCAGTTGTCATATGTCATATGTAGTCAATTGATATCTGTCGATTTCCATGTCGATGTCATATGGCAGTAACTCTGGTAATATTGGTTGCTACTCATTGGGATCCTTTTCTTCAAATCCATTTATTTGAATTATCGTCCAGCCAGTCTATAACTAGTACCTACTGGATAATGGGGAGGGGAGCAGCTCCAGGCGAATGGGGGAATCTTCTGGAAAAAATAATTAAAATCGTATTTGCCACATTGCCAACAAATACCTCAAAATCTCGTGTGTTCAAACCATGGGCTCAAACCTTTGTTCTCTTACGTCTTAAATCATGAGCATAAAAAGGTTCAAACATTTTTATTGCTTAATTTTCAAAGCTACTTATACCGATGGAATAGTATATTCCATTGAAAGTCTGGAAATGGGAATTTTTCCGTGGGCGTGTGACAAATTCTCATGTCATGTCATGCAAGCACCGAAAATCTATTTCCGAACGTGTAATGAACGATACTTTTCATTATACTTATCTGAAAACAACACAAAAAGAATAAAAAGTGAATTTACAGCATTTTATTGTCAAAGTCAACATAATACATTGTGACAGTATAAAACATGATTAACATTTCCATAGCAACGATATATTTATTATCGGCATTGTTTTGTTTTATGTCAGTTCAATTCATGTTAGTTTTAAAAAATGTTCTCGGAAAAAAATCCAAATTTTCCTATGAATATCTGGAATATCTAGCTAGCGGCACAACCCAGTGCTGATTTGATAAAGTTCATAAAATATCCTTCTTGATGTGCGTCATCGTTTGTGACGTATATCCGGTTTTTGGGTATGTCGTTTATTTTATTTGCTATATTGATATCTTGAATTTAATTAATGAAATCATCAGGATCGTATTCAGCCAAATTCGAAAAGTTTGTGAAATTAATAGCCTAACCAGCTTCTTTTCCTAACTGAAAATACTTGAGAACTCTCAAAATGTTTCCTGTGTATTTAAGTATATTATTATATTATTTTAATATACCTATATGAAAATAATATTGATATTGAATGAATAAAACAAGGAGATAAATATAATAAAGAGTATTTTTCACAAGCTTACCAGCGACTGATCTCAAGCAGTGTGTTGCCATTTAAATTTTTGTATGGGGTTGATAGAAGTGCATTAACTATGTTTTGTCATTTCAGTCTCCCCCTTTTTTTACCCTAAGAACGGTTTTGAGTTTTGTTTGACATCTCTTTTCGTTCACGAGATAATAAAGTCCATTGTAATGTTTGGAATTGACAAACTGTATGACTTGAATGTTTGCTTTTTTTAGACATACTTACCAAGATTATCTGAACTAAAAGCCAGTCATAACTTACTAACAATATTAGAGAAAGATTTCCATGGTTTGCCAGTACTCTGTCACGCAGATCTATCGAATAATAGAATTATTGCATTGGGAAGAGATTTGGTAGCGAAAACACGATGTACGTTAGAGCATGGAGTTCACGAAGGTACCTGGGACACATTGAAATTGTATCTCCAAGGTGAGTCTTGATTTCTTAATTTTGTTCAACACATTCAGTGCAATTCTATTCGCAAATAACAATATTGTTATAGAAAATATATTGCTCTCTTAGCAACATTCCAAAATCATCATGATTATCATCAGAACGTATATGAATGGGACATGTCTACTGTCCACCAACTAACAGTTGACAATGACAATATCTATCCATGAGGGGGCTTTAGATTTGTAATTTGATTGTTTTGTGTTGATTTAATGATTCTTTTTATTATAAACATTATTTTTCAAACAATTTTTGATTGAATGCCAAAATACAGTGTTGCCAGTAGTTGAATTGTTACTGCCTGATTGTATTCTCTAATTTTCTTGAGATTTAAAACAACTACCTAATAGACATATTGTTTTTCAGATAATCCAATTCTTTGCGATGCAGCGTTACCCGACATCGTGTCAATAATGGAAACAAACCACACCAAAATAATTGGCGTTGCGCATTGTCCACCGTTAAGTGAACAACCGACGACATCAAAACCCAACGGTTTCTTGGGATACATACCCGAAACGACACCTTCTCAAAAGTATGCCAGCATCGAACACAACAGAGACGAATATCAAAACGAAGAGCAGCCCGCTCACGACCAGAAAAATGACATACAAACAGTCCAATCGGACGCAGCACTAGATTCTAAGTTACATTATAATATACAAAACGAGCCCAGTATTATAGATGAACCTTTAAAGAAAGATATCCTATTAAACGTACAGCATTCATCTCTCAACGACCAACACTACAATGCATTTAAAATATTGAACGATACATTAGCGCAAACTGTTATCAACAGTGAACAATCAGAGCAAACTACTATTTTCGATCCAGTTAAACAGGGTCAACAGATAAACAAATTAGCTTCTCAAATTGAAGAGCTCAGAACTCGCATTGATGAACTAACGTCGCAAAATAAGATGTTGATGAATCAACAATTCAATAAAAACGACAAACTGTCCGAGCTTCAGAAGCCTTGAATAGATAAGTGTTAGAAAGCAAATAAAATAACTTATTACACTAGTCATTTAATGCTACTTCTACTTAGAAAAGATCAGTTCATTTGACATGAAAGAGTGCCTTTTAACACGTAGGTTGACCAGTAGGATGGAGCAATCCATTTTGAATCACAAATAATTTAAATCGCTTTGTTTGCAGAAATCATTTTACTTTGTGAACATAAAAAAGTACTTTTTCATTAAATGTTTTACTCACAAAACGCCGAACCGTTTCTAAATACGATTCACCAGAAAATAATTGGAGACGCCATCTGATTTAAACATTCTTCATTATAGGCGAGCGGCAACCACCCCTAAAATGACATGGTAGTGACCAGATCACTTCTAATCGCTAAAAACCATGTTACTTTATGTTTTCGAGGGTGCTGAATACTAATATGACGTTTGTTTTTCTCTAAAATTGGGGGAACATTGTTAAAATCTGAAATTAAGTGAAAAATGAGAAAAAATTTTTTTCGCGAATATCGAACTTCAACTCGCTGCCATTCAGGGAATAATCAATATTTTTCCATAAAAATTTTATCACACATCTTTGAACTCATTTGCAAGGCAGTAAAACATACCCGAAGTTTCTAAAGCAATTTCCCAACGCTCGGGAAATTTTGGAAAATTTTTTACTACTCTTTCTTACTTTGTACATACTTTTGCAAAAGTTGAGTGACGAAGTTTTCAATTTTAAATTTCTAGATATGTAGTCTTCAAGCACAATAGACAAGGAAGTTTTTCAGAAAATTTCAAATTTTTATTTGCAAAAATAAAAATTATACAGCGTCTTTAATCTCAGCGTTCTAGTCGCTCGACGCTTGCACTGGGCGCGTTTCTCTTGAATTTCATGCAGTGAGTGAATCATGAATCTAAAATTTTCTAATAATAATTTTTTTTTATATAAACAATGATACAAAGAATAAAAGTAGAAACCCATGTATAAATATAAAAATGTATTCACTATGTACATTCATCATCAACTACATTTACAATATTAGTACATGAATTTCGGCAACTACATAAATCACAGCATTCCAAACTAGATTTTTTACAAGGGCACACGTCAGTAGAACAAGAAGATTTTTGAGAACAAGAACAGAAGAAATTTTGTAAATATTCCATTGCCGACAATCCATTGTAAAAATCAGGTAACACATTCCCCTCATCGATCAACCATCCATATTCTTTCAAGTTTTTTGTCAAAATCGTGGAAAATGTCGCCTGATTCCATTCATTGAGTTGCCAAATGCATTTCAATACGTGTTTTTCCAATGCAGGCTTAGAAGGTGGTAACTTATCAATACATGAGTTTTTCATTAAAGCCAAATTATATCTCAATGAGTTAATATCTGTGCGAATAGCTTTAAACTTGAGAAAACATTGTTGAAATCTACAATAACGTCAAAAAATAGAAATTTTTTTTCGAATATTCGAACTTCAACTTGCTGCCTTCCACGGAATAATCAATATTTTTTTTATTCGCACAGATATTAACTTATTAAGATATAATTTGGCTTTAATGAAAAACTCATGTATTGATAAGTTACCACCTTCTAAGCCTGCATTAGAAAAACACATATTGAGGTGCATTTGGCAACTCAATGAATGGAATCAGGCGACATATTCCACGATTTTGACAAAAAACTTGAAAGAATATGGATGGTTGATCGATGAGGGGAATGTGTTACCTGATTTTTACAATGGATTGTCGGCAATGGAATATTTACAAAATTTCTTCTGTTCTTGTTCTCAAAAATCTTCTTGTTCTACTGACGTGTGCCCTTGTAAAAAATCTAGTTTGGAATGCTGTGATTTATGTAGTTGCCGAAATTCATGTACTAATATTGTAAATGTAGTTGATGATGAATGTACATAGTGAATACATTTTTATATTTATACATGGGTTTCTACTTTTATTCTTTGTATCATTGTTTATATAAAAAAAAATTATTATTAGAAAATTTTAGATTCATGATTCACTCACTGCATGAAATTCATGAGAAACGCGCCCAGTGCAAGCGTCGAGCGACTAGAACGCTGAGATTAAAGACGCTGTATAATTTTTATTTTTGCAAATAAAAATTTGAAATTTTCTGAAAAACTTCCTTGTCTATTGTACTTGAAGACTACATATCTAGAAATTTAAAATTGAAAACTTCGTCACTCAACTTTTGCAAAAGTATGTACAAAGTAAGAAAGAGTAGTAGAAAATTTTCCAAAATTTCCCGAGCGTTGGGAAATTGCTTTAGAAACTTCGGGTATGTTTTACTGCCTTGCAAATGAGTTCAAAGATGTGTGATAAAATTTTTATGGAAAAATATTGATTATTCCCTGAATGGCAGCGAGTTGAAGTTCGATATTCGCGAAAAAAATTTTTTCTCATTTTTCACTTAATTTCAGATTTTAACAATGTTCCCCCAATTTTAGAGAAAAACAAACGTCATATTCGTATTCAGCATCCTCGAAAATATAAAGTAACATGGTTTTTAGCGATTAGAAGTGATCTGGTCACTTTTTCGTTTTCTAAACGACTTTTTGGGGGTATGCCGCTCGCCTATTAATTTAATACCTATATATCATCATATAATTGAGAAGTTCAGTCTAAGGCCAGTATGGCCAATAAAACGTGGTTTTCTCTGACAAGAATGACATTGTTGCATATTTTTTATCATTGCGAAATCTATATTGCTTCGTTAAAATAATGAATCCGTTCCGGATCCTTAGCCGTTCTCAGGACATCCTGAGGACATCTTATGTAACTAAACCATACATACGTACCTTGAAAGTCCTAATTAGCGAACATCACAAGTACGTCCTCTCATTTTTTTAATGGACCTTTTTAGGATCTTTTTAATGGACATAGGAAAAATCATTAAAAATAAATACCATAATATATGTCAATATACATTTATTTAAATATTTATACATGAAATCGTACATCCTAAAAATGTTAAAATGGTGTTCTGGTCCTCAGTGGGCCACACAGTGTAATGTGTACCAGTATCACATTTTTTATTTTCTTTTACTTGAATTCTCTCGCTACTTCTTTTTATAAAACTCTGTTGCCCCTCCACGTCTATCTGGTTGAAATTACACTCACTTGTAGAACCTCATAATAATTAAATATTGTCACTCATTGAAAAAATATGGGCATATAGTCAAAAGCGCTCTTATCGTGCAGGCTCAAAGGTCACCAACCATATGTATCAAATCAGAAAACACAGAGGTTACCAAAATGTGAGATTACTCTGATTGAAGTGGTGGTTATGGAAACAGCAGATGACACAAATGTTTTTGAATGTTAATGTATTTGTCATTTTTTGAGAATTTAAATGAATCTTTCCATATGAATTGTTTATCAACCAAGCATCTTGACAAAGTACTTGTAATATCTGCATACGAAGATATTTACTACAATTCAGAAGTGGGATTGGTACCATTTTTTTGCTTGAGGATACAAAAAACCGGAAAATTGCTACTTATTATTCATATTGTCACTTTGAATTGTCAAAGTGACAAAACTGACATTCAAATGAAAACTTGGCTGGTGAAACACTTTTTAGAATCGCTGAAAACTAAATACATATCCTTATTTTTCCCGTCACAATTGCATAAGTCTGTCTTATTTATCTTGCGGATTTTATATGGAAGTTATAATTAAACGTAATAAAAGAAAACAAAAACTGTGAGTATGTCTTTGTTGAATCGTATGACCCGCATGATAAGACTGCATCTGACTATATAAAAGTTGCCGAACTATATACAGTCGCCGCAACACAAAAACAGATTTCCATTAAGAACAATATTTTGTTTAAATTATAACCGTTTATCTACATGCAATCCAGAATTTTTTTTGTTATATGTTCCTATAGGCAAGTGATTATTGACAGCTATAATTCTTCGAAACTCCTATTAATAACCCATATACACACCCATTTAAGGTTGGTATACTTCCCAAGTAGAAAAGCTTTATATTGCGGCAACCGTTACTTTGAAACTAATTTTTTTCTAAAAGCGTAATGCAGCACAATATTTTGCTGGGACATCTTGTATAATACTTACAAATCAAGAGTTTTGCGATGGGAGATTTTCCCCCTTTCTCCTCAACCAACTGTATGTTTTCAATATTTAATCTTTTACAGTAGCTGACAGCTTCCTCTTGTTAAAATTATAAGGATTTGAACCACCATATCTTGCCAATTCATTTACCTAAAATCAATAAAATACTTGAGCTGATTTTTTCATTTATCATCTAAGAATCGCTGGAAATTTATTTACCGTATCATTGAAATTTCCTTGAGATTGTACCTAATTCTTCTTCAAATCTATCAATTTCATTCGCAGTTCCAATTGGGAAATTAATATTGGGATATCTGACAGAAAATGAACCTTCCACATCTCTAGGAGAATTTTTAAGTTGTCTCAATTCTTGAAGAACGTCCACCAGGATGCCTCGGATCATGTTATTTCTTATATAAGCACTATAGGTAGGCGCGGGGCTCTTTGTTTTGCCTATTTTTGATGATATGTGAGGGTAAATAATTGTGATAAATACTTGGAAAGCCTCTGATTAAATATTTTTGAACATATGATCCGTTCCAACTCATTTATACATTCTTCGAAGAATATCACTAAGATCTACAACAGGTATTATCTACCTAGCTCATGTAACAGGTTCACCTACCTGCTGGTCACTTTAGTCTGAACGGTCGGAAGATTTAACATACCGTTTTTGGAAGTTACTAAGTCGCTATGGACCCAAATACTTCATGTTCGGAAAGGTTTCACTCCCGCACAAGGACGTGAAAGGTAATTTCTGTCTGAGCACAACAACGTTTCTGCTCCACACATCCATTGACTGTATTGTGGACTTGAGATGTAATAGCTCCAACGTTGAATAAAGTGTTACTTAGTAAATTTTTAGTCAACCAAGAGAAAGGAAGATATGGGGAATCTTACTCATGATCCTCAGTAGTCCAGTTATTATATATAAATTTGGAAATGCAAATGAAACAAGAAAGCTAAATTTTGGATATTACGTGGGGGGTTGCTAGGAATGCTTAAGTTCAAATTGTCGACCAAAATAACCTTGTGGGTTTTCCGCCATCCTGAAACAAGGGTAAAATTTTCAGTTTTTTCATAATAGCTCGGTTCCCCGTTGAGATACGGACATTTTCATGCAATACTTTTTTGTTGCTCTTTGTACGATCTACAAATAAGATTAACTACATTTTTCACCTATCTATCATCGTTATCGAGATATCGATAAAAAAAAACATAAATTTGGGAAGAAAAATTTGCCTTTTGCCTTTTTTTCCTGGAAGATATCCAAGAATGTCTAATACAAAGAGCAACAGGAAAGTACTTAATGTATGAAAATTGTGGTATCTCAAAGCAACAGGAAAGTAATGTATGAAAATTCTCGTATCTCAACGGGGAACCGAGTTATGATGAAAAGACTGAATTTAACCCTTTTCTCAAGATGAAGGAAAACTCACAAGGTTATTTTGGTCTCCAATTTGAACTTAAGCTTCTCTAGCCCTCCACAACGTAATATATCCAAAATTTAGCTTTTTCGGCTCATTTGCATTTCTAAACCGATTTTTCCGACGTAGAGACTGAACTACAGCTATATCTGCTCTAAGTATCTACATTGACTCCTGTGGAAAATCATCGCGATCCTATTTGAACTATACCGACATTTTTTTCTAATAATTGGAAATCTTTTTGGGAGATATTAAGATTTTATCCAACTTCATGTTACAATAATGAATACCATTAATAGGCAGAAGTACCTATACTTAGATTTTTTTGACAATAGATAGCGCCGATTTTAGATAATGCACTGCCTTTTGAAGTATTACATGAAAACTGTCTTGAAATTTTCATCAATATTGTTGCGATAAGAATTTGTGGTTTACATAAATAAGTGAAACAGGCTCGACTAAGATAATTTGCAATTTTTAAAATATGAGCTGTACACGAGTTTAAAAATTATAGTTAAAGTCATTATTATATAAAAGACGGTTTACTCTGTATATTGAATTGTTATATAAAAATAAAGTAACACAGTAAAAAATAGGCATTTTTATATTTATCCTCACTTTTAATCCTACCAAAGTACGTGAACTCAATATGCCATACCATTATGACATGCATCACTGACAAAAACTATTGATCTTTCCACCGTGCGGACATGGATCATATATGTTGTTTCGGACGAAAGCCGGGTTGGTTCATTGATAACTATAGTGGACTAGTTACACACATAAATGCAGATATCTACCTTATCCCGGAGTAGTAAAATAACTTAAAAGTGTTAAAACTGCTTCATTGAAATTACCTGCCGGAATAAGGTAGAAGTCTGTATTTATACCGCGCGACGCGCGTGGCCACTTCCAACATTTGCACGTGGTATCACTAGTCCAAATAGTCATCAATGAGCCAATCCGGCTTCCGTAGTTTCGTGATCTTTGTTATAGTCAAATGCAGTCTTATCATGCGGGTCATAGGATTAAACAAAGACTTTGCCTTTTGCCCCAATTTATATTTAAGTCGACTTAAAGTTAAGTGTCGCTTTAAGAATGTTTTGCACCATGAACAACTGGTCATTTTAAGCTACACCTAGCTAAGCTTAGAAAATCGCTCGCTTATTCTCCACTCATCCTCAAAGTGGAGTTTTTTAACCCAACATTCTTCCCACATAGCAATTTGACATCCTAAGCATGTGCGTGGAATATTTTCAAGAAGAACATGGATGTGCAAAGCATGTTCTCAAATAATACCAAAACGAGTGCTATAAATAGATTGTGTTGCGCCCTGGTCACATGCTGGTCAGGTTTTCAGAATGTGATGGAAGATGTTCTCATAAGATGCTGAGTATGTACCCAGCACTAAAAAGCTCAAAGTGCCAACAAGCATGTGATAGCACATCCTTTTCACATGCCACGCATTTTCCAGCTATAGGCCTTCTGATATACAGTACATCCCAGGCATGTGCTATTGGCGTATATTTTATATAGGTACCTATCCGAGTGCTATTAATCTCCTATACATGTGCTAGTGTAGATGCTAGGCACATGCTAAAGATATCTCGTATTATTCGCAGGACCTACGCATTTCCATTACACTTCCTTTTACGAAAAGAATGTACTTTGCACATGCTCTACTGAAGCTTCTCGCTTGCAATGCATATACTTCTTAGGTGCCATGTACATGATACAGAAGTTAACTTTGTTGTCAACCTCTTAATTTTCAATTACTATTTACGAATGTAACATTATTAATTAGTGCAATGAAAAATCCTTGTTCTGGGGGGACCCCCATGTCATCTGCATGCCATGCTGATCACGGCAACCCTTCGCCAGGTAAGTTCAATTCCTTAGCTTTGGTCCGGTATTTGATTTTCATGGTTACATATGAATCGGTGTAAAGCTACAAATAAAAGTCAGCGCCCTCTTTCGAAGCGTTTATGTATTATTTCGAATACTTTGTTGAAAAGGAACTCTTCTCAAATGTATCTCCTTAATAACATTATCTGTAGAGTTGTTCTCACTTCATGAATGTTTAATCAATAATCAAATCAATTTTATACACGCTGTATTTCTCAATTCAATTCAATAACTAATTGGAGAAATGTAGATGATGTCTATACTCTTCCAAATAATGTGTCATTCACATGCGATAAGCATATACTGAAACAGGATGTGATCGCTTGTGCGAAGGACGTATTCAGCATGTGCAGTGAATGTACCAAATAATGTACTATGTTTTATACTTTGCACATGCTAAAAATATGATTTAAGGTTAATCATCAGATTATTCAGATATATAGGTACATGCTAAGTGTATATTATAAATGGAATGATATATATGATAATGGCTTCAATATCGAATGAAGTAAGCTTAATAAAGAATATATTAAGTCATTATCGCATGCTAAAAAGGTATATGCGTAGTATTTGCTTTAAATGTACCAAATAATATCCCATGTTTTATATATTGCACATGCTGAGGATGGGGTTTTGGGTTAATTCTGATATCGGCAGATGCATATTTAAAATGAAAGGGTACAACACCAATGATGGCTTAGAATCTATTAAACGGAAATCGTAAATATTTATTCATACATCTATGTAAAACGAGTAAAACGTGCTGAAGATCTGATGTAAAATTATCTGACCTGATTGATAATCCCTATCACATGCTTAGGATATCTGTGAAATGAAATACTTCTGATATTCTTCAAGGTATATACTTAGCATATGCGCTGAATGTAGTGAAAATGGGTTAGTTAATGGTAAATCATTATTACATATGCTAAATATATAATTTAAAAAAAGCTTAAGGTTGACTTTTATGGTATGTGCGAATCATATGCGAAAGATCTACGGAAAAAACAAGTTTGAATCTGAAATTCTTAGCACTTGCTATGGATGTATGTACAGAAATGTGCTCAAAAGTATGTGGACAGCATATGCTAATCATGTACCGAAACGAACATCTTTTACGGGACGTTGAAGGCATATACTTGGCATATGAATCTTCTTTCAATGCTATGTGGGTTGTATTTTGATTGATACGTCAACGTTTTTCCTCTTTTCATAATAACAATTACGTAAACAACACATTTACTAGTAGAAAATATATCAGGTTCATACTAATAGCGTTCACTCAACGCTAATAGATATTTACGTAGCTAGTTATGAAAAGTGCGATATTGTTCATTGAGCGTAATATTTGCCAAAACGAGCGCTAGCGAGTTTTGCAAATTACGCGAGTTGAACAATATCGCTCTCTTCATAACGTGTTTACGTACAAAGTTTCATCTAATTCCGCGCTTTTATAATATTTAATAAAATTTTCAATTAGAATGAAAATATTAAGGTAGAATCAAAGTGTTACTATGGAAACAGTCAGAAACAGTTATGTAAAGTCTTTACATAACTGTTTTTACTACTTTTCATCATAGATATAGTATATTATTCAACGAGCGTGTAATGATGGCTATTACTCATGAGAATGAAGTTTGCGACGTGAGCCGCAGGCGAACGTCGTAATCATTCGAGTGAGTAATAGCCATTACACGAAAGTAGAATACTATACTTTTTCTATGACTGAGTGTTTACCTATCAATCCAAACGAACGAGATATTTAGAGAATATATTATTGAATGAACTTAATGCTTTATGTCAAACAATTCCATTTTGGAAACTACAATGAAAATTTATTTATTGCTTACAATATTAATGGTGGAATTTTATCAGTTGAATTCGTTTTCATTTTCTGTATCCATTCTAACAAAAAGTCTGCTCTAAATCACCTTCGATAGGTAGGAATAGGTACTGTCAAAGTAAAAGTATGACATTTCATGGCGAGTCTGATTCAAACATTACACCGAACATAGTCGTGTGTAATGGCATTCTTTGAAGGTGATTGGCCAGATAGTCGTGTGTAATGGATCATTACACACGGGGCGTGGCTTGTTTTGTGTAATGCATCCAGTTACTCAACAAAAATGTTACATAAAAAGGGTCCATTTCTCAACAGTCATAGAAAAAAAAAATTCTTATTGCTTTTCATAACCGTTTCTTGAAGGTTATGAAAAATGTGACGTTACCTAACGTCAAAGAGTAACGTAAAGTGTCACATTTGATTCGCGAAATTTTTTCCGATAGTGGGCGCTGCTGTGTATGTCAAAGTTGTCAGTGGAATGGGGAAAACAATGCTAGCCCAGATAAAATATTGTGCTAACCCCCAATTGTTTCAATACACGTACTGTAGTGGCGATTTGGTTTGTTTTCCCCATTCCAATTTTGCTCGTTTTCGCGAATAGCGGAATTAGATATAACTATTACTATAGTATGGCACAGATAAACCCGTTTTCTTAAAAAAAAACAACTGTAATGCGGTATATTGCTTAGCCTAAATATAAATATCAGTCAATAATTATTATATGACAATATAAGGTATATTAAAAAATAAATTCTTCTTATAACCATCATTTAAACCTCTTGAATTTTGCCTATACAACATAAAGCAGTACCAATTATCACACAAACAGCACCTAGGCAAGTTCCTGAAAGAAACATAAATGTCATCTTGGTTAGGTTAGTATTTTGTCCACGACTATTTGATAATTTCAACATTATACGTGTGTTTCTTCAAGTATAATGACGTACATATAATTCACCCGTGGATAGGAGTAGATCGTATTATTTTATCTAGGTTTGTCAAAAGCAGAAGTGATGTTTTGAATAATTTGTTGCTAATGTTACAGTACATGGGTAGGGGTCTTTGGTTTGTTCCTTTACAGTTGTTAACTTCTTGCTTATATATATCTTTATTGTTTCTAAGTAAACTTATTACAAATTACAAGTCACATGTTCTTGTTCTTACTTTCTATATATTTTTCACCTTGATTTTCTGAACTTGAGCTTCCCGTCTCTTCCTGCTGATTCGTTTCATCTGATTCTATTTCTTCTTGTACTTCAATTTCAGTTTGATTTCTTTCTATCTGTGTATCATTTTCTTCTTGTAGCAACTGTAGTCCTATCTGTTCTTCTGTTCTTTTAATTTTTATTTCATTATAATTAATCTGTTTTTCATTGAACTATTATGCATCTGGCCTTTGTATCTTCTTTGTCATGTTTTTCTTTAGCAGTGGTTGATAACTGGTCATATTGGTCTTTGGTGACCTTAACTGCACCTTGGACTCCTTCTTTTTCAAGAATGATTTCTAGTCTGAATCGCCAATTATTATAATTGTTTCCTGTTAGCTGTGGAAACGGTACAATTGTGGAAGTCGTCATCTTTAAGTGCGCTTCTCTTAAAACGTTTGTCTAACCTCAGAATTAATTTTATCACTTTACAATTTCAACTCTTTTCTGGGCCCATAACCTCAGAATGAATCAACTGACCAATTCTAGCAGTTTTCTTTTCAACTTTAGGAAAAGGTTTTCTAGTACTTTTTCCTTCAACGCAAGAACTACATACATCACTATTAACAGGTAAACCTAACTTACTTAAACTATTTCTATTTGCATGACCTAACCTCATGTGCCAAAGATTTTTATTTACATTTTTAACTGTATACAAATTAGATTCTTTTTCATGACAATTTTGTGTTTTGAAATTAAAATTTAATAAAAATAAATCATTAACTGAGTTACAATAAAAATTTGAACCATTTTTCGATAAAACTGCCTGTTTTTTGCCTTCTCTATTATTATTGAATGTTACCTTAAAGTCCTGCTTTAATAATTTGGAAACCGAAATTAAATTATGTGACATACCTGGCACAATCAAAGCGTCTATTTTAATGTCTTTACCCTGGCATTTTCCTTTTAGTGTTCCTTGACTTCTTGCATACAAAACCTGATCAGTTTTGGCCGTTCCAATCTTGACAGTTTCAACTTCTCTGATGTCTGACATGTAGTTTTCCATTTCCCCCATCACCATGTGCTGCAGTACAAAATGGCTTATATTTGTTGATATCATTTTGTTACTGCATAGTGCAATAAATGCAATTTCTTTCATGTTTGGATCTGTACAAACTTCTCGGTTTGATAAATTTGCATGTCGTATTCGATTATGGCTACGTCCTCTAAATGATCCTCTATTATGTCTGACATAACTCCTCCCTCTATCTGTACTTTTCTTAGGACAATCTCGGTAAAAATGATCACCATTGCACCCGTAACATCTATTATTTTCTCTTCTATTCACATAAAAAGCTGAGCTTTCATCTTTGTATTTTTCAGGTTGACTTTCCTTAAACTTTAGTTCATATAGTAATCTACTTTTAACAAATTCCAAAGGCAACACCAATGGAGAAAGGATTTCAAATTAATGAAGAAAGTGAAATACTCACAGAAGTGCCTTATCGACAACTGATTGGAGGATTAATGTATCTAACTACAACAAGCAGACCAGACATTGGATACGCTGTTTCCTACCTCAGTAGATTTTTAGATCGACCCACTAATGAGACATGGAATGCAGGAAAGCGAATACTGCGATACCTGCAAGGTACAAAAGAAGAATGTATACCAAGAATAGAAACAACCATCAGAGGAAGAAGAATTATTCAACCGAAGTATTTAAGTGATTATGAAACTTACATAGCATATTGCCTTATATCAAGTAAAGAAGAAGATCCTACAGAATATAAAGAAGCAATTAAAGACAAAGAATGGGAAGATGCAGCTAAAAAGGAATTAGATTCACTTGAAAAATTAAACACATGGAAAGAAACTGAATTACCCCAAGGAAAGCGAGCAATTGAAACAAAATGGGTGTTCCGAACCAAGGAAGATGGAACTAAAAAGGCAAGAATTGTTGCAAAAGGCTTTCAGATAAAGGAGGAGGGTGCATTTCAACCAGTATACTCTCCAGTGGCAAGGACTTCAACAATAAGATTACGTCTATCAATTTCATTACAAAACAACTGGGAGGTACGACAACTAGACATTCCAACAGCTTTTTTAAATGGAGTTTTGGAAAGTGAAGTACATATATATTAAGGCACCAGAAGGACTGAAATGTAAAACACCTGTATTGAAATTAAATCGAGCGCTTTACGGCTTAAAGGAATCACCTAAAGTGTGGAATGATACCTTCACAGATTTCGCCTTGAAGAATAATTTTGTTAGATCAAAATATGATTGCTGTCTGTACTACAATGAAAAAGTATGGATATTGATCTACGTCGACGACATTTTATTAGTTGGAGAGCAAAGAGACATAGAAGAAATTGTAAAACTTTTACAAGATGATTTTCAAGCTAAAGACTTGGGAAATATCAAAAATTTTCCTGGTATGAACATAACAAGAACCGAGATAACACTCAAAATTGATCAGACTAAATTTATAGAGAAATTATTAAGTCATTTCAACATGGAAAATTGCAAACCAAAGACCCCTACCCATGTACTGTAACAGCTAATTGCAAGAATTTCAATAACTATAATGATTTGAGAGATATTACTAGAAAATTTAATATTTAAAGTTAATCAGACAATGAATTGAATCATAATTTGTTCAATAACGTAAGAAGTAATAAGCTATATGAATGTAGCTAATAAACTATAGTGTTTTAGTTTAACAATAAATTTATAAACCGGTAATTGTCGTCAAAGTCGTGGACAATAGTATATTATTAAACGAGCAATTTATGATATATTCACGATGGGTGACGTTTGCGTTTGAATATTGGCAGAGTGAATATTGGCCATAAATTGCGAGTAAAATACTAAACTTTGTCCACGACCCTTAATTTCTTTTATTAAATAAAAGTCAGTAACGATTTGGTATTACTAAAAACCTCAAAATGTTGTGACAGCTACATCAAATAATTTGACATAATATAAAGAGATGGACGATACTGTGTAAAGTATCAATACAACGTACCGTTAAAAATATATTGTTTTTTAAAACTTGTATTAGAAAATATCGTTATTAAAAGTATATCAATACTAAAAATTACAATATTTTATCGATACGATATATTTCAGAAACAAATTTCCCGACCAAAATTCACAGATTTGATAGTTTATTTAATATTGTACCTCCACCTCCAGTCGTGAATTATGAACCATAATACACTCCAGTGTATTATGAACCATAATTCACGACAGTAGATATATATGGGTACCATATACCTTTTGTTAGGAGATAAAATATTGACTCAGGTAGTCGTGGACAAAGTATAGTATTCTACTCGCATAGGATAGCTATAATTCATTTCGCACCTTCGTGAATAATAGCCATCATTATAATATGCTTGTTGAATAATATACTATGAAATGCTCCAAATTTCACATTTACCAACCACAATTTCTTATCTTTTAATGTAAGTTGGAATCACCAATGGGAAAGCAACATATTATTTAACAACAGCATTTAAACAAAAGATTACCCACTGTTAAAATCGTCATTTCATACAAAAAATATCACATTTTTGAAGTTACTTAGTACACAGAATAACCCACTCACTTACAGACATATTCCTTCATTCTTATTAAAACCAGAGCTTCCATTATTTAGTAAAAATCTTTAGAATAAAGTGTTTCCATATGGCTCTTTTGTGTATTTTTCATATTCGTGTGCATTTGTGCAGCAGAGCAGTTCACATAATTTTGACTTTTAATCAATCGAACCACTTTTTTCAAAGTATAAATTATTTTTACAGTTGTCTTAATACACGATGGGTGTCATGCTGAACCAAAATTGCTCACCCTATTATATTGTATTTGTTTATTTGGGGTGAAGTTCACTGAGACCCAAAAGATCTATTGTGGTCCTTTACTTCTACTTAGTTTCTGAGGGAAGTCTCAGTAACTAGTAGCTCCTTTAGTTATATTTGCTGACCCTAGCAATCATACTCATTTCTCTATGATAGCTATAGAGTACTTCTTATGGAAAATTTAAAATTCACTTCTGTGTGAGTGCGGTAATATAAAGTTACTCTATTTAGGATTTGAAACATTTCCCAGTCTGAGATTCAATTGCTTAAATATATTATATTCCCTAATGTTGATAATGTTATAATTGAATTCAATTATCAGTAAATTGTATGCATGACTTATGGTTATTTTTATTTATTCCCTTTGCCTAATTGCAAACTGTACCTAAATTTGGTAATTCTCCTTCATTAAACCATCCTGAAATAGCAGTGAAGACAAATGTTAAGGAATTGGCCACTGGTACTGCTAAGGTCAAATCTGCCACATTTATAGTAATGTAAAACATTACTGATCCTAACTGGTTGAATAACAATGGAAATAGGTACTGAAAAACATTTGACGAGTTTTACATAGTACTTTTTATAGAATATTGTATATTAATATAGAGTGATCTGTAATAGGTGTTATCCCCTTTGTTAATGCTTTTTTGAAATATTCAGCAAGTAGATTTGCTTTCTCTTGGTCAGTGGAGAAGAGGATTTTTCCTGTTCCTAGGTATGCTTGTTTATTTTTTTTACTTCCTCAATGTTACTTGTTATATCTATAGTTATATCTATAGTTAAAGAGGGTAACACTTATTCCAGCTCAACATATACAACTTTTTAATGTTAAGGTTCACCTCAAAATTTGTGGCTAAAAACTTTAATTCTAGAAAAAATTGAGCAAGTTTTCCATCTGCTCGAATTTTAACTATTCCTTCGGATTTCTTCTTAATGATTGGATTTGTCCATCCCCACAATAGTCCAGTAAAAATTAAACTACCTAAAATATATTCCAAAGCTGCTTTGTTAATACACTGTTTTCATATCAGCTACAAATAAATAACTACTTACATATTTGAATGAGCATATTAGAACCCATATTTTTTTTTCGAATAATTTTATTGTTACTCGTATGAATAATTGTTATTTATAAATGTTTATGAACTATTCGTACTATCAATTGAATTAAAAATTTCAAATTTTAAATAACAGAATATTACTGGGATATTTGCACGTCGAGGCCAGTCGAGGCGACGAATCACAGAATACAACAACTAAATTAGTTGGTGTATTCTGTTGACGAATATTCTGTCAGGCCAGCCAGCCATAGGTTGTAAAGTGTTTGAAAGATTTTCATAAAGAAAATAATATGATATAATTTTATAATTTTTGAATTATTTGTATAATTTTATTTTGCCTATGCACATTATCTTTCATTTTTCCCATATTTTACCACAGTCTGAAAACTCTGAAAGCGCGTGTGCTATATAGAAGTGCGCGAGGCTACATTTCACTGCAGTAGTTCACGTAGGTTTCTAATTTCTATGGTTTAGGTAGAAGAGAGTGACATACATTTGTTTTCCCGCGTTTCTTGTGTACAAGTACAAACAGGTGGTGGTTAGTGAAAAGGAATCTCATAATTGTGTTTATATTCTTTATTTGTATCAAAGTAGATTCTAAAAATGGCTCGCAGAGATTACGACAAAGATAAAGGTAAGTCGGTAAGCAATTGAATTAGAAAAAACTGTAACCCATTACATTTTTAACCAATAGAGCAGCTAAAGACCTTCTTGTTGGAATACTGTATACAAGATAACTCTGGCAATAAAGATTTTAAATATTCGAATCAGCTAACTAAGTTAGCTCACCGAGAACAAGTTTGTATGTGGATAGACCTAGACGATGTAAATGCCTTTGATGACGACTTGGTCAAAGCTATTCAAGAAAACACCAGAAGGTACAATATAATGATAAGCGATATTGTTTTTGAACTTCTACCAACATTTGTACAGAAAGATGTTATAGCCAAAGATGCCTTGGATGTCTACATTGAACATCGTTTATTGATGGAGAATAGATTGCAACAACCTAATGAACATAGAGAAGCTAGAAATAAATTCCCACCGGAGTTGATGCGTCGTTAGTGAGTACTAAAAATTGAGAATTTCACAAAAACCAATCCGTTTGATTTTCATATATATCCTCTTCTATTGAATAAATCCATGCATTATTTTGTTTTTATTACATACTTTAAAATTAACTATGTGTAAACATAACCCATTACATTTGAAAATTTGTTGTTGTTTAATCTAAACTAGTTTCATGATCCATCATTTTGATTAATCACATAATAGGTTTGTTCAAACTAGCAATAGAACTGCTCTAGGTATTGTTTGTGCAAGTACTGCAATTTGTTGCATTCCAACTGATAGTATTGATCACAGGAGATACAAAAACTACCTTCTGGAAATTGTTATAAATGTTGTGTCCATCCCTAATTCAAGTTTGCACACTATACAATAACTTGAAACAAATCCCAAACTGTTTTCAAATGCAACTTAGAACAAACCTATTACACATAATTTTAAATATTAATGAAAAACACTGTAGCTATGGGTATAGTATTATTTTTAGTGTTGTGCGTTTTATGATTCTTAAAAGATTTTCAATTTTCTAGTGAAATTTATTTCCAAAATTTATCCACAAGCAAGGCAGTACCCATAAGAGAAATCAAAGCTGAACATGTTGGTCACTTAGTTACTGTTAGAGGTATTGTAACTAGGTGTACAGAAGTAAAACCTATGATGTGTGTGGCAACATATACATGTGATAAATGTGGGGCTGAGACTTATCAACCTGTAAATGCTTTAAGTTTTATGCCTGCTGATATGTGTCAAAGTTCAGACTGTAAAACAAATAGATCAGGTGGTAGATTGTACCTACAAACAAGAGGATCAAAGTTTATTAAATTTCAAGAAGTTAAAATACAAGAACATGTAAGTATTTTTAATTAGAAGATTCATGGAAATATTTTTTTGTGTTTAATATTATATTTTGTGATATACGAGGATTTACTCTGAATTACTTTTCTTAAATAACATACACATCTCTTTAATGTTAAATTGAAGCTTACTTTAAAATGTTTTCTATTTATACAATTTTATGTATTGAATAAATTCCTAAGTTATAAACAATTAAGAAAAAAATACAGATTCTACTAGGTTGCTCTTTACATTGAAGCTTTTATGGCTAGAACACACATTGACTCTTAACCAGATTTCACATTATTGCAAATTATGTGACTTTCATAAATAATTTAATCCATACTATAGATTAAATTTACCAACTTGGACAGGTTTACAAAATGTATTTTATTTACATTGTTAGTAAATACAATGGATATTATTTATTTTTAATTTTACATGTAGCTGCTTTTATATATTTTAGAGTGATCAAGTACCAGTAGGACACATTCCTCGCACTCTAACAATTTTTTGTCGAGGAGAAGTTACTAGACAAGCTTTACCTGGTGATCACATTGCTGTTACTGGTATATTTTTACCACTTATAAAACAGGGATTTAGACAAATAATGGGAGGACTCTTATCAGAAACATACCTGGAAGCCCATGTAAGTTTTTCCAATATATTTTTAAACAGTGTCTATTAGCAATACAAAAAAATGAAAAATAACTTTTAAATTGAACCACTGAGTCAGTATTGAACATTCATAATCATCACAGCAAAATAATTACATTTTTATATGACCCCCACCTTCAAAGCATCTTATTGTATTTCACTAGTTTGTACTGTCAATGGTACCACTAAGAAAAGTAGGATTACCTTTAAAATTTAATAAAGACCAAGATAATGACACAACATCAAAGATGCATCAATAACATTATCAAACACTTGCAATATTTTAAAATTTCATTCAATGTTTTAATATTAATTCAAATATTGAATATTTTTAGAAAATTATTTCAGTAAATAAACTGGATCTAGAGAATGCTGATAATCCTCTTACTCCCGAAGAACTGGCAACACTGACAGGTGAAGATTTCTACACCAAATTAGCTCTATCATTAGCTCCTGAAATATATGGTCATGTTGATGTTAAAAAAGCTTTGCTGCTCTTGCTTGTTGGGGGAGTAGATAAACGACCAGACGGAATGAAAATTCGAGGAAATATTAATATTTGTTTGATGGGTGACCCTGGAGTTGCTAAATCACAATTGTTAGGATACATCAATAGATTAGCAGTGAGAAGTAAGTATTATAAAAATATATTTAAAATGAATCTAATTTTCATCAGATGTGGTGTTTTGATTATTTTCCTAAAATCTGAAATCTAACAAATTTATATGCATACTACACAATGTATGTGAAAATTAGTGATACATGCAGAAGCTTGGACATGGTACAGAGACAGAGAAAAATTGAAATACAGAAAATTCAAGAATGGACAAAACTAACAAAAAGAATGGAAGTAATGGACCTCCAATTACTACAACCCTGATAATATAATCATAATTATCGTTATTAATTTTTCTTTCTAGGTCAGTACACCACAGGTAGAGGTTCTTCTGGTGTAGGTTTAACAGCATCAGTTATGAAAGATCCAATGACAGGAGAAATGATGTTGGAGGGTGGAGCATTAGTATTGGCTGACCAAGGGGTGTGTTGTATAGATGAATTTGATAAAATGGCTGACGAAGATAGAACTGCCATTCACGAAGTTATGGAACAACAAACCATTAGTATTGCCAAGGTATTTTTAAACTGCAATTTATAACCATTCTATATTCATCTCATCAGTTATATTATTTCATATAATAAACTTCCACAACAAATTCGAAGAACATAGTAAAATGATAATGTGAGGCATGCTCAAATATCTATAATAACTAAGGCTGTGGTAACTACTTCAGGAGTACCTCAGGGGTCCCATTTAGGTCATTTACTTTTCAATTTATATATAAATGACATCTCTAGTTGCTTTAAATTTGCATAATATAATAACATAATTTTTTTTAAGATCTTTTTCTAATACACCTTGTTCAATATTATCCATCAGCTTTGTTTGTTTTGCTATTATTATAGTATTTCTCACATCCAGATGTTCAATTGCTTAGTATTTTTATTTATTTTTTATTGTAGGCTGGTATTATGACAACCTTAAATGCGAGAGTTTCAATCCTAGCAGCCGCCAATCCAGCTTATGGTCGTTATAATCCAAAAAGAACCATAGAACAAAATATACAACTACCAGCTGCTCTTCTATCACGTTTCGACTTGCTATGGCTGATTCAAGATAAAGCTAACCGCGATAATGACTTGAAACTGGCACAACACATTACATATGTTCATCAACATAGCAAACAACCTCCAATGGAAGTTGAAGCATTAGATATGAAAGTTATGAGAAAATATATTGCAATGTGTAAATTGAAGGATCCAGCAATACCTGAGGAGTTAACCGAATTCATTGTCAGTAAGTCAGTTTTTATTGTTGGAAACTATTATCTAGTAAAGTTTAAATGGAACATATTGGTGAATTCTTTAATGGATTTCGAGATTTATTTTTTCATAAACAATATACACTGATATATGAAAAACCTTGGTATTTTTGAAATATTTATACTGTATGGGATAGAAGGAATAATGTGGACATTCGAAAATACATTAAGTATTTTGGAAGAATATTTAACATTGAATTGATTAGAGTGGATAAAGAGCTTAATATCAAAAAACCTATTCTTTTAAATATCTTCACATGGATGTTTATATTCGTTCATTTCACCAAATTAAATTTATATTACCTCATTTTAGTGTTACTTTCCTTGGGAGTGTACGAAAAATAATGTATATACCACATGACCAAAGTTGGTCAATCCATTAACCTTGAACATTACATATACTTCTTCTTATTGACTGTTTGATTGAATCGCAAAATTGATAATGTATGTATGTATGTATGTGTTTTTTGGTGTACCATTCACTGAGACCTAAAAGATCTATTGTGCCCCCTTACTTCTACTTAGTTTCTGAGGAGAGTCTCTGAAACTGGTAGCTCCTTTAGTCCTATTTCCCGGAGGAATTTCAGGATATCTGCAGGCTTCAACTTAGGTTTAATGCTCCTCTTCTATCCAGGTACTGTGCTCTAGGATTCTGGAGTGCTGTGCAGTTGGAAAGTATGTGGATGGAAGTTTCTTCTTCCATGCTACAATATCTGCACTCTTCTTCCTCCACTATTATGAGCTTTTTCAGGTGCTCATTCAGGCGGCAATGTCCCATTAGGATCCCTGTTAAAACTCTTAGCGCAGTTTTACTTAGACTTATGCATTCATTTGATCTCAACAGGTTGCAGTCACCCAGAAGAATCTTTGATTGTCTAAGCCTAAGCCCTACCAGATCTTTCCAATGGTCGGATCTTCTCTTTCTTTTGGCTTCTTCCAATATTACATTGGGGCTGATTCTGCAAAAGGAAGGTATCTTAGTAACTCTCTTTGCTAGTTCATCTGCTATTTCATTTCCTTCTATTCCATTTCCTTCTATTCCAGTGTGTCCTGGAATCCATAGTAAGGTTTGTCTAGTCATTCCCACACCATTTTGGAACTGATTACCCAAGAGCTCAGTGCCTTAATGGCTCCTTGACTATCTGTCATTATGATAATCTTTTCTCCTCTGTATCCTTTATTAATATGGCGTGGATTTCCGCTTGAAATATACTTCGGGTTTTTCCCAAGCTTTCGGAGTGTTTGGTTCCTGGCCCGAACCGCCTATCCCAGTTTCTCCTACTGCTTTTGAGCCGTCTGTGTACAATTGAATGGCATTCTTTCCAAGTCTGGTAATGGTATTTGGATCCCATTCCTTCTTGTTGCTTGTGTATAATACTAAATAACTGAATATTTGTAGACGCTTATGTGGAATTGAGAAAAGATGCTCGCAACAATGCAGATATGACATTCACTTCAGCCAGAAACCTTTTGGGAATTTTGCGTCTTTCAACGGCGCTAGCACGTTTACGATTATCGAATATTGTAGAGAAAGATGACGTTAATGAGGCAATTAGGCTCCTGGAAATGAGTAAAGATTCTTTAAATCATACTTTCGACAACAGAGGACAGAGGTTTGTATGTTTTAGCCATTATTATGAAATGTAAAAATATTGTTGGTATATTTGGCACTCAAATTTTGAAATTACAAACATTTTTCAAATAATCCTATTCAAGCTCATTAAAAGAACGCGCTCGAAGTTCGCTGCGAACATGGCAAAACCAGTGCCATATTGTAAAATTGACATTCGACTTCAAATCATAGCGTGAAGTTCATTTTGCGCGTTACGTCAAATCGCAGCGACTTGCACAGTCGAAAGGTTACGTGTTGCAAACTTCGTTAAAAAATTGGCAGTTCTTGTTTCGTGACCTCACAGTGTGATTGAACGTGTCAGAGCGGAGCAACCAATAGAAATTTTGGGTTGGTGCGACAAAATACACCAGAAAAGTTACCTAGTCGCAGCGACTTCTCGTTCGAAAATAGAGCAAACTCTAATTCATACGACCGACGCGCCCAACGATAAAAAACGACAAGTTGCATGCAACTTTTTCGAGTTGCAGCGTCATCTCGCACCGTGGTAAATGGACTTTGCGATCTCACGTTTTTCTTTTGGCAGCTGATTACATTACGATTCCAGCCTCAGAGAAATAAAAAACGAACTGTTTATATTTGAAATTTTTACAGTTTTCCATCCCAATGTCTCTGTAGGGGCGCATCTCATAAAAAAATGAAACAGAACTTCCATACCGGCAATTTTTACACTGTTAAGGTTTATTTTATAGGTCCACACAAAGTTGTGTTATCAGATTTGACATACCATTCTTAACAAAATGCAATTTAGTTCAAGTGGCTACAATTCGAATTAATTATCCGACAATTTACCTCCTTGACTGGATTATAAGCAGTTTTTCTTGAATTTTCTTAATTTTATTATAGAATATACTTTACATATTTAAACGGGTTGAGTTTTAGAGCAGATCTTTCAGAGGACTCGTCGGGCTCTTTGTAGATATCTGAACTCAGCCTTTTGGGTGCTACTATGGTTATATGATTTTCGTTTACGTTTTTTTTGTATTATATCCAGTCAACAAAAAAATAATAATAATAATTATTATTAAGTAGTATTTAATTGGCATACTTTTGAATTTTTTTAGACCTCCAAATGTGAACGATAAAATTTTCGCCCTTATAACTGAATTGGCTGGTGATAAAAAGACTGTTATGGTAAATGACGCTATTGAAAAATGTGCTAGCAAAGGCTACAATCCCGACCAAGTAAATGCGTGTATTGGAGAGTATGAAGAACTTAACGTGTGGCAAGTTAACCAGACAGGAACTAAATTAACGTTTATTTAATACTTTAGTTTAATTGAAATTTTTGTGTTCATTTAATAGCATTTAGGTACATCACCATCATTGAATTTTTAAGATTTTTAAATAAATATTTTTTGATGAATTGTTTGTTTTATGTTTCAAGTGGAACAAATTGTGAATGGGAAATGATGAAAGCAAATAGACATCTAGATAGCCTTGTACACAACTCCGTTGTGAAACATTACCAAAAAGTTGAATCAAAAATTATAGAAATAATTTTATTGTGAAGCAATTTCCCATAATAATCAACAAAAATAATGTATAATCTGTAGTTAAGAAAACTGCTTATGTCCTAAATGTTCAATTTCACAGCTTTGTTTAACTTGTCATCAGAAGCTATGTCAGTTTTGTACGTCGGTTCTTAGTATTATGACAAAGTATAGCTTTTCAAAGCAATTCAATACGGAATAAATGGGATTCAAATACCATTACTAGACTTGATAAGATTGCGATGCAGTGGTACACCAACAAATAGAAGGAGCTGAACACTCTGAATGCTTGGGAGGAATCCCAAGTATCTTTCACGCGGAAATTAACACCATAAGAAAGTGCTTAAGTCAATATTGATAATGGTTTTGGGATTCAATAACTCGGAATGATTAAATGGTCCGAATTGAACGTTCCAGATGCCAAAAGTGTGTTTTTGCGAGTCCTTTAAGTGGGTACTTTCAAATTGCAATTAAAATGAAAAAACTGCATAAATTGTTACTTTTTTAAACTAACATCCGAGTCAATTAAATCGTTAAAATTGTTGGTTAAGAGGAACATACTACCCAGTCTAAACTTCAAAAAATCATATCTTCCAAACGGTTAAAGATTAAGGCTTCATATTCAGGCATATCAAAATACAGGTATTTTTCTAGGACTGGCTGCATGTACATCAATTGATCTTATACCGTTTTTAAGATACGACCTTGAAAATCTTTAAAAATCAATAGTTTTTAAAATCCATGCAGACAGCCCTCACTAATGAAAAAGTGAACACATTACTTGAATTTCAGCTTTTAATTTTCAATCGTTCAGCTGTAGGAATTTTTTGAAAATTAGTAATCTTACGTCAGGCACATGGCTCCCTCTGCACTACTAGAAACCAGTGTACAGTCTGAGGGAGAATCGCAGCCGCTCCGGCAAAGCAGGCACGTTTCGGATGAGCAAACATTATTTTTGTGAAACAAATAAATATTAGGACCCTGTTGTCTGTCTCATATTATTAGTTTGGTTTTGGAATGTAATTGAAAAGATCAATTAATATAGTTTGTAGAGAAAGTGGAATGTGTCAAACATCTTTTGCGGAACTTTTGTAATAAACTGAGAGTTATATGCAAATCTACTAGGAGCGCATCTTCTTTAAAAATAGTTCCCGTTAAGTTCAGGAAAAAACTGGAAAGCAGTGTCCTTAGGTTTAGAACATCAAAAAGGAAATCAGCTGAGCACTGGACAAAAAGTGATATCACAGTAGCGGAAAAAATAATAAGATTCCAAAAAGACGTAAAAAATATTCTCAACCATATATTTGCAATGCATGACTACTGTGAATTATATTTTTGCGAGAAAAATGTAAATGAAGAAAATTTGGTTCCACTTATCATTAGTTATGGATTAAAAACTGACGTGGACAACTGTTTAAAAAGAGTTCTGGAAAATGCCTCTTCTTTTTTATTAAATAAAAATAATAATTGCGCCGAACAGTTTAATAGTCTGGTAAACAAATATGTAGGTGAGAAGAGAATTAATTATTGTTTTAAATCTTCCTACCAAACTAGATGTAAATTAGCTGCTGTTTCTTATAATTACAAAGAAAAATATGTTGAAGACATAATAAAATTCAGTGGAATGCCTTATGGAAAATACACCAAGTAGTTAATGAAGAGAAAAGTTGGTAGGCTTAAACACTATTCAATGAAAAAGAAAAAGGGATATAGGACTAAGACAATAACAAGAACTGCTAATCCAGATGAGGATTATGGAGATACCAAAGAACCCATTACAGAAGAAGAAAGAAGATCCCGTCGAGAAAAATACTTTAACTCTCTCCAAAAAACTTCACAAGAGATTAAGCAAATTGAAAGGCTTACAGTAGGACAAAACAATAATCCTTTATGGCAGCAAGAACGTGTATATAGAATAACGGCATCATCTTTTGGAAGAATATGTAGAATGAAACAATCAACAAACCCTTTAAATACGGTGAAAAATATGCTGTATGGAACATTCAATGGAAATTCGGCAACAAGATATGGGCGACAACACGAATCAATAGCCATAAGCCAATTTGAAGAATTGACCGGGCTTAAAATTACGAAATGCGGTCTATTTATTGGGAAAAATGATGAATGCTTTCTTGGAGCGAATCCCGATGGATTGATCGATTTTGATAATTAAATTGTAGAAGTGAAATGCCCCGAAAATCTAAAAACAATGACTGTCACAGAGAGCATCAAAAGTAAAAAAATCAACTACTTAAAGTTTACTGAAACAGGAGAGATCACCTTGAAACAAAACCATCAGTATTTTTACCAAATTCAGCAGTTACACTTAACCCAAAGGAACTCGTGTTATTTCTTGGTTTGGTCTCCACATGGTGAACCACATATTGAAAAAATTGATCGAGATGATAGGTTTTGGGATAGCTATATGAAACCAACATTGTTCTCTTTTTTTTTACAATTCTTTTTTACCAGAAGTTCTTAAAAACCCATTCTAATTGTCATCACGGTGTGTCCTTCGTTAACTCAGGTTTCGTCTAAATAAAAAATGTTCGCTTCCCTTCGGTAATATTGAAAAGATACGTCTACTTATATCTTATTGTGGATCTAAATTACAGTGCTTCTTGCCAAAAAAATATATTTTACAAATTATACTATATAATTACCTATTATTTTGCTTTTTATCCTTTTTATTAAAATCTTATCAATAATAATATTTGTTATAATATTGGACTGGCCTGTTTCCTTTATAGTGATTGGCCTATAAATAGACCACAAATGCAAAGAGTGATTGAAGTTCTCAAAACTGAGTATTTTTATTTGTAAAAATGTAACAATATTTTATTGACCTTTGATAAATTGTATTTTCTATTTATTTGTAGTTTTTATTAAAGTTTTGTGCACGCGGTATACCATAGTTTTTCTTATATCGTCGTGGTAACCGCAAGAGGTCGTATGTCAAAAAAAATCGATTTCTGGCTTTTTGGATCTGAGTAACCGAAATCTCTAACTTCATGCATCGCAATAAGTTTTATGTCAATCAACCAACCAGGTACTGACAACGCATCTTGTTGCAATATGACGAAATTCGAACTAACGCAATTTGGTTACAGTAATATGTCGTATATCAGACTTGTTGTTACATGAAGTATACGCAGTTTCTTGGGAAATTAAACCACAATATTTTTAATTTCTTTATTTCAACGTTTCGGTAGCGTTCCAGCTACCGTTGTCAAGAAAAAATAAGTAAACATTGATTTTTATCCCTAACTGACAAACTGGTTACAACAATAAGCCGTATATCATGAATGTGCTGATACTGTTTTTTGTTTCTCCTGAAAACTTTCCAAAATATGACATAACGTATTGCTCTTACCACGACGATATGCTCCTGCATCCCTCCTATGAAACCGACTCTGATACACGAACAGGCGCACACACACGCACAAATATTCGTTTAGTTTGTTTGGGATTTGCCACTTTTATTTTTATTTTAACTTTCAACTCTCTTACAAACCCTATAAATGTAGGTACGCTAATGCGTTTGATACTTTCCAAAATAAGCATTATTCCTAATTATGATTTTTATTTTTTTAAATTAAATTTGATTATTTTCCATGATTTTTGGAAATACCTATTCAACCCTTTTAAAAATCGCTTTAACCAATGTGTTTAATATTTTATGTAATGAAGAAGATCATTCTTACATTATTTTTTTTAATCATTTATTAAATACTAAAACCAGTTATAGAATTTTGGATATTTATAAAATGCAATAGGTACGTAATGGTTATTAAAAATCGGGATTTTGCATGTTTCCCCAAGCATAAAATATCCATTTAGTGGAGTAGCAGATAGGACTGACGCTGCCGCTGCCGGTCGCCGCGCTGGTAATATATGTTTACTCAGCGAAATCTATAAGCGAAATGAGAGATTTTGCGACGCATTTTGAAACTGACTGTACACGACGAATGGCTGTACAGTAACTTGTATTCTCTATCCTCTTTCGAACTTTGCGTGTTTTTCCAACACTGAATTTCATCCAAGGTACTATGTTCCTCTTAAATCATTGTAGCTGTAACTTAATATGTGTCATATCGTCCAGATATTCCACGTAACTGACTTCAGTTATTCCGGCATTAAAAAATCTTTGAAATGTTGCTGGTGTACACTAGATTAGATTAAATTAGACTTGGAGTGGCTCCTTGCCCTATCCTACTGCGACCTTTGCAGATCTATTCTGGTCCTTATATTTAGAGCTGGATATCCAGCTTTATTCTCTTTATTAGACTTAATAGCCTGGTTACCGCCTCCTTTGCGTAGCTCTCTGCCCTCGGTTTTTCTTATCCGAATAGGTGAAACCGCACCCTTGTTAGGCCTTCGCTACATAGGCTGTCATCTGATAGTCCAATTATGTGCATATATGTTTCCTCAACCTACAATGTCCGGTTAGCATTCCCACCATCATCCTCGTCGTTTCTCGACTTTGATATAGTAGGTCGTGTGACAGTTTGGCCGAAGGGCTTTTAAGGAATAATTTAGCGTGCCTTTGTCCTGGGGTTTCATACCACCAGTGCAACGCCTGGCTGTTCATCATTTTGTGGATGCTTTCTTTACTCAAACATCTAGCAATTCCACAGGAAGGTTCCGGTCCTATCATGACCTCCGCTGCTCCGTGCTTGGCTAATTCATCGGCATTTTCATTACCTTTTATTCCTTAGTGGCCTGGTACCCAGGCTAAGGTCACTCTTATTATGACTACCTAGTCTGTTGAGGTCCTTGCCACATTCCCACAACAGATTTGATGTTATCCTATATGAGCGTATCGCCGTAAGTGCTAAGGAGTAGATGACGATTGTTTGGTTATTCACCTTCCGTCTCATCAACTCTTCTGCACAGCATTGCACCGCAATTACCTCTGCCTGAAAGACAGTAGCATGTTTTCCTAGGCTTAGAGAAGTCGCGATCTTCTGTTGTACCTCATATATTCCGGCTCCTACCCCAGAGTCTGTTTTAGAGCCATCAGTGTATCAGTTGAGATTCGCTATTATGGGATGCCCTGTTTCCCACTCCTTTCTCTCTAGAATGAAGATTGTATATTCGTTTTCAAAACTATATTTTGGGGCAATCTGATCCCTTGATGTTCCCAGTATTGGATCTGCCTTTATTTCTTCATATAGTTCTTTGTAGACCTTACCGATTTCTTGACTTATCGGAGGAGGTCCCTGCGATAATCTGTTACTGACAGATCTTGCATTTCCTTGAATGAGTGGTAGTAGGTTTAGTATAAACTCCAGGGCCGCTGTCGAAGTCGTTTTCATGGACCCTGTGATACTTAAGTAGGCCTACCTTTGAATACCACTTAGCTGCCTCTGCCTCTTTCCACATATTTGCCTGTACCTTCCAGGAGCGATTCTGTGCTTATGTGCGGTTTTTTGAATGTGGGAGATCCATGTGAGCTTCTGGTCAAATATTACCCCTAGGTATTTAACTTCTTTCGCAAATGGAATTTCCACTCCGTTGATTTGCGGCTTTTTTGTAATCCTACTAATTTTCTCCTTTTTGTAAACGGTACCAGTGTAGTTTTGTAGGGGTTCACTGCTGTTTTGGGGTGCACACTAAGTCAAATGACATTTTTGTATACTCATAATGTAATGACCATGGAAAGTTTTTTTCCTCCATGTCTATTTGATGATATGCTTCTGCTACATATTATATCAACAAGAAGACTTTTTCTGATTTATAACCTGTAGTATGTCTGATATATTAGACAAGGGATAGTATCCAGTCTTCCGTATTAAGAAAAATCATTGGAAAATAAGAAGTCCACCCTGGGTGTATTCATAGACATAGAAGGTGCGTTCGAAAAAACCACTTTTCCTAAGATAACGAACGCACTTGCCAACAAAAATATCCCCCAAACCATAAATGGCTGGATACATAACATGCTCTCAAAAAGAGTAATAAAGATCAGCGTAGACGATGTCACCATCAAAGGCTTGGTTTGTAAAAGGGTGTCCACAGGGAGGGGTACTCTCGCCACTACTGTGGAACATGGTCTTAGACTCCTTGGTCAGCCGCCTCAATGATGGCAACTTCTACACAATAGCTTATGCAGATGATCTAGTCATCCTGCTAACAGGAAGATTTGAGATACTCTGTGCTTTAATGCAAGAGGCCCTCAATATCATAGAACAATGGTGCAAAGACCACACACTGTCAATAAATCCCAAGAAGACAGAGATGGTTGTTTTGTAACGAGTTATTTTTTGTCACAGATTTAGTTCATTTTCACCACTCTAGATGTTATATAACTCGTTACTTACAAACAAGCGCTTAATGATGGACGGATTATTCTGTCTATTTCATTATTCCTTCTTCCAGTCGCCTGCATATTTATTTTTTATAGGTTCCCGTTGTTAATGAGGGATTGATTCTATATGGAGCTTTGCTATATAATGTGATTGCATGGTTTACTTTGGTTGTAAGGCTTCTTTTTTGCTTCATGTGACAAGTGGGACATGTTACCTAACATGGAGGGTGGTGAGTTTATTTGGCTTTGAGGAGTGTCTTGTGTCTAGATAACAATAAAGAATAAAAAGTTAAGTTTTATAAGACTTATTGCAAAAGTGGCATATTATGTGGATTTCAAAGCAACTTTTCGTTAAGTTATGACATTATAAAAATATTATTTTTTTGTTAGGTCAGTTTCATTTCTATATGTCTCTGTAATCAAATGAGTTATAGAAACGAATGTGCTTGATTGCCAAACAAAATTGCTATAACTTTAAGAACAAAAAGTGGCTGAGGTCATCCACACACACTGGCACATTTCTTTTTGTTTTGTTATTTAGCTTATGTTACTTGATCGTTTTTATTAAGTTCCAAGATTCCTATCTAGGACGCTTTTCTTTTTCCTCAGGATTCTTGATTATGTCCGTGATATTATTTATGTTTTAAATATAATTTTGGAAAAAACGCTTCGAATAAAACAACATGATTATATTAAAATTAATATTTTATTATAACTATAAACTCATGAAATAATTGTGGATGCCGTTGATAGATATTTCCATTAAGTTCAATTTAATGAGTAGCAACCAACTTAAAAAGCTGATAATGAACGTTTTTAATGCTATATCAGCATACCAAAACCTAAAACAAATAACATTGGAATTGAGTGATGAACATTAAAAAAAGTGAATACTCATGAAGATATATATAGTAATACTTATTATATAAATATATACTATTTGGTAAAGTTAGAGCTTATGCAGTCACACTAATAATATATTGGCCACACACTCACACGATACTATACAAACGGACGAGTTCTATTCAAGGGAATTGCTGCCAACATAACGAACAGAAAAATACTGAAAAAGGCCTTGACTGTCATTCTTGTCAGAAAAAAAACACTTTTTGTTGGCCACACTAACCTTAGACTGAACTCATCTATTAAACGGAACCTAAACAGAATAATTTAATGCTATTGGAGTCTGAAAGTTTATGGGGTCTGTAACTTTTGCTATATCACGCAGTGAGGCGTTAGTTCTATTATGTCTGAAGAGAAATGTTGTTCATGCAATGCTGCACGAAGTTGCGCTTCAACAAACGATGCCAGCAGAGCAGCTCCCTTTAACCATTATTTTTGGTATATCGAAATGCGCCTAAGCGGGACGCTGCGTTAAAATTGCAATCTCAATTTTTCCCCACTTCCCAGAGGAATTTTATTTGAAAAATAAAATTTCCACATAAATAAACCATACTAAACAGATTACCAACCTTTGCAAATTTTTCAACTCTTTTTGTCTAGTGGGATCAATATTTTCTTTTAAAAGATATTTACTTATTCCATCCATACTTTGGACAGCATAATTGGTTACTTCTGCTTTGGTCAATTCATCTGGATAATTGAAAGCTCGATCCTCCTCTATTAAGTTCTTCTGAATATTGATCAATTTGTCGTATTTAAACTCATAACTATTTAGATTGAAGTGTTGTAATATATACATAGCTATGTAAATTCTCCTCTGTAATTTGAATACCCTGGAACAAACTAGATAAGTAGATAAATGTATTTTAACAGCAGAGGGAGGTATTATATCACACACTCGTACTGGGACTCTGCATACTATAGAATTCTACCGATCGCTTTCTACAGTATTATTACAATTATTATTCCAGTCGACAGCAGTCGAAAATCTCACTCTGTATACCATCTGTATATATATTGTCGACAAGTATTGTTCTATTTCTGACTTAATGAAATGAAAAATAGTTTTTTTTAAGAAATCGTCGACAAAAGACGAATGAATAAAGTCGATAGTAGAATTCTATAGTTTGTTGTAACGAAGTTACTTTTTTTTGTTTTTTTTTTTAGGTTAAATAGGGATTTGAATTATTTCTGTTATTTTCTTGCTCCGGTAAAATATTAAGGGATTATTTTTTTTTAAGATGTAAAATACTGCTCCCTCCTTACTCACTTACTTTAGTTTTGTTAATGTTGTAAGGTAGTAAATATAAATTATTATTATTTTTTTTTTAATTTTTAGAAACGATTAGTGTGAAATACGGCATAAATAGGAGGACGACAGTTTTGGAGAGGCTCTCGTTGCTACTTGGTGATTTAGTCCGAAAGTACCTACGTACCGTTTACGAAAGTTTTGTGTTTAAAACCGATATCGTTTAAAAAAGGTAAAATTTTATTTGACTCTGTATAATTTCCGTATGAAAATTTATTTAATTAATTTACTTGAAAATTGAATTTATCGTATTTAGGAGAAAATTGTTACCGACATTTATACTATATATACTCAGTGGTTTTCTTATTTTATAATTCGTATTTGCCCGTTGAATAATAGTATTTTATGCAACGAACATGTAATGGTAGCCATTAAGACACGAGCATATTGTAGGATACGAAACGAGCCGACATTTATACTATACTCAGTGGTTTTCTTATTTTATAATTCGTATTTGCCCGTTGAATAATAGTATTTTATGCAACGAACATGTAATGGTAGCCATTAAGACACGAGCATATTGTAGGATACGAAACGAGCCGCAGGCGAGTTTCGTATAGTCAAAGGCACTCTTAACGTGCGGGTTCAAAGGTCACTAACCATATGTATCAAATCAGAAAACACAGAGGTTACCAAAATGTGAGATTGCACTGCAGATTGACGAATTTCCACTTCTTCTTTCATTCTCGAAATAATCCATCGAACTAAGTACAAAAAAACTTAAAATTGCTACTTATTATTCATATTGTCACTTTGAATTGTCAAAGTGACAAAACTGACATTTAAATAAATATCTGCTGGTGAAAGACTTTTTAGAATCGCTGAAAACTAAATACATATCCTTCTTTTTCCCGTCAAATTTGCATAAGTCTGTCTTATTTATTTAACGGATTTCATTTGGAAGTTATAATTTAACGTAATAAAAGAAAACAAAAACTGTGAGTATGTCTTTGTTGAATCGTATGACCCGCACGTTAAGAGTGCCTTTGACTATATATAATATGCGAGTGTATTAATGGCCATTACATGAAAGTGGCATACAATATTTTTTCTACTCCGGTTAATAAAAAATATTTAATCAATAATTAAATCAATTTTTTCTACATTCATGCAAAAAACAACACTTTTGTGAACCACATTTAATGGAAAAAGTGGTACTTTATTGCACTAGTGCAATAAAATATTTTATTGCACTCATCTGTCATTCTTGTGTCAGTTTTGTGATGATTAATGACAAACATAAACATTTAAATTAAATCAAAATCCATAGCAAGTATCTAATCCTGCTTTAATACAACAATAATATATGTATATCTTACTATTTAGTCTCAACGAGTTACAATTATAGCAAAAATCTTCAATTATTTAAAATTTAAATGGTCAAGGCGAAAACCAGCTATGATTGAGTACTGACAAGGTGGAGGCCATAAAGATACAAAAAAAGAAGAATGGGTTGACTTCAAACTTCAATAGGTTAGGTTAGGCTCTTAACATATTTTTATTCTAATTTTCCAGTTTTTGCATGAATTTAGAAAAAATATTGTATGCAACTCTTGCAAAACGTGTTTTTTTGCACTTGACGTGTTGTCCAACTCGGCCTAAAGACCTCGTTGGACAATTTCACGTCGCGTGCAAAAAACACTCACTTTTTGCACTTGTTGCATAAATAACTATTAAATATAGTTACTTTTGGAAATCAAAATTATTTGACAGCTATCAAATTAAGTGTCACTTAATATGTCTGTTCGCCTGCAATAAAAGTGTAGCACTGAGCTATATAATTTTGAAGAATTCAGGTCTATCTGTGAAAAAATACGTATAAAATTACTAAATTTGGGAATATCTATGTATATTGCATTTGTAAACTGCAAGAAGCATTAAAACATAATTAAAATCAATAAAATCGTATAGCTCAGTACTACACTTTTATTGCAGGGAACAGACCTAATATGATTAATTTCAGAAATGTCAACCAGGTATCCATGGCTATATACTAAATATTGTGCGAATGTCACATTCCTATTGGCTTAAAAATCTGTATCATAATAAAAATCTGTATCATAATGAATTAATTTCATTATGATACAGATTTTAGTCTTTTAATAAGTATATTATAAAACAGGAGTAAAAAAATTATTTTTATCGTTCAGTTGAAAATTCATATTTGAACCATTCTTCCGTTTGTTTTGTGATTATAGGATCTCCCAGTTTTCAGAAGTAATATTTAATTGTTGGACTTTTCGTTCAGGAATTAAATTTTTCTACTCCTGTTTTATAATATACTTATTAAAAGACTAAAATCTGTATCATAATGAAATTCATTATGATACAGATTTTCATTATGATACAGATTTTTAAGCCAATAGGAATGCGACATTCGCACAATATTTAATATATAGCCATGGATACCTGGTTGACATTTCTGAAATTAATCATATTAGGTCTGTTCCCTGCAATAAAAGTGTAGCACTGAGCTATACGATTTCATTTATTTTGATTATGTTTTAATGCTTCTTGCAGTTTACAAATGCAATATACATAGATATTCCCAAATTTAGTAATTTTATACGTATTTTTTCACAGATAGACCTGAATTCTTCAAAATTATATAGCTCAGTGCTACACTTTTATTGCAGGCGAACAGACATATTAAGTGACACTTAATTTGATAGCTGTCAAAGAATTTTGATTTTCAAAAGTAACTATATTTAAAATTGATTTAACTAATAATTATTGATCAAATAATCTTTATTAACCGGAGTAGAAAAAATATTGTATGCCACTTTCATGTAATGGCCATTAATACACTCGCATATTATATACGAAACTCGCCTGCGGCTCGTTTCGTATCCTACAATATGCTCGTGTCTTAATGGCTATAATTACATGTTCGTTGCATAAAATACTATTATTTTGTATCAGGAACCTTAGTAAATCGCCGACTTTCTCGGGTCTTGCTGAGATTTCACTCTCTTTCCGCCGTTTCTTTGCGAATAGTTTATCCCGGTTTCCAGAAATAATATTTAATTGCTGGACGTTTCGTTCAGGAACCTCAGTAAATCGCCGCCTTTCTCGGGTCTTGCTGAGATTTCATTCTCTTTTTGCCGTTTCTTTGTGAATAGTTTATCCCGGTTTCCAGAAATAATATTTAATTGTTGGACTTTTCGTTCAGGAATTAAATTTATTTTGTATCAGGAACCTCAGTAAATCGCCGACTTTCTCGGGTCTTGCTGAGATTTCATTCTCTTTTTGCCGTTTCTTTGTGAATAGTTTATCCCGGTTTCCAGAAATAATATTTAATTGCTGGACGTTTCGTTCAGGAACCTAAGTAAATCGCCGCCTTTCTCGGGTCTTGCTGAGATTTCATTCTCTTTTTGCCGTTTCTTTGTGAATAGTTTATCCCGGTTTCCAGAAATAATATTTAATTGTTGGACTTTTCGTTCAGGAATTAAATTCATTTTGTATCAGGAACCTCAGTAAATCGCCGCCTTTCTCGGGTCTTGCTGAGATTTCATTCTCTTTTTGCCGTTTATTTGTGAATAGTTTATCCCGGTTTCCAGAAATAATATTTAATTGCTGGACGTTTCGTTCAGGAACCTCAGTAAATCGCCGCCTTTCTCGGGTCTTGCTGAGATTTCATTCTCTTTTTGCCGTTTCTTTGTGAATAGTTTATCCCGGTTTCCAGAAATAATATTTAATTGTTGGACTTTTCGTTCAGGAATTAAATTCATTTTGTATCAGGAACCTCAGTAAATCGCCGCCTTTCTCGGGTCTTGCTGAGATTTCATTCTCTTTTTGCCGTTTCTTTGTGAATAGTTTATCCCGGTTTCCAGAAATAATATTTAATTGTTGGACTTTTCGTTCAGGAATTAAATTTATTTTGTATCAGGAACCTCAGTAAATCGCCGCCTTTCTCGGGTCTTGCTGAGATTTCATTCTCTTTTTGCCGTTTCTTTGTGAATAGTTTATTCCCGGTTTCCAGAAATAATATTTAATTGTTGGACTTTTCGTTCAGGAATTAAATTTATTTTGTATCAGGGACCTCAGTAAATCGCCGACTTTCTCGGGTCTTGCTGAGATTCCATTCTCTTTTTGCCGTTTCTTTGTGAATAGTTTATCCCGGTTTCCAGAAATAATATTTAATTGTTGGACTTTTCGTTCAGGAATTAAATTTATTTTGTACCAGGAACCTCAGTAAATCGCCGCCTTTCTCGGGTCTTGCTGAGATTTCATTCTCTTCTTGCCGTTTCTTTGTGAATAGTTTATCCCGGTTTCCAGAAATAATATTTAATTGTTGGACTTTTCGTTCAGGAATTAAATTTATTTTGTATGAGGAACCTCAGTAAATCGCCGACTTTCTCGGGTCTTGCTGAGATTCCATTCTCTTTTTGCCGTTTCTTTGTGAATAGTTTATCCCGGTTTCCAGAAATAATATTTAATTGTTGGACTTTTCGTTCAGGAATTAAATTTATTTTGTACCAGGAACCTCAGTAAATCGCCGCCTTTCTCGGGTCTTGCTGAGATTTCATTCTCTTCTTGCCGTTTCTTTGTGAATAGTTTATCCCGGTTTCCAGAAATAATATTTAATTGTTGGACTTTTCGTTCAGGAATTAAATTTATTTTGTATGAGGAACCTCAGTAAATCGCCGACTTTCTCGGGTCTTGCTGAGATTTCATTCTCTTTTTGCCGTTTCTTTGTGAATAGTTTATCCCGGTTTCCAGAAGTAATATTTAATTGTTGGACTTTTCGTTCAGGAATTAAATTTATTTTGTATCAGGAACCTCAGTGAATCGCCGACTTTCTCGGGTCCTGCTGAGATTTCATTCTCTTTCTGCCGCTTCCTTGTGAATAGTATTCCCCGGTTTCCAGAAATAATATGAGATTTTTTCTTTTTCTCCGTTGTT